>OY728153.1:96455299-101455299 GCA_963277665.1 Viscum album | reverse complement strand
TGATGGGATAATAAAGTTCAGGAATCAGGTTTGTGTTCCTCCCATCCCCGAATTAAAGAAGGAGCTGATGGATGAGGCTCATAGTTCTTCATTCTCAATTCATCCTGGAAGCACGAAGATGTATAGGGACCTGAAAGAGTACTTCTAGTGGGATGGCATGAAAAGAGATGTTGCTGAATATGTCTCTCGATGCTTGGTTTGTCAGCAAGTTAAAGCTGAGAGACAAAAGTCTAAGGGGATGTTACAACCATTACCCATACCCGAATGGAAATGGGAAAACATCACTATGGACTTTGTCACAGGACTTCCTAAAACATCAAAAGGCAATAATGCTATCTGATTCATAGTTGATCGTCTTACAAAGTCTGCACACTTCATTGCTATTAGAGAGGATTTCTCTCTGGATCAGCTTGCCAGGATATATGTAAAGGAAGTGGTAAGATTGCATGGAGTACCACTTTCTATTATATCTGATCGGGATCCGAGGTTTACCTCAAAGTTCTGGTGAAGTCTTCAGCATACTCTGGATATAGAGTTGAGTTTCAGCACTGCTTATCATCCTCAGACAGACAGTCAGTCTGAGAGAACAATTCAAACTCTAGAAGATATGTTGAGAGCTTGCTCTATGGATTTCGAAGGTGGTTGGGATCAACACCTACCTTTGGTGTAATTTTCTTATAATAATAGCTTTCACTCCAGTATTCAGATGGCTCCTTATGAATCTATCTATGGAAAGAAATGTAGGACTCCAACTTGCTGGGATGAAGTTGGGGAAAGAAAGCTATTAGGACCTGATCCTGTTGATGAGATGGCAGAAAAGGTCAGATCTATTCAACAACACATAAGAGAAGCTCAGAGTCGACAGAAAAGTTATGCCGACAACCGAAGAAAAGACCTAGAGTTTGAAGTGGGTGATAAAGTGTTCTTACGAATATCTCCCTGGAAGAGGGTCATGAGATTTGGAAAGAAGGGGAAGTTGAGCCCTAGATATATCGGTCCTTTCGAAATACTGGATCGTGTTGGAAAGGTAGCTTACCGATTGGTGCTTCCACTGAATCTCTCTCAAGTTCACGATGTGTTCCATGTATCTCTCCTGAGAAAGTACATACCTGATCCTTCACATGTACTTAGCTCAGAAGTTGTACCGCTAGAGCAAGATCTTTCTTATGAAGAACAACCGATAGAGATTCTGGATCGTAGAGAAAAAGTCCTACAAAACAAGACCACTCGCTTGGTGAAAGTTTTATGGAGGAAGCACCAATTAGAAGAATCTACATGGGAGCTTGAGGATATGATGAGGGAGAGGTATCCTCATCTGTTTTTTACAAAGTGACGAATTTCGAGGGCGAAATTCATTTTAAGGGGGGTAGAATGTAACACCCGAGAATTTTATGAGAAATATTTTGTTTTTATTTTATATAAATCATCAAATGAATCTTTCATTACACACAAAACTATCTTCTCTTGCTTTACACGCAATCACGGCCTTCCTCGATAGCTTGCGTCGTACATAATACCGAGTTTCACTAAACAATGATATGCTATTAAAATATTATCAAAACTAGCCGTTATGAATAGTAATAACCACCTTTTGAAATTCTGTAAATTTTATTTTTCAAAATGGACTTCATTTTTGGATTCGGAATATCGAAATTATCTTAGGGTGAAATTTTGGTACTTTTCGGATAAATTTCATATTCTGATGAATAGTGAAAATTATTAAATTTTAATTAAAAACAACTTTTTTAATCAAAATAATTAATAGTGATAAATTATTAATTTGAGTGGGTTTAATGTATATTTATAATGTATTTTTACAATTTAATACAATGTTGTTCATTGGATGTAATTTCACATTTAAACCAGACATAAACAAGTGTCAATCTTTTGATAGTTATTATCTTTTAAAAACACGCTATTTGTTTGGACGACGCGAATTAATTTTTAAATTAGTTAATGTAACTGATATGTATTGAATTTGGTAAAATAAACATCATTTTTGAATTCATAATATCAAATATATCTTAGGCCTAATTTTTGGTATTTTTCTCGAAACTTTCATTTTTTGATGAATAATGAAACCACTAAGTGGTAGTTAAAAAAAACTGAATTTTTCATAAAACATAATTTTACCGCTTCTGTGAGTAGAATTTCAAAAATCCGAGAGACACGGTTAATATCAAGGACTAAAATGTGGTTCAATTAGATAAAAATAATTTTTGGTGAATAGTAATTTTTTACTTTTATTTACCACGGTTAAAAGTAAATAGGGTAATTAAGGGTAAAAATGATATTATTATTACCCTAACACATGTCCTAATTCTATTGGATAAGTGTAATTCGACCAAAAAAACCTTAGGAATAAAATATGACCATTTAGGCCCACATGGATTAGATTAGGACATTTATTATTAATTTATTTAAAGAAGGGTTAAAATAGTTAAAATCAATGTTTAATAACTAATTCATTTTTAATATAGGGTTATACATAAGATAAATTCGACTATAAATATTCATTATAAAGATAAAATGATTTCCTACATAATGGTATTTTATTTATAATTTTTATACATTAAATAATTTAATTTATTTATGACACAATGATGATGCAGTAATTATCTTATTAATGAAATATTAACATAATTGATGTTATAAATACCCAAATAAATGAAATTTGAGACTTTTTATGAATTCCACTAATTTTATAGGTTAATATGACATGTTAGTATTTATTTAATTAAATTGTTTCGAACTAATCATTCTGTTATGATTTTCACAAAAATCAATTACTAAATAGTGTCAAAATTGACATAAAATAGTTTTTAAAACAAATATTATATTATTAATTGTTATTTTATTCCTAATAATCTAAGGTTTGGCGAAATGACTTAGATAAGGTTATATATATTAATAATAAACAAGTTGAGGTTCGTTTGGCTTGTTATAGTAAGTTTATTAACCTTATAGTGCAAGAACACAAGAAGATACGGTAAAAGTAAAATTATTTAACTTAATGTTAAATCTAAATGATAAGGTTAAAATAGGAACCTAAACTTGTCTAAATTATATTGGATGAGAGGATTTCGACCCATCCCCACCTTATCTTAGAAATAAATCAATTTGGAGCTATTTAAAACCGAATTTGGCTTTATAATAAAATAATATTTTTAGTTTTTCTAAAGGAGCCCCTCTCCTCCCTTATAAAAGGGCACCTCCTCCCCCTCTTCCTCACACCACTTTGAGCCTTCAAGATCGGCCAACCCCTACCAATTTCTTCTCTCCACTTCTCTAGAGACATCCTAGAGGTCCTGGTCTTCTTCAAAGACCAATTTTAGTGCCCTAAAAGGAGGTCTCAAAGAAGCGCTTCAAAGAAGAGGAGTTTCAGACACTTACGAAGCAAATTCGACCTAAGGTAAGGGAAAATATCACAATCTCATTTTATCCGAGATTTTTTATACTTTGGTATTTAATGGGGTGTATTTTATCATCCAAATCCATGTTTCCTCGATATGTAATATTGTTTCAATCCACCTACAATTTTTTAAATCCAATTTTACCCTTCGGTGAGTTTTTAGTAAGAGATATGAAAGGAATCTTTTGTCGTTTTTCATACGAGGTACTTTTTGACTTTTCTGACAAAAGTACGAGAAGAATGTTTTTTTAGCTTATACGACATGAATAGATTTTTAAAACATTATTTCCAAGAAGCTTCCTTTACAAGTTTTCAAGTTTATTTTTAATCAACTTCTTTTAGTTTAAAATTGTATGACATGTTAAGGAAAATGTTTTTGAAGGAGAAAGGATATTTTCCTCAAGAATGGAGTTCAAGTGTTTTATCAAAATTAGTTTCCATATAAGATAATATAGGGTTATGTTTCTATCCCTATTATTACATTGATTTGATTATGTTGTGATGGAATTATTTTTATGAATTCCTTTATCTTATATGAATTGTTTTAGGATGTCATGTTGTTTAAGAATCCCATTTTTATTACATGGGTTATGAAATGATGTATGATTTATGATTTTGTGGCACACATAAGAGTGGTATCATTATGAGATGGGTGGGACCTATATCTCCCTCCAATGCATTGGGTAAAGATTTTATATCTCATGAGATAGACATGGCTGGAACGGCAGGTTAAACCGGTTCAGTGAAACAGGACTGGAACGAGGACTGAACTTGGTTCAGAAATGGACTTTGTCCGCTAAGATAGTCTTGGAAATGAGTCTTGACTACAAATAAATGATTCTCTATGATTATGTGTGTATTACAAAAAGTTTCATGTTTTAAGTTATGATTATTGTGATTACATTTCATTACTATGATTTATCCCATGTTATGAACTTATGATCTCTTTTTCAGGTTAAGATTTATAAAAGTTATGTTCTTATGTATATGATGTGATTGATATTTCTTTTGTTTACCCTTACTAAGAATTTGAGCTCACTCTTTTTTATGTTTTATTTCCACAGGTTAGGAAGAAGGTTATTAAGTAGGATATGCCAAAAGGGACTCTAGATATGATGAAATAAATGGGAGACAGTGTAGACGCTTTATGAACCAGTTTTTTATGTTTCCCAGTTTCTAAAGACACTATACCTATACGGTCCTTTCCTGGTTTTGTTATATGTTGTAACAAGTGTGCTTCAATTTTGAAGTAATAGCAATGTATGTAAAGTATGGGTCGTTATTGTTGGTATCAGAGGAAAGGTATAGTCAACCTTTGGAAACTAGGATATGAAAGCCTTAGTAAGAACCCTAAGGATAAGTCTAAGCATAGAACACAATCTTAGTGTTTTAGAAATGGCCATGAATAATCTAGGATAATACCTTAAGTGTGAAATTTAATTCTTGATTATGTGGTTTTCTTATTATAATTAGTGTTGCTCACACTATTCTTCTTGGTTTTAGTCAATGGCTAGAACCCGAAGGAACCGTGTTAATGCGGAATGCGACGGGCAATGCAATGATTGTCCCCCTGAGAAACCAAATGTTATGGGAGCTGGAATGAAAAATCTTGTAGCCATGCTCACACCACTTTCTCAAGCTATGAATCATGCAGGACTTCCAAATGATCAAAGGAAGGAGTAACATTCTGTTGAATCCTTCATGAGGCATCGCCCACCTTCATTATGCGGGTCTACTGATCCATTAATTGCTGAACAATGGATTAGTACTACTGAAAATATATTTTCAGTTCTTCAATGTTCTGAACATGATAAAGTCATCTTAGCAGTGTATTTTTTGGAAGGTGATGCTGATCAATGGAGGAATCTTATCAAGAATATGAGGCAAAGAGATGAAATTGAGTCCATGGAATGGGATGAGTTCAAGAACTTATTTTTCAATAAGTACTTCCCTCGTATTCTCCAAACAAAGATGGATAAAGAGTTTCTTGAACTAAATCAAAAGGATGATGAATCTGTTGGTACCTATGAAGCAAATTTTACAAGACTTGCAAGGTACACTTCTGGTATTGTTATCCAACCTGAGAGTAAGATCGATCGATTCTTTAGTGGCTTAAAACCAAGTCTTCAAAGGGCCTTAGCCATAAGGGACTTCAATAGCTATGAGGAAATCGTTCGATGTGCTCTCAAAGTTGAGATGGAGATTGGAGTAACCCATCAGTCATATGGGTTTGATAAGAAGAGGAAAATGTAATTCAAAGGAAAATATAAAGAGCACACTGAAAAGAAGATGAGATTTCCCTTATGCTCAAAGTGTGGAAAGAAACATGGAGGGAGTTGTCTTAAAGGGACAAGTAAATGTTTCAAATGTGGAAAGGAAGGTCATCGGGCATTTGAATGCCGCAATAATGGGAAGAAGATGTCTAATGATGAAAACAAAGGAAGGGATACACAGAATGAACCTACTATACTTCAATGTTTCAAGTGCAAGGAGATGGGGCATTATGCCAATCAATGCACAAATCCAAGGGTTGATGATAATGGTCGACGTCAATAAACTCTTAAGGATAAAGACAAAGGAAAGTCACATTCAATTTCTATCAGCGATGTGGAGTATGATAACAATGTGGTGAAAGGTACACTTACCATCCACTCTAAAGTAGAAAATGTTTTATTTGATTCTGGATCCACCCACTCTTTTATTTCTGAATATTTTTCTAAGGACATCACCGTATTACCTCAATATATGCTTATTGAAAAAAATGTTAGGTGAAAACCATGTATCCCAAATAAACCAAATCTACTTTGTCCAATGATGGTATTAATAGATCTAGTCAATAAGTACATATCTCATCATGTAACCTTGAATTTCCCCAAGGACAATAATGCATATGGAACAAACATATCCAATCCTCTGAATTCCATTCCATATCATAATATATGCTTATTCTAACCCCTAGTTCTAACTATTCCATATCATGGTATATCACATATCAAACCTATCAATTCCAACCATGTCATATCTTGGTATATAAAATCTTGAACCACCATAGGATACATGAATATGTATTTATTCATTGCTCATTCACAACATGAAATTTTTAGTGAAAATCATCTCATGAATTACTTCAATCCTATCATAATATTTCAATTTTATCCTATAAAATTCTTATTTAACATTTTAAACTCTTTACATTTCATATAATATCATAAATAATTTTTAATACCACTTCCAACAATAATTTAAAAAATTTTAGTATACAAACATACTTGGAAACTTCACACTTAAGTCCCTTTAATTCACATTTCAACATAACTTTAAAAAGAAAACATTCCACAAATCAATAATAAATTTAACCCATTTAAATTCCATCTCCATATTTACACATGCATTTAAAAATCTTAAAAAACACACACATTAATCACTCAATCATAAGGTTAAATCCCAAGTTAATATAGGCACAATTATCCCATTTAATACCATGGTTTCACATATTAAAATACACATTATAACAAAAACATCACCCTTTAAACACAAAAATAAATTTATAATATTCCATAAAAGAATAAATAATTTCTAATGTTATCACATTAATTTGTTATGTAACATTTCACACCAACCATAACAATTATCCCATTCCATCATTATTTATAAACTATGTTTAACCATATTAAACCAAAACACTGTTATCCACTTAAGTTTCACATATCAAATTGGTCATTTCTCTTACCTATTTATCATTTTAAGCATGTATAACCATAATTATGTCCCCTATCCACCATTTTATGTCTCAATTACCCATTAATAATTCATGGTAAACTCATTTTTAAAAATTAAACCAATTTACATGTCAAAAAACACATAAAAGGAACTAAATCATCAAATCAATCCATATTTAACATATGAACATAACAAAAAATCCATGAGAGATCCATAGGTCACCTATCTCAATGATGAAAATAAATTTGAATAAGGTATGAACCCTTAAAAACTCCAAGAACTCATGGATTCAATTATATGGTTAACTAGAAGAAAAATAATGTGAATTAAAACCACACAATAATCAAGGCATCACCACCTTCATATAAAAAGTTAAAATTAATGAAGCAGTTACCAAGAAGAATCTGACACACCAAGAAGAACACAAATCTAAGATCAAATGATGAAGAAATAAAACCTTGAATCTAGGGGATGAAGAGAGAGGATTAGGGTTCCAAATCTTTATTAAAACCATCAAAATAATCCTTAAATTGAAGGATTTATGAATGAAGTCCCTATTTGGTACATATGAACCAATTTCAATAGAAATAGAATGTGAAAGGAAAGTGGAAATTGAATTGAAACAAAAATAAAAATTTGGTACAATAGTAAAAGAAAAGGGTAAATAAATAAAAAAATTAGATTACTTGTTTGTCCTTCTTTTTTTCCTGAAAATTGACAACCATGAGGGTGGGGGTGGGGGTAGGGGGGACCATGTTAGAGAGTGTGGTGATGATGATGGGGGATATGGGTGTGATGTATATGGGGGTGTGAGAGTGAAAAAGAAAAGTTGCACAGAAATCGTGGTGGTAGGGTGTAAGGATAGTGAAGTGACAAGGAAGTGTTGTGATGGAGAAGTGGCATAATATTGGTGGTGGGGTGTGATTATGGTGAAGCATTGGTGTAGTGAAATGATGATGAAGTCTAAATGGTGGTGAATTAGAGATGGTGACTCAAAATTGTGTTGAAGAAACAATGGTGGTGGGGTAGTGTGGTGAAGCCATGATGGTGGTGGGTTAATGAGGGGTAGTGTGATGAAGTAGTGTGGGTAATGGTGATGGAGGAGAAATGCAGAAGTGTATCCACATCAAAGTGGTGGGGTGAGATGGGGGGGATGCTGCTAGTGTAGAGGGATTTTTTTTCACTGGGAAATGGATGTGATATGGAAGTGCGATTCCACCCGATTTAGAGGGAAGAAAAGATTACATCATTCGAAGGAATGTGAGGGTATTCCATTTCAAATTATAGAACATCAAACACATGTTTTTAGGTTTTCATTTCTATTTACATTGGATTCTATTATACCAAAAAAGGAATAAGATCCAATTTACATGACCATGAAAAGATAAATTTACCCCCATTTTTAAAAAATAGGCTTGGAGAACATTGGGTACTCAACTAGAACACACTAACCACCTGGTATCTTACCAAACACTTAATGAAATTACACCAACCACCTGGTGGATAGTCTAGTTAACCTACACCACTGACTTATCCAATAGAAACCTAGTACCCCACCACCAGGTACCTAATGAAATCTACGGGTCTAATATAGCAAGATCCACCTACATCTTCCCCTTCCCCCTCCTTCACTCCAAATCCCAAAACTGATTCTAAATCAATCTCAAAACCAAATAAAAAAACTTAAAATTAAATAAGATATGTACCTTAACAACTAAAGTCATTAAAATATCATCATAAAAAGAATAAATAATCCACTAAAGAATATCCTATCTATCATGGAACATCATATCCATAAGGAATGGCCTGATATATATTGTCGGGGTACACCATGGTCCATCTTAGGTACCCTCATTTCATATAAAAAATGGTAGGTCATGCCATGGAAACTACTAGTATGTCATTTCCACACATAGAAATAGATTATAGGGTATTCAAAGTCCATTACCTATATATCAATATATATTATATAATGGGTCGGTGGGGTTCCCATACCCATGGGAATCTTGAATACCCACACCCAATCATTGTCCCGTCACTATCACCCATTCTTCACCAGATCAACATGCTATGAAAACATATATGAAATAATAATTATACATCTAACAAGCATAATAAAAATTCTCATTGGAAAATTACTTATATATAAAATACACCAAAACACCAATATTTCATATATCTAATAAACCGTGCTTAATAAGATACATAAAATTGAGGTAATAAATACACACACATATATTTGGGATATCAATAGCAAATTCAATTAATATACATTTTTCTTATTTTCACTTGGAAACATATGTATATCATAGAATAATATTATATGAAACAACTCATACCCAACTATAGAAATTATATTTATACATGAAAAGTAAGCATTGTAAGTGATGAAATATAACATTCCACCATAAAATAAACGATAACATATAGACATATATAATATATCATGCATAAATGAAAAAATTAACTCTATTAATAAATAATTTAACTTAATTCCAAGGAAAAAATATTTATTTAAAAATTATGTTTAAAAGTGTAATCCATTACCATATATTTACCCACTAATTTATGGAACTATTCAAATTACAACGAACCACCATAAGAAAAGTGATTTACCTTCCTAAAAACTTCACCACTTAAGGGTTCACCGGGTCCATCCCTAGTTTAGGTAATTTAATGACACCCTTATCATAAAATTAATATTTTTGACAATGGTATAAATTTATAACACCATTTACCCCTTTCCTTAAATCATATATCTAGTTAAACCCTGAATATGGAACAACCTGAGAACACATAAGGGTCATGCCAAACCCAAGAAAGTGTAGAACTCTCATTATATAGAAGTTGACCCATAGTAGGCCTAAAATATACCAATACACCATTTTAATATCTAACCTTACTATATAACCACTCACTAGCCACCCAATAATCCAAACAACCCTCACTTGGGCACACTTAGGAGTGAATAATGTCTCATGTCATCTTTCACATAAGAATCTAAAAAAGGAACTAGTTAATTCAATAATGGAAACAAATTAATTAAAAATATCTAACTTAATTATACCCTTAAATCAAGGATATCACAATACCTTCAATGTAAAGTATAAAATTATTCCACCGAATGACATAATATTATATAAATCTCAAATCTGGGTGAACACCAATTAAGGTTCCAAATTATAACTTTAGAAATCCTCAAATTGGATAATTTTTATTATAAATAGTCTAATTTAAGATATTTCACAATTTAAATAACAATATAGGCCTCATAGACCCATTAACCTACTCACACAGTCACCACGAGCTCCATTGACCAAATCTCGGATCTCATGCACCTAAAAACCATAGATCCTTATCATTTTATACATAAAAAAATATATAATACATGGGAAATGAAAGGGTTTAACTATCAATGGATATTAATACTAGGATTTCCCAAAATCATCAATTAATTTGGATTAAAATATTTGAAATCAAGGAACCAAGTAAACCCCCCCAAATAAAGACTTTTCGGAGAATTCAGTGAAGAACACAAAAGAAAAAAGAGAGAAACATAGTTTGTAAGGAAAGACCTACCACAAGGAACTCACTTTTATTGATGGATTGATGAATGAATGAGAATAAGATAATATGAAAGATGGATATGATAAAGAGATAATATTCATACACCCTGATCTCCCCTTAGTTTGGCTAAGTGATTGTGAGGGAGAGTGAGTGTTTAAGTTTTAATTTAAAAACATAATTTAATTAATTTAAATTTAAGAAAAAAACAACTGTAGATAGTATAATAATTGGTATAAGACTATTTAGTACCCAATGATTCTCCTAGGACACCCCATCTACTAGATCAATTAATGGGAACCTGATGAGACTTTACTGGGTATTCAGTGGCCTTTGTAGTGAAAAAAATTCCTCCTTTACTCAACCTTCACCTGAAACTCTGAATCATCCAATAAAACCCTTAATCACATGTAAAATCACTTACAATTTTATCCTCCAACCTCTAAATTTAGATCAAACTCAAAATGAAGAAAAAACCGCACTATATTAGCTAGATCCCATTTTAATTCAGTTACATCCAAATTTTAGGACACTAGTCACTATAAACTCCCCACCATAGGAATTCTCATCCCCAAAAAGTACCCATGACATTTATCTAGATTTGAATCTCTAGTTTGAATCAAATTTCACAAAAAATCATCGGTCTCTAAACAACACTAACATGTAACACAACTATTTTTGAGACATGATTTCACATTTAAACCTACCATTATAACCCCTAATACCCATTATCTGTTTATTAAAAAAAATTTCTAATACCATACTCACTCCATAACAATCAAAAAAATACAAACAAAGTTAAAAAATGCTCTACTAGTTAAATTCACTATATTTTCACCAACTACCTAACACCATAACATAGACAATTTCCATATCACACTAATAATGATGCCTTAACCTTATAACATTCATGAATATTCAATCATTAATTCCAAAATTATCCATTTCATAATCATCACTTTAAATAAGACCATAAACTATCAAAGTTTCACCTGAATTTTTCTTGAATAATAACATATGAGTTCAAACCTCATTTTGAGATTTGACACACTATATTATTAACCAGTTCAAAAATACCTTTAAAACACTTTTTTAGATAGGATATAAATTACCCATACCAATATTTACACTAGATCAAATCTAAAATTCAACCCCAACCAATGACTGAATGTACTTTATTTCTTTGAGAATTTGTTTACAATACCTAAATTTGGGCATTATTAAAGAATCAAATTTCTCTCTAACCATCAAGTATCTTAATAATCCATTTATAAAATTCTGTAACAAAATGTATCACATAATTTAATTTCACTTGGAATTTAGTATGAAATCAACACTCCTTTGGATACTAGTTCATCTAGATTTACATTTACAATATCCGCTATACTTTATCTATGAGAAAGATAACATCCCTACAATAATTGGTGTACCCCCTACATATTATTTTCTTAATTACCTAATCTATAAGAATCAATTAATTCAATATAAATAACTATTTAGGCACTATGAATCATGATTCAGGCTTGAGATAACTCAATTAACTTACTCTGTGAGCCTTGCTCTAAGTTATAGGGTTTTGTAATATTTTATACTAACTCCAATATCCTTGATAATTTCACCCTAATTCCATACCTACCTACCCATTATGTTGTTTTATATATAATTAATAGTTAAGATAAATCCTAACTCAACTAAAAATTCTTACATAGTTACCTAAAAAAGATACCAAGGAAAAATAACATTATACATACTGGAAACAAATCACTCATCCCTTTCTCAAAGTGTATGCCACATGAATTAATTTACCTTATATTTTTTTAAGAATTAGAGTGATCTTCCAAATTAGTAATGTACTTGTCACTAAACAAAGCATCTCAAATATAGAGAATGTAAATTCATCAAAGACAATCTTCCACTAACTCATTTCTAACTATAGGTTATTCATTACCTACATACATCACTTATTAATTTAAAAATATAAATATCACATATAACTTTCCAAGAACACTATTTTTTTCAAATTTATTATCTTCAATCCATTTTTCAATAATCTAGGATCTTAATTCAGTTGTTAAAATTTTGGACAGAACTATTCCTTGATATTACAGATAAACTAGCATCAACCAAGAAACATCCATTAAATTACATTGATATAACCTTACAAGGGTTAATTATCTCTAAATAATAATTAACCAGGGTCTTTATATTTCCTTTTAAACATCTCAAACCAAAATAAAAATTTCAAGGTTTATGAAGCTTAAAATCATAATTAATTTATTGGTAGGTATTAAATAGCTACCCACTCATCTCATATCTTAATGAATTTGATCATATCTTACCTCAATTTATATGATTAATCATTATTCTATGAATCTTAAATACTTACCACACATTTAATAACTATAACATCCCACATCAGTACATGTTGACGGAGTCGAAGAAAATTTGGATTCTAATGCGAGAATAATTGGGTTCATTTTAAAAATTTAAATTTAATAAAAGAAGTAAAATTCATGGATATGTGTTAAATATATTAAAAAGAGGATTAAAAAATTAATTCTTTTGTGGAAAATACTTATAGTGAATTTAGAGGTTTTCATTTAGTTAAAAAGTGAAATAAGGTGGAAGAAACAAGCCACCAGGAACCCAATGGAGAGACCAAGGGGTGTGTACCATGTTTGGGGCCACAAAGTAGCCAATTATAGTGATCCATGTACCTGGTATAACCAAAATTCATTTTTTATAGAGGATAAAATGAGTAGTTTGTATTTTCAAATTAAAATAAACCACCCGAGGGTGTTTCCTCTATTTTGGTTGAATAGAGGAAATATAATCTTCCCTTCCTTTTACCCCCCTCTATTTTTCCCTTTTGATTTGAGAAGGATTGGTGTTATTCCTCATGGATATTAATGTTGGTTTCTACCCCTTCTTCATCATTTAAACTTCCTCTCTAGTTTCATCAAATTTTATTAGGATATAATTCTAAATTTCATTACAGTTGTTTCATAGCATAGTGAAATCATATTGGGGGGGGGGGGGGGTTGGGATTTCTATGTGTAGATTCCATAAGAGGATTTTAGAGGATGAAAAAACATGGTTGCACATGGTTTCATGGGAGGCATGCAAGTTTCTTAATCTATTCATGTATATCCATAAAATTAAAAATTATTTAGTTATTGTATTAATGTTGTATATAAATTATTTTTATCAAAAGTGGACTTAGGAATGTTCGAAGAGTGGAACACACCTTATTTATCTAGGTTCTGATCTTATGGTTTTTATTAGGATATTGTAAATTGATTTAATTATAAATTAAATATAAAATATTAATTATGTATTATTTATAATTAATTGAATAATGGTTTGATACCCTAGGAGATCAAGGATGCTTATGGTGACTAAGGAAGATGGTCAAACTTTTTGATGAATGTCCTAACACTAATTTGGGATAAGTGGTCCTGAATATTACCAATATTATATGTAATTATCATGTATGTTGTGGAATGAAATATGGGGTAAGTGAGTGTGTTTGACCTGACCATTTTCCAAGGTGGATAACATGGTTATGAAAGATTAGGATTCACCTATTAGGTATATAAAGGTGATACCACACATGTTACCCTATATTTTGGGTTGCTTTATAACACTATTTGGTTTATGTAATGTGAGAGTCACCTAGAGGCTATCAGACCTTGGGTATAGTTTTAAATATTATAGTATGGTTATATATAATGTGAGATGAAGTTTTATTGGGTGTGACATTCCATGGTGAATTATGTGGAGGTTCCTTGAGGAACCAATGTAATTTTAATTATCCAAGAAGAATACCTCATATGATCTAATTGAGTTTATTAGGAGTGTCTTGGTAGAACTAGAGTGAACTATGAATGGAGTTCTACCAAGGTTTTTCTATAAAGTTGACTATCATGGGATGTTTTTTCTCTGAGTTATTGTTTTTGATGAGTTATTATGAATTTTTTTCCAATTCACCCATTGACGGGTAACATTATAGATGATAATTGATCAAATTTTCTATACCAATAATGTTCTAGTGCGAATGAGGTGTGTTGTCCTAGCTAAGGGAATATTATATAGATATTGGTGATGATGTGCCTACTTAGTGATCTTGAGAAGGGATATTGAGAGGTTCAAACTAAGGGCCTTAATTTTGGGTATTATATGGAGGGATGAATTTCCCACCTGCAATAAGTATCGTGAGTTACAACATGAGGGTCTTAATGATAGTAATTACAAGGAGGGACACATTTCACACCATTAGTAAGTTAGGGTGATATTTAGTTGACATGTAACGACCTGTAAATTTCTTATTTGATTAATAAAAGAAATCTTTTTTTATAATGAATATTTTATTATATTTCACAATGGAAGTACATAGAAATAATTTTATAAAAAAATAACATTACATGAAAAGTAATAATACTAATTACTACAACTAAGACTAGTACAAGGATATAAAAACCAAAGAATAATGACAATGTAATGGTATAGTCCATAAGATTGTACTCTTCCAGGAAGATTACAACTACCATGAATATTGTTAAAAGAAAAATAAACATTAGGAATATGAAATTATCAAATGAATTTTAAAAACCTTTGGGAATTAAGTATTAAATGTTTTTTTGGTGGTATATATAGGATACAATAAAAAATGTGATTATTAGGGTATGATCATCAACTTTACAATTATATGACTGTTGGAAAATATAACCATGGGTATATATGAACATTGGGAATTATGACCATTGGTAATGTAGCTATTATAAAGTAACTATTAGGTTTATTTTATATTAAGGGTAATGATCAGATTTAATTGAATGAATAAGGAAGAAACGATGTCCTTAACCAGTAGAATCATGCCTTATGAAGCTCTTTTTTCAGAGTTAGGGATGGAGGAAGCATCATTAGGGTTTACTCTTGATCAATCCCAAGAAGATCTTCAACAAGTGAGGTTCAAATTAAAACCACCTATGAGAGAAGCTCTAACTAGTAGAGATCACTACCAGATCAATGCTGGTTGAACCGCCTCATGAAATTACCACTATCACGCACCTTGCTCTTAGAGCCTATGCCACGATAATAAAGGGTTATGTATCTAGGCCCAAGTAGTATTAAGGTGTAATTATTTTATAAATTAATTAATTGTTTAATATATTTTTTATTCTTATTTGGTGTTACA
Source organism: Viscum album (assembly GCA_963277665.1). NCBI lineage: Eukaryota > Viridiplantae > Streptophyta > Magnoliopsida > Santalales > Viscaceae > Viscum > Viscum album. The sequence continues at coordinate 101,439,406 of OY728153.1, read as the reverse complement.
CCCTTATATAAAATGGATATTATTTGAGAATATGATAAAATATATTTTTATACAATGAGATAGTAATTTAATTTTTCTATAAAGTATATATATAATTTCTATTAAAATATTTTTTTAAAAATAAGGTTTATAAAAGGTTGAAAATAACAACATTTATTTACAAAATATTTTTTTAAAATTATATATATATATATATATATATATATATATTCGAAGGGATACAAATTTGATTGTATAATAAAAATTAGTGATTTTATTAAATAATTATTTTATATTTAAATATTAAAATTTTCATATTTAGAAAATTTTCCTAATAAAATTGATGAAATTTTCAAAACCATCATCTCAAAATTATCCAATAGTGAATTTTTTATAATTTTTCGAGATATCAATTTTTTGGGTAAAATATAAAATACAGTACAATATATGGTAAGTATTATGGAATAATAAATACATAAAAGTGATGTATTTATTATGTTCAAGTCTTTATTGACCAAAAATATATTATTTTATCAATATTATACATTTTAATGGATTAAAATCAATTTCTAAACCAATAAATGACTTTCTAATGTCTAAAATGTAAATAAATATTTTAAAAACTACATTTTGTGGAAATTTTACTTTTCATCGAAGAAGTAATATTAAAAAATGTATTTTTGCACTAATTCATTAAAATATTATAAAAAATTACTTAAATTTCTAAAACCATAAGCAAAAACCATGGTTAAGCTAATATTTTTTCATTTTCCATAACCTCAAATTCCAAGAACTATATTTAGAAATTATTAAACAATTAATCAAATTTTACTATAAATACCGACCCCCATTACTCTCCACTCTAAATATTTTATCCAAGAAGTTATAGCCATTTACCTCCCAAAGAGTCCCTCTAAGGTCTCCTTATAGTCTTAATGTGCCATCCTCAAGTTCTAGGAAGAAACTCTTCAAGGTAAGAGCATTCTCTTCCTCTTTCATCCGTTATATTTAAGTACCTCATTTTTTAGTAATTTCATTTCATATTATCATGTTTTAATGAATTTTAATGATTATATTACTATAAGAATTATTTTATATTAATGGGATACTTCCCTACCTTCTCATTAATTCTATTCATTAATCCTTTTTGTTTACCTATTATGCTACCAGAATCATTTCATGAATTTTGCACTTTTAAATGAAACATTACTACATTTTGAACACCCAAAACTCTTCATTATCCATGAGTATTCACCTAGATGTAAATATATTTTATTTATTAGGTATTTTCATGTATGAAACCCAAAATTACTTTTTGGGGGTAAAAAATGATGAAATGTTCAATTATTTAAGCACTTATTCACTCAATGATTTTATATAAAACCTATTATTTATTCTCCATAAGTTATTGATTAAATGATTTACTATGAATTATGTGGCTCAAATTAGTTAAGAAACATTAAGGGTGAACCCTAATAGCTCTCTAATTCATTGGGTAATGATTTCATCTCTAGATATGACATTTTTTATGACACCTTGGTGAATAACCTTGGTAATTATGTTTTATGACACCTTGGTGATAAACCTTGGTGATATGATTATGAATGTCTCATTTTTATGTTATATTCACATTTCCATTTTATGATTCATGATCACTCTATTATTATATTACTTATGTTCTTATGATCATGCCCTATTGTTATTCCTCATGACCACATGATGAATATTTCCTTTGTTATTCCCTTACTGGGAATTATAATGGCCAATTTATTTTAATGTATATCCCCAGGATACGAGATATAGTAAAAGTAACCTAGGATGAATCTATAAATAATAATTTCAATTATATTAGAAGAAAGTTTATGTTTTCATGTATTATGTTCCTAATTTTCAAGAAACTAAACCTTAAAATATCATCAATATTATTAAATGTTGTACTTTATAATGAAAACTTTATGTATTAAAAAGTTGGGATTCCATATTTATTATCAAAGTAAGGTTTAGTTATTTTTAGAAATTAGGACCAAAAAACATTAGTAATAAACCTAGGGATAAGTCAAAATTTAGGAAAACATCCTAAAATTTTGGTTAAGTATAAAGTGAGTGGTTTCCGAGAAATAAAATACATATTTGGATACTAAAAGTGAATGTGGATCTATCACAGTTGTACCTAGGGGTAATAACCCTAAAAATGGAAGATTAGGTATTAGCTTGATTTTCACCTGGTGAATGATAAAGAGGTCTTACTACACAACTTGTTTTACACTCCTTGGGGATATGATTTGGTTAATCACAATCTTTTTATGAACAATTATTGAGAATATATAGAAAATGTAATTGGTTTTAGAAGATATTAAATAATAAAATCCTTGAATAATTTTTTTTACAAAAAATATAAATATATATTTAGCACTTAAACTCCATTAATAATTAAAAGATTCCTAAAAGATACACATTTCTCACTAAGTTTTTCTTCTTCTAGAAAAGTGGATGGAAATAGTAGGAAGAGTGTAAATGATGAGTGCATTGGAGGATACACTAACAACATTCCTAACATGACAAAATTTTGAATGGAAAAATTTATGAGGATGATAAATCAAATATCTTAGGTTACGAATAATAACCAAAATCATGTTGAGTAGATAGATTTGCCTCAAAGAATATAACTCGCAGTAGAGTCCTTCATGCATCAATAACCACATTCTTTTAGTAAGTCTACCATTACATTAATTTTAGAGAAATGGATTAAATCTAAAGAAAATATATTTTTTATAATCAATTGTTCATAGCAAGACAAATTCTACCTAGCAGTTTACCACTTAGAAAAATAAACTCATCAGTGGTAGATACTGATTAAGAATAAAAATACAAGAGGAGAGATTAATACTATGGAATGGGAAGAGTTTAGTATTACATCTTTCAATAAATATTTTAACCATTAAATGTGAACAAAAATAGATAAGAAATTCATAAAGATAAATTAGAAGAAAAATGAATTTGTGGGATTTTATGAAATGAAATTTGAAAAAATTTCTCAATACACCGCTATATTTGTTATATATCCTAAGGTAAAGGTTGATAGGTTATTTGGAGGATTGAAACCCCATCTCTAGAGGAATCTAAAAAATCGAGACTATAAAAGATACAAGAATATAGTGTGGAGTGATATTAGGATTTAAATGGATTTTGGAGAGACATAATGGTCTCATAAGTCGAATGAAAAGAAGATAGAAATGAATTCAAACCCAATAAAGAATTTTTATCATGAAAGAGAAGGAAAGAAAATGAAACTATCCACGTGAAAAAAATGCAAGAAGAAACATTCGGGGAATTTCTTTCATAGAAGTGTAAAGTGATACAAGTGTGGAAGAGATGGCCATATAGCTTAGAACTATCATGGTGAGGTGAAGAATCAATAACTATATGCAAATTAAAAAGGGAAAATGGTGGAATAAGAATATGAAGTTTAATGCTTCAAGTATAGACAACTTGGGAACTTTGAAAATTAATGTCCAAATCAGAAGATAATTGAGGGTAACTACCATCAATCACAACATAGTCTAATGAAGCATGGTCATGAATTCACAATCACAATTACTTAAGTAGAGGCTTCAAACGACGTGGTGGAGGGTACACCCATTGTGTTCTCAAGGCTAGAATGCACATTGTTTGACTATAGTTTTATGTATTCATTTATTTTATCCAAGTTTGCAGAGAATGAAGAATCAAACCCTAAACTTCTAGAAGTAGGGTTATAATTTAATACTCATAGAGGTATTATCCAAGTATCAATGGTGTAAAAAAACTCTATTATTAACTTTTGTGATTGAAATATCATCACAAATATACTAGTCATTCTCCTGGAAGAATTCAACACTATACTAGGGATGGATTGGTTCTTACAGTATAATTATAAGATCAACTATAAAATCATTGAAATTTCAGTGGTTCTGAATGGAAAACCTAGAGTTATTTTCAAAGGAGATATATCCCATCCCAAGATTTGTCAAGAAGAACCTTCCATAGAATTCTTTATGAAGATTATCATTAAAAAGGGAGAAGAAAATGAAAGTATAATGGTAAAAATTATACCCATTTTTTAGGAATAAATTAATGTATTTATTGAATAGTTACCTAGACCTCAACCATAAAGAGAGGTAGAGTTATCCATTGAACACATACCTGGGTATAAGATAATATAGAATACTCCATATAGAATGAAATATGTATAGTTAGAGGAATTATATAAGAAACTACAAAACCTCTTAGAAAAGAGAGAAATACTCAAGAGGGTGGTGAATTGAGTTCCTATTAAAATTTCTGATTTATAAATTTATATAAAAATACACCAAATTAAATAAAAAGTTAAACTATAGTGAATTTGTAATATAGTAAAGGTTCAGTTAGGTTCTCAAGAGATTGATTATTTCTCAGTTAATTTAATCAGAAGATTAAATTAACTTTTGAAACTAACTTACTGATTTAAAATAGTTACAAAAACTTTATAGTTTAACTATCAGAGAAACTTTAAAACAGATTTATATTTAAAGTACTTAGAAGCAGAATATTCAAAATAGTTTTAACAAAGGCAAAATGCACAACAGTTTTAAAACAAGAGGTTCAGTCTCAAGATGAGACTTATTCCTCTCAAACAGTTTATATAAACTATGATCCACACCCTGGATCGTGGTTTTACACCAGTACTCAGACTTTTCAGGTCCTCAGACCTTTAACAAAATTCTATGTGGGTAAACAACAACAAAAACACTCAGGCTGTCCAGGTCACACTTTACCTCTTCCACAATTCACAATGGGATACAATAAGGTGTAAAAAGTTTGGTGTGAGGATTTAGTATCCTCTAGTTCAGCCCAGGATTCAGTGTGTGTCTAAATAGAAAGATGCACACACACTAATCAAAATGTTAAACAAAGGTATACTACATAGGAAATAAATGGATAATGAGTTTATAATGCTTTGAGTGATTACAGATGAGATCTGGACTCATTTGGATGTTGTAGATGTCATTCGCGTCCTTTCTGGTGAATATTACACAAAACAGAGTGTCGTTGTTCTTCCCAGCTACAATTATTCAGCCTTTTTCATATGATGTTGAGTAAGGCACAACAACCTGGATTTAGTGTTTGTTTCAGGTGAATGATCTTTTTGAAGCTCTCTGGTTTTCACAGGTGTTCTTCAAGTTCTTCTTTTGTTTCGTGGACCTTCACACACACGTACGATCTGGTTCTCCTTGTGTGTCTTTGTCTATGTATATTTGTATATCTTTCACTACAGATCGATCTTCCTTTTTATTCCTTGAGATCCGGTAATGGGAATGATTACTTTCAGATAGGTATGAGGTATGGTTCCCTGACATCCAACAACCAACATTAATTAATAGCAGGTTCATTAAATTAAGCAAATATGAACCTTGGAATTAAATAAGAGTTAATAAAAATTCAAACAGTTTTCATGACTATCGGTGAGTCATGAGATCGGTAGGTCATTTTATTAGCATCGGATTGGTAGGTCATTTGATCAGCATCGGCTTCAGTAGGTTATTTGATCAGTATTGGATTCATTAGTTCATTTGATCAGCATCGACTTCTGTAGGTCATTTGATGAGCATCGACTTCGGTAGGTCATTTGATGAGCATCGAATTCAATAGGTCAGTTGATCAGCATCGGCTTCGGTAGGTCATTTGATCAGCATCGTCTTCGATAAGTCATTTGATCAGCATCGACTTTGGTAGGTCATTTGATCAGCATCAGCTTCGGTAGCCCATTTGATCAGCATCGGCTTCGGTAGGTCATTTGATCATCATCAGCGAGACAGTTGTATCATTAGTGTGACCGTTGTCATTAGTGTGACCGTTGTCATTGGTGCGACCATTATCATTGGTTTATCACATCGGTGACTCGTTCATCAGTTTGTCACATCGGTGTCTCATTCCTTTAACTATCGGCGACTCAAGAATATCACTAACGGTGAGTCAAAAACATAAAATTCTCACAAAGTGTCTGTTTAATCCAGAATACTTCCAGTTCAATAGTAAACCATAAATAATCATAGATAAAAATATGTAGACATGATTAAACATATATAAACATATTTAGAATAGATTGAATAATTTACTAAATTGAATTATAAAAACAACAATGATTTGTGATTATTAAAACAACTATCTCACAGAGGGTTCAACAATCTCCCCCTTTTTGATAATCACAAATCTATGGCATAAATGAAGAGGGAAGATGATATAACACTCAGTATGCCCCTCCTATGTAAAAATAATATATGTCTAAAGGTAAACATGTCATCAGAGCATGACATCAGATCATAAACAAAGTTAGAGTATATCAACATAGCATCAGAGCTAGCAAACATGACATCAGAGCTAAGAATAAATCAGAGCTATATGCCTATTGGAGCTTATATAATCTATATCATGGAATTAGAGCTAAAAGATTATTTAGAGATTATATATTGTTCTCCACTTGCTTATACTTATATATACTGTTCTCCCCCTTAGATATATATTTATACTATTCTACCCCTTTGGGATTATCAAAAAGAAAAAGAGAAAGAAGAGAGAGAAAAAGAAGAAAGTTTCATTGAAATAACATCTAAAAAATATAAGGAAAATACACCCTATCAAAAATGACAGGAACAACTATTTATGGGGGTGTATAGGTGCTTTCCCTTTAGCAGAGGGAGGAATGGATGGGCCAGATGGTGGTTTGGTGGAAGATTGATTTGGCCGGATGGAGAGAGGAGCTAAGACAACTCTGGCTGGAAGCGGACTGGGTGCTAAGGTTACTTGCTGGTGAACAAAATATTCTCTTGAAGGTGGCTGCTGAATGACTAGTCGAATATTGGATAGATCTTGAGAAACTGATATCTTACCAGGAGAAACATTGGATGGACTGAGAGGCTCAGCAGTAGGAAGAACAATTGCCTTTGCTTGCACATGGAGATATGGTTTGAGCAGATTGATAAAATCCTGAATTACTTCACCACCATATTGCATGGCCTTCTCAAAATCATCTTTGTTTTTCATGGAACTCTCTTGAGTGGGAGTAAAATCCTTCAACTATTGGACCTGAGCCTTAAAGTCTTGAGTGATTGGAGGTAGCTTCAAATTCTCATCTAGGACTTTAAACTGATGGTTTAACTCATGCTCGGTATAAATTTTAGAAAAATAGTGATCCAATTTTTATTTGATCTCTTTCTAAGCTTTAGTATCATCAACCGAATACAGCTTCACCATCTTGTGAATATGATCACTATTTCTTTTCATCTTTTTCAAATAATCCAAGTACAGAATCTATCCAATGGCTGCTAAATCTTCTTTTATAACATATCTTAAGGCATTAATCTCATATCCAGTTATCTTGGTCACTTTAGAGGTGCTAGACTGAGTAAAAATATGAGTTATCTCAGCCTTCAATTTTCTCAAATGATATTTCTTCAAGTGTTCTATCATGTTTTTCAAAACTTCCATCATACCAGTGATGGTTAGTCTAAATTTTGTTGACAGAGATACTAAGTCACTACTCAAATACTTGAGCACTTGATTCTGAGTGGAAATGTGCCTTCCAATCATCTCACCAGCATTGCACAGGTCTGTCTTAATAATATTTACCACTCTTTGAGTTATAGCATCCATAATAGCCTCATATAGATTCACATGAGTAGGAGCATGAGAATTTGATAATTCCTCTTTCATTGTTTCTCTGACTGCGTGGACCAACTCATCATTAAACTTGTCAAAATTAGACCGAGAAACAGAAGAAAGAGGTCTTTCTACAGTTAGTTGCATTTCCTCAGCAACTGGTCCAACCTCAACTGGATGGATTACTCTTAAGATATTCACTTCTTCTTCCTCTTCCTCTGAATAATCCAAACCTATAACCGCAAAACCTATGTGGTCTTCCCATTCAGATGTACAAGAGGTATACTTAGTCTTTACAAAATCAACTTTACCAGAATTTTCAAGAGAGTCTTCCCCATCCACATCAATCACTGTCTGCACTATCCCTATAGCCTTAGGAACAGTTTCTTGCTCAATTGATTGTGGTTGTGGATTAGATTGAATCATATTGTGACCATCCCCTGGTCTAGTACTTGCATCATCATCCTCATCATCATCATCACTATTACTATTTCCATTATTATTTACCGAAGTCTCATTGGAACTGTCTTTGTTACTAGATTCATACTAGTCAGAATTGGATACTTTAGTGTCAACTTCTTATTTATCACCTAGAAGAGGTTCTGACTCAGGTAACTTAAGGGGTGGACTTTCTGGTCCAAATTCCATTCTTTTCTTAGGACTTACTGTATCAGGGTCACTCCTGTCATTAGGAGGTGACTCAGGTTCCTTTTCAGCATCAACATCATCATCAACTTTAGCTTCCCCTGTTTCCTTCCCACTGGACTCTCCAGTGTCCTTAGGAACTTCTGTCTCTTCTTCCTCATCAGAATAAACAATTTTCTTATCAGGTTTTAAACCGGGTTCTCTCACCCCTTTTTGTCTTTTAGAGTGGTCAGAAGGATTATAGGATTCATATAATCTATCTTCATCAGCAACCCATGTATTCTTCCATGGATTCCAGTTATTTTTAATTATTTTTCAGATATCCTTACTAATACAAAAACCACTACTAGATGAGATACACTCATCTCCATCTTCAACACAGCCCAACAACTTTAGCATGGCAGAGACTTGCTTAGAATAGAATAAGGTTGTAGCCTTCTTGGATGGCTTTACCATCTCAGCAATATGAAGAGTAATGTATCCACACAAGATGATATTCTCATCACTTAGCAATAGAAATAGAAAGAAAATATCTTTATACTTAATAGAAGAAAAATCACCTTTTCTGGGACAGATTTGGTGCTGAATAAACTTAAACAAGATTATACTTTCTCCATCTAACTCAGTAGCTGTTATTCTTCTGGATTCAGATTTTCCAGTCAACATCTCCAGAGCATACTCATACGAAAAATATTCAGTGGTAGGAGGAATATTACCAATGTAATCCTCATATCTATCTTTATGTGGTACCACCAAACACTCAGCCTATTGCTTCGATGAAAAAGTTATCTTTTTTCCTTTGATCACTGAAGATAATCTTGCAGCTTCTGCTCCATCCAATGCAATACTCAAATTCAAATAAAACTCATGCACTAGCTTTGGTTAGTAGGCTCATTTATTATTACAGAACCAATATTTCCATCCTTTCTTCTCAAACACTTTTAAAAGTGCAGACCTACTGGATAACACCCATTCAGAACTTACTTCCTTTTTTACGGCAACCACCAGAGTCTCCAATTTCGAGTTCACAGACTTTTGTGTCATGCTGCTCGATTCTCCTCAAGCGTGCTTCAAAGGTGAGGAGCTTTTAGATTCCTTACCTTGCTTCTTTTTCATTTCCATTTGGAGGTTCGAGAGGTTTGATAGGTTCTAAAGTTAGGGATTCAGAAGATGTGGAGTTCAGCGGGAGATGGAAGGTCAACAGTTCTTAGGAATAAAAATAGTCGCGGGTCATTAATTTTATCATTTAGGGTTACAATATTAAATATAATATTGATTAATTAAAACAACATCGTTTTGATAAACAGTAACAGTTTCACATATACTTTATAACTCAATCGGTATCATAGATCGGTCTCACTGATCGGTGTCACTGATCAGTTTCACTGATCGGTTTCACTGATCGGTTTCACAGATCGGTTTCACTGATCGGTTTCCCTGATCGGTTTTGCTGATCAGTTTCACTAATCAATCATACCTAACTATCGTTTAATAAAATCTAACCTTTCAGAGCTTAAATGCTTAGTGAAAATATCGGCCAATTGATGTTCAGAGTCAATAAATTCTAGAGAAATATCACACTTTTGATAATGATCTATCAAAAAGTGATGCCTGATATCAATGTGCTTAGTTCTAGAGTGAGACACATGATTATTAGAGATGTTAATTGCACTAGTGTTATCACACTTTATAGAAACATTTTTAAATTGATATCCACAGTCCAATAAAGTGTGTTGCATCCACAGAATCTGTGCACAACAACTACCAACAACAATGTATTCTGCTTCAGCAGTAGAAAATGCAACATAGTTCTGTTTCTTACTACACCAAGATACCAGGGACTTTCCTAATAGATGACATGTTTCAGATATCCTCTTCCTATCTAACTTGCAACCAATAAAGTCAGCATCTGAATAAATTCTTAAGTCAAAAGGTTGTCCTTTTGGATAAAACAATCCCAAATTGGTAGTATGTTTAAGATATTTGAAAATCCTTTTAATATCAAGAAAATGAGATTCTTTAGGATTAGATTGAAATCTTACACACATTCATACACTAAACATGATATTTGGTCGACTATCAGTAAGGTAAAGTAAGATTCCAATCATACCTCTATAATTGGTTTGATCAACTGGTTTCCTAGTTTCATCATCATCCAACTTACATGTGGTACTCATAGGTGTATCACTTCCCTTATTACTATCCAAACCAAAATGTATTAAAAGATCCTTTGTATATTTACTTTGATTTAAAATAATACCATATTTATTTTGAAAAATTTGAAATCCAAGAAAATAATTGAGTTCTCCCATTAAACTCATTTCAAATTCATTTTGCATAATCTTTGAAAAATCAGTATATAAAGAATTTTTAGAGGATCCAAAGATAATATCATAAACATATATTTGTACAATCAAAATATCTTTAGAAATTATTTTAATAAAAAGAGTGAGATCAATGATTCCTTTAGTAAAACCTTTAGAAATGAGAAATTTTTTAAGTCTATCATACTAAGCACTTGGAGCCTGTTTTAAACCATATAAATCTTTAGAAAGTTTAAAAACATAATTTTGAAAATGGGGGGTTTTTAAATCCAGGTGGTTGTTCAACAAAAACATATTCAATTATAAAACCATTTAAAAAATCACTTTTGACATCCATTTGATGTAACTTGAAATTTAGATGAGATTCATAAGCAAGTACGATCCTAATGGCTTCTAATCTAGCTACAGTTTCAAAGGTTTCTTCATAGTCTATTCCTTCTTTTTGATTGTAACCTTGTGCAACTAATCTAGATTTTTTTCTAATGATGTTTCCAGATTCATCAATTTTATTCCTAAACACCCATTTAGTACCTATGGTCAAAGTTTCCTTAAGTCTTTCTACTAATTACCAAACATTGTTTGTTTCAAATTGATTTAACCCTTCTTGCATAACCATTACCCGAAATTCATCATTGATTGCATCATTTATATTTTTAGGTTCTAGCTATGAAAGAAAGGCTTTATGTTCAACCTAATTTCTCAGAGAAGCTTTAGTTTGTGTTCCTCTATCTAGGTTACCTACAACTGCATCTAACAGATGGTTCTTTAGAATCCTAGTTGATCTAGTAAAGGTAGGACTAGAAATTTTAGGTTCTTCTCTAGATTCTGGTTCAACATAAGCAGGTTTTGGTGTATTTCCAAAGCTGGTTGTCTTTACAATAGGTCCACTATCTTTATCATTAAGATTTAGAATAGACAAGTCTTCTTTAGGATTTTCAATAGCAAGTTTATGTTCATGTGGATCAGTTTCATCAAATTTTATGTGAACAGATTCTTCCACACATTTGGTTCTCTTATTAAAAACTCTATAGGCTTTTCTAGTAATTGAATATCCTAAAAATATTCCTTCATCACTCTTGGATGAAAAATTTTCTAGATTATCTTTAGTATTAAGAATAAAGACTTTGCAACCAAAAAATTTGAAGTAACTAAGTTTAATTTTCCTATTATTCCAAAGCTCATAAGGGGTTTTCTTAAGAACATGTCTAATCAAGACTCTATTTATAATATAATACGCTGTATTGACAGCTTCAGCCCAAAAATAAACAGGTAAATCATATTCATTTATCATATTTTTTGCAATTTCCTAAAGGGTTCTATTTCTTATTTCTACCACACCATTCTATTGAGGTGTCCTAGGGGTAGAAAAGTTGTGATTATAGTCATTATGTGAGTAGTAAGATTCAAACTCATGATTTTAAAACTCACGACCATGATCACTTATCAAGGTTTTAATCTTAAGTCCACTAAGGTTTTCTACAGACTTGGAGTATTTTATAAAGTAAGATAAAGCTTCACTTTTGTGAGATAAAAAGTATACCCAAGTATATCTAGAAAATTCATCTACTAGAACATAAACATAGTGCTTCCCATTTAAACTAGAAACTCTAGAATGTCCAAAAAATTCCATGTGAACCAAATCGAGAGGTTGAGAAGTTGAAACTTCTTTCTTTGATTTAAAAGAAATTTTATGTTTCTTTCCCTTTTGACAGGGATTACAAACTTTATCAGCTGGGAATTCAAGTTTAGGTAGGTCTCTAACTAAGTTCTTCCTAGTCAGTTTTCTAAGTGAATGTATATTGCAGTGTCCTAATCTTCTGTGCCAAAGCCAAGTTTCTTTATGAAAATCATTTAAACAGGTAATATTCTGCTTAGCTAAAGAATTCAAATCTACAACATATACATTTTCATTTCTTAAGGCAGAAAATACTAAAACACTTTTAGAATTAAAAACATTACAAGAATCATTTTCAAATTTAACATTAAAACCATCATCACATAACTGAGAAATACTTAACAAGTTATATTTTAATCCATATATAAATAAAACTTTAGAAATTAAAATTGAACCAATGTTACCAATTTGGCCCAGGATGATGATTTTACCTTTAGAGTTATCACCAAAGGTGACATATCCTCCATCAAACTTGATCAAGATTTTGAAGCATGAAAAGTCTCCTATCATGTGTCTTGAACATCCACTATCCAAATACCATGTCTTCCTATAGGAACTCTTCAAGAAAGTTTCCTACAAAACAATTTTAGATAGAAAATGATTTTGGTACCCAGATTTTTTTGGGTCCAGATAGGTTAGAAAGAAAATCTTTTAGTGCCCATATTTTCCTAATGGGTCTCATATACTTAACATAATTAAGAGATTTTGATAGATAAACCTTGTTTGTTCTATAATTATGTGAATAGCTAGTTGAGGCATAAGAATTTTACAAAGTAGAACTATTAGCATATTGTCCAGATTTAGGAATAAATTTATTCTTTGTAATATGTCTTTGTCCATGATGATAACCTAAACCAGTAGTATACTTTGGTGACACTTGTTTTCCTAGAATTTTTGTAAGTGTGTCCTTTCCATTAATAATTTTTTCTAAATCTTTCATGAGTTTCTCATTAGACAATTTTAGTTCAGTATTCTCTTCAAGAAGTTGAACATTTTTTTTCCTTTTCTACTTCTTGTACAGATTTGGCAGTGCTGGTTAAAGCATGTTGTTTCTTTAAGGATTTATACTTGTCTTTTACCTCATTGCATGTATCCTCTAACATGTTACAATATTCAAATAATTCTTTACTAGAAATTTTTTCAGAATCAGAATCATCTCCAGAGTAATAAGAATTTAATGCAAGAGTATTTGATATTACCTTAGAAGTGTTTTTCATGAAACACATATTAACTTTTTTAGATTTTTCATGCTGAGTGAAATCAGAATCACATGAACTGTCTTCTGAAGTACTAAAAGTTTCTTTCATAGATTTCTTATACTTTTTGTCCTTGTACTCTTATTTCTTCCTATACTTTAACTTTGGACAGTCAACTTTCACATGTCCTTTCCTCTTGCATTCGTAGCAGACTATGTCCTCACTCTTATCTGTCCTTTTCCAATCCTTCTTCTAATGACCTTTATTGTCATACTTTCCCTTATAGTTGGATTTTCTGAAAAACTAATTTTTCCTATAAAACTTCTTAAATCTCCGGGCTATCTAATCCATTTCAGCATCACTATCAGATGCACTCTCTTCACTACTTGAACTGTCACTTGCAGCTTGAATTTTCTCTTTGTCCTTGATTTTTGAAGTAGAAGTCTTGAAGGCTACTAATTTATTTCTTGGTTCATCATCTTCTTCTTTGTTTACCTTTATCTCTTCTTCATACATCATCAACTTACTAATCATCTCTTTAACAGGTAGTGAACTCATGTCACATGATTCTCTTATTGAAATTGATGTGCCTCTCCATATTTCTGGCAGACATCTTAGTATCCTCATGATTTCTCTTTTACTGGAACAACTTTTCCTAGTGAGCTCATTGTATTGACTATCTCATTAAACCTGAGATACATATCAGAAATAGATTCATCATATTTAATTTTGAAATTATCATACTTAATAGTGTATTTTTTTAGTCTCATTTCCTTCACATTGGTTGTTCCCTCATGTGAAATAGTCAGAGTATCCCATATTTCATAAGTAGTCTTACAAGTAGATATTTGATCAAATTATTCATCTCCTAAGGTACAATACATGGATTTCATTTCTTTACAATTATAATTATAAGCAGCTTTCGTAGGTTCATCCCAAGTAGTTCTAACAGTTTCTGGAATCTTATACTGAGTCTCTATAGCAGTCCAGATGTCAAATCCCATACTTTCAAAATGGATTTTCATTTTCATTTTCCATTGGACATAATTAACACTATTAAAGAAGGGTGTCCTATTAGTAGCTGAAACTTCTAATCTGTTATCCATAATACCTGAGTTATATAAAGATATAAAAATTTAGAATTAACAGAAATTTTAATATCATTAAGATACAACTAAAATCACAGTTGAAAACTTTTCACAAACAGAGTGTTTTGAAAACCTTTTAGTAAAACCTTTGATACCAAATGTTGGTCGGAGAGGAATACTCAAGAGTGGGGTGAATTGAGTTCCTATTAAAATTTCGGATTTATAACTTTATAAAAATCCCCCAAATTAAATAACAAGTTAATCTGTAGTGAGTTTTTAATACAATAAAGGTTCACTTAGGTTCTCAAGAGATTGATTAGTTCTCAGTTAATTTAATATGAAGATTAAATTAGCTTTTGAAATTAACTTACTGATTTACAATAGTTACAAACACTTGCTTGTTTAAATATCAGAGAAACTTTAAAACAAATTTATATTTAAATTACTTAGCAGTGGAATATTCAAAATAGTTTTAACAAAGGAAAAATGCATAGTAGTTTTAAAACAAGAGGTTCAGTCTCAAGCTGAGAATTAGTCCTCTCAAACAGTTTATATAAACTATGATCCACACCCTGGATCGAGGTTTTACACCAATACTTAGACTGTTCAGGTCCTCATACCTTTACCAAAATTCTACATGGGTAAACAACAACAACAACACTCAGGCTGTCCAGGTCACACTTGACCTCTTCCACAATTCACAGTGGGATACAATAAGGTGTAAAAAGTTTGGTGTGAGGATTTAGTATCCTCCAGTTCCGCCCAGGAGTGAGTGTGTGTCTAAATATAAAGATGCACACACTACTCAAAATGTTAAACAAATGTATACTATAGAGGAAATAAATGGATAATGAGTTTAGAATGCTCAGAGTGATTATAAATGAGCTCTGGAATCATTTGGATATTGCAGTTGTAATTCGAGTCCTTTCTGGTGAAGACGACACAAAACATAGTGTCGTTGTTCTTCCCAGCTATTGTTCCAGGTGAATGATCTTTTTTAAGCTCTCTGATTTTTATAGGTGTTCTTCAAGTTCTTATTTTGTTTCATGGACCTTCACACACACGTACACTCTTATTCTCCTTTTGTGTCTCTGTCTATGTATATTTTTATATCTTTCACTACAGATCGATCTTTCTTTTTATTCCTTGAGATCCTGTAAAGGGAATGATTACTTTCTGACAGGTACGAGGTACAGTTCTCTTACATCCAACAACCAACATTAATTAATATCATGTTCATTAAATTAAGAAAATATGATCGTTAGAATTAAATAAGAGTTAATAAAAATTCAAATAGTTTTCATGACTATCAGTGAGTCATGAGATCGGTAGGTCATTTGATCAGCACCATCTTTGGTAGGTTATTTGATCAGCATCGGCTTCGGTAGGTAATTTGATCAGCATCTTCTTCGGTAGGTCATTTGATCAGCATCGGCTTCGGTAGGTCATTTGATCAGCATCATCTTTGGTAGGTCATTTGATCAGCATCGGCTTTGGTAGGTCATTTGATCAGCATCAGCTTCGGTAGGTCATTTGAGCAGCATCGGCTTCGGTAGGTCATTTGATCCACATTGGCGAGAAAATTGTATCATTAGTGTGACCATTGTCATTGGTGAGACCGTTGTCATCGGTTCGACCATTTTCATCCTTTTGTCACATCGGTGACTTGGTCATCAGTTTGCCACATCGGTGTCTCATTCCTTTAACTATCAGTGACTCAAGAATATAACTAATGGTGAGTCAAAAACATAAAATTATCACAAAGTGTCTGTTTAATCCAGAATATTTCCAGGTCAATAGTAAACCATAAATAATCATAGATAAATATATATAGACATGATTAAATATATATATATATAAAATTATAACAGATTGAATAATTGACTAAATTGACTTATAAAAATAACAATGATTTTTGATTATTAAAATAACTATCTCACAGAGGGTTAAAAAATATTTATTGAAGATTTACCTAGACCTCCACCATAAAGATAGGTAGAGTTATCCATTGAACACATACCTAGGTCTAAGATAATATAAAATACTCCATATATAATGAAATATGTAGAGTTAGAGGAATTATATAATAAACTACAAAACCTCTTGGAAAAAGGTTTCATTCGGCCAAGTGTGTATCCTTGGGGAGAACCTATTCTCTTTGCGAAAAATAAAGATGGATCAATGTGGCTATACACTAACTATAGTGACCGTAATGGGATCATAGTAATGAAAAAAAATTCCCTCTCCTAAAGATTGATGATTTATTCAACCAACTTATAGGGGATCACTTTTTCTCCAAGATTAACCTTTGATCAAGTTATCATCAGTTGATTCTAAAGAAAAAAAATCCCAAATATTGCCTTTTAAATAAGATATTGTAATTATGAGTTTTTTTATTCCATTTGTATTGAAAAATTCTCCTACCATATTTATGGTTTGATTAATAGTCTTTAAGGACAAAATTGATAAATTTATGGTGGTATTTATTGATAATATTATGATATATTTCAAAATTTTCAAGAATAATAAGGATTATCGAAGGGACATATTACAAACTATGAGGAAAGATAAACTTTTTTTTAAATTAATTAAATGAGAGTTTTGGTTATAAAAAGTTTCATTCTTGGGGAAATGTCACGACCCACCTCCACCAAGATGAGAGAAGGGACAACAAACTGCCAGACCCTTCCTTCTTCAAGTTGAAGGATAAATAATGACCCCCAAGTCCCACCTTCAATAGGCCCCAGAGTGGAAACTAGCCCCAAGGGTATAGAATCACATGTAATATGGAAGGAATTACCCTTTTATAGAAAAGGATCAGGAGATAAGATGGTAAATGTCAAAATAATCTAAAAATTAAAAGTAAAAGTAAATCCAAAAATCCATACGCATATAAATAAAATGCTACAAGGTACAAGAAAACTCAGATGAAAAGTACCAAAAGAAGTAAAACAGCAATGAAAACTATCCTGACATCCGAGCTAGTAATGTTCGACATGATCCTCAATGTCCTCCAGGAAACTTGAAAGTAGTTTTATATACGTAGGGTGAGTATATAGGAATACTTAGTAGGGAAAACCAAAATCCCTCGTGTATAAGTGGGGATGCATTCTAATTCCCTGTGAGAAAAAAGAGATAACCAAATCACCTTGCAAGGAAACTATCCACCCAACCTCACTAAGGCACACTCCCCAAATAACACAAGTTAGGTAAAATAATAGTAATAGCACATCGATGTTTGGGTACCCCACACCACTTTCCCACTGGTTATTAAAGACATCCTACGCGTCATAACTCCCCTGCCATTTTCACTGCAGTCCCACTACCGCCCCAACAACAACCTTTTGGGCCACCACAACCATACGAAACCACACCCACCGACACCTAGGACAGAACAACTACCACCATGTCTGAAGACACCTGGGCCTCATCCCGAAGACACTTGGGAAACAAACCCGCCCGCACACACCTGGGCCAACCACCAAAACTACCCTGCCTAAAGAATCTTGGTCTATAATGGACCTCAGGCTATCACAGCCTACCCGAAGAGTCTTGGGCTACTCAAGAGAGATAACATAAAATGATTTAATAACCAGACACTCATAGGAGTGTTGTAAAAAACACCCTCCCCTATTAAATTGGGGTGTTCGACACGAAGTGCTTAACGTGGGTGGGGTGATAATAAGAAACACAAGAACTAAATTTATACACATAGGTAGGCAAGCACTCATCCCAACCTAAGGGTTCCGAAACCAGCCTATACACAAACACCCTCATTACTATTCATTCATACAAAAGAACAACAACCACAACCAAAGCACAATTCATTCTTGGAAAACGATTTCCCCATTAAACCCATTCTTGTTATCATATTCAAGTGATTTCATTTAGATAATTATTCACTATTGGTCAACTAACAGGCATATCCACAAGATAAGGTAGGAAAAATAACCAAGCGACAATTTAATCATTCACACCCGGTTCTCTTGTAAAGTCACAACAACAAAAGGGATCTATGAGATCCCTTAAAGTAATGGAACCAAACCAAGCCCCAACATATGGCCCACATGGCCCCAAATCCACAAACCAAAAATTTTACAATAGGGGATACCATCCCCATCTATGTTACCTTACAAGAATCTGGAAGAACAACCATATATATCACCAAAATAGAGAAAGGGATTTTTCAGATTTTAAACATGCCATTCGTTAAGTTCCTCATTTCCGTTTGGTTAACCGGGGCGATCACACAGGGATTTTTGTTCATTGGGCATCCATTTAATCAACCAATTTTACATGATTAACCAGTTTCCATGTTACAACCATTCAATCAAAAGATTATCTATAAGAACATAGGTCCATTAGTGCGCAAGAAAGGACCACCAATGACTAATTTTTTTAGTGGGTGTAAGCCCATACAATTCACAACATAAATACGAAGATAAATAAATACAACAACATTATCATAAAAAACACCCCTTCATTCTTTAGAGTCTATTTATTATCTTAGTTAAGGTTTGGTTTCATCCTCATATAAAGGAAACATTATCATACCCACCCTGCATGACACACAATTAATAGAGATGAAGTAAAACCCTACTTGGATGATCAATGATCAAAATTTTGTCCTCGCACCAAGAATTGGGGATGTGAAACTTGTAGGGGAATAACTCCAAGGACTCAATGAGTGAGTAGGAAAGGCTCCATCATGGGTTCACAACTATACTTAGGAAGAGAGACTACAAATGCACCAAGGAAATGAAAAGAGACCAGCCAAGAGAAGAAAGAAACTTTGTGTGATAAAATGTGAGATCTCTGAGTTACGAGATATGAAATCTTGAACCACTTTAAAGGCAGATTGTGGTTTCTCCACATGGTAGGGTGGTTACACATGATGGAATTAATTGTTGTTTAATAATTCTCCTCACAGAGGTGGCGATAATAACTATGAGTTAAAGGGTTTCCTTTAAACTGAGTAAAACTTGTAACAGGGGTGGAACTTGAAATTACAAGAAAATGGGTGACACCGAGGAAAAAAAGCCACACATTTTGGTAATTCAAGGGTTTCCCAGATCTTGGGGGATTTTAGATATCATTTATGGGATTTAAAAGGATTTTAAAGGGGTATTAACACACTTTTATTTCAAAAGATATGTTATGAGAGCAGAACTGAAAAAAGACAGAAACTGAAAAAAACAAAGGGTAGGACACCATTTTGTGAGACACTGTAATGGTTCCACCGGTTTGGTGGAACACCATAATCGGTGCCACCATTTTGGTGTGTAACCATGACAGTGCGACCACTACAACACCACCGTCATGATGCCACCATCATGGCGCTAGCGGTTCGGTGTGTGACTGTGACAGTGAGACCGCTACGGTGTCACCATCATGGTGCCACTAGTTCAATGGAACACTGTAAGCGGTGCCACCATTTCAGTGTGTGATTGTGATGGTGCCACTAATATGGTGCCACCATCACAGTGTCATCATCACGGTGCCACCATCATGGTGCCGCTGTGACCAGTGCCACCCTCACGGTGCCACCACGACCGGTGCACCATTTTATTAGAACTTCTTGGTGGAACCGAGTTTTTGGAAAACTCCTTAACGAGTCACTGATGGTCCTCAGGATACCCCAAACACTGAAAATTTGGAAAAGTAATGGACCAGGAGGGTCCATGCCATTATAGGAACATTCTAACTACTGAAGGAATCTTAGTTGATCCTACCAAGAAAAAGTCTATATAAGATTGGCCTCATCCTACAAAAGTTACCGAGATTTGTTGCTTCCCTGGTTTAACGAGATATTTTAGAAGGTTTGTAAGAAAAACTTCATAGATTTTTAATACACTAACTAATTTAACTTGAAAAAGAGTTAAGTTTATCTATATAAATGAGTGTGAAGATAGTTTCTATGAAATTAAGAAGAGGCTGGTTAATGTACCTATTCTAACTCTACCCTTTATCAGAGAAGGATTTTTTATCTATAGTTATGCTTCTATGAAAGGGCTAGGATGCGTTCTCATGAAAAATGATAAGGAAATAGATTATTCATCTTGATAGTTAAATACTCATGAGTATAATTATCCAACACATGATCTAGATTTAGCTACAATATTTTTTTCTTTAAAGATATAAAGAAAATATCTTTATAGAAAATATGTGATATATATATATAGACCACCAAAAGTTTATGTATATATTCACATAAAAGGAACTGAACATGAGATAAAGGATATAGTTAGAGATTCTTAAAGACTATGATTATTCAATTCATTATGACCCCAAAAGAGAAAAAAATCACATGTGCATTGAGTAGGAAAAATATTAGTGCTGTTGAAATGATAAGGATTGGAGGAGATCCATTGATCAAGGAACAAGTAAGTTTGGATGTAGGTTTCATAAGGGAAGGGATATCATTAATCCTATCTCAAATTATTACTCAACTTTAATTACTAGAGAATATCAAGAAAGATCAAAGAGATGATCCTTTGACGTAAATGAAGATAGAGGCTATGAAAAGTGTGAAGCTTCCTAAATTCAATATTGATCAAGAAGGTGTGTTAAAATTTGTACAAGTATATGCATCCCATCTATTCTGAAGATATAGAAGGAGATGATGGATGAATATCATAGATATATATTTTCTATACATTATGGAAGGACTAAAATGTATAAGTACCTTCCTGATCAATATCAGTGGGATATTATAAAAAGAGAGATTTCCGATTACATTTCAAGGTGCTTGGTGTATCAATAAGTAAATGTGAAGGGAAAAATTCCCAAAGGATTATTACAACCACTACCAATTCCTATAAAGAAGTAGGAAAAATCACTATAAACTTTTTCATTGGACCACCTAAGACATAAAAAGAAAAAACTTCTATATGGGTAATCATTGATAGGTTGAGAAAGAATTCCCATTTAATTTTCATAAGATAGTATTTCTCCCTATAGAGCTTAACTCACCTCTATATTCAAGAAGTTGAGAGTCTTTATGGAGTACTGATGTTGATTGTTTCTGATTGAGATTCAAGATTTACTTCTACGTTCTAGATGAACCTTTAAAAAGATTTGAATATAGAATTAAAACTAATCACATCCTATCATCCTAAAATTTATGGACAATCTAAGAAAAAAATTTAAACACCGGAAGACATGATAAGGGAAATCTCACTTGATTTTCAAGGGAGTTAAGAGAAAAATCTTCTAATTGTTGAATTCTACTATAAAAAAAGTTTTCACTAAACTATTCAAATGAAACCTTTTGAATATCTCTATGGGAAAAGGTTTATAACTCCAAAATGTTGGGATGAAGTTAGAGAAAATAAACAATTGTAATTGGGCATTGTAAAGGAGACTACATAAAAGATATAAGTGATTTAGAAACACATCAAGGATAATAATATTTGATAGAAAATTTATGCTAACAACCAAAGGAAGGACATACAATTTCATGTTTAAGATCATGTATTTCTCAAGATATTAACATGTAAAGAGGTTATGATAATTATAAATAAGGGTAAACCGAGTCCAAGGTATATTGGACCATTTGAGATTATGGAGCATGTTGAAGCGGTATCTTATCGATTAACACTACCACCAAATATTTTGAATGTCCATGATGTATTCCATGTGTTTATATTGAGAATGTATATTTCTAAACCAACACAAGTAATTGATATTAACGGTGTGGAATTGGAACTTGACTTTCCATATGAAGAGGAAATGATATAGATTCTTAACATAAGGGAACAAGTGTCGAGGAATAAGACAACACAACTTGTGAAAGTCTTGTGGATAAACCACAATTTTAAAGAAGATAATTGGGAGCTTGAATAAAAAATGAATAAAAAATGCCCCCATATTTTTTAAATTAGAACAAAAAATTTTAGGATGAAATTTCTTAAGTGGGGAGAATGTAACAACCTGAAAATTACTTCTTTGATTTATAAAAAACTATTTTTTTTCATAATGAAAATTTTATTATATTTCAAAATGGATGTACATAGAAATACTTTTATAAAAAAAAGAATATTACATGTCAATTAATATTACCAATTACTTTAGATAATACTAGTACATGGATATAAAAACCAAAGAATAATGACCATGCAATAATATACTCTATAGGATCAAAATATGCAATAAAGATTACACTAGCCATGAAAACTATTAAATTAAAAAGAAACATTATGAATATGATAGATATTATAAAAGTAATTGTAAATACCTTTGGGAATGAAGTAGTAAATATTGATTTTTGGTGGTATATATAATATTTAATAGAATATGAGACCATTAGGGTATGCCCATTGCATTAATATTACATGACCATTTTCCAATATGAACATTGGTCTATATGACTATTGGGTATTATGACTGTTGATAATATAACCGTTATAAAGTGAATGTTATAGTTAGTTTATATTAAGGATAATGATGGAGTTAATTGAATATAGAAATAAGAAATGATGGCCTCGACTAGTCAAATCATGCCATATAAAGTTCATTTGTTAGATCTAGGGAGGGAGGTTATATCATTGGGGTTTTCTCTTGATCAAGCATAATAATAGCTTCAAAAAGTGAGTCTCAAATGAAATCTCATACATGAGAAGTTCCATCTTGTGGAGATCACTACTAGATCAATGTTGGCCAAACCACTTCATGAAACTACCACCATCACAAACTTTACCCTTAGATCCCATGCCATTGTGATAAGGGGTTAGGTATCTAGGACCTAATAGTATTAATGTGTAATTATTCTAGAAATAAATTAATTGTTTTATTGATTATGCATTCTTATTTGGTGTCACACCCTTATTTAAAACAAATATTATTAGAGAATATAATAAAATAGATTTTTTTACAAAGATACCATGATTTCATTTTTATGGAAAGTATATATTTATAATTTCCATTAATATATATATTTTTAAAATAAGGTTTATAAAATTTTGAAAATAACTATATTTATTTATAAATATTTTTATGAAACTATATAAATATTTTATAAGGGATATAAATTTGATTGTATAATAAAAAATAGTGTCTTAAATAAATAATTATTTCATATTTAAAAATTAAATTTCAAATATTTAGAAATTTTTTCTAAGAACATGGATGACATTTTTGAAACCATTATATCGAAATTACCCAATAATGAATTTTTCATAATTTGATGAGATAATCAAATTTTTGGGTAAAATTTAAAATACGGTATAATATACGACCAGTATTATGACATCATAAATACATAAAAGTGATAGAATAATTAATTTAAATCCATAATTGTTCAAAAATATATTATTTTATTAATACTATTACTATTACCAAGTAAGTATTTCATTTGTTTTCAATAGTTCACTATGTGTTCAGTGGAGTTGATGAAGATGCTTAGAGAGTTGTTATAGATTCTTGAGGAAAAGGAATTGGGTGTAATGATTCATACTACATCAATATAAGTCCATAATATGTTTGAGATATTACCACATTCTATATAAAATAATTCTTGAGGCTACAGTTTAAAGAACTCCAGTATAGAAGTTGAAGACAATGTGGAAAAGCAATTTGGGATAGTGATTAATCTTGTTTATATGGATATATATCACGAGAGAGAGTTTAATGATGTTATAGAGTGTTTTTAGGTTATATGGAAGTTGTATAAAGTGGTATTTATTTAATTTGAGAAAAATATAAAATATTCTAGAATCACATAATCATTTTTATCATGTTTCCAAATATACAGAGCCGAACAATTCACATAAACGAACTTCCCACATAGCCAAATATGTGACATATCCAAGTGCAGATCCATGTAGTTGAATATAAAAGAAAAATATACTATATATATATTTTGGATAGAATCATGTATCTAAAGTGAGAAATTTATCCAATTTCTATGTATCTATAATGAGAACCATGTAGCTGATTATGACATGGCCAATTACAATGTAGCTGATTTCTGTGACATAGCTGATTGCGTGAAGACATGAAAATATCAGCTCATTTTGAAGAAGATAGATTTAAGTAAATTAATAATATCACATATATTTATATATCTCATGGAATAATTAATCCTGATTCTTTTGGGGATTTAAATAAATATTTTAATAGGAATTAAAATGAGTTTAAATGAGAGATAAATCGGAAATCAGTTGATCAATTTGAATGAGATGATCCTTCTACCAAATATTATGAGGTTTCTATAATTTAAATATAGAAACATGTACTATAATATTTTGATAATAATGTTCATGTTGATTTTTTTTATATAAAATTTCAATGCTAGTATCAAAGAAATTGTGATGAGAATTGGGAAATCTTGCGTTCATTTCAAGATAATATGTGATATTGATACATCTAGTATTAAGGGAAAAAAAGTAGAGCTGAATCTAGGAGTCCTTAATGAAGATACACATTAGTATTATAAGATAACAAGTTGAATATAGATCATACCATATCTGGATGGAGTTTCAAGGCTAGAAGACTTTTTCTAATAATCTATTGGAGATCTTAATGAGGTATAAGTGCATACCTACTGATCCATTTACTCATGGAGGGAGATACTATTTTCAAGTGGTGAAGAAGAAACCAAGGAGAAGAAGGAGGTATTTATTTATCAAATCCTCATTAAATAAGATAATTCTATCTTCTATTGGGTGTTGGAAGTGGAGGAATATAGTTGGAATTTGTGTTGATCATCATGGGAGTTTCTATGGTTGTAATTACTTGTTTGATAGTGAAGAATCTATGTTGGAGGGACAAAAAAACATAATAAGGATTTGGATGTTATGTCTAACCCCATAAATATGTTTGTATACTCTCTCTTATATTACTAATACACATTATTTGACATTGAGAGATAACATTGAGTGAATCAATAACCTTTACATGTTCGAGAGGTTGAATTGGAATAGGAGAATTCCTAAAAAGATACCACTAATTCACCCCCACTTAGTGGTCCATCAAGATTGGAGAACTTCAAGTGGTATCAAAGTAAATATCCACTCTATATATCCAAGAAGTATTTTTAGAGATGAATAATCTTAATTTAGTCAATATCTGAGGTGTTCCCACATTTGATCGGAATAATTATCATAGCTGGAGTAATAAGATATTACCACATCTCCTATCACTTGGTCTAGAAGTGAAAGATGCTATAATAATCAGTTTTCCACCCATTACTAATGATGCTTCTATTAAACTGGATAATAATATAAATTTAGAGTCATATATAAAGGCTCAAAATTCCATCATGATGTATCTATCATAAAATTTCTATACAAAGGTCATGGGTCTCAAGAATGCTAATGAAATCTGGGAAAAATTGGAAAGTATATATGAAGGCAATTTCAAATAAGGGAAGATAAATTAAGATTTTGTGGAGACAATTTTAATATATAAATATGATTGATGATGATAATATCGATGACTACTTTACCAGGGTAAATGATATTGTGAGAAATATTCGAGGATTTGGTGAGAAGCTAGAGGATTCCATCATTGTCAAAAATCCAATGAGGATGTTTCTAGATCAATTTGAATAAAAATTATCAGCCTTGGAAGAAAGATAAAACTTGATAATTTATGAGATATAAAATATACTCATATATTATCAGATTATAAATGAAACCTACTTTCATAAAGAATAAAAAATATGAAATGTATTTTGAAGCCATTAAAAAAGGAATAGTCATAGAATAAAATCCCAAAGAATTTGAATACTTAGATGATGAAAATTATGAAGACCTCAATAAAATTGATTATATTATATTAAAAGTATTAAAAAAGGTAAAGTGTAAGTTAAAGAGAAAGAAATCACTGAAGTTTTTCAAATAGGGAAAATCTTGTCATTTTTCCAAAATTTTTTAAAGAAAAAGGTTAAAGAATTAGAATCAGATGATGAGAGACCTCACAAACAAAAATGGTGTAATAATAAGAAGAATCACATAAAAATAAAGAAGGGGAATTTTATGAGAAATAAAAATAAAGATTAATAATAATTTTTTTCCAGATTATGAAGTTGGTTTCTTTTCTTATATAAAGAAAGGAACTGATTTTTCAAGTTGTAGTGATAATGGATAAGAAATGATATAGCTTGAGTGGGTGTTGAAAGAAAAATTATAATTCTATATGGGACAGATATAATTCCTCAATAAATAAAAGAAGAAGCTTTAGAAAGAAAATAAAATGGTGATTTATGAGAAGAAAGAGATAAGAAATTTGGAAGTAACATATGTCGATGAGATTAAGAAGCAAAATCTTAGAAAACATGAACATGAAAAGATTATCACAGATCTTAGAAAATAAATGGATGAAAAGGAAGAATAAATGACCTATAAATAATCTATATGTCTCATAGTATAACATGATTTGAACAAGGACATTGAATAATTCACTAAGGAGAATAAGGTAAGTGGATATTCTTCTCAGACTAATGAGAAGAAAATTTCATATAAATAGGTAAAATTTCATGAAATCTAATTCAAATAGACATGTTTTATTTAATAGTGTAGATGTTAAAATAAAAAATGAGGATATACGGGATAAGAAAACTAATAGGAAATCTTACACATCAAAGGAAGGGAAGAATATGTAAAGGAGGTCACAAACCCCCAAGAAAATCAATTTTTAGTTTTCAACATGACAATAACAACAAAAATATGGATAAATATAGAACCAATATGGAAGAACAAAGTTTCAAGGGTTTTGATGGTTCTGCGGTAATCATGAATACAAAACATATTATTACCAGTTTAACATTTCTTTAACATAAAAGAGGAAAGAAACAAGGTGGTTTTTTAGTGATAATTTGAGGAAAAAATATCAAATGAAAAACCCATGATCAGATCTACACCACAACTATCTATACTTTTTCCCCCAGATTCTTGAAGAAGTTTGAGGTAGATACAATTTGGAAGTTCACAAGGCTATAATATGAATTAAAAATTTAGAAAGAGAGGTTCCCTATTCTATGTAATGGTATTGGTTTCAAAATAATATCAGTGGTAAGTCATGTGAATATTCTGAGAATACTGATAATGTCAATAAATATTGACTATTTTTTTGGAAAAATCAATTGAAATTGGCTAAAAAATTAGAATAATATGGAAAACTTGTTGAGGATAAATAAAATAAAGTGGCTTCATAAGGTAAGGTAAAATTTTATGGGAAGTTATCCACAATTGGAAACTTGAAGGTTAAAAAGACCAAGGGGGATTAATATATTCCATGTAAAAATAAGTTCAAGGGAAGAGTCCAAATAAAAATTCCCATACTGAGATTGAAATAAAGGAATGGTCCAGGTTGAGGGGAATATATTGACACGAATGTTGTTTCTAAGAAAAAAAGTGGTATCTCCTTATTTCTTATAATTTTATGTGTTTGGAACTAACACACCAAGAATTAAAGGAGAAAGATTGAGGCTATCACTACTAGAAATTATGGGGAGATTATATATCACGGAGTTTACTGACTTCCATTAAATTGAAGAAGAGGAGTGTATCAATTAAGGGGGGGGGGGGTGACTTTGAGAAAAATATTCCATTATAATTAATTCTAATGAATTTTGAAATTATAAAAAGACTTTAAACCTAAAGGTTGAGTTATGAAAATCATAATCACAACCCTTTTTTACAATTATCTTAAATGCACTTATTAAGGGGGAGTGTTGTTAATCTTAACATGAGAAAAAGGGGGAGCTACATAACTTATAAATGAACTATTTTTAAGGTTTTTTATGATGTGTGCATGTTACATGTTTATTTTAAAAGAATATATTTTTATATACCCCATATTTGAGAAATAATAAATTTTGAGCATGATATCACATTCATAGTAGTGTATGGTTAATATAGACAATCATGGTTGTATATATTCTTTTTTTACACCAGGTTTTCCCAGGTAGACTTTGAGTGGATCAACTAAAGGTTCTTTTCTAAGTATACCATGTGGTATCATCCTTATCTTGGAAAAAGTGGTAAGAGTATGACAATGCCTTCCAAATAAAATGAAGATCTGATAATTCCCTCACAATGACCTTTACATTTTATTGTCAATATTGGTGAGAATTAGAGAATCCATCTAAGCACACATATTAGGATTGGGGATTGGTATTGCCAAAAAATTCAAAGGGGGAGATTTTTATGCCAAATTATGTATTGAATTTACTTTTAATAGTTCAAAATGTGTTTAGTGGAGTTGATTATTATTCTTGGAGAATTGTTATGGATTCTTGAGGAAAAGGATTTGGATGTTATGCTTGATAAAGCATCCATATAAGACCACAAGATGTTTGAGATGATACCATGTTTTATGGAAAAATAAGTTAGATAAAACAAATTTTTATTGAATATTTTATTGATAATAAATGGAATAATTACCTCACATTGGTTAATATTTTTATTTCTAGATATTTGGGATTAAATAATTCATTTTAAAATTTTATGAAAATTCAAGTTTTGACCCTTTAAAGTGCACTCTATTATTTTGGTCATAAATATTTTTTATAAGGCCCTTGTAGAAACCCCAACACTAGATACCTGGAGCTAGTGCATGCTACCATTACATTGGAATAGGATATAAGGAAACTCACCCATAAGGACCAACAAGTTTATTAGTCTTGGTAAACTAGATACATATATGAGTCTTACATTTCTTTTAGACTACAAAAATTACATCATATTTTTTTCTTTTCTTTTTTAAGAATAAATTTTTTAATTCTAGCACATCATTTCTTATTATTCATATTACACTTCATGAAATCCTAGGGAAAGGAAACAAAATAAAGGTGATCTCAAATTCCAGATAAGGGTTAAGTACATTATAAGTAATAATTAATCAATGATCATAATCAATATGGTAAGGTAATAACTGAACACATATTCCATATAATCAATAAAATAATAATTAAGTGCATAAAAAATATGGAAAAGTAAATAAATAAACACCCATTCCATATAATCAATAAATTGAGAAAGAATTTCATAAACAATATAGCAAGGTAAATAAATGAAAAACCTGACTTTTAAATAAATTAATAAAACAGAATCAATATAGAAATGTAAATAATTGAAAAAAACACATTTAACCAATAAATCAAGAATGAAATGAATCCATATATTTTTTCATAGTGAAAATCTCATAGATAATAATAACTGAATTTTAATGAAGGAAATGATTAATTATTAGAGGCCATGTTTCCTAGGTACATGATACATTTACCATCAAGACCTTTCATAAGATAATTTAAAACATATTGGGTAAAAAACACTAAGTATATCCAACTAAATCATCCCATGAGACTACTGATTCATCGAGGATATATCATTAACCGAGCCCCACCCATTTCGTATATGTATTAATAATTCCTCATATATCAAATAATCAATTTAATTCATGAACAATATGTCTTATCAAATATCCATAATGGGTGAAAGATATAAATTTATAAATATTTCCCTAGTTAATAAAATAATTTTCAAGTACACACCATATGTAAAAATGGTATATAGTTTATGCAATAATAATATCCATGATAAATGATATAGATATTTAAGGGAAATTTAATGTTCAATGATCACTGAGAAGTGAATAATTCAAGGGGAAGTTAATGACTATAAAAATTATTTAAGGTAGTGAATGTCAAAAACATCCTTGGTCAACATAATCATAATCCATATAGAGAAATAATAAGTATGGTATCAATATGACATATACTCATTAGAGTAAGAATAAGGGTTGTCGTCATTGATGAAATAAAAATACCACAAAATATATTTAAAAACGTTCTTGAGGAAAATATCCTTTTAATTTTGAAAATCATTTTGAAAATCCTTTTCTTAAAAAATAAAATTTAAAAAAAATTATTTTAAAATAACCTCATAAAATTGTATAAGAATCTTCAAATAAATGATGGTCATGACAATGGTTAATTTTGTAAATATCGTAAAGAACATTCCCTTTTCATAGTAAAAAGGATTAAAAATTTATTATTCAGAAAGTGAAAAGAAGATTCATTTGATTTTTTTTTGTAAAAATAAAAAAAAAGAAAAACATAAATTTTAATAAATCATTTTAAATGGTTAAATATTTTTTTTATTTTTTTAAAAAAACATGGTTTTAGATCGAAGAGAGAAATGAAGTTGTGTTTTATTAAAAAAAATTCTAAACAATTTTAAGTACCAAAGAGGAAAAAATGGTACTATAACTTAAAATTGATCATGAATAACTAGAAGATATTAAAATTAAATGTTTTATTAAATAATGATAATATAATTTACTTTAATTTAAATTCAATAATAAACAATCTCAATTATAATGAGATTGTGAAATAAACCCTTAAAATGACCATAACATTCAAGTGAGAATTAATCAACGAATTGATTATGTGTATCAAATATAAATACACATAAAACAAGTTTAAATAAAAAAACATATAGTAAAAAGTAATTATACAAATAATCATATAATATTAACAAGAATGAGGAAGTAATATAACCCAATGAAAATGAATTGAGTTAAGAAATTCTTTACCCCTTGGTAAATTTTAATTCAAGTGCCCTTAGAGGAAATAATTCAATTTGAAACATAAAATACCATTAATAATGAAATATTCATGATATTATATGTCAACCATAATTATATACACAATATAAAAGTAATTAGGTGCATAACATTATAATATGCCTCAATGAAATGAAATTGAGACGAAATCCATTACCTCACACTTTCCTTATTTTTGTACTTGATTTAACCTCATGTATAGTGGTTTTAAACATGTTTTTAAATTATAAAAAACCATATTAATATTTATTATGTCATATATGATTCTTTTATAACATATTATTACCCATTTTTTAATAATATTTCAATATTTTCCTTGTTTCATGTGTTAATTTCCTTGTTTTTTGAGTATGTTTTGACTTGTTATTTTTTGTTCATCTTAATTTGATCATGTTTTAAAAATATCAATAATGTAAACCATGATGTAAATATGATATATATTCGATATATATTTGTTTATAGTAATATATAAAATCTATTGATAGGAAATGAAATTCACTTTTCATGGAGACGGTAGGTCGTACGTATGCATGAATGCTGTTTCCATTTTCTAGCTGTATTAAAGAAATAAAAGTAAATAATATATATATATATATAAATATTATAGTATCATATTTATGTAATATATATCGCATATTTTTATTAAAAAAATCCTCAATACATTCAATGTAAAGTGTGAATGAATCACATCACTTCACGAGGTAGTAGTCCGCCATACACACGAACGACATTATCATATCCCATACAAATGGAAAGTATAAAGGTATTCATTATATAATAATTAAAAAAGAATAATAAAATAATAAATATCATATGTAAACTATAAATTTGTAACGTCCCAGTTCCGGAAGCTACCCAGAGGGGCCCCGTACCGGTTGTTCACATGGCCTCAAGCGCATTTCCCCAAACGCTAGAGGCTACCGAATAGCAGTGAGGGCCTTGGGTGTGATAGTGGGGAAACTATGCCCTCATTGAAAGAGTACACAACAGAAGTAAATAAACATTCAATAGTAGAAGTAGTAAATAAACAACAATAATAAATAGCGTAAGACTAAGTCAACAACAACTGGAGCACATATGTATATATATATGAAATGATGCATAATACATATCTAGGAAAGCAGCCCAAAAAGTCACAATGCTGAAAAATACAATAGTACCAAAACAAGTACAAAATAAAGTAAAAAGATCCTCAACATCGCAAGCAAAAGCTTGGTCCCATGCTCTCCTGCTCCAAAGCAATCAAGTACCAGAAGTCGAAGGGCGCTTGCCCTTGTCTATACCTGAAACAACATAGTCTATTTGGGCCCAAAAGCATGGACCAAACAGGGTGTGAGACTAAATCCTAGTAGGCAACCACCTGAAGATCTGTGCCTAATAGTCAGTGAGTATATGGCAGGTAATAGTATAGTAAGCAGTAAATAGTAACAGTAAATAGCAGGCAGTAATCAGTTAGCAGTAACAAGATGATATGCAATAGTGATAAACCCACAGAACAATAAGCAGCGGTGAAACAACAACTAACACAAACAGGAAACCCTCTGGGAAGTACTCACAACCATCCCCTCTGGTTCTATCCAAGAATTACCACAACCCTCTGGGCAGTGCACTCAGTCTAACCCCTCTGGTTTGGTCATACGAATTTATAAGACTCTCTGGGGAAGCTCACTCAGTCAATTACCTTTATATTCTAGGGTAGTCAGGGACTCTCTGAGGGAGATCACGCGGTCTAACCCTCTTGACCCATGGTATAGAGACTCTCTGAGGAAGCTCACTCGGTCAATCCTCCTATAGCCTCAGGTATACGACAGACTCTATGAGGAAGCTCACTCGTTAAATTCCTCCTCTAGCCTAGGAAGGTTTTAAAGACATTCAAACAAAGTAAAGACTCTCCAAGGAAGCTCACTCGATCTACCCTCCTAAAGTCTATAATAACTAAGACTCTTTAGGAAGCTCACTCGGTCTATCCCCTGTAGTCTATAATGTTCAAGACTCTCTGAGGAAGCTCACTCAGTCTATCCCCGTATAGTTTATAATATCTAAGACTCTCTGTGAAGCTCACTTGGTCTATCCCTTATAGTTTATAGCACTGGGTTCTCACCGTCCCGTGCTAGTCAGTTCATATTAATTCTATAAGGCCAAAGTACACCTATATAGCTACTTGGCTAAACAGTCTACAGAGCAACAATCATGTCAACAACATCATTCCATCCTACGATCACAATGAATGGAAACAAGTATAATGACCAAAGGCTAACAAGACCCAAAGGTCATAAACAGATCAAGGCATGGAAAAATCATCCAAGCACAACAATTATACTTAACCATGATCAAATTACTTCTACACAAACATGTAAGCGAAGCTGGAAAACAAAAAGGGAAAAACAGTAAACACACAATACCTCGTTCATGGTATTGGTGGAATTTGCACATAAAACTCAAAGACATCGAATGGTAAGGCACAAACCACTTACCTCGATCCTAGAGATTGATATACTTGAACCACGAGGCATGATTCTCCTTAGAATGGCGTAGATCGATGAAAACGCACAAAACATTCAACCCACGATA
Source organism: Viscum album (assembly GCA_963277665.1). Classification (NCBI taxonomy): domain Eukaryota; kingdom Viridiplantae; phylum Streptophyta; class Magnoliopsida; order Santalales; family Viscaceae; genus Viscum; species Viscum album. Next base: position 101,405,685 of record OY728153.1, on the reverse strand, counting down.
ACTTAAGAAAGGGGAGGAATTGGAAAACAAGGCTATAGAAGAAGGAAGAAATCACCACTGAAATTCCAATGCAATTGAAGGCAGTTGATTCGGAGAACGAACGGAGGCTCGGGGGTTCGGAGAAGATCTGCGGCTGTATGAGTCACTCTCGGTCAAAGGCATTGGAGAAGAAGACAGTTCTGTCTATCAGGAGTGACCCCGATCCGTTTAATGAAAAAAAAGAAAATACACGGTGTGTACTTCTGGGGTACACAATGTGTACTCAGCTTTTTCGTACTCTGCTTTAAGAGGCCTCCACATCACCCCTACACACCGTGTGTGTGGCCCGGACACAGCCAGCACACGACCTCGAGCGGCAAAGGAGTACACAGCGTGTACTTCAAAAATTTCCAGAAACTCCTTTTTTCTCAAAAAATCTAGGAAAAGGAAATACATACCTGAAAACGAAGATCCGGTTTCTTAAAAAATTAATCATTATTCCCAACCTTTAAAGGTGGTAATGGATGAACGAATAATATCGGTTCTTGAGGTGGTAGTCCACCGTACACACGAACGATGATTGTGTATCCCATTTGATGGATGTTTGTGAATTTGTAGGTAATAAAATTAACATAAAACACCTCATTATATTTAATATACTGATTTTATTTTATAATCATGATATAAAATAATTTAAGAATGTGTATAAGAAAATAAAATGAAAATTATTTTAGGACATTACCACTTCTTTGGGTATCCTCCTTATGTTTTCCCTAAAAAAATAAAGGTATGCTTTATTACAAAAAAATGATTCTAGGATGTGGGGAGATATGTTGAGGATTTATTTTTTCAGTGGTTTTATGAGAAAAATGTCTTGGATGGTGTGAATAAGTAAGGGGACAAATTGCCCATTTATAGTGGAGGATGAGTGACATTCTTGTAAATACCAAAATGTAAACACTATTGGGAGATCAAACTTACCTAATTTACCTTAAATAAATTTTTTTTTTAGATAAAATAGGGTATATGGTCTAAATATATCCATCAAATTGGTGTTGTAAAAGTTTCTAGGTTATTTTTCCCTTAAGTTTAAAGATTAGTCCCTTGATAAACATGTTTTTCTCTTAATCACTGTAATTAATTTTAACTATTTTCTCTAATGATTTTGATAAAAAAAATTTAAACTTATTATAAATTAGAAATTATAATTATTAAAAATATGGAATCCATTTTTCCAAATTCAAATCATAGAAGTGGTATAAATTAATTTAAAATTAATCCCGCAGATGGAACAAGAAAGAGGGGTTTTAAAGTGAAAATATTCAAAAGTTTACTAAGTTTTTATATCTAAATATAATATAAAAATGATTTCAATGAACTAAAATGGATAAATATATGTATAATTGAATTATTTTTTCATTAAAAAACTAAAAAAATATAATTTAACATTATAAATTATTTAGACTAAAAAACAGTTTTCAATTAAAATTCAGTATTTTTCACTATTCATAAAAGAATAGAACATTTTAGAAAAATACCAAAACCTAAACCTAGGATATTTTTAACATTAATATTAAAAAAATTATTTTTTTAAAATAAAATTTATAAAAGTGTAAAAATTTATTTTTAAAACAAGTGCGCCATTAAAAGGCTGAAAACTGTTTTTAGAAAAAATAGAGATTTTTTTGCGTAAAATTGGATTTTTTATTATCTTATGACAATTAAATATATTGGGTGAGTGTAAAATAATTTTATTTAATATATAATATATAAATTTTATTAATATCATCCACTAATATAATTAATATTATTTTTTAATATAAAACACCTTTGGTAGCATAAACTAGTATTTTATAAAAACATTTCCTTTATATTCAATTGGTATTTATATTCATTTATAATTAATTGATAAATAATGAATTTAACCATATATTTTTATAAGTTATTTAATTCTATTTATAGCCTCCAATTTAATAGTTATGAATAATTTTTACTTTAAATAATAATATTAATAGTATTCGGTAAAACTCAGTCTTGTGTGGAACACAAGCTATCAAAGAAACTTCTTATTGCATGGGATGAATGATGACTCAGTATTGAATGAATTTAAAGCTATATAATACATTGAATAGTCAATATATCATAAATTATCAAGATGTTATATTACTTTCCATGATTAGTGTTGCGTGTCATACATAATATTGAATAAAATTTTATTCTTTTATAATCTTTGGGGTGTTCCAACGATAGACTTAAAAATTATATAATATCTAGTTTTAGTCAAGAATTTAATTTATTTAAATTTTAAGATCTTCTCAAGTTTATAGTTTTATATAATTAAGCCACAACTCATACATTACAAAACCATATAATACAAAGATGACACTTATGATTAGTATCCATTTCCCATAATATAAAACTTTTAAAATAAATCATGATTTCTTTTATAGAAAATTTTAACAACAATAAAATTGAATTATTACATTCCCTTACCCATCCTTAAATCATTTGAGAAACATTTAAAAACATAATATGAGCACAAAAATCTCAGTAAGGGATACAAAAATAAGGAAAACCATTAGTCCTGTGAGAAAATGAAAATTCATATAATATTTACCTTTATCTTAAATATTCTTTGAGCATATGAAATAAAACATTTTCAATTGAAAAAACACAAATTTTTCTCCAATAAAATCATTAAAACCCATAGTAAGATATTAAAACCCCATTTTGGTAACTTATAAAATCATATACATAAAACTATTTTAATTGTAATAACCTTACTACTAAATTCCAACATTTTTCTTACCCAATGCATTAGAGTGCTATATGTGTGTACCTATCATTTAAGCTATTATGGGATTACCAAGAGATATCTAGGCCACCCCATGTTAAATTTTAATGGGCTTACCCAACGCTATCTGGATGCACCTATTTATCATGTATAATTATCAAGTACCATAACGAATAAAATATTTTTATGCTTGAAATTTTTCATCATAAATAATTTAAAAAAAATCTTTTATACTCATAAGAAAATCACTTTTAGATATAGAAATACCCTTTTCTTTTAAAAACAAATTTTCAATATCATAATACCCTATTCTTTTAAAAAAAAAGTTTCAATACCATAACACAAAAAATGGGTTTTAATTGAATAAAACATGAAATATTTTGAAGGAATATTAAAAAAATATAATGGTCACATTGGTAGAAAATTTATTATTTCCATGTATGTTATTAATAGAACATTCCTTTTGTCGTTTGTCAAAATGTTATGGATAAGACTTGTAAAAATATTCATTTTGAAAAATATTTAAATAATGTAAAAGAGACACAAAAATTAATTTATAAATCATTAATTTCCATATAAAAACTTTCATAAAATAATGTTAAATACATAGACATGGAAAAGGAATATTTGTAAGGAAAACATTAAAAGATATTTTTTAAATAAAAAGTCCCTTATCACTTTGGAAATATTTGAATCATAATCCCCAAGAAAGGATACAATTAAAAAAACTTAAAATACCATGATAATAGTGAAATTATTGATATAACATGTTAAAGGGGCTATATATACACCTCATAAAAGAGTATAGGTGTATAAAATCAAAATATGACTCAATGAAAGGAGATTGAGATGGAGTCCCTTATCTTGAGAATGACTTGTCATGTGTGTATTTATCTTCTAAATAATAAACATATTTTAATTATTTAATTTATTAAGGAACTTTTATAGTTTATTATTACTTTTATTTCACTTTTTATCAAGTTATATAAAACTACTTAAACAATTATGTTTAAGTCAGATGTTTTGACCATATTTATCTTATGTGTCAAAACTTACTTTCGTAGGTAGACTAAGGTTAATAAGGTAATTATTTAAAAATAACTAGAATAATAATCATGAAATAATTATAATATTTATACATTAATTAAAATCTTAAAATCAATTATGAAATATGGTTATGAAAAATGAACCAACATTATGATCATGGAGATGGTAGGTTGTACGTACACATGAGTAAAATTCCCATTTTTCAATTATCATTATGGAAAGGCGGTATGTAAAAATTATCTTTAAATAATGATAATTATATCATAAATAACATATTATTTAATTATATGTATATATATATATATTTCTTGTGACGCATCGATGAAAAACGAAGAATCACATCGCTTCGAGGAGGTGGTAGTCCACATGTCCACGAATGATGTTATCACTTTTTTAGTGTGTGAAAAGGTACGAAGAAAATTATAAATAATATTTATAGAAAGATAATTAGGACATGAATTTCATAATGATTTCATTTATATCATATATATTCATTATAGTTACCCTTATTATTATTCGTGTAATATGTTAGTGAAAAACGCTTCACATCACTTTGCGAGGTGGTAGTCCACAGTACACATGAGTGATGTTATCATATCCTATACAATATGAAATATAAAATGGGTGAATATAATATAATGACTCTAGAGGTATAAATATGTTATAAATATAAAAAATATAATATATAAAGAGTATTCCCATCATAATTCCCAACCATGAGAGGTGGTAATGGAAAAATAAACAACATTGTTTTGTGAGGCGGTAGTCCTCCATACACACGAATGATGATTTCATAACCCATTTAATGGAAGTGTGTGTGGGTTTAGGTACTAACCTTAGCATAAAAAAATCTTAGTATATTTAGGATAATGTGGTTATTATATAAGAATGGTATAAGAATAATTGAAGGGTGTGGAGGAGGAAATAAACTAAAAACGCATGTTGATGAACATTACCTCTTCTTCGGGTATCTCCTTTCGGTTTGCACCAAAATACTTGGTTGAATTTATTATTAATGTAAGTATTATAAGATCATAGTTGGTAATTATAGATTTTATTTGTTTAGGTATTGGATAAGGCAAAGGTATTTAGAGGTGTGAAGAGTGGAGGAGAGGGGGAAGCCTTTTATAAGTTGGGTGAGTAGAAAACGTGTAAACTTTTGAAAGAGGGAATTCCACCGATGTTTTTACTTATAAAGTAGGTTAAATAATGAAAAAAACTATAGAATATAAGGTATAAGATCAATAGATGACCATAAAATGGGGTTTTGACAAGTTTCTAGGTCATTTGGCCCCATAAGTTTAAATTTTAGTCACTTGTTAATTCTCATTTTAACCATAATCATTGTGATTAATTTTAGTTTTTTTCACTAATCACATTGGTGAAAAATTAAGTTGGAATTATTATAAAAATAAAAATTTTTATTCCAAATATGAAATATATTTTTACAAATTAAATGCACATAATTGGAAAAAATTAATTTAATATTAATCTCATTGTCGCGGCGAGATAATGAGTTTTTTAGAAGAGTATTTTTTTGAGAAAGACGATTTTATATTAAATCTATGACTAATAATAATAATTTTATGAAAATCAATTAATATTTACTTATATGTAGTATATAATTTCCATTTTAAAAATCCCCTATTACACATTATTTTAATTAATTAAAAATGTGATACATTATGCAATTTAAAACAGTTTTTAGAAAAACCCAACTCTAAACCCAAAAACAAACATACATTAAAAAACCAATATAAATTTAATTTAAAAGTAATTAATTGGATAAAATATAAATAAATAATACTTAGTCTACTTTAAATTATATTTAAAACATATTTAGGCTCTTAAATTACTTTATTTATTAAAATAAATGACTTTTTTTAAAAAAAATTGTACTTTTCACTATTTACTGAAAAATCAATATTTTTTAAAAAATCCCAGAATTTCACTTGAAGTAAATTTTGATATTATGATTTAAAAAATGATATTAATTTTATAAAATTCAAATTCTAAAATTTATAAATTAAGATTTAAAAAATAACCTTATAGGAAAAGTGTTTCATTAAGTTATTTTCTGTTTGATTAAAAATTACTTAATATTTTCATAATTAAAGTAACTATCTAATTAATATTAATAAATATGAAAATGATTTATTCTATCATTAACTAGGTTTTTATATCCTGACACCCTTTTAGAAATTGCATCCTCAAAATTTTATTCAGTTATTAAACAAGTGGGTATATCTTTCCCACATAGCATTTTCAAATTCCCATGTTGCCTCCTCAACCATATGATTTTTCTATAAAACCTTAACCCTTTGAATCAAATTATTCCACAGAACTTTATATTTCTGGTTAAAAATTTTAACTTTATATTCTTTATAAGAAATATTCTCTTCTAACTAAACTACTTCAGGGATTATAACATGATATGAATCAGGAACATATTTTCTTAACATTGAAACATGAAATACATTGTGTACCTAAGATAAAATAGAAGGTAAGGAAACTAGGTAGGAAAATGATCCAACTTTCTCCAAGAATTTATATGTTCCAATGAACCATGGACTTAACTTTACCTTATTACAAAAATCCATCACACTTTTCCATAGAAAAAATTTGGGAAATACATGTTCACCTACCACAAAAGAAATATATTTCCTCCAATTATCCGCAAAACTTTTCTATCTGCTCTGATGTATCCTCATATGTCAATGAATTAACTTAAATTTATATACCATTTCCTGTAATAAATCTAGTCCTATTAACTTCATTTCTCCTAAATCATCCCAAAATTCTAGTTTCTGACACAACTTTCCATATAATGTCTCAAATGGTTCCATTTATATACTAGAATGAAAACTGTTATTATAAGAAAACTCAACCAAAGAAATATGTTGATCCAAACTTCCCTATTAATCTATCAAAAAAGAAATACTCATATCTTAGAAGGTTTAAATTTCCTAATTAGATAGTCTATTGGTCTAAGGATGAAAAGATCTACTGAAATTTAATTTAGTACCCAATGACTTCTGAAGTCCTTTCCAAAAGTTAGATGTGAAATTGGAATCATAATATGATACAATAGAGAGAGGCACTCCATGTAACCTGGATATCTACTTTAGATAAAATCTATAAATATAATCTAAATACACCATATATTTAATGATAAGGAAATGTATAGATTTAGTTAATTGATCAATAATAGCCTAAATCTAATTATTACCTTGAGAATTATTTGGAAATAATACCATGAAATCAATTGATATATTTTACCATTTCCACTCTAGCACTGTAAAAGGTTAAAGAATCCCCTTTAGTAACTATCATTCTACATTAAATTTCTGACACGTAAAACACTTCACAATAAAGTTAACAATATCTCATTTCATTCCATCCCACCAGTAATAATCATGAAGGTTTATGTACATCTTAGTGTTGCCTGGACGAATATAAAACAGAGAACTATGAGATTTAGTCAACAATTCTTTCCTAAATTGGGAATAAAAAGTCACACATAATCTTTTTACAAATCATAACACACATTATTGACTAATTTTAAAATCATGAAACATACCCTTTTTAATAGATTCTACTTTTTCTTGCAAATATTTATCCTCCTTCTGAGCTTTCTTAATTATTTCTGACAAATTCGACTACACTAAAACTAAGAAAAAAATATAGGATGTCCCTATATCCAAAAAGTCTAGGAAAAAATTCATCAAATCATTAACCAAAGGGTCACATTCCAAATGTAACATGGTTAATGTAGAATTAATTTTTTTGACTCAAAGAATCATCCAATTTTTTTTCTTTTCCTAGATGGTAATGATTTGTGAAATCATAATCCTTGATAAGTTCTATCCATCTTCCCTGTCTCATGTTTAATTATTTATGAGTGAATATATACTTTAAAATTTTGTTATCAGTATATATTTTATACTTTACTCTATAAAAATTATTCCTATAAATATTTAAATAAAAAACCACCACAACTAATTTGAAATCATGTGTAGGGTAATTTAACTCATGAGTTTTCAACTAACGTTAATCATAATAAATTATTTGATCATTCTATATTAATAAATAACCAATTCCTTTCAACAAAACATCACTATAGATGAAAAATCACTATTTATATAAGGCATGTCCAAAACTAGAGCATTCACCAATATTCTTTATAGTTCTGGAAAACAACCATTACATTATTTTTTCTAGATGAATTTAACACCTTTTAGAGTTAAATTAGTTAGTGGGATATAAAACTGAGAATTTTTTTCAATAAATCACCAGTAATAACCCTTTGATTCAAGAAAGCTATGAATATTTATGAGATTTATGGGTCTTGGTCATTCTTAAACAACTTTTGTTTTATAAGATTCTACAGTTATACCATCTTTAGAAACATTATGACCAAAGAATGATTTTTTTTGTGACCAAAATTCACACATTCTTAATTTCCCATTCAGTTTATTTTCTTTTAAAGTTTACAAAACAAACTTTAGATGGATTTCATGTTCCCATTGAATTTTATAATATACCAAAATTTCATCAATAAACATAACCAAAAACTTTTCCAAGAACTCATGAAAAATTCTATTCATAAGGTCTATAAATACATTAGGTTCATTTAATAATCCAAATGACATAACAAAAAAATTACAGTTCCCATATCTAGTTTGAAACATAGTCTTTAGAATTTTTGCTTCCTTCAATTTCAACTGATGGTACCCTAACCTCAGGTCAAACTTCAAAGAATATGGTGCTCTATGGATCTGATCAAAAAAATCATCGATATGAGGCAAATGATACTTGTTATTAACGGTGATGTTATTCAAGGCTCTATAATCAATTAAAAGTCTAATTGAACCATATTTCTCTTTAAACAATAAAATAGGAGAACCCCATGGTGAAGTTCTAGATTGGGTGAAACCTTTATCTAATAACTCCTGAAATTTCTTTTTCAATTCTAAAAGTCCCCCTGGATCCATTCAATAAGGGGATTTAGAAAAATGCTTAGCATCAAGTACGAATTCAATAGTAAACTCAACCTCTCAATCAGAAATAACAACTAAAAAATCATCCAAAAAACATCCATGTATTCATTTACTATTGCAACATCACTAATTTTAACAGTTTATTTCTTTTCAACAATATGATCTAGGTAAATTTCACTGTCATCTTTAATAAATTTATCAACTTCTTTATAAGTTATAAAAGGCATGAAATCATTGAACATAACTTTCTTATCATTGAAATATATCTTAGTATGATAAAATAATATTCAATCTATACCAAAAATGATATCAAACTCTACTATGTCCAGTTCAACAAGATTTTCAAGATAGACTATCCCAATGATAACAACATGAAGATTCTTATACATCTTGGATGCCTTAATACTTCCATCTAGAGTCTTCAAAAAAAGTTCTATCTTACTTTCATGAGGTTATATTACCAATTTACATGAAAATTGATCAAAATGAAAGAATGTGAAGATCTAGAGTCTAATAGGGTATTGGAATAATTTGAATACACAAGTGACATGCCTATCACCACTTCATTAGATGGACCAAAATCAATTGTAGTAGTAGAAAATTACTTGTCTACACCTTTATGTTTCTAATCATGAGGATTTACATCCTTTGAAACTAACTTCAGACATTAATTACCATAATGACACAACCCATTTCAACTAAAACACCTCACCATTAGATGACTATTAGTTACCCCATTATTTGGTTGTTCTGGGATCTTTTCTCTGTAGTCATGAATCCTATGACCAAACTGATCACTCTAGAAACACTTCTTAGATCCTATCAAACATTCTTTGAAATGTAATTTTTCACACTTAGAACATTTAGGTTTCTTACCTCTAAAATTCTTAGTTGGTTGTTTCTCTGTTGCCTGCCACCTTGACCCTTTCTTACATTGTCATCTTGAGAAACATATGTGTTCAAAAAATCCATCTAAAATTTCTCAGCAAAACAGACCACTTTATTGTAAATTTTTAGTTCTCGTGAATCTAATGCTATTCATAAAATTGGTTTCAACCCTAAGAAAAATCTATTAATCTTTTTATCAATGTCCCAAATAAAATTCGGAACATACCTGCCCAATCGTGTGAAGTTTTCCTCATATGATGCAACAAAATATTCACCTTTCTACCTCAATTCCCAGTTTTTTTTCAAATATATATTTGAAAAACCTTAAGGAAATATTTCTCAAGAAAAATATGCTTGAATGTTTCCCATTCCATTACATCAATATTATCTTTATATATGTTATTATTAACCATAGACCACTATAGATCAACTTCACATTCAGAATGATAAATGGAAAGGGTTACCTTTTGATGTTCCAAACATCCCATGACATCAAAAATATTTTACAGAGAATTGATCCATCCTTCAGCTACCACAAGGTTAGATGATCCTCCAAATGATGGGGGATGTGACTTCATGAAATTATCCACAATACATATATTCTTTCACGGAACATCGGGTTCATGTATATCATGGATACCACCACCATCTATCTCTTGTGTTAACTAAGCCATCACAATGACAAGCTATTATGTTCCGATTCCAACCATCTCAGGATGCTAATTTGGAAGGATAAACTCCTCTCAATTCCTTCTGACTATAACATCCATTTTTTTCCTCTGTAGAAAATAATTCTGAACAGAAATAGTTTAGTCGAAGAAACATGGTAATCTTTAAATGCTATAAAATTTTAAATAGACCATATGGTAAAATCTTTCAAGGGTATGATATTAACATTATACTAACCTCTAAATCTATCTAAACCAACCTTTGATACCAACTAAAATCTCCTTCCTTAAACATTACATAATCTTGCGTTTTAGTGAAGAATTTACTTTCTTTCACTTTGATAATCTTTCAGGTTTATAGTTTTAAAGAGTTATGCCACAAATCATACATTAAAAAACTATATAATATAAAGTGGACACTTTCGATTAGTATCCATTTTCCCCATAATATAAATTTTTTAAAATAAATAAATATTTTTTTCATTTAAAATATTCATGACATTCAACATTAATTATTCCATTCCCTTACCCATCCTTAAATCCTATAAAAAATTTAAAAATATGGGATAAGAAAAAAAAATCTCATTAATGGATAAAAAAGAAGTAAAAACCATTAGTCTTGTGAAAAAATGAAAACCCATATAAAATTTACCTTTATCTTCAAATTTCTTTGAGCACATGAAATAAAAAAATTTCGCATGAAAAACACACTCACCATTTTTCTTAAAGAAAATCATTAAAACCCATATAAAGTAATTAAAGACCCTTTTTGGAGACTTAGAGAAACATATAAATAAAACCCTTTAAAAACCCTTTTAATTGGAATAACCTTATTGTTGACTTCCAACATTATCATTACCCAATGCATTGGATCCATATTTAGGCTCACCCATTATTTAAGCTATTACGAGATTACCTAACTCTATATGGGCCACCCCATGTTAAGATATAATGAGATTAATCGATGCTATCTGGGGTATCCCATGTTAAGATATAATGGGATTACCCCATTCTATCTGGGCACACCATTTCTCATGTATAATTATTAAGTACCATAATGAATAAAATGTAACCACCAGAACTGTTATAAATAAACATCCCCTTTGTGATTTAGTTAAATGTCTCATTATGTATTATGGTTATAGAAAAAACATTCACATATTTGGTTTTATTATATCCTATTAGATTTAAAAGACTTTTAATCATCATTAATATTGGTAATATGGCCATTGAATAGTGATCACATGATCAGTATAAATATAGGGTTTTGAAAAATCCAATTGACATAAACAAAGGAAGTGATGAACTTAACTAGTAGGATCATACCCTATGAAGTCCATTTAATGGAGCTTCCAAGGGAGATAACATCAGTGATATTTTCCATTGAATAATCCCAAGATAAGATCCACTAACTTTATCATGAGTGAACCCCTTTATAGGAAAAGTTCAAGCTCATCAAGATCATGAACCAAAGCATGTATGCCAAACCACCCCATGAAAGCCTCACCATCACACACCTTACTCTTAGGGAGTTTTCAAGTGTATTAAAGGTATATGTATCAAGAACCTATAAATATGATTATGTACATTATTTTTTAGATAATAATGAATATATTTTAATCTTATTATTGTTACTTTATAAATGATTTTTATTTTGATATAATAAAACACAAAAACTATTTTTGGGTAATATTCAAATTCAATTAAGATATTAATTTGGTTGAATTATTGATTTTTGAAATAAATAATATTTTAATAAAATATTATTATTAAATAGTGTTTATTAAATATAAATGATCATATAATTTTTTATGAAGTCAAGTGTAATTTTTATAAGGGTTCGAAAACTGTTATTGTAAAAAAACCCAACATTTATTATTAAATGTAGATTTTATTTTAAAAGTTAAAATTCAAATAATTAGAAAATTATTTAGATAAAATGAATATTATTTTTGGAATAAAAATGTTTAAATTATCTAATGGTTACTTTTTCATAATTTTCTGAGAGAGTCGAATTTTCAGGTAAAAATTAAATACCATATAAATATACTTTGTGTATTATGAAATAATAATGAACCAAAAGTGATATAATAAAACTATAAAAGGTATCCAAGATGAAATATATGTATCCATTTAAAATAATTTAATTTATTTTTATTTGATTAATTTTACAATGCCTTAATGAATCTTCCAAAATCATTAATATATTTTAACATTTTAAAATCATTTATTTAAGGGCATGACTCACCTAAAAATAAGAAAGGGAATTATTTTATTAATTTAACACCTTGTAATTATAAAATAATGAGAACCAATCCCATTTGGTAGAAACCATGGTAAAAAACCATGGGATGGTTTTTGGTTTTGATTATTTTATTATGTGGAGTCTAAAACCTAAATAATAAAGAAATCCCCATCATTTCCTCTATAAACCAACCCAAGATCCCATTTCACATCAATAAAACTCCTTGGAGAACATACATACTCTAAAATCCACTATCTAGTGTCCTACCATGGCACCCTTAATCTCTCAATAATCCCATCCTAAGCATTTGGAGTCACACACTCAAGTAAGAGATCCTCACCTTCTATTCTTTATTCAAGTTTCCTTATTATCTTATGCCTTATATTTAAAATTACTAATGCCGGGATATCTATTTACATGTAACTTTTACTGAAAATTTTATTTTCAAATGATAATATACCCCTTTATCTCTTATAAACCCATTTTATGATTTTTTAAGTGATGCTGTTATGCTGTCGAAATTTCAACGTGATTTTTCCATGAAAAAAAATTGTGTAGTGAATACAATACCCATTTACTATCAATGGTGTTAAAATTTATAAAATTATACCTATTTTAATTGGGACTTATATTTATTTATTCCACACTCCTTTATCATATAATAAATTATTATGATGAATGAATCAATGTTGTATGATCTATACGACACACTTAAGCATGAGAATAAAATGAATGTGATGGGTGAAACCAGAATTATATAGTGCTTCAATACATTGGGTAATGTTTAGTATCATGAGACATAATGTTGGGACAAGGAGTGAACCTGATTCCTTTATGGGAATTTTTCCATCAGGATGTCTTGGAATTTATTCTTGACCAATTTTTATAATGCAGTTTTTTAAGTTGTTGCCACATTTCCCATGTTGCCTTTATGATTATCATGCTATATCATGTATCATTGTTCATGTTTATGATTCATACTATTTTTATTCCCTATCGATATTCATTTTCTAACATGTATTATTCTAATCATGTTATTCCTTGTTTATTCACTTCCTGAGCTTCATAGCTCACCCCTTTCATATGTATGTCCCCAGGTTATCCCGTGCAGTTTTAAGTGCGAGCATGTGAAGGAAGTTTTCAATAAAGATGTTGTTTTTTCATATTTTAAATTGTTATGTAATGTACCTAATTACCCAAGACACTATAATTCTCAATCTTCTTGGTTTTATTAATTGAAATCTTATGTAATAAATCATGTATTAATGTGAAATAAAGAGTAGGGTTATTATAGTTAGTATCAGAGGAAAAGTTTAGTTGTTTTTGGGATTTGGATTAGAATACTCTAGTGAAAGACTTAGGGATAATAATAAGTATAATAAAACATCGCTAAATTTTGGTAAGTATAGAGTAAGTGGTTTATTAAGAAAATATATCCCTTTTTGGATACTAAAAGTGGACGTGGTTTTGGGATAGAAGTATCTAAGTGTAACAACTCTCACAAGGTGTGCTGGGCCTCACTTAGTGTAACTTGGTAAAAGAAAATGGGCCATACTATGCACCTAGTTTGACACTCCTAGGGGATATGATTTGATAAAATCACAATATAATTACGAACCATTATTAAGGGAATAAACAAATGATCATAATAATATATTTTAGTAAATATATCATGGATAACATAGATTGAAGCCTATAAATTAATAAGTTAAGAAATAAATTTAATTTATAAGTTAATCCTTTAATGTAATTGGATTCCCCTTTATGTTTTTAATTGTATAAAAAAATAATCATCCATAATTTTCCTTTTATTTTATCCAATGACTGGAAATAGTAGGAATCAGGTAAACAATCAATGCGACAAGCAATGTGATGACGACCCCAATGAGATGCCCAACCTAATGGGAGGAGGTGTCACGAAATTTATGATGATACTCTCTCATCTGACTCAGGTTATGAATGGAAACCTAGATAGGAGCACCCAAACCCCCTAATAGAGAACAAGTTGTAATCGAGAGATTCATGTGATAAAGGACTCCTACTTTAAATGGATCATCTAATACCTTAATTATTGAACAATGAATCAACTACATTGATAAGATATTATCCATCCTTCAATATCTTTAACAAGATAATTTTCTATTGGATTTATATCATATGGTGGGAGAATATGATTAGTGGTGGTCATTGATCAATAATACGATTCCTAAGGAAGATATTTAAGTGATGGGACAAAAATAATTTTAGAAAATATTTTTCAATAAATATTTTATTCAAACACTCTATATTAAAATGTAAATGTATTTCCATTACCTTGAGTAATAAAATGAATAATCTATCAGGGGGTATGATACAAACTTCACAAGACTTGAATAATATGTCTCATACTTTTTTTACCCCTGAATATAAGTTCGACCACTTATTTGGTGGGATAAAACATAGTCTATGAAAATACTTAGAGATCCATGAATTTGATAGCTATGAGAAAATTTTACGATGTGCCCTCAAATTCTAAATGGAGATAATATAATATCAAGGGTATCATGGGGATAAGAAGTAGAAAGTGGAGTTTAATTGGTGCTTTGATGAAGAAATATAATGGTGATAAGAAAATTTGACATCCCACTTGTCAAAGGTGTGGAAAGAAGAACCCTAGAAATTTACTAAGGGGAATGAGAAAATTATTTAGGTGTAGGAAGGAAGGACACCTAGCTAATGATTTTTGATAGGAGAAACCAGATAATGTGATAGAGGAATGGAATGTACTAGTCAACCCTCATCACATTTTTTATTACCTTCACTTAAAGGAACTAGGGAACTTTTAAAACTAATTCCCTAAAACAAGTATTTTTAGAGACAACCAAAAACCTTCAAGGTAGCAAGGGTGAGATTTTTCAATCACTACCACTGAGGTGGATCCCAACAATGAAGTGGTGAATGGTATGCTAGTTATTCATTCCAGAAATTTTTGATTCTATTTATACACATTCTTTCATATAATGAAGGTTTAATAGAACCATTGAAACCCCACCACAAATCATAAAAGTAGATATTTTAGTGAAAATAGACATTGGGTGAATTATTTCATCCCAAGTATATAACTCCTCCCCTATCAAAATTTGTGGGCTGAAATTCCCAGTGAACCTTGTCATACTCCCTTTGGTAGAATTTTATGTAATTATTTGCATGGATTGGATTTACCTATATAGATCCAACATAAATTTATGTGAGAAGGAATTCAATATCCGTATTGCGAATCAACCCCTAATTATATACAAGTGCAAGGAGGAGGATGAATGTTCTTTAGCACCAAAATCACAAGCATGGATATTATTTCCCTTTGAGAAATCATATCTATATCAAATGTTTGAGTATAAGTAGAGAACTATCCTTGAAGACATGCCTATAGTGAGGGAATACACATATGTGTTTCCTGAGGAATTTCCTGGTCTACCTCCCAATCGAGAGGTTTAATTTTTAATCAAGATTATACCTGGGGAATTTACATTATCCAAGAATTTATATATAATTTCTATTGTGGAACTTATAGACCTTAAGAAACAACTATAGGAGAATCTAGATAAAGGGTTCATACACCCAAGTGCTTCACCATGGGGTGCACTAGTCCTCTTCATCAAGAAGAAGTATAGTTCAATACACCTTTTCATTGATTATCATGATCTCAACAAGATCACTATAAAGAAAAAGTACACCCTACCACAAATTGATGACTTGTTCGATTAGCTACGTGGAGCACAATACTTCTCTAAGGTTGATATGTGGTTGAGATATTTCCAATTTAGGGTGAAGAAGGAGGATATCACAAAGGCTTATTTTCATACAAGGTACGTGCACTATGAGTTCAAGTAATGCCATTAGGTCTCACTAATTCTCTAACAATATTCATGGACTTGATGAATAAAGTCTTTATAGATTACTTCAATAAATTTGTGGTAGTCTTTATAGATGATATTCTAATTAACTCCAAAAGTAAGGAGGAGCATGAGGAATATCTGAGCATTTTGCTAAGTACCCTACAGAAGGAGAAGATCTATGTCAGGTACATAAAATGTGAGTTTGGGTTGAAGGAAGTCTCTTTCTTGTGGAATATCATCACAATAAATGAGATATCTGTGGACCATTAAAAGATAGAATCAATTGAAGGATGGATGAGTCCAACATCTGTGACATATATCTGTAGTTTCCTAAGATTATCTAGGTATTATCATCAATTTTTGAGAAATTTATTATGATTTTAAAACATTGTAAACTAGATAAATCGAAAGGGAGTCAACTTTTCTTGGAATTATGAATGCAAATAGATCTCCAAGGAGCTGAAAAGGCTGCTTATCACTGCACCTGTACTCACACTACCCACAAGTGGTGAAATTTTCATTGTATTTTGTGATTTTTCAAAGAAGAGATTGGCCTATGTGTTAATTCAAAATGAAAAAGTCAAGGCCTATGTTTCATGGTAGTTAAAAGTTCACAAACATAACTACCCAACACATGATCTGGAGTTGGCTATAGTGATATTTTCATTGAAAATATGGTTATATTATCTCTTTGGGAAGAAGTGTGAAATATGTATGGATCACAAAAGCCTAAAGTATATATTCACATAGAAATAACTGAATATGCATCAACGAACATGATGAAAGATGATCAAATACTATGAATACTCAATCTAATACCATCCTGAGAAAGTGAATAAAGTAGCAGATGATCTAATTAGAAAGGATTCAACAATTCTATCATCGATGAGAATTAAGAGAGATATAATATTCTTCGATTTTGAAATAATGGGAATGCGAATCATAAAGGAAGGAACATCATTAATTCTTTCAAAAATGATTGCTCAACCATCTCTTATAGAGAGATTAAAGGGCAATTAAATAAATGATGTGAGAATTTATAAGAAAGTAGAAACTATAAGGAAAAGGAAATCCTCAGAGTTCAATGTTAATGAAGAAGGAATTGTGAGATTTGGTTAAAGAATACGTGTTCCATCAAATCTTAAGTTAAAGAAGGAACTGTTGGACGATGCACATAGTTCAACATTCACAATTCACCTAGGAAAAATAAAGATGTATTGATATCTCTATGAGAAATATTTTTGGGACAATATAAATAAAGGAGATAATTGAATATACATCAAAGTTTCTAGTATGTTAGCAAGTGAAGGCTAAAAGGAATAAGTCTATAGGTATGATGGAACCATTACCTATACCAATATAGAAATGGTAAAACATCACCATGGACTTTGTCACTAGAATTCTAAAGACATCCTAGGTAAACAATATTATATGGGTTGTTTTGGATATTCTTATAGATACAACTCAATTTATCATTACTCAAGAGAAATTATCACTAGATAAACTTGCATAAATATACATCATAGAATTGGTAAGGCTGAATTAAGTACCACTATCAATTGTATCTGATCGAGATCCAATATTCACATCTAAGTTTTTGAAAATCATCCAATATTCTTCCAACACTAAGCTAAAATTAAACATGGATTATCACCCCGACACTGATGGCCTATCTGAGTAGACTATCCAGAAACTTAAGGACATGTTGATAGCATGATCAATTGACTTCAAAGGAGGTTGGGATCTACATCTTCCTATGGTCGACTTCTCTTATAACTACAGTTTTCACTCAAGCATCCAAATGGATCCCTATGAAGCCCATTTTTGGGAAGAGGTGCAACACACTTAAATGTTGGGATTAATTTAGGGAATGAAAACTTCTAGGTCTTTAAATGGTCAAGGAAATGGTGGAAAAAGTTAATACCATTCAACAACACATCAAGGATTCTTAGAGTCGATAGAAGAGCTATGCTGATAATCGTCAATGATACCTAGAGTTTGGTGTTGGAGACATGGTCTTTTTCCGTATATCTCTATGGAATAAAGTGATGATATTTGGGAAGAAGGGAAAGATTATTCCAAGGGACATCATCCCTTTTGATATCCTTGATTGTATCGGAGTGGTGACCAACCGAATTTTAATACCACTTAACCTATCTAAAGTAAATGATGTATTCCATGTATCCCTATTGATAAAGTAAACAACAGACCCCTCAGATGTACTCAATCCTGAGGTGGTACCATTGGAGAATTATCTCTCATATGAAGATCATCCGGTTAATATCTTAGATTGTAGAGATAACTTTTTGTGAAATAAGACAATTAAACTTATCAAAGTGCTGTAGAGAAACCACAAGTTTGAAGAAGTGACATGGGAACTATAAGAAGTTATGAAAGAGATTTATCCTCATCTATTTTACTCCCATTGGTAAGTCCCCATTATTTATTTTTTTGGAAAGTCTATCATATCCTCATGTAAGTTTATCATTGAGAATTTTGGGTGATATAGAAGTGAAAAATGGATATAACACAAGTATTAGAATAAATGAATATGAAACTTCAAGACATCGATGAGATTCGATTATCATTATATGATAAATTGATGATCTATAAATATAGAAAAAATTAACCCATAAAAAATTATCTATAAAAGGTAGTTTTATGAGGGTGAAAAAGTTCTTCTATATAGTTCATGATTGAAGTTGATTCTTGATAAGTTTCATTCTAGATGGTTAAGTCCTTATGTTAAATTTAATGTTTTTTACTTATAGTTCAGAAGATATCACACAATATGGAACATGAAGGAGATTTATAGTCAATGGGTAGTAGTGGAAGTGATAAATTGAGGTACTTCCCACACATGTAGTGGATTTTATCACACTTCATGATCCCATAATCACTTGAGAACATCAGGCTATCCCTAACCCTTTAAATTATATATAATTTTTTTATTTTAAAATTCTAAATTTCATGTATATATATGATCTCACATGGTTAAAATTGAAGCAAATGTAATATTTAAAGTGTGGGGGAGGGGATAAAATTTTAGTGTATCTTTTTAGGATTTTCATTTGTGTGTTTTATGTTAAATTTAAAAAATAAATGAAAAAATGCACCATATAACAACTCATTTACATGTGAAACATATGAAAAATGGACGTTTAAATTTTCAAAATTCATTAGTATCATGATAATCATGAGAAATATTTCATCATTGAATGTTTATTTTTATAAAAATTGAAGTCATCAATAACATGATTGGATGTGTAATTATAAATCCTTTTATATTTTGACACCATTATTTGTAATATTTTTTCATGGTAAATTATGTCATTGATTTATTCACATAAAATTACGTACGACCATGAATTGAGAATATTTTCCTACTAAATTGAAGGTATTTTCAAGTTAGGTAATTTTTTAGCTTACATAAATAGTTGATCTATACATTCCTTTATCTTCAAATCAATTTGATTATTATACCAAATTTACATATGTGTGTGTACCTGATATTTAACTGTTTTATGATCTAAAAAAGATATATATATATATATATATATATAATTTTAATAAATAGGAGAGTGATTAAACGTAAAACTTGTGATAATATCTAGGTCGGGAGATTAAGGTTTGAATTTCGGGAATACTTAAGTGAGCGGGTCTTGAAATTTTATTGCAAAGGAATGTAGAATATGTTTTGTGGAATTAAAATAATTAAGAGTAAATGTTTCAATTTACTTGAATATACTGAATAAGTGGTGGATAAATTAGCTTTAAATGGTTTCCACACACACATGTGAAGAATTAATGGAATAGTATACCCATAACTTGTTTCAAAATGTTCAGTGTCATTAAACTCATTTTTTTTGATACAATTTATGAGAAAGTTAATTTAAAATTTATTGATATTTAATTCTTGATGAGAATCTTACTTTTACTGTATTTCCATTATCTATTGAAAAATATCAATGTGCATATCTTATCACAATTTTCTGGAATACATGACATGTGACTTTCCCAAGAGTGCCAAAGGGTAAGTGTGAGGAGTTGATAAAACAAATTTTTATTGAATATTTTATTGATAATAAAGGACATAATTTACTCACATTGGGTTAAATATATTTATTTATCAAATATTTAGGATTAGATCATTTATTTGTAAATTTGATGAAAATTCCAGTTTTGGACCTTTAAAGTAAACTATAGTATTTCGGTTATATATTTTTTTGTTATGTATTTGGGCTTAAAATTTTACAAAAAAATTATAAATTAATGGAATAAAACTTTCATTTAGATAATCTGAGTGGAATCTTTCATTTGATTGGTAAAAATGGTTCATGAATTCGAATATGGAATTGACTCATCAAATTGGACACCACTTCACCATTTATGACATATATTATACATCCGAGCTTGGATTAGGCTAAAATTTCGATATTATATATAATAATTAATTTTTCACAATTAATAATTCTATAAGGACACATGGTCACACTTTTTGGAGTCTGGAAAGTTAGTGAAATGTGGATTAAAATATTTGGAGGAATTTATCATTAACACTTGTAAAGTCTTGGAAAAATATTATCCTCTCCACTATATAAATTTGTTTTCTTATAATTTGGATAGGTTTGGGTGTGAATTATAGGATTGGGATTATAGGATAAGTAGTGCCTTTCCATTTATATAAACCATTTTTGGTGGGAATATATCAAGATAATATATCCTAAAAAATGCTCTTCTTTTCCTCTTCTTTGTTGAAAATTGTTGTTCTTGTAATAAATTATCTATATATCTTCTATTTCACCTCCTTTATTTCATTTTTTCTTATATTCATATCTTCTTTTGGTTGTAAATCAGGAGTTGAAATGATATTGGGGTAAACCCTTTCTATACATTTGTACATGAAAAACGTTTCTATGATGGCTACACCACCCATGGAAGATTAGTTTTTCTTAGTAATCAATATAACTATCAAGTTATTAAATTATTTGTTTGGAATTAATGAGATACTATAATTCACTTAATATGATCTATGAATTGAGTTTTAAAATTAAAAGAAACCAATCAAGAAGTTGAACAAGTAACATAAAGCGCATGAGGTCGAGCAACGTGTGAAGTGTGAGAGTGAAATCTTAATCGGTAAAAAAACATGGGATCAATTTGTAGGGTTCAAATATAGTACCTAAAATAAATTCATCATCACTTATAGTATATATATGATCCCATATTAACCAATAACCATAAGATATCCTTGGAATGAAAACCAAAGAAGGGTTCTATTATTTCATGTTCCAAAGTTAGCCTAGGGGTTAATCCATTTCATCTTTGTGGTTGAGGTAAATTCTTACAAGGTTTTTGGGTTAAAAAATTAAGGGATAATAATAAGTGGATTTTAATTTAAATGATAATTATTAATAATTAAGTTAAGAGGTATATTTATATTGATTATTCCTTCTAAAAAAATATTCTCGTTGTGTTTTATCAATCAAATTTCAAAATTATAAAAAATAAAATATTCTTCCTATATATATCTTATTGTGTTATAAATCTTGAATAAAACCCCATGATTTTTAGTATTGATTTTCTTTTATTTTGTTTTTTAAATACCATTAATTTGTTGTTTTAAGTACTTCTTCTTTAGAGAATGACATTGGTTAGCCACTCTACTACACCTAAGTACTAAAAAATACATCATTTGAGAGTACTCACTATCACCCCTTTTAACGCTTGAGTCAAAAAATTGAAAAACTCAAGTAGATAAGTTCAAAAAATGTGAAAAATTAAATTATGATGGTACTTGATCTAGTTTATAGGGATATATATCCTAGGAGAGAGTTTCATGATGATAATAGTTGTTTTTGTGGTTGGATGAAGAGTTTTTGATTTAATCTAAGATAAATATGGAATATCCTAGATTCACATAAGAATTTTGAACATGTATCCAAATATACATAACTGAATGATTCATGTAGCTAAACTTACCATGTATCCGAATTAGCGATGTAGTTGAGTAAATATCCACATAGATAAATCACATAGGAAAATATACTATTTAGGCGTTTTTGAAAGAATAACATTGATTAAGTGAGTTACATAGATTATTTCTACGTAGATGATGAGAACCAAGAAGCTGATTGTGTTGTACATTATTGCGATGTATCTGATTGCAATGATTTAATTTATTGCATGAAGACATGAAAATATCTAATGTTTTTTAGGAAGTGATATTTTATGAAATTAGTGAGATCACATATATTTCTATATAATGTTGAATAATAAATCTCAAGGCTTCTAGGGATTTAAATCTAGATTTGAATGGAAATTCAAACGAGTTTAAATGTGAGATAAATCAGGAATTAGTTGAATGATTTGAATTAGATGATCCTACTACCAAAGATCATGGGGTTTCTATAATTCAAATATAAAAACATTGATTATGATATTTTGAGAATAATATTCATGATCATTTTGTGTATATAAATATGTGGTGCACATATCAGAGAAATTGTGCTAAGAATTGAGAAGTATTCTTCTCATCTCAAGATCATCTACAAGACCGATACATCCAACATCAAGGAGAAGAAGAAGGTGAGTGAGTCCAGGAGTATCTAAATGATATATAATTGAGTATTACAATAATATAAGGAAAATATAGATCACACTAGATCTCAAAGGAGTTTCAATACCAACAGACCTATTATAAGTAGCTGTTGACAATCTTAAAGAGGTACATGTGAAGACTTGTTGATTTATATTCTAAAGAGGAAGATCCTATTTTCAAGTTATGTACAATAAATTGATTATAATAAGGATTAATTTCTTTGTTATATCCTCATTTAAGAAGAGAATTGTATCTTATAGTGGGTTCTGGAAGTGTAAGAACAAAGTGAGACTCTATGTTGATTAGACTAGGAGTTTCTATGGTTGTAATAACTTTTTTGATAGGGAAGAATCAATATTGGGTAAAATAAAAAACATAGTAAGAAGTAATATTTCATACCAAACCTTTTAAATACTATGTTATACTCTCTCTTATGTTACTAATATACACAAAGAGAGATTGAGAGATGATATTGAGTGGATTGAGAACCTTAACAAGTTAGAGAGGTTGAATTAGAATAAGAGAATTATTAAAAAGATACCACTGATTCACCCCACCTCTCAGTTGTCCATCTAGAATGAGGAAATTTAATTATGAATTTTAATGGATTAAAATCAATTTACAAACTTATAAATGACTTTCTAAAGTCAAAAATGGAAATTTAAAAATTATATTTTGTGGAAAATTTTCTTTTCCATGGAAAAAGTCATATAAAAAGATGGGTTTTGATTCTAATGAATTAAAATATTATAAAACATGACTTAAATGTCTAAAACCATAAGTAAAAACCATGTTTAAGCTAATGGTTTTTAATTTTACACAACCTATAATTCCGAGACCTATATTTAAAAATTATTAAATAATTAATCATATTTTATTACAAATAATCACCAATACCACCAATAATATCCACTCAAAATACTTTTTACATGCATTTATGGACATTTTTTATCTCAAATAGTCCCTAAAATGTGTAATTAAGGTCTTAAAGTCCAATACTCAAGTTTTATGAAGCAAGTCTTCAAGGTAAGTGAATTCCATTTCTCTTTCTTCCTTTCATTTCAAGTACTTTCTTTTTAGTAATGTATTTTCATATTATTTTACTTTTATGCATTTTAATGATTCTATTAATTTCCAAATTATGTTCTATTAGTGATATAATTCCCTACCCTATCATTCATCCTATTCAATAATCCTTTTTGTATACCTATTACGCTGCTGGAATCATTTAATGTATATCTCTATTTTATATAAAATTTTCTTATATTATGAGCACCAGAACCTCTTTCATATCCATGGGTATTCACCTATATGAAAATATAATTTATTGATTTATAATTTACATATATAAAACCCAAATTACCTTTTCATGGGTTAAAAATGATAAAATTATTTATTCTTTAAGCACTTATGTACCTAATGATTTTATATGAAACCCATTCTTTATTCTCTATGGGTTATTAATGAAATGATTTATTATAATCAATGTGGATCACATGAATTAAGATATATCAAGGTTTAACCCTGATAGTACTTGAATGAATTGGGAAAAATTAATATCTAGATATGAGATGTTTTACGATACCTTGGTGACTAACCTTAGTAATTATGTTTTATAAAACCTTTGTGGTTAAGCTTGGTGATATTCTTATAAATGTATTATTTTTATGATGTAGATACATTTCCATATTAGTATTCATGATTACTCTATTATGATATGCTTCATATTCTTATGATCATTCCTGATTTTTATGCCTCATGATCACATGATAAATATTTCATGTGTTATTCTCTCTCTGGGATTTATGATAATCCATTTATTTTAATATTTTCCTTAGGATATAAGATGCAGTAAAATTAACTCAGGATGAATATGTGAAGAATAATTTCAGATGGATTAAAATAAATTTTATTTTTTCATGTATTGTGTTCCTAATTTACAAGAAAGTAAATCTCAAAATATCATCTCTATTATTAAATGTTATACTATGTAATGAATGTTTTATCTATTAAAATAATGAGATGAGATATTATATGTTTCACTACTAGTGTTTTTGAAATTCTACCATTAGGAAAGGACACTTCTCCCACCCCAGATAAGAAGATACTAGCTTCTAAGGGTTAAATGACATGCTAATTGATATTGACTATTATGTTTGGGTTGAATACTATTACAATAGAGATTATGATTATATGGGTAGATGTTATTCCAACTAAGGTATGGCTTTTTTACATGTGATGTAAGATGTTTCAATTATGATATTGTCATGATTAAAGGATTGGATGATATTCTAATTCACTTAGTCTTAGAAGTGGGGTGGTATTATATTCCTATCCTTTCATTTGAATGGTATTAGGGTCGTATTCTTTTCCAATCCACTTAGACTTAGAAGTGGGGTGGGATTCTATTATTATCAATTCCTTATCATGGTATTAAGATTTTATGGTATGTTAATCCACTTGGAATTGAATTTAGGGTAGGACACTATGCCTAACCATTCCATGTCTAGGTAATTGGATAGAAAAATTTTCCTATCCACTCATTGATCTTAGTTACGGGATGGAAAAAATTTTATTTTAACATGTGGATATCCATGGTTTTGGAAATTCAGGAAAAATGAAAACTATATGTGTATAGATTTAAGGTTATGAAATGGTTGAATGATATTACAACCTAAATATTAATTTTTTTGATGGTAATATATAATATAATATATTATAACGACCCACTTATTATGAGTTACATAGTCTGACCCAAAAATAACACTGAGTGAAGCTAGTATGAGTTGACCATTAGGGTGGTTTGTTGAGCATCTGATGGTTTAACATATGTATACATGAGATGTTTATAACTTTCATTTTATTTTGTACATGCATTCTCATATATAATGGCATTTATCAGGGTCACTTTTGGGGGTGTCTTATTGAGTTATATTCTCACACCCAACACATTCACTTTGGGGATGTTAAGACCTTATATTATATTGTAGGTTAAGAAAAGGGCCCTCGTACTAGTGAGAGGGATAAAGAAGCTCATGGGGGATTTTAATACCAGTATAAGGTGTTTCTAGGGATAGTATATTGGTTCTTCTTGTGATTTATTTTTAGTTTAGTTAATTTACTATATATGATCGACCATTTGGTTAATCTTGCATTGATTCATGACTGTATGACCTCCATGGGTTTCATTTTTTTGTGCAAGGAGATGTTATTTATATATGGAATGTTTCCAATTTTTATTTCTAGTATAATTTTATTCCATATATATTTATGTATATTTATATTATTTATCTATTATTTTTGTGATGATACTAAGGGTTTAGTCTCCTAATGTGGTTTTATTAGCCCCTCTTCACTAGTCAACAACCGCTGAAATACATGGAGGTTTTCTTGATGTATGTAGAGCTCTGGTTTGATTAGTTTTTAGGTAAATTATGTTACAGATGTTACAAATTGGTATTATATATTGTTTTTGTTTTTATTATAATTTGGGCCATGGTAGATAAAGATAGGACAAGTTAGAACTTGGGATGGAGGATGTGTTTGTGCCTGTCCAGTAAAAATATAGTAAAAAATATATGTTTTTAGATAGTTGTTATTGTTTTTCTTACTTTAATTATTACAGTGAAGTTGATTCTACCAAGCATTATGTTATGGGTTATTGATTTGTGGTTTTACCCTTGGCCCAGGGTGGAAAGAGGCATTGATTCATGAATCAACTTTGTCATGTAGGTTTACATGACAGATGAATTCATGTACGTGATTATAAAATAGATTTTGGAAATAGATTTTTGTTATTTAAAGTGTAGAAAATAACTTATTTGAAATTTTATCAAATGAATTATCAGTGGAGTTCTACCTAATCACACCATAATATGATGATTAACTAGATACAAATTACAATAGAGAGATATAGTTGTATAAAATTATGTGTGATGATGTTCACCCTAGAATATGTAGTGTGGGTATAAGGATACTTGATGTTGATAGAAACCCTAGGATTGGTGTGTTGGTATGAGATACCTAGGGTTATGTGGGATATAATCCGGAGTGATTTCTTTGAGTGATGTGACCTTTGTGGGATATGGTTTCTAGACTAGGTGGTTGAGACTAATGATTAAGAGATATGACTCATCATATTGTTGAATTGAGTATACCAGCAGATGAGTATGGTGATTTTCATATTTTTTTGAGGTAGATAGTAAGACATAATGGTGGATCATGAGAGAGGGGTTATCCTGAGCTTATGGATACATTTAGAGATGAGAATAATGGGTATATAATTTTCAAGATGTTAATGATACATGAGAAATGTATGTAATGTATTTATATAGTCATGAGATATAGATTATGAATATATAAGAAATAAGTCACCAATCATGCTTCATGCGAGATGTGTGATTGGAATTCTTGGTAGGTATGTTTAGTTGTTTTATTAGTCATGTAAGACTAGGATTGATAAGGTATAACATAGGATAACATTAGTTGATTTTGGTTTAGGATAGCTTGTAATGTTGCTCAAGTATATGGTTTCATAACAAATGGTAGTGGTTACACACCTTTATGAGAGTGTTTTTTCTAGATACTATATTACCTTAGGAATAAGAGAGAGAGTTGTTTTTACTTAACATACATGGTATGTGGGTTATCATGACCTAAGATTAGCCTTGTGATAGTGATCGTATTGACTAGTTAGATGTGATAATACTTAAATAGTATATGGGAAAAGATTAAAAACCCTAATATTTTATAAAATATTGTCTTTAAATAATTTTATTTCTTTGATATCTTTCATTACATGCAACACCAAGTTTAAACGAATGATGATATACTATTAAAATATTATGATTTAGTTATCACCTAGACATTGGAAGGGGTGAGTATGAATATTAATAAATAAATTATGAAAAATTTATGGTTTATATATGTATAAAATTAATTATTTGGTTATTAATTAGTTATAAATGAAAATAAAGTCCAATTGAAAACAAAATAGATGATTTTTTTTTCTAAAAAATTATTTTTATGTGCATAATTTATTTTTATCTTAATAAATTAAAATAATTATTTTTTAATTATTTTAATGTAATTTATTTATATTATATACCTAATAAAATGTTTTAACATTTATTATTTTTCTATGCATGGGATAAGAATAAACCAAGTTTTATGCTTAAAAAATAATTTTTCTAAAAAACAGTTTTCATCGCATATTACACACTTATATTAAAATTAATTTATGCCACTTATAGAAATTGAATTTTATAAAATTGATTCAATAATTGGAATTATTAGTTTACACTTTTTTAAATAGGTTCCTTTTATATTTGGTCAATATGAATACTAAATGTGGTAAAATTTATCAAATCAGTAGAGGGTAAATCTAGTTAATATAGGTTAAAATTAAGTGATAAGGCCTTAATTTTTAATCATAATTATGATTAGATTAAGGTAATTAGAATATTATAACCTTATGATATAAATTGTTTTATTTATTAGACACTTTTCCATAAAAATAACCTATGTAACATTTAATGGAAAGAAAAATAAAAAATGTCACTCTCTTACTTTTAAATATCTATTATGTGTTCATATAGAAAAAAAGAAATTTGTGAATGAATATAAATGATAATTTTATTTATAATGAAATTATATTCATTATGGTAATTTATTTATAATTTTTTTTGATTAAATAATTATCTAAAATCATTACGCAACACTAATACAATATTTATTCAAATAAAAAAAAACAAAACAAATGATTTTAAAAATATTTAAAGAAATATAATTTGAGTGAGTGATAGTATTAACAAATAATTTTTGAATATTATTAAATATTTTTTGTTTTAATGTATTATATTTTAATTAAAATGTTTTATTTATGTCTTTTAAGTCAAATTAAATTAATAGTAGAAAAATTGACATTAATGATATATTATCAAAATAATATTTTATTAAATTACTTAAAAATCCTGAAAATATTTTATGAGGAAAATGATGATAATATTTGGTAAAAAATTTCATCATTTTGAAGTTTATAATAATATTTTCACGTTATATGTAAAATTATAACCCTTTAAGAGTAAAGAAGACACTACCATAGTTAATGTTAAAATGAGTTAACTATTGGGGTTAAACCAAAAGACAAATTTTAAAACACCACATAAACCTATAAATTTTTTATTAGTTGATGATATTTAAACCCCATACTACATTATATTCGAATTTATAGCCTCTTGGAATAATTTTTCTCGAGAATTACTTTGATATATTTTAATATTTTAAGAAATTTCAAAAGTTCGCCTCACCTAAACTATAAAATGGAACCTCCTCCACTCACTTCATAACACCTTTTGAGCCTTATATCTTGAAAATACACTAAAAAAATTCCTTATAAACATTATTATACACATTATATAGGTTATGGTATTCCTAGAACACCAACATTGGTGTAACAACCCAAATCCGGAGCCACTCAACTGGTGCCCCATACCTAGTTTGCCACATGACCTCAAGCACATTTTCCCAAACGCCAGAGGCTACTGACTAGAAGCAAGGGCCTTGGTGAGTCAGTGGGGAAACTATTCCCTCATTTGGTAAATTATACAGCAGAAGAAAAATAATAAACAATAGTGGAAGCTGTAAACATTATACAAAAAATGAAACCAAACAGTAGAAGCAATGTATAATATAAAAATGATGCAGCATGGTACATGTATCTATGGAAACTAGTAAACAGAGAAACATGTTGAAATACAACTGAAATCCAAGTACTAAAAGTAAAGAATAAACTCAAGCATCATCGCAATCCTAATCTCGGTCCCATGCTCTCCAGCTCTAACCTGCATTCAAGCACCTGAGGTAGAAGGGCCACAATCCCTATCCACACCTACAACCATATAACTTGTTTGAGCTGAAAAGCAGGACCCAAACAGGGTGTGAGACTAATCCCTGTAGGCAACCACCACAAGATCTGTTCCCTATTGTCAGTGAGCAATATAGTAAAAGTAAATGAAATAAATTCAGCAGAGAAACAAGAGTACACTTAGTAAAAAATCCTACAAGAATCCATTCACATTTATTCATTAATTTAATTCAATAATTTAATCATAAACCAAAGAATCTAGAAAAAAGATCTATAATCCAAAGGAATAGCAGGTAACAAAACAGGTATCTCAATAGACTACCTAACAATAATCAGTACAAACCCAAGATTGTTCTTTGGCTTGGTGGACTCATCACAACCGACCAACATTAATTTATCACACTGACCCTCTGGGTGGATCACGCGAGCAGACCCCTATGGTCAAGTATTCAACAAAGGCAAAGACACTCTAAGGAATCACTCATTGTCAATTCCCCCTATTGTCTTGCATCGATACGATAGACTCTTTGAGGAAGCACTTACATCTAATTCCCCCTTTAGTCTCGATTCGATAATTATCAGACCCTCTGAGAGAGCACAAAGTCAATCTCCATTATGGTCTCATAGTGGTAATAATTAAATAGGCCCTCTGAGGAAGCACTCAACATCAATTCCTCTTATAGTCTTGCTACACCGGGTTCCCACAACCCTGAGTAAAATAAATCATACGTAACTGATTCATAGCATCCCTCAGTATGTTCAACAAACTACTTGGATAATAGCTACAATGCATCAAAAACATTTAAACTACAGGAAACACATGAAATTATTCATATCAAGGAAAGAAAATAGTTTAACAAGGTTTGCCTCACAGGAAACCTAAGACAAATGGCAATAAACAACCAAAACAAGGAAAACACCCATGGTGTGATTCTCATACATGAAAACAAGCCATCATTATTCATCTAACAGCCTCAAGAACACAAGCAATCTAAGGGAGATAATATTACAGGATCAAAACCTTAACCCACGATACCCTATACATGGGTATCCGGAAGTTTTGCACAAAACTCAAATACATTTAACATATGGAATCAAACCACCTACCTCAAAGGTTTTGAAGAAAACCCCAACAACGAAGAATGCACAAGAAACTCAGGTTGATTATCCAAGAACCCGCCTTAGATTCATTATCCTAACAAGATCAAGACCCAAACTCATCAAATTTGGCATCCACACACTTAGATCTACCAATAACGGGTGTAGATCTAAGAAACTGAGGGAAGAGGAGAAGTATATCTAAGTAGATCTAATAAAACGATCAAGAACGAAGGGGAAAGATCACATACCACAAGAATCCGGATTCGATTTTCCAAGATAAGCCTTCGGATCGCCTCCAGAATGCTTGGGAGAAGTTTTCAAACCTTCAAGGGAGAGTAATCCTGAGCTCTGGCCACTTAAGAGCTTAAACAAGGCAATTAGAGGAAAAAAAGTTAGATCCACAATTTAAGGATCTAATTTAAGTGCCCGCATGGTTTTCTCGCATGGTTAGAAAAACCATGCGCTAACCGCACGGTCTGTACTACCTTGCCAAAACTCCTCACATGGTCTCTTTTCATGGTTTCCCTTAACCGTGCGACAATCATGTGGTCGCCAATGCCTTGAGTGCCAGCTACGCATGGTCTGGCTGAACGGTTAGAAAAATCATTCGCTGCCCGTGCAGCTCCCCGTTTTTCCTCAAAACTTTATTTCAAGTTTCCACAACTCTTACAAGCATCACCCTTAACTTTAAAAGCAAGAAAAACATCAAAAAAGGGTTCACATACCTAAAAAGAAGATTCGGGTTCTTACAAACTTCCCCCCTTAAAGAAATTCGTCCTTGAATTTCCTAATGCGGCGTAGAAGAAGAAACCTCAAAAAATTCCGGCCACTGTGATCGTACATCGGCCTCCCTCTCCCAAGTCTCATCCTGTACTCTCCCGTGTTTCCATAGCACCTATACCAGAGGAACAGACCGACCACAGAGAACCTTGGCACTAAGATCAACAATTCTTATAGGATTCTCCTCGAAAGATGCATCCTACTCCAACTCAACCTCCTCGGGTTGAAAAACATGAGACGGGTCTGAGAAATACCTTCGAAGATGAGAAACGTGGAAGACATCGTGCATAGCCTGGTACCTCTGAGGTAACTGCAACCTGTAAACAACCATCCTGACTCTCTCTAGAACCTTAAACGGTCCGACGTATCTCAGTGAAAGCTTTCCCTATCTCCTAATCCTCTTATGTCTTAACCTCGGGGTAACATGCAGGAAAACCTGATCTCTGACCTTGAACTCCAAAGGTCGTCTTCGCTGATCAACATAAGATTTATTCCGAGATTGTGTGGTAGCCATCCTCTTCTGAATCAACTCCACCTACTCTGTGGTCTCCTGAACAAGACGAGGTCCCAGCATAGCTGCCTCTCCTACCTCCAGCCAACACAAGGGTGATCGACATGGCCTACTGTACAAATTCTCATAAGGTGCCATCTGAATAGTTTCTTGAAAACTATTGTTATTGGAAAACTCCACTAGAGGTAAATGTTTCTACCAAGAACCTCCAAAATCAAGGATGCATGCTTGCAGCATGTCCTCCAACACCTTAATCGTGTGCTCTGACTGGCCATCTGTCTGGGGATGGTAAGCTGTACTCAGAAGTACCTGTGTAGCCAAAGCCCTCTGTAGCCCCTTCCAGAAATGTGAAGTAAACCGGGCATCCCTATTTGAAAATATAGCTTTCAGAACCCCATAAAGTCGTACCACCTCATGAATGTACAACCTCCCAAGCTCATCCACATGGAAGGTCTCCTTGATCGGCAAGAAATGAGCAACCTTTGTGAGCCGGTCAACAACAACCCAAACCGCATCATTCCCTCGAGACGACCTCGGTAACCCAATCACAAAGTCCATCGTGACATTATTCCATTTCAACTCAAGAATGTGTAACTACTTCAAAATAACTACTAGTCACTGATGCTCTGCCTTCACCTGCTGAGAGGTGGAACACCGCATAACAAAATCAGCCACATCCTTCTTCATACCTGGCCACCAATATTGATGACGTAAGTCTCGAGACCAGGATGAACTGCCTAAGATAAATCATGAAACTACCACATCAGCTCCTCACATATGTCTACTAAAACCCATATGTGACCATGAAAATGTAACACCTCATCATCGCCCACTATCCACCCTGGAGTAGGGTCTCCACCTGACACACCCTCCTGTAGGACTAGGCCTTCTGAGTCTAATAGGTGCCTCATTAGAACTCGATCCAGAAGAGTAGAGGTAACAACTATAGAAGAAAGAACCATCTGTCCCTGTTTGTCATGAACCTCCAAATGCATCTCAGAGAATAGAGCCATAAGCCGCCACTCATTGCTGGCCTCCTGAACTACCTGTAACTAAGTCCTCCTGCTCAGTGCATCTGCTACAGCGTTGCCTCTTCCAGGCGTATAAGTAACCTCAAAGTTGAAAGACTGTAGGTACTCAACCCACCTCTGCTGTCTCTGATTTTAGTCACGCTGCATAAAGATATACTTGAGGATCTTGTGGTCAGTATATACCACAAAATGCTCTCCCTGAAGATAATGTCTCCAACAATGTAAGGAATGAACAACTGCATCCAAATCTAGGTCGTGCGTAGGATAGTTCTTCTCATGTGGCCTCAACTACCGAGATCCATATGCAACAACATGATCCTACTGCATAAGAACTGCTCCAAGACCGATGCCAGATGCATCACAAAAAACTGTATAACTCTTGCCTGACTCTGGAAGAACTAGAATCGGTACTGAAGTCAATCTCCCCTTCAACTTCTGAAAGGCTAAATTGCAGGCTTCTGACCAAACATACTTCACCCCCTTATTAGTCAAGCCTGTCAACGGTGCTTCTAAGCGTGAGAAGTCCTATATAAACTACCTATAGTAACCAGCGAGTCCCAAGAAACTCTGTACCTCAAAGACATTCTTCGGCTGCTCCCAGGTAACTACTACTCTCACCTTCTCTCGGTCTACTGATACTCTTGTCTCTAAGATGACATGACCCAAGAAGTGAATCTTGTCCATCCATAAGTGGCACTTTGAGAGCTTAACATATAACTGATGCTCTCTCAGTGTACTCAATATGATCTGAAGATGGGAAGCATGGTCGTGTCGAGTTTGAGAGTAAACCAATATATCGTCCACGAAAACCACCATGAAGGAATCCAAGTAAGGATGGAAAACTCTATTCATCAGCGCTATAAAAATTGCTGGTGCGTTCGTGAGACCGAACGACATCACCAAATACTCGTACAGACCATACCGGCTCCAGAAGGTTGTAAGAGGTATATCCGATAGTCTGACACGCAACTGATGATAGCCGGATCTAAAGTCGATCTTTGAGAACACCCTGGCTCCTTGAAGTTGATCAAAAATATCATCAATCCTTGGCAAGGGATATCGGTTCTTGACCGTCAAATGGTTCAACTTCCGATAATCAACACAAAGACGTAAAGTACAATCCGCCTTCTTCGCAAATAAATTAGGCGAACCCCAAGGAGAAGTACTGGGTCAGATAAAACCCTTTTTCTGCAACTCCTCCAACTACTTCTTGAGCTCTTGTAACTCAGGCATAGTTATTCTATAAGGAGGTATGGATACCAGTGTTGCTCTCGAAACAAGCTCAATAGCGAAGTCTATCTCACGCTCCGGAGACAACCCTGAAAAGTCTTATGGAAAGACATCCGGAAAACAATCAACCACTGAAGGATAATCCATATGAGAAGTCCCTTGATCATCCAGATATAAACTAGCAATCTGAGCTATAACACCACCCAACCCATGATGCTCTGGTCCAGCTCTGCTCACCTGAACATCCCATTTTCCCCTGTGAAGAAATGGTCTGCCCTCGGGTGTCGTGAAACTCACCCTGCGGCGATAACAATCGACAAAGGCCTTAAAAGGAACTAGCTAGTCCATTCCGATAATGACATAGTAACCTATCATCTCTAGGACATAAGGATCCCACAAGAAGTGACACCCGCCAACCTCAAGTGGGAACTCCTTGCACTGACGCACACTAGTAGTTTTAAGTCCCAAGGGAGTGTCTAGTGTCATCATAATCTCAGAAGTGAAGATAGTAAGTCTAAGGCTCTCCACAGTGTGCACAGAAATAAAGCTATGAGAAGATACTGTATCTAAAAGTGCAGAAGATAAAACTGAGGCTACTAAGATCATACCTCGAACTGTAGAAGGTCCAGGATCCTTCTCCTGATGAGTCTGCTCTACCGCAAAAGTCTGGCCTGTACCACGACCCTATGTAGCAGCCTGAGATCCCTGAGATGATCCTCCCTGAGCTTGACCACCACTTCCACGGCCTCTACCCTAGCCTGAACGACCCGAAGAACTCCAGCCCCCAGTCTGCTACGGAACTGGTAATCCTGTTCCTATACATAGAGTCGAAACAGATATACCTTCACTAGCTGCTGGAAGAAGAACCTTGCAAAACTGATGTAGGTGACCCATCTTACCGCAAGCTTGGAACTCCACTGGGTACCTCGGGCACTGTGGCTTCTTATGCCCATCCTTCCTAAACTGGTAGCACACAACCTTGCTACCTGAAAGAACATATCACTTCCTTGAGTAACCTCGTATAGACTCTCAGTGGCGCTTCCTGCTGTCAGTAGAAAGAGTACTGACTCTGGATGCTGAACCGCCCTGGTTCACTACTCCAGTATCCCCCAGATTCCTCTCTATGATCAATGCCTAGTTGACTATCAAAGAAATAGAAGTCAACTGGAAGATGTTCACCTATGATTTGATCTCTGGTCTGAGGCCCTCCTCAAACTTCCTCGCTAAAAACAGATCGTCATTCCCCAGAACGTGAGTAAAATGATGTAACTCAGTAAAACGGGAGGAATACTCCATAACTGATAGAGTAACCTAATATAGGTTCATGAACTCTCTGGCTCTGTCGGCCCTCAGCATCTCCGGGTAGAAGTAGTCGTAGAACGTATGTTGAAACTCGTCCCAAGAAACTATCTACTGATGCCATGCCTGAGAAACTACATCCCACCATCTCTTGGAGGAATCTCGCGGCATGTAAGTTGCGAGCTTCACCCTTCTGTATGGGGGTGTCTCGAGATGGTCGAAGATAGAAACCATAGATTCGAACCAAGATTCAGTAGCCTAAGGTACTCTATCCCCAGAGAATGTGGGAGGATGCTGCTGCTGGAAGACTCGCGTAAGCTCTACCATAGACTGGGCAGGTTGCTGAGCTCCCTGAAAGGTCTGTATGAACCTCATGAATCCATCACAGAATTGTGTGTCCGCACCAGTATCCGGGATAACTGCCGGTGCCATATCTGGCATATGATCATTGTCAGACCCCTGATGTGAAATGGGAGGATGTCTTGGCGGCATGATTATGCAGGGTCAAGCACACATTTATCAACGACGAGAACAGTTGCAAACTTAAATGAGTGAAAACAAAATAGAAGATGAAAAACTCTTAATATTGAAAAAACATGGTTACATGGCGTGTATTCTCT
The DNA here is from genome assembly GCA_963277665.1 of Viscum album. NCBI lineage: Eukaryota > Viridiplantae > Streptophyta > Magnoliopsida > Santalales > Viscaceae > Viscum > Viscum album. The sequence continues at coordinate 101,369,151 of OY728153.1, read as the reverse complement.
ATACACGCCATGTTCCAGAAAGATTTTACTTGGGCGTGTACACCGGCCAAACTAGCTGTGTAAACCCAAACTACATGGCATTTCAACAATGTACACGGCGTGTTGTACCTAAGATTTTTCAACCCATGTATTCAATTACACGACTGGATCACCTAGAAGGAAAGTACACGGCGTGTACTTCAAAGTACATGGCGTGTAACCGTGAAAAGTAGTTCTTCCCAAACAGAAGAACACATGGTGTGTTTTAATAAGTCCACGCAACGTGTTATTTGGGTTTCTGGGCATTAGGCATACAAAACTCCCTAAAACCACTTCAAAACACTGAAAACCAGCACCTGTGTGTCAAATTCCAATATGTGGGGGCCCATAATCCCGCCAAATTCTGATCCTCGAGGGCCAATAACACCTCTAAGACCAAAGCTTGGTGTCCATGCTAAATAAGCTTTAAGATAAATAACACTCTATCAGTATTGCATGTATCTCTATCACAACAACTATCACAACATCATGCATAATCTATCACGACATCTATCACAACAATATGCAATTTCTAATGCACCCAAGATGGCATGGTAAAATGCATGATATGTGATTTTCTAACCAGTGCCTATATGATGCATGAGATGGAATACCCTCATCTCATCGGGTTGTAACAAAATAGAACCACAATCATATAAACTGTAACAACAAAAAACAAGTGCATCACCCAACGGTGAAATATAATCAACTGTAACACTTGAAAAAACTAAAAATTACAGTCACGAGGTATTATAGCTTTTCCCTATACACGGGTTAATTACTCCCAGGCATAGTTAAGTACTAACTAACCATTATTCATATTCCTGTCTATTTTCGCCAAACAGTAAGGAAATAGAAAAGAAAGAAAACTCCTCTGATACCACTTTGTAACAACCAGAATCCAAAGCCACTCAACTGGTGCCCCATACCCGGTTCTCCAGATGACCTCAAGCGCATTTCCCCAAACACCAGAGGCTGCTGACTAGTAGCGAGGGCCTTGGTGAGTCAGTGGGGAAACTATTCCCTCATTTGGTAAAGTATGCAGTGGTAGGAAAATAATAAACAATAGCGGAAGCAGTAAACAATATACAACAACTGAAACCAAACAGTAAAAGCAATGTATAATATAAAAATGATTCAGCATGGTACATGTATCTGTGGAAAGTAGTAAACAAAGAAACATGCAGAAATACAACTAAAACCCAAGTACTAAAAGTAAACAGTAAACTCCAGCAGCATCGTAAGCCTAAGATTGGTCCCATGCTCTCCAGCTCTAACCATCAATCAAGCACCTGAGGCAGAAGGGCCACAATCCCTATCCACACCTACAACCATATAACCTGTTTGGGACGAAAATCTGGACCCAAACAGGGTGTGAGACTAATAATAGTAGGCAATGTCTAAAAGATCTGTTCCCTACTGTCAGTGAGTAATATAGCAAAAGTAAATGAAATAAATGCAGTAAAGAAACATGAGTACACTGAGTAAAAAATCCTAAAAGACTCCATTCAAATTTATTCATTAATTTAATTCAATCATTTAATCATAAATCAAATAATCTATAAAAAAGATCTATAATCCAAAGGCATAGCAGGTAACACAATAGGTATCTCAACAGACTACTTAACAACAATAAGTACAGACCCAAGCTTGTTCTTTGGCTTGGTGGACTCATCACAATGGACCAACATTAATTTATCACGCTGACCCTCTGGGTGGCTCATGTGGGCAGACACCTATGGTAAAGTATTCAACAAAGGAAAATAAACTCTGAGGAAGCACTCATCGTCAATTTCCCCTATCGTCTTTCAGCGATACTACAGTCTCTCTGAGGAATCACTTACGTCTAAATCCCCCTTTAGTCTCAATTTGATAATTATCAGACCCTCTGAGAGAGCACAAAGTCAATCTCCCTTATGGTCTCATAGTGGTAATAATTAAACAGGCCCTCTGAGGAAGCCCTCAACGTCAATTCCCCTTATGGTCTTGCTACACTAGGTTCCCGCAGCCCTGAGTAAAAGCAATCGTACGTAACCAATTCGTAACAGCCCTAAGTATGTTCAACAAACTACTTAGCTAATAGCTACAATGCATCAAAAACATTTAAACTACAGGAAACACATGAAATTATTCATATAAAGGTAGTAAAACAGTGTAACAAGGTTTACCTCATAGGCAACCTAATCCAAACGATGATAAACTGCCAAAACAAGGAAAAAACCCATGGTGTGATCCTCAGACATGAAAACAAGCCATCATTATTCATCTAACAGCCTCAAGAACATAAGCAATCTAAGGCAGATAATATTACAGGATAAAAACCCTAACCTACGATACCTAATAAATGGGTATCTGACACTTTTTCACAAAACTCAAAGACATTTAACGCCAGGAATCAAACCACCTACCTTGAAGGTTTTGACGAAAACCCCAACAATGAAGAATGCAAAATAAACTCGGGTTGATTCTCCAAGAACCCACATTAGATTCCTTCTCCTAACAAGATCAAGACCCAAACTCATCAAATTTGGCATCGACACTTAGATCTACCCATAAAGAGCGTAGATCTAAGAAACTGAGGGAATAGGAGAAGTAGATCTAAGTAGATCTAAGAAAATGATCAAGAACGAAGGGAAACGATCACATACCTCAAGAATCCGGCTCCGATTTTCCAAGAGAAGCCTTCCGATCGCCTACGAAATGCTTGGGAGAAGTTTTCTAACCTTCAAGGGAGAGTAATCTTGAGTTATGGTCACTTAAGAGCTTAAACGAGGTAATTAGAGGAAAAAAGAGTTATATCCACAATTTAAGGATCTAATTTAAGTGCCCGCACGGTTTGCTCGCACGGTTAGACAATCCGTGCGCTAACTGTGCAGTCTGTACTGTCTTGCCAACACTCCTCGCACAGTCTCTTCACATGGTTTCCCTTAACTATGTGACAATCGTGCAGTCGCCACTGCCTTGAGTGCCAGCTACGCACGGTCTGGCCACATGGTTAGACAAACCGTGCGCCGCCCGTGCAGCTCCCCGTTTTGCCTCAAAAATTCATTTCAAGTTTCCCCAACTCTCCCAAGCATCACCCTTAACTTTAGAACCAAGAAAAACATCAAACAAGGGGTCACATACCTGAAAAGAAGATCTGGGTTCTTACACTTGGGGTCCTTAACAGGATATATAATGTAGTTTTTTCAAAGAAGAGGTAATCACCTTGACCGATCAATTTCTTTTTAATTCTTCTTCTACCTCATATAAATCTATTATATTTTTCATAAAATAATAAATTAAGTAACCTAAATATACAGAAATTTAATTATTATTATTAAACCATCTTTATTCACCCTATTTCATAACAAATGGGAAGTGAAAGTATCGCTCGTGCATGCGTACAACTTACAGTCTCCACATAGAGATACAATTCATTTTCCACCAGCATATTTCATGGATGGTTATTATAATGAGTTTAAATTTTATATATGATATTTATGAAGTAATTATTCTTATTTAATGTTAATATAATATCTACATTATTATCTTAAAAACCATTGGAAAATGATAACGCCGCTCATGCGTACGTGTGGACTACCACCTCCACAAAGCGATGCGATTCATTTTTCAATTTTGTTATACTTGGATGGTAATAAGGACAGATTTAATGAATATATATGATATAAAATATATTATAATTATTATTTAAAGTTTAATTATTATTTACCCTTCTTTCATACCATCTTTCAAATAGTGAAAACAACATTCAAGTATATGTACAACCTACCATCTCCATGAACAATGCAATTTATTTTTTCTATCTCTAAATATTATAGATGACTAAAAATATATATATAATGAATATATAATATATTTATATAATTATTAATATTATATAGATGATTTAATTAAGGTAAAGGTATATGTAAAAAACTAACAAACCAAAACATACATGAAAAACAGAGCAGATATCACCCAATAGAGTGATTTTAATATTGAATAGTTAATAAACAGGTGATAAAAGGTTATAAGTAAATAATATATGGTATGATATATTTTATTATGGTTATATAATATATTTATAATTAATATATAATTATTATACCCAATATTTGAATGTGTACGAAGGAATTCGGACATGATGTAATTGATTTTCATCAAACTTTTATTTCCATGATATACATGCCATATTCACCATTTATTTATTTTATGTGGTGTATATAGTACCCATGAATTAATTTTATAATTATTATAATGAATTTTATGGGATTTAAATATCCATATAATTTTATTTCTTTCATTGGTCTTATGATTCAAATGTTACCAAAATGGTATGGGTTTTATGTTACAATCTCATTGTTTGTTAGGATTGTTTATAATTAAGTTTTGGATGATGAAATATTATGATATACCACTCAAAAAACTAATTAATTTTATTATAATATAGTTATTTATTAAATATACATGATCTCATTTAATTTTCGTCACCTTAAGTACTCAATAGACAAAAAATATGTTTTTAAGGAAAACTAACATCATTTATTTCTTCGGTCAAAAATCCTTTCTCAATAATGTACATGTTTTCTAAAAATATTTTCTTGAATTTTTATAATATTATACAATGATTTTTATAATTCATTTTTAACAATGTTTTTAATTTTAAAAAATTGGTTAAAAGTAATCTTCTTGTTGTTTTCTGAACCATTTACTTTTTGACTTTTTACAAAAATGTGAAAGGAATGTTTTTCTTTTATATTATTTAACAAGAACGAAATTTTATGCCATCGTGATTGATCAATGATTATAAGATTACTTTAAATGTTTACATGGTTATTTTTAAAGAATTTTCTTCTAAAATATTTTGTAAATTTTTATATTTTAATGAAATGATTTTAAAATTAAAAGGGTATTTTCATCAAAAAATATTCGAGTGATATTTTAAAGAAAATTTCCATCCATGATAACATCTTTTGATGTTACTTACGTTTTACTGGGGATATGATCCAATTATACCATCCTTGTAATTTATTTGTATTCTTTATAATGACAAGATTTTTATGAAACCCATTCTATTCCCATGGGTAATTATATGATCAAATGATGAAATGTTTATGAAACCCATTTCTTTTCATGGGTTTTGATATGATAATTATTTTATAATCTTGTGGAACACATATGTTTGATTTTCATTATGCGAAGGGTGGAACCAAAAATTATATATATTTATAATTAATTTTGTAAATATTGGTATCTCATGAGATAAATAGGACTATAATAGGGAGTGAACCCAGTTCCATAAGGGACTCTATCCACTATGATGGTCTTGTGAGGGAACCTTGAATACTAAAATGGTTTGGGGAGTGAACCATATTCACTATGATAGTTGTGTATGGGAGCCTAAACTAATAATAATTTTTGTATGATTATGTGTATGTAACAAACATAATTATTATGCTTATGTTATACTCTCATGACTCATGTTCTTTGATTCCTTTATGATTCATGTCTTACGAACTACTAAGATTTATGCAACGACTCAAGATTATGATATATGATATGTAGAGTATGTATTTAAAATTTTAAGATAATGTTCTAAAAATAATATTCTCATGTTATTTTTAGGTTATCACTAGCATATTCCTTTTTTACCCTTATTAAGAATCTTAGTTCACCATTTATTATGTTTCCTTTCCCTAGGTTATGAAGAAAGGTTATTGGAATGATATGTCTAAGAAGGATGCTAGTTAGGAAGAACTTAATGGGAGACTCTTATGAACTAGTTGTTTAAGTGTCCATGATTCCAAAGACACTAGAACTATGTGATTCTAGTCTTAATCTTTATTATATGTAATTAATATTAATATAATAAGACGTAATATTTATGTATTAAAGGTATGGGTAATTATAGTTGTCATTAGAGCAAGGTTTAGTTATCCTTTGTAAACTAGGATGAGAAAACTTTAGGGAGAACCATAGGGATAAGCCTATGTTTAGGATAACATACTAAAGTTTTAGTTATCATTATGGATAACCTAAGTTAAACCTAAGTTTTCATAGATTGAAAATAAGGTGTCTTTATTTAGACATCCTATAAAATATTTTTCATGATTATATGATTTTACACTATGATTATTGTTGATCACACTAATTTTTGGTTTTGGTAAATGGATGGAACCTGAAGAAATAATGTTAATGTTGAATGAGATAGATATTGAAATAATTATCCTACTGAGAAACAAAATTTTATGGGAGTTGGAATGAAAAATATCATTAATATTAACACACAAAATTCTCAAGCTATAAATATTTTTAAGATTCCAAAGGAGAAAAGGAGGGAACAACATTTTTTTGAGTATTTAATGAGGTGAAATCCACCTTCTTTTAATGGGTCCACTAATCTATTAGTCATTGAGTAACAGATCAATATCACTAAAAAGATATTTTCTATTATCCAGTATTAAAAAAATGAAAAATATTTTTTTTAAATCTACCATTTGGAAGGTGAATCATACCAATGGTGAAATCTTATGAAGAACACGAGGTAATAGAAATAAATTGACTCTATAGAGTGGGATGAGTTTAAGAGATTATTTTTTAATAATTAATTTCCTTGTATTCTTTGTATAAAAATAGAGGTGGAATTACTTGATCTAAAGTAAAAGTATGATGGATCTATTGGTACCTATGTGGAAAATTTAACAAGACTTACAAGGTTTTCTTTGGGTATTATCATCCAACCCGAAAGTAAGGTTGATCAATTTTGTAGTGGCTTAAAACCATGCCTATAAAGGAGTTATCTATAAGGGGACTGGAAAATATTTTATTTGTGGAAAGGAATGCTATAAGGAAATTGAATGTTGAAGAGATGGGAAGAAGTTATCTATTGATACAAATAGAGATAAAGATCCATAGAATGAATCATCCAAACTGGAGTGTTTCAAATGTAAGGAGTATAGAAATTATGAAAAATAATGATCAAACCTGAAGTTTATAATGAAAATTGATGATAGAAACCTCTTAATCTTAGAGACAAAGGTAATTCTCATGTGATCACTATTGGCGATGTGAAGTATGATAACGAAATGGTGAAAGGTACACTCACCATCCATTCTAGAACTGATAATGTAACATTTGATTCTATATTTACTCACTATTATATATCATAATATTTTTAAGGGTATCATAGTACCACTTCAATGAGTAAATGTTGAGTTATTAGTAAAAACCCATAATGGTATTATGATCACCTATGAAGTAAATACTTCTTATCTGGTTTATATTTGTAGGAGTTTACTTCCAAAAAATATCGTTAGTCTCCCTATGGTAGAATTTGATATTATATTGGGCATGGATTTAATTTCTTTATATAAATCCCATATCAATTGATAAGGAAGGAAATTCATGTTTGATATTATGAATCAACCTATTCTAATATATCAAGGTGATAATAAACATGAAATTCCAATTGAAATTACATACATTGTATGGGTATTGATTTCTATTAAAAAGAGATGTTTATCTCATATGGTTGGTGAAAAAACAACATCAAAGATATTCCTATTATGTGGGAGTTTTTTGATGACTTTCTATAATAATTTCATAGTATCCCACCAAATCGTGATGTTGAGTTCTCAATAAAACTCATACCCAATTATACAACTATTTCAAAGACACCTTATATAATGGACCAAATTGAGTTACATGAATTGAAGAAGAAAATATAGGAGAATCTTGACAAGGGATTCACTCATCCAAGTGGGTAAGAGAACCTGTTTTTTCTGTTAAGAATAAATATGGATCAATGAGACTCTATATTGATTTCCAATAACTTAATAAGATCACAATCAAGAACAAGTATCCTCTTCCCCATATTGATGAATTGTTTAATCAATTTAATAGACCTAAATAATTTTATAATATTTAACTTCATTATGGATATCATAAATTGAGGGTCAATAAAGAGGATAAACCCAAGAAAACATTCCATACAAGGTATGAAAATTAGAATTTATAGTGATGTCATTTGGTATTACTAATTTCCCTGCTATCTTCATGGATTTAATTAATGGAGTCTTTAGAGATTACATTGATCAGTTTATGGTAGTATTTATAGATGATATTCTAATATATTCAAATAGAAAGGAAGATTATAAAAATTATTTGAGAATTGTACTTAATAACCTAATGAAGGAGATGCTTTATGAAAAACTTACCAAGTGTGACTTTTGGATTTGGAAAGTTTCATTATTAGGTTCTATAATATCAAGTTATGGTATATAAATTGATCCTTAAAATATAGTTGTTATTGAACATTATCTGAGAACAAACACTTTGACTGATATTTTTAGTTTTCTTGGTATGACTAGATATTATCGGTGCTTTGTGAATAATTTTTCTTGATTTTTCTAATCCAATAACTAAGTTAACTTGGAAGGGATATAAGTTTCTTTAAATATATAAATGTGAATAAAATTTCAATGAACTGAAGAAAAGTTTATCTAGTTGACCTAGGCATACTTTAACCTATAGTGGGAAGGTTTTATAATCTATAGAATCACATCAAAGAAGGGGTTAGGAGAATTATCATGAAGAATGATATGGTGATAAATTATTCCTCATTCCAATTGAAGGTTCATGAGAAAATTACCCATGTCATGATTTGGAGTTAGCTGCTGTAATTTTCACATTAAAGACATAGAGACATTATATTTAAGGATAAATCTGTTATATATATACTAATCATAAAATTTTAAATTATATATTCCCTTATAAATAGATGAATATGAACCAGAGAAGACGGTTGGAACTGATTAAAGTTTATGATTGATTAATAAATTACCTCCCCGGGAATGAAAACAAGGTGACCGATTCTATAAGTAAAAAGGTTCATGATAGATTATCTATTATGAGGGTCACATAAAATATAATATTTATGTATTTACAAAGGATGGATCTAGAAATATTAAATGAAGGGTATAAACCTTATCATTCTCAAATGAGTGTTCATTCATATATCCAATATAAGATTAAAGAGGTATAAAAAAAGATGTAGAGTTAGAAAAGAAGGTGAGAAATATTCCTAAATTTAACCTTGATTATTATGAAATGATATGGTTTAGGAACTATGTATGTGTTTTATCCATACCATTTTTGAAGGAGTTGTTGGATGAGTCTCATAGTTCATCATTATCTATTCATCCTGGAATTAAAAAGATATATGGAGATCTGAAAGAGTATTTGTGATAGGATAGCTTGAATAGAGATATTACTTTGTATGTATCTCATTGATTAGTATTTCAGAAAGTTAAGTTTAAGAGACAAAATTCTAAGGGGTTGTTACAACCATTACCCATACTAGAGAGGAAATGAGAAAACATCACTATTGATTTCATCATCAGACTCCCCAAAACTTATAAAGGCCATAATGTTATTTGGGTCATAGTTGATCACCTTATAAATTAATAAAAATTCATTTTCATTACAGAATATTTTTATTCTGATCATATTTACATGATATACATTAGTAAAGTGGTAAGTTTCCAGGGAGTACCACATTCTATTGTATCTGATCGGGATCTAAGGCCTACCTAAAAATTTGGGGGAATACTTTAACAGGCTATGGATGAGCTATGTTTCAGAACTACTTATCATCCTTATATATAAGGTTCATCATAGATAAATATTCCCACCCTATATAATATATTTAGGTATTGTTATCTGGAGTTTAAAGGTGGTTGGGATCAACACCTTCCTCTTCATGAGTTTTCATACAACAATATCTTTCTCTCAATCATTGAAATTTCTCCTTATGAATCCCTATATGGAAAGAAGTTTAGAACTACAACCTACTGGGATGATTTTGTAGAATAAAATCTATTCGGACTTGAGATATATGAGGAAATGGTATAGAAAATTATATCTATTCAACAACAAATCAAAGTAGCTCAGAGTTAATATCAAAGTTATGCTATCAATGATTGATATGATCAAGAGTTTGAAGTTGGTGAGAATGTTTTTATATGATTTTTATTTGGAATAAGGTTATGAGATTCAAAAATAAGGTTAATATTAACCTTAGGTATATTGGAACTTTTGATATTTTTAACCAAGTAGGGATGGTAGCATGTCTCTTAGATCTTCCACAAAACTTCTCTCAAGTTGAGGATGTGTTTCATGTATCTCTCATGAGGAAGTTTATACCTAATACATCACATGTAATAAACTTAGTTGTCATACCAATGGATAATTATATTTACTATTAATAACAAAAAATATAAATCTTGGATCATATAGATAAACCACTAGATAACAAGACTACTGACCTGGTGAATGTTCTCTTGAAGAATTAGAAATTTGTGGAAACCACTTGGGAACCCAAGGATGTAATGATACAGAGATATCCTCATTTTTATATTAGATAGATGAATTTTGAGGTATAAATTAATTTCAAGTGTGTTATAATTTAACCCCCTATATTATAGAAAATATTTCTTTTTAAATAATTTTATTTTTTCAATTGATCGCATTACACACAATACCGAGTTTAAATGAACTAAGATATACTATGAAAATATTATGTGTTAGTTATCACCTAGCTATTGGAATTTGATGGTATGAATATGGATACTTTTTTTTTGAAAATTTTATGGTTTAAATATGTACAAAATTAATTATCTTGTTATCAATTAATTATAAATTATAATCAACACCAATTGAAAAACAAAAGAGGCATTTTTTTTCTAAAAATCTATTTTTATGTGCATAATGTATTTTTAGATTATTAAATTAAATTAATAAATAATAATGAATTATTTTAATTAAATATATGTATATATTTTATATTTAATAAAATATTTTATCATTTAATATTATTCTAGTCATGGGATAAGAATAAACCAAGTTTAATTCTTAAAAATGTTTTTTTTCTAAAAAGAGGTTTTCATCACGTGTTGCATTATTATTTTAAAATCAATTTATACCACTTATAGAAATTGAATTTAATAAAATTTATTCCATATTTGTAATCCTAAGGTTAAAATTTGGTAAATAGGCCCCTTTTATTTTTAGTCAATATGAATAAAAATCGTGGTAAAATTTATCACCTCAGTAAAGGGTAAATCGAGCTAATTTATGTTCGAAATAAGTAATGAGGCCATAAAGTTTCATGATTATTATTATTATATGAATTTAATTCATCCCTTATCACCTTAGTCTGATTTTTTTTAATTTAATGGAAAATTTTCCTTGAAAACAACCTATATAATATTTAAAGCAAATAAAAATTCAAAATGTCACTCTCTTACTTTTAAATATATATAATGTGTTTATATATGAAAAAAGTAAGAAATTAATGATTATAAATGTTAATTTTGTTTATAATTAAATTATATTAATTATGGTTCTTTATTTATAATTTTTTGATTAAATAATTACCTAAAATGATTTTACAATACAAATATAGTATTTATACAATTAATAAAAAAAATAAAACAAATGATTTTAAAAATATTAAAAGAAATATAATTTAGTGGATTAATAGTTTTATGAGAATTTTATAGATGAATATGAAATATTATTATTGTTTTAAATATTACATTATTATTAAAAACTTTTCTTTTTGTATTTTAAGTCAAATTAAATGAATAGTTTCAAAATTGACATTAAAGATATTTTATCAAAATAATATTTTATTAAATTATTTAAAAATCATAAAGATATTATAAGAGGACAAAGAGGATAATATATTTTCTAAATTTTTATATTTTATCCATTTATGATCCAATTTTCACATAATATGTAAAATTAGAATCCTTTAAGAGTGAAAGATACATTACCACGATTAATGTTAAAATGAGTTAACTAAGGGGTTAAACCCAAAGATAAGGCTTAGAAAACTACTTAAACCAGTCCAAATTTTATTTTATTTGGTGTGATTCCAACCCCATCATGTATTATCTTTTAATATATGGACTATTATTATCATTTTTCTTGATAATTAATTTTTTATATTTTAATCTTTTAGGAAATTTAAAAAGTTCCCCTAACCTCAATTATAAAAGGGAACCTATCACCTAACTTATTTAGACATTTTGTGTATTCTATATTGATTATATCCTATAAAAATCCACTATAAAATTATTTATACACATTATATAGGTGATGGTATTCCTAAAATTTTAACCCTATGATTTTTAATAAGAGGTCTAAAGTAGTTGTGTTAAAAAGAGGTAATCAGGTTAATCGATCACTTTCTTTTAAATTCTTCTTTTTCACCCTCTAAATCAGTTATATTATTCATAAAAAAACTTCAGTATCCTAAATGTAATTAAATGTTTTTATTATTATGAAACACCTTTATTTACCCTCTTTCCCATCAAATGGGAAGTGAAAGTATCTCTTGTGCATACATACGAATTATCGTCTCCACATATCGATACAATTCATTTTCCACCACCCGTTGAGTTAGAATTTCTACTCATTACTTTTCCATTCCTTATGTTTTGTAAATCACAAACATATTTTTAAAATATGTTTACTAAATTGTTATGTCTCAAATGTTTTAGGATGTTTTTTATAAAACATTACATTTTACTATACCCATAAAAAGTTATAAAGGATTATTAATATAAACTTTACATTTCTTCATTATGATTATAGTAATGAGTATGTGTACAATTAATCATAATCACCTTTATCATATTTAAAGTTATACTTGAGTTATATCTTTTGTATTCACAAAAGTATTGATAATCAGGCTGATACTGATATCGATACTATCAGACTAACACTCATAAAGATTATCATAATGAAAAATATAATGAGGTCCCTCGGACTAACTTAAGTTTATAATAATATTTATAATGATTGTTTATAATGTAAGGAATACTTTTAACACTATAATGGTGTTAATAAATACAATTTTGGATATTCAGTTATGATGATCTGTCAAGTTCAAGGTGTCCGAGACTGTTGTAACAATCTCAAAAATATGACCATTGGGAGATCTCCTATAAATACCACGTCATTTAAAGAGTTTAGAGTGGGTTTATTACATTCATTCTTGATGATTGGTATGCATGAACCACTTTTTCTTAGTTAGTGAAATTATTTTTAGAGTTTTTGTTCTAAGGATAGATTGTTAGGTTGTCTCTATAGGAACATTTTTAATTGTTACTCACTTCTGAACATTGTAATTATTTAGGGATTCTTAGGATAAGAAGATGGAGAATACAATATTTATATCAAAGGATTATAGGGATAATAAGACATATCTTATCATCGTATAAAAGAATTCAAGGGATAAAGAGATAGATCCAATCCAATCATCGTATTGAGGGATTTCCTGGTAAGGAAAGACATAGTTTACTGTAAGTATAAATCAATGGATACCTTTAGTCAAGGTTATTGAATACCTTCCTCTTAAGGTTAAAATATTTTTATTTTTAAATATATTTTAATTCATTCTTACTATTACATAGATATTATATTGCTTGTTTTTACAAGTTTTTATTCCACTGCATTTAATAGAAAGTGAATCATTGTATTCAACTTTATAATTTGTTTGTTTTATCTATACTACATTGATTACGATAATAAAAATACTATGATAAATTGGATCCATCTTGATTACGATTTTCACTCTAATTTAGTCAGACACATTGTGGTTCTAATTATATAAATTTGATAATCAAACTAAGGTCTGAATCTGTTAATCTTACTTAAAGAGGTTTGTGTATTATTTAGTTTAGTTATTTTAAACTATGTTTTTAAAACTACAATCCACCCCCTCTTGTAAGTATAACTATCTGAGTAGATCTTACAATCCTATAATTGGTATTAGAGATGGATTTCATTTCTCAAATACTTACTAGGTTTTTAATTTCTTTACTTTTTTAACTTGTTTAAATTTTTTGATATAAACTTTCTATTTATAAAATTTGTTTACCCTAACGTGTTTTTGTAAAAGAATTTTTCTATTGTTTTAAATATAGATGGTATTAATGTTGGTTCAATAGACATTATAAATCCAAATAGACCACCTATTTTTGATGGTGATAATTATGAGTACTCATAAGATAGGATGAAGACTTTTTTTATCAACATTGGGGATGATAATTTTGTTATGATTATTGGAAACTATAAGATTCCTAATAAGGAAGTCAATTATTTTACAAATACAGAAATGAAATAATATTAGTTAAATTATAGAGTAAGGAATACTTTGTTATGTTCTACGATAATAAGTATTTTCATTCATATTTCTTCTTATGAATCTCCAAATAATATCTGAAAAAAGTTAGAAGTTAAACATTTTTGTACTTTTAAAGTTGTTAAAATAATAAGAGAAATTATTAAAGAATATTACCAGGATTTTGATTTCTTGCCAGGTGAATTAGTTTTAAAGATGAGCTAGAGGTTTATGAAAATTATAAATATTTTAAAATCCATTGGTGAAAAAGGTTTATATGATGAAATCCCTATGGAGAAGATTATTGATATCATTCTGAATGGGTGGGACTCTAAAATAACTAATATTGATGAAATAATAAAATTAAATAATCTTAACTTGGATGATCTAATTGGAAACCTTATACAGTAAGAGGGTAGAATCAAAAGGGATTATGAGAAAAAAGAAAAAAGAAAAATGGAGGTGTAGCTTTTACTATTACTTCTAAAATCCCTTCTAAAGTCAATATCCTAAGAAAGTTTTTAAATCTTCAAGAAAGAAGAAATTCATAGTTCAATCTGATTCTAGTACTTCTGAATATTATGAGAATTAATTATTCAATATTTCTAGAATTATGGATGAGATAGTGGGGAAGGAATATTTTCAATATCATCACAAAAAGAGTTATAAGGTTAAAGTTGAAAAGAAAGATGAATTAAATTGTTATGAATATAAGAATGTTGGACATTTATGAACAGATTTTACAATGATGAGAGTAAAGATAGAAAAGAAAGAAATTCATAAAGGAATGCCAAAATGTTTTAAAAATCCAAAGGCAAGAATGTTCTGAAATCTATTAACACATGGAGTGCTAGTGGTTGTGATTATTATGATAACTCATCTGATAATGAAAGTACTGTACATAAGAACATATGTCTTTTTTCTAATGTACCCATGGTAAACAAATGTATCATGTAAAAGGAACACATAATATAATCCATCACCAAAATGTATTTAAGTGATAATCATCCTAATGAGAAAAATTATACATCATCTAATTAATAATATTCCTCACCAGAAGGTAATTCTTTACGTTTTTATGATGATGTTTCTCACTTTGAAAAAATTTTAGAAAATGAGAATTGTAAAATTTGTAAAAAAACATAATAATGCTAGGGATAAAATTTATAAGGATTATTTAAGGATAATTTTTTTGAAAAAGGAAATATTAGATCTTTCAAAATAACTTGATAAGACCAATAATGAAGAAAAACTAAATCTGAAGATATTGAATAAGTTATTTCAGAGAAAAATAGTTTAAAAAATAGTTTTTATAAAATTAGTTTTCAAAAATATCACTGATGTGGGTAATAATTTAGTTTTAAAACAAAAATATAAAATTTATTATTTGAATAAACTTGTATAAAAATTTACCAATGGTAAAGAAAACTTTTATAAATTGTATAAACAAATTCATCCTCATGGGAATTTTTCAGGAATGTATTTTACTTATAAAAAACCTATTTTTAGTAACAATTTATTTGTTCCAAAAAGTGAACCTTTTTTACCAAGTGCCAAAGTGGTGGGAATTGGAAGAATATTTTTCCATTAAACAAAGTTAAATCCCTAGGTTTTCAAGAATCCTAATTTTCTATAAAAATGTGTATTCCTAAACTTTTTTTCTGATATTACTGAACCCAAGAAGGTTTGGGTTTCAAAAGTCTAATACTTTTTTCAATGAAAAAAAAGTTAATTCCCACAAAATGAATATATGGTACATAGATAGTGTGTGTTCTAGGCACATGGATGGAATTATATACTTCTTTTAGAAGATAAAAAATATGAAATGTGTAAAGTAACTTTTATTGATAATGTTAAAGGATATTTCCTCAGAATAGGTAACATTGTTTTTCTTGGAAAAGATCTTATTTAAAATGTTTTATTTGTTAAAGGTATTAATCCTAAAATTATAATAATAATATAATTATGTGATGAAGGTTACAATGTAAGATTTAGGAATGATAAATTTTTAGTACATATTTCTAAGGATGAATTTATTCTTTATACCAACCGACATGAGAATGTATACACACTTAACTTAAAAGACTATATGAGTTAATAATTACCTTACCTTAGTAAAATGAAAGATCAATATTTGTTATGGAATAGAAGGTTAGAACATTATAACCTTATAAAATTTTCTAAATTGACTAGAAATGTACTTGTTAATGATCTACCATAACTTAGGTTTGATTCTTCAAAATTCTACAACCCTTGTCAATACGTTTAGAAAAATAGGCCAAGTTTTAAATCTATTAGTGAAGTTTCAAATTCTAATGATTTATATTTTGTACACATGGACTTATTTGGTCCTACACAAACTGGAAGTTTTGGTGGAAAATAATATGTATATGTCTTGGTTTATGATTACACTAGATATACTTGGGTTTATTTTTCCATGAGGAAATCCAAAGCCTTTAGTTATTTTGAAACATTTATAGCCTGGGTTATAAATAAGAAAAACCTCTCCTTGATAACTAATCGAAGTGATCATGGTGGAGAATTTTAAAATTATGATTTTGAAACTTTTTGCAGTAATAAAGGTATAGAACATAACTTTCCAGCACCTTGAAACCCCCCTGAAAATGGTGTAGTTGAAAGCGGAAATAGAATTCTTCAAGAAATAGCTAGAACCATGCTTAGTGAATACTCACTCTCTAATTTTTTTGTCCTGAACCAGTTAGTACTACCTTATATACTATAAATAGAGTTTTAACTAGAAATTTTCTTAATAAAAATCTATATGAGTTGTGGATTGGAATAAAACCAAAAGTTTCTTACTTCAGATTTTTTGGTTTCAAATTATTACGTTGAATACTAAAGATAACTTACATAAATTTGAACCCAAATTTAACGAAGTAACATTTTTAGGTTATTCTAATACTTCTAATTCATATATCATTTTTAATAAAAATTATTATACTGTTAAGGAAATAATACATTTTAAGTTTGATGAAACTAAACCTTTCCTTTCAAACAACCTAAACCTACATCCTCTCTGGATGTTATTTCAAAAATATATTTTCATCCTTTTGTAGACAGTTATTCATATAAGAAAATAACTCAATAAATACTTTATGAAGTTATTCCTCATGAATATTTTCTACCTATTCTTGAATAATATACTTTTTAAAACCCCAGAAGTCAATTGTTTCTTATGAATAATTGTAGTGAAAGTATCACTAGTGATGTAAATTAACCAGTTAGAACTTGAAGTTCCTTAAGGAATGAAATTAAACATCTAGATTTCTTATCCTAATTTAAATATAAGAGTCCTAACAAGGATTTAGGAGATAAGAATTTCATTAAGGGAATGAAATTTGAAATTAATGAGTTTGATAGGAACAAAGTCAGGAATTTAGTTGAATTACCTAGTAAAACTTCTATAGTAGGAGTAGAATTGAGTTTTCGGTATAAGTGTGATGAAAATGGAATAATTGTTATAAATAAAGATAGACTTGTTTTTAAGGTTTATAATCAACAATAGGTAATTGATTATGAAGAAACTTATGCATTGTTATCATGATTAGAATCTATCTGAATACTTTTAGCCTTTGCAAAATTCTTTAATTTCAAAAAATTTCAAATGTATGTGAAGTGTGATTTTCTTAACCAATATGTTTTGGGGATTTTTATGTTAAAAACCCCATAGTTTGGAAATAAAAAACATCCTGGATACATTTATAAAATAAAAAAGCTTATATGGACTTAAATAAGATCATAAAGATTGATATGATTTGTTAACATGATTTTTTTACAAAACAATTTTGTTAAGGGAGAAGAAGATCCAAACCTTTTTATAAAAGAAGTTAATAAAAATATTATGATTGTATAAATTTATGTTGATGAAATTATATTTGGTGTAAATCAACACTCCTTAAAAAATTCCTTTTTGGATCTTATGAAATCCAAGTTTGAAATGAGTATGATGGGAAAGTTAACATATTTTATTAGTTTTCAAATATCACAAAAACCAAAAGAAAAATTTATATCTCAAAATAAGTATATAAAATATATTCTTAATAAATTTCGATATGAAAATACTAAAAGTATTAATACTCTTATCAGTACCTCCAATACCCTTTATCTTGATGAGGCTAGAAAACCAGTTGATCAAAATATTTTAGAGGTATGATCGGAAGTTTACTTTACCTAACTGTTAGTCATCCAGATTTATTATTTTCTGTATACTTATGTGAAATATATCAAGAAAATACAAAACAACCCCATTTGAAACATGGTAAATGAATTTTTCATTATCTAAAGGGAAATATGAATTTAGGACTTTTCTGTTCTTTTAGAAATGTTTTTGAATTAATTTTTTTTTCAAATACTGACTTTAGTGTATGTATAATGGATAAGAAAAGAACATCCAGATCTTTTCATTTCTGAGGATATTATTTAGTTTCTTGGTGTTATAATAAAAAACACTCACTAACACTTTCCAATACTAAAGTAGAATATGTTACAGTTAGAAGTGGATGTGATCAAGTGTTGTGGATGCAACACACACACTATAACTATGTCATGAGTTTTACTAAAACTCAAACACTTTGTGATAATAAAAGTTCCATATATTTAATTAAAAACCCAAAATATCACTCACATGCTAATCACATAGACATAATATACCACTTCCTTTAGGATCACACACTTAAAGTAGATATAATTTTACAATTTATCAAAACACAATAACAACTTGCTAACATTTTTACAAATCTACTTCCTTCCAATAGATTTGAATATATTGAATAGAAGGTAATAATGATCAGTATAAATTAATCATTAATATATACTTCTTTTTTACCCATATCCTGACATTAATTTACCCTTTTTCACAGGGGGAGTATATATGTTTGAAGTTTTCAAAAAAATTTAGTCCTTAAAACTTTTATTTTTTCTTAAATTATTTATTGTAATGAGTTTTTAGGACTCAAAACTTTTTATAAATTTTTAGATTCAGAATTATCAAATTTATTCTGGGACTCTAAAAATGTTATAAAATATTTGAAATCAATTTTTTTTAAAAATGGAATAAGATTTCTAAAATAAAATTTTATTGTAATCATTTTTTACTTATAAAACTATCAAAATTTAGTTTTATGTGAAAAATATCAAAATTTGATTTCAAAATAAAAATATTATAATTTGTTTTATTAATAAAAACTATTATATTTAGTTTTATTTTGAAAAAATATCATAATTTGTTTTCTATTAAAACTCTTTAGTTTTTTGTAATAAACAATCTCATAATTTGTTTTAGTTTACAAAAACCAATATAAATAGGTTAATCATACCAATGGATATTTCGACTTCGAAAGTAAATATTATATTATTTTATGTTTTTTGACTATATCATTATGATTAGTTTATAGTTGATGTTTTTACCTTTTTAGTTTTATAAAATTATTTTTAGTTTCTATGTTTTTTTAAATAACTTTTCCTAATCAAATTCATATTAATCTGATATTTTTTTAAAACTTTGAGTGTTGAAAAATCTTTTAAAACTTTATTTGGATGAATTTAAACCATTAGATTAGAATTTATTTGATCTTAACCACTTAATATCTTTTATAATATTAATATTCACTCCAATTCCTATATATATAGGGAGCTTCCTATATCCCACACCAGTTATCCAGTTCTTTTTCTCATAAGTTGATTACCCCTTCATGTTTTCCAATATGAAAGATTATATTTTCTTCTATCTCACCAGTGTCAGTTCTCAGATATGATGGAAACAAAATAATATTTTTTAAAGTGGTACGTTTTTAGATAAAGGTTAGTTGATAGATCATTCTATTATAAGTATGATTCTACCCTGAAGAAGATAATTTCTTTTCCATGATGGGAATCCGTTTTCATAGAGAATCTAAAAAATTATTTTGACATGTTTTATCATAATATTGTTTATGAGTTTTATTCCTCTACTCAGTTCATCAAGGAATATGGGAAAGAAAATATTTATTTTACAATGTACGTGAAGTGATACAACATTTCTTATAAAAATCTTACTGATATTGTTGAAATTATATCATATGGTGAATCTTATTTTCCTTCACATATGTTTCTATAAAGTATTGATTCTTTTAATAAGAATAAAGTTGAATATTCATTTTTTTGGATTATTCTATGATAAGTAAAGTATCCCATATCAATCTAGATAATTGTATGGTTTCATTATGGATGAAAGGATTTCTAATTCTGAGAAAGGGAGACTGAGAAACTTTAAAGGATTTTGATGTGTTTGTCTTGGATTTCTTGGTGAATGTGAGAAAGATTGATCTTGTCAAGTTTGTCATTATCACTATGGAAAACCTAAAAAACTCAATCAAGTTCAAGATTATCATGTTTCTATCCTTTATAAGTAAGATAGTTGAATTATGTATTGAAATTTTCCATGGGGCCAACAAATCATATCCAATGAGGGATAAAATTTCATTTATCTATGATGATATAATGAATAGGATGAGGTTAGTGTTTGATAGTAAATCAAATAAATTTGTTGAGAAGGTTAGTGGAGTTTATTTGGAATCAAAACCATCAATAAAGTCAAAAAAATTTGATAAGAAGAGAAATATGAAGGAATAGAATTCTCCACTAGAGAAGAGGATTAAAGAAAATAAAGTTCCAAAAGAATTTTTTTGATAAGTGGATGAAAGATAAAGATGAGAAAAACCCAAGTGATCCAGAGTTCAGACTCGATCCTACTGAAGCTAAGGAATCAAGAATATTGTCTTCTAAAGTTTTGAAAGAATACTCAAAGAATAAGAAACAAAATAATAGATTTCTTGAAGCCCAACTCTGTAATTATTTTTTGAAAGGTATTCAAAGGGAATCTAATAAGGTTTTTCTACCAACTTCTCACACCAACCAGGTTAATCTGGGAGCTATATTATCTTTTTTATAAACTACAATAGTCTATGACTATGTTACTTCTATCATAGAAAAAGAAAAAGAAAAATTTATTAATGAAGAATAAGTCCCAATCACTCTTGAAAATCAATATGAACCGGACCCAACTGGTAAAGGATATCTAAAAACTGCTATACATATTGAGGATGAGATTGATAAAGAAGTGAATGAAGAAGTTGATGGATAAGGGAAATAAGAAAAATATGGATATGAAGAAGAAGAATAATGAGAATATGAATAATTTTAGGAAGATATTGAAGAAGAAGTATAAGAGGAAGAAGATTTGAATGAAGAGGATGAGAATGAAGAGGCAAATGATAATGATAAAAATCAACCCGATAAAAAACCATTAGATTCATCATCAGAGTCATACTCATCGGACTTACCTTCCAAAATGGATAAGGATAGTAAATATAGAAATTTTGAAGAATAATAATCCTCATACAAAGAAGTAAAAGGAGAATATTCACCATCTAAGAAAGAATAAGATGATCAACATTCTAAGACCAAGCTTTCTAAAAAGGTTGACACCGATGATGTGGATATCATGGAATTGTATGATAATAAGGAAGTTGAAAACAATGTTTCTAAAGTAGTTTAAAAGGATGTTTCAAATAAATAAAATAATAAAGGAAAGTAATTTTATGTCAGAACAAGCATAATAAAACCAACTGAGGTTCAGAAATATAAATCAAATTTAGTAGGAACCATTTCTCTAGAAGTAATTAATTATATTGGTCATGTGTTTAAGATAATAGAAGGAAAAATACCTTAATTTCCAAGGCTATAAGTAATAGGTGATCTAATTCAATAAATTCTTGATCCGAAATAGGAATCTATAAATATTTTAATAAAGACAATGGTTGATATTGAGGTAGACTTAAAATTTTTTCATGAAAGTTATCAAACTCATTAAATGTCATGAAATCATATGGTTAAATGGTATCAGCAAATTGATGATGATATAATAATGCATTGTGAAAAATTCTATGGAATGAATAATCTAATGGTAGAATTAGTCGAATCTATCACTCATTTATCAAAAGACATCACAGACTGAGTGAAGTTTGTTGAAGAGTTTTAGGGTGAAACCAATGAATGAACTGGTGATTTCATTGTTTTGAAATAGAAGATAAGAAATATAGTGATAGATATTTCTAGACTCAAATAATGAGAAAATTAGATCATCATTCTGAGAGAAGAAAATAAAGAGTCAACTGAGAAATTTTGGATTCAACAAGAGAAATTTGACAAGATGGAGAAAGATCATAAAGTGTTCCAAAAGATAAAGGCCTTTTTAAAGACTTTAATGAAGAAAGAATAAACATTTTTTCTTTTGAAATCTCATTTTATTTTTTTAAAACTTTTTAAATCCTACTTATGAATATATTACTATTTTGTCCAATTCTAATTTGTTTGAATGTTTTCCAATTATGATTCATTGAATGTTATTTCATATTTTTTATAGATGTTTAGTAAGTTCACTTTATTATTTCTTATATATATTTTATTAATTTTTAGGGAATTTTGGATTTATTCCCCACTTCATTTTGAAAATAAAAAAGTGGGATAATTTTTTAGAAAGGGTGAGAAATATTATTAAATGGGGAGAAGACTTTATAAAGGGGAATTGTATTATTAAGGGTGATATATTTCTTTAAGGGAGAGAATACAATCCTTAATAGGATATATTATCCTAATGGGGAGTTCATCATATCCAATTTTTTACTCTCCATCATATTCAGAAGAGTTACAAAATTAGGAGGAGTTAAGGTTTAAAGAATAACTCTGAATATGAAGTTCTTAAAAGAAAAAAAGGATATGAGTTTAACAAGTTATTTCATTTACATTATGGGGTTTGTGATTTTCAAAACGGATCTATTTTTGAGTTAGAATATCTACTTATTACTTTTCTATTACTTTATATTTGTAAATCAAGAAAACCCTTCTTAAAACATGTTTACTAACTTTTTATGTCCCAAGTGTTTCAGTATGTTTTTTGTAGGAAACATTACCTTTTACCATAATTATAAAAAGTTCTAAATTATTAAAAATATAACATTTTCATTTCTTAAATATGATTATCATAGTGAGTATGTTTCTGATAAATCAGGGTCACCTTTATGAGACTAAAAGTTAATCTTTAGTCATGTATTTTTAACTAAAAAATGTATTGAAAATAGGAATAGTACTGATACTGATACTATCAGACTAACACTCATAAAGATTATCATAATAAAAATTATAAGTAAGTCCATCAAACAAACTTAAGTTTATAATCATATTCGGAATAATTGTTTCTAACTTAAGGAATTATTTTAACAATGTATGGTGTTAATCAATATGAAATCAGACATTCAGTTATGATGAGATTTCAAGTTCCAGGTGTCTGAGGCCATTGCAAAAAACTTGAAAATATGACTATTGGGAGAACCACTATAAATACCAAGTCATTTAAAGAGGTTGGAGTGGGTTGATTACATTTTCTCTCAAATATTTCTATTTGTGAACAACATGTTCTTATTTAGTGTAATTATTTTTAGAGTTTTCATTATAATGAAACCTTATTAGGTTTTCTCCTTAAGTACTTTTATAATTGTTACCCGCGTCCGATCATCGTAACAATTGAGGGATTTTGGGGATAGGAAGACGAAAAATCCAATATTTGAATCGAGGGATTATGAGGATAGTAAGATATATACAATAATCATATAAAGGGATTTCCTGGTAAGGAAAGACTGAATTTTCTGTAACTATAAAACAATAGATACCTTTTGTCAGGGTTATTGACTATCTTACTCTTAAGCTTAAAATAGTTATCTTTTTTAATTATCTTGTAATTCATTATTAATATTACATAGATATTCTATTGATTTTTTTATAAGTGTTTATTTAACTACATCTAATAGAAAGTGAATAATTGTATTAAATTTTTTGACTCTATTTGTTTTATATATACTACTCTAATTGCGATAATAACAATACTCTGATAAATCAGATACATCATGATTATGATTTTCACCCTAATTTAATCAGACACATTGTTGTTCTGATTCTATAACTTTGATAATCATACTGTTATCTAAGATTTATAATATTACTTAAAGATTCTTATTTATTATTTAGTTTAATTATTTTAAGATATGTTTTTAAAACTAAAATTCACCCCCACTTGTAAGTATAGCCATCTGAGAAGATCTTACAATCCTAAACCACCATATTTCATGGATGGTTATTATGATGAGTTTAAAGTTTATATATGATATTTATGAAATAATTATGATTCTAGAATGGTATTATCATATATACCTTTTTATCTTCCAAACCATTATAAAATGATAACATCACTCATGTGTACGTATGGACCACCACCTCCATAAAGCATTGTGATTCGTTTTTATCTTACTTTCTACTTAGATAGTAATAAGGATAGATTTAATTAATTTATATTATATATATGATATAATAATTATTTTCAAAAGTTTAATTTTTATTTACCCTTATTTTTTTCCATACATCTAAAATTGAAAACAACGTTCATGTATACATACGACCTACTGTCTCTATGAATGGTATAATTCATTTTTCTATATCTAACTTTTATAGATGAATATAAATATGTAAGAAATGAATATATATAATATTTATATCATTATTAATGTCCTTTATGTTATGGAACCATGATAAAAGTACAAGGACCAAAACTACTAAACCAAAACCTACATGAAAAATGAAGTAGATATCACCCGAAACAATGATATTAATAAAGAATTGTTAATAAATAGGTTATAAAATGTTATAAGTAAATAATAAATGGTATGATATATATGAGTATAGTTATGGAATATATGTA
This sequence comes from Viscum album, assembly GCA_963277665.1. NCBI lineage: Eukaryota > Viridiplantae > Streptophyta > Magnoliopsida > Santalales > Viscaceae > Viscum > Viscum album. Next base: position 101,344,153 of record OY728153.1, on the reverse strand, counting down.
TAGTAAATATATATTTATTTTAAATAAGATTTTAACATGTATTAAGGATGTCGGACCTGAGGTAAGGAATTTTAATCTAATTTTTATTTCTGTGAGACTCATGCCATATTAAACACTTTTTTTATTTATGTGTTGTATATACTTCCCATGAATTAATTTTATTATGATTATTATTAATTTTAAGGGTATTTTTATATCCATATAAGGTTATTTATTTAATGGGTATAATGATTCAAATCTTACCAAAATAGTAAGGGTTTTATGTTACAATCTCATTATTTATTGGGACTATTTAGGATTAAGTTTATAATGATGAAATATTATGATTTAATACTCAATAAACTAATAAATTTTATTATAATCAGTTTATTTGTCAAAAATACATACTCTACTTCAATTTTCCTCACCTTAAGTACTAAATATAATGAAAATATGTTTTTAAGGAAAACCAACTTCATTTCTCTCTTTGGTCGAAAACCATCTCTCTTATATATCCATGTTTTCTAAAAATGTTTTCATGAATATTTTAAATATTATCCAATTATTATTAAAATTAATTTCTAACCATGTTTAAATTTTAAAAAAGTGGTTTAAAAGGAATATTCTTGTCATTTTCTGAATGAGGTAACTTTTGAATTTTTAAAAAAATGTTAAAGGAATTTTTTTCTTTTAACTTATACAACATGAATATAATTTCCCAACATCATGACCACTAAATTATTTTAGGATTACTTTACAAGTTTAATTGGTACTTTTTAAGGAAAATGTTTCCCATAATATTTTGGAATTTTTCATATTCTAATTAAAATATTTCAAAATGAAAAAGTTATCTTCCACAAGAAATATTCCAGTGATATTTTAAAGAAAATTTTCATTTATGACAACATACAGTAATGTTACTTAAGTTTAATTTGGGATATGATCAAATTATACCATTTTTATTCATTATCTAGATGGGTTTTGATGAAAATATGTTTATAAAATCCATTCCTTTTCCATGAGTTATGATATGATAAAATGTTTATAATACCCATTTATTTTCATGGGTACTGATATGATGATTGTTTTATGATCTTATGACACACATATATAATATTTTCATTATATGAAGGGTAGTAATAGAATTATATCACCATCCTATGTACAGGGTAAACATTATAATCTCAAGATATAAACAGGACTTGAATGGGGCATGAACCCAGTTTTGTAAGGGACTCTGTCCACTATGATAGTCATGGAAGTGAACCTTGAATAATTTGATGGTTTGGGGAGTGAACCTAATCCACCATGATATTATTTTCAATGATCCTTTACTATAAAGGGAAATATTTTCTTTGTTTATGTGTATTCCAAAAAAATAAGTCTTATTCTTATGTTATACTCTCATGGATTATGTTATTTTATTCCTTTATGATTCATGTTTTATGGACTACCAATATTTATGCCATTACTCAAGATTGTGATCTATGATACGCATGGTATGGATTTAAAATGTTTATCTAACTCTCTTATACCCTTTTGGTCATTTTATTCTTATTTGATCATTTATATCTCCCTCATTTACTATTACTGAGCATATGAGATGACCCTTTCTTATGTTTCAATTACCCAGGTCATGATGAAATTTTTAGTAATGATATGTCTAAGAAGGGTTATAGTTATGAATAAATTAATGGGAGACTCTTACAAACTAGTTGTTTATGTGTCCAAGTTTACAAATACACTAGGACTACATGTTTCTGGAATGGATCATTATGATATGTAATGAATATTCATCTAATAAGATGTAATATAATGTATAAAATATATGGGCTGTTATAAATGAGGAATGATAGATTTTTGGAAAATATCCTAGGTGGGGAGATTGAGTATGAGGGTCACATGAATCCTAAGGGAAGTTTATAGTGATGAATGATGATTAATGGTGAGTTCCATGAAAATATTTCCCAGTGTGTGTGTTACACTATATTGAGATGGGTGTACAGTCCCTTGAGAGTTATGTGGGTGTAGGGCCTTGAGTGTTGACTATGTGTCATGATGGGGTCTAAGACTTCTTACCTTGATCTCAAATACTTGTAGCTAAGTCTTGGTATTTTTATTGGACCTGTTGAGTGATCACTCTTGAGATGTGATTAAATATGAGAATACTATTAAGAAATTATAAGGTACCTTTTGGTGGCCGAGTGATGGCTAAGGGAGTTATCCATGTGATGATTTCAGATATTCTAGTTGAGTGTTAGATTCTCTAGGAATGGTTAGGTATGGATTGACAAGTGAAGAATAGTGGATCGAGGTATGAATAGTAAATGGGATGAGGTATCTATAGTGTAAGGGTGAAATGATAAAGGGGTTATGTATATCTTGGTTAATATGATATTTTTAGCAGAATGGGAATGGATGTGAGAACTCCTGATACATATAAAATATTGTGTGATGACTGCTAGACTTTTTGAAACACTAAGGGGGTGAATGGATTGAAATGGATGTTGAAGAAATTAGAGGGTTAATTAACTATCAAGAGGTGGGAATCAGTAAATTATTGATCTACTGATGTATCTAGTAAGAGTCTGTAGAGAGTGAAATGTAAGAGTTATATGATAGTGAGTGGGGTCACTAGCCTTGAGAGGTATCCATCAAAACCTGAAGTCATAATGAAATATTATTGATAAATTTATATTGGGATAGAGTAGATAAGTGTAATATTATATCCCCTAGATAAAGTCTCATGGAATGGGTTTATCATGGTATAATATGTAGCTCTCATGACTGTTAGTATTTTAATGATAATATAAATAGGTAGAGAGGTTCTTTTTGATCAAGAATAAGGGAAATCCTATGGTGGGTATTACACCATAGATGTTTTGAGTTTGATAAACTCATTTTGATTGAATTTTAGTAAAAAATAGTGGTGAAAGGCATGCTGAACTCAGTCTAGTAGTGGTTATGGTTTTATGTCAATGCTTAGATGCATGTGGCCTACATATATCTTGTGAGAGGGAAATACCCAGGCTGGGTATTGATCCTTAATGATCATAAAAGGTTAGTATTTCAAATAACTGATCATGAATTGTTTTTAGGAATTAAACCATTTAATATATTGGTATTGAAGAATGTAAGTACTCACATGGAGTATGATGACATATAAAATGAAGTAATAATTCATGAGTTGGATTAAGACTTAGTGTGGGACTATGGGTTTGGGTTTGAGATGTTTTAGAGATTATTTCGTACAATTCTAAGAGATAAATGGTCAAGATTAAACTAATGATTTATAAAATTAGAGTAATATTTAAAAATATTATAAATTCATGAATATCATTATGATTGGTATGTCAATGTGTAGTTGGATAGTTTAATTGGTTCCATTATGTATGGACCATTGGTTTTTTTTGAGGAAATTAATATAGTTAGATATCGACTATAATGTTTCTCATGTGATAAAGTATAGTGTCTTGTAAATCTATTTGTGTACATCATTAGAGGTATGATAATATAAAATAATGTATTAGATCATGAGGCATCAAGAATTGGGGTTATTATATTGGTTAGGGTGCACTGTGGGCCCAATATTGACTAGTTGGAGTTAAAAAATTAGGATGTGTATCAAATTTTATTAACAAGAGTAGTTCATAGAAGATGTTTGATGAGAATTTTCAAGTATGATAAGTATAACACTAGGAGTTTTTGAAGTACCTTCACTATTATGCGTCAACGGATTTGAAGAAAATTTAGTCTCTAATGATCATGAAACTTGGGCCCTTTTGAAGTTTGAATTTGATATTATAATATGAGTTTATAAATATATTTTGAATAACTAAAATGAGGTTTATAAGGAGGAAGTTTAGTATAAAAGAATAAAAGTGAATTTATAGGTGTTTGGTAAATTTAAAAGTAAAGCGAGGTGGTTTTAATAATGTTTTTACTACATATACAAGGGAAATTAGGTACTTGGTGGAGAGACCAGGGGAAGTGTCCCCTAATTGTGGCCATTGGGTGGCTAGTGAGCTTTAACCGGGAACTGAATACCACCCAATCCATTTTTTATTAGAGAGAAAAATGGGTAATTTGGATTTTCAAATTAAAACACCCTACTCAAGGGTATTCCCTCTATTTCAGTCAAATGAAAGGGAATATAACTCTCCCTTCCTATCTTTCCCCTCTAATTTTCCACTTTGATCTGGGTTCCTATGCCTTATTCACCTTTTTCATACTCCTCTATCATTTACATAAATTTATATGGGATATAATTAAATATTTTGTCACTATTCCAAAAAATCATAGTGGAATCATATCACGAGATTTGGACTTACATGTGTAGATTCTAGAGGAGGCTTGAGGAGGAAGAATACAGATGGTTTCGTGGTATATTAGATACTCTATTTACCTGTTATTAATTATTCATCAAATTTTAAATAATTAGGTTGCTGTATTACTATTATAATTTAGGTATTTTATCATAAGTGGACTCAGGGATGAGCCAAGAGTGGACCACACTCTGTTACTCGAGGTGTTGGAATCATTATTCCACTTGATGGGTTTTGTAGGGTTATGTAAAATTGATTTAATTATGGAAAAACTATTATGTATTATTTATAATTAATTGAATAATTTTTAATGAGATTTTGGATTAAGTATTTCTTTTGGAGCTTGAGTATGATTATTAGACTTCACGATAAAGTTGATAACTCCAATTTGAGGTAGGTGGTCCCTAATATTACCACCCTTATATGTAATTTTCATGCATGGAGTGTAATTAAAGTAATGGTAAGTGGGTGAATTAAACATGATCATTAGCCAAGGAGTATAACATGGCCATGGGATACTAGTATGGTCCTTTTAGGGACATGGTGTCTATCTCACTTGAATTCCCCAAGATTTTAAACTGCTCTATGACACTGTTGTGTGAGGTTTTTGGGTTATGTTGTGTGAGTGGCACCCAAGGGATTTCCAAAATTAGGTAAATTTTTAAGTGTCCATATTTCTCCTTTTATGTTTTTATTAGACCTCATGAATTACTCAATAATTCATAATTATGAAATTTTTTTAAATAAAACCTTATGATATGTAATTATGGAATGTTCTATTTGAAAATTTAAATTTATTTTGTCAAGTTTATTCCCTATGATCTTGTCCTTCTAACTGATCATGTGGATTAGTTTCCATGATCCTCAAATAATTCTAATTATCAATTGACCACATGGTTTTTCTCCACATTATCTCTAATTAAATTTCCACAAAGACCCATATTTCTCAATTTAAAATGGCTAAGAAAATATTCTAATAATTACTCTATCTTTGATCTATATATATGATTTCCAAATATTTATATTTTTAAAACCATAAAAACTAGGAATCAATTTTCTTAATTAATTATCATTAAAATATCCTTGATACATAGTTTAATCTTATCTTCTTCTCTCTCTATTTTTAAGATTATGGTGCCACCATATTCTATGAAACAACCTTCTTCTTTAAAGAATCTTAGTTTGAATCATAAAAAAAATCACTAAAAATCATGATATTAGTTTCTTTGTTGTTTAGAAAACCATTATTTTATTTAATTCTATTTATAATCAATTATTCTTAAAATCTCATATTTATTCAAATAGATAATCCTTATGTACTCTCAGAAGCATATTACGCATTCTATGGAAGATATTATAGAACCCTACATATCATAAAAACATCTTATATATTCTTAAATAAACCTTACATATGTCTTAGAAAACCTTCCATATTAGCAATACAATCTTACATACCATAGTTCCTTTTAAAATTTTACAAATATTTCTTAGTAACATTTTACATACCACCTATGAAATATTATGTATTGACTTGTAAATCTCTTATATAATTCAAATATATTATATATCATAGTGTGGTGTTATCTTTTCTACATTTCAATTTGAACTTCAATACTTATCTTCCATATGAATTGGGATATATTACATATTAGAAAATAACCTTAAATACCATACAAAATTTGATACATATCACAATGTGACTATGATATTTCCTTATGTATCCATAACTTTAACAAAATCTCCAAAAACCTATAATCGAGAACTCTTATCCAAGAGTTTAAACACAACTGCAAAGAAAGTCAGCAATTCAAATTCAACTAAAATAAATTCAAATACTTGTTTAATAGCTCAAAAAAGTCTCAATAACTTCTAATGATCTTCACTGATAATTGACAATAAATATAACAATTCTTCAATAATTCCATGAATTATTCAATCCCCCATTTGGATTTGTTTTAAACTCCAAAAACTTCAACCAAATTTCATAAAATCATATATTTTATCAAGGAGAAATATCATAACACCACACTAATAGATAAAGTTATGTTTTTTAGAGAATTATATCTCTCTATGGAAAGAAATTTGTAGATAGTGATTTTGATGTAGTCCCCCATAATAAACTCACTCATTTTTTCAAATTTTTACAATAAAAACTACTTTGGATTTAAAATAAGGAACATGGAGTGTTCTGTACCTTTATCTATCTTTGAAAAAAGAATCTAAGGAATTGTAGGTCATTCCCAAAAAACCTTCTAATAAAAGGGAAATTCCAAACATACATATTCAACCTCAATCCTTGAAATCTATCCTTTGACATGGAGTTTGTGAAAATATCCACAACTTGATACCTTGTAGGAATATATTCCAACATTAAAAATCCATTTTTAAACCTTCTCTTTAGTAAAATGACATTTCAGGTAAATGTGTTTATATCTTTAGTATTTTACTAGATTATTTGGAAGATGAATTGTACTTTTATTATCACACACAATTCTAAATGACTTCTCAATTATCACCTTCAAGTATTCTAGTTTCTATTTCATCCAAATCATTATGTATATTCATGTATAGTAGTTGGATACTTAGCCTCTATAGTTCTTAAATTCACTAAAATTTTATTCTCACAATACTAAATCATATAAATTTACACTAAAACAAATATTGCCTAATATTGATTTCCTATCACCACAATCTCCATCCCAATCAATATAAGTGTACCAAAACAAGTTAAATTACTCAAATATTCTATACATCATCTTATAATTCAAAGTCCATTTGAGTCATTTGAGAAATATCTTGGAAATCATCAAGAGTTATTATTTTGGATCACTTCGATACCTTGAAAAAAAAATATACTCCACAAACAATATCAAGTATATATGCAGTGAAATAAAGTAAAATTCCAATCAACTTCCTAAATAATTTTCTATGAATCCAAGTGGACTGATGCAGACACCTCGGGGGGATTAAGTGTGTCTATATTCCATTATATACTTATGAATTCTGTTTATAAATTTATCCAAATTTGTTATTTGAAACCTCATTACCTATTAGTATATCACTGGATCTTGTTGTGTTCAACCCACAAATACAGCACATGAAATGAAGGAAAGTAGTAAAGTATGACACATGTGTTTTGATAAGGTTCTACCATGATATGGGAAACCTACTTCTTCTTATGATCAAATTTTATCGAGCCAAAACTTTTCCAATATAATCTAGTCATCAATTGTATTCAGTTTTAGGAAGGGATCATCTTTCACCCTATCACCATATTACATAGTCAGAAATTCTTAATATTAAATATGTGAATTAAAAATAAATACCATAACTTATTTATACTATTATACCACTAATTTTCATACTTTAACCACTTGTTGAATTAGATCTTCAATCTATATATGATATCACTACATCCACACGTAATCAGATCTCATCTATCCTGGAGACTTCAAACACTATTCAACAATCTAAAATTTTCATGGAACTCAGTCTCTGATATCACATACTTACTCCCATTTCTTCTTTAGAAAGAACTCATTGTTCATTTTCAACTTAAAATTAAGGAATTTTGAAGCTAGAAGATGATATATATAAATTTATGCAATCCAACCTTCTTCAACTCATCTTATTCCTTATTTTTTTCTGAATAAGTTTTTAATATAGAGTATCATAAGAACTAGTTTTAGAATGAGTCACTTCTTCCTCTTCTTTTAGCATCATACAACTTGATCAAAACTTAGATTTATAGATGAATTCCTCCTATAATTATTCTTCTTTGATACACAATATGTTTTTCTCCACCATCTATGAAATGAGTTATCCTTCTTCTTTGATAGTTCTACAGGTTTTCTCTTAGTTCTTTATAATATCGAGAGCTCAACACTATTATCTCACTCTCTCTCTCTCTCTCATTTTTTCATTTTTATACACAAGTCACAAAAATATATTTTCAGTATTTTTAATTTATAAAATCTTTCAAAAATATTTATATTCCATGTTCTCATTTATTTTTTCTCTTAAATTTTCTGAACCTTCTATGCATGAGGTTTTACTATGATCTCAATTTTAATTTTTATCTCAACAGTTGTCTCTTATAAAATTCTAGGATTTCCCTTCGATTTTATTTTCTCAGTCATATCTTCCAAATATTTCTTTTGGATATTTTATATAGGCATTAATACTTTTTCTTATTTCCATATCCTTATATAGATATCTAAAAATGAACCTTTTACATTGATATATTAAAAATATACAACATTTTACATTTTCTACTTAGTATTTTCATCATGACACCATCTATAATTCCATATCCATCTATAACAACAATTCTAATTCCTAAAATTATTTTTAGCTCAACCTATTCTAACTCAGAACACTTATCTTGAATCACAACTAACTTTATGAAATTTAATTTATTTAAAGTCCAATACATGCATTATCCCATTTACATTTATATATTTTTTATCTATATGTTTTTAATTTTGATGATATTTAAATTCTAATCATTCTATCATAGCATGATCTCCCTCTTCCCAACTTTAAGATCAACCTTCTCATTAATTTTTCTTGAATCACAATTTTTTTTATATTTTAACCATTTAATATAAATACATTCATCATTAGGTTTTATTCTAACTTTTTATCCATAAAAGTATTTCCAAATATTCATATCTAAAAATCCTATAATTAGTGGAACAATGATTTTTTCTTCTCTTATCATTCAAATCCAAGCTTGAATCATGCCTTCTCATAGCCGCATGATGTTTTTAACATAAAATAATATATATTTTCATTATCAAATTTAAATTTATTTCATCATAATTTAATTACAGATACACTCTTTTTAGTTTGTAGAATTCTTAAAATTTCCAAAAAGTCCAAAATCTTATGCAGATAGTAGATTCACTATTTTTAAGGCTTTTTGACAAGTCTTATGAAGTTCCAGATGACTTATATAGTTTCAATATCTTATGAATCAAAAATATCTTATGAAGTCTTGATATCATCTGAACTCTTGGTATCTTATGAAATCATCATGTATTATGAGATCTGTGAACATATCACACACTTGGGATATCTTATGTGCTTCTATATGTTACATAGACATATCTTAAGAAAGGTATATTATGAAAAATAATCGTACAAGATCTTGAAATCTTAAAAAGTCTCTCCATATTAGGAAATAAGCTAGTATATTATGAATTGGAAAAATTATAAACCACTCAAAGTCTTTTATGATCAGAGTTTTAAGTAGCACACACAAAATCCATACATACAGTGGGTGAGTTCTTTCCTTTACTAAATTTCAAAAAACAAAAAATTCATATTTGACATAAAATTTACACATGAAAATCCATTCACTGGATCAAGTCTTATACCCTATAAAAAAGTTTGAAGCAATCTTCTTATGTATTACTCAAAGACTGAAAATGTCTTCAAATATGCCCTGAAGTCTTAAGATCTTCAAATTATTGTCTATGTCATAAGTTATACATGAATCACAAAGTCTTAAATCAATTATCTTAAAAACTTACACTATCATAAAGTCATATATAGGGGGGCTTGAAAATTCTTATGAACAGATTATAAAGCCTTATGAAATAAGACCTAGATAATTTTCATCTTCATCCACCAAGAATTCTAAATTTTATCAAATATGCATAGAACCTATTCTAATGAACTAAGTTACTCATCTAAGAGATTATAAACACTATAATCAATTTCAATATTTCCAAATAAACCTTGGATGGTCTCTCCATAACACATCTATATTTTTTCCAAAACATTGAACCAATTTTATTATTTTAGGTACAACTCTATAGTATTTATAGTACATAAATGCAACCAACTCACATATACTCCACTCATCCTTTATAAACACGTTGTAGAAAACACTCCTTATAACTTCAGCCACACTTGTATTTTCCATGAGGACCAACTTTACTATCATCAAAATGACATCATTTATCAAATATTATTTACTAAATTGATTTCAATTACCTTTAATCTCAATAACATAAAGATGGATTATCTATAATTACATTTATATTTTTCAAGATAATAGTTCCCGGTCTTCAATCTATCTAATCAGTTGTCTTTTTCTAATACCACTACCAAAATTTTGTTGATAACACTATAAGATTTATCACTTGTCATTCATATGAAGAAAAACTTAAAATTTGTCTAATATAAATAATTTCTACTTAGGATCTATCCAGATAGGTATCCTAAGATAATATCCATATTTATTCTTTATTACACAAATACATATACATCACCTTCAAGACACTTATGGAAATTATCATTGATAATAAATAAAATCACAATCAAATGGTAACGTAACCCCCCTTGGATTTGTTATTAATACTTTGAAATTCCTAATACAAAAAAATTATGTCAATATTTGGTAAGAATTTAACTTTTAATCTCATCTTAATTGAAAAAAATAAAGAGTACACAGTTTATCACCCTTGATACCATGGGTATTGGGGAAGTTCTTATCATATCAAAGTAACAACTTCTTGAATTTTTTCTTTACTCTTTATCTTATCATATATTTTATTGATAGATTTATTGAATTTCATGAGATAAGGTGTCTAATGTATGTAAATGTTCCTCTAAGATTGTTTTACCCTCATTGAGACCATAGATCAAAATAAGATTTTGTTTATCGATCCAAGTAGTATGTTCTTCATTCAAATCCACTCACAATAGTCTTTCAAACATTCTATGAGAATATTCCTCTGAGATATTGATCCAAAAGGACTAATTGATCATATATTAATTAGAATGAAGGATAATATCCTAGATTCTTTCTTGGTCCACCTCCTCTTTGTCACCTCCTTCTGGAAATTCCATGTCAGCATGAATACCCAAAACTTTAGGCCCCTCAGACTTACCTGATTTAGGAGCAAGGGGAGGAATATCCATATTATTTGGATAATCAACAACAATAGAGGGTTTATTCTGAAAAGGAACCTTTTCTAGACAATATTATTACTCAAGGACCAAGTAATCTGGAATAGTCCTTCCGTGGCCTTAATATCCTCACTTTCTTGATTAAACCATTAGAATCAATAAGGATTTTCCCTTTCTTTTTTGAAGAACAAAGATATTATTCCACTAATTCCATTTAATTGCTCCCAAAATACCTAGTTTCAATATCTTAATCCTTCTTAAACTCCATATCATCCAACCTGTCTCTTAGGGGATGATTCCCTTTATGACCTATCTTATTTCCACTTCCCCATTTGAGTGAGGTGCATTATTCACCTTCCAGTACCACATATATATTTGTAATTCATATTACTTTAATAATTTTAGTGGAAATATTAATGGATTTTTCTCTAACAAGTTTCCTATAATGTCTAGGAAGAACATCCCCTAACTGCATTGAGCACACTCAGGCCATCCGAGTGATAATTTTTTTCCCTTTAGGTATGTACTCTATTAACTTTTCACACAAGCTCATTACTGAGAGGTGAGTTTAATTCACTGCATATGACACCCAAGAACCTTAATTACACTTGTTACACTCAATAAGATGACCCTCTACAAGAATAATCTCCTTCCCAATGACATACTCATTCTACATCAAGGAATCCACATAAATTGTATTCAAACCAATTGATGTTGTACCAATTCGATGACATTTCTGGGCATAATGCCCTTGGGGCTAGTAGAAAGAACAATAATGGGTCCACAATTCAAATAAAATGGGTTGTTTGAGTATGTATTATCCATCGATTTCAATCTAAAAGAAATCAAGAGGTGGTTTATAAATATATACCCTAACAAAAATTTGGGGTTCTATGGGATGATAAACCTTTTGGGTCATAATATTCATAATAAAGAATCATCCCACAATATTATCTAGCAGCTTAAAGATGGAAGGATTTTGGAAAGAGAGAGGAAAACCTGTAAGATGAACCCAAATCACCGTTGTCTCTGGGTAATGATTCAAGTGCATGTAAAACGACCAACAAATATGATAGAAACCAAAATTATTGACATATCATGAGTTGATAGACCATGAAAGATAAATATATTCATCAGAGGAGAAGCGAATCATCATTTTTCAAGAGTTAAGAAAACCAACCATCGCACGATGTCGAAGAACCCGCTTAAGGTTGAATAATATATCAACTACATCCACTGATGTGCTCCACCAACTGAAAAGAGAAACTAAGGTGAGGTTGTGTAGAGAAGAATCTTATGAGAACTTTTCAAGGGAAATCAGAAGAGAAGGGGAACAACTAGAAAAACCGGGAAAATTTAGGGCTAACGTAATACCCTAAAAATCAGGGAGAAACCCTGAGTTTGTGAAGGGTGAAAATCAAAGGGAATCACCATCAAATTAAGGTGGAGTAATTCCATTACTTCTCTCCCCCATAGGGAGGGGAGGGGCCGACTGGTCGGCCAATGCTGTCAAAACCCCAGCGGACCCGAAGCTAGGTGCGGGCCGAGTCCCCCTTGATAGATTTCATATTTTATTAATTTCATGAGATAAGGGTGATATAAATTGTTCTCTTTATAATGTAACATCAAATAACAAACTTAAATTCTATATGGGATAACCCATTATAGAAAACAAGAGTGATCAATTTAGACTACAAAGCTAAACAAACCACAATGTGATGAAAACTTCAATTTCATTTCATAGGAGCTATTTCAAATATATTATTAATAATTTTATAAATCTTCAATAAACAAAAAAATACATAAAAAAATTCAAGTATATGTTCATCCTTCACCCCTTTTTAGCATATTTTTCACTCCCATTTGTTATCATATTTATTATAAACAATAATAAACATGGGAAAGTGATCATCATACCTAAAGCTTTAATTTTCCTCAATTATTTCCAGTTTTATAAAATTTACATAAAATAATAAATATTTAATAGCTTGTTACGTATAATCCCCCCTCGTAGTATGATCTTCGATAACCTTCAATGTGGATGGTTCTTCTTCAAGAAATTTTTATACTAATTATTGTCTGATACCAATTGAGATATATTAAATGATGTGTTTCAAGGAGATAAACTGATACTAATTGAAATATTTTCCATGATGAATTGATTTCATTCATTCATTACATTTAACGCCCTATTCCATGATTCATAACCACAAAAATATATGAATAAGTCGTGTCTTCATCATCTCATTAACACGATGAATAAAGATAATACTTGTCTCTAAACTCAATGATTGTTTTATTTAATGGGATAATGTGTTTGGATATCTTCATGATTATTTCAACCTTGATATTTCAAATCTTCTCTGGCCTGAAAAACATGATTTAATTTCCTTTTCCAATTTTCTTCCTGACTGTAATGGGATTATTTACTTGAGAAATCAAGGCGCATTTACCCTTTTCATCTGGCTCTATATTCATGGAATATTTAAACTAATATATCCATATTGTTAATAATACTTTGGTTACTTGTATAACATTTTATTTTTGTATTGAATCCTTTTTCATAGTATCACATTTGGAGTAATAAGTCATTAGTTATTTCACTTTTTTCTTAATTTTTCAAGAAAAAATAATCATACATCTAACACCCATATTTCCTACTTTATTTCACCTTCCACACATAACTGTAATGGTTTCTAAGTTACCCTTCTTGGGTAGCTCCTCAAGTACATTTTCAGTAGTTTCAACCACCAATCCAATTCTATTATATCTTTATTGTATTTTTATTATCTTTTTTTTTCAAATTTCTCTCTCTATTCTTGAAGTTCATGGAAATATTATAGTGGTACATGATGTGGCCTCTTTTACCAAAATAGAATTATCTCTTTCATATTTGTTTAACAACCTTCACATATTTCTTTACTAATTTCTTTGGTGTAGTTGATTTATCTTTCATCATTTTAAAACTCCTCCAGGTAGACTTTTATTTCTTTTTCACCTACTATATTTTCAGTTGTGGTCTTCTATCCATTTCAGTATAAGAACATTTTTTTGGATTGGTATATACCAAAATTATTTATAAAAATACCCAATTATATTACAATATTCACAAAATTTACCAAATGAATCAACTATGTTCTTACAAGATGGATTTTTATTATTACATGAACTCTTTATCTATCCCTCAGGTTAATTACTTATTTCATCATTGTTACCCCTAACTTTAGAAATTTATAACATCCATTTAATATAATGTTATTCTATAAATAAATGGACATATATACAAACCAATAGAAAAACTATTAATGGACAATGAATCTCAATATTTTGTCTTTAGGAGTAGTTTTTACCAATTTACTGGATTGATATTTTTAGATAGAAACCCCACTCAATTAGGATCTAGTTTGGGATAATTTTTCTTGTACTTCTTACCTTTACCCTTGATAAATTGGTGGGTTTACCAGTATTTTTGTTAATCCAAATTTAACTAGATTAATGATTTAATCCAATACTAACAATTTAAAAGATTTATCACAAACAAATTTATCAAGGTAGTGGGATACCTTTATCCATGAAGTGGTTATGGGTTAATCAAGGATTGATTCACAACTATTCTTAATAAAAATATTAATCTTCTTTAAAGAAATAATCACATAAAATGTTTTTGTGGTTGAAATTATTTTATGAAATTTTTGGGAAGTTCTAAGTTTATCCTCATCAATATTTTTCAGTTTGATTTCCATATCGAGACACATTAATCCTAGGATATTATTCTTAGCTTTAAGTAATTTCAATATATCTTCCAATTTATTCCTGATCTTCTAAATTTTATCCTCATTAATTTTATTTTCCTTTATCAAAAGGTTTTAAATCTGTTTCACCATGATTTACATAATTTCTAATTGATCAATTTTGACATCAATAATGACTTTCTATAATTTATCCAATGTATGGACCGCTTCATTAAAAACATTATTAAACACCACCTTCTAAAAAAACTCTTTGAAATTATTCACCAGCCATAGAAAATATTTCATTGTAAAGTGTGATATATTATTCTTTATATTAAATCAACTTTTATAGAGTGTTACACTTAATCACTTTCTTAACCAATTCATATTCCATAGAATTAGTTTCTTATTCTAGCTATGATTTATCAACCTATAATTCATTGATTTGTTCAAGTAAATATTTAATATCTTCCATGGAGACCATTTCAAGATACCCCATTACTTTATAATAGAAACTACTATGTGATTTATCATACATGGAATCTTCATAATCACCATAGATTGAACTTGATTATTTATAGGTATTATAATTAATGAATTTATCAATACACTTAACATTCCAACTAAATTCATGTAATGGATAATATTATTTTATATTTTAGTTTTTCCTCATCTTATTGGAATTTTTTCTCTTTATGTTTTTCAAGGTATTGGTTGAAACATCTAAATCATTACTGATAGGGATGGAGCCAAAATTCTCTATCTAAGGATCTTATAAAAATACTTCAAATTTTAACTTAATACTATTTTTATAAAAATAACTAGGTATTCATAATAGATTCAACTAGTTGGAACTTGGTTTTCTCTGATACTAGTTGTGATTCCCAATGGACAGGTGTAGAAACTCAAGAGGGGGTGAATTAGATGTGGTTAAATTATTTTACCAAATTCCAAATTATATTTACAACATTATCCCCATTTGGTATTTAATCCTATATTACCTATTAGTATATGAATATATCTATTTATGTTCAACCTAATACTTATGAACTATATGCAATGTAGTTGAGCAGTAAAGTATGAAACAATTGTTTTTAGAAGGTTCAACCTCGATATGGAAAACCCACTCCTTAGAGTGATCATATTTCACTAAGTCACAAATTTTACACTATAATATTATCATCAATCACAAGTGGATTTGGGAAGGGATAATCCTATACACTCTTACTATATTACAAAGGTGTTATTAATAATATTTCTAATGTGAATTAAAAACTAATTCCACAACTACTTTATATCAGAATACCATAAGTTTTCAAACTTTCATCACTTTTTAAAGTAGATCATCCATCTGAAAAGGATGTAAATACATCAATATGTAATCATATATCCTTTCTCTTAGAGTATCTGACAAAATTTTAATATTATAAAATTATCATGTAACTCGACCTTTGAAATCTGAGCCTTGATCCTGATTCTTCTTTTAAAAGTACTCACTAGGATTTCCCAACTCAAAATTATGGACTTCGATAGCCAAATATAACTATTAGAACCACATGAAATCTACCCTTCTTTAACACATGTTCTTTATGTTTATTTTATCACCAAGTCTATAATATAGAGTATCATGGGAACTAGTTTTAGAACCATTCAATTATTCCTCTTCTTTAATCTTTGAATCACTTGATTAGAACTCAAATTGATAGCTAGCTTCCTATTCCTCATCTTCTTCTTTGATTCACAACAAGTTATTCTCCTTCACCTTAGTATCAGGTTCTCTTTCTCTTCAAGAGATCTATATAGGGTTTTTATTAGTTCTCTATACTCTTGGGTTCTTAACTTTATTCTCTCTTCCATATTTCTTGATTTTATATTTAGGACACATAAAATATATTTTCTATATTTTTAATATAAAAAATATTCTATAAATATTTATATGCCTTAATCTCATTTTCATTTTCTATAACTTTTTCTTAATCTCATGTATGTGGGTTTTTTACCATGATATTAGTTGTGATTTCTTTATCAAAAGTCATCTCTTGTAAATTTCAAGGATTTACCTTCTCTTTTACTTTATCATTTCTCTTATGAAACTATTTATTTCAAGTATTTTATATAGGCTTCAAGACTCATTCTTTCTTTTTTATCTTTATATAAAAACCCATGATTTTTTTATTCTTGGATATATTAAAAACATTCAACATTTTATATCTATGGATTGGTATTTTTATCATGAAAGCATATATAATTATAGATCCATCCATAGCTACACTTATAATTCCTCAAATGCATCCTATATCCATCTCTCCTGTTTTAGAAAATTCAACTTGAATTACAACTCACATTGTGACATTTCATGAATTTAAAGCACAACACATGAAACATCCCATTTAAATATCCAGACTTATATTTCTATAATTTCTTCATTTGTGATTTATTTAAATCCTCATCCTTCCATATTAGTTTTATATTCCTCTTATTATATTTAAGATCATATTTCTTATTTATTTGGCATGAATCATAATTAATTTTGTGATATTTAAACCATTGAAGATCAGTTACTACATCATTATATTTTATCCTATCCTTTGATCACCAAAACAATTTCCAAATATTCACATTTAAAATTTTCAAAATTAATGGAACAAATGATATTATCATCAAATATAATTCAAATACAAGCTTCAATCTTGGATTTACATAGCTTAATGATATTTTGAACATGAATGAATAACTTTAGTATCATCAAATTTAAATTTCCTTCTTTATAATTTAATTATGGAAACTCCCTTTTCATTCTATAAAATTATTATAAGTTTTTCTAAGTCCAAAGTTTTATAAAGAAAGTAGAATATAAATTTTGGAAGAATTCTTAATAAGTGTTATGAAGTTACTGTTGTCTTATGTAGCTTAAATATATTTTGAGTTATTATGATTTTATGAATCCTCAGTATCATAAAAACTCCTGATATCTAATGAAATTAACCTATCATGTGTGAGAAGTGAATATATTATGCACTCAAGATATCTTACACACTTCAACATATTACACAGGCATATCATACCAAAGGTATTATAAAAAACCTATCATATGAGATCCCAAAATCTTATAAATTCTCCCTATGATATAAACTTATTTGGTATCTTAAAAAGGGTAAAAGTCATATGTATTCCTAGAGTCTTACATAACTCACATGAAATTAATATTCATAGGGGGAGTATTCTTGTCTTTTATAAATTTCAAAAAATAAAAAATTTATATGAAGAATCAAATTCATACATGAAATCCATACATTGGCTCATGTTTAACACACAACAAAAAAGTCTGACATAAGATTAAAAATTATTATCTGCCGAAAAAAATATCTTACAATTTTCCATAAGGTTTTACATTCTTTAAATTACTGGCTAAGTCAGAAGGAATGCACAGATCAAAAAGTCTTATACCAAGAATCTAAAAGTCTTATTCAATCTCAAAGTTGTATATGGGACTTTCAAAGTCTTACACATTGAGTAAAAATTATTAAAAAATAATACCTAGATAAATTTTAAGATCCAACCACAAAGAATTATATATTTCATCAAATATTCTTAGATTCTCTTCTCATGAACTCAAGGACTTTATCCAAGTTATTATAAGAACTATAATGATTATCCATACTTCTAAATAAATCTTAGATGGTTTATACATAACTTATCCAACTGTTCTACAAAACCTTGAATCCATTTTAGTATTTTAAGTATATCACTACAAGTGTTCTTGTATAGGTTATAATCCAGCTCACATAAAATCTAAACAGCCTTTATAAACATGTTTTAGAAAATGATCCTTCCAAATTCAGGTACAATTTAATTTTCTATAAGGACCATATCAACAATAATTATAATTTAATCCTTAATCTAAGATTCTTTCATCACTTTATTTCAATAAACTTAAATACCAATAACATAGGGATAGATTCTCTATAATTAAAGTTTTTTTTCATGAAAATAATATCAAGTCCTTAATCACTCTAGTTAACCATGTTTTCCTAGAACCACTACTAAACTATTATTGGTAGAACTATAATATTGATCACTTTTCATGAACACGAATAAAAATTTTACAATCATATAATGTACATAACTTCTACTTAGAATCTTTCCAGCGAAGTATTATAAGATAACAACCTCACTCTCCATCCTTCATTACCCAAATACACATGAAACATCTTCTAGACACATATTAATATTCTCATTTACTAGAATCATAATACAATATAAACTTAACTTTTGATTCACAATTTTCCCTATATTATCCTTTCTTAGCTTCACACAAACAATCATGTGTGTGGAAACCACTTTAGAGTAGTCCTTGCTAAATTTATTCAATAATCCCTTGGAAGATTTTTATTTGGATATAAAAATTAAATATTATTTTTGTATAACTTGTAATCCTAGAAACAAACTCATATCCCTTAGTGTAGAAATTTCAAAATTCTTTTTTATTTTCTTTAAAAAATATTCAAAATCATATTCCATGTCACCTACAAAAATAATTTCCTCGATATAAATAATAAAAATAAGAGTACTTGTGATCAAATTTTTCACATAAGGTTACTTCAAATTTTCCTTTTAGTAAACTTCATCTCTCTTAAGTTTCCATCTAGATTTGAATACTATGATTTTAAGGCTTATTTTAACCAATATAGTGATTTATTTAATCTAAATATCATGGTTTCATCATTATCAATAAAAAACCTTTAGGTTTCTCAATATATACTTCTAAATAAAGTTATATATTTAATAAATTTGACTTCACATTCATTTGATATATATTTTTAATACACGTGATACATAATAACCAAAAAAATTATTATGGATTAAAGTCATAAAACTAGAGAAAATTCCTCTTCAAAATCAACTCCTTCAACGAGATAATATCCTTTTCAAACTAATCTATCTTTGTTTCTTGAAACAGCACCTTTTTTATTGATCTTGTTTCTTAACACCCACTTAATTATAATTAAATTATGCACTTTAGGTCTTGGAATAATATACCAAGTTTCATTACTTTAAATATAATCTAGTTCATATTTCCTTTCATTTTTCTATTCTTTGTGTACGACAACCTTAACAACTTTTTATAGATCAACTTGTGAAATAAGAGTTATTTGGTTGTAATACCACAGTCTTCTTCTAGTATGAATTGGTATATTCTTATTTTCAATTATATTTTTTAGAAAAACATTATTTTTCATCATTTTATATTTCAATATATTATATATAGTATTATATTCATCATAACATGTCTGATATGAATCTATATTAGCATTATCTAGTTCTTTTTGAGCTTCTCCTTCACTCATTTTTCCAAAAATCTGCATACTATTCACATTTTTATTTTCAAAATATTCTTCATTTTCCAAACCAAAATTATGTTTATTTTCAATATATTCACATCCTATAAGTCCACCAATTTTTTAAACTTTTTTTAGAACTTGTAGAATCTCCCATTAGATAAACAACCCATGAATACTCCATCATATTTCACATCAAATTTTCCCAAATTTGATATTTTGATATTCATAAAGCAAAAACTTATAATTTTTTTAAATTAATTATTAGTAGAATTATTATTATAACCCATTTAATAAGTAGTAATGTTATATTAATGAATTAATAAGAACAAATTTTGAATTTTCATAGCTTCAATAACAAATTTTCTCTGAATTTTTTTTGAAAGCTTGATTTTTCTATCATGGTTCTTCTTGTCATGAACAGAACCAACAATGACCTTTTAAAAAGTATTAATCCAAGAATTATACCATAGGAAACTTTAAATAGTACATTGGTTGATGACTAGATCTGAGTAAGAATATCACACACATGGGAGGCCTCATCCTAAAGTAATTGCACACACACACACACATATTCGTACACCAGTAATGTAGAAAGGCAAACAACCCATACTTAAATTGAATTCATAACATATATACCACATCATAGTACCATAATACATATAACATAGGTATAAAGGGATAAATACAAGCCCAATTTTTTTAAAGAACCCAACCCGCTGATAACATAAAGGAAGATTCCCAAAATAAACTCTTAGACCCTTTTGAGGTCTATCCATCATAAATAATCTCCAACTAAGATCCAACCACTCCTAGTCCACCAAGGAATCCAAAAAAAAAATCATGTCATATTTATAATACATGACATGTATGGGAAGAGACCATGCATGGGTGATTATATACATACCCAATAGGATATCCTGAAATCCCCAAACATAAAGCACCAAAGAGAGTTTCCATCTCATCACCATAAAGGTTTTACAATCATGATATGATACATAACAATAACCAATATATGTTCAAGATAGACACCAAGTCTGATGGCGAGGTTATGACCTCACTAACATCCTAGGACTATACTAGAGGATCCAAAGAAACACTCATCTGGGAGAAATAAATTCATAAGTATGGCCATCACTGATAGAAATAATCTAAGTGATATCACTCATTGGGTCATATTATAATGATGGAACTGATATGATAGATCACACTCACTAATTATATCCATGAATAAGAACCAAGGAAACCGAGATGTCTCATTTAAGATACACACTTAATCAGACTACAACTCATCAGAATACAATATATATAATTAGAAAAATAGGGGATCACTCCAAGGGCTATGGGGAATTACAGACTCTATCTAGAATAACCCGCTAAGTAGGGGATCAAAAGCCTGAGTATGTTGGTTTTTAAGATTCTTAATACCCCACCCAGGGAATAATGTAATGATAGAGGATCAAACTCCCATCATCATAGAGGGATTACATAACTCCATTTGAGACTTATCCCATAACGGAAATCACATTCTATACGTAGGATGTGCTACCTCACAATACCCTCATGGGGATGGACCAAGGTAACATACCCCAGAGAAGAAAGTCCATACTGAAATGGTTTAAGGGAACTCACCCAAGCTAACAAAAGAGCTAAACTGATAAGAAAAAGGGTTCTAACTTACCCTTTAAGGAGTAAATGACATGTCCCATATAGATACACATCATGTCTCACTAATCCAAAAAAATTCCATGTCTTTTGATCACACAATATTCATTTCTCAAAATATCATGTCCCAAAGGGTACACAGTGTTTAGATGTTTCCCTCACAATTGAAATGATATCCGGTTTAGCCCGTGTACTATAGTCGGGGACCATGTAATTCATGCATACCTATATACACTAGCTGTATCTGAGTAATTTACATTGAACCCAAGGAGTAATCCATGTCACATGGTGTGTAGGTTCCCTGTCATCACTTATAGTGTGACACCTACCTAAGATTGTATACTCTTAAAAGTAAACAACATGTTGGGTCACATAGACACTTGGGTGTGTACACTCTATATATGCTGAACCATTCTCTAAGGGTTACATGGTGTGTAATACAATGCACACGACATGTATCACAACATGGATTCCTAGGTATATACTCCCTATAAATGCTGATATTTCCAACTAAGGGTCACACAACATGTGGTATCACCACATGGTGTGTGATATTTAACTTCAAATAGAAACCATAGCCTTTACACAATAGGGACTACACAATGTGTGTTCCTGAACTACAAACTATGTATTTGGGTTTCTTTCCAGAACCCACTAGTTATTCATGCGGTTACACCCACACCTATAACACCATTGGATCCACTACTATTATCACCCTGAATCATGGATCTATGTTGAAAATTCCTACCTTATCACTGGTGGCTATATTCCAGATATCCAATACACTCAAACATTTCCTCTCATCACACCACAATATCACCACATGAAAAGCCATGAAACGAGGTCTCCCAATTCAATTTCAAATCCTATGTCATTGTTTCACACCACTACCATGTTTTCATTCCTAAAACCAAACCCACTATATCGATCCATTGTGCTGAAGATTAATTGTGCAATGATCGTCTATTGGGTATTTTTCAGATCACTAGCCAAATTAAATACCAATGGTGAATGTGTGAAAAATGGGGAAAGAAATACACAAAAAAAACAAGAGGAATGAACCTCGACCATTTTTTGGGTTGGCATCAATATATTTCCATTAAAATTATGAATGAAGAATGATAATAAAAATCATCAAAATAAAAATCCAGGAAAAAAATCCATCAACGATGAATTAACATTTAACCCACGAATCAATTTTTTTGAGGATTGATTCATGTTCATAATGGATTAAACAATTATGGGATCAAACCAACATAAAAAAAAAATTAAATTGATTTTAGATAGATTTATGATGAATAATGATTCCACATCATTCTCATTGGAAATATTCATGAACTCCTTTTATGATCATGATCCTTGTGGTAATTCGATTGTTGATCCATGATCCTACAAACATCCACTAACACACTCATCACCAGAGCTATCCATCCAAGATATCTATCCAAATCCATAGGTTATGTGTCTAAACCTAGTATTTTTACATAACTAGGTTTAAATTGGAGAGAATTATGTCATGATTCTTAAATAAATAGATAAAATTATTTTTTAATCCACCCACAATTTCACTTAATCAAAAAACCTGAGGAATATAAAGGTTATATTGCACCTAGGGTAAAACCTGAATTTAGGATTTAATGGTGGAATTAGAATTAGAATCTGGGACACCATTTGTGATCTATTACATTATTTTAGAAAAAAATATACATACATGATATAAATGTTAAATATTTTTAATATATTCATACTAAGGCTCTCTGGGACCTAAAATTATACACTAAATCAGTGCCTAGCTAAAAAAATATTTATTTAAATATTCTAAAGTATTAAATAGAAAAAATTCATTAAATTATATCCACATTCCCTAATTTTCATCTTGAAAATAAAAAGTTTAATCAAACGTGAGAATAATTAGTTATCAAATTGGTTTCCAAATCCCTTGATCTCTACTGAAGTTTCTTACACTACTAATAAGCACACACCCAAGGAAAAAACTTTACAAAGAAGTTTATTCTCCTACTGGTTCTGAAATTCCATCAGGCACCTAAAAAAGGTAACTCTTCCCTCAATGTCTAACACATTTTAGTTTACATGGTGCAACAGGTCATGCGCATACCTCCTCAGCTACGGTGGGTGGAATACATCATGTGCCTGGTCTACTTGAGGTTATAGGGTTAAACAGTATGCCACCTTGCAAACCTAATGCAGTAAAAAATGGACTAAGAACCCTATAGATAGCCTTATATCATGACCAAATACTTATAATCCTTAATGAGGTTAGATTTCTCAGAGTATATGATCTTTTCATAAAACTAAAAAGGCCTATATAGTTGGTTCACAGAGGACCCATCTTGATTTTTAGTAGTAATCATATGCCACTAGATAAATTTGACTTTTAAAAAAAATAACTAGCACCAAATCTTGGCCTAAAAAATAGTCTCCCATTGGCTCTGACTACTACATTGGTGACCTACACGGTCTCCCGTACATGGCCTCAAATGCTGCTACACTGATGGTGGAGTGGTAATTATTGTGATAGAAAAATACAACAACGGTTTATGATCCTCCTAGTTATTTACAAAATAACATGAAAACCAGAAGCATGTTCTATATATCCTAGGTTGTCAACATACATGGCCATATTCATGGGGTAGAAACACTATTATCAACTAGAAATGATTCCTAAAAGACTCTTATATCCTCCTATTAATCATGACATGAAGTGATGATAATGGTCTAGAACAGTCATCATGGGAACACCTTGAAGTAGGAATACCTCCTTTACACACATGTATCCCAACCATTCACTAAAATATACCCTCAGATGTTTATGAACTGAGACAAAATGGTGAGTCCATTTTTGATCACTCAGATAGTTCTGTGACCTCTCACTAATCATGGAAGATCCAACATAAAAACCAAAAATATACCATCTCATTTACACTTCCATATGAGAACCTCAATATTCACCCTATGATAGGTGAGACTTAAAAAGATTAAATCAATAACACACTTATATATCCTTGGTCACCCTACATGAAAATTGAATCCCTTGATTTTAAATAAACATCCAAATTTCTTTTATTAGAAATTTTCATGGGAGAATCTCTCTCATCAGAAATTTTAAGGACATCAAAATTGCATCCCTTGATTTTTTATCAACATCCAAATTTATTTTATCAATAATTTTCATGGGATTATCTCTGTCATCTAGTTTAAAACCCAATATTGTAACATCAATAATTTATAGTCATGGAGAAATATGACAATGAAACATTCGATTCTTTAAACCATGATATTTATTTACATTAAATGTTGGTATACCAATTCTATTGAAAAATTTTAGATTCTGTATCTTCAACTTTAAACATGATAGGATCACTAATAAAGAACCCAAATTATTTCTAATACTAATTGAAATACCCAAGTAACCCATTGTGGTATATTGAGGGGGGTTGGGGTGTATCAATGTTACTTTCTTTTACAATTTCTCCCCTGTAAGAAATAAAACACTATGTCCATTTAAGGTCAGGATCCACAAAAATAGGATCTCACTACCCTATATGTATAAATTAAAAAATAAAATAGTGTATGCAGGATTTTTACAAGGATCACCCCAAGGTGGGTGACTACATCCTTACTATATTTGGGTTGATCTTGAGACACAAATTTTTTCACTAATATCAAAAGTGTTTTTAATATATATCTCTAAAAATATCAATCTCCCAACTATTCTAATTCTAGATACCAACAAATAATAATAATAATATAAACCAAAAACAAGAAGATCTATAGTAATAACTAGGGATCTTAATAATCTAAAAAAGATATCCTTTATTACTTCAGAGTATTCAATAACATCCATGATTCCTCTTCTTCAAGATCCTAATGCCCAGAATATACATCAGATTTCAAAAGATCATTATCATTGAACTCAATATCAATCTATTATTCATATAGTAATTCAAAATTAGTCGATGAAATATATTCCAAACCTTAGTTAATCACATATTTATATTTTTATATTTTTATATTTTTATAAGTCCTCGTGACTTACTCAATAATTCAAAATTTTGAAAAATTACATAAGAATATGCTAAGTAATTTTATAATATTATCTTTGAAAATTTCAACTAATTTTCTTAATTTTATTCTATATGATTATCTCCCTATAATTGATCATGTGTATTGGTTTTCATGACACAAATAGATTCTAATCCTCAACTGAACATGTAGGTTTTATGCCCATTATCCTCAACTAAATTTCTATAAATACTCTTATTTTCTTATTTAAACTAGCCACGAAAATCATTCAATAATTGATCCATATTTGATCTATATTTATGATGTTCAAATATTTGTATTTTAGAAACAAGAAAAATCATGTAGTGGTGTGATTAATTAATTCACATTTAACTCTACTTTAGGATCATTTTAATCTT
Source organism: Viscum album (assembly GCA_963277665.1). Classification (NCBI taxonomy): domain Eukaryota; kingdom Viridiplantae; phylum Streptophyta; class Magnoliopsida; order Santalales; family Viscaceae; genus Viscum; species Viscum album. The sequence continues at coordinate 101,317,751 of OY728153.1, read as the reverse complement.
ATTTTATTCTCTTTCAATTTGTATGATTGCGACATGAACATTTCCACCAAAACACAACCTTGTTATTCAAACAATCCCAACATTAATTATATATATAATCACTTATCATCATGATATTAATTTTATTTTGGACCATTAAAGCATCATCTCATTTAATTCTCTTTATGAATACTTCTTCTAGAAGAATTGAATTTTTTCAAATTGATTGATCTTATGTTTTCTCAGAATCTTCTTATTCATGTTGAGAAATATATCATAAAACCTTATGTATAATAAAAAAAATCTTATTTATTATAAAATAAATATTATGTATGATGTAGAAAACCTTCTGTATCATAAGAAATATATTATTTACCACATTTCATCTGATATTTTCCAATTTTTTCTATAAAACACTTTACCTACAACTTATAAAATATTATTTATTCATTTTTAAATATTGTATATTCTTTAAATATCTTACATATAATATTTTTTCCATTTCATTTTTACATTTAAGAATGTACTCAAATACCCATATTACATTAACACTGGGTTATATTATGTATCAATAAGAAAAAATTACATACAATCTGAAAGATGAAATATATTAAAATATGACTCTAAGATTTCCTTATTTATACAACACATTTCCAAATTCTCCAAAAAATGAAAATCCATACCTATTATCTAGTATTTTCAAATGAACTCTAAGTAAACTCATCCACTCAAATTTTTCTTAAATAATTTCCAATACATGATCAAAATCTCTAAAAAATTCTAAATAACTTATAATGATCTTCACTCATAGTTATAAAAAATAAAAAACTTATTTAACAATTCCATGGGTCCTTAAAGTAGAAAAAAATAAATTCTTGAGATAGGTTTATCAAGAGTGTATATGAAGGACTAGAGTGAACTATGAAGGGAGTTCCACTAATAGTGGACTAGTTATTTGATTATAAGTGATCATTTTTCCATAGGATTAGTGTATGGGATGAGTTTTTGTGAGCCATTTATCTAAGTCACTTAGTGAGGGGTGACATAGGATAAGATAATACATTAAATGGTCTAGATTTATAGAGGTTTTACAAGAATGAGGTGTGTTGACCTACCCAAGGGTAGAGTATATTATTATTAGTGATGATGGGTCTACTTGGTGATCCTAGTTAGGGAGATTGTGAGTCATGACTTAAGGGATTAGATAATTGGTATGTCAAGTTGGTATATATTGGAAACTTGTGGTAAAAATGGATGACACATAGATATGATGCGCAACCACTGGTGTTATTGAAATATTACATATAGGAAGAGTATCTTTACCCACAAAGGATATAGACATATGATATCCTATAGGTCGAATTATATTCAAAACAATGTTTAATGTTGAGTATGGGTTGGATGAAATTCCAACAAAGATTGTAATTATATTGGTTAAATGCTATGGAAACTAATATTTGGATCTTATGTACATGTATTGGATGCTATACAACCATGATATTGTCTTGGTTATATGATTAGATGAAATGATAATCCATTTGGTCTTGGAAGAGGGATGGGATGATATGCCCATAAATTCCTCTTCATGATACGAGGGTTGGGTGCTTATCAATCCACTTGGACATGAAAGTGTAGTGGGGCAATATACCTTTCTATTCCTTTTCATAATATTGTGAATGGATTCTATGCTAATCCACTTGGAATTGGATGTAGTATGGAATGAGATGCCTATACATTACATATCAAGGATATGTGATGAGATGCTATGCCGATCCACTCATTATCCTTGGTGTCTGGTCGAAAAAAATTCCAAGGGAACATGTTAAAATCCATGATTATATAAATTCAGCTGAAATACCAACTAGTTGTGTGGGGATTGATGGTTATAAAATGAGTGAATGTTATGATATCCTAAATCTTTGGTTTCTTGACGATGGGTCATATGAAAAGACACTATACTAACCCACTACTTATGGGTGAGATGTTTGGACCTGACATTGGGACCAACCAAAGATGGTGTGAGATGGCTTTTCATGTGGATTATTAAGAATTTGATGTTTTAATAGGTGAATGAATGTGATGTTTACTACTTTCATTTTATTTAGTATGTACATTGTCATATATAATAGTTTATTAAGGAAACATTGGTAGTGAACTAATGATTTTAATTCTCACACCCTGCACATGAAATATATTGGATGTGAAAACATATATTGGCATGAAAGTCAAGGCATAGACCTTAGTACTAGTGAGTGGTCTAGAGAATCTTAGTATGGATTTGAAGATTGGACCGAGGTGATGTTAAGGAAACTTTAGTGGGTCTCCTAATGTTTTATTTTTAGTTCAGTTTATATACTATATATGATTGGTACATTGAGTGATCCTACATCGATGTGTGATGATATAACCTACATGGGTTTCATCAATTTTTATATGGTGATGCTATTTATTTTTGGAATGATTTCCACTGTTTTTTTATTATGATGTTTCATATTTTTATGGATGTTTATGTCATTTAACTATTATTTTTATGAAAATGAAGAGGATTTAGTCTCATCATGTTTCCTTACTAGACCTTCGACACTAGTCAGTAACCTCTAATATATGAAGATTCACACTTAAGGTATCTAACAATCCATTTTTTAGCACTATTCAGGTGGACTGGCTTAGAGATAATACACTGAACAACCCTCAAAGTCACCATTTATGCTTTTCATCCACAAATAATCAAGGAAACATACATACATGAGCTAATAAATTAGTACCTAAATAATTTTAAGGACACTAAAATACTAAAATTAGAAACTAAACTAAGAAATCACATCCTAAAACTCAACTCAATTTATAAGAGACATGTTTAATAGAAAACGAATCTTTCATTTCAAATTTAATTCATAAATACATATAAAAAAATTTCTATAATATTATAGAATTTATTTTATTAAAAAAAGGAGTCTAAAAAACCATTTTTAATTTAAAAAAATAAAAAAATATTCCCATGTTAAAAAATTCTATTTAATTTTGATAAATAAAAAAAATTTATTTATCAATTCAATGATCATATGATAAAAAATGACAAGTAGTATGATAATAAATAGAAAAGAAATCTCTAGAAGTAATAAATCACTAATTAAAGAATATCACATATTTTGTAATACAGTTCTAAGAAAATAAAAAATAATTAATAATATTAGATCACAAATCAAGGAACATAAATAATCAATTACACGATAAACATACTTATGGTTGACTCTAGTTGATTACATCACCCATAATAAGATATTACCGAAAACATTGATTACTTTATTAATTACTTATAATTAATTAAATACTTACACATATAATAGTATTAAAAATTTACATGTGAGGTGGAAGACCCATGGCAGAGGAGCACTACTGTGTGAGGTAGCAGACCCGCGATACTCGATAGGAGGAGTACCTTTGTAGGCTATGAGGGGGAGCACTACTGTGTGAGGTGGCAGACCCATGGTGGAGGAGAACTACTGTGTGAGGTGGCAGACCCACGATACTCGACAGGAGGAGTACCTCAACAGTCATAGGTTGATGAGAAGTACCTCAGAGATGTTACAAGATCACTGTACTCCCAAAGACGGAGCTCTTCAACAGTTACAGTTTCGATAATGAAAATCCTGGTTTGAGCTGAGACTTTTGACCTTTGTGTTTACCTCATGATTGAGATGGGTCACTTGATAACTTAGGTATATGTATGGGCATATACCTGGGTAGTGGTTATCCGTTGATTTCATGATCTTGGTGTTTTTCTCATGATTGAGATGGGTTACTTGATAACTTAGGGCTTATACCTAAGTAAAGGTTATCAGTTGAGATCTTATTTGTGGTTATCCATGTTGGTTTTAGTGAGACCTTGAGGGTCTCGGGGTCCCTACTAAGTATCATATACTCACCCCTGCACGAGCAATGCCCGCACCTCATTGTGTTGGTTGCAGACGTCGGGCAGTGCTGACAGAGGCTGAGTGTTCGAGGACTGGACAGTACCCAGAGGTGGACTTCACGGCGAGACGACACTCGGAGGAGGTTGACGGGCGAGAGCATTGTGGAGGCTATCTGTACCAACCCTTCAGGTAGGATCCGTGGTGGGAGATCCAGGAGCTGCGCTATCTGTACCTACCCTTCAGGTAGGATCCGAGGTGGATGACCCAGGAGCTGCTCCCGTTCTTCCAGCTGTTGTCTTTTTCTGTTGTACTTTTGTTCATTTGTAGCTGTACTTTCAGTTGGGTTTGTATTCTGGCCCATTTACTTTTCAGCACTTTCTTTTGTACTTAGTGTTTTACTTCCGCTTGTACTCTATGGTGTTTAGTTTAATTTTATGAAGGCAATTCCTTCATAGTTATCGGGATTTATGCCTTTGGTGCTAGTCGCCAGCCCCTGGCCTATGGAAGGCGGGCTTGGGGTAGTCATGGCATGGGCCCCGAGGACGGGTCATGACAAATTGGTATCAGAGGAGTCGGTTCTACCGCAGAACATATAACTCTGATATTTTCTTTCTGTGAAGCAATAATGTTAAGGGTACCGAGTGTGGTCTTCTGTTCAGGGAGTCCAGTGTTGGTGCAGGCGGCCGACGTATCCATACACCAGGACCCTAACAACTGATTTCCGACTTTGTGCAAGAAAACACTGATTGCGTGCGTGTTTCCAGAAGTTTTATTTAAATATCAGCTCAAACCAGGATAAACTCATGCACAGGAGGGTGCGACCGATCAATCTTGAGTCGGTCAACCTTCCCTCGTGGTAGCAGTCGTTTTGAGTTCCAGTTCTAACAGAAATTGGAGGCCACTAGAGTTCGAGGATGGCGACCAAGTTTTCTTATGGGTCTCACCTCGACGTGGAATTACGGAGACGTGGCTGAGGCAACAAGTTATCTCCGAGGTTCAACAGACCTTTCTAGGTCCTCAGCAGGGCAGGCGATGTGGTTTACCACTTGACCCATCCACCTTAGTTGCACCGGGTGCAGGAAATCATCCACGTACCTCGGCTGAGGAGATACGTGCATGATCCTTCACACATCATCGACCTCAGGGAGTTGGATGTCGATGACAGGGTGACTTGCGTGAAGATTCCAGTAGTGATCGAGGATCAATAGGAGCAGGTCTCATGTGAACGATCGATTCCTCAGGTGTGTTTTCATTGGCAGCACAGGAACCTCCAGGAGAGCACCTGAGATTGGAAGGCTCAGATGCGTGCTCAGTACCGCTTTTGTATCCCTAGTTTTTGTTAAAGCTTTACAGGGACGTAAAGCCCTGAGGTGGGAGTAATGTAAAGACCCGTAAAATTCAAGGGAAATTTTTTCTTAATTTTCTTTGTAATTTTACAAGAATGCAGTTTCTGAAGGCGCCTGATTCCGAGGCCCGGTATGCCCAGAATTAATTTCCGAAGTTTAGCTCGGGTATGTTCAATGAACGAACGAGCGGGTTTTTCTAACTTTTGAACCGGTGCTCGAAATCGAATTCTGAGGGAACCGATAGATTCGCAGTGCCGGTATTTGCTTAAGAAGATCTTTTTTAGAGTTGCGTTTTCACGAGAGGAGTTGTTAAAAATTTGTGGAAGATAAAATAAAAATTGAGTCACAATTTTTATTTCTTTTAAGTGGTTTATCCATTGAGTGGAAGTTGGGGTAACCACCCAACTTCCCATGAGAGGATTAAAGGTGAGGTGGGGCCCACACAACCCCCACCCATTTCACCTTCCCCAAACTCCCTTAAACCTCTCCTCTCATTAATTGGTAACTCTTCTTAACATGTTTAACCCCCCTTTAATGTGAGACCACTCACCTCCCCCTCTCTCTTCTTTAATTCATGCCACCTAAACATTAATTAATTTGAAAACTCAAGATAAATTAATTAAGTTTGTTGGTTTTTAATTTTGTAATTTGAAATGCATGGCATGGGTAAATAAAATAAGGTGGAGCCTTATTTTATTTTGGTTAGAATTGTTGTGTTAAGAGGAAGGGAAGAGAGCTTTTGAGTTTTGAAGAACTTCCTCCTCTGAAGAAGAATGCTTCATTTCCTTTGTTGAAGAACATGAAGAACACCAAAGCTTCGACGAAGAACGTCGTCTCATCTTGCACCTTCTCTCCACGTCGAAGGAAGCGAGACGCCGCATTCTTCATCGGGCGATCACCGACGAAGTACCTTCTCCTCTTCTTCCTCCGCGTCAAGGGAGGAGACACCACCGCGGGGAACGTCACCTTTGATGACGACTCACCCTCCAACGTCAACAAAATCAACACCAATCTTCCACGATGTCCGATCATCGCGACACTTGCCTCTTCTGTGGCTCGACGAAGTGTAATGTCTTTGCAGGGTAGGGGTTTGGTTTTTATGTCGTGAATAATTTTTGACGTTCTTCGATATTAACGGCCAACTGTTATCAAAATAACGGAGGAGGTCGGACCGCACAAACACGGCCGAACCTCCTCCCCTTTTTATTTTGACGGTTATCTACGTGGCTTGAAATGGAAGCGACGCAGTTCCGTCGCTCCGTGTGGGAATTTAGAGAATCACGACGAAGAAGCGCGGTGCTGTCGCACCGCGCCTTGAGGAAGAACGAATCCGCAGTCGGAGTCGGGCCGCGGTGAAAGGGGCGCGGCACCGTCGCACCGCGCCGGAAAACCACGAAGACGGCACGATTTGTTTTTGATGTGAGGATCGACGGGCGACGACGAATCAGGCCGAAATGGCGTTTGAATTCCTCCGCAGTAAATATCAGGTCCCGGGAGGACTGTTGGCGAAGGCGGCAGGCGAAACGGACCACCGAAGCGTGTCCGGTGGTCCACAGGAGGCGGCGGTGGCGCGCCCCGCCGGCGCGGCGGCGTCGGCGATCGGAGCAAACCGTCGCGGCTGAGCCGCGACGGTGGGATGTGAACCGGAACAACCGGGCCGTTCCGGGTTTGAGGCGGCGTGGCTTTAAGCCGTACCAGGTTGACAACCGAGGGGTTTGTAACCCCCCGCACCCGTCGCGCCGCGCCTGCGCGAGGCCGGCGGGCTGCCCAGGCGGGGCCGGGCCGCCCAGGCGGGGCCGAGCCGCACAGGCCGGGCCAGGCCGCGCAGCCGGGCCGGGCCGCACCCAGTTGGGCCGGACCCGGACCCGGTTCGGGTCGACCCGGTTCGGCCGACCCAGGGGGGGTTGGGCCGGGCCGGGCCTAGACCCGCGTTTTCGGACCTCTTCGGTCTTTTGCCCATAACTTGGGGTACGAACCTTCGATCGACGTGTCGTCCGTCGCGTAGCAATCCTTTGATCGATACGAACGTTTTGATATATTACACTCAAGGTTTCGGAGAACTTTGGGTTTGGCCGAGTTGGTTCGGATACGAAACCAACCGGGCCCTCGGAGCGGAAACACTTATATATTGAGCTCTGGACGTCCGATTGACGTGCCTTCAACTTTTTTGGATTCCTCATGATGAGACGGAACTTTTGGCTTACTCTGATCGAGGTTTGGATGTCGTCGGAGTGCTGTTGGGTTGAATCTCTCACGAAACCAACCAGACCCCTAGATCAAAAAAGCCGATAACTCGTAGACCGGACGTCCGATTGACGTGTCGTCTGTCTCGTTGAATTCTTCTTAATGAGACGGAAATTTTGGAATAATTCTCCTGAGTTTTGGATGCAGTTGGAGTATGGACGGGTTGGATTGTACCCAAAATCCAACCGGGCCCCTCGAATGGAAAAGCTGATAACTTTCAAACTGGACGTCCGTTTGACGAACCGTCAGCAGCGTTGGTGATCACATGGAGAAACAATCCCTATGAGTATACCCTATGAGAGTTCAGGGTACAGTTGAGATACAACCGTGTTGGTTCGCACACGAAACCAACTGGGCCCCGGGGACGAAAAGGCTAGTAACTCACAGACCGGGCGTCCGATTGACGAGCCGTCTATTGCGTTGAGACCCCTATGACGAGGCAGTACTTTGAGATACTTCTTCATGGGACTTTGAGATACTTGGAGTATCTACTAGTAGCTCGTGGATTGGACCCTCCCAGAGGCGAGCGTACGGAGTACAGAGACCGTGTAGCTGGCTGTAACCTGATGACTACTTGTCCGATTCGATTATGAGTGACTAGAATTACCCAGTGGGGAGCACTAATTTGTGAGGTGGCATACCCTTTGTGGAGGATCACTACTGTGTGAGGTGGAAGACCCACAGTACTCGACAGGAGGAGAACCTCTGTAGGCTATGAGGGGGAGCACTACTGTGTGAGGTGGCATAACCATGGCGGAGGAGCACTACTGTGTGAGCTGGCAGACCCGCGGTTCTCAACAAGAGGAGTACCTTAGCAGTCATAGGTTGGTTAGCAGTACCTCGGTGACGTTACAGGACCACTATACTCCCAGAGACGAATCTCTTCAGCAGTTACGGTTTCGATAATGAAAATCCTGGTTTGAGATGAGACTTTTGACCTTTGTGTTTACCTCATGATTGAGATGGGTCACTTGATAACTTAGGTATATGTATGGGCATATAATTGGGTAGTGTTTATCCATTGATTTCATGATCTTGGTGTTTTCCTCATGATTGAGATGGGTTACTTGATAACTTAGGGATTATACCTAAGTAGAGGTTATCTGTTGAGATCTTCTTTGTGGTAATCCATGTTGGTTTTAGTGAGACCTTGAGGGTCTCAGGGTCCCTACTAAGTATCGTATAATTACCCCTGCACGGGATATGCCCGCACCTCGTTGTGTTGGTTGCAGATGTCGGGCAGCACTGATAGAGGCCGAGTGTTCGAGGACTGGACAGTACCCGGAGGTGGACTTCCCGGTGAGACGACACTCGGGGGAGGTTGACGGGCGAGAGCGTTGTGGAGGCTATCTGTACCTACCCTTCAGGTAGGATCTGTGGTGGACGATCTAGGATCTACGCTATCTGTACCTACCCTTCAGGTAGGATCCTAGGAGGACGACCCAGGAGCTGCTCCTGTTCTTCCAGCTGTTGTCTTTTTCTGTTGTACTTTTGTTCAGTTGTAGCTGTACTTTCAGTTGGGTTTGTATTCTAGCCCATTTACTTTTCAGTACATTCATTTGTACTTAGTGTTTTACTTCTGCTTGTACTCTATGGTATTTAGTTTACTTTAATAAAGGCAATTCCTTCCCAGTTATTTGGATTTATGCCTTTGGTGCTAGTCGCCAGCCCCTGGCCTATGGAAGGCGGGCTTGGGGTAGTCACGACATGGGCCCCGAGGACGGGTTGTGACAAATTGGTATCAGAGGAGTCGGTTCTACCGCAGATCTTATAACTATGATATTTTCTTTCTATGAATCAATAATGTTAAGGGTACCGAGTGTGGTCTTCAGTTCAGGGAGTCCAGTGTTGGTGCGGGCGGCCGACGTATCCATACACCAGGACCCTAAAAACTGATTTCCGACTTTGTGCACGAAAACAAAGATTGCGTGTGTGTTTCCAGAAGTTTTATTTAAATATCATCTCAAACCAGGATAAACTCATGCACAGGAGGGTGCGACCGATCACTCTTGAGTCGGTCAACCTTCCCTCGTGGCAATAGTCGTTTTGAGTTCTAGTTCTAACAGAAATTGGAGGCCACTAGAGTTCGAGGATGGCGACCAAATTTTCTTACGGGTCTCACCTCGACGTGGAATTATGGAGACGTGGCCAAGGAAACAAGTTATCTCCGAGGTTAAACGGACCTTTCTAGGTCTTCAATAGGGCAGGTGATGTGGTTTACCGCTTAACCCATCCACCTTAGTTGCACTGGGTGCATGAAATCATCCACGTACCTTGGCTGAGGAGATACATGCATGATCGTTCACACATCATCGACCTCAAGGAGTTGGATGTCGATGACAGGGCGACTTGTGTGAAGATTCTAGTGGAGATCGAGGATTGATAGGAGCGGGTCCCACGTGAACGATCGATTCATCAGGTGCGTTTTCACTGGCAGCACAGGAACCTCCAGGGGATCACCTGGGAGCGGAAGGCTCAGATGGGTGCTCAATACCACTTTTGTATCCCTAGTTTGTGTTAAAGCTTTACGGGGATGTAAAGCCCTGAGGTGGGAGTAATGTAAAGACCCGTAAAATTCAAGGGAAATTCTTTCTTAATTTTCTTTGTAATTTTACAAGAACGCAGTTTCTTATGGCACCTGATTCCGAGGCCTGGTGTGCCCGAAATTAATTTCCAAAGTTTAGCTTGGGTATGTTCAATGAATGAACGAGCAGGTTTTTCTAACTTTTGAACCGGTGCTCGGAATCGACTTCCGAGGGCACCGATGGATTCACAGTGCCAATAATTGCTTAAGAAGATCTTTTTTGGAGTTGCGTTTTCACGGGAAGAGTTGTTAAAAATTTGTGGTAGATAAAATAAAAATTGAGTTACAATTTTTATTTCTTTTAAGTGGTTTATCCATTGAGTGGAAGTTGGGGTAACCACCCAACTTCCCATGAGAGGATTAAAGGTGAGGTGGGGCCCACACGAACCCCACCCCTTTCACCTTCCCTAAACTCCCTTAAACCTCTCCTCTCATTAATTGGTAACTATTCTTAACATGTTTAACCCCCCTTTAATGTGAGACCACTCACCTACCCCTCTCTCTTCATTTATTCATTCCACCTAAACATTAATTAATTTGACAACTCAAGATCAATTAATTAAGTTTGTTGGTTTTGAATTTTGTAATTTGAAATGCATGGCATGGGTAAATAAAATAAGGTGGAGCCTTATTTTATTTTGGTTAGAATTGTTGTGTTAAGAGGAAGGGAAGAGAGCTTTTGAGTTTTGAAGAACTTCCTCCTCCGAAGTAGAACGCTTCATCTCCTTTGTTGAAGAACGTGAAGAACAACGAAGTTTCAACGAATAACGCCGTCTCATGTTGCACCTTCTCTCCACGTCGAAGGAAGAGAGACGCCGCATTCTTCATCGGGTGATCACCGATGACGTACCTTCTCCTCCTCTTCCTCTGCGTCAAGGGAGGAGACACCACCACGGAGAACGTCACCTTTGACGATGAATCACCCTCCGACGTCAACAGAATCGACACCGATCTTCCGCGACGTCCGATCATCGCGACGCGTGCCTCTTCCGCGGCTCGACGACGTGTAACGTCTTTGCAAGGTAGGGGTTTGGTTATTATGTCGTGAATAATTTTTGATGTTCTTCGATATTAACGGCCAACTGTTATCAAAATAACGGAGGAGGTCAGACCGCACAAACACGGCCGAACCTCCTCCCCGTTTTATTTTGACGGTTATCTACGTGGCTTGAAATGGAAGCGACAGAGTGTCATTTCTCCGTGCGGGAATTTAGAGAATCACGACGAAGAAGCAGGGCGCCGTCGCACCGTGCCTTGAGGCAGAACGAATCCGCGGTCAGAGTCGGGCCACAGTGAAAGGGGTGTGACACCGTCGTGCCATGCCGGAAAACCACGAATAGGGCACGATTTGTTTTTGACGTGCAGATCGACGGGCGACGACGAATCAGGCCGAAATGGCGTTTGAATTCCTTCGCAGTAAAGATCGTGTACCGGGAGGACTATTGGCGAAGGCGGCAGGCGAAACGGACCACCGGAGCACGTCCGGTGGTCTGCAGGAGGTGGCGGCGGTGTGGCGGTGCCGGCGACCGGAGCAAACCGCCACGGCGGTGGGACGTGAACCAGAACGGCCGGGCCGTTCCGGGTTTGAGGCGGCGCGGCTTTAAGCCGCGCCAGGTTGACAACCGGGGGGGGGGGGGTTGTAACCCCCCGCACCCGTCGCGCCGCACCAGAGCGAGGCCGGCCGGCTGCCCAGGCCGGGCCGGGCCGCGCCCAGCTGGGCCGGACCCGGACCCGGTTCGGTTCGACCCGGTTTGGGTCGACCCGGTGCGGCCGACCTAGGGGGGGTTGGGCCGGGCCGGGCCGGGCCCAGTCCCCCGTTTTCGGACCTCTTCTGTATTTTTACCATAACATGGGATAAGAACCTCCGATCGATGCGTCGTCCATTGCGTAGAAATCCTTGGATCGAGACGGACGTTTCGATATACTACACTCTAGGTTTCGGAGAACTTTGGGTTAGGCCGGGTTGGTTTGGATACGAAACAAACCGGGCCCTCGTAGCGGAAACACTTATATCTTGAGCTCCGAACGTCCGATTGACGTGCCATCGACTTTGTTGGATTCCTTTTGTGAGCCGAAACTTTTGGCTTACTCTGCTCATGGTTTGGATGACGTCAGAGTGCGGTCGGGTTGGATCGCTCACGAAACCAACCGGGACCCTGGATCGAAGAAGCCAATAACTCGCAGACCGAGCGTCCGATTGACGAGTCGTCTTTCTCGTTGAATTCCTCTTGATGAGATGGAACTTTTGACATACTTCGCCTGAGTTTTGGATGCATTTGGAGTATGGCCGGGTTGGATTGTACCTGAAATCCGACCGGGCCCCTGGAACGGAAAAGCTGATAACTTTCAAACTGGACGTCCGTTTGACGAACCGTTATCAGCATTGGTGATCACGTGGAGAAACAGTCCCTATGAGTATAACCTATTAGATTTCGGGGTACGGTTGAGATACGACCATGTTGGTTCGCACACGAAACCAACCGGGCCCCGGGGACGAAAAGGCTAGTAACTCACAGACCGGGCGTCCGATTGACGCACCGTCTGTTGCGTTGAGACCCCTATGACGAGGAGGCACTCTGAGATACTTCTTCATGGGACTTTGAGATACATGGAGTATCTACTATTAGCTCATGGAGTGGACCCTCCCGGAGATGAGCGTATGGAGTACGGAGACCGTGTAGCTGGCTGTGACCTGATGACTGCTTGTCCGATTCGATACGGAGTGACTAGAATATCCCAGTGGGGAGCACTACTTTGTGAGGTGGCATACCCATGGTGGAGGAGCACTACTGTGTGAGGTGGAAGACCCGTGGTACTCGACATGAGGAGTACCTCTATAGTCTATGAGGGGGAGAACTACTGTGTGAGGTGGTAGACCCATGGCGGAGGAGCACTACTGTATGAGGTGGCAGACCCGCAGTACTTGACAGAAGGAGTACCTTAGCAGTCATAGGTTGGGGATCAGTACCTCGGAGACGTTACAGGATCACTGTACTCCCAGAGACGGATCTCTTCAGCAGATACAGTTTCGATAATGAAAATCCCGGTTTGAGCTGAGACTTTTGACCTTTGTGTTTACCTCATGAATGAGATGGGTCACTTGATAACTTAGGTATATGTATGGGCATATACCTAGGTAGTGGTTATCAATTTATTTCACGATCTTGGTGTTTTCCTCATGATTAAGATGGGTTACTTGATAACTTAGGGCTTATACCTAAGTAGAGGTTATCTGTTGAGATCTTCTTTGTGGTTATCCATGTTGGTTTTAGTGAGACCTTGAGGGTCTCGGGGTCCCTACTGAGTATAGTATACTCACCCCTGCATGGGCTATGCCCGCACCTTTTTGTGTTGGTTGCAGATGTCGGGCAACGCTGACAGAGGCCGAGTGTTCGAGGACTGGACGGTACCCGGAGGTGGACTTCACGGCGAGACGACACTCGGAGGAGGTTGACGGGCGAGAGCATTGTGGAGGCTATCTGTACGTACCCTTCAGGTAGGATCTGTGGTGGACGATCCAGGAGCTGCGCTATCTGTACCTACCCTTCAGGTAGGATCTGAGGAGGATGACCCAGGAGCTGCTCCCGTTCTTCCAGCTGTTGTCTTTTTCTGTTGTACTTTTGTTCAGTTGTTGCTGTACTTTCAGTTGGGTTTGTATTCTGGCCCATTTACTTTTCAGCACTTTCTTTTTTTACTTAGTGTTTTATTTCCACTTGTACTCTATGGTGTTTAATTTACTTTTATAAAGGCAATGCCTTCCCAGTTATTGGGATTTACGCCTTTGGTGCTAGTCGCCAGCCCCTGGCCTATGGAAGGCGGGCTTGGGGTAGTCACAACACGGGCCCCAAGGACGGGTCGTGACACGAAGGAAGAACAGTTAAAAGAGACAGGTATAAACAATAGATACAAAACCACAATGGACCTAGGGAGGCCTAAAATAATGAAGGCCAAGTTGATCCCCTTTGATAAGATTGATCCCATCTGGTGTAAGGAAAGTGGTTCTTGGGAAGCATGTAATGATGGGGACCTGGTCCCCCACTACCAGAGAAGAAAAATTGTCATCCACCCTATTACCTTCATACCATGTATGAACCACCTGAGTGTTGCCTCAGAGAGTTGATTTTCATTTTATAATGATGTACACAATTGAAAAAGGAATAGATCCTTTATGGTGCATAGAATTATGGATAATCATGGAATCTGTTTCCACCTAATCAAGCGTAATACACTGCTAGGCACACAGAACCAGCCCCATTATAAGGTATTCAAATAAGATATTATCCAAGAACTCTATAAAATCATCCTTACCAACAAAGTTCCCCTTATTCATCCAAGTTTGGATAAAAAATATGGATAAATCTCTCATAAATATTTTTTCAATACTTCACCCATAAAATAAGTTTTGGTGGAAACTTATTTTGTCAAAACTTATGGTGTAGAGAATGAAAGACAAGGTTGAGAAGACCGTTTAATTTTAAATCCAACAATTTACTTATAGAGTATTTGTAACACCCCAATATTTCAGGGTATGTTATCTTTAATATCTTTTATTGCATGAAATGTTGACTTGACTTGCATAACACACAAGATTGAGTTTCTACGAAACAACACTTTAGTGTTGTAATTATTTAAATGATATATTTATAACATATACATTAAATATAGTAATATAAATAGTAATAAATAATTTTTAAATGTTATTTATAATGTTTTTACATTTGTAAAACATATTTATAGTGAAATGTATGAGTTTTGGTAAAATAGTTATATGTTTAGAAATACTATTTTCTTAAAGGAACTACTTTTTATGTCTATCTGTGAACAATAATAATATAAATTATATACAAACATAGAAATTTAATTTGATAAAATAGACTTAATTTTTGAATTTGGAATATCAAAATTATCTTAGTGTTATTTTTTGGTATTTTTTTGAAAACTTTCATTTTTTCATGAATAATGAAATCACTGCATTATTGTTAAAAAACCAACATTTTCATTTAAATAATTATTTTACATTAAATTCATTTTAATGTAACAATAGATAAATAATACATATATTAACCCAATTTAGGTCATTGAAATCATTTTTATAATATAATTAGATATAAAAATTCCTTGATCTTTTTTTAACATCTTTTTACCTATCTTCTAGCCACATTTGTAGATTAGCGTTAAACATAATTTTACCACTTCTATGAATTGAATTTTGAAAAACAGACATACATGGTTGTAATTAGTATGAAAAATGTGGTTTAATAGGATCAAAATAATTTTTTGTGAATAGTTACTTTTGAATTTTATTTACCACGGTTAAAGGTAAATACGAAAATTAAAGGTAAAAATAATATTATAATAATATAAAACTACCCTAACACTTGTAATATTTTCATTAGATTAGTTTATTTCAACCAAAATAAAGATAAGGTAAAAAAATATGATCCTTTTTAAGACACTTGTGTTGAATTAATACATTTATTATATTTTATTTAAAGTATAGTTAAACCTGTCATTTTAAACTTTTAATAAATAAATAATTTTTAATATAGGGTTATACAAAAGATAAATTCAACATTAAATATTAATTAAAAATATAAGAAATTTATCAACATAATGATAGTTTATTTATAATTTCTATACATTAATTAGTTAAATTTAATTATGACACAATGATAATGAAGTAATTGATTTAATAAGGGAATAATAAAATAAATGATATTAATAATATTAAAATAAATATTATTCTACTTAATTAATGACATAAAATAATTTTATAGATTACATATACATTTTAGAGAAATTTTAGAAGTATTGGTTAGATTTTATCATATTGTTTTGATATTTTTAAAAATAAAAATATCGAATAGTAACAAAATTGACATAAATGATATTTTAAAATAAATACTATTTTATTAAATGATATAAAAGTCATAAAAATTTAAGGTTCTTCCAAATAACTTTAATAGTTATAAAATTTTTATAAATTATCCACTTTAGGTTTTTTTGGAAATTTAGAGTAAATATATTAACTATGTAGTGTAAAAATACAAGAAGACACAGTAAGAGTTAAACTGTTTAACTAAGGGTTAATTATAACATATAAGGTTAATTTTATGAACTAAACATGCCTAAAATATATTAGTTGATATTATTTATACCCATAATCATATTATACTAGAAATAAATCACTTTTTCCCTATTATAAATCAAAAATAAATTTATAATAAATTAATATTTCAAGATTTTTCTAAAGTGCCCCTCACCCCCTTATAAAAGGGAAATTCTCCTTCTCTTTAATTCACACCTACATATCTATTTAGATCAGACAAAACCTACCCATTTTCTCCCTAAAATTACATAAAAGCATCCTAGAGACCTTACATTGGGTATAAATCCAACTTAAGTAGACCTTTTGTGCAAATCAAATAGAGATACCTGAAAAAGAGGTAATCATTTTATCAAAAAGTTTCAATGTTATTTTCTTATTCTACCTCCACTACATAAGTTGTTCCATAAAAAAATAATAACTTCAAAATATAATATATTATGATATATTTTTATGATTATGGTACAAACATATTCCCCCTTTTATCCATCCTACAAAAAACATTAACACCATACGTGCATACATACAGCTTAGCGTCTCCACACTGTGGTGTAATCTTTTTTTTCATGCACAATTTATTTATATGGGTATAAAGATGAATATAAAGAATGTAAATAATAAATATAGCATTATATTTTTTTATTTGAAATTCATATTTTATCCAATTATAAACCATTTTACCGTTAAGGAAATAATACGGTCGCTCGTGTGTACGTACAGCTTACCGTCTCCACGATGCAATGAGATTTATCTTCAACGTTCACCATATAAGAATGATTATAAAAATATATATGATTAATAATTATGAAATAAATGACATAATAATTAAACTGAAATAATATATATATTTATGTATATATATGTATTTCAATTACTTCTATTTAATATGATAAGAAAACAGAAACATCGTTTATTCATACGTATGGCCTACCATCTCCATGAATGGTGTATTCCATTTCATAAATATATCTATTATATATATTTATTTTCTTAATATATATGGTATATAAATCCCATTACACATTCTGGAAGTAAGTAAATTATGATCTAAGTAATACGATCTAGAATAACAAGTCAAAACACGCGCGATAAAGAAATCAATTATTTCCCGAAATGTTGCATTAACTTTGAAATAATTAATAAATGGGTAATAAAAAGTCATAAATGAATCATATATGATATCATAAACATTTTTATGATTATATTAGAAGTTAATAATATGTATAAAACCATTATAAAGGAGTTTCAGACATATACAGAGAGTACCAGACCTAAGGTAGGGGAATTTCTTCTAACTTTTAATTTTTGTGAGATATAAGCCATGTTCACCACCTGTTTCTTGTGTGTGATATATGTACTACCACTATTATATTTCATATCATGAATAAATTTTATTCATAGTATTTAAAGATTCATTTGAAGATAACTGTATTATGATTTAATTGTTCAAAGTTGTATGGGACACTTTGAATGTTTAAAGAATTAATACTTTATCCATTTCAATATTCTTGATATTATTTTACATAACTATTTATATGGATATAAAGTATTATAAAGGAAATTTTATGTCTATTTTTAGGTTCATTAAAATGTTTTAAAAAATTAATCTTTTAAAGGTTTTATGTAAGGATTAATTTCACAACCTCATTATTATCTGAGGTTGTTTATACATAAGTATCTTATAGGACATATTTATCATCTATGTCCATATTTCTTAAAATGAATTTCAAAATATTATAAAAATTATTTAAATAAAATTTTACCCAAGTTTAAATTATTATAAAATGTTTTGAAAGGAATCTTTCTGTTTTTCTCCGAATGAGGTACTTTATAACGTTTTCGCAAAATTAAGGAAAAAATGTTTTTTTAACTTATACGACATGATCAGCTATTTTCCATTGTTATGACACCTTAACATTTTGAAGCTTCCATTACAAGAATAAAAGTTTATTTTTAAAAGAAGTTTTTTCTTTTATTGAACATATTTTAAATTATTTCAAATTAAAAAAGGGATATCTCTCTCAAAGAGTTCTAATGATTATTATTTTCATCAATATAAATATCCTTTTGGATTTTATTCTTAATTGAGGTTGATTTATTATGATAAAATATTCCATATTGTATTGAAGGTTATATGATATACTTGACTATGGATGTACTACTCTGATACCATTCATGGTTTATGGTTAAACTATTAACATTTTTTATGCTAGTTTTAATACAAATTTTTATGTTGGTTATGCTTTACCCTTTTCATATGAGGAACACATTGGAATTAGAAAGAAACGAGTTGGGTACCGATTAATGAAATACCTTCGATGAATCGATAGTTATCATGAGAGAAAGTAATTTGGGTTTTGACTAACGTATAACCCATATAGTCTTGGCATAAGTTATTTTTTTTATATGAGGTATTATGCATTCCCTCATTATGATATTAGTTATTTATATTACATGTGATTATTTAACTTGTAGAATATAAATGTGAATGTTTAAATGGAATTATTTGATTTTTTATTTCCATATTATACTTAAGTTAATGGTTAAATGTCTTGTGTTATTATTTTATACCTTTCCTTAAAATTTTATGATTATTTATGAAATATTATGCAGTATTGTTTAACCTTACTGAGTATCTGAGCTCACCCATTTCTTTTGTTTTATTTTACCAGGATACCAAGAAGTGTTTTATGATTGACATGCAAGGTTAATATAGGATAATAATTACATTATAAAATGATTTTATATGTTTTATTTTGTGTTTGAAATTGTAATGTAATGTTCATTTATGTAATATATTTTCTAAGAATTCTAAACTGATTGGTCCTTTGGGATTTGATTCCTTGTAATCATTCCAATGTATTAAAATAATTTACCAGTTTTGGGATTCTGGGGTCAGGGTGTTACAATATTTCAAAGAGAAAAAGTATTTATAGGGTGGGAAATGAATAAGAGGTTATTTACTTATCATGATAAAATAAGTGGTTATTGGAAGAATTGAAATAAATTAAATTGGAATTGGTTATAAACCTCTAGAATATTCATCATTAAATATAATATTCCCATTGGACTTCTTGGGGATTTAATACAATTTGTTTTACATATACACTAATTTTAGAATTAATAATGTTTAGATATATTATAATAAATAGGGTGAATTCTACCAAAGGTTGAGAAAGGGTGATTCCTATATCAATAGCGAGATAGAACAACTTTTAAATTTCTATATTGGATTGATTAAAGTTTGTAATGAGTGTTACCAAAAATTTTATCTCATATTCTATCTAGACACAAAGAGTCATTATTTCTTTTTTGTTTTATATTTTTATGGTAAATTATAATAAACTAATGGTTCAATAACTCTTTAATCATAGTTATCCATTAAAATTAATGATTAATATTAAATATAAGACTCTTATTTAATTTTGGAAAGAAAATTATTTCTCAAATAAAACTAAAATTAGTTTAATTTTGTATAACCATAAAAGTATTTTATTCTCTATTGATCTAAGATACTAGGTATTTTAACCAACTACATATCATGTTTTAGACAAATAAACCTTTATAAATAAAGTTATTCCATGAAACTTTTAGATTTTGTTCAACATGGACACATGAAATATTATAAAGATAGTGTAAAATCATATACTTAATGAGATTATTTTAAATTTTTTATAAGTTATTAGTGGAGTAAATGAGTGAACTTGGTAAAGATAGAGGAACCTCCTATATGGCTTGCGAGATAACATCTTATCGAAGTAAGAATTTAATAGAAACATGGAGTAAAGGTATTTATAAACTCACATTTCCTTATATACATAAATATAGTGATGGAAGAAACATGAAGATTAATGATGAGTTTTATATATATTGAAAATATTCTATAATTTCTTCCAAGTCATGTTTTACAAATTTAGTGAAACCACTTACCATATGACAACTATATTGACTAATGGATATCATATCAATTATGATATGATAATAATCTATTAGGGTACAACTACACGTTTTTATTGGATTCTTTTTGATAAAATATGGATTTAGCTAAAAATGAATATCTAACACTAGGTATATATTAATTAATAATCCTCTAACCACTATGGATATTAACGTCGAGTCAAGGATAACTATGTTTCTATAAAGGAAGTCTATATATTTATGTATAGAGGGAGAAGACCTAAATTCTATAGGTCAATGCTCTCGATGCACGTGAGTTGGCATATGAATATTGGGATTCACTAAGAATAGTTGGAGGAATAGTTCTAGAGACACATATTACATAGTAATTCGTAACCAAATAGGCGATTTATATTCATTGTGGTGGGTGATGCATATATTATTATTTGAAAATAAATATTCCTATAAAGAATCGGTAAATTTCAATATGTTATGGTTGACTAGTATGTATAAATTCCAGTAATAAACTCTATGTATAAATGTTTAGGGAATATATATTTTAAATATTTCTAAGAATTAATACTATTGGTAATTATTCAAGAAAAACTAGACATGGATGTTATAATATGGTACTAATAAATAATTATTGATTATTAAAAGGTTTAGTTTATGAAAAATCCTATACACCAATCATGTTGAATACAATTATTTTGAAATATATTTATCCACAAATACTTCTATGATCATTATATTAGGATATTGATTGTAAAAAATACCTCATTTGGGAAAAAATTATAGAATATTTCTATATGATGCGACCAAAAGGATACCCTATATTATATCACATCATGGAATAAATAGAAAGGGTAAGTGAAATCAATAAATTATAATAACATATGCATATTACATAAATTTATTTATGGATTATTCATGCATAATGATTATTGCATCCCACCTTTTTATTATATAACGTTTCGTTACATTTTACTTACAAAGGATCTTTAAAGTCAAGTGTCTTGGAAATCAGGAACATAATACATGAAAAAAACATAAAAAAACCTTCTAATAAACTTGTAAAGATTCATCATAGGTTAATCCTAAGTAAAATTACTACATCTCATAACCTGAAGACATACATAAAAGGAAAGGGTGAGCAGAAGGCCCAGTAAAGAAAACATGGGAATCAATTTACTTGTGAAATCAATAAGAACTTGATAAAAACATAAAGACATAAGCAATGGAAGTAGAGGAATTTAATAATGAAAATAACTTGAACCATATCATGAATATGTGGAAACAACATTTAATTTATACATTCATGAACATATCACCAAGGTTTACCCCCAAGGTGTCATAAAAAATACAGAGGTTATTCACCAAGGTATCGTGAAACTTGTCATCTCTAGAGATTAAATTATTTACCCAATGCATTGGAGTGATATTAGAGTGAAACCTTAATATGTATTTACTTTCATTTTATCCAAATATATCATAGTCAAACATTTTATAAATAATCCATATAGAAAAAAATAAATGGGTTCATTTCAAAATTGTGACATTTTAAATGTTCCAATAAAAGATCATTATGTCATTTATAACCCCTGGAAAGGGAGTGAGGGTTATATGTATGTCAATTCCAGAATAAAATATATAATTATTTTTGTATTTATTAACAAACATAGAAAATAAATAGGTCTGGGTATTCACATAGATAAAACAAGAGAATTTCTTGAGAGAAAGAGAGAGGAATTTTGAGATGAAAATTCCGCAGCATAACAGCTACATAACATCCTTTTAGAAATCATTAAAATGAGAGGGTGCAAGGGTAAACCACTCATAAATAACTCATAATACAGTATAAATCCATAATAAAATAGAGTTAACAACATGGTATGGATATTTTAATGACATACCACATGAAAAGGAAACTTGAAAGGAAAGAGAAGATGCAATTCCTTTTGCAAAAAATTTGGCAGCCTAACAACATCACTTAAAAATTTGGAAAATAAATTGATGAGAGAGGAAATGGTATATTATCATTTGGAAAAGAAATTTAAAGTAGAAAATATATATAATAACCAGCCCCCACATAATAAAATGGAACTATAAGAAATAACATAAAGAAAGTCATGACTTAAAAGAGGAGGGTGAAAGGTTCCCTTACCTTGAAGAGTAACTTAGAAAGCTTGAAAGTCAGGACCTTGGGAGGCTTGAGGGAACCTTGGGAGGATTTCTTGGGAAGTAGAAATACTAGAGCTTTATTGAGGGGGATTTTGGATTGAAAATAACGAGGGAATGAATTGGTATTTATAGGAAAAGCAAGAGAATAAATTATTAATTTCCAAGGGACACCTCATCGTTGGTATTTGCAAAACCATGGGCTTTCCCATGGTATTTTTCCATGGTATTGGCCACTTGGGACAAATAATAACATATATTACTATTCAAAAGTCGACCAGATTACTTACATCAAGATTACATCATCAATGATGTCATTAAACACCCAAAACTCCAAAATGTATTTTTACTATTCACAAAAAATCAACTGTTTTAGAAAAATTCCAAAAATTCACTCTAACCTAATATCAATGATCTGAATTCAAAAATGAACTCCATTTTATGAAAATAATTTTCTTAATATTTTTAATTTAATATTTAAATAAAATCATTATTATTCCAAAAAATACAGCTTTAAAACTATAACTTATTTTGTAACACCTTAAGAAAGTAATCAAGATCCCATCAAATTATCGTATAACTATAAGACAATAAAGTAACAATTTATGATTAAATTTTATTAAAATAAATTTTCATTTTAAATTATTAAATTAATTATAAAATTGTAAATAAAATATTTATGACATACAAAAA
Organism: Viscum album; assembly: GCA_963277665.1. Taxonomy (NCBI): domain Eukaryota; kingdom Viridiplantae; phylum Streptophyta; class Magnoliopsida; order Santalales; family Viscaceae; genus Viscum; species Viscum album. Next base: position 101,294,810 of record OY728153.1, on the reverse strand, counting down.
TACCAAAACATAAATTATAATCATTTTTTCACTTTTAAGATGTCTAAAATGTATTTATACATTCATGGGTGAAGTTTCTATTTTTTGGTCGATTTACTATTCATTACTAATCATATGGGAATGTTACTATTCATACTTTACTATTCACTAAAAATCATGTTCATCTTATTAGACTCTAAATTTCCTACTGAACACAACTATAGAAGACCATTTTTCTAAAAATCAATTCACATTATTAATTATTTAAAGAATAATTTTTTTTAAAATACCCAATTTTTCCAAAATTCATCAATAATGTAAAACTTCTAAAAATTCATTCTATATTTATCCAGACATTTGAAATTCAAAAATTTTACCATAATAATAAGTAAAAATTTTATTTATACAAAAGGATTACATAATGTAACTAAAGCTTTGTTACATAGCCCCTTATAACACCTGCATACAACTTAAGTGTATGGTGTGCTATGGTGATAGAATCTTAGGGTGGCTCGGACCACATTGCCTGGGTGGTAATTTCTATTAGCTTGAACTTCTCCCTTAAGATATTCTATTCAAGATTCTCATGTTGAAGTTCAGCTTGGGCTTGGTCCAGAGAATAGCCCAGTGATGCTACCTCCTTCCCAAGCTCCGACAGATGGGCTTCATATGACCCAAGTCTACTGGATGATGCCATCGACACTTCTTTCTGTATTAATTAACCAAGATCATTTGAATTTATAAATAATAATTGTAACGTTAATAATTTAGTTTCCAACGGTCATATTGACCAATATCCATATAACTGTTGAAACCCAATATTCACATTTAATTATACTCACTTCATTAATTAAAGGATAAAATAACACACAAATTTAGGAAATAAATATTATTAAAAAGTTCAGGTCATTACAATGATCATAGAATATGAATTATAAAATGAATGAGTGACATGTTTATCTGGTAGGTTAATGGGAAATCTATATGTTTTAAAGATATATATATATATATATATTGATATCATATTGAAAAAAATGTTATGTCTTACAATTTTTTTAATAATAAGGAAATAATTTCTCTAAAAATGACACAAAGTGGAAACTGTGTTTGAGGGACCAAGATCTAAAAAATAGATCCATCAGTTTGTGGAATTTAGTCATAATACATATATTAACAAAGTAATGAAAAATAAAATTTCACAATCTTATGTGTTAGGAATTTATCTCATTTTCCATGATATGTACTGATGTTTGATATTACTAATGTATGATTCATAATATGTGAATATGAAATAGATCTAAAATAACTGAATTAAGTTATAGTTAGAACTATATGATAGCAATTATAAAAGTTGAACTAGATGTGTTTGTAGTGTCTGGAGAAGTGGGAATATGAGTGATTAAGGGAATTGAAAACTTGTAATCATTTAGTTCAATTTGATCCAATATCTTAGAAAGGAGAAGGTAATATACAAGAAAAACTTATTATATCCTTTGGATTCCATATATATAGTATTCAAGTATGTTGTGGCCTCTAATATAGCTTAATAAGTAGTTTAAAAATATCATATTCTTATCTTTGGTTACAACAAAAGTAATTTTTTATCATTATTATGATAAGATTTGACTATGTACTTAATCACAATGTCAAGATTCTAAAAAGGAAATAAGAAGTTAATACTCAGTAATATCACTACATGATGGATTTACTCAAGGAATTTATGTGTTTGTAATTAAATTCACTACAAATTCATGTGTATTTACCAACCCCAGTCACAAAAATGTTGAGGACCTATTAGCTATAACCATACTTAGTAGAATCATGTTTAACATGCAAGAACAAACCAGTCATTAGCAGTTGGCTCTAGTGAAAGTGGGAGTCTAGTGGAGTTGGTTCCCTAGAACCAACTACTTTTTACTTTATATTGACTATATATTTATAGATTTTAATATTAATACCTTATCATGTATTGATTTTTATTTTACATAACATTAATGTGATAATGTTCTAGAATATCTATCACATTGAAAAAGGTCATAATAGTTCCCCGCTGTGATGAGAATATTGAAGTTCCATGATGATATTATTAAATATTTTTCAACATTTGGATAACATTCTATGATGGGACACATAATATGTTGAATATCATGTGCTATAATTGGTAACCAAATGAGGGTTTATCTCATAATTTTTTCACTTGGAAGTCATCAAGATGGGAGATTATTAGAATACACCCCCTATAGAAATTCTGTATGTTTATATGTCATCAGATATTCCTATCTGTGAGAATGTGTAATGTTACATAGATTTTAAGATTATTGTAAATGTATGTCATGACTCACACACTTTGATTTATATTCATAAACCATGATGAAACAGTTCATGGAACAATTGGGTATATTGGATATGTTACGAATGATGTGTATTAATGAAACATTCAAGGAAGGAATTGTCCCTTCAACCTTTATATAAGTTGATATTTCAACCCTTTAATTGAATTGGAATCATCACATTAAATTATATGGCCATGAAGTAATTACATATTTATTTCAGATATTCTAAGAAAGACATATCAAACATATAGGTTGATGACACATGTGTGAAACCTGCTTGATGGGATATCATACAAATGGGTTTGTATTACATAGTGAATTTTCATATGTGGTTATTGTAATTGCAACATTTACTCTTCCTCTATGGGTGCCTTAATCCATTTCTATAAATTAATCTTGGACTTTAGGCAAGACCATATAATTCCACTGAGGATGAGGGCTAGAGGGTCATGAAAAAAGTGTTTCCTTTGATCTCAATTAAATATAATTTATATTTAAAAGTTGGAATAAATATTATTCTCCAAATGAAGAATTGATATTTATTCAAGATTTATTAAACAATCACAAATATTTAATAAATATCTATTCATAAGGAAATTGTTATTTACATGAATATATACTATTTATTTATATATTTTTATTTGAAAGGTAATAAATAATTATTAATTCATTGATAATTAATTTATTACACAAATATAAAAACAAATATTTTATTCTATAGACGATGAATATAATATTTATTTATTTATTTAATGTATAATATTTATCTCTTGTTATTTTTAAGGTAATAAATAATTATTTATTAATAGAAAATCTATTTAATTATGTTAATATTAAAATAAATATTTTATTTTCCATATCATGAATATAATATTTATTTATGATATATATTCATAAATTCAATAAATTTCAACTAGGATGATATGACTTAGTTATTTTTCTGAGGATATTTATTAATTTACAAGACTATAAATAATATTTATCATTGCACGGGTTAGCACATTCCATGGAATAAAATAATAATATTAATAATATTTTACATGGAATGAGGTTGTTTTTGGTTTTATCATATTATTAAGGAACTTTTTTTAATTAATTAATATTAAACCTAACTGTGACTCTAAAAATATAAAATAATGAGAATTGTGAGAGGTTATTCATTTCCCACAACATTATCCTCCCTAGAGAATTCTTTCTCAATGAGAAAAACTCTAAGATTTTCTATCAGGTTAGAGAGATTCTCTCTTTCTATTTTATTCCTCTCAAGTTGTAGAGATCAATAGACAATCCTTCAAGGCCAAAGGGATCATGGTTGTGATCAGGGGAGCAATAAATGACGATTGGTACCATTGAGCTCACACTTAGAGTACCATCGATGACATTCTGAGATGAAAGGAGCATGTTTATATCACCACTATAAGAAATATTCTTTGGGGGCTCATTAACCCAACAAATACACAACTGAATAAACTTTATATGATCAATATATTCAGAAAAGAAAGAACGCAAGATCAACGAATTTCTTCATGATATTAAATTAATTATAAATTAACATGAAAACGATCCTCTATGTGTTATGTCAAAAAATATTATCAATATTATTGGAAGAAAATCTCCTTGGTCTTGTAATTCATGTCATTTACATTGAGAATTATCTATTGAATCCAAAAAAATATGAGTTTTCCATAGGATCACTAGGATCTTCCACTATGTTTGAAACTAATAACTATTTGGTTAAAAATATGGAAGTTAGTTGGTGTGATTATAAATTCTCAATTTTCTTTAGGTTCTTACCACCCTGGTACTATCTCTAAGAATATTTTCAGTCTTAAATTTTTTTATAATTATTTAAATCTTATAACTTCCTCTCTCTAGTACGTCTTCATTTTTGGAATTTTTATACTCATCTTGAGAAGTATGAAAACCTTCTTATATATCAAGAATCTCCTCATATTTTTTAATGATCTCTTCAAGGGATTCTTCCATATTATAATCAATGGGTAATGATGTTTGTGATTACTTCTAATTTTACAATATAATTAAATCAAATCTATCCACAATATTCCTTATATTTTTATTATATCACTACCAAATCCCTCCACTAGTTATATATAGAAGAAATATTCCTTCATCCTCTCTCTCATTGAACTTACAGAAATTCTTGCCTTTAATCTTCATATAGCATGGGATACGAAATTTCTTCAATTCACCCATGCATCGATTCTTTCCAAAACATTACTCATATGGCACATTGACTGAATTAGGTTTGAGTAACAATGATTTACAATGTTTACAACTACAATTTTGGATTGTATCTGAAGAGATGAGGAAGATGTTTTTCCACTAAGAGAGGGAGGGGGGGGGGGGGGTGAACTAGTGGTGATTTTTTATAATTTATATTTAAATAAAATTTACCCTTTTTACCTATTAGAATCCAATAAAATCTTTCATAATTACTCAACCTCACCCAAATGTAGTAAAAAGAAATAGAATAAGGAAAAACTATTTTTACAAGGTTTGATCGTAATGTGAGAATATAATCCTTTCTGTGATTGTTTAGATTCCCCTACCACATATTTGACATTATAATTGCAAGTTATTACACCATAAAATTACCATCAACATAGAGTCACACTATAATTTCCATATTCTCATTGGAATAAAAACTTATTTCTGGATAGTACAAAAGGTAAAAATAATTTAATAAATATCAATTATAATTCCTGATTTCTTATACAGTGGTTGATGATGATCTTTCTCCTTAAGCCTTCAAGATGATCTATATAGCATGTGTTCAAATCTTCAATAATATCAAAAAATTATAATCACAATCAATAGTATTGGTCTTCCTTATTGACCTTTTATCTTCAATGATCATATGAAATTATTTTTCTATCATGAATAATTCCTAGATTTAGTTTATTCTCTTTGTATATTGTTATCTTTTTAGTGTTTTTCATTGTGCAACTACTTCACACAACTACTTATTACATTTTTTTATGATATTTCTACATGAATATTTTTTTTAATTCTTCTCTATGAGTAATCAACTTTATGAAATTATAACACACTTTAAATCACATAGAACTTCATTCACATTGCACAATTTATAACACATGAACTTCGAAAACTAATTTTAGAATGAAATACTCTTTGTTTCATGTGGTGATTATTTACATATGATCACTGCTTCACATAACAATCATGTGAGTCTGAAGGAAATATCTTTAATTTTTTTCCATATCCTCTCATCATCATTAGAAAATTTAACAATGATGTTTGGGATTTTTTTTGATGGAGTGAATGTTTTTAGCCCTTATATCCCAAAACAATATCATTTAACCCCTCATGAAATGAAATGTAGAAAATCATGGGGTTATATGTTCATGAAATCATTCCCCTATGTACTACATATTCTCCCCACACAAAATACAAACTAAAATCTCATAAAACATACTCACCACAACTGAATTCATTGAAAAATCATCCTCATCACATACCTAATATGTTAAAGTGAAGAAAATTATGCTATTAAACAATAAATGATGTGGTACATGTGAATAGATTTATTCCATCAAACAATATCCATATAAAAGAATGAATATCATGAATTGTATGAAACATATCATAACAACTTCATCCTTATAAACTAATATCACATAGTATCTTCTGTAAAATATTATTTTACCTTTGAAAACTCACTATAAGTTTATACTTCTAGAAAATTTTTGTATAGTCATTTGAAAAATTACCATTTAAACTATTACCATTTATCATTTTTCCTTAATTCCATGAGCTTTGTCTCATCTCACATGGTGGTGAATCTATTATTGTAGGTTCTTCACAAAACTAGAGGATCATTTTGAACCCTCTATGAAAACCCCACATGAGGCAGATGATGAACCCACATGGTGGAGATCCACCTTATGCCACCCCACACACTTATTCCTTGCCCCAACCCATGTGCTACTTCACCTATGAACATCACCTCAGGTCACTATACTAGGAACCTTTAAGATTTTATAGGTACCCTTGGTTCTAGTTTTCTTGGTTGGATTGTTATAGTTAGTATAGTTTTCTTAATAAAAACTTATAAAAATATTTCAAACATAATAAAACCATATTACCAAGGTCTTCTCAAAATATATAGCCATATTCTCAACATATCTAACTCAAATTATTCATATATCATCCAATTTATATTTTTCATACTAAATAAAAAATATATGGTTGATTGAATTCCTAGCCAACTAATCTCCCAAACACATTACATCCTTCATGTTGTAAACAACATGACATCTTTAAGTTTCACTAGATCATGTCTTAAACATTAATTAAAACTCTAAAATCATCTAAATTAAAGTAAAAACTTCCAAAACACTAAAAATAATTACCACATAAATGTTTGAAAATAGTTATGACTTTATCAAAAATTCCATGTTTTATTTAATCTCCGCATTTTGATTGGTTTTCAAAGAACAAATCACCTTCAAAAATTCTCATCAAGAGTTATCAATGAATAAAATTTATCGAAGATAAATTTCCTAATACAAATATAATAAATAATGTAATTTTTTTGAGAGAATTACATCTCTAGGTGACACTAATTTTATAGCCAAGTGAATTAGATTCTATCCTCAATTATCATTGAATTTTATCCCTTTTTTATAATAACTATAGCTTCAGATTCACTAGAATAGAAATTTACCTCACCCCACTTGATAAATAAGAGAACATTTTCCCCCCTTTGACAAGAGAATATAAAGCCCAGTCAAATCCATAAATCTTTAAATGAGAGGAGAAGAATTAACATGGAGTTTAAGCCTCAATTAAATATACCTATATCTTGAAATATATTTGTTGACAATATCAATAACATCATTTTAGGTAGAAATGCATTCTAGATTGATATCTCTACTTGGTACATTTTAATTGATTCAATTATATATGATATCAACGTTCTTGGATATTAAATATTTTAATGGGTTCTAGGATATCCTAATGGAACTCTAATTATCACATCAATTTTCATGGTTCTCTTAATCACAAATTTTAAATCAGCCACATGCACCTATATCCAAAGAATTTGTGTAAAACAATGTGTAATAGATATATATTATACTTTTTTCTGAACCATATTACACATCCTTCTCCCAGAAATTATATACTACCTGAATTAGATATTCTATAAATGAAATTACCTTCCTAATATGCATCTATAAATTCCAATAGGACCAAATCAATACTATGTTTATAGGGAATCCCATAATCTAGTGCTCCTTTAAACATCTTAAAATTCACTTAGTAGCTAACAAGTGAGAATATTTAGAATCAATATGAAAATTTTCACATAGAGTCACTACATAAGATATATCAGGCCTTGATACTATTAGATAAAGTAGTATTATAATTATTTTTCTAAATTAACATTCCTTATCATTACTACTAGTTTTATCCTTGCAAAATTTGGTTCCAACTAAAATTTCAGTTTAAACTTATTTTGAATCTTCTCTGGTAAACCTTTTTAAAAATTCTCTAGCACATTTTTACAGAGATAAAAATATATAACCAGGTTACTGATCAATATAAAGTCCTAGAAATTATGTCATCTCACCTTTCACGGATATATAAAATATATTTTTCTTATTCTTATTAAATTATTCATTAATGTACTCCATGTACCCCAAAAATATGATGTCACCTATATATACAATGACTATGAGAGTACCTATGGTGATATCTCTCCCATAAAAGTTACTATCAACCTTTCCTTTTTTGAACTTCATGTCCCTTAAATGACAATACAATTTAGAATAAACACTTATGGGGTCCTATTTCAAGCCATACAAATATTTCTTTAACTTGTATACCATCCTTCCATAGTTGTATAAGATTAAACCCTCAAGTTGTTTAATGTAAAATTATTTTTTATGATTACCATTTCGAAAAGAATATTTTATATACATTTGAAATACCTTGTAATTTTTTTATGCTCCCACTTCCAGGAATATTCTAACAAATCTCTAGTCCTACTACTAGTGAAATTATTTATCCAAATTCAATTCCCTCCATTTTATAATATTCTTTGAACACCATCCAAGGTTTATTTCTTGATAACACATTTTTATTATTAAATTCATTTCTAAAAACCCACTTGTTTCTAATAACATTTTAATTATTTGATCTTGGTGATAAAGTTAATCATTCATGGCTTGTATCCCCTCATCATTCTAAATTTATTCAATTAATGTATGAGGTAAAATTTATGATATAAGTGTATTTTGATCTTCAAATATCAATCTCCTTATAGTTTTCACTGAATCCTATTGGTTTATAATAAAAGTTTCAACTTCATCATGGTTTTTCAGTCACTGATACTATTTATTTTCATTTTCTTCATCTTTATTACTATTTTTCTTCTAATAAACAAAATCTATTATTGGATCCTTCCCAGTTACTTCATAATTGTTTTGCTCAAACATCTAGAGGCCATTTTATTAAGAATTTACCAAATTTTATTCTACTATTATATCTAGTTTCTTTTAGTTTTCATTAATTTTGATATAAAAATAGTCAATTAGCATGTTTATCCTTTTTTATAACATTTTTTCTTCATCAATTAGATAATTATCCCATAATAATTTCTTCTTTTTCTTTCTCTTAAAATTTTCCTTAAATAATTTTTTTGTTCTTTATAATTTAAGGACAATTAAAAAATATAAATTTTTTAAGAGTTAGATTTATCTTGTATCACATTTCATATTGTTCATTTTTCATATTTAGCCTCAATAGACACCTATTCTATTTGTGTAAAATAGTGTATACATCTTCTCCCATGAAATATTTTGAGATGTTATGTTCAACTAAAATAGCCATGCCGTTCTCAAATATTCTAATATTCTTCCTCTCTTCTACGAGTTTACTTGAGAGTTTATAGTGTGCTATATTGGTGATTGATTCTATGATTTCCAATATAACATTCAAAATATTCACATATAAACATCCAAACAATATTTGATCTTAATTTTTTGAGGTGGATTCTTAGCTCCTTCTCATCTTGTATTATACAGTTTTCGAATATTTTGATATCTTATGAATTATTCTTGATAAATATTTAAATAGTAAATTGAGTATAATAATCCATGAATTTAATTAAATATAGATCATATATAGTGGAATTTTGTATTATGGGATTTTATAATTCATTTTAAATAAGATCAAGTGTTTAGGTAGATAGAATGTCCACTCCTTTGTGAGAAAATTAAGCCATTTTCAATTTTTGATAGGTTTCAAAAATTTCATCTCTATCACTCTTCTGGCACAGTATCATGTTTTAAAATTCCACTACTACTTCTTTGGCCAAAATAAACAATATTTATATTCCATAAGTTTTTTTTTTCATTTTTGCTCTCAAGTAGTTGGAATTGGTAGGATCACCAATTTGAAATATATTTACATTTGTTTTTTACCATAAGTAATGATCCTTACACACTATATGCTTTCTATAACACCTGAATCTTTCTTTAATACCACCACATATCCATTATAAAAAATGTGACTAATTATATATAAATTATCATTCAACATATCAATAAATAATAAATTATTGGACTTCATATTTTGATCTTTATTTTATGGTGAGCCAACACCTTTGATTTTATAGGAATAATAATTTCCAAAAGTCACTAACCCCCTTTTATGCATCTTAATGTTTCAAAGTTTTTGTGTGTTAGTAGTAATATGTGAGTACCACCCACTATCAAGTATCCATGACCCAATTATTCTATTGGATTTCAATACAAATTTAAGAAGGAATAATTTTTATTCCTGTATCTTCTTAATTACTTTTCATCTCTTACCATAGAAGATATTTTCATGTAGACATGTCATATACTCATTATCTATATAACCCTATCAGTCAAATTTGACAAAAATTTAATCTATGTAATAAAATTTGTTTAGTGTTAGTAGATTAGATTAATTCATAGTCATAGATTTCTTTAATTGAAAATATATTCCCATTTTCTCGAAATAGCTTCCTCTTGGTTCATGAATCATATTTGGAAGTGATATTTTATACCAACATGAGTAGTCTTTGTGCAAAAACACTACACAACACAAGAAGTATCCTATTAACCTTAAACTTATATACTAATAATAATTAATTATTGATGATTACTAATATTATCTTTCCATATAATGTGGTTTTATTTGATTTGGTAGAAAATATCTTCTTCAAGTGTTCCTTTCTACCTTTGATATAGATATGGGATTCTCATTATTGTTCTCGATCTAATCAGATCTAGATTTTGTTTTAGAACCTACATTATTAGATGTAATAGGTTTATTTTGAGAAGTATAAGGATTTAAATTGACCCACCACTTTAAACTTAACTTTTCACTATATTTTAATGATTTATCCCTAACCTAAACTTACTAATTAGAGTATTATATAATATTCTTCAAATCTTCATGATATTTAAGACACTATAATGTGTCTTGGAAAATTATTCTTATTTAAGAGAAACTTTTTTATTCAAGATATTTTATAATATTCTTATGGTCATCCACTTTCAATTTTTATTTATTGATCTCATAAATGTATATTTTATCCTACTTTATATATTCCTACTTTCCATCTATTATCTTTTTTTTTCACAAACAACCATTTTTCAATGTTGAGCATTATGTTCTTCTCAAGACAAGACTCTAATCAATTCTTTATAATGTATTCCATATCTATCTATTCAATTTAATTATATTCACTAATTGAAGTATCAAAACCTTTTTCTGCATAATCCATAAAATTAGTTCCATCTCTGGATTAACTACTTGATGTGTAATCGGTTTCTTCTTCTTTGATAATTAAAATTCAACTTTCACTTCCAAATAACTTTTTATTTTTTCCATCCGGTTTGGTTGAATCTTTTGAGAATTTTCCATATTTTTTTTATGTTTTATCATAATTTTTATCTTTTTTTAGGTTCAAAAAACTTATTCTTTGAATAGTTTATGGTGAAGTATCAAATTATATTACAATTATAGCACCTTAGGGGTAGTTTTATTATACCATTACTATTTACTTTGTTGAATATATTTTGTATAAGTGAAATAAATCTATTATATTTTTAATATTCAACTCCATCATCATTGATTTTTAGCCTTCTCAAATCCTCAAAATATATCACATATTTCATCTTCTTTTTGAAAGATGGGATATATATTATTTCACAAGACATGATAATATCATGTAATTAATCAAGGGTAATATGATATCTATATTATAAAGATTAAATTGTAGGATCAAATATATCCAAAAATATTCTCATCTACTTTTTGAAAATAGTGGAATCATCCAACTTTTCTAAAAAATCATAATATTGCTTACAATTTCATTGAATCTTGTAAAGTATTCATCAATGCTTTCTTTACCAACCATCTTAATATCTACCAATTTTATTATTTAAAATTTCAATTTATACTTCTTGACTTTCACATTCACTTTATAACTACTTTCTAATTTTTCCCAATTTTCCTTGGTAGTTTAGAGTTTCATGACCTTTGTGTAAAATTTTTCTCAAAAGGAAATAAAAAATGGAATTTGGATATATAAAATCAACTTCAATATTTATGTTATGTTCAAATTCAATTAGATCACCCTCAATAATAGGTTAATATACTATTACTATTACTAAATCCCTTAATTCAAGTCCAAGTGATAGGATATTTAGAAATATCCTATACTACCAACAGTTATAGTTTTTTCCATAGAATGTAAAGAAACCACTACTATTTGTAGAATCTAGATTATCTATCTTCAAAACTTCTTAGATCACGATAGAGGGAATATGATTTTCTTTGATACCAATTAAAAATACCAATAAGGTGTATCACCACTAAGGTGGTTGGGGGTGTTAAATTAGTGGCATCTTTATACAATTTCTCTTACTTTAAAATCAATCTCTCTTAACCTGTTAGAGTCTGATACCCTATTATATGATTAATCAAACTCACTTGAATGTAGTAAAAATAAATAACACAGGGAGATATGACTTTTACAAGGTTAAACCTTAATGTTAGAACCTAATACTTTTTGTGATTGGTTAGATTCTCCAACCATAGATTGTACACTATAATCACAAGTAGTTAGACATTAAAATCTCCAACATCATAGAGTCTCACTATGATTTCAAGAGTCTAACTGTAATAATAGTTTCTCACTACCTAGTACATTTTTTTGAAATAAATTATGAAAGATAACTCTTGAATCATGGTTTCTCCAATAACGATTGATGATCATATTTCTCCTAGAGCCTTAAATATGAACTGAATAACATGTGATCATGTATTTAATAATATAGATTGGTCTGTAAGCAAGTTTCATTACTTCTTAAAACTTTTAATCAATGTATAATTACTAAATATTAGGACAAAAATCATTACATATACTAAAAGTTAGTATAGGATGTGTGATTTATGAGGGTTATCCCATGAAATTGAGGTAGTGAATACTCTAACTCAATAATTAAGCCATATAATCTATGATAAATGAAAATTGAAACTAATTTTAATTTTAAATAAGAATTGGAGATGATTTTTTTTAAAAGAGTGAATAAGGAAAAATGTGTTGCGTAGTTATAATTCCATGTTTATGAAGTATTAAGGCATGTAAATAATGAATGATCAAAGTATGAATTTACTAGAATCATGTCTAAGAAACTCCCTTGGTTTTGATAGTTACTCTATATTGTAAAAAATACTCATCTCTCATGGTAAGATACTTTGGTTTATTAAGAAGGCAGGTGCCCCAAAACTATATTTAAAAATAATTCATAATTAATAAAAATTTACGATAGAAACTAAACACTAATCCATACATTTAAATTTCACTTCCTTACTCATGTTCAATGGTCAGGCATAATGAATTAAATAAGGGATATATAACATAAGATATGTGTACACCCAACATGAAATTCAATTTAAAAATAAAACACATAAGTACATTAAATATCCATTTATTACACTTTTTAAAACAAAAAGAAAATCACCCTCCCATTCTAGTTATGAGAGGGTTATAAAAAAAATAAAAACCTATAGAATTAATCAATATTATGGACGAAACTTTGTAGTACATTATATCTATGTCCAAATCCCTTCCTAGATTTTAACAACATAAAAGGCTCATATTTATTAGAAAGAAACACTAAGGGATTGACCTATACTTCTTTAAATATCTTTTTTAAAGGAATGTTTTATTTACCTTGAAAATTTTGAAATTTTTTACCAAATATCTAAAAGAAACCTTATATCCTTATCTCTTTAACAATACACCTAATCGAGGTATTCATAGAGAAAATATTATCTCACATCATAAACTAAACATTATTTGAATTTCCATTACATGTGCATACATATTTCATGATGTGATAACATTATATCATGACATGAGCTCCTATAGTATATCTTTGAATATTTTATATCTTCACACTCACACCACAATTATCATCTTCCTAGCGTGAACTGAAATAATCCAAAATTTAGAGTTTTTTATTACATATTCCCATCATAAGAAAAAATAATTCATGAAGAAATATTTTTATGAAAATAAACTCACCACAAACCCATCATATTTTCAGTGAAAATTATCCATCATTACATGAACTAATTTTCATATTAATTATACACATTTTCACATGAATTGCACATTGTATTCCTGTAATACAAACTGTGGATCTACCAAAATTATTCTTCATCATCATCACCTATTGTATGGAACCGTTTAACTTCACATTGAACTCTTCATTATCATCTTGAATTCATAGAGGCTCAAAAACTTAATTCCGATCTCAATTGGTACTCCCATAGTGACTCTAGGATTTCTATGGTTTTACAGAGGTAAGATCAAGCTTTAAAGTTGTAGTTATGGGAGTTTTCTTATGTCCAGACATGGTGTGAATGGGAACAGTCTTCTATATGAAGTATGTAATGTGTGCGGTAGTCCAATGGAACATTTTTTTTTGTCAAAATGAAATAGTGACCACATAAATTTTCCCCATAGAGAACTTTAATTTGTATGTTCTCAACTTATTATATGTGAATAAAACATGATATAATTGATAAGTCACTTAGGCACTAACCTGTGTTGGAAAGAAAATCCCCTTTCCACTGGTGTTAACCCATACCAATTTCTATCTCCTATATACATATATATGCACTGACCCATGATAGCTCCATGATGCCCATGTACCAGGTCTATGGTCAAGCTGACCAACTACCTCTTGGTGTCTAGTTGGATCCAATGATCCAGGCCTTTAGGTTGTCTACATTTTTGGTCTTCAATATTAAAATAGCTTTTTCAATTTTTTTACTGAAGTATAATCCTATAAATTTAAATAATTTATTATTTTTCAATATTCTATTTCAAGTTATCCCTTACATAAATAATATAATAATCAATGAAACAAATGCATAAAATACTCGGTTAATTAAAAAATTTTTATATTCAATTATAAAAACTACTCATGTAATATTAGATATCAAATCCTCTGATACTAAGAATATTTATTATCCTCAAGCATTCCATATCAACATATATCTCAAATTAATATCACCCTACCAATATTTAAACATTATAGTAAACAAAATCAAACAACTATCAATAAGAGATTAAAATTTCAATTATTAGAAAATAAGAATATTTCTAATCCACACACTTCAAGGAATAAAATTAAAATATGAATTTTAATTTTCCTCTTAAAAAATTACAACACTTCTCCAAAAATCCATTCATATTTCCCAATTTATCATTAATGTGCCTTCCAATTTTGAACCACCTCACTTGAATAATTTTTCTCTCATCATTGATGGTATAAATTTAAATGTAGTTAATATTATAACTCAAGTACATAATCATTACCATAATATTGAAAAGTATATCAAATCTCTACCCTATAAAGTAAAATATCAAAATTTATCATGAAAACTTCACATGAAGTTTTAAATGAATTTGAGGCTTTGGGTAAGTAGACGATAATGTTAAAAACATTAAAGATAAAAAAAGGCATGCTAACTCGTAAGTATTATGAATGAAAAAGAAAATTCGAGTTCAATAATAACATCATCCAGGTATGAAATCACCACACTTTATCGAGATT
The DNA here is from genome assembly GCA_963277665.1 of Viscum album. NCBI lineage: Eukaryota > Viridiplantae > Streptophyta > Magnoliopsida > Santalales > Viscaceae > Viscum > Viscum album. The sequence goes on along the minus strand of OY728153.1, from coordinate 101,279,344 downwards.
CAATAAAAGTCTCCTAAATAAATAAATACAATAATTTTTTCACCCTCTTATTGTTTTTCTATTTTATTTTTTGAAAGTTGTACATGGGAGATATATCAGAGCCCATCCATCACCTATTTGATCGCTTTATGACACTAAATGTAATAGCTATAACATTATCATAGGTTTATTAATGACTATTTTTGACTCTCCTAATACACAAACCATTTTTCCATTTTTTGAAATAGGAATAACAATAAAAAACAGTGAATGATAAGAATGAACCACCCCATATCCCTTGAAAACACCTCAATTCTTATACTGAATAAAGAACACCCCTTTCCACCATAGAAAACCTATCCTACATGATTTTTCAAATGATTATCATTAAAAAAACAAAAATTATGGTAGGAAAGAAATAATAGGCTTGTAATGTGTCTCTTCCCTAATAAGGTCATTCAAGGATTCTATAGGAAAAAAATAAGGATAAAAATGTCAAATGTAGGTATCAAGGATAATATCTTAAAGAAATTAAAATTACTTAATCATTGTAAAAGGGACATTATAATTATATGGTTTTGAAGATATCTCAATGAATTTTCTTAAAGGAAAAACAACCCTAAGTTTCTCTCAAGAAATCTATCATAAATAATAAAAAAAACTAGGTAATTATTTCTCTTGGGAATGAGAACATATGATTGGAGAAATCAATCATAGAAATACACACTAAATAAATTATCAAAAAAAATTTCATAAACTCAAAGAATGCAAAATCTAATAGAAATTTCATTTACATTAATAAACTCATTCCCCTAAATCATGATTTTCTAAATCCATTCTCTTATTATTATCTTTATCAATTCATTCCCCCATTTTAATCATTAAATATTATTAAAAAAATCTATAAAAAAATTCATTATGGTTATCCTAAGAAATTTTTACCTCTTAGATAAAAATTAAAATAGGAATCCAAGTGGGGAATTAATTTTTAGTTTAAAACTCAAAAAAATAATAATCAAAATTTAATGGAGTAAAAAGAAAATAAATAATTAAAACTCATACTTTCCTTTCAAATAAGCTCTTAAAATATTATTTTTCCTTCTTAATTTTCCATCACGGAACTAAAAAATTAAAATACCTATGTGAAAGAATAATTTATATTTATTTAATATAAATAATATAAGTGTAATTGAACATAATTTGTAAAATAAAGTCCAAAACTAAGTCTTAAAAATTAATTCCTAAGAAGGAAATAAAACAAATCAGGCTACCTATGGTAATGTGATTTTATTTATGGTCATTGGCTCGAACATACCTCTTTGATCATGTAATATGAGAATGTAATAGATTTACTAGATTAGATTAATTCAAGACTGATGTTGTGATGCATCCAATGTATCTATACTCCCCCTTTTCCTTGAAAATAGCACCAAAACTTGTTGAGGAGAACAAAAAAGTTAGTACAGTGTTAGGATTTCAAGGATTAGTTTTTTTATAAAAATTTGATATAAATACTCTATTGTTTTCTATTTTGGCCACTATTATAGATTTATAATTATCTTCTCAATCTTAGTAGCCTAAATCTCTTCTTCTTACAACTTTTTAGTTAGAGTTGAAGGTACTTTTTGATAAAATCTCAAACAGGTTCTGCATATACTTACTCCACCATATATATAATATTTGCCAAAAATTTAGAATCCCATATCTAATCATACTCTTCATTTTATTCTTCTATTACAACTTATTATTATTTCTCTTATCCTTAAAAATTATGGATGTGTCTCCCAAATATTCTTTTGATTTGGATTTATGTTTAGAAGTTTCCTTATATTTTCAATCAAAACAATATTCACCCTAATATTTATTATTAAGTTTATATTCAAGGTCAGATTCCTCATTGAACATTTACTATAATTTATAAGAATATTTTTTCTATGACCTCTAATAGTTATAATCCTTCTTTTAAATCTTCCTCATGATTTAGAAAAACTACTCATATAGACATGGGTGTTGTTTTGGAATCCATGCTTGGATTTGAATCTTATTTCTGAGTGCATAAATTTTATATAATAGATTTTCAATTTTAATTACCATATGAATTTGGTATTTAATTTTAATTTTAATCTACACACAGAATAAAAACACCAAAACATATAAAAGGAATGCCAAAGGAAAGAAAAACTACATTAAAATATATAAACATAAAAAAGGGGTGGTGGAAAGACTTTTTCCTAAATGTTAAATCAAAGTATATCCTAACCTAATTACTCAAAAATTGTTCTAAAAACATGGTCATACCATAGTATTATTTACTTCCTATGAAATCAATCTGCTATAAATTTTTAGAAAAAGATAAAAAATCCCCAGATTTACTAATATGTAGTATCATACGTTTGAGTAATACTGTCAATATCATGAATATGAGGTGAAGAATACTCTAAATCAATAATTAAAATCAATATTATATTATAAAATAAAACCAAAAAAACATTTAATTTTAATAAATGCTGAGTGATGTTTATTTTTAATGAGTGAAGAATGAAATAATGGTTTTGAGTAATTATAAATCTAGGTTCATATCATATTAAGGCATGAAAATAATGAATGATAAAAACATGAAGTCGTTAGAATAAGGTCTAAGAAAATACCTTGGTATGGGTTGTTATAATATAGCATAAAAGATCCTTAAATTTCATAGTCAAATATTTTTGGTTTTTAAGAGGATAGGTGACCCAAAACCATATTTCATCATTGTTCATAAATAATTTAGTGGCCATGATAAAAACTTCACACTAGACCACAAAATAAAATTATAATCCCTCACTCAAATATAATGGTCATTCATACTGAATTAAAGGAAAGACACATAATAGAAGATATGAATAAACCTAATATGAATGGAAATTTAAAAATAAAACACCTAGGTATTTTAAATCCACCTTCATTACACTTTATATAACAAAAATAAAGTCACCTTCTCATTCTAGTATTGAGAGGGTGATAAAAATTGAAATAAAAACCTAGGGAATTAAATTATAGTGTGGTCAAACCCTAGAATCAATCTATCTCTAGATCAAGGTCCTCACTTTTATTATATTATAATAAAATCCTTATATTTATATCCATGGAACTCAAAGAGTTTAACCTATACTTCTACAAATATCTCCTTCAAAGGGACACATGATTCATTTGTTCTAATTTTCAAAATACCAAAACCAATATTAGAGAATCCTTATAACTTCATATCTTAAAAAAATATTAACCAAGGAATTAATGGAATAAAAAGTAGCTTGTGACCTTAACTACTTCATCCACACTATCTTTTCATGGGGATGAATGTTTTGTGATGTGGAAACTTTAGCTCATGATATCAACTTCTTTTGTATATCTCTGAATATTTAATATTACCACTCTCACACCACATACATTATATTTTTGATGTGAACTAAAATACTAAAAACTATAGTGTATCTACTTTCATGTTCATTTCATGATCTAAAACCATTCCTTACATGAACATTTACATGAATAAATCACTCACCCCCACCCTACCAACTTTTTCGAACAAACAAACCACTATAGAACGAATTGATATTCATATGACTTATTATAACTTTCATATAACTTGAACATGGACGTCACATGGTTCAAACTATGGCTATATCAAACTTCAATATCAATATCAACTCTTTTTTGTATCCTCCAAAATTCACGGTGGACTCTTCATTATTATGTGTCCTTCACATAGGATGAATAGATCAAGGCTGAACTCAACTAGTTCCCCCATGGTGAATACAATCTTGTAGTGGACTCACAAAGGTAAGATAGAGATTTTTAGTGGTGGTTATGGTAGGTATATAGTGTTTAGATGTGACCTGAATTACGAGGGACTTCATTTTGAAGTTGTTGATGCATGGGACATAAGAAATAATATTTTTTAAAAAATGAAACAGCAACTGTATCAACTTTTTTCACATAAAACTTGAATTATAGTGGTATAAATTTTTATATGAGAATATGGAATGATTAGACCAATATGTATCTTTGGAAATAACCTATTATTGAAGGAAATTTTCATTACCACTGGTACCAACCTGTGCGAGTTTCAATCCTCCCTTCGAAAAACCACACACTGAACTGAACTAGATCCATGATTCCCTTATTATAGTCCCATGGTAAAGATATCCAAATTCCTCTTAGTGTCTATCTATGTCACGAAGTAAATCTGATCGCCATCGAAACTGGCACCAAACTCGGCTCGTGACAAGTCCCAAATTGCGTTCCCGATCCCCACGGGCCGGCACAAGTGCCCGGGTATCATAAAATCAGAATTGGGAATTATTTACCCAAGTTTATAAACATAAAACAACAAATGAATCCAATAAAACGAATCTGGATTTTTCAAACAAAACAATGTTTTAAAAAAATTTAGAATTGAATTACATAATCTGAAACAACTCACCAGGACTATAAAAAAGGTATAAAACCAAAAATGAACAGACCAAGAACCTCAACATGGAAAGAGGCATTGCCCTCAAGCCATCTCCACAACACTGCATCATGAATGACCGGTGAAAACCCGAACTGTTGGCACAAAAGTTGTACCCAAACCCGCGACAACAAAAATATCCAAGTCTATTTACACCCAAGAGTGTAAGTAGTGTGTGAGAAAATTCCCAGTAGGATACCACCACTAAGAGATTCCATGTTATAAACATTCAAAGATGAAAAGAATGCAAGTTTTAAAAAACATGTAATTTATAGTTACAATTTCTAAAATATGCAACTTAAAAAAAAAATCAGTTTTCAAGTTGGATAATTTAAAGAATCAACACTTTTAAAATAAATTCAAAAGCTACTGACTTTTTCCAGCCAAATGTACCATATTCCGATGGTAAGTATAAAGGATGTAATGAGCACAAGAAATAGGAAATAACACCTAGGCACTAGCTAGCCATGGGTCCCAGGTACCACGTATCTCAGTGAGAGTAACCACAAAAAATATCCATTATCATGCATGATCCACTAGTAGGGAACATACCCATAACCTAGTGGTCCCCAATCATCATCATCATAGTTTAGTTAGAGTTGTAAGCGTCAATCTTGCTAAGTGAAACTGAGGCCAAACCCCATGGATTCACTAGAATACTAGTACACGTCCACCCACCTAGATACCTGGGTTTTCCCTTTGTGATCAAACAAATTCAACAATCCAAGAAATATAGTTTTCACATGAAAATATCACTTACACATCACACATTAACCAAACATACCCATGTACATCACACAAGTCACAAATTCCACTTTTCATTCAAATGCATTTTGAAATCAAACTCACACCAAAATAACCCACAACACTTTTTGCAGAACTTTAACAATGCAACACATCCTTTAACAATTTTATAAAGTACCTTCAAATATGTTAAACATCACATAACATCCCACTCACATGTTTCATAAAACCCTTTTTATAATCAAAATCCATTTTTCACATCACACTCACACAAACAACCCACATTACATTCACACCTCTTTCACATTTCCGTAAATCCATTAAACATTTTTATAAATAATTTACAAGAGGATACACATCACATTACAGACCTATTCACATTTAAAATGGTCTATTTGAAAGTATAAAAAACCCAAAAAAAATTTCCAATATGGTTTTATCTCTTACATAAATCATTTAACCATTCAAAACTTTCATAAAATAATTCTAAAGAGTGTACCAAAGCATTTCACATAAAACCCATTTCAAAACCATATTTCAAGGAAAAAATCACACTAATACAAATTCAAAAAAGAATTGTAATCCCAAAAAACATTTATCAAACTACCCCAAGGGTTATACAAACACCACAAACAATACCACAAAAGATCCACATGAAAAGCACATGTTTTCAAAATCACTTTCAAGAAGTACAATAAGGGTTTTCACCTTAAACCCATTAAGAAAACCTCTTTAAAACCTAATGGAACACCAATACCATACCGAATCAGAATTTTCAGCCTGAAAAAGATTTATTAAACCAATTTCATATGTTATAAAACACACCCAAACAATACCCAAAGTGTTACACATGAAAAACACCCAATTTTAAGCTAAAATGAAACTATAAAAATAAATGCTTAACCAAATCCAACATAAATAGTTTTTACACCACACACATAATATTAGGAATATGCATAATAATTAATTCAAGCAAAGTAACTTGTATAGAAATGATTACACATGGAATCACCTACTTTTTATGTCAAAACCCTCAAAATGTGGTGCGAAACATCAACCGCACCACCACCGCACCTCATGGAAGATAAATCCAGCCCTAGACCACAATATTTGATAAAAAATAAACCAAATCAAACCCTAGGTTAGAAACTCAACTTCTGGACATGATGAACTTCATGAAAGGGTGAAAGAAACCCTAAGGAAGGGGAAGAAATCAAGGAAAGAAACACTTTCTTGAAACATCTTGAATCAAACGTACCAAATACCCCAAAATTTGAATCTCCAAGAAACCAAACCTGCTATGGAGGCTCTAATGGGGATGATAGGTCAATTGGGGACTTAAATGGAGGAAATGAGTGAAAATTAAAAGATTTATGAATGAATCAACTTACCTTCTCAAATCTAGACGATTCGAGGAACCCTAGGAAGTTTTCCCTACTCAGCGAGGCAGATGAGGTCCAAAGTGGAAAAATGAATAATGGGCGTGAGGATCGGGATTTTGGATTCAGGTGGGAGGTAGAATCATGGGAATAAAGTAAAAAAGGAGTAAGTTATTAAAGAATTAAAAAAATAGTTTAAAACTGTAAATGGCTCATGAGTTGGCCCAATTCCAAATTAATTTACTCAAACCCAAAATGCTAATGGGTTCAAAAAGGGTCCAAATGGACATGGTGATTTGGATAGGTCCTAGGAGGAAAAGTGGGAAGTGGAATAGATGAAAAATGTTAAAAGATGAAGTATTTATAAAATAAATAAAATTTATTTTTAAATCTGGAATTGGGCTCATGGTTTGGCCCAAATTTTGAAAACCCTCCATTTCCACCAAAATGAATGGACCCCCCCCCCCAAAGAATGGAAATTAAATGAAAAATACATTTAAAATAAGTCATGGATGTGATAATTCTACCAACAATAAAACTTTCTATCCCCTAAAATCCACAGCAAGGCCAAATACAAAAACCAGACCCAACCGATAAACCAAGAAGTAATTTTTTTGCCAAGATTCACCTCCATAGGCCAAAACACCTCCAGTGATCATTTAAGGAAGGATTACTCTCACAACCAAAACATACACCACTTTCCTGAAACAATCAAGAATATTTAGGATTTATCCCAAATGAAAACTCCTCAAACACAATCTGAACAATACTCAATCAATTTACCTAATCAAACAACAACAGCGAACAAAGTTAAACTTACCCTACTATAACTAAACCATTAGGAACTCTTCAATATCAATGTTTACCCAAGTAAGTTGTATGTAGTTAGATATATTTGAATGATAATACCTACTTCCAAGACAAGAATAAAAAAATATGAGTTGCTCATATGAAGAGACACAAATGGGCTCCCCACCAAGAGACAACTTATATTTTTTCCTGAGACAGAATCAAGAAACTAATAGGGGGCCCGAATAGACTCCCTAGTACAAGGGATATACATCCATTATAAATTTCCAAAAGAATATACGTGATACCCATGGTGGGTCTCCATACCACAAGAACCAACCATCTTAACCGACCGGCGTGGTCTGACACGAAAGGACCCCAAAAATTTAATGATTTGGAAAGGCTTCACAGTTATTCCACACAGTTTGGGAAACCGTTCACTAACTGTATAGATCATTATTTCTACATGGATTCCTGGAATATGGTCTCTACTAATCGTGCACAAACCACGTGCTCAACCTGTCTAGCCAAATTTCAATCCATTATCCAAAGACTCAATGAAAACCAAAGGGGGGGGGGGAGATATTGGGTGATGACATGGGTACAAGGCCCTCCACCTATTTCCACCGAATGAGAACAACATAAGAAAAATGATGACACCATAGGTTTAAACTCTTACTATCTTTCATACTAAGGATATGAATTTGTACAAGGTTTTAAACGACACTAGGGTTTCCCCTGACTACACGCCAGCTTCTCTCCAGGACCTATGGCTGGAGCTCAAAATATTGAAGCATCTTCGGCCTCGCAGTTAGGCTGTGGAAAACCCTGTGTGTAACTTCTTCTTTCGGTTCCAAAAACAACTACACTGCATACCCTGATGGGTTCACCAAGACATAACACACTCCATTACTCACTTTACTAAAACCTGACATTTCACTAAAACAAGGTATCAGAAGATTCACACACATCGCACTTTGTTTCTTTGTGTGAGAAACAATAGAAGGGCAGGACACGTATAAACACCTTCCACTAAGATAGAGGATTTGATGTTTTTCCCAAGGGATACATACTCCCAACATAACAGAGAACCTCAAAGGATTGCGCAACCTTCACCTTTACAGTCAAATGAGCACACAACATCACAATGCGTCACTGAACATGACCTTTGCAATTGATAGAAAAAATACATGGAATGAGACCTTATGCAAAGTCCCTAAACAACAGACAAGTCCAAAAAGTGGGCACAATATCCTATCATGACCAAAATCCCAAAATTGGTGGTTTAACAAGAACTCTTGCTTTAAAAAAACTATAAATAACCCAGAGGCCCTCTTAGACACCATCAAGACACTCATCCACACTAACAACCCCAGAACACATCCACCTTTGATGAATTAGGAAACTTAAGAAACTAAGGTATCTTTCAACCTTCCACAAGAACTATCCCACCACAAGAGGATATAAAAATCAATGAAATTAATGGGTGTACACTTAATCAATAAAGATCGATAAAATATTCCTTATATTGATCAACTTAAGGATTTTCCAGTGGCGAAACAATTTGGGTTTCACTTCAATTGTGCATTAACCCTTAATGGGGGCGTACCTCATCCAATGAGAGAACCCAAGGACCCAACCAAGCTGGTACATTGGTCCAAACATTCCACAAACTAGATCCAAACACATAAAGGGAACCACCGTAAAGGTGTCCCGAAACTTATCTCAGAAGAGACTACTAACCGGTCCTTCTACCCAACTTTCCATCCAAACACAAACCCAAAACACGGTTCGAACAATATGGGTTCATAGACTCAAAACATCCCACAATATCAACATTTTCCAAAAACACATAATATACACCATCCCAAACATTTCAACAAGACATCATATTTTTCTTTAAAAACATATCTTTGAAAATAAAGGGTTCAGTGGTTAGCGTATCCACCAATGGTACCCCATGGGCCTCACACATGCATGTTTCTGTGCCACACCGAACACCCTCCTCATATCCTTCCTGGAACTCATCCATTCATTCCATCAACCATCCATAATACCATATAACCCCATGCATGTGGTCTCTCATGAAAATACGAAATGTTAAAATAAAAATTCATTCCACTTTTCAAAACCAAAGCGGTTAACCAACATATCTTTTTTCTCAAAGCCGCTAACCACAAGATCAAAATACCAATTCACATCTTACAAAACTTTTCACAAAGACACAAAAATTTATAAAATAACTCACTTTCATGTTTTTCACATAAATTACAAAACATATCATCTCATTAAAACACCCTTTGATTTTTTAGAAAACTCTACTGGAAACACTTTTTCAAAAACAACTTTAATATAGTTCCTGATTTCAAAAGAGGTATAAGCACAACATTTTTCATTTCAAAATAATTCTAAAAATTTAGTTCCACCATTTCATAAATCAAACCACTCCCTCTTTATTTTAAAATCATTTCATAAAAACTTTTCGCTTCTTAAAACCTTGTCACTTTAAAACCAAAGTTCTAAGATTTGAAAACTAAAGAACACAAGACATCGTGAGAGGAAACCAGTTTTAGTGGGTGACATGGTCATATGGTTGGCGGCCATATTCCAATCACTTCACTATCATAGAGAGTGTTCTAGGGAATATCCCCGACACCACATGGCTTTATAGGCCCTGTGAGCTCACGGAGACCATTAACCCAACTCTCTTTTAATTTCCCCTAATCGTCATTAAACCAAGAAAACCAAAGGACTCCGAAAGGTCTCGACTTCCCCTAGAGACTTGAATCCCTTCATGATGTGTCATGATCAGACAAACTACTCATAACCAACATTCCAAGTCCAGACAATCCTAACTCCAGACTATCCCGGTTGTTCCGCAAATAACATGACCCAAAGAGAGAGAACCTCCTTTGATACCATTTTGTCACGAACCGAATCTGATCGCCACTGAAACCGGCACAAAACCCAGCCCATGACAAGGCCAGAAGGGCGTTATTGATCCCCACGGGCTGGCATAAGTGTCCGAGTATCATAAAATGAGAATTTGGATATATTTACCCAAGTTTATAAACATAAAACAACAAATGAATCCAATAAAACGAATTTGGATTTTTCAAACAAAACAATGTTTTACACAAATTTAGAACTGAATTACACAGTCTAAAACAACTCACCAAGACTATAAAAAAGGTACAAAACCAAAAATAAACAGCCCAAGAACCTCAACATGGTAAGAGGCATCGCCCTCAAGCCATCTCCACAACACCGCATCAAGAATGACCTGTGAAAACCTGAACTGTTGGAAAAAAAGTTGTACCCAAACCTACGACAAAAAAATAACCAAGTCTACTTACACCCAAGGGTGTAAGTAGGGTGTGAGACAATGCCTATTAGGATACCAACACTAAGATATTCCATGTGATAAACATTCAAAGATGAAAATCATGCAAGTTTTCAAAAACATGTAATTTATTGTTATAATTTCTAAAAGATGCAACTTAAAAAAAAGCAGTTTTCAAGTGGGATAATTTAAAGAATCAACACTTTTAAAATAAATTCAAAAGCTGCAAACTTTTTCATCCAAATATACCGTATGCCGATGGTAAGTATAAATGATCTAATGAGCACAAGCAATAGGAAATAACCCCTAGGCACTAGCTAGCCGTGGGTCCCAGGTACCTCGTATCTCAGTGAGAGTAACCACAAAAAATATTTGTTCTTATGCACGATCCACTATTAGGGAACATATCCATAACCTAGTGGTCCCCAATCATCATCATCATAGTTTAGTTAGAGTTATAAGCATCAATCTTGCTAAGTGAAACTGAGGCCAAACCCCACGGATTCACTACCATACTAGTACACGTCCACCCACCTAGATACCTGGGTTTTCCCTTTGTGCTAAAAAAAATTCAACAAGCCAAGAAAAATAGTTTTCACATGAAAATATCACTTCCACATCACACATTAACCAACCATCCCCATTTAAATCACACAAGTTACAAATTCCACTTTTCATTCAAATGCATTTTGAAATCAAACTCACACCAAAATAGCCCACAATACTTTTTTCATAACTTTCACAATCCAAAACACCCTTTAATAATTTTATAAAGTCCCTCCAAATATGATAAACATCACATAACATCCCACTCACATGTTTCATAAAACCCTTTTTATAAACAAAATCAATTTTTCACATCACACTCACACAAACAACCCACATCACGTTCACACCTCTTTCACATTTCAGTAAATCCATTAAACATTTCTATAAAACATTTCCAATAGGATACACATCACATGATTAACCTATTAAAATTTTAAATGGTCCATTTGAAAGTATAAACAATCCAAAATAGTTTTCCAATATGGTTTCACCTCTTACATAAATCATTAAACCATTCAAAACTTTCATAGAACAATTCTAAATAGTGTACCAAAGCTTTTTACATAAAACCCATTTCAAAACCGTATTTCAAGGACAAAATCACACCAATAAAAATTAAAAACATAATTGGAAGCCCTAAAAACATTTATTAAACTACCCCAAGTGTTATACAAACGCCTCAAACAATACCACAAAAGATCCACATGAAAATCACACGTTTTTAAAATCACTTTAAAGAAGTACAATAAGATTTTACACCTTAAACCCCATAAAAAACCTCTTTGAAACATAATGTCACACAAATACCCTACCAAATCAGAATTTTCATCCCAAACAAGATTGATTAAACCAATTTCATATGTTATAAAACACACCCAAACAATACCCAAAGGGTTACACGTGAAAAACACCCAATTTTAAGATAAAATGAAATTATAAAAATAAATGCTTAACCAAATCCAACATAAACAAGTTCCACACAAAAAAACATATTAGGAACATGAATAATAAGTAATTCAAGAAAACTAACTCAGATAGAAATGATTACACATGGAATCACCTACCTTTTATGTCAAAACCCTCAAAACATGGTGCGAAACATCAACCACAACACCGCCGCACCTCAAGGAAGATAAATCCAGCCCTAGACCACCATATTTGACCAAAAAGACACCAAATCAAACCCTAGGTTAGAACCTCAACTTCTGGACTTGAGGAAATTCAAGAAAGGGTGAAAGAAACCCTAAGTAAGGGGAAGAAATCAAGGAAAGAAAAACCTACTTGAAACATCTTGAATCAAACAAACCAAATACACCAAAATTTGAATCTCCAAGCAACCAAACTTGATATGGAGGATATAATGGGGATGATAAGGTGAAGTGGGGACTAAAATGGGGAAAAAAGAGTGAGAATTAAAAGATTTATGAAATAATCAACTTACATTCTCAAATCTGGATGATTCGAGGAACCCTATGAAGTTTTTCCCTACTCCGTAAGGAAAATGAGTTCCAAAGTGGAAAAATGAATAATGGGGGTGAGGATCGGGACTTTGGTTTCAGGTGGGAGGTGGAATCATGGGAATAAAGTAAAAAATGGGTAAGTTATTAAAGACTTAAAAAACAATTTAAAACTAGAAATGGCTCACGGGTTGGCCCAATTCCAAATTAATTCACTCAAACCCAAAATACTAATGTGTTCAAAAAGGTTCCAAATGGACATGGTGATTTGGATAGTTCATAATAGGAAAATTGGGAAGTGATATGGATGAAAAATGTTAAAAAATGAAGGCTTTATAAAAGAAATAAAATTTATTTTTAAATCTAGAATTGGGCTCACGGTTTGGTCCAAATTTTGAAAACCCTCCATTTACACCAAAATGAATGGAAAACCCCCCCAAAAAATAAATAATGGAAATTAAATGAAAAATACATTTAAAAGAATTCATGTATATGAAAATCTAGATCTGAAGGACTAGGACTTTATGCAACCATATTTTTGGTCTTCACAATTAAAATTTCTTTTCCAAATTTACAGCCTTAAGTAGAATCCTCCAAATTTTAATATTTTTTTTCTAGATTCCATTTAAAATTTTCCCTTATATAAATAAAATAAAAACCAATGAAATCAATATATAATATAATCTATTAATTAAAAATATTATAGAATTTAATTATAAAAATTATGCATGAAGTATTAGTTTTCATTGATAAATGATAATAAAAATCAACACTATTGGTATTTCTTAGTGACCTTTGATCTTAAATTATTAGATATAGGATTTTTTATACCTTAAAAAAATTCATGGAATCAATTTATTATCTCTATCTATTCTTATCTTATCAGTCTTTAGATTTTCCCAAATGTTTCATAGAACTCCTTCTTAATTTTGTTTCATATTATTTCCTTATGAATTTTTAATTCTTCTCCCTAAATAATTGATTTAATTCCATTATAAAACCATTAAATTCACATATTAATTCATTCATATAGCACATTTTATCATAAATGAACTTTTCAAAATACTTTTTTCATGAAAAACTCTTCCCTTCTCATTTTGATGATTTTTATATGACCACTACTTCATATAATACTGATGCGGGTCTAGATAAAATATCATTAATTTTTATTAATATCAAATAAACATGATTATAAAAGTTTATAGTAATGTATGGGGGTATTTATAGGCTATATTAAATTCAATTAACCCTTAGATCCTCCAAAAATCTTAGTTAACCATTCATCAAATTCATTGCTGAAAATCATGTAATTAAATGACCACAAACTTATTCTCCCCATATAATACATATTATTCATGAATGAAATGATTAATATATTTTGATAAAAATTATCAACCATATACTATATGAATAAAATATTATCCTCATAGTATACTTAATTTTTGGAAGTGAAGAAAATGAGGCCAAAAACCCACAAATGTTGTAGTACATGCACATAAGATTCTTTTATTTTATATTATCCATATCAAAGCATGGGTATCACATAATTTATTTATCATCTCATAACATCTTCATCTATGATAACTGATCTCACATAGTGACTTATTCAAACTATTATTGTACTATCACATATTCACCATATGATCATTAGAAAATAACCTTTTCATACTATCATTTGAAAACTTTTGATGTAAACTTTTTCCCTTTGCAGTTTTCCCATTATAAGATAAGATTCATCTAATATCACATAGTGGTGATTCATATGCTATAGGTTCTTTGAGGAACAAGATTATTTATATAATCCTTCTATGAAAACCCTACATGTGGTAGACAATGATACAATGCAACATCATTTGGTTCATATAGGCACACCCGATTAAAACTAGTGAATAGTTCCCCATATAAGGACTGTTATACATAAAACTTAACATCTTAGGGTAAATAATTATTTACCATAAGCACTTCTCAATGCCTCAAATAACTCTTATGTAGGTGACCCATTTAATGAATCTTGATATTGTGCTTCCTCAAACCCTGGTTTTCCACCTTATTCTTCCCCACAAATATTCTATGTCTCAAACCATGCTCATATTCACCTATGCACATCACAATAACCCAATATACTATATACCTTTAATCTTTTTTAGGAACCCTAGGTTATAGGATAAATTTGTAGACAATTATGGTTGTAAAATATTTTTTTAATAAACACTTATAAAAATATTTTTCACCATAATAAGACCATATTACCAAGGTATCCTAAAAACATATATCCTTATTCTCAACATATAAAAATAGACTTATTTATACCTCATAAAATTGGTATTTTTCATGCTAAATCAAAAAATCATGGTTTATTCAATTCTTAGTTATCCAATCTTCAATAACACTTCACATCCTTCATCTTTTAATCAATTTCATTTATATACACATTAATACCACTTATTCAATCATTTAAATTAATGTAAAAACATTCAAAACAATCAAAAAAATTTAAACAAAATTGGTTGAAAATAATTAAAACCACATCATCAATTCCAGGGGTTCTTCAGTATCTAAAATAACTTTTATGTTCCATTTTTGAAAGAATTATTCTTAATATATCCACAAAATTTTGTTATTCCTCTTAACAATTCCATTTTATTAGGGTGTGTATGGATCACTATATTCATGTCTTATCCTGTTATTCTTTAGATATCCCTAAAACTATTAAGTTTTTAATTTAGATCCATTATTGTATCAAAATATTGTGATGACATATCTACTTTGATTCATAACAATTCTTAAAAAATGTTTGAAAGTCTCAAGATATTTTTATTTACTTGATATAGAATAAAAATAAGTCATATGAGTAAAATTATAAATAAATTTTATAAAATAATTATCTATATTGGTTGAATTCAAGATAATCAATCTACAAATATCTGAGTGTACTAACTCAAGTGTTTTATGTGTTACAATTTTCACTATAATTGAAAATATAACACAATTTTTCCCTTATGTCACATGTGACGTGTCTTTCACATTGAAGTTTCAGTAGATTTCTCAAAACTTCATGTTTGGAAATTTTAACCATATTATTTTTCCCCAAATAGATAAGGATTCAATGGAATAAAGAGTTTTCTTATTTTATACTCTTTAAACATGAATTTTTAACTTTATAAATATGAAATAAGTGACCATTTATTCTATTTCACTTTAATATAATAATTACATCCATCAATATTTTTATGAAACAATCATTAATCTAGAAGATCACCTCATTCCCTTTATAAAAAATTTGAGAAATACTAAGGATATTGTGGCTCAACCCATAGGAAAATAGAGAATAATTGGATTTATTCTTACTAATATTAGTGTATCCAATTCCTTTCACATTGAGTGATTTTTCATTGTATAAAGTGATAATGAATCCATCATAGCATTAGGGGTACTTCAAGAGTTTTTCATTTCCAATCATGTGTGATGAGAAACCAATATTAATGATCTATAACTTCTCTTATTTTTTATCCTTATAAGCCACATCAATTACCATTTCATGCTATTAATTATTCTTCCTCTTATATGATTTGGAATCATTATGCTTTAGATATATAGATATCTTGGTATGTCAATTTTTAATATTATGTATAGGTTGATCAGACCTCCTATAAGCCATTTCAATAGAATCAAAGGAGTTTTACAATCACACCTTCTCTTTTGGATATTCTTTTTGGGATGGACTTTAGGAATATCATGTTTACTCCCCTAAAAACAACATTTATTTCCAATTGAGGGAGTAGAATATTATTCCATAATGCATAGACATTATTACTATATACTCTAAATTAATAAAACATTCCTTAAATGAGAAATCTCCTAAGATATAAAATTTTATCTTCAAAATCTTCTCATTTATTATTTTATATAGGTTTTGGTTTCTAATATTATGATTCTAGTAAGCCTTATCCTTTACCCTAACCTTTTCCTTTGGCTTGGTCTAATTTTGTTTCTTTCCACACCTATTTTACTTTTTAATTCTCAATACCATCACTAATTTTTTCATTAGGTTCATTTTATATTTTTAGTGTAGAATTCACCTTCTTATTTCATTTACCTCTACTTCCACCACTTAAATTGTAAGAATGAGTGTCCAAATTGTTTTTATTGGAACCTTAAATTACTCACTAGGATTCTAAGTTGCATTAGAAACATTATATACTATTTTGGACCTCTAAAAAACCTCATTTAATTAGTTTTTAACTCTATATATTTTAATTTTATCAAGTAATTATTAGGATCAATTATATTCCCCTCAAGATACTTAAATTCCCCATTCTTAGAAATTAAATTCATAGTGTATATATTAATAATTTTGTCTATTGGTTCAAAAATTGTAGTGAGGTAACCCATACTCTATTTAGACTCAATTTACATATCCTAAATATATTTATCTTTTTATTCATCAAGGAATTTACTTAATAAATAATTCTTTGTCTTTAATTCCATAGTCTCCTTTTCAAGTTTCCTATTTTATTTCAATCACACCATGAGCTCCACTAAAATTTGAAACACTTTTATTGTCACATCATCACTAATTTATTCTTTACTTATACAATATTATTATTATTATTATTATTCACTCTTGGGATATTATATATGATTTTATTTGGACATGAAGGGTATTTCCCTTATCCCTTTGATTCTTCTTATTCTCTTTCACTTACCTCATCATATGATGAACATTTACTTTTTTTGAGAATTTATTTATTCTTTGTTTTATTTTTTTTACTTTTAATTGAAAAAAATTCCTATATTTCATCTGCTATCCATATTTCTCTTCCTTGGTAATATTTTGGGTTGATCGTCCTTCTCTCTTTCCTCTTTATTCGAAGAAAGATTTCTGAAAACTGTCCAAAATTTTCATAACAGCAACACTTAAATGGAATTTTCCCCAATATTTATATTTTCCTCATTTTATGAATTTATAGAATAAATATATAAACTATTCCAAAATTTTGGAACCATATTTAGTATTAGTTTCTTCCTCATGACACTTATATTAATTTATATGATTTGAGTGTTTAATATATTTAAAATCTATTTCCTTTAAAAATTTTCTTTTTCTCCACAACGTTGTCCCTCTTATAACCTCATAAGAAATCAAAGAATTAATGATTTTTTCATTGGTCTACTCATTAAATTCTTGATCATAGAGGGATTAATTATTTTTTAAAATTTTATCCTAGAGGATTTCATCATTTCTTTCATGAAGGTAGAATCTTCAATCCTTTCACTCTGGCATCAAATTGAGCTCCCTTTTTTATTCACTCAAATAGAGAATTAATCTATTAATTCATATTATCCCATTAATACATCATTAAATTGATACTATAAGGTTTGTAACTAAGTCTCCTTAACATTTTTATCTCCTTCATGGTTATCATGGAGTTTTTTTACAGATCCCATTTTCTATATTCATTCCCATAAATCATGTCAAATCTTTCTCTAAGAGTGATAAGAATAATGCATTGTACATTATCCCATATACTTAAATATTATTATGTTCATGAAAAGTGTAGGCCATCCAAATTTGGGAAGATTAAAACTATTCTTTATGATATCAAGAATATCCAGGCCGAATGATAGAAGATAAAAAGCCACCCAATCTCTTGTAGATAAAATCCCTTACCATCGAATATAAGAATTCACTTATTATAGATTGTATTAAAATAATACATTTATGTTATTCATAAATGATATAGAAAATTAGAAAAAAACATAGATCTTCAAGAATTGTACCGATATACACTACTTGAGAGTTTCTCTAAAACCAATTTTAAGGGACTATATGCTCAGAGTACTAAAAAATAGATTCAATAAGTGTCACTGTAATACCACTTTTTAGGCCCAGGATAGATCATACAAATATTGGGGGGGGGGGTGTCATTAGTGAATGGAAACACTAAATATCACTTTTAGACATTGTGATTCCTTGCAATAGTTAATTTTATAAAATATTAATGGAAAAGATGTGATGATTTGATAATGAGTGAGAAGGAAGGCACACACACACATGATGTTTTACACGATTCACTCAACCTTATTATTAGGTGGGTAATACTTGATATGTAGCTGTTGTGATATTTCTTACCATGGTTCCAATTTTGTATCAATTGAATAAGTAAAGGATCAAGTTGATTATATTTAACTCTGAGTACAATATGAATGATGATCATAAAAAATTTGAATGATCTCCACCTACCATAACTGATGTTCATATTGATTTTAGACTTGGTGTAAACCCTTGTTATTCTCCTAAAAATCTTGCTAAATACCTCTAAGAATAATCCTTGAATAGGAAAAACTTTCTTTTTTCCTCACACACCCTCTTCCAGGTGGGTTACCTATTTATTTTTTTCATTACATACATTGTGACATGAAGATCCTCCTTGTGACATTATTCTTAGATATGAAGGATTTGTAAGACCAAATTCTAAGGATCTTAGTGTATCTAAACATTAGTTTTATTGGACATTGTGATATCGCCCATTGATTGTGTTATGTAACATTATATTTATCTCTAACTTTTTAGACACATTGCAGTGTGGTCTTATTTATTTCCCAACACATTGTGGTGTAAACCATTGGTTCATGACATAATGTCTAGTTGACCTCAATTCAACACAACACTTAATTATCTAAGGGTGGTATCCACAATGATTTCTTCTTCTTATAATCTCTTTAGATTCCTTTTTTTGGTGAAATCATCTCTGCTATAGTGATATTTACCATACATTAGGAGAACTCCTTCCTTGAATTATATTAACTTAATAACAAAAACCTTATGTTGTATTGACTTATTCCTTCAAAAAAACCACAATAGTGAAACTAACTCAATTGTGGAATGATATTTATTTTATGATATTAATCCATTAATACATTTGAATAAGATAGGATCATTACCCTCTTATTCTAGGTAATGTTATCCCTTACATAATATTAACTCATATAAGTTTTTGCATTAGCATCTCCTTCATTCCATGATTTTACATCTATAAAAAACATTAATCTTTTCACTCTAATTTATCCTCACTTAACTCTAATTTAATTATAAATCATCCCTAATAAATTTTCAATGAATAAAACTTGAAAAGTCCTTAAATCGTGAATGAATTGTTCTTAAGAAGTTAGTCATAACGTGAATTTAATAAAAAGGTCAAATAAACACCTCACTATAGGATATAATAGTGATTGTGAGAGAAATCCATATGCTTGTGTAAGATCAATTCCATATTTACGATGTCTCTATTGAGATTAACTTAAATCCTTATTTTTTAATTCAACTTCCTGAGGGTTCTACCAGCTTCAATATCTCAAAAATCTTTTCAGATTTCAACCATGTAAGATCTCAAATTGGATAATTATAGACAAAAAACACTTAATAAATGAATTTTCTATAACTAGAGCTATAATCTAGGTCTTAAGGGACCCTGAGTATACTCAAAAAATCACCATAAGGCTTATCAACCAAATCCTAATTCACACACTCTCACCTACCCTAGATAGTCATATTGTCATCTATTGAAATGTATATAATAAATGGAAATTAAAGGGACCACTTACCATTTACAAAAAATAATTGAGTCTCCCAATATCTTTTGTTGACATGGATTTAAAGGTATAAAATCAATAAAGAAAGAAAAACCCCTCAAAAATATAATTTAGGGTGAAAATAGTGAAGAACCTAAAAGAAACCAAGATAAATAGAGAGTGGAAAGAAAGTATTAAAACTAGGTACTCATATCCATTGATGGATAGTTGAATGGATGGAAACCAAAGAAGATAAAAGATAGAAAAGAAGAGGATAAAAGAGGTTTGTAATCCTTGGGATCCCCTTATTTTGGCCAAGTTATTTTTAGAGAGAGTGAATGATTGTGTTTTAATTTTAAAATAATTAATTGTATTAATTATAATTAAAAAACATAATGGCATCTTTCTGGGTAAGTTGTTCTCCTAAGACACTCCTTTACCAAATCACTCACCAGGTACTCATTGAGACTCTATTGGGTATCCAATGGCCTTTTTCATGAAAACTATAATCAACCTCCACCCAAACTTCACCAAAACATCCTATCCTCTAATAAAATTTTAACAACTCGTGGATTTAGGTGTCAAAGAACCATAATATGGGTTGGTTTCCCTCTATTTTATAGATGAGTGAATTTGAATTTTTGGATATGTATTGATGATATGGATTTTAATCATATTTAACATAGTTTTTGTGTTGTTCTAGTGGTGGATGTTTTGTGGGAGAACACTTAGAGTGAGTTCTTAGGTGTTGGGGGATGAAATTATACTATAGGCAGAAGATTGGAATATAACATGAGTATAAAAACTAGATTTCAGTAATCCAAAGTTGATATTTATTTTATTACAATGGTATAAGATACAATGGATCAAAACCTAGAAGATCGATCCATTTATTAGTCTTGGGATACTATATACATACATGATTTCCATATTAAATTGGAAAAATAAAACATAGCATGAAAAATTTATCTCATACTTGAATTTAATTCAAAGATTTCCACTTTATATCTTGCAAAAAGGAAATAATTATAAAGAGTGAACATATATTCCCATTAAAGAAAAACATAAAATGTAATTTACCATTCTCGGATAAGGTATAACAATATGTAAGAGTGAATAATCAATACAAATTCCAATGAAAGTAAACACATGGATAATGATAACCAAATTCTCACTGAATGAAATACATAATGCGAGAAATTCATGATCTTACTACCAATAACTTTTTCCGATACATCATAAATCTTATTATCAAAGCCTCATGCTAATACATTTTCAATAATTAGGTTAGCATACACAAAATACAAAACTAATAAGGCATGACAACTAGTTTTTTTTATGAGACCTGTTGATGCACTAAGGGTATATCTATAACTGTTCCTCACTTTTCACTTATATATGTTTAATTCATTCCTCATATATTTAGACAAAAATATAAAACATAATAAAATGTCTTATCAATAAATAAATATCTGTAATGAATCATGAATATTTCTATAGTAAATGAAATAAATTTCTTAATAAGGTTCCTTCAACTAATACCATATATTGAAATGGTATATGGTTAAGACAACATTGAAGTAGTACAAATGATATTGAATACAAACATGATAGAAAAAATATATATTTTTAGGAGAAAAATAATATCCAATGAATAATGAAGAGTGCTAGAGGACATGATAACAAGAAAGTGAATGATCATAAAGATATGGTATAATATATAAATCATTAAAGGACAATAGAAGACCATAGACCCATTATAAATTAAAGTAAATAAAGGATTTTTATAATTAAAGAGTAAAATTATATGAAAACATTAAAAGGATTTTCCTTATAACTATTCTATTTTTTTTGTAAAAATGATGTTATAAATCATTGTTCATCGTTTTAGAAAATAATTACTTTTTATTATAATTTACTAACTAAAAATAATCAGAATAATGGACAAATGATTTTATTTGAAAATCCATCGAACCTTATCGAGGAATCTAAATAGTGGATAATAGTCTGGGAGGTCAGAAAATTCATTCATGTTGTATACATTAAAAAACATTCCTTTCTCAATTTTATAAAAAAATAGAAAACGACTTGTTTGGAAAACATTAAAAGGGTTTATTTTAAACATTTATAAATAAAGTTAAAGGTATTAGAAAAATAATATTACCAATATTGTAAAAGTATATAGAAAATTACATGAAATAATTTGAAAAACTATGGATATGGAAGACAAATGTTATAGACCTAAAAGAGGAAATACAGTTATTTTTTCATAAAAATATTCTTTCAGTCTTTGATTACCAAAGAGAAGAAAAGTTATAATAAATACATGGGAACCCAAAAAATAACTATAAGAGAAGAATATATATGGGGTAAAAGAAGATATAGAGCTTATAATTATTCTAATATAAAATTGGACATGAAAAATCTCGAATAAGAGTGATATTGAAAAATAAACCATTTAATATTTAATAAATTTCAAATCAAAACACCTAAAAGAGAAAATTTTAATTGAAAATTTAAATAGAATTAATAAATATAATTTCATGATATAATATTTACAAGGGGTATTATATGAACCATATAAAATAAATTATGGGTTTAATATATAATACGTCCCAATATAGTGTAATTGAGATGGAAAACCCTTACCTTGGATTCGTTCTTGGTAGGATGTATTATATCCTCATGAATAATCAATTTAAATTTATTAAATACTCTATTAATGAAATGATTCAGATTTTAAAAGAGGTAAATATACTTTAAATATTTTTTCAAAAATATTTTTTTATTCTCTAAATGTACTTAAGAGGACAGAGGGCTCATTCAAAGGCTGAAGCTCTGGATTTGGGGAAGGTAGACTGAGCCACATAGTTAGTACACAGTTAGTGAAAATCATGTGACTCAACCATGAGGGCCCTACAGGTGATGCATTATTTGTTTAAACCATGTTAGGGGGTGAACAACTGTGTGTGAGAGCTACATAAAAATAAAGAGGGGTCGTAGGGGCTGCATAAGGTTTTCCAAAACTGTGCGCTTATCCCTCATAAGCAGTCCCACATAACTAGTGGTGACACATGGTTATGAAAACCATTAATTCAAAATATGAACCTATTAAAAGTGTGTGAAATGTATATTTTTACCTTACCTTATTTAATACATCTTCCTCCCTTTTTACTGCCCTTTCTCATGCAACTCCCCTAGTGGTTTGAGCTCCTCCTCCCCCTTTACCTAGGCTTTGAGCTAGGTCATTATTATAGACCCCGATTCTTCTATTGTTGGTTATATTGGGTATCTAATAGTAATCCATTCATTCCCCTACTTATTTACTTTTTTATTTCACCCTTCATAATGCTATTTTCATGAAAGCTAATATGACATATTTTTAGAGAATTTGTCTATTACATCATTTTTTCCTATTTTATCCTGAATTAAAGGATGGAAATGAACGAGGAGAGTACTATAAATCTAAGGTATGTGGCCTTGTAATTTTTCCATTAAGTCGAGTTTCTTCATATCATGCACCATCACACCACACAATGGGCCTTTTGAGTATTTCCTTAAAAATAAATATTTCTTTATTTAAATTGTTATTATTGTTATAGGAACTCCCATATACCCTTATTTAGTGTCAAAGGTCTCCCAACTTGACAAGAGATACCCCTTTTGGGTGTGATCATTAAATTTCCTTGAATTTTTGGTTATTAATGTGGAAAAACCACCTTCTATGTGGTGTTTGTTTTCTACATAATTAAATAGGTCTTTGTAATTAAACAAGAAGTGAGTGGTATGACCACGTCATGTGAATTTCATATGAATAATGGTTATGAACTTGATTAAATAGAATTTGAATGATTTTTGAACCATCTATTGGATTATATTAAAGACCGATTAGCCCTAATTTAATGTTTATTATTCATTAGCATGGTGCCCCTTATACTTTTGATAAAGGGGCGTGGTGTCCCATATACACTTGATACTCAGGCGGGGAATCTCATATACGCATGATAATCTGGCATGATGTCCCATATAATTGTGATACTCAGGTATGACATCCTATATAATTATGATACTTGGGCATGGAGTCCTATATAATTGTGATACTTAGGTGTGGAGACCCTTATGATTCATGATACCTAGGAATGGAATCCCTTACTACTATATGAGACTATTGTGACTATTCCTGGATGCCTGAGTTACGCCATAGGTCATGGATAACACTACGTATCTATATAAATGGATATATATGTTACTGTGCATATGGTTCATATATATACATACATATCTACACACACACACACACAAATATATATATATATATGTTGAAACATGTTCAAAGATTTCCTAGCCCATGTCGAAGTAGGTTCTATTCTATGAAAATTAACGAGAGGGACTCAGAGAGACACATTTCTTCTCTCCCAAAGGGCTAGGGTTTCCTCCTTCATAGCCGCTCCCTTCCCTCCTCTGGCGTATCTCGAATGGATTGGCATTAGATCCTTCATGTCAACATCGACTTGGTTCACTATGGCTCTTTCTGTCTTTGTTGGCTCTGGCGAGGCCTCATTTTCGTTACCCTTTATGCTGGAAGGCTTCGACAGGCCTGTTTCAGATCTGGGCGGTTGGAGGTGCTCATCGGGCGATGGCGTATCGATTCGGTGCTCGTGGCTATGGTCTGTCTTTGGCTACTCTGGTAAGGCTTCATCTTTCCATGCTTGGTGGGCATTTTTAGTGGATGTAGCTTCTGATCTGGGATAATGGAGGCATGAAGACAACTTGGATCTTGGCTCATCGTCAGTGTTTGTGGCTTGACGTTAGCCTCAGAATGGTGTAGAGGGGGGAGGGCCTCTTGGTTCGGGCTTTTAGCGGTCCTGCAGTATTCTGGTAGGTCATCTCTTGATGGATCTTGTGTTTCTTATTGATTTCATTTATTGCATTGATTTAGGGGTTCTACTATTTGGGATGAATGAAATTGGAGGTGAAATTAGTGTTCTAGTTGTTCTGATTCTGTTTTTTGGAGGTGTAATGGATGGAATTTTGGGGAACTCAGACAAGGTACAAGGTTTTTCTTCAGAAGAGTTTTGAGCTGGTCATCTTCTCCAGGAATGACTTTTTGGATTTGGAAGATTGAGAGGGTATGGCGCAACCATCGGTACCAGGCCCGTGAATTCTTACACGAGACAACTTCCTGATCATCCATGCTTTGTGGAGGCGCGACTTAATGATATTAATGCTGGGTGCGGAACTTTTTTTATAGTCTTGTTCTGGGTTGAAATCCTATTGTTTTTTCGAATTTTGTTGATGTCCTGATGTCCTTGAAGTCATGGTTTCCCCCACTTTACCCTTAAAAAAGGGATTATCCAAAATCAATAAAAATTTCAGCCTTTGGGCTATTCAATCATGTCGAAGTAAGTAGTGTCAGGCTTGTATCCTTTAGAAACTATAACCGACTTGTTTACAATTTATATGTCTTCTTCACACTGTTATATATGAACATTACCATTTTATAGGAATTGGATGAATTATACTAGACACCTTTTGTGGTGACCTATTGAGTATAACTCACACACTGTTTGGGCCACCGATTGATTCTATAAAGACTTGGAAATTATGTATATTTTTTTTAAATATATGGAATTACCCCGAGACTCTGAAAATTGAAGACACGTGATTTCAAGTATTGGAGAGCCTAAAACAGAATTTTGAACCTTTTTTAATGTACGTTCAGTAAATGTGAAATGACGGATTTATATCTTTTGAACTGGTTCTAGGATTGAAAATACGAGAACCCCATTGGATTCAAGCACTGATATTCACTTAGGTGAAGCTTAACTTCGAACAGCAAGGGTCGGGAAAAAAGTTAATTTTTTGAATTTTTGAAATAAAATTATAAAATAACTCTTTGAGTTATTTTATTATCTTCCCACCATTGAGAGACGGATGGTGGGACCACAGTGTAATGTCAGTCATTAAATAAGATACATTTAAGGACTTGATCCTCTCATTGTGTAACCTCAATGCTCATGGTTTAATTGGTTCATTAATGAGGATTCATTAATGAATCATAATAATGAGACAACGTGGGGGTTAATTTAGTTTATTTAATCAAACCATTGGCATGGGATTTGAAAACCCATGAGAGGATCCTTTGATGAAATGCTGACGGCTTTACCCTCCAACGAAGAACAGTGATCGATCGACGACTGTTGGCGAACTCGGAATAGACTTCGACGAAAAACTTTGAATGCTAAACCCTTTCTTCATCCGCAAAAAAATACACCTAATCTAGGTAGGGGGTTTAATTGTTTATGAGTATAAATTATTTCTATTCCCCTTTATTGAATAATATGAAGAACATGGATCAACCTAGAAATGGGTTGATCCGAGACTTATTTGTTCTTGCAGGTGGTTGTTGTGGGAAATTGATTTGGGTTAAACATTATCTAAAGTTTAATGATTCTTTCCCATGTTATAACACTAATGCGGAGGGCATGACCTGAACTGAACATGGACTAGACCCTTTTCCGAACTTTTTCTTGGTGCGTTCTTCGAGGTTGATTATTGAACGTATAAAAAATGTGATTTCAATGGCCACGTAGTGAAGAAAGCATCCTGGGAGGCCCGTAGGCATAGATGAGATAAAGAACGGACCACCGAAGCGGGTCCGATGGTCCGGAGAACATTATGTTGGGATGCCGGTTCCAGCAACAGTGGCGAAACTAACCATGTACCAATCGGACGACGGTGGCACCGGTCGTGTTCCGGTCGGACGGTGGAGGCACTGGCCACATACCAGTCGGACGGTGGTGGCACTGACCACGTCTTGGTCAGACGGTGGTGGCACCGGCTGCGTGTTGCGCGGACAGCGGTGCGCTGCGGAGGAGGTGCCGCGGTTTCGACCACAATGGTGGAAGACCTATATTTGTGGGTCCCGCTATAGACCGGTCCACTGGGCCAGTCAGTTGGAGGGGTGGTGATGGCCTGACACTGCTGGTTGAAGACCCGAACGGACTCTGTCCATTCGGGGGAGCGTAGACCGTGCCCAACCAATGGGTCACACCTAGCCAGTGGGACATGATGGTCCCATGACCTGGCGGGCCATACCCAACCAGGTGGGCTGGGTAGGTTCTGCGGCCTAGCGGGCTGGACTGAGCCCTTCCAGACCGGGCCATGCTTAGTGAGTTCGGGCCGGGCCCTGTGATTCAGGTTGGTTCGACCCATACCAGGTCAGGTTGGTTCAACCTATAACGGGTCGGGTCAGTTCAACCCATACCGGTTCGGGTCGGTTCAACCCCTATTGGGTCGGGTCGGTCCAAACCGAGTCGGTAGGGTCGGTCCGACCGGGTCAGACCGGACCCAGACCAAATTTTTACCCAATTTCACTTTAAAGGGCCATAACTTCTAAACCGGACGTCTGTTTGATGAACCATCTGTGGTGCCGAAACCATTAGGATGATGTGGACCTTTTGAGATACTCTACTAGGATTTTGAAAAAATTTGGAGTATGACTGAGTTGGATCAAACTAAAATATAACCAGGCCCTTGGTACTAAAATGTCAGTAACTACAGGCTGGGTGTCCGATTGATGTGTCTTTTTTTGTATTGGAACCCTTATGACATGGTGGTTCTTCGAGTTACTTCTTTGTGGGACTTCCGGGCAGTTGAGGTACAACCGATGGATTAAGGAGAAAAATCTATAGAACTCAAGAACACCAAGTGTGGGAATCCTATGGTTGGCTATCAAGTGAAGAGAGAACCTTTATGGATTGGTATCAGTGTGACCCTGTGTGGATCAGAAGTAGTACGACCCGAAGTGGACCAGCCTTAGAGAGACCCATCATGGATCAATGACTTACGAACCAATGTGGATTGATGACTTACAACATTGTGTGGATTGAAAACTTACGACCCTATGTGGATCAACAATAGTGCAACCCTACGAGGACCAGCCTTAGAGATGCCCATTGTGGAGCAACAACTTATGACCCTATGTGGATCGATGACTTATGACCGTATGATGATCGGTAATATAAAGACTTTTTCATGGTTCATAAGTGGGATTTTTTAATGGAATAATATGATTTAGCTTTACGAATAATCATCATTATTCCTATTCTTTAAGTTATATACCTGGAATGAGTTGTCTTTTACATTGTGCTTTGTGATTGAGATCATGCTTTGTGATTTTTCCTTTTTGGAATTATAAGAGACCTTCGGGGGTCTTAGGGTCCCTACTGAGTATTGTTATACTCAACCATGCATAGGCTTCTCCCGCACCTTGTTGTGTCTTGTGCAGATGATGGGAAACTTGAATGAGTCTTTGGAGAGCTAGGGCTAGACGGTACAAGGAGGTGACCAATTGATGTGGTGAGCTGTAGTGATGAGTTTCACCTAACATTAATGTAGGATCCTTGGCAGACAATCTCTGGAGATTGTTTTTTTCCTTTTATTATACTTTCTTTTTAGTTGGGCTTGTATACAAGCCCATTTTTCTTCTGCTCAGACATTTACTTTCAGCAGTTATGCTATGTGTTTTTCTCATTTTGTGTACCTAGTCTATGTGTTTGCAGGTTTAAAGGCAATTCCTTCCCATATTAGGGAAATGACTTTCCGGTGCTAGTCGCCAACCCCTGACCTATGGAAGGCGGGCTTGGGGTAGTCATGGCATGGGCCCCAGGGGACAGGTCATGAAAAATTGGTATCAAAGGAGTCAGTTTTACCACCACCACCTCCGGGTGTTCCACGCCAACCTCAGGAAGTAGGTGGATAGGGATGAGCTCAACTTTAGGTAGTTGAGGCCTACGACCATGATTCTCTAGAGATGATTCAAGGTACGATCTGTGTCTACTCTACCCTAGCTACAGTTCTTATAGACATAGATTCCAATCACTCTTTTATTTCCATGACTCTTGTTTGGAGCTTATAGATTCTTATTGAGCCATTGGCTCGATTATTATAGCTATAGAATCCTACAAGAGGAGATTCGATGATTAAAAACTGGTGCCGACAGTGTGAGCTTACTCTAAGAGGTGAGATATTTGGATGGGATCTCCAAGTAGCGATGTTGAGGCCTTACGACTTCATCTTGGGTATGGACTAGTTATCCACAATCCACGCTCAGATCGACTGCATTTGGTGAAAAGTATGGTGTGTCCATGAGGATGGGACTGAGTTTTCCTTCACCAGCAAGAAGGGGACCTTTACAGCTCAGGATGTAATTTCTCAAAGGAGGGTGTAACTGATCACTCATCAGTTGGGTAGACTTACCCTCAGAGCAGTTGATGAGAGGAGTCTGATCTATCCTATAGTGGTGGACCAGTATGTTGATGTCTTTCCTGATGATGTTCTAGGACTACCTCCTCACAAAGAGGTAGACTTCTACATTGATCTGTACCCCGAGATGACAATGATATCTACACCAACAAATTGGATGTCACCCATGGAGCTTTGTGATTTAACGGTACAACTGGAGGACTTTTAGGGGAATGGGTTCATAAGGACCAGTGTTTCTCCATGGGTAGCCCCGATTTTGTTCACCAAGAAGGCAGACTAGAGTTTGAGGCTTTGCGTGGAATATTAGCTCCTGAACCAGGTGACCGTAAATAACAAGTATCCACTATTGAGGATAGATGTTCTATTTGATCAGCTGAAGGGAGCTTAGTGGTTTTTGAAGATAGACCTCAGATCAGGCAATCGTCAGCTTAGGGTACGAGATGAGAATGTACAGAAGATGAACTTTGGATTCCGGTATGAACACTATGAGTTCTTGGTGATGCCTTTCAGCATGAACAAAACCCCAGTAGTATTCATGGGACTCATGAACATGATATTTCTGCCTTACCTCGATCGCCTCATAGTGGTCTTCATTGATGACATCTTGGTATACTCAACGTCAGAGGAGGATCACACCACTCATCTATAGATAGTTTTGGATACACTATGAGAGCACAAAATATATGGTAAGATTTCGATGTGCCAGTTCTAGATATAGGAGTTCCACTTTCTAGGACATGTTATCTCGGAGGATGGAATTGAAGTGGAACCAGTGAAGATAGAGGTAGTGCTTGCTTGGGAGAAACCCAAGAGTGTGACAGAGGTGTAGAGTTTCTTAGGGTTGGATAGGTACTATCGGAGATCCGTACCTAAATTTTCCAGAGTATAAGCACCCTTTTTAGCTTTGAAAAAGAAGGGACAACCTTTCTTGTGGATAGATAGATGCTAGTAGAGTTTCCAAGAGATGATTTGGAGACTGACGAGTGCCCCCATCTTGAGGCTACCAGAAGAGGGCATTGGAAATATAGTCTATTGTGAAGCATCAAGGTCCGAACTAGGACGTGTACTAATGAAGGATAGAACAGTGATCACCTATGGGTCATGATATTTGAGACAACATTAGCATAATTATTCTACCTGTGGCCTATAGTTCACAGTAGTGGTATTTTACTTGAAGATGCGGAAACACTACTTGATGGTTGAACAATTTACTATCTAATATCATCACAAGAGTATCAGGTATATCTTCTCACAAAAGGACTTGAAACTAAGACAGTGGCGATGGATGGAGTTCCACTAGGGCTATGACATTGAGAAATTCTACACTCCTAGGAAGGGGAACATGGTGGCAGACACACTCAACATGAGGTCTGGTTTATAGTTGTTGAGTGAGGTGACAAAGTAGCTAGCCACGTTGTAATTACCATTCATGGATAGTGATGGAGAAACTTACCTCCAGTCTATGACAGTCACTTCTACACTCTTTTAATGAGTTAGGGAGGCACAACTTGGGGATTTGGACTACAAGACTCAATGTGCCCAAATATCCTCAGGATAGGCTCCTGGAGGATTTTCTAAAGGTGGAAAGCATGTCATCCTTTTCAGAGGACACACCATGGTACCCATGACACTATGAGAGGAGGTATTAAGGGAGTTACACACATCCACTTTGTTGGTACATCCTGGTGTGGAGAAGATGTAGCAGGACCTCTAACATCAGCACTGGTGTCCAGGGATGATGAAATCAGTGGTAGAGTTCGTTTCACAGTGCCTCACTTGTTAGAAAGTGAAGGAAGAACATCCGGTTCCATCAGGATTAGCATAGGCAGTTGAGGTTCTATAATGGAAGTGGGATGGCATCTCCATGGACTTCATGACAGGGATACCATGTACGTCCATGGGATACAATTCCATCTGGGTGATCCTTGACTGAATCCCCAAGTTGGCCCACTTCCTACCCATCTGAGAGCATGGATCAGTTGAGGGATTGAGACACCTCTACGTACAAAAGATAATATGACTTCACAGGGTGCCATCGATGATCATCTCATATCAAGACACACGTTTTACATCCTGGTTGTGGAAGTGATTTCAAGAGATGTTCGGGAATCAGCTACGTTTGAGCACCGACTTTCATCCTCAAATAGATAGTTAGACGGAGGGGACCATACAGATGCTTGAGGACATGCTTCGTACTTGCATCCTTGATTTTGTCCATAGTTGGGAGGATCACTTTACCTTGGTGAAGTTCACATACAATAACAGCTATCACTACACCATCAACATGGCACAATTTCGGGCCTTATACGGGCAACCATGTGGATCACCTCTATGATGGACCTACCTAGGGGAGTCAATACCTTTGGGTCCAAAGTTTGTACGGTCTACCACTAAGATGGTGCAGATCATCCAGGAGTGGATGAAGACTACAAAGATCAGGTGGAATTCATATGCTAACAGAAGATAAAGACCCTTGGAGTACAAGGAGGGAGACCATGCCTTTCTATGGGTCTCACCTCAATGAGGTTTGCAGAGATTTGGATGGGGCGGTAAGATATCTCTAAGGTTCACTGGACCTGTCTAGATTCTTTGTGGAGTTTAAAAGGTGGTTTACCGCATATATCTTCCCTCACATATGCACAAGGTGAATGATGTTTTCCACGTGTCACAACGGAGGATATATGTGCATGATCTATCACACGTCATCGACTAGGGTGAGCTAGACATTAACAATGGGGAAACATTTTCAAGAGTTCACAGTGGAGATAGAGGATTGACATGAATGGGTACTTCATGGATGTTTGATTCCTCTGGTGTGCATTTGGTGGCAGCACAGGATCCTTTAGAGGAGCACATGGGGGAGGGAGGCACAAATTTGTGATCAGTAGCCCCATTTGTTTTCTTATCCTTTATTGTGGATTTTGAGGACATAAATCCCTAAGGTGGGGAGAATGTAAAGACCTGGAAATTCTGTATAATTTTTTTAATTATATGGAATTACTATGAGACTGTGAAAATTGAAGGCATGTGATTTCGAGGCCCAGAGAGCCTGAAACAGAATTTTGAACTTTTTTAAGGTATGTTTAGTAAATGTGAGAGTGGGGATTTCTATCTTTTCAACCGGTGCTCAGATTGAAATCTGAGGTCATCGTTGAATTAACAGTGCCTGGATTCACTTAGGGGAAGTTTAAATTTGACCAGAAAGGGTTGGACAATGAATGTAACGCCCTTAACCTAGTTATCCATATTCGATGCATTAATACATAACATTGGCTTGATAACAAGAGATCAAGTCTCGAAAGACCGATTAGTTTAGTAGCTTTATAAGTACTAGATACATACATAAGTTTTACATTACATTATAAAAAACAAAAACAATGTGTCCCCTTTGAACACACTCATATCCCTTAACCTATCCCTGCAGGTCAAGCATAATATACTTCTTCACATACTGGAAAAGAGAAAACATAATAAAGGGGTGAGCTCAGATGCTCAGTAAGGATAACAATATGGTAGAAACTATCATAAATAAGCATAAACATTTAAGGCAATGTATAAGACTAAGACACAATCCTTTTAAACTTAAACTTCAGCATAATATAGCAATGATAAATCAAATAGTTCCATTTAATTATTCACATGTATATTCTACTAGTCTAGTAATCACATGTAATATCAATATCTAATTTCATATTGATGGAATGCATAATGATGGACATTATAACCACATAGTCAAGGCCACATTCCAAGACTACAAATAAGATTTTGTCAAGGGCTTGTGCCAAGAATCTAATTTGTCTAATGAGACCTACCAATGCATCGAGGAGATATAGTGGGCTCCACCTATCACTTACTAATTCCAATACATTCCTCATATGAAAAGTTTGAAACATAATCTAAACATCCGTATTAAAACCTACATACGAAATGTCAATATTTTTACCACAAACTATGAATGGTATAAAAATAGCTCATCCAAAGTCAAACATAACTCATTTAATAGAATATGTAAGATTGTATAAATCAACCTAAATTAAAAATAAATAAGGATATTGACATAGATGAAAATAATCAATAAAACTATTTGAGAGAAATATCCCCTTTTTCTTGAGAATAGTTAAAAGTTTCACTATTCATCAAGAAGCTGTTAAAAATTAGATTTTTGAATCAAAGTATCCCATAACACTTTAAAACTTTTTAAATTAATTTTCATTTTAAAACATTCATGTCCATATAAATAAATTCTTAAAACAATTTTTAAAACATGGACATTAATGAGAATGATTTAGAAGAATAAATATTTAATACATTTAAAATGATATTTTAGTTAGAGTTCCTAACCAAATGAGAGACGCTTGAATAAAAATAATTGAGGCAATAAAAACATTATAATATCATGATAATAAAGGTATTCATGATATACTATGTCAAATTACAGTATATACACCATATAAAAGTGAATTGGCACATAACGAAAAATAAATCTCAATGGAATGTAAATTGAGATGAAATCCCTTATAAAGACCATATCCTTAGGTTAAGGATAAATCAATGACATAATTTTTTGTGACAAATAAAAATACACTCAATATTTATTTATAATCAGTGTAAATAAATCAGAGGACATTCACACACATTCTTGTAAAAACAACACCAATGACATGGATGTTTAACTCAATGAATGGAAATTGAGTTAAGATTACTCTTATCAAGTTCATATCGATGACTTGAGAATTTATAAATGGAGTGATTATGTGTATCAAAATTATATCCACAAAAAGGGGAGTTTAAATTACTACATAAGTAAATAAATAGTGATTTCATGCATAATCTTGGAGTAAAATAATCAATGAGGTTTGCGTAGAACCCAATGAGTGGAAATTGAAATTACAAATTCCCTTACCGATTTGGTAACTTACAAAACAAACAACACATGAAATAAGGATAATACAATGAATATTTAAATACCCACAAATTAAAGTATATTACAAAAATAATACAATCATGGGAAGTAAATACACCACACAAAAGGAAGTAGTGGAAAATATAGCATGAATCTTACAAGAATAAAAAGTTAGATGAAAACCCCTTACCATGTACTTTTCCGTAGTATAGGGTAGGTTAACTTCCTGTATGATGGTGAAATAATTGTTATTAAATTATACATTAACCACATATATAAATATTATATCATATATGATCTTCTAATATTGCTTTTTTAATAATATTTCAGTAGTATCATTGTTTCAGGTGTTAACTGATTTGTTTTCCTTTATATGTTTTGTTACATAAGTCATGTTTGATATGGATAGGATGTATTTGATTCATATCTAAAATGATATTAAGTTGTTAAAAATTATTTTTAATCATAAAATGAAAATTATTCTTGAATGGTTACGATGAGGAATGAATCTCATCGCGTTAATGGAGAAGGTAATCTGTACGTACGCACGAGCGACAATACCATTCTATTGATGATGAAATAATATGTAATTGTATGGTATATCATATATAAAGAATCATTAACATGTTATATTTATTATTTAAATCAATTATACTCATTATTATTCTCATCCAAATGATGAAGTGTTGAATAACAACCTACACCACGACGTGGAGACGGTAAGCCATACATACGCATGTATGATGACTTTGTCATTCATAGGATGGATATAATAATGAATATTGTTATATAATATTTATACTAACATAAAAATATGTAGAAGTTACTAGAGTTATTATTTTGGTATGGAAACAACAAAGAAAGAGGAAGTGGAAGAAGAAAAGAACTTTAAAAGAAGTGATGAAATTATTACGTCTTCTTCAGGTGATTCATTTTGATTTAATCAAAAGGGATCCTTAGTTTGGATTATAATAAAAGTAAGGACTAAATTTTGAAGTGAGGGTAGTTGGGAGGATATTTGATCAGGGGTTTTCCAAGAAAAATGGCTTTGGAGGTTTGATTTTGAGAGAAGGGGAAATACCCTTTTATAAGAGAGGTGAGGGTCACATTAAGAAAAGCTTGAAATATTATTTTATTATACAACCATATTTGGTTTTTAGTGGCTCCAAAAGGATTTATTTCTAGGATAAGGTGGTTCTGGGTAGAAAAACTCTCAACCAATAGGTTTTAGACAGGTTTAGGTCACCATATTAACCTTATCTTTTAGATTTAACTTTAGATAAATAGTTTAACTTTTACCATGTCTTCTTGTATTATTATAATAAATGGTTAATAAACTTACTATAAAAATAAAATAGGACCTAAAGTGGTTCATTATTGATATATCTAACCTTATATAAGTACTATGGCCAAACATTATATTTTTAGAAATATTATATCAATTAATAATATTGTATTTGTTTTAAAAACTCATTTTTGTCAATTTTGACACTATTTAGTATTTGGTTTTTGTGAAATTCATAAAAACTTTATCACTTAAATTTTTTTTAATCCACCATAAAATTTCATATTAACCTATAAAATTCATGGAATACATCAAAAGTATCAATTTAAAATTACATTAATATTTATAATATCAATTATTTTAATCTTTCAATAATAAGGTAATTACTACATCATCATTTTGTCATAAATAAATTTAATTATTTAATGTCGAAAAATTATAAATAAAATACCATTATGTATGAAATATTTTTATATTTATAATGAATATTTATATTCTAATTTATCTTATGTATAACCCTATATTAAAAATGGTTTAGTTATTAAACTTTGAATTTAACACTTTTAAATCTTCTTAAAATAAAATAATAATAATTGTCCTAATCTAATCCAAGTGAACCAAAAGGATAATATTTTTTCCTAAGTTTTATTTTTGTCAAAATACACTTATCCAATAGAATTAGGACACCTGTTAGGGTAATTATAATATAATTTTTACCTTTAATTACCCTATTTACTTTTAACCGTGGTAAATAAAATTCAAAAGTTACTTTTCACCAAATATTATTTTCATCCTATTGAACCAAATTTTAATTAATTATGTCAAACATGTCTCTCAGATTTTTGAAATTCAATTCACAGAAGCAGTAAAATTATGTTTTATGCAAATTTGCAAATGTGTCTAAAAGGCGAGTAAAAGACGGTAAAAAGTTCAATAAAATTTTATATATCTAATCTTATTATAAAATGACTTGAATGAATTAAATTGGAATAATATAAGTATTATGTATCTATTTTGACATTAAAATAAATTTAAATTAAAAATAATTATTTAAATAAAAAGTCATCTTTAAACAATAACACAATGTTTTTCACTATTCATAAAAATTTATAGTTTTTAGAAAAATACAAAAAATTCACCCAAATATAATTTTGATATTCCAATTTCAAAAATGATGTATATTTTACCAAATTCAAGAAAATAGAATTTTTACAAATTAATTTAAAAAATTATTCCCTTTTTCAAAACCAGAATGCTGGTTTTTGAGAAGTAAAAACTATCAAAAGATTGATATGTGTTTATGTCCAATTTAAATGTAAAATTACATTCAATGACCAAAATTGGATTAAATGATAAAAATATAATATAATTATAATTCTAAAACCATTTAAATTTAAAATTTTACATTATAAATTATTTTGATTAAAAAAGTTGTTTTCAATTAAAATTTAGTATTTTTCACTATTTATCAAAATATGAAAGTTATTAGAAAAGCACCAAAAATTTATCCAAACTAAATTTTTATGTCCTTATTCTAAAGAAGAAGCTTATTTTTTTCATATTTAATATATAAAAGTTTCAAATATTGGATTTAAAAAGGGTTCTCCATTAAAAGGAGGTAAAATTTCATTTTTTTAAAATACTTATTTTATCTGAAAAATTGAATTTTTTATTATATTATGTCTAAGAAACACATAATATGGATGTTAAGATTATATATAAATTTCAAAATTTTGTAATTACTATTCATAAACTCTTTTTTAAATAGCAAGTTTGATAGGTCGTGGTGCGCTTGAACTCGGTGTTATATACTTCACACGTTATCATATTATTCAAAGAGAAACGTACCATGGAATCTTGGGGTGTTACATTATTTACTCCTTCATTAAATTGAATCCTAGAAATTTTAAATTGTTCTTCGAAAATAAAAGGTTAAAAAATAGAAGATACCTTTGTTGAAAACCCACATTAGAAAACAGTTTAATAAGATTTAGTCTTAATAACAGGGAAAGAGAAATGAAAAATTCACCACCAAATTAGGATTTCAAATAGGAGAACATTAGTGGAAATTATAATTGGAGGAAAAATATAAATATTTATAGGGATTGATTGAGTTCATCAATCACAAACAAGTGAATGGAAAATTGAGGGTCTCAAAGCCATAAATATATGATGATTTAAAATATCACCAGTTCAACAAAACACAAGGTATTAGGATAACATATTTTTGGTTTTAATATCAATTCCCTAAAGTTTAAAAATTATTTTATTCACAGAATAGGAAAAAAATAATTGACAAGTAGAGTTCTATACTTTAACTAAGTTATACCAAAAACTCATCTTTCACTCCAAAATATAAGTATTCAAGACGACTTGGTCACACATGAAGTTCTAGAATCAACTTCTAGAGAATCACATAATCCCAAAAAGATGAACTATATATTTCCCTTATCTTTATACATTAACCAAAACCAAAATGGTTAGTACAAGATCAGCTGATCCCTAAAAAGGATAATCCTTTATAGAAAGAAATACTACTCTTAATCTCTAAAATTAAACAAAAAATACTCAAATTTCAATAAAAACAATTAAAAAAAAACAATTGCCCTTAAAATTCTTCAAAATAATTCAGACTAAGTTTGAAATCTAAAATTAATAAGGATTTGATCACATAGTCTTCCACGATAAATCTTAACATTTATCTCCAAATAACATTGACTACTCTTAAAGTCGCATACTTAAAAGTAATTAACCTAATCACCTATTCTCTATGATAGGTTAATCATTTTTCATAAATAACCCAAATCTCTATAAGTCCACAAAAAAACATACATTCTTCCAAAATAAAAATCCACCATTACTCCTCAAATGAAATCCCATAGTATTCTATTTTCCTTAGGCATATAGTGTTCCCAAAAGAGCAAACTTCTTCCAAAATAAAATTTATCACTTAATCACCAAATCATTTTCCTATACTAAGGATAAATAATAAGTTCCCAAAATCAATATATTCTCGATCAATAAAATCATTTAATTAAAAATAATTAGTTATAATAACCAAGGACTTCACGTATTCCAGTGGAAGATGATAAATCCCAGTCGCACTTTAGTTGTGGGTTCGATTCCCACAGCTCTGTCCAACGTGATGGGTTGTCACACGGTCTGCACATTGTCCTTTTTAAAAAACTATATATTTTTATAACATTACAAAAATGAGATAAATTCCTCAAAAACAACCATAACATATTTTAACCATAAACGTTATCTCATACCTTTCATTTTCTTCCCAAAAACTAATAACCTGTAATTGAATCAAATTCAAGTACCATATAAACCCAAATGTTTCTTTATAACTATATCCACAAAAGAAAAGATAATTTTTCCTCAAATATAATTTTCACATTACAAACTATAGGGTTACACATAAAAGAGAAAAGTCTTCCAAAGTAATCCCATCAATAAAGAGCATTAATAATTTTAAACATTTCTCCATACATTTATTCCCACAAAGGTTCTTCCTTGACTTAGAGGTTATCCTATAGAATTGGAAATTGTATTAGGTAATGCCTAGGTCCCCTAAATTTACGAAAAATGACTGTAAATGGATTCTTTGGATCATTTTTATTTTCTTCCATAATACTCTTCATTTTTTCATGGAAATTATTTACTTTATGTCCTTCTTTCCCACACATAAATCATTTCTTTGTTCCTTTGAGACACTTTCCTGGGTGTCTCCTTCCACATTTCCTGCATGTTGGAAAATGAGCTTTCTTTTTTTCATGTTCTCTACTATTGGATATCTTATCATTCTTCACATTTCTCTTCTTTATTGAGTTCGGAAGTTGGATAATGTATATGTTGTTGATCATATTTTTGGAAAATTGATTCGGTATGAAAATGATATCGTTTACGCCTATCAACATTCCATTTCGTTACTCATTTCAACCACCATGCCCACCTAGTACATCATGTTCAATGTTACTATGACATCATTGGAATCTAGCCATTGACTAAAACCAGAAAGTAGAGTGTGAGTAACAATAGTCATAAAATCATTAAGAGAATATCATGACACCTTATTTTCAATCTAAAACACAAAATGATTAATAAAGGTTATTAATTCTGACCTCATATTAAAATCCTTCAAATCAGTTTGTAAAGAAAACATGAATTATCCTAAGCATATCCCCCAGGAGTGTCGTAACCAAGAGTGCAGAAAGGCCCATTGTCGTGTACTTGGATACCCCGGGTCAATCCCGAAACTCCTTTTTGGAGTTTCAATCCTAGGTACATCTGTGCCAGAGCTGCCTCTACCCGATCGTATCCAGAAATCAATGTATTTCTTAGAAAATACAAAAAATCTCCACATTACCAAAATTCTAGGAATTTCTTCTATACTAATCCTCAAAGTCTATCTTAGGGTAATGTTCTGTAATCTGATTTTTTCTAAATATAGCTTCTATGGTTCATAATAAACTTCCTCTGATACCAACTGTAATTCCCCAACCTGAGTTACCCAAAGTCGATGCATTATTACAAAACATTACCATGATCACAAGAGATCAAGCCTCAAAAGACCAATTAGTTTAGTAGCCTTGGAAGTACTAGAAACATACATAAGTTTTACATTACATCATAAAAACAACAACAACAATGTGTCCCATTTGAACACAATAATATCATTTAACCTATCCCTAGAGGTCAAGAATAATATACGTCTTCACATCCTGGGTAAAAGAAAACATAAGAAAGGGGTGAGCTCAGAGGCTCAGTAAGGATAACAATACGGCAAAAACTATCATAAATAAGCATAAATATTTAAGGCAGTATATAAGACTAAAACACAAATCTTTTAAATATAAACTTCAGCATAAAATGGAAAAGATAAATCAAAAAGTTCTATTTACTTATTCACATGGATATTATACTAGTTTAATAATCACATGTAATATCAAACTAATTTCATAATGATGGAAGGCATAATGCCAAACATTATAACCACATAGTCAAGGACTCGTTCCAAGACTACAAATAAGATTTTGTCAAGGCATTGTGACAAGACACTAATTTGTCTCATGAGTCCTACCGATGCATCGAGGAGCTATAGTGGGATCCAACTATCACTTACTAAGTCTAATGCATTCCTCATATAGAAAGGTTGAAACATAATCTCAACATTCATATTAAAAATTTCATACGAAATGTCAATATTTTAACCACAAACCATGAATGGTGTAAAAATAGCATATCCGCAGTTAAACATAACTCATTAAATACAATATGTAAGATTGTATAAATCAACCTCAATCCAGAATAACGAAGGATATTGAAATATATGAAAATAATCATTAAAAATATTTGAGAGAAATATCCCTTTTTCTTGAAAATATTTAAAAGTATCGCTATCTATTAAGAAGCTGTTAAAAATTAGATTCTTGAATCAATGTGTCCCATATCACTTTGAAACTATTAAAAAGAATTTTAATTTTAAAACATTCATGTCTAAATAAATAAAACCTTAAAACCATTTTTAAAACATGGACATTAATGAGAATGATTTAAAAGAATAAACATTTAAACCATTTAAAATGGTATTTTAGTTAGAGTTCCTAACCAAATGAGAGAATCTTGAATAAAAATAATTGATGTAATAAAAACTTTATAATATAATGATAATAAAGGTATTGATGATATACTAGGTCAAAGTACAATATATACACCATATAAAAGTGAATTGGTGCATAACAACAAATAAATCTCAATAGAATGTAAATTGAAATGAAATCCCTTATAAAGACCATATAATTAGGTTAAGGATAAATAAATGACATATTCATGTGTGAAAAATATAAATCCACTCAATATTTATATATATTTAATTCAAATAAATCATAGGAAATTTTCACATATTCTTGTAAAAACAACACCAATGACTTGGATGTTTATCTTAATGAATGGAAATTGAGTTAAGATTACTCTTATCAAGTTCATATTGATGACTTGAGAATTTATAAATGGATTTATTTTGTTCAAAAAAAGTATATCCATAAAAAGGGGAGTGGAAATTACTACATAAGTAAATAAATAGTGATTTCACACATAATCTTTGAGTAAAATAATCAATGAAGTTTGTGTAGAACCCAATGAGTGGAAATTGAAATTACAAATTCCCTTACCGATTTGGTAACTTAAAAAAAACACCACATGAAATAAGGATCATTAAATGAATATTTAAATATAAATAAATTAAAGTACATTATACAAATAATATAATCATGGGAAGTACATACACTACACAAAAGGAAGTAGTGACAAATATAGCATGAATTTCACGAGAATAAAAATTGAGATGAAAACCCCTTACCTTGTACTTTTATATAGTATAGGGTAGGTTAAACTACTTTATGATGGTTAAATAATTGTTATTAAATTATACATGAACTACATAAATAAATATTATATCATATATGATATTCTAATATTGATTTGTTAATAATATTTTAGTAGTATCATTGTTTTGGGTGTTAACTGATTCGTTTTCCTTTATATTTTTTGTTACGTAAGTCATGTTTGATATGGATAGGATGTATTTGATTCATATCCATAATGATATTAATTTCTTAAACATTATTTTTAATCATAAAATGAAAATTATTCTTGAATTGTTACGATGGGGAATGAATCTGATCATGTTAGTGGAGACGGTAATCCGTACGTACGCATGAGCGACAATACCATTCTATTTATGGTGAAATAATATGTAATTGGATGTCATATCATATATATATAATCATTAACATGTTATATTTATTATTTAAATCAATTATACTCATTATTATACACATCCAAATTATGAAGTGTTGAATAACAAACTACACCACGACGTGGAGACGGTAAGCTGTACATACACACGTATGGTGACTTTGTCATTCATAGGATAGATATAATGATGAATATGGTTGTAAAATATTTATAATAACATCATAGTATGTATAAGGTACTGTATTTATTATTTTTGTATGAAAAAAAAGAAATATGAAGTGGCAGAAGAAAATAACTGTTAAAGAAGTGATGAAATTATTACCTCTTCTTCGGGTGCTTTCTTTTTTATTCGATCAAAAGGGCTCTTTAAGTTAGATTCTGATCAAATTAATACCTCTATATTGAATTGAGGGTAGTTTTGAAGATATTTTATTAGTGTTTGGATGAGCCAAATTTCTTTTGAGGTGTGATTTTGAGAGAAGGAGAAGTACCATTTTATAAGAGAGGGGAGGGTCTCTTTAGAAAAAACTTGAAATATTATTTTATTATAAAATAATATTCGATTTATAATGGTTCAAAAAATATTTATTTCAAGGTTAAGGTAGTTTTGGGTAGAAAAACTCCCAAACAATAGGTTTTAGACAGGTTTAGGTCACCATATTAACCTTATCTTTTATATATAACTCTTAGTTAAATAGGTTAACTTTTACCATTTATTCTTGTATTACTATAATAAATGGTTAATAAAATTACTATAAAAATACAAGATAACCCCAAGTGGTTCATTATTGATATATATAACCTTATATAATTCATTAGGCTGAACATTATATTTTTAGAAATATTATATCAATTAATAATATAGTATTTTTTTAAAACTCATTTATGTTAATTTTGACACTATTTAGTATTTGGTTTTTTTGAAAGACATAAAAACTTTATCACTTAGAAAAAAACTTATTTAATCAACAATAACATTTCATATTAACCTATAAATTTTTTGGAATACATAAAAAGTCTAAATTTACAATTATATTAATATTTATAATATAAATTATTTTAATCTCTCAATAATAAGGTAATTACTGCATCATCATTGTGTCCTAAATAAATTAAATTATTTAACATCTAAAAATTATAAATAAAATACCATTATGTATTAAATATATATATATTTCTAAATAATATTTATAGTATAATTTATCTTATGTATTACCATATATTAAAAATGGTTTAGTTATTAAACTTTGAATTTAACACTTTTAACTCTTCTTTAAATAAAATAATAATAAATGTCCTTATCTAATCAAAGTGGACTAAAAGGATCATATTTTATTCCTAAGGTTTATTTTTTTCTAAATAAAATTATCCAATAGAATTAAGACACGTTTTAGTGTAATTATAATATCATTTTTACCTTTAATTACACTATTTACCTTTAATCGTGGAAAATAAAATTCAAAAGTTACTATTCAAAAAAATTATTTTCATCCTATTGAACCAAATTTTACTTACTTATTTCAACCA
The DNA here is from genome assembly GCA_963277665.1 of Viscum album. Taxonomy (NCBI): domain Eukaryota; kingdom Viridiplantae; phylum Streptophyta; class Magnoliopsida; order Santalales; family Viscaceae; genus Viscum; species Viscum album. The sequence continues at coordinate 101,235,299 of OY728153.1, read as the reverse complement.
TGTCTCTTGGATTTTTAAAATTCAATTCACAGAAGTGGTAAAATTATGTTTTATGCAAATTTGCAAATGTGCCTAGAACGTGAGTAAAAGACGGTAAAAAGTTCCACAAAATTATATATATATAATATTATTATAAAATGAATTAAATTAATTAAATTGGACTAATATAGGTATTATGTATCTATTTTTACTTTAAAATAAATTTAAATAAAAATAATTATTTAAATAAAAAGTCGGCTTTAAACAATAACGCAGTGTTTTTCACTATTCATAAAAAATTGATTGTTTTTAGAGAAATACCAAAAATTCACCCAAAGCTAATTTTCATATTCCAAATTCAAAAATGATTTATATTTTACCAAATTTAAAACATAGAATTTGTATTAATTAATTTTAAAAAAATATTATCGTTGTCAAAACCAGAGAGCTGGTTCTTGAGAAGTAAAAACTATCAAAAGATTGATATGTGTTTATGTTCAATTTAAATGTAAAATTACGTCAAATGACAAAAATTGGATTAAATGATAAAAATATAATCTAATTATACTTCAAGTCCATTCAAATGTATAATTTTACACTATAAATTATTTTAATTAAAAAAGTTGTTTTCAATTAAAATTTAGTATTTTTCACTATTCATCAAAATAGAAAAGTTATGAGAAAAGAACCAAAAATTTATCCAAACATAATTCATTATGTACTGATTCTAAAGAAGAAGTTTAGTTTTTTAAATTGAATATATTAAAGTATAAAATATTGGATTTAAAAAGGGTTTTCCCTTAAATGGTGGTAAAATTTCATTTATTTGAAAAATACTTCTTTTATCTAAAAAATTGAATTTGTTCTTATATTATGTCTAAGAAACACATAATATGGATATTAAAATTATATATAAAATTAAAAACTTGGTTATTACTTTTCCTAACTGATTTTTAAACGGCTATTTTGATAGGTCGTTGTGCGCTTGAACTCAATGTTGCGTACTTCGCACACTATCGTATTATTCAAAGAGAAATGTGTTGTGGAAGCTTGGGGTGTTACAATGAAGTTAATTTTTGGACTTTTAAAAATAATAATAAAATAACTCTTTAAGTTAATTTTTTCTCTTCCCACCATTGAGTGACGGATGGTGGGACCACAGTGTAACGTCAGATATTAAATAAGAGACATTTAAGGACTTGATCCTCTCATTGTGTAACCACAATGCTCACGGTTTAATTAGTTCATTAATTAGTATTAATTATTGGATCATAATAATGAACAAACGTGGGCGTTAATTTAATTTATTTAATCAAACAATTGGCATGATATTTGGAAACCAACAAGAGGAACCTCTGATGAAATGTCGACGATGTCACCCTCTAATGAAGAATGATGATCGATCGACAACGGTTGGAGAACTCGGAATGGACATCGATGAACGACTTCGAAAATGGAACCCTTTCTTCATCTGTAACAAAATCCACCAAATAAAGGTGGGGGGTTTAATTGTTTATGCGTTTAAATGATTTCTCTTCCCCATTCTTGAATAATAAAAAGAACGTGGATCAACTGACTAACGGGTTAATCCATGATTCAATTGTTCTTGCGGGTGGTTGTTGAGGGAAATTGATTTGGGTTAAACATTATCTTGAGTTGAATGATTCATTACCATGTTATAATGCTAATGCGGAGGGCGCAGGCTAAACCGAACAACGGTCGAACCCTCTGTCAAACTTGTTCTTGGTGTGTTCTTCAAGGCAGATCATCGAATGTATTAAAAATGTGATTTCAAGGGCCACACAATGAAGGCGGAATCCCAGGAGGCTTGTAGGTGTAGATCAGATGAAGAACATACCACTAGAGAATGTACAGTGTTCCGACGAACAATCTGTCGGGCCGGCAATGGAAGCAGCGGTACCAGCCGCGTGCTGGTTCGACGACAGCGCACCACGGTGGTGTTCCATGGAGGAGGCGGCGGTAGCCATCGTTCTACCGCAGAGGAGGCATCGTAGCTCTGGATGTAGTGGTGGAGGACCTATTTCCGTGGGTCCCTCCCTAGACCGGTCCACTAGACCAGTCAGTTGGAGGGGTGGCGCCAGCCTGGCTCCACCTGTTAAAGACATGAATGGACTCTGTCTATTCAGGGGAGCGCAGACCGCACCCAGCTTATAGTCTATGCCCCACCAATAGTCCAGGATGGTCCCTTGGCCCAGCGGGCTGGGCCAGGCCCAGTTAGTTCAGTCCGACCAGGTCGGATCAGACCCGGACCCGATTTTGACTCAGTTTCACTTAAATAGCCATAACTTCTAAACCAGACATCCGTTTGATGAACCGTTTATGGAACTAGAACCCTTAAGATGAAGTGGTCCTTTTTAGATACCACACTTGGGTTTTCGAGAAATTTGGAGTATAGATGGTTTGGATCGAACTCAAATCCAATCGAGGCCTTGGTACTAAAATGCCTATAAATTATAGACCGAGCATCTGATTGATGTGTTGTCTATTGAACTGGATCCCTTATTACATGAAAGTTATTTGAGTTAATTATTAATTGGACTTTATGGTAGTTGAGGTAAGACTGAGGGCTTCATGAGCAGAATCTACAGAACTCAAGCACACAAATAGCGGGAATCCTATGGTTGGATGTCAAGTGAAGAGAGACCCTTTGTAGATCGACATCAAAGTGACCCAGTGTGGATAATTAGTAGTAAAACCCAATGAGGTACAACCTTAGAGTGGACCATTAGGAATCATTGACTTACGAACCTATGTGGATCGACGACTTACAACCCTGTGTGGATTGATGGATTAAAACCTTGTGTGGATCGATGACTTACGACCCTATGTGGATCATCAGAAGCGCGACCCGACGAGGACCATCCTTAGAGCGACCATCGTGGATCTACGACTTACGACCCTATGTGGATCGTTGAATTATGACCCTATGTGGATCGATGACTTGTGACCCTATGTTGATCGATGACTTATAACCCTGTGTGGATCAACAACTTTCGACTCTGTGTGGATCAATAATAGAATGAATTCTTTATGGTTCAACACTGAAATTTCTCAACAGAATAAGATGATTTAGCTATATGACTAATCATCATTATTCTTGTTCTTTAAGTTATATACCTGATGTGATATATCTTTTACTTTCTTCTTTATGATTGAGATCATTCTTTGTGGTTTTTTTCCTTTATGGAATTATGAGAGACCTTCAGGGGTCTTGGGGTCCCTAATGAGTATTGTTATACTCACCCTTGTATGGGATTCTCCCGCACCTTGTTGTGTCTTGTGAAGATGATGGGCAGCTTGACTGAGTCTTTGTAGAGCTAGGTCTAGATTGTACACGAAGGTGACCAATTGACGTGGTGAGCCATAGTGATGAGAAATACCTACCCTTCAGGTAGGATCCTTGGAAGATGATCTCTGGAGATTGTTTTTACTTTTTGTTGTACTTTCTTTTCAGTTGGGATTGTATACTATCCCATTATTCTTCAGTTCACACATTTAATTTCAGCAATTATACTACGTGGTTTGATCTTGTTGTGTACCTGGTCTGTGTGTTTGCATGTTTAAAGGCAATACCTTCCCATTTTAGGGATATGCCTTTCTGGTGCTAGTATCCAACCCTTGGCCTATGGAAGGTGTGATTGAGGTAGTCACAGCGTGGCCTCAGGGGATGGGTTGTGAGAGGTACCCGAACAGACCTCTTAGTTATAGGTAGGGATAAAGGAAAGTGTATATTTATGGATTCTTTATTGTATACCAAGGATAGAGTATGAGAGAATATGACCAAGATTATTCTCATGATACTATTGGAGAAATATTTTGGTCTTTTTTTATGCTTTATAGCATGATGTATATCCTTTTTTCTTAGTGTCTTTGTATTTACCCTTATATATAGCATACACACATGACATCATTTTTCATATGATATTGATTTTTCTTCTACCTATTTTTTATATTTGGATGACTTATGGTTCCACATTTATTTTTTATATTATTATTTCCATTGATTATTATTATTTTATACTACTATGTTTCACTATGATCATGAGGGTATAGTCTCTCCACCATACTATCATAGACCCTCATTGCTAGTTAACACCCTCTCGTATACATAGAGGAACACTTGAGGCCCCATGACCCACCAATTTGGATATTGTTATTGAGTGATCCAGGTGAGGACATTACAAAGTGGTATCATCACAAATTTCCTTTTATCTTAATATTTGGTTTATTAGATAGGAGACTTGGAATGTGTCAGAATTTGGAAACGAGACTCTTCATGGGTTTAACTAACTGATGTATAGGGAAGATAAAAATTACCTAGGAAAGGAATATTTATTTTCATTTTTTCCTACTACCATTGTGTTTATTTCACCATGTGGAGACACACTTGATTTTTGGTATTATTATTATTTTTATTAATATGGATTCTCTTTTTCCATTTTCCTGGTAAGGAATGTGGGTATTGATCATGCATCATAGTAGGAACTCGAGGATTCACATGTCATGTATATACCATGCCATATTTATATTAATGTGTTCATTTTCTGCTTCATATTACTGGAATCTTGACAGTTATGTTTGGGAAATATTCTAATGTTTCTTATAGGGATAGAATAATTGGATTAATTAAAGTGTCTGCATCAACCTAAATTGTTTTTTCCATATAGGTTGATGGTGGAAACTTAATTAACCAATTATTCAATGTTTGATCCATAGAACCCTGGTCACATAGGATGAAAAATTAGATAATTTTGATTACATTTATTTCAATTTTAATTTACAAATAATGCACTTATATAATTTTTAAATATTTATTAATCTAATAAAATCATTTTATATGACCTGTTATGTCCTAATACCCGATTTAAGGGTTAGTTTTCACATATATAAAATGCCAATTGAAACTTATAAAGCATATTTCTTTATAAATTGGGAATGGTGACTCATCAAACTAGAGCATGATGTATAAATATAAATATAAATGATTATGAATTGAAATAAATTTAAATTCCAAAATGAAATGGTTTCCATTAAATAGGGACTCTAATTACCATGTAGTGGGTGTTTTTCTCTATGAATTTCAATTGGAACTCCATATACTTAGAGCTCTACTATATGATATGAGACTTTGACCTTGACTTGACCATAGTAGTGGTAAGTAAGAAGTGTCTCTTTTGATTCCTTGTGTTTCTATATGTCACCTAAACCTAGATTTAAGAGTAGGAAGAGGGGTGTGACTCTTATATAGGAAGGATCGTACCTGTACATTTCTATTATATGTGATCCTATCAGTTTTTGAAGCTTATATGAGGCATGTGGTTTGAAATTTTAGAGTTATGGTATCATGATGTACTCGAGTCGTGTTCTATGAGGATGACAATGACTATGATATAGAGGTAGTGGCCCCCAACCACTAGTATTAAATCTTATGGTGCCTCCTGTGGAACCTCCTACCATTCCTAATCTCGGCATAGATGTTAAATTTTTAGATAACTTCTTATGATTTATATAGTATGTTAAAGGATATCTGTGAACTACCCCTACTATTATAGATTTGATGCAAGAATTATAACATCAACATGAACTCACATTTTCTGGGGATAGTGGTCCCCATTTTTCTAAGTCATGGATAGGGACCATGCTGTCTATATTCAAGAATTTGTAGATTCTTACAAAGAGGAGGGTAAATCTCAAGTCCAGTATACTTCATGATTTTTCCAAGAATTGTTGGGACATAATCACCCAGGCTGATAATCATCAAGGTATTTTCTAGGAGGAATTATGGACAATATTCTATGAATACTTCTTCCCTCAGATGATGAGAGTGGATCATGATAGAGAGTTTATGAATATATAGTATGATACTATGTCTATGATGGAGTATTCATCTTGTTTGATCAAAATTCATTGCTTCAAATTAAGACTTATTAGTGATGATTTGACAACAACAAGATGTTTTTTGGATAGGCTCGTATACACCATCTGATCACGAGTGGATGTCTTTCATTTGACCACCATATCTTAAATAGTTAACCATTACCTCACTACTGACTATAACCTAAGGGATACCAATAGAGTGGTCTAGGTTGGTCTAGTGTCGAGATGGGGAAGTGGTTCATCATGCAATATGAAATGTCAATTTGAGTATGCTTCCAGGTAAACAATAGTAAGATGACAACTAATGATGGTTACATAGCATGTCACGAGTGCAAGAAGCTAGGGTTAAGAAGCCCCAATGTCCCAAGGACCCCATTGAATTTTGAGTCTATAGTAGGCTGGAGTGTCTTTAGTGTTTTTTCAGAAACTTTCCATTTATTCCAAGTGGGGGAGGATTTTCACCATCTTTTCCTTTAGGAGCGAGATCAATAGCTTCTCGCTAGGAAAGAAGATTTGTATTACCTGTTGTTAAATTTAAGATGGTGTACATGTCTATGGAGGCCATTCATATGAGAACAACACCAGAAAAGAATTCCTACCTAGGGTAGTTGGGTTGTATCTAAGGGCTATAGTTCTTGGAATATCTATGCAGTACAACCTACTCTTGAGGAGAAGATCCCTAATACTCTTATGGTTTGAGGTACTATTCTAATAGCCTATACCTCAGTATCTTCCTTATTCAATACACGAACTTCTCATTCATTCATATCTGTGACAATTATGGAAATTCTAGTCCTAGAGATAGAGTACTTCCATGGAATCATGAATCTCAACACACCATTGGGGATCTGATTAGAGATTGTACACCGATGTAAGGAATTTCTCGTGAGACATGTGGTGATTCTTTATATATAAAACCTATTTTTCATCAAGATGATGGGATTTGGAATCATAATTGGAATGTATTGGTAAGTATTTTATCATTATAATGTTGAATTTTATCCCTGAAGTGTGTCTTTTACATTACTTGAGGGGGGTACTTATGTTCATAAGGGAGAATGGGATGTCCAAGTGAGTTGAGATGGACTGAAGTATCATGGGATGGTTGGAGTGACAACCCATATTGATAGTATTTTCATAAGATATTGAGGAATGAAACAAATAGATTTACCTCTTGTAGTGGATCATTTTAGGGATGTCATCCCTAATGAATTATTTGGAATACCTTCTAAGAGATATTTAGATTTTATGATTGAGCTAGTTCCTAGAGCAGTATGAGTTTCCATTCCTCCTTACATGTTGACACTTACAAAGATTCAAGAACTCAAGAAATAGATAGAGGGATTGGAAGCTAAGAGTTTTATATGACCCATTAATTCTCAATGGGGTTTACCTATCTTCATTTCTAAGAAGGTGGATGCTACCCAGAAGCTTTTCATGGATTACCAAAATTTGAATCAGCTTATGGAAACTAAACAATATCTTTTACATATTATATATGACCTCTTCAATGAACTCTTTTAAGATTAGGTTTTCTATAAGATTAATCTGATATCGGGCTATCCCCAATTGAATGTGAGAACATCAGACATACTGTGAATAATAATCCATAGTAGATATGAATTGTATAGGTATTTGGTATTTTTGTTTAGTCTCATGAATGTGTCCACAGTTCTCGTGGATCTAATGAATCAATTTTTTCACTCATATTTGGATTCATATATGGCAGTATTAATGGATGAAATCTTGGTGTATTCTCATACCAGATAGGACCATTCCAAATATCTTGATATTATACTGAATACACTGAGAGAGTACCAGCTATATGCTATGCTCACCAAATTACACTTTTGGATCAAAAAGTTTCACTTCCTAGGTCACATCATCTCAGAGTTAGGAGTGTATGTTAACCTAGAGAAAGGTGAGATCTATAGCTTCCCTGAAGGAGCCTAATAACATATTTAATGCACAGAGTTTCTTGGGGATAGTTTTCCATTAAATTCATTTTTTAGGACTTTTCATGCCTATAAGAACCTATTATGGGATTGAGAAAAAGGGTGTTATGTTTTCATAGTTTGAATCTAATTTAATAATCATTTAGAGTTAAAAAGACATTTTACTTTAGAACCGATCCTAATTCTTACCGAGATAATAAGAAGTTATATAGTTTATTGTGATGCATCAGGTATCGGTCTAGGATCAGTCCTAGTTCAGGATGATCGAGTCATGGTTTACCGATCTTTTTCAACTGAGGCATCATGAGAGTAATTACCCAATACAAGATCTGAAGTTTGAATATATTCTTCATACCTTGTGATGTTATAGGAATAATTATATAAGATAGTGGTATGTGGTGTATATAAGACAAAAAATACTCAAATACATATTTACTTAGTGAGATGTAAATCTTAGGCAGTGAAGGTTGGTTGAATACCAAGATTCCTTTAACATTGATATTTCCTATACTCATGGGAAGGGAAATACTATTTCTGATTCTCTAAGCCTAAAAACTAAAAAACATTTAGTCAGAGAGGATAATAGTGAGTGCAATTTCATTTCCCTATTTTTTGAGATGCATTTTAAGGTTTAGGAGTATCACAGGAAACTTATTTTAGTACCTTTAGCAATGATTTCTTCTCTTGTAGGGCGAGTAAAGATGAGATAACTTTCTAATACCAAGTGATTGGTCCTAATGAATCATGTCTTAGGTGAGGACCCACCACCTATTTGGATTATCCATGAGGATGAGTTTCTGCATGTTCATGGGATTATATGCATTTTGGGGGATTACAGGAAGAAATGATATAGTAGTATCACGACTCTCTTTGGGTAGTACAACTTGGACTCACCAATATTTTCTATGATATACACTGCCATTATTAGTGGAAAATTTTGAATAAATATTTTTCATGTTTTATCACAAAACATTCTACCTGTCCGCATGTGAAGGTGGATCACCAGTGGAATGCTTGACTATTACAGCCTCAATCCATTTTGGAATGGAAATGGTATAACATCACCATGAATATTTTTGATGGAATTTCTGAAATCCCCTCAATGGAGTGATAATATATGGGTGATTATTGATATATTAATCAAGTTTTTACATGTTTTACCAATCAAATATTCCTTTTTCTATATAAAATATTCATAGGATTTAATTTTTTGAGATTATATGCCTTGATGGTGTTCCGTATTCTATAGTATCAGGCATGGATGCTTGGTTTACATCATGGTTTTAGAAAGGGTTTCAAATGGAATTGGGTTTTGATGAACTATTGAGTATAACATATCTCCCTTAGACTGAATATCAACCCAAGAATATAATACAAGTGTTATAGGACATTCCCCAAGCATACATACTTGATTTTTAAGGTTCTTCAAAGAAATGCTTACCTCTTGATAAGTTTTATTAATATAATAACTTCCAGGAGACTATAAATATGAATTATTATGATGATTAATATTATAGGACATGTTTTTCACCCCTATTCTGGTTATAGGTAGGATAAATAGTGAATTTGGGACCTCATCTTGTTCAAAAGACAATTAGAGAAGGTGTATCTTATCCAAAAGAATATGGTTATAGATTAGTCTTAGAATAATTCTTATACCAACCATTACCATCTTCCTCTAAAGTTAGAGGTGGGGAATTGGGTCTTTATACGTGTTTTTCCTAAGCTGAGTCATATATAGATTCAGAGCTATGGAAATCTATCGCCCCATTATATTATGTCTTTTGAGATCTTAGAGAGATTCAGACCGGTATCCTATCAGTTCACCTTACCTTAGAGGAACCAGGTCATTCAAAAAATCCTCCATGCATCATAGATTCACCTATATTATTCTGACCCATCTTGTTCTTTTTACCTTTAGGTTATTGAGTTGTAGGTAGATTCTTCTTTTGAGGAGAATCATATTCCTATCATCGAACAGAGCACGAAGGCGATCCATGGAAGGTTAGTTCCTCTATTTTGGGTGATATGGAATCATGGACATGTATAGGATGAGGCCTAGGAGAGATATGTTAGTGTTCTTGCTTAGTGGATATAAATTTCCTTAGATGAAGTTTTACCACCATCATAAGGGAGACATAGGGATGAGTTCTTTTAAGGAGGGTAAATTGTAACATCCTGAATTTTCTAAGAGGTAAATATAAATTAAATTTATAATAAAATATCTTGTTTAATGATTGAAATGTTATTAAGAGTATAGGGAGTGGTTCAAGATTTATTGAGTCTCATTCGGAGCCCAGAGCTCTGGATCTTTGAAAATAAAATCGAGAAATTTGATTAACACACAATTAGAGTTAACTGTGTGAGTCAACCGTGTGGGTTTGGAAGGGTGATGCATGGGTTTTTAAACCATTAAATTGGGGATGCATGACCATTCATGGGATCTATATAAAACTATAGAGGGGTGACATGTGTTTCACATGATTTTACAAAACTGTGTGTCTACCCCGCATGGGTAGTTCCACTTAACCAGTGGTTCCACATAGTTTCGGTACCTAGTTTGGAAAACTGTGTGGTCAAACCATGTGCCTCTTAAAAGTGTGTGAAATTTCTATTTTAACCTGCTTTATTTAACACATCTTCCTCCCTTTTCCTCCCCTTTCATGTGTAGCACCCCAAGTAGCTCAATTCACTCATCCCTGTTCAAGGAGGCTTTGAGATAGGTCCTTTATATGAATGATTATTCTTTTGAAATAGGTTATGCTGGATAAATACTCATAATCCCTTAATTATTCTTCATTCTTTAATTAATTTATCTTCCAATCAATAATTATATTTATAGGATAGCTAATATTCGATATTTTCATGTGATTTTTTAATGTCACCAATTTATAACATTTCATCCCAAATTAATGGATGAAAAAGGATGAGGAGAGTACTTCCAAGATAAGGTTGATGGTCTTGTAATTTTTCCATATAGTTGAGTTGATTTATATCATGCATCATCATGATGCGTTCCAGAACTTCTGAGAATTGCCTTGAAAAATTCAAATTTACTTATTTAAATTGTTAACCATGTAATATGAACTCCCATAGAACCTTATTTAATGTTAGATGTCTCCCACCTTGACAAGTGCCACCCATTTTGAGTGTCATCATTAAATTCCCCTGACTTATTAGATATTAATGTGGCCAAACCACCTTCTAAGTGGAGTTGTTTTTCCACCTAATCTAGTGACTCGGTGTAATTAAATGATAAGTGATTGGTATGACCATGTCATGTGGCTTTCATATGAACAATAGTAATGCCCTTGATTAAATATAACATGAATGATTTATAAACTATATATTGGATTATATTAAATCCTGATTAGTACTACTTTACAATTTATGATATTTGGGTATGGAATCCAATATAATTTTGATTCTTGGGAATGGAATCCCATATACTTATTTTACTCAGGAAAGTAACCCCATATACTCAAGATAATTGGGCATAGTATCCCGTATACTTGTGATAATCAAGCATAACATCCCATATACATGTGATACTTGGGCATGGAATACCATATACTTGTGATACTCAGTCATGATGACCCTTATGATTCATGATACTTGGGAATGGAATCCCTTGCTACCATATGTGACTATTGTTACTATGCTTGGATTATTGAGTTACACCTCAGGTCTTAACTAGCACTACATATCTATATATATGGCTATATATGTTACTATGTATATAGTTCACATATATACATACACATATATATATACACACATAAAAAGAATCACACACACACAAACACACATGGTGACACATGTTCAGAGATATCCCAACCCATTCTGAAGTAGGTAGTGTTTTCCTAGTGCCTTTTAGGAACCAGAGTCAACTTGTTTATAGTTTTCATGTCTAATTCATACTATTATATCTAAACATAACCATTGTACTTGCAATGGATATATTATACTAGACGTAGTTGGTGGTGGATTACAAAGAATAACTCACACCCTATTTATTCCACTGATTGGTACTCAAACAAACCTCTTGGTTTTAGATAGGGGAAAAGGAAAGGGTCCAGCTATAAATAATTGATTTCCTTCCAAGGATAGATTATAAGAGCATAGGACAAAGCTTATCCTAGTAATTCTATTGATGATAAATTTTTTACTTCTTGTATTTTTTTATTTTGATATAGCGTGTTGTATATGACTTATGCTCTATGTCACATATTTCACCTTTTATATATAATATGAACATGACATCATTTTTCATGGGATATTTTTTCAACTTCTTCCTATTTATTATATTTGGATGACTTATTCCTCTAATTTTAATTTATTATTATCATTTGAAAAACATACCATTATTTTTTACTACTATTATTTACTCTTATCATGAGGGTATAGTCTCCCCACTGTACCATTATAGACCCTCACTTCTAGTCAGCAGCCTCTAGCGTATGGGGAGGCACACTTGAGGCTATGTGACTCAACATTTACACTATTTTTATTAAGTGAGATAGTTTAGGATATTAAGATCAATATCCATTTTCATATATATATATATATATATATATTCAATTTTTATTGTCCTTTTATAACCATTTGAAATCCATTCATTGTATATTTCTCTCTTATGTCTACCACTTAATGTTGTTCAGTCAATTTATCTAAAACCACTACATTATGTTGACCATAGTCAAAGGTGTTATGAAATAGGTCTATAATATCTATATTGTTAATAATTTTATGAATATATTTTTTATTCATTATATAAAATTTTAGAATCATCCATTCATGGTGTTAATAGAAAAATAAATCACATCACTTCATGGAGGTGGTAGCTTACATGTACACATGAATGAAATTATCATTTTACCATGGATAAAATGGAAATAAAATAGGTAATATATTATATTTTTAGAATCATAATTATGTCATAAATATGATTTATATTAATTAATTACGTCTTTATAACTAGACAAGTGATGCAGTGATGAGAAATGAATTACACCGCTATATGAAGATGGTAGGAACTACGTATGCCCGAGTGATGTTTTAATTTTCAATAAGATATAAAAAAGAATAAATGGATGTAACATTAACATAAAAACATCTAATTATAGTGAATATAATGATGTAATTTTGTTAATTTTTTGTTTAATATTTTAGGTAGGTTTAAGAAGAAATGAACTTGGATAATCTCGGTAATAACATATAACTCTTCCATTGTCATAGGCCCTAAGAGTTGGTTTAGAGGTATTTTAGTGATATAGAGAAGTATAAGTCAAGAAAAATTAATTTGGTAAGTTATTTAGTCAGTTATTGGTTGATATAAGTGGCTCAAAATGTGCGAATAATATAGGAGAGGAGGTGGAAGTTTATAAATGAGGTGTGTGAAAAACATGTAAACACTTAAAACATTTTTATATAATATATTCCTTAATTAATATAAGTTTATATAAATTATAATATATTAGAATATGAGAATCTAAAGGTAGAAATAAAATGAAATAATGATACCTAATCATATTTTTTGTGTTATCTTTAAGCCCTATCTCTATATTTTTACCATTTTAACTCATTTTACCCTTAACTGAGGTGATGAATATTTACCATGGTTACTATTCATTTTGAAAAAATGTAGTTGAAATTATTAAATAAAATTAATTATGATGATTATAAATATGGAATCTATTTTACAATATTAAATTTTGATAAGTGGTAGAAATTATTTTGAATAGAAGTTCACAAAAATGCAATGGAAACCGTTTTTAGAAAAATGCCGAATTTAAGAATAAATATGATTTAACATAAAAATAATTTATAAAATTATTCCTATTGAATTAATTAGATTATATTAAATAAAATGAGACTTATTTTACTTTAAAACCAAACAAAAAAATAAATAAACCTTTTGAATAATTTATTAAGAAAGAAAAACCCCAAACAGTTTTTATTTGAATAAAAACATTACTTTGATTTTGAAAATGTTAAAAATAGATTTATGTGTTAAAAATTAAATTTTAATTAAATTTTATTACTAATTAAATATATGTTTTTTTCTATAATTTTTTTTCACAAACATTCAAGTCATTCTTATATCTTGATAATGTCATAAAAATTAATGATATTTGTAAAGTCAATATTTTTCATTTTTCAATCAAAAATCATCTATTTCTAAAAAATATCTACCCCCCCTAAGATAATCTTGACATTATTAATTAAAAAATTAAATTAATTTCAAAAAATTAAAAATATAAAATTTTGTAATTTAGGTTTTAATCACATTATTAAATAAATCTATGTGCATTCTATTATAGTTTCTTTAGAAAGAAAATTTAACTTACTATTATTAATTCTTTGGTGTTACATTCTTGCCCCTTTAAAAAATTTCATCCTAATATTTTCAATAATGTTACCTTATGAACATATGTGGATAGTTATTTATCATAACTTATTTAGGTTCCCATGTTTCCTCTTCTATCTTATGATTTCTCCAATGTACCATTACCAGCTGAGTCATCTGATTCCTTGATAACTTGTTCTCAATTGTCAAGAATTTTGGTAGCATCTTTATAATAAGATAGACCAAGATCTAATTCCATTTCTTGAAAAATGATGACATGCATTGGGTATGGAATATACTTCCCCAATAATGAGATACAGAACACATCATAAAATTTAGAGAGGTTGGCTAGCATTCCCAAATGGTAAGATACAACTCCAACTCTTTCAAAAATATGAAAAGGCCTGATGAATATGAGACTTAGTTTCCCTTTGTTTCCAAACACCATAACTCCATTCCATGGATATAACTTCATGAAAACACGATCCATTACTTTGAAATATATATCTTTCATTTGTTTATTATCATAACTCATTCTACAAATTTGAGTTGCCTTGATATGACTCTGAATAGTTATCACTTTTTCCATTATCTCATCAATAAGTTCTGGGCGTACAAACTTCTTTTCACTAACTTGAACCAAAACATTTGGTGTAGAAAATAGTTTCTCATTCCAAAATTCATACCGTTCCATTTGAATAATTGTATTGGATTTATTGTTATAATAAAATTAATCCAAAGGTAAATAATGTTCCTATATAACTTTACTAACAGAAAATTAATTTTTTTATTTTAAATGGAAATTTTGTAGGAAAGTGTGAACCCTCAAAAAATTATGGACAAAAACAACATCAAACTTCAAAATAAATCAAAATAACATTCCAAAAAAAAAAGTATTGGAATAATACACCCTATATAATATCTATTCAATTGAAGTCACCTTGATGTATAAATCATACTGGATACGATTCTCTAAGTGGTCAGACATCTTGTACCAAGTATACAAAAAATCATATAGATTTATTTTCCCTCCTTTAATGACTCATGTTAAAATTTGGCCTTTTCAATCTAAAAATCATTCTCTTAACTGAGAACAAATCTAAGCACTCTATTTAACTTTCTATTAGCATCCTCCTATTATGATTTTCTAGAGAAAACCTCCTCTGAAACCTCTTCCCTGGAGTTAAGAATGAGCTTGTTAGGTCCACTAAGCTGAATACCCTGAGAGGGGGGGTGAATCAGGGTATGACTAATTAAAAATTAAAGCCCGTTCTGATCTTGTTTCGTTGTTAATCAAAACACTCTTCTCTCTCTTTCCTGCTGCACAATATACACAGAAAGTAAAGCAAGCACATGACACATCAATTTTACTTGGTTCACCGCTAAGGGATACTTCCAAGGAGCATACGCCGACAGGTTGCCGGTCGTACCAAGTCCACTAAACTTCACTAGTTGTGGATTACAATATTCGGGATAGATCACTTCTATGCCCAGGTTCACTGCCTATACAAGGTTTAGGGTTAGCTCACTGCTTTCCCAAGGGTCACTCCCTGTTTCTCTCTCTCTGGCTCACTACCAATGGAGAGGATCACCTTTTTCCTCTTCCTAAGCTCACTGCTCTGTGAAGGGATTCACTGACAATTTATAGACCTGTAGGTCTCTTCATTTCCATTAAGGAATGCACCTTTCTCTGTATGTAGATGCTCTGTTGAAGTTCAACTTTCATTCACTGATGAATACCTCTTTGCCTCTGAACACTGGGCAATTCCGTTTGGAGACACCATCGCAAAGCACCTTACTTCCCGAAGCTCCCAATTTCGCGAAGCTCAAACAAGCCTTCGCGAAGCTCCTGCCTTTTCGCGAAGCTCTCTTGCGAAGCACCCTCGCGAAGAACTCTCGCGATGCTCAAGCCGTCGCAAAGAAACGATCCTTGCAAAGCTTAGTAATCCAACGCGGAGCTCGCAGGTTTCGCGGAGCTACAATAGCCGCCGCGAAGCACCTCTTTCGCGAAGCACGCTGGCTCCGCGAACCACCTTCGCAAATCGAGAGCGAATGATCTTCTATGAAAATTCTCTCTACTTCGCTCGAAGGGGTCAGCCTCTATTTATAAGCGATTCCACCGACCCTCGTCCCTTCCGTGCGAAGTCAACGCCACGTCATCTCAAATCGCAAAGCTCCAAAGATTCCACCGGAATTCTGTCCAAATCACGAAGCACCACGGCACTTTGCCGTTCGCGAAGCTTGACGTAGTCGCGATGAATCACCGTCAACATACCTTCGCGACTTCGCCGCGAAGCTCCCTCGAGAAGCCCAACATTCCTTCGCCCCTTCGTCGTGAAGCTCCCTTGCAAATCCCTTCACCGCCGCGATGCGCTTCAGCCTCTGTCGTTCGCGAAGCTTGACGTAATCGCGAAGCATCACCGCCTCCATTCTTCTGGTCTTAGTGATTTCCAAACCATGCATCATATCTTCGCGAAATTCATGCCTTTTCCATATTAAATTATTCTCTTCATGGAAATCCACTTTTCATGATGCTCACTAAACTCCAAATTTTGGACCCCAAAAATTTGGCAAACACTGGGAAACGGTGCCACCTTGTACTACTCTTTTGTACCGTCTCCAGATTGTCCTTTCCTTTGTCATAGTTCTTTGTCAACATGGAATGTCAACAACTTCTCAGGAACTCGACAATTCTCCATGGAAACCTGCTTTGTCAACAAACACAATCAACCCAAAAATGTTGCAATGTTACCTTGAGGGATTTTTGCCCAACAGAGCTCCAATAAATTTTCTTTATAGGATTCTTACTTTCCTATATCCTTCATCACAAAATTGGAAGGCTCTTATTTCAGAGATATTAAGAACTTATTTTGGTGGAACTTAGGAATATCTAGTTTGGAAATAATTTTATGTTTGACCATAGACAAAGATCCTTCCTTCACCTGGTCTGGGTTTTAGTTTTTTATCATAAACAACCTTGTTTCTTATAATATATATATATTTCATCATTTTTTCCACTAGATATGGAAGACTCTTCTTGTTTTCCAATTCATAATCAATGGTCTTTTATTCTGACACCTTGATAGCCCTATCCTTCTTGATAGAACTATTTTAGATGGGTTTTGGTAGTTGAGAGTCATCTTTAAGACCTTTTTGTTTCTTTTCCTTATTTACTATGAAACTTATGGAGTCCTATATAACCTTATCCACTTTATTCATCCTTAGGATATGTAGTCCTTCCGCTTGTGTTCCATTATTATAGTCTGTTGAGGATCAACTAGAGATGTCATCACCTGACTCAACCATAGTGGAGCCCTATAAAAAATTATTATTCTCCATTGATGTAGGTATTTTGGGCATTTCTTCTGTCCATGCCTTGACTTTTCATTTTTATGTCACTATATGCCATTCCCCATGCTTGTAATTATAGCATTATCCTTATAGAACTTCAAAATCATGACTCAATTTATAATTCAAAATGTTCTTATTGGGACTCAACCTATTCATAGAATTCATTCAACCCTCCCTCATAAAATATGGGGAATTATGTATTAATATTTTAGGGGACATGAGGATAGTGATAACTTATTCATTTTCCTCTTACAACATCTCATATGGGGGTGTTTCTTCACCAATTCGTGCTTCTTCTGTATAAGATGTAGGTATTGTGTTATCTGTACTTTAGCTTGAAGGTCTTATCACACTCACCCCCTCAAAACCCCTAGACCGAAAGCATTATCACCTAATTGATCATGTTATGCTACCTATAATAACACCAATCATCTGTAATGTATTGACAGAATAAAAATCCCTATATTGATTCTTTTGACCATTCTAATAGAATAAAATCAAGTGGCCTAGTCACTTACAAGAGAAACAAAAATCAACCCATGCATAGAAGAACACCACTTTATTTCAATTATACTCTTACCCAATCATAAAAAAAATCATTCAAATATCAGTTTAGAGACATCTCTTTCAAAACATATTAATGGGTAAATATGGTGATTAATAGATCAAGTTATTCTATAAGAACACAAGAATTGACTAACCATATTTCATAACATTCAGACGATTGGAGGATTTTGAAAAGAAAGAGAAAATTCTAGGAAAGTTACCCATAAAGCTATGGTTGTGGTATCATGTTTCCTATGAAGTTAAGAAGACCATATGAAAAGGTAGAAGTGGGGAACATTTTAGACTTTGGGATCTCTTGACCATGCTATGATTAATTCATCACCTAAAACAAATAGAATCAGGATGTGATGATTTTTGAAAAGGCCAATTATAACATGTTCCTATAATATCCAAGATCCAAAAAAATCTATTGAATAAGTCAACCAAAGGTAGGTTCTGTAGGAATATATCCACAAATTTATGATTGAATAGGGTATATTCCTCTATGAACTTCGGAGTTGAGGGAAAAAGTTGGGGGAAACAGTCGAACAAATATGAAACTTTAAGGCTTAACACCATACTAGGGAAATGAGGAAGGATATATAGGGTAGTTAAAAGAATAAAACAGTGAGGAAGAGGAATTTCAGAATATTAAGGGAGTCCCTCTCCCTCTGGTTGTGGTGTAAAAAAATAATATCCATCACCACATAGGTTAGAAGACGTAGCTGAGAGCACCGAGAGCACTAAAAGGGGGTGGGGACTAAATGTATAGGATTATGAAGGATGTTTTTTGATTGATCCCATGTACCTTGATAGTCAATTATGAATAACCAAATCATATCTTATAATATTTTAATAGTCTTTCCTAACTACCCATGTACCTACGGATGATTAGTAGTGCTCAAATATAGCCTAGTGTTGAGATCCTTATAAATAATTTTCTATAATTTCAATGTAAATTATGGGTCATGATAAAATAAAATAGAAACATGTGAACTATAATGTATAAAAACTTCATTGATATAGAGTTCTATAAGGTGTTGAAGTGTTAGATCCTCCCTTATATTAAGGAAATGTGAAAATATGGTATAATGATCTATAATAACTCATATAAAATCAATTATTTTAGGATTATTTGAAAATGCAGTGACAAAATCCATATTAATTTTATCTTTATTATATATAGGAATATTGATAGGTTGTATGACTCCATTAGGATGTTTCCTCTCAGCCTTTACCTATTGAAAAACCAAGAATCTTGATACAGAATCAGCAATTTCCCACTTCATATTATCCCACCAAGAAATATTCTCTTAGATACCTATACATATTAGTTATACTAGGATGTATAAGGAAATTTGAGCTTTTAGATTCATCAATAATTCCCTCTTTAAATTAGGTAATTATGGAACAAAAAACATCTTTAAAAATTTTAGCATACCATATGGAACACATAACCTCTTTCTATATTTTATCACACCATCTTTATAAAAATGTCTACTATATTCCCATATTTCAGATCATTAATTTTCTTTTATAAACTCTTATCATTAATATGTGACCTTTTTATCTTATCTAGTAAATATGGTTTCAAAATAATTTGTAAAAGGAGTGATTTTTACCCTTCCCAAACGATTCCTATATCGAACTTTACTCAAACCATGAATACAAGATCTTAGTCTATCATCATTTTAGATTAAACTCGATGATCATTTTGGATCAATATATAAACCACATTATTTTACTTACTAGGGAGGTAGTGTATTGAGAAATCATAATTCATTAGTATCTATAACCATATAATTTGTGTCATGTTGAGATCTTTTTGTGAAAATATGTATTTAAAACCTTTATAATTTGTATATATCTCACATATTATACCATAAAGACAATGAATCCATATTTTTAAGGAAAATATTACAGCTTAAAACTCAAGATATTGGGTTGGATAATTCTATTCATGGATCTTTGACTGTCTTTATATATAAGAAACAAATTTGTCATTCTATAAAAGGATGCATCATAGTCCTTTTTTTGATGAATCACTATATATCAAAAAACCATCTCTTCTTGATGGTAATATTAATACTAGTTAATTGAATAATATCAACTTATATTCTTCAAAAATTTATTTTCTTTATTTTCACCATATGAACATAGCCCATATAGGTGTCAACTCAGTTAATGGGTTAGAAAATCGGGAAATGTTTGGAAATAAGCTCTGGCAATAATAAGTTAATCTATGTAAACTACCTATCTTGGTTAAATTTGTCTATATATTCCATTATTTAACTACATTTTTATTTAAAGGATCTTCTAATATTCTATCCTTAGAGAAAATATATCCCTAAAAGATACTTAATGAATATTGAATTCTCACTTACTAAATTTCCCTTATAACTCCTTTCCGTTGGGAGTTTCAAGAATGATTCTCAAATGTATATTGTTATCTTCAAAGATTTTTGAGTATAAAAATATATCATTGTTAAACACCATGATGAAATTATCAAGATAATATTTTAATACTCTATTCATTAAATCCATAAAAGGGTGTATTTTTCAATCCAAAAGGGCATTACTATAAACACATAATGTCCATACCTTATGTAAAATATCACCATTGGAATATCTTCCTTCATTACTCTCAATTGATGATACCTAGAAAAAAGATCAATATTTAAAAAATATTTATTTTATTCAAGTTGATAAAGAATGCCATCAATATGAGGAAAATGATATTTATTTACACAACTATTAAAGATATTTCTTCAGTTATATGAATTTAACTGTGGTTATTATGTAGGGAGTCTTCAATATAGGTTATTCATCGAGGGTGATTTCAATGGAAAAAATACTTCATGGTTGAGTAGATTCCTAGGTAACTCTTATGAAACACATAAATTTACTCCTCAAAAATTGGTATATATTATACATAAAGGTTATATTTACCATCCATAGGTTTTTTATACTCTTCTTCTCCTGAAATTTCATTATGGAGAGATACTAGTGGTGGATCGAGACATAATTTAGAAGATGTAGTCTCCTTACTAATATCAAGTGATTCCACATATCCACCACTAATAATAATATCCTTCTCCTATTCATAAATTTTCAAATTATAATTTGGAATCCAATCCATATAAAGGATTATATCAAATTCAACCATAGGTATGACAACCATGTTTGAAAACAGTGTATGTCTATGCCCCATAATGGGGACTAACTTCCATATCCTTATTGAAATAATATTTTGACTAAGAGTCTTGATTGAAAACTCTATTATTAGGGTGGTAGGGAATGATTTAATGATCTTGGAAAACATGGAAGATATAAAATAGTGTAAAGGTCCAAAATAAAATCAATTATTCACTAAATTTGAGTTTATGATGAAAGTACCTACGACCATAACTTTAGGAACTTCAACTTCACCCATAGTTATCACATATGCTTGGCCTTCCCCCATGTCATTTTTAGTGGTATGTCCTGTTGATTCTTGGTTCATTGGTTTAAATAATCCCCCATATCCCTACAGTTGAAGCACATGATAACATCAGATTCTTTATTTACCTTGCATTCATGATCCAGATGGAACTTATCACTATACTTTTAACAAACTCACATTCCATTTAAGAATTTACTAGGATGTTTAATTAAAAAATTATCCCATTGTAGAAATAATATATTTATTTACTTATTCTTTGAAATACTTATTTTTTCCTTGGAGTTTAACCAAAATTTTCTTCTCATAACTTCCCTCAAAGATATAAGACCTAAGCAATTATTTCTCTGGTTTGATGTAACATGATACTATATCTTCATATGATAAAAATATTTGAGAAACATGTACCCTTAAAAGACTCATCTTAGGCTCATCAAAGAAACGTCCAATATTTCTTTATGGATTATGTATGTAGTCTATTTCATTCCTTTTTAATAATGTGAAGATGACCTCTTAATAAAAAACACTTTCCTATTCCGTCTACTTTAGGATGAGGAACCTCATCTCCATTTCAACTCATTTATCTTGAGGAAAATATTTCTTGCATAATATCACATTAAAAGTTATCACTTAAAGACTTTCTATTTATTCATCATCTTTAGTCTTCTGGATTAACAACCACCATTAATAACAATCTCCCTTTAAACAATATACTTCAAGAACAAACTTTTCCCTTTTATCACTTCCCAAATATATAAATATCTATTTAATGGGACATGATCCATTACTCAATTACTAATGGATTAGTAGATCCATTAAAGGATGAAGGCCTCTATTGTATAAAAGAATCCAAAATTGGTTCATTACACCATGGAACAATAATTTTATCTATATGAGAAAAGTTATTTTTCATAATCTGGGTCATTTTCCCCAATATGGCTATGATCTTCCCAGCTCCAACACCCACTTTATTGACTTTCTCATAAGAGAAATCCCTACAAAAACTATTGGTGTTGACATGATTTCCCATTATTCTTCTAAACACCATATCTAAACAATAGAACACATATAATTATCCTATAAAATTATGAATATAGAGATATAACATAAAAATAATCAAAATATATTAAAAAATCTATGATTTTATCTTAATGCCTGTGTTTTCGATGTTCTCTTCAAATATAGTTCCAAAGGGTCCTACTAAACTTCCTTTGATAAAAACTATAACCACCTAAATCTAGTAACTCAGATCCAATGTTTAACTTATCTCACTAGTATATGATAGAAGGGATCACAACATATAGGATCCATCAGTTTAATAGAATTGGGAGACTAGAAACATACTTGATTTGTATATTACACTAAAAAAATAATTCACAGCATGAAAACATTATTTCATCCTTAATGATAATTCAAAGATTCCTTCTTCATATTATGAGAGAGGAAAAAATAATAAAGGGTGAGATTAGAGACTTTGTCAAGAATATTTTACAATAGAAGAAATCATGAGTAGACAAGGCATAACAATTTGGAAGAGTAAATAATCAATGCATAGACCATTTAATCAATAACTTGAGCATGAAATATATCCATAAATGAATGTAAACACATGGATAATGATAAATGAACTGTCTCTGAAAGAAATGTATAATGCCAAAAATTCATGATCTTATCATCAATGCCTTGTTCTAACACATCATGAATCTTACTATCAAGGACCTCTCCCAAGAAAATTTCAATAATTGGGTAGACATACACCAAATTCCCAACTAATATGGCATGAAAACTGGTTTGTCTCATGAGACCCATCGATGCCTCAAGGGGCTAAAACTAACTAAGACCCAACCATCACTTACATATTTACAATGCATTACTTATATATTGAATTAATAATATAAACCATAATCAAAATTCCTTATCAATCAATAAATATCTATATTGAATCAAGAATATGAAACATCAATATTTTCCCAGTAAGTGAAATAACATTTTTAATAGTAATTCTTCAACTAATATCGTATATTGAAATGGTTTACAGTTATGATAATATGGAAGTAGTACACATGTCACTGAATATATCCATGATACTGAAAATATGGGCATGAAAGAGAAAAATAATGTCCTATGAATAATGGAGAGTGATAGAGAACATGATCAAAATAAAGTGAATGATCATTAAATAAGGTATAATCTGTAAATCAGTAAAGGATGATATAAGGCCATCTATTCATTAGAAAAGGAGGTAAATAAATAAAAGTCATTCAATAATTAGGGAGAAAAATGGTAGTAAAACTTTAAAAAGGACTTTCCTTAAACCTTTTGTAACTTCATTGTAGAAATGAAATTATAAATCATTTCAAAAATTCTTTTCAACCTAGAAAATAATGACTTTTTATTATTATATAAAAACTAAAAATTCCTAGAATAATGAGAAAATTATTGTATTTGAAAAACCATGGAAACATTTAAAGGAATCTAAATAGTTAATATCCTTCACAGAGAACTACACCAATATAATCTTTTTGTGGTGTTTTTTTTCATTCAGCGGCGGCATAAACCGCTGCTAAATCATGTGTTAGCAATCATTTAACAAAAGTTTTCTAAAACAGTTGCAGAACGATTTAATATTTTTTTAAAAAAATAAGGAGAATTGTTTCTTGATGATGTTTTTTTTTCTTTTTTTCATTTACACAATTATTATTTATTTATTATTAATTAATTATCAATTATCAATTATTAATTAATTAATTTTAAATTTTTTTCATATGCACACGTCATTCATGCATGCATGCATCTACCATGCAGAAATGCAACATATATATGTGTTGAGTGAGAGTTAAACCCCATAGATATTGGTTATTCAGTAAAGACTAACCACTCTGACAAGCTATTCATACGGTGAGTAAATAGAATTTAATATACCTATATATATAGATGAAAAAATAATAACAGCAAAGAATAATAATAAGTAATAAAAAATAAAAAAATAAAAAACAAAATATAAATTAATGAGAACTAAGTAATTAATAATTAATAATTAGCAATTAATGACTAATAAATAACAAACAAATGATAAATAAATAAATAAATAAAATCTAAATAGTTAATAAATAATCATTAATAATTAATAAGTAATAAATAGATAAATAGATAAATAAATAAATAAATAAATAAATAATAATTATTAATAAATAAATAATAGATAATAAAAAAGTGATGAATAAATAATGAATAAATAATGAATAAATAATAAATTAATAAAAAAGAACAAATTAATATATATGATAAATAAGTAATAATTTAATAAATAATATATTAATAAATAATAGATAATAAATAAGTAATACATAAATAATAAATAATAAATTAATAGTAAAATAATAATTAAATAATGATAAAAACTAATAAAATAATAATAAAGAAAAATAAATTAATAAAAAATAAATGAATAATAAATATATAGTAAAATAATAATAAATAATAAATAATTATTTAATAAATAAAAATAAATAAATAAATAATAAATAAATAATAAATAATAAATAAATAATAAATAAACAATAAATAAATAATTAATAAATAATAAATAAACAATAAATTAATAAATAATAAATAATAAATAAATAATAAATAATAAATAAATAAATAATAAATAAACAATAAATAAATAATAAATAAATAATAAACAAATAATAAATAAATAATAAATAAAAAATAAATAAAAAATAAATAATACCTTAATTATAAGTGATTAATAATTAATAAATAATAAATAATAAATTAATAATAATTTTTAAATAATTTATATTAAATATTAAATAAATATTTAAAAAACAATTTAACATTAATTTAATAATAAATATTAAATTAATGTATAATAAATATGTAATAAATAAATAAATAATATGAAATAAATAGTAAATGAATAAATAATAAAGAATCATTAATATATAATATATAATATATAATATATAATAAATAACTAATAATAAATTATGAATATTATGTAAATATATATTATAAATATACAATAAATAAATTAAATAATAAGTAATAAATAATATATATTATATAATAAATAATAAAAAATAAAAAATGAGTAATAAATAATAAAGGGATATACATATTTATAAATATATATACATGTAACAAAATTTACATAAATATATATATAAAGATATTTATGTTACATAAATATATATCAACGTATACATGTATATAATTATATATAAATATAAATATATATATAAACATAGGTAAATATAAATAAATAAATAAATATATATATATATATATATATTACCTATATAAGATATAAAAATATATAAACATAAATATGTATAAATATTTAAAAATGTATATAAATATAGATAAATATTCATAAATACATATAAATATCCATGTATGGATAAAAATATATAGAATTGTAAATAAATATTAATATATATTTTAAATAAATATGAATAAATGTATAGAAATACACACACACACACACTATAAATCACCACAATAGGAGAAATCACAACAATTTCAAAACCATCAAATCAATTAGAATGAAAATTCATGAAACAAAATCCCAGACGTACCATAAGCATATGAAGATACTCTTAAACGATGTTGAAATATCATCGAATATTCAAAAATCATGGTATCTGAACCAAAAAATCAGTTTTGGAGGGCTTCTAAGCTTTTTGACCTTAAAATAATTGTGACCAAGGATCCCCTTGGTTAACACGGCGTGGAGCTCATCGCAATCTTCTATTTGATATGTGGTAATTCCTAAACGGACACCAGGATAAAAAGTTATGGTTCATTGAAGTTCATGTTCGATTTTCAACTTCTCTTAAAAATAAAATATTTTTTATTATACTAATCATTACCAAATCATTATCTAATTTCATTGTAGCTAATTTCATAATCTCTAATTTGATTATTTGTGGGGTTAAAAAAGGACACCCGAACTAAAAGTTATCTCCATTTGATGCTAAAACCAGTTTTTCACCTTATCCAGAAATTAATTTAAGTTTTAAATAATTACAAAGTAACAATTATAAATAATTAATAATTAACACATTATAATTACAAATAATTAATAATTAACACATTATAATTAATTAAAATGTAAAATGATAAAAAATAAATGATTATAAATAATAAATGATAAATTTTAATAATAAATCATAATTAAATATGTAATATTTAGTGTTTTTTCATTAATTAACAGTTGTTTTTAAAAAAGAAACCTTATTTCATAGAGGTCATTCGAAACATCCCTTAAAAATAAATCATGTTTTTTATAAAAATTAGAAATATATAATTTTGCTGCAGTTTTTCAAAAACCGCCGCAAAAATTAAATAAAAAATTTAAAAATATATTTAAAAATACATTTTTCGGTGGTTTTAAAAACAACTAAAAAAATACTACCATAAAAAACCGCAACGAAATTCTGTTTTCCTATAGTGGAGATAAGAAAAACCATTCACTTATGCATTAAAATGAAATTCCATTCACACTTTTATAAAAAAGTTAAAAACTACTTGTTCAAAAATAATAAAATATTCCTTTTCAACCGTTGCAAAGAAAGTAAAAGGTAATAGGAAAATACATTTACCAATAATTTAAATATATATAAAAACTTTCATTAAATTTTTTGAAAAAATATTGATATTAAAGATAAATATTCCCGACCTAAAAGAGGAAATACAGATGTTTTTTCTTAAAAACATTCTTTTAGTCTTTGAGTACCTAAGAGAGTAAAAGTTTGAATAAAAACATGGGAAACCCAGAAATAACCATAGTAGAAGAAGATATATGTGTTTTAAGAATATAAAGTGCATACAATTCTTCTTATATAAATTTGAACATGAACAATCATAAATAAGAGTGAGATTGTAAAATAAACCTTTACAAATTTAATAAATTTTGCATTAAAACCACTTAAAAGTGAATAAAATTAATTGAAAATTTAAATTCCTTGAATGAAAAGTAATTCATTATATAATATTTATAAGGGGAATTATATAAACCATATAAAATAAATCAGGTGAATAATTTATAATATGTCCTAATAAAGTGCAATTGGGATGAAAAATACTATAATTCCTTCTTGGTCGGATGTGGTATATCCTCCTAAATATAAAATTTATATTTATTTAATGATTTATTAAGAATTTTTTTCAACTATATTCAATTTTTTAATAACCTTTTATAATCATTTGAAATCCATTCATTATATAGTTCTTGCTTATGTCGACAACTTAAGGTTGTTCGATCAATTTATCCAAAACTACTTTGGTATGTTGTGCATGATCAAAGGAGTTATGAAATGGTTCCATCATCTTCATAATGTTAAAAATTTCATTAATATAAATTTTATAGTCATTTATACATGGTGTAAAAATGAATTAAATCAATTCATGGAGATGACAATTTATACGTACACACGAGCGACATTATCATTTTATAAAAAATAGAAGGGTAAAATTATAGATAATATCTTATATTTTCATAATAATAATTATTTCATAAATATCATATATATTAAATAATTATATATTTATAACTAGTTAAGTGATGTTGTGATAAAAAATTAATTACACCACTATGTTGAGATGGTAGGCTGCACATACACACAAGCTCTTTTTTCATTTTCCATAGGATTGAAAAGTGATAGAAAATGGATGTACCATTAACATAAAAACATTTAAATATAAAGAACACAATGATGTTATTATGTTTATATTTTTATTGATGATTTAATGAGGTTTAAGAATAAAGGAACTTTCAAAACCTCAGTAAGAACATATAACTTTTCCTTTGGTAATATTCTTTGGATTCCAAATTAAGCCATCTTAAAGTGGTCATTTGATGAGAAAAAAAACTATAGTTTGAGAAAAATAAAGTTGGGAAGATATTTTTGTAGGTCTAGGTTGAGTTGAATGGATAAAAAACTGTGGAGAATAGAGGTGAAGAGGTACCCCATAAGAAGAAAGGTTGGTGGTAAACTTGTAAATAATTGAAACATTATTAAATAATATATGTATTACTCAAGTCAAGTGGATCAAAATTTTTATATCATAAAATATCAGAGGAATAAGGTTGAAATAAAACCAACCAATTATAATTAATGAAGTGTTTTGTGTCATCTTAAAGCCTTATCCCTTTATTTTAACCCTTTTAACTCATTTTACCCTTAAATGATGTGATAAATATTTACCATGGTTACTATTCATTATGACAAAGAATTAAGTTGAAATTATTTCCTAATGTTAATTATGATGATTAAAAATACGAAATCGATTTTATATGATTTATTTTTTAGAAGTGTAATAAATCAGTTTTAATATAATTTCATAAAACACAATGAATCCCATTTTTAGAAAAATAATAATCATAAAAGTGATTTTACAATAAAATCTTGTATAATATTGATTTATATGGAATTAATTGAATTATTTATAAAAATGAGATTTATTTTATTTTTAGACAAACCAAAACCTAAATGAACCTTTTTAATACTTGATTAGAATAGAATGACCAAAAATAGTTTTTTTGAATAAAAACTTTACTTATATTTCCAAAAGTGTAAACATTTATTTATAAGTTCAATATTTTATTTTTTATGGAATTATAATAATTATTAAATATATATTTGGTCTATAGAAATATTTTCACAAACTTTAAATTCATTATTATATCCTCATAATTTCATAAATGTGACAGTATGTTTAAGATCATTAGTTTTAACTATTCACCTAAAAATCTACTATTTATG
The DNA here is from genome assembly GCA_963277665.1 of Viscum album. Taxonomy (NCBI): domain Eukaryota; kingdom Viridiplantae; phylum Streptophyta; class Magnoliopsida; order Santalales; family Viscaceae; genus Viscum; species Viscum album. The sequence continues at coordinate 101,206,007 of OY728153.1, read as the reverse complement.
AAAAATATAAAAAAATCACCACAGGATAATTTTGAAATTATGAATTGAAAAATGAAACTATTTTATTAAAATTAAAATTATGAAATTTTTTAATTTAGTTTTTAATGAAATTCTTGAATAAATCTATGTGTATTCTACTATAGTTTCTTTAAAAATAAAATCATACTTACTATAACCGAAGATAATGTGTTACAAAGAGGTGTTGTGGAATAGAGGGGTGCTACGTAAGATTTAGTATCTAAATTTATGGGGGATTTCATGTTGAAGTATGAGGTTTTCTCCTAGATATTCATTCATAAGAATATGTTCTAGAACTCAGAGGTAGGACACAACACAATGAGCATTATTTCCCTGTGAATCCTTGTATTTGGTCACAAGTTTTGTTTTTAAATTTACTAAGAAATAACATTTAAATATGGGTTTTTGATCCATGAAACCCTTATTCATTCCATATAGAGGGTTTCCAATAAAATATTATGTTTTTAGAGTAGATAATTACAATATAAAGCATTGGCCATGCTACAACATGACCGTAGGTTGGGTGAATTATACATTGATTCCAAGGGTGACACCACAATACACACTTTAGGAGTTTTTTATGAGAATATTATTTTAATTTTTTTTAACAATCCCCATTCCCAATTATACATGAATGTGGGTTGGGAGAGACTATCTTGGACAACCTCTCCCCCATTTATGCTGCTATTTGGTTCTCCTTTGACACTCATTTGATCATGGGATGTTCCATATTTGTTTTTAGATATAATTTAAGTGATATGGTCTTCTAATATTCCCTTATCCCTTCCTATCCCTTTCCTATAATTCTAGTTGGGTGATTTTAGGAGGTTTTATTCCACTAGATCATGGTGGAATCACTTCAATATAATGATTATTTAGTGTGAGATGCATAGAGAAGGCATATAAAGATCATATTATCAAAATTACATGTCACTATTCTTGAGGTATTCCACTTGATGGATTTATTTCTTCATTTTGGAAAATTCCGTAAAATCATCTTTTAATTTAGGTTTTATAATTGGGCCTTTTATGTGACCTGGATATGGGAGCATGTCAATAGTGGAAAAAATATTATTGAACATTTTTTGGCATTGTTACACCACTTTTTTAGTGTAGAGTTAGTTATCATGACTTTTTAATTTTAATTTAAATGATTTGTTTACTAATTAAATGAGTTTCATAGATGAGATAGTTTCTCATTGGTTTAATTGAACTTGGAATGAGCTAGGATTATTTTTTGAATCATATGCTTGGGGTAAGTGACCTTTACATTACCGATTCACGTGATCATTTGATGATTTCATATACATGTGATATCGTTATGGTTGTTCTTTTCATGTTTTCACAATTCCATGTGACTTCACCCCATAATTTGGTATGGGATTGTGTCAAACTAATTGTCAAAAATGTTGTATACCTTGTTAAACATTTCATTGGTGGTGCCTTGGTTAAAAGAGGGATAATGAACCATTATATAGTATATACTACTAGAAAAATAACCCTTTAACATCATTTTATTCTTTTAACATTAGTTAAAAAATGACATAACTGAGTCCAATGTTAAAAGTATATATTTAATACTGAGTTTTGTAAAACCAACATTATAAAAAATTATTAACTTTATTTTTAATAATAACTGATGTTGAAAAACATCTCTAGAGTAGTCCTAGGTCATCTTTAAATGATGATTATATTAATAAAGGATGTTAAAAGGGCATTTTAACACAAGTTATCACAATAACTGATGTTGAAAGACACTTTAATCATTTTTTATTCTAATAAATGATGTTAAAATCTAATCATTTTTTAAAAAACCACTTACAATAGCACACCCAAATCCCTAAAAACAAAAAAACTAGATACCATTAGTAAAAACAAAATAAAAACTATAGATAAAAATTATTTCCAAAATATACAGAAACTTTATTTTTAAGACAATAAACTTACAAAAAACAATTGACAAAACATCTACAAATTAATCATAGCAGTAAAATAGTTTATAAATATATCACAAAGATCATTTTGGTCATTTTCAAAATTTTATGATGTTTCATAAAAAATATAAAAAATTAAAAATATTATAACTTTAATAATATAAGATATTAAATTAAAATATATGTGTTATAATAAAAATATAATTGTAAAAATCCATTATTGTTTCATTCATGACAATCTCAATTATGAATCATAAAATATAATAACCGCATTAAATATTTCATATTTGATAATGACACTATTTTTTTGAAATAAATTTTTTAAAATAATAAACATAAAATATGTTTGGAATAAAAAGTTTTTATAACTAATATAAAATTTATATTCTTATACAGGAACAAAATTAATTTTAGTTGACCTCTTTCTCCTAAATTGAACCCTGTGAAACACCTCCATTGACTTGTAAGATTTTCATATTACCTAACATAAGTAACATAAAATATTAATGATTAAAGTAAAAATATAGTAGAAGAAAACTAATGATTCCAAAAAATCATTATATTGTCACAAACTCTACCCTATAAGGAGAATAACCAATATATTATGCATTCAAGTGGAAAGAATACACATAACATCTAGTGTATACTAAAATAAAAATGTTCAGCATCGATGAATTGTTAATAATTGTTTTTATTAATTACATAATTATTATTTCCCATCAAATAATTAAAAGAAATAAAAGTGAATATCTTTTTTAGTTAATTTTTCGAATAAATATTCAAATCTATTAGGCATGTACATGTATTTCACAACCACTGATAAGTATTCTAGAACCTTCAATCTATAAATCTAAGTGACATCATTTTTTCGGAAAATAGTGTGATGATAACTAATTAGATTAGTGATAAATTAAATCATTAAAACTTACATTCAAATAATGAAATGAAAATAAAAACTAAAATCTACTAACATGGAAAACAATTCCACCACTTTTACAGAGAGATCCTAAAATATAACTATATCCATTAAATATTTTTATATATTCTTGATATATAGTCTCTCAAAAATATGTTAGTATTCATAGATAACTCATAAAATGGTACTAATAAAAACAAATTCATTAATAATTTAGTTAGATTTTGGGAATACTAAGAAGTATATAAAGTAAGTGGTTCATGATTTTTTTTTTTATTTTTCAATGATTATTTATATTTAAGATAATCTTGTAAAAGGTAAATATAATTTTTTATGACATTATAAATAAAAATATATCATCTAATAAATAGGGTGAGCTGGTAAGAGCGAAAATCTCCCAAGCTCTATCCAATTGTACCCATCTCTTCTATAGGTAAAGACACTAGAGTTTTTGGATCAATAAAATTATTTATCATTACTCTTACTTGATCCGGTTAAATGAGACGATGATGTAAAAAATCTCACAAATTATTAATGAATTTATATTCTAAAATATATAAGTGTGGATCCTTAACATGTAACTCATAACACACAATTAAATCTAAGTAAGGAGGTGGAGGAACTAGAGAAGCACGCATCACAAGTAGCATCTGTATCAATATATTTGAAAGAATATACAATAAAAATTGTTAAATTAAATCCAATATTAATTGAATAATGTCTCAAAGACAATAATTTAAGCCATATATTTCAAAATTTTATACATCATCCTTTGATGCATAAAAAGTACACGCAAGAAACTTTCCTGACACTATCACCCACCTCATTTCCTCTTATGTAACACAAGAAATATTTCTTTCTAAAAACATCCATATGGAATAATTTCCTACCCTTAGGGATGAATTTAACCAATTATTCTTAATCTTTAATAGAAAATTAATATGAAATAAGTAAATTTAATATTATTTTAATGAATTTAGAAAAAATATATTTGAAAAAAGTAATAATTGATTTCTTACAAGCTTATAAGTTATGTTCTTTGATTCATTAGTAAGACACTTCCCCCTTTTTTATTCTCCAAAATTTTCATTCATTGTGGTGAGTTTTGGGAGAGGGATAACCAACCTAAACCTCATTAGATACACTACTTGATTTATATCTAAATTCCATAAACTTTTCCACAATCATTCACTTATATAATAATGTATACCCTCTATGGGACAAATTATGAGGGTATTCATTCTATGGCGGGATATCCTAATGATATCTCATGGATTTGTTTCATATAATAAAAATGAATATTTATTTATTTAATTAGAAAATAATTATAAAATTGATTTTATAAACAAAAATTATCATAAAAAAGGATTCCTCTTTTCATATTGAGATAAACTTATCCCATGCCTCTACATCTAAAAACCAATTTTGAGGCATTATTTTTCATTTTTTTCTTCCTAAAAATATAATTTGAAGTAAAATTTTATTTATAATCACTCTATATAATGATATAAAAATACATCCACCTCTTAATTGTATTTGAATCAAGAAATTAAAATTTCATTTATAATTGAATATAAAAAATGAATTTCATATGAAATATTTAATATTTGAAACATTGGAAATAAATAATAAATTAGTTGAGATATTTTACCACTATAAAATCCAATAAATTATCTCTTATCATGTTGTAAAAAATTATACAATTGGGATATAAGATGATAACCTGACCTCGACTCTATATAACTGTGAAAATTTTAATATACTTTATATTTGGGATCACTAGGTTATTTTTATCATGAAATTTAACTAGTAACCTCTGATCCTTCCCATGAGAAAGTGAACTTTTTATTTTCTATATAATCCCACATCTAAAAACAATGATTATCATATTTTATGTAGAATAAGAAGACTTAAAAATAGTAGGTTTACCTATAGTGTTGTAAGTAATTTCAAAATAAAAAAGTTAAATTTCATAAAATAATATAATTATCATAACTATATTTATATAAAGGCACACACACACACACACCTTGGTGGGTATTCCTATTATTCTATATATTTAAACTAAATTGATGTATGAAAAATTAATAAAATATTGTGTACCTATATTTGAACATAAAAAATTATTGTTTTAAGTACATATTTGAATGTTAATAACATAAACAAATTACAAATATTTTTTTATCTAATTCACATGAAAAAACATATACCTAAAAATGATTAATACTGAGAAATAATCATGATAAAATGATAATTCCTCAATTATTCAACCAAAATCATATACCTGAAAATTATGTATATAAAAATTAATATAAAAATGGAAGAATAAATTAACATATACAGATTTAAAAATTCAATATAAAAAATAGTGTCATTATTTTTGTAATTTTAACTAAATAAAATAAAAAATATATATTCACGTAAATTATTAGATGGATAATGGTTTGTTTTTACTTATCCCTTCTATTCGATGATTTCATAAATAATAGACTATTTCAATATCACATTCATCATTATCCTTAGGCAATCATGTAATAAATGATGGAATATCACTTAAGTCCATAGTGTCACCAATATTATCATCACCTAAATTATTTTTTAACTTTTAAAATGACATACCACTGATCATTTTATGGTCTAATAACATAAAATATCTTCTTTTCATGTTTCACCATGATAAATGATTTCTATTTGTAACTAGGTTTATTCAAATCAGTGCATGAAAATATAAGATCATCATATTCCAACCAATGTTATTTTGAATCCAATTAAACTTAAACACCACTACTTGAAATTTAATGTAATAAATTTCCCATATACCCCCACAACTCCAAAATATATTATTGATACAAAAATTAGGTATTTATCATTTTCCATTAGAAAATTAATTACTTTAATAAAGACCATTACTCCTATATTTTGATCAGTATTTTTATTGTCTTAATTTTTATGTAAAATGTATAGATATTAATGTAAAAAACTAGAAAATGTGATCAAATTAGTATATATTCCCCAAACTTATTTTAAAGGTTTTTTATATAAACGAATCATTTTTTGAGATATCCTTAATCCCTAAAATAATGTAATTTTTATCCCATTCACCAACCACTTTTCATTTATTTTTGGACATCATACCATCAATATAGTAATATATGATGATATATTTGGTTTAACCTCATCCATGTTGTTCAAAATTTATAAATATGTTTTAATTATTTAATCATGTGAAATTAAATTAAATTTTAATCCAAATAACCCCTTTCCTTCATTTTGACCACAAGATGGATAGATGTAGAGAGACCGATATGCTCCATTTCTTACAAGTTGTCAGTACATAACCAAACTACCTTTAAATATATAATTTTTCAAGTAAGATAGTCCTTTTTTAAATACATATTTTTTGAATATTCAATTAAAATTTTCATATATCATTAAATATGATAAATACAATTTAAATATATAGTCATACATAAACTTATCTCTCAGATCAATTAAATCAACATATGCACCATTATATCAAAAAATTATGGTAGAAAATAAATCTCTAGTTGAAAAAGTTTAAGGAAAACTTCATTATCCATCATTTTTAAAAAATAGGATACATACATTTTCTGCAAATGGAATTGAAAAATTAATAAAATCTTATGATAGTTTTTATAATAGAAATACACAATAGTATATAAAAGGTAACTAGTAGTATTTAATTTATCAATACATGAAGGTCATGTGATATTATTCTTATTAATTTCAAATCCTTTAATGAAACCAAAATTTCCACATTTTATGAATACCAATTTCGAACTTAAATATAATACAGATATTGATTAAAATTTATTTTCACCCTCAAATAACATGCGACAGACTAGAGGTATGAATTTTATTTTTTACTTTTATAGTGGGATCAAAATTTATACATATTATCATAGATATTAAGTCTAATATTTCATACAATCCTTCTTTAGTCTTTCCTTTTTTATCTAATATAGTTCTGATCAAACTATCAAAAAATTTTCTCAACATGCACAACATCAATGTTATGTATTACCTTTAAAAATATCCAATAAGGCAGATATAATATGATGTAATGTTACAAATATATATTTTTTAATGAAATAACTTTTTATCATCCTGAATATAGAATCAATATTTTTCAAATTATTATAATATTCATTTGTCAACAAATTTTGTGGGGGAAATCATAATCTTTTAATCCATTAAAATATTTTTTAACATTTGATAAAGGGATCCATTATAAAAATATTAGATAACCTCTGTACACTATTTTTATAACATTCTATAGTTTATGATATCAAGTACCTTCTTTAAAAATTCAATTATATTTATATATTTTACCACTATATCTAGACAAATTTACATTTGTAGAAAATTGTTTTATAATGAACATTATAATAACATGTAGAATGGATCAATATTTCTTATATGCATAAAATAATTTAACACCTTCCACCCATAATATTTTGAAATTATCACTTAATGATAAGAGTTAGACATTAATATCATTTTTATATTATTTTGGTTTAGAAATCATCAAACCCATGATAATTTTTTTTACTTCATACATATCTATAGAGGTAGGTTATAGAATAAAAACATAAAAATCCATGAACTATGTTGGATACTAAGGATATGATATTTATTAATTCTATTTTTGAATTATCCCATTTTGATATTTCAAACTTCATTTCCAAAAAAATGAAATTAATGATAAAATCCCTTCAAATATGGATAATCAGTAGGGTATTGTTGGTTTCCCCCAAATATGTTTTTGAAAATACATTCTATATCAACCAATTTTTATTATTTTAATTTGAAAATAAATACTTCAAAAATGGAATTATTGGATTATACTAGATTTCCTTAGTAGGATATTAGGTATTTATCCATGGGGATGAATCATAGTTTTATCTTCCATACATTTAATGTCGTTATTCCCAACATTTAGGAAATTTTGAAAAACCTTCATATTCCTTCCTATACAACAAACAAAGTTTTTGGGAAAAAATATATTTTTTACACCATAATCTATTTGAATATAATATTTTTTAATATCATAATTGGAATCTAGAAGTTCATTAACTTCCAGAAGTATCTATTTTAATAGTTTATGAAATTAAATGAAACATTTATTTCTCTATCCATTTATTAATTTTAAGTTAACCAATCTTAGTACCTATAATAACACATTAAATTTAGTAAAACCTAGAAGTAATAGTTTTCGAGAATCTCCATATAATCATTCAACACTTGATTTTTTAAATTGTTTCAACTCCTATATCATTAATTAATTAATTAATATGAGATTCGATCTCAAATTAAATATCTTTGTTAACTTCAAATATTTAATTTTGTGTTATTTCACCATGTTAAATACAATATATATATATATCTAGGAATAAACATTTAAAAAATAAAACACTGTGTGATTTATTTGGAATATAATTATCCCTTTTTCAGACACTTCATACATGGATTGTAAAACATGACTCAATTTTCATGATTTTATTCTTAAAATTAAAAATATTGTAGAGGTTTATTTGCTGATGTTAATCAAAACATATTTAATATAAAAAAATAATTAATGATTTCAAATAAAATTCTCATAAGACAAATGAAAAAATTTACATCAAAAAATTTATATATTATAATTTTTTCAAAAAAATATTTTCCCCATATTCTATAACATATTAAATTATTTGATTCAAAAATTAAAAAAAATACTTATAGTAAAAACATGTTATTGGTGGGGGAAGTGAGACAAATCGCATGAGTATAGGAGAGGGAAATACAATGCATGGAATTGGGAGAAATATGACATAAAGATAATGGAGTGGTATAGAGAGCATCAAGATCAAGAGGGATTAAAAGAAAGGGAGTGAGATGATCAAGATGATCCTGGTGAATAATATATAAAGGAATGAAAATGTTGATGAAGATATAAAAGAGATCATTTTAGGGTTTCAAAGTCTAATCATAGGAAATTATAGACACACATTCATTGAATGTTTTTAAAATTCGTATTTTTTTTAAATAACTTGATATTATAAATTGTTTATAACTTCCATTATATAAAAAAGTCATCCAATGATTTTAAAATCAATTTTTATAACATATATAACATATATTTTAAAAAATGAAATTAAATAATTGACCTAGAATTACATATTTTCACTAGTTCTTATAGGTATCATGAGTTGGATTTTGAAAAAGATATAGGTTTTCCTTTTTAAATGTGATATAAAAAGGGTATTGGGTTAATGTCATTCTTTGAAGGAAAAGTGGAGTTTTAAGGAAATTATTTGTAAATAGTATTTAAATAGAGATGTGGAATTTTCTAAATTATGTTTTCATAGAGATTTTTGCCAAGGGATTAGATGGAATATATATAGAATGTGATACTTTTTTTAAAAATGGATTTTTAAAAGGGTTTTTACTTGGATTTTAAATAAAATTCAAAAAGTTATTATTTTAAGACATGTTTCATTTTATTGAACCTTGTATGGGAAATGCCCTATTTTATAAAGCTTATATTATTTTTATTGTGCATGTTGATTTAGTTTACTTGTATGCCATATATTATCACATGATGATTCATGATTTTATAGGATCTAAAAGAATATGATTCCATTGGGTTATGGGTTGATTAGATTGGGTTGCGATACTATTTTTGGTTCCTTAAGTGTAGGATTTTAAGAGACTTGGGATGCCCTTAATATGGGTGAGAATTATTATTACTAACCAATTTATTATTTAGACTCACTCCATTAGATACTGGGTACTTCCCAATGTTTTATATGAGTTGTAGAGCCTCCATAGTTCTTCAAAGAAGAGCCTCATGGTTGCACTCATTGGTTGAGGTTTGAGTTATCCTTAGTGTTCTTGTTTGATGAAATATATGGTTTTCATGTGATATATTACTTATGACCTAAAAATCCTTAACATGTATCTATATATGGAATATGAGATGAGTGAAGTCTCCATATAATGTGAAGATTCATATAGCGAATTTACCTTCTTGTTTACATGGTGTATTCCTTTTTGAGAAAAAGTGATTGAGCACATTTCCCGAGATGAAATTTGGTTTGTATGAAATAAATATTGATATACTTTCAATACACATGGGAGGGGACAACTAAGATGGCCTATGTGATCTATTATTATCTTATAGAGATTTTATAATTTTTTGTGAGGTCTCATGTATTAATTTTTTTCCAAGTTAGGATATGATTCAATCAAGACATTTCACTTCCTTATTGGTGTTTTTACATAGAGAAATTGTTGATGAGGTTCTATGAATTATAATGCATAACCCTTGGAAGGTGATGTTGGGTAGAATGAAATAGAGTTGACCTGATTCTTTCCAAGGACCCACATAATATAAGATCAGGGACATGATATAAACTTGTTTTATATTGTTTATATTGGTTTTGATTTATGATTTGTGTGATCATGGTTAATCTAAATAGATTTACCATCATATAATGGTATCTAATCCCTATAATAACATGTAATGTATGGTATTGATAGAGTAGTCCTCTTTGTGTAGTCCAGTAGTAGTTTTAAATAGGAATGATGAGATGAGTTTGGGATGAGAGTGAGAGTTGGGTTATACTATTTCTTATCATTGGGATATATTATTTTATTTTTCATTATGTTTGAAGTTGGATTATTTTACATTTGATTAGATGGTTGATCCGTATTTTATTTCCCATTTCCACATTCTTTATACCATGATATTTTGGGATTTTTTCTATAGATGAGATATGAGATGAAAGATGGGCTAGGAAGGATTTCACTATGTGACTTTTTCTGGATGTAGTGGGGCTTCATTGTTGTTAATTATAATGATACAATAGATGTGTGGTATAACTCTTTGATTCATGGTGGTATGCATGTTATTTGTAAAGACCCGTACTTTTAGGGGTATTATTTTTCAAAGGTAAATTGATTTTTTGAATTTCATAAGTATGAGTTGTTTTGTGAATTGATATTTAGATCAGGATTTTGAGAGTTAGGGAGTATTAAAGTGATTTTTTGGACATGGATCGAGTCCTAGGTGGTTTATCGGGTTCTTAGGTGAGTCTCAAAAGCTTCAAGTTTAATTTCAAAAGTTTAAAAAGTGTTTTACCATAACACATGGTTACCACACACTTAGAAGAAAAAATATCGGGTAACTATGCAACTTGTTTTGGATTGAGGGTGAGGCACACAATCACCTTACAGTTTCAAAACAACCATGCAGGACCTTTGGATTATTTATAGAGGAAATTTAAATGTTTTGGCTGATTTTAAAGACTCAATGTGTTTGGGTGGTATGCTTGTACAAGGACAACAACATGATTATTGCATAGTTTTTCTAACTATGTGGATAATTAAGAGGATAAAATAACTATTTTACAATTTGAATTTTTATATCCCTCACCAAAATTCGCTTCTTCCCTTGTGCACATGCCCGTCAATCTAAAATCTTCTTTTTCTCTATGATATACCCTTTGATTGTGTGGGTTATTATTGTGTTTTCTTAGCCCTTTAGGGTGTGATATCCCTATCTTATTTCACCATTCCTTATTCCAACTTGTTTCCCTCTAATTTTGTGTCTCTAATTTTGTATTTTAGTGTTGATTCAACCAAAGTATGGTTGAATCAATTGATTTTTATGGGATTCCTATAACTTAGCTATGGGAAGTCCCAAAGCTACATCAACAAACTATTTCTCAAAGTTTCGACTGAGGTAAATTAGTGTATAATTTTTATTAGGGGTTTTGTTTAAATAATATATAATTTATTCTAGTTATTATGGATTTTGAGTTGGGATGTGCTGGGATCATACCACGTGGTATTGGCATGCTGTCATTTGTGATTTTAATGTGACGAGAGCACTCTATGAGATTTTAGAAAATTATGTATATTTAAATTAATTATGTAATTAGTTATAAATGTTATAATTAATTGAATATGTCATTATGGATTAGTTTTCAATGCATGTAATGAGTGGATCACACCCATTGATTTGGGGTTTTTATGTGATGATATGGATTGGTGAGTCTTAGTAATTTAATACATTTTTAATTAAAATATATAAATTAATATAATTGTTTATAATTAATTATAATTTACTAATTAAATATAATTTTATTATAATTAATTAATTTGTATGTTATGTTTCGAGTTAGGTCCTCTGGGGATTATATTATGGCCATTATATTTTGACATTATTAGGTAGGAGAAGTGAGACTATGAATTAAAAATGAATTGGTTTATTGAGTGAGGTGGGTGGTCTCTCATACATGAACCTATAATATTTACATTAATCTATATATATGGAATGTGATATGTATAGTCACTATACAATGGGAGATTATACTTTTTATTAAATTAACTGTTTTAATTAAATGAAATTCCTCTAAATGAGAAAAAAAGTGCTAAGGTACACAATGTATCCTTATGGATTGAATTTATTTCCACAACTACTGATAGATGAGGCATTTATTATGAATGGATGGCCTATGAAATTTGGAAAATTAGGGTTGTAAGGTTAATAAAATTGAAGGAATGAGACACAATAGACATTGCGATAGGTTCACTTCGTGACCTAGAGTAGGGGAAGGTGTTGGACTCAACTGTTCAACCCAAGTTGTCCATGTGTGAACCTTATGATGTCTTAAGCATTTGAGACAGTGAGACGAACATGGGGAAAGAATTATTCCTTCATTGAGATGTGATTACCTTGGTGTGTATACCATGTAGTTATTAATGGATTAGATGAGCATCAAGATTGACCTATGGTGATTTGGGAGGTGAATGGTCTCGACTCATCTCCCTTGTTTGACCTACTTCTGAAGTTAATGAGGCTATGATATGATTATGGTGACATAATGGGATGTTGGTCCATTTGAGTGATAAACTTGAACCTGTGTGAGGGATATGAGAGAGAGGATCCCAAAAAGGGTTTCATGACATGTGGAGACATTGTGGAGCTTAGTGTGTTCCCAAATGATACATTGACCCTTTAGAATGTTTGTATAGGAAATGGGCAGTGATGAGGTGTCATAGACTTGAGAGGTTGACCTCATAGATGTTAGAGGGTTTTGGGTAAATATCCATCCCTTATGATATGTGTTACATGAGATATTGTGAGATGAATTTAATACCCAAGAGAGTTTCCTATTATTTATAAGATGTCTAGGATTCCTAGGATCTGGCTTGTATTCCTTGATTTATACAAACTGCCTATGGTCTCCCTCTATGATTCAATATTTATTCCTGATTATAATCATAAGGGATATCACTTAGGTTCCATCAACTATGACTTATTATTGATTCAATAGTATTACCACATAGTGTTTGACTATGAAATGTGATGACTTATTTCCTAGGTTTACCACCTAGGGGTTGGCAATGAGGTGTGATATTATTGATTACCCAATATTACCTCAAAGGAGTCATCTTTATGACTGGTATTATGGAATAACAATTATGACCTCCCAAGGGTTGGTGGTTTCACACATTAATAGTTGACATGATTGTATGATATGCTTATAGGCACTCTGACACTTACCTAAGTTGGTATAGTTGACCCCATGTGTCATGTCATAAATCTAGGATTGATAATGGTTATTTTAGTTTTTTCTTCCATATTTATTTTATTTATTTCTTTAGTTGAGAATGTCATACACCCAAAATTTACTTGTTATATATGAGACCCTGTTTTTTTTTTCCTGTTGATTTGTACTCACACCCTGCTCAGGTGACGATGACATTTGGGTACACAAGAAACCATTACTATTCATAGATTTAGATTTGAAGAGTCATAATATTTGATCATTTAGCTAGATAGTCTTGGACGGAGTCAAGAGATAAATTATACGCAACACATTGTTATTTGTGACATCATAAATTTTATTCATTTTTTTATTTTTCTATGTGATCTGCCCAGTGGGAAACTGTTTGTTTATGTGCTGGCATGATCTTGGGTCTGTATGGCTGTGTCCTTCCTTATTCACTATTTATTATTGAGGATTATTGTTTATTTATTCCACATACTTTTATGGATTTTGATTGTTTATAGATTTTATTTTGTTACTATTTTACGTTCTTTCACACACTAATAATGTGGTATAGTCACCCCATAGTTACACCCTAAACCACCACTATTAGTCAACAAGATTTGGCATACAGGGAGGCTTTCCTAAGGTTAAATGGTGACCATATCCGATTACTAGTCAGAGAAAAATAGGATAGGGATGAGAAACAATGGTATTAGAGCTTGTGTAATTAAAATAATAGAGTTTATCAGAGTTATTTTATATCTTACTATTTCATAAGATGATTGACATGTGACATAAGAATGTGTCTGAGTTTGTAATGGATATCAGACTGATGATTTGTAAACACATTTTCTAAAAGGAATTCTAGGTTATTAGGGATATGGTATTTCTATTCTTATTTTTCAATTTTATGGTTGAATTATTTCCCCTAGCATGACAAACTTATGTTTTCTTGGATTTATTATTTATTGGTTCTAGATCTTGACCCATTGGAAAGAGGCTTAGGTTTATGAATCATACATGGAATATAAAGATCACATGTAATTTATATGCCTATGTGTGATCAGTATCACTGAATATGAGGATTTAGTTATTTAAATTATCAATAATAACTTATATATAGTTTTATCATATAACATAGTGGTGGAATTATAATCACCTAAACCATAATATATTTTCTTTTGATGAAAAATCATGTGGATATTATAGAGGAATTATCTTTAATGATGACCACACAATACCTATTATAAAGGAAGTGTAGTGAACCTAGTAGGTTAGTATAGGAATTTTGTGCCTTAGTGATATACCCTTTATGGTTGGTTGTGGTATTGGTTTCACTAAGTAAATAGATTCAGTTATTTAAAGTTTAAAAAACAATATAAATAAAGTTTTCCCGTATAGCTTCTTGGTAGAATTTAACATAGCCAAAACGTATGATTATTTCTTACTTGAAAAAAATCATCATGGGATGATTCAATTATACACACACATAGAGAGAGAAAATAGAGTGATTCTCAAGGGGGTAGTCTCATATGAGGATTCCTAGTGAGGACCAGTGACATTTTAAGATGATGATTTTAGTATGTGATTTTTGATACAATATATATATGAGAACCCCAGAGTGGGTGTTCGAACATGAGTTTCCCTGGGATATTTGAGATGTGAACAAATAAATGCTTCCCATGATTTATGAACTATGTGATATGTAACATATGGGTTAATCAAGAAAACCTAGTTCTTTGAGATGCAGCTCGAGATATTGGTGAGGGGGATATTATGACTGGGATGAGCTATGAAATGTATGATGGTAACCCAATACATGGGTTAGATTTGGCTTGTGAGTGTACTTTGATATGAGGATCATGAATAGATTATTTGGGTTATGATATAGATTCATAGAAGGTGCTATCAGGTATATGGTATAAAGACATGATGTTATTTGGACATTCCTAAGGTAAAGAACCTTGAGTTCTAGTGCTTGGGTATCATGATTTGGTTTTAGAGATCATGATTGGTTGGGATTCTGGACTATATTGATTTTGATCATGGTTCCTGATGAGATAAAATTTTAGGATCATATATTCTTGGATCTGGGAAAGATAAATTGTCTTTAGATGATACTGATTTTGTGGAGACAATGGTTGGCGGGAGATCATGTGGCTAGTTTTGGAAGGGGTGAAATGCCTGATTTTGAAGAGGTGTGATGAGGGTGGTCTAGTAATATTTGATTGAAATTCTATAATAATGTTCAGTATTTAGGTGTGTGAATATAGGTATAATTATGTGTGATTTGTGGTATTTTTAGTCATGTTGTGTAATCAGGAGGTATGGGAGCATAAACCCATAAGGTTTGGATAAGATCATGATAGAACACATTGGTTTCATGTGGTGCCATTTATGTTGTAAATCAATGAGAAGTGATGGATATGACAAGGGTTGGATGTCTTGATGAAATATGTTAGGCCATAGTTTCTCAAAAATTTGATTAGAATGTGAAGTGTATCTTATGTAATGTTATGATAACACCATGTATGGATGGTGTCATTATTGACAAGATGGGTGGGCATGGATATATAGGGACATATATGATTGATGAAACCTGTTGAGGTTGCGCTTGAGGAGTGGTTTAAGGGAATCCATATGGTTGGGAGTGAACCACTGATTGGTTGAGGGTGTTACCATTATTGTGAATGATTATTGATAGGTGTAAAGGATAACTTTTCCAAGAGTTGGGAATGTGTATATATTATTGTTTTTTATTTGTTCTTGAGTATGAGTGGGATGGTCAAGTCTAGATATAGTGTGGTACATGGAAGAATAAACCTCATGTTATAAAGATTGTAGATGAGTGAGAGTGGTTATTGGATGGTCAAGGTGGATTTTGGGGTGTTGGTGAGGAGATAAATATAGTTGTATATGGTTCAATGGTTAATATCAGATCTAGGATTTAGATTGTGTTTTGGAAAGAGTCTATGCATTAACATCAGAATTGGGATTTTTTTGATGTGATCCAAGGATGAGACAGATTTGAGATGCATCAGTTCTTATGAGAGGAGTACGATGATTGATTTGATTTGATGAGGATTCAACTACATAATTACACATGAATTCAAAATTTTACTTTGGTATATTTATTTGGATGATCTTAGGTTTCCTATTAGGATTAAGGCATCATGATAGGGAAGTGGAATGATATCTCTTCGATGGGTGTAGCCAAGAAATTTTTAGAATTTTCATCCAAAGAAATCATGACTATAATTTTGAAATGGAATTGAGTGCAGCGACATGGAAACCACTTTTAGTGTATCACTGAACCACTGATAAATCTTTTTTAGATATTCTAATAGTCAAGATCATCATGGCTCAGAATCGAACCTTGTAAAATGAAACTTATAGTGGGGAGAACCATGATCTAGGTGATGAAATGGTTAATTAGACTTGATTTTTTTAGGATATATTTTCATGGGTAAGTTTTATTTCAGTGTTTTGATGATGGTGGAATGTGATGGCTCGTGTTTTGATGAATAGTTCACCTTGTATTTTGAGTGTCATAATGGAATCTTATACGGTGTTTCGTGGTAGAATGCAGTGAATTAAGGATGAATTGATGACGAGGGTTGGTAAGGATTATTTTATGGATGATAACTAAGGATTATTGAGGATGATAAGTGAAATAGTGGGGAGTTTTTAAGGACCCACACTTTTATGAGTAGTGTTTTTTAGAAAGAAATTGAATTTTAGAAGCAAGGGTTGTTTTGTGTATTGAGATTTAGATTAGTATTCTGAGAGTTGGGGAATATTATAGAGATATTTTTGGACATAGATCAAGACCCAAGAGGTGGATTGATCGATCAACTAAGTATCAGGAGCTTCTGGTTGAATTTGAAAAGTTGTAAAAGGGTTTTACCTCTTTACACGGTAACTGAACGGTTAGGAAAAACCACAAGGGGCAACCATACGACTCTTATTTAGACTATGGGTGAGGTGCATGATCACTGTATATTTTTATAAAAACCAATAGATGCCTTATAATTTTGTTTGAGATGTTTTCTACATCGTTGTTTCGTGATTTGGATAACCGTGCAGACCAACCCCCAAAAAGTGGTATGCTTGGATAATTCCAACTGAATGGTCGGTGTATAATTTGGATAACCATGAGACCAAACTGCAAGGATCATTAAGGAGGAAAAAATGACTATTTGACACCTATAAATTTTTATACCTATCCCCCTTTTTTCATTTCTCCCTCATGCACACGCCCATCTGGTTGACCACCCCTCTTCCTCTTTTATTCCCCCTTTAATTGGGTGGGTTCTTGGTGTGTTTTCTTAGACTTTTAGTGTGTAATTTTCATCTCTCCTTCATCCATTAATCAAAACATATTGTTTATTTTTAATTTGGTTTCACTAGTTTAGGGTTTTGGTGTGGATTTCACTAGATCATGGAGAATTAGATGATTTTGATGGGGGGATTTCCCATAGACCAGTTAGAGGACATCAAGACACTATGTCTGTATGTCTTTTCTTGATGTTTCAATTAATGTATGTAACTACTTGGTTTCTATTAGTGTTTTTGATTAAATTAAATTAAAATAAACATGAAATTTATGTTAATTGTTAGGTATTTTGAGAGGGGATGTTTTGGGAGTATACCATGGCGAATTGGAATGTCATCGATTGTAGTTTCAATGAGACATGAGTTCCTGGTGAGATTTTATAAAACTATTCCTATTTGAATTAATTGGTAAATTATTTATAAATTTTATAATTAATTGAACTAAGAATTCTGTCTTAGGTTTTGGTTCATTTTGGGTGTGGAATAAACATCATAAATTGAGGTTTTTGACTAGTTATGGCTTGGTGAGTCTTAGGTGTTTATACAATTTTAAATTAAAATATATAATTAATTATATTTTTATAAAACAAATTAAAAATGATCAATGAATTTTAATTTTATTATAATTAATTAATTGGTATTTTATGTTTCAAGTTAGGGCCTTTGGTGATTGGATGATGGCTGTTAGACTTGGACAAGATTAGGTATGAGCTAGTGAGATATAATTGAAAAGTAAATGGTTTCTTGATTGAGATAGGTGGTTCCTCATACATCTTTATATGGAATGGGATATGTACTATCATTCCACAATGGGTGATGAAATTGTTTATTAAATATATATTTTTTAATTAAATAAATTACCCATGAACAAATTAAACTATTTTCTAAGGGCCATGCTTGACCTTTTTACATTGGATGAATTTCCTAAGCCTTTTATGTCAATAGAATTGTTAAAAATCCAGGATTTGTGAAACTTAGACCCTGAGGGGTATAAAGTAAATGAAATTAATGGGATGTGACATAACCTACCAAGAAATAGGTTCCCTTAGTGACCATAGAGTAGGAGTAGGTGTTGGACGAGAGTGTTCATCCTGAGTAGGCCAAGTGAGAAACATGTGACGTCTTAATCCTTAGGGATAGTGAGATGAGTATGAGGTGATATTTCTTCCCTCACTGCGATGTAATTTACTAGGTGGGTAGAATCTATAGAGATTGATGTATAAGTTTGATGTGAGGACTGACCTAGGGTGATTTAAGAAGGGAATGGGATTGAGACCATCTCCCTTGTGTGACTAACTTCTATGGTCAATAAGGCTATGATATGATCATGAATATGTCAAGGAATGCTATCCATCTAAGTAATCAACATGAACCTGAGTGAGGGAGATAAGATAGAGGAACACAGGAAGGGAGTCTTAGCATGATGAGACCTAGGGGACCCCGGTAGATGCCCCAATGATACATTTACCTCTGGGAGGGTGCATATGGGAAGTGGGTAGTGATGAGGGGTCATGCACTTGAGAGGGAGACCATAGAGATATGGGAGGGGTTTAAGAAGATGTCTAGCCCTAGGAGGTGTGTTACATGAGATATTGTGATATGGATAAAGTACCCTTTTGAGTTACCTATTATGTATTATATTCAGTGGATTCCAAGGATTTGGATTTTATGCCTAGAGTTATATGTATTTCCTTGGGTAACCCCTAAGAGTTAGAAAATATGCCTACTTTTGATTGCCTATGATTGCGTCATTTAGGGTCGATGATGAAAATTTACGATTAAACACTCAGGATTAATAACTATGCGTTAGTGATGATGCTTGATGATTGATCACTTAGGATTACATCATAAGGTTCATTGATGATGTAAGATATTATTGATCACCTAGGACTATCTCCCATGGGTATACTTATACCGGATGACTGCTAGATATCCCTATCTCCCATGGGTATTCTTATACCGGATGATTGCTAGATATCCTAGTATTACTTTTGGGGGATATCTTTGTGCTTAATACTATGGAACTCATATGATAACCTTCTAGCTGTTGGTAGGTTCACCTATTACTGGTTGTAATGATTATGTGACATACTCAAAGATACTCTAAGGCTGGATGAAGTAGGTATAGTCGATCCAGAGTGTCACATTAGAACCCAAGGATCAATAATGGTTATTTTATTTATTCTTACATAGTTATTTTATTTATTTATTTGGTTAAGCATATCAAATGTATAAAACCTTAATTTACTTGTCATATATAGGAATACATCAGTTTTTCCCTATTAAGTTTTATTAAGAAACCTACTATGGAATATATGGAACTTATGTACCTACACATCCTTTACTGTTAACAGGTTTTGGTTGGGTAGAGGCCCGAGATTGGATCATTAAGCATGATCAAATTGGAAAGGGTTTGGAGATAGATGAAGTATGGATTTGGGATATAGGAAATCCTTGTATATTTGATTCTTTTTGTTTATTTTTCCATGCGATTAGCCCAATGGGTGATCAATTATATGTGTTGGCATGACTGTGGGTTTAAATTATTTTGTATTTCGGTATTCATTATTTTTTATTGATGAATATTGTTTATCTCTTTTATATACTCTAATGGATATTTATTATTTATGGATGATGTTAGGATAACTTTTTCTATTATTACACACTTTAACAAGGGGTTATAGTCTCCCCATGGTTATAACCTGGACCCCCACTACTATTTGGTAGCCTCTGGAATATGGTGAGGCATGCCTGAGGTCATGTGGTTACCCAAACAAATTATTGTTTAGAGTGAACTAGGATTGAGATGTTAAATTATAAATATGAAGAAAGTGGGTCCTATATTTATTTGGGTAGTTCCAATTATATTATTTAGTCTTCATGTATGTTTTAGACATGTGGGGTCAAGTATAGTTATATGTGCATTTATGTTATGTTTTTTGGTTGGTGAGTTATATTGGACACTGACTCGCACACTCTCCTAATATTTTTATGTATATCTACTCAATCAAAGCATCACTCAATGTGTTGGGGAAATCAGTGGAATCCTACTAGGTCATTAGACTCACCCCTACCCATGTACTTGACATGGTTTTCAATGTACATGGGTAGATATTTAAGTTTTAATCTAGGAATAGGTATTAGTTTGGGTCAGGACACATGGGTAGATATGAGCATAGTATTAGAGGTTAAAGATTTAGTAGGGGTTGATCCCGTGAGTTTGGAAAAGGTCCATTTAGATTTATCTCCATATTTACTTCACATGTGGTAATCAGTGTGACATATTTTTATTATTATTCTTTGTACTTTATATGATATATGTATTCTATATTTTTGTTTTTTATACTCTACTATATTATGGTGCATCATGTACACTACTTTACTAATTTTATATTCATGAATGTGTGGGATTTTTTTGGATCCTAGTTTGGTTTCCATATGACTTGGGCTTATTTTTTATATTAATGGGTCATATTGAATTTTTGGTAGATTAGAAATGACCCTTGCGATTTACTTTTAAGGGAATGGTATCCTCATGAATTTTTTAGTCCCTCTCTACTAGTCATCTACCTTTGGTATATGATATTAAATCTAGGGTGTTATAAAATACCCTGATCAAATGTATAAACAAAAATAATTTGATCCTATAAATTCTGGATTTTCTTCCTAATATCAAAATAAAATACAACCCTTTCTCCAGATTAGTTGGATCTCGATTTAATCTACTTCCATTGTCATTTTTGGGAAAGGGATTTAGATTTATTTACTTATGTTTACATTGATATTATGCTACTTGAAATGAGGTAGACAAAATTTTGGTCCATTCAATAGTTAAGTATATTAGTCACCCAATAATTATCTTATACTCAATAAAATCAATTAGATTTGCATCATCATCCATTGAAAATTTCATCCAAGTTTTAACCAATGTTTTCAAAACATTTATTTACCCCAAGAAAAACCTTTTCAACATCCACTTAACATATTTACATTTTTAAATGAATGTTTTATCCATTATTTTAGTATACTATATAGAAAGTGAGAAAATCTCGAATCATGGGCATATAAAACATACTCATTATGAATATAGTTAATTCCCTACATTAAAATTCACTTTAGCCTCCAAATATTATTTCATTCATTTAAAGGATCAGCATTAACCTTTGATCAAAATCTTTACTCATATAGAGATTATAATCATCCCCTATTCAGGAGAATCCATGATTTTTAGGAATTTATTAAGCTTGGATACAATACTCAATGTGCTTGATTAAAATCTTAATGTGCCTTTGTAACAAACTGCCTTTTCAATGAATGTACAGATCATTCGTTTCCATTTTTTTATCTTAAATATCCAAAATAATATTTTCTTATAATGTCTCATCGGTTCCAGGAGTTTCTGGGGCTTGTTTGATGCCCAGAGTTCCAAAAATGGGAAACCGGACTGGGCCACACAGTTTGTTTGAAACTGTGCGACACTAGGGGCATGACCATACAAACTGTTGTAGATGTGGGATAGAGTAATTATGCCCAGTTTGTGTATGGTTAGTCAAACTGTGCAACTAACCATACAAGGTGCCCCTTATCTATAAGAAACTATGAACGGTTGGCGCACTGTTTGACTAACCATGCAACTAAACCATGGGTTTTGATATTTTGGGGTGAAATTTCATTTTACCTTCCACTTAAGTTAAAACAAATTTTTATCCTTTTCCTTATTCCTCTAGAAAACAACCATGACTTCTCCTCCTATTTGAGCTTCTTAAAACCGAAATATAGGCTTTAAAGTAACAACCTCCTTCAGTGTCTGTTCTTCGATCCACCAGAAGCTATGAATCTATCTCGGCAAGATCCACTAGTCTCTCAATTCATATCTATGTTTATCTTGAAATCCAGCACACTATTTAGATGTTGGTTCATTTTCCCTATTTTCATGGCATTGGAAAATTTCTCATATCTCTTCCAACCTACTTTGAATCTGAGGCTGATCTCAAATGAGGCATCGTCTATTTCCTTAAGGTAAGTGGTCATGTAATATTCCATTTGAGTTTTGGTCATTTCGTAATTATTACATCATTCCATATGCATCCATTACTGAGCATCTAAATTATAATGATTCCTTCATGTCTAATTGCCATTTTTTCCTAGATACAAGTTAATTGAATCTTTTTAGTGGTTTAGAGATTGAACATTCCTAATATGGTCACCCCATGGGTATGCCACTTGAAATTGGCCATTTTAGCCAAATGGTATAAAGTGCTCAGAACTCCCATGTATCTCTTGACTTGGATTTGAAATAAAATTTCTATTGAATCATGTGTATTAATGGAGTAAAAATCACCACTTAGGAATTTCCCCCTTTTTAGTTGGAATTTTATAAGTTGGAATATTCCTTGTTACCCATTGACACCTTCCCTTGATACTTAATCCTTTGAAATGGTAATTCCATGTTTTAATGAATTATGTGAATTGGTTATGGTGAATGGAATTTTATAGGATGGATTATGAAAGATGGTGGCTTCCTTATAAATGAATTTTTAATCTTTTGATAAAACGAATGATTTGTTTTAAATGAAATGGTTATTTTATTATTGTTTTCCTTTCTAAATTAATCAAATGGTTTTAAATGGAATGAATAGATGGTGGTAAGTCCACACCCATTTTTTCCTATTTATTAAATTATTTTAATGAAATGATATTACTTATGTATTGTGTTATAAATTATTATGCCTATTCTATATATATAGGCTATATAAATGTAATTGATGGGGTGGTAAAGCCCCATGCCAGTTATAAATATAACATTCCATTATATAGGCTATGTATGATGGTAAGGGGGTTGCTCATGGAGGATAAAGATGCCCCTTACATTGGGTGTTTAGTATGGCATCTCACACTAGTGATATGATATGGGAGTTTGACTAAGGCACAATGTTCCATGAAAGAGGGTTGAATGGTGGCTCACTCTCTATCCCGAGTGTTGTAGTCCGGTATCTCTCACACTATTGGGATGTAGGGAATGTTCCCATTGACTTGTTCTTTTAGGTTGATTAGATTGGTATGTGACTTATGAGTTACAACTCAGTTTAGCTAACAATAGTATTCCAGGTATATGGACATTAGACATCCTTATGCACTTTGTTCATATAGGTGGATCAAATATAGAACTAAACTATATATATATATATATATTATTTATTATATATATTGCAGCTCGATTAGATAGACTTTCAATCCATGAGACGAAGCCGGTAGACCCTCCAGGTGTCCTTTTAAGAAATTGATTTGGTGTTTATTTATTTATTAAACATTATTTTTCCTTCTTATTTATACTTTTAGACATTTTAGTTATGATCACTACTCATATTAAACATATAAATCATTAGTGGTGGCATACTGATATTTTTATCTCACACCCTACTCAGGACACCAGTGGAACCCATGAATACTGTCTGACTGCAAGTTCTGATAAGGTAAAGCTACTTTTTTTAGGTTTCTGATATGTATCACTTAGTTGGAGCTTAGGATCAGAGGATCAAGCACAGGCTTGAGATTATTTAGGAGCTATTTTGTCAATTTTTTATTTTGTACTACAGTATAGCATGCTTGTATCTTATTGTTTCATTTTGTATTATCAAAATTCCATGTATCATGTATCAAACACTACCTTATAGGATTATGTTATATATATTCATTTGTTCAGTTCTGTTATATCTTTTTCTATATATTTTTCTGACTGTTGATTAATTCTTCCACAGTTTATTGATTTTGAATGTTTATATTATGCTTCTGTTGTTGTTTATTATCCATTGTATCCATTGTGATACTCTGATATGAAGGTATATACTCCCCACAGTACCACCCTTACACCCTATCTATTATTTGTTAGCCTCCGACATATGGAGAGACATGATTGAGGCTATGTGACCCCCTAGCTCAGGGTACATGTTAAGTGTAACCCATGCCAGGATGTTACAAAGTGGTATTAGAATAGTTCCTTTATTGATTAATATTTTTAGAAAACATATTGGATATTGGAAAATTCTTGGAACTTGGTCATATGTCGTGCCTGGGAATCACAAACCGATGTTTGGGCTAAAGGAAAAGTTTCCGAATTATAATTTTTATTCTTATTTTCCCTATTAATATTGAAATCATTTCACTGTTGGGTGATACACTTGATTTATGATGTTATGGATATTGGTATGATTGAGATTATGAATTCTTTATTAGGCCCAATAAAATGAGGGATATTCATTAGGTCATTCATCACTATAGGCATAATAAGATGAATATTCCATGCATTTTTTCCATTCCATGTTTATTATTTTTAGAATGCATTTTCTGGCTGCATATTGATTGTGCCATGACATGTATTGAATTGTGCTGAAATTTCTTATAGGTATAGGGAAAAACAATTGATACTTAAAGTTCATTCCATAATCGAATATTGTTTTATTTAATAGGTTCATGTAGACACCTTAAGTAGTACATTATGGCATGTTGAGCTATGGTCCACATGTTTCATGTACTAGAACTTGTTTTGGTGTGGTTCAAGTGGATTCCATGTTTTGGTTAATAAGGTTAATGGGAACTTATGGTTCAAAAAATGGAAAACCATCTGATTCAAAAATCTTAAAGCATTTTAATGTTTTCAAAAAGCACAATTCAAATGGTAAATTTCATCCAAAATGACTTTGACTATTGAATTGAAATGGCCATCTTCTATATGCCAAACCCAAAGACATAGACCAGAACCTAGACTTAGTAGTGGGCAGTAGGGTATCTCTCGTGTTATTAGGGCCATTATGGTCTCTTTATATCACATAAACATAGTTTTTGAAGAAGGTTGAGAGGCATGAATGTTTCTATAGGAAGACTTTACTTCATCACATAGTTTCTTATATGCAATCATTTGAGTTGCATAAATCGCTTATGAGGAAAACACTGAGAGTATGGACCTCAACATCGAACACTATCATGGATCTATGACATTAGACACACCGTTAGGTATCCGCTCATTGGGTGTACATCATTGTAAGGACTTCTCCTTGAGATATGATATTACCTTTTCATATAGAATCTATAATTTTTTAATATGTTGAGGTTTGAAGTAATCATCAGAATGGACTAGTTAGTTCCCTATCGAGCCCATACTGAATGATATCATCAGAGGGTGAAATTTACATCGTCGGAGGGAGTTATTCATGTTCATAAGGGAGAATGTGATGTTAGTGCGACATGAGAAGGGCTTGAGCAACATAGGCTAGGAAATATGACAATGAAAATAACAAGTCATTCATCATGCAATTCAATATTGAATTCTTCTTCAATAATTACCTTAAGAAAAGATAAATTTATATATATCTATAATTCCTTGAAATTAAATTGGATTATGTTCTAAAAAATTACTAAATAATTTCCAAACTTTAGAAGAGAAATTTTTTTATCAATGTACATGACCTCCACTTTAGAGTTTCCATTATACACAAATAAGGCTTTGTTTCGAATCACCATACCATTTTCTTCAATTTTTTTCTCAATAATTGTTTTCATTTAATGAAATCATTGTTTCCCAACCTTGAAATAATCATCCATGTTATATTTTTCTTAATCAGATACAAATTCTCATTCCTAAACCCTATACGTATTTCTTCTTAAGAAAACTCATAAAAATACTTAGAACCTAATTAAGATAAAAGTTTATTTTGTGGTAGTGAATTAATCATTCTAGTTAAAATTTGAGCCAATTTTTCATCAATAATATTTTTTTCATAAATTTAAGATCTATTAATTGAAATAATTTCATATTATGATTTTAATTTAAAAATATAATAAGTAGCACTTTCATCTAAAGCATAATCAACCTCCAACCCCTAGAAATTATCACCTTAACACATATTTATTTTTAAATTTCATTACTTCTTTATAAAAAAGTATGATCCTTCACTACAATAGTGAATTATTAAATTTTTATGATTTTTCTTATATTTTTTTGTAACATTTGTTTACCTTTTTATTTTATAAATAACAAATAAAAATACATTTATCTCCATTAGATTCAGAGTTTTGGTGACTCTTCTTTTTATTGATAATACCTTCATCTAAAGGCTTAAAAATATTTTAGCATTGGTTTATTTCTATAACACATATCATATAAGGTCTTATAATTATCTAGATATAACAGGACTCTAGTTATGATGTTCAATAACATCAATAGTAGTTCTTTACAAAAATAATATGGAATGTCCCTATAAATGAGTATCATTCAAGATATATTGTTTATTATTTGATTTTTACTCTCAATAAATCCATTAATTTAGGATTTGTCACAGTTGAAGCTCTGCACCTTATCTTATTGTTTTTATGATAATATTTCACTTGTATATTGATAAACTCTGTACAATTTCAAGTTTGTTATTTCATAATTTTCTCCCTAGTAATATTCTCAACTAACATTCAATAACATGTAATAAAATTAACACATAATATTTATGAGTGGTCACAATTAGATATGATATCATACCAAAATAATAAATAGATATTATATAATAACTTCTTTCATAAATAACTCATAGCATGATCTTCCCATAAACATTAATATTAACAAGTTTAGACAACCTTGGTAATTTCTTATCCGTAAACTTATATGAAATTTGAATAATATATAATTTTTCAAAAATAATGACCATATAATTATAATCACTTGTAATACATGGAATATTAACTAAACCATAATGTTTTACCAATCCTTCCAAGGAATTTAAGATCAAGTATCCAAGAAATTGATGCCACAAATTATTTTCAACCACCTTTCTAAGAAATCACATGTCTTTTTCTCCACTAATAAGGTACATATTCCTTTTCTTACACTTTCCTTGCATCAAAATTCCATCATATTTTCCCTTAATAGTACATGTCTTGTTAGTAATGTAAATGGAATTTTCCTAGCCACAGAATTAAAATTAACTTAAAAGATTATGACCAAGATCATTCCCTACCTAAGAATCCTTGTTACTCATGTCCTCACATTCAATTTTCACTTTCCTAGAGCCAAATATAATTAATATTTAATCATTTATAAATATTATGACTAATTTATTAACATATTTTAGATCCTTAACGAGATTCCTAATTCTTTTCATGGGAAAATTATACCCACTCTCAGGAATTAAGATTTGACATAATCAAATTCCTCTATAGAAATGTTCACTATTGAATCAGTTATAACAATATTCATTATAATAATAAATATTCATTCACTTCTATTTGTGGTTTATAGTCATGATCTTACTTCGGATATAATGGATCCTTGTCATCTTTCATAATTGAAAACATGTTTTGTGTTTTTTTATTTATTTATAACACCTAAAGATTCTTTGTTTCACCAATTTATATCCCCCTTAGCACATTTCTATACCTTTTAAATATGAAAAACATGGATATGTATCTATAACTTTAACAAAAAATAATATAAATTAAATAAAAAGTAATAGAATTATATTCTTCTTATCTATATCCATTGATTTTTTTCATTTAAATGTATTTTATCCATGAAACACACATTTTATGAGTGAACAATATTTCTAAATTAATAGTATAGTATTTTCAATTCATTTTCATTAGGGGGGATAATTACAATATAATACTTTAAATACATTTCAAAGGAATACAACCTCTCACCAGATGGTTGATAATGATGGGTCCTTTTATTGGAAGAGAGGATGGTAGGTCGAATCATACCATTTAATAGTTTATTTTTTAGTACAAGACTCCCTCATTGATCTAATACGTATTCTATAATCCATTCCTATTTCCATTATTGTGGAATTTTTTTAATTAAATCACTTACTGAATAAGTAGGGTGAAGACCTATGGTTGAGGGGTTGAGTGAGATACAAAAAATGTATGTCACTGTATATTTCTCACACATGAGTATAATAACATCATATGTTTATTACACAAAGGGGATACGTCTGTGTTTTAAATCCAAGAAATTTGATACTCTATAATTTAAATCCACATAGGAAACCACATATATTTTTGAGTCTTAGAAGGAAAATAATAGTTTAGGTTCCATTGGATACACTCATGGTTTAAAGTATAATTGAGACACTCAATGTTTAGATTATAGTAAGGAAACTCATTTTTTAGAGCCTAGGGGGAGAATAATAGTTTATAGCCCAATGAGAACATTCTATGTGATGATGCCCCTTAGGTGGGAGATTTGTTGTTTGACATTTCCCCAGGAGGATAAATCTATTGAGATTAATTTTGGGATTGAACCATGAAGATGTGCCCTAAATATCATATTTGGAACATTAATCAAAACTTATGTTTTCAATTTTCATAGTTTATGGTAATGTTACCAGACCAGTCCATGTAGTTTAACGTCATGCGGTTGGGATGATTACATCATATAAGGGATGAAAACAAATGTTAGTGTGGGGATTATGCATGATCATCCATGTAACATCCCAATATTTTAGAAATAATTTCAATTAAAGTAAATGATTTATTAAATAGACAATTTGAAAAAAAAACAAAATAAAACAAACCACTAGACATTTCATTTTGATAAAATAAAATAATTCTAGATAAATGACATGATATTTTCAAGATGTGAACAATTATAAATTCAAAGTGTTTCCTAAACTAACATACTATATAGCTAGTGGAAGTAAGGGTTCATCCCATTGAAAAAATGGTAGTACATTGGTCTATGTCTTTGAACAATTATCTTAGACACACAAATGTGAATAGAAAATGAAAAGAAAATACAACCTAGACTATATTAGTTCTATCAAAGGATGGGTTCTATGGTTGTATTGAAATAAAAAGTTCACACCAATTTTGGTGGTGTGTTATGATCATAATCACTCAAATGATTTAAAATTTTTAATGGACATTGCAGGATTCAAGGGAATGAGAAAGACCTTGGTCTAATACTCACACAATAACACTAGTTTAATCAAATACATGGTTCAATATTCAATTTTACTAGAATTTCAGGAAGTAAAAGACTTAGATTCAAAGGAAATTGGATCCAATGGTTAGGGTATCCTCTTATATCTTCTTAATTTATTTTCTCTCACATTGTACTCCTTTCTATAGTAATTAAAAGTAAGAATACAATTAAATTTCATCCAAAACACAATACTAACTTAATCCATAAATGAATAAAAGTTATCAAAATCATGTCCAAAAAAATATCATCTATAAATCATACATAACCCATCAAGAAAAAAATATGTCAAACATCATAGATCTAGGTATTTGGAAAACGAATACATAAAATAAGAAAATAAAACCCCATTTTCTATGAATATCTAAAAGCATTCCTTGGTTCATGGTGAACCTCACCTAAAGGAACTCCAATATGACATAAAATACCTAATAAAATACTATTATGGGGTTATAGTTGTGTGGGAAACCTCCTCTAACCACTTTTCATTCTACTATGGCATCCGTAATGAGTTACAGGTCAAATTCCCCAATCAAAACACATAAAATTTAGTTAAAATAGTGGTTTTGTGTGTGTGGGGGAGGGTGGGTAGTTGATAAGTGATGTACATGTAAGTGTATTTATTTTTAAACTATTATAGATCTATATAATGGATTTTAGAAGTTATTTTTCATTCCATACAATTTGAACATGGTTTTGGTAAACTGTTCTTAAAGTGTGAAAGCCCTTCTACCTCAAATTTAGTGTCCTACACTATTTCCTGGGTTGGGAATATGGTTTCCAAACCATAAAACACCAAAATGTGGCTTATTTGTTCTATAAAACACCTCCAAAGTATGATTTTTTCCTTATTAACTTCCATGTAGTACAAATACACCTAAATAAAACAATAAAAAATGATAAAACACAAATTATATATTATATGATTCTTTTATACATGAAAAATAAACAATACATTTTTGAAAAATTTAACTATATAAAAATCCCCCACATTTGATGTTTACTTACCCTCAATAAAACCTAAAAAATAATTCCAAAAAAATCACCAAAGAAACAAGTATAAAAATTACCATTAATATCCACTAATTGAACCTAATTTTGAATAAAAAGTCATTGAATGTTCTATATTAACCTTTCCTTACTCTTGAATCACCAAGAAAAGTAAGAATAGTTGATTTATGCTTGTTTTTTAATTTTTCATCTTAAATATTTTTGGTAATTATTTGATCCCCCTTTTATATATAAATTAAAGTCACACATTAAATATCCATCTTCTAATACCCTAGGTAAGATAAAAAAAGAGTTCATAAACATCAAATGGTGGGTTACCACTTTTATAGGTCATGTAATCTCATTGACTTGAAAATTTGAAGCATGAAGTAGGGTCATTGTCATCTAGGGTATGAATTTTTATATTTTTATTTTTTCATTGGAGTTAGATACTTGAAATGTAATTTTGGTACCCGTATTTTTTTGATGACTCACCTTGATGAATTGTAAAATGATGTTAGGTGCTTATAAAATCAATATTGCATAATGACCATATGTGCGACATCAATGAATTATAAGAATCACTTCCCCAAAATGAATAAGTAAGACACCACCTTCAAAATATTACATCATTAAATTACTCCATCAAAATTTTATATATAATAAAATATTTTATGGTGAAAATTAAAAATATTTTACTTCATTTTTTCTAAGACGACTCACAAAGAGGATAGGTTTATCAAACCCAGTATATTCAAAATCTGATAATGATTCCCCCAAGATCATTTATCATTTAACTAATATGAATTTTTAATATTTATAATACTACCTTAAATTTTCTCTAAAAAAAATGTCATTATAGTTAATTAGATCTATATTTTTCAAGGAGTGGTATATATGAGAACCTCCTCCATAATTAAAACCAAACACTATTTAATTTTTTTAATTTCATTGTAGGTATTCATATGAAACATCTGATATATCATTATATTCAATTCACACACAAAAGAAAAGAAACAAAAATAAGAGAAAAAAATACTCCCCTCATGTTTTCTTATATCACTTCCTATGGCCCATATGAGTGGAAGTCCTCAAATCTATCGTATATTCCAATAAAGGCCTTAAAAAATCAAAGTAAATCATAAAAATATAGTAATATTCTTCCATGAAATCTATATTTCATGTTCTCTATGGGATTCACAATAAATATGCATAAGATAACCTAGTTTAATGAAAATATAATATCCCATATATTAAATGTGAGTATCGATGGTGTGAAAGTTATTTTTTTTGGAATAAAGTGTAAATTTAAATGAAAAGAGAAAACAAAAAATATTTAATTTCCTATATTTATTTATTGGGCTGACTCCAAATTTGTGCCTTTGTTTATGGTCGTTGGATCAATCATGTTTATTAATCATCATTAATAGTAACTTGGAATATGGGTCTTACTCTTGGATAACCACTACATGTATCTAGTAACCTTCCCCCTTAATAAAAAGTAAAACTCTATAGGAGTATAGGGTGTTGCTTTACAACAACCTTGATTTGTTTCTAAAAGGTATCAACAATGGATCCATGTATTTTATATTCTCCTCATTCCATCCACCTCCAATTAGATATATGGGTAAACCCAAACATGATTCAAGGGAGTTTAGTGCAACTTGTATAGTTCCAAATTAGGTAGTTTATGCTCTTGAAGTCCATTAACCTAAAATTTCTCAAAACAACCATTTGGAACAAATGAATATTTAACTGAGTTATCCAAAATAAAATTATTTTCACATACAATATAAAAATTTTATAATGTAACCCTATATTAATTTTCAGTATATAAATAATAATTATCACAATGGATCTTATAAAAATCTATAATTAAATCATCATATCATACCTTAGTTGATATAACAATTGAGGTTCATTTAAGAAATGAATTCATTTTTGTACCCATTTCAAAATTGGAAAATTTTATAAAATTCATTTTTGGGAGTTGAAAGATTATTTAAAACCACAATTTTTTCACATTGTGTGAGAGTAAAAATATATTCTTCATTTATATTTTCAAATACACCATCTTCTCCATCTAAATAATTTTTCATTATTATTTAATATATCATATAGTTTCCAAAACAAATCAATTAATCTTTTCAATTGGTTAGATTGATATAATTATTATTTATTGAAGGCCTCCATTAGAGATAATAAATGTTAAAAATTCATTTTCTCACATAAATTAGGTAATGATTTCTATTGTGTTGGTTGTATAAATGCGTTCATGTTATTGTAATCAATGCACCCAATTTCATCATACTCTTATTGTGAAAAATGTTATTAACCTTAATAATTTTGAAATGATTCATGAAATAAAGGGGGTTCAATACATCATTATGAGGAATAATCTTCCCACCATTAGTTATTTGAAGTATATGAATCATGACTGTCATCACTAGTGATGGTGGGTTCTCCATTTTCATACCTCAATTGAGAAAATTAATTTTAACCAATTGAATCATTCATGATTTTTTAGGAAAAGAGATAAACACTTTTTTAATTTTTTTTGGCAAACAAAGAAGAATAAAAAATAGATTAATTCCAAAATTATTTGGTCAAGGTGAGTCTTAAGTTTAAAACATTCCTTCCCATAAATGACTCCAAAAATAGGCTTTCCCATCGTGAGGAGTTCCAAATTAGAAATTCACACTTTACACTAAACGAACTAACTATATATCTAGTGGAAGTAGGGGTAAACCCATAGAGAAAAGTGTAGTCCTTGGGTATATGTCTTGGAAGAATTATCTTAGATACATAAATGTTAATGAAAAATTGAAAGCTTACAAATACTATACTATATAGTGCTATGAGAGGTTATGTTATAAGGTTGGATTAAAATTCAACATGTACGCCAATTTTAGTTGTGTATTGGTATCTTAATCACTCAATTGGTTTCAATTTATGAATTTATTTTCTGATATTAAATGTAATGAGTGAGTCCTTGATCCAAAAATCACACAATAAAACTTTCATAATAAAATCCTTGGTTTAGTATTCAATTTATCATGCATTTCATGAAGGAAAAGACATAAATGAAACAAACATTAGATGAAATTATCATGATATCATCTTATCTTAACTTTATTGTTTTTCTCCCACACTAAAATTCCTAATATATTAATTGAAAGAAAAGATTAAGTCAAATTTCAATCACAACAAAATCTAAACTCAATCCTTAAATGAAAACACAAAATAGTGATCAAAATTTTGCCCAAAACAAAATCATCCATCAATCATATACAACGTATCATGAATGAAAGAAGTCATAAAACACATATATATAGATTTTATATGATGAGTGCATAAAAACACAGAATAAAACCCAATTATCTATGCATATATGAAAAATATTCCTGGTTCAAGATGACCCTCACTTGAATGTAACTCCATTATGTCTTTAACTCCTTCCTTAAATTATCCTTTAGAAATAGAGTTGTGTAGGGAACTTCCTCTAAAAAATTTGAAATTTATTTTAGAATCCCCAATGATTATTAAGTTTAATAACCCCATAAAAAAATTAAAATTGGATTAAAATAGTTCTTGGGTGGGGTAGTGATGAATGGGTATGGGGCATGATATGTAAACCATGAAAGATCCATACAATTACATCTAGAAGTGTTTTTTATGCCACAAAATTTTATAATGGATTTGGTAAACCATTATCAAAGTTTGAAATCCATTATACATAAAATTTATCATTTTTAATGGTTTCTTGGGTTGGGTTAGTGGTTTCAAAATAGTGCAATCCCAAATAATGGCATAATTTTTCTAGAAAACAACTCCAAAACATGATTTATTACATAGAAACTTCAATGTAGTCCAAATACCCCTAAATAAAACATTTAAACAAGAAAAAACAAATATCATATGGTATCTAAAACATTTATACACTAAGAAAATATATCTTCACACATGTTGGGTACATTAATATACATTAATACATTATGAGAATGAAATATGAAATATCATTAAAAAAATTACAAGAGGAGTAAATTTGAATGTAAATAAAAATACCACAAACATAAAGTCATTATCATCCTAGTTTTCCATGAAGACAATAAACCTTATTTCCACAATAGAAGTTAGAGAATTAGAAATGTAATAGGCATGTTAAACGATAATAAAACATGATGAATAATTTTAGTTTATATATAATAATGAAAATTTGACCGATATATATGGTCTTTCAGCTTATATATTTGTAGGGATTATATGACCATTGAAACATGATAATTTAATTGGTGGGTATTAAAAAAAGTGATCACATTATGATATATTTGTATAAAAATGAACATATGGCATCAACTAGTAGAAGTATTCATTATTAAGCTTATTTTTATGATCTATGAATGGTGGTAGAATCACTAAGGTTTTTACAATATCAAGACAAAGACAAACCCCATCTAAAATGACTTGAGAATAATTTTTTATGGGAGAATTTCAAGTTCATGGAAGTCACTGTGAGATCCATGATAGTTGAATCCCCACCTGTAATAACTATATCCATTTATCTTAAACTGAGATATTTTTTTTAAATTTTTGAGGGTATTTTCAAGTAGATGTTAAGATGATACAATCCTAAAATTAATAATAAATATTACATTATCCTAATTATGTGAATTTTATATATTTTTTATTCTATAAATTTTAATTTTAAAGATTAAATTTATTTAAATAATAAAGGATTAATTTAACATAAATGTATTTATAAAATTTAATTATTATTAAACATTTAAAGAATCCCAAATAATTCAGAATAAAATCCTTTAATGATAAAAAGACTTTTTATAACAATTATATTGTTTCTATACATTGTGTATTTTTATCTTAATAAAACAAATTTATTAAATAATGTCAAATATATTAATAATAATTTATATAAATAAATAAATTTTCATCTAAATATTTTCACTTTTCATGAGATATAAATAAATTCTTTTTATTCTCAAAAATACATTTTTTTTTCTAAAAAAGATTTTTATGAATTATATGCTTTTATATTAAAAGTTAATTTTTATTAAATGTAGAAATTGATTCAAATAAAATGATTTTCATATTTTTAATCAATGTATCAATTTTTTTTAATAATGAAATTTCTATTTTTAATATACAATTATGTTACCAATGTAAATATTAGTTACCAAGGTAAAACAATTACTTTTTAAAGAATTATTTTTATAAAGTTTTTGTAATTATTATCTAAAAAAATTAAGTTGATTCATTTTTATGACTAAAATATGTTTTTTAAACATAAAAATACTTATATTAACACAAATTTAATTAGTAATTGATATGAAATAATAATAAAAACATTTAATGTATAAAAATAATTTTTTTACAAAACAGTTTTTTTCGTTTCTCATGTCTTAATTTAGAAGTTAATTTTCTGATGTTTATAAAAAATATTAGGTTATATAGATTCCAAATTTATAATCATCATGTACTAATTTTTTATAAAGGATAATCTTATATTTTTAGTAAAAAATTATTTATCATGAATTTTTTTTAATGAAGGTTAATAAGGGTAGAAAAAATGTAACTTAATGTATATTTTTCTAAATTAAATTGACACTCAGTCCTTCTAGAAGACCGTTTTTCGGTGGGAATGTCCTACCCACATGCATTAACACCCTTTCCTAAGATGAATCACGTAACATCCACGTCATTAAATCTTTATCCCTCATCTAACCTTCATTTTAAAGGAAATGTCCCTCATTTTCACCTATAAAAGGAGTTCACTTCCACCCACTTCAAGACACAATTAATATTTTCAATTCCCTCGAACCATTTCATTTTTTTTATACTTTTGAGACATATTCCACGTTTTTTAGTTTTTGGATGTAATAAAGTGTCCAAATTCCTCCATTTAAAAGAGTTATTTTAAGAGTAGATTCATGTCCTCAATGAGTTAAAAGGGCTTCCATGGAAGTCGAGAGTAAATCTAAGAGTTTCTTTTCTCCAATTTTTCTTATATGAGATTTTTTTTGTATCATGAACCAATTTAAATTTATATTTGGTACATATTTTCTCACTTTACATTTTTTTATCATGATTATCTCTTTTTTCAGGATGTTTAAATATTACATTTCATGTTCCATCTTCCAATTAGTATTGATTCAATTGTTACAAAATTCATAAGGAATTTTTCTTATCAAATTTCCTTCTTTGAGACATGTTTAGAATTATACACCTAAATTCTATTATGTGGTTTATAAATTTCCACTTTGTAATATTTTATCATGATTTTTTATTTATAGTATTTAATGTTCCATTTCAAGTTCTATATTTCAAAGGATTTTAATTCATTTATTACCAGTTATAAGGGTTTTTATCTTAATTTAGCTTCATTGACGCATGTTTTAACATTAAAAACCAATTAATATTTTATATGGTGTATATAGTACCCCATTGGATTCTATTCTTGTTAATAAAGTCTCATTCATTGGATTTACGAGTCTATTCATGAATACATCCTTTTATTCTTTTGTTCCAATAGTTCCCAAATTCATAAGTGTCTTGTTGAATCAACATCCTTTATTAATTGTTAATTTTTCTCCCTTGAATTTTATCTTCCAAGTTTTGTATAATTTTCCATTTAATTATTTCATATGGAAATTTCCAATTTTATCATGGGAATTTTCATTTTTAAATATATTTTAAATGTATTCCCTTATTTATAAAAATATAACATTAATTAGAAAAATGTAAATCCTATTTAATTAATATTTATCCTCCATTTACATATTGTTTCTTTCAACACAAATTTTCCTCTATCATGTTGAAACTCAAACATGTAATATCTCATGTGATATTATTATTTCTCTTTAAAAATTTTTGAAAAAAAATCATTATTACTCTTTTGAATGATATCGGTTTCAAAAAAGATATTTTAAAATATTAAAAAGGAATTTATTTTCATTATTTTATATTTTATCACCAACTATACATTTTTTTACATAATACTTATTTCATTTTAAGTCTATATTATTGGGATTTATTTTAAAGTGGTGTTTAAAAAGGTTTTCATGATACCTTATCAAAAATGAATTTTGAAGGTGAATCATAACTTCATCTTTTTTATGAAAATGTTTTAAATTTTTATAAAATATATTTTTTATGATTTTACCACTATTTTCTTGTTTATATAAAAAGTATATATCCCCTATAGAGTTATATTTCATTAATTAACCACTAAATTACTTTATGAAATTCTCCTTTTGGGTGATTTATTTTTTTGAAATCAATCAATATAATCTTGAATTTATTTTTTTTGATACCATTTTTAAATGTTATCAAACCCATTTTATTTCCATGAGGTTTTTATAATATGATTAATGATTTATTTCATGTGGAAAATATATGTATGGATTATTATTAAGTTTTTTGTGGGATCCTATATCTATCTATAATGCATTGTTGAATGTTTTATTTCTTATGAGATAATGATGTGATTCACGGGCATTTTTCATTGTTCACAACCTGAGTTATGGGTATTTTTATTTTTTTACAACCTAATGTCAATGATTTTTCTTTATTTACAACCCAATTTGGGGAATTTTTTTATTCAAAACTAGATACATGGAAATCTTATTTTGTTCAGAACATAATGAATGGGAAAAATTGTGTTTTCTTATAATAATTTTATTTCCTATAATAATTCTTATGCAACATTTCTATGTTTATTCCACATTTCATTTTTATTCAATATTCCTATGTTATTCTACATGAATAAATATTATTGTCTCTTTTTTCCACACTATTATTATATGGTATGTTATTGACCATTTTGAAGTTATATATTATTTTATCATACCTCATAGAGAACTTGTATTTTTCAATGTTCATTTTAATAAGATATTTTTACCATGTTCACCTTTTCACATATTCTTATGATATAACCCCATTTTGACTCATTACTAAGTATTAAATTATTATTAATTTGAGATCAATCCTTATTATATTTTATATTTCCTAGGTTACAAAGATTATTATAACATATAACATGTCTAGAAGTGGGTCTAGTATGGTGAAACTATGGTGAAATTATCAAAATTATATGAAATAATATTTTTATATATCCAATCTTTCAAGGTAATAAAAATTTGAGTTATGGGATTGTAAGGTTATTGTGATATTTAATGTTTAAATTATATGAAACATATGAATTTTTATCTTGGATTTTATCTCTTTTCATGAAATCCATTTTTTAAAATATGAGTTTTTAGCACTGGACTCTGGAGTGTGGGCCTAGAGTGTCTTATGACTGGACAAAGTAAGGCTATGTGGGGGGCTTGCATGTGAGTTGCCTAACCCATGTCTAATGAAATGGACCTAAAGGGGGATGGAAATAATTTTGGTCAAACAAAATGGGGTTATTTGAATGATCCTATATTAGATGAACATGGTTTCCACATGCCATCACTCTCATGAAAAAGTGTATCAAAAAAAGGGAATTAAATAAATGTACGTAACATGGGATCCAATAAACCATATGTTTTGCAGGACCTTTATTTGTGTGAAACAAAACTTCTTGCATGAAAAATATTCTACATAAAAGATATGTTTTTTATCTAATCTCAATCATTTTAAAATTTATTTAATGGATAATGTGAGATGAATTTCATAATTTTTATCACCTGTAGGAGTTTATAATACTTTATTGGGTAAAATTAGTTACAAAAGTTTAAGTTTCACTCAAATAAATTCATCTTCTTATAATATATTTAAATTTCATTAAAATGGAGAGTTTAGGGGTATTTATAGGAATCTTTATTTTTTAAGTGTCCTTGAATACCATTTATATGCAGAAGAGTTACATAATCATGAAACTGAGTTTTATAAGGAAACTTCGATGCTAGATTATCATAACTATTTATTTAGGAAAGATTACTTAATTTTCTCTAAATTTATAAACCTTAATTATTATGGATCCTTGATATGTGATGTAAACTTTTTTGAGTTTCTAAAAATCCCACCTCATAATTTTATCTGATTGAGGAAAATTATATCAAATTTCTAGGGAAACATCGGTTCATGGAATAGTTATTTTCCATTTTCTTCAACCAGGTAGTAGAACGGTCACCCTTAACCTATATATAAAGGTATGGGGACCCATAAGGAACTATGAAAATTCATGATTATTTATAATATTATCTATTTTCAAAAAAATGTAAATTTTCTTGCACAACCCTATATGATAGAACCTTGGTCATTCATGTGACTAAAATCTTTATGTGAATAATACTTTTAGGAGTTATGTAATTCTGTATGAGTAACCTTGAGTGAACTACACTTTTCATAAGAATCAAACATTATGTATTAGTAAGTATTTTCATGAATATGAATCCTTTGAATAATTTAAATACCAACACTCTATCAAAGTTCAATCATGGATACACCCTACCCTATTGCAAGTTGTAAATTCATCACCAAGAACGTCAAAGTAGGATTCCTTCCACAAATTACACCTAGAAACTATATGTTTTATGATTCAATTGATAATGATTTATAGGACCACACATTTTATAGATATTTAGATTTTATATATTAGGTTACTGGATTATGTGGAAGTCCTTTAACATTACTTTGATTCACCATAATACTGGTTTTGAATATCCCACTAATATGTGCAAGCCAACATCTCAACTGAAAACCATTTTTCTGAGGTATAATGATGTAATTTTGGGATATAAATTCAGGAATGTCACTCTAATGATGAATAATGAATCCCTAACCACCAATACCTCACCTCCACATTACTCAACTATATATAAAGCTGACATCTTTAATAAGAGGCAGAGTTGGTGCAATGAGTGGGACCTGCACGCAGGGGTAAATTCATCGATGAAAGGGAATGTGAATTCTAGGTCCAAAAGACCAATTCTGAATTTAAAGATGATCCACACATATTCAAAATATATACGATGGTTTTTTATAGTTCTACATATATGGGTACAAAAACATTCCTCTTACACAAAAGAGAGGTTGTGATAAACTTGTGGGAACTCTATAATATTTGGGGGATCTTAATTCTCAATGACATGTATGAGAATATACTATTTGAGGTGAATATAAAGAATAAACCCCTAGGGATCCCCATACTATACAAGGTGATTATTTAATAAGTTGGGAAAAATTAGTAGAGGAAATCAATTCTACAGCCAAAGAACCCTTTCAAATTGTGGTTAAAAATTTTCTTAGATATTAACAAGTATAGGATTGCGGGTGTGGATAAAATAATTCCCAACATGATTTCATTGGGTGATTAAAAGTCATACTAGTTCATTCTGAAGGGGGATAGTATATGTAATGGGCCATCCATGTGATGGAGGGGGTGACTTCCAACTAGATATTGATAGGATATCTTGTTTAATTAATGATTGAATCATTACTTCCATTCAGTTATGTGCATATGGGTGTGAGGCATGACACCTTTTTCACATTGGTATAACTATAATGTAGGTGTTGTATCAATATTATTTTACCATTCCTATCAAATCTATATAAAATTATGAGGAATGTAAGTTTGTGGGAAATTCCACTAAACGTAGTATACCATCGCATAAGTCCTTCTAGCACAAAGTTATGACTGACCATATTAAAAATCATCAATGTGAGACCTGTAAAAATATACACGATTCACCTAATAATCACTATATAACATGTGATTCATGTTCACACCATTTGACACTACTACTATGATCATCACTTATATTAGTGGAATATCTTATAAAGATAGGTTTTATCTAATAGCCTTCATGAGTGGAGTAATGACTTCTTGAATCAACAATGAATTAATTTGTGATCCATATTACCTATGATATATATCACCACAATTCCACTACTTCTAGTAGGTCTCTCTATGTTTAAACATCAAATTTCTTCATAAGAAACACTGGATGATCATTCGATAGTTCTGGTTTTTTTTATTATGAGGATACCCTAAAATCGATTACAGTGTTAGTAATGGGTACCCCAACTAGTTTTTCCTAGAGTATACCAAAAAAAGGCAACAATATACCCCAATAATATGCTAAAATGGTCAATTATATGGGAAGAGGAGGTGACACATATCAAGGGGGGCCAGGGGAAGGGAAAATAGCTACACAGAGAAATCGATTATCGATGTAGAGATCTCTATTTATAGACCTGTCTATTAGAAAAAATCTGATGCCTATTACTAAAAATAATGATGATGATTTAGGAACTAACAGAACTATTAAGGTGGAGAATACTGTGAATGGAATCTGACACTAGGGTGAAGCTTCAAGAACATTCATGGCTATCTAAGGTGTGACACTAACAAAACACTTGAGGGAAAACATGGGATCCTTAATGAATGATAGATTTTATTAATCATAAAAGGCATGAGAATAGATTCATAGAGTTAAAACTAAAGGATATTATAGGGGTATATTCATGATTTACGCATATATAATACTGGTATGGGTTTCATCAAATCCCTGGTCAAATTTCATTTTGGTCTCAACATAGAGAAGCCATATCTCACATCAAATAATTGGAGGCACTAATGTACTCTTGTGACCAAGATGATGACTTCATTGATTAAGTATGTAATTTTATTGGTGGGAAACATAAGGAAGGCCTAGGGAATATTGATCCAACCAGGGATATTGTGTAGGGAAGGGTATATGAAGAATCTTGGGACTCTGAGGAAATATAACTACGAAAGATTCACATGGAATATCACTAAACCAATTTACTCTAAAGTCATTATCATCTTTGGGTTACACTCAAAGATTTAATAACTGTATTTATTTCACCCATTTAGGATCCTTAGGTGAATCTAATCAAGATCAATGCCCACATTAAATGTGTGGGAGTATGATGTTATTTTTTTTGATTGATTAGAAAGATGGGTAGGGATATCCTGGTTCCATATCTTACTTAGTGGTCCAAGGATTGATACCCCTAGAGTATTTACATGAATCAATGATCACCCATGTTGAGAAACACTTAGGGAATGTTAAGATGATGAAAATCCATATACATGTTATGATAATATGGAAGTTCAAAACAACTTTTTTTTCCTTTTAATTTTTTGGGATTAGTTTGTACTAACACATCTTATTATCCAATAATAGATTCAACATATCTAGTCAAGTGGCTTAGATATAAACCTATTGGATTATTTGTAGGCTAAACTAGACCATGTAGAGGTAACCCTTTGATGATTACATATTTATTGCAGGGGATAATTCCAAACTCACTATTATCAAGAAAGAATTTGAAATTTATTTCTCTCTCTATATAGATATTTTCATATATTTACTAATACTAATAAAATAAATTATGAATTTACTATTTCATTCCTTGATCCAAGTGATAATGAGTAAAAAGTTCAAATCATATATTAGGAGGATCCTTTCATAACCCCATACAAGAGAGGGGGAAGAAAGAAATCAGGGTTCACATTTCTCTCAATGATGTTGTAATCACTCTATAAGTTTAGAAAAAAGAGTAATAGACTTATATTCCCAATGATTCAAACGTGTATTCAATTTCCCTAAAAGACGAGTAAGGGAAGAAGGATAAAATTAATTATATTCATATACATATAGTAG
The DNA here is from genome assembly GCA_963277665.1 of Viscum album. Classification (NCBI taxonomy): domain Eukaryota; kingdom Viridiplantae; phylum Streptophyta; class Magnoliopsida; order Santalales; family Viscaceae; genus Viscum; species Viscum album. The sequence goes on along the minus strand of OY728153.1, from coordinate 101,162,649 downwards.
TAAATACATCCACTCAAGTTATAAATAATACCAATGATATTGAAGGTAAATCACTGAACATCCCTATTTGAGTATTATAGTGAATAATTTAGGGTTTTTCCTATATAACCTACACTAGACATGTTGGCTAAGCCAATCATTTCAAACATTGTGGAACCACGTATTTCGAGGAATAAAACTATGCATATCTATTCACAAATCAATAATAATCTAGAAAATGAATATACTCTTATACAGTAATTCAGATCAATCTCAAATGAATCCAAAGAAAACCAGTTCATCTGGTGATGGGTGTGGTAGAACATCCAAGGCCTAGTTACTAGAACTCCTCAAGATAGGATGGGATACATACACTAGATAGTGAATCTAAGAGTTTGAGGGGTTTAATATCCTAACCTTCATTCTAGGATCCCTTATTTATTGTTCAAGTAAGAGTGTGTGGTATAATGATTGGTAGACTATATTAAGGATGAGTTTGGGGCCTGAGGTAGAAAACCATTGAGAGTAATTCTACAAGTGATTACCCAATAATAAGAGGATTAGAACAAGCTTTAAATACTAACCCTAGTCAGTGAAGTGTAAATAAAACACCTAAGGATGCAACTAGTAGATTTTTAGTTCAAATATGGATCATGTATTTTCCCATGTAGAAGAGTGTAGATCATGGTAGGAAGAACATGAGTTGAAATATTCCCGACTGCATCTATAAGTAGAGGCTGATGTAGAGGAGCTGACAAGGTTTCAATAAGCTGTTGAGTCCTCCAAATAATGAATAATAGAGGTTTAATAATCAATATATAAGTAACTACCATAATCTATTATTTTATATTTATATAGAGACTCCAACTTGTGGACTATCCTACAAAATTTCATCAATTGATTAAATATTTACCTTTTCAAATTCATTTCTTAACAATGAAAATGGGACATATAAAAATTACATTATAAAAATAACAACCCCTAAGATCAAATAATTCATGATCTATGATTCATGATCTATGTTAACAATGAAACAACCAATTGGAACCCCTAAGATCAAATGATTCATGATCTATGTTATAAAAATGGGACATATAATATTATTTATATTACATTATATTTTGTAATAGGGATGGAAAAATTTATTTTAAGATATTTCATTGACCACCACTAGACATCCTAAGACAATCAAAGAATTAGGACTGATGAAATTCAATAAGAATAATTCCCCTAACAACATGTAGAAATGTATGGGGGAATAATATAAAGTTATTTAAACTATAATTTAATATAGAATAAGGGGAAAAGAGGTAAATTTTTACATAAAAGGTTTGAATTAAGTGGTTAAGTGATGATGGAAAATAGGATGAGGATGATTTCCAAACACATATTCGAAACATGGATTACACTACTGTATTTCCAGGAAATTATGTAATAAGTCAAGGATTACTATTATCAATATATGAATCAGGGATTTCAATATATTGTTACCAAGTGTGATTCCATTACGAGACATGTCTTGAATGTGTATTGATGAGATGATATTGGGTAACATGATCCACTATCATAATAGAGGGGAGTCAATTATAAATAAAAACATTGGGGTGATAATTTATACTCGAAGGATAAAAAGTATATTTAAGAAAAAAGGGATATTCTTAAGGAGAGTTTGAGAAATATAGGGTTTATTCCATTCTACACTAATAAAATTGATAGAACAAACCAGTATAAATTGGGGAATATAGGAAAATATGGGGTTTGGTAAAGAAAACACACCAACCCAGTGAGAAAAAAGATAGCAATAAATTAATCATGTTGTTAAAAAGGATTCAATGTGACCTAAGGGGATGTATATTTTAAGGTCATATAGCTTGGACCAAGTAGGTAGTTTCAAGTTTAGAATCTTAGAGATTATAATGAATGGGTGGTGTGAGTGGAAATTTAGGTTATACAACTTTTTTAAAATGGGTGGATTCTTGTTTAGGGTTATATATTTTGGACGATCACCCTAGGGAATAATGATATCCCAATGTTAGGTGGATAAAGGTGACCTGGTATAAATAAAGGGGCACCAGAAACTAGGATGAAATGGGGGTAAGGAAATAATCATAGCTGGAACTAAATAAGGACACATGATTATCATTATGTATATGGTGAAATAGGAATCAAGTTATACAATGTTCTCTTGAGGTTGGGTGATAGTCGATCAGAACCAGAATAAAAGGGTAACATGGTAGGTGACCAAAACCTAGATATATGGGCCTCAAATCGGGTGGGGATTCTTGTGCAGTTATATAGTTTACGCATCATAAAAAAAATATGAACCATAAAGTTTATGTTCTTTTAGAAAAGATTTAAACATCACATAATTTACAATCATACGATGAGGAAAAGTTTGTATAGTTTAACATATTGTGGTGATGATAAATCCATGTATTTTAACATCACGTGGTAAGGATTATTCCCATATAGTTTAACATTATCCAGTGATGAATATTAAATGAGGTCTATGTATAGTTCTTATTAAGTAACCTTTCATTGGTGGATATCTTTATGCACTACCTAGTTATGGTGATCAATGAATATTCTTCATTTGAGTACACCTTGTGAATGAAAAAAGGAGACTTCTCACTTAGGCTCTAAATTTAGTGGTTTTATTCCTAGTATCATAGAAACCCTAAATAATAACACTGAATCACCTTATATAAATTAACAAAGGTGAACCTTTGTGTTGAATTCTCAATCCAAACAATTGTAATGATCCTAGTGGTTGTGAAATACTCAAAATCTACATTTATCTAGGGATTATAACTATAACATCAAACTTCTAAGAGATCATATTTCATTAGTAGGTTATATATATATTTATTATATTAATGTAACTAAAAATTGAATATAAATACTACCTCCATTTCATGAACTAAAGATTAAGTGGTCTCCTTGGTGGAAGTCCGAGTCATTGTTTAATATACTCACAATGCATTTGATAGTTTGTATGGTCAAAAATTATTTTTTCTAATCCACCATGCCCTGAAGATTTTTTGTGTGGAATTTTTTTAATTCTCTAATATATCCATTTTTAGTTCATGATAATGAAAAGTTTTGTTGTAATGAATACGATACATAGAATACACATTCTTTATCCTAGAATCCTAAAAATTGGTTCCACTATTTGTGAGAATTGTGTATAGAACCCTGAATCAATGGATGAATTTATATCTTAGAAACTAGATCACCGCCATGGTCTTGATATCTTTAAGAGTAGAATATTTTACCCACTTTAAGAATAGGTGAGTTGTAGTAAGAATAAACATGAACTGCTAAAATGTTTTTAGAGGACATGAACCCATGAAATCAGAACCCCATATATAAAAGGAATTAGAGCACTTGGCTATGAGGAATAAATCCTATGGAAAATGGAATAATTTGGCATGAACTTAGAATTATGGGAAACTTTTCTTGAACTAAATACAATAACAAATCATAGTGGTCTAAAATTAGAAAAGACTCCTAATTTAGTGGGATAGATTCATCTATGTATGATGATCCCAAAATTCCCAAAATGGAAATCTTACATAACCCGAGAGATATCCTTTCCCTTGATGAAACAGATGAGGATTACATCAAATATATTCATTTAAATAACTTTATTTGAGTGTGGGTTTCTATAAAGAATGAAATTCACTACTCTCGATCTAACATGCTCTAGCTCAAAATGACTTGGAAAGAGAGTTCTGTGTTAAGGATAATCTAATATCAAAATTTTCTAATTAAATGTTTTTATTATTATGGATTCACTTGAGGGACCTCTTGAGAAGAGGTAGAGTCGAGTTCATTTACCTGTTGTTCTTCCAATTATAGACAATAGCGGTAATAACCCTTTTATGTGGCATATGAATCATTATTTAAACCACATTTTTGGTAGTTTGAGATATGGATGAATTTTTTAGAGTGTATTCTATAGTGTTCTAGGATCTGAGAATATATTAAAAATTTTCTTTAATGGGAGAATTCACTATTAAATGATGGGTGAATTTGATTTAGGGGATTAGATATACCTTTTTATAAACTTTTCACCACTAAATTGTTTGATGACCAACCCAAAATGATCTTTTGCATATAGTCGGGCAACTGGGACTTCAAGAGAAAACTCAAGGCTGGTAATGGGAGATTTTTATATTACCTAAATGTTGGTTCATCCATCTAAATGGAGGAACATATATGTTATGAGGTAATTTAAAAGGTAATCATAGACAAATATAAGTCCAACTTGATTGGTATTAGAATTATCAATTCTATTCCAAGTTAGGATTTAGAAGGAACCACTGAAATGAATCTCCCATAACTCCATTATTTCATCTATAGAGTGAATTAAATCATCTAGGAATTTAGTGTGAAAGTATAGTTATTTTAATATCTGGTGCATGTCTAAAAAATCTACCAATATCTATCCCTCAATTTCCTTATAAGGTATGAAACTTATATCAAAATGTAAAAGGACCACTTCCCACTATGCCAATCATATATTCAACATTGAAAGATTAAAAATATACTTTAGTAGGTGAACATAAGATATTATTTGAACCTCATGATTCTATAAAAAATGATGCATATTCTAGACTACAAATACTAATGAAAGAAAATAATTCTCAATAGGGGATATTCGACCTTAGTATCAATCATCATTTTACTATGGCATTAAAAGCCACTCACTTTTTGCTACTTATTTTTCTAGGACCATAGGGAATTGAGGGACCAATCGAAATATATTAGATACAAAATTAATGGTTCTATCTATATAGGTGGTATAAAAAATAGAGGATGAGATAAATATTTCTTGATGTTTTTGAATACACACTGGAAATAATCATCAAACTAAAAAGTGTAACCTTTCTTCATCAAACTTGAGAAATACTTATACTTACCTTCCAGATTGGTGATAAAATGTCACATTCATGCTATACATACTTGAAAACCATTAAACTCCCATAAATCAAATAGAGTGATAATTTTAGTGGGGGAATTGATTTTCTTGGGACCAATATCAATGAATCTATATTAGACAATGAATTTAAGAATATTTTCAAACAAGAAACTTGATGTACACTTCAATGGATTCATATTCTAGTTATAGGCTCATAAAATGGTGAACATATTCTGAGGATTTCAAAGATGGAAACATGGTTAGTGGTATTTGACCATCGATTCATCCATGTATCATTCCTAAATATCATCCAAAGGGACTTAAAGATGTAATTCATGTCATGTTGGAAAGTCTCTCTAACATTCTTCAAACTAAAGGACACCACTCAATAGAAATATTTACCTTATAGATCAATGAATAAAATAAACTCTACATCTTTAGGGGTCATTTTTATCTTATTATATCTATGATATCTATCTATAAAAGAGAGGGATTTAAAATTGATGGTTGACACGATCAATAAATCCATTAATGAGATAAGTAATTCATAATTTATGTTGTGGTAGATAAGATCCTTAAATGAAATAAAGACCCTAGATTATCTATTATTTTTCCTGACTAATATTATATTGGAAAACCACATAGGGGAACTATAACAGTTTAATAAAATTATATTTTATCAAATTATCAAAATTTATCCTTAGTCATTACACTATATGGGGTACATATTCATCTGGGTGCCTTATTGTATCCATGATGTTCAAGAGGAAGTCCAATAAAAAAATGATGATATGAGGGTCAAGTCCTAGATTTTTTTACTCCTGCTAAACACATCACGACATTGTTTAAAAAATGTGATGTATTTATCATTCTCATTGGGATACATGATTTCAATGGTGAATGGTAGTCTCATGTCTTAACTTATACTAAGGTTCACCTATGTAAACCTGAAAACAATGGGGGAAACTCATTATTCAAATATAGGGAAACTCTAATCATCTTTTCCTCATCAGAGATGTGAGGGCTGGTGAGGAACTCAACTCCTCAAACATAGATGATTGTAAACTATTTCATACTCTAGTATGGGGAGAGTTTATTTAAATATAGTCACCTGAAACTCCATATCAATGGAAACCATGTATGTGGATACCAATATCTACAGTCCTTGATTCCTCTTCACTTTTTCATTTTCCAAATAGATTAAAATGTAAGGGATTTATTTATTTCAAATCTATAAATCCTTTTCAATATTATCCAAAGAAAATACACAGATTAATGAGTATATGGATAACCTTATGACATGCCTTGGGGGAGGGTTTCTTTGGTTTTTGACTTACCTACCCATCATATGAGAAAAAATTAATTTAGAAACTCTACTTTATCTATATAACATAATAAAGTGGCTTCCTAGATCGGGGGTATTTTATTTGATCCAGTGAATCAATATTATGACACTTCTCTTCAAATCATTCAAAGGATTTTCTATATCTATTTATAGGTCATTATGAATGTTGAAAAGTTTTTCTTTCCCATTTTATGGTTGATTTCCACTTCCTTTTTTCATACTTAACATAAGTGTAAAGGGTATTACATGAATATAAGGGTGACACATCACTCTATAGAACCTGTACTAAATTATTGAGGGAGTATTTTAGGTACCTGTGATAAGAAAAGGGAATGGACACATGAAAGTATAGATAAGGTCTTCCTAGAAAGGCATATAAGGTAGTGACTTGATAGACTACCATGAACATGGTATCAGATAGAAAGTCACCAAAATTTATTTATAATTGGATATTACCATAAATTATATATTTTTTATTTTAATACCCCAAAATTATTATGTTATCTAGTATAATATCATCCTCTATTTACCCAAGATATTAGATCATTTGATTTGGGATGTGATTGATCCTAGATCCATTTTCTACTAAGAACCGATGCAAATATAAATCATTGAGATTTTTTAAGACATAAAGGGAGTGTATATGGACTTGTTTAAATATTCCCAAATATTTTCCTGAGAAGGAGATAATTTCCTGACATTCATTACACTCTCCAACTTCTATATGAAATTATTTAGCAGCAGTAAGCTCTATCTCAAATGCTAGAGGTTTTATTTGGGGTTCAGTGAGATATTAGTGATTTTTTGACCACCACAGTGGATCAAGGATTGAGATTAAAGCTTGGATTACATAGATATGCTTGATCATGCAATATTTTTATTTAATGGTCACACTAATTTACCCATAATCCATTCATTGGATGGAAGTACATAGGGTCATAGAGTCTATAACATAGGCACTTGGTTAACATTTAAAGGTTTCCACGTATGGTTGGATGACTAAATCTCAAAAACCTATTGAACTAGATGAATGGGAGGAGTAGAACTAGAGGTCCCTAGATCATATTACTATTCACACTAACCCCATAGAAATGATTTCCCTCTTATTTCAGAAATATATATTATGCGCTTGGGGATGATAACCTGAGTCCCATAGGCACTTGGAGGATGCATTCCACAACCTTGATATTTTAATTTAGGGACTTTGAGTATGGTCTCGTCATCTACATAATCAATTCATTAGTCCAAAAAAATAATAATATTGATAGAGGAAAATTTTCACTCATCATTAGAGTAATCTTCCAACATCATATGAGATATAGAATCTCCTCCCAATATGGTGAGAATGAAATCCAAATAGATTAGCTTGGATATTGTTATGGGATCTTCATTTTTTCCAATACATTCAAGTAAAATTACATAACCCCATTATACTATGGGAATGATAGATTCATAAAAAAGTGAAGTGATAGTTGGGGATAGTACTGGTTAATTCAGCAGTACATAAATTTCCTATGGGTTTGAGAAGTCAAATATCAGGCTACCTGATCATCAAATTTTTACATTCCTTTTCTAAATGATTATTTTTATTTCCATGCATCTTTACTATCATTGGGGGAAGCTCTAATACATGTGAAATAGGCCTACATTTTGACTAATTCCACCTTTCCCTAATATATCATCTTCCAAATCCAATCCCCAAATACAAGCTAGTATTGGATTGTATATCTAAGGAACCTATGATATGTGAAATAAGTGGGATAGTTACTTATTTTAACCTCTTATAGACTCTTGTTTTATAGAATAATGAGAAGGTTATTTCCATATAACATATAATTATCCAGGAACTTTCTCATTCATGTAGGAATAAACCCTATTCTTCATATTTTTGATGCATATTAACTTTTAAATATAGATAGATCATTGGGAATTATTCTCAAAATGGTCGTGCAACTGATGAGTTTGGTTTTATTACATTTCCTAAAATAGGATCAATTGAGGGGTTTAATCCTTCACAATAATGTCTATATCCTATTTTACTAACTTTCATGCTGGTGGGGGAGGTGGTAGATGGGATTTTTGTTTTGTCAACTACATGGCCTTCTATAGGAACCATGTTGTCTCAAAACACTCATAGAACCCCATGGATACTTTAGGGATATCATATTTGGGGTGAACTAATATAAATTTTTTTCTTTACACATACCTAGAAATGGTTCCTTTGGGAGTTTCATTCTGATGGAATACATCAAGAATTTCCTTCAGTAAATGAAGTCAATAAAGAACTCTCCCTCCTATAAATTATAATTGGATTGGTTTCTAAAGCTCTTACTTATCAAATTATAGTTGAAATGAAAGATGAATTTTTTACAAAGATTCTCCTAGATATCTATGGACCTTGAATCTAAATTTATGTAACCAAAAAGGTAGTTTTCTATAGTTTTTGAACAAATTAATGGATTTTTTAATCCAACTATTACTCAAGGTTTCCCAACAAAATTCCATATTGAGAAGAAAAATATGAAATATTCTACTCTAGATCACCCATTCTTATAATGGATATGAAACTATGATTTATTAAATCTTGAATTGATTGGATGTGATCCTCCCATTTAAGATTGAGATTCCTCTTAGGTTGTATGGGTGTCCATCAGGTCTCAAGGAATTTAAGGAAAAACATAATGGTTTTAATTAACTTATTATGTGAAACCTCTTCATGAACTTACACACTTAGTAGATGGGTTACCCAGGATGTGGGTTGATCATGATCTAAGGTTATGAAATCACACTAATCAACTTGAGGACACACTGTAAAGATACCTAACTCTTTCCTTAGATTGGTTGATAAACCAAATTCCACCATAAACAGTTAACTAAGAAATTTTGATTGAAATAAATAAATGGGAAGGGTTGATTATGGTGATTGACTGTCATCCAAGTTGGGTTAGTAACCTCTGAGGAGCTCAATATTATTCTGCTAATAACTCTTAACTTCTTATAGAATGGTGGTGATCTGTTCATATATAGAAATTGTTTTTGTGACATTACGTGAACCAAATAGGGAACTTCTTCCTTATCCATTATTGAGGTTTTGATGGTTGAAATGGAGTGAAATGATATGTGGATCCCTAATTCCCATATTCTTCCATTAGTTTTATGTGTACACACTCCCACATTATTTACCTATTCTAGTAGAACCTCTGAGATCAAGTTTACCCTTCATGTTTCATCACCTACATAATGTTCTTGCTGTTTAAGTGGATTAACCATGAAAACATTCAATATTGTTTTAGTCAATGATTCAAAATAATTAATGCTTCTACAGAGAAAAATGATTTCATCTATTTCCTACACAATAATACTTACACCTTTTGAGGTTCTAACCATATAATCCAAATAGTAATATTTATAGTCTTAACAAGAATTCAACATTTTCCCAATTTTTCTATGTCTAAGCATAAGTTCAGAATTTTCATCTACTATAATTGGGAGTGAATCACTCAAATTAACCACTTAATGGTGTCTAAAAGGGAAATGTTGATCATCATCTATGGATAGGCCCACTCCTAATCAAGAAAACATAGATTGTCTTGGTGGTTGATAGATAATAATGGGGGTGATTGATATTCACATGACCATTGGAGGAGGGTCATCTATCCTTATAAATTACTCCAACCTAGTAGATCAGGTTTGAGTAACCATGATGTCCTAACATTTTTAAGAGATGAATGTAGTTAATGGTGGTGGAGGATACATGTACCTAAATAATTATAAAACTTCTTAGAGTCACCTGAAAAATCTAATGCAACAATGAAAATCCCTTCTTTATAACTTAGAGACGAGATTAGAATCTCTAATAACTCAAGGATAATAACTATGCTTATAGTTTATGACATAATCATCAATGATCACATCATAGGATGCTATAGATGTTCCCTCAAAAGTAGGATCCTGTGGTGATTCATTGGAGAACAGTTACTAATTCATGAGAAGTAAAAACTAAAATGTTTCATACTTTACCCACCCTTATATGTTCACATAAGTACAATATTCATTGATGATTCAATAATGTACCCCAATACTTTTAGAACATTACCACTAGGAATCTTGATTAAATTCAAACATGTTTAGATGTTGTGTAATCGAGAGTATGATAACATCCAACTTTTGACACTACTTCTTGAGGTTCTAGAGTTGGTTAGAACACCTAGGATACCCCAAATTCTATATTATATAGTGGTTTAATGTCTCTCATAGTTTATATCAGTTATATTACATATAAAATTCCTCAAATTGCTCCAAAGAGAAATAATTTAGGGCTGGATATGGTAAAAAAATGACTAGTATTTGATACATGGACATAATATCTCAAATTCTCTCACCATCCACCTATTATAGATATATAATATGATATGATCATCTCTATAACCTAGGAAAGGGAAAAAATAAAGTGGCCAACTCAAAAGGGAACTTATTAACTCATTATAATGGATTTATCATATATATGTAAGAAACATCTAGAGAAGATAAACTTATGATAAAAATATTATTGAAACATAAGACAACAATAAGGTAACCAAAGAGGAAAAATATTAATAAAATAGATTAGAAGTATAAAATAAAAATCATGATTTGTGGGAGAAACATATAAAAGTTTATAATATACATGGAATAAAACCTAGCATAAAATGAAAAGAAAATTATAAAGTTGGAACAATCATAAGCAAATTAAACCATTTGATAAAACTTATTTTCCCAAGAATTTTTGAAAAAACATAATATCTTGACATATAATATTGTGATAAAAATAATTATTCACAAATACTTGTGAATAAACTTATTATTTCCATGCATCACAATGTGATAAAACTCATTATTCCCATGACTTTGTGAATAAAATCATTATGTCAATGCCTTATCATCTCATGAGATATAAAACCTAACTAATGATTTAGAGAATGATATATGACATCAACCACCATCATACACACATATGTGTGGTATATAAAATCAATAATAATTATATAAAAAAGAACCCATGGAAAGAGAATGGGTTTTAAAAAAATTTCAAAGACAATCACATAACTTAAACCTAAGAAATCACAGGACATCAAAAGTCTCATTTACAAAAGGAATCATATAGTAAGAAAATTTAGAGGGTGATCAAAATATTGATTCATGAGATAAAATAATTATATAAAAATAGTAGTTAAAATAGAAATGCGTTCACAAAATCCTTTTAAGTGTTATCATTAAAAGTTAGAGATACAACTTTCTTTCAAAACACTATGGGGAAGAAAAAGAATAATTTTAAAAACATTATTATAATAGTTCAAAATATTAGATAATTAAAAAGAAATAAAGGTCAAACTAATAAATTTGGACTGTAAAATATTTTTTTAAACATAAAATTAATGGGTTTCTTAAATTTTAGGTGTATTATTAAAGGAAACACACGACATAGAAAAGGTTAAAGAGCATATTTTTTTTTGAAAAGATGTAAAAGGAAATAAGAGGACTAAAAAATAAAAAACATATTTGTATTTAATTAAATAAAATAATTTTGATAATAAAAATAGGGACATGTAATAGAATGATCCATTAGTAATAATGAGAGTTATTCTTTGAAATATAACATTTTTATTTTAGAAGGTAATTTATTTAAAAATATGTTACTAAAGAAGATAAGTAATTTCCCCCAAAAATTAAGAATAACATATTGATATGGGAATGGTAAAATCTAATTAATCTAAAATATACCATTAAATTAAAAAAATACTATGATCCAATTATTATAAAATTAATTTTATGAGAATCTTACCTTTAATTCCCACTTATTCAAATTCACTCTAATCTTATTGAGAAATTAGATTTTATCTTAGAAATATCCCTTGAAATAAAGTACTTTAGATAAATAAATGTGACTAAAGGATTATGAACATGTGAGATTATTTTAGGAGGAAAAAATGGAAAAGTTTTATGATTATATTCAATTGTATATGTGTAGAAAAAATTGGTGTAAGTGATCCCCTTTTATAAGTTCAGAGAAGCGTAATTTGGGGTACATTTTAATAATTGAATGTCACTAATCATGTCTCTAAGGATCCAAAAGTTTAAAATAATAGAGGAGATGATAATTTTATAATAAACCTCTCAAAAAAACACTTATAGTAGTGTTTCTAAATGTTTTAGGTCTTTTAAAATTAGAAAACCCCTTTTACCCTTTTTATTTTAACCATAGTTACACTTATTTTTTTAACCATGGTAATTAATATTAATGAAAAAACTAAAATCAAAATTATTAACTAATTTGAACACTATGATTTAAAATAAAAAATAATTTTATGAAATAAACTTTTTAATGGTTAGAAAAGTTAATTTTCATAATAGTACACATAACACATAAAAACGATTTTTATAAAAAGTTTGTTTTTAAGCCTATAATTTATGTGTAGTATAAACGTTTCCATTTCATTAGATTTTAATGATATAATATGGTTTATAAAGAAAATTATGTGTATTCTAAATAAATACAAAACCAAATATTACCAATAAAACGTTTTATTGAATGAAATGACAATAAATGTTTTTTAGATTAGAATGAAATGTTACTTATGTTTTGAAATTTTGAACAAAAGTTTTCGAGGATTATAAAATTATTTTTAAATATATAATATTAGTCCCAAAATATATACTTGATCAGTTAAAATGTTTAATAATATTCTCAATTTTAATTATATAATAATAAATTAATAAAAGGCATAGCTTTGACAAAAAATAGTTTGTTCACTATTCACCTAAAAATTAATTATTTTAGAAAATTACCAAATATTGATCCTAAGATAATTTTAGAATTATTAATTAAATAATTGTGTTAATTATAAAAAATAAAATTATATAATTTATATGGGTAGTTTTTAAATAAATATATAATATATAAATAAAAGAAACTTTTATTGAAAAATGAACTATGTAAGATTTAAGTATTCTTAATACTATTTTTCATGGATTTCAAGTTGATTTAAATATTTTTTATCTACTAAATGTTTTATTATTATTATTATTATAACATTATCATCTAATATGCAACTTATCATTTATGTTTAGGTATTTTTGAAAAATAAGATTTTAGAAACCATATTTATTTTAGGAGAAATATTAACTAAAAACACATATCATTACACTAAAACATTATTAACCACCACTAGAAGGATTTTATCTACTAAAATATCATGGTGCACTACTGGAATCTTTAAAATATAGAATTAGGAATTTTATAATTGTCTAGGGGTATAATAATTTTTTTAACTCCCAAAAATGTATCATATATTCTTCTTAATTATTCTTAGAACTTATGTATATATTATTTATACATTTTTAGTCCACATTGAGATGTTTAAATTTATAATTTGACTAATATTTTATATAGGCTTCATTTTTTAGACATTTTTACTTTATTTATTTATTATTGTAGTTCATTATAATTTTATCTATTGATAAACCATAAAATATTCAGTAGTAATTTAATTAATAAATTAAGTTGAAATTTTAATTATATATTAATGTGATAAAGGATTAATTTTTTTTATAATTTATCCATTTTATTAAAATAAATTTCATGTGACTGAATATTAGGGTTGGGTTTATTTTGGGTTCCTCGTATGGTTTTATGGGAGATGCTTTGGTAGTTATGATCATTACGCTGTATGTTTGGTGAGTTAACTTAAGAGAATGGACATGAATGAAGTTATTTATAAATAGTATATCATTATGAATAATTTCATTTATATGTGGTTATTTAATTAATATAAATGTGTACAATATAACATTTATTATTAGTAGGTTATGCAAAAAAGTGGAAGTCCCTTCTTTCTCCCTTTTTTACTTAATACTCTACAATAAGTCAAGATCTAAACTTTGGTGATCTCCTTATAAATTTAAGGTATTTTCATATTTTTTAAATCTATTTACCCATAGGTTTTATAATTTTTCTTAGCTTTTTCAATTATTCTTGGAAGCCACTCTTTAAGGCATGTGTTATCATTATTCTTTCATGTATGACATATTTAGTGTACCACATGTCAATAATTAATTATTATCTAATTATTTTGAATTTATATGGCTCAAATACATGCTATAAACATTTTATTTATAATATAAAGTGATTTTTTATTTATGATCTAAGATGAGATTTTCCCTAAATTTTGGTTCTTAGTTATTTAAAATTTTTTATTAAATAATAAATATAACTTGTTTAAACTTTTAAAGTGGGAATGATGAGAAATATAACTTGTTTTACATGAGAAAAGTGTGGGAAATAGGGCAGAATATAATTCAATTTATATTAAGATTTAATATAACTAAATAGAGATTATTACATAGGTAAACATACATTGTGTACTAGGATCATAGTTATTTTATTTACTTTATACCTATTTTATAATCATTGATTTTTTATGGATGTAAACATGTTTATTATATATTTGGATTCATCATAGTTAGATTGAGAATGATTTAAATGGGTATTTTTTAGTTTTGGATACACCTAATTTTTTGGGTTATATAATTATTGAAACTAGGTGTGGGCACTACAACGTGTCACTTTGGTGTAATTTTATTTACCACTACTATTTTGGTCTATGTAAGATGAAATTTTTATTTATTATCCCCTAGTTGATTATTTGAGATTGGGAATGACCTTTCATTATTCACTCGTGGTTTATTCTTATGATGTTGGCCTTATTTATTCACAAGTATGATTAAGAGACACTCTTATGATCACTTTGGAATAATTTTACCCTATATTTCACTAGGATTGGATTTTTTTCTGCTATTTATACTTGAATGATTGTGTTATATTGTGTATTTCTTAGGTTTGTTCTACCATGGATGATATTGTTGATACACTAATTAAAGAATGATGGGTTTTATTCTTGTGACATTATTATGGTTGTACCGATTTTTTATGATCATTCATTTTCTTATGTTTTAAATATTTCTATGTGACTTTATCTTTTACTAGACTAGGATATTTATTATATATATCATAAACCATAGCACATGAATCCATTATTATGATTATTCGACAGTTTTTTAGAGGCATATTAGAAATCATACAATGTTTTGAACTCACCACCTACATAAACAACATGTTAGTACATGTATATATTATTACACTATTTCTGGAAAATTAAATGTATTACTTAATAGATGTGTATGTTAGATAGGTTGTTTATTCATGTGAAGTTTGGTTGAATATTTATTCATGTTAATAAATTTTAGTGTTCTATGAAGGGAGAAGGTCAAAGAGAATGCATTATTTATTTATAAAATATAAATTTCCTCTTATGACTACATATTTTATTTTCATTATTTATTAGTTAATGCATATATCATCTGAATAAATCATATATTTATTATTATTATGCATTTATACATATATCATGGAATTGTTTTCATTCATTTCGTATTCTTCTATTTAGATGCAACTATAATGAATTATCATTTTATTCCATATACATTTGAACTATTTACAATCATTGAGTATTATTTATTGTGGGAAATTTTTCATCACTTATTTTTCGTTACCTTTAGTGCTAATATTTAGCCTTCAACACTTGGTAAAAAATATTTGAGGTCAAGTGGTATTTTTACTTGGGAATAAATATATTTAGTGGTTGGTTTATTACATCAACAGTGATCCATGTTTACTCTATGTAATATTATATATTTATGGGTGTTGGTTCATGTTGATATTTTATTCTCTTGGTTTATTTATGGGTGTAGATGATAACTATGATATATAAGGAAAATATAAGATATTGGATTCTTTTATCCCTAAGACTTTATATGGTGACAGTCATACCTATATTGATAATTGTATATTTTTCTTAACTTTATATGAATTTCATGTGATCCACTTATCCCTGGTTAGGTATTGAGATACCCATAGAGACCTTAACTAGCGTGGACACCATTTATTCCCTCACCCTTCTATTTTTACAGAGGATTATGGTTATCTTATTGTGAATTTTATCAAGAAATTTGGTGATATGATATCATGACTAAGAAGATATTATGATATTATGGTGATGATTATTTATTAAATAATTACTAGTGATTGATATTTTAATAGGCCCCTTTATATATATATTCCCATTCATGGGATTTGTTTTGATTAGATAGAAGGGCCTGCAATGTGATTATAATTAGATGGGGACATGTGATTCATTTAATGTGATGCAATAGAGATTTATTTAAGTCAATTAAGTTTGGAGATAAAATGACCACCAATTATTGAGGATGAGTTTTAACCAATATCTTATTGGTGTTTATACATCTATAATGTAAATACGTATAGGACCTATCCCATCCACAATTAGTATAATTATCAAAGGTGAGAGTCTTGTCCTTAAAAAATGTGTGTCTAGCAAGAGGTATTTAGTCTATGAGGGTGAAATTCCTCGATCAGTAGACATCTATACTCCCCATAAAGTCTCTTTGAGGTATCAATGACAGAATACGAGACCCTGAAATATGAGTGAATAGTTAGAACGAATTGGTTTATAAGAGTCCATATCTTTGTAAGAGTAAATCCCATCCTCATAAATTCAATCAAGGTCACAAAAGGTTGATGATGATGTTCAATATAGGGTTACTAAAAGGAGAGAATAAAACATCATGAGTGTAATAGCCCTTTTTTCATTGTCCATGGAATCCGAGTGGATAGGGACTTTAGTGCAACTATATTAGGGATGTATTTTAATTTCTCAATTTAGATTAATTTTTTTTTCTTGTTATTATTTAATGGAGTCTGATTTTAAAATTTCTTAGTGTTTTATGAATAGTTTATAAGGTTCATAAAAAAGAATTGGAAAAAGTGGTAGTACTATCAAAGATAGGAGATACTAAGGAGTACATAGTGGGATAATCATAGGTACCTAGTGTATTTTGTTGGTATGATGAAAATGTGTTAGCTACCATTGAGTACCCATTGATGGTATACTTGGTACCTAGTGAAGTGACCATAAGTATGGTGATCCCCTTGATGGCCATTAGGTTCCTGGTGAGGGTTTACTAGATATTCAGTATTCCTAGGTCATCCCTCTTCTAAAAAAATGGGTAAAATGGAATTATTGTATCTTTAATTTAAACCTCATTCATGGATCATCTCTATCCTATGGATAAATGATACAGTTTATTTTACCCTTATTCTCTTTTAAATATTTATTTTCCCCCTTTGATTTGGTTTGATCCAAAGGCTTTTTTCATGTTGATTATGATTAGTTTCCTCCGTTTTCTTCATCCCCACTTCTTCCCTCCATTATTCATCTTATTAGTGCTATTGGAATTATGGATTTTTTGAATATTCTAATAGTTCATGGGGTAATCATTCAGTAATGATGGGGGATTTTTTTATAGTTTCTAGAGGAGGCACGGTGATGGTGTTTACAAATATTTTTAGACCAGTTTTGTGAAGCTTTACCAACCAATGATTTATTATTTTTATTTAACCAAGTTGTGGAAGAAATTATAAAATAAAATGGTGTTTGGAATTTATGTTTTTTCATATCATAGAATCGGGTTGAGGGAAGGAGTTTCTAATACATTTTTCAGGATGTTTTAGTGAGTTTATAGTGCTCAGTGAGTTTTTTACATATTATACACACTTAATTAAATTATGGAAATAAATTACAAATTGTGTATAATTTATTGAATACTGATTTTGATAAGTTAAGGAGTTGATAATAATCCTAGTGATCGAGGATTGATTATCAATCATGGAAAAAGTATCAGATGACACATAAAAATGGGATAAATCCATGATTATGATAGGTGATCCCTAATTTGACTACTTTATACATGGTTTTACATATTGTGTGATTTTTGAGTGGGGGTAAATATGTCTTAATGACCCATGATAGAACTATATCTTGGTTCCTCTATGTTATGAAAATCCAGTGAGTTATGTTATAATTACAACAGGTCGTTTTAGTGTTATGTTCTTATTATATATCTAATGAGGTTTATATTGCCTATGTTACAACCTAGATAGAATGGAATTGGAACCCTATACGGTTTCCAGTATTAAATGATGGTTCTATAGACTTAGGAAGGTTTTATGTAAGGTAATGTGCTGTTCACAAAGAGAAATGGTCTATGGGGTGAGTCTAGTTATAGATTTTAGAGTAACACTATGGGTTAAATGTCACGACCCGTCCTCGGGGCCCGTGCCATGACTACCCAAGCCCGCCTTCCATACGCTAGGGGCTGGCGACTAGCACCAAGGCGTAAATCCCAGTAAAAAGGGAAGGCACTGCCTTTGAAAAGTAAACAAGTACCACAAAGTAAGCAAGTAGAAAAGTAAACACTAAGTAAAAACTGTACAAGCTGTGCTGAAAGTAAAAGGGGCTGAAACACAAGCCCAACTGTAAAGTACAACTGAAAGGAAAAACTGCAAATGAAAGGAAAAACCGCAGCGTCGAGCCGTCCTCTGGAATTACCACTTGAAGGGTGGGTACAGATAGCCTCCACTGCTCCTCGGGTTCACCTGACCGCTCCGAGTATGTCCCGCCCAGTGGTCCACCTCCAGGTACTCTCCTGCTCCGCACACCTCCACCACGATCAGCGCTGTCCGTCATCTGCAACCAACACAACGTAGTGCGGGCATAGCCCGTGCAGGGGTGAGTATAAGCTACTCAGTAGGGACCCCGAGACCCCCGAAGGTCTCCCAAAATCCACAAAGGATAAACCACAAAAGGAAGATACAATCACGAAGTAATAACCGACACTTCTTAGGTATATTCCCATACATATACCTAAGTCATCAATTCCAATACGCTCCAACCTCCGAGCCCAAGTACAACTCAGTCCACACAGGAAAGTATACGTATTCCACACAGGAAAGCAATACGAAATCCACACAGGATTGCACAACACAATCCACACAGTAAAGAAGCAGGATTCAACTCACACAGGTATACTTCTTCGAGGACGATAGAGATGATCACTGATCCATCTAAGTCGTTGGACCCATAAAGGATCGATATATACTAACCCCCGCAAAGACCCACACATGATCGAACCCACATAGGATCTGTAGGCGCTGGTTCACACAGGACCGCTGAGCGCTGACCCACACAGGATCAGACCCACATAGGATCGGTAGCACTGATCCACACAGGATCGCTGAGAGTTGTAGTCGTCGTCGTCGAATCCACTAAGGATCTCTGCACAGTCGTCGTCGCAGTCACAGTAGTAGTCGCAACCAGCTCTAGGGTTCCTGCACACAGCAAGCTCGTTCGGGAGGGTCCACTCCATGAGCCGAGAGGCTGATAGATCAAATGTCACAATGTCCAGAGTTGATGTATCCAAAAGTTCCGTATCGTCAACAGGAACTCAACGCAACAGACGGCGCGTCAATCGGACGCCCGGTCTGAGAGTTATTGGCTTTTCCGTTCCAGGGGCCCGGTTGGTTTTTAAGGCAAAACCAACCCGACCGTACTCCACCTGTGTCCAAACCTCAGGCGGAGTATGCCAAAAGATCTGTCTCACTAATAGGAACTCAACAAAGCTGACGGCACATCATTCGGACGTCCGTAGCTCAAGATATGAGTGTTTCCGCTCCGAGGGCCTGGTTGGTTTCGTGTACGAACCAACCCGGCCGAACTCAAAGTATTCCGAAACCTTGAGTGCGATATACTGAAACGACCGTCTCAATCCAAGGATCGCATCGCCGCTGACGACGTGTCATTTGGAGGTCCGTAGCCCGAGTTATGGGCATTTGAACCCAAACCATTCGGTAGCGGGGGTTTCGGGCCCGGGCCGTCCCGGCCCGAGACCCCCCGGTTGGCCCAAACTGGGTCGACCCGGACCGGCACGGCCGGCGCAGCACAACCCGACCCGGCCTAGCCTGGCGGACCGGCCAGGTGCGCCGGTTCGGCGCAAGGCAGCGCGCTGGGCGCGCTGCCAGCTCGGCCGTAGGCCGAGCTGATTGGAAAACGGGGGGCCGCCTGCCCCCCTTTGTGAAATCGGCCCCCCTCATTATGGGGGGCCGTTTATTTTCTGGCCGGGGGATTAATTCCCCCCGGTTTGCCTCCATTCCAGCCGGCCCGACCTGGCCGGCCGGTTCTTCCTCAACGGGACCGGCAAAGGCTGGTCCCCTTCCGGCTTCCGACACCAGCGACCCGGTTGGCCGCCGGTCTTCTCGTTCCGCCGCGGCCCGGAACCGGCCGCGACCTTTGTCGTCCGGCGCGGTGCGACGACATCGCGCCCCTCCACCGTGGCCCCGTTCCGGCCGAGGCACCTTCGACTTCCCTCGACGCGACGCGACGGCGTCGCGTCCTTGAAATTTTCATTCCACGGCGCGGCGCGACGACGCTGCACGTATCTTTCGCAATATACCGCGTGGTGCGACGACACCACGTTTTCTCGTATCAACCTCAAGAAACCATCACAAAAAAAAAGGAGGAGGGTCGGCCGTGTTTGTGCGGTCCGACCCCCCCTTGCGTTATTCGATAACAAAAGGGTTTTAATTCACGATCATCACCAAGTTGTATTGAAGAACAAATAAATAAAATAAACCCCTACCTCGGTTTCAAGTGCGGAGCACGTCAACAAGCCGCAGAATAAAAGCGTCGCGGAGGTCGAGCGTCGTGGAAACCGAACGTCGTTTCCGTTGACGTCGAGGTGCGTCCGAAGAGGTACGTCGTTGGAGAAGTTTCGTAAGCTGACAGAGATAATCTGAGGAGGAAACAGTGTCTCCTTTCGTTGACACGGGAAGAAGATCGAAGATGCGGCATCGTCGATCTTCGGAAACACACCGGCTACGAAAAAGAGAAGCGGCGTTCTTCGTCAGAGCTTAAGTGTTCTTCGTGTTCTTCGTCAAGGTTGAAGAAGAAGGAGAGAACTTCCCAAATCCTCTCAAGGTGGCAAAGGATACCAACCAAAATAAAATAAGCTTTAAGCTTATTTTATTTACACAATTAAACAACTTGAATTTCAAAAGTTTGAAATTAAAACAACTCAACTCAATTAATAACCCAAGATGTCAAGTTTAATAAAAGAGGAGTTATAGGGAGTTTAAAGGGAAGATGAAGTGTTAGGGTTCATGTGGGCCCCACCACACTTAATCCTCTCAAGGGAGGTTAAGTGGATGTGGGTCCCACCCCTAACTCCCTTTGGGAGGTTATAACCAACTTGGATAAAAATAAAATGTGTTTCTACATTTTATTTAACTTCATTGAAAATTCCAAAAAACTTACTCTCAACCCGCATAATACGCAACCTCGGAAAAGGTCTCCTTAGGCGAATATCGGTGCTGCGAGTTCATCGGTACCCTCAGAATTCGATTTCAGGCACCGGTTCAAAAGTTAGAAATTCTCGCTCGTTCGTTCACTGAACGTACCCGAGCCAAACTTCGGAAATTGATTCCGGGCACACCGGGCCTCGGAATCAGGTGCCGTCAGAAACCACGTTCTTGTAAAATTCCCAAGAAAATTAAGAAAAAATTTCCGTAGAATTTTACGGGTCTTTACATTACTCCCACCTTAGGGCTTTATGTCCCCGTAAAGATACATCAAAACTAGGGAAACAAATGAGGGTACTGAGCACGCATCAGAGCCTCCCTCTCCCAAGTGCTCTCCTGGAGATTCACATGCTGCCATCTGATGTGAACGAGAGGAATCGACCGTCCACGTAGGACCCGCTCTTATCGATCCTCAATCTCCACTGGGACCTCCGCAAAAGTCACCCCATTGTGAACGTCAAGCTCCCCATGGTCAATGATGTGCGTCGGGTCGTGCACGTATCTCCTCAGCTGAGACACGTGGAAGACATCGTGCACCCGGTGCAACTGAGGTGGTAGAGCCAGGCGATAAGCCACCTTGTCAATCCTGCTGAGGACCTGGAAGGGTCCGATGAAGCGCGGAGATAACTTGCCGCCTCAGCCAAATCTCCGTATACCACGTCGAGGTGAGACCTTCAACAAGACGTGGTCTCCATCCTCGAACTCTAGTGGCCTCCGCCTCCTGTCAGCGTATGACTTCTGTCAGCTCTGAGCTGTCCTCATTTGCTCCTGGATGACCTGGACCTTCTCTGTCGTGGCCTGGACCATCTCCGGTCCCACAAGTGCTGACTCCCCAGGGACTGTCCAGCACAAAAGAGATCTACAAGGTCGGCCGTACAACGCCTCGTACGGTGCCATCCCGATGGTGGAGTGGTAGCTGTTGTTGTACGCAAACTCCACCAAGGGTAGGTGGTCCTCCCAGCTGCGACCAAAGTTGAGGACACATGCGCGGAGCATGTCCTCGAGAGTCTGAATGGTCCTCTCCGTCTGACCATCCGTCTGAGGGTGAAAGGCAGTGCTTAGACGTAGCCGTGTCCCGAACGCCTCCTGCAACCCCTTCCAAAGCCGGGAAGTAAAATGAGCGTCCTGATCGGAGACGATAGTCGATGGCACACCGTGAAGTCGTACAATCTCCTGAAGGTAGAGACGCCCCAAGCTCTCCACTGAGCCCTACTCTCTGATGGGAAAGAAGTGTGCCGACTTGGTGAGTCGGTCCACAATCACCCAAATGGAGTCGTGACCTCTGGAAGTGCGTGGAAGTCCAGTCACGAAGTCCATAGATATCCCGTCCCACTTCCACTCCGGGACCTCCAAGGGCTATACCAAGCCTGCTGGTACCTGATGCTCTGCCTTCACCTGCTGGCAGGTGAGGCACCGTGAAACGAACTCTACCACAACCTTCTTCATGCCCGACCACTAGTGCTATCGTTTGAGGTCCTGGTACATCTTCGCCACTCCAGGATGTACCGCCAAAGGAGAAGTGTGAAACTCTCTTAGCACCTCCTCTCGTAAAGCGACTGGTACCAAGGTACGTCCTCTAAAAAGGACGTCGTGCCCTGCTCCAAGGGAGAAACCATCGGGTGCCTGTCCCGAGGATATCTGTGCACGCCGTGTCTCACAGTCAGTGTCCTCACGCTGTGCCTCTATGACCCGCTGCAGTAGTGGGGGGTGACTGTGAGAGACTGAAGGAAGGCTGCTCCATCTCTATCCACAAAGGATATCTGCAAAGAGGATAGATGCTCCGTCGCCTCCTCAAGTAGCTGAATTCCCGTCCTCCTACTGAGGGCATCAGCTACCACGTTCCCCTTCCCAGGATTATAAACTATCTGAAAGTCATAGTCCTGGAGGAACTCTAGCCATCACCGCTGTCTCAGGTTCAGGTCCTTCTATGAGAAGATATACCTGAGACTCTGAGGATCAGAAAAGACTGTAAAGCGCTCGCCTATCAGGTAGTGTCACCATGTCTTCAGAGAGAAGACCACTGCTGCTAACTCTAGGTCATGGGTAGCGTAGTTCTGCTCATGCGGCCTCAACTGACATGATCCATAGGCGATCACTGCCCGATCCTACATCAGGAAACATCCGAGTCCGTTCCCTGATGCATCGCAGTAAACTATGTATCCAACTCCCTCCTCAGGCAACCTCAAGATAGGCACGCTGGTCAATATCTGTCTCAGCTCCTGGAAGCTCTGCTGACATCTGTCTGACCACACGAAGGGTTTCCCCTTCTTCGTCAAATCTACGAGTGGTGCCACAACTCTAGAGAAGTCTGGCACGAATCTCCGATAGTATCCAGCTAATCCCAAGATACTCCGAACCTCCGTCACGCTCCTGGGTGGCTCCCAAGCTAACACTGCCTTGATCTTTGCAGGATCCACTGCAACTCCCACCTCAGAGATAACGTGTCCCAAGAAGTGGACCTCACCTATCCAGAACTGGCACTTCAAGAGCTTACCATAAAGATGGTGCTCTCGGAGTGTGTCTAGTACAACCCGTAAGTGGTAGGCGTGCTCCTCCTCAGTCGTCGAGTAAATCAGAATGT
This sequence comes from Viscum album, assembly GCA_963277665.1. NCBI lineage: Eukaryota > Viridiplantae > Streptophyta > Magnoliopsida > Santalales > Viscaceae > Viscum > Viscum album. The sequence continues at coordinate 101,138,513 of OY728153.1, read as the reverse complement.
TTTTTATGAAGACCACGACAAACCGATCAAGGTATGGCTGAAAGATCCTGTTCATGAGGGCCATGAACACTGCTGGAGCATTGGTCACGCCGAAGGGCATAACCAAGAACTCATAGTGGCCATACCGACATCTGAAGGCCGTCTTCTGTACGTCCTCGTCTCTAACTCTGAGCTGATGATAGCCTGACATGAGGTCTATCTTCGAGAACCACCGTGCTCCCTTGAGCTGATCAAAGAGGTCATCAATCCTCGGTAGCGGATACTTGTTCCTCACTGTCACCTGGTTCAGATGACGATAGTCAACACAAAGTCGCAAGCTCCCGTCTGCCTTCTTGGCGAACAATATCAGGGAAGACCAGGGTGAAACACTGGGTCGGATGAACCCCTTTCTCTTCAAGTCCTCCAACTATACTCAAAGATCACGAAGCTCGGCGGGGGCCATCCGATATGCTGGAGTTGATATCGGGGTTGTCCCGGGGTACAGGTCAATATAAAAGTCTACCTCTCTGCAAGGAGGTAACCCTGGAACGTCGTCGGGAAAAACATCTGCAAACTGATCCACCACCGCAGGAAAACTAGGACTCCGCACGTCAACTGCTCCTAGGTTGAGGATAGCCAACTGATGAGTGATGGGTTGTCCTCTCCTCCGCAGAAGTCCATCCTGTGCTACAAAGGCTCCCTTCTCACCGGTGAAAGTGAACCTGCTCCCGTCGGTGCGTACGCATCGCACCTTGCGCCTAAAACAGTCAATCTGTGCATGGACCATAGATAACCAATCCATGCCCAAGATGACGTCGTAAGGCCTCGACGCTACTACAAGAAGATCCCAGCCGAAGATCTCGCCTCCTAGAGTAAGCTCACACTGCCGTCACCAGTGCGTAATCGTCGAGTCTGCTCCCGTAGGAGTCTCTAGCCGTAAGGATCGAGCCAACGACTCTGTCGGAATCTCCGAGCTCCGAACAAGGGCAGCGGCTATGAAAGAGTGACTCGCTCCTATGTCTATAAGTACTACAGTAAGGGTGAAATAGACACAGATAGTACCTCAAATCATCTCGGGTGCGCCGTGGTCGTAGGCCTCCGCTGCCTGGAGCTGTGCCTGTCTCTGCCCGCCAGCTCCCTGTGGTCGGGGTGGACCTCCTGGTGGTGGTGGTGGTAGAGCCTCAAAGCGTCGCCCACCACCTGCTGCTTGGCCAGCTCCTCTGCCTCATCCGCCTCCTCCCTACAGACCGCCACGGTCGACCCTCTGACTCTACCTCGGTGGTCCCTCAACCGTCTGCTGCTCCTCAGCATGGCGGTTCGGGCAGCCACAAGCCATGTGGCCCTGCCCGCCGCACGAGTAGCACCGCTTGCCTCTCGAAATATTGGCTCCGCGCTGTGTGCCCCGCACTGCTGAGCCAGTGTCCTGAGGTCGTCTTCCTGAAGGTCTGGTCTGCCTGGACCCAAGAGACATTCGTCGACTGCCTTCTGCAGATGACTCTGGCACGTGCCACCCTGCGGTGGGTCGCGGCGCTGGTGTAGACTCAGCAAGAAAGCTCTCGATCAAAAGGGCCCGCTCCAGTACTCCCGTCTGAGTCGGTATGCTGAGGGAGATCAGCGATGCCCTGATCTCGTGTCTCAACCCCTGCTCGAAGGTCCGGGCCTGGAAGAATGTGTCCCGTACCATGTCGGTCGAGTAGCGCGAGAGATCGGTAAATCTCGATGAGTACTGTGCGACCGTCATGTTGCCCTACTGCAGCTGAAGAAGCTCCTGAATGCGCACCTCACGGAGGGTGGCTGGGACGAAATCCAAGCGGAAGAGGCTCTCAAATTCCGTCCAAAGTAGAGATGCCTCATCGTGCACCTGGAGCATCAAGCTCCACCATCGGCCCGCTGCTGCGTGCAGTAGGCTCGCAGTGAGGATCACCATGAGGTCTGCAGGTGTCCTCACTAGCCTAAAATATCATACCACTGCCTCCAGCCAGTCCTCTGCTACCTAGGGGTCCGTCTCCCCACGGAACCTAGGTGGTCACTGGAACTGGAACTCGTGCAGAGCTCCAAGGCGACGTGCATCGTCAGTGGCTGGTGCTGGAAGCATCGGTGGCTCGACAGGTAGTGCTACCGCCGGTGCCACTCCTGACAAAGGGCCCAGCATCGAGGTCTCGTCGCTCGGTGGGCTGTCGTCACGCTCGACTCTCGGAACCCTAGCTGGCTGCCGTCATGGGGCCATCCTGAAAAGGAAACAAGTGTGCCACGGTCAGAACAGTATACCTGGTGAGCTGATACAAAGTAATCACAAAGAAAACTTGAAACACATACACAATCAATGTTTTCGTGCATTAAGTCAGAAATCAGAAGTCAGGGTCCTGGTGTACGAATACGTCGGCCGCCGCACCAACACTGGACTCCTTGGACTGATAACCACACTCAATATGCTAAACATTATTGCTTCACATAGAAAAGATCAGAGTTCGCGGTAGAACCGAACTCCTCTGAAACCAATTTGTCACGACCCGTCCTCGGGGCCCGTGCCGTGACTACCCCAAGCCCGCCTTCCATAGGACAGGGGCTGGCGACTAGCACCAAGGCGTAAATCCCAGTAAAAAGGGAAGGCATTGCCTTTGAAAAGTAAACAAGCACCACTGAGTAAGCAAGCGGAAAAGTAAACACTATGTAAAAACTGTACAAGCTGTGCTGAAAGTAAAAGGGGCCGGAAATACAAGCCCAACTGTAAAGTACAACTGAAAGGAAAAACAACAACTAAAAGGAAAAGCCGCAGCGTCGAGCCGGCCTCTGGAAGTCCCACCTGAAGGGTGGGTACATATAGCCTCCACTGCTCCTCGGGTCCACCTGACCGCTCCGAGTACGTCCCGCCCAGTGGTCCACCTCCAGGTACTCTCCTGCTCTGCACACCTCCACCACGATCAGCGCTGTCCGTCGTCTGCAACCAACACAATGTAGTGCGGGCATAGCCCGTGCAGGGGTGAGTATAAGCTACTCATTAGGGACCCCGAGACCCCCGAAGGTCTCCCAAAATCCACAAAGGATAAACCACAAAAGGAAGATACAATCAAGAATTAATAACAGACACTGCCTAGGTATATGCCCATACATATACCTAAGTCATCAATTCCAATACGCTCCAACCTCCGAGCCCAAGTACAACTCAGTCCACACAAGAAAGTATACGTATTCCACACAGGAAAGCAATATGAAATCCACACAGGATAGCACAACACAATCCACACAGGAAAGAAGCAGGATTCAGCTCATACAGGTATACTTCTTCGAGGACGATAGAGATGATCACTGATCCATCTAAGTCGTCGGACCCACAAAGGATCGATAGGTACTAACCCCCGCAAAGACCCACACAGGATCGGACCCACACAGGATCTGTAGGCGCTGGTTCACATAGGACCGCTGAGCGCTGACCCACACATGATCAGACCCACATAGGATCGGTAGCACTGATCCACATAGGATCACTGAGTGTTGTAGTCGTCATCGTCGAATCCACTAAGGATCTCTGCACAGTCGTTGTCGCAGTCACAATAGCAGTCGCAGCCAGCTCTAGGGTTCCCGCACACAGCAAGCTCGTTCGGGAGGGCCCGCTCCACGAGCCGAGAGGCTGATACATCAACTGTCACAAAGTCCATAGTTGATGTATCCAAAAGTTCCGTATCGTCAACAGGAACTCAACGCAACAGACGGCGCGTCAATCGGACACCCGGTCTGAGAGTTATTGGCTTTTCCGTTCTAGGGGCCCGGTTGATTTTTAAGGAAAAACCAACCCGACCGTACTCCACCTACGTCCAAACCTTGGGCGGAGTATGCCAAAAGATCCCTCTCACTAAGAGGAACTCAACAAAGCTGACGAGACATCATTCGGACGTCCGTAGCTCAAGATATGAGCGTTTCCGCTCCGAGGGCCCGGTTGGATTTGAGTACGAACCAACCCGGCTGAACTCAAAGTATTTAGAAACCTTGAGTGCGATATACCGAAACGACCGTCTCTATCCAAGGATCGGATCGCCGCTGACGACGCATCGTTTTGAGGTCTGTAGCCCGAGTTATGGGCATTTGAACCCAAACCGTTCGGTAACGGGGGTTTCGGGCCCGGGCCGTCCCGGCCCGAGTCCCCCCGGTTGGCCCAAACCGGGTCGACCCGCCCCAGACAGGGTTGACCCGGCCCGGCACGGCCCGGCCCGACCTGGCGCGGCTCGGCCCGGCGCGACGCGGCCCGGCCAGGCGCGCCGGTTCGGCGCAGGGCAGCGCGCTGGGCGCGCTGCCAGCTCGGCCGTAGGCCGAGCTGATTGGAAAACGGGGGGCCGCCTACCCCCCTTTGTAAAACCGGCCCCCTCATTATGGGGGGCCATTTATTTGCTGGCCGGGGGATTAATTCCTCCCAGTTTTCCTCCCTTCCGGCCGGCCCGACCTGGCCGGCTGGTTCTTCCTCAACGGGACAGACAAAGGCCGGTCCCCTTCCGGCTTCCGACACCGGCGGCCCAGCTGGCCGCCGGTCTTCTCGTTCCGCCGTGGCCCGGAACCGGCCGCGGACTTCATCGTCCAGCGCGGTGCGACGGCATCGCGCCCCTCCGCCGCGGCCCCGTTCCGGCCGAGGCTCCTTCTACTTCCCTCGACACGACGCGACGACATCACGTCCTTGAAATTTTCATTCCACGGCGCGGCGCGACGACGTCGCGCGTATCTTTCACAATATACCGCATGGTGCGACGACACCATGTTTTCTCGTATCAACCTCAAGAAACCATCACGAAAAACAAAGGAGGAGGGTCGACCGTGTTTGTGCGGTCCGACCCCCCCTCGCATTATTCGATAACAAAAGGGTTTTAATTCACGATCATCACCAAGTTGTATTCATGAACAAATAAATAAAATAAACCCCTACCTCGGTTTCAAGTGCGGAGCATGTCAACAAGCCGCGTAAGACAAGCGTCGTGGAGGTCAGGCGTCGTGGAAACCGAACGTCGTTTCCGTTGACGTCGAGGTGCGTCCGAAGAGGTACGTTGTTGGAGAAGTTTCGTAAGCTGACGGAGATAATCCGAGGAGGAAACGACGTCTCCTTTCGTTGACACGGGAAGAAGATCGAAGATGCGGCGTTGTCGATCTTCGGAAACACACCAGGTATGAAAAAGAGAAGCGGCGTTCTTCGTCGGAGCTTAAGTGTTCTTCGTGTTCTTCGTCAAGGTTGAAGAATAAGGAGAGAACTTCCCAAATCCTCTCAAGGTGGCAAAGGATACAAACCAAAATAAAATAAGCTTTAAGCTTATTTTATTTACACAATTAAACAACTTGAATTTCAAAAGTTTGAAATTAAAACAACTCAACTCAATTAATAACCCAAGTTTTCAAGTTTAATAAAAGATGATTTATAGGGTGTTTAAAGGGAAGATGAAGTGTTAGGGTTCGTGTGGGCCCCACCACACTTAATCCTCTCAAGGGAGGTTAAGTGGATGTGGGTCCCACCCCTAACTCCCTTTGGGAGGTTATAACCAACTTGGATAAAAATAAAATGTGTTTCTACATTTTATTTAACTTCATTTAAAATTCCCAAAAACTAACTCTCAACCCGCATAAAACGCAACCTCGGAAAAGGTCTCCTTAAGAGAATATCGGCACTGCGAGTTCATCGGTGCCCTCAGAATTCGATTCCGGGCACCGGTTCAAAAGTTAGAAATTCCCGGTCATTCGTTCACTGAACGTACCCAAGCCAAACTTCGGAAATTGATTCCGGGCACACCGGGCCTCGGAATCAGGTGCCGTCAGAAACTGCGTTCTTGTAAAATTCCCAAGAAAATTTAGAAAAAATTTCCCTTGAATTTTACGGGTCTTTACATTGAAAGTCATCCAAGAGGAGTCGCCTACAGTTTTAAACTCAGGTTTTCAAGAGAAGAATTGAGAGGCATAGATGTAATATAAAAATAGGTCCACTAATGTTGGAATAGTAATTGTACCACCTTGGGATTAGTTCTAATCTGGGTTACAGTGTGGTTTGGGGTAGTGAGAATCAATTTTAATAGGTATTAGAATTAAGGTTGAAGATTGATTGGATAATTAACTATGAAATATACCAATTATGATCTTTTTTATTTAAGGGAGATGAATTACTAAGGATAGAGTATCACTTAATTACAGTGGAAGGACCCTATGATTATGATCATTATTCTATATATACTTGAGGTCAATTATTAGTAATTTCGGCCTTCTATATGGAGATTTCTATTGGGTATGGATACCAATTTTTTTTAATAATGATACACTAATATTTTTCTCAAGTGAAATTATACCTAGGGAAACATGTTGATTAGTTATCTAGTCTAATATCAAGGGTAATTATCAGAGGTACTGAATGATGATTAACACATTGGTCTACTATTAGGAGCACTTATTCTTATGGTGATATATTGATTTGTATAATGACAATATATTAGGTACACATCTTCTGATCCCAAATGATTATCAGTATATTGACATTGATATTGTGTGTGATTCTCTCTAGGGTTAGATTGTGGTTAACACACAAAATTTAGTATCATGGGGAGGCTCTCCTAGGACTAGATACTCGTGGTATATCATTAGATCATTACCATGGAATGATCTTGTAATTAATATAATTATCCTCACTACACTAGAGGTTATTTACAATTTTATCAACGTTTCTTGGAAATTTCTCTTAGGGATATATATGATATATTTGTAATCAGTATACACTAATCCTAATATCCCAAGGATCATCTTCTCAAGGATATGTATTGATTAATTATATGCTATACTATTAAGGAATCTTATCCATGTTATTATATGATGATTATTACTCTATTTTTCTATCAGTGCCACTTCTCCCTAAAGATATATATTTATTAGTACACTGATCATATTATTAGGGGTGATTCTTCCTAGGGAAAGATAATGCTTAATATACTCATCCTACTATTAATGGTGATTTTCCCTTGCGTTAGATGGGGCTTAGCACATAGATTTTACTATTAGAGGTGTTCCTCCTAAAGAAAGAATTGAATATTTTTATTTTCAAAGCATAAGAATAATCATCCCAATAGAAGCCTTACATTTTATTATAGTAAAATCTATAGACTTATAATCATACATTGTGAAATTAAATCCCATTTATAAAATTAGAAAAAAGGTGTGAGTAAACCATCAGGGTGGTCTCTTATGTACCTAATATACCAAAAAATATATACATGTGATTGTTTATGGAATTAATTTCATTTAGTATATTTTTGAGCATATATATATATTTATATCAAGGGAATTATTAGATGTTTCTTTTTATGTTTTACACTTATACCCTACACATGATCCTCGGTGGGTGGGCATAACTTATTGTTGGAATTCAGGTTAGGTCATGCTAACTATCATAGTTGAGTTGGATAGAGATTCTTAGTTCGGATATGGAGATAGGTTCAAGGTGAGCCCAATGGTTTTTGTTGAGTCAATAAAATTTCATTATGACTTTTCCATTCCTTTTTGTTTTGAAAATCACAAACACTATATCTCAAGGAAAATTTCTTTCCCCATAAAATTTATCTTATTAAGAAAAATGTTCCTTCCCAAGAAAATTTTCTCCTTACCTTTGTTTCCATTGTTCATGATTTAGTTTCTCTAAATCTAACACATTTTAATTCTAACTATAAAATTCAGTTTCATATTTAAAGCCTTATAATCCTATAAATACTTAGTTATAGAGAATTCTGTTTTATGGTTCTGAATTTGGGTTCCGTATAAGGCCCCGGCCTTAAACCTTACTTAATATTGAATTAAATGAATAATTCACATTGAGGATCTTTTCAGGTTTAGAGTTTTATAGAATTAGAACATAACTATTACATCTCAAAAGATTACAAAGTAGACACTTCTACTAAGTTTCCATAATAAAAAAAACTCTTAAAAAGAAACATATCTAGTTCCATGTTTTATATAGCATGGAATTCCCTTGATCCCATCCTTGACCTTATTCCATATTAAGTCCTGTGAAAAACATTTCAAAAAAACTTGGGGTGAGCATAAAAAGCTCAGTAAGGGATACACAAAGAATGAAAACTGTTAGTTTTTAAAACATCAAGTAAACCATGTATACTCTATCAAAGTAATACCTTCACCTTCATGAAGTAGTAAAAAATCTTCACTGAATAAAGTATCATTACTTACCTTTTTGTAACCAAAGGATTACCATAAAACCCATATAAAGAACACATAACATATATAAAGGTAACTTGGGACATAAACATACTTAAGTGGAATAACCATACGGTCGACTTCCACACATATCACTTAATGGAATAGCCATTCGGCCAACTTCCACACATACTTAATGGAATATCCATACGGCCGACTTCCATACCCAATGCATTGGAGGTTATAACGTAACCACCCGTCCTGGTATTCACGGCACCACCCGTCATATGGTTTATCACATAACCACCCGTAAAATGTCCAAGTACCATTATTACACATAAAATATTGACAATATAAACATTTCAATAACAACATTTAATTTTCAACCACAATAAGTAATTCCAAGATATTGAATTAATCAATTTACTTTCAAAAACCATTTAAAAGATATTTTTGAATCAAAGTGTCCCATACCACTTTGAAGATTTTAATGGAATTATAATTTTAATACATTAATTTCCATATAAATGAATACTGAAAACCATTTTGAAAACATGGACATTAAAGATAAAGATTTAGAATAATGAATCTTTAAAACATTTAAAATGGTATTTTTGTTAAAGAGTTTTTAACAAAATGAGAGACTCTTGAATACAAATAATTATGGAATAACATTTAATACGAACTTTATAATATCATGAGAATAAAGGGATTAATGATATAATATGTCAAAGGACAGTATAAACACCATATAAGAGTGAATTGGTGCATAACAACAATGAAGTCTCAAAATGTAAAATGATATGAAATCAATTATAAAGAAGGTATCCTTAAATTAAGGATAAATAAATCTCATAATTATGTGTGAAAAATATAAATACACCCAATATAAGTGGATATTAAGTGTAAAACAATCAAAGTTCATTCACACATATTCAAAGGATGACATATTCAATAACTATATGTTGAACCCAAAGAAATCGAAATTGGGTTAAGAAGTTCCCTTGGTAAAATTCGACAGCCTAACAGCGCCACATAAAATTTTACAAAAAGGGTTGATGAGAGAGATAAAGGGTATCTCATCACTTGGACATAAAATTTACATAAATAAGGATATAGAAGAACATATCCCAACATAATAGTATGAATTAAAAGACATAACAAAAGAAGTCTTTTAAAAAGAGGAGGGTGAAAGGTTCCCTTACCGACTTGAGTATCTTTCAAAACATACACCCCATGAAAGAAGGACAATACATCATTGATGTAAATACTCATAAAACGAAAGTATATTACAAAAAGAGTAGAATAATGGGAAGTACGTACACCACTCAAAGGAAATTGTGGCAAATGTAGCATAAATATCATGGGAATAAAAGTGAGATGAAAAATCCCTTACGAAAACTCGGCAGCCTAACAACGCCACATAAAACTTACAAAAAATGGATTGATGAGATCAAATAGGGTATCTCATCATATTAAAATAAAGTTTATAGAAAGAGGAATATAAAATAACATACCCCCAACATAACAAAGTGGAGCTTAAAAGAAGTTACATAAAGGAGAGTACTTAAAAAGAAAGAGAGAGGTTGGATCTCTTACGAAAAATTCGGCAGCCTAACAGCGCCACTCAAAACTTCCAAAATGGATTGATGAGAGAGAATAGGGTCTCTCATCATATGAACATAAAAATTACAGTAAGATTAATATAAAATCATATGCCAATAACAAGAAATATTATCTTTTAAAGGAATGACATAAAAGAATGTACTTAAAAAGAAAGAGAGGTGTATGATCCCTTACCTCGGGTCCGACTTGACTCGATCGTCCTTTAACGTCCTGAATAATAAACTTGAGTTAATTTATACTTGATTAAGAACCTTTTTAAAGTTCATTACTCCTTTTATATTACTTATTTCCATGTTATAAACATTATGTAACCATTTATGTTAATAATGTTTGTTTTGTCGATATTTGGTTCTTAAGTCGAAAGTTGACTTCTTACAATTACATGTTGTTCGTGTGGTCAAAGGTTCATTATATCCAGAATGATATTCATGATTTGGATAGAATATATATCATATATATCCAGCATATACATGTATTTATAATATTACATAATCATTTAGAGGTAAGAAATGAAATGCACCGTTCATGGAGACGGTAAGCCGTACGTACGCATGAATGCTACTTTCATTTCTTTGTCATATTAATGGAATTAAAACTAAATGAGAGGTATGTATGTTTTAATTCCAGAATTATATTCATCATTTAGATATATCATTCATTATATATATCCATTATATACATGTACTTTTAATAGTACATTACATTTGGGGATAAGAAATGAAATGCACCGTTCATGGAGACGGTAAGTCGTACGTACACATGAACGCTACTTTCATTTCTATCTCATACTTTAATGGAAAGAAATAATAATGATATAGAGGTATATTATAATTCCAGTATAACATAATATATAATAACTTTAAATCCATCCTTTACACATCCCACATATGGTATTAACGAATCACATCACTTTGAGGGGGTGGTAGTCCGCGCTTCCTTAAATGAAGATATCGTGTTTACCCATAATGGAAACCATAAAGGTATGCCCAAAATGAAAAATATATAAGATTAAGGAAAAAATAAAAATAGTATATATCATATAAAAATATAGTGTCATCTTAATGGACGCCTTTGAAGGTGTTAAAAGAATGTTGAACAATCATCGTTTCGGGAGGCAGAAATTCGCCATCCACGGAAACAGTATGTTCTTTAACCATTAGATGTAGGTGTGTGTAAGTGTAGCTCGAATCCTTCTTATAACAAAATCATTGTATATTGAGGATACTGTAGTTGTTACAAAAGAAAATAATAAAAAATTTTAGGGGGTTGGAGAAGCAAAATAAAACAAAAGGACTCAAAAGAAGACATTACCTTAAAATCGGGTAACTCCCCTTGGTTTGAGCTCAAAGGATTCCTTGGGAAGACTTGTGCCCAAAGTGAGGCTTCAAGGAGTAAGAGAGGGAAGTGGAGAGACAAAATGGGCAGGGTTTGGCCGAGCCAAAGTCTTTGGGAGTGTGGGTAAGGAGGTTGAGTTGGGGGCCTTTTATAAGAGGAGAGGAGGGGCACTCTTGGAAGGTAAAGAAAAGTCACTTTATTTTAAAATGGTATTCGGATTTAAGAGGTCCCACATTGATGTGTTTCTAGGATAAGGTGGCAATGGTTCTAAATCCACTCATACAATAGGTTTTGGACATGTGTAGGTCTTATATATTACATTATCTTTCCATTTTATTTAAATCGTTAAATAATGAGGTCATCGCTGCATCATCATGATATCATAAATAATTTAATTTATTTAAAGTCTAAAAATTATAAAAAAAATACTATGATGTAGGAAATATTTTTAGATTTACAATGAATATTTATAGTCAAAATTCTGATTTGTATAACCCCATGTAAAAATTGTTTTAGTAAAACATTTCATGTTTGTCTCATTTTTACTTTAACATTAAATAAAAAGGTATTTATGTCATTTTCCAACCAAAGTGGCTCCATGGGGTCCCCAAGTTGACCCATGGATTTTCTTGGTCTGCCATGACACATCCAATGAGTGCAGGACATGTGTCTAGGTCATTTCATTTTATTAAAACATTATTCTTACCATAAACTACACTAATTACCTCTAATCGCGATTAAAAACTTAATAAGTTACTATTCACCAAAAAATTATTTTTATCCCATTGAACCACATTTTACTTCTTAATGACAACCATGTATGTTGGATTTTTGAAATTCAAAACACAAATATGGCAAAATTTCATTTAAACGGAAAATCAGTTTTTATAAGTACCACTTAGTGGTTTCACTATTCATCAAAAATTAAAGTTTTTCAGAAAATTACCAAAAATTCACCCTAAGCTATATTTGATATTCCGAATTCAAAAATGAAGTCTATTTTACGAAATTAAAAACATATAAGTCACATTAATTAATTTAATAATTAATTCCCGCTGTCATGACAAATAGCGTGTTTTTATGAAACAATAAGTATCAAAAGATTGACACTAGTTTAAGTCTGATTTCAATGTGAAATTAATTCCAACGACCACTATTTGATTTAATGGTAAAAATATATTATAATTTCACTTTAAAATCAACTCTAAAGGTAATCTAATCATATAAATAAATTAGATTAAAAAGAGGTTTTGAATTAAAATACAACATTTTACACTATTCATTAAAAAATGAACTTTATCGGAAAGATACCAAAAAATTACACAAAGTAAATTTTGAAGTCCCGATTCTAAAGAAGAGTTTTATTTTGTTCCAAATAGAATGTATAAGAGTGAACAAAACTATATTTAATAATGGTTCGCCATCAAAAGGCGATAAGTGAACCTTTAGTGAAAACTAGGGCATATACACCTAAAATTGAATTCTTTCTGTATTTTAAGCCTTTATCTTTTATTGGATAAATGTAAAAACATTTAAAAACATATATAATCATATTTTAGTTATTTCTATCCATTCCCGCCAATACAACGGCTACATGTTAACTGCCATTTAAAATAATATTATTTTATTATTAGAGTGCAACGTAAGATTCCCAAGAAACTCATTGTTGAGTGTTGGGTACACCATCGAGCATAGCGTCCCCTTTAAAGTCATATTAATATTTTATTCACAAATATGGATAAATATGAAAATGTCATATTCTTTATTTACCTGGGGTGTTACATTCCGAATTCTCTGAATTCAGACTCCAAATTCGTTTGAATTCAGACTCTAATTTCTCTGAATTCAGACTTTGAATTCTCTGAATTCAGATTCCGAATTCTCTAAAATGCAGATTTTTAATTCCTTAAAATTTAGATTTCAAATTCCTCATAATTTAGATTTATAATTCTTAAAAATTATGACTCATAATTCCTCCGAATTCAAACTTCTAATTCCTCAGAATTTAGGTTCCGAATTCATTAGAATTAGGACTTCAAAGTTTATAGAATTCTGATTCCGAATTCCTTAAAAAACAAAATCCATATATCCATGTAATATAGACTCCGAATGTTTGTTTCCTAAGATTCAAAACCTTATTTTTCTTTAGAGTCTGAAAAATAGATTTTGTTGAGAAACCATATTTTACTTAGCCTTATTATAGTTATGAAATGATGTCGTGCATTCTATTTCTTACTAACCATTGTTTGAGTGACACATGTACAGGTCCCTCTGAGATTCAAGAAAAAAATAGCCATTGGAGGGGGGAGCCGACCGTTGGAGAAGTGCCTATAAATAGGAGCTCATGTGAACGAGCTCAACACTTATTGACCAATCTAGAGATTACATGCTGCTAAAGTGATTTCTAGAGAGAGAGACTCTCATGCTTTGTGCATACTGAATATCTTATTTAGCTTGCTTTGTGTGATTCCGATTATTATTGTGTACAATCGAGGACTTCCAGGGATAAGAAGACAGAGGTCCCGACATCCTTAATGTTCAAGGACTTCCGGGGATAGGAAGACAGAGGTGCCGACAACCTTAAAGTTTGAGGACTTCCTTGATAAGGAAAACAGAGGTGCCGACTACCTTGAAGTTCGAGGGCTTGTAGGGATAGCAAGACAGATTCCGATATTCCTATCAATGGATTACCCTGGTGTTGGTAAGATAGACTTACCTGAAAGTATAAATCATGATACCTTTATCCAATGTTATTGGATACCCTATTATTTGGGTTAAAATATTTCATACTCGTTACTTGTATTGTTTCAAGTTTATTTTCCACTACATTTTTATTAATAAGGAAATTATAACTATCATATACTTTTTGTATTTTTATACTTTGATTAGTATGATTCTATATGCTTTAAGGTAGAATCTTCTTTCTTGTAACTTTTCTTAAGTTTAATTTCCAGAACCATATATCCAAAATCTAGCAAGTTTTTAGAACTAATAGGTCTTTTGAATTTACCTTGTTGAACTTTGTTAAACATAGTTTTACTCAATGTTAAAAAAAATGTCTTATAACTAACATTAAAGGTTCTAAATAAATTTTAAAGTATAAAATTCACCCCCTCTTATATATTGAGCATCTATATTCATATTTTGATCCTACAATTGGTATTAAAGGAGGTATCTGAAATACATATATTCACATATATTTTTTATTACTCAAGTATTCATTGTTTTCAATATATTTTTCTTGCTTAGTATTTTTATCCTTTTTCACAAACTTTTATTGTTAACAAGTTTTATATGGAAAGATAATTTCTTTTAGATGGTAGGAATTAATGTTGGTTCGATTAACAATATAAATCCTACTAGACCACCTATATTTTATGGGAATGATTATAAATACTCTAGAGATTGTAATAAGATTTTTTTATTAATACTGGTGCAGACAACTTTGTTATGATTACTGGAGATTACAAGATTCCTGATAAGGAAGTCATAACTTTTACTAATAAAAAAAGTCAGAATATCAACTAAACTACACGGTACACAATACTTTGTTGTGTTCCATGACTAGGAATATATATAGTCATATTTTTTCGTGTGAAGTTGGAAATTGAATTTGGAAGAAATTGGAGGTTACTCATTTTGGTACATGTAAGGTTAGAGAAACTAGAAGAGCTATGCCTAGAGAAAAATATCATGGATTTCTATTTCCTTATGGAGAACCAGTGTGCAAGGTACAAAAAAGGTTTATGAATATTGTTAATAGTTTACAATCCATGGGTAAAAAAGGTTTAGATGAGGATGCACTAGTGGACAAGATTATAAATATCATGCCTAAAGAGTGGGAATCTACGAGAACAGCTTTTGATGAGAATAGAAAAGTATTTCAGATTAATCTTGATGATATTTTTGGAAATCTTCTTCAACATGAGACAAGGATGAAAAGAGATGATGATTTGAATAAGAATAAGAATGGTAAAATAAGTGTAGCCTTTACCACTACAAAAGCAATGACTCTTGAAATAGTTACTAGATCCATGTCGAAGAAAGTCACTATTTTATATGAATAAAGTGAAAGTGAACATTATGAGAATGAACTAACTAATCTTGTTAGAAGAATGAACACGATAGTTGGGAAGAAAGGCTTTAAATATAGATATAATAAGAAAGAAAGAAAGGACAAGAATGATACTGAAGGTACTTGTTATGAATGCAAAAGAGTAGGGCATATAAGGACAGATTATCCTATGCTTAAGAGAAAGGATAGAAAGGAAAATCATTCTAAGAAGAATAGAAAAAAGTAATACAAAGAAAAATCTAGGAATTTTTTGAAATCTAATGACACCTGGAGTGCTAGTGGTGGAGACTCTTCTGATGAATCCTCAGAGTATAAATCTTCTAGTCAAAAGAATCTTGGTTTACTAGCTAGATTACCTATTGAAAATCATTGTCTAATGGCCAAGGTACACAATGCTGAATCTATAACCAAAGTATCCTTGAATGATAATTATAGTGATAATAAATATTATGAATCTTTGGATGAATAATCTTCTTCTGATGAAGATAATACTTTACCTACTTATGAAGAAGTGTCTAGGTTTGCTAGGCTTCTTGAGAATGAAAATTCTAAAGTCAAGAAAAAACTTGATAAGAAAAATTCTAGAATTTCTATTCTTACTAATTAAGTATTAGATATTTCTAAGGATCTTGATAAGAAAATTTATGATTTTGAAATTATTTCAAAAACCCTTGAGGATGTTAATTCTGAGAAGGATAAACTTTCTATGGATTTAGAAAATGTAATTTCTAATAAAAATGTTGTAGAGACTAACTCTAGTGATAAAACTAATTTTTTTGAGGATAATAACTTAGTTATTTGACCAGATTTAGAAATATTTTCCTTGAGGAAGTGTTTTTAAAACTTTACCTTAGGTAAGGAAAACTTTGATAAGATGTATTCCCAAATTCGACCTCTAAGTAATAATTCTGGATTTGGTTATACTCGTTCATAACTGGTTTTTAGGAATAATTATTTTGTTCCTCATAGTGCTCCATTATACACTAAGTGTCAATGTAGTGGTCATTGGGAATTTTTTTCCTTAATCAAAACTCATTCTTTAGGTTTTCATAAATCTTATTTTTCCAAGAAAATGTGGATTCCTAAAAATTTTCTTTCAGAAGTTTCCGGATCCAAGAAATTTTGGGTTCCGAACGTCTAACAATCTTATTTTCAGGAAAGAATAGAATGTACCAACAACTATATATGGTACAAAGATAGTGGATGTTCCTGACACATGGATGGTAACAAAAACTTCTTTGAAAATATTTTCAAGATGAATGGAGGAAAATTAACTTTCAGAGATAATGCTCAGGGAGAAATTATTGGTATAGATAATATTGTTCTTCTTGAAAATACTTTGATATAAAATGTTTTATTTGTTAAGGGTCATAAGCACAACCTTATTATCATAATTCATTTACGTGATGATGGTTACCTTTTGAATTTTAGGAATGATAAGTGTTTAATAAAAAATTCCAAGGAAAAGTTTATTCATTCTTTCCATAGGAAAGAGAATGTATACACACTAAACATAGAAGACATTAGGAGCCAAGACCTACCCTTTCATAGTGCATTGGAAGATAATTCTTGGTTATATAATAGAATGTTAGGAAACTGTAACCTTAGGAACCTATGCAAACTCTCTATGAAAAGACTAGTTAAGGATATACCAGAGCTTAGATTTGATTCTTCAAAAGTTTGTGATCCTTGTCAATATAGAAAGCAACATAAATCAAGTTTTAAATCAGTCGGTGAAGTCTCAACTACTGATGTATTATAGTTGGTTCATATGGATCTTTTTGGTCCAACACAAACTGGAAGCATTAGATGCAAATATTATGTATTTTTCTTATTTAATGATTGCACTAGATTTATGTGGGTCTATTTTCTAGAAAAGAAATATGATGCTTTTTCTTATTTCAAAATTTTTAGAGCCCAAGTTAAAAATGTGAAAAACCTTTCATTGATAACTATTCATAGTGATCATGGAGGAGAATTTCAAAATTCTGATTTTGGATCCTTTTTTTAGTAGAAAAGGAATTACTCATAACTCTTATGCACTAAGAAATCCTTATCAAAATGGTGTTGTTAAAAGAAGAAACTGAATTCTTCTAGAGATAAACAGAACCATGTTGAGTGAATGTTCAGTAGCCAAACATTCTTGTGATGAAGCTGTAAGTACTGCTTGTTATAATATAAATCGAGTTTTGATTAGACCATTTCTTAACAAAACCCCTTATGAGTTATGGAATGGTAAAAAACCTAGACTTTACTACTTCAAGGTATTTGGTTGCAAAGTATTTATTATGAATTCTAAAGACAATCTACATAATTTTTTTTACCAAAATCAGATGAAGGAATTTTCGTAGGATACTCAATAACTTTTGAGGCTTATAGAGTTTTCAATAAAAATACTTGTACTGTTTAAGAAATAGTACATGTTAAATTTGATGAAACTAATCCTATTGTGTTTAAATAACCCCAACCTACATATTCTGATGTGTTTTCAAAAACTGATTATCAACCCTTGATAGAAGATACTTATGATAAGTAAAATGTTCAAGAAAATGTTTCTGAGACATTTGCCCCAGAATATTTCCTACCATATATTGATAAACAGGTTTTATAAAACCCAAATCAGTTGTTTCTTAAGAATTATCCCAGTGAAAAAATCATTGGTGATGTAAATCAACCTGTAATGACTAGAAGTTCCTTAAGAAATGAAGTAGAACATATAGAATTCATTTCTCAATTAGAACCTAAGAGCACTGATGAAGCTTTTGGTAATGATGATTGGATAAAATCTATGCAAGATGAGCTAAATTAATTTGAAAGGAATAATGTCTCGACCTTGGGTGAAAGACCTAAGGAAACTTCTGTTATTGGAGTAAAATGGGTCTTCAGAAATAAGTGTGATGAAAATGGAATTATAGTAAGAAATAAAGCTAGATTGGTTACTAAAGGATATAATCAACAAGAAGGAATAGACTATGAAGAAACCTATGCACCAGTAGATAGACTTGAATCTATTTGTATTTTACTTGCCTTTGTAGCATTCATTAATTTAAAACATTTTCAAATGGATGTTAAATGTGATTTCCTTAATGCTTATGGCCAAGAGGAAGTTTTTGTTGAACAACCTCTGGGTTTTGAAGATAAAAAACATCCTAAATATGTTTTCAGACTTACCAAAGCGTTATATGGACTTAAACAAGCCCCTAGAGCTTGGTATGATAGAATTACAAGGTTTTTTCTTCAAAACATTTACATTAAGGGAAATGGAGATCCAACAATTTTTATAAAGAAAGATAAGAAAAATGTTTTTGTTGTTAAAATATTTGTTGATGAGATTATATTTGGTTCAACTCATCAATCTTTAACTGATTCCTTTACGGATATAATGATATCTAAGTTTGAGATGAGTATGATGGGTGAGTTAACATTTTTCCTTGGTTTTTAGATTTCTCCAAAACCAGAAAAAATTTATATATCCCAAAATAAGTATATTAAAGATATTCTTAAAATGTTTGGATATGAAAACACTAATAGTATAAGTACTCACATTGGTACCTCAAATTCTCTTGATCTTGATGAAGCTGGGAAACCAGTAGATCAAATATCTTTTAGAGTTATGATAGGAAGTCTACTTTACTTGACAACTAGTCATCCAGTCATAATGTTTTTAGTATGCTTATGTGCAATATATCAATCCAACCCTAAGGAATCTCATTTAAAGGAAGTGAAAATGATTTTTTTCTATATAAAGGGAACCATGGATTTAAGACTCTTTTTTACTTTTGGAAATGATTTTGTTTTAAAATGTTTTTTAGATGCTGACTTTGGTGGATGAATAATGGATAGGAAACGTATATCCAGAACTTTTCATTTCTTAAGTGATTAATTAGTTTCTTGTTCATGTAAAAAAGCAACACTCTGTATCACTTTCCACTGCTGAAGCTGAATATGTACCAACTGGAAGTTGTTGTGCTCAAGTGTTGTGGATACAACACACTCTCACAGACTATGGTATGAGTTTTACCAAAAAACAAATATTGTGTGATAATACTAGTTCCATTGACTTATGTAAAAACCCTAAACATCACTCTCATGCAAAAAGCATAGACATTAGACATCACTTTCTTAGGGATCACACACAAAAAGGTGATATCATTCTTCAATTTATCGGAAAGTAAGATCAACTTACTGATATTTTTACCAAATATTTACCCTCCGATAGATTTGAATATATTAAACAAAATCTATGAATGATAACTGTAAGCTAATCCTCCAGATTAACATCTTATTGAAACCTATCTCCTTACAGTAAGAAACTCTTTTTCATAGGGGAATTACATTTTCTTATTAGTCAACATTTTTCGTAATAAAAATTTTCGTAGTCAATTTTTTTTCATGGTTAAGTTTTTCGAAATCAAATTTGATCATAAATCAAAATTTTAGTAAATCCAGTTTTTCATAATCAAATTTTTTATAGTAAAATTTTTTCATAGTTAAGTTTTTTATAATTAAAATTTTTCATAAATCAAATTTTTCATAAATCAAATTTTTTATAATCAAATTTTTCATAGTCAATTTTTTTTCGTAGTTAATTTTTTCATAATAAATTTTTTTCATAAATCAAATTTTTCATAATAAAATTTTTCTTTTTCAAATTTTTTTTCGTAGTTACTTTTTTTGTAATAAATTTTTTTCGTAATCAAACGTTTTCATTTTCAAAATTTTTCGTAGTCAAATTTTTCATAGCTAAGAACAATTTTCCTCATTACGAATAATTTTCCTAGCAATCCAGAAGGTATGTTTTCTGTCCTAAGTTTTTATAATAATATTTTTATTTTTTGGTATTTTTATCTTGTTCAAGAATATTTTTCTAATTCACTTTTACATAAATTCGAATGTTTATATTAAAACCCACAAAACATCAGAACCTATCAAAATCCTTCTTCGGTTATCATGTCAACCATCAGATTTGATCATATGTTTTTTAATCAATTGGATCAACCATGGAAGTTGAACCGTCACTTAAATCGCCTATATAAATCCCCCTGATGGTTGTACCACATCAAGTTTTCAATATTTCATGTGCAGATGCTCTGTCTCGATGCTTAAGGTCGTTCTGAATTTTCAAAAGTTTCCTCAGTTTCAGATGTCTACTATATCCTATCCTCATAAAGAAATGTCGACTATTAAGGAAATCTCTGAGTGGCTAATATATATAGAAAGGTTTGTTAATCCAAAGTTTTATGATAAGTATAACTCTATCATATCTAAGAATGTAAAGTTGAATGGTTGGGAGAGTGTATGTGTATCGAAACCAAAAGAGCACGATCTAGTCTATTAGACATGTTGATTGAGTTCTACGAGACAACATGTTTCTTTAAGAAAGAAGGCAGATACATGTTTTCTTTTAAGTATTTTGGAAAGACCTACTCTCTTTCATATAGCAAGGTAGAAAGTCTTCTTATAATTCCTTTTGAAGGAGAATCAGAGTTTTGTACTCACAAATTAACTGATGTATCTGAATCTTTTGATAAGGAAAAGGCTATTGAGCGTCTTGGATTCAAAATAGTGAAGATTCTAAAGATTTTTCATCAGTCTAGGAACATACAAATTCTTGATTTGTGGGTTCACGGATTTATAATTCCAAGGAAAGGGGATAAGGATACTCTGAATAAGAGTGATATCTATATATTGGATTTGTTGGTGAACCTCAAGAAGATAAACTTGGTTATGTATATCTTGTTGAAGATTGAGAATATAAAGAATGGAAATCTGAAATCTCAAATTATCATGTATCTGGATATTATCTCAAATATTATTGTTCTTTTTTTACAATCTTTTAGAATTCCACACAGTTCCTTCCCGAGAAATTACAAGGTGATGTTTCTGAGTGATGACACTCTAAGGGGAATGAAAATTGTTATTTCTAGTGATTCAAGAGAATATTATGATCTATCTGAAGAAGAAGTAAAAGATTTGTCAAAGAAGCTGGAAGTGGATGAAATTACTATGAAAGGTTGAAGGAAGAGAAAGGCTAAGGAACCAGAAGAATAATGAAAAACTCCTGTGGCTAAGGAAAGTCAGTCAGCACCACCGAAGCCGAAGAAGCAAAAAAGCTTATCCTGATGATGTAGTGGATAAGTGGAGAGAAGATAAGAAGAACAAGAAGGAAGGGGAGCCTAAATTTGGTTTAGAACTTTTTAAGGCAAAATAATTAAAGGAAATGGTTGCTGATAATCTTAAAAAGGAAGAGAAAGAAAATAAGCAGAGGTTGAAATTGTCAGAAGATGAAATCATCCAATCTCTTCTTAAGGATACCGAAAAAGCCTCTGAGAAAATTCTTTTACCTGAATTCTTTCTACAAGAACCATTAGAAAAGACTCCGAGAAAGAAAGTGGTGATTCCGAAATCCCATCATGAAGAAGAATTAGTTGAAGAAGAAGAAGTGGAAGAGGAAATAGAAGAAGAATAAGAGGAAGAAGAAGAAGGGAATGAAACTGATGATATCAGAAAAAAAGTTTAAGATTACCATGATAAGGAAATCCACTCTTCAAAATTATCAATATGAACTTCCCAAGATGAATCCTCAAAATTTGCTTCTCCATGAAAAGATGAGTAGGGTGAAGAATAACTGAATAAGAAAACAGATGATGAAATAAGTAATCATGATTTCATTCATCTAGAAGATCAAGTGGCTGATGCAAAGAAAGAGGATGTTGAGGAAGATAAAATTGTTCAATTATCTAACAGTGAGCATGAATCTCCCAAATAACAATACATGATTCCAAGATATGGTAAGGGAAAGTAGGTGGCATTAGATACACCTAGTAAATCAGTGGTGAAGAAGAAAAATATTGGTGCTTCATCAAAGAGGAAAGATGAGGACATAGAAAAAAGAATCCTCACTAACCAAACACTCGGATTCAGAATCATCTTCCCTTGGACATGATTTTGTTTTTCAGTCATTGAAAAAGCTGGTTGGTACTATTCCTTTTTTACCAAGCATAGACTCTAGATTCCAGATGCTTCAGCATACGATAGATCAGAAGTCAGATTAAGTTTCTATGGTTATGGAAAAATGTGTCACACTAGAGGCCGATTTCAAAACATTCATCATTGGTTATGAGGCTCATAAAATATCTTGCAAGAAGATTACAAGATGTTTAAGGAAGAAAATTTAAGAAATAAGAATCTTTGATGAATTTCATGATAATGTCAAGGATTCATTTTATACCGAAGATGGGAAGATGAAGGATCTTTAAAATAGTTTTGAAGAAAATTTAATCCTAGAACAGAGAACTCGGAAGTAGGAGGTTAAGGATCTAAATAGAAAGCCAAATTCTATGTCCATGAATAGGAAGAGGGAAAGGGATCTTAGAATTGATATTGAAGAGAATCTTGATAAACAAGAGAAGTGTTGAAGGCTCAGGCAGAAATTTTTAAGGATCAAGAAGAAAAAATTCAAGCCTCAGAGAAGAAAAGTGAAGATCAGGATCAGTTGTTTAAGCATGCAGAAGAGGTTCACAAGGAGCTCAAGAAGCTAAAATGCATTGTGAAGAAGCTGATGCTGAAGAAGAAAGAAGGATAATTTCTTTCCGTTTCGATCTTTTTTATATTTTCTTCATTGTACAAATTCTTTCAACATTAATGAAATTTTTGGTTATTTTGTTTATGGATATTTAGTACTAATGTTTTAGGTACAAATTTTTCCATTCCTTTTATTCCTTTTTTAAAATCACGAAGGGGGAGGAAGGAATGATATAAATAATAAAAAGTAAAGAAGAGATTTCTCTAAGTAAGGGGGAGTTCATATAGAGGAAAGTACTTATCAATGAAGTTTTTTGAATGCAAGATAATGTAAAATCTCATTCAGGAAATCAAGAATACGATCCTTAGTGATTCCAAAGCCTAAGGGGGAGTTAGTCATACTCACTTTAATCTATAAGCAAAGGGAGATGTTTTTTTATTTTCAAGTCCATAATAATTCTAAGTCCTTATATTCTTTTTAGTAACGATGTTTGTGCTTTCCAAAAAAGGGGATATTATTGAGTCAATAATATTTCCCTATGACTTCTTCATTCCATTATGATTTTAAAATAAAAAACACTCTATCTCAAGGAAAATTTCATTCCCCATAAGATTTATCTTATTAAGGAAAATTTTTCTTCCCCAGAAAATTTTCTCCTTACCTTTGTTTTCATTATTCACAATTTAGTTTCTCTAAATGTAACTCATTTTATTTCTAAGTGTAAAATTCATTTTCATATATAAAACCACAAAATTCTATAAATACTTATATATATAGTATTTTGTTTTCAGGTTATGAATTCAGGTTCCAAATTATCTGAATTCAGACTCTAAATTACTCTGAATTTAGACTTTGAATTATCTGAATTCAGACTCTGAATTCTCTGAATTATGATTCTGAATTCTTTGAAATTCAGATTCTAGATTCCTCAGAATTCATATTCCGAATACCTCAGAATTCAAATTCAAAATTACTCATAATTTAGACACAAAATTCCTTATAATTCAGACTCATAATTCCTTAGAATTTAGGTTTCAAATTCCATAGAATTTGGACTCTAAAGTCTATATAATTCTGATTCCTAATTCCTTGAAAAACCGAATCCGAATATCCATTTAATATAGACTATGAATTTTTATTTCCTTAGATTCCGATCATTATTTTTCCATAGAATTTGGAAAATAGATTTGGTTGAGTAACCATATTTTACTTACCCTTGTTATAGTTATGAAACGATGTCGTGCATTCTGTTTCTAACTAACCATTGTTTGAGTGACATGTGTACAGGTCCCTCTAAGATTCAAGGAAAAATATGACCGTTGGAGGATAGAGCTTATACTTATAGAAGTTCCTATAAATAGGAGATGATTTGAACAAGCTCAACACTTGTTGATCAATATCGAGATTACATGTTGCTAAAGTGATTTCTAGAGAGAGAGAATCTCATGCTTTGTGCGTACTGAACATCTTGTTCAGCTTGATTCGTGCGATTCTGATTGTTGCTGTGTAAAATTGAGGACTTACGGGGATAGGAAGACAGAGGTTCTAACTACCTTAAAGTTTGAGGACTTCTAGGGATAGGAAGACCGAGGTTCTGACTACCTTAATGTTTAAGGACTTCCTTGATAAGGAAGACCGAGGTGCCGACTACCTTGAAGTTCGAGGGCTTGCTGGGATAGCAAGACAGATTCCGATATTTCTATTGAGGGATTACCCTAGTGTGGGTAAGACAAACTTACATGAAATTATAAATCAAGGGGCCTTTATCTAATGTTATTGGATACCTTACTATTTGGGTTAAAAGATTTTATACTTGTTACTTGTATTATTTCACATTTATTTTCTGATGAATTATGATTAATAATGAAATTATAACTATCTTATACTTTCTTGTATTTTTACACTCTGATTATTAAGATTCTATATGCTTTAAGGTATAATCTTTTTCCTTGTAAACTTTTCAGAAGTTTAATTTTTGGAAACATATATCCATAATCTAGAAAGTTTGTAGAACTAAGAGGTCTTGTGAATTTACCTTGTTTAACTTTGTTAAACATATTTTTCCTCATGGTTAAAAATGAAAGTTTTATAACCATCTTTAAAGGTTCCAAAGGAATTTTTAAAGTATACAATTCACCCCCCTCTTGTATATTGAGCATATACATTCATATTTTGATCCTACAGTTGTGACTTGGTATCCTTGATATTTTTTTATTTTGTTTCGACAATATATCTGATAGTCCCATTGGGTGATATTTTATTATTGTATTATTGTATAATATATATTAGTATAAATTTATTATAACATAGTGCTTGTTTATTTATCATGGTATTAATTTAATTATAATTATATATTGTACTCTAATATTATTATGTTATAGATGTTTAATTTATCTTCAATTTTTATACGGGATGATACTAATTATATAGTATTCCCATATAGTTTTATGCAACCCTCTCCCCTAGTTAGTATACCCTAGTATACAAGATGAATTCCTGAAGTATCTAACACTCGACTGGGTAGTACATATTGTGACCAGGTAAGGGATGTGAAAAAGTGGTATCAAAGTGTTTTTTAATTTGTTTTATGATTTAAAACTTGGTAGGTAGAGATAATGTTGGTTATAATATGGGTTTGAAGCTATATTTGTGCTTTGATAGAACAATTAATGGAGGAAATCCATGTTTCTAAGGAATTAATAATATTGTTCATTATTTTTTGTTCATATGTTTGTGTTGTTTTTGATAAGTTTTATGTTTATTAGTTATTTTTTTGTTTTAATCATGTGCGAGGGTGGTATGAAGGGTTTGTACATGCATCATACTAGGAAATTTTGATAACATAATACGTCCATGCTTGTATGTGATTGAGAAATGATTTTGATAAAACAAAACATGCACCAGTTATTTAAATCCCCAATATTTAATTGTTTAGTGTTTTCCCCAAGTGGTTACTTACTTAACAGAGCATCTATATAATCAATTTTAGAATATTAATTGATTGATAATAATATCATTAAGATATGTGTGTGTATATGATAAAAAAACTGTAGTGTGATTGGTATATGTATGAGTATACGTAATAATAATGGGATCCTTAATAAAGGGAACTAGCACATGTATTCCTTGAGTTACATGATCCAATATTTACTACTTTGAGTTATGACCAATAGTGGTGTATGGTACTTAGATATGGTGGTGAGCCTAGTGATGATAAGATATGTCTCAAGATATTGTTGAATTAAGTATTTTCGCATAATAAAATTTCATTATTATTATTTTTATTGATAATTTTTTGATATGCGAGGGTATAATGAGTGATACGGGTTATCCTAGGTATGTGGATTCCTTTAGAGATACAAAGCAAGGGTAAATTATTTGTGTGATGAGAGTGACACATGAGTGATTTATAATTATGTGTTTTTAAAGGTATATGTGATGCCTTGGGTATGACTTGGGGATGAATGCATGGATTGTGTGTCATGTGGGGAATGTAATTAGAATTCTTGAGATGAATTTATAGTTGATTAAACATGTGAGACTTGAAGTGATGGTATATGACTCATAATGGCATGAGTTCAGATTTTTTTCTCGGTAACAATAGGGTGTATGCTTACTCAAGAATATGTTTCTAATGAAAATAACCATGTTTATACACTATTATTGGGGTTATTCATTTAATTACCTCTTTCCATTGGGCCAAAAGAGTTATTTTAATTGATATACATGCTATATGGGTTGAATGACCTATGTCTCACCTTAGGATGCAAGGCATTGTAGTTATTCTTACATGGAAGACGTTCAGTAGCATGCGATGAATGTTAATTTTTGAATTTTTTAAAAATCACCTTGGTGGTGAGATTAACTAACGTGAGATATGATTCCTTGGGTAAGTTCATGATATGATCAATGATGCGTGATGATTTCAAGAAATCATTACTAGTATGCGAGTTAGGCTTAACCAGTGTATGTGTTTGGTGCCATGAGAACTATGTAGGGTGTATAACCTTTAGTGGTAGTTGTACATCTGGGTTGGGGTCTAGGACTCCATAGTTTTACTAGAATATATGATCTAGGTTATGAAATTATATTGAGACTCAATGAACTATCTTTATTGGAGTGTGTTAGAGTATGAGGCAAACTAAGGGAAAGTGTGAGATACATGGATTTTATTAATATATAACTAAGATAGTTAGATTTAGAATACTTTATATTATGTTAGTTTTATTAGGAAATAATCTAGTAATGGTTGATTTTGGATTGACCAGTGATAACTAATGGATTGGTATATAACTAGTATGAGAGATGGGATCATGGTGGTGTTATTATTCTAAGAATTAGGGTCAATGAGAAATGTGATTAAGTCAAGATGGTTAGCTATGTGGGTGTGAGATATAATCTAATAATGAATGATAAAGGGGGTAAAAATATTAATGAAATTATAAAAATACCAAGGGCCTTAGTGGCTCAAACTATTTTTTTGAGAATTAAAAGTGTGCCACAATTGTGGTGAGTTAAGAACCAGTGAGATTTTTAAATTTATAGTAGAATGATATGATTATAATGGTCTATCTTAGAATTATAGTTATGTGGATGTGAGTGAGGCTGAAGAAATTGAATTTTATCTATTGATAATTTTCTGTTGTGTTGATGGATTTTCAATGAATGTTTAGGATTATTTTTGATGAAAATTAATCTGAGATGGGTTAGTGAAATGTAAATTCATTGATTCTAGATTTAGGAACATGGGATGGGTGTATCTTGATATAGTGAGTGAGGATCATGTGTATTATCATTTGGATTATGATGTAATACTGGTGGGTTGGTTATTATTAATAGAGGAAAAGGGTAATCCTATAGTTTAAATCACGTCATTGATTTATTGAGGGTGACACCATTGTTTTGGGATAATTATGGATAATATTTGAACTAATATATATATATATAACATAGACTAACAATAGTTTTGGTTTCATATCAATGTGTTGATACAATAAACATTGATATATTTTGTTTTCTATGGAACACCAAATTTAGTTATAGAATTATCATAATCTAGTAAGGTTGGTAATTTTGGTAATTGAATTGGAATGAGATTAGAGAAATATATTTACATGATCGTTTGAAATTAGATGATCAGAACTTTTGATGGAGTAAAATGAAAATTTAAAAGAATATATACTTCGTTTGGTGGACATAGTCCCAGAGTATGAGATCATATATTTTGTTTTGATAGTTGGAGAAGCTCACGTGTTGTTTTAGGTGAGTGATGATAAAGCATCAAAAAATGAAATTAGATAGAGTATGGCATTTATTATTAGAGGTTTAATAAATTTAGCGAACATTGAGACTTAATCATGGAGCTTGTGGATTTAGTAGCATTTAGTGGGTGTGAAACTAGTTTTTATATGTATTCGGATTATCAAGGAATTGAATAATATTTTTTACATGAAATTGAGTATGATAACTCAGATAAAGAGTTATTTATGTAGTTCAAGGGATAACTAGAAAGTATGATTTACCAGACCAAGAAGAATTCATAGATTGGAAAATATTAGTAGTTGGGGTGTGGTATGAGAATGATAATAAGAAACAGAGAAATTCAGTTGAGGATCATGCATCATATTTTAGAAACTCATTTGGTCTAATGGAGAAGCACAAAAAATGATTCTCAGGTATGATAAATAGAAATTTGGTGACTTTTTAATGACCATCATCATCAGTTATTGGTGGAACAATAGAAAATTAAGACTCTAGTGTAATTGGATCCATGGTGGATTTTAATTTCAAATTTATATTGAATTTATTAATTATTATAATTGAATAGAGTTTTATTTTTTCACCAATAAATTGTTCAGAGGGTGATTCAAATGTTCTTTAAAAGTAACATGAAATGGAAAATTTTGTTTCTAAGGATTTCATATACCACTATGTACCCGGTGTGAGTATACTCGGTACTTAGTTCCTATTATTAGCATGTTTGAAATATTTTATCTATTTTTGGGTACTGGATGGTAGTCACCTAAGTACCTAGTGAGGTGTCCCGAGGGGGGGGGGGAACCCTAGATATCCACTATGTAATTAGTGAGGTTGTACAAGGTACCTGGTGGGTAAAGGAGATATAATTCTTTTTTTTAAATGGTATTAATAATGAAATATTTTGGTTTTTAATTTAAACCCATTCAAGGTGACTTCTTCTTTTATTTTCAGTATATTGGAGTTCTCTTCCCCCTTTCATACCCATCTTCGTTTTTCTTTCCTTCTGATTTGAACCATTATAGAGGCATTTTTTATAGAGAATGAGGTTATTTTCTTCCCTTTTCATCCCACTCTCTTATTCCAATCCACATTCCATTGATTTTATGTAGATAAAATTAAGTATTTGATAATGATTCTATCCATGCATAGGGGAATCATTCTTGAAAGAAGTTTATTTTACTACTAATGTATAGAGGAGGTATTGGAAGGCTGTTTTTATGTGGTTTTATGTTGGTGCAGAAAATTTAATTCACATATAGATTTATTATTTAATTTTTATACAAATTTAGGGATGAAATAGGATAATGAATCAATGTGTGAATTAGTGTCTTTTTCATATCATAGGATTGAGTACAGTCCATGATTCATCTCCCACCCATTTATCAAGGTTTTGGAAAGTGTATGGTACATGGTTGTTTTTCCCATATTATGAATACTATAGTTAAATATGGGAATCTATTATAAAATTTTTATAATTGATTAGATGATTATTTTGATATCCTTGGAGCTCGATGATACTCATGATGATTATTGATAGAAAATTGATATTGGATAAAGTGATATACCTCACCGAAAAATAAGAGGATTCCATTATTGAGGAAGTTGGCCCCAAATTTTATCACTTTAATCATAGTTTTATAAATTTGTTTATTTTCATGAAGGGATAGAGGGAGAAAAAGACCCAAAATGAAACCAAAGGGGGGTTTTCTAGTGTTAAGAGAGGCTAGTGAGTTAGGTCAGACTTACAATATGTCCTATGAGGGTAGTATTTTGATCACATATCCCTTGAGGGATATATTTTCTATATTAGACTATGGATAGAATGAAATTGGAACGTAGGGGGGGTGTTCAAACTTGATCAATGGATACAGTGTCCTAAGAAGATATTATATATTTGTCTGTGATATTTAGCTAGATAATTATGCTATGGAAGATTCTATTTAATGGTTTTTGGAGAAATTTTATTGGCTATGAGTGATAAAACACATTTTTATTGAATATTTTATTGATAATAAATAATAAAATTTCCTCCCATTGTGTAACACCCTAAGATATCATAGTACGTTATACCTTCAAATAAATTCAATAACTTTCACTACACGCAACAACGAGTTTGAGCACACCACGACTTACCAAACTAGACGTTCAAAAACAGGTTACGAATAATATTAACTAAATTTTGAATTTTATAAACTCCATATAATTTTAGAATCCATATTATGTGTTTCTTAGACATTATATAATAATAAATTCATTTTTTTTAGATAAAGGAAGTATTTTTCAAAAAATGAATTTTTACCGCTTTTTAATGTCGAACCCTTTTTAAAATCCAATATTTGACACTTTTATATATTCAATTTGATGAAATAAACTTCTTCTTTAGAATCTAGACATAAAAATTTAGTTTTGATAAATTTTTGGTGTTTTTCCAATAACTTTCATATTTGGGTGAATAGTGAAAAATAGTAAATTTAAATTGAAAACAACTTTTTAAATCAAAATAATTTATAGTGTTCAATTATTTATTTGAATTTTTTGGAAGTATAATTAGATTAAATTTATATCATTTAATAAAATATAGGCCATTATATGTAATTTCACATTTAAATTTGACATAAACACATGTTAATCTTTTGATAGTTTTTACTTTTAAAAACTCGCTTTTTGGTTTTAACAACAGGAATTAATTTTAAATTAATAAATTCAACTTCTATGTTTTGAATTCAGTAAAATAGACTTCATTTTTGAATAATGAATATTAAAATTATCTTAGAGTGAATTTTTGGTATTTTTCTGAAAACTTTCAATTTTTAGCGAATAGTGAAAAACACTACGTTATTATTTAAAACTGAATTTTTATTTAAATAATTATTTATTTTATTTAATTTTATTTTAAGTAAAAATAGATATATAATACCTATATAAGTTCTATGTAATTAATTGGAGTCATTTTATTATAAAATTAGATGTATAAATTTTTATTGAACTTTTTACTGTCTTTTACCCACATTCTTAGATCATTTACAAATTTGCATAAAACATAATTTTTCCCTTTCTGTGATTTGAATTTCAAAAATCCAAGAGACACGATTAATATCAGTAGGAAAAATTTGGTTCAATAAGATGAAAATATTTTTTGGTGAATAGTAACTGTTGACTTTTATTTACCACGGTTAAAAGTAAATATGGTAATTAAGGGTAAAAATGATATCATAATTACCCCAACACATGTCCTAATTCTATTGGATAATTATAATTCGACCAAAAACAACCTTATTAATACAATATGACCCCCTTTGGTCCCTTGGATAATATTAGGACATTTATTATTATTTTATTTAAAGAAGAGTTAAAAGAGTTAAATTCAAAGTTTAATAAATAAACCATTTTTAATATAAGGTTATACATAAAATAAATTAGACTATAAATATTCATTAGAAATTTAAAACTATTTCCTACATAATGGGATTTTATTTATAAATTTTATACATTATATAATTTAATTTGTTTATAACACCATAATAATGAAATAATTACCTTATTAATGAAATATTAAAATAATTGATATTATAAATATCCAAATAAATGTAAATTTAGACTTCTGATGAATTAAACTAATTTATTAGGTTAATATGACATGTTAGGGTTAGTCAAATAATTTTATTCTAATTGATAAAGTTTTTATGGCTTTTAAAAAAATCAAATACTAAATAGTGTCAAAATTGACATAATTGAGTTTTTAAAACAAATATTATATTATTAATTGATATAATATTCCTAAAAATCTAATGTTTTTCCAATGGACTTAGATAAAGTTATATATA
This sequence comes from Viscum album, assembly GCA_963277665.1. Taxonomy (NCBI): domain Eukaryota; kingdom Viridiplantae; phylum Streptophyta; class Magnoliopsida; order Santalales; family Viscaceae; genus Viscum; species Viscum album. The sequence goes on along the minus strand of OY728153.1, from coordinate 101,106,733 downwards.
TAAATAATTAACCACATGGGGTTCTCTTGGCTTGTTATAGTAAGTTTATTAATCATATAATATAAAAATACAAAGAGACATGGTAAATGTCAAACTATTTAACTAAGAGTTTAATCTAAAAGATAAGGTTAATATGATGAGAAAAAATTGTCTAAAACCTATTGGTTGAGAGGTTTTAGACCCCTCCCCACCTTATCCTTGAAATAATTCATTTTTGAGCCATTACAAAACAAAAATGATTTTATTATAAAATAATATTTCAAGCTTCTCCTAAAGTGACCCTCACCTCTGTTATAAAATGGAACTTCCCCATCTCTTAATTTCACACCTACAAATCAATTTTAATCGGCCAAACCCAGATCAAATATCCTCCCAAATTTCCTCCCTTCATCCTAGAGGCCTTACTTTGGTCAGAAAGCCAACGTAAGGAGCCCTTTCGATCAAATAAAAAGGAAGAACCTGAAGAAGAGGTAAATATTTCATCACCTCTTTCAAGTTCTTTTCTTCTTCCACTTCCTCTTTCATTGTTGTTTCCATTATAAAATAATAACACTGTTATATTCTTTATACATTGATGTTATTATAAAAATGGTACAACTATATTCCTTATTCTATCCATCCTATAAATTAAAAATTCACCATACGTGCATACGTACGGATTATAGTCTCCATGTCGGGGTGTAGTTTGTTATTCAGACACTTAATTATTTGGATGGGTATAATAATGAGTATAACTGATGTAAATAATAAATATAACATGTTAATTATTCTATATATATGATATAACATCCAATTACAAACAATTTCACCATCAATATAATGATGGTGTCGCTCATGCGTACGTACGGATTACCGTCTCCACGACACAATGAGATTCTTTTCCATGTTCACCATTCAACAATGATTATAAAATATATATTATTAATAAGTATGTAATATATGAAATAATAGTTCTACTAGATATATATATATATATATATATATTTACTTACATATATCTTATTCACTTAGTTCCGTTCAATATGATATGAAAACGGAAACAACGTTATTGCGTACGTACGACCTATCGTCTCCATAAACGGGGTTTTACATTTCATATATATGTCTATTAAACATATTTATATTCAAAATATATATGAAATTTAAATCATTTTTTATATTCTGGATGTATTTAAATAATTATCTAAGTAATACAATCAATAGTAACAAGTTAAAACGCATACGACAAAGAAAGCGATTATTACCCGAAATGTTAATTTAACATGGAAATTATTATTAAATGGGTAGTATAAAGTCATAAATGAATAATGTATGATATAATAAATATTAATATGGATCTGGTATAATTTAATACCATACTACATACTTTATATAGGATGTTAAACATACCCTTGACTAAAGGAAAGTGCAAGGTAAGGGTTAATTTCACAATATCTTTATTATCCGAGGTTGTTTTTATGTAAGTATCTACTGGGACATATTTATTATCCATGTCCATGTTTCATAAAATATTTTTCAAAGGGATTATTTTTAAGGGAATTTTTTACTAAAACATCATTTTAAATGTTTTAAATATTTATTCTTATAAATCATTCTCATCAATGTACATGTTTTCAAAATGGGGTTTAAGGATTTATTTATATGGACATGAATGTTTTTAAAATTTTAATTCCATTAAAAAGTTTCATAGTGGTATGGGACACTTTGATTCAAAAATTTCATTAAATTTATTTCTTTCTAAATTATGTTACTTTTAAATGTTTTCATAAAAAAGAGATATTTATCTCAAAGATTTTTACAAATCATTTTCATCTTTGTCAACATCCTTTGATGGATTTTAAACTTGTTGAAGTTGATTTATTATGATACAAATCTTCCATATTGTATTGAAGTTTTTGTGATATGTTTGACTGTGGATGTTTTATTTTTATACCATTCATGGTTTATGGATAAATTATTGAAATTTCATATTCTAGTTGTAATATGAATGTTTATGTTATGTCTAAACCTTTTTCATATGATGAATGCATTGGACTTAGTAAGTGATTGGTGGAGCCCGCTATAGATCCTCGATGCATCGATAGGCCTCATAATACAAACAAGTGTCTTGGAATAAGGCCTTGACAAAATCTTATTTGTAGTCTTGGCACAATGCCTTGACTACGTGGTTATGAATTCTGGCATTATGCATTCCATCATTATGAATGTGGCTATTGATATTGCATGTGATTATTCAAATAGTAGAATATCCATGTGAATAAGTAAATAGAATTATTTGATTTTATCTTTTCTATATTATTCTGAAGTTTAAGTTTACAAGGCTTTTGTTTTAGTCTTATACATTTCCTTAAATGATTATACTTATTTATGAAAGTTTCTGCTATATTGTTATCCTTACTGAGCATCTGAGCTCACCCCTTTCTATGTTTTATTTTCCCAGGATTACAAGAAGTGTATTATGATTGATAAGAAGGGTAAAGCTATTGGATTAATGGAATTACAAAACAACCATTGATGTTTTGTTTTATTTTCTAATGTGTAATGTGACATTCATGTATGTAATCTATTTTCAAGACTGCTAAACTAATTGGTTTTTCAGGACTTCATTCCTTGTAATCATGCCAATGTATTAAAATAATGCACCGACTCTGGGTAACTAGGGTCGGGGAATTAAAGTTGGTATCAGAGGGATTTTAGCAGTAACCTTGTAAAATAGATTTAGAAAACTCTGATTGGAGAACATTACCCTAAGAAAGACTTTGAGGATTAGTATAGAAGAACATCCTAGAATTTTGGTAACGTAGAGATTTTGTGAATTTTCCAAGAAATACATCCCTGTATGGATACGAGAAGGTGGAGGCAGATCTGGAACAAATGTACTTAGGGGTAAAATATGAAAACACCTCTTTGAGCTTGACTCAAATGGGAACTGGTGCATGACAATAGGCCTTGACTATTTCCCCCAACTACAAGAAATAAAATATTGTGCAGTAGTGTTTCCTAGGATACCATTTCAGTAGAAACAACAACCATATCCCCAAAATAAGTTTTATTCCTTTTCTCTGACATACAACCAATGGTGTAAGGATCAACCAAACATGAGTTATATCTCTGGACAACAACAAAGGCCCCCCTTTGAACAAAACTTCCAAAACACACCACCTTACCTGTAGGGTATCCAACAACCCAAAGGAGATTTGAAGTCAAAGATTCAACAGGACAACAACAAGGGACTTCTCAACCAAAGGTATATTCTAATACTGAAAATCTGTTGAAACAAATTGTTCTTAATCAATATAATGAGATGAAGAGTCAAGGTTCAGAGATGAGGGAGTTGAAGACTCAAATGAGCCAGATTTCCACTGCCCTCTATGAACGGGTATGAAAGAATTCCAGAAATCTACCTTCCCAACCTTCTAAAAATACCAAGGGGAATTTTAGTTCCATCACATTGAGAAGTGGCAAGAAAATTCATGATATATCTGTACCTACCATTCCACCAGGATTTACCTCAACTCTAGAGAATCCCCATTCAAAACCAGCTAATGAGAAACCCAAGGATAAAGATAAAGGTAAGAAAAAGATTAATGATGTTACTCCTAAAACCCTTCACTTTCCAGATAAGGTCTTAAAAACTAGATAGATGGATGAGGAGGCGATGTAAAAAGAGTTTTTGGACACATTTAAGCATGTGGAGATCAACATCCATTTACTTGAAGCCATTAAAAAATACTAAGGTATGAAACTTTTTTAAAAGAAATTTTTACCAATCGAAGAGGGCTCAAGGGAAATGAGAGGATCAATCTTAAAAAGAATGTGTTAGAACTCATTACACCAACTCTAGAAATGCCAACAAAGTGCAAGGATCAAGGGACATTCATTATCCCATGAACTATAGGGGAGTTGCACTTTTCTGATTCACTTAGTGATTTGGGAGCTTTAATAATTGTGATGCCTCACTATGTATTCTCTTCTTTACATGTTGGTGAGTTGAAGCCCACAAGAGTAGTAGTGATGTTGGAAAATAGAGCTACAACATATCTAGCGGGAGTCCATGAGGATGTACTTCTTTGGGTAAGAGACATGATCTTCCTTGTAGATCTCTACGTGCTTAACATGGAGGATGGTCAGGTAAGTTCTCATGCTCCCATTATCTTAGGTAGAACCTTCGTCAACACTGCAAAAACTATCATAAATTTCAATAATGGTACACTTTCCATAGAGTTTGGAGATGAATTTGTGACATTTTATGTTATGGACTCCATGAAGTACCCCTCATAGGACCATTCTGCGTTTGTTATCTCCCATTTTTAACCACCAAATAAAAACCCCAAGGAATTTTATTATCTTATTCTTAGAGAGATTGCAACGACCCAAAGTTTCATTAATGGAAATCCCTCTTGATCTAATTAAATGTCTCTTTCTGTTTATATAAAATGTCAAATTCTTTGGTTTTATGTTAAGAATTTTTACCATTGCTAATATAGCTGATGAACAGTGATCACATGATTTGTATAAATATAGGGCTTTAACAAATCCAATTTACTCAGACAAAGGAAGCGATGGCCTCATCCAGTAGAATTTCCCAATACGAAGCCCATTTTTCAGAGCTCGGAAAATAGGTGGCATCCTTGGGCTTCGTTCTTGCCCAAGCCCAAGCTGAGCTTCATCATGTAAAGCTCGAATGAGACCATCTACGGGAAAAGTGGAAGTTGATAGAGATTACCACTCGAGCGATGCTATCCGAGCCACCCCAAGAGTCTGTCACCATCGTACACCTTACCCTTAGGTCTTATGCAGCTGTATTAAGGGGTTATGTAACAAATCGCTAGTACTATGTTCATGTATATTATTTTTGTATATAATAATGAATATACCTCCTTGTCATTTTTGATACATTGTAAATAGTTTTTAAAGTACAAATAGTGTTTTTAGTTATTATTTAATTAAGAATTATATTTTATTAAATTAAGGGATTTTTGAATTAAATAATATTTTAATAAAATATTATTATTATTAAATTAATTTTTATTAAATATAAATGATCTTATAATTTTATGAATGCAATTATAATTTTTATTAAGGTTTGAAAGCCATTTCTGTCAAAACCCTTGAATTTTCGATAAATGTCGGGTTTTATTTTAAATGAGAAAATTAACATATTTAGAGAATTATTTAGATAAAATAAATGTTATTTATATAATCAGGACGTCGAAATTATCCAACATTGAATTTTTCATAATATTCTGAGACAGTCAAATTTTTGGGTAAAAATTAAATACCGTTTAAATATATAATGTGTTTTATGACATCATAATGACCCAATAGTGAAGTAATAAAATACTATAATCTTTATTTTCGGCCAATATATGTTTTACCATTAAAATAATGTGATTTTGGGTTTGTTTTACTTACTTTTCAAATCATTATTGGACCCCTCAAGACTTATTAAACACCTTGTCTTTTTAAATTAATTTCCATGGGAGTGTGACTCACCTCCACATAAGCAACCTCATTATTTTAATAAGTTTGGACTTTAGAATAATAAAATATTTTTTTCCTCTTCCCTTTTCCATAAACCATGGGATGGTTTGTGGTTTGGATTAATTTAATATAAGGGGTCCCAAACCTAAATAATAAAGAATTCCCTCACCTTCCCTATATAAACCCACCCAAGCTCCCACTTCCTCCTCACCCAAAACCATTGGTGTTCGTCCTACATCTGACCTACTCTCTCTATAATCCTCCCAAGGTGCCCCAATCTCCCAAGAAGCCTCTTTCAAGCCTCTCTCAAGCCTTTGGAATCACAATTCTAGTTAAGGGTTTTTTCTTCCTTTCTCATTTTTGTCCAATATTCTTTAAGTTGTTTTTCCCTTTTAATTTCAATTATGAATTTTGGGGTATGGTTTTTCACCTCCCTCATACTTCCCTCTTTATGTTTGAATGATGGGAGATACCTTTCTCTCTCATTAAATGCCTCCCATGTACACTCGTTACTATGTCGAAATTCCGAAAGGAACTTCTCTCTCCTCTTTTACATTTAAGCAATACTTTTGTATCATGAATCTAAATTACATTAAAATTGTTGGGACATGTATCTATATGACCTCCTTACTTTCCATTACATGTAGATATGATGAGGAACCCCTTTCTCTCTCATCAACCATTTTTTTATGAATTCTTATTTAACGCCGTTACACTGCCGAAATCGCACCGATTTTCTAAGCTAATGCCATTGTGTAGTGAATACCATGCCCATTCCTCCATCAAGGGTATTCAACTTTATACACAATTACTTATTGATTATAAAGATTCATTTATGAATTCCAAATAAATTTATCATGGAATAAATTATTATGTTTAATGAATTCATGTTTTATGATCCATGTGGCACACTTATGCATGAAATGAAATGTTTAAGAAGGGTGCGCCCTTATAGAGCTCCAATGCATTGGGTAAAGTATAGTATCATGATAATTCATGTGCAATGAGTGTTGACTCATGCTAATTCAAGTGAAATGAGGGTTTACTCGTGATTCATGTGCAATGAGAATTTACTCATGCTCTATGTGCAATGGGCCTTGGCTCATTCTAATTCCATGTTAAGTGTTGTTGCCACATTTCCATGTTATGATTATCATACTTTATCGGGCCTTTATGTTCATGTTTCTATTATGCTCTATTGATATGCCTAATGTCTAACATGTATTGTACTCCTCATGTTATTCCATGTGTATTCCTTTACTGGGCTTTATAGCTCACCCTTTTCTTATGCATGTCCTCAGGTTATCCCATGAAATGCTAAGTACGAGGGAATGTAGTGGTCATGTAAAGGAATTTTTCAATAAAGATGTTGTATTTCATGTTTTAAGTTTTTATGTAATGATCCTAAGCCTCAAAGACACTAAACCTCTCGATATTATTATTGTATCAAGTGACGTTTTATGTAATAAATCATGTTTTAGTTTGTAATAAAAGCAGGGTTGTCATAGCTGGTATCAGAGTATAGCTTTAGTTATTTTTGGGATTAGGATTAGAAAAACCTAGTAAAGCCTTAGAGACAAGACTAATTATAATAAAAATATCCCTAAGTTTTTGTAAGTACTGCGTAAGTGGTTTATCAAGAAAATACATCCCTGTCCGGATACGAGTAGGTAGAGGCAGCTCTGGCACAGATGTATCCTAGCGGTAAAACCCAAAAACACCACTTTAAGCTAGACTCGAATGGGAACTGGTGCACGACTGTCACAACCCGTCCTCGGGGCCCGTGTTGTGACTACCCCAAGCCCGCCTTCCATAGGCCAGGGGCTGGCGACTAGCACCAAGGTGTAAATCCCGGTAAAAAGGGAAGGCATTGCCTTTGTAAAGTAAACCACAAACACCACAGAGCAAGCAGGCGGAAGTAAACACTATGTAAAAACTGGTACACCAGTAAGTGCGGAAAGTAAGTGGGCCAGTATACAAACCCAAACTAAAAGTAAAGTACAACTGGAAGGGAAAATAACAACTGAAAAGTAAAGCCACAACGTCGAGCCGTCCACTGGAAGTCCCACTTGAAGGGTGGGTACAGATAGCCTCCACTGCTCCTCGTGTCCAGCCATCCACTCCGAGTACGTTCCTCCCAGTGCTCCACCTCCAGGTACCGTCCTGCTCCGCAAGCCTCAACCACGATCATCGTTGTCCATCGTCTGCAACCAACACAACGTAGTGCGGGCATAGCCCGTGTAGGGGTGATTATAAGCTACTCAGTAGGGACCCCGAGACCCCCGAAGGTCTCCCAGAATCCACAAAGTATAAACCACAAAGAAAAGATACAATCACGAAGTAACATCCGACACGGCTTAGGTATATTCCCATACATACACCTAAGTCATCAATTCTCATTCGGCTCCAACATCCGAGCCCAAGTACAACCCAGTCCACACAGGAAAGAAAAATATAAATCCACACAGGATAGCACAACAAAATCCACATAGGAAAGCAAAACGTAAATCCACACAGGATAGCACAACACAATCCACATAGGAAAGAAAAACTTAAATCCACACAGGATAGCACAACACAATCCACATAGGAAAGCAAAATAGGATTCAGCTCACACAGGAATACTTCTTGAATGACAACGGAGATGATCAGATGTAGCCACTAATTCATCTAAGTCGTCGGACCCACAAAGGATCGGTAGATACTACCCCCTGTAAAGACCCACACAGGATCAATCATGAAGTTGAAACCATAGCTATTTGGAAACTCCTTTTCCATCAAGTAAAGTGGTTATGCCGCTATAACCAAACGCTTCCCTCTAACCTTGGACTGCTGTAGTACTCCACCTATCGAGTACTGTGGGCCTGCTGCTACAACCAAGCGCTTCCCACTATGGGTCTGCCGCTACAACCAAGCACTCCCCCTCATAGCCTCTCGATGTACTCCTTATGTTGTGTACCACAGGTCAGCCACTACAACCAAGCGCTCCTCCGTCGTGGGTCTGCTGCTACAACCAAGCGCTTCCCACTGGACTATCCATAACACACCGAGTCGTTCGATCAGCAGTCGTCAAGTCTCAACCGACTCTAGGGTTTCTGCACACAGCATGCTCGTTTCGGGAGGGTCCAATCCATGAGCCAAGAGGTCGATGCCTCAACTGACACATATTCCGGAGTTGGTGTATCCCAATAGTACCGTAGTGGTCACTACCGAACCCACAGAGGATTACCGTACTGTCTTCATTGTCATCGTAGACGCAGCCAGCTCTAGGGTTCCCGCACACAACAAGCTCGCTCGGGAGGGTCCGCTCCACGAGACGAGGGGCTGATACATCAAATGACACATAGTCCAGAGTTGATGTATCTAAAAGTTCCGTATCGTCAATAGGAACTCAACGTCGCAGACGGCGCGTCAATCTGACGCTCGGTCTGAGATTTATTGGCTTTTTTGTCCCAGGGGCCCGGGTGGTTTTTAAGTCAAAACCAACCCGAACGTAATCCACCTGTGTCCAAACCTCGGGCAGAGTAAGCCAAAATATCCATCTCACTTAGAGGAATTCAACAAAGTCGACGGCACGTCAATCGGACGTCTGAAGCGCAAGATATGAGCGTTTCCGCTCCGAGGGCCCGGTTGGTCTCGTGTACGAACCAACCCGGCCGAATACAAAGTATTCCAAAACCTTGAGTGTGATATACAGAAACGACCGTCTTGATCCAAGGTTCGCATCGCCGCTGACGGCGTGTCGTTCGGAGGCCCGTAGCTCAAGTTATGAGAAAAAGACCGAAATGGTCCGGAAACGGGGGGTCTGGACCCGGACCGACCCCCCCTTGGTCGGCCCGAACCGGGTCGACCCGACCCGTGTCCAGGTCCGACCCGGTTGGGCGCAACCCTGCCCGGTGGGTCGGCTCGGCTCGGCTCGGCCGAGCGGCCGAGCAAGGGAAACCGCGGGGGGCGTGCTACCCCCGCGTGAAGAGAAGTCGCGGCCCCGTGTGGGGCTGCCCTCGCCAGCGGATGCGGCCGGGCCACCGCGTCCCGCTCCTCCGGCCCCGCGCGGTCACGGGACAGCGCTGCTGCTGCCGTGGCTTCAGCTGCGGCGGGTCCGTCTGGCGGCGCGTCGGGGCGCCGCCGACGACCCGCACCGCCGGTGGAGTCCGCAGGCCCCCGGAGTTACTCCGGTGGTCCGATTTCATTTCCGTCTGCGCTGTAGCTCATCCCGGGTCCCATTCTTCACTGCAGAAACAAAAAATCATCTCTGAAGCCCATTTTGTCATCGCCCACCATTCCGCACACCAAGAACAAGGGGCGGTGGGTTTGGACTTGTTCGTTGGTCCGCACCCACCGCGTTAGTGGTTTTAAACAACACTATAATTCCCAGAAATTGATAAACCACGACCCGCCATAATAATCTGCGGACCAACTTGTTAATTGGTTGGTCCGCGTTCTTTCCTTGGAGGAAAAAAACATGGGTATTATCATTTCAAAACGACCCCTACCTCAACGTCGTCGTCAGGCGCGAGTTCGTCACGGAATTGACCGCCGCGGAAGAAAAGGATCGTCGCGTCGCGGAAGGGCGTCGCTGTCGTGCGGTACTCGGCATCACGTAGACAAACTCCGAGGATCAAGAACACACAGATTTAATTATAACAATTAAATCCATGTTGATGTTATAATCCACAAAGAATTAAAAAGACCGCAATCCCCTACCTCAAGATGTCGATCGAAGATTGTCACGGGGATGGATCGTCACGGAAGAAGCGCCGACGTCGCGTCACATCGATCTCCGGGGGTCTAGCATTCTTCGTCGCCCTTTATCGGAGGCCTGCGTTCTTCGCATTCTTCGCGTTCTTCGCGTTCTTCGCGTTCTTCGCGTTCTTCACGTTCTTCGCGTTCTTTGCAAAAGAGGATTAAAGACTAAGAGTTTCTGTCAAATCCTCTCAACGAACAATCCTCAAGAAGACATGTGTTGGTATTATTTCATTACATTCCAACAAACGAAAATAGGTTAAGAAACGAAAAAATTAATTCATAGAATTAATTTCAACGAATAAACCGCCCAATTAATAGGAGCGTTTAAGAGGTTAGAAAATGCGTCAGTTGACTTTCATAAAAAAGGGTTTCCACAGATACGTTACTTAGCGAAAAAGAAACGGTGGGGCTCGTGCGGACCCACCTCACAAATATCCTTCCAAGAGGGTAGGATATTTTGAATTTCACCCTATCCGCTTCAGCTCAGCTTAAGCAGCTTTAAGTGGCTTTAAGCGGCTTTAAGTGAAATAAAATAAACTTTGCCGTACCACATTATTTTATTTCTTAACTTAGCGCCCAAAAATTAAAAACCACACCCGAGCAAACATAACTCCGGAAGTGGCGTTTCTAAGCAAATACTGGCGCTGCGATTCCATCGATGCCCTCAGAATTCGATTCTGAGCACCGGTTCAAAAGTTATAAAAACCCGCTTGTTCGTTCACTGAACGTACCCGAGCCAAAACTTCATAGAATGATTCCGGGCACACCGAGCCTCGGAATCATGTGCCGTCAGAAACTGTGTTCTTGTAAAATTCGAAAGAAAATTAAGAAAAAAATTTCCTTGAATTTTACGGCTCTTTACATCACTCCCACCTCAGGGCTTTACGTCCCTGTAAAGATACATCATAAACTAGGGAAACAAAAGTGGGTACTGAGCACGCATCTTATCCTCCCGCTCCCAAGTGCTCTCCTGGAGGTTCCTGCACTGCCATATGATGCGCACTAGAGGGATCAATCATCCACGTAGGACCCGCTCATGTCGATCCTCGATCTCCACCGGGACCTCCGCAAAAGTCACCCTATCATCAACGTCTAGCTCCCCATGGTCAATGATGTGCGTCGGCTCGTGCACGTATCTCCTCAGCTGGGATACGTGGAAGACGTCGTGCACCCGGTGCAACTGAGGTGGTAGAGCCAGGCGATAAGCCACCTCACCAATCCTACTAAGGACCTGGAATGGTCCGATGAAGCGTGGAGACAACTTGCCGCCTCGGCCAAATCTCCGTAACTCACATCGAGGTGTGACCCATAAGGAAACGTGGTAGCCATCCTTGAACTCTAGTGGTCTCCGCCTCCTGTCAGCACAAGACTTTTGCCAGCTCTGAGCTATCCTCATCCGCTCTTGGATGACATGGACCTTTCTGGTCCTACTCGAGCTGCTGAGATTTCTTCCATTCCGAGAAGAGAAATCTGGTCCCATCCCCTGGATGAACCACGTTCTTCGCCTAATACAGTCAATCCCGTCATGGATGATACAAACCATATCCAGGATGACGTCGTAAGGGCTCGACGCTACTACCAAGATATCCAACCGTTACTCTTGCCTCTAAGGGTTGAGTCACACTGTCGGCATCAGTGTGTGGTCACTGGGTCTCCTCCAGTAGGTATCTCAAAGTGTGGGTCAAGTCAACGGTTTTTAAACTGGAACCTCTTAGTAACAACACAAAGAGAGGGCAAGAAGGTAAACACCAAAATAAATGTGTCTTTTATTACTGCAGCTCAAAGTACAAAGACACAAAACACATACAAACAGACATCAACAACGCTAGAAGCAGCATAAACAAAAGTCTCCAGGTCTAGAGCTAGTCCCGATCTTGTCCATCTGCTCCCGGAGCTCCACGATCGTTGTCCTCAGTTGCCTGAAGCTGAGCTCTCCCATGTCCACCAGCTCCCCGCGGTCGGGGTGGACCTCCTGGTGGTGGTCGTGGTAGAGCCTCAAAGGGTCACCCACCACCTTCTGCTCGGCCAACTCCTCTGCCTCGTCCTCCTGCTCCCTGCAGACCACCACGGTCGACCCTCTGCCTCTGCCTGGGTGGCCCCTCAACCGTCTGCTGCTCCTCGGCAAGGCGGGTCGGGCAGTCACGAGCTATGTGACCAACCCCGCCGCATGAGTAACATTGTCCGCTCCTGGTAAGTCGTTTTCCACCCTGGGTGCCTCTCACAAATGATCCTGTGTCACGCGGTCGACCACTGGTAGGTCTAGTCCTCTTGGACCCCTGCGTCATCTGTCTACTGCCTGCTGCAGAAGACTCTGCCGCATGCCGGCTAGTGGTGGGTCCTGCAGCTGGAGACTACTCAGCAAGGAAACTATCCACTAAGAGAGCTCTCTCCAACACCCCTGTCTGTGTCAGAATGCTATGAGAAACAACTGAAGCTCTGATCTCTTTCCTGAGCCCCTGCTCAAAGGTTCGGGCCCTGATGAATGGGTCCCGTACCATGTACGTGGAATAGCGTGAGAGATCGGTAAACCTCGCCGCGTACTGGGCTACTGTCATGCTGCCCTACCGCAACTGTAGTAGCTCCTAAATGTGCACCGCTCGGAGGGTGGCTGGGACAATCTCTGAGTGAAAAAGGCTCTCAAAGTCCATCCAAAGGAGTGATGCCTCGTCGTGCACCTGGAGCATCAAGCTCCACCATCTGCCTGCTGCCGCGTGTAGTAGGCTCGCTGCGAGGATCACCATGAGGTCTGTTGGTGTCCTCACTAACCGGAAAACTCACACCACTGCCTCTAGCCAGTCCTCGGCTGCCTAGAAGTCCATCTCCCTGCGGAACCTAGGCGGTCACTGGCGCTGGAACTCATGTAGCGCACTGAGGCGACGTGCATCGTCAGTGGCTGGTGCTGGAAGCATCAGTGGATCGACGGGTAAAGGTACCGTCGGTGCCTCAGCTGCCAAAGGGCCCTGCACCGAGGCCTCGTCGCTCGGTGGGCTGTCGTCACGCTCAACTCTCAGAACCCTATCTGGTTGCTGTCGTGGGGCCATCCTGAAAAGGAAACAGGTGCGCCACGGTCAGAACAGTATACCTGGTGAGATGACACAAAGTAATCACAAAGAAAACTTGAAACACACACGCAATCAATGTTTTCGTGCATTAAGTCGGAAATCAGAAGTCAGGGTCTTGGTGTACGGATACGTTGGCCGCCGCACCAACACTGGACTCCCTGGACTGATAACCACACCCAATATGCTTAACACTATTGATTCACATAGAAAAAGATCAGAGTCTGCGGTAGAACCGAACTCCTCTGATACCAATTTGTCACGACCCGTCCTCGGGGCCCGTGCCGTGACTACCCCAAGCCCGCCTTCCATAGGCCAGGGGCTAGCGACTAGCACCAAGGCGTAAATCCTGGTAAAAAGGGAATACATTGCCTTTGTAAAGTAAACCACAAACACCACAGACAAAGCAGGCAGAAGTAAACACTAAGTAAAAACGGGTACAACAGTAAGTGCGGAAAGTAAGTGGGCCAGTATACAAACCCAAACTGAAAGTAAAGTACAACTGGAAGGGAAAATAGCAACTGAAAAGTAAAGCCGTAGCGTCGAGCCATCCACTGGAAGTCCCACCTGAAGGGTGGGTACAGATAGCCTCCACTGCTCCTCGGGTCCAGCCGTCCACTCCGAGTACGTTCCTCCCAGTGGTCCACCTCCAGGTACCGTCCTGCTCCGCAAGCCTCAACCACGATCAGCGATGTCCGTCGTCTGCAACCAACACAACGTAGTGCGGGCATAGCCCATGCAGGGGTGAGTATAAGCTACTCAGTAGGGACCCCGAGACCCCCGAAGGTCTCCCAGAATCCACAAAGGATAAACCACAAAGGAAAGATACATTCACGAAGTAACATCCGACACGGCTTAGGTATATGCCCATACATATACCTAAGTCATCAATTCTCGTTCGGCTCCAACATCCGAGCCCAAGTACAACCTATTCCACACAGGAAAGAAGAACGTAAATCCACACAGGATAGCACAACACAATCCACATAGGAAAGTAAAATGTAAATCCACACATGATACCACAAAACAATCCACATAGGAAAGAAAAACGTAAATCCACACAGGATAGCACAACATAATCCACATAGGAAAGAAAAACCGGATTCATCTCACACAGGAATACTTTTTGAATGACGATAGAGATGATCAGATGTAGCCATTGATTCATCTAAGCCGTCGGACCCACAAAGGATCGGTAGGTACTACCCACCCGCAAAGACCCACACAGGATCGATCATGAAGTTGAAACCATAGCTATTGGGAAACTCCTTTTCCATCAAGTACAGTGGTTATGCCTCTACAACCAAGCGCTTCCCTCTAACCTTGGACTGCTGTAGTACTCCACCTATCGAGTACTGTGGGCCTTCTGCTATAACCAAGCGCTTCCCACCATGGGTCTACCGCTACAAACAAGCACTCCCCTTCAGAGCCTCTAGAGGTACTCCTTCTGTTGAGTACCACGGGTCAGCCACTACAACCAAGCGCTACTCCGTCGTGGGTCTGCTGCTACAACCAAGCTCTTCCCACTGGACTATCCATAACACACCTAGTCGTTCGATCAGCAGTCGTCAAGTCTCAACCGGCTCTAGGGTTTCCGCACACAGCATGCTCGTTCCGGGAGGGTCCACTCCACGAGCCAAGAGGTCGATGCATCAACTGACACATAGTTCGGATTTGGTGTATCCCAATAGTACCATAGTGGTCACTACTGAACCCACAGAGGATTCCCGTACTCTCTTCATTGTCACCGCAGATGCAGCCAGCTCTAGGGTTCCCGCACACAGCAAGCTCGCTCGGGAAGGTCCGCTCCATGAGCCGATGGGATGATACATCAACTAACACATCGTCCAGATTTGATGTATCAAAATGTTCTGTATCGTCAACAGGAACTCAACGTCGTAGAGGACGCGTCAATCGGACACCTGGTCTGAGAGTTATTGGCTTTTTCGTCCCAGGGGCCCGGTTGGTTTTTAAGTCAAAACCAACCCGACCGTACTCCACCTGTATCCAAACCTCGGGTGGAGTAAACCAAAAGATCCTTCTCACTTAGAGGAATTCAACAAAGTCGACAGCACGTCAATCGGACGTCCGAAGCTCAAGATATGAGCGTTTCCGCTCCGAGGGCCCGGTTGGTCTCGTGTACGAACCAACCCGGCCGAATACAAAGTATTTCAAAACCTTGAGTGTGATATACCGAAACGACCGTCTAGATCCAAGGTTCCCATTGCCACTGACGGCGCGTCTTTCGGAGTCCTGTAGCTCAAGTTATGAGCAAAAGACCGAAAAGGTCCGGAAACGGGGGGTCTGGGCCCAGACCGACCCCCCCTGGGTCGGCCGGAACCGGGTCGACCCGACCCGGTTGGGTGTGACCCAGCCCGTCCAAGGCGGCCTGGCCCGACCTGGACGCGACCCGGCCTGGCGGGTTGGCTCGGCTCGGCTCGGCTGAGCGGTCGAGCAAAGGAAACCGCAGGGGGCGTGCTGCCTCCGCGTGAAGAGAAGCCGCGGCCGGGCCGCCGCATCCCGTGCGGTCGCGGGACTGCACTGCTGCTGGGGCGGCTACAGCCGCGGAGGGTCCGTCTTGCGGCGCGCTGGGGCGCCACCGCCTCTGGCCGCCGATGCTGCTGCGCCGGCGACCCACGCCGCCGGTGGAGTCCGCGGGCCACAGGAGTTGCTCCGGTGGTCCGATTTCATTTCCATCTGGGCCGTAGCTCATACCGGGTCCCATTCTTCACTACGGAAATAGAAAATCGTATCTATGGCCTGTTTTTTCGTCATCCGTCGTTCCACACACCAAGAAGAAAGGGCGGTGGGTTCGGACTTGTTCGTTGGTCCGCACCCACCACGTTAGTGGTTTGAAACAACACTATAACTCCCAGCAATTGATAAACCATGACCCGCAATAATAATCCGCGGACCAACTTGTTAATTGGTTGGTCCACATTCTTGCCTTGGAGGAAAAAAAACATGGGTATTGTCATTTCAAAATGACCCCTACCTCAACGTCGTCGTCGGGCGCGAGTTCGTCGTGGAATTCACCGTCGCGGAAGAAAAGGATCATCGCATTGTGGAAGGGCGTCGCTGTCGCGTGGTACTCAACATCACGTAGACAAACTCCGAGGATCAAGAACACACAGATTTACTTATAAAAATTAAATCCATGTTGATGTTATAATCCACAAAGAATTAAAAAGACCTCAATCCCCTACCTCAAGATGCCGATCGAAGATTGTCGCGGGGATGGATCATTACGGAAGAAGTGTCGGCGTCGCGTCACGTTGATCTCCGGGGGTCTGGCGTTCTTTGTATCCCTTCGTCGGAGGCCGGCGTTCTTCGCGTTCTTCGCGTTCTTTGCGAAGGAGGATGAAAGACTTAGATTTTCTGTAAAATCCTCTCAACGAACAATCCTCAAGAATACATGTGTTGGTCTTATTTCATTTCATGCCAACAAATGAAAAAAGGTTAAGAAACGAAGAAATTAATTCATAGAATTAATTTCAACAAATAAACCACCAAATTAATAGGAGCGTTTAAGAGGTTAGAAAATGCGTCAGTTGACTTTCATTAAAAAGGGTTTTCGCGGGTGCGTTACTTAGCGGAAAAGAAATGGTGGGGCTCATGCGGCCCCACCTCACAAATATCCTACCAAGAGGGTAGGATATTTTGAATTGCACCCTATCCGCTTCAGCTCATCTTAAGTAGCTTTAAGTGGCCTTAAACGACTTTAAGTGAAATAAAATAAAGTTTGTCGTACCACATTATTTTATTTTTAACTTAAAGCCCAAAAATTAAAAACCACACCCGAGTAAATGCAACTCCGGAAGAGGCGTTTTAAGCAAAATCTGGCGCTGCGATTCCATCGGTGCCCTCGGAATTCGATTCCAAGCACTGGTTCAAAAGTTAGAAAAACCCGCTCGTTCGTTCACTGAACGTACCCAAGCCAAAACTTCGGAAAATGATTCCGGGCACACCGGGCCTCGGAATCACGTGCCGTAAGAAACTGCGTTCTTGTAAAATTCCAAAGAAAATTAAGAAAAAAGTTTCCTTGAATTTTACGAGTCTTTACAACGATAATGGGCCTTGCTGCACTCTTGGTTACGACACTTCTGTGGGATATGTTTTGAAAAATTCACAAGCTTAGTATGAACCCTTATTAAGGGAATTAAAAAAAATGCCCCTAAGAATATATGTTAGAAAGTAGATCATGAAAAGCCTAGATTGAAGCCTATAGACTCATGAGTTAAGGAAATAAAAGTTTATTTATAAGTCATCAACTTTTGTCTTTGGATTACCCTTTATGTGTTACCCCTAACATTCCTTTTATTCCATCCAATGGCCGGTAATAGGAGGACTCAGGCTAACAATCGTTGTGAAGATCAGTGTGGTGACTGTACTAATGAGATGCCAAATCCAATGGGAGCAGAAATCACAAACATTGTCATGCGTCTCTCTCAGCTAACTCAAGATTTGAATAGAAACACGGGTCAAGAGGAACTTTCAACCCCCCCTAAGAAAGAACAAGTCACTATAGAGAGCTTCATGAGGCAAAGTCCTCCTACTTTTAGTGGATCATCTGATCCCACAATCGCCGAACAATGGATCAACTCCATTGAAAAGATCTTCTCCATCCTTCAATGTTTTGAACAAGAGAAGGTTCTCCTAGCGACTTATCATAAGGAGGGTGAATCTGATCAATGGTGGACGTTGAAAAAAAAATACGAAGCCTTAGGAGGAGATCGAGGTGTTGGAATGGAAGGATTTCTAGAAGATGTTTTTCAATAAATATTTTCTGCGCACCATGCGGCTTCACATGGAAAGGTACTTCCTTTACCTCAAGCAAAAAGATGGAGAATCTGTAGGAGTATACAAGGAAAATTTCACAAGGCTTGCATGATACGCTTCTGGCTTTGTCGTTACCCCAAAATGAAAAGTTGAGCGCTTCTTTGGTGGGTTGAAGCCTAGCCTATGGAAAGCATTAGCAATCCATGACTTTGATAGCTGTGAGGAAATTGTACGATGTGCCCTCAAGGTCGAAAGGGATATCAGAGAATCACAGGGGTATCATGGGGATAAAAAGTGCAAGGTGGACTTCAATGTTGTTGGTCCAATGGATAAATCCAACGGTGCTAAGAAGATCTCGCACCCCACTTGCCAAAAGTGTGGAAAGAAGCAGCCTGGAAATTACCTTAAGGGGGTGAGGGAATGCTTCAGGTGTGGAAGAGAAGGGCAACTAGCTGTTAACTGTCGGCAAGAAAGACCCGTGGCTGCGACAGAGGAGAGGAACGCTCCGTTAGAACCTCAATGCATTGTTCAATGCTACAAATGAAAAGAACCGGTGCATTTTTTAAATCACTGCCCTAATCCAAGGGTTTTCGGAGGAAACCAACAACCTCCAAGGCAGCAAGGAAGATCTTTTTCCATCACTTTTGCCGAAGTGAACCCTAATAATGAAGTGGTGACAGGTACACTAGTTATTCATTCAATAATAGAGAAAGTACTTTTTGATTCAGGTTCTACACATTTTTTTTATCCCAAAAGTTTAGTAGAACAATCCCAACACCACCACAAATCATGGAAGTGAAGATGTCGGTGAGTACAACAAATGAGGCAATCATTGCATCCCATGAATATAAGTCCTCCCCTATTATAATATGTGGATTGAATTTCCTAGAGAACCTCATCATACTCCCTCTGGTGGAATTTGATTAAATTATTGGCATGGATTGGATTTCCTTATATAGAGCCAACATAAATTGTCGGGAGAGGGAAATCACACTCCATATGGAGAATTGACCCCCAATTATTTACAAGTGTAAGGAGGAAGATGAATGTTTTTTAGCTCCATCATCTCAAGCATGGATATTACTACCGTATGAACACGCGTATCTGGATCAGATGATTGAGTCCAAGGAAGAAACCATCCTTGAAGAAATGACTATTGTGAGGGAATTTGTGAAAGTGTTTCTTGAGGAACTGACTGGTCTTCCTCCTAGAAGAGATGTTGAATTCTCAATTGAACTTATACTCGAGGCATTACCAATATCCAAGAATCCATATAGAAGGGATGTTGTAGATCTTAAAGAGCTGAAGAAACAACTATAGGAGAATTTGGATAAAGGGTTTATAGGCCCAAGTGCTTCACCATGGGGTGCACTAGTCCTCTTCGTCAAGAAGAAGGATGGGTCAATGCACCTTTGCATCGATTATCGTGAACATAACAAAATCACAATAAAGAACAAGTATCCTCTTCCACGGATCGAGGACTTGTTCGAACAGCTGCGTGGAGAACAATACTTCTCTAAGGTAGATTTTTGGTCGGGATATTATCAAGTAAGGGTGAAGAAGGAAGATGTCCCCAAGACTGATTTTTGTACAAGATACAGGAACTATGAATTCATAATAATGCCTTTAGGACTCACTAATGCTCCAGAAATCTTCATGGACTTGATGAATAAAGTCTTTAGAAATTACCTAGACAAATTTGTGGTAGTCTTTATAGATGATATTCAAATATAATCCAAAACCAAGGAGGATTATGAGGAGCGTTTAAGAATGGTACTGGAGACTTTGCGCAAGGAGAAGCTCTATGAAAAGTATAGAAAGTGTGAGTTATGGTTGAAGGAAGTCTCATTCTTGGGCCATATCATCAAAAGCAATGGGATATCTGTGGATCCCTCCAAAATAGATGCAATAGAGGGATGGACGAGGCCAACATCGGTAACAGATATCCATAGATTCATTGGGTTAGCTAGATATTATATACAATTTGTGAGAAATTTATCACGATTGTCCAACCCTCTTACCAAGCTAAATCGAAAGGGAGTAAAGTTTTATTGGAGTGATGAATGCGAGGAATTCTTAAAGGAGTTGAAAATGAGGCTTATCACTACGCCCGTGCTCACTTTACCCACAAGTGGTGAATTTTTTGTGGTATTTAGTGATGATTTGAAGAAGGACTTAGGTTGTGTACTGATGCAGAATGATAAATTGATATCCTATGCCTCAAGGAATTTTAAAATCCATGAGCGAAACTATCCAACACATGATTTGGGGTTGGCAGCGGTGATCTTTGCCTTGAAAATATGGCGGCATTATCTCCATGGGGAGGAATATGAGATATATACTGACCACAAGAGTCTTAAATATATATTCAAATAGAAAGAGCTTAATATGCGCCAGAGAAGATGGATAAAGATCATCAAGGATTATGATTGTTTAATACATTAGCACCCCAGGAAAGCGAACAAGTTTGAAGATGCCCTATGTAGAAAGGACCCAGTGATTCTATCAATGATGAGAATTGAGAAGGATCCAATCTTCTTAGACTTGATGAAGATGGACATGGGAATCATAAAGAAGGGAACATCACCAATCCTTTCACAAATGACTGCTCAAACGTCTATTTTTGAAAAGTTAAATGATGCTCAAAAGGATGACATGATAACTCAAGAAAAAGTGGAAGCTATCAAAAAGGGGAAATCCTTGGAGTTTAATGTTAATGAAGAAGGAATTGTGCGATTTGGGAAAAGAATATGTGTCCCATCAATTCCGGAGCTGAAGAAGGAACTTTTGGATGATGCACATAGTTCAAATTTCTCTATTCACCCAGGGAGCACAAAGATGTATCGAGATATTCGAGAAAACTTTTGGTGGGATAATATGAAAAAAGAGATCAGTGAATATACATCAAAGTGCCTGGTGTGCCAGCAAGTGAAGGCAGAGAGGTAGAAGTCTAAGGGGATGATGCAACCATTGCCCATACCAGAATGGAAATGGGAGAACATCACCATGGACTTTGTCACCGTAATTCCAAGGACATCCAAAGAAAACAACGCAATATGGGTTGTTGTGGATCATCTTACAAATACCGACTACTTAATTTCTATTCGGGAGGATTTCTCATTGAATCAAATGGAACAGATATATATCAGGGAAGTGGTAAGGTTGCATGGAGTATCACTATCTATTGTGTCTGACCGAGATCCAAGATTCACCTCTAAGTTTTGGAAGAGTCTTCAACATGCTCTGAATACTGAACTGAAGTTCAGTATGGCTTATCATCCTCAAACTAATGGCCAATCCAAGAGGACTATCCAAACACTCGAGGACATGTTGACAGCATGCTCAATGGACTTTAAAGGAGGATGGCATAAACATCTTCCTCTGGTTGAGTTCTCTTATAATAATAGTTTCCACTCGAGCATACAAATGGCACCATATGAAGCCCTGTATGGGAAAAGGTGTAGAACACCGACATGTTGAGATGAGGTCGGTGAACGTAAGCTTCTTGGACCAGAAATGGTCGAGGCAATGGTGGAGAAGGTAAAAACCATTCAGCAGCATATCAAGGCATCTTAGAGTTGACAGAAGATTTATGCAGATAATCGTCGATGAGACCTTGAGTTTAAAGTTAGAGACATGGTGTTTCTACACATATCTCCCTGGAATAAGGTCATGAGGTTTGTAAGTAAAGGGAAGTTAAGTCCAAGGTACATCTTCCCCTTTGAGATTCTTGATCGTGTCGGGGTTGTGGCCTATCGACTAGCACTTCCACCTACGATGGCCAAAGTACATGATGTCTTTCATGTATCCCTCTTAAGGAAGTACATACCGTACCCTTCACATGTCCTCTCTTTTGAGGTGGTACAATTGGAAGATGATCTTTCTTATGAAGAGCAACCAGTGAAGATCTTAGATCATAGAGAAAAAGTTCTATGAAATAAGACAATGCCCCTCATCAAGGTGTTGTGGCGAAACCACAAGTTTGAAGAAGCGACTTGGGAATTGGAGGAAATGATGAAGATGAGTTACCCACATATGTTTTAGTGTGGGAAAAGTAAAATTTTGAGGGCGAAATTTCTTAAGGGGGAATATTGTAACGACCCAAAGTTTCATTAATGGAAATACCTATTGATCTAATTAAATGTATATTTATGTTTATATAAAATGTCAACTTAGTTGGTTTTATGTTAATAATTTTGACCGTTGCTAATATAGTCGTTGAACAGTGATCACATGATTAGTATAAATATATGGCTTTAACAAATCCAATTTACTCAGACAAAGGAAGCGATGGCCTCATCCATTAGAATTTCCCCATACGAAGCCCATTTTTCGGAGCTCGGAAAAGAGGTGGAATCATTGGGCTTCGCTCTTGACCAAGCCCAAGCTGAGCTTCATCATGTCAAGCTCGAACAGAACCATCTATGGGAAAAGTGGAAGTTGATAGAGATTACCACTTGAGCGATGTAATCCGAGCCACCCCAAGAGTTTTTCACCATCGCACACCTTACCCTTAGGTCTTGTGCGGCTGTTTTAAGGAGTTATGTAACAAATCTCTAGTACTATGTTCTTGTACATCATTTTTTTATTTAATAATGAATATATCTCCTTGTCATTTTTGATACATTGTAAATAGTTTTTAAAGTACAAATAGTGTTTTTTGTTATTATTTAATTAAGAATTATATTTTATTAAATTAAGGGATTTTTGAATTAAATAATATTTTAATAAAATAATATTATTATTAAATTAATTTTTATTAGATACAAATTATCTTATAATTTTATGAATGCAATTATAATTTTCATTAAGGTTTGAAAGCCATTTCTGTCAAAACCCCTGAATTTTCGATAAATGTCGGTTTTTATTTTAAAAGTTAAAATTAACATATTTATAAAATTATTTAGATAAAATAAATGTTATTTCTATAATCTAGACGTCAAAATTTTCCAATGGTGAATTTTTCATTATTTTCTGAGACAGTCAAATTTTTGGGTAAAAATTAAATACCGTTTAAATATATAATGTGTTTTATGACATCATAATGACCCAACAGTGATGTAATAAAATACTATAATCTTTATGTATGGAAAATATATTTTTTACCAATAAAATAATGTGATTTTTGGTTTGTTTGACTTACTTTTGAAAGCATTAATGGACCCCTCAAGACTTATTAAACACCTTGTCTGTTTAAATTAATTTCCATGGGAGTGTGACTCAGCTCCACATAAGCAACCACATTATTTTAAGAAGTCAGGACTTTGGCCTTATAATTTTTTTTCCTCTTCCCTTTGCCAAAAACCATGGGCAAAAACCATGGGATGGTTTGTGGTTTGGATTAATTTAATATAAGGGGTCTCAAACCAAAATAATAAAGAATTCCCTCGCCTTCCCTATATAAACCCACCCAAGATCCCACTTAATCCTCACTAAAAACCTTTTGAGTTTGTCTAAACTCATCCCTACTCTCTATATAATCCTCCCAAGGTGCCCCAAGCTCCCAAGAAGCCTCTCTCAAGCCTCTCTCAAGCCTTTGGAAGCAAACTTCCAAGTAAGGGTTTTTTCTTCCTTTATCATTTTTGTCCAATTTTCTTTAAGTTGTTTTTCCATTTTAATTTCAATTACGAATATTGGGGTATGTTTTTGCACCTCCCAAATACTTCCCTCTTTATGTTTGAATGATGGGAGACCCCTTCCTCTATCATTAAATTCCTCCCCTGTAAATCTGTTACTATGCCGAAATTCCGAAAGGAACTTCTCTCTCCTCTTTTACATTTAAGAAATACTTTTGTATCATGAATCTAAATTAAATTACAATTGTTGGGACATGTTTCTATATGACATCATTACTTTCCATTACATTTAGATATGATGAGGAACCCCTTTCTCTCTCATCAACCATTTTTTTTATGAATTATTATGTCACGCCGTTACGCTGCCGAAATCGCACCGATTTTCTAAGCCAATGCCATTGTGTAGTGAATACCATGACCATTCCTCTATCAAGGGTATTCACCTTTATTAACATTTAATTATTGATTATAATGTTTAATTTATGAATTCCACATTCCTTTATCATAGAATAAATGATTATGTTTAATGAATCCATGTTTTATGATCCATGTGGCACACTTATGCATGAAATGAAATGTTTAAGAAGGGTGTGTTGTTATAGCGCTCCAATGCATTGTGTAAAGTATAGTATCATGATACTTCATGTGTAATGTGTGTTGAATCATTATAATTCGAGTGCAACGAGAGTTTACTTGTGCTTCATGTGCGATGAGGATTTACTCATGCTCCATGTTCAATGGTCCATGGCTCATGCTAATTCCATGTTAAGTGTTGTTGCCACATTTCCATGTTATGATTATCATGATTTATCATGCCTTTATGTTCATGTTTCTCTTGTGATCTATTGATATGCCTAATGTCTAACATGTATTGTACTCCTCATGTTATTCCATGTGTATTCCCTTACTGGGCTTTATAGCTCACCCTTTTCTTATGCATGTCCTTAGGTTATCCCATGCAATGCTAAGTACGAGGGAATGTAGGAGTCATGTAAAGGAAGTTTTCAATAAAGATGTTGTATTTCATGTTTTAAGATTTTATGTAATGATCCTAAGACCCAAAGACACTAAACCTCTCGATCTTCTTGTTTTATCAAGTGAGGTTTTATGTAATAAATCATGTTTAAGTTTGTAATAAAAGTAGGGTTGTCATAGAGATTATGAGTATTGGTTCTAGTTTGATGTATAAGAGTAATTTCACACTTTTTTCTAATGAAAACAAATCTCTCAGATTTGATTTTATATTGATTCATATTCTGATTTTGATCATGTGAACTTTGATTATGACTTGGCTATTGATTATGTGGATGAATTTGATGTTTTATTCTCTAATGTTTATGATTTCTATTCTGATACTGATGCTCTTTGTGCACCTATTTCAGTTCCTTCACTATCTCTATCCATACATCACCCCTTAATTGGAACTCAACCCATTACCACCAAATCTCAAATACTCATACTTGTTAAGTGGTGAGAGATTACCTGTTATAATTACTAATAATCTTCCTTTTTAACATAAAGAAAAGATTTTGAGTCTTTTGAGGGAGAAAATCAGGGAAATTGGGTGGAACTTGGCTGACATATCAGGTATTAGCCCCACTATTTTCATGCAATGGATTCTTGTAGAGGATGGGTCTAAACCAGTTAGGTATCCACAATGGATATTCAATCCAACCCTTCTGAAAGTTGTTAAAAAAGAGGTTGAATTTTTTTTGAGGCATGTATAATCTATCCCATTTCAGATTCCCAGTAGGTGATTTCTATTCAGGTTGTGCCTAAGAAAAGTGATGTTACTATTATTAAAAATTAGAGAGATGAGTTTATTCCAATGAGGGTACAAAATATTTGGCGTGTGTGTATTGATTATAGGAAACTAAATCAATCTACTCACAAGGACCATTTCCCCCTTCCATTTATTGATCAGATGCTTGAGAGACAAGCTGGGAAAACACACTATTGTTTCTTGGATGGATTTTCTGGATATTTTTAGGTTCTTATTTCTCAGGAGGATCAGGAGAAAAAAATATTCACTTTCCCATTCGGTATGTTTTCATACCGGAGGATGCCGTTTGGACTTTGCAATGCCCCAGGTACCTTCCATAGATGCATGGTGAGTATTTTTTTTTGATTTTATTGAGACCTACATGGAGGTATTTATGGATGATTTTATAGTGTATGGGTCTTCATTTGATGATTTTATATCTAGTTTGGGAAAGGGTTTGAATTGTTTTATTGAGATGAATCTGGTCTTGAACTTTGAAAAGTGTCATTTTATGGTAGAGCATGGCATTGTCTTAGGGCATGTAGTGTCAAAACATGGGATAGAGGTTGATAGTTTTAAGGTAGATATTATTTAATCCCAACCCTATCTTTCATGTGTGTGTGATGTTAGATCTTTCCTAGGGCATAGAGGATTTTATCTATGCTTCATCAAGGATTTTAATAATATTTCTCTTCCTATGTCATGATTACTTCAAAAGGATTCTGATTTTGTGTTTGATGATTCTTGTAGGACTTCCTTTTTGAGATAAACAAGTGCTTGACCACTCCACCAATCATACAACCCCCACAGTGTGAGATTCCTTCTGAAATTATGTGTGATGACTCCAACTTCACAGTTGGATTTGTCTTATCTCAGAGGGTGGATGGACGTTCACATGTGATTTCCTATGCATCGAGGACACTGGATTAATCCCAATCAAACTACACAACCACATAAAAGGAGTTTCTTTTTGTCATATTCGCTTTAGATAAATTACATTCATATTTATTGGGCTCTAAAGTAGTTGTTTTTTATGTCCACGTAGCTCAGAGGTACCTCTTGAAGAAGCCATATGCAAACCCCAGACATATTCGATGGATTCTCCTTCTTCAAGAATTTGTTATTGAGATAAAGGAAAAGAATGGGTAAAAAAATGGTGGCGGACCACATGAGTAGGGTTACTCACACACTAGAGGATGACACCTTGGACTAGGTACCACATCAGACCACTTTCCCCGATGATCATCTTTATTCCGTCTCAGGTACGCATCCTTGGTATGCTGATTTAGTTAACTAACTTGTTGCCTCTGAAATCCCTACAAATTTAAAGAAACATTAAGTCCAAAAATTAAAGAGTGAGTCTTGGTTTTATGTGTGGGATGACCCCTATCTCTGTCGCATGTGTAATGATCAAGTTATTAGGAGGTGTGTTCTTAATCACGAGTTTGAGTCTGTTATGCAATTCTATCATACACTTTCTTATGGTGGACACTTTAGACCCTAATGAACAGCTAAGAAAGTATTAGACTCTAGATTATATTAGCCTATCTTATTCCATGATGCTCATGGGTTTTGTAAGTCATGCTTTTGTTGCCAACACACTGGGAACATTTTTAGGAGACCTGAGATTCCCCAACAAGCCATACTATTCTGTGAGATTTTTGATGTATGGGGTATCTATTTTATGGGTCCTTTTCCTAGTTCATTTGGATTTTTTTTTATATTTTGGTTGCTATTGATTATGAGAGTAAATGGGTGGAGGACAGGGACACCAGGACTGATGACTCTCATGTTGTAGTGGACTTTTCCAAGAAATAGATTTTTTTTAGGTTTGGAGTATCAAAGGCCATCATCAGTGACCAAGGGAAAAACTTATGTAATCGGAATTTTCCTTCTATACATCAGAAGTACGGGGTGACACACAAAACCTCAACACCATACCACCCCCCAAAAAAATGGTCAGGATGAGGTTTCAAATCGTGAGTTGAAACAAATTTTGGAGAAAACTGTGTCGCAGAATATGAAAGATTGGAGCAAGCACATGGATGATGCACTATGAGCTTATAGGAAAGCACACAAGACACCCAATGGTATGTCCCCATTTCGGATTGTTTTTTGGAAATCATGTCATCTCCCTATTGAGGTTGAGCATTGGGCATATTGGGCTATAAAGAAATGCAACATAGATTTGGCCCAAGATGGAATTCAATGGAGGATTAAAATTCAAGAGCTTGAAAAGATTCGATTATATTCAAATGAGAACTCAAGGCTCTACAAGGAAAGATCCAAAGAACCTAAGGAAAAAATGATCCATAAAAGTGAGTTTCATATTGGAGATAAAGTCTTTCTCTATAGTTCACGACTAAATCCGATTCTTGGTAAGTTACATTCCATATGGTAAGGTCCTTATATTGTATCTAATTTGTTTTTATTATGGTGCAGTGGAGATCGCACAAGAGGACATGAGAAGGATCTTTACAGTCAACATGCAATTTTTGAAGAAATACATTGAGGGACTTCCAGGTGATGCAGTGGATTGTATCACACTACATGACCCCTTCATCACTTGAGCATATCAGGCTGTTCCTAACCCTTTCACTTTTATATTATTTGTCCTATTTAAAATTCTGCATTTCATGTTCACATATCATCTAATGGGTTCACATTGAGGACAATGAAATATTTTAAGTGTGGGGGAGGGGAGAACATTTTGTGGTATATATTTAGGATTTTCATTTGTGTGTTTTGTGTGAATTTTCTATTAAGTGTTCGGTTAAAATTTTCAAAAAAAAATCAATAAAAAAGAAAAAAATATACCATGTAACATTCTCATGTGGACGCATGTTTTAAAAATTCATTGGTAGAAATATAAGCATGAGTAAGATTTCATCATCAAGGGTTGAATTTTATAAAAATTGAATTCATTGATGATATGAATGGTTGTGTCATTATAAAACCTTTAAGATTTTGACATCATTATTTGTGATATTTGTTCATGGTAAATTGTGTCATTGATTTCTCCACACATTTTTTCACACAATCATGACTTGTGAGTTTCTCTTACCCAATTGAATGTATATTTAGGGTAATAAATCCTTTTAAGCTTATAAAAAGGTCTTTCCATACGTTTGTTTCTCTTCTGATCATTTCTATCTCTGTACCAGATTGACCTACGTGTGTGCACACAATATCTGACTCTTTTACGCCCTCTAAAAAATTTAAAAAAAATCAAAAAAATCAATAAGAAACAGTCAATAAAGGGGGGAGTGATGAAATGTACAACATTTGGGGATATTTAGGTCAGGAGATTAGGGTTTGACTTATGGGAATGCTTAAATGAGTGGGTTTTTGAATTTTATTGCAAAGGATGTTGAACAGGTTTGGTGGAATAGAATCAGGTAAGAAGAAAATTTTTTATTGACCTGAATATACTAGATAAATGGTGGAGAGACAAGCTTGGAATGGTTGGCACACACACACAAGGAGAATTAGTGGCATGGTCGACCCAAGACTTGTTTCGCTATGATTGGTGTTATGAATATCATTGGATTTAGTTTTGACATAATTTATGAGACAATGACTTTTAAATTTATTGATATTGACTATTGATTGGATTCTTACTTTGCCTATATTTTCACCGTGGATTGAGAAATTTGAATAAGCATATCTTGTCACAATTTTTTTCGAAAACATGAAATGAGGTTTTTCCTAGGAGTGCAAAATGGTAAGTGTGGGGGAGTTAATAAAACACATTTTTATTGAATATTTTATTGATAATAAATGATAAAATTTCCTAACATTGTGTTAAATATGTTTCTATAAAAAATATTTGGGATTTGATCATTCATTTGAAAATTTGATAGAAATTCCAGTTTTACCCTTTATAGTTCACTGTAGTATTTCAAAGATAAATATTTTAATATTTATAATTTGAACTTGAAATTTTGTAACTGTGTTCCTAAATTAATGGGCTATAACTTTTTTTCAGGACATTAGAGCTAAATTTTAACGACCCAAATTATTTCAATGGAAATTACCTTCTCAAAAATCTGTCATAAAATCACATGAAAACACAACATATTGAACTTCTAAGTGCTAAGTGACCGTTAAACAGATGTTTCTCACTTATGTATTTGGAATTTTGAAAATCCGATATACACGGTTGTGTTCAAGATGATTTTTGGGGTCCAATAAGAAAAACATAATTTTGGGTGAATAGTAACCTACCCACTATGAATAGTAACATACCCTTATGAATATTAGTACGACCCTTATGAATAGTATATTGTCCAAATATGATTAACCTTACCCATGAATAATTAAATAAAATTTTGGCATATTAAAAAGTGACAATTTGACACAGTAAACGTTTTGGTATGTTTGTAAGTTAAAAATAAATAATTATAATTAATTAATTAATTTAAAAGAAAATTTATTTTCTTAAAATATGTTCATAAATTATCAAATCTATTTCTTCTAATTTTTAGATAATACGTAATTTTTGAAAGCATTCTAAAATCAGTTTTAATTTTAAAAACAGTATTTTTGAAGTAAATTATGATTTTAATTAAATATTAAAATTTTCATATTTAGAAAATTATTTTTGAAAAATGGAATTCATTTTTGGAATCTATACATCAAAAAATTGTTAGGGTTAAATTTTGGTATTTTTCTGAAATACTTCAATTTTCGAGTGAATAGTAAAAATGCAGTTTTTCACATAAACGATGTATCCTAAATTGCATCATTAATGATGTAATGATGAAATAAAAATTATAGAATATTAGTTTAGTAAAAATTATATTAACATTCATAAATGGTTCCTTAAAATACAATAAACTCAATCTTCAAACCTAAAAAGAACTTTTCAAAGCCTAAAGTCAGAAGGTGATTTATTAAAGTGTCGTTTTCTCTTTCTTTCACTTTCCTTTTAATAATTTATTGAATTAAAGTTATAAAGATGATTTAAAGCCTAAAACTAATTATATTATATTAATATATGATTTAGGATGTAAAAAAACTACTATTACAAGTCTAACTTTTGATATGTTGTTTTATTTAATATTTTATTCTAAAAACACCTCTCTTGTCATGTATAAATAACCCCTCACCTCCCCTTTCCAAACAACACCTATCAAGCTTCAAGAATTGTCTAACATCTTCAAAAGAATCTTCCTTAGCCCCCCCCCCACGTCCAAGATCTTCTGGTCTCATCAAAAGACCAATCCTAGGTCCCTTAAGGAGGATCTCAAGAGGAGGATTCAAGAGGTAATTTCTATTCCTCTTTCTTTTAATTCCCTTTCAATTTCAAGTCCTTTTCTTATTATATATAAAACTATATTTTTCCAAATGGTATGGTAACTCTATTATCATAAATATACTGAAATGTTATGATACTAATGGGATATTATACCATCCAACCCCCTTCTCCTCTTCCTTTTATCTTATAAAAGAAAACATTGTTCGTGAGGTGTTAATCTATCACCTTGAAGAACAACATGTTTTCTTTTTTGGTTCCACCATTAGATATGGTCATAAAACCATTTTTATGGTTGAAACAGAATATTATATATGTATTATGTCCTATTTTATTTTATGGAACTAACTTATGTACATATTTTTAGATGAGTAAACAAAACAGGTTCGTTATGGTCAAAAAACCACCCTAATTAACCCAAACGATCACCATTAAATTCCTATCTAATGATTCATCCGAAAGGTATAAAATCTAATTCATATTAAGATCATTTTAACTTCTATAATATTATTAATAACATTTAATATATGTTCTGTATGTTTAACCATGTTCTACACAAACTTCAATTCATGAATACAAGTGAACCACCCAAGAACAATCATAAAAACAAACATCCCCGAACAATGTTTTTAAACTCTATAAGTCATCCAAAGGAACATAAAATGACACAATAAAACCATAATGAACTATATTATTGTATAAAAGGTTATGTAATTTATAATTAATGAATATAATGTCATTATATGGGTCATTAAAGAGAAGGAAGCATTCTAATACAAGGTAAGGGGAAAATCTCGAACCCAGTTTTCTTTCTTCGGGTTCTCCCTCTTTCACTCATTTTTGATATGGTTACTCCTTAAAAATATTTTGTTCTACAATGTATGTACTTTTATGGGATATAAATCTTTTCACTGGCATTTATGAAAAACCAAATGTTTTCCAAAAGAACTCTTCTTTGAAGAACACACCTTTTACTTCTCATTCAAGATTGACGATTCTTGTATCAAGTATGTTATTCCCTCTTTCTTTTGAGAACCAAAAGTTTATGAATATGTTCTTATCCGATGAAACCCATTACTTTTCATGGTTTATTTATGTTCACTTATTTTATATTTTCATTATTTCATGCATGATAAATGATAATGTTATGATTGGATGGGTGTGCCCAAAATTATATAGCGCAATATGAATGTTTAAATGTGATGGGTGCACCTGGAATTATACTGTGCTACAATGAATTGGGTAAAGTGATGAATATCATGAGTAAATGTGAAATGATGTGTAAAAGATTCTAGATTTGTTCACAATCACATGTGGTAGTTAACCACTAAGACATGATGTTTCATTTTTATGCATTGCCACATTTAAAGTCTTATATTTATGCTTCATCTCATGTTCATGATCTTTTTACCATGTTATTATTATGCTCACCCCATGCTATATTGTTTTTATCTATCCTCTTAGTGGGATTTTAGCTCACCCCTTTTTTGATGTATATCCTTAGGTGACTACATGTACTAAGGAGAGAGAAAGTGCCAATAAGAAGCTAGTGAAGAAGGAATTAAATGATTGTTTATGATTTATGTTGTAAAAGTTATGAATGTTTCTAGTTTTCCAAAGAAACTAAACCATTGGATCCTCTATGTGTAATAAAATTATGTTGTTTATATTTAAAATGATGTAATAGTAATTTAAGAAAAGTTTGGGTCACTATAGTTTGTATTAGAGGAAAGGATTAGTTAATTTGGGAATTAGGATTAGTGAACCCTAGAGAAAACATCTAGCATGAGAAAAAGTAGAAATAGGCACACAAGAATCTTTATATAGTGATCCAATATGTTATTCTTTGTTTAAATGAATAAGTTATTCATGAATTGTTGACTTATGTTTTGTTCTAAACTTTTCTATTTTAAAAAATGGTTTGAACCAGGAGAAACCAGGCCAACAACTCGTGTGAGGGCCAATGCAACGATTTCCCGAACGACATATCCAATAATTTGGGAGGTGGAGTTCAAAAATTCATGGTGATGCTTACCCAATTATATCAGGTTATGAACAATAACCATATCAATGGGGAACGTCCTCCTTTACCAAAGAGAGAGAAACTGGCTATCGAATGTTTTATGCGGCAACGACCATCGACGTTTAGTGGATCTTCTGATCCTCTAGATACGGAACAGTGGGTCAAATCCATGGAGAATATCTTTTTTGTACTTCACTTTTATGAGATAGAAAAGGTTACACTAGCTATTTATCGTCTAGATGTAGAGGCCGATCAATGGTGGGCTTTGATTAAGAGCACCAAGCCCAAGGGAGGAAATTGAAGAGATGGAATGGAAAGAGTTTAAGATCATGTTAATTAATAAATATTTCCCATGAACTCTTCGTATGAAGATGGAGAGTGAATTCATAGAGCTCAAGAAAAAAGAAGGAGAATTTGTCACAACCTATGAAGAAAATTTCACAAGGTTTTCAAGGTACTCTTCGGTTTTTGGTATCAACAATGATAGAAAAACTGATAGATTCTTTAGTGGATTAAAACCACACCTTCAAAAGGCTCTTGAAATTCGAGACTTTGGAAGTTATGAAGAAGTTTTTAGGTGTGCTCTCAAAGTGTAGATGGAGTTTGGATAATGGTCCCATGGAAATGATGATAAGAAACAAAAGATGGAGTTTCAAGCCGGTGGATCTAATGACAATGGTGGGAAGAAAAATCAACGACCCACATGCCAAAAATGTGGGAAGTTGCACCATGGGAACTGCCTCAAAGGGATGGGGGAATTATTCAATTGTGGGAAAGAAGGACACCTTGCTCAAGAGTGTTGGAACGACATGAAAAGGAAGTAGAATGTGTCAGAATAAAATAGAGAACCATTCATGGTTCAATGCTACAACTGTAGGGAGCTAGGGAACTATGCAAGCCAGTGCACTAAACCTCGAGTTCTTGAGGGTAATCAGCACCAGCAGCCACCAAATCCAAAGGAACAAGGGAAGTTTATTCCATTACTACTGTGGAAGTGGAGCAAGATAATGAAGTCGTACAAGGTACAATTCCTATTCACTCATGAATGGAAAAAGTATTATTTGATTCTGGTTCTACACATTCTTTTATATCGTGCAAGTTTGCTAGAACTATATAATCAAAGACCTGAAATCTTGAAGTAGAGATATCTGTAAAAACACCAAGTGGTGAAATCATTGCAACCAAAGTGTCTGACTCTTCTCCTATTGGTGTATGTGGGAGGATTCTTCCAGCGAATCTTGTAATACTTCCCTTGGTAGAATTCGACGATATAATGGGAATGGATTGAATCTCATTATATAGAGAACATATCAACTGTTGGGAAAAGGAAATATATTTTCATATTCCAAACCATCCCATGCTCCTCTACAAATGCAAGGAAGACCATGAATCTACTTTTAAAAACCCTTCATCTATGTGGGTGTTGGTTCCCTATGAAGTAGAATACCCCTCCAAAATGGTTAAGTCAAAGGAAGGTGACATCCTTTTGGAAATAACCATCATTAGGGAATTCAATGATGTATTTCCCAAAGAGTTACCCAGAATTCCCCCAGATTGTGAGGTAGAGTTCTCAATAGAACTCATACCCGGAGCTACTCCTATCTCAAAGTGTCCCTATAGGATGGATCCTGTCAAACTGGAGGAGTTAAAGAAGCAGCTGCAAGAGCATCTGGACAAAGGGTTTATACTCCCTAGTGCATCACCTTGGGGTGCACCAGTCCTCTTTGTGAATAAGAAGGATGGAACAATGCGGCTATGTATCGACTATCAGGACCTCAACATGATCACCATAAAGAACAAGTATCCTCTTACAAGAATTGATGACTTGTTCAATCAGTTAAGAGGAACAAAATACTTCTCAAAGGTGGATCTTTGTTCTGGATATCATCAGCTAAAGGTGAAAAAGGAGGATATTTAGAAGACTGACTTCCGTACAAGGTATGGGGACTATGCGTTTCTAGTGATGCCCTTCAGACTTACTGACACCCGTGCAATCTTTATGGATTCGATGAATAGAGTCTTTAGACATTACCTCGACAAATTTGTTGTAGTGTTTATCAATGATATTATCATCTAATCTAAGAGAAATTATGAACATGAAGAACATCTATGACTTATGTTGGCGTCATTGAGAAATGAGAAGTTTTACACCAAGTTCATCAAGTGTGACTTTTGGATGAAGCAAGTCACGTTCTTGGGACATGTGATCAAAAGTAAGAGAATTTATGTGGATCCTTAAAAAACAAAGGCTATTGAGGAATGGCCCAGGCCCTCTAGTGTCACTAAAATCTGTAGTTTTCTTGGATTAGCTGGGTACTACTGACGTTTTGTGAGAAACTTCTCATGATTGTAAAGCCCGCTAACTAAGTTAACAAGGAAAAGGGTAAAGTATGTCTGGACGGAAGAATGTGGGGGAAGATTCAAGGATCTAAAGATAAAACTAATCACTGCACCTATACTCACACTACTGAAAAGTGGAGAATGTTTTGTGATATGCAGTGATGCTTTAATGAAAGGCTTGGGTTGCGTACTCATGCAAAATGATAATGTGATTGCCTATGCCTCACAACATTTGAAGATCCATGAGAAGAACTACCCAATGCATGATCTAGAGCTGGCAGCTGTGATTTTTGCCTTGAAAATCTGGCGGCACTACCTTTATGGTGAGAAGTGTGACATATACACCGACCATACGAGCCTAAAGTATATATTCACACAAAAAGAGCTCAAAATGCGTCAAAGGGGATGCTTAGATCTAATCAAGGATTATGATTTCTCTATTCACTACCATCCTGGAAAGGCGAACAAGGTAGATGATGCTCTAAGTAGAAAAGAACCTGCTACTCTATCCATGCTATTGATTGAGAAAGACCCTACATTCTTGGATATGAAAACCATGGATTTAGAAATCATAAGGATAGGGGACACATCCTACCTTTCCCAAATGATTGAGCAACCATCCATCCAAGGGAAGATTAAAGAAGCACAAAGGGATGATGTGGAGATACAAAAGAGGGTGAATTAGTAAAGGAAGGGAAGCTGCATGAGTTCCATATTGATGATGATGGTGTGATTTGGTTTGGAATGTGGATTTTTGTGCCTTCATCACCTGGGAAAAAGAAGGAGCTATTGGAAAATGCACATAGCTCAACATTCTATATCCATCCTGGTAGCACCAAGATGTACTGTGATCTTCGCGAACACTTCCGGTGGGATAACATGAAGAAGGAGATTGCAGAATATATATCAAGGTGCTTGGTATGTCAGCAAGTTAATGTAGAGCAACAAAAGTCCAAAGGGATGATGCAGCCATTGCATATACCCATGTGGAAATGAGAAAATGTTACAATGGACTTTATCATGGGTCTCCTGAAGACGTCAAAGGGAAATAATGCGATATAGGTTGTGGTTGACCGACTCACCAATACTTCCCATTTTATCGCTATTCAGGAAGATCTATCGCTTGAAAAACTTGCAAAGATATATGTGAAGGAAGTGGTGAGACTGCATGATGTTCCACTCTCAATTGTCTCTGACCATGATCCAAGGTTCACATCTAAATTTTGGAGGAGCCTTCATCATGATTTGAGTACTGAATTAAATTTCAGCATGGCATATCACCCCCAAACTGATGGACAATCTGAAAGTACTATTCAGACACTGGAAGATATGCTAAGAGCCTGCTCACTAGAATTCAAAGGTGGATGGGATCAGCATCTCCCATTGGTTGAGTTCTCATACAACAATAGCTTCCACTCGAGTATTCAGATGGATCCATATGAAGCTCTATATGGAAAGCGATGTATAACTCCAACCTGTTGGGATGAAGTTGGAGAAAGAAAGCTACATGGACCCGATCTTGTGCAAGAGATGACAGAGAGGTTCAAGTCATCCAGAAACACATAAAATCTACTCAAAGTTGGCAAAATAGCTATACTGACAACCATCAAAGGGATTTGGAGTTCGACGTTGGATATAAAGTCTTTATTCGAATATCACCATGGAATAGAGTCATGAAATTTGGGAGGAAAGGAAAGTTAAGCCCATGGTACATTAGACCCTTTGAAATCCTTGACCATATAGGATCTGTGGCCTATCATCTTGCACTTCCACCTAATATGGATCATGTTCATGATGTTTTTCACGTATCACTTCTGAGGAAGTACATACCTGATCCCTCACATGTACTAAACTCATAGGTTGTACAACTGGAAGATGATCTCTCTTATGAGGGTCAACCAATAGAGATTCTGGATCAGGGAGATAAGGTTCTACACAACAAGACAACTCACCTTGTCAAAGTGTTATGGAGGAACCATAAGTTTGATGAAGTTATTTGGGAACTAGAGGAGGCGATGAAGGAGAAGTACCCTCACCTGTTTGTGTAAATTGAAATTTCGAGGGCAAAATTTCATAAGGGGGGAATAATGTAATGACCCAAAGTATTTCAATGGAAATTTAATTCTTAAAAATATGTCATAAAATCACATGAAAACACAACATAATGAACTACTAAGTGCTAAGTGTCCTTTAAACAAAAGTTTGTCACTTTTTTGTTTGAAATTTTGAAAATCTGACATACACTATTGTGTTGAAGATGATTTTTGGGGTCCAATAAGAAAAACTTAATTTTTAGTGAATAGTAACCTACCCCTTATGAATAGTAACCTACCCTTATGAATAGTAGTACAAACCTTATGAATAGTACAATGTCCAAATATGAGTTACCTTACCCATGAATAATTGAATAAAATTTTGGCATCTTAGAAAGTGGCAATTTGACCATAGTAAATGTTTTGGTATTTTTGTAAGTTATAAATAAATAATTATAATTAATTAATTAATTTTAATAAAAAATTATTTTCTTAAAATGTGTTCATAAATTATAAAATCTACGTCTTCTAGTTTTTAGATAATTTTATAAGACCCTATGCATTTTTTGAAAGCATTATAAAATCAGTTTTAATTTTAAAAACTGTATTTTTGATGTAAATTATGATTTTAATTAAATATTAAATTAATCATATTAAGAAAATTATTTTTGAAAAATGGAATTCATTTTTGGATTCTAAATGTCAAAAAATGGTTAGGGTGAAATTTTGGGATTTTTCTGAAATACTTCAATTTTCAGGTGAATAGTAAAAATACAATTTTTTCACAAAACCGGTGTATCCTAAATTGCCTCATTAATGATGTGATGATTAAATAAACATTCTAGAACATTTGTTTCAGACAAATTATATTAAATTTTATAAATGGTTCCTTAAAATACAATAAACTCAATTTTCAAACCTAAAAAGAACTTTCCAAAGCCTAAAGTCAAAAAGTGACTTCTTAAAGTGTCTTTTTCTCTTTCTTTCACTTTCCTTTTAGTAAATTAATGAATTTGAATTATAAATATGATTTAAAGCCTAAAAATAATTATATTATATTAATATATAATTTATTATATAAAAAAAATACTATTACAGGTCTAACTTTTGATATATTATTTTATTTAATATTTTATTATAAAAACACCTCCCTCATCATGTATAAATAACCCCTCCCCCTCCTCTTGCAAAACCACACCTCTCAAGCTTCAAGAATTTTCTAAAATCTTCCCGAGCATCTTTTCTATCCCCTCCCCCACATTCAAGGGCTTCTGGTCTCATCAAAAGACCAAGCCTAGGTCTCTTAAGGAGGAACTCAAATGGAGGATTCAAGAGGTAATTTCTATTCCTCTTTCCTTTAATTCACTTTCAATTTGAAGTTCTTTTCTTATTACCTCCCAAAATATCTTTGTCCAAATGGTATGGTAACTACGGTATCACACATATAATGTACATTTATTACACTAATGGGATATTATACCATCCAACCCCCTTCTCCTCTTCCTTTTATTTTATAAAAGAAAACTTTGTTCGTGAGGTGTTAATCTATCGCCTTCAAGAACGACATGTTTTCTTTTTTCATTTTCACCTTTAGATCTGGTCATAAAACCATTTTTATGGTTGAAACAGAATATTATATATGAATTATGTCATATTTTAATTTCTGTAACTAAATTATGTACATATTACTAGATGAGTAAACAAAACAAGTTCATTGTGGTTGAAAAACCGCCCAAATTAACCCAAACGATCATCATTAAATTCCTATCTAACGATTCCTAAACATAGTATACAATGTAATTCATAGTAAGATCATTTTAAATTTTTAAATTTCATTAATAACATGTAATATATGTTCTGGATGTTTACCCATGTTCTACACAAACTTCAATTCATGAATATAAGTGAACCACCCAAGGAAAACCATAAAAACAAACATCCCCGAACAATGTTTTTAAACTCTATAACTCATCCAAAAGAACATAAAATGAAATAATGAAACCATAATGATAAATATTCATGTATAAAAGGTTATTTAATTTATAATTAATGATTATAATGTCATTATACAGGACATTAAAGAGAAGGAAGCGTTCCGATACAAGGTAAGGGGAAAATATCAAACCCAATTTTCTTTCTTCGTGTTCTCCCTCTTTCACTCCTTTCTGATATGGTTACTCCTTAAAAATATTTTTTCATAATTTTCTTTCCTTTTATGTGATATACATGTTTTAACTATCATTTATGACCAACCAAATGTTTTCTAAAATAACTCTTCTTTCAAGAACACATCTTTTACTTATCATTCATGATTGACGATTCTTGTATCAAGTTTGTTATTCCCTCTTTCTTTTGGGAACCCAAAGTTTATGAATGTGTTCTTATGATATGAAACTCATTAATTTTCATGGGTTAGTTATATTCATTTATGTTATATTTTCATTGTGTCATGCATGATAAATTATAATGTTATGATGTGACTAGTGCATCATGAATTATATAGCGCAATATGAATGTTTAAATGTGATGGGTGTGCCCGGAATTATACAGCGCTCTGATGCATTGGGTAAAGTGATGAATCTCATTATTAAATTTAAAATTATGTGGACAAGATGCAATCTTTGTTCACAATCATGTGTGGTAGTTAACCACTAAGACATGATGTTTCATTTTTATGCATTGCAACATTTCAGGTCTTATATTTATGCTTCCTCTCATGTTCATGATCTTTCTCCCATGTTATGATTATGCTCACCCCATGATATATTATTCTTATCTATAATCTTACTAGGATTTTATCTCACCGCTTTTTTGATGTATATCCTCAGGTGACTACATGTACTAAGAAGAGGGAAAGTGCCAATAAGAAGCTAGTGACAAAGGAATTAAATGATTGTTTATGATTTATATTGTAAAAGTTATGAATGGTCCTAGTTTTCCAACGACACTAAACTGTTGGATCCTTTATGTGTAATACTGTTATTTTTTTATCTTTAAAATGATGTAATATTAGTGTAATAAAAGTTTGGGTTGCTATATAAATCGTGCATTTTGTTGGACTCAATAGACCTTGAAGTCAAAGGTGGGCTGGGCCCACCAGATTGGACATTGGTTATGTATTTGGGCGATAACTTCTTCATCCGAGCTTGTATTGAGCCCAAATATTGAGGGGATCTCGTCGATTTTTTTTCACAAATCATTATTTTGGAATAACAATAGGTTAATGCGTTTTGGAGGTCAAATGGGCAGTGCAATTTGGCTTAAATATTTGGCTGAGATTCCCCATTCACACTTGAAACCTATTTAAACCTAGCCACCCATCCACTCTATAAATTTGTGTTTTTATCATTTGGAGGGGTTGGGATGTGAATTTTGAAGTTTGAGACAGAGGATAATTGGATCCACTCTAATTCTCTAGCCATTTCAATAAGGGTTTCTCTTGAAGAAAGGATCCCCTCGACGAAGCCTTATTCTTCTCCTTCTTCTTCTTTGTGTTGTAATACTTCGGTTTGTGTAATAAACTTCTTTTTTATTCTTTTATTTATTATATTTTCTTCTATTTTATTAAAATTTATTCTTATCTTAATATTCATAATTGGGATGGAATCAAGAGTCGAGACGAGATTGGGTTTTACCCTTTCAATCCTTTGCTCATGCAAAACGTCTCCACGATGACCACACCACCCATGGAAGAGTAGTTTTCTTAGTGATCAATCTATCTTATAACCTCCTAATTTAATTATTTTGAATCATTAAGATATTGTAATTCACTTAATATGATCCATTAATTGAGTTTTTAAATTATAATAAACCAATCAAGCAATTAATCAAATAACACAAAAACACACGAGGTCGAGTATTGTGTGAATTGTGAGAGCACGATCTTAATCAATAATAGAAGGACACATAGGATAAATTTGTAGAGATCAAATATAATTATCTAAACACAATTCATCCTAATTTTCCAAAAATGGATATGTTCCCTAATTTACCACTTACATAATCTTTCCTTAGAACATTAATCAAAGCAAGGTGTTGCGATTGAATGTTTTGAAGATAGCCTGGTGTTTAATTCAGTTCATCTTTGTGGTAAAGTTAATTCTCATAGGGTTCAGAGGTTAACAAGTTAGTGGTTCATAATTAATTGGATTTTAGTTTTTATGATAATGATAAACAACTGAGTGAAGAGGTAGATTTAGATCTATTGCGCCTTTTAAAATATTTTCTAAAAAAATATCTTCTTGTTGTGTATTTTCAATCAAACTTCATTTAAAAAAACAAAAAAAAAAATTATACAATCTTCTTCTAGAAAACTTCATCTAGATTTATGAATTGTAAACCCCACACCTAATCCTTTAAATTAGTGTTCTTATTCCCTTTTATGTTATTTTTAAAATACCTTTAATACGTTTTCAAATTTACTTCCTTCATTGAGAGATGACCTTGGTCAGCCACCCTGCTGCGCCTAAGTACCCTAAAATCACACTAATAATTTGAGGGCACCCATGACAGTGCCTTTCAATGAGTCATCCAAGAAGGATGATGTAATTAACCACATCGTTACAAGTTATGAATTTTAGATAAAAATTGAGAATTTCATCTAGTTGGATGGATCATTCAGAGAACAAGGTGTTGAACTAATATGTTACCTATTTGAACAAAATTGATAGGTGTTTTAGGGTGTGAAAGAAATATTGGTTGGAAAAATATAGATCAGGTTATTAGTAAGGGAATCCTAGAGTAAATGGTCCTGATAATGAAGCCACCAACTAGCTTGTGGGGTGGGTAATAGCCCTGTATACTAGAAGAACTCATAGGATAGCTGGTGATCCGACACCGAGTGGATGGTGGCCCATATTATATCCGATGGACCCCAAATGGTGATCCAGTGGGATGTGCTGGGAGTCTCTTAACTTGGGGAATTTTTTTCTTTTTGACACCGAATCTCCCTTAAGATTATTAATCTTAGCTCAAATATTTGATGTCCATTCAGGCCTAAACCTCTATTTTCCTCTCTCTATGAGATCCCTTTGATCCATGGTTGATCTAGAGGCAAACTATTGGTGAATTTTTGTTATATCCTCTATTATTCTTTGATATTTTTCCTTCTTCCTTGTATGATGTTTTATTGTTATACTATTTTTCAAGGATGAATCCTCTTAGTAATTCATAACCCCTCTTATCCTATGTTGTCTCAATTATCTCTAAATTCTCTATCACAAATGTCATCTAGATCAATAATTGATCATTATCTTGTTTACAATTAGAGAATTGAATGAAAATTCCAATGGATCTTGGCGGAACTATTAGAGATCTATGTAAAATTTTATTGGCATGGATTGAATATTTAATATGATGACAAATGAGCGATGTTGATGGGAGTCTCGTTAA
The DNA here is from genome assembly GCA_963277665.1 of Viscum album. Taxonomy (NCBI): domain Eukaryota; kingdom Viridiplantae; phylum Streptophyta; class Magnoliopsida; order Santalales; family Viscaceae; genus Viscum; species Viscum album. The sequence continues at coordinate 101,064,283 of OY728153.1, read as the reverse complement.
AGGTATTTTCCTTAGTGTTTTATTTATGGCCCTTCTTTGAATTGAGTTGAATCGACCCTCATATCATGGAATTAAATAATGGATTTTCTATACCTTAGATCTAAATGGGTTTTAAAAGTGGATCAAACTCTATTGGTTGATGTCATATCTTTAGGATTTTTTCAGGAATAATTTTTTGATAATGTTTCATACCTTCCATGGGTGGGTGGTTGTGGTTTTTTCTAGGTGGTGATACAAGATAAGTCCTTTGGAAAGTATTCCTCTCAACTTTGTTTGTGATTTTTCTCATAATTATCTAATTTTTTATAATTTATTTATAATTATTTATTTTTTTAATTCTAGGTCTTGGGTTGGAACCTTATAGTCATTGATAGTGGCTGAATAGATTAGATAAGAGTTGGAAAAAGTAGTTGGGATTTTCGTAGATGGGAGTTCGTTCCATATTGAGTTTGGTGGTCCAATGTACTATACCCCACTGTTTAATGTATCATTAACTAGGATGTGTTTCAAGGTTTTCCATTTTGGGAAAACGAACCCTTACATCATAATTGTGTTATAGACTTTATTTAATTCTTATTTAGTTAATGATATATAAGTATTAACTAATTAAATTAATCACGACCAATGTGATTGAATAACATGCTAAGGGAAATGATAGACCATTGTGAACTGTCTTGATGTTGGTCACAAATGTCCAAGGCTTGATCACTTGTGGAAATCATGAGTAACTCATGAGACCCATGATTAATATTGATTATATTTGTGTACATGTGTAACCCATGATAACCATGTTTGATATTGATCACATGTGTGAGCGTGTGTAACCTGTGGAATTCATGTTTGAAATTTATCACTTTTTTATGTGTGTATCCCATCAAAACTAGTTTTGATATTGATCACATGTGTGTTCATGCATAGCCCATGAGATCCATGTTTGATATTGATCACTTGTGGCATGTGTGTGTATCTCATAAGACCTGTGATTGATGTTTTATCTCATGAGGTGTGTGTGTATCCCCATGAGACATATTATTGGTATTTTCACACATTTGGATTGTGAAGGTTGATAGGATTAAGATGATCATGAATATGATCATTTTCAATTGTTTTTTGAGATATGTTTTTGAAGAAAGGAAATCACCTCACATTGTATTTGGTGAAAATCATTTTGGCCATTATATTCAGAGAATCAGACTCACAATGTTTTAAAAAGACATCATATTCATAAGAATATGTCTCATAATATTCAAATTTAATCCAGAATGAAAGGATCAATCATATTCATGAGAATAATCTTGCTAGAAGTAAATAGTTATCAGATTCACTCAAAATCTGGTATGGAAGAAGTGATCATATTGTGGGAATCTGAGTCTTCATGACAATGACCAATTAAATGTGAAAATTATTTAATGTTATTTGAGTTCTCATATATCACATGTAATTTTTAAAACATTTTATTCAAGCTTCATAAAAGAAAGGGAGAGTGAAAGAAAAGTGGCTAATCATATTCAGATTAATCAGATCTGGAAGAAAATAGAAAAGGGTGTTGGAGATCGTACTCAACCTAATCATATTCAAGATAATTACTTTTAAAAAAAATCATATTTAGAATGAATTTAAATGAAAGTGTATGAATCCATCGTATTTGGATCATCAGATTCAAGAAGGCTGAGAATGTTTGTGTCAAATGTGAGAAACTGAAGGTACTAGTTTTCAGTCAGACCAAAATCCAAAAGAAACAAATATTTAGGGAATGAAAAAGAGAAAGATGTCTTTGAGTGGTGTCTTATTCAAAAGAGAAAGAAATATTTTATCAGACTCAGTGTTCCATTAAATTCAATGAAATAATTTCTCGAGACCGATGAATAAAATTAAAAGAAAATAATGTGATAAAAAATGAAGTCAATCATTTAAAAAGGGTTTAATTACTTTGTTTTTTTCAAGTGGGTCAATAGTCTAAGAATAAGTAGAGTCATAGGATATGGATGAATGTGTTGTTAGGGGGATAAATAATTTAAATGGATGTCTCTTCAATTGGGTCAAGATCTATAGAATCAGAGTTGAATTTTTTTGGTTTCCTTTATCTAGGTCAAGATCCATTATATCTGAGCCGATACTGATTTATCTTTCTTATCGTATTTAACAATCAGAATGGAGAAAAAAATCACACCGATGTATTAAGATTAATCCATTTCTTCATATATTCAATTGGAACAAAGAATTGTATTGAAGAAATTAGATTGAGAAAATCGGATTTGGAAATCAGATATAGACTGGAAATTGAAATGGAATATTGCAAAAGATACGAAGATTCAAGAAGATTTGAGAAGAGTTGAAAAATTCAAGATTCACCCAAAATTAAAGTGAAATTGAGATTAGGGAGAGTTTTTATTGAGCGGGAAGGTTTTTGGGATTCCCACCAAAACCAACCATGGGTCGCCTATAAAAGGAAAATGTACTTTTCACTTTTTCTGACACGGATGTACTTTTCATGTGAGAGAATCTGTGACTTTCTAGAGAGATAAGGAATATTTTCATGTTGAAAATATTTTCAAAAAGTTTTTACGGAGAGAAGTGAAAGGAGAAGAGACTAGATCCCAACATTATTTAGCTGATTATTGTATTCAGTGATCGTCATATTCAGTTGTATATCTTATTCGACTTGTCATCGTATTCATATGATCATCATATTGGGATGGATTAATTGGATTTTGGATTTCCATATTAAGATTTTCAGAATGAAGAAGGAATTAAGAATTGTTTGAATCATATTATGAAATAGTTATATCTATCGTTTTGGGAAACAAATTTGAGGATTAGATATGAAGAATTAAAGTGGGTTGATTAGACAGGGAAATTGGATTGAATTTTATATCAAATCCCTTTTAAGTTCTTATGTTCTTCTAGATAAGAAATTGAATAATTGTTTTCAATTGAATAAATTTGTGAAATAAGAAAATAATCATAGATAACATGAGTTGTAACACAAACTTTTTATTACCCTATTTGTGATAAGAGGTTGAACACACTTTCAGATTGTATTCAAAGTGCTACATGAGTGAAAGGGAATATCATACTCATTGTAATCCATGGATTGGTTTATAGTGAATTGTGTGGTATTTGATTATCTTCAAATCATGACAAGGATGCAGATATTCACATTGAATAGTAAACCTTGTAAATTCATGGGTTCCCACGGATGTGTGTATGAATTACTTTTAGCAAGGATTGAAATATTTAACAGGAGGTGAGGGTTGCTTCATGGAAACATAAAAGAAAAAGTATAACTAATTCACCCCCTCCCCCTCTAAATAATATAAATATCCTAACTGGGTACTTTTAATAGTTATGTCTCTTTCATGACACGACATGATGTTGATTTACCATCTTGTTTTTATTTATTGTATATGCTGTTCATATATATTTTTAATTGTACATGGAGGTTGATCCATATGAATATTCCACAAGGGGGATCTATGAGATTTTTTATTAGAATTTACATGTTATATCCCTTATAGGGGAATGTTTTAGAGATGTTTTTGGACTATAACATTTATGGGGGATGTTTCCAGAAACTCGTTGGCATTTACTCTAGTATGGAATTGAATAAGGTATGATCGAGGTTCATCATGGATTAATGAGTGAAAACGGCTAAAAAATATGTGGTTTTTTATTAATTTTTCATTAGTGATGATATTTTATGCTGGAAAAAATTATCTATTTTCATATTTACTTTTTTTTGAGATTATCACATGAACATATAATGCATTTAATGGTTAGGTACTAGACCATTTTGGTGGATACCTACCAATTCATACTCACACCCTTTTCAGGTGACGATGACACTTTGGAACCTGAGCATCCCTCGATTATTGTAGGAACGTTTTGGGATAAGGCTCGGGTTGATCATTAAGAAGGATAACTCACTATTAGTCTAGTGATTGGGAGGAGGACTGTCTTAGAGTTGAGTGAAGAGCCTCTTTTGTATTTTTTTCTCTTTTACTGTATTGAACATGTGATCAACTCATAGGGAGATCAATGTTATTGTATTACAGAATGACTATTTGAGTCAATTATTTCAACATTAATTCATTACAATTATGATTATTTGTTTCCATATACTCTACTTGTATACTATTGTATTTTTTTATTTACAAATTACTATTCTATATGATTGAGGGTATAGTATCTCCATGATTCACCTTAGAACCCCATTGCTTGTCCAAATCCTTTCGTGTATGGGGAGGCATGCCTGAGGTCATGTGTCACTTCAACTCGGACCTGGTGATTCAGGTAAGGGTGTGAAAAAATGGTATTGGATTTGTATTTTTTTATTGATTTTCTATGTTGGAATAAAGGAAACATAATAATTTCTCATAGCTTCTGATGAAACTCATTCTAGTGCGTCGTGAACACCTTTCTTGATGGAATTTTAGGTTACCAAAGAGTGGGATAGATGTTCTTGGTTTGTGGTATTATGGTTATATGATTTCACCCCATGTGAAACACATGGATTTTGAGGTTTATTATATCATATAAATTTGAATCTTGTCCAATCGACAAGAGGAATTTTATTAATCATATTCATCTTGTTTTTTATCACATGACATATATGATGATTTTGTGTGATTGTACCGATAATGGAGGACTAAGATACCTAAGGGTCCAAAAATTGTATTTTGTTTTACATTAATATTTTTAATGATATTGTATTCATAGAAACACCTATGATTGTATAATTATTATAGCAGGTTATATGAGACTACGGTGTGGTGAAAATGGATGATGACGACGACGTCGATGATGACAATGATGATGATTCCACCCCTTTATGCATGAACATTGAAGTATACCTTGTCAGGTCATTTTTTGGCATTAAATGACTCAACATTGAATCTTTTGTGATTATATATTATATAGTTTTTTTAATTAAGTTTCCAACTATAGACAAGGTGGAGTTTTTCCTATGGCACCCACCAATATTATAGTTAACGTAACTAAGCATCTATGGCCACTCAACAAAAATGGTCTATGATGGATCCATGATGAGATATTTGTAGAGATATAATTAAATGGTGTTCCATGAGTTTTGACCCATTGTGAGACCTTGTTTCTGGTAATGTGGAAAACCTTATGTCTATAGAGATTTGACTCCAGTTATTAGTTAGTCGAGGAATCATACCACATGGGAGTAACTAGAGTGAGAATGTTTTTGTGTAAAGGAATAATCAGGGTCAGTTCCATAGGTTTATATTTAATTGAAATAAATTCCCTATGTATTAGGAATACCTTGGGTAGGCTCAGAGAAAGATATTGAAAGTTTCCTTACAACCTCAGAGTAGGGTCCACTTTATGTGATACCACTCATGATGCGAGGTTAGGTTTTGAAATGTTTAGAGTCTTATATCATCGAGGAAAAGATTGGGGGAATTCCTGAACTATTTTATTTGGTATGTTATTCACAGTGGAAGCAAGGTAAAGATCTTATATGGCCGTAACTAGGAGGTTTAGAGAATGGGAGGATGCTGAAAATATTAAACTAACACCCATGTGATGGTGGTGTTCATAAAATCTAGGCTGCAAGGGGTTTTAAATTCTAAATTTGAGTATTGAGAGTGCTCTCATTTTGTAGAGTTGGAAACTTTTAGTATTTGACCACTAATGTGGCATGTATGTTTGGGATGAGAGGTCTATGAATTGTGGTGAAATAATTATATTTAGATTAAGGTGTGTTATTACCATTACTTATAGGGAAATACTTAATTTGATATATTTCATGTTATGGTTTTACATGAGCTTAGTGGAATATGTAGGACCATGGTGGATGGACCATTGACAATGCTTCATGTTCTATTAATGAATCTAAAATAGATTGTGGTGTTAGGTCATCAATGAATTTGGTTTAGGGCCATCCTTGGAGTTAACAACCAACATGTTTAGTGTGAAGAAAGTAGGATTGGATGACTAGAGGTTTATTAATGTTATTATTTATCCATGGTAGGAGAGAACATAAGAAATGGTTCTGAGAATTGTTATCTGGTTAACTAGAGTTTAAATTTGATGAGGGAGTCACAATTCGAAGTAGTGACTTTCACGAGGGGACAAGAACCATCTTTTTTAGAGTTCATAACCCATGTATGGTATACTGGTGTATATAAATCCCTAATGAGAATTTATTTTTGAATTTAGTGGATGACATTATGAGTAATCTAGGTATGTTCATTGCATGGTGCTTTGTTTAAAAATCAGTATGAATAAAAGGTCGTGTTTAGTTATTTAATTTGACAATGAAGTTGTAGGGTCCTGGGTTGACTGATGTGTATAGTACAAGGTGACAATAAGGATACTCCTATAGAAAGGATCATCGATCTGATCATGAGTGAATAAACATCTCATGGGAAGTGTAATGGTATTGTATAAGACTAACCATCATACGGTCATGGTGACATTAGACGACTGACGTGTAACAAACATAGGAGTATCTAGATCCACGATGAATGCATGATGTTTTTTATAGATGTGGTACATTAGGGAAACTAGATTTGGGTTCATACTCAAGATGAGGTTAGCATAATCTTAGATTGAGTTATATCGATGGCATGTTAGTACATGACTGAGAGATTTATTGATGGTGCAAGCACATGGTGAATCATCTAGGTAAATTCATTTAGAATCAATTTAAATTTTGGTAAGGATGTAAAATTGATTAAGTTATGTATTTGAGTATTAAGACATGATATTTAGTGGCTTCAGGGAACATTGGTTATTGAGTTTGAGTAACTTTATGGGAATATAAAAAGAAGGGAACTGACTGACGTGTGATCATGAATTTGAATACAATATCAATCTTTTTGTATCTGGTATGATAAGGGTGTTATGGATCTGCCAAGGAATTTCTAGTAATTCTTTCATGTTCAGGTTAAATTAGTTAGGGAATACTTGTTGGTTTCGATCAGACCAACAATGAGGTTTTCATATCAAATTTTAACCAATGTTATTCATTTGATTTATCATGATGGAACTTAAATGAAATCCAAATATTACTGGATTTTAATAATATTTTTCCATATGTCAATTCCTATTGTTGGATAAACCAGAAATATTTGGGAGGTATAATGATCCATACTTTTCATACATAAATATCACATATTATTATATTAATATTCATTACATAACATAATAATAAATGCCATAATCATGCAAGTCTAGTGTCTTTGGAAACATGGATATATAAAAAATTGGTTTGCAAGTGAAATACATCATTTCCCTATATTTTTTTCATAACTAGCACCATTGTTAGAAATATAATATACAATACATTTCTTCATAACCTGTAGAAAGGAAACATAAGAAAGAGTGATCTATGATGTTCAGTAAAGGAGACAAAGAATATATCAATGATCAATTAAATATAACATAGGTATAATGGTATGAGAATATGAGATTTTTTTTTGAAAATTATACCCAATATATCATAGATCATATTCTTGATTCATCAAAAAAATATTGGTAGTTCGTATGAAATGAATCATAAATGAATCAAATTATATGAGCCATGAGAGCATAACATTGATGTAAGACATAAGATTATTTCTTACACATAATCATATAAAATAATTTCTTTAGTAGCTAGAGATCATTTCCAAGACTATCATAATTGATTGGGTTCACTCCTCAAAACATCATAGTAGTTAAGGTTCACTCCCAGTACTATCGTAGTGGATAGATCCCCTTACTGAACTGGGTTCACTCCCTAATAAAGTTATTTTTAACTCATGAGTTATTCGTCTTTACCTAATTCATTGGAGGATTATAAAATTATAAGTCCACCCACAACATAATGAAAATCATAGATTAGTTTTCCAAAAGATCATAAATTATTCATCATATCATAACCCATGAAATAAAAACTAGTTTCATAAATATTTCATCATTTCATCATAGAATAACCCATGGAAATGAATTGAGTTTCATTACATAATTATCCGGTGTGAAATAGACAAGCATCATATAATCATACTTAAATCATCACCACAATAAGACATCCAATTAAAGAATAAGGATGGTATAATTGGATCATATCCATAGTAGAGAATAATTAACATCATAGTATTTTATCATAAAAAAATTCTTTTAAAAGATCACTTATAATATTTCATGAGGAAAATAAACCTTTCATTATGAAAATATCTTATTTTCTATCTAAAAATTTCAAAAATATTATGAAAATAATTTTTTATTGAAATAAACATGGAAAATTTTAAATGAAGCATCAAAACATTGTGTGTTTATTATACTATGAAATTATGTTCATTCCATGTATGTTAATGGAAACCATTCCCTTCATACTTTTGTAAAATGAAAAAAGAACCTCATCCAAAAAATGACAAGAAGATTAAGTTTTAAACCATTTTATGAAATTTCAATCATGGGTAAAAATAAATTTAAACAATAAAATCATAATATATAAAACATTATTGATTTTTTTTTATAAATCATGGATATTGAAGAAAAAGTTTTTTCAACTAAAGAAAGAAATAAAGTTGGTTTTCCTTTAAAATTTTTATTCTGTCTCTTGAGTACTTATAGAGAAGAAAATGATAGTAAAACATGTATTCTCTATAAATAATAACAGGATAATAAATTAAATTATTTTATTGGTATATAATGGAATTTAATCATTATACACTTAATCATAAACAATCTTGATAAACAATGAGTTTGTTACTTTAAACACTTATCTTGAGTTCCACTTGATTCATATGAACTATAACCTCATTTTTAATAAATTTATATTTATTATAATTCTATAATAGAATCATGTACATACTTATAAAACCATATATTATTCCTTTATAACATTTCAATACACATTTATCAATAATTCATTATTAAATAGTCATTTTCAGTTGTTAATTGTATCAATTTTTCATAAGAATTTCAGTTCGATGGTGTTGGTCCTTGTAATTTGATCACGGAAACATAATATACAGATTTTTAATCATTATATAAATATAATATATATTTATAATATGTATATATATTTATATTCACCCATAAATGTTATAAATATAAAATAGTAACAATGATAATGGAATTAGTAGGCCATACGTATTCATAAACACTATTTTCACTTTTTGATAGAAGGATTGAAAGAAAGGTAAATAATAAATCACATTTATAGAATAGTTATTATATCATATTAATTATATATATTCATAAAATCTGTCATGACCCGTCCCCCGGGGCCCAAGTCATAACTACCCCAAGCCCACCTTCCATAGGCCAGAGGCTGGCAACTAGCAGCAAAGGCAGAAATCCCTATAACTGGGAAGACATTGCCTTTATAAAACGTAAAATCACATAAACAGAGAATAAGCGGAAGCATACACTAAGTGAAGCAGTAAAACAAGTGTACTGAAAATACAAAAGGGGCTGGAAATACAAGCCCAACAGAAAGGTACAGCTACAACTAAAAGTAAAGTACAACTCAAACGACAACAGCTGAGAGGTGACAAGCAACTCTTGGATCATCCACCACGGATCCTACCTGAAGCGTAGGTACATATGTCCTCCTCAGCACTCCGTATCCTTCCGTCCCATCCAGGTACCGTCTTGTCATGAGAGACACCTCCAGGTACCGTCCAATCCTCGTACAATCCACCACGGTCAGCGATGTCCATCGTCTACATCCAACACATTGAGGTGAGGCCATAGGTCATGCAGGGGTGCGTATAACGATACTTAGTAGGGACCCCGAGACCCTCAAGGTCTCACAAAATCCAACAAGGATAAACCACAAAAAAGATCTCAATAGATAACCTTTAATTAGGTATATTCCCATACATATACTTAAGATATCAAGTAACCCATCTCAATCATGAGGTAAAACACAAAGGTCATCGAATCAGCTCAAACCAGGATTTTCATTAATGATATCAAAACCACAACTGCTAAATAGCTCCTCCTCTGTCGAGTACGGTGATCCTGTCATGACTCCGAGACACTTCTCACTAACCTTAGAATACTGAGGTACTCCTCCTATCGAGTACCGCGGGTCTGCCACCACAACACAGTAGTGCTCGCAACCATGGGTCGACCACCCCAACACTGTAGTGCTCCCCCTAATAGCCTACAGAGGTACTCCTTCTGTTGAGTACCATGGGTCTTACACCCAAACACATTAGTGCTCCCTGCCATGGGTCTACCACCCCAACACAGTAGTGCTGCCCACTGGGCTATACAAGTCACTCCGACTCGAATCAGACATGCAGTCACCAGGTCTCATCCAGCTACAAGGTCTCCATGCTCCGTACGGTCATCTCCGGGAGAATCCGCTCCACAAGCTACTGGTCGATACTTACAAGTGTCACCTAATCTCACGTGGAAGTATCTCAAAAGACTTCCTCATCATAGGGGTATCAACGCAATAGACAACGCGTCAATCGGACACCCAGTCTGTGAGTTATTAACATTACTGTTCCAGGGGCCCGGTTGGATTTCATGTACAATGCAACCCAGACATACTCCAACTATGTCCAAACCTCATGTTAGGTATGCCAAAAGAACCATCTCATCAATAGTAATCCAACAAAGTTGACGGCACGTCAATCGGACCTCTGGAGCTCAAGTTATAGGAGTTTCTGCTCCGAGGGCCTGATTGGTTTCAGGTTTGAACCAACTGTGCTATACACTAACTTCACCTAAACCTTGAGTGTAATATACCAAAACGAATGTCTCGATCCGAGGAATCCTACGAAATTGACGGTGCATCGATCGGAGGTCCAAAACTCATGTTATGTGCGTTTAACTAAAGAAGGTCCGGAAATATGGGGTCTGGGCCCGGTCCGACCCGACCCAACACCCCCTGAGTCGGCTCGAACCGGGTCGACCCGACTCGGGTCTGGGTCCAGCCCGGTTGGGCATAGCCCGGCCCGACCGATGCGGTCCAGCCCAACTGGCGTGGCCCAGCCCGCCCCGGCCCGACCGGGGGAGCTGACTCAGCCAGTTGGCCGAGAGCATTGCGCCGAGCGGGGGGCGCGACCCCCCGTTGATTGAACGGGAGGTGCCCGCTGGCGCTGCCCCGCCTCCCAGACCCTGCGCAGCCGCGGGGTCCGACATCTTGCCTCTATGACTATTACCACGACAGACTTCCTCCGGCGGCCCCATGGGGCATCGCCGTCTCCAGGCGGCCGGACGGCCCTGACCACCGCCTCCGGTCACCGGTGCCGCCGTGCCGGCGACCCGCACTGCCACGAGCTTCCGCGGGCCAGCGGAGTTGCTCTAGTGCTCCATTTCAGCTTCCATCTATGCCATCGGTCTTCTCGGGTCCCGAACATTACTACGATGGCTTCCAAATGATGTTTCGGTCTCGTTTAATCATCACCCATCAATCCGCGCACAAAAGAACAACTAGTGGAGGGTCCGGGCTTGTTCGTTATCCCGTGAACTCCGCATTAGAGGCTCAAACCATAATTCATCAATGTCAGGGGTATAATTTATTCAAAATAAATTATACAAACACCATGCAATTAAATATCCATGAACGAGGGTATAAATTACATATACACTATATACGAAAACCCCCTACCTCGATAAGACGTCGCACGTCATCGAACCACAGAAGACGAACGTCGCGGTGATCGTACGCCACAGAAGATCGATGTCGATTCTGTTGACATTGGAGGAAGAGCCATCGTCATTGGCGATGTTCCCTATGGCAGTGTCTCCTCCCTTGACACGGAGGAAGAAGAAGAGAAGGCACGTCGTCGGTGATTTCGCATTCTTCGTCAAAGTCGTTCTTCGTCGAGAGTGGACAATGTTCTTCATTGAGAGAAGAACACCAATCTTTATTTCTCCAGAGTTTTCCCCCACAAAATATTTTCTAACCCCATAATAAAAATAATCTCTCCCAATTTATAGAAGTGTCATGCCATTTCCAAATAAATCAGACTCTTTAATTAATTTAAGAGGATGATCTCCTTATTTAAATTGTGATGGCATGCATTTAAGAGGTGAAGAGGGAGGTGAAGAGTTCTCATTAATAGGGGAGTTGAGGAGTTAACAGGTTAATTAAAAAGGGGTTTAAGGGAGATATTTGCGGAGCTTAAAGAGGGGTTTGAAAAGTGTTATAGAAGGTGGAAGGTTGGGGCTCGTGTGGGCCCCACCTCCCAAATATTCACACATTGGTAGTTAGGAGGTTGTGGGTCCCACCCTAAACTCCCCTTTGTACTATTTTACCATTGTAGGTATAAATAAAATTATACCCACCAATTTTATTTATTTTTAAACTAATTCCCCAAAAATTAATTCTCAACCCGCTTAAAACACAACTGCGCTAAATGTCCCCTTAAGCAATTATCGGCGCTGCGAGTTCATCAGTGCCCTCAGATTTCAATTCCGAGCACTGGTTAAAAATATAGAAAAACTCACTCGTTTGTTCACTGAACATACCCAAGCTAAACTTCGGAAATTGATTTCAGTCACACCAGGCCTCAGAATCAAGTTCCATGAGAAGCCATAGACTCGTAAAATTCCAATGAAATTAAGAATACAATTTCCTTGAAATTTCCGAGTCTTTACATTACTCCCACCTTAGGGCTTTACATCCCCATAAAGATTCAACACGCACTAGGGAAAACAAAAGTGGTACTGAGCACACATCTGATCCTTCTGCTCCCATGTGCTCTCCTGGAGGTTCCTGTGCTACCAGTGAAAGTGAATCTGAGGAATCGAACATCCATATAGGACCTGCTCCTGTCAATCCTCGATCTCCATTGGAACCTCCGTGAATGAAACCCAGCCATCGATGTCCAGCTCCCTATGGTCGATGATGTGTGAAGGGTTGTACATGTATCTCCTCAGCTGAGATATGTGGAAGACATCGTGCACCTAGTACAACTGTAGTGGAAAGGACAATCGGTAAGCCACCTTGCCTACCCTGCCGAGGACCTAGAAGGGTCCGATGAACTTCGGAGTTAACTTACCGCCTCGGCCACATCTCCATAGACCTCATCGAGGTGAGACCCGTAAGAAAATGTGGTCGCCATCCTTGAACTCCAGTGGTCTCGTCTCCTATGAACATATGATTTCTTCTTGCTCTGTGCAGTCTTCATCTGCTCCTGGATTATTTGCACCTTCTCCTTCATAGCCAGTACCATCTCTGGTCCTAAAAGAGCTACTAAAATTTCTCCTTTTCCGAAAAGAAAAATCTGGTCTCATCCCCTATATGAACCAAGTTCTTTGCCTAATACAGTCAATCATGACATGAACAGTACAATTCATGTCTTGGATGACATTGTAAGGCCTCGACGGCACTACCAATAGATTCAACCATCACTCTCACCTCCAAGGGTTGAGTCACACTGTCGGCATCAGTGGGTGGTCATTGGTTCTCCTCTAGTAGGAATCTCAAAAGTGAGGGTCAAGACAACAATTTTAACCGGAACCTCTCAGTATCAACCATACAAAAAGGACAGGGAAGTAAACGTCACAAGATAAGTGTCTTTTATTACTACAGCTAGTAGTATAAGACACATAACAACCATAAACAACAAAAACATGAAAACAAGAAGCACCAAGAAGAGAGGCCTCCATGCCTGGAACTAGTTCGGCTCCTGTCTATATAGGATATCAGCAACGCGGCCGGCTGCTTGGTCGCCTCTCCTAGCAGCTGAATTCCAGTCCTCATGCAGAGTGCATCCGCAACAACTTTCCCCCTCCTAGGAGTATAGACTATCTCGAATTCAGAGTCTTGGGGGACAAGATTACTCAAAACTTCCACTGCCACGAGGGTAAGGTTGGACGACTCAAAAGTGATCGGTCGCACCCTCATATGCATGAGTTTATCCTATGCTGCATGGGTTTCCCTTTTCACTGACCAAGGGAAAACCCCATACCAACGTTTTAGGTAAACCACAACCTTTTTTCTTAATACAGTCAATCTGTGTATGAACTGTGGATCCAATCCTTACCCAGACCAATGTCGTAAGGCCTCAACGCTGCTACCAAGAGGTTCCAACCGAAACTCTCACCTCAAGGGTCAGATCACACTGTCGGCGTAAGTGTGATTATCGAGACTCCCCCTAAAGGTATCTCCAGAGGTGAGGGCTGAGTCAACAGTTTTAACCGGAAAATGTAGGTCTGGGACAAGATTTATGGAAGGAAGGATTGATTCATATCAATGTCTGTTGATACAGAAGCTAGTAGTAGACACAGATCGTTCCTCAAATCATCTGTAGAGCCTTTCGGTCGCACTCCTTGACCGCATGCAGCTACTCTCTTCCCCTGCCCTCCAGCTCCCTGAGCCTAGCGAGGACTATAATGGCGGGTGGTTGTAACATGTAGAAATGTTTACCACCTCATGCTGCTCACCTAGCTCTGCTTCCACGTATATTGCTCTGCAGATTCATCTGTCCTTAACACTTCTTCTTCTTGAAACATTTTACACGCCCAAGTCTATGAGACTGGTGCCAATTTTCTATTTCTTACTACTTACATTTACTATCTTTATTCGTTAATCCAAAGAACATTCAACCCCAATAGTTACCTCTAGCACCCTAGCATAAGTAGGAATGCATAGAGGAAGAAGTGTTGGCTCATATGTCCTTTAAACACACATCACTCAAAGTCCGAGCCCTGAAGCACTGATCGCATCGTATTCATCGAGTACCAGGAATGGTTGGTACGCCCTGATGAATACTCAGATACCGACATGTTGTCATGTCGAAGATGTATAAGCTCTAGAAAACTCTCATCCACCTCCTCAAGCCAGTCCTTAGCCTCCCGTGAGTCGGGCTTTCCTTAGAACCTGAGGGGTATCTAATGCTGAAACACGTGTAAGGCACTAAGACTACATGTGTCATCTACTGGTACCGCCGGTTGTAACTACTGACCAACAGGTAGTGATATAGCTGGCACACTACTTGAAGGTACTATCTCAGGAATCGGTCCACATACCGAAGCCTCATCACTAAGCGGACCAGCCTTATGGTCACTCACTGGGAAAACACCGGTAGCTAAGATCACCATCTGCTCTACTATTGTCTAAACTAGGTGTAGAACTCTATAAATCGCCTCCATCCAGTCCACTGGTACCTGGGAATCTGCCTCGCCTCGTAACATCGGAGGCCTCTGCTATTGGAACTCGTGCAACACGCTCCGTCAGCGTGCACCGTCCACTAGTACGGCTGGTGGCATCTGCTTCCTAACGGGTGGTGGTGCTGCTGGTACACCACCCGAAGGTTCCAACATAGAAAGAGGGCTCTGCACCAGAGTTTCATCGCTCAGTGGGCCATCATTGAGTACTCTCTCAGAACTCCAACTTACTATCTGCATGGAGACATCCTGAACAGATGCGACAAGTTCAAACAATTTAAACCCGGTGAGCTGACCTGGTTTGAGCTGACTTAAAGAAAACTTTTGGAAACACACAGGCAATCAGTGTTTTCGTGCACTGGGTCAGAAATCAGTAGTCAAGGTCCTGTTGTATGGATACGTCGGCCGCCGCACCGACACTGGACTCCCTGAACTGAAAACAACACTCGGTATGCTTAACCCTATTGCTTCACAGAATGAAAATATCAGCGTTATAAGTTCTGTAGTAGAACCGACTCCTTTGATACCAATTTTTCACGACCCATCTATCGGGGCCCGAGTCGTAACTACCCCAAGCCCGCCTTTCATAGGCCAGGGGCTGGCGACTAGCACCAAGGGCGTAAATTCCTATAACTTGGAAGACATTTCCTTTATAAAACGTAAACTCGCACAACCAGAGAACAAGAGGATGCATACACTAAGTAAAGCAGTAAAACAAGTGTGCGGAAAATAAAAAAGGGGCCGGAAATACAAGCCCAACAGAAAGGTACAGCTACAACTAAAAGTCAAGTATAACTCAAAGGACAACAGTTGAAAGGTGACAAGAAACTCCTGGATCGTCCACATCGAATCCTACTGGAAGGGTAGGTACGGATTTCATCCTCAGCACTACGCGTCCGTCCATCCGTCCGTCCGTATCCTTCGGGTATCGTCTCGTCGTGAGACCCACCTCTGGGTACCGTCCAATCCTCGTACACTCCACCACGGTCAGCGCTGTCCGTCGTCTGCATCCAACACAACGAGGTGCAGGCATAGCCAGTGCAGGGGTGAGTATAACGATACTCAGTAGGGACCCCGAGACCCTCAAGGACTCACAAAATCCATCAAGGATAAACCAAAATGAATGATCTCAACAGATTACCTTTACTTAGGTATATTCCCATACATATACCTAAGTTAGCAAGTAACCCATCTCAATCATGAGATAAAACACAAATGTCATTGACTCAGCTCAAACCAGGATTTTAATTAATGATATCGAAACCACAACTTTTGAAGAGATACTTTTCTGTCGAGTACGGTGATCCTGTCATGACTCTGAGGCGCTGCTCACTAACCTTAGACTACTGAGGTACTCCACCCGTCAAGTACTGCGGGCCTGCCACCCCAACACAGTAGTGCACCCTGCCATGGGTCTACCACCCCAACACAGTAGTGCTCCCCCTAATAGCCTACAGAGGTACTCCTTCTGTCGAGTACCGCAGGTCTTCCACCCAAACACAGTAGTGCTCCCCGCCATGGTTCTACCACCCCAACACAGTAGTGCTCCCCACTAGGCTATACAAGTCACTCTGACTCGAATCGTTCAAGCAATCATCAGGTCTCAGCCAACGACCAGGTCTCTGTACTCCGTACGCTCGTCTCCGGGAGGGTCTACTCCACGAGCTACTGGTCGATACTTCCAAGTGTCACGTATTCTCACGTGGAAGTATCTAAAAGGACCTCCTCATCATAGGGGTCTCAACGCAATAGACGGTGCATCAATCGGACGCCCGGTCGGTGAGTTATTAGCATTACCTTTCCAGGGGCCCGGTTGGATTTCGGGTACAATCCAACCCGTCCATACACCAACTGCGTCCAAACCTCAGGTGCGGTGTGCCAAATGAACAGTCTCATCAAGAGGAATCCAACAAAGTCGACAACACGTCAATTGGATGTCCATAGCTCATGTTATAAGTGTTTCCGCTCCGAGGGCCCGATTGGTTTCGGGTTCGAACCAACTCGGCCATACACAAACTTCACCGAAACCTTGAGTGTAATATACCGAAATGACCGTCTCGATACGATGAATCTTGAAAAACTTATGGTGCATCGATCAGAGGTCCACAACTCAAGTTATGCCTATTTAACTGAAGAAGGTCCGAAAATAGGGGGTCTGGGCCCGGTCCAACTAGGCCCAACGCCCCCCGGGTCGGCCTGAAATGGGTCGACCCGACTCATGTCCGGGTCTGGCCCGGTTGGGCGCAGCCTGGCCTAGCCGGCGCGGTCCGGCCCGACCGGCATGGCCCGGCCCACGTGGCCTTCACCCGCCCGGCCGGGGGAGAGAGCTCAGCCAGTTGGCTGAACGGGTTGTACCGAGCGGGGAGCGCGACCCCCCGTTGATTGAACCGGCGGTGACCACTAGCGCCGCCCCGCCTCCTAGATCCCACACGGTCGTAGGGTCTGACGTCTTGTAGCCATAGCTGTTGAAACTACGGATTTCCTCAGGTGGTGTGCTGGGGCGTCGCCGCCTCCCAGCGGTCGGACAGCTCCGGCCACCGCCTCCGGTCGCCAGCGCCGCCTTCCCGCCACGAGCATCCACGGGCCACCGGAGTTGCTCTGGTGGTCCGTTTTAGCTTCTGTCTGCATCGACGGTCTTCTCAGGTCCTGAAATTTACTACAAAGGCTTCCAAATGCCGTTGCTATCCCGTTTCATCATCTCCCGTCAATCCGCGCACAAAAGAACAACCAGCGGAGGGTCTGGGCTTGTTCGTTAGCCCGTGCCCTCCGCATTAGAGGCTCAAACCACAATTCATCAATGGAAGGGGTATAATTTATTCAAAATAAATTATACAAACACCCTTCAATTAAATACCCACACAGGAGGGTATAAATCAAATATACACTATATACGAAGACCCCCTACCTCGATAAGACGTCGCACTTTGTCGAACCGCGGAAGACGAATGTCAAGGTGATCGTACGTCGTCGAAGATCAGTGTCGATTCCGTTGACGTGGGAGGAAGATCCGTCGTCGTTGGTGACGTTCCCCGCAGTAGTCTCTCCTCCCTTGACGCGGAGGAAGAAGAAGAGAAGGAACGTCGTCAGTGACTTCACATTCTTCTTCGAAGTCATTCTTCAATGAGAGTGGACGATGTTCTTCATTGAGAGAAGAACACCAATCTTTATTTCTCCAGAGTTCCCCCCCCCCCACAAAATATTTGCTAGACCCATAATAAAAATAAGCTCTCCCAATTTATAGAAGTGTCATTCCATTTCAAAATAAATCAAACTCTTTAATTAATTTAAGATGTTGATCTCCTTAATTAAATTGTGATGGCATGCATTTAAGAGGGGAAGAGGGAGGTGAAGAGTTCTCATTAATAGGGGAGTCGAGGAGTCAACAAGTTAATTAAAAATGGGTTTAAGGGAGATATTTGGGGAGTTTAAAGAGGGGTTTGAAAAGTGTTATAGAAGGTGGAAGGTTGGGGCTTGTGTGGGGCCCACCTCCCAAATATCCACACAAGGGTAGTTAGGTGGTTCTGGGTCCCACCCTTAACTCCCCTTTGTAGGATTTAACCACTATAGATATAAATAAAATTTTACACACCAATTTTATTTATTTTTAAACTAATTCCCCAAAAATTAATTCTCAACCCGCTTAAAATGCAACAACACTAAAGGCCCCCTTAAGGAATTACCGGTGTTGCGAGTTCATTGGTGTCCTCAGATTTCAATTCCGAGCACTGGTTAAAAAGATAGGAAAACCCGCTCGTTTTTTCACTGAACGTACCCGAGTTAAACTTCGGAAATTGATTCCGGGCACACCGGGCCTCGGAATCTAGTGCCGTCAGAAGCCACAGACTCATTAAATTCCAATGAAATTAAGAAAAAAAATTCCTTGAAATTTTTGGGTCTTTACAAAACCCATCTATATTACGATCAATGTAAAGCATAAATTAAAAATGAATTACATCACCTCATGGTGGTGGTAGTCCACAAGTACACACGAGCAAGATTGTAATTTTCTAATACATTATATGGTTAGAAGATATATATGAAATCATAATTAAAGAAGAATAATTATTTCATAAATATTATATATAAATATTAAAACCATCCTAATACGCATCCATAAATTATGGTGATAAAAAATGAATTGTATCACTATGTGAAGATGGTAAGCCATACGTACGCCTGAATGATACTTTCACTTCTCATTTGATAGGAAATAAGGAAGATAATGGAGGTTTTATAATCATAATAAAATTTATGAATATTGATTATACTTAATTTTTTTTATGAAAAATAACATATTTTTATATGAGGTAAATGATGTATTAATAAGATAATGACTGGTTAAGGTGATTACCTCTTATTTGAAAAAAATCTTTCAGATATCCTCTTAAAGATCCTATAGTTTTTTATAGAATAATAGAATCAGTATAATTTTTATAATTATGTTTATAAGATAATTTGGTAGGGTTTTGAGTTAAAAGGCTCAAAGTGCTGTAATAAAGTGAAATGATGGGTACCCTTTTATATGTGAGGGGAGGGGCACTCTTGGAGTTTTTTAGAATATAAAAAATAATTATCTAGTAAAATTATTCTCAATTGATAGATACTTGAATATGAGGTAGTATTTGGTTAAAATAACATCAAAATAAAATATTTTTACTGGTCTATGTGGTGTTTTAAACCTTATATTTTGGTTTAGCCCCTTATTTTACCTAGTTTTACCTTAACAATGATAAAATATTTTTCACTCTTAAAGGTTTAAAATTTTACTTATATGGTGAAAATTGGATAATAAATGTAAAATGGATAACATTTAGACCATATCTTATCCTATTTGCATTCTTTAAATATTTTTATGTTTTTAAAATAAACTAATAATATATATTTTTTATAAAATATAATTAATTTTTTTGAATTTTTTTTAATTTAACTTTAAAGGATTTAATTTAAATGTAATTATTTATCACTGAAAAAATATGTTATATTAATATATTAAATTTTTGGAATAAAATAACTCACTCAAATTATATTAATTTTAATATTTTCTAAATAATTTATTTTTATTTTATATTAATTGATGAAATATCGTGTCAGCATTGCGTAAACAATTAAGGTAAATATATAATAACTAAAAATTAAAAATTAATAACTATAATCTAAATAATTTCATTATCATTAAAATAAACATTAATATTGTTCCACAACATGCTTTTGTCCCTATGTGAACACATAAGAGATATTTAAGTGTCAGAGAGTTACATTTTATATTTTTATTTACTTTAAATTAAATATTGGTCATTTTAATGGATGAGTGTTTACTGGAAAACTATATTTATATCCCATTGTGATAATGGTAGAATAAAATTCTGAAAAAAATAATTAAGATAAAAAATAGTGACTTTAACATTTAGTTTTAATCAAAGTTAATCTGATTTACCCTTTATCGAGGTGATAAATATTTTCATGGTTATTGTTCAAAATGCCTAAAAATAAAAGTGACCGATTCACCAAATTTTGGAGACATAATTTCAAATATTGAATCCATTTTTCACAATTGAATATGTACAACTTTTAGTAATTCCTTTTAAAATAAGTGCGTAAAATGCGACGAAAATAATTTTTTTGAAAAATAAATTTTAAGCATAAAACTAGATATATATCCTTATATCATTCCTAGAAAAAATATTATATGAATGTTAAAAAATAATAATTTATGGATAATATATAAATTTATTTAATATAATTAAAATATAGAGATCAATTGAATTTATTAAGAGAAAAATACATTGTACATATGAACATCATTTTTACGAAAAAATATCATTTACTTAAAAATGATAATTTTTATTTTCATTTAAAATAATCACATAAATAATAGATTTATATTATACATGTGTTAACTATATATTTTTTTATAATTTATCTTGACTTATTCATAATCACTAATTTTACTACTAGGTTATGGTGATATACTATATTTCATTTTATTTAGACATGGGGTTGCATGTATCCCAAGATATCGAATAAATAAAATTTTATTTATAGAAATATATCTTAAAATATATGGGTGTTACTTTCTACCCACCTTGCAATTAATATATCTCTATTTTGTTTACTTTTATACAAAAAATTTGAAAATCTCTATTATATTATTCAATCGGGTTTCCAAGTAGCTTCTTTGAAATTTTGATTCCTCTAGAGAACTTTAACTTGGTGAGTGGAATTGTTTTATAACACTTTATCTCTATGATCAATGATTTATAATTGTTTTTTTTAATAATATATATCATTATCTTATAGTATGTCCTTTGAGTTCAGTATATGTGACGGTTCAGGTATGTACTTTCTCAAGAGAGATATATAAAACACATCAAGAACTTGATAGAGGTTTGATGGAAGTCCCAAGTGATAAACTACCACCCCTACTCAATCAGGAATATCAAAGGTTATAATAAATGTTGGGATCATTTTTCATTATTTTTTAATCTCATAAACTTATTCTATAGATAAATTTTTATAAAATCCTTCTCACTAACTTTGAACTTAGAATCTTACTGACAATTATTAATATAATATTTCTACCAAATATGAGCTTCCTTGATGTGCTATTAAATGGATGTGATATTCTATTACATTTACTCACCTATATTATGTACCCATTTATTTCTTTCTCTAAATTCATCCCAACATATTGGATTTGTAGACTTATTTCCATAGAAGAATTCATAAGGATCTATCTAAATGCTCGAGTGAAAGCTATTGTTGAAATAAAACTCTCCTAGAGGAAGGTGTTGATCCAAAATACCTTTAAAATCCATAAAACAATATCTCTGTATATACTAGTCTGTTTTTATGGTTCTCATAGACTAATTATCAATATGATGATGCTGATATTTATTGAAACTCAACTACGTATCAAAATTTTTATGAATTCTTTTCCAGAACATTGAGGTAAACCTATAACCCCAATTAGATACAATTTTATGTGGTACTATATAAAAAATTACAACTTCATTAATTTATATTATGTAAATATGATCAGGAGAGAAATATAATCTAATTTTAAAAAATTATGATTATTTTTAAGGTGATCAACTTCAACCCAAATATAATTGTAATCTTTAGAAGTTTTGGGGAGTCTGATGATAAAACCCATGGTGATTTTTCCAATTTACACTTTGGTATGGTAATGGATATAACATCACCATAGACTTATATATCTCATCCTTAACTTTCTGACACACCATGTACCAAAATACCTAATTTTCAATATCTCTCTTTATTTCATCCCACTATAAATATTCTTTCGTATATCTATCCATCTTCATACTTTCTAGATGAATAGAGGATGATGAACCATGAGCCTCATCTAATAGATCCTTCTTCAAACCTAGTATGGATGAAACACATATATGGTTCCTCAACCTTATTATTCTATCATAATCAAATTTTAACTTAGGAAAATTGATCACTTTCATTTTTAGTTCAACATATTCTTTTTATGACTCTTTAATCATCACATGGATAGATGGTTGAACACTCATTTAATAAAGAAAATATTTATCTTCTTCCTTCAAAATTTCTAGATCAGTACATTTAAAATATAGAATCATTGGAACTTCTTTTATCCGCATCATATATAAGATATAATGATCCTTTCGAATCAAATCATCGACCACCATGTTAGCATTCCCAAGGTGGAAATGTATTGAGAAATAATAATATTTAATCAACTCCAACTATCTTCTCTTGTTCATGTTAAAATATTTTTGAATGAATATATACTTTAAAACTTTATGATCTGTATATATATCACACCTTTCCTTTTAAATATAATTCGCCTTTCTTTTTCAAAAAACATCATTGCTAACTCTGAATCATTATTTGGTTAATTTTAATCATGAACCTTCAATATTCTTGAGGCATAAGCTCTCACTATATCATTCTTCCTTAGGATGGATTCCAATCACTTCTTCAATGCATCATCATAGATTACAAACCCTTCTCCACTATAGGGTAATGTAAGAAAAAGTTCACTAACTAACCTTTTGTTATGTTCCTTGAAATTTTCTTGACATTCATCTACACAAAATAACTTGGAACTTTTCTAAGTCAACTTGGTGAGTGCATTAGACATAAGTGATAAAGATTCCACAAAGTGTCCATAAATTCCATCCAAACCAAGAAAAATAAAGATTTTAGTAATCATGGTTTTCCTAGACTAAAAATCAATAACTTCTATATTTTATGGATCCATATATATAGCCTCAATTAAAATTATTTGACCCAAAAATGAAACTTTTTATACCCAAAATTGACACCATGTAAATTTTGCATACAAATTATTATTCCTTATGGTCTTTAGTACAATCCTTAAGTGATTTTAATACTCTTATTTATTCTTTTAATATATAATAATATCTTATATATAGGATACCACAAACTGATCAGGTTAATATCTAAATAATATATTCATTTAATCCATGAAAATAGTGGGGGACTATTAAGAAGAAATTGAATACTATATAGTCATATTGTCAAAAACATATACAAAATGTTTTCATAGACATATCCTTCTTCATGAACCTCGATTAATGATATTAAAAATGAAGATCAATATTGAAAAAGTTTTGAGATCCAAAAAGTTGATCAAACAAGTCATCAATATGGGACAAAAGATACTTATTATTGATAGTGATAATTTTAAGTTCCCAATAATCGATATAGTGTATCATTGATCCATAATTCTTCACAACAAAAAGAATAGGAACACCCCATGGTGATGAACTTTTCTAAATGAATCCTTGAAAATATTATTTTAGAGTTTCTTATATAATTCTTAAAACTCAATTAGGTCCCTAATATATGGAGTATTTAAAATAGGTTTCATAGAACATATGAGTTCTTTTGAAAAATAAACTTCACGACTCAGTGGAATACTAGAGAAATAATTTTGAAATAAATAAAAAAATCTCATACCATAAGAATATCATTAAAATTGAGTTTCTACCAAACCATTTGAGATAAACAACCCTTTTTAATTAGAATCATGATCCATATGATGGATATGATTTCCCTAAAAAATTGATATTTATCATTGTATTGATAGATGATCATTGGTTGGTTCATAATATCAAACTTGACTTCTCTTCCTGAGTAATTATTATTCTCTTTATGTTAATAAATACAATCCATTAATAAGATAAAATAAAATTCAACTATATAGAGGATAATGAGATTTTCAAGAACCATATTCCCTTAACATTCAACTCAAGAATAATCATTGACTTGAGATGCGATCATCATACAATTAGAGGGTTTTACTACTAATCCAACATCTAATCATCAGGGATATGAATTAAAATTCATTAAGAGATTCACTTATAATCAAGAATTCCTATATCTAATCATAAATAGGGATCACTAATATTTGAGGAAACCTATTGCCACCTCAACTTTATAATTCTATATTAAATCCCATAACAAAACCAAAATGGTTTGAATGATCATAAAATATCCTTAATAAGAGTGATGAATCATATTATAATGAAATATAATTTATATTATATATCAATAATGAAACCTTATTTTCAATTTATACACCTTAGGCTTAACCTATACCAGTCATGGTTATAATCTATTCAAATCCTTCATAATGATTCATAAAGAAAATGTGAGTTATCTTAGAATTTCCCTTGTGAGTCTTAAACCAAATTTATAGTAAGAGAATACTCACCATACACCATAATGATGACCAATATATAATTGAACAACTCTTTTAGAAGTTATTAAACCTAGATTCATTTTTTCAAAACCATTTAAACTTATTGTATATATGAAGGTATGATTTTTAGTAAAACTAGTCCTTTATTTACCATAACATAGGAAATAATCATATACTTATGATTATACAAATCATTCTCACTATTTTTTTATCATCCGAGTTTATAAATGAACCTAATAATTTCTCTGAAACCAACTATAAATACCCCTAATTTTTATACATAGACATGACATATTAATAGATGAATATTCATTAAATATAACATAACAGTCCATTCCATAATTATACTGGACTAGTTCCATTGGAAAGATGGATACATAAAAAAATATTTCATAAGTGAACTATATCATCTCCCACTATGTTGTTCATTACTAACACCCTTATTTTAAAGTGAATACATAATAACTTTATTCATAACCCAGGGAAAGGAAACATAAGAAAGGGTGAGCACTGATTCCCAGTAAGGGTAAATATGGGAGATATCAATTATTACTTAAATATAACATTAGAATAAGGGTATGCGAATATGATGATAACATTTGGAAACTATAGCCATCATATCATGCATCATAATGTTGATTCATCTCATAAACATAACAGTTCATAAGACATGAATCATAAATTAATCATAAAATATAATCCAAGAGAGCATAACATTAGTATAATACATAATTTTGTGTAATACACATAAACTTAGAAAATAATTTATTTAGTATCCAAGAATAATTTTCAAGACTATCATAGTTGATTAGGTTCACTCCACAAACCATCACGGTAGTTATGGATCAATCCCAAAACTATCATAGTAGACAATGTACCTTAATGAACAATGTTCACTCCCAATTCTAGTCCTAATTATCTCAGGAGATATTCACGATTAACCAATGATATGGAAGGATATATAATTTCAGGACCACCAATCGCATTATTAAAACCATAAATATGTGTTCCGTAAGGCAATAAAACATTAATCATATCATAACCTGTGAAAAGAAAATGAGTTTCATAAATATTTCATCATTTCATAATATCATGCATAACCCATGGAAAATAATCTATTTTAATAACATAATTAACACATAGGAAAGAAAAGGGGTTCATAAAATTATCCTTAAATCATCCTCAAAATAATACCTCTAATCAAATAATATGGATTTATTTATTGTATCATATCCCCATTATATTATAAGTTAGATAAAAGTATGTTATCATAAATTAAAATTCCATTAAAAGATCACATGAAATATTTATTGAGGAAAATATCATTTTCATTTTGAAATATTTGTTTTCATAAAATCTAAAAATTTTGTATAATATGATGGAAAAAAATTTCATAGAAAAGAACCATGAATATTTTCAAAGTAATATTCAAATTATTATTTGGTCATATCACTGGAAAATTACCTTCATACCTTATATGTTAAAAGAAAACATTCCTTTCATAATTTTGAAAAAAGTTAAAAGTATCTCTTTTGAAAAATGAAAAAAAGATTAATCTTTAAACCATTTTAAAAAATTAAATCATGGTTAAAAACATTCATGTAATTTTTTTTTCTGAAAACATGGATATATAAGAAAAAAATTCAACTGAAGAAAGAAACTAATTCAATTTTCCTTAGATATGTTTTTTCAGTTTCTTGAGTATATATAGAGAATAAAATGAAAATAAAAAATTATTATATAAAATAATACTAATATAAAAAAATATTATTTTATTGATAGAAATATAATTAAATTTCATTATGTTAAACATAATCATAAACAATCCTAATAAAAAACGATATTGTAACCGAAAACCTTTACCACGAGTTAAACTTTTCAAAACCACTATAACCTCCTATATGATAAATTTTATAATATTTTAATTCTATAATATAATAATTAAAATACTTATAATATCATATATTATCCCATTAAAACATTTCAACACCCATTTATCAATAATTTCATATTAAAATCATTGTATCCTAGTGTTAACTGTTTCATTTTTTTATAAGATTTTTGGTTAGGTAGTTCCAATAATTATACTTTGATCATGGTTCTATCATATATATTTCTTAATAATTATATAAATATATTATATATTCATTATATATATAGATTTATATATAAAATTAATTTATTGAAAAATGAAATACACTGTTTATTGAGATGGTAGGCGTACACACGCATAAACACTGTTTTCAATTTTTGATAGATAGAATTAAAGAGGGGTAAAAAATAATTCTCCTTTTTGGAATGATTATTATATAATATTAATCATATATATTAACAAAATATATCCTTCTTTCCATTAATTTATTGAAGAGTCACATCAATTCGTGGAGGTGGTAGTCCACACGTACGAACAAATGACATCATCATTTTCCAAAATATTGTAAGGAAGGTAGGTATGTATTATATTATCATTTAAAAAGAATAATTATGTAATAAATATCATATATAAAAATTAAAATCATCATAATACCTACCCATAAAATATTGTGATGAAAAATGAATTGTATCGCTACGTGGAGATGGTAAGACGTACTCATACACAAGTGATAATTTAACATCCCATTTGCTGGGAAAAAGGGTGAATAATGGTGGTTTCATAATCATTATAAAATTTTAATATATTTATAAATAAGAAGTTACTATTATATGATAAATACCATATATTTATAGGAGGTAAAATAATAATTAAAAATGAAACTGATCGGTTAAGGTGATTACCTCTTCTTTGAAAGAAATTCTTTAGATATCCTCTTAAGGATTCTAGGGTTGATATTTTGGGAATAAAAAACATCTATAATGTGTATATATACGTTTATAAGATAAATTTTTAAGGGTTTTTAAGCTAGAAGTCTGAATCTGTTGTATAAAAGACAAGTTAGGTTTTCCATTTTATAATTATGGGGAGGGGCACTCTTGGAATTTTTTAAAAGATAAAAAATGTAAAAAACAAATTCTGTAGAAAAATGGTTATAAATATATATATATTTAAATATAAGTTAATATGTGGTTTAAATTACATTAACTAATAAAACATTTATAGTTTTAATTTTTTTTGAACATTATATTTTGGTTTAATCCCATAGTATTCTTATTTCAGCCTTACTTGTAAAAACATATTCATCAATTTTAAAGGGTTTTAATTTTACTTTTAAGTATAAAATTGGATCATAAATGGAAAAGAGATAAAAATTTCAACTACATATTACCCAACTTGTCCCTTTAAATACTTTTATGATTTTTAAATAATTTAATAAAATATTATTTTTTATAAAATATCATTAATGCATTTTTGGAAACTATTCCGTAAATTTGGATTTAAAGAAACCAAGACAAGGATATAATTAAAATATCATCATTTAAAATAACACTACTATTTTAAATACATCTATAAAATTTTTGTAACACTATAATTATCTCAAATTATATTACATTCATATTTTAAAAATCATTTATTTTTATTTTTCTGTTAATTGAAGTAATATTGTGTTGGCGCTGTGTATGATTTTAAGGTAATTATATAATTAAAAACAAATTGATATAAATTAACATAATTAATATTTTTAATTATTATTAAAATAACCATTAATATTCATTCACAATTTCCTTTTGTTTCTACGTGAACACCTAAGAAATATTTAAAAGTAAGAGAGTGATATTTTATATTTTTCTTTTCATTAAAAATTATATAGGTAATTTTCATGGAAAAGTATCATTTAAGAAATTTAGTTTCAATAATAAGGTGAAAATATTCTTATTCCCTTCATCTAATAAGAATTAAGATGATAAATAGAGACCTTAACATTAGTTTTTACATAGGTTAACCAAATTTTCCCTTTAATGAGGAAATAAATTTTACTATGATTAATATTCATAATGATAGAAAAATGAAGGAAAATATTTACCAAATTTTAACCACATGATTATAAATATAGAAACCATTTTTCAAAATTCAACTTCATTCTTTGGCAAGAACTACTCTTTAAATAAGTGCCTAAAATATGATGAAAACCATTTTTTATAAAAATACATATTTTAGCATAAAACTTGATATATATTATTCTCAAATTCAATGAAAAAATATATATTATTTTTAAATAATTTGATTTAATATATAATATAATATTTCATTAAATCATTTTGAAATGGTTATTAATTTATATTATTAATATAAAAATACATTGCATGCATAAACATTGTTTTTCAAAAAAAAAACAACTCTTTTACATCCAAATGTTTTTTCTTATTTTTATTTATAATCAATTGATAACTAATGAATTTATTTTATACATGTTTAAAAAATATATTTTCCACAATTTGGGTAGTTCTATTCATGCACAACAATTTAATAGCTATGTTATAATGATATACTATATTACATTTTATTTAGACTCGGGTTTGTGTGAATCACATGTTATCAATGGAATCAAATTTTATTTGTAAAAGTATATATTAAAATATTGGGTTTTTATAAGATAAATTAGTTTAATACACCTTGTTGTGTAAATTTAAAAAATGTGGTGACAAGTGACTTAATTTTGGATAACCATAATCTAATGGATCAACTTCTAGTGTTTATACCAAGAATTGTGTTTGAAGAGTGTGATTGGAATTCTAATATTTGCGTTGACTTGGGGAGATGAGTTGGAATTTGAGGATGGAATGTGGAGAAATAATTTTTTATAATGATGAAGGATGATCAGGATGAATTTTTTATAGATTATCACATCTTCTTAAGAATAATAATTACTATAGTGGGGTGATTATAACGACCCACATCATTTCGAGTTATGAATTTTGGAAGAAAATTGAGCTTCTCATTTGGTGGATGAATAATTCAAATAACTATGTGTAAAATAAAGATATTATCTATTTATGAATCTTTGATATGATATTTTGTGCATGAGATAAATATCAGTTGGTGACTCAGAGCATGGGTGATCAGTAGGGGAATCCTAGAGCAACCATGGCTACTACAATAGACACTAGCTAGCCAGTGGGGTGGTTAGTATCCCTAAAACCCAAAATACCCATTTAACTACTAGTGATCCTACATTGAGTGGTAATTGGATTATCAGATAGCTCATGAAACCTAACTAGCAAGCCAATAAGGTGTGTTGGGTGGCTCTAAACAATGTGAATTTCAGTCTTTTGGTCACAAAACTCCACTCATGATTATTATTAATGGGTAAATTTTTTTGAATTCCATTCATATATAATCCTCTATTATCCTAAATTTATGATAACTATTTTATTTGGGGGGTATCATCAAAAAATACATTGATAAATCCAAGCGAGATCCTTCATTCTTCATTAATCTTGACTCATTCTTCCTCATGCGGTGGATGATCATTTTTCCAAGCATTATAGATGATTCTTATTTCTATTTCAAAACCCTTATGATATGATGATATCCCAATTATATTAAAATTATATATCTCTATGGTTTTCTAGATCAAAAAAATATCTTTGGATTGTTTTTTATTAGAATATTGGATGAAAATTCCATCGGATCTTAGAGGAATTGTTTGATAGAAATGGGGATTTTCATCAACATGGATATAGGTTGTACCATGATGATGAATGAGTGTTTTTTATGGGAATTTCATTGAAGGTATATCACTTAGTGTTCCTTTAATGGATTTTGTTTGAATTGAGTTGTAGACCATTGTATCATGGAATCGAATTGATGATTTTGCAAAACCTAGATTTATCATTGCGCTGGGAGTGGCTAAAAATATATTATAATATTTTACACCAATGGGAGTTTTTAGAGAATAATGTTGGGAGAATTTTATAAACCTTCCATGGGTGGTAGGTCCTGGTTCCATCGTTGTGGTGATACTCGTTAAGGATTTTCATCAAGTATAACTTTCACCTTTGGTTGGGAGGTGGCCCATATTCGTTTAATTTATTATAATTTAGTTTTAATGAATTATTTTGGATTTCTACGGTATGATTTATAACCTCGTGATGATTGATAGAGACTGAATGGACTAAGATGAACTTGGAAAAACTAGCTGGGATTTTCTTGGATGGGAGTTGGTTACATGTTGAGGTAAGTGGTCCAATGTACTCTACCCTAGAGTTTTATGAATGGTTTATTGTCATTAGGTACAATGTTTTACACATTGAGAGAATTAACACTTACATCATAATTGTATTATATAATTTATGTAATTCAACACCAGTTAATGATATGTAGGTCAAAAATAATTCAAGACCCCATGAACAATGTTGATAAACAAAGTGGAAAGGGTCATGATGAATCCGTGTTCACCGGCTTGAACACTTTTGGCATGTGTGTGTAGCTGATGAGAATCATGCTTGATATTGATTATATATGGCGAACCTTCTTTTTATAACATGACTATTACTTCATTTTTAATATAAATATTATATAAGAGTTAAAATCTAGGATACAAAGGTTTAGTTTCTTGGGAAAATTATGATCATAAATCACTTATACACAACAAATCAAAAATAATTATTTAATCCCTTATTATTTAACCTTTTAAAATCTCATTTTATCCTTAGTACATATATTCACCTAATGATATACATTAATGAAAGGGGTGAGATAAAATCCAAGAAGAGGAGGAATAAGGGAAATAAATCAATATGGAATGAGTGAGAATAATCCCCATCATCATATCATAATCATATGATCATCATAATTATCATGAGAGAAACATTTGATAATGTCCTAGAATGCTGTAATGCATAAAAATGAAACATCATATACTACTGGTAAAATACCACACATATTTGTGAACAAAGATAACATCATGTTAAAGCATAACATATGTTCATAATCAAAAAATAATCTTTGAAAAAATATAGAACATCGTGTTCTTGCATAATACGCCTTATCTAATGAGATATATCACATTACCCAATGAATTAGAGGGCTATGCAATTCTGAGCCCACCGAACACATCATAATATTTACATAATCATCCATGCTACATAGAACATGTAAAAATAATAGTCATATAATAAACCCATGTAAGAGAATGGGTTTTATAAGGATTTCATAAATCATACACTTCTAAATAATACTTTTAGTTCCCAAATTAATATATAAAATCATACATGGATATAAAGCATCATTATTATTGGGTGTACAAGAGACATTTCAAGAGGATTAAAATAATATGTTTTAGAAATCTAAGTCACTATAATTTTTTTTATTAAGAAACATTATGAAATTATAGGAAAATTTATATCCCTAAAATAAAAGTGAAAGGAAATATGAAGGAAATAATATAAACATTCATATAGTGGAAGAGAAGATAACCCAAAGAAAGGAATTGGGTTTGAGAATCCCATTACCTTAAGTACTGTTTTTCCTACTTTTCTGCCTTATTAAAAAATATTTAAATAAGGGAATTATTTTAATTTTGTCTAATATTTATCCATTATAATTATTTTATTCTTTTTTATAATATTCATG
Source organism: Viscum album (assembly GCA_963277665.1). Classification (NCBI taxonomy): domain Eukaryota; kingdom Viridiplantae; phylum Streptophyta; class Magnoliopsida; order Santalales; family Viscaceae; genus Viscum; species Viscum album. The sequence continues at coordinate 101,031,956 of OY728153.1, read as the reverse complement.
AATTGTTTTGATATAATGTTTTTATAAACTTTTCTCATTTTGATTCGATTTTTCAAATTTTGATCAAAGTTGTTATAAATAAGTATAATTAATTCCAAAATCTTAAAATAAATGTAATTAAATATTTATATATTATATATAGTTCATTATATAGATTAATTGTTATTATTATAAGTGTTTAAATGGAAATTTCTCTATTGGTGGTTAACCAACCATTGACAACACATTATCGAAAGAGCAAGAAAGAAAATTTTGAAATATATAGATTTTTCAAATATGATACTTGCATTAAATTAACATCATTAATTTCATGTTAACATAATGAATAATTAATCTTAAATGGTTTTAATTTAAAATTGGTGGTTAGAAAAATAAATAGAATAAGAAAAAAAGAATATAAGAGTTGATTGCTATGAACTTAATCCTCAGTGTAGCTTCTCTTGCATGACAGTAAAACTCCATAGAAGTTTGGAATTAGATTACTCCAAAACATCCCTAAGGATTTTAAGGGGATTTATAGGATGTATTTTGGCACATTTTAGGCTTTTAAAAGTGGGGTATGTGTGGTTTTCCAAGGTAAGAGAGAGGGTTATTAATACTTGAAGAGAGGGTAATTTTTTGAATAAAATATTAAATAAAATAATATATCAAAGGTAAAAATTGTAATAGTGATTTTTATATTATAAGTCATATATAATATTTAATTTAATAATTTAAACCTATTTATAAATTTAATTCATTATTTTATTGAAAATTATTTTTGGAAAAAAGAAAAACTGTTAATTTAAGGGATGAATTTTGAATTTAGGTTTTAGAAAATGTTTTTTTGGTTTGGAATTAATGTTAATTTTATTTTAATGACACAATTTAGAAATTAAATATATCATGGCCTAACATCATATTATAGAAAGGATTACGTCATTTTTACATTGTTTAATGATGTAATTTAAGTTACATCGGTTATGTGGAAAACTGTATTTTTACTATTCACTAGAAAATTGAAGTATTTTAGAAAGTTATAAAAAAATAACCATTGTATAATTTCAAAATGATAATTTTAAAAATGACATTAAGTTTACTAAAATAAATATCTAATATATTTAATATTAATTTTTAATCCAAAAATTATGATTTTTTATGAAATTATTATAATAGATTTTATTAAAAATGTTCTTATATTTTATTTAAGTTTTTTAATAATGATATATATTTTTCAGAATTATAATATTTATATTAATAATGTTAAATATTATTTATATTAAATTTTATTATTTTGAGGTCAAATTACTATTCCAACAGCCTGGTTACTATTCCCAATGGCCAGGTTACTATTTACAACAGTCATGTTACTATTCCAATAGCCAAATTAGTATTCCAATGGCCCCTTTATGAACAATAAATACATAATCATTATTTAAATCAATATTCAACTCAATTCCTCTCTAGGATCTATATTTACATTTTCCATGATTTTGATTGGTTTACTAATATTTGTTTTCTTTTCTACATTGTTGTTAGTGGGGGCGATGATTCTAATAGACTGGGGTGATCCATACCTTTCCATTTTAACTTTTCTATTTTATATTTTTTTCCAATTTTATTGTGTGAAATTTTAATTGGTTTCATTGATGATTAATGGTATAGTGTTTATTAATTAAATAAATTATTTTCAGTTTCTTTATATATGTAATGTTATAACACATATTTATTTCAAGAGACTATTATCATTTATAAACTATTGGTTTTTACATTCTTCCCCCTTTAGAAATTTCCTCACCAAATTTTCAACTCATATTTTTACATGAGAATAGGTGAGGGTACTTTTGTTTCATTGTTTCCTCTGGTTCCCAAGTTTCCTCTTCATACTTATTATTCATCCAAAACACTTTGACAAGGTGAGTTGTATTGTTGTGTAAAACTTTGTATCTACAATCCAATATATTCATATGCTTCTCTTCATAAGATATGTCATTTTCCATTTTTACGACCTCTATATTCAGTACTTATGAGGGGTCAGGTACGTACTTCCTAAGGAGAGGTACATGTAACACATGACAAAGTTGATCCATATTTGGTGGAAGTGAAATATGAGAGGCCATTGATCCTATGTGATCAAGGATATCAAAGGCACAAATATACCTAGGTCTAAGATTCTGTTTCTTTTCAAACCACATGAATCTCTTCCATAGTGATATTCAATGGAATAATTTGTATCCAAATTCAAACTATATATCCCTTTGCTGGTTTTTAGAATAACTATTTTTCTGAATCTTGGAAACTTTTATATGTTGTTGGATGTCTTGAACCTTCTTTGTCATCTCATGCATAAGGTCAGGTCTAATAATCTTTAATTTTCCAATATCATCCAAACATGTAGGGGTTCTATATCACTTCCCATACATTTATTTATATAGATCCATTTGAATATGTGAGTATAAGATATTGTTAATGGATAACTCAAATAATATGATATGTTAATCTAATCCACCTTTATATTCCATTGGAAATGATATTAGCATATCCTTGAGTGTTTAAATATTCCTTTCATATTGGAAATCATTTTGTGGTTATAGGCTGAGCTGAAATTTAGTTCAATACTCAATTAATATTGGATACTTATCTAGAATTTATATGTGAACCATGGATAATGATCAAAGATTATCAAATTTAGAATAAATGTAGCCTCACCAATTACTTTATGTATATCATGGAATGTTTTTCCAATGAGATATATTTCTTAATGGGGCAGTCCTGTTGAGTTAATCCACCAAAAACCATATTGCACTATTTCCATTGAATATATTCTGAAGAATAATGACAAACTACATGGTGTAATTATCCCATTTCCAAATGGGTATAGGAAATGGTTGCATCATACATTTGTACCTTTTTCACTCTTATTTAACATGTTGGCATACCAAAACCTTTTATATATACTCTACAGTCTTCTTCTTCATCTTTTCCTACTAAATGAGATCTCGAAGATCATATCACATCTCGGTAATTTCCGAAAAGATAGAGAAATATGAGCTATGTGAATTATCCAATAGCTATTTCTCTATCCTAGGTGATAAAGACACACAAATACTCATTTAAAAATGAATCATAGAATTATTATTGATGTGTAACTCATTCAGATTCCATTCCATTACTGGTTTATCCTTCTTTTCTAACTCCAAATATTCCCTTTATGCCTCATTTATTTCATATTGGATAGATGGCTCGATAATATTTGGTAATTGTAGGATGTATTAAATGGAATTATAATGTCTAGATCTATCATTTTTTATATCTATGAAGATTAGGTATTTATCAATCTACCTCATGGATAAAGTAGTAGGTTATTTTCTCATAAGAGATTAAACTACCATGTTTTTCTTTCCCAAATTGTAGTGAATAGAGAAATCATAGTCCTTAATTTTCACTAACCATATTCTTTGATGCATATTAATTTCCTTCTATTTGAATATATACATTAAACTCTTATGATTGGTATATATCTCACACTTCTCAATATAGATATATTGCTGTAAAATATTAAAGGTGAATATAATAGCTTACAACTATAGATCATGTGTTGGTTGTTTTTTCCCATGTATCTCTAACTTTCATGAGGCATATGAAATCATTTTATCATTCTTCATGAGACACAACCAAATAATTTCTTGGAAGATTTACATTATGTCACAAAACCTTCTCTACTTGTTGGTAGTGTGAGTACAAGCATAATGATTAGCCTCTTCTTGAGATACTTAATGATTTTCTCATATTCTTTCATCCAGACATACTTTACCCATTTTTGTGTTAACATAGTTAGCAGGCTAGATAATCATGATAAACTTCTCAAAAAATATCAGTAGTACCCTACTCATCCAAGAAATCTATGGATTTCTATAACAATGGAAGATTCAATCCATTCCTCAATTGCCTTTATCTTGGAAGGGTTGACATATATTCCGTCAATTATGATCATGTTACCTAAGAATGTGACTTTATATAACCAAAAATCACACTCTTTAATCCTAGAATACGTTTTCTCCATCCAAAATTTCACCAACACAATCCTTAGATGCTCTTCATGTTTCTATTTCCTATTGGAGTAAATGATAACATCATCGATAAATACTTCAATTTTTTTTCAAGGTATTCTTTAAAGACTATATTCATCAAATCCATAAAGGTTTCATGCACATTATGAAGTTTGGAGTGCATCACTATGAACTCATAGTGCCCCATAACATGTATGGAAGGATGTCTTTTGAATATCTACCTTGTTTAATTTTAGACGATGATATCCTGAATGAAAATCCACCTTTTATATGTACTAATATTTTTATACTTGTTAAAATATGTCATCAATCCTTGGTAGGGGATACCTGGTATTTATGGTGATATTATTAATCTCCTGGTAATCAATACAAAACAAACCATTTTATTAACAAAGATAACTAGTTCACTCCAAGGTGATGCACTAGGGTGTATGAACCCTTGGTGAAAATTCTATTTTAGCTGATTCGTTAACTATTCATGTTTTATTGGGGCTATCCTCTAGGGTATTTTTGATATAAGAGTGGCTTTGGGTATGAGAAATATTGAGAACTCTACCATAGGATCTGGGGGAAATCTAGGTAAATCTTTATGAAATAAATCAATATATTCCCTCCTAATGGTAATTCCCCCCAGGTTGATACCTTCCTTTGGATTAACCATTTTATAACGGTATGCTACTTCCTAAGGTATAAACACCTACACCAATTATGGATTTTCCAAAAGAGATTTATGATCTCCCTTTCATTTTTATAGGATCATTGGATGGTTCAAAATATGAAATGAAATTTCCTTTTCCCAATATTTGATGTGTGCTCTAGATAATGGGAGAAAGTCCATGCCAGAATAGTGTCAAATTTCACTAATGGAAGGATTATGTGATTGAATGGAAGAATATTCCCACATATGCTAATAGGAGAAGAGTCCAACACTTGAGTTGCAATGATATCACAAAATGGTGTTTTTATAGACATATCTACCTCAAGTCATCAGGGCTTCGATTCAATAGATCCAGAAAACTCTAAGGATATACAGGAATGCACAGAACCAGAATTAAATAAAACATTTTACATTTTTGAGTGAATAGGAAGTTTACATTGTACAACATTATTTTCATGGTTCACTTCAGTAGAAGGGATGGAATAATATTTATATTTCTCATTTGTATTTCTTGGTTGTTGACACTGATTACCCTCAAAGACCCATGGTTTAGTGCACTGGGTTGAATAGTTCCCTTTCTCCCTATAGTTGAAGCATTGAACCATGGGTAGTGTATTAATAGGTTCCTTCACTTCATCCATCTTGTTGGTCATCTTCTTCATGTCACTTCAGTATTCATGAGATTAATGGACCTATTCCTCACACTTGAAGAATTTCTATATTTCATTAAGGCAATACAAATTATTTTTCTTACCAAATTTTTGACATTTTGGTAGTTGGATCCTCTTTCCTCCTTTTGGATTTGACCCAAAAACTTGAAACTGGATTCTTCTCTACTTATCCACATATATAAATTTACAATCTCCAAAATCCATATCTAAATTAATAGTGCATCAGACCACTTATTCATAACTCCTAATGTCCTAGATACCCATAAAATTTCAAATGTGTAGTTTAAAACAAATAAAGAATCTATATATTTTTATATCATTGTTGATAACAAAACTGAAGGTGTATCTTGGAATAAGTGTTAATTTTTCGTCTCAAACCCTGAAAAATTTTCCTTTCTCTTTTCCTTCAACTATATGAATTATCTCTTTATATTTGTTTAAATAGATTGAGGAAAACACTTGTTAAGAAATATTTTCTTAATTTATTCCCACTCCTTATCTTCTATTTCATCCCTTGAATTTGTGTTATTTATCATTTCCCACCATTGATCAACCTATATATCTAAATGATAGATGACTATAGTCACATTATACTTCTTAGAATAACAGATCATAGAGAATATTTTCTTCATCGAGTTACCCCACTATTCTATAACAATTGGATCAGATGATCCACTAAACATTGGTTGTTGTTTTCTTTATAAAATACATTATATCTAGTTGATCCTTATTTGGAAAAGGAGTAAATTTGACATGGTTCATGTTATTATTCACAACTTGAGAAAATTGGGAAAGAATCTCCATGATGTTTTGAACTCCACCACCAATTTCGTTTTGGATGTCAATTAAGAAATCATTGTATTGTACCTCACATGGGTTGTTGCCTATGTTTCTCTGGGTTCCCATCATTTTCTAAAATAGAAAAGGTTTTAATGAAATATAAGTCAAAAATAATTAATAAATAATTTATTATTTTATGAAATTAACATAAAATAAATACCTTACAGAATACCTATGTGGTCATTTTTTCTAAAATAACGTTTCATGTATATTTTCATATACTTAGACTTATCCTAATGGTTTTAAATAAAGTTTTCTAATCCTAATTCCCAAATTAACTAAACCATAGCTCTGATATATACTATAGTAAACCTACTTTTTCTTACATGAATATTACATCATTTTTAAGGTGAAAAACATATAAACATTATAATATAGGACCTAAAGGATTAGTGTCATTAGAAAATTATGATCATACATTACATATACATAATAAATCATAACAATTTATTTATATCATTCTAATTTAACCTTCAAAAGGATCACATTCTATTAGGTAAATGCAGTCACCTGAGGATATACATCAACATAAATGGTGAGATAAAATCCCAGTAAGAGGAGTAATAAATAAAATGAATCAATATTACATGGGTGAGAATAATAGTCATCAAAATATCATAATAATGAGGAAAACATTTGATGAATAAATGGAATGTAAAGATTCATAAGAATGAAACATCATGTCATAGTTTTCAAATACCATAGAGTGTTGTGAATAAATATAGAATGATGTTCACACAAAAGGTAAGTTCATAATCATGACATCATCATTGTGAAAAAATATAGCAAAATGAAATTCCACTTTTACAAGGAGATTATCTATAGGGGGGCTTCACTAATGAACTCGATACTGGAAAAACAAGATAGAAAACCTACTCCAGCTCTGAGAACCTTCGCTGATGTGGTTTCTGGAAGAACTACTGAGAACACTGATCCTTGAGAAAATGATTTAGCGGTCTTGAATCTTTGCATCAACCATAGAAACATTTGTTATCGATTAAAACTGATGGTCACTCTCTAAAAAAATGAGTAAAAAATTATTTCTTTAGATTTATGATTTTTGTTGTTGTGATGTTTTCCAATCACATACCATTTATTAAATTCTTAAGAAATTATATTGAAAACAATGGATTTTTGGGTTTTTATATTGGTCTTTTTAATTATTAGAACACTTATTTTTGACATTCAAACGAGGATGATTCTTATAGAATTTGGGTGAGGTGATCATGGTTTTTTGGGCTTGTTTTATGAAATTTATCAAATGGAATTGGATTTTGACCCCTTTTCTAAGTATCCCATTATTTTGATTTGTATTCTCTCCCATGGGCTACCTCTACACTTTCATTAAAAAACATCATAGTTTACGATTTCCAGGCTCATTGACAATCAATTGAAGATTGGTTCAGTGATTAAGAATCTCTCAAGACCATCTGTTGTTAGAATTTCTATTGAAATTGATGTTTATTAGGACCTTCCTTCCCAAATTTGGATTCATAATGGTGAGTATGGATTCTTTCATGATGTTGTTTATGGAAGGCTACTCGATAACTGTCATTTCTATATTAAGATTTTAAATTATCAGAAGGAATGTAAATATGATTCCTTATGCCCCTGAGGAAAATAATGTTACTTGGGTAGAAAAAGAAAAGTAGTAACATAGAATAGAATAGTTTAATGTTAGTAAAGTAGCTAATGTTGATGCCTCTAATGTACCTACCAGACGGAAATCGATCGATGTGAACATGAATATTATGTTATAAAATGAACATACATCACAACCTGTATGCCATTATATTGAAATGTTAGGAAATTTTTATGATATTACTACTACCATAAGTTCCATCACTATTTGTTCCCACCTGGTGGAGGAGCATGAGAAAAACTTTGAATAAAATGATACAAGAGATAAGGAACATGGTGACCTCTCTGATTTAAGTGAATCCTTACTAAAGTCTGATGATCAATTTAATCAATTTGAGGAATTATTCCTTAAATCAAGCACTAAAAATGGAAAAAAACTAGTGGGGAATGATGATGGATACATTACCCCAAATACTTGAAAATGGGGAAGCGTAGAGAATACTCTCGCCTCAAAAGAAAAATTTTCACAAGATATCTGGAATCTATGTGACGCCTCATGTAACGGCCCGAAATTTTGAATAAATCTTGTTCCCTAATTTCATGTGTTATTTTATTTTATTTTTATACTCAACAAAAATGTTTTATTTGATAAACATGATTATAATGAGACCAGTGGGTTTTGACTGTTATATGACCATCGGTCAATATGACCACTGTAAACAAAATGTTTTGATTATTGTCTCCAAATATAAGTAATCTTGGTTAACTATTATAGAAAGAAGATTTGATGGCCTCACCTAGTAGTCTTGGACCGATCGAAGCCCATCTAACAGAGCTTGGGAAGGAGGTAGCACCATTGGGCTTTGCTCTGGACCAAATCCAAGCTGAACATCATCATGTGAAGCTAGAACGGAATCGTCTTCGTGAAAAGTTCAAACTGATAGAAATTACTACTCGGGCAATGTTGACTGAGCCGCCCCAAGATTCTATCACCCTAGCACACCTTACTCTTAGATCCTATGCTGGTATTATAAGGGGCTATGTAATGAGACCATAACTACCTTGTGTAATCCTTGTTTTAAATAAAAATTGGGATTTCTTATTATGATGATGTTTATGAATTTTCAAATGACTGGATAAAAATAGTATGCATATTTTTGATGAATTTTCAAAAGGATATTTAAAAAAAAAATATTTGTGTAAACCTTAAATAATTTAAAATGTGTAATGATTCTCAAAAAATGGTCTTCTACAATTATGTCCAGTACAAAATTTAGAGTTTAATAAGATCAACTTGATTTTTGATGAATAGTAAATTATGAATAGTGATATTATGATTAGGATTAGTAATATGACCAAATGGATTAGTAACCTCACTTAAAGAAAGTTTTAAAATAATCTAGACACCTTGATTAAGTAATGTGATTCAATAAAATGGTTAAATAACGGTTTCATAAATTATTATTCATGTATTAGTTTTTTCGGGTGAATGGTGTTTTTAATTAAAAATTTAATTAAAAATAATTAAAAAATTATTTTTATAAAAAGGACTTTATTTTTGAACTCAGAGCATCAATATTATGTTATGGTAATTTTTGGGGTTTTTTCTGAAGAAATGAATTTTCGGTGAATAGTGTTTTTATTTAAAAATAAATTTAAAAATACTTAGAAAATTATTTTTATAAAATGGAGTTCATTTTTGAAATCAGAGCATTGATATTTAGTTAAGGTGAATTTTTGGGATTTTTCTGAGAAAGATGAATTTTTCATTGAATAGTAAAAATGCAGTTTTAGGGTTTCGGTATGTTTAATGACATCATAGCTGTGTCATGATGATGTCATGAGATATTTTAAGGGTTGGCCGGCCAAGGGTGATGAATTATTGTTGTGGGGGCCCCATGTGGCCTAACTCCATAGTAAATTCCAAGGGAGAGCACATGGGTTTGAGAAAAGCACATGTGAGGTGTCCCTTGGCCATTAATGCCTTGTCCCCTCACTTTCCCTATAAATACCAAGCCCTCCTCTCATAAATTCGACTCCCCACTCTTCCCCGACAAAGTTCTGGTCTCATTACCTCCCAAGGAGTCCTCCTAAGGTTCCCCCAAGCCCTCAAGGTCCCAACCATTGAGGTTTAAGAGTTACATTTTAAGGTAAGGGATCCGACCTCTCTCTTTCATTTCAAGTAATCTCTTTTATGTCATTCCTTTTATGCTCCATGTTCTTATGTTGGAGGATGTTCTTTTATACTACTATTACTTCCCTTTTCATGTTAATATAATGAGAGATCCCCTCTTACTCTCATTATTTCGTTTTATGAGGTTTTAAGTGGCGCCGTTAGGCTGCCGAATTTTTTGTAACGGATTCTTTCTCCCTTCTCATTTTTCAAGATCTATTTTCATGTAAAGTATTTCATGTTCCTTTTTTTATTATGTTGGGGTATGATATCTAAATTTATCATACTGATCTTTTATGATCATATGATGAGAGACCCCATTTTATCGCTTCAATTCAGTATTTTGAAGTTTTAAGTGGCGCCGTTAGGCTGCCGAAATTTTAAGTGGTTCTTCACCCTTCTCGTTTTGAAGTTCTACTTTCATGTCAATTCATTCAAGTTCCTTTTTGTTATGTTGGGGTATGATCTCTATATATATCATACCGGACTCTTATGTTCATATTATGAGAGACCCCATTTGACCTCTTCAATTCAGTATTTTGTTAAAGTTTAAGTGGCGCCGTTAGGCTGCCGAATTTTTAAGTGGTTCTTCACCATTCTCGTTTTGAAGTTCTACTCTCATGTCAATTCTTTCAAGTTCCTTTCTATTATGTTGGGGTATGACCTCTATATCTATCATACTGGACTCTTATTTTCATATGATGAGAGACCCTATTTGACCTTGTCCATTCAATTTTGTTGAAGTTTAAGTGACGCCGTTAGGCTGCAGAATTATCACAAGAGAAATCTTTTTTTTCTTCCTTTCATGTTTTTCATTTCATATGGTATATTTTAAAATTTCATTACCATGTTCTTAAATCCCTTATATTTTGTCCCTCTACGATTTTATGGGTCATTTATGAATTTTTGACCCATATCCCCTCTCTTCTCAATGTTTTCTAAAACCTTGTAACATAGCCGTTATGCTGCAGAATTTTTGTCTCAAAATGCCTCTCTCTTTTTCTCAAAATTACTTCATGTTATTAAGTGAATACTCAAAATTATTATTTCTACAGGGTTATTCACATATATACAAAAATTTTCTATTTTAAATTCTGGGATTTACATACATGATACCCGCTTTCCCTTTCCGTGGGTTTAAAGTAACGTAAAGATCATGTCTTTAAAGCAGTTTTTAAAACGTTATGATTATGAAATGAAACCCATTTATTTTATGATATATGGGTTATCTATGAAATGTTTGATGATGATATATGTGGCTCACATGATAATAAAGGCAAATTTTAGGGTGTGCCCTGATAGCGCTCCAATGCATTGGGTAAAGACTTAATCTCTAGAGATGACCATTTTAACGACGCCTTGGTGAATAACCTTGGTAATTTTAACGACACCTTGGGGATGGACCTTGGTGAAACGAAACAATTGTCAATATTAAATGTTGTAGCCACATATTCAAGTTATAAAAAATGTTATTTTTATTATGATGTATCTCATGATTTCATTCTCATTCCTTAATGTTATTTTCATGACCTTATTGAAGTATCTCAAGTTCACATGTAAAATGTTTCTCTGGTTTCTCTTACTGGGCCTTCTGCTCACCCTTTCTTTTGGTGTATGTCCCCAGGTTATGAGATGCAGTAATGAACCTAGGATGAACTTGAGGAGAAGCCTTTCAAGTGTTTTAGAAGAATGTTTTTTTATTATGTTCCTGGTTTCCAAGACACTGAACCTTAAAGATCCTCGGTTTTGTAAAATGTAATGAAAGTTTATGTGATAAAAAAGAGGGATGCTATAGTTGGTATCAAAGGATGGTTTAGTTATTTGTGGAAATTAGGATATGAAAACTTTAGGAAGAACCCTATAAAAAATTTTAAATATAAGAAATCTTCCTAGTATTTTGGTGAGTATTGAGTAAAGGGTTTCCAAGAAAATACATCCCTGTCTGGATACGAGCAGGTAGAGGTGGCTCTGGCACAGATGTACATAGGGGTAAAACTCGAAAACACCGCTTTGAGCTAGACTCGAACGGGAACTGGTACACGACAACGGGCCTTTCTGCACTCTTGGTTACGACACTCCCGGGGGATATGCTTTGGTAAATTCATAAGCTTAGTATGAACCATTGTTAAAGGAACAAAGATAAAATAAAATAAAGATTCACATAAGAATATATGATCATGGATAACCTAGAAGGGAACCTAGGGGATCACAAGTTAGGGTATACTTTACTTCTACATGTTATCCTTAGATGCTTTAAGTTTCTTTTCATGATTATTGGCTTAGTATTTAAGCCCCTAACTATAGCTTCTTTTCTTAGTTAACGGCGGGAAATGGAAGAACATGTCCCAACAACCAATGTGATAGGAAATGCTACGATTTCCGTATTAATACGACAAAGATGATTAGGGGATTAAAAGATGATTATTATTTTGGAAGACGTTCACTATTTTGAGGAACATATAAGATCAAGGTAAATAGATTACTACGGTGTCTTCATTGAGGAGTAAGGTTGACTTATATTTTGAAGAATCAATGAATTTAAGGTGGCCTTATAGTAATTTAGGTTACTTACGGGAATGATTAACCTATCTTGGGTAAAATATGTTTAGGTTAGCTACTTTTGTTATAAGATGTTAGGAGTGGTTGATGTTGTTTGGAGATAAACAATGAAGTTTATTTTGGAAGACTATGTTATCAAGTCCTTCTTTTATTTGGGTTTCAATCTTAGTTTGGTTTATTTTCAGGAATCTTAAGGACCATTATTTACGGAATGGTCTATAATGAACATTGGGTAGTACCATGGAACTTTGAAGATTTAAAAGTAGTTTCCATTTCTATGGGATTCTTTTTGAAGATTTGTTTTACCTTACCCATTCTACTTTTGGGGTAATGTTTAAAGATAGAAGAAATAGATAGTTGATCTTTTGTGGATCATGTGATTCTCTAGATGATGATTCTTGTGTTTTGACGAGACCAAGTAGTTTTGAATGCTCATCATTTGGAGAAAAGATTAGTTTTGGTAGAAACTTATTAATGTATGAAACTCTACATGAAGGTAGATATATTTCCTTATGTTTTTGTTCTATGTTGTAAATGAATTCCTCAAAGTTATTAAAAGGAACGTAAAACAAAAACGTTGTTGGTTTACGTTTCCTACTAGGTAATCAAAGACTGCTTACACACATCATAATTTTGGGATTTTCTGGTGGTTAACTTCCCCTAATCATGTTTTCTATCACTCTCCTTTAAGAACTTTACCCTTTGTTTTCTCCTCCATGTCCATATTTCCTACATGGAATCCTAGTATGAGTAAACTCGGGTGGCCTTTGTACTTCCTTTTCTTTATTTTAAAGTAATGGTGTTACTGACTCTTTTTCCGATATGGGACTTTAAATGAAATTTCAAAACCCAATTTTAAAAATTGCGAGGACGCAATTTCTTAAGTGGGGAAGATTTAACGGCCCGAAATTTTGAATAAATCTTGTTCCCTAATTTCATGTGTTATTTTATTTTATTTTTATAATCAACAAAAATGTTTTATTTGATAAACATGATTATAATGAGACCAGTGGGTTTTGACTGTTATATGACCATCGGTCAATATGACCACTGTAAACAAAATGTTTTGATTATTGTCTCCAAATATAAGTAATCTTGGTTAACTATTATAGAAAGAAGATTTGATGGCCTCACCTAGTAGTCTTGGACCGATCGAAGCCCTTATAACAGAGCTTGGGAAGGAGGTAGCACCATTGGGCTTTGTTCTGGACCAAATCCAAGCTGAACTTCATCATGTGAAGCTAGAACGGAATCGTCTTCGTGAGAAGTTCAAACTGATAGAAATTACTACTCGGGCAATGTTGACCGAGCCGCCCCAAGATTCTATCACCCTAGCACACCTAACTCTTAGGTCTTATGCTGGTATTATAAGGGGCTATGTAATGAGACCATAACTGCCTTGTGTAATCCTTGTTTTAAATAAAAATTGGGATTTCTTATTATGATGATGTTTATGAATTTTCAAATGACTGGATAAAAATAGTACGCATATTTTTGATGAATTTTCAAAAGGATATTTTAAAAAAAATGTTTGTGTAAACCTTAAATAATTTAAAATGTGTAATGATTCTCAAAAAATGGTCTTCTACAATTATGTCCAGTACGAAATTTAGAGTCTAATAAGATCAACTTGATTTTTGATGAATAGTAAATTATGAATAGTGATTTTATGATTAGGATTAGTAATATGACCAAATGGATTAGTAACCTCACTTAAAGAAAGTTTTAAAATAATCTAGGCACCTTGATTAAGTAATGTGATTCAATAAAATGGTTAAATAACGGTTTCATAAATTATTATTCAAGTATTAGTTTTTTCGGGTGAATAGTGTTTTTAATTAAAAATTTAATTAAAAATAATTAGAAAATTATTTTTATAAAAAGGACTTTATTTTTGAACTCAGAGCATCGATATTATGTTATGGTAATTTTTGGGGTTTTTTCTGAAAAAATGAATTTTCGGTGAATAGTGTTTTTATTTAAAAATAAATTTAAAAATACATAGAAAATTATTTTTATAAAATGGAGTTCATTTTTGAAATCAGAGCATTGATATTTAGTTAAGGTGAAATTTTGGGATTTTTCTGAGAAAGATGAATTTTTCAGTGAATAGTAAAAATGCAGTTTTAGGGTTTCGGTATGTTTAATGACATCATAGCTGTGTCATGATGATGTCATGAGATATTTTAAGGGTTGGCCGGCCAAGGGTGATGAATTATTGTTGTGGGGGCCCCATGTGGCCTAACTCCATAGTAAATGCCAAGGGAGAGCACATGGGTTTGAGAAAAGCACATGTGAGGTGTCCCTTGGCCATTAATGCCTTGTCCCCTCACTTTCCCTATAAATACCAAGCCCTCCTCTCATCAATTCGACTCCCCACTCTTCCCCAACGATGTTTTGGTCTCCTTACCTCCCAAGGAGTCCTCCCAAGGTGCCCCCAAGCCCTCAAGGTCCCAACCATTGAGGTTTAAGAGTTACATTTTAAGGTAAGGGATCCGACCTCTCTCTTTCATTTCAAGTAATCTCTTTTATGTCATTCCTTTTATGCTCCATGTTATTATGTTGGAGGATGTTCTTTTATACTCCTCTTACTGAACTTTTCATGTTAATATAATGAGAGATCCCCTCTTACTCTCATTATTTCGTTTTATGAAGTTTTAAGTGGCGCCGTTAGGCTGCCGAAATTTTTTGTAACGGATTCTTTCTCCCTTCTCATTTTTCAAGATCTATTTTCATGTAAAGTATTTCATGTTCCGTTTTTTATTATATTGGGGTATGATCTCTAAATTTATCATACTGATCTTTTATGATCATATGATGAGAGACCCCATTTGATCGCTTCAATTCAGTATTTTGATGTTTTAAGTGGCGCCGTTAGGCTGCCGAAATTTTAAGTGGTTCTTCACCCTTCTCGTTTTCAAGTTCTACTTTCATGTCAATTCTTTCAAGTTCCTTTTTGTTATGTTGGGGTATGATCTCTATATCTATCATAATGGACTCTTATGTTCATATGATGAGAGAACCCATTTGATCTCTTCAATTTAGTATTTTGTTAAAGTTTAAGTGGCGCCGTTAGGCTGCCGAATTTTTAAGTGGTTCTTCACCATTCTCGTTTTGAAGTTCTACTCTCATGTCAATTCTTTCAAGTTACTTTCTATTATGTTGGGGTATTACCTCTATATCTATCATACTGAAATCTTATGTTCATATGATGAGAGACCCTATTTGACCTTGTCAATTCAATTTTGTTGAAGTTTAAGTGACGCCGTTAGGCTGCCGAATTCTCACAAGAGAAATCTTTTTTTTTCTTCCTTTCATGTTCTTCATTTCATATGGTATATTTTAAAATTTCATTACCATGTTCTTAAATACCTTATATTTTGTCCCTATACGGTTTTATGGGTCATTTATGAATGTTTGACCCATATCCCCTCTCTTCTCAATGTTTTCTAAAACCTTGTTACATAGCCGTTATGCTGTAGAATTTTTGTCTCAAAATGCCTCTCTCTTTTTCTCAAAATTACTTCATGTTATTACATGAATAATCAAAATTCTTATTTCTACAGGGTTATTCACATATATACAAAAATTTTCTATTTTAAATTCTGTGATTTACATACATGATACCCGCTTTCCCTTTCCGTGGGTTTAAAGTAACGTAAAGATCATGTCTTTAAAGCAGTTTTTAAAACGTTATGATTATGAAATGAAACCCATTTATTTTATGATATATGGGTTATCTATGAAATGTTTGATGATGATATATGTGGCTCACATGATAATAAAGGCAAATTTAAGGGTGCGCCCTGATAGCGCTCCAATGCATTGGGTAAAGACATAATCTCTAGAGATGACTATTTTTACGACGCCTTGGTGAATAACCTTGGTAATTTTAACGACACCTTGGGGATGGACCTTGGTGAAACGAAATGATTGTCAATATTAAATGTTGTAGCCACATCTTCAAGTTATAAAAAATGTTTTTTTTATTATGATGTATCTCATTATTTCATTCTCATGCCTTAATGTTATTTTCATGACCTTATTGAAGTATCTCAAGTTCACATGTAAAATGTTTCTCTGGTTTCTCTTACTGGGCCTTCTGCTCACCCTTTCTTTTGGTGTATGTCCCCAGGTTATGAGATGCAGTAATGAACCTAGGATGAACTTGAGGAGAAGCCTTTCAAGTGTTTAATAAGAATGTTTTTTTTAATTATGTTCCTGGTTTCCAAGACACTAAACCTTAAAGATCCTCGGTTTTGTAAAATGTAATGAATGTTTATGTGATAAAAAGGAGGGATGCTATACCTCAACCCCTCTAGACCGAAGTAGCGAAATTACTAATTACATTTTCATGATCACAAGGAATAAAATATGGAGTGAATGAGTAGTTTAGTATTCTTGAAGAAAATAGATACATAGATGTAACACAATTTACATTGGGAAACGTAACAAGATCAATACATAACCAAAACTAAAAACTGTATCCATGGAAACTCAATAAATGATCTCATATTCAAAACCTGTTGAAGGTAAACAATTGGAAGGGGTGAGGTAAAATTATTATTAAGGTTTACAAATAGATGAATCTTGAATCAATAACAACTGAATAATAAGCAACTAGGCATAGTCAATATAGAATGGTGAATAAATGAAAAACACACGCCTTTAATAAATTGAAAATGAAAATACATCCATAAGATTTGTCATTGTGAAAACCTCATGGATAGTAATAACTAAAAATGAATAAAGAGAATCCTTATTAATTGAAATTCATGTATCTGGAACACGATACCACAATACCATTTAAATGGTTTAAATCTGTGGGTAGAAACTAGTTTGATTTTTGGAAACAAACTTGAAGGGGTTTTCGCCAACTGATTTGTCTCATGAGACCCGTCGATGCATCGATGGGCTATTGTGGGCCCCACCCACCATTGCAAGTCCAAATATTTATTTATACATATATTTAATAAAGGTAAAACATTACTTCTCTATATATATATATATATATATTTTAGGATAAAGATTCATCAAAGGATGTTGACATAAATAAAGATACATTTAAATGAGACTATTGAAAAATTCTTGAGGAAATAATCCTTAATCATTCCAAAGTGTCCCATACCACCTTGAAACATTAACATAATAATACATTAGAATATAATTATAATAAGGAGACTCTATATATGATATAACAAAGGGAATTACATAAACCACAAGAAATAAATAAGTGGTGAAAAAGGCATATATCTCAAATTGTTGAAGTGTGAGGAGAAAAATCCATTTTACTTTAGAAAGAAGAGTTCTTTTGGTAAATCATTTTTATTTCCCATAAATCTGGTTTTAAAAATGTATATCCTAGAAAATAAAAGGTAAGGACATTAATATTAAATTTGTGGCATAAATGATATCCTACCGAAGTGAAATCATGTAAAAAGTGATTTTAAAGAATATTTAGAATTAAAACATTCTAGGGCGGTTTAAGGAATTAATTAAAGAGATTTTAAAGTGAAAAGTAATGTTTTATTTCATAAAACCATAAATGATCCAAAATATAATTTTCATGTTAAAATGTGTGATTTAAAAAGTTAAAATTGTCTTAACACAAATTTTAGAGTGAACATCAAAAATACGTAAGAATTTTAGAAGTTCCTTGAATCAAGCTTTCATTTCTGAAGAATTTTTGAAAGATTATTTTAAAACATGTAAATTACCACAAAATAAAGAATGATAATTACTGGTACACATATATAGGAATTTAAAATAGAATTTTTTAGGAGTAAATAAAAATAAATAAGAATTTCATTGAGGTGAATAGAGAATAAGAGCAACCTGAATGAAAATGGAGATTTCAGTAGAAAATACTTACTACTTTGTAATCAATTGAACCCTATGACCCAAAATTAATAGTCATAAATTGATAAATTTAATATCTTGAAAATAAGTAGATTCATGTTATGAACCATTAATGGGTAGTATACATACACCATACACATGTAATAGTATTGAATACAGAATATCTCAAAAATATGGAAGTGGGGTGAAGAAACCCTTACCAAGAATGTATCATTAGATTGAGGAAAAATAAATGACATAATTATGTGTGAAAAACATAAACCCACAAAATCAAAGTGGACATACATAATAAAAAAATCATAGGTCACTCAAAGATATTCGAGTAAAAAACAAAACCAATGACAGTGATGTTTAACTCAATGAATGGAAATTGAGGTAAGATATCTCTTACCTTAAGCTCGATGATGTTCTTGATTATTCTTAACAACCGGAATAATAAAATTTATCTTCATTAGCTAATAAGTACAGAACCTCATAAACATGTAATTGATATGGTATAACCTTATAAGGTTCATTCATGACCTTTTTGATTGGTTTTAAGAGATTCAATTTTATTGTTTTGGAAGCATTTTCTCCCTTGGTTTTCATGATTTGTTTACATGTATTAATGAATGAAAGTGTGTTTGAAATGTGGTTAAACATCCATAATTATTAATATATATTATTAGTGAAATTAAATAGATATAAATGATCTTATAATGATTTTTGGTTATATACTTGAGGATGATTCATTAGTTTAAAGTTATTGATAAATGCTAGGATTAACTTAGCCCATTTTGTGCACAATGAACTTGTTTGGTATTATTATTTTTTATTATGAGTGTTTAAGGATTCAAGAATATTGAATAAGGTAAAATAAATATATTATGATCTGGTTAAACCATAAAAAAGGTTTCATGACATGTATTTAGGAAAGTAATGCAAATTGAAAACCCGTTTTCCTTGAGTGTGATAATTTGACACATCTCAAACGGTGTTTGCATTTATATTATAAAAGTATAGGGAAAGAGTGATGATGATGAAATATTCCATTAGCACAATTAAATATCAGTTCATGTAAGGCATTGGAATTATCATATCATTATGATGAGGGGATATGAGAAAATAAGTAGAAAATAAAGGAACTCAAAATAGAATAAAATTTGGAAATCTCTCACGAAAATTCGGTAACCTAACGACGTCACTTAAAATTTTGTAAAATTATTTGATGAGATAAAGGTGGTATCTCATCAATATTAAATAATATGGTTAGTAAGGGGGGGTATCTAATGACATATCCCAACATAATCCAACGGAAATTAAAAATAATAACATAAAATGAGAGAAAATAAATAAAACAAAAGAGGATGTTTACCTCTTGATATCTTCATACTATGATCCTTCTTAAGGCCTTTGGTTTTGGACTTTTGGTGAGTCCAGTAGCTATAGGATGTAGGGAAGAGTCTTTCGAGGAGTATTGGGAAGAATATAGGTAAGGATCAAGGCTTGAGAGGTGTGGGTGGAAGAGGGAAATGAGGGTGGTATTTATAGTGTAGGAGAGGAGGTATTTTTCATTATTTTAATCATTATTATAATATTTTTTCTCAAAACTATGAATAATTTTAATTCATGTACCCAAAAATTATTATTTTAATCATTATATTTTTTTTAAATTAAATCATAGTAATGTTGGAAAATTAAAATTTTAAAGGTATAATTAGTTTTATATCGCATTGAAAAATTAATTAAGATCTCATCATCTCATTAACTTAAGAAAATAAAATAATAATATTTTTTACTATTCATATGGGTCATATTAAAATTCATATTACTATTCATTAAGGTATGTTACTATTCATAAAAAAATCAAAATGTTTTTACCAGACTCCAAATGACTTACCGATCACAACTCTAGATGACCATTTTTCAAAATTTAAAACATAAAAGAGGAAAAGTTGTGATTAACAACTAAATTATAAAAGCTATTGTTTTTAGAGAGTAAGTGTTTCATGCATTATAAATTAAATCTATTTGAAAATTATTGGGGTGTTACATTATTCCCTCCTTACAAAACTTTCATCCTCAAAATTTGAAATTGAACTTTGAAAGTTAATGGTTGATACTTGAAATTTACCTTGTGGGAAACCCACATAAAAAATATGGTTAAAATACACCCTTAATAAGAGTAAGGGGAAATGCATCGATTACTACAAAACAATGAATTCTAATTGGGCAACCTGGTCATGGTAATAAAATAAAACCATCAAGTCGTAACATTAAACTCTAAAAACCCCATACAATGATCCAATTAAACCATTTTTCAAATGGTTAAAAAATGAGAGATATAATGATTCAACACATTATAATTAAGGTCTATAAATTTACTTGATGAAGTCATCACTAACACTTATTCAACAAGAAGCAGGTCTAAAATTCACATTCCAAACATGTGAATAACTTCCTCATGTATATTCTTGAAATATTGAAATAACTTGAATTGCCATAAAAACCATATTAGAAACAAACATTCTTCTATATTCTTTAAGTAAGATACATGTTATTGGATATATTACTTAAATACAAAAGTTTTGTAAACTCTATCTATGATAGCATAGACCACTTCTCGATAAGTCAAAAATCAGTTCCAAGGTACTCAGTATTTATCCTAATCAATCATTTCATCATCATTAACTCAACATCAGATATATATATATATTAAGGGTTATTTTCTCTCAATCATATATATATATATATATTTATATTTTAAACAAGTTTAACTTTCTTCTGAATCGCTTTTCCTTTGTACCATTCAACATATAACCACAAATCCTTAATGAAAGAGTACTACAGTACAATCCTTATATATATCATAATTCATATAACCAGTACATTAATGAAAAAATATTGAAATGACATGATTCTGGACTAGATATATTAATCATTCTACTTTATATGCGGTAGAATCATAACATTGTCACTATCCAAAACTAGCATTTGGGATATATTCCTTTGAAGATTGGGATATTGATTCGCATAGTGTCCCATCTACTTGCATTTGAATAATTGTACATTGGAAACCATTTTCTTACCCTTGAAATCATGTAATTGGTGTCCTTTTTCTCCACACTTGTAGAAAACTCCCATTCCCTTAAAGCATTTACCATTGTTATTCTTTCCACAATTTTCACATGTGGGAAAACTATTCTTTGACTTCTTCCCTTTATCCCCATATTTCTATGTCATCCTTTTATTCTTTTTCTTCCCTTAAAATCCACAGGACTCAGATAAGATATTACATACTTTTTTAACACATGATATTATTTCCTCATATCAAGAGGATACTTGGGATACAATCTTCTTTTGAAAAGATGGATTGAGACCATTATATATATGATCCTTATTATGCTTCGCGTCACGTGCATTGGTGAAGTTTTTATTCCTTTTTCTAGGCACTATTTCTAATCAATTTCTATATTATATATTATCTAATAAAATTTTGAACTCTCTAAAACCCTAAACATGGTATAACACATAGAATAAATTTAAGAATCGAAAATCCTAGAACCATATTCTTTGGTCACATTGGGGGAATAAATACTTCATAATGGTGGGAAAATAAAATGTGAATTATCCTAATCATATCCCCCAGGAATGTCAAACCAAGAGTGTATAAAGTCCCGTTGTTGTGTACTAGGATACCTCAGATCATGCCTGAAACTCTTTGTCATAGTTTTCACTTCTAGGTACATCTATGTCAGATCCACCTCTACTTATTTGAATCCATACAGGGATATATTAGCTAGAAAGATCCACATAATATATTACATACCAAAATTATAGGATGTTCTTGTTTATTTATCCTCATAGATCATCTTAAGACTTTATTCCATAACCTATGTTTTCTAAATATATTTCCCAAGGTTGTTACTAAAGATCCTCTGATACCAACTGTAATGCCCTGAACCCTCTAGACCAGAGCCGGTGCATTACCAATTACATTGGAATGATTACAAGGAGTCAAATCTCGAAGGATATAGTAGTTTAGTAATCTTGAATAAACTAGGTACATAGATGTAACTCATATTACATTGGGAAAGGTAACAAGATAAAATACATAATAAAAAATGTAAAACTGCATCCATGGAAATTCAATAAATGATCTCCTCTTCCAAACCTGTTGAAGGCAAAAAATGGAAGGGGCGAGATCAAACACAAAGGGTTACAAATAGCGGCATCATGAATCAATAATAACTGAATCATAAACAATTAGTCATGGTCAGTATGGCTTAGTGAATAAATTAAAAACATGCACCTTTAATAAACTGAGAATGAAACAACATCCATAGGTTTTTTTCATTGTAAAAACCTCATGGATAGTAATAATTGAAAACGAATAAAGAGAATTCTTATTAATTGGATATCATGTATCTGGCACAAGACACCACAATACCATTGAAACGGTTTAAGTCTGTGGGTAGAAACCTATCTAATGTTTGGAAACAAACTCAAAGGGTTTTCCCCAACAGATTTGTCTAATAAGACCTATCGATGCATCGAGGGGCAATAGCGGGCCCCACCCGCCACTGCATGTCCAAATAATTATTTATAGGTAGATTTAATACCTGTACAATATGCCTTCTCAATATCTGTATATATTTGAGGATATATATACATCAAACAATGTTTACATAAATAAATATACTTTTAAATGAGACCATTGAAAAAATATTCAGCAAATAATCCTTAAACAATCCAAAGAGTGAGGAGAAAAATCCATTTTACATTGGAAAGAAGAGTTCTTTTGGTAAATCATTTTTATTTTCCATAAATCTGGTTTTAAACATGTATTTACCATAAATGAAAAGGTAAGGATATTGATATTACATTTTAGGCATAAATGATATCCTACTAAAGTGAAATCATGTAAAAAGTGATTTTAAAGAAGCTTTAGAATTAAAAATTTTTAGGGCAGTTTAAGGAATTCATTAAAGTGATTCTAAAGCGCAAAGGAATGTTTTATTTCATAAAACCAGAAATGATCCAAAATATAATTTTCATGTTAAAATGTGTGATATAAAAAGATAAACATGGCTTAAAATATATTATTGAGTTAACATCAAAATAGGTAATAATTTTATAAGTTCATTGAATCAAGCTTTCATTTTGGAAGAATTTTTGAAAGATTAATTTTTAACATGTAAATTCCCTCAAAATAAAGAAGGATTCTGATTGGTACAAATATATAAGATGTTAACATAGAATTTATGATGAGTGAATAATAATAAATAAGAATTTCATTTAGGTGAATAGAGAATAAAATCAACCCGAATAAAAATAGAGGTTCAGGTAGAAAATACTTACTACATTGTAATCAATTTAACCCTATGACCATCAAATGAAACATTGAATATCATGAAACTAAATATATTTGTGGTATGAAACATTAATGGGAATTATACATACACTAAACACATGTAATAGTAGTGAATACATAATATCTCTTAAAGATGGAAGTGGGACGAAGAAATCCTTACCAAGAACATATCATTAGATTGAGGAAAAATAAATGAAATAATTATGAGTGACAAAAATAAACCCACACAATAAAATTTTATATATATAAGAAAAAAATCATAGGTCATTCACACATATTCTGGTAAAATAAAAAACCAATTATATTGATTTTTAACTCAACAAATGAAAATTGAGTTAAGATATCCCTTACCTTAAGCTCGAAGGTGTTCTTGATTGTTCTTAATGACCTGAATAATAAATTTATCTTCATAAAACAATAATTAAAGAACCTCATTAAAATTTAATTTATATGTTATAACTTTATTAGGTTCATTAATGTCCTTTTTGATGGGTTTTAAGAGATTCAATTTTATTGTTCCAGAAGCAGTTTCTTAATTCGTTTTCATGATCTGTTTACGTGTATTCCTAAATGGAAGTTTGTTTGAAATGCGGTTTAACATCCATAATTGTTAATATATTTTAATAGTTACATTAAAGAGATATAAATTATCTTATAATGATTTTGGTTTATATAGACAAGGATGATTCATTAGATAAAAGTTATTGATAAATGCTTGGATTACCTTTTCCCATTTTGTGCATAATGAACTTTTTTTGTATTATTATTTTTTATTATGAGTGTTTAAGGATTATAGAATATTTAATAAGGTAAAATAAATATATTAATATCTTGTTCAACCATATAAAAGGTTTCATGACCCGTATTTAGGATATTAATGAAAATTGAAAACCTATCTTCCTTGAGTGTGATAATTTAACACATCTCAGATAGTGTTTGCATTTATTTTATAAAAGTAAGGGTAAAGAGAGATGATGATGAAATATTCCATTGGCATAATAAAATTACATTTCATTTATGGTACTGGAATTATCAAAGCATTTGTATGAGGGGATATGAGGAAATATGTATAAAATAAAAGAACTCAAAATAGAAGAAAATTGATAAATCTCTCATGAAAATTCAACAACCTAACGACGTCACTTAAAATTTCATAAAATAATTTAATGAGAGAAAGGGGTATCTCATCACTCTTAAATAATATGGTTAGTAAGGGGGATATGGAATGACATATCCCAACATATTCCAAAGGAAATTAAAAACAGTAACATAAAATGAATGAAAAGAATGAAAACAAAAGATGATGTTTACCTCTTGATCTCTTCTCATTGAGATCCTTTTTATGTCCTTTGGTTTTGGCCTTTTGGTGAGTCCAATAGGTCTAGTACGTGGGGAAGAGTCTTTTGAGGTGTATTGGGGAGAAAATAGGTAAGGCTCAATTATTGAGTGGTGTGGGAGGAAGAGGGAAATGAGGGTGGTATTTATAGTGGAAGAGATGAGGTATTTTTTTTATTATTTTAATCATTATTATAATATTTTTTCTATAGACTATGTATAATCTTAATTAATGTGTCCCAAAATAGTAATAATGGCTTGTGAGTTCAAAACAAGTGGTCTCACATCACTTATGATGTCATAAATAGTGTATTGTACTGATAATTTGTATATATGATATTTTATTGTATTTCACTATTCATCAAAAATTCAGGAATTTCTGAAAAATCCCAAACATTCACCCTAACAGTTTTTCAATGTGTAGAATTTAAAAATAAACTCCATTTTTTCAAAAATAATTTTCTAAATATTATTAATTTAATTTGTAATAAAATTGTAGTTAATTCTAAAAATAACAAATTCAGGTGTATAATTAGTTTTATATCACACGGAAAAATTAATTAAGATCTCATCCTAATATTAGAATAAGAAAATAAAATAATATTATATTTTACTATTAATATGGGGTATGTTATAATTATTATTACTATTCCTAAGGGTGTATTACTATTCATCAAAAAATCAAGTTGGTTCTATTAGACTCCAAATGACTTACCGATCACTACTCTACATGACCATTTTTCAGAATTCAAAACATAAAAGAGGAAAAGTTGTGCTGAAAGACTTGATTATAAAATGGGTTGTTTTGTAGGGACTCGGAGTTTCATGCATTCTTAATTAAATCTATTTTTAAATTATTGGGGTGTTTCATTATTCCCTCCTTACAAAAAATTTGTCCTCGAAATTTGAAATTGAACTTCGAATGTTAATGGTTGATACATGAAAATTCCCTTGTGGGAAACCCACATCAAGAATATGGTTAAAATATCCTCTTAATAAGAGTAAGGGGAAATGCATCGATTACTACAAAACAATGAATTCTAATTGGAAAACCTCATCATGGAAGAATAATCAAACCATCATGTAGTAACATTAAACTCTAAAACCCCATATAATGATCAACTTAAACCGTTTTGTAAATGGTTAAAAAATGCAAAATATAATGATTCAACACATTATAATTATGGTCTCTAAATTTCCAGGATGAACTTATCATTAACTCTTCATCAACAAGAAGCAGGTCTAAAATTCACATTCCAAACATGAGAATAACTTCATCATGTATCCTCTTGAAATATGGAAATACCTTGAATTACCATAAAAACCATATTAGAAACATGCATTTTTCTAAATTACTTAAGTAAGATACATGTTATTGGATATATTCCGTAAATCCATAAGTTCTATAAACTACATCGATGATAACATAAATCACTTCTCGATAAGTCAAAAATCAATTCCAAGGAAGTTAGTATTTATCTGAATCAATAATTTCATCATCATTATCTCAACATCATATATATATATATATATTAAGGATTGTCTTTCCCTCAATCATATATATATATTATTTTTAAACAAGTTTAACTTTTTTCTGAATCACTTATCCTCTGCACCATTCATCATATGACCAAAAATCATTAATGAAAGAGTATTGCAGCACAATACTTATATATATAATAATTAATATAACCAGTAAATTATTGAAATAATATTGAAATGAAATGATTCTTGACTAGGCATATAAATCATTCTACTTCATCTGTGGTAACATCATAACTTGATCATTATCAAAAACCAACATTTGTGATATATTCCTTTAATGATTGGGACATTGATTTGCATGGTGCCCCATCTCCTTGAAGTTGAATAATTGTACATTGGAATCCATTTTCTTACCCCTGCAATCATGAACTTGATGTTCTTTTTCTCCACACTTATAGAAAACTCCCATTCCCTTGAAGTATTTTCCAAGGGGATTCTTTCCACAATTTTCACATGTGTGAAAACACTTCTTTTTGTTCTTCCCTTTATCCTCATATTTCTCTATCATCCCCTCGTTATTTTTCTTCCTTTCAAATCCGTAGGACTTAGAGAAGTCATTACTTACCTTGTTAACACGTGATATTATTTCCTCATATGAAGAGGATACTTGGGAGAAAACCTTCCTTTAAAAATATGTCTTAAGACCATTAGAGATGTGATCCTTATTATGCTTCACATCATATGCATTGGTGAGGTTTTTATTCCTTCTAATAGGAACCATTTCTAATAAATTTCCATTTTATATATTATCCCATAAAATTATGAAATCTCTATAACTCTAAACTTGGTATATCACATAGAAAAAATTAAGCATCGTAAATCTTAGAACCATAGTCTTTGGTCACTTTGGGGAAAAACATACATCATAATTGTGGGAAAATAAAATTTGAATTATCCTAATCATATCCCCAGGAGTGTCAAACCAAGAGTGGAAAAAGGCCCGTTGTTGTGTACCAAGATACCCCAGGTCAAGCCCAA
Organism: Viscum album; assembly: GCA_963277665.1. NCBI lineage: Eukaryota > Viridiplantae > Streptophyta > Magnoliopsida > Santalales > Viscaceae > Viscum > Viscum album. The sequence goes on along the minus strand of OY728153.1, from coordinate 101,004,355 downwards.
AACTCTTATTAGATTTTTCACTCATAGGTACATCTGTGCTAGAGCCGCCTCTACTTGTTTGTATCCAAACATGGATATATTTGCTAGAAAGATCCACATAATCTATTCCTTACCAAAATTATAGGATGTTTTTATTTATTTATCCTCATATACCATCTTAATGCTTTTTCCCTAACCTATGTTTTCTAAATCTAGTTCTGAAGGTTTCTACAAAACTTCCTCTGATACCAACTGTAACACCCTGACCCCTCTAGACCGGAGCTGGTGCATTACTTATTACATTAGCATGATTAAAAGGAATAAAATCCATAAAGACCGAGTAGTTTAGTAGTCTTGAAGAAACTAGATACATAGATGTAAGTCAAATTACATTGGTAAAGGTAACAAGATACAATATGTAACAAAAACATGAAACTGCATCCACAGAAACTCATTAAATGATATCTTATTCAAAACCAATTGAAGGTAAAAAATGGAAGGTGTGAGCTCCAACACTCAATAAGGTTTACAAATAGCGGAAGAATGAATCGATAATAACTAAATCCTAAAAAATTATTCATAGTCAATATGGTATGCTGAATAAATGAAAAACATTCACCTTTTATAAACTAAGAATGAAACTACATCCATAGGTTTTGTCATAGTGAAAACCTAATGGAAAGTAATAACTAAAAGTGAATAAAGAGAATGCTTATTAATTGAACGTCATGTATCTTTCACATGATACAAAAATACCATTGAAACAATTTACGTCTGTGGGTAGAAACCCATCTGATATTTGGAAACAAACTCGAACAGTTTGTCGCCAACAGATTTTTCTCATGAGACTTGTCGATGCATCGAGGGGATATTATAGGCCCCACCCGCCGCTGCATGTCCAAAGTATTATTCATAAATAGATTTAATACAAGTAAAATATGCCTTCTCAATATCTGTATATATTTTAGGATACATATTCATCAAAGTATGTTGACATAAATAAAGATACTTTTAAATTATACCATTGAAAAATTCTTGAGGAAAAAACCCTTAAACATTCCAAAGTGTCCCATACAAACTTGAAACATTGAAATCATAATCCCATAGAATATCTTAAGAAAAAGGATAACCTCGACATGATATACCAAAAATTTAAGTACATACACCACATGAATGAAAAAAGTGGTTATCAAGGCATATATCTCAAAAAGATAAAGTATGAGGAGAAAAATCCATTTTACGTTGTAAAGAAGAGTTCTGTTGGTAAATAATTTGTATTTTCCATGAATCTGGTTTTAAACATGTATGTCCTAGAAAAGAAAAAGTAAGGACATTGAGATTACATTTGAGGCATAAATGATGTCCAACTAATGTGAAATCATAAAAAAATGATTTTAAAGAAGCTTTAGAATTAAAACATTTTAGGGCGGTTTAAGGAATTCAATAAAGAGATTATAAAGTGAAAAGGAATGTTTTCTTTCATAAAACAAAAAATTATCCAAAATAAAATTTTCATATTAAAATGCGTGATTTAAAAAATAAACATGGGTTAAAACAGATTATAATGTGAAAATCAAAAGAAGTAAGAATTTTAGAAGTTCTATGAATCATGAATTTACAAAAAATGATTATTAAATTGTTTTTTAATAAAGGTTTCTTCTCATTAGGGTAGATATTTATTAGAAAATATTTCATCTTATCAGAGATGAGTCTTCCTGGGATAGATGATGATTAATATATTGAGACTACAATTAGGAGAACTTTTCCCTATGAATAGTTGGATTAACACATAGATCCTACTATTAGAGTTGTTCTTTCTAAAGATAGATGATAAAAATTTATATTATTAAACCATGGGAAACCCATACCTATAGATTCCTATAATTATGTGAATTTACCATTTCTATACTTTTGGTCAGACATTTTTAAATTCTATCCCATTTACAGAATAGGATAAAATAGGAATGAGTTTACTTTTAGGGTGGCCTCTTTAGCACCCAAAGTTTGGATTTGTTTTTTTTGTGATTATTTAAAAATTTAATTTCATTTAGCACAAAAATAGACATATATAATAGATATTATTAGGGAAACCATTGGTGGTTTCCAATTGAGTTTTGTACATATAACCTCTACATTCACCTCGATGGATGCACAATTCTTATAGTTGTAAGGCGTGTCACAGAATACGCTTTAATATAGGTGAGATTCTTGGAAGGAAACAATAGTGATATGAAACAGTTATACTACCAATAGACTTTATATATATGATATATATTAGTTATATCGTATGGTACAATATAACCAGTTATTGAATACAAGTTACATGTAAAAAATGGTTTTTAATCTTTTTTGGTATATCATATCATATTATTGTTTAATATCATATTCTACTACCAATGCATGTTTTATTATACAAATAGATATATCATAAGGAATGATATTGACATTTCATTCCACTATATATAATTGAAATGGTGGAAAAATATTAAGTGATAACATTTAGATAAGTCTTCCATGTTGGATATTATCAAGTAAGATATTTTTTTTAAGATGAAACAAACAATAAATACATTAATTATGAGGGTTACATGAATTTGATAAGAAATTTACTCATATATTATACTGCATGATTAAAAACACGATCACTCAAAGAGAATCCTAGATGAATTACTAAAGATCTTACTCCCATGTTATGGTTTGTGTGCAATTATTTCTAATCCTCCACTAAAACTACCATAATCGAAGATCTCATATTCTTCCACCTTTACCAAGAAATGTTCTGAAACACCATGGTGAGAAGAATAATCCCACTCATACAATGATTGATTTAACATAGCCCATTAATAATTATGGATAAGGGATGAAATTCAAATTCTTCTTATGGAACTCTATAAATCCTATATGATGATGGTTGATCACAGTTAAATCAAAACAATAATTTAAGATATAGATTCACAGGGTTCTACATTTACTATATGCATTATTTAAATATTCTAACATGGTTTGATCTTGGATATGGTGTCATTATTAATTTTACTATGATTAAAAATTGGATTTAAAACATTCAAAACCTATTAGTGGTATCAAATCCTTACCATATCATTAGATTCATGAAATCATACTTATAAATGAATATTTGAAATTCATATTACAAGTTATACTACCAATCAAAACACAAGATTCAGTGATTTCTTAAAGAAATTTGAGTCATGTATTATGATATGGGATATCATAATCTATGAATCAGTATAAAACCCTAGGTTTTATACTATTCATATCATATGACTCTTGGATATCATATCCTATGAATTCATTGAACTATGTTTTAAAATATAGGGTATAGTATCACCTTAATGACATCTATATAAATTTTATAATTTCATAGACTATTGTGTTTGGTGATTGAACTATCAAACATAAAATAATACTAATAACACATTAACAGTTTCAGAATCTCATCCTATCATCCATATCTTACAATTCATCTCCAATCATTATATATATTTACTAATGAAAATATATTTTTCTTTCAATTAAATTATTAATTGAAATAAATTATTGAAATATTATTTAAAAATAATAAAAAAATGTATTTCATGATATTTATTAATTTATAAATTGTTTATGAATTATTTAATTATAAATTTTTTATAGATAATTAATTAAATGTTTATGAAATAATTATTTATAAATATTTCAAAATATTATTTGTTAACATTATAATACCTTTTAAAAATTGTGTTAAATAACATATGACTTATAAATAATTTTTTATTTAAAAATAATACGGGTAATTTATAAAAAAAGTTATAAATTAAAAAATAAGGCCAAATACAAAGTGTTTATATTTTAATATTATTGAATGTTCATAATACAGAATTTGAATTGTTTCAATTAATAGCATTATTTGGGAAATTATTTATAAATAATCAAAAGAAGTTTGAATGATTGATTAGATCAATGTTTTAAAAATATCAAGTGTTTGATATTTAGATAATATAAATAGTTCAAATAATATAAATAGAAATATAAACCATTTATATTTCTTTTAATATCATATATTTAAATATAAATTATGTTTAATGAATAATATGGAGGAGTTCATATTATGAAATAAATATAAAGTTTTTATATTCTAGATTATGTATCGTATAAAATGTTTACCCAATTTATAATGTGTTTATAATTATCATTAATTTATAATTTGAACATAAATGTTTATCTCATGTTTAATTATATAAATCATTCATTTATTTAATTTTTATTTTATTTTATATAATTGTTATATTATTAATGTTTCTATGATTTAGTTTATATTGTTAAGCCAATTATAATATTATTATACATGAATTTAAGAAGTTACATGCTAGGTTTGACAATGAATTTAATTTTCATCTACATTGTCTTAGCTTGAAATTTAATTTAATTTATTTTATATAGTTACTAAATATAGTATATATGTATTTGGTATTAGAGTTATGATTAATTAGAATATTTATTGAGTAATGTATCCCAATATAGAGGGACTTTGGCTTAGATTTTTTGGACTTCAAATTATTTTACAATAAATCCCATATACTTTATATTTTTGGATCTAAAAAACCTTTCATACATTTCAATTATTTTAAGCACATTTGTTAGGTTATTTATTTATTTATTCCATTATTCTATTTATTATTTAATTTTTTTAGTTTTTATGAAATTTTCCCTTGTCTAAAAAATTTAGTATGTGAGGAAATCCTCAATGCATATATTTGGATACATTCAGAAATCATCTACGTCAATTGGCTACGTAAATGAAACAGCTTTATAAATTGGATAAATAATGAAACATGCTACATAAAAATCATCTACATAGATGAATTTCCCATGTGAGAAAATAGATACATCGATGAAATGGATAAATGAATAGAAGGCATGGGCTAATCATCTATATGAAATGGATCCATTGATATTTTTTCTACATAGTCCTAAATGGATATCTGATTCATTCAGATGCATCAAATTTAGCTACATGAGAAATAAGGCTATGCAATTTGGATATGTGTGTAAATCAGCTATGTGAAAAATGACAATGTAGATCAATTAGTCTATATGAATTTAAATATGTGGAGTTCAGCTATGTGGTGATCCATAGTCATCTATGTGGTTCTGAAACCTATATATTTATTACCATTGGCATACAGTATTTATAATTTTATGCTATTATGAATGCATTAAATATTGGGTTACCTATTTACCATAAAATATATTATAAAAAGTGTCAAGTACTGAGAGAATAATGTATTATAAGAATAATTTAATGTTTATTCCTATTACCAAGTTACTTTCATGAAAAGGACTACTGGAATTTAATTCAAAGAGAAGATTTTTTGGGATAACATGATATGTATTATAAAGAGAATATATAAAAGAGTTTTTGAACAATAAAAGAATTAATAGATAATATACATAGATGTAAGAATAAAAGAAGCATGATCTTTCACTATCACTCTTTAAGATTTCATGTTGCTACCCTATTCCAAGATAAAGAAGAAGATGTTTTTTGTATTATATAAATATGCTATCAAGATCATTATTGATGTGTTTTACAATACTGTAATCATGTATCTCTTCACTCATATATTCCCTGATGGAGAACACTTATTTTTTTAGTTTCATCTTTCAATTGTGAGCTTCATTGGTAATCCTGAAATATTATTTACTTTTGCTGGAAGTGTCTGTTTTTATACTATGCTATGAAGGTTATTTGTAAAATAATCTTTAAGGATAGTGTTTTGTAATTAATTATAGCATCCTGATGAAATATTATTATTTTTTACCAATTGATGACTACTTGACCTCATTAAGGTAGTCTGTGGGAAAATGACTAGAAGTCTATAGAAAATGGATGGGTACTAGTGGAAATCACAAAGCTTTTGTAGTTGAGGGTTGGTGGAGTGGACTAGGGGTTTTTCCCCGAACCACTATACATATATTATGTTTTATTTTTTTATTTATGCTTATATTTATAATAATTATATGAGTTATTAATAGATTATAACTTATCATAACATTAAGAGGGTTGTTTCTAATCCATAATAATTTTAAGATCTCAATTCACCCTCTAATTGAGTCTTAGTGCAACTGGTCTCTCACTAATAATTGGTATCAATTGAAGTTAATTTTTTTTCTCAACATTCAAAGGATGAAGTATTATGATCACCATAAAAATAATAGTTGTGGTTAAAAACAATGAATGTATATATGGTAGGAGCTATATACTTCATTGGAGAGAATTATGTTTACTAGAAGGCATAAATGATCCTCAATTTTAATAACCTTGTTCAAAAGGATCAATGAGAATTTTTACTATTATTGATGGTGATACAGAGTAGTGGGATGCTATTGATGAAGTGGAATATGATCTAAACTCAAAATCTATGAGAACTATTATGTATTAACTAGGTCTTGATGAGTTAAACTTAGTTTCTCAATGTGCAACAACCTATGGGTTATAGAATACCATATCAGTTACCTATAAAAGTATTGAAAATATACAAGCTCTTTGATATTATACATCCAATGATTAGTTTGGAAAAATCTCAATTATTTAAGGATAAATAATTACCTAGTTTGATGGAAGACTTACTAAGGTTTTAAATAATGTTTAATCATTAGGAAAATAGATTCCCAAACCAGATCATGCATTAAAAATACTAATATTTATAAAACCTATATGGAGTGGTAATTATTCTTACAATAGGTAATCTAATAATGTCAAATATTTCAGAAATAAAAGATCTTATTGGTATAATTATGTTGTAAGAAGATGAAATATAAGATGATACTGGTGAGAAAAATATTATTAGAAAGTATAATGCTACAATCAAGGTTTCTACTTCAAAATGTGACAAGAAGAACAAGTGTACACAAATTTCATATTCATTTGAAGAATAATATACAATAAGAAATTTAGAATCCAAGGATGAGATTTCTTATTTTACTAGATTGTTTGAAAAATTTTACTACAAGGGGATATTGTCACGACCTGTCCTCAGGGCCCGTGCCGTGACTACCCCAATCCCACCTTCCATAGGCCTGGGGATGGCGACTAGCACCAAAGGCAAAAATCATGATAACTGGGAAGGCATTGACTTTATAAAAGTGAACAAAACACCACAGAGTAAAAGATGAAGTAAACACTAAGTACATCAGTAACAAAAGTGCTGAAAGTACAAAGGGGCCAGAAATACAAGCCCAAAAGATAGGTACGTCTACAACTGAAAGTAAAGTACATTAGAAAAGACAAGTAGCTGGAAGATGACACACAACACCTAGGTCATCCACCTCAGATCCTAACTGAAGGGTAGGTACAGATAACACAGCTCCTGGATCGTCCACCACGGATCCTACCTGAAGGGTAGGTACAGATATCCTCCTCAGCACTCCATGTCTGATCATCCATCCGTCTATCTCCACCGGGTACCGACTCGTCGTGAGATCCACCTCCGGGTACCGTCTAGTCCTCGAACGCTCAGCCTTCGTCAGCGCTGTCCATCATCTGCAACCAACACAATGAGGTGTGGGCATATACCGTACAGGGGTGAGTATAACGATACTCAGAGGGACCCCGAGACCCTCAAGATCTCACAAAATCCAACAAGGATAACCACAAAGAAGGATCTCAACAGATAACCCTTGCTTAGGTATAAGCCCATACTTATACCTAAGTTATCAAGTAACCCATCTCAATCATAAGGAAACACAAAGGTTATGAAATAAATGGATAACCACTACCCAGGTATATGCCCATACATATACATAAGTTATCAAGTGACCAATCTCAATCATGAGGTAAACACAAAGGTCATAGACTCAGCTCAACCAAGATTTTATTCATGATGTCGAAACCACGGCTGCTGGAGAACTCCTCCTATGTCGAGTACAGTGGGCCTGCCGCTACAACCACATGTGCCCCACTAACCTTGGACTGTTGTAGTAATCCACCTGTCGAGTACTGTGGGACTTATACTATAACCAAGCACTTACCACCATGGGTCTGCCGCTACAACCAAGCGCTCTCCCTCATAGCCTCTAGAGGTACTCCTTTTGATGAGTACCGTGGGTCTGCCGCTACAACCAAGCGCTCCTCCATCGTGGGTCTGCCGCTACAACCAAGAGCTCCCCCTCATAGCCTCCAGAGGTAATCCTTCCGTTGAGTACTGCGGGTCTGCCGCTACAACCATGCACTCCTCTGTCGGGGGTCTGCCTCTACAACCAAGCGCTCCCCACCGGGATATCCGAAACACACTGAGTCGATAGATCAACAGTCATCAAGTCTCAACCAGCTACTAGGTCTCTGCACTCTGCTAGCTTGTCACCGGGAGGGTCCGCTCCACGAGCTACTGGTCGATACTCCAAGTATCACAAAGTTCCACAAAGAAGTATCTCAAAGGACCGCCTCGTCATAGGGGTCTCAACGCAACAGACGGCGCGTCAATTGGACGCCCGGTCTGTGAGTTATTATCCTTTTCGTCCCAGGGGCCTGGTTGGTTTCATGTGCGAACCAACCCAGCCGTATCTCAACTGTACCCCGAACTCTCATAGGGTATACTCATAGGGATATTTTCTCAATGTGATCACCAACGCCACTGACGGTTCGTCAAACGGATGTCTGGTATTTAAGTTATCAGCTTTCCCGTTCCAAGCGCCCGGTTGGTTTTATGTACGAACCAACCCGGCCGAACCCAAAGTTCATCTAAACCTTGAGTGTAATATACCGAAACGACCGTCTCAATCCAAGGATCACATCGCAGATGACGGTGCGTCGATTGGAGGTCTGAATCCCAAGTTATGGAAAAAGACCGAAAGAGGTCCGCAAATAGGCGGTTCGGGCCCGGTCCGACCCGGCCCGATACCCTCGGGGTCAGCCCGAACCGGGTTGACCCGACTCGGGTCTGGGTCCGGCCCGCTTGGGTGCGGCCCGGCCCGGTGGGCGCGGCCCGACCCGACCTGGCCAGCGAGCCAGGCAGCTTGGCCGTAACGGCCGAGCGGATGGAGTGCGGGGGGCGCGCTGCCCCCCCTGTGTAACCGCGGCCCCCATGTGGGGGGCTGCTCCTGTCGGCCAGCTGGGGGTTATGACCCCCAACCCTTCTCGGAAGCCGGCTGGCCCGGCCGGCTGGCCGTGCTGCTGCCGCTGCGGGACCGTCGGGGTCCTGCCCTCCTGCTCCGGTGCCGGCGGCCGAAAGCCGACCACAGTCTCTTCCAGGTTCTCCGGCGCAGCGCGACGACGCCATGACTTTTTTGACTTCAATGGCACGGCGCGACGACGCCATGCTTCTTCACCCAATCTCATAGCTTCCACACGGTGCAACGACATCACGCCACCTTACACGTGCCTCAACAAAATCAAACAACCAAGGGGGGAGGAGGGTCGGCCGTGTTCGTGCGGTCTGATCTCCTCCCGTTATTGCGATAACAGGAGGATCAAAAAACGAATGATAAACAGTTATGGAAGTAATCAGGAACAAAAGAAATAATCCCCCTACCTCGAGCGTTGTTGAACAAAGGCTCGTCGTGGAATTGAACGTCGCGGAAGAAGGTTCCACACATGTTGACGGAGATCATCTGAGGAGGAACAGTGTCTCTCTTCCTTTGACGCGGGAAGAAGGAACGAAAGAAAGCGCGTCGGGTCGTCGATCTCTGAGGAAGAAATCTCTCACCGCCGCCCGTCGTCGGAGGTCGGCGATGGTGCATTCTTTGCGTTCTTCGACGAAGAAGAAGAACTTCAAGCTTTAGAGCTTTTCCCCCAAATCCTCTCACAACCAAAAAACTCTAATAAAATAAGTGTTTGTATTATTTTATTTCTCTTGCCAAGCATTTTGAAATTTAAAAAAAAAGAATCAATCAATTAACTAAATTAATTGAGAAGTTTAAACCGCCCAATTAATGAGGCGTTTATTAATTAGATAAATGAAAGGGTTGACTTTCATTTAAAGGGGGTGCGGGTGAGTTACCTTAATAAAGGAGGGGGTTTGAGGGAGTTGAAAAGGTGGGGCTCATGTGGGCCCCACCTCACAAATATCATACCTAGTGGATTAGTTAGGATGTGGGTCCCACTCAACCACTTAGCTTAGGTTAACACTTGCTTAAATAAAAAATAAATTCTGTTGCACAATATTTTATTTTATTCTTTAGTTAACCCAATTAATTAAAACTCCACCAGAGAAAATGCAACTCCGGAAAAGGTGTTCTTAAGAAATTAACAGCGCTGCGATTCCATCAGTGTCCTCAAATTTCAATTCCGAGCACCGGTTCAAAAGTTAGGAAAACCCGCTCGTTCGTTCACTGAACGTACCCGAGTTAAACTTCGGAAAATGATTCCGGGCACACCGGGCCTTGGAATCAGGTTCCGTCAGAAACTGCGTTCTTGTAAAATCCAAAAAAAAATTAAGAAAAAATTTCCTTTGAATTTTACGGGTCTTTACATTACTCCCACCTCAGGGCTTTACGTCCCTGTAAAGATACATCATAAACTAGGGGAACAAAAGTGGTACTGAGCACGCATCTGAGCCTTCCGCTCCCATGTGCTCTCCTGGAGGTTCCCGTGCTTCCAGTGAAAGTGCACCTGAGGAATCGACCGTCCATGTAGGACCTGCTCCTTTCGATACTCGATCTCCACTGGAACTTCCGCAAAAGTCTCCCCATCATCAATGTCCAGCTCCCCATGGTTGATGACATGCGCCGGGTCGTGCTCGTATCTCCTCAGCTGAGATACGTGGAATACATCGTGCACCTGGTGCAACTGAGGTGGATGGGTCAAGAAGTAAACCACCTCGCCTACCCTGTTGAGGACCTAGAGAGGTCTAATGAAGGGCAGAGACAACTTGCCACCCCAGTCAAAACTCCGTAACTCACATCGAGGTGAGACCTGTAGGGAAACGTGGTCTCCATCCTCGAACTCTAGTGGTCTCTGCCTCATGTCAGCACAAGACTTTTGTTGGCTCTGAGCTGTCCTCATCCGCTCTTAGATGACTTGGACCTTTTCTGGTCCTACAAAAGCTGTTGAGATTTCTTCTTTGCCGATAAGAGATATCCGGTCTCATCCCCTGGATGAACCACGTTCTTTGCCTAATACAGTCAATCCTGACATGGATGATACTAATTCATACCAAGGATGACGTCGTAAGGCCTCGACGCTACTACCAAGAGATCCAACCGTTACTCTCTCCTCCAAGGGTTGAGTCACACTGTCGGCATCGGTGTGTGGTCACTGGGTCTCCTCCAGTAGGTATCTCAAAGTGAGGGTAAAGTCAACGGTTTTTAAACCGGAACCTCTTAGTAACAACATAAAGAGAGGACATGAATGTAAATGCCATAAGAAAAGAGTCTTTTATTACTGCAGATCAAAGTACAAAGACAAAAAGCATCTAAAAACAAACATCAACAAATCTAGAAGCAACATGAACAAAGGTCTCCAGGTCTGGAGCTAGTCCCGTTCCTATCCATCTGCTCCCAGAGCTCTATGATCGTAGGCCTCAGCTTCCTGAATTTGAGCTCTCCCATGTCCACCTGTTCCCTGCGGTCGGGGTGGACCTCCTGGTGGTGGTGGTGGCAACACCTTAAAGCGTCATCCACCTCCAGCTGCACGGCCAGCTCCCCTGCCACGGTCTCCTGCTCCATGCGATCCACCTCGATCGAACCTCTGCCTCTGCCTGGGAGGTCCTTCTTTTATCTGCTGATCATCTGTATAGCGGGTCATATAGTCACGAGCCATGTGACCAACCCCGCCGCAGGAGTAACACCGTTCCCTCATGGTAAGCCGTTCTCCTCCCCGGGTGCCTCGCACAAACGATCATGTGTCATGCAGTCGACCACCTGTAGGTCTAGTCCTTTTGGACCTCTGTATCATCTGTCTACTGCTCGCTGCAGAAGACTCTGCCGTATGCCGGCTAGTGGTGAGTCCTGCTGCTGGAGATTGCTCAGCAAGGAAACTCTCCACTAGGAGGGCAGGCTCCAACACCCCTGTCTGCATCGGGCTGCTATGAGAAACAACTGAAGCTCTGATCTCTCGCCTGATCCCCTGCTCGAAGTTTCGGGCCCTGAAGAATGGGTCCCGTACCATGTTCGTGGAATAGCGCCAGAGATCAGTAAACCTCGACGAGTACTGGGCCACAGTCATGCTGCCCTTCCACAGCTGTAGTAGCTCCTCGATGCGCACCGCATGGAGGGTGGCTGGGATGAACTCCGAGCGGAAGATGCTCTCAAAGTCCGTTTAGAGGAGAGATGCCTCATCGTGCACCTGGAGCATCAAGCTCCACCATATGCTTGCTTCCGCGTACAGGAGGCTCGCTATGAGGATCACGATGAGGTCAGCTGGTGTCCCCACTAACCTGAAAACTTGCACAACTACCTCTAGCCAATCCTCAGCTGGCTGAGGGTCTGTCTCCCCGCGGAACCTGGGCGGTCGCTGACGCTGAAACTCATGTAGTGCACCAAGGCGATGTGTACTCTTAATGGCTAGGGCTGGTAGCATCGGTGGCTCAGCGGGTAGTGGTACCACCGGTGCCTCCGCCGAAAAATGGCCCTGCACCGAGGCCTCATCGCTCGGTAGGCTGTCGTCATGTACAAAACTCTGGACTCTAGCTGGTTGTCGTCGTCGGGCCATCCTGAAAAGAAATAGGTGTGCCACGGTCAACAGTATACCTTGTGAGCTGACACAAAGTAATCACAAAGAAAACTTCTAAAACACACATGCAATCAATTTTTTCGTGCATTGAGTCAGAAATCAGAAGTCGGGGTCCTGGTGTACAGATATGTCGGCCGCGGAACCAACACTGGACTCCCTAGACTGATAACCACACTCAATACCCTTAACACTACTGCTTCACATAGAAGAAAGATCAGAGTCCTGAGTTCTGTGGTAGAACCGAACTCCTCTGATACCAATTTGTCACGATCCATCCTCGAGGCCCGTGTCGTGAATACCCTGAGCCCGCCTTCCATAGGCTAGGGGCTGGCGACTAGCACCAAAGGAGAAAATCCCGATAAATGGGAAGACATTGCCTTTATAAAAGTGAACAAAACACTACAGAGTTCAAGAAGAAGTAAAAACTAAGTAAAATAGAAACAAAAGTGCTGAAAGTATAAAGGGTCCGGAAATACAAGCCCAATAGATAGGTACAGCTACAACTGAAAGTAAAGTACATTAGAAAAGACAAGCAGCTGGAAGATAACACGTAGCTCCTAGCTCGTCCACCTCAGATCCTACCTGAAGGGTAGGAATAGATAGCGCAGCTCCTGGATCGTCCACCATGGATCCTACCTGAAGGGTAGGTATAGATATCCTCCTCAGCACTCCATGTCTGATCGTCCATCTGTCTGTCTCTACCGGGTACCAAATCGTCGTGAGATCCACCTCCAGGTACCATCCAGTCCTCGAACGCTCGGCCTTCATCAGCGCTGTCCGTCATCTGCATCCAACACAATGAGGTGCGGGAATAGCCCGTGTAGGGGTGAGTATAACGATACTCAGAAGGGACCCCGAGACCCTCAAGGTCTCATGAAATCCAACAAGGATAACCACAAAGAAGGATCTCAACAGATAACCCTTGCTTAGGAATAAGACCATACTTATACCTAAGTTATCAAGTAACCCATCTCAATCATGAGGAAACACAAAGGTTATGAAATCAACGGATAACCACTAACCAGGTATATGCCCATACATATACCTAAGTTATCAAGTGACCCATCTCAATCCTGAGGTAAACTCAAAGGTCATAGACTCAGCTCAAACAAGATTTTATTAAAGATGTCGAAACCTTGACTACTAGAGAACTCCTCCTCTGTCGAGTACAGTGGGTCTACCGCTACAACCAAGCGCGCCCCACTAACCATGGACTGTTGTAGTACTCCACCTATCAAGTAATGTGGGCATGCTGCTACAAACAAGTGCTTCCCACCATGGGTCTGCCGCTACAACCAAGCGCTCCCCCTCATAGCCACCAGAGGTACTTCTTCTGTTGAGTACCATGGGTCTGCCGCTACAACCAAGCACTCCTCCGCCGTGGGTCTGCCACTACAACCAAGCGCTTCCCCTCATAGACTCCAGAGGTACTCCTTTTGTTGAGTACCGAGGGTTTGCCGCTGTAACCAAGCGCTCCTCCACCGTGGGTCTACCACTACAACCAAGCGCTCCCCACTGGGCTATCTGAAACACACTGAGTCGATAGATCAACAATCATCAAGTCTCAGCCAGCTACTAGGTCTTTGCACTCTTCTAGCTCGTCACCGGGAGGGTCCGCTCCCCGAGCTACTGGTCGATACTCCAAGTATCACAAAGTTCCACAAAGAAGTATCTCAAAGGATAGCCTCGTCATAGGGGTCTCAAGACAATAGACGACACGTCAATCGGATGCCCGGTCTGTGAGTTATTATCCTTTTCGTCCCAGGGGCCTAGTTGGTTTCGTGTGCGAACTAACCCGGACATATCTCAACTGTACCCCGAACTCTCATAGGGTATACTCATAGGGAACGTTTCTCAACGTGATTACCAATGCCGCTGACGGTTCGTCAAATGGTCGTCCGGTCTATATGTTATCAGCTTTTCCGTTCCAATGGCCCGGTTGGTTTTGTGTACGAACCAACCCGGTCGAACCCAAAGTTCTCCGAAACCTTGAGTGTAATATACCGAAACGACTGTCTCGATCCAAGGATCGCATCGCAACTGAAGGTGCATCTATCAGAGGTCCGCAACCCAAGTTATGGGAAAAAGACAGAAAGAGGTCCGCGAATAGGGGGTTCGGGCCCAGTCCAACCCGGCCAGATACCCCCGGGTTTGGCCCGAACTAGGTCGACCCAACTCGGGTCTGGGTCCGGCCCGCTTGGGCGCAGCACGGCCCAGCCCGGCCTGGGCGCGTCCCGGCCCGGCCCTGCCTGGGCGCGGCCCAGCCGTAACGGCCGAGCGGATGGAGTGCGGGGGGTGCGCTGCCCCCCTGTGTAACCACGACCCCCATGTGGGGGAGCGCTCCTGTTGACCAGCCAAGGGTTACGACCCCTGGCCCTTCTCGGAAGCCGGCCGGCCGTGTTGCTGCCACCGCGGGACCGCTGGGGTCCTGCCCTCCTGCTCCGGTGCCGGCGGCCGGAAGTCGGCCGTCGCTTCCTGCTCCGCTGCGGCCAAAGGCTGCGGCCTTGGTCCGTCTGGCACCGCACGATGGCTTCGCGCCCCTCCGTCGCGGCCCCGCTCTGGCCGCGGTCTCCTCTAGGTTCTCCAGTGCAGTGAGACGACGCCACGACTTGTTCGACTTCAACAGCGCGGCGCGATGGCGCCGCGGTTCTTCTCCCAATCTCATAGCTTCCGCGAGGTGCAACGGCACCCTGCCGCCTTACACGTGCCGCAAAAAAAATCAAACAACCAAGGGGGGAGGAGGTTCGGCCGTGTTCGTGCAGTCTAACCTCCTCCCGTTATTGTGATATCAAATGGCTCAAAAAAAGAATGATAAACAGCGATGGAAGTAATCAGGAACAAAAGAAATAATCCCCCTACCTCGAGCGCTGTTGAACGAAGGCTCGCCGCGGAATTGAACGTCGTGGAAGAAGGTTCCGTACACGTTGACGGAGATCATCCGAGGAGGAACGGTGTCTCCATTCCTTTGACGCGGGAAGAAGGAACAAAAGAAAGAACGTCGGGTCGTTGATCTCCGAGGAAGGCGTCTCTCACCGTCGCCCATCGTCAGAGGTCGGCGGTGGTGCGTTCTTCGCGTTCTTCGACGAAGAAGAAGAACTTCAAGCTTTATAGCTTTTTCCCCCAATCCTCTCACAACCCAAAAACTCTATTAAAAAAGTGTTTGTCTTATTTTATTTCCCTTTCCAAGTGTTTTGAAATTAAAAAAAAAGAATCAATCAATTAACTGAATTAATTGAGAAGTTTAAACCGCCCAATTAATGAGGCGTTTACTAAATAGATAAACGCAAGGGTTGAATTTCATTTAAAGGGGGTGTGGGTGCATTAACTTAATAAACGAGGGGGTTTGAGGGAGTTGAAAAGGTGGGGATCGTGTGGGCCCCACCTCAATAATATCCAACCTAGTGGATTAGTTAGGATGTGGGTCCCACTCAACCACTTAGCTTAGGTTAACACTTCCTTGAATAAAAAATAAAATCTGTTGCACAGTATTTTATTTTATTCTTTAGTTAACCCAATTAAGTAAAACTCCACCCGATAAAACGCAACTCCAGAAAAGGTGTTCTTAAGCAATTACCGGCGCTGCGATTCCATCGGTTTCCTCGGATTTCAATTCTGAGCACCGATTCAAAAGTTAGGAAAACCTGCTCGTTCATTCACTGAACGTACCCGAGCTAAACTTCGGAAAATGATTCCGGGCACACCAGGCCTCGGAATCAGGTTCCGTCAGAAACGGCGTTCTTGTAAAATCCAAAAGAAAATTAAGAAAAAATTTCCCTTGAATTTTATGGGTCTTTACAGATATTTTTCATAAAACCCTTTAATAGGTATAAGAATCATGGGGAAAACTCTAAATAGGTAATATTATACATGTTTAAGAAAATCGGGCACATCAATCTAGACTACCCTCAACTAAAATATAACATGATATTTGAGAAAAAGTATTTTAAGAATGTAATATACAATAAAAAAGACAATAAATCCAAAAAATAAATATCAATCACTTCTGAATAATCAAGTGATGATATATCTTCAGGATCAGAAGATGAAATATCTAATCAAAAGGATAATATGTTACTTATGTCATTTTGATATGGTACAATTTTTTTTATTGTTATGAGTATGTGTATGAATATGAAAATAAAAATTGATCTCAAGAAGAATTAACTAAATACTATACCATATTGATAAAAAAATATGAAATTCTAAAAAAGAAAAAAACCACATAAATTCTTACAATTTTGTTGTTAATGAAAAAGTGTACTTAAATAAGAAACTTTTATATCATAATGTCAAAATAGAGAATTCTATAGTATCTTGTATTGAAGATGGTATAAAAATTAAAATCATACAAAAATAAGTTTAAGATATAAATGTTTATACAAGTGTTTTAAAATATTTTCAAAAATTAATTAAATGAAATTGTTTGAAATAATAAAGTTCAGAGAAATAAATTTTGTATAGGAATATAAGGTAAAAAACCAAAGGTTTATGAAAATAATGTTATTCCAATTCCAAGAAGAAAACATATTTCAATTTTTTTTCATTTGGGTGAATCAGGAAATTATGTTAATCATTTTATTTTAAATATCACACTATTTTATGGATTTAATCATTCCATTTTTTATAAGGTTTTTTTTGTATTTTGTGATGAAATATATATACCAAATAAGGATATTTGGGTTTCAAAATCATTAGTTTCTATCATTTTTGAAACCAAGAGAATATGGGTTACAAAAAAAAATTTTGATTGATTTTTTATAAGAAAAAAGATCCAAGATAATAAATACGAAATGGTCCATGGACAATGGATGCTCAAGGTACATGAGTGGAGATTTATCTAATTTAAATTCATTATCTATATTTGGTGGAAGCTATGTAAAATATGGCGACAAATCAAAATAAATGATTATGGGTGATAGATTATATGGGAATCCATGATCAATCCTCATCAACAATGTTATATATGTGGATGGATTAAATCAAAACATGATAAAATTTATGTATTTTTTTATGAAGGTTATTTTGTTGATTTTTCCAATAATTCCTATTCTATTTTGAAAGATAAAATTCTTAAATGTAATCCACCTAAAATTGAGAAGAATTTAGTTTTAGATTTATGAAAACATTAATTGAATAAAGAGAAGCTTTTTGATTCATAAAAATGGGAAATAAATATAAATTTTCTTTTAAATCAATCAAATATGTTTCCTTATTTAGTCATCTATAATATATTCACATGTTTTTCAGGCCATATATAATAAAAAGACTACACTACTACAATAATATGGTTATCTATTGCTATGGATTTATCAACACTAGATAAAATAAATGTGAAAGACCCCTTTCGTTAGTTCTAGAAAAAAAACTGTTAAGGGGGGCCCTTTTATCAGCCCTTTTTTAAAAGAACTGATAAACTCCCCCTTTATCAGTGCTAGAAAGAAATAACTAATAAAGGGTGGTACATTATTAGTGCTTTTAGAAAATAACTCATAAAGGAAACCCTTTATCAATGACTTTTTTTCTAACACTTGTAAATGGTATATTTCAGAAAAAAATACATTTTATTAAAAAAAATATATTAATTTATAAATATACTTATATTGATAAAAAAATATTAATTTTTTAAATATGTTTTAGATAAGGATAAATTGGTATTTACACTTAATATATAAGATATTTAGTGGAAATTTATTTCAAACTAATTTAAAAACATTATATTCAATAATTTTTTAATTATTATTGAGCAATAGTAATTTAATAGTAGTTAGATGACATAAAAATTAAATAAATTAATGGAAAATATAAGTTAAGTTGAAAAAAAGACTCGATCTTCAAATTACCACAACATTTGATATGGGTGTCCATTTATGATCTACCACATATCAAATTGAATCCAACGATGTGATCAATTCCATGGTAACCAGGTGAACCCTAGTAATATTTTTCTAGGCTAAAAGGCCTTGAAAGCCTTCGAAACAGATTTTTGTTGTTGGGGTACCCAAATTTCTTAACATTCCATGGAATTTCAAACTTGTTTTAAGGGGTATTTTTCCCGTTTTTAGTGGGGAACAAATTTATTCCAAGGGTTTACATTCATATAGATATTATGGTTTTGATATTTTATCAATTTTCATAATGTAGTTTTATTTATAATTAAATATATTAATATTATCTTATATTTTCTTATAATAATTCACTTTTATAAATACATATTTAAAAATATTTACTTAAAAATGTATTTTGAAATATATAAAATAAATATCAATTATTCATTTTAATTAAAGTAATAAATTATCTTTTTTTATTTATCTTATAAAAATGAATTCATATGTATATATTTATACTTATACAATTAATTTTTATATATAAACACATGTGTGTCAATAATTGACAGATATATATGTATATTTTTATTATAATATATGTAAATAAATAAATATTCTAAAATTGTTTTGAAAACAATACTTAACCATTTTTACATTATAAATATTTATATATAATTCTTAAACATACATATATGTGTGTACTAATAAAAATATATTTATATTATAATATATTTTAGTATATGTAAGTGAATATAATATATAATATATTTATATATATATATATATATATGTACATATATATATATATCACACAGACACATATATTTTGTAAATGTAATTAAAAATAATTTTATAAATATATGACTATAAAATATATTTTCATATATATATATAAATATAGAAATATCATTAAACAGACAAAGAAACATCATGGTGCAGTGGTAAACGTGTTCTATCATCAAAGGATAGGTGCATGGTTCAAATCCAAGAGGGTGCGGGAGGATGGAAATTTGCAAAGCCCTGATAATGGGGTGTTAGGGTGAAAATCACTAATAAAGGGGGGATTTCTATTAAATTGGTTGTGGAAGTGGTGATAAAGGGGTCGTTATCATAAATGTCTAAAAAATATATAAATTTCCCCTTTTAATAGTGATAAAAAAGTGCTAATAAATGGATAATTTATTAGCACTTTTTAATAGCGCTGATAATGGACTCATTTATCAGCGCTTTTCTGGCACTGATAAAAGCCTTTGACTTTTAACCATGCTCTAGTAGTTAGTGATTGTGAGTATTGATAAAGGCCTATTCCAGCGTGGTTAAACGACTCTTTTGAAGTAGTTATAAAATTAAAGTCTTTTATTCGTGTGTTGGTTGATTATTTTTAAAGATATAAATGGGTTTTATTTTTGAGCTTTAAAAGTGAAGATTCTTATGTGTTTATATGTTTTTGTAGATTGGTTAAAAAAGAGAAATATTCTAAAATTATTTATTTGAGAATTTACTATAGAGGAAAATTTGAAAACAATGACTTAAATTCATATTGTTTAAAACATGCAATCAAACATACTTTTTATGCCCCCATAACACCTCAACAGAATGGTGTTGTTGAAAGGAGGAATATGACCCTGTAAGAAACTGTTAGGACTATGTTGTGTGAATATAACCATCCTAATAATTCCTGGTATGATGTTATGAATACAACATGTTATTTCATGAATATATTTATAATTAGGCCTATTTTGAAGAAAATTCTATATGAGCTATAGAATAGTATAAATTAAAAAATTCAGATACATCAAAGTATTTGGATGAAACGTCTACATTCTGAACACCAAGGATAGCCATATCAAATTTTATCCAAAGTATAAAGAAGGAATATTTAATAGATATTCTTCTAATCTTAAGGCTTATATAGTTAACAAAACATCAATTATTTTAGAAGAATTAGATCATGTGAAATATAATGAAAGTGAGCTGTTTGATCATAAAATGACCCAAGATTATGAGCTAGGTGATTATTTCAAAGACATGATACATGAACCAATTTTTAAAAATAAAATGGATGATTATTTTGAACTAGATTTTGGTGAACCAAGTCCAAAAAGGAAGGATACTAGTGAACATGAATGTTTGATTCCTAGAAAACCTACAATGAGAAACCATCCCTTAGAAACTGCCATATGAATCTTAAGAAGTGTGAATAAAAGGGGGAGGGAGCGGGAGGAAAGAAATTTAAAAAGCATTGATAAATTTTTGGTGGGGTGAAAATAAATGATAAAGAGGGAGGGGTATGGGAGGGGTGGAGCACTATTAAATGGGTTATGGAAGTGCTGATAAAGGGGTTGAGATCATTGATGTCTAAAAAAATATAATTTTTCCCCTTTAATAGTGGTTTTTTAGTACTGATAATGGACCCATTTATTATCCCTTTTCTTGCACTAATAAAAGCCTACTACTTTTAAACACTCTTTGGTATTTAGTGCTTTTTAGTGATGATAAAGGCCTATTCTAGTTCTTTGAAAGGCCTCTTTTGTAGTAGTAATAAAATGAAATTATTTTGGTCATGTGTTGGTTGATTATTTTTGAAGATATACATGTGATTTATTTTTGTGTTTTAAAATTGAATCTTATTATATGTTTATATGATTTTGTAAATTGGATCAAAAAGAGAAATATAAAAAAAAGATGTTGAGAATTGAATATAGAGAAAAAATTGAAAACAATTATTTAAATTTTTATTTTTTAAATAATGGAATCAAACAATCTTTTTATGCCCCCAGGACACCTCAATAAAATGTTGTTGTTAAAAAGAGGAATATAGCCCTATAAGAAATTTCTAGGACTATATTATGTGAATATAACCCTCATAATCATTCTTTGGATGAAGCAATAAATACAAAATGTTATTTCATAAATATAATTCTAATTCGGGATATTTTTAAGAAAACAACATATGATCTATAAAATAATAGAAATTAAAAAATTCAGATACTTTAAAGAATTTTCTGGAAAACATTACATTCTAAACACTATGTGTAATCATTTAAAATTTTATCCAATGGACAACGAATGAATATTTATTCAATATTCTACTACTTCCAAGTCCTATAGAGTTAAAAAAATGTCAAATATTTGAGAAGAATAATCTCATGTGAAATTTAATGAAAGTGACATATTTGATCATAAAATGACGCAAGTTTACGATCTAAGTGATTATTTTAAAAACATGATACATGAACCAATTTTTTAAAATAAAAGTATGAGGATTTGGAACTAGATTTTTGTGACCCAAATCCTAAAAGGATGGATACTAGTGAATGTAGAAGTGTGACACATATAAAACCTAGAATGAGAAACCATCCCTTAGAAACTATCATAGTAATCTTTGTTGAATAGATTAGGACTGGAAGAATTATTGTAAACCTTAAAGAATTTTCCATATATTTATGTCAACAAGAGCCCAAAACCATAGAAGAAGCCTTAGACGATGAGAGTTGGGTTTTATCGATTCATGAATTATTAAACCAGTTTAAGATGAATAAGGTATATGAATTAGTTAGTTTACCTAGTAATTCCCCTATTATTGGAACAAAATTGGTTTTTAGAAATAAACAGGATGATCATAGTCTGACCATTAGGAATAAGGCTAGAGTAATAGAAAAAGGTTATAACCAATAAGATGGTATATATTATGAAGAGAGATTTGTGGCCATAGATTGAGTATATTCTATTATGATTATCCTAGCCTATGCATGAGAAAAGGATTTAAAATCACATCTGATTGATGTGACATATGAATTTTAAAACGGTTTTATTATAGAGGATGTTTATATTGAACAACCTCAAAGTTTTGAAAATCCCCATTTTCCAAATTCATGTTTCAATCTTACAAAAGCTATTTATGGCCTTAAACAAGAACCTATATCTTGTTATTAAAATTTAAGTTATTTTGTTTTTCTCAAATATATTTTCAATAAGAATGTTAAATACAAGTATTTTAAATGAAACTCATTCTTCTGAAAATATTTTTAGTTCAAATATATGTTGATGATGTGTTTTTTGGTAATACAAACAAGAAACATTGTAATGAATATTCTAAACTCATGTAAAAATAATTTGAAATGAGAATGATGGGTTAGATAAATTACATTCTCAATTTTTAGATTTATCATAAAGTATTTTGTAATGTACAGAATCCACTATTGAAAATTGGACCATTAACAACACTAGTACAATGGATTTTTTAGAACTATAGAAGCACTGATAATATAAGCGATGTTAAAGGGTTAAATTTAACAGTGATAAAAAAGCACTGATAAATGATTCCTTTTGCATTGATTTTTAGCACTGTTAATGGAAACCTTTATGAGTTGTTTTTTCTAACACTATTAAAGGAAACCTTTTACAATGCTAAAAAATCATTGATAAAGGCCCATTGATAAAGGGTATAATTTTTTTCACTCGCCACCTCCCCGCCTTTTATCAGCGACCCCCCACAGTTACTCCCTTTATCAGTGTTTTCCCTATCCCATTATCAGTTCTTTAGATAATAACACCCCCATAATTCACTCCTTCCTCCAAAAGAGTTTGAACCTGAGACCTCCAGCTTATACACCTGTGCCTTGTCCACTCCTATATAATATTTTTTTTACATTTTTTGATATATCTGTATATTTATATATATTTCATTATATTTTTTATCCATATATTTATATATTTATATATATATATGTTTATATATAAAGTTATATATATATATATATTAAATATATATATATATATATATTAAAATAGATATTAACTCTAAAAACCCTTAAAACACATAAAAATGTTAAGAAACTCTGAAAACCCTAAACCCCTAAAAACTATGAAATAACCAAAACTTCTGATACAAGATCCCATTTCAGCTCCATGACTTGTAAAATATAATATCATGAAACTATATTGGATATGATATGTGGTACAACCCGAATAGATACCCAGATAAGAAGTTATAGCTATTTGAATTTTTAGAAACTGGGGTTGAAGACAAAAAACTCAGTTTTGGAGGCCTTCTAAGATTTTCTAGATGGGAAAAATAGGACAAGATTCATATACCTCATTCCAAGACACTTTTCTTAATTGATATCACCATAAGATTCGACATGATATGTGGTTTAGTTAAAATAGTTACCCAGATCAAATGTTTTAGTCGTTTGAAGTCCATATTCGATTTATGACTTTTTTGAAATTGTAATATATTTTATTAAATTAGTTATAACATTATTTAAGTATCATTTGGTTTTATCTAATTTATTAAGATTAAATTTTTTATTTTGGATTTGAAATGGACTCATCGATCTAAAGTTATGATCATTTTAGGATTTTGATGGTTTTAAGGGGTTTTTCACATTCAATGGCCTTTTAAATGGCCATAACTTCTTAACCGGGTGTCTGTTTTGCCTCTACAACATGTCAAATCAAATTTTGAGATGATATATAAACCTATGTGACCAAAATGAACCTACAATAACCAATAATGAGTCCAAAATTCCAATAATTCATCCAAATGTCCATAACATCTGCTAAGAGTGTCTGTTATTGAAAGATATATATTTTTTTTAAAATATATCGTTTATCAGTGCTAGTAAAAAAGAATTGATGGGGGGGGGGGTCCTTATCAATTATTCTAAAAAATAATTAGTATATACCACCATTTTATCAGTTCTTCTTAGAAGTGATGATAAAACCCCTTTGATCAGTGCTTTTTACATGCGCTGATAAATGCTCATTTTATTAGCGCATTTTTACTAGCATTGATAAAAGGGGGGATTTTATCAGTTTTTTTACAAGCATTTATAAAGGACCCACTTTAATATCACTTTATTTGGAAATTTTATAAACCACCTTCAATAGTGATTTTTCTAGCACTGAGAAAGGGGTTTTGGCAGTTCTTTTAGCAAGTGCTGTTAATACCCTAGCACTAGATAAACCCAGTTTTGTATTAGTGATCAATGTAAATACATATATGAATTACATAATAGGTTTTTAATTAAAAATGGTAAAGTAAATAAAAAAAATATGAGTAATAATGGGAATATTGATTTATATGAAGCTAGGAAACTATTTAACAACAAGCTATATAGAGGAATAATCACTACAAAAAATCACATATTATTGGCCTTTTTTTATTTGACAGTGGTTTAAGATGATGCCAAATGTTTCTTAGGATGGTTCCCAAATACCTCCTCTAATGTTGGCATCGGCCTCCAACTCACATTGGTTCCTTCCATTTAGTGGTGGTTTAAATCCCCAATATATCCTCGATATTTTTTGTGAAGGTAAACTGCCGCTAAAATGAGTGAATGACAACTATTTAATATTGAAATTATTTAGCAATAGTTACAACTACCACTAAAAAATTTTTAAATTATATAGAGGTTTTTTAAACAGACGTTATTTTTTTTCGTAATTATGACTGTTTAAACCACCACTAAATATTTCTTTAAAAAATGAAAAAACAAAATATGTATCCCCAGAACAGCCAAAGAAAAACAGAAACCAACATATCATAAAAACAATTATCCATCCCACCCCAAACACAAATTAACTAATATCATAGTTCAAGTTCATAATAATCAATACCATATCTAATAATATCACAATACACATGATCTATAAAAAAATAATAAAGTGGATTAATAAGGTTGTAACCATAACTTTTTAAATCGTTATACATATTGTTCCAAATGGGCCTTTGGTTTATGGTACTAATAACATACCTCAAAATTCATTTTTAAAACCACATTGAAAACAATGAGAAATATAAAAAAACATATGTAGCATCAAAACATAATCACATTAATGTAATGGATTCCCTAAAACCATCTGATAGGCAAACACACCCCTTATTACTTTTGAAACTTATTAAACTATGAAAAAGACACAATTCCATAAATCATGTTTATTTCAAAAACCCATCTATAAATAATTCTATTTGAGAAAACCCTCTATTTAAATTTTATCAAATGTGGAAGGGGAATCAATTTATAAAGGCATGTTGACCCTGATTGTCAATGGGATCAATGGTGTACTACGTATGATATACCAACATATGGGAACCACACTCTCTATCTATGTCATTGAATATGAAAATAAGCATTGAATATCTGTCACTGTGAGCTTGAAAATATAGCCAGGAAGAAGGGAAGGAATTAAGGTTCCTAGGGGACACATATTGATAACCTCCTGATAAGTTCCTGACCACCAATCACTTTCATGGATTTTGGAATGAATAAGGTCGTAACCATGCATGATACCAAATATATTAGGATCTGGAACATTAATTAACCAACCAATTAGTGAAATGTGTTGATTAAAATTTATAAAATTATATCATGACATTAAAAAATAAAAACAAACTCAAATTGGAAAACCCCCTTTATGCGAGAAGTAAATTAATGGAAAAATTATTATTCTTGATAAAACTAACATAATTAACATATATTATACTTTAATAGATAATAAACATGTTTCAAAGTATTAAACACAAATTAAACTCTCAAATAAAAGTAATGGAATGAAGACACAACTTTAATATATAAAATCTTTTCACCTTTAATGAATACTAAATGAATATATCACAATATGGACTCTAAAATCCCTAGAAACCAAGAACCCCAATTTATGAACTCCCTAAACCGGATACCCATCCACCAAGCCCACTAGGGTTAGGGAGGAAAGGAATAACATGGAAGAAACCAAGAGAAAGAGGGGGGATAATAAGAAGGAAGACATCCCCTTAAGATCTGGATGATAAATCCCCAATAAATCTATTTATAACAACAAAGAGAAGAGTGATGATGGTGGGAATTAGCTGAGAGGGTCTCATAGGATATATATATCAAGTGGGGGGATATATAGAAGGGATCCCAAAATTTAAAAACATAAAATGAATAAAATCCTCATTCTTAAGTAGGTAACACAATTCATACACATGTTTAGTAATATAATGTAGTAACCATGTGACCTCCTCTAGAAACTAAAGGCATGTCAAAATGGTATCTCGGAAGTACTTCATGGTTAGTGTTAACTGTGAAAAACTACACTAGAAAACCAATTCGGGAATGATGCCCACCTGAAAAAAAGCAATGACATCATAATGGCTTGTACGACCCAAGTTCACGTAAGTGATTTAATCCATGAAGCATCGATGTTCATGCATTACACTAACCTATCACCTAGAGATATTTGAGTTATGAAATCACAACCAATTTGATCATGAATTGTCGTACCATTCATAGAATTCTTTACAGACACAAGACATCAAAACAAAAAAACTGGGATATGAAAATAACCTACTAAGAACAGATGTTATGATTCCATGAGTTTTCTCAAATCGATACCATTAACACGTATTAATAAAACCATTTACACATTTCTAAATAATTTTATATCACCACATACTCAACCATACCATTGAAACAAAAATTTGAGCACCTATCCCAAAAGATACTTCAAAAGAACTAGGAATATATATTTTTATTAATTTCTAGGGAAATATATATATCCCTACTAGAAATGAAAACATGGTTTATGAATCACCAAATATGTGTTATATTTTCATAAGTTTAGTTTCACATCATCTTTGAATCAAAAGTGAACCATACTCACTACTTGATGAACTTTTCTTGACACCCTCTCAATCTCTATATCCACCTCCTATTACTGGCACCTTCATGAAAATTATATTAAAAATTAAATAGTTTTTTATATTTAAATATAAACATAAAACCAATAATGGTTTTTTTACTGAATGATTTTGAATTTTTTGATTTAATTTCTCACTACCATCCATCAATCAAATATCACTAGGGATAGATCTAGCCTTTTTTTAATATAATTCAATCAAAGCTTTCTACAGAGTGATGAAATCTGCATCTTATATCTTTATATGAACAACTATGTTTAGTCCGTTCAGATTCTAGACATCTAAAATATTCATATTTTTCTCCATAGTATCATTTTTCCATATTTTATGAAAAAACTATTACTATTATAAAAAATGTAATAAATTTATTTACATTAAAATTTGTACCTATAACTGTCACCCTCTAATATCCCAATGATGAAATAGAAGTGAAGACATGCTCCCTCCCTAATGAGCTTGCTGAATTGGGAGGCGTTGTCTTAGATATTGATGGGATATTGATGAAAGGTGTTTCAGAAGCTAATGGAATGAGTTATATGAGAGACAATGTAGGGGGAAGGTGGAGGGAGTCTCAGATGCTATAGGGAGGGAGACTGATGGATTATCATTATTTAGTGTGGTTAAGGTAATATTAGTTGAGAGTCTACTAGGACCAGTAAAAGGATTCCTCCTTGGAATTCCTGTCATTTAATCAAATAAAATTATCTTTAGAACATATATTTCAAAAAATTCATGTAGAAAAAATATATGATAACAGATGAATTGTACTGGAAAAAATATACATAGCTATGATAATTAATGACCACAAATATAACATATTTGGTTGATAAATTAATGTATGACTGCATATACAATCATTTTCCATAAATAATTTCATTTTTATTCTCCATAATTACTTTTTCTACTTTATCCACCCTTTTAAAACAAATATTTTCAATATTTTGATGGGAAAAGAAGTTTGCTTCGTGCTGTTTATGGGATTCAATTTCAGAGGTAAAATCTTCCACTTCATCACTCATATCATACAAGTATCTTTGTTTTATGTGAATAAATACATTCCACCCTCTATCCGTGACATCATATAGATAATATTCGACTTTCTATTATGATGATAAGATATACAGATCTTGTAATTCACAATCACTAACATCCATCAAGAGATATAAGTTCAAAGAATTAAATTGAAAGGAATGTCTTTTAACACCATTAATAATACAGAACCAATTTAATTGGAATAAAATAACTAAAAAATAAATGTGGTAGTTTAATTCGAAAATATCAGTAAACTTTCCATAGTATCCCAAGTAAAGGGAAGTCACTAATGGTCCACATTAGAGTAGCTTTCATTTTTATCGTTTTTCTTGAATATGCATCATATGTCTCAACACTATTACTATATAAATCTTGTAATTCTTTAATTATATGATGTAATTATACATGAATATCATTTCTAGTATTTTTTTCTAGGAATAATCATTGAAATAATAAAATAAATTTTCTATATACACATCTATAGAGGCATATTATAAGAGATCTAAACAATCATCCAAATGATATAACTGATGATCAAAGTCCAAAATGGGTTGAATCCATCAACATCCATTCCCAATCGCATATTCCATAGATTAGATGAGAAATATAGATGTAATGAATCAGATGAATTATACAACTATGAATCTATGGGATGTCACATTAACCTATCGTTGTTATTATTGATAGAAAGAAACTTTACGTGCTCGATAGTTTTTAATGAAATGAATAATATTTATAATCAAGGATTTAATTGAAAGTAATGAAAAAACTTTCTGCCTGTGTTACATTTTTTCTATTCAAAGTAGTATGTTGATTTGGACTTAAAACATCTCCCATTTACCACTATCTAGAAGAAGATCATTTTTTACAATCTTCCCTTCTTGTGTCCTCTCCCAAATAAAATATTCAACCATTTGGACAAACATGTATTTTTATTATAATTCATAAAATTCATGTTAAAAACATTTTTCATATCAAAAAAAGACTCAGGGATATTAGATTCAAGAAATTCATCACACAAAAATTACAACATCATGGACATTTCATTATTTTTAATTCAATATAAGCTTTTGATATGGTACAACTTCAGCAGAAAATATTGTTTTGAATATTCAAAAATACACCATAAAACTATTTATTTCCATCATCAAATAAAACATGAAACACATTTTTATTCTACGTGAAGTCATCTCTTACATTATTATCCATAGAATCAAGAGGATGATCCAATGATATGTTACAATCTTGATCTGGTTGTCCTATAGTCCTAAAAACATCACTTGTCAAGATGATATTTTTAGAACCCTCAACAAGTTGTTCTGATATGTTTTGATGTTGATGTTCTTGTATTACAATGATGAATGCATGATTTATATGTTTTTTCATTTCATTTTCCATTGTCGACAAAGTAGGGAGATCATTTGGTTAACTGGCCTCTATGATCAAACTTTTTACAACGTTTGATTCTATGTGCCAATTACAACAAAAATATTAAGTATGTAATTTCATCAATATGAAGTGTTCATAAATATAATCTATCTTCAACCATATTATAAATTTATATTTTTGAAATGGAAATCCTATTGTTCCATCCATAGATAAATTGAAAATTTAAAAATCTAAAAAATCCTCTAAACCCTTAGTATGCTAAGGTGTGTTCCTCAGTAATGTGACTCAAATTTATTCCATATATATCAAAATGTTTCTAAACATTATTAAAAAATTTAAAACACATAAGTCAACTGTAGTAAAGAACCCATTTTTCAAGACCAAACTTTCACCTTTTTAAAACATTCTAAGACATCATGAGACTTATGGTCTCAAAACCACTTTAAAAAATATTAATGTAAAACTACCATAAATTACAAAGAATGCCTCTAAAACACTAGACATGCATTTTAAATACAAAAATGGTGTCAAAACCCCTTTAAAATAATTAATTACCATTATATTAGACTCCAGTAATTTTAACGACCACTTTCCTTGTGATAATTAAAGAGTAATGATCATCCATTTAGGTGGAAGGCCATTACAAGAATGGAAATGTTGAACAATGAGATATATAAGATATATATACTATTTATTTTTTATATTAATTTTATAAATTCATTATATCATATATATTATGTTCATATAATTCTAATTTTTTATTGGTAAATATACAGAATAAGAAGTGAATTAATAATGAAAGAGACGTGTGAGAGTTTCTACACCATATATGAAAAACATATTAACCAAATAATCTAGAATTAGACCAACATAGGATAAGAAAAAGATTATAATCTACCCAAATAAGTACATATACCTTTATCCCAATCCCCTTTCAAAAAATTCCACAAAACCAATTTTAAATTATCCATATTTATAATGCATTCATTGGAAACCAAAAATTTTAATTTGGTAAATTTTTTTAAATTTCCATTCCTAAGTAATTTATGTCAAATAAAACAATAATGATTTCAAATTACCAATGTCTATCCATAAATTTAATTATACATTCTATGATGTATAAAATAATTATTTACATTGAAATTTCATTAATCTATCTTAAGATTTTCTATGGAGACTATAAAATAGATTAAATACCTGCTTTAAAAAACACATGTCATTAAAACTACCCAAAAAAAATTCATTAGAAAATTAGTTTATATGCTATGATATATTTAAATAAATAATTTAAGGCTGTAAGTTGTAGTCTCAAAAAAATGGATGGATAAAATTGGTTTAAAATAATAAATTTATGGTCTACCAAATATAAGAAAAAGATAAACACCCATGAAATCCCTTATAAGAATTAAATGTAAATAGAAAATTTTAAAATGAATAAATCAATCATGTTTTAATCAATTTAAAACATTAAAATTATAGGAATCATTCTAAAAAAATAAATATAAAAGTATATAATATGAATTATACCAAATAAATAAAAATAATGAACACATCTAACAGAACACACTAAATATATTTATTTTCCAACTAGTTATAAAACTCACCCAAATATAAAACTCTATTTATTTCAAAATACCCCTATTAGTTTTAGAAAATCAAACTATATGAAAACTTTATAAAACAAGTAAGCTTTAAAACATCCATTCAGTTTAAAAAGGAAATAAATGAAATATCTACAACTTAAAAAAAACTACAACCCAAAAAATATATAAAGAGACAACTGTAATGAAGTCATTATCAGAAACAATTTATATCTTATTTTTCTCATAATTAAGGCACATCAATAATTATAATATTCTAAAATAAGGATATTACCATTATAATTAGAGACCCAATGTTTGTATACAAGTAGGATATTTCACAATTGATCCCATAATAAATCTCCTCTACCTAGAAAACCAAAATCCACATTATTAGAGCTTCCCAAGAGTTAGTAGGAGTAAGAAAAATAGATAGAGTGATAAAGGGATAAGGGATAAGAAAAAACCCACAAGTGAGATATTATCATTGGGGAGGAGAAGGGGAGAAGGGTGGTGGATGGGATGGTTCATGGGAGAAGTTTAGTGCAACAGATCATAGGGATCATGGTTGACCATATATCTAGTGTGGGATTGAGGGAAGGTGACAAATAATGGAAGGGAGAGGGCTCAGGAGAGGGTAAAGGCTCAGGAATGGGAAAGGGTAGGGGTGATGGTTTGGGGGGATCTTGCTACAATACAGGAAATGGTTCATGTGGCATGGTCTAGGAGGGCTCGAGAGATACCCAAGCACTGGTGAGGGCAGGGGGGGCAGGGGTGCTATGCCTTGGGGTTTAGGGAGGGGGATCTTGGGGGAGAAGTATGGGAGTCATTGAAGAAGGAGGGGGTGTGGAGGAGAAGTGTCTTTTTTATTAAACACTTAATATTTAGTGTTGGTTTTTAAAGAACCACCATGAAATCATTTACAATATTTTTTAGTGGCGGTTTACTAAACCACCACCAAAAAACCAGTGCTAAACAATGATTTTTTAGTGAAGTGAGATTCTAATATATTTAACTACTAGAAGGCCATATATTATGTTTAAATTATGTTTATGTAATAGATTCTAATATAATAAAAATGAATCCCATTTGAAAGTTTCCAAAATAATTTAAAGATATTTAAAAGGAACAATTTTCCTTTATTTACTATTTATAGAGACATATGGTTTTAATTTGATTTATTCTTTTGATGTTGATTTGGTGTTTTTATACTAGATAGGCAGATTACATCAGGAACCTTCCATTTTATAGTAAAATCCTTGTTATCATAGTCTAGTAATATACAAAACTCAGTTTATCTATCTAATATTAAAGCATAATACATTGTTATAGGTAGTCATTGTGAACATGTTTTTTTTGGAAAAAACACACCTTAATGGGGGTTGGATTCAATTATAATCAAGTATCAATTTAATGTGATAACACTAGGGATATTAGTATTTTAAATAACCTAATAAACTATCCAAGAACAAATCATATAGATATAAGGTACCATTTCTAGAGGGATCTTGATAAAAAAGGTGATATCATCATTGACTAGAATCAATTAACCTATATTTTTATTAATAACATTGATTATGAATATTTACATTTTATTAAGATATAATTAGGGAAATTTGAGATTAAAAAATTTAAATTTATTGAATTACCTTTTTTTAATTATAATTTAATATTTGTATTAATTGTTAATGTCTACATTTTAATGCATTATAAAAATTGAATAAAATTATTCTTATTTTATATTTAATTTAGCCAGATTAAATTTCCGAAATAAAGTGTATTTATTTTAAAATAAAAAAAAATTGTTTTGTTATTTTATTTTAATTAAATTATTTTTTTAAAGTTGGATCGACCCCTAAACCAAAAATGGCTATGTATCCCTTCTTTAAATTTTATTCACAACTTAATCCAAAATCCTGGATCACCTACCATTCCTTTCACTCATTTCCTTTCACATCCTGAAACTGAAACATCGCCCTTTGATTTTATGAACCTCTAACAAACATTTCTATGATGCAGAAGAAGAAGCATTGATATGATGGTGGTTTCAGTTCTACTAAGAAAGTAAAGACTAATAGTGCGACGTGTCAATTTTTTATAGAAAAAGTTGTAGATATGGGTTGGATGAAAGGAATAGAGATGATATTGATGAAATTATTTTAATTACAAGGTTTAGAAAGAGTTTTTGATGACAAGAAATTATTTTTTGTATTTGAGTAGGAGGTAAACAAGTTCAAGAGAAATGATGAGTTAGAGTTCATAAAAACAAAGGATATCTTTTTTTTGAATGTAAATAGAAATTCCTTGTAAATTTTATCTATGGAGAGGTATGAAATAATTCACATCCCTCATGATTATGAGTTTAGTTTTAGTGAAAATTTTGATGGTACAAGATCTGTTGGTCCAACTGATGTTTTCAAGTTTCTTTTTTGTTCCTCTTCTTTTGAGATGAAATATTTAAATGATTTGGAAGTAGAGTGGAAGGTTCGTTGAAGGTTTATCTAGTATAGTAATAATAAAAGATCTTGGGATATAGAGAAAGGTTTGTTTTAGGACATGTAACTCTTATATATCTTGATAAAAAATATCAGATTGTACTTGGATCATTACATGAAGAAATTTATGAAACACTATTTCCAAGGGAAAGGGAAGTTAATCTATTATGATTATGTAAGGATGATCTATCTAGTTCTGAAGAGGATAAATATAGAACTAAATGAAGGATAATTAGTTAAAATGTGTTATAATAATAATATCCTTTCATCTATTCTCTTGAATAATTTTTCATAGAACTTGGATTCTACATAAAAATCTCTCAATCCTAATGGAAAAGAAGCTGACACTTAAGGGGTCATACTAACTTCAATATAAAATTAGGGGGATCTATCCACTAACTCACATACAAGGGATAAATCAACTATTGATTGTTTTCATTCTATGGAATTGCATCTATCATTTTTCAAGAGAATGATGCCTATTGTTCCAGAATTTTGACCAGTAGTTGAAGAAAATGTTCAGAGATTGGAGGATATAGTGGTTAGTGCTGCTGAATCTGTTAATCTAGTTATGAAATATATTGATAAATATGATAAATTATATGTTGAAGAGGTTAGTATAGTTTATATCATGTAACAAGTGCCTATTAATGAGGTTAGAGAGTGTTGTTAGGTTGATCACACTCAGGTTTTATCCACCTTTTGGATCTACTAAAACTGATAGAGATGGAGTTAGAGATATAGATTTAGAATAGGAAAGTTATATTTATCATACTATAGAGTATATTCCATATACTCATCTGAAATATTATTCATTTTATGTTAAAAAGGGTTATGAGAGTTCATATCTTGAAAAAAATATGAATAAATTTTACTCTACAGGGATAAAAAAGTTTGATAATATCAAGGGATATTATGTGGAGTTGAGGAAAGATAAGATGTATTATAAAGATGAGACCAAAATGGTTAAATTTAATTATGTATCCAAAGAATATTTTGATAAGTGGGTTGTGATTTTAGCTGCCCAAACCATATTGATCCAGAATATCCATTAGTTGAAAACCATTTCCTTAAGTATGATTACAGAGGAAATTGAGGCTATTAAAGTTAAAGTGAATGAGATTATAAAACTTTGTGCTTCCGAGGATGATATCAATGAACTAGGAGTGGTTTTGGAATTCTAGATAGATATGGATCAAAATATTCCATTATTTTAGTATGATATTTTAATGGATGCTCTTGTCGAGTTTTAGAGTTTCAATACTGGGATTAAAGAGATCCTGTAAACTATTAAAATATTAATTGTGAGTTAGTTTGAGTTCATTAAGAGGTTTAGAAAACCTACCATGTCTACATATTCACCATATGTGAATGTCTATCTCAAGGATCAGTTTGATTTTGTGTTCTTAGATTATAATCCAATAACTACTCAAATCCAATCTTTATAGTGTCACATGTACAACATGGTACTTATAGGATAATTAAAAATGGGTCTATTTGCTAAATTTTAGGAAATTAATGAAGTTTTTAGAAGACTTATCTTGGATACTAATCCATATTCGAATGAAATGGTTTGTAATATTATAGAATCATTTGGTTCCTATATAGAAGTGACCTTTTGAGTAACCATGAAAGTAAGAGACATGGTTTCTTGATTAATTGGTATAATCATTAGAAACCATATACAATATTAATATATGATAGCTTAGATTTATAATGGATTTTTTTATTTGAATATCAATTATTTTGAAGAGGAATATAGTTCATCTAAGTTTAAAGAACCCCCTATTGTTCTAGAAATACCTAAAACAAGAGATATTACAGTTTATAGACCATTCGGGCTATTTTTTTCCAGTACTAGATTCTACTCCAAGTGATCTGGTGCCTTAAGAACTATCCTGTTTATTGAATGAGACTATCCAATTACTTATAGTTTGGTTTTTAAACATGGATGAAAAGGTTATTTATTTATAGGTCTGATTGATTGGTTTTCATGCTTTGGATGACAGAATTTAGAAGAAGTTATATTCAAATCCTCTAGTCACTCCCTCCACTTCTCATCCTACTTCCAAAGTCAACTATTCCAATATTTTTTCTCCAAGGAAGGTCAAATATTTTAATGGGATTCTGAATAATGTTCTATAAATTGTGTATTATATTAACATAAAAGCCTCTACTACCATTCTCAATATCTATAAATAAGATATCATAAATATAATAAATATGCGTGATCATGATCTATTTTCTCTATGAGGAAGAAGGAATTTTGGACTAGCACTATTGGATACCCATAAAGGTATCAGGAAGAGACTGGAAGAATTTTTTGACCCAAGATTGATTTACCAGAAATAATATTCCTTGGTAATTACTGTAGATGATACTAAGTCTACTAATAACGGAGAAACTTCTTCAAATATTGTTAATAAGATTACATTTTCCAATGTTGATTCATATGATTTTAGTGAATTTTATGGTAATCTTGAAACGATGTTGACAACACATAGACAAAGAACAAGAGAAAAATCAGGTTTTGGGATAGAGGTTACTTCAGTTATGGAGCTTAGGACAACATATCTACCTCCAGTATTTGTCCCTCAAACTAGCTCTTGATCCTCTCCAAACATCAAGAAATATCTATCTAAATATACTTACAATATTGATCAAGTCCACAAACCTAGGTACTCTAAATAATTTATGTATATTTGTTTTTGGTTTTTTTGACTCTGAAATCTTATACCACAGTTGATGATTATTGAAATTAATAATTATCATTTTGTTGTGTTTCAAAGTGATTGTTTTCATTTAATTTATTTTATCTTGTTTTTTGTTCTTAAGAAATAATTTTAATTTAATGTATTTCAATGTTATTGTTTTCATTTACTTTTTTTTAATATTTCAGAAAGTTTTACTTATGGTAACTTTTGAATTTTAGTCCTTCCACAATTTCGATTAAATTACAGTGTTATATTTGACCCATTCATATTTCCAAGTGATATATTAAAAGTTTTTTTCCTATCCTTACCCTTTTTAATGTCATAAATTACGGAGAAGTCAAATAAAGTTTATAATAAAGGATAAAAATTTCATTTTGAAATCAATATATATCATATTTTTTTTGTAAATATCCTTAAATCTATTGAAATTAATTAATTATTGTTTATTGGGTTCTGTGATAATCAAAAAAGGGGATATTATTGGAAAAATAATTTTGTTCCAACATATCCCATGTACATTATGTTTGGATGAACTCAAAAACTCTTCATATGTATCAAATGATTTTGTTTTATGTGTGTTCATAATGATTTATCATTATTTAGGAAAATCTACTGTTAATTCTAAAATTCTTGAAGTTTTTATGAAATTTTCCTATGTCTATAAAATCAGCTATATAAGGAAATAAACTACATGAATAGTTGTATATGTATAGAAATCAACAACCTAAATTGGATATGTGAAGGAAGCAACCATGTAAATCAACTATGTCATGAAATAAACTATGTGAAAAATCACCTATACATATGAATCAGTTATATGACCAAAATGATACATCAATGTAACAACTATGTGAATTGGATGTATGGAGTACTCAAATATGTGAATTAGATCAGTGTATAACTCATCTACATGCTTCCCAACGTTTACATGATTCATTTTTCTATTTCTAATTTAGCTACATGATATAGAAGTATTTTTAATTTGGATATGTGGTTAAATCAACTACATGAAAAATGACTACATGGATAAATTGGTTTATGTGAATTTAAATTAGTGGAATCAATCTGTTTAGTGATCTAGAGTTGACTACATGGATTTCAAACCTGCATAGTTATTACCATCAGTGCACTTTAGGTGTAATTTAATGATTCAGTGCATACATTATATATTTTATAAACACTTTATAGTATAATAAATTAGAAAAATGTTTCAATTTCGAAGAGAATAAATTAATACAAGAATAATTTAATACTCAGCCTAGTTGCCAATGTATTTTCAAGAAAATGATATATGGAATTTAATTACAAGAATTCATTTTATGGGATATCATTCTATGCATTATAAAGTGAATATATATAAGAGTTTTGAATAAAAATACAATTAAAATTTAATATAAAAAGAAGAAACATGAACATAAGAAATCTCTTACACAATCTCTTTCCCTCAAATATCTCATCTTGCTACTATGATCTAAGATAAATAATAACATATTTCACGTAATATAAAAATGTCTTATCAATATCATTTTTTATGTTTTAGAGTATTTTCCTATAGCTTATATATACTCTTATAGTCTCTCATGGAATACTCTTCTCTTTTTTCAGTTTCATCTATCAACTATGTGCTTCATTTGTTATCCTTAAATATTATTTCTTTATATTGGATGTGTCAGCTTCTTGTACTATGTTGTGAAGGTTCATAATAAAAAAACATGAGGGATAGTTTTTTAAAATCCTTGTATGATCCTAGTGTAATATGATTTTTTTAATGAATTGATAGATACATTCACTTAGTCAATCATTCCTAAGGGAAAATAATTTCATCCCCTGGAAAAATTATTGGTACTAGTGAAAATCACCAAGCTCAATTAGTTGAGAAATCATTGAGTTGACTAGGGTATTTTAATTCCCCAAAGCACTATCAATCTCGTATGTTGGATATTTATTTATTTATTATATTTTAACTTCTTTTATGTGTAATGAGAAGTCCATAACTTATCAATCCTTTAAGATGGCAGTTTCTAAGACAAGAAAATTTCATGAACTCAATTTTCCCCATTCATGAGTCTTAGTGTAGCTGGTTTCTAACCAAGAATATTTCCCACTATCCTAGGGGATTATGAATTGTTCTAAAAAGTTTAGTGTTGATTATATATGGCTTAAACATTACTCATGAGGATATTTTTATGGGAATACCATGAGATAAGATAGCAAGATTAAATCTCAATCAAAATTATAAGTGTTAGATTCCTTATAATGAGACACTTGTTAAGAAAGCGTTCATCCCAATTCTTACTAAATCTGGGTACCCATGGATTATATTATGTAATTCAGGAATGAAATGGTTTACCCCAATAATATTAGATTCATAATCATGTTGTTTTCATTTTGTTACACTTAATCAAGAGACCCTACCCGGAGTACATTAAGAGTTTAGTTTGTCTATTTTATAGATTTGGGTAATGAGTTATCCAATCAACTATAAAATATTATTATATGATATGATTGGGATTATTCCATACATAAATAACAATGTGTTGATAGAAACACCAAATCTCACTCATAATTTAAAAAAATATGGATCTTTCCCCACTAATGGGTATGATGAGTTTAAAAGCGGTATTCATTTTTGTGGGAGCCTATTTAGAAAAGGTTCTTATTAAATGTTAATAAAATGTGATAATAATATGATAAAAGATTATGTTGTAGATAAATGTCATCATAATCCTTAAAAATATCTTTGAGATCAAACTTTATTTCAGAGAGATTTATTCTAAGAAACTCCTATGATTAGTAACTTAAGAATATTCTTTAAGTAAGGGGTAATTATATTTGGGAGAGGAAAACCTTCTTGAGTAACCATGTGCTAAATTTTTTCAACCTGTTTATATAGATGCTTATAAAAAATATTGAATGGTTCACTTATTATTTTATAGGAATTATAAAAAAAATTACCTAAACAATATTAGTCTCATATACTGAATATGATTGGTTACGTTATTGATACTCAATATGATCAAGTATTCTTGGAGATACTAATTATTTTAAATAAGGTTTATTCTAGTTAATAAATTCATACTATTTTAATTTAAGGAAATGTCTTGATAATATGAATGTGTTCAAGAAAATTTTACCTAATATTGTCAAAGTGTTGATAATGGATAAACTACGAATATGATATCTAGAATCTGGTGTTGAATAGAAAATATAAGTGGGTAAAAGCTCAAACCAAAAGAATAAAACTTTGTTAGAGCGTATAATAATAATTTTTTGATTATCTTGTTAATGTTATTAAAATATGGCGTTGTTAGGATAAATTAATGATTCTATAAGATAGAAGTATTTAGAAATCCTGAAGGAGTTTTTGAAACTCTATAGAATGTATATGTCTGGTATTAGTGTAATAGAAATTTGTTCTTCAGTTTTGAAGGGTGTGTGATCCCAACTGCATGTTTTTAAAGTGTTGTAAGTATACATGAGTTCAAAATCAAGGAATGAATTTATATAGATTTTATTTTTCATTACAAGTGGTGAAGAAAAAGGTTTCTACCTCAAAGGTTTTAATGTAAAGGTATATTTCAAGATCATATGGATCTAAATAAAGGATATTTAAAGTTATCTGATTTCTCTTATATGATAAGTTAGTTTTTTATTAACATAAAGTTATTATAAAAAATATGGGATAATTAATTCAATAAAAATGATTTATGATTAAATTAATTCTATAATTTTTTTGGAATTTGATACAATGATAACAAATGTTTCATCTGGGATAAAAGGTTTATAAAAATGTTTGTTAAAATACAAGGAAAGGTTTTATCAGCACCGATAAATGGTATATTTTAAAGAATAAATCCATATTTTTAGGAGTAAAATGACCCAAACACATAGAATACCATATAAAATATGTAAAAAATGGTTTATTTTGTAATTTTTTTACAAAAAGGTAATAAATCTTATTCCCATACAAAAAGAAGTTTTCATGTCTTAACATGATATTTTAAAGAAAATACAGTGTCTAAGAGGCTAGTGAGAGAGTGTTTGACCTTAGAGAAGTAAAGAGTTAACAAATAAAATAATATACTAGTAAAAAAATTAAATTTATTTTCTCTTAATACACTAAATAGTTTAGGATATGTGCTGCTAAAGAGAAATGTAAAGAGTTACAATTAGTTACCATGTGAAAGTGAGCATCACTATTATATAAATGATTATTCTGGTTAAAATACAAAGTGAATT
Source organism: Viscum album (assembly GCA_963277665.1). NCBI lineage: Eukaryota > Viridiplantae > Streptophyta > Magnoliopsida > Santalales > Viscaceae > Viscum > Viscum album. The sequence goes on along the minus strand of OY728153.1, from coordinate 100,963,743 downwards.
TAACTTAATATCCAAAAATATTTTTATGGTATGTAAGTAATGATATATTTAAAGAGTTACATGTAGATACAATGACACATTTAATGCACTTTACCATAAAATAGTTTTGGATATGTTGGTATATAATAATGAAAATAGTTACATTAATTATCATAAGACCTTATGGGGATGTTTAGTGGAATGGGTTCAAAGGATGAAGATATTAAAATTATAAAGTGATCTAATCCGAAAATAAAAGTTATTAACATTATAAAATTAGATTTTTGAGTTATGAGGCTTGAATTTGTATAAGGAGTTGAACATTAAGAATATTACTCCTAAATATCACTGTTATTCCAACTTGATTACTTCATAGATGTATTTGACTAAAAGTTTTAATGGGAGGGTTTTATCATATGTTCATATAGTGATGTGAAAAAAAATTATGTATAGACATAATAAGTTAACAAATAATAATGTGCCACAAACATAAGGCAGTTCTTATTGTCTTTTATATATGATTTCATAGATACACTCAAATATAAATGTTTTAATTATTTGGATAATAGTCAAAGAATATAAAACGTATCATATGAAAGGAACTATCTACTACATCATTCTTTAAAATTGGATGTATATATATAAATTGATATAAATTTCTTGAATTGTAATGGTAATGGACATATCAAAGTATGAATTTGAGTTATTCCTAACCGAAGTTGGTCATCCAATATTAGAGGTTGTAATGGAATGTTATAACTAACGTGAGTAGGATTATTATATAGAGATATATAATATGCTCATGAAGGAAAAAGGAGTTTTTTTTGTGCTGGATGACCCATAATGTATACCATATAAAATATCATACACTATAAATTTGGTATGAAAGGGGTGTATGTATCATATTTGGAGTCCATAATACATATGGTTACTGATATACCCAATATGGAAACCTTCAAACATTGTTTCTTTTCTTTTTAATGGCTTGAGTATTAGTTAATTAGGGGGATCTTTGGTATATTATTAATCATTTCATTGGTTAGAGATAAACCAATATGGGATTTTTTTATCCCATATGAAAAGTATGGCATTTAATCCCTTGATTGAGATATACCAAGGAGGGTGTGACATAACCTAAATAGCATATAAGACATTCTTATCTATTTAGGTGAGATATATAAGATGATCTCATCCCTAAAGGTGAATTACTTGGGATGTATTGATCTACTTGATCAATTTACACTTCGATATTCAAGAATGTATGAGTTGGATTTATGGTATTTACATTCTATAATTCCTATAGTCCTGAAATATTTTAGAAAAGATGAAAATATGATAATGGTCTCAAGCATGTGATGCAACTGGTGAAAATAAGTAAGAAGATACACATATTTGATAGATATAATTACATAACTCTCTATATCCTGAGTAATATCGATTATTTTATATAGGCCAAACCATTATTATATTTGTGAATATAGATTTTCATATTTATTTCCCAGTGTATAAAGGCATGTGGGGTGACACATCATTGTTGATCGAAATGGATTGAGTTTGGTATAAAGAGTTTCTCTAAAATTATGTTAATGTTAACCCAAAATTTTTTTTGATTGTATTTCACATGGAATTTCATACTATGTGATGCATGGTTAATTTGATGATAAATTTAAAAAAAATTGAAGATATTCAAAATAGTTTTGTATTTGATTTCACAAGTTGTTGTATATGATATGATATAAGGTGAAATGGAATTGAATTATTTTAGAATCTAATAAATGTGGGATATTAAAGTAGATACACCCTAAAGACATTATATAATTGTATGATATATATAAGCTATAATTTATGGTATGATATACTTATTAATTAAATATGAATTACATATAATAAAATGATTTTCTTTGTGAATTTGTGGTAAATAATATTATAGGATTGAGTTATATCATAATCCACTACTCATGCATATAATATTGTATGACTAGATTTATTACAATCCACACTACTACCACTATATGAAAATTTATACAACTTAAATAGAGGTCTAACATTAAGTGTTATCATTTGAATAAGTCTTCCATATTGATTTTCATTTTGTAAGAGTCATTACATAAGATGAAATGAATGAGTTATGAATTAATGTGTAGGTTTATATGAACTGGATGAGGTAGTAATCATGTGTTATAATGAATGATTAAATTCATTACCACCCAAGTATAATCCTCTAGAGATTTATAAGGATCCCATTTCCATGTGATGGTGATTATGAATGTATATATACGAACCCTGCCTTTATCATTACATAATCTAGTTAATTTAACTAGAATACATTTATTACATTCCCAATGATATTTTTAATTTTGAGTTTATAATAATAGGTCATAGTTCATACATAAAACCCCACAAGAATAAAAAGTGGATAATACTAAAATACCATCCATTTATTCCATAATACAAAATTATTTAACAAAACATGAATTCTTCACAACATTGAGATTTTATTCTTCTTTTCTCTTACCCATCCTTAATCCATTTTATATTTTTGATACTAGGAATGAGAACCAAAATATAAATAAGGGTAATAAAAATAAGGAAGGAAAATGTTGGTCTATGAATACTTATACACATATGGAATCATTTTCACAAGACATTCTTCTCACCCTTAAAGTACCATATACTTCGTGAAAACATGAGATTCTATAAAACATAGAAAACATAAATAAAAACATATAGGTATGTTGGGGAATTAATTATTTAATATTTTAACCCTCTCATATTACTTATTATTTGTAACCCTCATGACTACCTTACAGTGTAACCCTCACAGGTGCCTTATTATGTAACCATCGTAGTTACACTTGGAATAACTCTTACAACCAACTTCTAAAATAAACATACATAATGAATTAGATGGAGATATAGGTCCCACCCATCATTATAAAAAATTAACAAGAACTAAAACATAATCATAAAAAGGAATACTTTCATCATAGAAACATTCATTTTGAATTTTTTAAAAATAGAAACTTAAAAGAACGTTTTTAAATGAAGGTCCCTTACCTCGGGTTCACATTACATCAAAGGTGTTCAAACCTCGTGCATAATGGTTTAAAGAGTGTTATTAATATATTAAATAACTATATTAATATCTATAATATCTTATATTATATTTCTATAATAACTTTCCAATCATTTATTAATAATATTTTCTTATTCCCATTGTTTTTGGTGCGTTTATTTCATGGTTTCTAGGGTTGGTTCATTTAGGATTTTCTTTTCGAATGAGAGAAAAACTCTAGAAGTGGAATGAAATAGTATTAATATGTTTAAAAAATTTAAATGATTCCACATATCATTTTTTTGATATTAGGATGAATCATTAGATAAAAAATTAATTAAAATGATTTAGTGTATATAGGCGATTTTTAGGACCATCATGATCTTGTATCATTTTATTTAACATATTGTCTATATATTGGTCCCCAAAAATTATATAAGTTGTAATATGTACAATAAAATATTATTTAACCATAATAATGGTTTTATAACCATAATTTATGGAGGTAAAGGAAAATTAAAACACATCGTCCACGATATCGGTAAATCGACACATCACATATGATGTTTTCATTTTTTAGAATTATAGGAGAAGAGGAGAGGTTTAATGATAAATATTAAATTAAAAATAATAATTATAGTATATGTAAGATTATATAGTTATAATTTCACTGGTATGTGATGAGATAATAAGAAAATAAAATAAAATAAAATAAATTGAAAAGAAAAGAATAAAAAATGAAAGAGGATTTTACTTCTTGAATTCTCCTCCTCGAGAACCACCTTAAGGCACTTGGATTAGGAATTTTGGTGAGAACATTAGATATTGGACATGGCTAAGAGTATTTTGAAGGGAATAGGGTAGAAATTAAACTAGATAAAAGACTTTGAGGTGTGAGGAGAAGAGGTGGTGAGGGGTGGTATTTATAGTGGAAGAGAGGGGTGTTTTTTGAGTAATTTATTCGTTAGATAATTATTTTGGCTCAAGAAAATGAATATTTTGAGAATTTTCACCAAATATATTAAAACAATGATGGATTGTTCAAGAGTATGGTCTTATATCATCCATACATCATCTATGACTAAAAAACATGTATTTGTTAAATACCATAAATTACCATATTTCACTATTCACAAAAAAAATCATGTATTCCATAAAAATACAAACAGTTCACCCTAAAAATATTCAGATGTGTATAATTCAAAAATTAAGTCGATTTTATGATAATATTTTTATAAATATGATATGTTAATTTTCTAATTAAAATCATCATTTATTTGAAAAATACCAATTCTAAATTTATAACTGATTTTATAACATTTTAAAAAATTTATTAAGGTCTAATAAAATTATTTTATAATCAAAATAATAAAAAAATATTAATTAATAAATCAATTTTATCGAGGTAAATTTTATTTTAAATAATTATCTTAATTATGAAATTATAAAAAAAATCATGTTCACAAAAATACTATAACTTAATTTATCATTTTCAAGACATTTATTTAATTAATCCATGATATAAATATATCATATTTTCATTTATAAACCGCATAAATTTTATTTGACTTCATTAGGTGAGATTACTATTCTATTTTCCATATTACTATCTGTTGGGGTCAAGTTACTATTCCTTAATACAAGTTACTATTCCATCAATATAGATTCCTTATTTAATTATACATTTATATTGAATTTTACTTTTTAATTTTAGAATGAAAAAAATATTTTACAAGTACATGGGTTGTTACACTCTCCCCACCTTCTAGAAATTGTGTCCTCATAATTTTTATTCACTTATTAAATAAGCGAGTATACCTTTACCTAATATAATTTTCATATTCCCAAGTTTCTTATTCAACCATGTGGTTTCTCCAACAAACCTTAACCTAGTGAATTAGCTTATTCAAAAATAGATAGTCTCTATGATCAAGAATCTGAATAGGTTTCTCTTCATAAGAGAAGTTCTCTTCCCGCTAAAAAACATATGGGCTCAAAACATGAGAAGAATATGGCATATACATTCTTAACATCAAAACAAGAAAAACATTGTGTACATGATATAAACTCAGAGGCAAGGCTACTTAGTAGGAAACTGGTAAAACTTTATACAATATTTGAAAATGTACAGTGAACCGTGGACTTATATTTCCTTTAATTCCCAAAAGAATAAAACTTTTCCTAGGTGACATTATAAGGAAAACATGATCACATAACTCGAATAAAATGTCTTTTCTCCTTTTATCTGCATAACTTTTCAACATGATATGAGGTGTCCTCAAGTGTTGCTAGATCATTTTCAATTTCTCAGCCACCTACTCCACTAATTCTAGCCCCATTAATTTCCATTGCCAGACTTTATCCCAAAATATTAGAGTTCAACACCGCTTTCCAAATAATTCCTCAAAAGGAGCCATCTGTATACTAGATTGAAAACTATTATTATAAGAATTATCAACTAAATAAATATAATGATCCCAAATTTCCTATTAATCCAATGAATAAGCTCAAATCATATACTCTAATGTATAAATATTTAGCTTAGTATGTCCATCAGATTGACGACGAAAGGCGGTGTAGAAATTTAATTCAGTTCCCAATGACTTATAAAGGCCTTTAAAAATGTTATAAGTGAACCTAGGATCACCATTAGATATAATGGAGAAAGAAAATCCATGTACCCTAAAAATAACCTTGAGGTATAGTCGAGAAAGTTGATCAAGGGAAAGACTATCTCAAATAGGAATAAAATGAGCTTATTTAGTCATCTCATCAACAATAACCCAATTCATATTGCTACCTAGACATGTCTATGGTTGTCCCACCACAATGTATGTGGATATATTTTCCTAATTCCACTATAGAACTAGAAAAGGATGAAGTGTCCCACTTGGTAGTTTTCAATCACCTTTAACCTGTGGAAATTTCAATCATTTCATGGTAAAATCAAAAATATATATTTTCATTACATCCCAATAGTAATACTCCTAAATTACTCTATACATGTTTGTTCCACTAGGATTAAATGATAAATGAGAATTATGAGCCTCACCTAAGAATTCTTTTGCTAGCTGGTAATCACAAGGCACACAAAATCTCTTCCCAAATATCAAAACAAATTCTTTATCATTGTAAAATTATGAAAACTTACCTTCCTTAACAAATTATACTTTTTTCTATTACTCATGGTATTCCTTTTATACTTGAGATTAATTCTATATCATAAAGATGACTCTAATGATAATTGAAACAAAATAGATGAATTTACTACACCAAAAACTTCCAGGCCAAAATTCATCAAATCATCAATCAAGGGGGCATGTTCCAAATGTAACATAGTTAATGATGCACGACGTTTTAGACTCAAGTCATCCACCAATTTTTTTCTTTTATTTAATTGTAATTGATCTTGAAACCATAATTATTTATCTATTCTTTCCATCTTCTCTGCCTCATATTTAATTCATTCTAAGTAAATATATACTTTAAACATTTATGGTTAGTATACATTTCACATTTGGTTCTATATAAATGATGCCTCTAAATTTTTAAAGTTAAAACCAAAGATTCTAATTCCAAATCATGTGTGGGATAATTTAACTCATGAGATTATAGATGTCTGGAATTATAATAAATTACTTGATCATTCTGTATCAGAATACAACAATGTCCCTTCCATGAAGCACCATTATAGATGAATAAAATCACATTTTCTGGAAGGTAGGACCAAAACCGAAGCATTCACCAATATCATCTTTAGTTCCTAAACACAAAAATCATATTCTTCAATCCAAATAAATGTAACCCCATTTTTTATTAAATTAGTAAGTGGTCCAGATAACCATGAAAAGTTTTCACAACCCATCCCTCGGGGCCCATGCCATGACTACCCCAAGCCCCCTCCCGATGGACAGGGGATGATGACTATTACTGAAGGAATTATCCTATATGTGGGAATCATTTACCTAAGTACCCGTACACACACGCACACACACACACAAATCAAAAACCACAATGCTGAAATGTAAACCATCGTGCCACTAAGACAACCACTGGGAGTAAAAGTATAAAACTAGAAGTTAAGGGACTAGAATACAATCCCAAAAAAAATAAAATTACAAGCTCCTAAAGTCCATCTGTACTAAACCCTACCTAAAGGGAAGGTGAAGGGAGTGCCGACTAAAGGTGTAGAAGTATGCCTCGTCTATCGGATCTCATTGGGAACTTCCTAGTGCTGGACCACCGAGGTCTCTATCGAAGAATTTTTCATCTACACAAGACACAACACACGCATGTAGATCCCATGTAGGGGTGAGTGACACAATACTTAGTAAAGACCCCAAAACAGAAAAATAATACCACAAAAGAAAATTATGCATAAAGTAGACTACCATAAGGGTACCCTAATTGTAGCCTATAAGAAGTATAGTCTAGAGAGAGTCAATAGAGACATCTCACACAGGTATAACCTAAAGTAGAGAAATAAATACTAATAGTCATAACAATTTAAACCTGTTACTACTAAAGAACTCATCCCGGAATAGTGATTATGGCTATTGGATCACCTAGACCCACTCTTCACATGAGATAGAAGGATCACTTAGACCTGCTCATCTTTGGGCCAGTTGGATCACATAGACCTGCTTATCTTTAGGGAAAGCTAGATCACTTATACTCATCCATCTCTTAGGCCAGCTGGATCACTTAGAACCGCTTGTCTACTAGGCCACTGAGGCTTGCTCGTCTGCTAGACAGCTGAGGTCTTCTCATAGTGCACTTGATTTCAAAAGAATCTAATCCTCCAACAATCAGTCATATTTCAAATTCCATGAAAACTCACATGGATTAAGCCAATTGGACCGTCTCGTCTTGAGGGTCCCAATGCTGCCAATGGATTTTCAAACATAATCACAATTTGGAATTTAATCCTTTTTTAATGAAAAGGGGTCGGTGGGGTCTAGGTCTGGCCTGACCTGGTTGGGCCGACCCTGCCCAACATGGCTCGGTGTCCCCTAAACTGACTCGGGTTCAACTCGTCCCATATATGACCTGGTCCTCTAGGCCCAACTTGGACCGTTTATACACGGTCCAACCGGTTGGGGCAGCTCCACTGCCCAACCCGAACTGCTCAGTGTAGGCCGGTCCGATTCACCCAAGACGTGGCAGGCACCGCGTCCCACCCTGAGTCACATGGCCTGCTCAACCGGCCGCCATTCCGCATGTGCCTATGTCCGGATCCCCAAGTCTAGTCCACCCATCATGGCACAATTCCATGAACCATCACCAATGCAGGAGCTGTTTCCGCGGCCACGGCGCGCCACTGGAGCACACCACCTTCACCGCCCGACACGCGGTCTCCATTACCGCATGCCGATGTTGACTCCTGTGCCCTATAAGATCCTTCCATAGACCACTAGATGCACTTTGGTGGTCCATTAGTCAAACTAGAAGAGTTTTCGGGATCATCGAGTCATGCACTTCATCACTTAGTGTCCAAATCCAAGTTTTGATCCCTTTTTTCAGAAAATGTTCGAATGGAAGGATATCCCCCACCACCTCAATCCATTCATCACCTTCATCATTGTACCTCTATCATGACATTACCATCTCGGTTCTATGATACTAGATCACTGTGTTAATGATCGATTGCACAAGGATTGGTCGATCACCAAAAGTCGAGTCACAATCCCAAGAAAGAAAATTCTCGTGACAAACTTAGAATAGAGGGAGGAATGGAATGATTCAAAAAAATAGGGATGGGCCTCGGTCGATGATATTTTCGATCATGGCTCATCACTCTTAGATTGGATTTTGAAATCCAAAATAATACACAAGGATGTACTCCCATAATAACCCTGCAAGAGTAAATCTGATCCCGCTACACGATCAACCCATGATACAATTTGTTTGTTAATTGGTTCACGATCGTCGTTTATAATGGATGAATAGGGAAAGACTAATCACATAGAAAAGGACCCCTTACCTAGAAAAAATGATCAATCAAAGATGGAGATTGGCGTCACATGCTATCGTTCGTAGATCCTTTATCTGTAACCTTCTGTTGTTGTTGGTGATCCATTGAAGGATGGAAGAACAGAGGGAGAAATGTACTTGTTGTCGTAGGTGATTCATTGATCATCACTCATCAACACCGAATATACAAGTTTTCAGAGAAATACTATATTGTTCCAAAAATATCATATTCAGTTAACCCATTAAATGGAGAAAATGCATTTCAGCATTTCGGTTAAGTTGAGTCACAATGTCGTTACACCGTTTCATTTATGAAACAAGGTTTCAATATGCTCAGGTTGTAACATCATTATGTTGGAACAAATATTGAAATTAAAATAAAATAAACTTAAATTTTATTTTATTTTTCCCTGAATAAATTATTATTATATTTTTTCTTAAAACGTATGAAAAATTTCTTTTTCCCTCGACCAGCACCGGTAAAGGTTTGGTCCCTTTTTAGGTAATTTTGTCGTTCCAGATGCAACGATGCCCTTGGATTTTTAATATGTGAACTCATTTAGAAGTTAAAAATACCGCACATGTGCACTATTTTAATTAGTTAAAAAAGTTAGAACATTTATTTCTAGCTCACCAGGCCTTGGAATCACATGTTTTCTGAGCACCTGGTCTTGAAATAATCCCATAATTTTTTTAAAAACATTACATGGAATTTCTGGGACATTAAAAAATTAATTAGCAAACTATCCATAATAACATTCTAATCTAAGAAAAAAATATCAACAAAATTATTAGGTCTTGACCATTCATCAACCACTTTTTATTTGATGGGATCTACTGTTTTACCATTCTTATTTAAAATGTTCTCAAGAAAATAAATCTATTTCAACCAAAAATCATGTTTCCTAAATTTCTTTCATAACTTATTTTATTTGAGTGTATATTGAATAATATATATATGTTTTCTAAAATAATTATTTATTTTTGAATATATCATAAAAACGATAAAAAATATAGTCAAATATTCAAGAAAATTTTTATTAATAAGATCCATGAATATGATAGGGGAATTTTTCAAACTAAGGGGAAAACAAAATGCTCATAATTCCCATATCTAGTATGGAAAGATGTTTTTAGAATACTGTCCTCTTTCACCTTCAGATAATGGTATCCTGATCTCAAGTCATTCTGCGAAAAATACTGAGATTCCTAGAGATGATCAAATAAGTCAATGATATGAGGAAATGTGTACTTATACATAACCGTAATGTTATTTAAATCACTATAATCATTTAAAAGTTTCATGGAACCATATTAATTTTTAACAAAACAAATAGGAGAACCCCATGGTGAAGTGATAGGATGAATATAACTTTTATCAAGAAAAACCTATAACTTCTTTATAAATTATAGATGTTACACTTGACTCATTCATTAAGGGGATTTTGAAATTACCTCAGCATAAAAAACAAGGTCAATTGAAAATTCAAATTCCCAATTAGGTATAACACCAGGATACTCATCAGGGAAAAATCCATGCATTCATTTACCACTAGCACATCATTTATCTAGATAGTTCCCTTATTTTTAAAAATATGATCAAGATTATAATAATTTTCATATTTTTATAGTTTCTCAGCTTCATGATATGTTATCAATGGTATGGGCTCATTCTATTATACAAAATAAAACTCTATTAGAAAAAAAAACTTTTTTATCTCTACAATCAATCTTATCATGATAAAAAAATCCATTCCATACCCAGAATAACATCAAACCCTACTAAGGAAAAAAAACAAGGATTGAAGGTAGTTTCGTTCCACATATAATAACAAGTTCATTCTTATAATGTGGGGTTTCCTTAATATTCCTCATGATGTTTTAACCATAATGTTTTGTTTCATTTAATGTGGTAAAATTTCCAATTTACCAGAAAATTTATCAGTAATAAATGAATGTGTAGACCCCATATCAAATAATACATTAAAAAATAAGATCAAACATAAAAGTACCTGATACCACTTCATTGAATGGCCCAACATCTGTCTAAGTAGTCGTCAAGGATTTCATTGCACCATTTTTCTTATATTCATGCTTCTTACTATCATTTAGATCTTTATTTGTGAAGGTATTTTACCCATCTCACCACATTTAAAACACATTATAGTTTTCCTATCAAAAGTAAACATACCTTCACTAATATATTTTTCATTGCAACCTCGGGCCATATGTACAAACTTACCACTCCATAAACACTTCCCAGATATGTCAAGAGGGTCCTCATAATGTTTTTTACCACAATTCCCACACAATTCAAACTGAATTTTCTTACCTTTAGATTTATTTAATTTAATGCTACCCATTATAATCTATATGGACTAGTTCTTCTGCTTGTTATCAAAGTACATGTGATCATCAACAAACACCATTTCTACCCTCTTAGCATATCAAACAAGTTTCCCGTAAATTTTGAATTCATGGGAGGCCAATGACAATCAATGTATTGGATTCCATCCTATGAAAAAATTATTGATTTTTGTATCAAGATCCGAAATAACATTTGGATTATACGTTTCCAATTTGGTGATGTTTGCTTTATAGACATCTACTAAATCTTCTTCTTTTTGTTTCAATTCAAAGAATTTCTTTTTCCATCCTAAGTCGAACCACCTTAAGAAATTTTTTAACAAAAATAATCTCAATTTAACCCCATTATAAGAAATTGATCTCATTTTTATATCCGATATTCTTAAAAATCGACCAAAAATGGTCGCCATAACTTGAAAAATGGTAAATAGAAAGACTATACTTTTGATTATCGGAACACCCCATGACATAAATTTCCTTTTCAAGGGCTTTAATCTACCCTTCAACTGCAACGAGTTTAGAAGATCCACTAAAAGCAGGTGTGTGTTTCCACATAAAAGTTTCCACTATCATCATGTTCATTTATGGTAACTCTGGATGTTATCTTGCATGGATGAAACCTCTATTTATATCCCATATCCACTAAGTCATTACTGTTACAAACATCTTGGTTACAATTTCCACCATCTTGGGTTTCATATTTAAAATGATATCATCCCCTAGATGGCTTCCTATTTTATTTACCCTTTTTCTTCAATTGAAAACCATTCCAAATACATATATCTTAGATGAATCAATAAGGGAATCATAATAGTGGATACCACCAAAATAGTTTCCATTTTATCCATCATACAGATGTTATTAATAAAATATGAATTATTCAGAAAATTCATATTTGATTCTGGTTTCCTCTTACCCATCCTTAATCCCTATGAAAAACATTTAAAAACATGGTATGAGCCCAAAAATCTCTGTAAGTAACATAAAATGAAGTAATAAAAATGTTATTCCATGAATACTTATACACATATGAAATTATTTTCACAAGATATACTTCTCACCCTTAAAATATCATATACATACTTTGGGAAAATATGAGATTCCATAAAACATAGAAAACATAAATAAAACCATATCGGTAACTTGGGGAATTACATACTTAATATTTTATCCCTATTTGACACATATGATTTGAAAACATCATGGAAACCTTACAAATTACCCCTCATAGATACCTTATGATGTAACCATCAAAATCACACTTAGAATAACCCTTATGTTCAACTTCCAAATTAAACATGCCCAATGAATTGGAGGGATATATAGGTCCCAAACATAATCATAAAAAATTAACAAGAACTATAATATGAATATAAAACCCGAATACATGTATCATAAACGAATTCCTTTTAAATTTCTTCAAAATATCAATTTAAAAGCTGTTTTTAAAGGTTAGTCCCTTACCTCAGATTTATCTAGAATAAAATGTTCTCAAACCACCTATATAATGGTTTAAAGAGTGTTATTAAGATACTAAATAACAATATTAATATCTATAATACCATATATGATCTTTTTATAAGAACATTACACTTATTTATTAATCAAAGTTTCTTATTCCCACTACTTCAGGTTTGTTTATTTCATTGTTTCCATAGTTCCTTCAATATGGATTTTCATTTCGAATGGAAGAAAAAATCCATAAGTGTAAATAAATGGTATTAATATGTTTCAAAAACATTAAATTATACCATATTTCCTTTTTTATACGAGGAAAAATCATTAGATAAAACATTAATGAAAATGACTTAGTTTATTTTGGCAGTTTTTATGACCATCACGAACTTGTATCATTTTATTTAATATGTTTTTTATATATTGGTTATGAAATATTATATAACTAATAATATGTATAATAAAATATTATTTAACCATAACAATGGTTTAATAGCCAGCCTTGAATGATTTAAATAAAAATGGAAACACATTGTCCATGATGTTGGTAAATCGACACTTTGTGTATGATGTTTTCATTTTTTTAGAATAAGAGGAGAAGAAGAGAGGTTTGGTAATGGATATTACATTAAATTAATCAAATTATAGTATATTTAAGATACTGGAGTAATCATGTCACTTTGATGAGGGGATTTGAGGATAGAATAATAAAATAAAATAAAATAAAAGAATTTGAAAATAAACTAAAATGAAATGAAAGAGGATTTTACCTCTTGAATTATCCTCCTTGAGAACCTCATTAAGGATCTTGGTTTTTGCGTTTTGGTGAGAATAGAAGGTCTTGGACTTGGGGAAGAGGATTAGTAAGGGAATTATGGGGAAATTAAATAATATAAAAGGCTTTTAGGTATGTGTAGAATAGGTGGTGAGGGGTGATATTTATAGTGGATGAGAGTAGTGTTTTATAAATATTTTATTCTTTAGTTTATTATTTTGGATCAAGACTATGAATAGTTCGAGAATTATCATGAAATATATCATAATAATGAAGGATAGTTTGATATTACGGTCTTACATAATCTATACATCTACCACAACTCAATAAATCATGTATTTGTTAAATACTGTAAATTACCATATTTTACTATTAACCAAAAAATTCATGTATTTAAAAAAAATCCCCAAAATTCACCATAACCATTTTGTGACATGTATAATTAAAAAATGAACCCCATTTTAATAATTCTTTTAAATTTGAGAAATGTAATTTTTAATTAAAATCATTATTAAATTGAAATATTCTAATTTTAATGTTATAATTTAATTATAAGACTTTAAGAAATTAATTAAGGTATAATAAAATTATCATATAATCATAAGAAAACTATATATTAATTTATGAATGTATTTTATGAAGTTAAATTTTATTTTGAATAATTATATTAATTATAAAAGTTTAAATAGAAATATATGTGTCACAAAAATACCACCACTTAATTTATCATTTTAAAAACATCTCTTTTCTTAATCCATGATATAAATATATCAAATTCTCACTTATATGATACCTTAATATTATCTATAATTATTTAGGTGAGGTTACTGTTCTATTTTCTAGATTACAATTGTTAGGGGTCAAGTTACTATTCCAATGGTCATGTTACTATTCCATCAGAATAGATTCATTATTTCATTATAAATTTATAATGAATTTTGATATTTAATTTCAGAATGAAGAAAAAATATTTTAAAAGTACTTGTTCTGTTACAATATTTATATGCCTTAGATAGAACTCCCCTACCCTAAGCCTTTTTCTTATTCCACATTTACCCAGCAGGGCCCATGCACACTGTGGTGAGAATAAAAATCTCACTCATTTGATTAATAATTCATGATCACTTATGGATACCACTAGAGGATGAATATCATTCACCTATCTCTTGGTGATATTTATTAATCCCATTAGAAGATTATTTATGATGGTGCAACAACAATAATGGTGTAAGTCAAACATTCATAATTTTCTTTATTTATATTAAGCATGAGTACAGTACTCTATAATTGTTTAATTTGGATTGATTTTCTTTATTGATTATATTATTAATAACAAGTGTTTCTAGATTGTTTGGAATCCCAAAGATAATATAAGTAAAAGATAAGGATAACGGTTGAGTCTCCTTGTTATTTTTTTAGATTTTTTTTATACCCTATATATAATCCAAAAAATTTGAGATCTAGTATTTATGTATGATTTCATGATCTATAATGGTATAAATTTATTATAACACATGGTTTGATTATTTATCATGGTATGATTTCAACATTAATTCAATATTGTACATTGATGTTATTCAATCACATATGTTTATGATATTTAATTTTATTGTATGTTATGATAATAAGGGTATACTCTCCCCATGTGTTTTTTTCTAACCCTCAATACTAATTATAAGCCTTTGACATATGAGTATGAACGATTGATGTATATGGTTCTTAGAATCATGCCTCATTATTGGACTAGTGTGAGATGATAAATAGGTCTAGAGGGAGGGGTTCAATAGAATTTATAAATTAAAATAGATTAAAATAATAGTATTTAATATCATAGATACAGAAAAAGGAATGTTTAACATCTTATTTAATATTAGTAATAGTTTTATCATACACTAAAATATATAATTAAATGATGATAAGAATATAAATATGGATATGCAATGGAAATATAAAAAAAGATCACTGGATTTTTAGAGTACATTAGATCAACATAATCCAACATTTACAATTTAATCATATCTTATCCATGGTATAAATGGATCCCACTAAAACAATTCTCAATTTTTAAAGGATATGACAACCTTTTATAAGACCCTTCCTTTTTATAAGGTGGAGGCACAACCCAAACAAATTATAAAATTTTATAGACCAAGGTATAACCAACAAAAAAGATTTCTTTCATAGAAATTAACAGCAACATTGAACAACCTTTAGTATAGTTATAACCAAAAACAAATTAACCTCCTTTTGGAAAGGAAAAAACAAACTGACTATTTAAGAATAAACATAAATGAATATAGACACAACTTTAAATCTACAATTCAAAGAACAAAGAAAAAAATGTCTATTTAGCTCAATCACTCCTTAAAAATAATTTCATGTTAAATATCCTTCATCACCACACAATAGAATATAAGTTATTGTATAAGTGTTTTAGTATTATTCAATCTTGTAAATTTTTTCTATATATCTCTCTTAATAAAATTTTATAAGAAAATTCCCAATTGTTTGTTGATCAGATCCATGATCAACTCTATAATGATATTTGCATATTTTTTATTCACCTTTTGATAATTTAAATTAGATTTTCCTAAACTAAAACCATTATTATGTAGGAAAAATAAAAAAGAATGGAAAAAAACGCACACACACACACACATATATAATAAAATAAATACAATATAAAAACCCCATAAAATAAAAAAACCATGTAAGAAAGAAACTACATTTGGATCATTTTAGAGATTAATTATGAGTAATTTTATAGATTAGATATGATTCATTTTACGTATTATAAGTGATCCATTTTGTAGAATATATATGATTCATTTTAGAAACTATGTATGAGTCATTTTACATAAGAAAAATCAGGTAAATTCATTTTATGTAAGGATATTCCAAGAAAGCATAAATTTGTGTTCTATGTAATCATGAACTATAGTGATTAAATACATTATTTTTTTCCTTCATAATAATGATTTAATAGATTTAGTAGGACATTTTAACATGAAATCCTTCATATCTCACTATACTTTATAAAAAATATTTCTACATAAAAAGTTATCATGAATTTAAAAACCCATTCCATAAGACTTTAAACAGAAATTAAGAAGACCTTCATATTCACTTATATCATTGAATTTTGTATAAATTTCATAAAATATAATTAATTTAAAATCATTTACTAGAATTTAAAATTGAAAACTATTGTTTCCATGTAAGTATTTCATTTTATATCAATGGTTAAATATGTGATTAGTGGATTTGATGATTATTCTTGGAGTATTTCTATAGATTGTTTAGAAGACATTGGATGTCATCATTATAATACAAAATATTATTGAGCTACTACCATTTTCTATAAAAAATGTAACATGAGGATATATCTTGAAAAACTCAAGTGGGTATAATCAAGATATTGTGGAAAAGTTATTTGTTATGACTGATGAGATTATTTTTAAGGGAAGTAAAGACACATGTTGGTGGATGATTGAGAACAAGTTACAACATATTTTTCAAGTGTTTCAGTGGTTGAGAAGGCTTGTAAGTCATATAAGGAGGAGATGAATGAGTTTTAGTAAAATATGGAATTTTCCATATTCATGTAAACAATTTGAGAATATGAGAATTTCATATAGAATCAAATAGATGAACTCCCCACTTATTAAATTAATTTGATAAAGACAATATGATTTTTGTAGTTGAATACTATAACATAGACGATTTCTTCAATGTACCTGAAGTGAACCAATTAACTGATTCTATCTAGGTAATATAATCATATAGCCAATCATGTGAGGTATTAACATCACATATATGAAATAAATTCAACAACCACTTATAGTATTCACACTAGAATTTGTGAAAAATGTAAGAGATTATAACCCTATATGATAAGAAAGATTTTTAGAATATGAAATTCTAAAAAAAGGAAGATATGCATGAGGACATGGAGATCTCAAATGTGTTTAATGGAGAAAATTTTCTAGATGATGAGAGTTCATGATATTTTCATATCACAACAAAAAATATGGAAATACTATTTTGTGATTTTTAATGAAATGTTGAGATCATGAATATTTATCATGAGGAAGAAAGAATCAAACTAGCAAGTATTCAAGATATTTAAATGAAGACTCAAATAAAAATCCAAATGAGGTATAAATAAGGAAATATTATGATTGATTTAAATGATATAATACTACTTGTAAAGATTTTTAGGTTTCTATAATTCAAATAAAGAAATATTTACTATGATATTTTGATAATAATATTCCTAATAATTTTGTGAATAAAAATATATGATGTGGGTATGAAAGGGGAGAATGTAGAGATAATTGATATAAATCTAGTTCTTACATTGAGAATTCCGAGAGAGTTTGATATATATTGTATGGGGGAGAATATGTTGAGCCAATGATATGAGTTTTTTGAAAGAGATAGACCTCAGTATTCAAATAGATCAAGGAGAATCCATATCACATCTGATCTAGAAGGTGTATCAAGACCAGAGATACTGCTGAAGTTCATGAGGTTGTGTTGGAGAAATATTGACCCTAAAGGATCATGGATAAATATTACATTGAATAAGAAAGAGGTAATTCTATCACTGGATCATATTTTAAGAGAATTTTATGACTCCTATGGGATTCTAGATTAGGTAAACACATAATGGGATTCTCTATCAATCACTTGTGTAAGTGGGAACTTGTGATCACTTGTAGGACTCCAGAGTGGGATCACTATAGGGATCTATTTTTATAGGAATGTAAATTTCCTTGGATATAACTACCTGAATATTGTGAATGATTTCTAACTAGGGGGAATATTCAGTTTCAATAAGGAGTAATATTTTTTCTAAGCCTTCTAAATACTGGGTGATGATTTATTTCATTTTATTATTACACACATGAGTAGGTTGTTTAAAATATTCTAGAGTGGTTTGAAAAATTTCACTAGATTCAGAGGATTAATTTAATAGGATAAATAATACTAAAAGGCCACTAATTCTCCCCAATATATGTGGTCTATCTGGACTAGTTAATTTCAAGTGGTATCAAAGTATGTTACCTCTAAAGATTGATTTTCCCCCTAATTTTTGAACTTTTATAAAGAACAATGTTTATAAAGTATTTTAGTTTCCTCAGATCGATAAAAAAGTTACTACAAATTAAAAAATTGGATATTTCTCTTGAGACTCATAAAAATAGGAAGAAAAGAAAGGAAATAAATTTTAAGCAGAATCCAAAATTAAGTAGATAAACACCACTAAGTAAAGGTAATTAGAGTGGTATAAATATTAATTATTCTTCTATTATAAATATTCTAAGGAATCTTATTCATGGTATTTTGATGATGTATTACATAGTGATCATCATTATTAATTTAATGAACCATTTAATAATGTTCTAAAGAAGTGGTTAAGTGTATTTTTAGTACTATCAAGGGACTTTTTATGATAAAGTATAGATATAAGAATAATTTGAGGAACTAGAGGATTAAATAATTAAGAATTTTATAAAGCGAATCACTCTCACATACATAAACTAAGCAAGGGATAAGTCTATTATTAATATTGAAGAAGAATTGAAAATTTAATCCTATGAGAAAGTTGTCGCATAGATTATTTTTTTAGAATATTTCCATGTTCTTGAAAAGTTGCATAATGTTTCTATGAATGTAAATGTTTCTCAATTTGATATAAAAATAAAAATTGGAAAATAGATTGAAAATTCATTACAAGAATAAATAGAAATACAGAAATAAAAAAATAAAGAAGCTGATGTAGGATTGAGAAGACAATATGAGACCATTTTAGGATGAAAATAACTCACCCAACAGGAAATGTTTTGAGTCAGAGTGGAGATTGAATAATATAGAATCACCACAAGATATAACATCAAAAGTTTCTAGAAAAATATTTTTTCCACCCATTCTTTCATTGAGAGTCATGAATCTAGGAAAATTCATTTTATTGGAAATAAAAACATGAGATCATCCATTGAATAGGTGGAAACATACTCAAAATTGAGGGTATCACTAACCAATACACAATCATTATTAATAATTATATATCAATTTCTAGTAAATATTTAAACCAAATTCAAGGAAATTATGGATAGTGAAAAATATTGATAATACCAACATATAAAGGGTGGTTGAGAAAATATGTATGTTGATTTTTTCCCCAAGAATTTTCCAAAAGAGTGGTGGTTTTACTCAAAAATAGTAAGTGATAAAACCTAAGAAATCATAATATTATATATTAGAAAAGTATAGAATACATTTTATAGGATATTAATATTGATTCTATATTCTTGGAAAAAAAGTATTTAAGTGTGGGTATAACTTATCAATGAATTAAAATCATGAAATGTCATAATCTTGGGGGAGAAAATTTGACTAGAATATAGAACCGACTATTAAAAAAAGAAGAAAGAAGAGAAACATGACTATGCATTGATGTGTAATCAAAATATATTTTTTGACTTAAAAACACCCACGATGTCAAATAAAGATGAAAATATTCCAATAAATGGAAACATGAATATGGCTAGTAACTTTTGATAAAGTTGAATGAATCTGAAACAAATAATCAACAACCATTTGACATGGCTTCCTAGACAACTGGAGATATTTAGGAATAATGTAAATGAACCTAAAACATCCCGTTTACGAATGACTATAGTAGAGAAATAAATCTAACTAAATGAAAATGGTGGGATTGGTAGGAAATATTATCCTAGGTTTTGAGGAATCCATCAGCATGAAATTTATTTCTAAGATACTAAAAGGTCCCTCCTTATTCCCTAGTATTTTATGGGTTTGAAACTAACCTATAGGGAATTAAAAGAGAAATAATGAGGTTTTTACTAATGAGAAGCATGTAGGGATTTTTCTTCCTGGTTTATACTGACTTCCATGAAATGAAATGTGAGGATTTTATCCCTTAAGGGGAAGCATATTTGAGAAAAATTTATCATTATACCAAATTTGAATAAATCTAGAAATTCTAGATAGATATAAAACTTGAAGGTTATCATTTGAGAATCATACTTGAACACCTTTTTTAGGATTTTATTAAATGAACTTATTAATGGGAAGTGTTAGTTATATAATCATGTGAATAATGGGGTGTTACATTACTTTAACATGAAACAATTTTAAGGTTTTTTGAGATATGTGTAGGTATCATGTTTCTTTTAAAAGAATCTAATTTAGACAACCCCTATTTGAGAAATAAAAAATTCCAAGAATTATATCACATGAATAGTAGTGTATGTATAACATAGACAACCCTGGTTGTATATATATTGTTTTCTAAACTATGTTTTTCTATGTATACTTAGAGAAGGACAATTAATGTCTCTTTTCTAAGAGAACCATGTAGTAAATTCCATCTACTATAAAAAAGGAAAGCGAATGTGAGTTCCTTAAAAGGAATAATAAGAGACGAGAATACCCTCATTATGATCGTTGAATTTTATTATCAATAAAGGGAAGAAATAAAATATCCATCAAATCAATCATATTGATATTGATGATTTTTATTAAAAAAAATTTAATGGAAGATATTTTTATGCCCATATATGTGTTGAATTTTTGTAAGTGGTCCAATATGTGTTTAGTGGAGTGGAAGATTATTCTTGGAGGATTGTTATGGATTCATGAGAATGAATTAGATGTAACCTATGTAATACTATAAGATGATTAAGATACTGCCATGTTTTTTGGAAATATAAACCTATGGCTACAACTTAAATATCTTGAGTTGAATTTATTAGGACAATGTGGAAAAGTTTTTTTTAATGATTGATGAGCTTGTCTTTAATGGATGTCAAGTATAATATTAGTGGATTAAGGAGAACTATATATAGTATATATGAGAATTTTTGAATTGGTTAATAAGTATTGGAAGTAATATAGGTATAAAATATGTGAGTTTGAGTGAAATATGGAATTTCCTAGATTCACATGATCATTTTCAGGACATAGGTTTTTTGGAAAGAATCACATAGTTGAACTCACAAAATATGTAATTGATCTTACGTGGATGATTTGATTCATGCAGTTGATTACTGCTATGTATAAAATTTTTGTAAAATATATGAACTGAATGACATATCAAATTACTACTATGTACAAGAATCATGTATCCATTCTAGCATCATAAACATATTATGTAGTTGAAATAAAAATTACAGCCACATATGGGATTAAAATAATCATTAGAGAACAACGTTATAGATTATATCTATAGGTGATGAGAGAGATTTTTAGAATCATAAATTCCAATAAATGTTAGACATTCATGAGGCCTTGGATATCTCGAATGAATTTAATGAGAAAAATATTATTCATGATGGGAGATTGCAATAATTTAATTTCATAGTAGGAAAGATGATTTAGGTCATTAGTGATTTTTAATGAGATACTGAGATTGAAAATATTTATCATGAGGAAAAAATTATAAAAAATATTGAGTTTTAATGAGATTTAAATGAATATTTGAATGGTAAATAAAATAAAGAATAAATCACGAAATATTTTGAATTATTTGAATGATATTATATTACTATTGAAGTTCACATGGTTTCCATAATTCACTTATAGAAATAATTAATACAATATTTTTGAAAATAATATTCATGATGATCTTGTAAATATAAATATATGGTATAGGTATCAAAGAATAGTTTTTCAAGATAATTGAGAGAAATTTTGTTCTTTGAGAATTATAAGAGTTCCTAATATAGACAGTATTAAGGAGAAGACGGTGAGTTGAATCCATGAGTCCCTTGAAGGAGACATGCATGATAATTTAAAAAAGGGGGGTTTATATGATACTAAATCTATAAGGAGTCTTACTACCAATATTACTACAATATATCTTATGGAATTACATGAGAAAGTCTAATGTTATAGGATCATAAATAAATATCAATGTAAATATGAAGGATGACCTTCTATTACTAGATCATATTTAATTAAAAGTTGAAGACACAAGTGGGATTATATAGTAGGAAAATACATAATGGGATCCTATGTTAATCACTTGTGTGGGTAAGAACTTGTGACCTATAGGTGGACTATAGAGTGAGAGTACTATATGGATCAATGTTGATAGGAATGTGATATTACCTAGATGTGACCAACTACATATAGTTAATAATACTTAACTAGGGAAAATAATCGATTGATTAGAGGAGTAGAATTTTATGATAAACGTTGTAAATACATTGTAGTGATTTTTTTCAGTTTATTACTGCAAATGAGGTGAGGATATGAGAAATATTCATGAGTGGATTGATAACTCTAACCAATTAAAGAGGTTCAATTTTCTAGTAAAATAACACATAAAATAAGACCACAGATTCACCACCTATCAATAGTCTATCCTGGCCAGGGAATTTCAAAAAACACAAAAAATATGAAAACAATATAAAAAAGTAACTACAAAATCATTTACAAAATAATATACTAAAAAAATTAATCTTAGAAAATACGATTTAATTGTCTCCCACTTTACAATAGTCATCCAAATTAAAATTATCTATCATAATAATATTTGAGGAATATAAAATTAAAAACATAATAATAGATGAATTTAAACACTAAATAAATCTATATAAGTAAAATATGTCAATAAACATTTATTCACTTTTGAAAATTAAAAAACTGAAAAATATTTTAGAAAGAACCTTCCCCACTATTGAAATTGAACAAAAAGTAAAACAAACTAATTCAAAACACTCCCTCATTTTATTGAAATTAAATTTACTTAAAAAAATGAACCTCATTAAAACAAATTCAATGTAAAAAGTGAATCCAAAATAAGATTAACAGTTCAAAATACTGATTCTTAATAAACAAATTTGGATAAAATTTTCCTTTATTAAAAAATTATTAAGGAAAAATAATGATATCTTTTCATACCAATCTTTTAGATATTTCTTAAGACCAAATAAATATTTTGATAATATCAAAACAAGATTTAAAAACTATTCATATTCAAATCCTAATTTTTGATTAAAATAAACTTCTTTAGAAAGGACACCATTTAAAAAATATATTTTAATCGCTATTTTAAAGAATTTAAAACTTTGAAATATATATAATTTAGTAAAAACTTTTATAGAATAAATAATATAAAATAGAGTAAAATATCCAGCACAATGAATTCACGGATCTCGATAAATTTCATGAGAAAAATGTCCATCCTTGTTTTTTTCAATATTTCTAGATACATTCATTATATTCATAAAAATTCATTTAGTTACTATAACCTATTTATAAATTTGGGGTTTAACTAGAGAAAAAAATTATCTATTTAAAATTTATTATGTTAATTTTATATAGGAATAATAAAATTAGCATATTTTAAAGAATTATAAGTATTATTACGTAAAAATATTGAGAAAAAAAACAGAATTAACACAATAATTCATGACATTTTTGTTATTTTAATTCTTGATTTAAAATTTAAAATTAATTTTTAAAAAGGGTGATATTTATGAATCCCCAAAACACTAATATTAGATTGATAAGGGAAATCACACCCCTAAAAAATATACTATCCTTTTGGGTTTCATTTTCACCAAAATAAATCTCTCTAAATTCTTCATAAAGTTTCTCTAAATCCAAAATTTTATATTTTAAACCAGATTCAGAAAATCTAACATTCATAGTTTCATCCAACATAATAGATATATAATAATACTCTCTATATGATTTAGTATTAATTTAATATTAAAAAACATAATTCCTTCATCACTTTTAACATCCAATTTATAGAAACATTTCATAGTATTTAAAATAAAAACTTCAAAACCCATGACTCTAACATAGAAAACATTAGGTTTCCTTTCATTAAAAAATAAATGAGGGGTTTTCATTAAAAAAGGTCCAGTAATACTCTATTTAAAATATAAGTATTTTTATTACAAGATTTATTCCTAAGTTATTTAGGCATGTTGTATTCATGAAAAATTCTTATATCCATTTGAAAAATAATTCTATTTTTTCTTTCTAGAATACCATTTTTCTGCGGTGTTCTTGTGGAAGAAAGAAATTATCAATTATCATAAATTAAAAATATATATTAAATTATAGATTAAATAATTCATCATTTCGATCAAATATAATAGTTATAATTAGATAACCATTTTCATTTTTAATTAATTTACAAAAAGGAATAAATTTAGGTAAAGTTTCACTTTTTTGAAACATAATATAAGTCCAACTAAACCTAATGTAATCATAAACAATGAAAAAATAATTATTATTTCCTCCCATTCTAGTAGTTTTTATACAAGAAAATAAATAATGATGAATTTTATGAAGTGGTCTTATAGTTGTGACATTATTAACAAAAATTAAGGTTTATTGTTTCTATTTTTATTTTAAACAATAATAAAAAATATTTTCTTTAAGAACAAATAATTGCATAAACTATCAATGATTCAATAGTTTATAAAGTATCCAAAAGTTAACATGAAAAAGTATATCATCCCTTAATATATCACCTATTTATATAAAAATCAGATTCTTAAAATTTTGATTATTATGTTTATAAAAACTAGTACAATAATTATTATATTTTATGTTAGAATGAAATAAAATAGATTCATTCTTAAAATCAAAAAATTTATTATAATCAAAATTAAAATACATTCCATAATTGTTTTTAAGAAATACTTATCATGTTATGTTTTAATTTTTAAACATATATTACTTTTGAAATTAAAATATTATTATTAATAATTACTTCACCAAATCTTCTATTCTTGAATTTTTAGTTATCACTAAAAGACACATATCCTCTATCACAATTATTATAAGATATAAATCTTTACGGATCACCATTAATATGTCTCAAATAGATATGGTCGATGTCCCATGAATACTTAACACTCTTAAATAAGAATTAGTAAAAATTTATTTAGTAAATACCTTTGGTAACCACAGTATATTAGGTCTAACAGGATTAATAAATGAGTTCTAAGGTATCAAAATAGACTTTAGACATTTTTTATTGGATGATATAGATGATAAATTATTCTATACAATAGATTTAGTATGACCTAAAGATTTTGTAAAAATTTTAGAACATTTATTAGCTTAATGAACTTTCATATTTCACTTAAAACTTGTAATTGTTGGTACATTACCTTTATTAATTTTTAAAAAGATTATGTTATTTTAATATTATAAAAAACTATTTTTATATTTATTGGGCTTATTTATATCCCTTATCTTAACAAAATTATCCTTTATTTTAATAAAAGTAGATAATGTTTCCTTTAGAATAAAAATATATATCAAAATATTTCATTCACTTTTTGTGAAATCACTAAATCATTACAAACCTTTTTATTTGAAGAAGAAGCAGTATTTCTTAAATTTTAATTTTCTTGAATAATTTTATTATTCTCGTGATAAATAAATTTCTTTTTCTTAGTAAGTTTCTTATTTTTTACTTTATAACTCTCTATAAAATTCAACCATTCTTTAAATATATTTTATAAACTATTAATTTTTTATTTACCTATTTAAAATCATCATTTATATAATTTAGATCTCATATACAACTTGAACTAGAGTCAGTACTAACTTCATTCTTGATTTTATCCATCAGACAAAAGTTAGTAACTTGTATTTCACTTATAACATCACCACTCAAGTCTAATTCTTATGTACAACTCCATCAAGTCATCATTTATTTCATTAAATTATTCAACTAAATTATTTCATTATTTATATGTTTTAACTTAGTGTAGTATACCTTAATATGTCTATTCTTTCTACACTGAAGACAAGTTAGTTCTGAAACATCAATGTAATTACTAGACTAATTTTTTTTTTCGTCCGTTTGATTGAAATTTTTTGATCACTTATTGAAACATTTATTAATTTTCATCACATTATATCCTCTATTAGTAACGTGATATATCTCATAATTCTCAATTCTGTATATCGTAGAATTTTAATATTAAGTAGTTACAATTATATTTTATTTAAATTAAATACCATTATTCATTATTGTTTCTTTATCTATTATATTATTAAGTTTGAGTTTATAAAATATCAGTGAATCAATGAGTTCATCCAAATTATATTCCTTAAAATTATTACTTTCATCTATTTCCACATTCTTAATATTACAATTCTTTGGTTTTTATCGAAAAATAATTTCAACTAGTAATATTTTATCTAGAGATTCCCAAGAAAAAATCAAACTGTTTATAATTATAATAAATTTTTGAGACATATAGTACATGGATTCATATTTACTCATTTATATTTTTTGTATTTTACATGTAGCATTCCCATTTTTACTTGTTTTAGATTATTTGTTTTTTAGTGTGTAACTTTTAATATCTTCCAAATGCATTGAGCTATCTTAAATATCGATACATGTTTAAACAAACATCAAATAATAGAACAATATAATATATCCATGAATTTTTAATTCAAAACATATTTACAACATCATTTCCCATAATACCATGTTGATAAGAATGAGGATGTTTGTATGGTTTTACTATTGTCATCATATAATCTATTCATTGATGTTTTGGTACACTTAAATACTTACATTATAGTATCCATAATAAATTTTATTGAAATATATTGGTTTTTGAGGGATCCCTCTATCATTAGACTTCATCCCCAACATCTCAAAAAACTATGTTTTATCATATTAATCAGTGGAAAAGGTTGGAAAAAATAAAAATTAATATAACATAACCTCAAAAAGTATAGGCTTTGATAATATGTTTTGGCCCGATACGAGATACTGAATAGGTCTGGGGGGGGATAAACCTTATTATAAATTTAAATACATTAAAGTAACAATGTTCAATATTATAGTAACAACTTAAGAAATATTTAATATATAGAATAATAATAGTAATAGTTTCATAATTGATATTATATATTTTTAATGAATCCCTCATCGATAAATTCTGATTTTACAGAAGCATGAAATATAAATTCATAAACTAGTATAGATCTCACGAGGAGGCTTCTCACACAAATGATGATGATTATTATTACTATTTATAATTTAAATAATATACTACTAATTGATATAACTATATAACGGGGGTTTGAAAATGAATATTATATAAAAATATATAAATTAAGGAATAATGAAAACAAGACACAAAGACGTTAGTGAATAAAGAAATAGTATTATATTATTATGGCTTAACAATGATGTTGTCATTATTCTTTAAAAAATATTGTTTCTAAATATTATATAAAATGGTTACATTAACCCTATCACTAAACACCCTAAAATATGAATTTTAATTACCCAAAACTTGCCCTATACATGTTATATAATCTCCCTCATGTCATTATTATATTTCTACACTAAACCTCTTCATGAATCACTATGATCATGAAAAATAAGAAAAAATAATAATGGTAATAATTACACAATAGTGGAGAAATTAGGGTAAACCATTCACTGAAATTGGTCTAATTACTATTAAAATTCATAAAATAAAATTAAATATAAATGAAAAAGTTCATGAACTCAAGCAGCCACTACTGCCCCTCTATAAAAATTAAAGTGGTTATTTCTCTATTTTCATGTAGTTGGGAAGGGAATGGTGGGATAAAAAAAAGGATAAAATGAAGTAGAAAAAATTGATATAAGGGCTAATAATATATATAATGTATAAAATTACTATAAATAAACAAATCTACCAAGATAAGAAACATTTTAACTAAAATGGCTAACAAAAATTTATTACCCATTGAGAGGGAGTGGAAGTTCATTTTTATTAGGATAGGAATGACTAGTTTTGGCTCAAAATATATTCATCAAAATTATGAACCTTGTTTTCATAGTAAATTCATACATTTTAAATAGTTTTTTCTTGAAATTTATTTGTACATATCTCTTATGTCTGTGAAAAAAAATTATATTGTTTGAACGCATATAGAGAAATTTATATCGGAATTAATATAGAAAATATTTACCTTCTAAAATAATCTTGAAATTATCACACTCATATTTATAATGAATTTATGACCATGATATAGGATTAATGTAGAGATTCAATAATAAAGTAATCTCTTAACTAGAATTTTCTCTATCACTACTTGAAATTTATGCTTATTTAGTAATTCCATTTGTGATATGTGAGGACATATTCAAAATTCCCCAAAAAAGAACACATTTTAAGGTCCAAATTGTGATATTACATTGGGTAATTTATTATTAGATTCAAATAATGGTTCAGTTAACTGAAATGTGTCCCATAAATGTTTTAATGATACCAAAAATATATTTTTCATTATTTTTAAAAATGTTATGGTAAAAATACTAGACTCATATATAAAATCTTATAATTCCATAGTAGAATATTTTTAAAAATAATTCTAAAAAAAATTTAACACTTAAAAGGTGGAAATTTTCATTGAAATATCAAATTAATTATATTAAAAAATTGAATTATGGAATAAAATATGTGAAGATATGAGCATCATTAATCCCCCACACTTAGTAATTTCATTACTAGTCAATCCATTGAAATAGAATAACAATAATAATTTTCCTACCTAGGTTCCAATACACATTCCAGAATAGACAAAATTAAAAAATTCACCCACTATTGAGGATTTCATTTCTCGTATGTGAATTTCACACAGTACATCACTTCTATAAAAGTTCGTGTTCTAGTTTCTAGAGTGAAACAAATAGATCTATGTGAAATTTAAAATTTAACAAGAATCACTTTTCAATTTTCACTATTTTCTAGGTCCCTTATACAAAAGTGTCATTTTCTATTTCCACTATAGAACTCCAATGATATTTTTATTAGTAAATTTACAACCTTTTCATTTGGAGTTCAATATTCTCATCATATAAATGAATTATGTTTTAAGAATTAGGTACTTAATAAATTTTCCCTACCATTTCGTGTAAAAAGTGATTATTAGATTGTATAATGGAATTTATTTATCCACATACATAGTGAATTATATCTCAGAAATTCATTATGGGATCAAAATTTCCCATTTTAATTTCTTTTAAAAGTACTTATATGAATATATTTTTAGTTTTCTCCCTAATGTGTTCTTCCTCACAAAATATAAGTTACATAGGTTTGAGTTCAAAAATCTATTTTCCTCATTTAATAATTCTAATTCCATAGATACATGTTTAATCAAAATCTATTTCCTAATTATGAAATATAATGTCTATGAATTTTTTTGAGAAATTCAATCATAAATCATTAAATTATATTAATTTTAGATCTAATTAAATCTCAAAAAACTACCATTTAACTTTGTACCAGACATGTAATCTTTGTGATTCGATTTTTCTAGATAAAAAACACAAAAAAAAGTATAAAAATACCTAAAATCCAAACAATATTAGGGTAAATCACCCATAATAAACTCTTATTACCCCATTTTTTAGTCAAAATATTTTTTTATTGTCTTCTCGAAAAACATTAATTTGGGTAGTAGAAAATCAAGTATGAAACAACGATATAACTTGAGTAATTGGGTATGACAACTTTGTGTTCCTATCCTAAATACTTTCACATATTTACTATGAAATCAAGAAAAAAAATGAGAAATTTATTGAAATAAGAATAAATATAATGAAACATAAATGGGGATTTTTTTATAGAACATGGTTTAGACCTAACAAGTGGGTTTTGGATTTATGATTGACTATAGTTTGTAGTTCCAAATATCACCCAAAATCTAATAGTGGGTGTGTTTTATATGATTTTTACCACCACATTCACTTAATTATAATTTTATTTATCTCACATTATGTATAAAAGGCTCAAAGGACTGATTACATCAGTTCCATACCCAAATCAATGTTGTTTAACTTTCAAGGTGGATGAAAGATAACGAATGGTTCCTCTAATGCTTAAACCACAAATTATTTAGCCTCTTAAAATTCAATATCTAGGGCCTAATAATATAATTTTGTTTCAAAAATTTCAAAAAATGGGATGCTATAAATTAAAAAAAATGTATATAATTAAAACATGAAGAATTAATAAATAATATTCCCCATCAATAAAGTAAACTTGGAAATTGATCTCTTTTGGAAAAGACATCGAGAACCTTATCTTAGAAATGTAATAATCATTTTCATAATCCACCAACAAGTAAATATATGTGTTAATAAAATCATAAAAGTAAAATTAGTGGGAGGAAATTATTAATTTATATTAAATAAAATCAAAAAAGAAATTAGTTTAAACAAATATTATCACCCATGATTTTCTAAACATTAATTTATTCCTCTTTTCATAATGATTATTTGAGTAGTTTTGTTAAATATAGTTTTACGTTGTAAATATACTCAAATTTTCTTTAAATTCATCCACATGGCCACTTTATTCTTCCAAATAAATAGAGAGTTATAGTATAACCAATTTTTTATTTCCAAATATAGGATAATCACATACCTTTTCATATTTCACATAATTATCCCAATATTCTTCAAATTTAACTTGATCCTTCACATGAAAATAAATTAGATAGTATTATTATTTATCCTCCTTTGGAAAGGATATGTATAGTTTTGAAATTATCTACTTAATAATTAAATCATCACATGGTTTTTCAATTGAAAATGTTGAAAAAAATATTTGATTATTTATTTTATTGAGACTATTTTGATATTCCAATTCCATTAAAGAAGTTGAAATAATTTCATTTAATTCCTCAAATATTTAATAATATTTAAAATTTGTAAAAATCTAATACTCCATGTATAAGGACCTGGACTTAATCATTACATAATATTGAATTAAATGAATAATTCACATTGAGGATCTTTTCAGGTTTAGAGTTTAAGAGATTTAGGCCATAACTATTACATTACAACATGAATATTACAAGTAGACACTACTACTCAGTGTCCATTTTTTTTCGTAATATAAAAACTCTTAAAAAGAAACATGTCTAGTTCCATGTTTTAGATAGCTTGACATTTCCTTGATCCCATCCTTGACCCTATTCATCATTAAGTCATGTGGAAAACATTTAAAAAACATGGGATGAGCATAAAAAGCTCAATAAGGGTTATAAAATGAGGAAGGAAAACATTATCCCATCAATAAATACAAATCAATGAAACCAATATTTTTCAATCATAACACACCTTACAAAATCATAAGACTTATGAATAAAACATAGAAATCATAAATCATAAAGGTAACTTATGGAATTCATAACATAATTACATTATAGCTATCATAGCTATATAAGGAGTTACACTTGGAATACCCATCAACGTAAATTCCCTAAATCTCTTAGGAGAAACATTCATGTTTACCTCCGTCACGTTACCCAATGAATTAGAGAGCTATCTCGGGCTTACCCGACCTAGGTTTATCATGGAACCACCCGTATACGTAAAAAATGCCCAATAACCATAACATAATTATAACATATAACACATGTATAAATGATAGATAACATTTTCACATTCCAATATATCAAATCAAGATATCGAAATAAACAATGTTTAATCAAATCATTTTCAAAATCTTTTAAAAAGAGCTTTTTTGAATCAACGTGTCCCATACCACTTTGAAGATTTAAAATGAATTATCATTTGAAAACATTAATTTCCATATAAATAAATTCTAAAACCCATTTTGGAAACATGGACGTTAATTAGAAATATTTAGAAGAATAAATCAATAAAACATTTAAAACTATATTTTAGTTAAAGAGTTTTTAACAAAAAGAGGGACGCTTCAATACAAATAGTTGAAGAATAAATTTTAATCAGAACATTATAATATCATGAGAATAAAGGGATTCATGATATAATATTTCAAAGGACAGTATATACATCATATAAGAGTTAATTGGTTCCTAACAACAATGAAGTCTCAATGGAAATGTAAATTGAGATAAAATACCTTATAAATATGGTATCCTTAAATTAAGGATAAATCAATCTCATAATTATGTGTGAAAAATATAAATACACCCAATATAAGTGGATATTAAGTGTAAAACAATCATAGGTCATTCACACATATTCATATGATGACATAAAAAAAATAGAACATCAACCCAAAGAATGGGAATTGGGTTAAGGAGTTCCCTTACCGATTTGGTAACATACAAAACATATGCCACATGAAAGAACAATAATCCAATGAAGATGTAAATAATTATAAATTAGAGTATATTACACAAAGAGTACAATCATGGGCAGTACATATTCCACACAAAAGGAAATAGTGGCCAATATAGCATGAATCTCATGGGAATAAAAAGTGAGATGAAAAACCCTTACTTCATTGTATTCAAATTGAATCGTATGACCAAAAGTTAATAACCAAGAAATGAATAACATAATACCATGAATATAAATCTAATCATGGTAATATATATCAATGTAAGTACACATTACACCACATGTTATAAATAAGTTTCCAACAATGTAAATCTCACAGAATTAAAAGTGAGATAATAAAATCACTTTCAAAAAATCGACAGCCTAACAACGCCACTTAAAAATTATTAAATGAATTGATGAGTGTAAGAGGGGGTATCTCATCTTATGAAAATACAAATTACAGTATGGTTAATATAAAATAACATCCTCCAACATAAGAACATGGATCATAAATGAAATGACATAAAAGAGAGTACTTGAAAAGAAAGAGAGAGGTCAGATCCCTTACCTTGTGTCCGACTTGACTCGGTCGTTCTTTAATCTCCTGAATAATAAACTAAAGTTAATTTCTAATTTCTTAAGAACATTTTTCAAGTTTATTATTCATTTTATATCACTTATTACCATGTTATAAACATTATGTAATCATTTAAGTTAATAATGGTTGTTTTGTCGATATTTGGTACTTGAGTCAAAAATGGACTTCTTATAATTACATGTTGTTCATGTAGTCAAAGGTTCATTATATCCAGAATTATATTAATGATTTATATATTATATATATCATATATATCCAGTATATACATGTATTTATAATAGTACATAACATTTAGAGTTAAGAAATGAAATGCACCGTTCATGGAGACGGTAAGTCGTACGTACGCATGAACACTACTTTTATTTCTATTTATTATTTTAATGGAAATAAAACATAATTATACATAGGTATATTATAATTACAGTATAATATCATATATAATATCATTAAATCCATCATTTATACATCCCACATAAGGCATTAATGAATCACATCACTTTGAGGGGGCGGTAGTACGCACATCCTCAAATGAGATTATCGTATTTACCCACTATGGAAACAATAAATGCATGCTATAAAAATGGAAGTACAGAAGAATAAAGAAATCATAAACATAATATATATCATATATAAATATAGTTCCATCATAATGGCCACCATGAGAGGCAGTAATATGTAATTGAACAATCATCGTTTCGTGAGGCGTCAGTTTTGCATGCACACAAACATTATGTTCTTCATCCATTAGATGGAGGTGTGTGTAAGTGTAGTTAGAATACATATTATAACAACATAATAGTTTATTTAAAATACTTTTTTTGTTACAAATGAAATAAATTAAAAGAGTTTAGGGGTTGGAGAAGTAAAATAAAAGAAAACAGTTTAAGAGAAACTGTTACCTTTAATTTGGGTAACTCTCTTTGGTTTGAACCAAAGGACTTCTTGAAGTGCCTTATGACTAAGGTAAGGATTTTAGGAGGAGTAGAGGGATGTAAGGATCCTAATTGGTAAGAGTTTGGAAGAGCCAAATATATTTAGAGGTGTGATTAATTGAATAGAAGTGGTCTCCTTTTATAAGGGAGAGGAGGGGCTCTTTAGGAAAGTGCTAAAATATTATTTTATAATGTAATTATATTCGGTTTCTAATGGTCCACAAATCATTATGGTCGACGATAAGATCACTAATTACCGAAATAAAATCATACCATCATAATTGGACATGTTTTGGATAATATTTTAATAATTATAATCTTATTTATTTTAATCATTTACTAATGAGTTAAATACTTCATCATTATTGTGTCATAAATAATTTAATTTATTAGAGGTCTAAAAATTATAAACAAAATACTATCATGTAGGAAATATTTTTATCTTTCCAATGTATATTTATAGTCGAAAATATAACTTATATATCACCATATAAAAATTATTTACTAAACGATTGCTGTTAATGTCAATTTTGCCTTTACATTAAATTAATTAATCTAAATTGTCATTTTCACTCCCAAGTGGATCAATGGGGTCCCAAAATCGACCAAAGGATGCCCCTGGTCATTAAAGACTCACCCAATAAGGTTTGGACAAGTGTTAAGGTAATTTTGAATTATTATAATATTTTTTTATCCTTGAATTACCCTATTTACCTTTAACCGCGGTAAATAAAAGTCAAAAGTTACTATTTACCAAAAATTATTTTCATCTTAATGAACCAAATTTTACTTCTTGATAACAACTTTGTATGTCGGATTTTTGGAATTCAATTCACAGAAGTGGTAAAATTCCATTTAAATGAAAAAGTCAGTTTTTTTAACTACCACTAAGTGGTGTCACTATTCATCAAAAACTGATGTTTTTCAGAGAAATACCAAAAATTTAGCCTAAGCTATATTTGATATTCCGAATTCCAAAATTATGTCTATTTTTCCAATTTCAAAACATAGAAGTGGAATTAATTATTTTAAAATTTAATTTCCGCTGTTAAAACAAATGGCGTGTTTTTAAGAAACAATAACTATCAAAAGATTGATACCTGTTTATGTCCAATTTCAAAGTGAAATTAATTGAAATGACCAACATTGGATTAAATGGTAAAAATATAGTTTAATTTAACTTTAAAACCAATAAAAAAGATAATCTACCCATATAAATAGATTAGATTAAAAAGAACTTTTGAATTAAAATACAATATTATTCACTATTCATTAAAAGATGAACTTTATCAGAAAAATTCCAAAAAATTCCACAAAGTAAATTTTGATGTCCCCATTCGAAAGAAGGATTTTAGTTGGTCAATTATAATGTATTAAAGTGACTAAAACCAGATTTAAAAATGGTTCTCCATTAAAAGGTAGTAAATCGGCGTTTTAATGTAAATTATGCTTAAAATTAGATTTATTCATATATTAAGCCTCTAACTTTTATTGGATAAATATAGATACATCTATTATCATATAATAGTTAGTTTTGTTAATTCCCATCAATAAAATGGCTAGGAGTTAACTACCGTTTAAAATAATAATATTATATTACTAGTGTGCAACGTAAGATTCCATAGAAAACCCGTTGTTGCGTATCGGGTACGCTATCGAACATAGAAACCCCTTTTAAGCTCAAATTAATATTTAATTCAAAAATAATAATAAATATAAAAATATCTTATTCTTCATTTACCTGGGATGTTACATCCTTCCCCCATTTTGGGAATTGCGTCCTCACAATTTTTAAACTGGACTTGGAAACTTCATTAAAATCCCCACATCGGAAAGAGAGTGAATAAAAGTATCACTTTAAAATAAATGAAGAGAAGTAAAAAGGTTACCGGAGACAACAGGTACTAGGATTACATGAAAACATAGATGTGGAGGAGAAAACAAATCATCAAGTTCTGATGGATAGTGATAGAAAACATGTTTAGGAGAAAGTTAACCACAAAAAAATCACAAACTTGTCATGGGTTAAACAGTCTTTGATTCCTCCGTAGGAAAATTTAGAGGACAAGGTTTTTGTTTAAAGATACTTTTTTCTGAATAATTTATTAATGAGACTAACAAAAAAACATAAGTAAATATACTTACTTGTCATGTAGACATTAATCTTTTACTATATTTTTAACACAAACTAATATTTTCTCCAAACAATGAATATTAAGGATGACTTTTTTTCACATTAGGAGCGCTATAACCAACCTCGAGAGAATCACATAATCCACAAAATATGAACTATATATTTCCCATGTCTTTAAATACTAGCTAAAACCAAAACGTTTAGTATAAGATCAGACAATCCACCAAAAAGATAAACTTTTTTATAAAGAAAAACTACTCTTAATCTTCAAAATTTGTCTAACCAAACCCAATGTTCAATGAAGACCATTCGATAAACAATTTTTCATTAAAATTATTCAAATTAAACCAAAATAAGATTGAAACCCAAATATTTTAAGGACTTAATCACATAGTCTTCCAAGGTACAAATTAACATTTATCGCCAAATAACATCAGTTGCTCTTGAAGTCTCATATTGATAAGTAATTAACCTAATCAAATTTCCTCCATGATAGGTTAATAATTTCCATAGATAACCCAAAATTCACGTACTCTTGATTCATAAAATCGTCTAACTAAAAATAATTAGTCAAACTAACCAGGGACTTCAAGTAGGCTAGTGGTAGGCGATGCACCCTTGTTGCCCTTCGGTTGTGGGTTCGATTCCTGCAGCCTTGCCAGATGCGACAGGTTGTCACCCATCCTACGGGTTGTCCATTTTATAAAACTCAAACATAACCCTAAAATGTTTTAACCTCAATGGTTTCCTTATTCCTCTCATTTTCATCCAAATTCATTATGATCTCAACATCTTAATTCTTGAAGTCTTATTTCACCACTATAAGATAAAATAAAATGATTCCCAAAATGAATAACAGTATACCTTGATCATGGCGTCCACTCGGTTTCATCATCATCTTGTTCACATAGGTAGAAGTACCATGCATTACCACAATGATTTAAAGATACTTCAAAATCATTTGCTTCCTCCATCCAAATACACCTTGTACAACATGGGTCATATGGGTGTTCACAGAAAAACAGTTTTGGAAAATAATCATGTATGACATATAATTCCAAAAAATCTGATAAAACATGATTTCTATAAAATAGTCGGGCAGAATTTGAGTTGAAACTTTCTATTATTGGTCCTTTTAAAATACTATAAGTATGTGTTGAGAGACTATATTTTAAAAGTAAATATAAATAGGTTGCGCAAGGGGATCCTTCCTCAGCACCATTTTTAAAATCATAATATTCTTCAAATTATTGTGATAAGGTAAAATATTTGAAAATAGCTTGATAATATTTACCTTTCTTGAAAATATGAGAATATTGTGAAAATAGTATTTTTCTAAATACAACCCACGATCCACAATGATACCGAGGTATAGTGTAGGTGTTTGATATCTCAAACAACTTCTTGAAAGTGAGTTGTATGCTAGAAATTTTTTCACAATTATCCGAACATGACTTTGCAATAATTATTTCAAGCCTGTCATCAGGAAGAGATAGGAATGCCATTTGAGATCCTTCTACTTCCATTCATAACTGACTTTTCATGACCTGAAAAAAGTTATAAAACAAATATTTAACTGAAATAATAGATATAGGGAATAACCATGTGTCTAACAAAAACTCTTAATCCCTAAAGTTGTCTAAACCGACCTCTGATACCAACTATAAGGACCCAGCCTTAATCATTACAAAATATTGAATTAAAAGAATAATTCACATTGAGGATCTTTTCAAGTTGAGAGTTTTAGAGATTTAGGCAATAAATATTACATTACAACATGAATATTACAAGTAGACACAGCTACTCAGTATCAATTTTTTGTCATAAAATATAAACTCTTGAAAAAAAGTCATGTCTAGTTCCATGTTTTAGATAACTTGACTTTTCCATGATCCCATCCTTGAACCTATTCATCTTTACGTCCTGTGGAAAACATTTCAAAAACTTGGGATGAGCATAAAAAGCTCAGTAAGGGTTATAAAATGAAGAAGGAAAACATTATCCCATCAATAAATACAAATCAATGAAACCAATATTTTTCAATCATAACACACCTTACAAAATCATAAGATTTATTAATAAAACTTAGAAATCATAAATCATAAAGGTAACTTATGTCATTCATAACATACTTACATTGTAGCTATCATAGATATGTAGGGAGTTACACTTGAATACCCATCACAGTATATTCCCTAAATCTCTTAGGCGAAACATTCATGTTTACCTCTGTCACGTTACCCAATGCATTGGAGAGCTATCTCGAGCTCACCCTCCCTAGGTTTATCACGAAACCACCCGTATACATATACAATTTCCAATAACCATAACATAATCATAACATATAACACATGTATAAAGGATAGATAACATTTCCACATTCCAATATATCAAATCAAGATATCGAAATATACAATGTTTAATCAAATCATTTTCAAAACCTTTTTAAAAGAGATTTTTGAATCAAAGTGTCCCATACCACTCTGAAGATTTTAAATGAAATATCATTTGAAAACATTAATTTCTATATAAATAAATTCTAAAACCCATTTTTAAAACATGGACATTAATTAGAAATATTTAGAAGAAAAAATCTTTAAAACATTTAAAACGATATTTTAGTAAAAGAGTTTTAAACAAAAAGAGGGATTCTTCAATAAAAATAGTTGAAGAATAAATTTTAATCAGAACATTATAATATCATGAGAATAAAGGGATTCATGATATAATATTTCAAATAATAGTATATACACCATATAATATTGAATTGGTTCCTAACAACAATGAAGTCTCAATGGAAATGTAAATTGAGATAAAATACCTTATAAAGATGGTATCCTTAAATTAAGGATAAATCAATCTCATAATTATGTGTAACAAATATAAATACACCCAATATAAATGGATATTAAGTGTAAAACAATCATAGGTCATTCACACATATTCATAGGATGACATAAATAAAAAAAGAGAATATCAACCCAAAGAATGGGAATTGGGTTAAGGAGTTCCCTTACCGATTTGGTAACTTACAAAACATATGCCACATGAAATAAGGATCATCCAATAAAGATGTAAATACTTATAAATGAGAGTATATTACACAAATAGTACAATAATGGGCAGTACATATGCCACACAAAAGAAAATAGTGGCCAATTTAGCATGAATCTCACGGGAATAAAAAGTGAGATGAAAAACCCTTACTTCGTTGTATTCAAATTGAATCGTATGACCAAAAGTTAATAACCACAAAATGAATCACAAAATACCATGAATATAAATATAATCATTGTAATATATATCAATGGAAGTACACATTACACCACATGTAATAAATAAGTGGCGAACAATGGGAATCTCACGGAATTAAAAGTTAGATAAGAAAATCCCTTACAAAAATTCGGTAGCCTCACAACACCACTTAAAAATTCTTAAAATGAATTGATAAGAGTAATAGGAGGTATATAATCATATGAATATACAAATTACAGTATGGTGAATATAAAATAACATCCTCCAACATATGAACATGGAGCATAAATGAAATGACATAAAAGAGAGTACTTGAAAAGAAAGAGAGAGGTCAGATCCCTTACCTTGTGTCCGACTTGACTCGATCATTCTTTAATCTCATGAATAATAAACTAAAGTTATTATAAACTTGATTAAGAACCTTTTTCAAGTTTATTATTAATTTTATATCACTTATTACCATGTTATAAACATTATGTAATCATTTAAGTTAATAATTTTCGTTTTGTCGATATTTGGTACTTGAGTCAAAAATGGACTTCTTATAATTACATGTTGTTCATGTGGTCAAAGGTTCATTATATCCAGAATAATATTCAGAATTTATATATCATATATATCATATATATCCAATATATACATGTATTTATAATAGTACATAACATTTAGAGGTAAGAAATGAAATGCACCGTTCATGGAGACGGTAAGCCGTACGTATGCATGAACGCTACTTTAATTTCTATTTATTATTTTAATGGAAATAAAACATAATTATACATAATTATATTATAATTCCAGTATAATATCATATATAATATCATTAACTCCATCCTTTATACATCCCACATAAGGCATTACCGAATCACATCACTTTGAGGGGGCGGTAGTCCACACTTCCCCAAATGAGATTATCGTATTTACCCACTATGGAAACTATAAAAGAATGCTATAAAAATGGAAGTAAAGAAGCATAAGGAAATCATTAACACAATATATATCATATATAAATACATTTCCATCATAATGGACACCATGAGAGGTAGTAAGATGTAATTGAACAATCATCGTTTCGTGAGGCGTCAGTTTTCCATCCACAGAAACATTATGTTCTTCATCCATTAGATGGAGGTGTGTGTAAGTGTAGTTATAATACTTATTATAAAAACACCCTAGTATATCTAGGATACTGGTTTTTTTACAAATGAAAGAAATAAAAAGAGTTTAGGGGTTGGAGAAGTAAAATAAAAGAAAACAATTTAATAGAAATTGTTACCTTTAATTTGGGTAACTCCCTTTGGTTTGAACCAAAGACTTCTTGAAGTTCCTTCTGCCTAAGGTAAGGCTTTTAGGAGGGGGAGAGGGATGTAGGGATCATAATTGGTCAGAGTTTGGACGAGCCAAATGGCTTGAGAGGTGTGAGTAATTGCATAGAAGTGGTCTCCTTTTATAAGGGAGAGGAGAGGCTCTTTAGGAAAGTGGGAAAATATTATTTTATAATATAATGATATTCGGTTTCTAATGGTCTAAAAATAATTATGGTCGAAGATAAGACGACTAATAACCGAAATAAAATCGTCCAATCATAATTGGACATGTTTTGGATAATATTTTAATCATTATAATCTTATTTATTTTAATCATTTATTAATGAGGTAAATACTGAATCATTATTGTGTCATAAATAATTTAATTTATTAGAGGTCTTAAAATTCTAAAAAAATACTATCA
Source organism: Viscum album (assembly GCA_963277665.1). Lineage (NCBI taxonomy): Eukaryota > Viridiplantae > Streptophyta > Magnoliopsida > Santalales > Viscaceae > Viscum > Viscum album. The sequence goes on along the minus strand of OY728153.1, from coordinate 100,922,363 downwards.
TGTAGTAAATATGGTTATCTTTCCAATTAATATTTATAGTTGAAAATAGGACTTATATATCACCATATAAAAATTAATTACTAAATCATTGTTGTTAATGTCAATTTTGCCTTTACATTAAATTAATTAATCTAAATTGTCATTTTCACTCCCATGTATATCAATGGGGTCCCAAAATCGACCTAAAGATGCCCATGGTAGTTAATGACTCAGCCAATGAGGTTTTGACAAGTGGTAAGGTAATTTGGAAATATTATAATATTCTTTTATCCTTTAATTACCATATTTACCTTTAATCGCGGTAAATAAAAGTCAAAAGTTACTATTCACCAAAAAATATTTTCATATTAATGAACCACATTTTACTTCTTGATAACAACCATGTATGTCAGATTTTCGATATTAAATTCATAGAAGTGGTAAAATTCCATTTAAATGAAAAAGTCAATTTTTTTAACTACCACTAAGTGGTGTCCCTATTCATCAAAAATTGAAGTTTTTCAGAAAAATTAAAAAAATTCAGCCTAAGCTATATTTGATATTCTGAATTCAAAAATGATGTCTATTTTACCCATTTAAAACATAGAAGTGGAATTAATTAATTTAAAAATTAATTCCCACTGTTAAAACAAATAGCGTGTTTTTAAGAAACAATAACTATCAAAAGATTGATACTTGTTTATGTCCAATTTCAAAGTGAAATTAATTCCAATGACCAAAATTGGATTAATTGGTAAAAATATATTTTAATTTAACTTTAAAACAAATTAGAAATATAATCTAACCATATAAATAAATTATATTAAAAAGCACTTTTGAATTAAAATACAAAATTTTTCACTATTCATTAAAAAATGAACTTTATCGGAAAAATTCTAAAAAATTGCAGAAAGTAAATTTTGATGTCCCCATTATAAATAAAAATTTTATTTGGTCACTTATAATGTATTAAAGTGACCAAAACATGATTTAAAAAGGGTTCTCCATTAAAAGGCGGTAAATCGGCGTTTTAATGTAAATTTTGCTCAAAATTAGATTCATTAATATATTAAGCCTCTAACTTTTATTGGATAAATATAAATACATGTATAATCATATTATAGTTAGTTTTTTTCATTCTCTCCAATAAAACGTCTAGGAGTTAACTACCGATTAAAATAATAATAATATTATATTATTAGTGTGCAACGTAAGATTCCAAAGAAACCCGTTGTTGCGTATCGGGTACGCTGTCGAACATAGCAACCCCTTTTAAGCTAAAATTTATATTTAATTCACAAATATTAATAAATATAAAAATATCTTATTCTTTATTTACCTGGGATGTTACATCCTTCCCCCATTTTGGGAATTGTGTCCTCGCAATTTTAAAATTGGGCTTGGAAACTTCATTAAAATCCCCACATCAGAAAGAGAGTGAATAAAACTATCACATTAAAATAAATGAAGAGAATTAAAAAGTTTACTCGAGACAACAGATACTATGATTCAATGAAAACATGGATATGGAGGAGAAAACAAATCATCAAGTTCTGATGGAGAGTGATAGAAAACATGTTTAGGAGAAAGTTAACCACCAGAAAATCACAAACTTGTGAAGGATTAAACAGTCTTTGATTCCCCAATAAGAAAATTTAACGGACAAGGTTCTTGTTTATAGTTAATTTTCATTGAGGAATTTATTAATGATGCTAACCAAAAACATAAGGAAATATACTTACTTGTCATGTAGACATTCATCTTTTAATATATTTCTAACAAAAACTCATATTTTCTCCAAACAATGAATATTCAGGATGACTTTTTTCACATTAAGTGCGCTATAACCAACTTCGAGAGAATCAAATAATCCAAAAAAGATGAACTATATATTTACCATGTCTTTAAATAGTAACTAAAACCAAAATGTTTAGTATAAGATCAGATAATCCCCCCAAAAGAAAAACTTTTACATAAAAAAAACTACTCTTAATCTCCAAAATTTGTCTGACCATACCCAATGTTCAACGAAGACCATTCGATAAACAATTTTTCTGTAAAATTATTCAAAGTAATCAAAAATAAGATTGAAACCAAAATATTTTAAGGATTTAATCACATAGTCTTCCAAGGTAAAAATTAACATTTATCTCCAAATAACATCAGTTGCTCTTGAAGTCTCATAATGAAAAGTAATTAACCTAAACACATATTCTCCATGATAGGTTAATAATTTCCAAAGATAACCCAAAATACACATAATCTTGATTCATAAAATCATCTAACTAAAAAGAATTAGTCAAAATAACCAGGGACTTCAAGTAGGCTAGTGGTAGGTGATGCGCCCTTGTCGCCCTTCGGTTGTGGGTTCGATTCCTACAGCCTTACCGGATGCGATGGATTGTCACCCATCCTACAGGTTTTCCTTTTTATAAAACTCAAAAATAAACCTAACATGTTTTAACCTCAATGTTTTTCTTATACCTCTCATTTTCATCCAAATTCATTACGATCTCAACATCTTAATTTTGGAAGTCTTATTTCACCACCATAAGATAAAATAAAACGATTCCCAAAATGAATAACATTATACCTTGATCATGGCATCCTCTCGGTTTCATCTTCATCTTGTTCACGTTGGTAGAAGTCCCATGCATTACAACAACGAGTTTTATAAAAAGGACAACCCGTAGGATGGGTGACAACCCATCGCATCCGGAAAGGCTTTAGGAATCGAACCCACAACCCAAGGGCGACAGGGGTGCATCGCCTACAACTAGCCTACTTGAAGTCCCTGGTTAGTTTGACTAATTATTTTTAGTTAGACGATTTTATGAATCAAGAGTAAGTGGATTTTGGGTTATCTATGGAAATTATTAACCTATCATGGAGGATATGTGATTAGGTTAATTACTTTTTCAATGTGAGACTTCAAGAGCAACTGATGTTATTTGGAGATAAATGTTAATTTGTACCTTGGAAGACTATGTGATTAAGTCCATCAAATATTTGGGTTTCAATATTAGTTTGGTTTACATTAAAGAATTTTATGGACAAATTGTTTATCGAATGGTCTTCGTTTAACATTGGGTTTGGTTAGACAAATTTTGGAGATTAAGAGTAGTTTTTCTTTATGAAAAAGTTTATCTTTTTGGGGGATTGTCTGATATTATACTAAAAGTTTTGGTTTTAGTTAGTATTTAAAGACATGGGAAATATATAGTTCATATTTTGTGGATTATGTGATTCTCTTGAGGTTGGTTATAGCACTCTTAATGTGAAAAAAAGTCATCCTGAATATTCATTGTTTGGAGAAAATCTGAGTTTGTTTTAGAAATCTAGTAAAAGATGAATGTCTACATGACAAGTAAGTATATGTCCTTATGTTTTTTTGTTAGTCTCATTAATAAATTTCTCAACTAAATGTAACTTTGAAGAAAAACCTTGTCCGTTAAAATTTCCTACGTGGGAATCAAAGACTGTTTAACCCATCACAAGTTAGTGATTTTCTGGTGGTTAAATTTCTCCTAAACATGTTTTCTATCACTCTACATCAGAACTTGATGATTTTTTTCTCCTACAGATCCATGTTTTCATGGAATCTTAGTATTTGTTGTCTTTAGTAACCTTTTTTACTTATCTTCATTTATTTTAAAGTGATAGTTTTATTCACTCTCTTTCCGATGTGGGGATTTTAATGAAGTTTCCAAGCCCAGTTTTAAAATTGTGAGGACGCAATTCCCAAAAAGTGGGAAGGATGTAACATCCCAGGTAAATGAAAAATAATAGATTTGTATATTTATTAATATTTGTGAATTAAATATTAATTTTAGCTTAAAAGGGGTTGCTATGTTCGATAGCGTACCCGATACGCAACAACAGGTTTTTTTGAAATCTTCGTTGCACACTAATAATATAATATTATTATTTTAAACGGTAGTTAACTCCTAGTCGTTGTATTGACAGGAATTAACAAAACTAACTATAATATGATTATAGATGTATTTATATTTATCCAATAAAAGTTAGAGGCTTAATATATGAATGAATCTAATTTTAAGCATAATTTACATTAAAACGCCGATTTACTGCCTTTTAATGGGAAACCCTTTTTAAATCTATTTTTAGTCACTTTAATAAATTCTAATTGAAAAAATAAAATCCTTCTTTAGAATGGGGACATCAAACTTGACTTTGTGCAATTTTTTGGAATTTTTCTGATAAAGTTCATTTTTTAACGAATAGTGAAAAATATTGTATTTTAATTCAAAAGTGCTTTTTAATCTAATTTATTTATATGGTTGGATTATCTTTTTAATTGGGTTTAAAGTTAAATTAAAATATTTTTTTACCAATTAATACAATGTTGTTCATTTCAATTAACTTCACTTTGAAATTGGACATAAAGAAGTATAAATCTTTGGATAGTTATTGTTTCTTAAAAACACGCTATTTGTTTTAACAGCGGAAATTAATTTTTAAATTAATTAATGCCACTTATATGTTCTGAAATTGGAAAAAAAGACATCATTTTTTAATTCTGAATATAAAATATAACTTAGGCTTAATTTTTGGTATTTTTCTGAAAAACAACATTTTTTGATGAATAGTGACACCACTTAGTGGTTGTTAAAAAAACTGACTTTTTCATTTAAATGGAATTTTACCACTTCTGTGAATTGAATTTTAAAAATCTGACATACATGGTTGTTATCAAGATGTAAAATTTGGTTCATTAAGATGAAAATAATTTTGGTGAATAGTAACTTTTGACTTTTATTTACCGCATTTAAAGGTAAATAGGGTAATTCAAGGATAAAAGAATATTATAATAATTCAAAATTACCTTAACACTTGTCCAAACCTTATTGGTTGAATCATTAACGACCATGGGTATCTTTGGGTATATTTTAGGACCCCATTAATCTACTTGGGAGTGAAAATGACAATTTAGATTAATTAATTTAATGTAAAGGTAAAATTGACATTAACAACAATCATTTAGTAATTAATTTTTATATGGTGATATATAGGATCTATTTTCAACTATAAATATTCATTATAAATCTAAAACTATTTCCTACATGATAGAATTTTTTTTATAATTTTTAGACCTCTAATAAATGAAATTATTTATGACACAATAATGATGCAGTATTTACCTCATTAATAAATGATTAAAATCAATAAGATTATAATGATTAAAATATTATCCAAAACATGTCCAATTCTGATTGGATGATTTTATTACGGTTATGAGTCATCTTATCTTCGAACATAATGATTTTTGGACCATTACAAACCGAATATCATTATATTATAAAATAATATTTTCACACTTTCCTAAAGAGCCCCTCCTCTCCCTTATAAAAGGAGACCACTTCTATGCAGTAAATAAAAGTTAAAAGCTACTATTCTACAAAAATTATTTTCATCTTAATAAACCAAATTTTACTTCTTGATAACAACCATATATGTCAGATTTTTGAAATTCAATTCACAAAAGTGGTAAAATTCCATTTAAATGAAGTTAGTTTTTTTAACTACCACTAAGTGGTGTCACTATCATCAAAAATTGACGTTTTCAGAAAAATACCAAAAATTCAGCCTAAGCTATATTTGATATTCCAAATTCAAAAATGATGTCTATTTTTCCAATTTAAAAACATATAATTTTCATTAATTTATTTAAAAATTAATTCCCATTGTTAAAACAAATAGCATGTTCTTAAGAAACAATAACTATCAAAAGATTGAGACTTGTTTATGTCCAATTTCAAAGTAAAATTAATTCCAATGACCAACATTGGATTAAATGGTAAAAAGATATTTTAATTTCACTTTAAAACCAATTATAAAGATAATCTATCCATATAAATTAATTAGATTAAAAATCACTTTTGAATTAAAATACAATATTTTTCACTATTCATTAAGAAATGAACTTTATAAGAAAAATACCAAAAATTTACCCTAAGTAAAATTTGATGTCCCCATTCTAAATTAGGATTTTATTTGGTCAATTAGAATATATTAAAGTAAGCAAAACTATATTTAAAGAGGGTTCACCATTAAAAGGCAGTAAATCGGCCTTTTAATATAAATTATGCTTAAAATTAGATTCATTCATATATTAAGCCTCTAACTTTTATTGGATAAATATAAATACATGTATAATCATATTATAATTAGTTTTTTTCATTCCCGTAACTACAACGGCTAGGAGTTAACTACTGTTTAAAATAATAATATTATATTATTAGTGTGTAACGTAAGATTCCAAAGAAACCCATTGTTGCGTATTGGGTACACTATCGAACATAGCAACCCCTTTTAAGCTAAAATTAATATTTAATTCACAAATATTAATAAATATAAAAATATATTATTCTTCATTTACCTGGGATGTTACATCATTCCCCCCTTTTGGGAATTGCATCCTCGCAATTTTAAAACCGGGCATGGAAACTTCATTAAAAGCCCCATATCGGAAAGAGAGTGAATAAAACTATGACTTTAAAATAAATGAAGAGAAGTAAAAAGGTTACCTGAGACAAAAGATACTAGGATTCAATGAAAAAATTGATATGGAGGAGAAAACAAATCATCATGTTCTGATGGAGAGTGATAGAAAACATGTTTAGGAGAAAGTTAACCACCAGAAAATCACAAACTTGGGATGGGTTAAACAGTCTTTGATTCCCCAGTAGGAAAATTTAACGGACAAGGTTTTTGTTTAAAGTTACTTTTCATTGAGGAATTTATTAATGAGACTAACCAAAAACATAAGGAAATATACTTACTTGTCATGTAGACATTAATCTTTTAGTAGATTTCTAACACAAACTCATATTTTCTCCAAACCATGAATATTCAGGATGACTTTTTTTTTCACATTAAGAGGGATATAACCAACTTCGAGAGAATCAAATAATCCACAAAAGATGAAATATATATTTCCCATGTCTTTAAATATTAAATAAAACCAAAATTTTTAGTATAAGATCAGACAATCCCCCAAAAAGATAAACTTTTACATAAAGAAAAACTACTCTTAATCTCCAAAAATTCTCTAACCAAACCCAATGTTCAACGAAGACCACTCGATAAACAAATTGTCCATAAAATTCTTCACAGTAAACCAAACTAAGATTGAAACCCAAATATTTTAAGGATTTAATCACATAGTCTTCCGAGGTACAAATTAACATTTATCTCCAAATAACATCAGTTGCTCTTGAAGTCTCATATTGAAAAGTAATTAACCTAATCACATATCCTCCATGATAGGTTAATAATTTCTATAGATAACCCATAATCCACTTACTCTTGATTCATAAAATCGTCTAACTAAAAATAATTAGTCAAACCAACCAAGGACTTCAAGTACGCTAGTGGTAGGTGATGCGCCCTTGTCGCCCTTCGGTTGTGGGTTCGATTCCTGCAGCCTTGTCGGATGCGACGAGTTATCACCCATCCTACGGGCTGTCCTTTTTATAAAACTCAAAAATAACCCTAACATGTTTTAACATCAATGGTTTCTTTATAACTCTCATTTTCATCCAAATTCATTACGATCTCAACATCTTAATTCTTGAATTATTATTTCAACACCATAAGATAAAATAAAACGATTCCCAAAATGAATAACAACATACCTTGATCATGGCGTCCACTCGGTTTCATCGTCATCTTGTTCACGTAGGTATAAGTCCCATGCATTACAACAATGATTTAGAGATCCTTCAAAATCATTTGCTTCCTCCATCCAAATACACCTTGTACAACATGGGTCATATGGGTGTTCACAGAAAAACAATTTTGGAAAATAATCATGTATGACATATAATTCCAAAACATCTAATAAAACATGATTTCTATAAAATAGTCAGACATAATTTGAGTTGAAACTTTATATTCTTGGTCCTTTTAAAATACCATAAGTATGTGCTTAGAGACTATATTTTAAAATCAAATATAAATAGGTTGTGCAAGGGTCTCTTTCCTCAGCACCATTTTTAAAATCATAATATTCTTCAAATTCTTGTGATAAGGTAAAATATTTGAAAATACCTTGATAATATTTACCTTTATTGAAAATATGAGAATATTGTGAAAATAGTATTTGTCTAAATACAAACCTTGATCCACGATGATAATGAGGTATAGTGGAGGTGTTTGATATCTCAACAACTACATGCAAGTGAGTTGTATTCTAGAAAAAGTTTCACAATCATCCGAACATGACTTTGCTACAATTATTGCAAGCATGTCATCAGGAAGAGACATGAATGTCGTTTGAGATCCTTATCCTTCCATTTGTAACTGACTTTACTTGACCTGAAAAAAGTTATAAAACAAGGATTTAACTGAAATAATAGATATAGGGACTAACCATGTGTCTAACAAAAACTCCTAATCCCTAAAGTTGTCTAAACTGACCTCTGATACGAACTATAAGGACCCGCCCTTAATCATTACATAATATTGAATTAAATGAATAATTCACATTGAGGATCTTTTCAGGTTTAGAGTTTTAGAGATTTAGGCCATAACTATTACATTACAACATGAATATTACAAGTAGACACTACTACTCAGTATCCATTTTTTTCATAAAATATAAACTCTTGAAAAAAATTCATGTCTAGTTCCATGTTTTAGATAGCTTGACTTTTCCTTGATCACATCCTTGACCCTATTCATCTTTAAGTCCTGTGGAAAAAATTTCAAACACTTGGGATGAGCATAAAAAGCTCAGTAAGGGTTATAAAATGAGGAAGGAAAAAATTAGACCATCAATAAATACAAATCAATGAAACAAATATTTTTCAATCATAACACACCTTACAAAATCGTAAGATTTATGAATAACACATAGAAATCATAAATCATAAAGGTAACTTATGGGATTCATAACATACTTACATTATAGGTATCATAGATATGTAGGGAGTTACACTTGGAATACCCATCACAGTATATAACCTAAATCTCTAAGGATAAACATTCACGTTTACCTCTGTCACGTTATCCAATGCATTGGAGAGCTATCTCGAGCTCACCCGCCCTAGGTTTATCTCGGAACCACCCGTATACGTAAACAATGCCCAATAAAAATAACATAATCATAACATATAACACATGTATGAAGGATATATTACATTTCCACATTCCAATATATCAAATCAAGACATCGAAATAAACAATGTTTAATCAAATCATTTTGAAAACCTTTTAAAAATAGTTTTTTGAATCAAAGGGTCCCATACAAATTTGATGATTTTAAATGAATTATCATTTGAAAACATTAATTTCCATATAAATAAATTCTAAAACCCATTTTGAAAACATGGACATTAATTATAAATATTTAGAAGAATAAATCTTTAAAACATTTAAAACGATATTTTAGTTAAAGAGTTTTTTACAAAAAGAGGGACGCTTCAATACAAATAATTGAAGAATAAATTTTAATCAGAACATTATAATATCATGATAATAAAGGGATTAATGATATAATATTTCAAAGGACATTATATACACCATATAAGAGTGATTTGGTGCCTAATAACAATGAAGTCTCAATGGAAATGTAAATTGAGATAAAATACCTTATAAAGATGGTATCCTTAAATTAAGGATAAATCAATCTCATTATTATGTGTGAAAAATATAAATACACCCAATATAAGTAGATATTAAGTGTAAAAAAATCAGAGTTCATTCACACATATTAATAGGATGACATAAATAAAAAAAGAGAGAATATCAACCCAAAGAATGGGAATTAGGTTAAGGAGTTCCCTTATCGATTTTGTAACATACAAAACATATGCCACATGAAAGAAGGATCATCCAATGAAGATGTAAATACTTATAAATGACAGTATATTACACAAATATTAAAATCTTGGGCAGTACATATGCCACACAAAAGGAAATAGTGGCCAATATAGCATGAATCTCACGGGAATAAATAGTGAGATGAAAAACCCTTACTTCATTGTATTCAAATTGAATCGTTTGACCAAAAGTTAATAACCACAAAATTAATCAAATAATACCATGAATATAAATATAATCATGGTAATATATATAAATGGAAGTAAAAATTACCCCACATGTAATAAATAAGTGGAGAACAATGGAAATCTCATGGAATTAAAAGTGAGATAAGAAAATCTCTTAAAAAAATTCGGCAGCATAACAACGCCACTTAAAAATTCTTAAAATGAATTGATGAGAGTAATAAGGGGTCTCTCATCATATGAAAATAAAAATTACAGTATGGTGAATATAAAATAACGTCCTCCAACATAAGAACATGGAGCATAAATGAAATGACATAAAAGAGAGTACTTGAAAAGAAAGAGAGAGGTCAGATCCCTTACCTTGTCTCCGACTTGACTCGATCATTCTTTAATCTCTTGAATAATAAACTAAAGTTAATTTCTACTTGATTAAGAACCTTTTTCAAGTTTATTATTAATTTTATATCACTTATTACCATGTTATAAACATTATGTAATCATTTAAGTTAATAATATTCGTTTTTTAGATATTTGGTACTTGAGTCAAAACTGGACTTCTTATAATCACATGTTGTTCATGTGGTCAAAGGTTCATTATATCCAGAATGATATTCATGATTTATATATCATATATATCATATATATACAGTATATACATGTATTTATAATAGTACATAACATTTAGAGGTAAGAAATGAAATGCACCGTTCACGGAGACGGTAAGCCGTACGTACACATGAATGCTACTTTCATTTATATTTATTATTTTAATGGAAATAAAACATAATTATACATAGGTATATTATAATTCCAGTATAATATCATATATAATATCATTAAATCCATCCTTTATACATCTCACATAAGGCATTAACGAATCACATCACTTTGAGGGGGCGGTAGTCCGCACTTCCTCAAATGAGATTATCGTAGTTACCCACTATGGAAACAATAAAGGCATGCTATAAAAATGGAATTACAGAAGAATAAGGAAATCATAAACATAATATATATCATATATAAATATAGTTCCATCATAATGGCTACCATGAGAGGCAGTAAGATGTAATTGAACAATCATCGTTTCGTGAGGCGTCAGTTTTCCATCCACAGAAACATTATGTTCTTCATCCATTAGATGGAGGTGTGTGTAAGTGTAGTTAGAATACTTCTTATAAAAACATCCTAGAATATTTAAGATACTTGTTTTGTTACAAATTAAAGAAATAAAAAGAGTTTAGGGGTTGTAGAAGTAAAATAAAAGAAAACAATTTAAGAGAAACTGTTACCTTTAATTTGGGTAACTCCCTTTGGTTTGAACCAAAGGACTTCTTGAAGTGCCTTCTGCCTAAGGTAAGGCTTTTAGGAGGGGGAGAGGGATGTAGGGATACTAATTGGGCAGAGTTTGGACGTTCCAAATGTCTTTAGAGGTGTGAGGAATTGCATATAAGTGGTCTCCTTTTATAAGGGAGAGGAGGGGCTCTTTAGCAAAGTGTGAAAATATTATTTTATAATATAATGATATTCAGTTCTAATGGTCCAAAAATCATTATGGTCGAATATAAGATGACTAATAACCGAAATAAAACCATCCAATCATAATTGGAAATGTTTTGGATAATATTTTAATCATTATAATCTTATTTATTTTAATCATTTATTAAAGTGGTAAATACTGCATCATTATTGTGTCATAAATAATTTAATTTATTAGAGGTCTAAAAATTATAAAAAAATACTATCATGTAGGAAATATTTTTATCTTTACAATTAATACTTATTGTTGAAAATAGGACTTGTATATCACCATATAAAAATTAATTACTAAACGATTGTTTTTAATGTCAATTTTGCCTTTACATTAAATTAATTAATCTAAATTGTCATTTTCACTCCCATGTGAATCAATGGGGTCCAAAAATCGACCCAAAGATGCCCATGGTCGTTAATGACTCAACCAATAAGGTTTGGACAAGTGTTAAGGTAATTTTGAATTATTATAATATTCTTTTATCCTTGAATTACCCTATTTACCTTTAACCGCGGTAAAAAAAGTCTAAAGTTACTATTCACCAAAAATTATTTTCATCTTAATGAAGCAAATTTTACTTCTTGATAACAACCCTGTATGTCGGATTTTTGAAATTCAATTCACAGAAGTGGTAAAATTCCATTTAAATGAAAAAGTCGGGTTTTTTAACTATCACTATTCATCAAAAACAGATGTTTTTCAGAAAAATATCAAAAATTCAGCCTAAGCTATATTTGATATTCAGAATTAAAAAATGATGTCTATTTTTCCAATTTCAAAACATAGAAGTGGTATTAATTAATTTAAAAATTAATTCCCGCTGTTAAAACAAATAGCGTGTTTTTAAGAAACAATAACTATCAAAAGATTGATACTTGTTTATGTCAAATTTCAAAGTGAAATTAATTGCAATGACCAAAATTGGATTAAATGGTAAAAATATATTTTAATTTCACTTTAAAACCAATTAAAAAGATAATCTATCCATATAAATAAATTAGATTAAAAAACACTTTTGAATTAAAATACAATATTTTTCACTATTTATAAAAAATTGAACTTTATCAGAAAAATTCCATAAAATTGCACAAAGTAAATTTTGATGTCCCCATTCTACAGAAGGATTTTATTTGGTCAATTAGAATGTATTTAAGTGACCAAAACTAGATTTAAAAAGGGTTCTCTATTAAAAGGTAGTAAATCAGCATTTTAATGTAAATTATGCTTAAAATTAGATTCATTCATATATTAAGCCTCTAACTTTTATTGGATAAATATAAATACATCTATAATCATATTATAGTTATTTTTTTCATTACCTTCAATACAATGGCTAGGAGTTAACTACCGTATATTATAATAATATTATATTATTAGTGTGCAATGTAAGATTCCAAAGAAACTCGTTGTTGTGTATCGGGTAAGCTATCGAACATAGCAACCCCCTTTAAGATAAAATTAATATTTAATTCAAAAATATTAATAAATATAAAAATCTCTTATTCTTCATTTACCTAGGATGTTACATCCTTTCCCCCTTTTGGGGATTGCATCCTTGCAATTTTAAAACTAGGCTTGGAAACTTCAATAAAAGCCCCACATTAGAAAGAGAGTGAATAAAACGATCACTTTAAAATAAATGAAGAGAAGTAAAATGGTTACCCGAGACAACAGATACTAGGATTCCATGAAAACATTGATATGGAGGAGAAAAAAAAATCATCATGTTCTGATGGATAGTGATAGAAAACATGTTTAGGAGAAAGTTAACCACCAGAAAATCACAAACTTGTGATGGGTTAAACAGTCTTTGATTCCCCCGTAGGAAAATTTAACGAACACAGTTTTTGTTTAAAGTTACTTTTCATTGAGGAATTTATTAATGAGAGTAACAAAAAAACATAAGGAAATATACTTACTTGTCATGTAGACATTTATCTTTTACTATATTTCTAACACAAACTCATATTTTCTCCAAACAATGAATATTCAGGACGACATTTTTTCACACTAAGAGCGCTATAACCAACTTCGAGAGAATCACATAATCCACAAAAGTTTAACTATATATTTACCATGTCTTTAAATACTAACTAAAACCAAAACGTTTAGTATAAGACCAAACAATTCCCCAAAAAGATAAACTTTTTCATAAAGAAAAACTACTCTTAATCTCCAAAATTTGTCTAACCAAACCCAATGTTCAATGAAGACCATTCGATAAACAATTTGTCCATAAAATTATTCAATGTAAACCAAAATAATATTGAAACCCAAATATTTTAAGGACTTAATCACATAGTCTTACTAGGTAAAAATTAACATTTATCTCCAAATAACATCAGTTTCTCTTGAAGTCTCACATTAAAAAGTAATTAACCTAATAACATATAATCCATGATAGGTTAATTATTTCCATAGATAACCCAAAATCCACTTACTCTAGATTAATAAAATCATCTAACTAAAAATAATTAGTGAAACTAACCAGGGACTTGAAGTAGGCTAGTGGTAGGCGATGCACACTTGTCGCCCTTCGGTTGTGGGTTCGATTCCTACAGCCTTGCCGGATGCGATGGGTTGTCACCCATCCTATGGGTTGTCCTTTTTATAAAACTCAAAAATAACCCTAACATGTTTTAACCTCAATGTTTTCATTATACCTCTCTCTTTCATCCAAATTCATTACGATCTCAACATCCTAATTCTTGAAGTCTTATTTCACCGCCATAAGATAAAATAAAACGATTCCCAAAATGAATAACAACATACCTTGATTATGGCGTCCACTCGGTTTCATCATCATCTTGTTCATGTAGGTAGAAGTACCATGCATTTTAAAAATGATTTAAAGATCCATCAAAATCATTTTCTTCCTCCATACAAATACATCTTGTACAACATGGGTCATATGGGTGTTCACAGAAAAACAGTTTTAGAAAATAATCATGTGTGACATATAATTCCCAAAACATCTGATAAAACATGATTTCTATAAAATAGTCGGATAGAATTTGAGTTGAAACTTTCTATTATTGGTCCTTTTAGAATACCATGAGTATGTGCTGAGAGACTGTATTTTAAAAGTAAATATAAATAGGTAGCATAAGGGTCTCTTTCCTCAGCACCATTTTTAAAATCATAATATGCTTCAAATTCTTGTGATAAGGTAAAATATTTGAAAATACCTTGATAATATTTACCTTTCTTGAAAATATGAGAATATTGTTAAAATAGTATTTTTCTAAATACAACCCATGATCCACGATGATAACGAGGTATAGTGGTGGTGTTTGATATCTCAAACAACTTCTTGAAAGTGAGTTGTATGCAAGAAAATTTTTCACAATCATCGGAACATGACTTTGCAATAATTATTGCAATCCTGTCATCAGGAAGATATAGGAATGTCATTTGAGATCCTTCTCCTTCCATTCGTCACTGAATTTACTTGACCTGAAAAACTTATAAAACAAGGATTAAATTGAAATAATAGATATAGGGACTAACCATGTGTCTAACAAAAAATCCTAATCCCTAAAGTTGTCTAAACCGACCTCTGATACCAACTATAAGGACTCGGCCTTAATCATTACATAATATTGAATTAAAAGAATAATTCACATTGAGGATCTTTTCAGGTTTAGAGTTTTAGAGATTTAGGCCATAACTATTACATTACAACATGAATATTACAAGTAGACACTACTACTCAGTATCCATTTTTTTCATAAAGTATAAACTCTTGAAAAAATTCATGTCTAGTTCCATGTTTTAGATAGCTTGACTTTTCCTTGATCTCATCCTTGACCCTATTTATCTTTACGTCCTGTGGAAAACATTTCAAAAACATGGGATGAGCATAAAAATCTCAGTAAGGGTTATAAAATGAGGAAGGAAAACATTATCCCATCAATAAATACAAATCAATGAAACCAATATTTTTCAATCATAACACACCTTACTAAATCATGGGATTTATGAATAACACATAGAAATCATAAATCATAAAGGTAACTTATGGCATTCATAACATACTTACATTATAGCTATCGTAGCTATGTAGGGAGTTACACTTGGAATACCCATCACAGTATAATCCCTAAATCTCTTAGGAGAAACATTCATGTTTACCTCCATCACGTTACCCAATGCATTGGAGAGCTATCTCGGGCTCACCCACCCTAGGTTTTTCACGGAACCACCCATATACGTAAAAAATGCCCAATAACCATAACATAATCATAACATATAAGACATGTATAAAGGATAGATAACATTTCCACATTCCAATATATCAAATCAAGATATCAAAATAAACATTGTTTAATCAAATCATTTTCAAAACCTTTTAAAAAGAGCTTTTTGAATCAAAGTGTCCCATACCACTCTGAAGATTTTAAATGAATTACCATTTGAAAAAATTAATTTCCATATAAATAAATTCTAAAACCCATTTTGAAAACATGGACATTAATTAGAAATATTTAGAATAATAAATCTTTAAAACATTTAAAACGATATTTTAGTTAAAGAGTTTTTAACAAAAAGAGGGACGCTTCAATACAAACAATTGAAGAATAAATTTTAATCAGAACCTTATAATATCATGAGAAGAAAGGGATTCATGATATAATATTTCAAAGAACAGTGTATACACCATATAAGAGTGAATGGATGCCTAACAACAATGAAGTCTCAATAGAAATGTAAATTGAGATAAAATACCTTATAAAGATGGTATCCTTAAATTACGGATAAATAAATCTCATAATTATGTGTGACAAATATAAATACACCCAATATAAGTGGATATTAAGTGTAAAACAATCAGAGGTCATTCACACATATTCATAGGATGACATAAATAAAAAAAGAGAATATCAACCCAAAGAATGAGAATTGGGTTAAGGAGTTCCCTTACTGATTTGGTAACTTACAAAACATATGCCACATGAAAGAAGGATCATCCAATGAAGATGTAAATACTTATAAATGAGATTATATTACACAAATATTACAATCATGGGCAGTACGTATGCCACACAAAAGGAAATAATGGCCAATATAGCATGAATCTCACAGGAATAAATTGTGAGATGAAAACCCTTACTTCATTGTATTCAAATTGAATCGTATGACCAAAAGTTAATAACCACAAAATGAATCACAGAATACCATAAATATAAAGCTAATAATGGTAATATATATCAATTTCCGTACACATTACACCACATGTAATAAATAAGTGGCGAACAATGGAAATCTCACGGAATTAAAAGTGAGATAATAAAATCCCTTACAAAAATTCGGCAGCCTCACGGCGCCACTTAAAAATTCTTAAAATGAATTGATGAGAGTAATAGGGGGTCTATAATCATATGAAAATAAAAATTACAGTATGGTGAATATAAAATAACATCCTCCAACATAATAACATGGAGCATAAATGAAATGACATAAAAGAGAGTACTTGAAAAGAAAGAGAGAGGTCAGATCCCTTACCTTGTGTCCGACTTGACTCGATCGTTCTTTAATCTCCAGAATAATAAACTAAAGTTAATTTATACTTGATTAAGAATATTTTTCATGTTTATTATTCCTTTTATATCACTTATTACCATGTTATAAACCTTATGTAATCATTTAAGTTAATAACGTTCATTTTGTCGATATTTGGTACTTGAGTCAAAATGAACACCTTATATTTACAAGTTATCCATGTGGTCAATATTTCATTATATCCATAATGATATTCATGATTTTGATATCATATATATTATATATATCCAGTATATAGATGTTTTATAATTGTACATAACATTTAGAGGTATGAAATGAAATGCACCGTTCATGGAGACGGTAAGTCGTACGTACACATGAATGCTACTTTCATTTATATTTCTTATTTTAATGGAATTAAAACATAATGACACATAGGTATATTATAATTCCAGTATAATATAATATATAATACCATTAACTCCATCCTTTATAAATCCCACATAAGACATTAACGAGTCACATCACATTGAGGGGGCGGTAGTCCGCACTACCTCAAATGAGATTATCGTATTTACCCACTATGGAAACAATAAAGGCATGCTATAAAAATGGAAGTACAGAAGCATAAGGAAATCATAAACATAATATGTATCATATATAAATACAATTCCATCATAATGGCCACCATGAGAGGCGGTAATATGTAATTGAACAATCATCGTTTCGTGAGGCGTCAGTTTGTCATCCACAGAAACATTATGTTCTTCATCCATTAGATAGAGGTGTGTGTAAGTGTAGTTCGAATTCTTATTATAACAACATCCTAGTATATTTAGGATACTTGTGTTGTTACAAATGAAAGAAATAAAAAGAGTTTAGGGGTTGGAGAAGTAAAATAAAAGAAAACAATTTAAGAGAAACCATTGCCTTTAATTTGGGTAACTCCCTTTGGTTTGAACCAAAGGACTTCTTGAAGTGCTTTCTGACTAAGGTAAGTCTTTTTGGAGGAGGAGAGGGATGTAGTAAGCCTAATTGGGCAGATTTTGGACGAGCCAAATGGCTTGAGAGGTGTGAGGAATTGCATAGAAGTGGTATCCTTTTATAAGGGAGAGGAGGGGCTCTTTAGGAAAGTGTGAAAATATTATTTTATAATATAATGATATTCGGTTTCTAATGGTCCAAAAATAATTATGGGGGAAGATAAGATGACGCATAACCGAAATAAAATCATCCAATCAGAATTGTACATGTTTTGGATAATATTTTAATCATTATACTCTTATTTATTTTAATCATTTATTAATGAGGTAAATACTACATCATTATTGTGTCATAAATAAGTTAATTTATTCGAGGTCTAAAAATTATAAAAAAACACTATCATGTAGGAAATAGTTTTATCTTTATAATTAATATTTATAGTCGAAAATAGGACTTATATATCACCATATTAAAATTAATTAGTAAACGATTTTTGTTAATGTCAATTTTGCCTTTATCATGGTCTAAAATATGACTTATATATCACCATATTAAAAAAACACTATCATGTAGGAAATAGTTTTATCTTTATCATGGTCTAAATTGTCATTTTTACTCCCAAGTGGATCAATGGGGTCCCGAAATCGACCCAAAGATGCCCATGGTTGTTAACGACTCAACCAATATGGTTTGGACAAGTGTTAAGGTAATTTGGAATTATTATAATATTCTTTTATCCTTGAATTACCCTATTTACCTTTAACCACGGTAAATAAAAGTCAAAAGTTACTATTCACCAAAAATTATTTTCATCTTAATGAACCACATTTTACTTCTTGATAACAACCATGTATGTCGGATTTTTGAAATTCAATTCACAGAAGTGATAAAATTCCAATTAAATGAAAAAGTCAGTTTTTTTAACTACCACTAAGTGGTGTCACTATTCATCAAAAACTGATGTTTTTCAGAAAAATACCAAAAATTTAGCATAAGATATATTTGATATTCCGAATTCAAAAATTATGTCTATTTTTCCAATTTCAAAACATACAAGTGGAATTAATTAATTTAAAAATTAATTCCTGTTGTTAAAACAAATAGCGTGTTTTTAAGAAACAATAACTATCAAAAGATTGATACTTGTTTATGTCCAATTTCAAAGTGAAATTAATTGCAATGACCAACATTTGATTAAATAGTAAAAATATATTTTAATTCCACTTCAAAACCAATTAAAAATATAATATAACCATACAAATAAATTAGATTAAAAAGCACTTTTGAATTAAAATACATTATTTTCCACTATTCATTAAAAAATGAACATTATCGGAAAAATTCCAAAAAATTGAAAAAAGTAAATTTTGATTTCCGCATTCTAAAGAAGGATTTTATTTGGTCAATTAGAATATATTAAAGTGACTAAAACTAGATTTAAAAAGCGTTTTCCATTAAAAGGGAGTAAATCAGCGTTTTAATGTAAATTATGCTTAAAATTAGATTCATTCATATATTAAGCGTCTAACATTTATTGGATAAATATAAATACATCTATAATCATATTATAGTTAGTTTTCTTCATTCCCGTAAATACAATGGCTAGGATTTAACTACCATTTAAAATAATAATATTATATTATTAGTGTGCAAAGTAAGATTCCAAAGAAACCCGTTGTTGTGTATCATGTACGCTATCGAACATAGAAACACCTTTTAAGCTAAAATTAATATTTAATTAAAAAATATTAATAAATATAAAAATATATTATTCTTCATTTACCTGGGATGTTACATCCTTCCCCCCTTTTGGGAATTGTGTCCTCGCAATTTTAAAACTGGGCTTAGAAATTTCATTAAAAGCCCCACATCAGAAAGAGAGTGAATAAAACTATCACTTTAAAATAAATGAAGAGAAGTACAAAGGTTACCCGAGACAACAGACACTAGGATTCCATGAAAACATGGATATGGAGGAGAAAACAAATCATCAAGTTCTGATGGAGAGTGATAGAAAACATGTTTAGGAGAAAGTTAACCACCAGAAAATCAGAAAATTTTGATGGGTTAAATAGTCTTTGATTCCCCCGTAGGAAAATTTAACAGACAAGGTTTTTGTTTAAAGTTACGTTTTGTTGAGGAATTTATTAATGAGACTAAAACAACATAAGGAAATATACTTACTTGTCATGTAGACATTCATCTTTTACTATATTTCTAACACAACTAATATTTTCTCCAAACAATGAATACTCAGGATGAATTTTTTTCACATTAAGAGCGCTATAACCAACCTCGAGAGAATCAGATAATCCACAAAAGATTAACTATATATTTCCCATGTCTTTAAATACTAACTAAAACTAAAACTTTCAGTATAATATCAGACAATCCCCCAAAAAGATAAACTTTATCATAAAGAAAAACTACTCTTAATCTCCAAAATTTGTCTAACCAAACCCAATGTTCAACGAAGACCATTCGATAAAAAAATTTTCCATAAAATTCTTCAAAGTAAACCAA
This sequence comes from Viscum album, assembly GCA_963277665.1. NCBI lineage: Eukaryota > Viridiplantae > Streptophyta > Magnoliopsida > Santalales > Viscaceae > Viscum > Viscum album. The sequence goes on along the minus strand of OY728153.1, from coordinate 100,901,810 downwards.
AATAAGATTGAAACCCAAATATTTGAAGGACATAATCACATAGTCTTCCTAGGTAAAAATTGAAATTTATCTCCAAATAACATTAGTTTCTATTGAAGTCTCATATTGAAAAGTAATTAACCTAATCACATATCCTCCATGATAGGTTAATAATTTCCATAGATAACCCAAAATACACTTACTCTTGATTCCATAAAAGCGTCTAACTAAAAAGAGTTAGTCAAACTAACCAGGGACTTCAAGTAGGCTAGTGGTAGGCGATGCACCCTTGTAGCCCTTCGGTTGTGGGTTCGATTCCTGTAGCCTTGCCGGATGCGACGGGTTGTCACCCATCCTATGGGTTGTCACACATCCTATGGGTTGTCCTTTTTATAAAACTCAAAAATAACCCTAACATGTTTTAACCTCAATGGTTTCCTTTTACCTCTCATTTTCATCCAAATTCATTACGATCTCAACATCTTAATTCTTTAAGTCTTATTTCACCACCATAAGATAAAATAAAATGATTCCCAAAATGAATAACAACATACCTTGATCATGGCGTCCACTCGATTTCATCGTCATCTTGTTCATGTAGGTATAAGTCCCATGCATTACGACAATGATTTAAAGATCCTTCAAAATCATATGCTTCCTCCATCAAAATTCACCTTGTAAAACATGGGTCATATGGCTGTTCATAGAAAAACAGTTTCGGAAAATAATCATGTATGACATATAATTCCAAAACATCTGATAAAACATGATTTCTATAAAATAGTCGGACAGAATTCGAGTTAAAACTTTCTATTATTGGTCCTTTTAAAATACCATAAGTATGTGCTGAGAGTCTATATTTTAAAAGTAAATATAAATAGGTAGCGCAAGGGTCTCCTTCCTCAGCACCATTTTTAAAATCATAATATGCTTCAAATTCTTGTGATAAGGTAAAATATTTGAAAATACCTTGATAATATTTACCTTTCTTGAAAATATGAGAATATTGTGAAAATAGTATTTGTCTAAATACAACCCATGATCCACGATGAAAACGAGGTATACTGGAGGTGTTTTATATTTCAAACTACTTCTTGAAAGTGAGTTGTATGTTAGAAAAATTTTCACAATCATCCGAATATGACTTTGCAATAATTATTGCAAGCCTGTCATCAGGAAGAGATACGAATGTCATTTGAGATCCTTCTCCTTCCATTCGTAACTGACTTTACTTGACCTGAAAAAAGTTATAAAACAAGGATTTAACTGAAATAATAGATATAGGGACTAACCATGTGTCTAACAAGAACTCTTAATACCTAAGGTTGTCTAAAACAACCATTGATACCAACTATAAGGACCCGGCCTTAATCATTACATAATATTGAATTAAAAGAATAATTCACATTGAGGATCTTTTCAGGTTTAGAGTTTTAGAGATTTAGTCCATAACTATCACATTACAAAATGAATATTACAAGTAGACACTACTACTCAGTATCCATTTTTTTCATAAAATATAAACTCTTGAAAAAAAGTCATGACTAGTTCCATGTTTTAGATAGCTTGACTTTTTCTTGATCCCATCCTTGACCCTATTCATCTTTACATCCTGTGGAAAGCATTTCAAAAACTTGGGATGAGCATAAAAATCTTAGTAAGGGTTATAAAATGAGGAAGGAAAACATTATCCCATCAATAAATATAAATCAATGAAACCAATATTTTTCAATCATAACACACCTTACAAAATCATAAGATTTAAAAATAACACATAGAAATCATAAATCATAAAGGTAACTTATGGAATTCATAACATACTTACATTATATCTATCATAGATATGTAGGGAGTTACACTTGGAATACCCACCACAATATATTCCCTAAATCTCTTAGTAGAAACATTCATGTTTACCTCAGTCACGTTACCCAATTCATTGGAGAGCTATCTCGGGCTCACCTGCCCTATGTTTATCACGGAACCACCCGTATACGTAAACAATGCCCAATAACCATAACATAATCATAACATATAACACATGTATAAAGGATAGATAACATTTCCACATTCCAATATATCAAATCAAGATATCGAAATAAACAATGTTTAATCAAATCATTTTCAAAACCTTTTAAAAAGAGCTTTTTGAATCAAAGTGTCCCATAACACTTTGAAGATTTTAAATGAATTATCATTTTAAAACATTAATTTCCATATAAATAAATTCTAAAACCCATTTTGAAAACATGGACATTAATTATAAACATTTAGAAGAATAAATCTTTAAAACATTTAAAACAATATTTTAGTTAAAGAGTTTTTAACAAAAAGAAGGACGCTTCAATACAAATAATTGAAGAATAAATTTTAATCAGAACCTTATAATATCACAAGAATAAAGGGATTCATGATACAATATTTCAAAGGACAGTATATACACCATATATGAGTGAATTGGCACCTAACAACAATGAAGTCTCAATAGAAATGTAAATTGAGATAAAATACCTTATAAATATGGTATCCTTAAATTAAGGATAAATCAATCTCATAATCATGTGTAACCAATATAAATAAACCCAATATAATTTGATATTAAGTGTAAAATAATCAGAGGTCATTCACACATATTCATAGGATTATATAACTAAAAAAAGAGAACATCAACTCAAAGAATGGGAATTGGGTTAAGGAGTTCCCTTACCGATTTGGTAACTTACAAAACATATGCCACATGAAATAAAGATCATCCATTGAAGATGTAAACACTTATAAATGAGAGTATATTACACAAAGAGTACAATCATGGTCATTACATATTCCACACAAAAGGAAATAGTGGCCAATATAGTTTGAATCTCAAGGGAATAAAAAGTGAGATGAAAAACCCTTACTTCATTGTATTGAAATTAAATCGTATGACCAAAAGTTAATAACCACAAAATGAATCACAGAATACCATGAATATAAAGCTAATCATGGTAATATATATCAATGTCAGTACAAATTAAACCACATGTAATAAATAAGTGGCGAACAATGGAAATCTCACGGAATTAAAAGTGAGATAATAAAACCCCTTACAAAAATTCGGCAGCCTAACAGCACCACTAAAAAATTATTAAATTGAATTGATGAAATTAATAGGGGGTCTTTCATCATATGAAAATAAAAATTACAGTATGGCGAATATAAATGAACATCCTCCAACATAAGAACATGGAGCATAAATGAAATGACATAAAAGAGAGTACTTGAAAAGAAAGAGAGAGGTCAGATCCCTTACATTGTGTCCGACTTGACTCGATCGTTATTTAATTTCATGAATAATAAACTAAAGTTAATTTATACATACTTAATAACCTTTTCCAAGTTTATTATTCCTTTTATTTCACTTATTACCATGTTATAAACATTATGTAATCATTTAAGTTAGTAACGTTCATTTTGTCGATATTTGGTACTTGAGTCAAAATGAACACCTTATATTTACAAGTTGTCCATGTGGTCAATATTTCATTATATACAGAATGATATTCATAAATTTGATATCATATATCTGATATATATCAAGTATATACATTTTTTATAATTGTACATAACATTTAGAGATAAGAAATGAAATGCACCATTCATGGAGACGGTAAGCCGTACGTACGCATGAACGCTACTATCATTTATATTTCTTATTTTAATGTAATTAAATCATAATAATAAATAGGTATATTATAATTCCAGTATAATATAATATATAATATCATTAACTCCATCCTTTATACATCCCACATAAGGCATTAACGAGTCACATCAATTTGAGGGGGCGGTAGTCCGCACTTCCTCAAATGAGATTATCGTATTTACCCACTATGGGAACAATAAAGGAATGCGATAAAAATGGAAGTACAAAAGCATAAGGAAATCATAAAAATAATATATATCATATATAAATACAGTGCCATCATAATGGACACCATGAGAGGAAGTAAGAAGTAATTGAACAATCATCGTTTTGTGAGGCGTGAGTTTGCCATCCACAGAAACATTGTGTTCTTCATCCACTAGATGGAGGTGTGTGTAAGTTTAGTTCAAATCATTCCTATAAAAAAATCCTAGTATACTTAGGATACTGTTTTTTTTACAAATTAATGAAATAAAAAGATTTTAGGGGTTGGAGAAGTAAAATAAAAGAAAACAATTTAAGAGAAACTGTTACCTTTAATTTGGGTAACTCCCTTTGGTTTGAACCAAAGGACTTCTTGAAGTGCCTTCTGCCTAAGGTAAGGCTTTTAGGAGGAGGAGATGGATGTAGGGATCCTAATTGTGCAGAGTTTGGATGAGCCAAATGGCTTGAGAGGTGTAAGGAATTGCATAGACATGGTCTCTTTTTATAAGGGAGAGGAGGGGATCTTTAGAAAAGTGTGAACATATTATTTTATAATATAATGATATTCGGTTTACAATGGTCCAAAAATCATTATGGTCGAAGATAAGATGACTCATAACCGAAATAAAATCATCCAATCGGAATTGGACATGTTTTAGATAATATTTTAATCATTATAATCTTATTTATTTTAATCATTTATTAATGAGGTAAATACTGCACCAATATTGTGTCATAAATAATTTAATTTATTAGAGGTCTAAAAATTATAAAAAAATACTACCATGTAGGAAATATTTTTTTATTTACAATTAATATTTATAGTCGAAAATAGGACTTATATATCACCATATAAAAATTAATTACTAAACGATTGTTGTTAATGTCAATTTTGCCTTCACATTAAACTAATTAATCTTAATTGTCATTTTCACTCCCAAGTGGATCAATGGGGTCCTAAAATCGACCCAAAGATGCCCATGGTCGTTAATGACTCAACCAATAAGGTTTGGACAAGTGTTAAGGTAATTTTGAATTATTATAATATTCTTTTATCCTTAAATTACCTTATTTACCTTTAACCGCGGTAAATAAAAGTCAAAAGTTACTATTCACCAAAAATTATTTTCATCTTAATGAACCACATTTTACTTCTTGATAACAAACATGTATGTCAGATTTTTGAAATTAAATTCACAGAAGTGGTAAAATTCCATTTTAATGAAAAAGTCAGTTTTTTTAACTACCACTAAGTGGTGTCACTATTCATCAAAAACTGATGTTTTTCAGAAAAATATCAAAAATTCAGCCTAAGAAATATTTGATATTCTGAATTCAAAATTGATATCTATTTTTCCAATTTCGAAACATAGAAGTGTCGTTAATTAATTTAAAAATTAATTCCCGTTGTTAAAACAAATACCGTGTTTTTAAGAAATAATAATTATCAAAAGATTGATACTTGTTTATGTCCAATTTCAAAGTGAAATTAATTGCAATGACCAAAATTGGATTAAATGGTAAAAATATATTTTAATTTCACTTTAAAACCAATTAAAAAGATAATCTAACCATATAAATAAGTTAGATTAAAAATCACTTTTGAATTAAAATACAATATTTTTCACTATTCATTAAAAAATTAACTTTATCGGAAAAATTCCAAAAAATTGCACAAAGTAAATTTTGATGTCCCCATCTAAAGAATGATCTCATTTGGTCGATTAGAATGTATTAAAGTGACTAAAACTATATTTAAAAAGGGTTCTCCATTATACGGTAGTAAATCGGCGTTTTAATGTAAATTATACATAAAATTAGATTCATTCATATATTAAGCCTATAACTTTTATTGGATAAATATAAATACATATATAATCAGATTTTAGTTAGTTTTGTTCATTCACATCAATACAACGGCCTTGAGTTAACTACCGTTTAAAATAATAATATTATATTATTAGTGTGCAACGTAAGATTTCAAAGAAACCCGTTGTTGCGTATCGGGTACGCTATCGAACATAGAAACCCCTTTTAAGCTAAAATTAATATTTAATTCACAAATATTAATAAATATAAAAATCTCTTATTCTTCATTTACCTGGGATGTTACACCATGATTCCTCCCGACAAGACTCAATAAGCTTTTTATAAGCCCCATCAAATGAAAAATCAATATTAAATACCATATTTCAATAAGGAAAATAAATATGAGCAATGAAGTTTTTTATGAAATTTATATATTTTTGGGTTTTTATGAAAATAAATTTGTGGAATTTTATATCCTCTATGAAAATATATCCAAATTTATAATATGGATTTTTGTTAATCCTTAATCAATAAATAACTTATTCTACTTATTTATTCATTATAATGGAATAACCTATTGTCAATCTCTCTAGGAGGCCACTCAAACACACCATTCTACTTATATTAACTATTTATAAATAGACTACTATAATACTAATTGATATTCCAATATAATGAGGGTTTTATATTGAATTTTTTATAAATAAATATAAATTCAAAACATGAATAAAATAAGACATAAATATGTTAACAAATAATTTAAGATATTTTTATTCTTAGGACTTAAAAGCAATGCTATCATTTCTATTTAAAAAAATATAGGTTCTGAATGTTATATCCATGGTTGACATAAAAACTATCACCAAACTCCCTCACAATATAATTCTTATTACCCCACACAAACCTAATGCATGAGGGACGATCTCTCTCACATCACCACTGTAATGCTACAATAACCCTCTGAATGAAACATAATGATGGGGAAGGAGAGGAATAAAGATTAATGCGAATAATAAATTGTAGATAATGTGGGGTGAAACCTTGACCACCTTCAAGTTAACTAATATTGAAATTCTCAAAATAAAATAAAATAAAAACATTGAAGTGCATGAATTCAAGCATCCAACACTCCCCCAACTATCATGTTCTAAGGTTTGTTATCCATTTTAATGGATTTGATATAGGAATAAATTGAGAACAAAAAATATATAATAAAATTGACAATATGTATAATGATAATACTAATAATTAATATGTATAAAGGTTTTTCATAGTAATAACCCTACCATAATATTGAATGTTCTAACTAAAATGGTCAACTAAAATTACTAACCCCTTGAGATTGAGTTTTGGAAACTTTTTACATGGAGGGGGTGTCTCATTTTGGTTTAAATCTATCCATAAATTTTATATGCATAGTTGTAATAGTAAATCATAGAATTTGTAAAAACATTAAAATTGAAAGTTCTCTCTAACAGATATCATATTATAATTTTTTTCCTCATTTAGACATGTTTTGATAATGTTATCACTATATTAATATAGAAAATCTTGTTGGCCTATCCAATTATTTAAATTCCCATACCCCGATTATTCAAGAATTTATGACCATGATAGAGGCTTAATCTTTAGATAAAATAGTGAATTATTTTTTTTCTTGGAAAATTTATCTATATGAATGTGAAGTTTATTTTTTTTGATCTTACATTTATGAGATAATGTCCCATAATCAAAATTTTCCCAAATTAATAACATCTTCCAAGGGCCAAATTATGAGTTTCTTTTAAAACAATTGTTATTAGATTCAGATAAATTCCCAGTTAAATAAAATTTACACTATAATGGGTTGAATCCTAAAAAATTGAATTTTTATTTTCTATTAGTTTAGAGATTTATTATTAAAATAACGTGTTGATCTAAAATAATTTGAATAAAAAATAAAGCATTTTCACATTTGAATCCAAAATATTCAAAAAACATTAAAAAATACAACTTACATTGAAATATAAAATTGGTGGGATTAAAAAAATGAATTATATAATCAAATAAACAAAAATATTATATTATTAAATCATAAAGAAAAATAAATAGTGAAATGAGGATAAAATAATAAATGCAAATTTGGAGTGAACATTTGACAACAAATAACTCTATCTTTTATAGTAGTTTAGATCAATGTGATCCTAAATATACTATTCACTCATATCTTCAACGTGATATAAATATAAGACACTAAAATAAACCTCACTATTAAAAATATGTTATAATATTTTACAAGATCCGAACTTTTTCTCACATGGATGAACAACCCAAAAAATAGTCCGACATTTCAACATACCAAGGCACAACAAAGAAAAAAAGAATATTAAAAAGGGTGACAACTCAACAGTACTACATTTTAGTAGTGGTATAACCATGAATAAAAGATCAATAATTTTAAGGGTAGATTTTGAACTAACAGTTTAAGAAAAAATAAATAAACCACTTTGAAAACCAGAATAAAAATAATGAAGAACAAAATATATAGGTTGATCAATCACTCTTTCGAAATGATCTCATATTAAATCTATTTCATGATCACATAATATAATTATCTTCATAGTAGTATAGTTTCATCATGATCATATCTTATTATATTATTTTTCTATATTTATTTCTCTATCTTGATCAGAAATTATAAGAAAATTAAAAATGGTTTTTTAATCATCTCCATGATCAACTACACATGGATGTTTTTATATTTTTGGTTCTCACATTGATAATTTAAAAACAAATATGTAAAAAATCATACCATAATTATTTTTGAAAACTAAAAAAAATCAAAAGTTAGAAAAAATATAACTAATAAAATAAATAAAACTTTTAAAAACATTATAAGATAGAAAAAACATGTACTAATTGATTCACATATAAGTCATTATATAGATTATATAAAAGATATTTAATAAATTATGTATGTGCTATAATACATTTAAATACTATTTATTTTAGTGATAAAATATGATTTATATTATTAACATCAGATGGGTCATTTTACCTAATCATAACCACATAAATAGATTTCACATAAGGATATTTAATACATGCATAAATTTGAGTTATGTGAAAACACAAACTATAACTACATAAGCATCATTAGTTAAAAATATAAGAATGATTTTCCATATTGTGTTTGACTTTGAAACACATATTCCTTTATATCTTATAAGATATAATAAAATATAAATCTCCTTAAATAACTTCATATGACTTTAAAAACTTATTTTGTAAGACATTAAATAGGAATCCGTAATATTTTCAAATTCACATAAGTCTTTTGATTTTGTATGACTTTGAAAAAATCATAAGACATTCAAATCAAGATAAAAACACAAATTTAGAAAACAATAAAATATAATTACTATAGAAAAACTAGTTATTGTATAATCCTTCAGAAAAATAAGAAACACATAAATGAATCATAATATAGATAATTTAATAAATAAGTAACTAACACTCTGAGAAATTATAATTATCCAAACTATAATAATCAAATTTATTAAAATGTGAGGCATGTAATATTAAAATTATAAAAAAAATCCAAAAAACAAACTTTATATCAATAGAACATAGCACTAATAATGGTCAGTGAATAGTTTGGTCATGTTACAATGTGTTTGTTTATTTATATTTAATAGGGGACACTCTTGATAATTATAGATTTTATTTTTTTCTATAAAATGAGAAAGTGATTTCATATAGTGAGTTGTGGGAAAATATATACCATTTAAATTTCCATTTGAATTATGTTATAATATTTTCATTTAAATAATTTATACTGGAAAAATTTTACATAGTTTTGAATTCATGCTGATTTGTTAGAGATCTATTTGGGATTATCCTACTACGTAGAAATAATAATCCCTTTTTAAGAATACTTACACGCAACTATATATTTTTTATTTAATGTTAGTTGATTGGGTTTTGGAAACTATTATTCTTGTAGTGTCACGAACCATACTTTATAAGACTCCACTTGATCTTAAAATGAGTTAGAGTATGACCTAAAAAGCCCACCTTTAATTAGCCTTTGTTTTGTGACTAGATGTAAGATCATATTAGTATACTTATATGGAACACATTTAACTTTATAAGTGAAAAATATATATCATTATGAATAATATAATATATTTCCCAACCGTAATACATGAATAATGTATATAAAATAATTCCATATCATAAAAATGAAAACAATAATAAAAAAACGAGCACAAAGTTTAACATCTCCTTTATAAATATAGTGAGGTATATTGAAACCCCTTATAGCAACAATTCTTTTAGGACTAGTGATAAGTAATCCAGAAACCACCACCAAATTTATCCATATAATTAGAAAAATAGTATTCATAAATAATGGGTGGGTATATAGAAATAATGATTTGGTTCATAATTGGAACTCTCATGTGTCCATGTAATGAAGAAGATTGATAAGTCCATGTATATAAAAAAATCCAACAAAAATAAATCCTTATGACCATATACCGTTCCTCATCCACATCATTCCTCATAGTTAACTCACTTTATAAATCATAACACTTTTACCATAAGAAAATCCCACATAAGAATCACTATAATAATAATCACCACGAATACATATCCAAGAACCAAGTAGTTATCCCCCCATAGGGACCTCACTATAATATCCTCATTTATCAATCCACTCATAGGTACCACAATACAATTTCACCATCACCCAATAGATATCCACTGACAAAGAGCTCACTATAAAATCTTCATCACCAAGAATATATCCACCTATAGGGAACTCAATAAAATATCTTTATATAACATTCAACCATTATAGACCTCATTAAATATCCATATACATTAATTCTGTTTCCTTCCACTCATAAGGTCACTCTCTAGTGATCTTAGCTTCTATCTTTATAGAATCTCCCAATTGTAACCTATATTGTCTCAGAATATATCCACACTCATAGTGTATTAATGTATTACTGAGTGTCAACCCTTAGGGAATATCCAATCCTCAACAGACATCATCACCACCACTCATCAGATATCTACTATGGATATCCATATCATCTACCCCATCATCAGTAACATCATCCCACACATTAAACCGATGCCTTATTCACATAACTATAAAATATTTAAAATAGAATTATATTTATACTATCTATTAATTATCCCAACTAGGATACAACACATAAAATGTTTATAGAGAATATAATTACACCACACACATAGAGACACCATTTTCATTCCTATTTTTACCATAATTTAGATCAGAGGAAGTAATTCACTATATAAAAAAAATTCTTCTTATCCTAGGAATACAAAAGTTCTACCTCCTTAACTATAACCAACATATATTATTATAACCCTTATAATTTATCCTCATATATACCAAACCATTCCTTATTCTAAATCCATCATTTCACACATGACACATTTATCTATGGATTTATAATATTTCAAATACCACCACCACTATAAAATTATCCCATAGTTGAATCATTCCATAATCATTAGGCTACATGACCCATGATGGATATTGAAAAACCATTTTCCAATTAGGCTAAAACCATATGGATTTCACACCATCCAAGTGTAATTCACTATAAAAAAACCCTCTATTCTAGAATGTGAAAAGAACACATTCCTATGTGGAATAACTAACATATAACTCATTATCAATTCATACCCATACATTGCTAAAACATTTGGAAAATTTATCTACTAGTCAGTTTAACCCCCATACCCAATTGAAAATACCATTTCTAAAAGTCATAAGACCACCCCTTTCCAATTTAAATATTTTCTTCAATATTTCATTATTTCAACTCAAAAATTCAACATGGATGATTAAAAAATATTTCATAATTATTCATAACCAATTATCAACCACAATTTTAGTCATAAGAAACATATCAAATAATTGACACATGAATTATTGTAAATAATCGGCACGATTTCAACAATTTTATATTCATATCCAAAATCGAACATTTTTTTTACCTTTGATTGATTTATTTTTTAAAAAATAAAATTATATTAACATAGAATTATATTTCCTATCCATTTCCATATTTATTTTAAATTATTTATCAATTCCCATAATTAATTTTTTTAAAAGAAATTTATATTCACAGAAAAAAATTCGAGTTGAATTTTAATTCTACTAATTTCATATTCATATATCAGTAAGAATTCAAATTTGCCATATAATCATTATCCCAAATTGATGAAAAATAAGAATTATGAGAGATTCACAAGGAATAATTTAATGGTTTTGAATTTCACGTTACATAAACTTATTCTAAAAAGTTAAACTCTATAATTCTCTGATGATAAAAACTAATCCGTTGAATATAATTTGTTCAATATATTCATATTTCCTAGATTCTATATGAAAAAATATTCTCCCAAAAACCTTTTGATAGAAAATGGAGAATCATGATAAATTATTCTTAGTGGATAAAAATGAATCATAGTGCAAACCCTTTTTTACTCATTAATTCCATTCCATAACTCACATTAGCATTTTCTTAGTCCTTATCATTAATTTCCACCCATTTAAATCTCACATTAATACCATTTTCGTGGAAATGAGTCACATTAAAATAAAATATTCTATATCACTCTTCTTATAATATTCCATTTCGTCATACAACATTTAATATACCACAATTCTATATTTTTTATTTCATAAAAAAATACATATAAAATGAATTTCTCTAATAAATATATATATAATTAATTATCACTACAACCCTGCATTAATAGAAAATACCAATTACCTTTTATAATTACATAAATATCCTTCATGGGTAAATATCACATCCCAAATCCAACCACATATTTAAAATGTCACTATAAGTATAATAAAATTTCCATTTAAACCATAATAATTTAATATATATAAAAGTTTCACAAACTCTCAAAATCCAATTTATATGTCTCTATATTACACACAATTTTTAAAAACATTCCATCCTAGGAAATATTTAACTATAATAATAAAAGGGAAAAAATCTCATAAACACTTTTATAAAAATTTCATTATTAAAATAAAATCCCACATTAAAACGCCACATAGAAAAATTTATAAAAATTTATTATATTTTACATATATGTTAGATTCTCTATCCCAAGTGATTTATTTTACATCACTATGCCTCAAATAATATTAATTAAGTGAATAAGTCATCCATGTAAGAATTTATCTCTTTAATCATGAATTTTTATCAAAAAAATTTCGAAAGTCACATCCTCTTTAACATCCAAATTACTCAAGTCAATAAATTGCGAAGGATCAAGATAATATTTGTAAATCTGAGACACAAAAAAATCCCTAAAACCTATCCTATTATGGAGGTTGTTATAATAAATAAATTTCTCACCACATCAATCGAAAAATTCAATAAGGATAATAAATATAGGAAAAAAAATTATTACCTTTCCAAAACATTATTTTCCACACTAAGGAGAAACCTGTAAGAATATATGTCCTCCAAATTTAATTCAAGCAATCTTTTACTTTAGTATACATTTTTTATCTACCATGAGTATTCCTTATGTGGTCCTAAATTACTTGATAATGTTTCATTATATTATGCACTATCATCATCCCAACTATCATTATTTTACCAATGTTAACCCATCACTATGGGTAATGACATAGTTTTCTAAAAAAAGGATCATAGGATTCCATACCAAACGAGGAATGAATATTTTTATTATAATAAATTTTTCCAATGATAATGATCCAAGCCCGATCACCCAAAAGTAAAAATATGCAACATTAATATACCAACCAATATATAAATCATCCATTAATATTCATCAATTTGTGTGAGGAATGTATTACTATAGAATAAATTGGTATCAAAGGTGCACTTCAATCCCTTATACATCCATGAAATAGACCTAGAAAATCACTTAAATACTATCAACCCTTGAGAACTAAAAATATTCACCGACATGATATTATGAATATTCAACAAACAATGAAATATTTTTTTAATACTTAATTGGTATGAAATGAGATTAAATTATCAATTAATTTATTATAATGTGAATAGATTATATCTATTTCAATGTATAAGAAAAAATGTAATGAAATTTATATAAATTTTCTCCAATTTCTATTTCAAAATTTTCAAAGGATGTAACAACTCCATCCTAACTTGATATTTATATTTAACCTACTAGAACAAAATAAATCGATAAATAAACTTAGCTACCACCTTCTTAATCCCATAACACCAAATCAACCTTTTAAAAAATTGATATATATATAAAACACATGGATGAAAAGTTGATGATTAACTATGGAATGAACCCATAACCACTTCCCAAATAATTTTAGTAATAAATAAATTCCCATAGAATAATACATGATTTTACTAATCCATAGTCAAACTACTCAAATCATCACCATTAAAAATATTTTCAATTCCTCACTCACACAATCAACAACCTTAGCATAAGTCCTATGACTCAAAGTTTCATCCAACACATTACCCTTTCTTGGAGTATATATTATCTGAAAGCAATAATCAAAGAAAAATTTAACCCAAATTCTATGAAAAAATTTAAATTATTATAAAAAATATATATCTCAAGATTTTATTATCTTTATAATTCATAAAGCATTATCCTAGAAAAAAATTTATCCAAATATTAAGTGGAGATGCATTTCATATATATTTTCATTATTTTCCAATAGTATTTGAATTTTTTTATGAATTTCAGAATTTATTTGAAAAAACATTCGTTGCATATTTTTTTGTTTATTTCAGATTAAGAATTCAACTTCAAAAAATTTATACTATAAAACCATTTAATTATGATCATTATTGAATTATTATTTGGATAATTTAATTTGATTCACGCATTGTTGAATTTTTTGTGTGTTGAATGTTGATATCTTGATGAAATAAAGATATTGGAAATGAACCATGAGTATAATGAAAAATAATATACTTTGATAAAAAGGGATTCAACCCATGGAAATAAACCCAGGACCAAGGAAACCCATGGGGGAATCAAATATATCCTAGGGACTGGTAAGGGGTGAACAAGGGTGGCCCATAAATAATTTTATGGATTATGGTTTCTTTGTTAGTGTATGAGGTCCATGGGAATGGGTGGTCTTCCAAATATAAAGGGGAATAACATGAGTGGATGATAAACTAGAAGGATCATAGACACACCAATAAACACAAAAATTTTCATAAGGGAAGGAATAATGATAATTACAAAGGAGGAAACAACCAAATTAAAAAATCAATTTTCTAGGACCCCTAATTTCTAAACCTTTTATAAACACTGAGATATTACTCAATATTCCCATGATACTACATTTTGTTGGATAAAAAACATTAGATAATTATATAAATCTACCCAAGCACCATACATTCTTCCTCAGTCTATTGATTGAAATTATGCATTCATACCTTCCACCATTAACCCAAAACTCCATCCACCAATATCACTAAAATACCCATCAATTCCCATTCAAAGATGTTGGTTTATTAAATATTCTCAATAAATGGGTAGTAACTTGATATTATTGCTATCTGAGTTCAAAATAATAAATATCAATGTTTTTGCCTCAATCCTGATTACAATAATGGCTGAATAAAAGAAAACTATTATTTATACATTCCAACTCATTCCAAGGACTCTCCAATGGAAATTCATGCCCGATTTTAGCCTTGCGATTTTCTAATGATATCTCGAGACCCAACATGTAGCATCCCCCTTAGATACCATTTAGAAGTTCCCTAATACGGTAGGATATAAAACCCCATGCATGCCTCTATAAATTCTAGAAACTGCTGACTAGAAGTATTAACATGGGGTTTTTTCTAGTGAAGACTATGATATCATTAATTAGTGTGTAGTACACTAGTATAAACCAAATTAGAAATAGAAGAAGAATTCATAATGATGTAGGACCAGTAACTCACTATAGCAGAACCAGCAATAAAAGATAGATAACAATGGAAACATAATAACTAATCATTGAAGATAATAAAAAACTAGATAAAACTATACAGGAATATATACAAAAGGTAATGATCATGGTGTCATGTAACTACAAAAAAAGGACTAATGGAAAAAAGGATACAAGTAGGTACCAAATGATAAAAAAATAAAAAAATGTGAAAAATAGGTAACTAGTATCATCAAGTGCATAAGTTCAGTCCCTTTCACCCCTAGTCCATCCTTTTAATCAAAAACAAGCATCAAAAGCTAGCCTATTCCCTTTATCTACACCAACAACCATGAATTCTACATTGGTACCAAAGGTGGACCAATAATGGTGTGAGATATTCCTAGTATGACACCACAAATGGTGTCAAGATCAATCCAACTAATGAAATAATAATTGAATAGTGTGACCATATTAATATATGAAAGAAAGAATAAATAAATAACCATATTGGATTGGGTTCTATTTGGGACACCCATCTACCTATACTTGCTTTGGTCTATGCTGGGAGTGTCTAAACTGTTGATTCCTACACAAGTGAAGTGAGTGGAATAATGTATAAAATGATG
The DNA here is from genome assembly GCA_963277665.1 of Viscum album. NCBI lineage: Eukaryota > Viridiplantae > Streptophyta > Magnoliopsida > Santalales > Viscaceae > Viscum > Viscum album. Next base: position 100,885,564 of record OY728153.1, on the reverse strand, counting down.
GACTATCCCCAAGAATGTGATTTGGATTAGAAAACACATCCCTGAGTTTCAATTTTACTTTTACATTTCTTTTTATTTAATTAATTAAACATAATTGTGAATTATTAAGATGAAACATGATCCAAACCAAGGTGATCCCAAGGGAATCCTAAGTATATCTCTAACAACTCTGTACATGTCCAAATTCCATGAGATTCTCTCCATGGTGGCATAAGTATGAGGTCACATGCATCACTGCAGGAATTGTGTGATAATATCATGATCTAATGTTTGATTGATTACCTTGTATCACATATAGGGGTTCAATTTTCTCTCATGGCATGGTACACCCATCACACCACCGAGCCCATCCATGGGATCTCCCCTAGGGAACCCGTGTAACTCTTCTAATGTAAAAAATGGAAAACTCATGATGAGACCACCCCATGTTAGCTGGTGTCTCCCCCAAAATATTTAAAATTCTTTAACAAACTAACCATAAGGCAGGACGATCCTACCCAATGGGTCCTTAAGTTGGTACCCCATGTATCACGCTTGACAAAAGTGATGGTATGATTTGGTTAGAAAATACATATCATTTATCAAGGAAACAAATTTATAATATCTAAAAAAATATCCATTTCATTTAATTAATCAAGTTAATTATGGCATAAGGAATAAGGCATAAAGTCGTAAACACTTGAAAAACTATTACCATTATTTTACTAATATTTATTATTAGGACAAGGAATACCCTAAAGGTGTTTTAGTTACCTTGGAAGAAAGTTTACTAGGCCATAAAGGTAAGGTAGAACCAAATGGGATGCTTTGGCTAATACATTCAACTAACGGTTTGTGTTCCCCTCTTAATGGTCATACCGAGCATGGTAAATCACTCAAATTAATTTATTTAAAAATTTTAAAGAATCATCAGAAGGGTCCAATGGGGGAAACAATGCCTCATTTTATAAAATTCATTTAAACTTTGTAAAAAAAACTAGACCACAGACCTTATTTTTGTAGAGGTATCCTCATCCAAATGCTGAGATTTGAATCAATATAAAACAAGATTTATCAAAGAAATTATCAAATGACCTGAAAATTGGGAAAATGAGATCTCACCAAAATCTCATAGAATAGGAATTGATCAACTAGAAAATGAAGTAAGTTGAGTGTAGATATTATCTCAATAATTCTAATGGATATAATGGTGAGTGATTTAGTGGCTAGACGGAGGAGACATATGAAACCCTATTAAGAGGAGAAGGGAGAATCTTGAGCAGCTATTTCTTGAGAAGAATAAAGGAGGAAAGTGTTTGAGGGATTAAAAACATTTTAGGAGAAAAAAGTCTTTTCCATTTAATTAATGGGACAAAAATAATTTCCACACGGTTTTCCAAACCGTGCAACAAATATGCACATAGTTCTGCTCAAAGGTGAACCTCACATGGGCCAGGAGCATGGTTTGGATAACCATGTGTATCCCATGCAAAACATCTCTGCAACTTTTATGAGACAATTTTTATTGGTGTCTGATACTCTTTGAATGGATTTAGAGAAAACGTGTGGATATCATCTCCACACTATCTCAAGAATTATATCTATAGAAACTATGTAGGTTGGAGAACACAGTTTCTCAAAACCGTGCGACCCGGTATACTTCTCTAATTTTCAGGGATTTGGAATCTAAACAATCCTTAGATTCCCTTGAAACCTCCAAGAATCCATTAGGAAAACATTAAAATGGCATAAAAGGTAATTTAAGCTAAAAAAATTGTCCTCACTTTTGAGAAAATATGGGATATTACGACCTTATGAAATTAAGACGATTTGACCACAAGTTTCCCTTTCGAGGGTGTTAAAATTTTATCTGAGAAACATTTCTTCCAATACACACGCACATCAGCCTCTCATTCCCAAATTTCAACCTATAAATTATTTTTCTTTCATAACACTCTTACCAAAGGGACTGACATACCTCTAATATCCTTCATGATCCTATCAACAATACACATCATATGCTCCTAAAGTGATGTATTTGTCTCTAGATTCATATCCTTAGTGTCAAATGAATGAGACATGTTAGCATGATAGTTTCAAAGCTAGGATACATGGAATACATCATTCATTGTGTGATAACTCTAAGTTAACTGAAACTGATGTGATATCGGGATGACCCTCTCCACTATCTCAAAAGGCCCAACTTAACAAGATGATAACATTCCTAGTCTATGAATTTTTCTATTACCCAATTTGAGTGAAACTAGTAGATTGAACTGATGTCCCACCTCAAACTCCAGAGGTTGATTATGAAAATTGGTATAAGAATTATACATGGATTGAGCTATATCCATATGCTTTTTAATCAAAAGAACTTGTTTTGAGGTCTCTTGAATGAGATGAGGACCCAATTTCATTTCCTCACCTAAATCTAGAAATCATAACGGTGAAGAGAATGGCCTATTGAAAACATTCTCATATTGATCCCTTTGAATCATTTTTAGGGAATTTTTTGTAGGAAAACTCTAAAAGAGTGGTATTATTTTCCCAAGAAACTCTAAAATCGTGGATACATGCTCATATCCTATCCTCTAACACACGTATTGTCTTCTTAGATTAACCATTAGTATGATGATGATATATTGTACTCAAGAGCACCTATGAACCCAGTTCCTTTTAAAATCCTTTCTAGAACATTGTGGTAAACCAGGTTTCTTGGTCTAAAATGATAGAACATGGTACACCATTAAGTCTCACTATCTCTTTGATATAAATAATACCAAGATCATCAATTGATAAGATCTCTCAAATTTGTAGGAAGTGTTCATCCTTGGCCAACCTATCAATGATGACTCATATTACATTTCTGCATCAAAGAGATCTTAGAAATCCCATCACAAAATTCATAGTGATGTCATTCCATTTACGCTATAGAATAGAGATAGGTTGTAGAAGCCATAGAGGTCACTAGTTCATAGCTTTCACCTACTGATAGGTAGACCACTGAGTGACGAAACCTACTATCAACCTCTAAATTTCGGGCAACCAATACTAACAACGTACATCTTGGTACATCATGGTAAGCCCAGGGTGAAATGCCCAAACAAAGGCATGATATTCTCTCATATAATCTTCCTATATACTAGAAGAACACAAAATCTCGCATAGTAGAGTAGGATATCATTTTCAAAAACAACCCAAATAGGAGTTGGGTTCTTAATTATGATGTTATCCCTCAAGAAGAGTCCTTCACAGTCAGATAGTTTCCTCATTCAAACCCGATCCAGAAGAGAGGATGTCACTATTAGGGATTCTAAAATAGATTACATGTGTTATTCACGATCCTACAGATGTATATAATAAAATAGATCCATCGTCTAACACTAACTTCTGGACTCCTAGATGGCCTATGTACAAGTCTTCTAGCTTAGGGGGTAATCAACAACATTACCTTTTATGGGTTTATAACATATCTCAAAGTTGAATGACTGTAGATGTTCAACCCATATAAACTACCTCAGATTCATGTCATGTTTAATGGAGATGTATTTGAGACTCTTTTTATCCATGTAAACCAAAAAACACTCTACTAATATGTAATTCCTCAAATAGTATATGGTATTCACCATGGTGGATAGCTCAAGGTTATTCATAGGGTAATTCTTCTCATGCAACCTCTACTAGTGGGAACCACACACTACATCCCGACCACCCTACATCATAACTGCATACATATTGATTTCTAAGAATCATAATAGACTATATAAATTCTTCCTGGATCTGATTGAATCAAGACTAGAATAGAAGCGATTGTTCCCTTTTACTCCTAAAAATCTATCTCACAAGATTTAGACCAGATAAACAGCACACCCATATTAGTCAAGTCTTTAAGAGCAACTTATAATATGTAAAAGACCTATATAAATCTCCTATAATGGTCATACATCCCTAATGAACTTTTTATATCAAATACATTCATAGAATTATTTCAATAACCAACAATTATATCTTTCTCTAGGTCAATAAATATGCCTAATCCTAAAATGATATGACCATTGAAGGGAAATTTACGGATCCAAAACTAGAATTTGATAAGAATAACATATAGATGGCTATCTATCAGTGTATTCAACATGATCTCAAGATGATTTTCATGGTCGCGTCTCATGTGAGAATATACTAAGATGTTTTCTATAAGACAAACACAAATGGATCAAATTATAGAAAGAAACCCTAATTCATCAAAGCCACAAATACTATCGTTGTGTTCATAAGACCGATCAGTATAAGAAGATACTCGTACAAGACATACCTACTCTAGAACACTATATATGGTATGTATAATGGTATCACACACACATGATGGAAGCCTGACATCAAATCAATCTTAGAGAAAACTATCACTCTTCATATATAGTTAAAGAGGTCGTCTGTATGAGGCATTTGACACTGGTTCTTTATTGGATGATGGTTCAATTGGTGGTAATCCACAAAATATTTCAAGGTATCATTCACCTTATTGACCAATATGATGTTTGAACCCCAAGTATATTTTAAGGGTCAGATAAAACCTTTTTTCTCAACATCTTCCAACATATTGTTGAGTTAATGGAGCTCTATAGGTTCTATCCTATAAGGTGGAATGGACACTAGTTCCACACATGGAACTTGTTTGATGGTGAACTACACTGATCTATTTAGTGTTAATATAGAGAAATAATTTGGGAATATTTCTCTAAAATTATGCAGAATATGAGGGAACTCGACAAGCTACATTCCCTGTGCACTCATAAAGAGACTTGTGATCTTGGATGTCACCTCACCTAGACTAGTACACTCTGGTCCAGCTCAATTTTCACAGACATCCCATTCACCCTTATGAATATACATGTTTCCTTCAGGTGATGTGAAACAAACCCTTAAATGATAGAAATACACATGGGAATGATAAGGAACAAGCTAGCCCATACCTAGAATGATGTCATATCTGGTCATCTCAAGGATATTGAAAATCCACAAGAAATGATACCCACTTATCTCAATGAGAAACTCCCTGCACTGGTGTATATTCTTCGATATTATTCCTAGTGGTGTATCAATATTAAACACACCACTATAGTGATAAATTGAAATCCCCATACTCTCCATAGTATCATCATACAGAAAATAGTGTGAATCACCTATATAAAAGAGGGATCAAACTAAAGTAGCAGCTACCAAAATAGTACCTCATCAAATATAAGGCCCTGTACTCTATTCATTAGGTGTAGGATTATTTTCATATATATTTCCCAAACCACAACCCTTTTATGCAGCCTAAATTTCATGAGAAGGTATACTCTACTAGTGAGAATTATCTGAGGCCTGAGTACCCTATCCATGACAACCTTCTCATCCTGATCAACTAATAGAAGAAAAAATCCCTTCCTGATATAGAGTTGTTTATCCTCCACCTAAAACTGGTGCCATCGTGGACCCCTATTCCTTGGGAAATAGAGGAACATATTGGTATAAAAATAGAGGTGAACAATCCTACCATAATCCAAAAACTCAATTGGGTTTCTCATATATTGAGAATTTTTATGTCTTGGCCCACCAAACTAGTGACACACCACATTGCTATCGATGCATGCCACCTGTCTTGTACATAACCTTCTCCCACCTTTGAAACAATGCTTCCTTCCAATGGATAGACCACTTCCCAACCTGAAATCTAAATTCCCCTAGTTCACATCACAATATTCCCTCAGGTTCTACTAGGTGATTGGAGCCTAGTTCAGTATTTATAAAATGTTGGTCAGCCAAATTATATTCACCTATAATCAGATAGAATATACAATCCCATCTTAAAATCGCATCACTTCCACTAGCTCTTCATATGAAAAGTTTGTTTCAAAATGATGTAATTTTGTGATGGGAGAATAATATTGAATCACTAATATTACACCTTCTTTAACGTGTATGAACTCTCTATTATAGTCTAATATCTTGGTATAATGAAATAAATATTCGAAGAAGGCTATGTTGAAGTCTTCTCAGACCATGCCCTATGGTCAACATGCCTGAGTGGGGACATCCTACCAATACTTGGAAGGGCCATGTAGAATATAGATGGTGATATTGAAAATACACTATAGAGTAATCTCAATATAATCAATGATCTAAATCATGGAATCTATCCATAAATAAGTGGCATGAGGTATTCCATACCCCAAGAAGGTGGGAGGATGCTGCTATTGGAACTCCTAAATCAACTATTACATAGTAGGGGTAGGTCAGGGAGCACCCTATGTGGATTTCATGAACCAAAATAAGCGATCATGAAATTGAGCATCAATACCCAATGCAATATATATAGGAGGTTCCTCAAGTGGCACTATAGGAGGTACCAGTAGTGGATCAAGGCCCACCAACTCTATGGTGTGATCATCACCACTCATTTGGTGTATAACATGAGTAAATTGTGATGTTATAACTCTATAATTTCTAATAAAACTCCTCAGACAATATTAATAAAAAATATGGTAAGTTACAAAGGAAGTAAAATGCATAAGGAATTCCTATTAGATAATCACAAAATTCATCCTACTACTGGAGCTAGGTCTAGGTGATAAAGAAAGGCCACATAAGCCTCAAGAGATACTTCCTAATTCACACTAATGAGGTCTATTCCAGGTCAAGGACTCATCTAACTTAGTAGAGGTTCCATTATATGGAGTTTCAAATTCATGGTATTGAGGAAAACACCATTTACTTTGAATTTGGAATCATTATCTAACAGTAACCTTTCAATTTTAATTTTTTGATTTTTGAAATTTATTACTATTAATTTGGTTATAGATATATTAATATAGTTATCTGCTTTACCAACCCTAAATTCATAAAGGCTCATACTCTTTGTAAACCAAAAATTGGAATGTCGAGTAGCTAAAATTTTGGCCTATACATCCGATTTCAGGATATAACAGGTCATGCATAGTGATTTAATTGATTTAGTAACATTACCAATTTATAGAGGTAATCCCCTCCAAAATTTCTCTTGGAATGAATCAATCAATCCAACCAATACTGAATTATTGGTTAATAAAGGGGTCACCATCAATCTAAGTGGAAAAAACACAATTTAGATTGATATTCGAACTTTAGTTGAACAAATTACATCATTCCTATGAAAACATTGGCATAATGTAATAGATAACATAATAAGAACCAAAGAAAACACATACAATACAAGAAATGCATGCATAAAAATAGATATGGAATGGAATAATTCTTAGAAATTAGTCCGTCAGTGCCCAGTATGATGCATGGACTTTATATTCTTTCAGATCATTGGGGAATAGTAGAAAAAATCCCCCATAACAATATCAATAATTATAATAGAAAAAACAAGTGCCTCACCCAATGGTAAAATCTGTGAAATCGTAACAACGCAACCAATAACGGAACTTACCTATCCTAGGAAATTTAGGTTTCCCCTAAATGTTGGTTAGCTACACCTAGGAAAAGGCTCATTTAAAAATTAAAATACTCCTAGTATATTTTCTATTACAAAAAATGTAAGATAAAATAAAAAATGGATCTAATGCCACTATTTATCATCCCACCCCATATTCAACTTTTTAGTTCCCCAAGGCAGTGGGCTACAAGACCTCAAGCACGCCTCCCCAAATTCTAGAGGTTATCAACTTGAAGTTAGGGCCTAGTGTGTTTCCTATGGGAGACTATTCCCTCATTTATTATAGTATAGATAAGTAGTATGAAATAAATAATAAACATCATAATTAGAAACTATAAAGCCAGACTCGTTACCTTCCATAGTAGGAGCAGAAACGATAGACATATAACAATGAGAAAATAATAATTAATCATGCCAGAGAAATATACAACTGGAGGAATCTAAACAGAAATAGATACAAAAGTTTATGATTATGAGGTCGTGTAATAATAAAATATAGTAAAATATGAACATGGGATATATGAATATACCACATTGTAAAAATAATAAAAAATTCCCCAAAGCAGTAACTACTAGTATCATGAGAATACTATCATTCCCTTGCTCCCTTAATACATCCTTGTAATCAGAATCAATCATAAAAATATTGTCGCTTCCATTTATTTATACCTACAACCATGATGTCTGATTGGTTACCAAAGGTATCCCAATAAGGGTGATAGATATACTCAGTAAGCTACCACCAACAGTTTTATGATCAATCCAAATCATCAAATAATAAATGAATAGTGTCCCATTATTAATAAATTCAAGACAAGAATAAATAAATAAGAACATTGTATTGTGTTCCACATGGGACTCCCATCTACCTCAACTTTCTTCAGCCTATTTCACATGTGTTTCAATAATAAAATCTTTCACATATTATGTGAGTGGAACAATTTATAAAAATATGGACTTTCCCCAAGAATGTGATTTTTATGGGTGAACACCTCATTGAGTTTAAATTTAACTTTTACATTTGTAGTCTTTAATTCATTTAAAATCAGAATGAATTATTAAGAAGCATCCTGATCCCACCCAATGAAATCCCAAGGAAATCCCAAGTATCAGTCTAGGGTCATTTTACATTTCCAAAGACCATGGGAGTCCATCCAAGGTTACCCAAGTATGAAGTACCATGTTTCACTCCAATAATTGTGTTATAACATCATGAATTAACCTTCAAGTCTATCCTTAGTATTTTGTGTTGGGGTCTGAGTCTCCTTCATGGCATGGAAAAACCATCTCTCCACATGTGACCATTCAAGGGGTCTCCCATAGAGAACATGTTTTATTCATCTAGAGGTAAAAATGGAAAATGCATGGTAATCCCATCACATGATTTTTTGATGTCACCCCCTATGAATTTACAATTGATTAACATACTAACCATAAGGGACAATGATCTCATCAAAGGGGTTTTTATGAAAGAACCTCTTGTATCTCCCTTGGCACAAGAGAGGGAATTATTTGGTTAGAAAAACAATACCATTTTTAAAGGAAACAGATTTATAATATTATAAACAAGTTATCCATTTAATTTAATTAATCAACATAATTATGGGGTAAGGAATATGGAATAAGGGACTAAACACCTAACCAACCATTACCATTATGCCATCAACAATTTTTATTAGGCCAAGGGACACCACATAGTTAATTTATCTAGATATAAATAAATGAAACTAAGAAATTAAGTTAAGGAATACCCAAATGTTTTTATAAGGTCAGTCCATTCATCCAAATGGTGGTTCACTGCTCCTAAGGGTCATACCGAGCATGGTAAATAATTCAAATTAATTTATTTAACAATTTAAATGAATTTTTAGAAAGGTCTAGTACATGAAACAATGAATGTTATTATAAAATGAATTGAATCATGTGGGAATGAAAATATACCACCTAAATTTTGTTCATAGCACATTACTCATCTAGCATCAGCCTTGGAATTGAGAATGAATGAGAGTTATAGGAGAAATCATCTAATTCCCAAATAAAAGGGGGAAATGAACTCACAATAAAATAGAACAACAATGGAAAATAGAAACTAGAGAAGGGAGAAATATGAGTGTATATATGACCTCAATATTTTAATGTATCCAATGGTGAGCGATTTAGAGAATGGATGGAGGATTTTTCAAAAACCCTATATAGAGAGGAGAAGAGGGACTCTCAAGTGGATACCTCTAGAGAATAATGAAGGAGGAAATGGTTTGAGGTATTTAAATAATTACTGAGTAAAAAAATCATTTCCCCTTTAATTACTAGGCCACATGGTTTGGAAGCAGGGTTGGAAAAAATACACACTAACCATGCACCCGGTTCTGGTCAAAGGGGAACCTATTATAGGCTAGATGAACGGTTAGGATAATTGTTCTTAGCCAATGAAAAATAGCTATTTAACATGTTTGAGGCAAGTTTCACATGATTATGGGCCTCCAGGATTGGGTTTAGAGAAATATTATGTATCCCTTCTCCCCAATGTCTCCAGCAGCACGGTTAGAGGAACCATGTTGGACGGGCTACAAAATTTCTCCAAACTGTGCGACCTATTCACTTTCTCCTGTTTTGGGTCTCTAGGCTCCGAACAAGCCCTTGATTCCCTCAAAATCTTCAAGAGTCCCCTAATAAACATTAAAAGTGAAAAGAAGGAATTCATTTTGAAACAAAATAGTACACAACCTTTAGAAAAGCTGGGACATTACAAAACACACTATCAGCCTTCCCTAGTGTGACCTAAACATGGAAACACTACATTATAGCTTCCAAAATGGATCAAGGCTAGGTGACCCTAAAATTAATAGATTAAATCTATTCCAATAGGGGAATAATTGTGTTGAACAAGATCCCTTGTTCTAATCTAAAAGACACATGGGAAACATGGAGGTAAGAGTAATCCTCATTCAAGGGGAGATTTTACAAAATAGGTAATTCATTATAGAGAATTGTATATGGAGAGAATGGTGAAGAGAGGGGATGAAGATGATTAAATCATGTTTCTACTTAATGTTAGAACCCACTGGAATAGTTTTGAAGCTAATGATATTTTTCCATGTGAAGAAATATCTTAAAAGGAGGAATTAAGGAGAATTTTTGGGTGGATAAATTTCATTTACATAGGGGGATACCTCATCTTGAGAAAGTCAGACCTTAAATACCACTCCATTCACTCATAATATTCTATATTTTAGGAATTATCTTTAATTAATTCCTACACACATCCATACTCTATTTATCTATTTTTACACTCTATATTTAATAATTTCATCCATTTATTCACTCCATGTCATTGAATGATGAGAAAACATTAGAAACAACAAGAGATGAGTTGGGTAAACATAACCACAAGGGTATCTAATTTTATTTTTTATTCTTTATTTCTTATAATATTTTAGGATAGACTAATATTGTTGAGGATAAAGAGGTTTTAATTTTTTCTATGATTCATGTAATGTGGAACCCATATTGATTGTATAAATGATCTTTTGTTTAGTGATTAAACTATTATTAAATGGGTAACTGATATGAGGTAGTGGGTAATAGCCCAGAAGTGGAAGCCCAAACCATGTAATTAAGTAATGATCGTTTTATTATAAGGAGTGTGAACTCTAGGGAATCCATAGAAAAATAATCATAGAATTTGGATGAAAATCACTACACATAGGGGACAAGATTAACCTTATGAGGACTCATGGGTTTTTGAGTAATTCCTTGGCTATCCCAAGCTGGAATTTTTGGGAATTGGTGATGTTCTTAATCAAATTTCCATTTTCAATTAAATTTGTATGTCTTAAAAGGTTAATTACTATGTGGTCTACTCACTCGATTCTGATTGTGTCAATTATTCTAGTGTATTTTTTCTCACATCTCACAACCAAAACACATTCACACACCATACAACATTTAAAAATTACCAAAAAACTTTTAATTTCTATTCTGAACACTCACAAACCCCCATTCATAATTGTAATGTTTTTTATATATTAGTAGATTATTAGAATTATCAAAAAATATTCTTGTAGAAGTGAAGAAAACACTTATAACAACCTACGTACTTATAAAATATATTTTTTTCATTATGAAATTAAATAGTAAAATTCATTATAAATATATAACGAAATAAGGAATCTATACTGATGGAATAGTAACCTGAACTTAGGAATAGTAACATGACCCTTAGAGATAGTAGTCTTATAATGCCCCGACCCCAGTTACCCAGAGTTGGTGAATTATTACATAACTTGGAATGATTACAAGGAATAAATTCCCGAAAGACCGATCTGTTTAGAAGTCTTTGAAAATAGATTACATACATGAAATTTACATTACGCATTAGAAAATAAAACACAACAGAAATGATCCTTTTAGAATTCCAATAATCACATAACTTAACCCAACTTATCAATCATAATACACTTCTTGGACTCTTGAAAAAATAAAACATTGAAAGGGGTGAGCTCAGATGCCATGTAAGGATAACAATATAGCGGAAACTTTCATAAATAAACATAAACATTTCAGGAAATGTATAAGAATAAAACAAAATAACTTTAACCTTAAACTTAAGCATAATATTTAAAAGATTAATCAAACAATTCCATTTACTTATTCACATGGATATTCTACTTGTTGAATAATCACATGCAATATCAATAGCCACTTTCATAATGATAGAATGTATAATGCCAGACTTCATAACAACATAGTCAAGGCCATGTGCCAAGACTACAAATAATATTTTGTCAAGGCCTTGTTCCAAGACACTAGTTTGTCTCATGAGACCTACCAATTATTCTAGGATATATAGCGGGCCCCACCCATCACTTACTAAGTCCAATGCATTCCTCATATAAAAATGTTTAAACATAACAAAAACATTGGTATTAAAACTAGCATATGAAATGTCAATGCTTTATCCATAAACCATGAATGGTATAAAAATAACACATCGATAGTCAAACATATCAAAAAACCAAAAATAAAATATGGAAGATTTGTATCAAAATAAATCAACTTAAAACAAGTTTAAAATCCATCAAAGGATGTTGACATAGATGAAAATGATTTGTAAAATTCTTTGAGCGAAATATCCATTTTTCATGAAAACATTTAAAATTCACACAATTTTAAAAGGAGGACATTTAAATACATTTTTTAATCAAAGTTTCCCATACGACTTTAAAACTTTTGAAAGGAATTAACAATTTAAAAACATTCTTTTCCATATAAATAAATCCTTAAAAACCATTTTGAAAACATTGACATTAATGATAATGATTTAGAAGAATAAAAATTTAAACCATTTAAAATGATGATCTAGTTAAAGACTCCCTTCCATAAAACCTTTAAATATTACTTTCTAAAGTATTTTCATGTAACAATTATGTGGATGATAAAGAGGTCTCTGTAGATACTCACATAAAAAAATACTCAGATAATGAAGAGATTGTAGAATTAACCCTTACCTTGTACATTTCCTTGGTCGAGTGTACGTTTAACCTCCTTTATAATGACCATAGTATGTTATAAAATTATACCAGAACAATATTCATATTTATTATATAATACATGATTAATTTATGACTTTATACCACCCAATTAATAATGATTTCCATGTTAAATTAACATCTTGGTTAATAATAGTTTTCTTTATTGTATGTGTTTTAACTTGTTATTATTGATCGTATCATTTAGATCATGATTTAAATACTTTAAGAATATAAACCTTGATTTAAATATCATATATATTTAGAATATAAATATTTATAATAGATAGATATATGAAATGGAAGGCACCATTTATGGAGACGGCAGGCCGTACATACGCATAAATGTTGTTTCCGTTTTCATATCATATTGAACAGAAGTAAGTGAAAAAGATATATGTAAGTACACACACACACACACACATATATATATCTCAAGTAGAATTATTATGACATATATTACATACTTATTATTAATATATATTTTTATAATCATCATTGAATGTTAAATGTGGGAATAAATCTCATCGCGTCATGGAGATGGAAATCCGTACCTATACACGAGCGACAATATCATTATATTGATGGTAAAATAATATGTAATTGGATGGTATATCATATATACAGAATCATTAAGATGTTATATTTATTATTTAAATTACTTATACTCATTATTATACACATCCAAATAATTAAGTGTTTGAATAACAAACTACACCACGACGTGGAGACTGTAAGCCGTACGTACGTGCGTATGGTGATTTTGTCATTTATAGGATGGATAGAATAAAGAATATGGTTTTAACATATTTATAATAATATCACAGTATGTAGGAGGTACTGAATTTAATATTTCGGTATGGAAACAACAAAGAAATAGGAAGTGGAAGAAGAAAAGAACTTGAAAGAGGGTGGTGAAATTATTACCTCTTTTTCTGTTGTTTCCATTTGAGTAGATCAAAAGGGGTCCTTAGGTTGGATTTCTGACCAAAATAAGAACACTAAGTTGATGTGAGGGAAGTTGAGGGAATATTTGGGTAGGGGTCGGCTGAGACAAATGGATTTAGAGGTGTGAAATTAAGAGAAGGGGAAGTTCCCTTTTATAAAAGAGTTGAGGGTCACTTTAGGAAAAGTTTGAAATATTATTTTATAATAAAATCATTTCCGGTTTCTAATGGCTCCAAAATGAATTATTTAGAGGATAAGGTAAGGAATAGTATAAAATCTCTCAACTAATATGTTTTAGATAGGTTTAGGTCATCATATTATCCTTATCTTTTAGATTTAACTCTTAGTTAAATAGTTTGACATTTACCATGTCTCTTTGTATTTTTATATTATATAGTTAATAAACTTACTATAAAAAGAAAAGAGAACACCAAGTTGTTCATTATTAATATATATAACCTTATATATGTCCTTTGGACTAACCTTAGTTTTTTATAATTATTATATCAAATAATAATATAGTATTTGTTTTAAAAACTCAATTATGTCAATTTTTACACTATTTAGTTTTTGGTTTTTGTGGAAATCATAACAGCAATATTTCTTTGAAAAAAAATTATTTAATCAACACTAAAATGTCATATTAATTTAGAAAATTAGTGTAATTCATCAGAAGGTCTCAATTTACATTTATTTGGATATTTATAATATCAATTATTTTTCTCTTTCATTAACAAGGCAATTGTTGCATCATCATTCTATCATAAATAAATTAAATTATTTAATGTCTAAAAATTATAAATAAAATACCATGCTGTAGGAAATATTTTTATATTTCTAATTAATATTTATAGTCGAATTTATCTTATATATAATTTTATATTAAAAATGGTTTATTTATAAAACATTGAATTTAACACTTTTAACTCTTCTTTAAATATAATAAAAATAAATGTCTTAATATAATACAAGTGGCCCAAGAGGATCATAGTTTATTCATAAGGTTTTTTTGGTCATATTATATTTATCCAATATAATTAGTACATTTTTTAGGTTAATTAGGATATCGTTTTTACCGTTAATTCCCATATTTACTTTTTACCATGGTAAATAAAAGTCAAAAGTTATTATTCACCAAAAAATATTTCCATCTTATTGAACCGAATTTTACTTACTAATATTAACCATGTCTATCAGAGTTTTTAAATTCAACTCATAGAAGTGGTAAAATTAGGTTTTATTCAAATTGGAAAATGCTTCTAGGAGGTGGGTAAAAGATGGTAAAAAGTTCAATAAAATATTATATATATAAACTTATTACAAAATGAATCCAATGAATTTCATTGAACATATATAGTTATTATGTATATATTTTGACCTAAATTAAATTTAAATAAAATTAATAAATATTTAAATAAAAAATTAGTTTTAACCAATAACATAATGTTTTTCACTATTCATCAAAAAATAAATGTTTTCAGAAAAATACCAAAAATTCACCCAAAGATAATTTCGATATTCCGAATTCAAAAAATGAAGTTTATTTTACCAAATTCAAAACATATAAGTTTAATTTATTAATTTAAAATTAATTCCCATTGTCTAAACTAAATTGTGGGTTTTTAGAAGTAAAAACTATCAAAAGATTGACATGTGTCTATGTCAAATTTAAATGTCAAATTATATATAATGACCTAAATTGTTTTAAATGATAAAAATATAATCTAATTAAACTTATAAATCATTAAAATTCATAATTTATCACTATAAATTATTTTTATTTAAAAAGTTGTTTTCAATTAAAACATAGTATCTTTCACTATTCATCAAAATATGAAAGTTATTAAAAAAGTACCAAAAAATTATCCAAACAAAAATTTTATATCCTTCTTCTAAAGAATAATTTAATTTCATTAAATTGAATATATAAAAGTGTCAAATATTGGATTTAAAAAGGTTTTCCATTAAAAGGCGGTAAAATTGCATTTTTTGAAAAATACTTCTTTTATCTGAAAAAAATGAATTTGTTCTTATATTATGTCTAATAAACACATAATATTGATTCTAAAATTATATGGATTATATAAAATTAAAAATGCATTTTGTACTATTGATAACCACTTTTGAACGACTAGTTTGGTAAGTTGTGGTGCGTTCGAACTCAGTGTTGCGTGTAGTGCAAGCTATTTAATTACTTTAATGAGATAATGTACTATGAAATATTGGAGTGTTACATTCTCCCCTCATTAAACAAATTGCATCCTCACAATTTGAAATTGTTCATAGAAAATAAAATGTTAAAAATAGACAAATACCTTTGTGGAAAAACCACATCAGAAATTGGGTTAATAAAATTTAGTATTAATAAGAGGGAAATGGAAATGAAAAAGCCACCACAAAATTATGTTCTTGATTAGGAGAACATTGGTATAAATTTGAGACATATAATTTGAGGGAAAACTTAAATATTTATAGGGAGTGATTGAGGTCATAAATCAAAAACAAGTGTAAAATTGATGGCCTCAAAGCCATCAATCTAAGATAATGTAAAATATCACCAGTTAAACAAAACATATGGTATTAGGATAACACATTTTTGGTTTTAAGATCCCTTCCCTAATTTTTAATAATTAATTTATTCATATAATAAGAGGAAATATATATATATATATTTGAAAAGTATAGTTTAATCCTTCAAATAATTCCTACCACAAACTCATCCTTCACTCCAAAAGATAACAGAATTAAGAAATATTCTATTTATCCTAATCGTGCAGGGTTCCAAAAATAATGAATTTATAATTCATTTTTCAGAATATTTTAAAAAATACATTATACAAACTAGGACATCACCTAGGCTAGTGGTAGGTGATGCACCCTTGTCACTCTTCGGTTGTGGGTTCAAGTCTTGCGACCTTGTTGGACGTGACGGGTTATCACCCAACCTCCAGGTTTTCCTTTTTATAAAAATCCAAAAATAATCTTAAGAAATTATTTAATATTAATAATAGTATCCAACATAAAACTTAATCCATTCCAACCTTTAGACTTATCCAAAATACTTCTGTCCAAACTCAGAGTCCAAAATTTATAAGGAAGCTAAACAAAATGAAGATGTCTTTTTTCCATGTAATAACATATCAATACCTTCATCATGTATTCTTTTAAAACATGGTAACACCCTGAATTACCATAAAAACCTATTGATTACATTCATGCTCCTTTATTCCTTATAGAATAATAGATATACTACTTATATCAAATTTTTTTGAATATTCCAATAACGATGGAATAAAGAAACCATTAATTAGTTTCATGGTATTCAATAATATCCAATATAATTTATCCAAATCAATCGTCTCTTATTCCCAAATCAAAAAGTCAGTATCAAGACCATGTTAAAGTTTACCATTCCTTTAACAAGGTATTTTTCAAAAAGTTTAACTTATTATTGAGTCAATTTTCTTGGTACCATACAATATCAAATCCTTAATGAAATAGTACAGCAATACAATCCTTATTTATTTCCATAATTCATATAACTAGTACAACATTGATACAACACTCAAATGAAATAATTATTTAATAACAATATATTAACACTAGTCATGCCTCTTCATCTGTGGTAGTATCATAACTTGATTATTACTTAATAGCATCATTTAGGGCATACTCTGATGATTTGGACATTGATTCGCGTAGTGTCCCAACTCCTTGTGGACGAAGCATTGTACATTTGAAACCTTTTTCTTACCCTTACAATCACGAATTTGGTGTCCTTTTTCTCCACACTTATAACAAACACCCATTCCCTTAATGAATTTACCAAGGTGACTATTTCCGCAGTTATCACTTCTGGGAAATTCCTCCTCTCCCCTATTCCCTTTATCCATATTTCTCTCTTCCAACCTTTTCGTCTCTGGCTTCCATTCATAGCCATAGGACTCAAATAATTCTATACATATCTTATTAATACATGATACTATTTCTTCATATAATGATAAAACATTGGAGTCTATTTCCTTTCTAAATTATGTCTTAATACCATGAAATATATGGTCTTTCTTACTCTTTGGATCATGCATATTTTTGGAGTTCTCATTCCATCTATTGTGTGCCATTTCTAAAAAATGGCATACACTAGGTTAGTTTTATGAATCACAATGCATAATTACAAACATGTAAAATACATAACATAAATTGAAAATATTATTCATATAATCTATAATAATAAAATGTTTTCTTTGAGGATGTATTTACTCATAAATCCTTTATAATGGGTTGAAAATAAAATGAGAATTATCCTAAGCATATCCCCTGGGAGTGTCGTAACTAAGAGTGCAGCAAGGCCTATTGTCATTCACCAGTTCCTGTTTGAGTCTAGCACAAAGCGGTGTTTTCTAGTTTTACCCCTAGGTATATCTGTGCCAGAGCCACCTCTACTTGCTCGTATCTAGATAGGGATGTATTTTTTTGGAAAACTCACAAAATATATATAGTACCAAAATTATAGTAAGTTCTTATATACTAATCCTGAAAGTCTATCTTAGGGTAGTGTTCTCTATTCAAAGTTTTTCAAAATTTTGTTTCCAAGGATTGAACTAAACTTCCTCTGATACCAACTATAATGCCCGACACCAGTTCCCTAGAGTCGGTGCATTATTGCATAACTTGGCATTATTAGAAGGAATCATGTCCTGAAGGACTGATCAGTTTAGCTGTCTTGGAAAATAGATTACATACATAAACATTACATTACACATTAGAAAATATAACACAACATAAATTATCCTTTGATAATTCCATTAATCCCATAGATTAACCCTGCATATCAATCACAATACACTTCTTGGAATCTTGGGAAGAATAAAACATAGAAAGGGGTGAGCTCAGATGCTCAATAAGGATAACAATATAGTGGAAACTTTCATAAGTAAAGATAAACATTTAAGGCAATGAATAAGACTAAAACCAAATCATTTTAAACTTAAAATTCAATATAATATGGAATGGATAAATCAAATAATTCCATTTACTTATTTATATGGATATTCTACTAGTAGAATAATCTCATGCAATATAAATAGCCACTTTCATAATGATGGAATGAATAACATCAGACTTCATAACCACATAGTCAAGTGTTTGTTCCAAGACTACAAATAATATTTTGTCAAGGCCTTGTGCCAAGACACAATTTTGTCTCATGAGACCTACTGATGCATCGAGGATCTATAGTCGTCTCCACCTGTCACTTACTAAGTCCAATGAATTCCATATATGAAAAGGTTTAAACATAACATAAACATTTGTATTAAAACTAGCATATGAAATGTCAATACATTATCCATAAAACATGAATGGTATAAAAATAAAACATCCACAGAAAAACATATCACAAAACTGATAATACAATATGGAAGATTTTTATCATAATAAATCAACCTCAAACAAGTTTAAAATCCATCAAAGGATGTTGACATAGATGAAAATTATTTGTAAAACTCTTTGAGAGAAATATCCATTTTTCATGAAAAAATTAAAAAGTAACACAATTTAGAAAGGGGTAAATTTAAAGAAATTTTTGAATCAAAGTGTCCCATACCACTTTGAAACTATTGAATGGAATTTACAATTTAAAAACATTCATCTCCATAAAAATAAATCCTTAAAAACCATTTTGAAAACATGGTCATTAATGATAATGATTTAGAAGAATAAATATTTAAACCATTTAAAATGATGATCTAGTTAATGTGTCTCTTCTATAAAACCTTACAATATTCATTTTAAAGTATTTTTTTGAAACATGGATATGGATGATAAAGAGGTCCCAGTAGATACTCACGTAAAAAATCCTTGGATAATGAAGAGATTGTAGAATTAACCCTTATCTTGTACTTTTCCTTGGTCGAGGGTACATTTACCCTCCTCTATAATGACCATAGTATGTTATTAAATTATATAAGAACCATATTCATATTTATTATATCATAAATGATTAATTTATTACATTATACCACCCATTTAATAATGATTTTAATGTTAAATTAACATCTTGGTTAATAATGGCTTTCTTTATCGAACGTGTTTTAACTTGTTATTCTTGATCGTATCATTAAGATCATGATTTAAATTCTTCCATAATATAAACCTTGATTTATATATCATATATATTTATAATAGATAGATATATGAAATGGAAGGAACCGTTTATAGAAACGGTAGGCTGTATGTATGCATAAATGATGTTTCTGTTTTCATATCATATTGAACAGAAGTCGGTGAATAAGATATATATAAGTAAAATAATACATGCATACATATATATATATATATATATATATATATCTCCAGTATCATTATTATTTCTTATATTACATACTTATTAATAATATATATTTTTATAATCATCGTTGAATGGTGAACGTGGGAATGAATCCAATCGCGTCGTGGAGATGGTAATCTGTACGTACTACGAGTGACAATATCATTATATTATGGTGAAATCGTATGTAATTGTATGGTATATCATATATACATAATCATTAACATGTAATATTTATTATTTACATAAATTATACTCATTATTATACCCATCCAAATATGAAGTGTTTGAATAACAAACTACACCACGCCGTGGAGACGGTAAGCCGTACGTACACACATATGGAGACTTTGTCATTTATAGGATGGATAGAGTAACGAATATGGTTGTAAAATATTTATAATAATATAAAAGAATATAGGAGGTAATGGAGTTTTTATTTTCGTATGGAAACAAAAAATAAAGAGGAAGTGGAAGAAGAAAATAACTTGAACGAAGTTGGTGAAATTATTACCTCTTTTGCACATGTTTCCTTTTGAGTTGATCAAAAGGGATCCTTAGGTTGGACTTCTGATCAAAGTAAGAAATCTAGGTTAATGTGAGGAACATTGGGAGGATATTTAGGTAGTGGTAGGCTGAGCCAAATGGATTTGTATGTGTGAAATTTAGAGGAGGGGAAGTGCCATTTTATAATAGAGGTGAGGGTCACTTTAAGAAAATATTGAATTATTATTTTATAATAAAATAATTTCCAGGTGCTAATGGCTCCAAAATGAATTATTTCGAAGTCAAGTTGGTTATGGGTTGAAAAAATCTCAACCAATAGGTTTTAGACATGTTTAGGACATCATATTAACCTTATCTTCTAGATTTAACTCTTAGTTAAATAGATTGACATTTACAATGTCTCTTTATATTTTTATATTATATGGTTAATAAAATAACTATAACAATCCATGAGATTCCCAAGTGGTTCCATTATTAATATATATAACATTATATAAGTCCTTTTTCTGAACCTTATATTTTTAGGAATATTATATCAATTAACAATATAGTATTTGTTTTAAAAACTCAATTATGTTAATTTTGACACTATTTAGTATTTGGTTTTTGTGAAAATCATAACAGCATGAATAATTTGAAAAAAATTATTAAATCAACCATATAATGTAATATTAACATAGAAAATTATTGGAATTCATCAAAAGTCTCAAATTACATTTATTTGGATATTTATAATATCAATTATTTTAATCTTTCATTAATAAAGTAATGAATGCTTCATCATTGTGTCCTAAATAAATTAAATTAATTAACGTATAAAATTTATAAATAAAATAACATGATGTATTAAATCTTTTTATATTTCTAAATAATATTTATATTCAAATTTATCTTATGTATAACCCTATATAACAAATGGTTTAGTTATTGAACATTGAATTTAATACTTTTAACTCTTCTTTAAATAAAATAATAATAAATGTCATAATCTAATCCAAGTGGACCAAGAGGATCATAATTTATTACTAAGGTTGTTTTTGGTCTAATTATACTTATCCAATAGAATTAGGACATGTGTTAGGGTAATTAGGATATCATTCTTACCCTTAATTACCCTATTTACTTTTTACCATGGTAAATAAAAGTAAAAATTTACTATTCACCAAAAAAAATTCATCTTATTGAATGACATTTTAATTACTGATATTAACCGAGACACTTGGATTTTTTAAATTCAACTCATAGAGGAGGTAAAATTATGTTTTATGCAAATTTGCAAATGCTCCAAAGAGGTGGGTAAAAGACGTTAAAAAGTTCAATAAAATTTTATAAATCTAAAAATATTATAAAATGATGTCAGGACCTGCCACGGGGCCCGTGCCGTGACTACCCCAAGCCCGCCTTCCATAGTCCAGGGGCTGGCGACTAGAACCAAAGGCGTAAATCCCGATAACTGGGAAGGCATTGCCTTTATAAAGTAAACAAAACACCACAGAGTACAAGCGGAAGTAAAACACTAAGTACAAAGAGAAGTGCTGAAAAATAAATGGGCCAGAATACAAACCCAACTGAAAGTACAACTACAACTGAACAAAAGTACAACAGAAAAAGACAACAGCTGGAAGAACGGAATCGGCTCCTGGGACGTCCTCCTCGGATCCTACCTGAAGGGTAGGTACAGATGGCGCGACTCCTGGATCGTCCACCACAGATCCTACCTAAAGGGTAGGTACAGATACCCTCCACAATTATCTCACCCGTCAACCTCCTCCAAGTGTCGTCTCACCGTGAGGTCCACCTCCGGATACTGACTCGTCGTGTAGTCCACCTCCGGGTACCGTCCAGTCCTCGAACACTTGGCCTCCGTCAGCACTGCCCGTCGTCTGCAACCAACACAACGAGGTGCAGGCATAGCCCGTGCAGGGGTGAGTATAACGATACTCAGTAGGGACCCCGTGACCCTCAAGGTCTCACTAAAACCAACAAGGATAACCACAAAGAAGATCTCAACAAATAACTTCTACTCAGGTATATGCCCATACATATACCTAAGTTATCAAGTAACCCATCTCAATCATGAGGAAACACAGAGATTATGAAATCAACAGATATACACTACCCAAGTATATGCCCATACATATACCTAAGTTATCAAGTGACCCATCTCAATCATGAGGCAAACACAAGGTAATAGACTCAGCTCAAACCAGGATTTTCATTATCGAAACCATAACTGTTGAAGAGCCCCGTCTCTGGAGTGTACAGTGGTCTTGTCACGACTCCGAGGTACTGCTCACTATTTCAAGTCTCTGAGGTACTCCTCCAGTCGTGTACCGCGGGTCTGCTGCCAAATACTGGGCGCTCCGTCCACTGTGGGTCTGCCGCCAAATACCGGGTGCTCCCCCTAATAGCCTACAGAGGTACTCCTCTGGTCGAGTACTGCAGGTCTGCTTCCAACTACCAGGCGCTCCTTCCTCTGTGGGTCTGCCGCCAAATACCAGGCACTCCATCCACTGGGCTAGTCGACTCACTCCAAGTCGAGTCGGTCAAGCAGTCGTCAAGTCTCAGTCGTCTACACGGTCTCCGTACTCCACACACTCGTCTCTGGGAGGGTCCGCTCCACGAGATACAGGTCGATACTGCAAGTATCTCAAAGTCCCACGAAAAAGTATCTCAAAGGACCGCCTCGTCATAGGGGTCTCAACGCAACAGACGGTGCGTCAATCGGGCGCCTGGTCTGTGAGTTATTATCCTTTTCGTCCCAGGGGCCCTGTTGGTTTTGTGAGCGAACCAACCCGGTCATATCTCAACTGTACCCCGAACTCTCATAGGGTATACTCATAGGGACCGTTTCTCAACATGATCACCAACGCCGCTGACGGTTCTTCAAACGGACGTCCGGTCTGAACGATATCAGCATTTCCGTTCCAGGGGCCCGGTTGGATTTCGGGTACGATCCAACCTGGACACTATCCAACAGCAACCAAAACTCAGGATAAGTATGCCAAAAGTTCCATCTCATCAAGAGGAATTCAACGAGACAGATGGCACGTCAATCGGACGCCCGGTCTGTGAGTTATGGTCTTTTTCGTTCCAGGGCCCCGGTTGGTTTCGTGAGCGAACCAACCTGACCACACTTCGACGACATCCAAACCTCGAGAGGAGTAAGCCAAAATACCCTTCTCACTTAGAGAAATCAATCAAAGTCAACGGCACGTCAATCGGACGTCCGGAGCTCAAGATATAAGTGTTTCCGCTCCGAGGGCCCGGTTGGTTTCTTTTCTGAACCAACCCGGCCGAACCCAAAGTATTCTGAAACCTTGAGTTCGATATACCGAAACAACCGTCCTGATCCAAGGATCGCATCACCGCTGATAGTGTGTCGATCGGTGGTCTAAAACTCACGATATGAGCGAAAAGACTGTGAGGGGTCCGAAAACGGGGGTTTCGGGCCCGAACCGACCCGGCCCGAGACCCCCTGGGTCGGCCTGAACTGGGTCGACCAGACCCGGGTGTGGGTCTGACCCGGCCGGTGGGCGCGGCCCGGCTGGGTGCGGCCCGGCCTGGTCTGCCCAAGCTGGCCCGGCTCGGCCGAGGGTTCGGTCGAACCATGCGGGGGTGGGGGGGGGGGGGCGCTTCCCCCGCGTGAAGAGTCGCGACCCCACGAGGGGACGCCCGTGCCAGCGGACGCGGCATCCGACAGCGTCCCTCCGCTCCCCTCTGGTCCCGCGCGGTCTCTGGACCACGCTCCGCTGCCGCAGCTTCATCCACGACAGATTCTTCTGGCGGTGCTCCGGGCGCCGCCGCCCCCGACCGCCGGCGCCGCAGCACCGGCGTGGCGCGCCGGCAGGGGCTTCCGCGGACCACCGGACGCGCTCTGGTGGTCCGATTCGTCTGCGGTCCTCGCCAGTGGTCATCCCGGGATCCGACCTTCACTGAAAAGAACCCACAACCCCCGTGCGGCTTCGTTTGTCGTCTCCCGTCAATCCGCACGTTAATTAACAAATCGTGCCGTCTTCGTGGTTCTCCGGTGCAACGCGATGGTGCCACACCCCTTCGCCGTGGCCTGACTCCGTCCACGGATGTCTTCGGGTTTCTCCGACGCGGCGCGACAGCATCGCATCCTTGTTCACTTTCACGGTGCGGCACGACGATTCCACGCATTCCTTGTCGCACGATTCCGTGTGATGCGACGACACCTCGATATTCCTGTTTTAATCCACAAAAGAAACCAACTTGGATAAGGAGGAGGGTCAGCCATGTTTGTGCACTCCGAACCCCCTCTCGTTAAATGATGGCATTTGGTCATATTTCATGAAGAACTTCAAGGTAATAATCACGAAAAAATTAAAATAAATAAACCCCTACAGTTTTTCCGAAAACAAGAATTTCGAACCCGCAACATATTCTTCGCGGATCAACTTGATGTTTAGTTGATCTGCGTTCTTTGATTTAGAAGGAAGTAACATGGGATTTATTAATATTCACAAAAACAATTCCCTACCTCGACATTGCTTGAACAGAGGTTCGTCGAACGAGGATTCGTCGCGGGAAGAGACGTCGCGGAAGGAGATGTTGCGGAAGGAGACGTCGCGGAAGAAGCGTCGCGGTATACGGCATCGCGTAGTCGGTCTCCGAGGACTCAGCATTCTTCGATGGAGTTCGATGCGTTCTTCGGGTTCTTCATGTTCTTCGACGAAGAAGATGAAGAACTTCTAGCTTCCTTTAGATTTTCTCCCCAAACCTCCCAAGAAACAAATCCCCAAAATAAAATAAGTCCCTTACTTATTTTATTAACACAACATAAGGTTTGAAATTCAAGAGTTTGAAATTCAAACACTCACATTAAACACACTTCATTAAAAACATAAGTTATCAAAACATAAGTTATCAAATTAAAATGTGAGTTGAGGGAGTTAAGGAATACGAAGGGTTGGGGTTCATGTGGGCCCCTCCACCCTAATAACCTCCCTTGGGAAGTTGGGAAGTTACCCAACTTCCACCCAAAGCCTTAAACCACTTAATGAAAAATAAAACATGTAGTTAAATTATAAAATAAACTTCCACAATTTTTATCATCTTCTCACGTGAAAACGCAATTCCGGATCAGGTGTTCCTAAGAAATTACCGACGTTGTGATTTCATCGGTGCCCTCATAATTTGATTCCGAGCACCGGTTCAAAAGTTAGAAAAACCCGATCGTCCGTTCACTGAACGTACCTGAGCCAAACTTCGTAAAATGATTCCGGGCACACCGGGCCTCAGAATCAGGCGCCGTCAGAAACTGCGTTCTTGTAAAATTCCAAAGAAAATTAAGAAAAAAATTACCGTGAAATTTCCAGGTCTTTACATTACTCCCACCTCAGGGATTTACGTCCTCGTAAAGCTTTAACACAAACAAGGGTCACAAAAGCGGTACAGAGCATGCATCTGATCCTCCCACTCTCATGTGCTTACCTGGAGGTTCTCGTACTGCCAGTGAAAGCGCACCCGACGAATCGTCCATCCTCATAGGATCCACTCCTGTCGATCCTCGATTCCCACTGGAACCTCTGTGAAAGTCACCCCATCACCAAAGTCCAGCTCACCATGGTCGATGATATGTGAAGGGTCGAGCACGTATCTCCTCAGTTGAGATACGTGGAAGTCATCGTGCACCTGGTGCAACTGAGGTGGATGCGTCAAGCGGTAAACCACTTCACTTACACCGCTGGGGACCTAAGAAGGTCCACTGAACCTCCGAGATAACTTGCCGCCTTGGCCAAATCTCCATAAACCTCATCAAGTTGAAACCCGTATAAGGATGTGATCGTCATCCTCAAACTCTATAGGCCTCCAAGTCCTATCAGCATAAGGCTTCTGTCGGCCCTGTGCTGTCCTCATCCACTCTTGGATGACCTGGACCTTATCTAGTCTCACAAGAGTTGCTATGATTTCTTCTTTTCCGATAAGAGAAATCTGGTCTCATACCCTGGATGAACCACATTCATTGCCTAATACAGTCAATCCTGACATGAATGATGCATTCATACCATGGATGACGTCGTAAGGCCTCGATGTAACAACAGAGAGATCCAACTGTCACTCTCGCCTCCAAGGGTCGAGTCACACTGTCGGCATCAGTGTGAGGTCACTAGGTCTCCTCCAGTAGAAATATCGAAAGTGAGGGGAAAGTCAACAGTTTTAACCGGGACCACACAGTATCAACCAAACAAAAGGATATGAAACCAAACATCACAAATATAAGTGTCTTTTTATTATTACAGCTCATAGTACAAA
Source organism: Viscum album (assembly GCA_963277665.1). Lineage (NCBI taxonomy): Eukaryota > Viridiplantae > Streptophyta > Magnoliopsida > Santalales > Viscaceae > Viscum > Viscum album. The sequence continues at coordinate 100,858,536 of OY728153.1, read as the reverse complement.
GACACGAAGAAACTACAAACAAACATCAAAAAAACTAGAAGCAACAGGATCAATAGCCTCCAGGTATGGAGCTAGTCCCGCTCCTGTCCATCTACTTCCGGAGCTCCATGACCATAGGCCTCAGCTTCCTGAAGCTGAGCTCTCCCATGTCATCCTATCCCCTGCGGTCGGGGTGGGCCTCCTGGTGGTAGTGGTGGAAACACCCCGAAGTGTCATCCACCTCCAGCTGCACGACCAACTCCTCTTCCATGGCTTCCTGCTCCTTGCGGTCTACCCTAATTGAACCTCTGCCTATAGCTGGGAGGTTATTCATTTAACTGTTGGTCATCTGCATGGCGGGTCGGACAATCACGTGCCATGTGGACAATTCCTCCGTAGGAGTAACACTGTCCACTCTTAGCACGACTGGCACTGACTTCACCCCGGTTCCCCCGCACAACTGAAACTAAGTCATGCAGTCAGCCACCGGTAGGTCTGGTCCTCTTGGACCTCTGTGTCATCTATCTAATGCCTCTTGTAGAAGACTCTGCCGCAAGCCGGCTAGTGGTGGGTCCTTTTACTGGAGACTGCTCAGCAAGGAAACTCTCTACTAAGAGATCTCTCTCCAACACCCCTATCTGTGTCGGAATGTTGTAAGAAACAATAGAAGGTCTAATCTCTCGCCTGAGTCCCGGCTCGAAGGTTAGGGACCTGAAGAACGGGTCACGTACCATATCTGTGGAGTAGCGCGAGAGTTCTGTGAACCTCGCTGAATACTATGCCACAATCATGCTGCCCTACCGCAGCTGAAGTAGATCCTGTATACGCACCGCTCGAAGGGTGGCTGGTACAAACTCTGTCTGGAACAGGCTCTCGAAGTCTGCCCATAGAAGTGTCGCTTCGTCATGCATCTGGAGTATCAGGCTCCACCATCTGCCTCCTGCTGCCTGAAGAAGGTTGGAAGCAAGGATCACCATGAAGTCTGCTGGCGTCCCCACTAGCCTGAAGACTCTCACCACAGCCTCCAGCCAATCCTCAACCACCTGCGGGTCCGTCTCTCCCCTGATCCTGGGTGGCCTCTGGCGCTGGAACTCGTGCAGTGCGCTCAGGCGACGTGCACCCTCTACTGCTGGGGCTGGTGGTATTGGTGTCCCAACGGGTAGTAGTACTGCTGGTGCCTCTACTGGTGCCTCAACTGGAATAGAGCCCTGTACTGAGGCCACGTCGCTCGGCGGGCTGTCAGTACGAACAACTCTCTGGGCTCTAGCTGGTCGTCTGCGGGGAGGCATCCTGAAAGAAACAAACCTGACACGGTCAAAAGATTATACCTGGTGAGCTGACCTGGTTTGAGCTAACAGAAAACTTCTAGAAACACACACGCAATCAGTGTTTTCGTGCACAAAGTCAGAAATCAGTTGCCAGGGTCAATTTGTCATGACCCGTCCTTAGGGCCCGTGCCGTGACTACCCCAAGCTTGCCTTCCATTGGACAGGGGCTGGCAACTAGCACCAAAGGCATAAATCCCGATAACTGGGAAGGCATTGCCTTTATAAAAGTAAACAAAACACCACAGAGTACAAGCAGAAGTAAAACACTAAGTACAAAGGGAAGTGTTGAAAGGTAAATGGTCCAAAATACAAACCCAAATGAAAGTACAACTACAACTGAACAAAGTACAACAGCTGGAAGAACAGAAGTAGCTCCTGGGTCGTCCTCCTCGGATCCTACCTGAAGGGTAGGTACAGATGGCGTAGCTCCAAGATTGTCCACCACGGATCCTACCTGAAGGGTAGGTACATATAGCCTCCACAATGCTCTCGCCCGTCAACCTCCTCCGAGTGTCATCTCGCCGTGAAGTCCACCTCCGTATACTGACTCGTCGTGTGGTCCACCTTTGGGTACCGTCTAGTCCTCGACCACTCGGCCTCCATCAGCACTGCCCGTCGTCTGCAACAAACACAACGAGGTGCGGGCATAGCCCATTCAGGGGTGAGTATAACGATACTCATTAGGGACCCTGAGACCCTCAAGGTCTCTCTAAAACCAACATGGATAACCACAAAGAAGATCTCAACAGATAACCTCTACTTAGGTATATGCCCATGCATATACCTAAGTTATCAAGTAACTCATCTCAATCATGAGGAAACACAACGATTATGAAATCAATGGATAACCACTACCCAGGTATATGCCCATACATATACCTAAGTTATCAAGTAACCCATCTCAATCATGAGGAAACACAAAGGTCATAGACTCGGCTCAAACTAGTATTTTCATTATCGAAACCATAACTGCTGAATTGCCCCGTCTCTGGAGTGTACATTGGTCCTCTCATGACTCCAAGGTACTGCTCACTAATCCAAGTCTCTGAGGTACTCCTCATGTTGAGTACTGCGGGTCTGCTGCCAAATACCGGGCGCTCTGTCCGCTGTGGGTCTGCCGCCAAATACCGGGCACTCCCCCAAATAGCCTATAGAGGTACTCCTCCGGTAGAGTACCGCGGGTCTGATGCCAACTACCAGGTGCTCCGTCCTCCGTGGGTCTGCCGCCAAATCTCGGGCGCTCCATCCACTGGGCTAGTCGACTCACTCCAAGTCGAGTCGGTCAAGCAGTCGTCAGGTCTCAGTCATCAACACGGTCTCCGTACTCCGCACGCTCGTCTCTGGGAGGGTCCGCTCCATGAGCTACAGGTCGATACTCCAAGTATCTCAAAGTCCCACTAAGAAGTATCTCAATGTACCGCCTCATCATAGGGGTCTCAACGCAACAGACGGCGCGTCAATCAGACGCTCGGTCTGTGAGTTATTAGCCTTTTCGTCCCAGGGGCCCGGTTGGTTTCGTGATCGAACCAACCCGGCCGTATCTCAAATGTACCCCGAACTCTCATAGGGTATACTCATAGGGACCATTTCTCAACGTGATCACCAACGCCGCTAATGGTTCTTCAAACGGACGTCCAGTCTGAAAGATATCAGCTTTTCCGTTCTAGGGGCCCGGTTGGATTTCGGGTACGATCCAACCTAGAAACTATCCAACCGCAACCAAAACTCAGGCGAAGTATGCCAAAAGTTCCGTCTCATCAAGAGTAATTCAACGAGACAGACGATGCATCAGTGGGATGCTCGGTCTGTGAGTTATTGGCTTTTTCGTTCCAGGGCCCCGGTTGATTTAATGAGGGAACCAACCCGACCACACTCCGACGGCGTCCGAACCTCAAGCGGAGTAATCCAAAAGACCCGTCTCACTTAGAGGAATCCTTCAAAGTCGACGGCACATAAATCGGACGTCCGGAGCTCAAGATAAAAGCGTTTCCGCTCCGCGGGCCCGGTTGGTTTCGTATCCGAACCAACCCGGCCGAACCCAAAGTATTCCGAAACCTTGAGTACGATATACCGAAATGCCTTTCTTGATCCAAGGATCGCATCGCCGCTGACGGTGCGTCGATCGGAGGTCTACAGCTCAAGATATGAGTGAAAGACCGTGAGGGGTCTGAAAACGGGGGTTTCGGGCCTGGACCGACCCGGCCCGAACCGGGTCGACCCGACCCGGGTGCGGGTTCGACCCGGCCGGTGCGGCCCGTCAGCCAGGGGTTCGGCCGAACGACCGAACCGTGTGGGGCGGGGGGGGGGGGGGGGGGGCTGCCTCCACGTGAAGAGTCGCGGCCCCGCGTGGGGCCGCCCGTGCCAGCGGATGCGGCATCCGGCACCATCCCGCCGCTCCCCTCCGGTCCCGCGTGTTCGCAGGACGGCGCTCTGCCGCCGCCGCCCCCGACCACCGGCGCCGATGCACCGGTGTGGCGCACCGGCAGGGGCTTCTGCGGACCACCGGACGCGCTCCGGTGGTCAGATTCGTCTGCGGTCTTCTCCAGTGGTCATCCCAGGATAAGCCTTCGCTGCAAATATCCCACAATGCCCGTGCGGCTTCGTTTTCTGTTGGCCGTCAATCCGCACGTCAATTAACAAATCGCGCCGTCTTCGTGGTTCTTCGGTGCGACGCGATGGCGCCGCACCCTTTCGTCGTGGCCCGACTCCATCCGCGAATGTCTTCGGGTTTCTCCGACATGGCACTACGGCATCGCGTCCTTGTTCATTTTCACGGTGGGACGCAACGACGCCACGCATTCCTTGCCGCACGATTCCGCACGATGTGACGGTACCGCGCTATTCCCGTTTTAATCCACAAAAGAAACCAACATGGATAAGGAGGAGGGTCGGCCGTGTTTGTGCGGTCCGAACCCCCTCTCATTAAATGATAGCATTTGGTCATATTTCACGAAGAACGTCAAGGTATTAATCACGAACAAATTAAAATAAACAAACCCCTACAGTTTTCCAGCAAACAAGAATTCCCAACCCGCAAAATATTCTTCACGGATCAACTTGATGTTTAGTTGATCCGCGTTCTTTGATTTAGAAGCAAGTAACTTGGGGTTTATTAATATTCACAAAAACAATTCCCTACCTTGATGTTGCTTGAATGGAGGTTCGTCGAACGAGGATTCGACGCGGGAAGAGACGTCGCAGAAGGAGATGTTGCGGAAGGAGACGTCGCGGGAGAAGCATCGCGGTATACGGCGTCGCGTAGTCGTTCTCCAAGGACTCGGCGTTCTTCGACGAAGTTCGATGCGTTCTTCACGTTCTTCGTGTTCTTTAATGAAGAAGATGAAGAACTTCTTGTTTCCTTTAGATTTTATCCCCAAACCTCCCAAGCAACAAATCCCCCAATTAAAATAAGTCCCTTACTTATTTTATTAACACAACTTATGGTTTGAAATTCAAGAGTTTTAAATTCAAACACTCACATTAAACACACTTCATTAATAACATAAGTTATCAAAACATAAGTTATCAAATTAAAATGTGAGTTGAGGGAGTTAAGGAATATGAAGGGTTGGGGTTTGTGTGGGCCCCACCACCCTCATAACCTCCCTTGGGAAGTTGGGTAGTTACCCAACTTCCACCCAAAGCCTTAAACCACTTAAAGAAAAATAAAAATTGTAGTTAAATTATAAAATAAACTTCCACAATTTTTATCATCTTCTCACGTGAAAATGCAATTCCATATCAGGTGTTCCTAAGAAATTACCGGCATTGCGGTTTCATCGGTGCCCTCAAGAATTTGATTCTGAGCACCAGTTCAAAAGTTAGAAAAACCCGCTTGTCCGTTTACTGAACGTACTCGGGCCAAACTTCGGAAAATGATTCCGAGCACACCGAGCCTCAGAATCAGGCGCCGCCAGAAACCGCGTTCTTGTAAAATTCCAAAGAAAATTAAGAAAAAATTTTCCTTGAAATTTCCGGGTATGTACATTACTCCCACCTTAGGGATTTACGTCCTCGTAAAGCTTTAACACAAACTAGGGTCACAAAAGCGGTACAGAGCACGCATCTGAGACTCCCGCTCTCATGTACTCACCTGGAGGTTCCCGTACTGCCAGTGAAAGCACACCCGAGGAATCGTCCATCCTCATAGGATCCGCTCCTGTCGATCCTCGATTCCCACTGGAACCTCTATGAAAGTCACCCCATCGCCAAAGTCCAGCTCACCATGGTCGATGATATGCAAGGGGTCGAGCACGTATCTCCTCAGTTGAGATACGTGGAAGTTGTCGTGCACCTAGTTCAACTGAGGTGGATGTGTCAAGCGGTAAACCACTTCGCCTACCCAGCTGGGGACCTAAGAAGGTCCACTGAACTTCCGGGATAACATTCCACCTTGGCCACATCTCCGTAAACCTCGTCGAGGTGAAACCCGTATAAGGACGTGATCGTCATCCTCGAAATCTAGAGGCCTCCAAGTTCTGTCAGCATAAGGATTCTATTGGCCCTGTGCTGTCCTCATCCGCTCTTGGGTGACATGGACCTTATCTAGTCTCACAAGAGCTACTATGATTTCTTCTTTACTGATAAGAGAAATCTGGTCTCATCCCCTGGATGAACCACATTCATTTCCTAATACAGTCAATCCTGACATGAATGATGCATTCATGCCATGTATGATGTCGTAAGGCCTCGACGTAACTACCAAGAGATCCAACTTTCACTCTCGCCTCCAAGGGTCGAGTCACACTGTCGGCATCAGTGTGAGGTCACTAGGTCTCCTCCAGTAGAAATATCTAATGTGAGGGTCAAGTCAATAGTTTTAACCAGGACCACTCAGTATCAACCAAACAAAAGCACAGGAAAGAAAATATCACAAAGATAAGTTTCTTTTTATTATTGCAGCTCATAGTACAAAGACACGAAGCAACTACAAACAAACATCAAAAAAACTAGAAGCAACAGGATCAATAGCCTCCAGGTCTGGAGCTAGTCCCGCTCCTATCCATCTGCTTCCGGAGCTCCATGACCATAGGCCTCAGCTGCCTGAAGCTGAGCTCTCCCATGTCCTCCTGTCCCCTGCGGTCGGGGTGGGCCTCCTAGTGGTGGTGGTGGCAACACCCCGAAGCATCGTCCACCTCCAGCTGCATGGCCGACTCCTATTCCATGGCCTCCTTATCCTTACGGTCTACCCTGATCGAACCTCTGCCTCTGGCTGGGAGGTTCTTCATTTAACTGTTGGTCATCTGCATGGCGGGTCGGACAGTCATGTGACCAATTCTGCCACAGGAGTAACACTGTCCACTCTCGGCACGACTGGCTTTGAATCCACCCAGGTTCCCCCGCACAACTGACCCTGAGTCGTGCAGTCGGCCACCGGTAGGTCTGGTCCTCTTGGACCTTTGCGTCATCTGTCTACTGCCTACTGCAGAAGACTCTGCTGCAAGCCGGCTAGTGGTGGGTCCTGCTGCTGGAGACTGCTCAGCAAGGAAACTCTCCACTAAGATAGGTCTCTCCAACACCCCTGTCTGCATTGGAATGTTGTGAGAAACAACAGAAGCTCTAATCTCTCGCCTGAGCCACTGCTTGAAGGTTCGGGCCCTGAAGAACGGGTCTCGTACCATATCTGTGGATTAGCGCGAGTGGTCTGTGAACCTTGCTGAATACTGTGCCACTGTCATGCTGCCCTGCCGCAGCTGAAGTAGCTTCTGTATACGCACCGCTCGAAGGGTGGCTGGTACAAACTCTGCCCGAAATAGGCTCTCGAAGTCTTCCCATAGAAGTGTCACTTCGTCATGCATCTGGAGCATCAGGCTCCACCATCTGCCTGCTGCTTCCTGAAGAATGCTGGCAGCAAGGATCACCATGAAGTCTGCTGGTGTCCCCACTAGCCTGAAGACTCTCACCACAGCCTCCATCCAATCTTCAGCCACCTGCGGGTCCGTCTCTCCCCTGAACCTGGGTGGCCTCTGGCACTGGAACTCGTGCAGTGCGCTCAAGCGACGTGCACCCTCTGCTGCTGGGGCTTGTGGCATCGGTGGCCCAACGGGTAGTAGTACCGCTGGTGCCTCCACTGGTGCCTCAACTGGAATAGAGCCCTGTATTGAGGCCACGTCGTTCGGTGGGCTGTTAGTACGAACAACTCTGGGGGCTCTAGCTGGTCGTCCGCAGGGAGGCATCCTGAAAGAAAGAAACATGACACGGACAAAAGATTATACCTGGTGAGATGACCTGGTTTGATCTGACAGAAAACTTCTGGAAACACACATGCAATTAGTTTTTTTGTGCATAAAGTCAAGAATCAGTTGTCAGGGTCCTGGTGTATGGATACGTCGGCCGCCCACACCAACACTGGACTCCCTGAACTGAAAACCACACTCGGTACTCTTAACACAATTGCTTCACAGAAAGAAAATATCAGAGTTATATGTTCTGTGGTAGAACCGATTCCTTTGATACCAATTTGTCACGACCCCCCACGGGGCCCGTGCCGTGACTACCCCAAGCCCGCCTTCCATTGGTCAGGGGATGGCGACTAGCACCAAAGGCATAAATCCCGATAACTGCGAAGGCATTGCCTTTATAAAGTAAACAAAACACCACAGAGTACAAGCGAAAGTAAAACACTAAGTACAAAGAGAAGTGCTGAAAAGTAAATGGGCCAGAATACAAACCCAACTGAAAGTATAACTACAACTGAAAAAAAAGTACAACAGAAAAAGGCAACAGTTGGAAGAACAAAAGCGGCTCCTGGGACGTCCACCTCGGATCCTACCTGAAGGTTAGGTACAGATGGCTCAACTCCAGGATCGTCCACCACAGATCCTACCTGAAGCGTAGGTACAGATAGCCTCCACAATGCTCTTTCCCGTCAACCTCCTCCAAGTGTCGTCTCACCGTGAATTCCACCTCCGGATACTAACTCGTCGTGTAGTCCACCTCCGGGTACCGTCCTGTCCTCGAACACTCGGCCTCCGTCAGCACTGCCCGTCATCTGCAACCAACACAACAAGGTGCGGGCATAACCCGTGTAGGGGTGAGTATAACGATACTCAGTAGGGACCTCGAGACCCTCAAGGTATCACTAAAACCAACAAGGATAACCACAAAGAAGATCTCAACAGATAAACTCTACTTAGGTATATGCCCATACATATACCTAAGTTATCAAGTAACCCATCTCAATCATGAGAAAACACAAAGATTATGCAATCAATGGATAACCACTACCTAGGTATATGCCCATACATATACCTAATTTATCAAGTGACCCATATCAATCATGAGACAAACACAAGGTAATAGACTCAGCTCAAACCAGAATATTCATTATCAAAACCGTAACTACTGAAGAGCCCCGTCTCTGGAGTGTACAGTGGTCCTGTCAGGACTTTGAGGTACTGCTCACTAATTCAAGTCTCTGAGGTACTCCTCCTGTCGAGTACCGCGGGTCTGCTGCCAAATACTGGGCGCTCCATCCGTTGTGGGTCTGCCGCCAAATACCAGGCGCTCCCCCTAATTGCCTACAGAGGTACACCTCCGGTCGAGTACTGTGGGTCTGCTGCCAACTACAAGGCGCTCCGTCCGCCGCGGGTCTGCCACCAAATACTAGGCGCTCCGTCCACTGGGCTAGTCGACTCACTCCATGTCGAGTCGGTCAAGCAGTCGTCAGGTCTCAGTCGTCTACACGGTCTTCATACTCCGCGCGCTCGTTTCTAGGAGGGTCCGCTCCACGAGCTACAGGTCGATACTCCAAGTATCTCAAAGTCCCACAAAGAAGTATCTTAAAGTACCGCCTCGTCATAGGGGTCTCAATGCAACAGACGGCGCGTCAATCGGACGCCCGGTCTGTGAGTTATTAGCCTTTTCGTCCTAGGGGCCCGGTTGGTTTTGTGAGCGAACCAACCCGGCCGTATCTCAACTGTACCCCGAACTCTCATAGGGTATACTCATAGGGACCGTTTCTCAACGTGATCACCAACGCCACTGACGGTTCTTCAAACGGACGTCCGGTCTGAAAGATATCAGCTTTTCCGTTCCAGGGGCCCGGTTGGATTTCGGGTACGATCCAACCTGGCCACTCTCCAACAGCAACCAAAACTCAGGTGAAGTATGCCAAAAGTTCCACCTCACCAAGAGGAATTCAACGAGACAAACAGCGCATCAATCGGACGCTCGGTCTGTGAGTTATTGGGTTTTTTGTTTCCAGGGCCCCGGTTGGTTTCGTGAGCGAACCAACCCGACCGCACTCCGACGACATCCAAACCTCGAGCGAAGTAATCCAAAAGACCCGTATCACTTATAGGAATCCATCAAAGTCGATGGCACGTCAATCGAACGTCCGGAGCTCAAGATATAAGAGTTTCCGCTTCGAGGGCCCGGTTGGTTTCGTATCCGAACCAACGCAGCCGAACCCAAAGTATTCCAAAACCTTAATTGTGATATACCGAAACGACAGTCTTGATCCAAGGATCACATCGCCGCTGACGGTGCGTCGATCGGAGGTCTAATGCTAATGATATGAGCGAAAAACCGTGAGGGGTCCGAAAACGGGGGTTTCGGGCCCGGACTGACCCGGCCCGAGACCCCCTGGTTCGGCCCGAACAGGGTCGGTGCGGGTCCGACCCGGCCGGCGCGGCGCGGCCCGGCTGGGCGCGGCCCGGCCCGGTCTGCCCAAGCCGGCCTAGCTCGGCCGGGGGTTCGGCCGAACGGCCGAACCATGCGGGGGGGGGGGGGGCGCTGCCCCCGCGTGAAGAGCCGCGGCCCCGCGTGGGGTCGCCCGTGCCAGCGACGCGGCATCCGGCAGCGTCCCGCCACTCCCCTCCAGCCCCGCGCGTTCGTTGCAGTCTTCTCTAGTGGTCATCCCAGGATCCGACCTTCGCTGCAAAGATCCCACAACGCCCGTGCGGCTTCGTTTGTCGTCGCCCATCAATCCGCATGTCAGTTAACAAATCGCGTCGTCTTCGTGGTTCTCCAGCGCGACTCGATGGCGCCACACCCCTTCTCCGTGGTCCGACTCTGTCAGTGGATGACTTCGGGTTTCTCCGACGCGGCGCGATGACGTCGCGTCCTTGTTCGTTTTCACGGCGTGGCGCGATGACGCCGTGCATTCCTTGTCGCACGATTCCGCACGCTGCGACGGCACCGCGCTATTCCCGTTTTAATACACAAAAGAAACCAACATGGATAAGTAGGAGGGTCGGCTGTGTTTGTGCGGTCCGAACCCCCTCTCGATAAATGATATCATTTTGTCATATTTCACGAAGAACGTCAAGGTAATAATCACGAACAAATTAAAATAAATAAACCCCTACAATTTTCCCACAAACAAGAATTCCCAACCTGAAACATATTCTTCGCGGATCAACTTGATGATTAGTTGATCCGCGTTCTTTGATTTAGAAGGAAGTAACATGAGGTTTATTAATATTCACAAAAACAATTCCCTACCTCGACGTTGCTTGAACGGAGGTTCGCCGAACGAGGATTCATCGCGGGAAGAGATGTCGGGGAAGGAGATGTTGCGGAAGGAGACGTCGCGGAAGAAGCTTCGCAGTATACAACGTCACGTAGTCGGTCTCCGAGGACTCAACGTTCTTCGACGGAGTTAGATGTGTTCTTCATGTTTTTTGACGAAGAAGATGAAGAACTTCTAGCTTCCTTTAGATTTTCTCACCAAACCTCCCAATCAACAAATCCCCAAAATAAAATAAGTCCCTTACTTATTTTATTATCACAACATAAGGATTGAAATTCAAGAGTTTGAAATTCAAACACTCACATTAAACACACTTCGTTAATAACATAAGTTATCAAAACTTAAGTTATCAAATTAAAATGTGAGTTGAGGGAGTTAAGGAATATAAAGGGTTGGGGTTCGTGTGGACCCCACCACCCTCATAACCTCCCTTGAGAAGTTGGGTAGTTACCCAACTTCCAGCCAAAGCCTTAAACCACTTAAAGAAAAATAAAAATTGTAGCTAAATTATAAAATAAACTTCCACAATTTTTATCATCTTCTCACGTGAAAACACAATTCCGAATCAGGTGTTCCAAAGCAATTACCGGCGTTGCGGTTTCATCGGTGCCCTCAGAATTTGATTCTGAGAACCAGTTCAAAAGTTAGAAAAACCCACTCGTTCGTTCACTGAACATACCTGAGCCAAACTTTGTAAAATGATTCTGGGCATACCGGGCCTCGGAATCAGGCGCCGTCATAAACTGCGTTCTTGTAAAATTTCAAACAAAATTAAGAAAAAATTTCCTTGAAATTTCTAGGTCTTTACAAATGACTCCAATTAATTTCATTGAAAATACATATGTATTATGTATCTATTTTGACCTAAAATAAAATAAAATAAAATAAAAAATTATTTAAATAAAAAATTCAGCTTTAACCAATAACGCAATGTTTTCCACTATTCATCAAAAATTGAATGTTTTCAGAAAAATAACAAAGATTTACCCCAATATAATTTCGGAATTCCAAATTAAAAAAGGAAGTATATTTTACCAAATTAAAATCATTGAAGTTTCATTTATTAATTGAAAATTAATTCCCCTTGTCAAAACCAAATAGTGTGTTTTTAAAAGTAAAAACTGTCAAAAGATTGACATGTGTTTATGTAAAATTTAAATGTGAAATTACTTATAGTGACCTAAATTGTATTAAATGATAAAAACATAATCTAATTATACTTAAAAACCACTCAAATTCATAATATACCACTATAAATTATTTTACTTAAAAAAATTGTTTTCAATTAAAACATAGTATTTTTCCCTATTCATCAAAATATGAAAGTTATCAGAAAAGTACAAATAATTTATCCAAATTAAATTTTTGTGTCCCTATTTTAAATAATAATTTAATTTTATTAAATTGAATATATTAATGTGTCAAATATTGGTTTTTAAATGTTTCTCCATTAAAAGGCTGTAAAATTTTATTTTTTGAAAAATACTTCTTTTATCTAAAAAATGAATTTTTTCTTATATAATGTCTATGAAACACATAAAATGGATTATAAGATTATATGGAGTATATAAAAGAAAAAATTCAATTAATACTATTCATAACCTCTTTTGAACGACTAGTTTGGTAAGTTGTGGTGCGCTTGAACTCAGTGTTGTGTGTAACGCAAGCTATTGAATAACTTTATTGAGATAATGTACTATGAAATCTTGGGATGATACAAATCTTTCTAATCGAATTGTAACCTTACTTAAAAAATTATAAATAAAATTCATATATCATATAAGTGAAAATATTATATATTTATATCATGAATGAAGTTTATAAATATTTAGAAAATGATAAATTTAGTATTGGTATTTTTTGTGACACATAAATGTTTATTAAAAATTTTATAAATAAGATAATGATTTAAAAGAAAATTTTTCTGCATAAAATATATTCATAAATTAATATTTTGTTGGCTTTTTATTATGAGATAATTTTATTTGACCTTAATTAATTTTTTAAACTGTTATAAAAATCATTTATGATTTAGAAATGGGTATTTTTCAAATAAATGATGGTTTTAATTAAAATCTAAAATTTTCATATATAAAAAATTATTTTCAAAAAAATGGACTTCATTTTTGAATTCTGCATGTTGAAAAATGGTTAGGTTTAATTTTTTGGATTTTTTTGAAATACTTAAATTTTTGGTGAATAGTAAAATACGGTATTTAACAAACACATGATTTATTGAGTCATAGATGATATGTGGCTGATGTAAGACCATAATCTTAAAATATCCTTAATTATTTTAATAACTTTGGTGATAAATCTCAAAATATTCATATTATTGAGACAAAATAATAAACAAATTTAAAAAAATATTCGAAAAACACCCCTCTCCTCTACTATATATACCACCCATCACCTTCTATTCTCCTCACACCTCAAATCCTGGTAGCCAATTTATTTTCTACCCAATTACCTTACCATTCCTATTACCCACATCTAAGAACATTTGTTCAGACCAAAAGTTCAAAACCAAGTTCTTTAAGGAGGTTCTGAAGGAGGGGAATTCAAGAGGTAAAATCGTCTTTCTTTGTCTTTTATTTTATTTTCAATTTATTTATTTTTTATTTTTTTTATTCTATCATAACATTCCCTCATCCAAGTGAAAAGATAACTCCAGTATCTTACATGTATAGAAATTATATTGTGTTAATTTAATTTCCATAAGCAAACCTATCCTCTTCTCCTCTAATTCTAAAAAAATTAAAACATCATCCGTGATGTGTCGATTTATCGATATCATGGATGATGTGTTTTAATTTTCGTTTACCAACATCAAGTCTGGTCATAAAACCATTATTATGGTTAAAATAAAATATTATTATACATATTATAAGTTATATAATGTTCTGGTAATGATATATAAACATGATATTAAATAAAATGATACAAGTTTGTGATGTCCATAAAAACTAGCAAAAAAAATGAAATCATTTTAATTATTGTTTTATGTAATTATTCATTCTCAAAGAAAAGAATGATATATGTTATCAATTAAAATTATGTAAAAAAATTAATAATATTTCTTTTTAACTTATGGAGTTTTTCTTTCATTCGAAAAAAAATCCATAATGGACCAACCGTGGAAATCATGAAATAAACACGCTAGAAACAACGAGAATAAGATGCTATTATTAATAAATGGGTGGAAATTTGTTATAAAAAGATAACATAAGTTATTATAGATATGAATATATTTATATAGTATGTTAATAAAATTATTTAACCCATTATATATGAGTTTTGAGCATTTTTTATGTAAGAAAAACTCAAGGTATTGTACTTTCCTTAAAAAAACCTTTTTAAATTTCAACTTTTACAAAATTGAAAAGGATTATTTTTATGATGAAATTATTCATGTTTTATATTTATGTTCTGGTCCTTGGGAATTTTTTATTATGAAGGTTTTGACCTTTATCTCCCTCTAATTCATTGGGAATGTTTATGTTTGAAGTTTATAGTAAGGGTTATTCCTAGTGTATCTAAGATGGTTACATCATAAGGTAGCCGTGATGGTTACATTGTAAGGTAGTCATGAGGGTTGCAAATAATATAGTATCCAATAGAGTTAAAATATTATGTAATTAATTTTCCAAGTTACATATATGGTTTTATTTATGGTATTTTAAATTTTATTTAATATCATGTTTTCACAAAGTATATATATATTTTTTATAAGGTTGGCACCGAATCCTCATTTTATTATTAATGAAATGAAAATACCTCTCTTAACTAGGTAGAGGGAGACCCATTACATAACCCAAAGTCTTAGTGGGCTTGTAGCCCATTACATAGCCAGTAGTCCCAAATTTTAGGGCCAATGCCCAATATGTGAATAGTAACCCACCTGCTATAGTACCACATCATACCGCCACCACTACAGTGCCCTACTGACACTACAGTACTCACTGGTCTATAGTGCCTCTGCTACTACAATACCGCTACATTACATCAAGGGTTAGAAGTATATATTGTGAAAATGAATTTATACGTGTATAAATATTCATGAACTAACATTTTACACTCTTATTTTTATTTCCCTTATTGAATTTTGTTTATGATCCAATGTTTTAAAAAATCATAGGGATTATGTATGGGTAAGAGGAAAAAAGAATAAAATATGAATGTTGTAATGAATTCTTGTTTTATTAAAAAAATTACTATAGAAGAAATGGACACTATTTAGAGTTATCCACATTATATTCTTGTGGGTTGTTATTTAAGAAATGACCAAATTCTTTAAACCCATAACATAAAATATCAGGGGAATGTAATAAGTGTATTCTAGTTGAATTAACTAGATTATGTAATGTTAATGGATTATCTATATAGTTGGTATCAAAGCACAATTTTGATAACTTTAGGGGCCATGACGATGTTAATAGAATAATGTAATTTTTTTACTCTATGGTTAATGTGAAATGATATAGAATTTAAATATTACTATGTTTCTTCATCTAATATATGTATATTCAAAATGGTTTTCCATAGAAGAAATAGGGAAGATGGAGTAGGAAGGCACTGAGAGGACAATATCTTTCCGAATCCTCATCCTAGAATGGTTTTGATTGGAACTGAGAAGTGTTTAACAATAATTGATAATTTGAAATAGGACATAAACGAAAGTGGTATCTATGAAAGAAAAAATTCATATCTAAAAAAATGGATAATGATGATAGTGGAACATTTTATGAGGAATATCCCACCTGATTTCAGTGGATATTCTACCATAGTGGAGGCTTAAGGGTGGATTAAAGTCCTTGAAAATATATTTGATGTCATGGGGTTTTCAGATATTTTAAAGAATATTCTTTCTATTTAGGTTTTTAGGTGAATCAGAATAATGGTGTTCAAAAACCAAGAATATTGGAGATAATATGGAGATCCATGCTTTGGAATGGGATGAATTTAATAATATTTTACTTGAAAAATATTTTCCTAAGGTGGTTTGAATTAGGATGGATGTCTGATTCCATGAATTGAAATAAAATGTGGAAGATTCAGTGGATGTTTTTTAAGAAACTTTCACCAGATTAAAAATGTATTCTCTAAATATTATTTTGGATCTTGATAGTAAAATCAATCACTTTTAATCAGGAATGAAGCTGAGATACCAAAGGGAGTTTTCCAACTATGAATTCATATGTTTTTGGAAACATGTTCTATGTGTTGAGAGGGAACAAATACCGTTTTTAGATGATCAAATGTGTTTAAAAAAGCATAAGAATAGGTCTATATGAAATGAAATGGTTAATAGTCAATCAATGAAATCTTAAGGTAAGAAAATTTAGATTCCAATTTGTGGGAAGTATGGTATAAATAATCATGGGGAATTCCTTATAAAATCGGAGAAGTGTTTTCGATGAGGTATGTTTCTACATATGATGTGATATTTCAATGATAATGATGTTAGTGACATTATGTTTAAATTTGGTAAGAAAATTGTGAAGTTATTTAAATTTGGTGAGATGGATCATTATGAAAATACCTTTCCAAAGAAGTATCTGAATGATGGGAAGAAGCCAGATTATAAGAAGAAATGTACAGTGAAATCCTTTATGACTACTTCGGTAGATTTTGGCCCATCCAATTAAGTGTTATCAAGTAATTTAATATTCTACTCAAATATTTATAATTTCATGTTTTATATAGGGTATACACATTCCTTTATTTCTAAGAGAAATTTTCAGGTAATTTTTTAATTTAACATCATGAAATTAAACACGATCTTATGGTTAAAACACTAGGGGAAAATGTTAGGTCAAAAAAACATTTTCAGAATCTTACTTTTTTTGTCTATAAAAAGACATTACCTCCAAAACTGGTTGTTTTTATTATAGTAGAGTTTTATGTTATTCTAGGTATGGAATGGATTTCATTTTATCATGCTAAGATTTATTATAGATCTAAAGATTTTTGTTTCATAAAATGTTTTTGTTTTTATATAAGAATGAACCCATACCATTGATAAGATATTGAGATACTAAGAAACTATAAAAATATGGAAATGAAAGTTATATTGCTCATATTATTTAATACAAGGGAACTATCTAGATTAATGATGGGTGGTGGTAAATGAATACCTAGATGTTTTTCATGATGATTTTCCCAGTGGTATACCCGATTGAGAAGTTGAATATACTATTTACTTGGTTCCCAATTCTAAGAAAAATTGTAAAAACCCTTATCAAATGGATCAAGTGGAACTTATAAAATTTAAAAACGTAGTTTTAGGATTTTCTTGATAAATGTTTCACTCATCTGAGAACTTTACAATGGGGTGCTCATGTTTTTTCATTAAAAAGAATGATGGCTCAATGAGACTTTGAATTGATTATAGATATTTTAATAACATTACTATTAAGAATAAGTACCCATTACCTCATATCAATGACTTGTTGATCATATACAGATAGATACATATTTTTTCAAGATTGACTTGAGATATGGGTACCATCAGTTGAAGGAGAAGGGGGATGAAATTATAAAAATAGCTTTCTATACTAGATTTGGACATTATTAGTTTGTTTTTTAGTAATTTGGTTTGAAAAATTTTCATATTTTTTATGGATATTATTAATATAATCTTCCATGAATATTTTGATAAGTTTGATGTTGTTTTTTTATGATATTTTTGTGTTTTCAAAAAGTTTTGAAGATCATGAAAAACTGATATGGATTGTTTTGGAAACACACAATGAAAAGAAGTTACAATGGAAATTTAGAAAACTTAATTTTTGGTTGAAATAGATTTCATTTCCTATTAAAATAGTAAATATGGATGGTATAGTAGTTGATCTATCCAGAAAAAGTGGTTGGTGAATAAAAATGAACTGGAACATTTACTGGGATTCATAATTTTCTTCGATTTTTAGGATATTACCAATAATTTTTTAATAACATTGCACAATTATCTATCCCATTAACTAAGTTAACAAGAAGGTGATAAATTTATTTGGATAAAATAATGTGTTGTTTTCTTATAGGAACTGAATTGGAGATTGGTGAATTCACCTGTTTTGGACCTACTATCTTGAAATGGTGATTTTATCATCTATAATGATGCTTCATTGAAGGGACATGGTTGTATTATGATACTGAATGATCAGGAAATTGATTAAGATTAAAAAAAACTAGAATCTCAGGAGTTAAATTATACCACATGTGATTTGTATTTATCAGTTATGGGTCTCTCTTTAAAATTTTTGAGTCATCATTTATATGGATCCAAATGGGAAATATTTACTAACCACAAATGATTGAATTATATATTTACATAGAAATAATTAAACATGAGGTAGATAAGATTAATGTAAATGATAAAGGATTATAATTTTATGATCAATTACCATATACTAAAGGTGATTAAATTTTCATACGACTTGAGTAAAAAAATGTACATCATTAACCATGTTATGTTTGGAACATGACCCCTTGATTAATGATTTGATGAATTTTGTCATGGAAGTTGTTGATTTTGGAAAACAATCTATTTTCTTGTAGGTGTTACTGAATCCATATCTATCAGAATGAATTATAAAAGCACATTAGGATGACTATGAGTTACAAAAAAAGGTAGACTTGGTTATGGAAGGTAAGTTTCTATAATTTAACATTGTTAATGACTGTGTTTTGTGATTTGGGAAGATATTATGTGTTCCTTGTGATTTTATAATAAGGAAATAATTGTTATGTGAAACTTATAGTTCTCCGTTATTAGTTCATCCTGGAAGCACAAAGATGGATAATGGATTTCGATAGTTTTATGAGGTGGGATAGAATGAAAATATATATTGATTATTTTAGGATGAAAATTTAGACATATCAATAGGAAAAAGCAGAGAAGATACTACCAAAGGGGATGCTTAATATTTTTCTAGTTCCAGAGTGGAAATGTAAAAATATATCCATGGTGTTCATGGTGGGACTACTAAAGACTTCTTGAAGTAAAAAAGTGATTTGGTTTTTTTTCATTAACTAGATAAATCTACACGTTTAATTCCTATTAGAGACACTCTTCCTCTAGATCAACTTTCTAAAATGTACCTCAAATGCATTTTTTGGTTAAATGGACTTCTTCTCTCAATTGTATCTTACCACAATCCCAAGTTCAGTTTTATCTTCTGGAAAGGCCATTATAAGTCATTAGGAATTTAATTAAATTTTAGCATATCCTTTTATCCTTAATAAGATGAACAAACTGAGAAAAATATTCAAAAATTGGAGGATATTATTCAAGCTTGTTCAATGGATTAACAAGGAAGTTGAGATCATCATTTTTTAGTTGAGTTTTCTTATAATAACATTTTTATTATAGTATACATATTCCACCTGTCGAGGCATTATATGGAAAGTGGGGTTGAACTCCAGTATTTTAGGATGAAGTTGGGGAATATATGTTCATTAGACCAGAATTTATAGAGGAGGTGGTTGAGAAAATGAAAATGATCCAATAACATATATGAACATCTCAGATAAGGAATAAAAGTTATTCATACAACTAGAGGAAAGATATTTATTTTGAGGTAGGTGATAATGTTTTACTTAGAATCTAAGATTGGAAAAGTGTTATGTGTTTGGGTATTAAAGAAAATATATGTCCATGGTTTATTGAACCTTTTTAAATCTTGGAGAATGTTGGACTAGTTTCCTACCAAGTAGACTTACCGCCAAGTTTATCTTATGTACATAATGTTTTTCATGTTTTAATGTTAATAAAGTATTGGCTAGATTAATCTCATGTTTGGAGCCTAGAAGAAGTCCAACTAGAAGAGAACATATCTTATGAAGAGAAACTTATTCAGATTGTTGATTGTAGAGAGAAATTAATTCTGAATAATGTAATTCCCTGGTAAAGGTTTTTTTGGAGAAACCACATGGTTGAAGTTGCAATATGAAAATATGAAAATGTTATGAGGAAAGTGTATCCTCACTTGTTTAATAATTGAATAAAAATTGTTAGGATAAAATTTTGCAAAGGTGTGGTGAATGTAACTACCCAAGCACTTGTAACATATTTTTTTTCATTCTACAAATAAATAGTAAAATTCATTAAAAATGTAAAATGAAATAAGGAATATATATTGATGGAAAAATAACAAGTCCTTAGGAATAGTATCTTGACCCCTAGGAATAGTAATCTTTCCAATAGAATAGTAACCTCACCTAATAAAGTATAAATAAAATTCATGTATCTTATAAGTGAAAATATGATATATTTATTTCATGGATTAATGAAGTAGATGTTTTTAAAATGATAAATAAAATTTTGGTATTTTTGTGACACATAAATTGTTATTTACAATTTAATAATTAAGATAGTGATTTAAATGAAAATTTATCTTTATATAATAGGTTAATAAATTAATATTTTTTTGTCTTATGATTATAAAATAATATTATTACACCTTTAAGGTTTAATAAAATCTTTTATAATTTTATAATTGGTATTTTTCAAATAAATTATGATTTTAAATAAACATTGTATTTATCATATATAGAGCATTATTTTTAAGAAATGGATTTTATTTTTTAATTAAAAACATAAAAAATGTTTAGGGTATTTTTTTGGATTTTTATGAAATACTTGAATTTTTTTGAATAGTAAAATACAGTAATTTATGGTATTTATAAAATAAAATATTTATTGAGTCATAAATGATCTCTAAAAGATGTAATATCATATTATCAAACTCTACTTTATTATTTTTAAATATTTGTTGATAATTCTCAAACTATTCATAGTCATGAGACAAAATAATAAACTAATGAATAAACTATTCAAAAACACCCCTCTCCTCAACTATAAATACCACCCGTCACAACCTTTTATCATCACATCTCAATGCTTTTTAGATTTTTTAATTTCTACCAAATTATCTTACAAATAATCTTCCCCAAATCTAGGACCTACTGGTCTCTACAAAAGGCCAAAACTAAGTTCCTTAAGGAGGTTATCAAGGAGAATAATTCAAGAGGTAAAAATCCTCATTCATTTTCTTTTCTTTTATATTCAATTTCTTTTCATTTATTTTATTTTATAATTCTCTCCTCAACTCCCCTCATCCAAGTGACATTATAACTTCATTATCATACATATACTATAATTCTATTTGGTTAATTGAATATCCATCATCAAACCTATCCTCTTCTCCTCTTATTCTAAAAAAATAAAAAAATCGTCCGTGATGTGTCGATTTACCGACATCATGGACAATGTGTTTGCATTATCCTTTTCCTCCTTCAAGGATGGTCATAAAACCATTATTATGGTTAAATAATATTTTATTATACATTATATAAGGTATATAATGTTCTATAACCAATATATACGCATGATATTATATAAAATGATACATGTTCATAATGGTAATAAAAACAATCAAAATAAACTAAATCATATTCATTGATTTGTTTTCTAATTATTAAACCTCATATAAATAAATGATATATGGTATAATTT
This sequence comes from Viscum album, assembly GCA_963277665.1. NCBI lineage: Eukaryota > Viridiplantae > Streptophyta > Magnoliopsida > Santalales > Viscaceae > Viscum > Viscum album. Next base: position 100,837,238 of record OY728153.1, on the reverse strand, counting down.
AGAATTATGGAAACATATAAATTCCATCTCTTTCCACTTCTAGATTTTTTCTCCCATTCGACAAGAAAATCCATAATGAACCAACCATGGAAACCATGAAACTAATGCACCTAAAACAATGGGAATAAGAAAATATTATTAAAAAATGGGATGAAATTTTTTATAAAAATATCATATAAGGTATTTTAGATATGAATATAGTTCTATAATATTTAAATAACACTCTATAAACCATTATATAGTAGGGTTGAACATGTTTGAAGTAAGATGAACTCAAGGTAAGGGACCATCCTTTAAAAAATCATCTTTTAAATTTATAATTTAAAAAAACACAAATGTAATGTTTTTATTATGAAAGTATTCATGTTTCATATTTATATTTAGGTTATTTTTAAAAAATTTATGATAAAATTTTGAAATTATTTATCCCTTGAATTCATTGGGTATGTTTATGTTGGAAGTAGACTATAGGGGTTATTATAGGTGTAACTGTGGTGATTACATCATAAGGTAGCTATGAGGTTTACATTCTAAATCAATAGTGTATCAAGTTTCACATAAAAATGAGTGATTTTGAGATACCTCATGTTTCAGTAAGTCAATAATGTATCAAGTTATCAAAAATTGATATAAATGAAGTGCTCAAACACATTTGAGTGGACCCTATACCCATCTTTAATAGTAAACCAAAGGATTATTCTTACCTATTTATTATAAAATTCATCATTATAATTAATATATATTCTCTAAATGGATTTCTAGGAAATGGGTTGAGCGTCAAGTGTTTTCCCTAATTATTAAAGGGGGATATGAGGATATGGGTTCTAAAATAAAATTAGTGTGATTAGAATTAATCAAAACCAATGCATGATATATTTATGAGAATATGATATCTAATCAAAAAGAATATAAATTAAGGAGTAGAATTACTATCTTTATTTATAGAAATTGTTATCCATTCTATTATTATTGGGAAGGTTTCCAAGGATACAATAGAAAATTTAAAACCCATAAAATATCCCTATCATTTATTATGAAATAATTTTATAATGGACTCACAATAACAGGAAATGAACTTGATGACACAGTAGTTGGAGGTTACTATGAAAAAAAAGTCCCCTAAAATTGAAACATATTTTCAATGTATTACGAATGAATTCACATGAGATAAAAATTAAGGGATGTAAATAAATGAGAAGTGAATAAACTACCATCTATGGGATAAAGTTTTTTTTCCATTTCATGAAAATTTGAAAAACATTGTTCCAATGACATAAGGTATGAAGGAGGAGAAATTAAAATCAAGTAGATAGTATAGGAAAAAGTAGATTTAGTATAATAATTTTGATTTTTTTTGCATTTAAACCTATATTTAAAAGGTAAAATTGAATAAAAAATGATATAATTCAGCTTTAAAGAAAATATATATTCTAAAATCAACCAAAAATATTACGGTGATGGTTTTAACTGATCTTTGTGAAATAAAAATAAACTCTAACTAGTAGGAATTTCTATATATCAGCTTATTAAAACTTAAATTAAAAATATATTTAAGCCAACTTTGAGGGATAATTTCAAAAATTCATGTAAGGATGAATAAATATTAATTTAAATTATAAATCCTAGAAATATAATGTATTTATATTGTACTATTCAAAGAGATCATGTGAATAATGATTCATTATCATATATTTTTCAACAAAACTAGAGGTTTGATGTTGAAAATTTGAAAAAGAAATAATGTATATCAATATAACATAATTTTTATAGAAATAGGTGGAACATTCAGAATGTATAGAAAAGTAAAATTCTTCCATGGACTCATGAGCATCAACACCGAAACTCATTTGAGATATATAAGTGAATTTAAATGATTTGGAGAACCTTTACAGAATTAAATTGAATATTTGATGAAATGATATTGGAATGAAAAGATTCATAAAAACACCAATTATCAGATCCATAACACGAAATTCAATTTATAAAGAATGGGTGCATGGATTTATAAAGTATCATAAAAACACAATCTTGCATCCAAAAATTTAAAACTCAAGGGGAAATTTTGGAAAGGAAAACCGAGATATGAAGTAAGAAGAGATGAAACTCAACAGTTCAATAAACATAATTTAGTTTTTTATATAAATAATCCCAAAAAAGTCTTGTAAATTGAATTTATTTACCCTTAGGAAGCTATAAGTGATCTGTTAGAGGTGGAAGAACCCATTGGAATTTTAGCATTCTTGTAAAATACCAATAAATAGGACCTCAAGTAAGGTTGAAAACAAGAAGCTCTTAATGAGATATTAAATGATAATGAACCTCTATAATCTATATAAGTTAATCAAGATGAAATTGAAAACTAAATTTAGGAAAAATGAAAAAAAATATATATGAAAAATAATTATGGAATAAAAATTTCAAAAGAAGAAAAATCCAATAAGATGGTAAAAAGAAGATGGAATGAAGTGATAATTATTGATGATGAGAAGGAAATTTTTAACACCTATGTATCAACATAAGAAGGATACTTAAAAGTGTATAAAAAATTATAAGTATATATTGGGAGAACAATTTCAGTACAAGTAAAAATAAAATGGAAGTGTTGAGAGGGAAATTAATTTACCATGAAGAATAAGTCAAAGTGAAGTAAAGATACCTTTATGAAATGAAAAAATTGAAGCAATCATAACTCTATTTTATTATATAAATGATAGAACTTTCATGGGTATTTTTATAATAACAATGGTTCCAAGTGTAGTGTAAGCACTAAGATGGGTGATATACCATAGGTTATTTTAAATTTAATAGATCATTCCCAATAGTGTACATAATGTGAACACCAGGGCCAAATTTTTTCCCACAATATTTTGACATATGTAAAACCCCGAACCCTGAGAGGATAGTTTCAGTATAAATCTATATTTAATTTATTTAGACTTTATGAAATGAATAAATTGACTTAGTATCTTAATTTTGTGATTATAATATTGATCAATAAAAAGAACATTTTCAGAATACCGAGGTAGAGCTTCTAGAATCCATTTGTAGAATCACTTTAGAAGTGATCCAACAGTTCTCCTATGATCTTTGAACAACCACTGATGTAATTCATAGTGCTAGAATAGTAGATCAATCGTCTTGTGCTGTTTTTCTTGATCACCCATCCTTCGATCTTAAAGGATTTTTATCCTTCTTGAGAAGATGGAGGAATATGGGTTAAGTGAGGAACTGATTGTTCACAATGATGTTCAATTCTCGATTAACCCTATACAATAGACATAGCTATATATTTTTACCTCTATGGTTTTGGTTAATATATTATTTAATTACATAATGTCCCTTAAATAATATAGTAACCAATATCAAACCCCATTCCATATAATAATAATAATATTTTTCATTTGTATTTTTATGGAGTGATATAACTCATGCAATTATGAATGTTAATTACAAGCTTGAAAATAAATATTCATCACCAGAATCGATCTTTCTCCACTCAAACTCCTCAAAATTTATTGAATACCTAAATACATATTTAATTATATACTCAATTCATCAATATATAAAATAAATATTCTATGTACAATCTAGTGAATAAGTTATTATTAAATATTGAAAAAATCAAATGAATTATTTATTAATTAATAGGTAATTTTTTATTACCTTGTAAATATTAGAAATCAATACAACATTAATAAAATTAATCCTCGGTCTTGGGAATAGTATTTATTATAATTATTAAATAAAAAAATTAATCATTATCAATGAATACACATAGTTTTTTACCATATAGGATTCTTTCTCATTGGCAATAGGCGGTTTATCCTAAATTCCAAGATTACTATCTTACAACGGGTCTAGAGACCTAAGATAAAGAAATTAATGTCACAATTTTGAAAACCACATATAAATGCTCTCTATGTAATATAATCCCTTTGTCATAATATCTCATGAAGTAGGTTACACATCCATATAACCAAAATATATTCTCCATATATATTTCATTTACTATCTAAATCAAACAAATCATTACATGATGGACATGGAATTTATTGTGATGGTTCTATTATGATAAAGGGGAAGAGATATCAACTTCCATGAATATTGGAGGGGTAACTACTTCCTTTATTTATTCATTAATAACACATCACTTGTGACGCACCCAATGTATCCAACTTCTTCTTAATCATTATAACAATTGTTTAAAAAATATATCTAAGTGTTCGTGTAGTAATATGCATTGATAATAATCCTAATGTATACAAACCATTACACATGCTTGTGAATAGGAATATCCAATGAAATGAAAACATGAGGAATTACTACTGATGGGTATGTTATCATAATCCCCCATCTTAGAGATTAACAAGCGTGAACTTCAAGAGAAGAAGTCTCATATGCTTACGAGTACCCTCACTTGAGTGTCATATTTTAAGTGCCCCATCATATAGTACTATCTGACTGTAGAATTATATTTATGAACATTTTCTTCGAATTTCCAAGTTCTCATGGAATGGGGAACCACTATTACCGTATTAATACAACAAATACTCTAGGTAATTATTAAATTAAATACATGAAGAATAAAGAATAATAAGCAATAAGATGTTTTATAAATATTTAAATGTTTGAATATATATGTAATCAAAGTATAATTATCATATTTTAGATCACTAACTCCAAAAAATACCACTTGGACTAGATCCAACTTCTTACGAATTTCAATCCACTAGACCTCACAATATAATCATGTTTTTGCTGAGTCAATTCATTAGTAAAGGGTTCTTCCATGTGTTATTCTATTCAAATAATACTAATTTTTACCTTTGATCTCTAAGAAATATCCCTTGGGAGATTATAATTCCTAGTCTTGGATGAAGTTGTGTATTCATAGAGCTTCTTAAGCTACCTCGAAAGATGAAATATACTCAGATATTTCTATAGAATTTGTGACAATATACTACATTGAACTCTCATAGCTCACATAACATTCATTCAAAGTGAATATGTATCACATTTGAGATTTCATATCATCTTGATCTATTTTGAAACATGCATATACATATCTATTGATGAATAGTTCCTCATATCCTATATATAATAGGAACATATCCTTTGTAAGCATTAGGTACTAAATGGTAGTCTTGAATACCATGCAATAGTGGTCACTACTGTCATCTCGATGTATTCCTACCACACTCAATATATAGTCAACATCTAGCCTAGTTTATATAATTCCATACATGACTTACCAAATCACTAAGGCATATGGAAAACTTGAAATACTTTATCTTTCGTCATATGTGTAAGGATACATTTTCTTGTAAAGACAAATGTCTTGTGAAACTAGAAACAATCCCCTCGTAGATTGTTATATACTAAATATATTCAATATCTTATCAATATATGTACCGTGGATAAACTCGAGAAAACTCTTTGATATATAATGATAGATCTTGATCCTAATAATATATGATGCCTCACCTAATTCATTCATGGAAAATAAGTTATTCAACCAAGACTTAACAGACTATAATATTGGTTTCTAATTTCTAATAAGTAATATTCCATCAATATATACTATTAAAAAAATAAACACACTCCAACAAAAAAACTACTAGGAACATGGATCACATTCATTATTTATGAAAAAAATTCCATTATTGACTCATAAAACTGAATGTTCCATTATCATGATTCTTAATTTAATCTATAAATGGATTTTTGGAAATTTTCACACCTTGTTGGCATCTGTTGGAGTAAAAAAAATCGGTTGTGTTATATAGACATCTTATAGAATGATTGAATTATGGAACTATATTTTGATATCCATTTTCCAAATCTCATAGTCATGTAAGGATATAACAAAAATTAGAATTATGATGGTTTTCATCATTGAAACTAGTGAAAAAGGTTCATTGTAGTCAACGTATTTACGTTGTTTAAACCCTTTTTAAGTATCCATACCTTATAGGTACCAATTTTTTCATTTATCTCTAGTTTCATCTATAAAACCCATTTATACCAAATAGGCTTTACATCCATTAGATGATCTACCAAATTAAAAATATTCTTCAGTACATGGAATCTATTTTAGAATTTATGGCTTCTTGACACTTAGAAATATTTGTTCCACTTACTATTACCGTGTATGTTATGAGACCATTACTGTCAACTAATAATTAGTCACTATATTTGGTGACTATAAAAACATACTATTCTGGTTCTCTAACATGTCTTATACTCCTACATAATATTTTTTTTATAGGAAAAGTTATTTTTTGGGGATTTGTGGAATTTATTTCTATACCAACTCTTGTCTATTTTGATCCTAGTCTTCATCAATGTCTTTCTCACACCCAATATCACTTTTAGAGATATGATCCTTATCACGGTAAATTAGACTCTTGTAAACCAAAAACGATTTTTTGGATGGATTTTATAGGTATTATTCTCTTTTTTCCTTGGTATATATTATAAATATACACTTTGGGTATCGGGGTACAAGTTTTTACTTGAAGATAACTTAAAAACGCATCACAACACCCCACATGTATTTATGAAAACACAGGTTTCCATACATGAAAAAATTTGAATCAAATACTGTATGTTTCTTTAGGTGACAATCAATTTAGTTTTTATGCTATTGTTTGTAATTCATATCCCAAAAAGGATAATAGAAGACTCACAAGACTCAGCATTGATCTCACCATGTCTAACAAGGTGTAGTTCTTCATTTAACTTACACTTTTCAACTTAGTTGTATATGGAGGAGAAAGATGTGATAAGATCCAAAACTCTTGTAAATAATAAATGGTATCTTGATTAATATATTATCCACCAAGATTTTATAGGATTTCCTAAATGATGTTGCAAAGTTGTTTCTTAACATTATTTTTGTATTCGTGGGTTTCTCAAAGTAATCTGACTCATATATCATTAAGTAAATATATCTTTATCTACTTAAATAATCACCAAAATTTATGAAGTATGAGTAACCACCCATTGATTAAATTAGAAATGTTCAACACATATTAGTATGAAATAATTCAAGAATATCTTTATCCCTTTTCCATTTTCAACTTAATTGGGCTTTGGTCATCTTTACTTGTAAACATGTGTGGCATACACCAAGTGGTTTTAGTTCAAAAGTCCTTAAATTTACATATTTGGGATAATTAGTCAAAACAAATTCAGTCAATTAACATAACTAGTGGTTCTATAGTTGGGTGTGGTATCATTCATGTGAATAAGTTTTGTTATTGATTTCCATTACTTGGTTCGGGTAATCCAACAAAAAAACATTATTTAAATATCATATACAATAAAAATGATATTATTATGAAAGAATAAACGTTTATTCCAAAACATTAAAATAAATATATTTGCATCAATTCTGGATAAATATATAATGATTATAGTAACATATGGATCATATTAAAAACCTTTCCAAACCAAGATCATTCCCATTGGAAAAGTAAGGTGGTATTCACTGATAGATACAATAACAAGTTTAGCTTCATTGGTTTCTCATAGATCTACCTCCCCTCAATTAATATCTATAAATATAACTGGAACCTATATTATAACACCTATGTGAGAACCAAATGATGTATCTAATAACTAATTTTTTAGAAATAGTTAAATTGCACTCTATAATAAGTGTACAAGAAACTTCCCCTTGCCTCTTTGATGGGTGTAGTTTTTCATCTGGTAGAACTTGTTTCCACATGTTAAACATACAAAATAATGTCCCATTACATTATACATTAGTTTCCTCTTTATGGAAGGGTTTTTTTGAAGATGTTTTGTTCTTAGATCTCTTTTCTTGTCCTTTTCATTTATTCACCATAATGACGGATGATTTTTCTCACTTTGTCACCTTATTATATCGGATATTATGATCATGAAAATATATGAGAGACATATCGATGTTTTTCATATTATAATTAACAACAAAATTAGAGAATCAATGAGGGAGTGATGCAAGAATGAGAATATCTCACAGTTCATCTAGGAATTTAAACCCTATAACCTATAATTTAGCTAATGATATTGGCTGTGTGAGTCCCAAGGGTGCTCCCACCACATGTTTACTAAGAAATAGTTCCTTGGATAAATAAATCCATTACTATATATCTTTCTTATATTATATACCATTGATATGATTAATAATTCTATAATTATCCATGTTTTTATGAGACTTCATGAGTTAATTGGACTCAGATGATGACATAAAAAATTTAACTATGTTATAATTGCTCAATTTATTTCATAGATAATGAAATGTTCAATGATTACCTCCTTCCTAGGAAGATTAATATTATGGATTCTAGCATGTATGATTTCTGTTGATGATGCTACATAAACTGAATCCTTCTAAACCACTTTTTGATTATACTGCATGTGAGGCTATGAATTTTCTCCATTATAAACCATTTTGATATATTGGATGATAGAATTTTTATTATTCTACAATTTAAAATACTATATTATTAGTACATTTCTTGATTAAAAACTATGTAGGAAAAATAATAATCAAATTTAATTAAATATCCCGCTATTTTATTAAGTCTCAATAGTCCTCACCATTAAAATTTGAATGTCTAGTTTTATTGACATTCTAGTGAATAGTATCCATATTTTCTTCTTTATAATGAATATAGAAGAAATGAAAATTAATATAAAGTATTTTGGTTGGAAATATTACAAAATATGGGCCAGAAACTACATGATCTGTTAAGTGGAATCCCAAATCCTGAAACCTTGAAACAGATTTCCTCAACACTTACCACGAAATTTTTATTAGATAGACAAAGTCCATTAAACCCAATATAGATCCAATTAAATCAATGTACTATAGTATATTAGAATTATCATTAGTTAAAAGTGCCTCCAATAGTGTTCAAATGTGCACTTAAACTATGGGTTCATCTTAATTTAGATGATGGGTGGCTTAATGACATAATAATTTCATGAGAGATTTTGTTTTATTATGCATAAATTTATTCCATTCATTATCTTTTTCATGTTGTTTTAACATTAAGTGAATTTTACTTAGGTGATTTAACCATGTCTTCATAAAACATTTATACATAATCCATTTATTTAAATTCCACCTTTTCATATTAGTTCATTTATTTATGTGATCTCAATCATAAATATATAAAATAAATAATTCATAAGAAAAAAAAACTAAATTTAAAAATTAACCAATCATGAGATTATCTATGGGTTGATTTATTGAGGGGATAATAAATCAACATATGACAAAGGGGAAAACTCATTTTTTCCAATATTGGCATGAGTTGAAACATTCCACGTGTCTGCCTATGTATCACCTTAGATAGAAACATCATGGTTTTATCTTGAGTTACCTCCATACACCTTAGGAAAATAATTTATTTACATAGATTTATAAATCACATGTAGGTGAGGGGAACTAAATTACTGGTCAATGTGAATTATAAAGATAAAATTGGACACATATGGAAAACATAATAAAGGAGAGATGGATGACTTAGAGACCATCATATTTTATTTAAAAAATAACAATTTAAAAGTAGTGAAATAAATCTTTATTAAACAATTATAACACATACAAAGGTCTTGGCCAAGCTTATCATCTATTGTAAACATGAAAGTATTACACTTTTAAAATAACTATCTTTTATTAAATTATATTTGTTCTTAAATAAGATAAAACAACCATGAATTAATCTAATTAAATATCATTTTAATAAATTAAATCATTTCCTCTTATTTCATCCACTCATCCTTAAATTAAAATCCATTATGGATTTAAATATATTAACTACTTTTATTTTATATAAAACTCAATAAACTAGTACATAACATTTTTACGTCGAAGAAACCAAGTGATTATTGATCTGGAATACTCAGTATGGTATAAATCATAAACAATGGACTCATAAACCATGTTGTCTACATGAAATGTATTATAATTCTATAACATTAATGAATAATTTATTTCAACATGAAACACATGAAAATGAAATAGAATGTATATAGGGTCCTGAAAAATCCGCAAAGGAGAATGAGAATCCCCTTAGGGATTCTACCCAATTTCCCTCAAAGAATTGGGAAGAAATATGAAGAGCACCCAAGAAATCAGCAAAGGACCGACCGGTCCACGGACCGGTCCTATGATAATGGTACGCGGCCGGTTCCGCGAAGCACCCCCCTCCGCGGACCGCCGTCGTTCATGAAATTCAGGCGGGAGCCCTCTACGAGCGTGAAGAAGGATGAGCGCCAACCTGGATCACCGACACGAACTGACCCAGCCGCGAACCTCATCGACAGGCCCGGACTGCATCCGCTGTTGTTCGCGGAATGGAGGCAAAACCCTGTGCGGCTGCAAAGCACTCCCCAAGCTCATTTGGTTCGTAGGGGAGATGCGTTCAATGCCCCCAAGAGTTTTGGAATGACCAAGTCATCCGTAAACCAGGTTTTCAGTCATGGGACTCTGCAAAAGGTGCCGCATGACCATAGATACATCTCTTTCCCCACTCTATAAAAGGAGATCGAGGGGAAGAGAGAAAAAAAGGGGAGATCGATTAGATTTGGGTGGAAGGATTTCAATGGAAGGGGCTTAGGATTTCACAAATAACGGAGTTCCAGTTTGCGAACCAGAACAGGTATGAAGATGGAAATGAATTAATAAGGAACCAAATATGAATAACAACTTGGTGAACCGTGAACCTAAAATAACAAAAAAAAGAAGACCACAAACCATGGCCCCTCCGCAGATGCACTCCTCATGGACCAGGGAGTTTATGCCTCTTCCGATCCATCGCACTGCATAGCACCCTCCTACGTGGGTGAATCCCTGACCAACGAACCCCCGTCCAGTGCCACCCTCAGCTGCCGCTGCTCGCATGGACTCCTCTGCGTACCAACCTGGTACGCTGGCCGAACCTGAAGCTGTGAACCACCCAGGTTCATAGGATTCCCACCAGTCCATGAACCACCCTAGTTCACGGGATGCCCATCAGTCTGCGAACTACCCGGGTTCACGGATGGACTCTCCAGCCGTGTAGAACCTCCCTATGTGAAGGGAACCACCCCTCATACACCCGGGTGGCCCGAAAAATCCATCAGAGTTCATATTCCCTGATCCAGATAAAATCCTTCCAATTCCATTCTGACCTGATCATCCATAACCCCATCGTTGACCCATTCATCGGCCCCGAGCTGAGGCTTCCACTAAAGCCACTGGACCAGTGTGATGTAACCTTTAGGCGCATCAACACGCCGTTTTGAGTTCACATACCCACGGTAAGTAGCGGCGAAGGGGTTGCCCCAACCCTTGAGCGGATTTCCGAAGCATTACTGGGTTCACATTCCCACAGTAATGTAGAGTCCGAGTCCGGGAGTCCCCTTTCTTCCCCTCCAGTTGTTAGGACTGGGGAACTTCTCCCCTCCCCAGGGCGTGGCGGACTACCCATCATAAGGAATCCCCCATGCACCTCCGTACTTCCCCATGGCCGTGTCCAAGGAAGGGAGTAGTGGGGATGGGTGCTACTCTGTTCTTCTTTAGGTCCAAGACTCTCTCCCTATGCACTTTGTCTCCCAGGGCATCCATCTCAGAGTAAGCCCCAACTTTTTGGGCCGCCCCCACGTGTAATCCCCATCACATTTCCCACAGATGCACCTTTTGCGACATGATCATCTGGTCCCTACCACCTCTTGTTTCTCACACCGAACATGGCTCACATGGGATTAGAGTAAGCAACGACCATGGCATCCTCTCCTAGGTGTCCTCAGATTGTAAGTCCCAATCCATTACACCAGGATTCCTTAGAGCATAAGCCCCACTCTAATGCGAACTACGAGGACATTGATTACCCACCGCAGGGATACGTAGGAAGCCTCCAAGAGGTTCAATCCAACTACCCTTCAGACTCCCGGTCCATCCTTATATTGGCTCCCCGACGCTCCCATTCTAACTACGTGGACTTTGATCCCTGTCTCCTAGGCAGGGTACATAGGAAGCCTCCCCGAGGTTCAATCCCAAAAACCGGTCGATCCGACTATCTTTACGATAGTTCACCGCACCAAGAATAGTGTCATCTCAATGAGTCCCGACTCATCGGGGTCATTAATCCAACGAGGGATGGTAAACCTCATGCATAGATGATTCCAAACCCTTGTTTCCAACTGACTATTTCCAACCATGAGTAATCCGTGGATACTATGCTTGGGTATAATCCAAAGATTCACGAACATATGAATACGTCTTAAATCTATAAGAGAGTCCCATAACAAGATATAATCCCCCCCAAAAGGGTGCGATGAGACAGACTTCCCATCCTCTCAACCAATGTGGGTTCTTAAGCATCGTTGGTCAAGCAACCCAGCGAACACCTACCTTTTGAAAGAAGGTCCATGTATTAATGGATATAGAACCGTTGGGCGTTTTGAGGTGGAAAATGGTGCACCCGATATGAGTGATTAAGTAGAACCCAAACTTCTCTAATCAACCATCGAGTAGTGCATGTTTCATCCCCACGACCGTGTCGTGCGCCGCGAGACAAAAAATTGTAAACCCGATGTGAATCTTTAACCAAGGATGACATATTTAACCTAATCCCACCATGTGCCCCCTTTATACTCACATGGAGGGACAAGCAAGTTCATTAATTATGCATGGGGTCAGGAGATGCTTCTTTGATGGGTTTTTTGTTTGTATTTGTTAAAATATTTTACAGGTACCATTCAGAACTCCCTTTGATCCAATGGCATCACGAAGGAACTCACATGCGCTTGCTTCAAACAATGCGATGACCGGACTTCCTCACCAACGAAGGACCCTGTCACCTACCCAGCGTCTTCAACGCTTGGTCTTAGATGCGCTGATCTGAGAGTACCACGTGAATGATCCTCTCCCGATGGTAGAGGTAGCTATGCCTGCCCTCCATTCCGCCAAGACCCACTGGTTGCCCACCCAGCAGTGGTCGCGAGGGCAGATCTAAATGTCCCATGTTACCATCTCAAACCATTTTGGGAGTCTATGTTGGGTCGGAACAAACGAGGAAAAGATGGCAAGAGGGGGGGTGAATTGCCTTTTAAAAAATTGATTAACAAAATTAAAATCAAAGTGAAAGATGCAGCGGAAAGTAAAGAGGCAAGACACACAAAATTGATAACGGAGTTCGGCCAAAACCCGGCCTACGTCTCCGCTCCCAACTTAACCGTTGAGAGATTCTACCGCTTGCTTTTCAATGGTTTTAGCAAGAAACCCACTAGGCTTTGAGGTAGCACTAGGACCTATTACAGCTTGCTTTTATTGGTTTAGCAAGAACCCAATGCTTTTAATGGTTAAGCAATAACCCACTAGTCTTTTTACGGGTGAAGACTAGCTCACCGATCTCAAGCCTTTTACAAGGTAAGGCTTGTCAACCTTTTCACACCTTAGTGGTGATGTGAAACCCAAAAGAAAGGGAGGTTGAGAAAAGGGTTGGGGTTTGTAGGCACAAACCCAATTTTAAGCTCAAAATAAATAAATGCAATAAAACCCGTAATTGGGAAGACTCGGGCACCAATGGATGATGGAGTTGATGAGCGTGCTCTCCCAAGCTTCTTGAGTGGAGCTCCTTGGATGTGGAAGTTGTTGGAGCTCTTTGGGTTCCCTTGGAACAATCCGTCGGAGCTTCGCCAAAGATGTAAAAATGTGTCCGGTGGCTTGTATGTTGTTCCGGGGCTTCCTAGGCCTTTATTTATAGGCTAGGAACCTTCAAGTATCTGTTGGAGGGCTTTGGAGCCGTTGGAAAAGGCCTCGGAGCCGTTGGGAGGCTTTTGGAGTTGACTGGTCAAAGCCAACGGCTAGTTTGACCAGTGCTACCGGCTGGCCGGTACAGCTCCACCGGCTGGCCGGTGCCTTGGCAGTGGAGGAGAAGTCTGGTCCAGGGGCCACCGGTCGACCGGTACATCTCCACCGGCTGGCCGGTGCCTTGGTAGAGAAGAAGAGTCTTGATCCAGGCTCCACCGGTCGACCGGTGAGGAGCCACCGGCTGGCCGGTGGAAAGACAGTAGATTGCACTATTTGGGCTGGATGCCACAGGTCGACCGGTGGGAAGCCACCGGTCGACCGGTGGGAAGGCAGTAGCTTCCACTGTTTGGTCTGGATGCCACCGGCTGGCCGGTGGTGAAGCCACCGGTCGGCCGGTGGACTGAATTTCAGTCCATTTCTGCCTCTTCCTTGGTCAACTTCTTGGCAATCAAATGCCTATCAACACAAACACTTAAAACACAATGTTAGAAACATAAGAGGGTGATTGTGATCATGAAAATCAAACCTCGAGGGGTTCGAGAGGTACAACAATCTCCCCCTATTTTGATGATCACAATCACCAAAGCAATTAAAGTAAAAATGAAATTAAAAGGAAATGCAAAGCATGATGAAAAAGGATTCTCCCCCAATCAATCAAGAAAATTCTCCCCCTTTGTGATTATCAAAATAGCGTGGGGCATAAAACTTGATTGAGGGAAATTGAGATTTTAAAAACAAGATTTGAGATTTTGAAAATCAATTGAGATTTTTGAAATTGAAATTTGAATAACAGTTTGAATTGAAAGTTTTGAATCAAAAACAAATTCGATACCAACTGTTGGAAACCAATTGAAAATTGAAAATTCTAAATTGAATTGAAAAAGAATTGAAAATTGAAATTTGGAACCAAATAAAATTTTTGAAATAGAAATTTTGAATCAAAAATCAAAGTTCTCCCCCTAAATAAAAACAATGAATCACCGGGGAAAGGAAATAAATTTTGGCCCGGAGAGACTCGCAATGAGGGATTTTTCAATCCATACTTGCCTCATGGCGGGTCTTCTCCTATAAAATTCATCCGAATAAAAAATCGATTTGGGTTGGCCGTACCGGGCGTTTTTACAATTGCATTCATAAATGAGATGCCCGGGCTTTTTGCAATAGTTACAAAATTTGTAATTGGAGCTCCCCCTTACAAAAACAGTTTGAGCATGGGAGGAGGAGGCTTGGTTGGTATAGCCTAGCCCTTGGGTGGTTCGGGATACACGTTGGGAACCAAGTATATTATTCAAATTTTGTTCCCCTTGGGTGAACTTGGCTAGGGTCTCTCTAAGGTCTTTGATGGTTGATTCCATGGAATCAACATTTGGAAAATTTTGGATTTTAAGGGAGAGTTCCTCCTTCTCTTTGAGAATTTGTTCTTTTTTGGAGGAAAGTTTTTTGAAAGACTTTTTCAAAGCAACGAATTTTGAAGAAAGCTCATGAAAACCATTTTCTAATTGGTCTCTAGCATGTGAGAGTTCTTCATAGGATAAATGATTGAAAGAATTTGAATTTGAAGAACAAGAGGAGGAGGAAGAAGAGTCGGAAGATGATACCTCATGTTTTGCCATTAGGCAATTTGTACCTTGGTCGCTCGAGGAGGAGGAGGAGGAGGAGGATGATGAG
Source organism: Viscum album (assembly GCA_963277665.1). NCBI lineage: Eukaryota > Viridiplantae > Streptophyta > Magnoliopsida > Santalales > Viscaceae > Viscum > Viscum album. The sequence continues at coordinate 100,821,778 of OY728153.1, read as the reverse complement.
GTGTCACTCCAAGTTTTCTTTAAAGCCTTCTTCTTCTCCTTCTTTTTCTTGGCCCTTTTCTTGTGAAGTGGGCAATCGGGCACGGATTTTCCATCGGGTTCTTGCTCATTGTCGGGTTCTAGCTTTTGAGCGGGTTCTTGCTTTGGAGCCTCGCTAGTACCTTCATGGGTTAGCTCTAAAAACTTCCAAATATCATGAGAAGTAGTGCAAGAAGAAATACAATCAAAAACATTTCTATCTAACCCGCAATGAAGAGCATTCATGGCTTTGCCATCAAGCTCAAAATTCTTAATATCGGCGGGGGTCCACTTAGATTCATCGAGAGTAGAAAGAGTGTAACCATGCATGACAATTTTATATATGGGATAGCTAATGCTTTTTAAAAAAGTGGTCATGCGGGTTTTCCAAAAAGAATAATCGGCTCCATCAAAGAATGGAGCACGATCCAAAGAAAATCCTTCGGGGGCGTAAGAGGTTGAAGCGGTAGAAGCCATCAAAAAATAGGATCTTTCGTTTGTAACCGGTTAAGGTATTACACAAACGCTTCCTTTGATACCAATTGTTGGGTCGGAACAAACGAGGAAAAGATGGCAAGAGGGGGGGTGAATTGCCTTTTAAAAAATTGATTAACAAAATTAAAATCAAAGTGAAAGATGCAGCGGAAAGTAAAGAGGCAAGACACACAAAATTGATAACGGAGTTCGGCCAAAACCCGGCCTACGTCTCCGCTCCCAACTTAACCGTTGAGAGATTCTACCGCTTGCTTTTCAATGGTTTTAGCAAGAAACCCACTAGGCTTTGAGGTAGCACTAGGACCTATTACAGCTTGCTTTTATTGGTTTAGCAAGAACCCAATGCTTTTAATGGTTAAGCAATAACCCACTAGTCTTTTTACGGGTGAAGACTAGCTCACCGATCTCAAGCCTTTTACAAGGTAAGGCTTGTCAACCTTTTCACACCTTAGTGGTGATGTGAAACCCAAAAGAAAGGGAGGTTGAGAAAAGGGTTGGGGTTTGTAGGCACAAACCCAATTTTAAGCTCAAAATAAATAAATGCAATAAAACCCGTAATTGGGAAGACTCGGGCACCAATGGATGATGGAGTTGATGAGCGTGCTCTCCCAAGCTTCTTGAGTGGAGCTCCTTGGATGTGGAAGTTGTTGGAGCTCTTTGGGTTCCCTTGGAACAATCCGTCGGAGCTTCGCCAAAGATGTAAAAATGTGTCCGGTGGCTTGTATGTTGTTCCGGGGCTTCCTAGGCCTTTATTTATAGGCTAGGAACCTTCAAGTATCTGTTGGAGGGCTTTGGAGCCGTTGGAAAAGGCCTCGGAGCCGTTGGGAGGCTTTTGGAGTTGACTGGTCAAAGCCAACGGCTAGTTTGACCAGTGCTACCGGCTGGCCGGTACAGCTCCACCGGCTGGCCGGTGCCTTGGCAGTGGAGGAGAAGTCTGGTCCAGGGGCCACCGGTCGACCGGTACATCTCCACCGGCTGGCCGGTGCCTTGGTAGAGAAGAAGAGTCTTGATCCAGGCTCCACCGGTCGACCGGTGAGGAGCCACCGGCTGGCCGGTGGAAAGACAGTAGATTGCACTATTTGGGCTGGATGCCACAGGTCGACCGGTGGGAAGCCACCGGTCGACCGGTGGGAAGGCAGTAGCTTCCACTGTTTGGTCTGGATGCCACCGGCTGGCCGGTGGTGAAGCCACCGGTCGGCCGGTGGACTGAATTTCAGTCCATTTCTGCCTCTTCCTTGGTCAACTTCTTGGCAATCAAATGCCTATCAACACAAACACTTAAAACACAATGTTAGAAACATAAGAGGGTGATTGTGATCATGAAAATCAAACCTCGAGGGGTTCGAGAGGTACAACAGTCTATACCCTGAACGAGACAACGCATACCTCCCTTATCGTAGTGAGGAAGATGAGGTCGACGTTGAGGACTTCATCACCACTGAACGGGGGTTCCGCTCTAAGGACCCTGCTAGAATACATCATCGCGGTCATTCCGTGACTCAACATCCTCACGCTAAGGAGAATGTAGCCTTGAGGATCCAAGCCCACACTCCCGGAGCTCCGGCCCCTCGGACCACCCAATGAGGGCAGAAAACTTACAACCAAGGACTGGTCATCACCCTTGTCCCTGAGGAGGAGCTCCGCTGCCCAGTCACGGAGGCGTAACACGAACAGGCACATACACTTGTTCGCTCCTCCAAAGCCCGCAATCCAGAAATGGCGGCATCATACAAGTAGGAACGCATCCCCACCGAGCTCCATCAATATCATCGCTCACACAGGACGACACCTACCCGGCAGACACCTCTCCCTGCCCAGGGTCGTGAAGCCCACCAACCTGACGTGGTGGCAACCCAATGCCTGCAGGATGAGCTCCTAGAAGATCCTCTTGATGCCTACCATCCTAGAAGGGTGGCGATTGACAAAGCCCGCCATCCAGATGTGGCGGAAAATAATAGGTGGCCACGTCTCCCTGCCAAAAAATGCCACCAACTCGATACTGTGGGAAACCAACATATGCAGGGCCAGCTCTCTGGGGATGAAAGTAAAGTCCGCCATCCCGATGTGGCGGAAATGGAGAGATAAACTGACATATCCCAGCCCAGGGGCAGATTCATTCACCTGCCCCGACACAGGAGAATTGTTAGTACCCACTGACCACCGGAGGACACCCGTCCATCACGGTGGATGCTCTAGAGGAGGCATATATTCATGAAAAAAGTCAAGTTGTTCGTCGGCATATCACGACAACATCACAGGACCCAATTAGACAGGGACCCAAATTTAAAGGTTGTTGTCAACAGCAGACGGTCCCCGTTGCCCGCAAGAAAGTGCCCCAAACGCGCCAAAGGTAGCCGGAAAATAAAGAGCGGGTTCACGACTCCGCTCTGCTGGAAGCTGGGGTTCCTGATACCGCTAAGCGCATATCGAGGGCTCCGAACCCTTCCTACCCATTACCATATTATGGGAGTGGCAGTAGCATTTGGGATGGTCCTCCCCACAATGTTGCTACCAGTAGCTCTGGAGGTCCTCCCCAGAGCACCCGCAGGGGCCTCCCCCACGGGCATATAACGATCGATCACAAGAGATCCTCTTATGATGAATGTCATGGAAACCCTCCACGTGACCAGAATATCGAGCAGCTAGAAGGTCCTCCACTTGCTACGTTCCACCCTGAAGGTCCTCCCTAGGTTATACACTGTAAGAACTCTCCATGCAGTGGGACCACATATTATGATAGTAGTCCTCGCTATCATAGTCACAACTACAGAGGCCCTCCCCGCAGTGACATCTCATCACGACAAGGAGTCCCTCCCCTTGTTGTGGCCTGCCCTGAAGGTCCTCCCCAGGGGTTACGTTGCAAAGACACTCCACGCAGCTGGGCATCAGATCATGATGGTAGTCCTCTGCCACCCTGATAATGGAGGTCCTCCCCATAGAGACGTTAAGAAATGAGAAGGCCCTACCCTCATTGCGTTACATTCTGAAGGCTCTCCCCAGGGTGTACCCCGTAGATATTCTCCATGCGGAAGCTGTAATGGTAGTCCTCACCATTGAAGCATCTGTGATGGTAGTCTTCGCCACCACGATCGCCATTGCGAAGGTCCTCCCCGCAGTGGCCCTAAGCAACAAGAAAGTCCTCCCCTTGTCGCAGTGTGTCTTTAAGGTCCTCCCCAGGATGCACATCGAATGTCAAACCATGATGTGCATCCTCACCATGATGGCAGTTTTTGCGAAGGCCCTCCCCATAACAACGCTATGCAGCCAGAAGGTGCTCCCCTTGCTGCGACACACCTTGGAGGTCCTCCCCAGTGTATGCACATCAAAAGTCCTCTATGCAGTGAGACGTCAAGAAGTAGTGGTATTCCTCACCATTACAGTCGCCATTGCGAAGTTCCTCCCCGCAATGACATATCATATCGACAGGAAGGTCCTCCCCCTGCCGAATTAAGCACAGAAAAGCCCTCATATGCCGAGGCACTCAGAAGGATGGGATCAAGCATGTCAGATTCCCATTTAATCGCTAAAGACATCCTTCTTCAATCAGGAGATGGTCCAGGACCATGTTCGTCTTTGGAACTTCCCCAGAATCGCCCACATGATGATTTGACACTTACTGCTCCCACTGCCTCCGACCACACTATCGGCGAGCGCCTCAGTTAGGCCGACCAGGTAGAGAAATCTCTAGAGGAGGAGTATGCTGACATGTTGTACCTGAGGAAATGACTGGCCAGGGATGATATACCAGTTATGTTTTGGTCCACGACCAACTCTCAATTCGACATACCCAGAGAGTTGTCGGAAGAATGCGTGCACGACATCCGCTACAATATATGGACAAGTCTCCGCTAGCTAAAATCAGGATTCCTGCCCTACGACGGGTATGTAGACCTTGTCAAGACAATAGGAGACCTCCTGAGTCACATCGAACTGGAATCTCTTCATTCGGTGTGGAAACAGTGACCCAAGAGGTGCAAAGGAAACATGGAGATAGCTTGCCTCAGTGCGCTGCACCAGTTGCGTCACATCATCGGTGACGCTCCGACAAGAGTCCATATCAGGGGATGGGTGGGAACATGGAGCTCTGCACTTCACTCCACTCCCCGCCCAGAAGAACCCATTTGGCATGGTGTCTTGCAACATCATCACATCAAGACATCAATCGAGTGGTCTCCCTGTCCGCGAAAGGCTACACACCCAACAGAGTCAGGCCTTGAGTAAGTCCCAGCAGTGTCAGGCCCGATGGGAATAATCCATTCAAGAACTCAGGAAGCAGGCCACTGAGAGCATAAAACAGGCCTCTCGCATAAGAGAGTCTAATCAGCAGTCATTGCCTGCCTCCCCATAAAGGATTTATGCACAGAAGAACTCGGCACCAAACCCAGTTCACCCCCGAATGGGGGCACGCAAGATCAGGAAAGTAGCGATAGCAGCAGCCACTACTGCATTCCAGGGTCAACCACAGCCTACAGGGTTGGGGGCATTTTAACAACAAATTCACCCACAAGACCAATAAAAACTGGAAGAGACTCAACGTCCAAGGAACGGAGCCAACCCCATCCCTCAGGGCTAGGGGAATTTTTACCTCCTCAACAATAACCTACCCCACAAGAATCAGTATTCTCTCGTCTAGGGAGAATAGTCAGTAGAGGAGGTTCCTGCCCTATCCCATCATTTGAATCATCATCCCCTCCAAGAGGGAGGTGTACCGTATGGTCACATCAAAGAACACTCCACATCACCCTTCGTCAAAGAGTCCAAGGGCAATATCGGGACATGAAAAGGAAGGCCAGTAAAAGACGTGGGAGATCCTCTTCCTATTTGGAAGATGAAATATTCTCCGCCCTGTGATATGCATCGATCAATGCCATAGAGGTTAACCCCATAGGTAACACTGAAGATTATGCAAATCCAGAAGGATCGGGAGACGTTGGTTCCGATCAGGCTGTGACTCACAATGAACCACCAGGTATGCATACCCGGAACCAGAGGGCTGCTCTAAATTTGTCCAGCCCTTCAGCTAACATTCCTCCACTGACCTTGCGAGCTTCCAATAAGGATAACAACAAAGGACCGGTTACCCTTAACCTTACTCCTTCTCTCGATAAAAACGAGCAGCTCATGCTCGAAGAAAGGTTCACTCGACATGAGGAGGAAATGAAAGAAATGAGGTGACTTCATGCCGAGCTACTCCAGAGGAACCATCTTATTGAAAGCGTGTCCCAAGAGGAGCCACATCATGCACTCCTAGTAAGTGCACATCGAAGACCCAGGTTTGCCCCGACAAATGAGGTGCATGGTCCATCCAACTACCTAAATGTGGATCCAGATGAATACCAATACTTCCCTCTACTATGGAAGAAACCAGAGAGAGTACGTCTAAACCCTCCAATGGTGTCAAAAACGACACATAAACCCATGGTGCCAACCGAGCTGGATCCTCAAGCAATGCCTCGGGCTACACCTACCCAGGACCGGGCCCAGCAGGATTTAAACCAGGTTCTAACCAACACCATTGAGGCACTAACAACTTGATTGGAAGAAATGGAAGGTCGACGTGCTCTAATACAGCCAGAGATGAGGCCCTTCCCAGATTGGGTGAGCAACACGCCCCCTCCACCCAATTTTGGGAGCCCTGTTTTCCCTATTTTCAATGGATCAGGTGATCCGGAATAGCATTTGATGCACTACGCCTCTTATTGCGACCCTATGATGGGAACTCTGGAACAACAAGAAGTAGTAAACCTCAGATGCTTCGTACGGACCTTGCAAGGGTATGCCTTTGTCGGGTATACGAGTCTGCCAGCCCAGTCAATAAAAAGATGGGAAGACCTTCGGTAGTAGTTCCTGTTCCACTTCAGCTCAACATTGCCTAAAACAACGGTCAGCAACCTCATGAACTGTAAGCAGAGGGAGAATGAGAGGGTCTCAGATTTCATCTCCAGATGGAAAGGTCTGACCTACTCTCTAAACATGCCAATGCCTCAAGATGAGTTGCTTGACATATGCATCGAAAACATTTGAGATGAGCTATGAACACCGCTCATACCAGTGGAGTGCACCACTGGCTTCCGCCATCTCTCGGCCATTGCCCAGAGGATTGAGGACTCCCTACAGCAGACCAATTTGAAGTCCCGAATAGCCTCACCGGCTCCTACAAAGGGAACAGTGAGAGTTTAAGCGTCTTGTGTCACACTCAAGACATCCCCTATGCCTGCTCCACCGCTCAGGCCTCCACCAAATCTTCAAGGGCCCCCTGTATATCAGCATCCACCTCCGCCTAGGCGGGATGATTAGAAAGGGTCGAAGCAGAACCTGTTTGAGGAACAAAGACATAAAGTTTACTCGTTCTGTGAGTACCAAGTCCGCGACTACTTCATCACTACCATGAAGTGCAACTTGCTCCGCCTCCCGGAGCCAACGAAACCCGAAGAAGTAGGATGCGATGATAGGCTAGAGTACTGTCTCTACCATCGAATGTTGGGTCACAATGTTCAGGAATGCTTCGTCTTCAAAGACCTCCAGCAAAGGATGGTAGACTCCGGGAAGGTCGAGCTAGGACCACCCCCAACACATGTCACATATATTTCCACCTCCAACTCCGACAAAGGGGAGGGGTGGTAGGAAGTCACCAGCAATAAGGGGTAGAAGTTTGATAACTAGATGAATAGGAAGACTATCGATGGATCCCAGGGCATACTCTGAGCTCAACTACTGCAGCCGGTTTTGCTGCCAACAGCCCCTGATGCCACAAAGTCGACAATATAGGCCTCACAACCCTCCACGAGCCGGTCATCTAGGATTAGTTGATAAAGAAGGAGACAAGTGCAAGAAGAGCAGTCCATGATGAGGCCAAAGTTAGCCCCAACACTATCAGATTTTATGCCCTCAAACTTAGCGCCATGGGCACCGACCCACCAAACAGCACCATCAAAGACAACTGACCGGGTTGACCTGTCAGAGGATGAGGAGCCAATATTTGGTTCCATCAACGTCATCTGTCTAATATAATCATTCCCTGATGAGGGGTATGGTTATGAACCTGAGTTCCCAACACGAGGATCTGGGGCAAGGAATCGCAGAGTCAGGGGATACCAGGGGAGGCGTAGTCGCGGCCGAAACCAACACTAGGGTTTGACCTTGGCCCAAACCGTCAATTTCGCAGAAAATCATGGGAGTGTCCTTCAATAGACTCAATAGGAGAAATACTATCCCTCCACATCCACAAGCGGCCACTCTACCCCCGTCATTCTGCGGTACCCATCAGTGGAGGAAGAAGTGTCTATCCACCTAGTGTGCACAAACAGACTGGCTAGGCCGAGTCCCAAAGACATGAGGACTTCATCGGCATCTGACACCATAGTCGGTCCCTCCCCGTCACATATTACAACCCCCCAATCTTCCCGCTAAAACTCTCCCACAAAAGGAGAAGCGTCAGCCACTGGAACATAAATACGACATCCTTAAGTATTTGGAATCGGTACCAGGAAAACTATCGATCCTGGATGCCCTGAGTTTTTTAGCAGACCTCAGGAAAGTGCTTATAGAAGCCTTGCTCAGCCCCCAAGAGTTTCCAACTGAGGCAGCTGCCACTGAGATTTATCGGACGGAGACTGGCTCGTTTGAATTCCATGCAGTGATTTCCTTCACCGATCAGGATGAAAATGCCTTTGTGAAAGGACATATCAAACCACTATATGTCCGGCACACTAAATGGTGTTGAGATCCATAAATTCCTTATTGACAATGGCTCTGGAGTTAACCTCCTTCCCCTACGGACACTTCGTAAGCTGGGCGATAGTGAGAATGACCTAGTACCATCAGCCATAACTCTGTTAACCTACAATAAGAGCGAACAGAAGTCAATGGGACAAATCAAGCTAAAAACCCATTTTGGTGACCTTGTGGCCTATTCGGAATTCCCGGTGGTCCGACAGAACACGACATTCAATGCCCTGCTTGGGAGGCCATGACTCTATAAGAACATTGTCGTTCCTTCATCCTACCTCCAGTGTATCAAGTATTGAATCAATGGAAAACGTGGGACATTGCATGCCAACAAGCCCCCTTTTGAGCTCTCCGAGTCACACTACATTGAGGTTGGGTTTTATGAGAAAAAGAAGAAGAACTCATTGGCCAATGGTGTCGGCTGGATCCCCACTCCAAATGGTCTAGAAATGGTTCCTGACAACCCCCTTAGATAGCTTGGCAGAGACTACATACTACCCATCAACCATGTTGAGGGCAGGGGTTCATGTTTTGACATGCACATAGCTGTCCTCATGACTTCAGCCATAACAGCCAAGCGTGACAATGTGGGAACATATTCCAACCCTAAATTTGGGGGTGAATAATTGAGCTAGGACGCCCACAATGCCTCATCTCCAGACTCCCAGGAGCCCGAGTTAAGAGCTCCCTCCCTGTGAGATCAAGAAGATGAGGATTTGGGAGAAGAAGAGGAGGAATATCTCAGGGATGCACCTCCCGCATTTGAGGTAGGTATCTCCACCACAGTGGATGAGCTCAGGGAAATAAACCTAGGTACTAATGAAGACCTGAGGCCCACCCTCATTAGTGCATCCATGTCTCCTGAGGAGCACGAGGTATATACCGCATTCTTAACGAAATATCGATATGTTTTTTCCTAGAATTACATAAAAATTTCGGGACTCGATCCCGAAGTGGCGATGCATCGCCTGGGTCTACTAGAAGACCATTAGGGCTATAACCATGCCACCAGAATGACACACCCCTCACATGCTGCCAAAATAATGGCTGAAGTCGATAAGCTCATTAAAGAAGGATTCATTTGGGAGGTCCAGTACCCCATCTGGTTGGCCAAAATTGTCCCCATCAAGAAAAAGAACAGAAAAATCCACGTTTGCACTGATTTCAGAGATCTCAATTGGCATTGTCCAAAAGATGATTTACCGGTCCTGATCACCGAGTTATTAATCAATGCAACGACCAGGTATGAGGCTCTATCCTTCATGGACGGATATTCTGGGTATTATCAAATTAGGATAGCTCGAGAAGATGAAGAAGCCACTGCCTTCAGGGCCCCCAAGGATTATTCTGTTACAGGGTCATGCCCTTTGGTCTCAAGAACGCTTGAACCACATATCAGTGTGCCGTGCATCGTATCTTTAAACCATTCCTGGGGAGATTCGTTGAATTCTACGTGGATGACTTGGTGGTTAAGTCCAGGTAGTGCTCAGATCATTTGTAGAACCTTGAGACCATCTTCAACAAACTCCAACAACATATCCTGAAGATAAACCCCTTGAAATGTGCCTTCGGGGTTACTTCAGGGAAATCCTTGGCTTTGCATAGACAATCGCGACATCGAAGTCGACCCTGAAAAGACAAAGGCTATCCTTGACATGCCACCTCCCCATAATCTCACCAAGTTGAGGGGATTCCAAGGACACCTGGCCTATATCAGGTGGTTCATAGCCAACCTGGTAGGCAAATGATTTCCCTTTACCAGGTTAATGAAGAAGGGAGTCACATACCAATGGACAGATGACTGCCAAGAGGCATTCAACATCCTAAAGAGGTACCTCTTAAGTCCACCAGTGCTCATGCCCCCGGTATAAGGAATACCTCTATACGTGAAGGCCCTAGAGCGGTCTCTGGGAGCCTTCCTCACACAAAAGAATGACGTCGGCAGTGAAAACAATCTCTATTACCTCAGCCGGACCATGATTGATGCTGAAACTTGATACTCAAACATCAAGAAGAGTTGTTTGGCCTTGTACTTCACAGTTAAAATTTGAGACATTATCTGCAGCATCATGAAGTCCATTTGGTCTCACGTAATAAATCTCTCAAGTACATCCTTAGCCACCGAATGCTGGCCGGGAAAAAGTCCCGATGGGCAGTCATCCTGCAACAGTTCGACATCTTGTTTATGCCTCAGAAGGCCATAAAAGGCCAGGAATTATCAAATTTTATGGGAGAGCACCCCTCAACAGGGACTACCACACTGGACATCGAGCTACCTGATGAATACATCTTCTCGGTTCAAGAGGAGCTCCCAACATGGGAAATGTACTTCGACGACGCATCCCAAAGCCCAACCGGGAAGAGGATGGAAGATCCCAAATTTAACAAGGTGGGTTTGGGGATAATACTCATGTCCCCAGAAAAGGAAGTCTGGCCATATTCCTTCCTCCTGTCAGAGGGATGTACGAACAATTAAGTGGAATATCAAGCCCTCATTGTAGGCCTGAAACTCACACTCCAGGAACAACTACAACACTTTAAGGTAAAAGGTGACTCAGAACTGGTCGTCAAGTAAGTCAATGGTGACTGTGCTATTAAAAAAGAGGAGTTGATTCCTCTGTTTGACCATGTCCGAGGGTTAATGGCAGAATTCTCCACAGAACCAACATTGACCAATATTCCCCGGTCTCAGAATGCTTAGGCCGACGCATTAGACAACACGGCCACAGCCCTAGCTGACCCAGACCGGGATGAAACAGTTGTCAGTATTGCTCACCGTTGAATGGAATTTCCATTTGTTTAGACTAAGACAGAAGAACTAAATGAAGTCAATCCTGTCCCTGATCCATACACTCCTACCACAGGCTGGATGACCCAAATTGAAAACTACCTTGAAAGGGGAGAACATCCCTTAGACAGGGCTGAAAGAGAGAAAATACGGAGAAGTGCAATCAACTTTGTCCTATATGGTGGTGCGGGTCAGCAAGAAGTCCTCTACAAACAAGGCCTCGACAAAATCCTCCTCAAATGAATTGATGGAGAAGAAATTGATGCCTTCATGACTGAAGTTCATGCCAGAGTATGTGGAGCACATCAGTCAGGGTCCAGGCGTTCCCATCAGGTTCGAAGACTTGGGTACTATTGGCCCACAGTGCCACGAGATTGCGATCAATTTACCGCAAAATGCCACTCATGCCAAGTTCATGCTAACTTCATACACCAAGCCCCAGATTTACTTAATTAGGCCAAGTACTCCTGACCATTTTCCATCTAGGGAAAGGATATTATGGGACCATATCCTCCCGACATAGCCAAAAAGCTGAAGTATATCCTCACGGAAAACGACTTCTTTTCCAAATGGGCAGAAGCTATACCCCTTAAGGAAGTAGGGGCAAGAAACGTTGTCAGCTTTGTGAAAACCAATATCATCACCATATGTGGTGTCCCTCATACCATACTGATGGATAACGGCACCAACTTCTGCTCTGCTGAATTGGAGATACTATACCAAGAATAAGGTATCATGGATAACCACTCATCCCGCTACCATGCAGCAGCCAATAGACAAATAGAGGCCTTTAACAAGACCCTGTCCAAAATTATCCAGAAAATGGTGGACAAAGACAAGAATTCCTGGTCAGATAAACTCCTCCATGCATTGTGGGATTATCGAACAACAATCTGCACCGCTACTTGGGCTACTCTGTACTCATTAGTATACAGAACAGAAGCAGTCCTTCCCATTGGGCTCCAATTACCCTTTCTTTGCGTCACTGTTTGTGATCAATAATCCAATGATGAGTAATCAGAAAAGCATCTAGGTGAATTGGAACAACTATATGAGACGTAATTGCACACTTTTCACCATCTGGAAGTATACCAGAATCGGATTGCACGGGCCTTCAATAAAAAGTCCGTCTTCAGTCTTTCTTGGAAGGAGAATTGGTGTTGGTCCTCCGGACCCCAATGATACCTGGAAAGAAACCTCCCAAGCTGGTGCCCAAGTTGGGAGGGACCATATGTTATACACAAGGTGTACTCCAATAGAGCATATTCCCTGATCTCCATGGACGGACAGTTCACGACCGCTCCCACAAATGCGAGATTCCTGAAAAATTATCTCACATAGAAACAAAAAGTATTCTTCATCCTTACCGCACGACGTTAAACTGCACGGATAAGGAAAAAACTGTCCGAGCTACAGGATGTGAAACTGCCAAGCACCCAATGGTCCAAGTTCCACAACCCTAAACTAAGAGTATTCCGTCCTTACCGGAATAACTAAAAGCAGCTATCATTTGTGTTTCAGGACGTTAAACTGCCAAGCACCCAACGGTCCAACCTCTATGACCCTAAACTAAGATTATTTCGTCCACACCACACGACATTAAACTGCACAGACATGAAGATTTAAAAATACCCCTTTCCCCCATGTATGGACCAGACCTGCACATGGTGTACTCTAAAGAGAACTACATGAGGCTTGATTCATACCGTCGCAGGATACATAGCGACGCCGGGATCCCCTATCCTGGCCGAACCACTCCCAAATGGAATAAAATTAAATAAAATTTTAAAAAAATTCCCCATTCCCCCGTGTACGGACCAACCCTGCACGAGGTGTATTTATTTCAGATAACTACGTACGGCTTGATTCTTTCCCTCAAAGGATACATAGTGATGCCAGGGTCCCTCATCTTGGCCCAGCCATCCCATAATAAAAGTTAAAAATTCACTCTCCCCCATGTATGGACCAGCCCTGCACGGGGTGTATTCCTCATTCTTACCGCACAATGTTAAACTACACAGATAAGGATAAAAATAAAATCCTCCTTTCCCCCATGTGTGGAGCAGACCTGCACGGGTGTACTCCACAAAGAACTACGTGATGCTTGATTCCTTCCCTCGCATGATAGGTAGTGATGCCAGGGTTCCTCACCATGGCCAAACCATTCAAAAAAAATGATCTCTCCCCCTATGCACGGACCAGACCTGGATGGGGTGTATTCTTCATCCTCACCACATGACATTAAACTTCATGGATTTCAAAGAACTACATGAGGCTTGATTACTACCCTCGCAGGATACGTAGTAACGCTAGGGTCCCTCACACTGGCTCAGCCATCCCCAAATAAAAATTCAGAAATTCCCATTTCCCCCGCGTACAGACTAACCCTGCGCAGGGTGTACCCCTTTCAGGGACCGGCGCGTGGCTTGATTCCTGACCTCACAGGATGCATAGTGACATCAGGGTTTCCCATCCTACCCTAGCCATTCCCAAATGAAGTTAAAAAAATGCCCTCTTCCCCCGTGTATGGACCAGACCTGCACGGGGTGTATTCCTCCATCCTTACCGCACAATGTTAAAACCGCATAGACTCCATCCTTAGCGTACGACGTTAAAACTGCACGGACTTCGTCCTCACCGCACAAAGTTAAAACTGCACAGACTCCATCCTCGCCGCATGACATTAAAACTGCATGGACTCCGCCCTTACCGCACGACGTTAAAACTTCAAGGACTCCATCCTCGCCACACGACGTTAAAACTGCACGGACTCTGTCCTCGCCGCACGACGTTAAAACGGAACGGACTCCGTCCTCACCGCACGATGTTAAAACTACCCAGACTATGTCCTCACCGCACGACATTAAAACTTCAAGGACTTCTTCGCGACCCACCCAAGATATATGGAGAAACAAGATGGAAATACTCCTCGTGCATTTGGATGCATCCCCTCCATACATTAGAATCCACGACCCGGATAATTATGGATCTTCATAACCATTCATGACCATCGGAAGTGGGAAGTTATCAACCCGGGGACACCATTGCATGACTATGCATAACATGCCCTCAACGGCTCTGCATATTGATAGCCCATGTCCCGTCTACCAAAGGCAAGATTTCCTCAGGCGATACTCTTCCTAGCTCCATATGCTTACCGGCCTCGGAGCCCCCATATCATATCTCCCGATCCATAAATTTTTGGTGCAATGGTTTACAAGTTAATCCCCCTTTTCACATCCAAACATTTCCAGGGTATCCCTACCCGGTTAGCCTATGTATCCGCCTATGGTTCACATGATGACCTGTATCTATGAACATCAAGCCAGGGCTAGGCTACTTTGACTCAACGGACAATTGCAGTGATGATGTTTCTTGTATGCTCGGACACCATTATCCCCACATGCCGAACTCTGTACTGTGAGAAATCTTGGATTTTCATAATCATTCATGGCCATCGGAAGTGGAATGCCATTGACCCGAGGACACCTTTTCATGACTGTTCATACCATGCCCTCAGCAGATCTACATACTGATAGCCCCTAGATCTTCTACCAAAGGCAAGATTTCCTCCTGCAGTACTCTTCCTAGATCCGTACGCTTACCGGCCTTAGAGCCCCCACACCACATCTCTTGATCCGGGGATCCTCAAAGTTGGAGTTTACAAGCTTCATCCCCCACCATGTTCAGAGTATATCAGTGCATGGTAACTTAGATATCCTTTGAGTGACTGCATCAATAGTTACCCAATGGTCCGAGCTCTATGACCACTAAACTAAGAATTCTTCTTCATTACCGCACAATATTAAACTGCATGGAGTGAAGGTACATCCCTGCGCACAAGATAAATCAGAACATGGAGCTCTCTAAGCTTTAACAACAACCAGGGATGAATATGCCCGACATGTCCAGATATTTTCCTACCAAAGAACAGACTTCGTGGCCTGGAAAATCACAGATCCTCATAATCAGTCACATCCATCAGAAGTGGAAATTTATCGACCCGTGGACACCTTTTCAGCACTATGCATACCATGCCCTCAGCGGCTCTGCATATTGATATCCCCTGGCCCATCTACCAAAGGCAAGATTTCCTCACGCGGTACTCTTCCTAGCTCTGTATTCTTATCGTCTTTAGAGCCCCCATATCATTTATCCTGATCCAAGTAGCCCCGGAACCATGATTTACACCATCAACCCCTTTCCATGTCTTAGGCACGCCGAGATGTTCAGGCAGAGTTACATTCTGATCAAGAGAGGCCTTTAAAACTAGTCCTTACCACATGATGATAAACTGGATGGAACATCTTGGCCACATGGAATAAATCTATAAAGTCTAACCATTAAACATTTAGGGAAATTCCTATAACTACAAGAATCTTAACTGGTTCAAAAATTCCCCCTGTCCTCACTGCATGACGTCAAAACTGCACGACCTGAAAAAATGTCCCCCGTCCTCGCTTCATGATGTTAAACTGCACAACATCCTTTAATAATGCTCACCATCTTTACCACATGACGTTAAACTGCACAGTCAAACCTGTCATGGGTTCAGTAAGGAACAGATAAATTTATCTATCCCTCAGTGCATGGGTCAGACCTGCACAAACGACACTCTCACACCAGCATGAGCAGGAATGACTTCACCCATTCTCAGGAAATTTAGCCGAGATGTTTCTCCCGTATCCAGGAACCCTCTCCTCATAAACCATACTCTATACTCAGAAAAAGTCGAACTCTCATAAACCACCCCTGGTGGTCCTGAATCACAAACTTCCTTGATGTTGCCAGGCTATCGGGAGAATGCAATCCTTGACCTAAGGACACCTTTGCACGACTATGCATACCATGCCTTCAACGGTTCTGCATATTGATCGCCCTTGGCTCTTCTACCAAAGGCAATATTTCCTTAGGCAATGCTTCTCTCCGTACGCCTCTTTCCCATGATCCCCTGTGTCCATCCTGGGATTCAGAAACCCTCTGATATACAGTTTTCCAGCCTCTTTCATGAACCTGCCTGAATATGGTGGAATTTCTCAAATGAGATTACCGAGAACTAGGAGAATCCATTCCATTTTAAATGATGTCCCAGCTACACGACTTTAAACTGTGGCAAGCCCCAATCATCCTTTAAGCCAACTAGATGCGTAGGATAGGGACCCTAAGTCCACACTCCTGATTAATATATTTGTTCTCAAACCCTTTCAGATGTCAAACACCCTTTCCGAGCCACCCCTGGTGGTTTTCATAATTCTCCAAGCCACCCATGGTGGTTTCCATAAGCCGGACTTTCATGAAGTCCTTAGGCCATCAGAAATGGAGAGTCATTGACTTAAGGACACCTTTGCACGACTATGCATACCATTTCCTTAGTGGCTCTACATATTGATCGCCCCTGGACCGTCTACCAAAGGCAATATTTCCTTAGGCAATGCTCCTCCTACCTCTGTATACTGATACGACTCCAATGCCTTGAGACATGCCCTGCATGTCGCTCAAATCTAATCATTTTTTTCACACATGCATCTGAATGATATCAAGACATCTTTTAATCAACCAAACCTCATTGGGGCCCTCTCCCCACCATATCTGGTCAAATCTATTCGGTCGAAAACATCAGTAATGATAGTCATGTCGGTGGTACTTTAAACTTCTCACAAAAAGAGGCGCAAAGCCTGTTAGGCCGAAAACACGAAAAGGGTGACCTGAGAAAAAGTCGAGCCATACCCGCTGGGTCCACACCAAATGGGCCTAGAAAAAATTATTGTATTAAAATAAAAGACAAAATGTTTGTGTGGTTTTTCTTCAAAACCCTAGAAATAGTCAAACTACGCTCTCTGGATCTCGTGGTCCAGGAAAAAGTTAGAGTTTGTTTCTATTTTCCGGAATTATAGATTAATTTTGATTCAATAAAACTTTAAAGAATGGAAAGATTGAAAAAGATGGTATTCCGTTTGAACAAAAATTGAGGACGTCCACAAGCTGGGGCCTCTCCATCACAGCAAAAAAAGTAAAGAGGTGTAAGAAAAATAGAGTGTACAATAATGGCTCTGACAGTCATAAAGAAGCCTGGCTCGCTCTCTCCATTAGATCGACAACCGTGCGGCCAAGGTTGTTGCAAGTCTGCTCTAGCATGACCTTCTCCCTGGCCTCAACCTCGGCCACCAAACGATTATGCTCCACTGTTGTTTGGAGATCGTTGATCCCTTTCCTATTGGCTTCAAGGCGACCAGTCATAGTCGACAATTGATCCCTCATCATCTCTGCCCGTACTTCACATTCATGCAACTCAGAAGATAGGATGGCCGCCCGATCTCAAGAGCTCACCTCCTGCGCTATCAGCTGATAGAGCTTTATCATAACTTCCTCTAGGGCTCGGGTCCTGCAATGAGAGGTAGAAAAGTGAGAAAATTTTCGTTCATTAGTGACAACAACCTCACGGGACATGACAACCTGGAAAGCGATAGAATGAAATTGCCGATAGTCAAAGCCACCTAACCCGAAACCTAGGAAAAGTTGTCAGAGAGCTTCAGTTTTAGTTATCATTTCAACTAGAGGAGTTTCGACAACAATCTCGCAAATCCGGGGCCAGGCCCACCTACGCACTGCTCGGTGGTCCGCCATTACACAAATATCTTTGGTATCCTTGCTAGGTGGCATGAGGACGAAGTCTGGCATTGCGATCAGCGCAGACATGTGCATGCTAGAAGATGGTTCCAAAGCTAGAAGGTCTGACGCTTCTAAACCTGGTTCGGGCTTGGGAATCAAGTTCCTAAGTGCGGTATCAGCCATAAAAACTTCAGGAATTGTCTCGCTGGGACTAGAAGCCACAGGGTCATCCTCATCCATGTCCAAGAAGGTTGGGCCCATCTGAACTTCGGCCACAGAGGGGTTGGGAGAGGAAAATCCCCTAAGTCTCTTTGAATGACTAGCCATCAGTCGGTCCTCCCTTAGAGCCGATGAGGAAAGTGTGGTAGGCACAACAACCATAATGACTCCTGATATGGGAACCTGCTGGACAACCTTCCCCAGGATCCCATGGGGATAATGTTTTACCCACATTCTTGCGTACTCCAAGGATAGGCTGGCAGCCACTCCCATGCCAGGAAAGGGAATGCTTGTGTCAGATCCCTCCCACATCAGCATAAACCACCATTGACGGAGAGTGGACAGGTGCAGTCCGCGAGCCTGGGGAGGCGGAAGGGAAACTTGGAGTTGCATACACCCAAACAGGCGTGAAAAACGATGGGGGCATACAACTCACACAGAGAAAACCTATCAATCCATGCAGACAAGAACCCATACCATAGTGAAATCTCGTAAGAACGCTCCTCTAGGCTCCCCCTGTAGTTTTCAACCACGACGCCAGAAGGGGTGTGGTTGGGAGTGAAAGAAAACTAGGAGAAGTCACTCAGAAGCTTCATGACTTCATCAGAACTGAGGGACTTCAACCGAACCCCCGCTATATCAAGAAATGTAGGAAAAAATTTAGGACGTGGGATGACTATGTTATGACAATACTCGTAATAGTGGCAATGATTCGTTATCCAGCTGTATAAGAGTTGAAATGGACCACTCAGATGGTAGGGCTACCCACCCTTCTGCATGTGGCTCAGTATTTCGTAAAGACGAGCCAAAGTGGGCACAACCAAATTCACAGGGAGTCCCTCTGCCAACTCAACTGCCATCATCAAGGTGCAAGCCCTAACTCTTGGGTTGTTATCCCAAGAAGGGAATAGCCACCCACTCAAAAACATAGCAAACAGACCTGACAACCTGAGCATAGGTGGCACACCAGGGTGCACCTCGTAACCCCATGAAAGGTAGTCGCCCGAATCCAAAACCACCCAGTAGGAACCCGAGATGGTTCGTGACTATTGAGAAGGATGAGTCCTGGGGTGCTTGATCATCGACATATGACTAGTGGTGTTCCGAAATAACCCTATACAGGTGCTATAGGGAATAAGAGAGCGGGCACACAAGTCCTGACCCAGTGACCGCTCCACCATAACGAGCAAATCCCTCACCAACGAAGGCACTTATTTGATGTCATCCCATGCGTCAGGAGTGGGAAGAAACTCGTCATACATCTCACCAATAATCGGAAGCCCTCCCAATTGGTAGATTTCCCACAAACTAATGCCAACTTCACCATGGGCTAGGTGGAAAGTATTAGTGCTTGAACACCAGTGACTGAGCATGTCAGGTAGGATTAATGATGGGGGTAAATAGCGAACTGGGAGGCCCACACTGCGGAGTATAGATTGACTGCTTCCAGTGACTCAAGAGATTCCCGACAATGGTGATGGACCCAGAAGGCCCAGTTCTAGTCATTTGAGAAACTCCCAGAAGACCGAAGATCCCACCAAGAAATCCACCCCGCGTTAGGATCCACTCGAGTAACGTTGATAATAGAGGGGTAATTCTTGAAGACCGCTTCTTGAGAAAATTCTTGAGTGCACTGATCACTTTGGGTCCAAACAGAGCCCCTCAAAATGAAGGTGACTTTCAAATGAGAATCAGAGATCATCTACCCCAATGAGGTAATATTTTCCTGAATACACATTGGTGACGCTTCCAGGAAAGGAGACAGAAGACCTGAGAAAGTAGGGGGGATAGGGACGTCATCTTGAAGACCGAAGTCATAAAGTGGAAGTCGATTTGATAGTGGATAAACCAGGAGTTCAGGAGAGAGCAAGTCCTTTAATACACAATCATCGAGAATGATGGAACAACTAGGGTCCTCTTTGATGCTCTCCGCTCTACTAATCATAGCTAGACATATCCCTAAACCAATTGGGAGAGGCTTGGCAGTAGGCCTGGGTGCAGGGTGAGGGGGAACCATATTTTCTCCCTACATTATTAAACCAGTAAAATGGTTAGTCCAGAATAATAAAAAAACTGGAAAAAAATACCAAGCATATAGAAAAGGAGTCAAGAATCCTTCATGTTGAGGTCCATAAGCTGGCCTCAAAATGTGGTTCACAATGAATGTATCCCGCAAACCAACCCTACGCGGAAGAGGTCCGCCATACCCTAGCCTGCGGAGCTTTGTCCAGAAAACCACGAACTAGGTTGCTCCGCATAATCTTAATCCCGGATTTAAATAATTAGATTCAGAAGACTTAAGAAATTTTCAATGTCCGGATGATTTCAGTCCGCGGAGAATCAAAACCGCAGAGCAAGTTTCTATGCGGCCCATCGTGACTTACTTTTTAATTAATTAAAAGTATTAGTTCGTGGAAGGGAGATTGGTCTACAGATGAAGGCGACTGCGAATGAGGAATGGTTCATGGAAGTGGAAGCTGGTTCACGGACGAGGCGTTTGATGAAGGAACGAGCGTGCAGAGACAAAAATAGAGAGAGCTCTGGTTTTGTGAAGAATCTGGTAAAAGACAAAATAAGGACCCCGTATTTATAGGTGTGGTCCCCTACCGGGTCCACTCCCCTATCACAAACCATCCAAGTTTCAAGACCACTGTACATCAGAATGGACTCCTCTTCATTCCGATCGGACCCCATTTCGACTGGGGGCATTTGTAGGGTCCTGAAAAATACGCAAAGGAGAATGAGAATCCCTTTAGAGATTATACCCAATTTCCCTCAAAGAATTGGGCAAAAATATGAAGAGCACCTAGGAAATTAGCAAAGGACTAACCGGTCTGCGGACCGGTACCATGATAACGGTACACAATCGGTTCCGCAAAGCACCCACCTCTGCGGACCGCCGTCACTCGCGAAATTGAGGAGGGAGCCCTTCGAGGGAGAGAAGAAGGATGGGTGCCAACCTGGTTCACCGACACGAACTGCCCAGCCATGAACCACGTCGACCGGCCCGGACCGCTTCTGCTGTCGTTCGCAGAATGGAGGCGGAACACTGCGCGGCCATAAATCACTCCCTGATCTCGTTTGGTTCGCGAGGGAGACGCGTTCAATTCCCCCGCGAGTTGTGGATTGACCAAGTCATCCTTAAACCAGGTTTTTGGTCATGGGCCTCCGCAAAAGGTGTCGCATGACCACAGATACATCTCTTTCCCCACTCTATAAAAGGAGATCGAGGGGGAAGAGAGGAAAAAAGGGGAGATCGATCAGATTCGGGTGGAAGGATTTTGAAGGAAGGAGCTTAGGATTACACAAACAATGGAGTTCCTATTCGCGATTAGGAACATGTATGAAGCTGGTAACGAATCAATAAGGAATCGAAAATTCATAACAACATGGTGAACCACGAACATAAAATAACAAAGAAAATAAGATCGTGAACCATGGAACCTCCGCGGATGCACTCCCCATGGACCAAGGAGTTTATGCCTCTTTTCCGATCCATCGCACCGTGTAGCACCCTCCTATGCGGACGAAGCCCCGACCAACGAAGCCCCGACTGGCACCGCCCTTGCCCGCCGCTGCTCACATGGACTCCTTCGTGTACCAAACTGGTACGTGGGATGAACCTGAAGCTGCGAACCACCCTGGTTCGCAGGATTCCCACTAGTCCGCGAACCACCCTGGTTCACGGGATGCCCATCAGTTCGCGGACCACCCTGGTTCACGGATGACATCTCCAGCCCTGTAGCACATCCCTACACGAAGGGCTCCACCCCTCATACACCCCGGTGGCCCGCCAAATCCTTTGGAGTTACTATTCTATGAGCCAGATAAAATCCTTCCAATTCCATTCCGTCCTGATCTTCTGCAACCCCCTCGTTGGCCCATTCATCGGCCCCGAGCTAAGGCCTCCACCATAGCCACCAAACCCGTGTGATGTAACCTTCAGGAGAATCATCGCACCGTTTTGAGTTCACATACCCACAGTAAGCAAGGGGGAAGGGGTTTCCCTGACCCTTGAGCGGATTTCCAAAGCATTCCTGGGTTCACATTTCCATGGTAATGCCGAGTCCGAGCCCGGGAGTCCCCTTTCTGCCCCTCCACTTGTTAGGACTGGGGAACTTCTCTCCTCCCCGGGGCATGGCAGACTACTTTCGCAGAAGGAAGTCCCCATGCACCTCCGTACTTCCCCACAGCCATGGCCAAGCAAGGGTGTAGTGGGGAAGGGTGCTGCTCCGTTCTTCTTTGGGGCCATGTCCCTCTCCCTCTCCGCTTTTTCTCCCTGGGAATCCATCTTGGAGTAAGCCCCAAATTTTTGGGCCGCCCCCACGCATAAGCCCCATCACATTTCACACAGATGCACCTTTCGCGACGTGATCATCTGGTTCCTTCCACCTCTTGTTTCTCACACCAAGCATGGCTCATGTGGGATTAGAGTAAGCATCGACCATGGCATCCTCTCCTGAGCCTCCTCAAAGTTTAAGCCCCAATCCATTACCCCGGGCTACCTTAGAGCGTAAACCCCACTCTAATGATAACTTCAAGGACTTTGATTTCCCACCACAGGGATACGTAGGAATCCTCTTAGAGGTTCAATCCCACTACCCATCGGACTCTCTGTCCATCCTTATGTCGGCTCTCCAACACTCTCATTCGAACTACGTGGAATTTGATCCATGTCTCCTAGGAAGGGTATGTAGGAAGCCTCCCTGAGGTTCAAGCCCAACAACTAGCCGATCTGACTATCTTCACGATGGTTCACCAAACCAACCTTAGTGTCGTCTCAATGATTCCAGACTCCTTGGTGTCATTAATCCAATGAGGGATGGTAAACCTTGGGCATAAATGATTCTAAACCCCTACGTCCAACTGACCATTTCCAACCATGAGTAATCCGTGGATACTATTCTTGGGTATAAACCAAAGATTTGCGTAAATATGAATACATCTTAAATCTATAAGAGAGTCCCAGAAGAGGCAATAATTCCCCCCAAAAAGGGTGCGATGAGCCCGACTTCCCATCCTCTCGACCAATGTGAGTTCTTAAGAATCACTGGTCAAACCACCCAACGAACGCTTGCCTTTGGAAATTAGGTCCACTTATTAAGGGATATGGAACAGTTGGGCATTTCGAGGCGGAAAATGGGGCACCCAATATGAGTGATTAAGCAGAACCCAACCTTCTCTAATCAACCGTCAGGTAGTGCATGTTTCTTCCCCACGACCCCATCGTGCGCCGCAAGACAATGTATAATTTAATGCATTGAGACTTTAGTAAACAATAACCAGATATGGTTCATATCATCAGATATTACACGAAAAAAATTAAAAGTTTATGATGATATGAAACCTAATGATTTGAGTGGACTATAAAATTAATAAAAAACTCATAACATAGTTAAATGAGGGTTAATAGATTAATAAATTATATTTAATATTTATTCATAATCAGGAAAAGTACATGACATGTACAAGACAACCACATGATGCACACTTCTCTTTTTTGGATATCCACAATACACATCAAGGGATCTATTATGCACTTACTATGAACATTTACAAAAAACAAAACATGTATAAAGGATGAAAAATAGGTACTTACAATTACAAGACTACTATTCGTTACATACCTTGTATTAAATACACACAATATATTAATTACATGATATTGTTTAACCCCATGCTTTCAGTCATGAAATCATCTAAACTACATGAAATGAATTCAAAATACATAGAGTGTACTATGGAAAAGTTGTGTTCCATGTTGATTGGTCTATATGTGGTGCATTTATTGTACATGGTGTTTATTAATTCCAAGACAACCTAAAATGAAGATGGACATCCCTGTTTTATAAACAGGGATACACGATGTGTAAAAACGGAGTACACACCGTGTAGTATTATATTATCCTGTCAGGATCCTTGGCCTTTCTAGATGAGATATTCATATGTAAAAATTGTTAATCATTAACCAATATTTTTAATGTTTTCTAGAAATGATTAAGGGAAATAATTGATTTTAATGATGGATCATAAATGAACTATAATTGAAATGAATCTTAACTTTTTAATTTGAAACAATCAAAAATGAAATAAATAATTATAATTCATAATGTGACCCATATGATACCACATGAAGGTCCCAGGCATAGAGGAATATTCATGGGATGCGATATACCATAAGGTATTGTTGGATCAATAGATCATTCCCAATATTGTACATGATGTGAACGCCGATACCAAAAAAATATTTCCACCAAATATTGATATATGTAAAACCTTAAACCTAGAGAGGATATTTTCACATTAAATTAATATTTAATTTATTTTGATCTAAAGAAATGAACACCTAGTCATATTATCTTTCTTTAATGATAATGATGTTGATCATTCACAAGATCCTTTTCGGATTACCATTGTAGTTATTGTTGGATCCAAGTGTAAAATCCATCTAGATGTGATCCATATATGCTCTTATGTTCTTTGAACAATCAATAATGGAACATCAGATGCTAGAATGGTAGATCCATCATATTGTGTTATTTGATCACTCTTCCTTCAGGTCTAAAAATTTTTCTTCTCATTCCTATGAAGATGAGAGGAAGACGACTGAATAGAGAAACATGTTTTGTGCAATGACTATCAATTCTCAATTATCCCTACACAATTAAAAAACCATATATTTATAAATTTAGTGTTTAGGTTAAAATTTTATCTAATTACATATCAGCCCTCAAATAATATAATAACCATTATCAAACCTCATTCCATATAATAATAATATTAATATTTTTTAGCATTCTCCAACTCATGCAATAATGAATATTATATACCAGTTTGAAAATAAATATTCATCATAAAGATTGATCATTATGTTCTCTAACTCCAAAAAATTTATTGAATACCCAAATATATATATTTAAATAAATATTTCATTCATCAATTAATAAAATTAATATTTTATTCACAATCCAGTGAATAAATATTTTTTTAATATTAATTTAATCAAATAAAATATTTATTAATAAATAAATAATTATTTTTTATCTTTTTAATATTAGTGATAAAAAAAATAGAAAAATTATTCCAAAGTCTTGAGAATAATAATTATTACAATAATTAAATTTAGATATAATTAAATTGAGATCAATGGAAAACATGGTGTTTGACCCTTTATGATTCTTTATCATTGGAAATCGGTAGAATTAAATAAATTTTTTGATTACATTCTAGAAATGGGTCAAGGAAACCAAGATAAATAAATTAATTTCACATTGTTGAGAACTACATATGAATTATCACTATGCAATATAATCCATTTGTCATAATATCTCATCATGAAGGTAACAGATATGTGTCATTAACATATATGCTAAATACATATTTCTTTGACTATTTGAAATAAACATGTCATTGCATTGTGGACATGATATTTATTGTGATAGTTCTATTGGAATCAAAGGTACGAGATATAACCATTCATGAAGATGTAAGGTGAAAATCCTTCCTTGACTTATTCATTAATAACACATCACTCATAACCCATTTGATGTATCTGACTTCTACATGAATTGTATTGTCATAGTTTATGAAATAAATATTTTTGAACAGGATGAAATATGAATTAATGATAATTTTAAAGACAAAAGACCATTATATTTTATCTTATATATAAATATATGATGAAACCAACACTTGTATAATTCTTATTAGTAAGTCTATTATCATAATCTACGATCTTGGAGATTGCCATGTGGAAAAATTATAACAAGAAGTGAAACTTTATTAGGATTACTTACACATGAAATTCATGTTCTATGTGTCCCATCATATAACATTTTCCAACAATAAAACAATATTTTAAAATATATTCATTGAATATCAAGGTTTTCGTCATAGAGGGGAACTGATATGACCTTATGAAAGATCCAAATACTATATTACATTATTATATTAATGTTGTGCAGAAAAATGGGAAATAATTAATAATATATTTTACTAATATTCAAAATATATAATATACATGAAATCAAGGTACAATTAGTTTGTTCTAGAACACAGACTAACAAATACTTGAAAGAAAATATATAAAAAGTAATTCACCCCCAACACAAACTCCAAAGTCTGGTTTTAAAAAAACATTGTTTAATGACTATTTATGATACAAGGTCTGATAATACTGGGAAATAATAT
Organism: Viscum album; assembly: GCA_963277665.1. Classification (NCBI taxonomy): domain Eukaryota; kingdom Viridiplantae; phylum Streptophyta; class Magnoliopsida; order Santalales; family Viscaceae; genus Viscum; species Viscum album. The sequence continues at coordinate 100,795,732 of OY728153.1, read as the reverse complement.
CTTTATTTTACATCATTTTGTTATGTTATACATTACATATCACAAATAGATACACATTCCCAAGAAATTAAGGTTAATTTTATTTCATGAAAAACTACATAAGAACCTTTTTTAGGATAATTTTGAACATTTCTCTATAATTGAGAGACACTTGAGTCCATTATACACTTATCATATATTATAATCATCTTAATATGGACATAAAAATATAATAAAGTGGGTGATATTAGATGATTAGTAAAGGTAAACCTAAGAGATAAAATCTAGAGTTCATAAATGAGCAGAAGATAAACTTATGGGTATAGTCAAAGAAGATTGACATAACACAATAGAATCATACCCAAAAATGTATATATGAAAAATTATGAAAATTGGAATATTTCTTGGAATAACATACTATATAAATCAAAAGATTGTGGAAACAATATTTAAAAAATATGAACCATGATAGTGTAGTAATGAGATACCTTAGAAATGTTGCACAAACATTAGCAATGGGAAACATAACTTCTCTTCTAAAAAACATGCACCCATGATTGAGAGAAATTAAATTGTTCCCACATAAATATGTCTCATGAGATATAAAATTTTAACTAATGCATTGGAGGGTGATATTGGAACCCACCATTAAGTTATCCACACATAGTTTTCCACTTGAAATTACTCATTCATTCTATCATGAAAACACGATGGGTAGAAATAAATGTCCATTCATTACATCATAATGAACACATGTAATGAAAATGGGTTTAATATCCATTTAAAATGTATTTACATAAGTAAATAATTCATAATGAAATAAAAAAATCATAACATGAAAAATCCAAGGAAAATAAATTGTTATCCAAATATTTTTAGTATCTTTATTAGAAAATAACTATCAATAAATATGACGTGGTATATTGTATTTATAATATATGAATGAAAATTATACGGTTAAGTTAATAAATTCCACAATAAATCAATTTGTTACATTTATGCGAACATCATTCAATCAAAGGAAAGAAATATCAATTTTTTATAGAGGAAAGTCATTGGAATAAAATATTGTTTAAAAATGTTTAATGATTACACAAAAGTAAATAAGTAATGGATTTCCATGAATTTAAGACCCTAAAATAGTATAAACAAAATTATTGGGAATTTCATGAATAATAATTTATAATTAAATAAAAATGTTTTGTGATAAAGTGGAAAATGGAAGTGAAACCATAAAATATTTTTTATAAATCATTTTTAACATTATCATAAATGAAGAAGTTACACTTCACTTAAAGAAGATTTTTTAAATATGTGATATGAAGACTTCTTAAATTTTTTTTTTAAAATAATCCAAAAAAATGGAACCTTGTAAAAGTAAATAATTTGTATCCTAAGGAATTTTTTGGTGGAAGAAGAATAAAATGATCCTAGGATAAAAACTGTTTTAATATTTTGAAATAAATTTTTTGAAACTCACATCATAAATGGGATAAGAATTATTGGTTTTGAAAATAGGAAAAGGAAAACATGAAGGTAACATGAGATAAAAATTAATTTGGTTAAAATATATAGTGTTGAAAATGGAAGTAATTGAAAATATAGACAAGGAGGGGAAGACATCATAACATAGATTGATATTTATTCTGAATAATGATAATTTTTTTTGCAAAATACATTCATCAAGGTAAATTATTTGAATTAAAAAGTAATTTTTCCCAAGATAAGAAGAGAATGTATCATTAAATGAATTCTCATTGTGGAAGAAACCAATCTTAGAAGAAATAATTTTAAGAAGAAGCATTTTAACTCAACAAAGGCTGTTGAGTTAACTAAATAACTTACTCTAAAAATAACATAAGAATAAAAATAACATAACAGGGTTATAAAGAAATACAAATTCTAATATAATGAAATGAACATTATTAATCATAATTGAAGTTAATAATAAATTTAATACACAATATAAATAAATTTATTTGTGCGTAATACTAAACATGTATCATAAAGTTGAAAATAAAGGCAGATAACCCTAACAAAAGTACCATCCACTGAATCAAAATCCATTTAATTAAATAACAAAAAAGGATCTTAAAACATAATTAATTAATTTAATATGGTTAAATACATCCATTATAAATTAATCAAACCACATGAAAGATATTATGGTACACAATATGATATATGTCTAATGAAATTAATTTTGAGACAAAAAACTTCTTATCTTACTTTTAGTCATCCAAAAAAGCCCTTGAGTCTCCTGTATAAGAAAAATCAATATCTTAATAAATTATTACATAATGTCACGACCCATCCTCAGGGCCCATGCCGTGACTATCCCAGGCCCGCCTCCCATAGGCCAGGGGCTGGCGACTAGAACTAAAGGGGAAAATCCCAATAATAGGGAAGGCATTGCCTTTATAAAGAGAACAAACACCACAGAGTACGCAAACCGAAGTAAACACTAAGTAAACTGAAAACACAAGTAAGTACTGGAAAGTAAATGGGCCAGTATACAAACCCAACTGAGGTGCAGTACAACTAAATAGTAAAGTACAACAACTGAAAGACAAAGCAGAAACCACCAAGAAGTCCTCTAGGAACTCCCACCTGAAGGGTGAGTACCGTCAGTCTCATCGGCTCCTCGAGTCTGGCCATCCTCTCCGTGTACGTCCCACCTGGTAGACCACCTCCGGTATCGTCTCGTCGTGATATCCACCTCCGGGTACCGTCCTGCTCCTCAAGCCTCAACTACGATCAACGATGTCCGTCGTCTGCATCCAACACAATGTAGTGCGGGCATAGCCCGTGCAGGGGTTAGTATACGATACTCAGTAGGGACCCCGAGACCCCCGAAGGTCTCCCGAAATCCACAAAGGATAAACCATTGGAAAGATGTAAAACATGAAGTAACAGTATTCTCCACTTAGGTATATTCCCATACATATACCTAAGTTATCAATTCTAGTTATGATCCAACTCACGAGCCCAAGTACAACCTAGTCCACATAGGAAAGCATAACCCAATCCACACAGAAAGTACAACCCAGTCCACTTAGGAAAGTACATCCCAGTCCACACAGGAAAGTACAACCCAGTCCACACAAGAAAGTACAACCCAGTCCACAGAAGAAATTACAACCAAGTACACACATGAAAGTATAGCGCAGTCCACACAGGAAAGCACAACCCAGTCCACACAAGAAAGCAAGTCAATCACATCAATGATAATGATTTAAAATCAAGACTCATCTCACACAGGTATACATAATTTGTAATGAAAAAGAGATGATCAGATGTAGTTACTGATTCATCTAGTTGGGACCCACATAGGATACTAGACCAGCTAAGATGTCGGACCCACGTAGGATACTAGATATGCTACTCTGTCGGACCCACGTAGGATACTACAACATAGGTCAATACTGTCGGACCCACATAGGATAAAAGTACAGTAATCGTCACCGCCGAACCCACGGATGATTCCAGTACGATTGTTGTAGTCGTCGAACCCACAGAGGATTCCAGTACAAAAGTCTTTACCGTCAAACCCACGGAGGATTCCAGTATGGAAGTCGTTGCAGTAGTAGCCAGCTCTAGGGTTCCCACACACAGCATGCTCGATTCTGAGAGGGTCTTCTCCACGAGCCAAGGGGGGCGATACATCAACTGACATGAAGTCTAGATTTGATGTGTCCCAAATTTCTGTCTCGTCAAAAGAAACTCAACGTGACAGGCAACACGTTAATTAGACGCCTGGTTTGAGAGTTATTGGCTTTTTCGTCCCAGGGGCCCAGTTGGTTTTTAAGATAAAATCAATCTGATCGTACTCCAACTATATCCAAACCTAGAGAATAGTAAGCCAAAATAACCATCTCACTAAGAGGAATCCAACAAAGTCGACGACACGTCAATCGAACGTCTGGAGCTGAAGTTATAAGCGTTTCCGCTCAGAGGGCCCCATTGGATTCATGTTCAAACCAACCCAGACTTACCAAAATTTCTCTGAAACCTGAAGTGTAATATATCGAAACAACCGTCTCGATCCAAGGATTGCTACGCAACTTACGGTGCATCGATTGGAGGTTCGTAGCCCAAGTTATGGGCGTTTGAACTGATCTATCTGAAAACAGGGGGTTTGGGCCCGGTCCGACCCGGCCCAATACCCCTTGGGTCGTCCCAAATCGGGTTGACCCGACCCAGGTTCAGTTCCGGTCCGGTTGGGCATGGCCCGACCCGGCCCAGCGGTGCGACCTCGCCCAGCGGCGCGGCCCGGCCCGGCGCGGGCGGTCTGGCCCGGCGCAGGCGGTCCGACCCTGTGCGGGCGCCCATGCGCTGAGCGGATGCGGAAGGGGAGAGATGCCCCCATGTTTTCCCAAAACGGCGGACCCCATAGGGGTCCGCCCTAGCTGGCCGCCAGGGGTTACAAACCCCCGGTCTTCCCGAATTCGGTCGGCCGCTTTGGCTGAACGGTGAACCACCGCGGGACCCCCCCCCCCCCCCCGTGATCCCGCCTTTTGAAGCGCCGGTGGCCGGCAAATCCAGCCACCCTCCACTGCACCGCCATGACCCTAGGCCACGACCTTTGCCCGACCGGCGCGGCGCGACGGCGCCGTGCCCCTTCGTCGTGGCATGCCCTGGCTACGGCCCTCCATGGTGCTCTGGCATGGCGTGACGGCACCGCGCCCCTCCACCGTGGCCCGACTCCAGCCGCGACCGCTTTCCACCTCAACGGCGTGGCGCGATGGCGCCATGCTCTTTCTCTGCAGTTTTCCTCGTTCCCGCGCAGTGTGATGGCACCGTGTCACCTACGTTCCAATCCATAACGAAGTACACCAACTATTGGGAGGAGGGTCAGCCATGTTTGTGAAGTCCGACCTCCTCCCGTTATACCGATAGCAAGCGGCCAAGAACGAGTAATAACAATGAAAATTAAAGTGAAAATTTAATTGATTAAATTTGAACTTAACCCCTACCTCGAAGAAGTTGTCGAACGAAGATTGTTGCGGTAAATGGCATCGTGAGGTGAAGCTCCGTATATGTTGACAGAGAACGTCCAAGGAGGAGTGACGTCTCCCTTCCTTTGACGCGGGGAGAAGATTGAAAGAGGGCGCATCATCGTTCTTTGGGAAAGGCGTCACACACCAGCTGCGGAGAGGAGAAGAGACGGCACATCGATGTCTCCATGCGGTGCCAGCATTCTTCGTCGAGGTCTTGACGTTCTTCGCGTTCTCCAACGAAGAAGATGATGATTCTCAAGACCTTGAGGATTCTCTCCCAATTTCCTCACACAACTAAACACCCCCAATTAAAATAAGGCCTTCTTTATTCTATTAACACAAGCCATGCATTTTCAAAACTTCAAAAACTCAAACTAAAAATTAAATTCATTGAATAGCTGTAATCAGACAATTTAATATGAGGGTTTACATGCAATAAAGAGGGGGAGTGGGTGAGTTACATAATAAAATGGGGGTTAGGGGAATGGAAGGGGTGGGGCTCATGTGGGACCCACCTCACTAAATCCTATCTAGAGGAGTTAGAATATTCCCTCATATGGAAATTAAACCACATAGAAAAAAATAAATTTGTGACACAACATTATTCACGTAACACTTATACCACATTTTTTAAGAAACTCTTTCTGAGCAAACGCTACTCCAGAAAATGTCATCTTAAGAAAAAACTGGCACTGTGCTTTCATCGGCGCCCTTGGATTTCGATTCCGAGCACTGGTTTAAAAGTTATAAAAACCCACTCGTTCGTTCACTGAACGTACCCAAGCTAAACTTCGGAAATTGATCCTGGCACACCGGGCCTCAGAATCAGGTTCCGTCAGACTCTACGTACTTGTAAAATCCCAAAGAATTTAAGAAAAAAATTCCTTGAAATTTACGAGTCTTTACATTACACCCACCTAAGGGATTTACATCCCTGTAAAGATACATCACAAAATAGGGGAACAAATGAGGGTACTGAGCACGCATCTGAGCCTCCCGCTCCCCATGGTTGATGATATACGTCGGGTCGTGCACGTATCTCCCCAGTTGAGATACGTGGAAGACGTCCTGCACCCGGTGCAACTGAGGTGGAAGGGCCATGCGATAATCCACCTCGCCTATCCTGCTGAGAACCTGGAATGGTTCGATGAAGTGAGAAGATAACTTCCCACCCCAGCCAAATCTCCGTAATCCATGTCGAGGTGAGACCCGTATGAAAACATGGTCGCTATCCTCGAACTCCAGTGGTCTCTGCCTCTTAACAGCATAGGACTTCTGTTTGCTCTGTGCAGTCCTCATCCACTCCAGGATGATCTGCACCTTCCCCGACGTAGCCAGAACCACCTCTGGTTCTACACGTACTCACTCCGACACTATCCACAAAGGATATCTGAAAAAACATAGCCAGAACCTAGAATGGTTCTACACGTACTCACTCCAATACTATCCAAGCCCGCCTCCCATAGGCCAGGGGCTGGAGACTTGCACCAACGGCGTAAATCCCGATAATAGGGAAGAAATTTCCATTATAAAGAGAACAAACACCACATAGTACACAAACTGAAGTAAACACTAAGTAAAATGAAAACACATGTAAGTGATGGAAAGTAAATGGGCCAGTATATAAACCCAACTGAAGTGCAGTACAACTGAAAAGTAAAGTACAACAACTGAAAGACAAAGCAGAAACCACCAGGACATCCACTAGGAACTCCGACCTGAAGGGTGAGTACCGTCAGTCAAGTCAGCTCCTTGAGTCTGGCCGTCCTCTTCGGGTACATCCCACCCGGTAGACCACCTCTAGTACCATCTCATCGTGATGTCCACCTCTGGGTACCGTCCTTCTCCTAAAGCCTCAACCACGATTAGCGCTGTTTGTTGTCTGCATCCAACACAATGTAGTGAGGGCATATCCCGTGCATGGGTGAGTATACGATACTCAGTAGGGACCCCGAGACCCCCGAAGGACTCCCGAAATCCACAAAGGATAAACCATATGAAAGATTTAAAACAAAAAGTAAAAACTGTCTCCACTTAGGTATATTCCCATACATATACCTATGTTATCAATTCCAGTTCTTCTCCAACTCACGAGACCAAGTACAACCTAGTCCACACAGGAAAGCAGAACCCAATCCACACAGAAAGTACAACCCAGTCCACACAGGAAAGTACACCCCAGTCCACATAGGAAAGTGCAACCCAGTCCACACAGGAAAGTAAAAACTAGTCCACACAGGAAAGTACAACCCAGTCCACACAGGAAAGGATAACCCAGTCCACACAGGAAAGCACAACCCAGTCCACACAGGAAAGCAAGTCAATCACATCAATGATAATGATTGAAAATCAAGACTCATCTCAAACAGGTATACATCATTTGTAAAGAAAAAGAGATCATCAGATGTAGGTACTGATTCATCTAACTGGGACCCACGTAGGATACTAGACCAACTAAGCTGTCAGACCCACGTAGGATACTAGTCCATCTACTCTGTCGGACCCACGTAGGATACTAAAACAGTGGTCAATACTGTCGGACCCATGTAGTATACAAGTACAGTATTCGTCACCGACGAACCCATGAAGGATTCCAGTATGGTTATCGTCATCGTCGATCCCACTGAGGATTCCAGTACAAAAGTCTTTACCGTCGAACCCACGGAGGATATCAGTACGGAAGTCGTTGCAGCCGTAGCAAGCTCTAGGGTTCCCGTACACAACATGTTCGATTTCGGGACGGTCCGCTCCACGAGCCAAGGGCGTCGATACATCAACTGTCACGAAGTATAGATTTCATGTATCCCAAAGTTCCGTCTCGTCAAAAGAAACTCAAGGCGACAGACGACGCATCAATCAGACGCCCGGTCTGAGAGTTATTGGCTTTTTCATCTCAGGGGACCGGTTGGTTTTTAAGCTAAAACCAACCCGAATGTACTCCAACTGCATCCAAACCTTGAGCGGAGTAATCCAAATGAACCGTCTCACTAAGAGGAATCCAAAAAAGTCAACAACACGTCAATCGGACGTCCGGAGCTCAAGTTAAAAGCATTTCCGCTCTGAGGCCTCAATTTGTTTCATTTTCGAACCAACCCTTCCATATTAAAAGTTCTCTGAAACCATGAGTGTAATATACCGAAACAAATGTCTCAATCCAAGGATCGCTACGCAACTGACGGTGCTTTGATCGAAGGTCCGTAGCCCAAGTTATGGGCGTTTGAACGAATCTGTCTGAAAACAGGGGGTTTCGGCCCGGTCCGACCCGGCCCAATATCCCCTGGGTCGGCCCGAACTGGGTCGACCCGACCCGGGTCCTGGTCCGGCCCGGTTGGGCGCAGCCCAACCCGGATGGCACGACCCAGCCCCGTGGCGCGACCCAGCACAGTGGCGCGGCCCGTCCGAGCGCGGGCGGTCCAGCCCCGCGTGGGCGGTCCGGCCCGGCACGACCGGTCTAGCTCGTTGCGGGCGCCCGCGCGCTGAGCGGACGTGGAAGGGGGGAGCCACCCCCCTGTTTTCCCGAAACGGCGGACCCCTGTGGGGTCCACCTTAGCTGGCCGCCAGGGGTTACAAACCCCCGGCCTTCCCGAAATCGGTCGGCCGCTTTGGCCGGCCGGTGAGCCGCGGCGGGACCCCCCCTGCGGTCTCGCCTTCTGAAGCGCCGGCAACCAGCAGATCTGACAGCCCCCCACTACACTGTCGTGGCCCTAGGCTGCGACCTTTGTCTGAATTGTGTGGCGCCCCTCCGCCGCGGCCCGCCCCGGCTGCGGCCCTCCATGGTGCTCTGGCGCGGCGCGACGGAGCCATGCCCCTCCGCCATAGCCCGACTCCGGCCGCGACCGCTTTCGGGCTCAACGGCGCGGCACGATGGTGTCGCGCTCTTTCTCCGTGGGTTTCCTTGTTCCCGCACGTTGTGATGGCACCGCGTCGCCTCCGTTCCAATCCATAACGAAGTACAACAACAATTGAAAGGATGGTCAGTCGTGTTTATGCAGTCCGGCTGCCTCCCGTTATACCGATAGAAAGCGTCCAAGAATGAGTTATCACAACGACAATTAAAGTGCAAATTTAATTGATTAAATTTGAACTTAACCCCCACCTCAAAGAAGTTTTCGAACGAAGATCGTCGGGGGAAATGAAGTCGTGTGGTGAAGCTCCGTATATGTTGACGGAGAACGTCCAAGGAGGAGCGGCGTCTCCCTTCCTTTGATGCGGGGAGAATATTGAAAGAGGGCGCGTCGTCGTTCTTAAGGAAAGGCGTCACTCACTGGTTGCGGAGAGGAGAAGAGAAGGCACATCGATCTCTCCTTGCGGTGTCAGCGTTCTTCATCGAGGTCTTGACGTTCTTCGCGTTCTCCAACGAAGAAGATGACGATCCTCATGATGTTGAGTATTATCTCCCAATTTCCTCACACAACTAAACAAACCCAAATAAAATAAGGACTTCCTTATTTTATTAACACATGCCATGCGTTTTCAAAACTTCAAAAACTCAAACTCAAAATTAAATTCTTTGAATAGATTTAATTAGTCAATTTAATATGAGGGTTGACATGCAATAAAGAGGGGGAGTGGGTGAGTTACACAATAAAAAGGGGGTTAGGGGAATTTAAGGGGTGGGGCTTGTGTGGGATCCACCTCACTAAATCCTACCCAGAGGAGTTAGAGTATTTCCTCACATGGGAATTAAACCACATAGAAAAAAAAATAAAGTTGTGACACAACTTTATTCACGTAACACATAAACCACATTTTTTAAGTAACTCTTCCCGAGAAAACACAACTCTAGAAAAGTTCATCTTAAGCAAAAATTGGCGCTGCAGTTTCATCAGTGTCCTCAGATTTTGATTCCGAGCACCGTTTCAAAAGTTAGAAAATCGCGCTCGTTCGTTCACTGAATGTACCCGAGCTAAACTTCGGAAATTGATTCCGGGCACACCGGGCCTCGGAATCAGGTGCCGTCAGAAACTGCGTACTCGTAAAATCACAAAGAATTTAAGAAAAAAATTTCCTTTAAATTTAAGGGTCTTTACAAATAATATTATTAATATCTAAGAACTTTTATAAAATTCATTTATATTTATTATCTAAATGAATATTAGTCAGTTATTATCTATTATCAATATCGGATGTGAGTAATCTTGATCGTTTGAAGTATTTTCGTAAAGGCAGTGTGGTTCTTCGTTCTTACACAAAATTTCACCATACATAAATCATTAAATATAAAAAATGGTTTCTATATAATTATTTATAATTTTATCACTTCATTCCATACGAGTTTTGGTTATGATCATTAAAGATGAAATCAATGATGTTCATGGATTTCTGATTTTTAACAAGAGAACATTGGTATATAAATTAACATGTTAAATATTAGTTATACCATTATATAACCAAAATAAAATCATTATTTACTTATTTATATTAGTATTATTTGGAATTAATTTTCCATATTCACCCATGATATTATTTTATAGAATTTTTCAAGTAGGTGGTAATAACTACCCGAACATGAATATATCATAATTAATGGATGGTTATGAAGTGATTTAGTTGTAATATCTTTATTCCATATGAATTATGATATTTTTTTTATTGATGTGATAAAAATTAATTTAATATAATTTTAATAATAGGAAATGGATATAAAACCCTTACATAATATTAATATTTTTTTCTTTTTAGTACAATGGTTTTATTTGGTCGAATTTATAATGATCGTTTATTGTTCATATTATTAATTGGATGTAAAAATTGTATTAATATAATAATATTTATTTCATAATCATCATATTTATCCATTAAAACCATTCTCATGACTATCTATGAAATAAAATGATGAATAATAGAATACACCATTTCATATAGGTGATAATCCACACATATGAATGAACTATGATTTCATTTTCCAAAGAATGAGAGAAATTTATAATATGGTTTGTCATTTTATAATATTTTTTTTATAAATATTTTAATTATTTATTAAGTTTGTTATGGGAAATGAAACATTGTGCTTCATGGTGGTGGTAGTCCGCACATACCCACGAATGGTGTTTTTTGTTTTCCATAAGAAAAATAAGGAAAGGTGGTTGATGACTATTACGAAAATAAAAGAATAAATATAATAAAAATAATACTATTATAAAATAATATTTTTAAAAATATATTTGAAAGGAAAATATTGAAAATCAACATTTTTATGGAAATGTTAGTACTTAAGTTGAGAACTTTGAGCTTCCTTCAAAGGATTCCTTATGAAATAAGAACATAGACCAAACTATTTTGTCAAGATAATTATTTAAGTGAAATATCATTATAGGGGAAGGAGTTAGGGAATAGTTTTGAGAGGAAAATTAAATTTTTGAGTTGTCATGAATCGGTAATTAGAATCCCCTTTTATAAGTGATGAGAATGACTTTTTTGTAAATATTTTGTCATAACATAAAGAGAGAACATGTTTTACATGTGAAAAAAATTTGAAAATTAAGTAATTTAGATACATTTTGGTCAAGACACACCACAAAAACTCAATTATAAAATATTTTAACATGTTAGTCCTTTTACACATTTTATTTACATTTTTTAGTTTTTGGGCTTTCACCACGATAATATGTTTTTACCCAAGTAATTCATATTTTATGATAAAAATAAAATGGAACTTATTACATAATATAGAACATATAATTAAAATTTGTAAATCCATTTATTTAGATGAAATTTCTAAAAGTGTTAATAATTAATTTTAAAATAATAAATGTGTAATGTATTTAAAATAGTTTTAGTAAGAAGAGAAACATATGTTCTAAAATATTAAACATAAGTTTGTAAACTAAAATATTTTTTTATTTTTAAATATTTATCATATAATAAATATTTTTTTATATATATTGGTTTCATTAATTTCCAATTCGTACTTATATAACAATAATGTCCTACAAGTCAATGTATTTATAAAAATAGTATTTTTCAATATTTACCTAAGCATCAATACTTTTAGAAAAATATAAAAAATTTATCTTTAGATAATATTGTAATTATAAATATAAAAATGAAGTTAATTTATTGTAATTAAAAATCTAATTTCTTTTAAATTTATCATTTAAATAAAAAATATAGGGGTGGTAATTTTTCATAGAGTTATATATATATTTTTATTAATAGGTGGTAATGAGTTTGTTTTTAGATGTGTTTTTATATCTTGGTAATGATAATGAAATTTACATATATAGAGACAATAAATTCCTAATATCATATCAAATTTGACTAAATAAAGGACAATAAGATTGTATAGGAATTGATGTCTTATAAAAATCTATTAGAGATGACTTATATACTTGTAATAAAATAATAATAACACTATAAATTTTTATTAATAATGTTATATGAAGTTATAGGGGTGGATATTTTTTGTTTTTATTTAACATTCTAGGCATAGATTAATAGATTAAATAAGAAATAGATACAAAACTCAATGTTATTGAGTGGGTGATCCATTTTCCACACTCTATATTATTATGTGGGTGATTAGTTGTTCACACTCCATATTCATTAACCTAATTCCATAAAATAATAAATATTTCATAATTACATGTATAGAGAATGTGACTAACAAAAGTGTATCCCCTAGGTGTGTATATATAGGTGTGAAATATTAGGCCCACTCATCGTGCACCTGAGTGAAGATTGAGTTGTTACTCAACCAAAATTTTTCAGAGTGATTATATTTTGGTGAATCTTTGCTATAGCCATATCCATGTTCTAGTATCCATACATGGATGTAATTGTAATGAAAACCACAAACTAAAAACCTTAATAGAATTTTAGGATGTTATACTATACTTATACTTATCCATTAGTCTTATCCCTATGAGTTTTCACTAATTTTATCTCATCCTAAAAATATAACTACACTAATTCTAAAAAATAACTAATCTAATCCTAAAAATTTACAAAACACTTCTCTATACTAAATGAGACACTCCAGACCCACACTCCTAGGATCAGAGGTACAACTAATTTCTTTAATTATATAATATCATACAAAATTAGAATAACCAAGATTAACATATATTTATATTACATCATTTCCATCAGTTAAACATTACATCTCATAAATAATCACATAATCTCAAGAACAAAAAATTTAGTGTCTTTCACGATAAACTACATAAGGAACATATTTTATGATACTTGTGAACATTTCTATACCATTGAGATATATTATACTAACATATAGACTTCTAATAAACTAAAATCATCCTCATATCCTAGGGAAATAGAAACTTAATAAAGGGGGTTTTCTCAAATTATTAGTATGGGTAAACATAAGAAATAACAATTAAATATCATAAATGATCACAAGATGAGTATATGGGTATAATCAAGGAACATGGGAATAAAATAAGATAATAATACCTAAAATAGAATGTATAAAAAATAATGATTCAAGGCATAAGTCTCAGTATGACATAAGCTGCAAATCAAAAAGTGTGTGAAAATACTTTTCAATAAACATGATATCCGAGAACATAACATCATGATACTTTAGAAATGTTGCACCAACATTAGCATTTGGAAACATCACATTCATGAGTCTGATACATTCAACAATTAATAATAAAAACTAAAGTGTTCCCATGTATACATGTCCCATGAGATACAAACGTTTAACCAATGCATTGATGGGAGATATAGGACCCCACCGGTTAAGAATCCATACTCACATGTTCCATAAGAAATAAATCATTAATAATGTCATAAAACACCCATAGAAATGAATTTGGTTTTATTTATCATATCATAAGGAACTAATATAAATAAAATGAGTTTCATATCATTTTCAAATGGATTCACCTATAAAAATATTACATAATTCCAACAATTATCATAACATGATAAACCCATAGAAAATAAATGGTTATCCAAATATATTAAGTAACGTTTTATTTAAATACCCTTTAATTATTATGATTCACTATATAGTATTTACATAGTATAAAATAAAGTTATATAACTTAGTAAATAATTTCCATAATCAATTGAAGAATGACATCCAAGTGAATACCCTTCGATCAAGGGATGAAAATATAGTGTGTCTATAGAGGAAATGCATTGGATGAAAATCATATTTGTAAATATTGGATGATAAAGAAAGAAATAAGAAATAATTAATTTCCATGAGTTTAATCCCATAAGGGATTATAAAATAACTTATATCGTATTTCATTAAAAATAAATTTTGAAGGAAAAACATTTTTGATAATGAAAAAATGGACTTGAAACAATAAAATATTTTTTAATAATTTTTTATCATTGTCACTAGAGAAGAAGTTACTAGATAGTTTTAGAAGTTTTTTTTTGAAAATTTTATGTGAACACTTTTGAAAACATTTATTTTTAAAAGGAATCATCAATAATGGATCCTTGGGAAAAAAATAAAAAACATTTAATCCCTTGGAAATGTTTGGTGTAAGATAAACCAAATAATTATAGGAGGATATTTTTAAAAATTTTAAATACATTTTTTAAAACCCACATTGTAAATATAGATAACATATATTCATTTTGAAAATATTAAAAAGTAAATGTTATGGTAACATGAGATAACAATAAGTTTTAAACATATAATGTAGAAAAAATTAGGGAAAAGAAGATATGGACAAGGAGGTGAAACTGTTTTTGAAGTGGATGAAATCTTTTCTCAACAATGATATAATTTTTGAGAAATAAATTTATTATTCTAGAAGATTAGAATTTAAAAGTAATTTTTCCCCAAATACGATTAAAAAAACCTTTAAATAAATTATTAGGGTTGAGAAACCTATATTATAAGAAATTATTGGAAGATGAATCATTTTAACCCAATAAAGGCAGATGTGTTAAGAAAGATCATTTCATTAACAACAATATAAGAATCAAAATAACATAAGAGGGTTAAAATGAAATATAAATTAAAATACAATAAAATAAAATATATTAATTATAATTGATGAAATATGGCTGTTAATACTCCATGTAAATGAAATGACAATTTCAAATATCAAACATGTCTCATGAAGTTGAAAATAAAGAAAAATAACCCTTAGAACCGTGGTATTATTTGAATTGAAATACATTTAATGAAAGTAAAAGATATGAATCTGAAAAACCACTTAATTAAATGAATATGTTAAAATAAATTCATTTTTAGTAATCATAATATGTCAATGATATTATGGTTCACAATATGAAATATGTCTCATGAAAATAATTTTGAGAGAAGGAATCCCTTACCTTAGTTCTTGAAATCCATTAAAGTACTTGAATCTCTAGCATAAAACAATAAAATACCATAATAAATAATTTTATAACATTATTTATATATATAACCTTTTATAATATTTATTTATAATTATACATTATATCTATTTTAGTTATTTATTATCCACTTTTAATATTGTGTATGAGTAATCACGATCATTTTGAAAAATTTCTGTACTAGTGGTGTGGTTAATAATTATTCTTCCAAATTTTATCACCACTAGATCACAGAAAAAAATTTAATTAAGGATTTAAAATGATTAATAATTCTATTATTTAATTCTATGGGATTTTTGGTTATGATCCTTAAAGATAGATTCGTGGACGATCTTGTTTCATTAATTTTTAATGAGTGAATGTTAGTGTTTTAATTAATGAGTTTAGTATTAATGTTA
This sequence comes from Viscum album, assembly GCA_963277665.1. Taxonomy (NCBI): domain Eukaryota; kingdom Viridiplantae; phylum Streptophyta; class Magnoliopsida; order Santalales; family Viscaceae; genus Viscum; species Viscum album. The sequence continues at coordinate 100,780,062 of OY728153.1, read as the reverse complement.
CCATTATAGAACCAAAATAAAATAATTATTTACTTATTTTTATTATATATATTACCATTTATTATGTCATCATATTCCTATATGATATTATGTTATGTCAATTTTTACATAGGTGGTTAGACTGACCCAAACATCAACATACCCCAATTAATAGATCATCATGAAGTGATTTATTTTTAATATAATTATTTTTGGGTAAAAATGATATAATTATAGGATTTATTAATGTTATAAATTATAATTTAAGATAATTAGAACAGTTTAAAATTGATACGAAATTATTACATAGTATGGATAATTTTTCCCACTTAGAACATTCCTTTTGGACTATTGAATTTACAACAATCATTTATTGATCATATTATTAATAGGTGTTCTAGTTTTTCTAAGTAAAATTTAAATAAAAAATCATATTTACCCATTTAACCCATTATAAAGACCATCCATGAATAGTGGTGATGAAAAATGTAATACACCATTCCATGGAGGTATTAGTACACATATATGCATGAATGATGATTCAATGTTCCATATAATGGGAGAAATGTATAATATGGTTTATTATTTTAAAATATAAAAAATTCAATAAATATCATAATTATTTATTAAATTTCACAATATACAAATATATGTTATATGGTTAAGGAAAACGAAACATGTTGCTCTGTGTAGGTGGTAATTCGCACATAGTCATAGATTTCATCTTTGTTTTCCTTAAGAGAAAAGGGGAAAGGTGTTTAAATATTATTCCCAAAATATAACAACATTTCATATAATATAAATATAGAGGAAAATATAATTTTGAAGAAAATAAAATTTAAATGGAAATATTCGAAAGAAATAATTTTATTGAAATGTTAGTACTTACATTGGGAACTTTGAGCTTCCTTTGGACGATTTATTAGGAAGGACAGACTTCGGATAAAATATTTCATCCAGAAGATCTATGATGCTATAATGAATTTTAGGGGAATGGAATATGGATGATTTTCATGAGGAAAACTAAATTTGTGAGTGGTATTGAATGGGTGGTGAGCAACCCCTTTTATTAGTGGTCTCTACACCATTTTAGTAAATATTTCATCTTAATATAATGATAGCACGTGTTTTACAAGTCAAGATGACACCAAAATAAACATTAATAAATCATAGATAAAGGATACTTGATCCAAACCTCAAATAATAAATTAGAAACTTTTTTCAACAAGTTATGATTTTTACCCCTTTGTTTAAACATTTTTACCCTTTTGGATTTTACCATGATAAATATTTTTCTTCGATGTAATTCATTTTATTGACTAAAAATGGTAGTTATGACATAATATAGAAATTATAATTATGAATTTAAAATTAATTTTTGTAGATTCACTTTATTAAAGTTATAAAAATTAATTTTAAAACAATAAATGTATAATTTATTAAAAATAGAATTAAATAATGGTGCAACTTAAGTTCTAAAATATCAAACACATGTTTTTAAACTAAAGTAAATATTTTAAATTTTAATATATCTTACAAAATACATATTTTTTCAATAAAATAGTTTTATAAAATTTAAATTAGTAGTTATATTGTAATAATTTCATTAAAGTCACATTATTTATATAAAATGGTAGTTTCCACTGTTCACCTAAAAAATAACTTTCACAAAAATACAAAAAATTAATTTTAAAATACTATTGTTTTTATTAATAAAAATTGTTAGTTTTTTTATATTAAAATTATAAAAATTTTGGTTTTAACATTTAAATATAGAAATAGTGAAAACAATTTTCATAAGAAAATAACTTTTAAAAATAATAAGAGCATTTATTCTCAATTTCTATATAACATTAATTAAAATATAATTAAAAAATAAATATTTTATTTTATTAACCTCATCATTTAAAAATATTATAATTTTTTTTATAATAAAATGTACAACGTACAGAAGGATATCATTTACTTAAATAGATTTTAGTCACAAAAATGATGTAATTACATTTGTAATGAATGAACTTTATATTTATTAATTTATATATAAATAAATGGGTAACTCCTATTAATACATGATAATTTGATGGATATGTTTTACTAGTCAATTATGTATCTAAAAAATGTATATCATGGTTTGATTTTATATTAGTGTTGCACAAAGATAAATGTATTAAAATTATTTTTATTTATGGAAAGTATATAGTGAAATTTAGTTCGTTAAAAAATGGTCCTTTTGAAATGGAAATTGATAAAAACGAGGTGAAAAGATACATAGATAGAGTGGATTTGTAAGAAAATAGATTCTATAAAATAGTGAATGATCTTGAAACACATGAAGTTAAAAGTAAGATAGTTATTAACGAGAAACATGGGTTCCCATTTAATAAGCTTAATCTTCCTTGGGACAATGGTTCATCTTGAAGAGGAAGATATTAGGATGAATAATAAAAGACAATGAATTCTTACAAGAAATACAAAGCATATGATTTTTCTATTCTATTTATATTGTTAGTTTTCATTTTTTCTAATAAAATCTTATCCACCACACTAAGTATTCTTAACATTATAGGAACATCAATAGGAAGGAAGGGTTGAAAAAATTATATGAAAAGGGATAAAACCAAAACCAGGGAATGTAAACACAAACGAATGGGTGTGTTCTAATATCCCCAATATTCATGTCCTATATTCATGAAATCATTATATAAATTATTATATGCCTCTCCCTACTTGTTCATGCATCAATAACATAATATAATGAAAGTGGGGGGTGCACTGTATTGTGATTGTGAATAAGTATATTTAATAAAAATCAATATATTAAAACCCAATGAGACAAAATCTTATTGAAAAACTTGAATGTTTTATTTTGTTACACTTTATATTTTATTTTTAATTATTATAGTTCTTGGTGAATCAATATTTTTCATGAACACATTGGACTGATAACCTAAACCATGAGTGATTAGTTTTCTAAACATGAGTAACAGTTTAATTGTTCACCATAAACAATAATCCAATACAATAATTTGAATTGGATTAGTGTGAGAAGTTAGAATCCAAACTAAATATTCTTTAAATTTCTTATAATAGGGTTGTTTCTGTAAAAAAAGATTCCTTCAATTATATTATATAATAATATGGGATTTGGCTTCTCAATCTTTCTTATATTTACTAAAAATAAAATTAGTCTTATGAGATACCAATTTTTTGGGATTTATTTATTCTATATTGGACCAAATAAAATATTAAATAACTACATTAAAAATCAAATAGCTGTAAAAACGTGTGAAAAAATGTTTTTTTATTAAGAGTGGTCAAGGGGAATGTAAATTTTAAAGACATGCGACCAAGAGGAAGAAGAATGATATTTGTTTTTGCATAGTAATGAATCATTATTTATGTGAAATTATTAAGTTGGATAATGATTTTTAGTGTTGGATATTTGAAAAGATATTTATGAAAATATTTGGATTGATATAAGTCCTTAGTAATTAACGCTCAATGAAGTAGGGTTAAATTTTGAGAGAAGATAAATTCTCAATGAGATCATTCTCTGAGAGTAATTACTTATGGACAAGTTGTTCCCAAGAATGTGGTAATTTATATCAAAAAATTTTATCATTAATTTTATATATTATTTGGAAATAATTTTTTCATGTTTTTGAGTTTATTTTAAAAATTATTCTTATTTATTTTGTTTATTTTATAATAATAATAATTAATTTTAATCATTTTATTCTCTAAACCCATAAAAAAGAGATCATTATTGAATTTTCATTTTTGGAATTTAATTAGATGTAGTCATTTTTAAATTATTAGTGTATTTAACATTAAAATAATTATACCATTATTATATGAAGCTACTTGAAATGCACCATAAGTATAATTGAAAATATATAACATTTTTAGAAAATGCAATTCAACCCCTATCAATCAACCCTGTATTATGGATATAACAACCCAATTTGCAATTTCACACTTAAACATGATTTATTACATAAACATGTACTTAATAAAACTTTGAGGATCTATAGGTCTAGTGTCTTAGGAAATTAGTGCCATTACATGACAACCTAAGACATAAAAATAAAACATCTTTATTGACGATGTCTTTTACATGATCCTAACATTCCCTCATACTAAGAATTTCATGGGATATCCTGAGGACATACATGTGAAAAGGGTGAGATATAAAGCCCAGTAAGAGAGTAAACAAGGCATAACATGAAGAATACAATATATGTTAGGTACTATTCATATCAATGGAGCATAAGAGAAACATGAACATAAAGGCATGTTATAGCATGACTATCATAACATGGATATGTGGCGTCAACATTTAACATTATATTAGCATGCTACACGGATCATTTAACATGGAGCATGAGTAAACCATCATCTCATATGAATTATCATTAGTAAACCCTCATCACACTTTACGTATCATGATACAAATCTTTACCCAATACATTGGAGCGCTATTAGGGAGCACCTTTATTAATCATTTCATTTCATGCATAAGTGTGCCACATGGATCATAAAACATGAATTTGTCAAAAAAATAAATTATTCCACAATAATGGAATTTGGAATTAATACATGAAACTCTGTAATCAATAAGTAAATGTTCAATATAGTTAATACTCTTGATAGAGAAATGGGCATGATATTTACTAAACAATGACTTCTGCTTGGAAAATCGCAGTGCAATTTCAGCAGCATAACAGTGTGACATAAGAATTAATAAAAAATGTTGATGAGAGATAAAGGTGTTTTTAAAAATATTTAAATTAAATGTAAATTAAGGTTGTTATATATATAAATGTCCCAACATATTTAATGTAATTTAGATTCATAATACAAAATAATTGCTTGGATGTAAATGAGAACATAGAAATTCCTTAAGGAATTTTGGCATAGTAACATGTGTAAATGAGAGGAATTAATGAGATAACAAGAGGTATATAATCATTCAAACATAATGATAGAATTATAGGGGAGTTTATAAATCATACCCCAACATTTTTAATTGAAAAAAATGATATACCAAAATAAGGAAATTTGGAAAAAAAGATAAAGGTAGAAATCCATTAAATGGAAGTGTGATCCAAAGTCTTGGGAGAGGCTTGAGAGGGGTTTCATGGGAGCTTGGGGTGCCTTTGGAGGATACTATATATTTGAGAGAAGAGTAGGGACGTGATCCAAGGGTTGTTAGTGAAGAAAAGTGGGATCTTGTTTGGGTTTATATAGGAAAAGAGAAGGAATTATTTATTATTTAGGTTGTGTACACCACACATTAAACTAATCAAAACCACAAACCAAAAAAAAAATTTCCTTTGTTTTTTTACAAAGGGGTGTGTAAAAAATTATTTTATAATGCTAATTCCCGAACATCATAAAATATTAGGCTAGATTTTGTGGAGGTGAGTCACAATCTAAAGAAAATCAATTTAAAGGTTAAATGTTTTATCGGTATTGGAGGGTCCCCTAATGCACCCAAAAATTAATAAAACAAATATAAAATCACATTATTTTAAAGGTAAAACAAATATTGGATGAAAAACATTTTCATAGTATTTTTTTACATAACTATTTGGTTTTTATGATGTCATAAAGTGCATTATATATTTAAATGGTATTTCATTTTTACCCAAATATTTGACTGTCTCAGAAAATTTTGAAACAACAACCATTGGATAATTTTGACATCCTAATTCCAAAAATAAAATTAATTTTTTCTAAATAATTTTATAAATATGTGTACTTTTACTTTTAAAATAAAAATCTACATTAATAAAAAATTCATGGGTTTGGACAAAAACAACTTTTAAACTGCAATAAAAATTATAATTGTATTTATAAAAAACTATATGATGTTTTATATTTAATAAAATTAAATATAGTAATAATATTTTATTAAAATATTATTTAATTCAAAAATACATTAATTCCTCAAAATATATTACTAAATTTAATATTAACTAAAAATATTATTTGGGCTTTAATATCTTTTTACAAAGTAACAATAATAAAATGAATGTATATTCTATATACCAAAGTAATTAACATAATCATTATGATATGGTCATTTTACAAAATCCCTTAAGAAAGCTAAATAATACCTATGGGAAAGGTGTTCGATGGTGATAGACTCTTGGGGAGGCTTAGATAACATCGCTCGAGTGGTAATCTCTATCAACTTCCACCTATCCAATATATGGTTCTGTTCAAGATTAAAATGTTGAAGCTCAGCTTGAGAATGGACAAGAGCGAAGCCAAGTGACACTACCTCCTATTAAAGTTCCGAAAAATGGGCTTCATATGGAGAAATTATACTAGATGAGGCCATCGCTTCTATTTTCTGAGTAAATTAGATTTGTTAAAGCCCTATATTTATACTAATCATGCGATCACTGTTTAATGTATATATTAACAATGGTAACAATTTTTAATAGTATTTTAAAATTAAAAAGCATAAAACCATGCAAGTGGATATGTTATATAATCATTTTACATTATTATACATTTAATTAGATTAATAGAAATTTTAATTAATAAAAGTTTGGGTTGTTACAATCTTCCCCCTCATAAAAGTTTTCCTTCGAAATTTTATTTTCCCACACTAAAATAGATGAGGGAAACTCTACTTTATCACTTACTATGATTCCCACTTTGATTCTTCAAACTTGTGGTTTCTCCACAACACCTTGACAAGGGGCACTGTCTTATTTTGTAGAACTTTTTCCATACGATATAAGATCTTCACTAATTTTTCATCATAAGAGAGGACATTATCCAATGATACCACCACTGGATTTAGTGCATGCGATGGGTCTGGTATGTACATCCTCAAGAGTGATACATGGAATACATCAAGTACCTCAGAGAGGTTTTATTGGAGTGTTAGTCGATTGGACACTACTCCAATGCGATCAAAGATTGCAAAAGGGACGATGTACCTTGGACTAAGCTTTTCCTTCATCCAAAATTTCATAACTCTCTTACATTATTATATGTGTTGGAATACCATATATCCAACATTAAACACTAGGTCTCATTGATGATTATCAGCAAAGCTCTTCTATTGACTTTGAGTAGCTTTAATGTGCTACTGGATGGTCTTAGCCTTCTCCACCATTTCCTCGACCATTTATGGACCTAGGGGTTTTTTCTCCCCAACTTCATTGCAACATGCCAATGTTCTTAACCGCTTATTCTAAAGGACTTCATAAGGATCCATTCAGATGCTTGAGTGGAAACTGTTATTGTAAGAGAACTCAACCATAGGAATATATTGATCACAACCTCCTTTGATATCCATTTAGCATGCTCTCAACTTGTACTCAAGTGTTTGTATAGTTTCCTCAAATTGGATATAATTTTGAGGATTATAATCCATACTGAAGTTCTGCTTAGTATTCCGAGCATGTTGGAGACTCTTCCAAAACATAGAGGCGAATCTTGGATCTCTATATAATACAATAAATAGTAGTACTCCACGCTATCTTACCACTTATATGATATATATCTATGCCCATTTATCCAATGAGAAATCCTATCGAATTGTAATGATGTGTGAAATCTTTGAATGATGATTCATAATAACCTAGATAACATTGTTTTCTTTAGATTTCTTCAAAAGTCTGGTGAAAAAGTCCATGGTGATGTTCTCCAATTTCCATTATTGTATGGGTAATGGTTGCATCATCCCCTTAATCTTCTTCCTCTAAGCCTTCAAATGATGACATACCAGGTGCTTTGATGTATACTCACCGATCTCCTTCTTCATATTATCCCACCAAGAATGCTCTTAGAGATCTCGATACATCTTTGTGTTTCTTGTGTGAATGGATAAATTTGAACTATATGAATCACCCAAAAGTTCATTCTTTAACTCCAGATTTGATGAAACACATATTCCTATCACAATTCTTACAATTCGTCCATCATTGACATTGAAATCCAAGGATTTACCTTATCTAATAGTTTACACTTTCTTCTGAATTCCCAAATCATTCTTTTGAGCATCTTTTATCCATTCCAAAAGAGATAGTAGAGAAATCATTTTTTAAATGATTGATGATGTTACCTTCTTTATGATTCCCATGTGCATCTTCCACAAATATAATAAGATTGGATCCTTTTCAATTCTCATTAATGATAGAATCGATGGGTCCTTTCTACTTAGAGAATCCACCACCTTTTTCTCTTTCCCAAGGTGGTAATGTATTGAGTAGTCATATTCTTTGATCAGCTCTAGCCATCTTCATTGGTTTATGTTCAACTATTTCTATGTGAATATACACTTGAGGATATTATGATCTTTATATATTTAAAATCTGTCCCTGAAGAGGTAATGTCACCAAATTTTTAATGTGAAGATTATAGTAGTCAAATCTAGATCATGTTTTGGATAGTTTTTCTCATGAACAGTTAATTGACTCGAAGCATAGGCATTGACTTTGTCATTTTTCATCAACACACAACCCATGAACTTCTTAAAATCACCACTGAATACAAAAAAAGTTATCCACTTATGGGTAGTGTGATCACTGGTCCAGTGATAAGACTCCTTTTCAACTCCATGAAGCTATCTTTGCATTCATCACTCAATGACAACTTTACTCCCTTATGAGTTAGCTTGGTAAAAGGTTTGGACAATCATAATAAATTTCTCACAAATTAGCGATGATATCCAGGTAACCACAGGAAGCTATGGATATCTGTTACCAATGTTGTCCTCGGTCATCCCTCAAGTGTAGCTATCTTGGAGGGATACATCGATATCTCATTTCTTGCGATGATATGACCCAAGAACGAGGCCTCCTTCAACCATAACTCACACTTATTGTACATTTCATTGAGCGTATCTATTTTCAAGGTATTTAGTAGAGTGCTTAGATGCTCTTCATACTCCTCCTTGGTTTTAGAGTATATTAGAATATCATATATAAAGACTATCAAAAATTTGTCGAGATAATATCTAAAGACTATTAATCACGTTCATGAAGATTGCTGGATAATTAGTGAGTCTGAAAGGCATTACTATGAATTCATAGGGGCTGAACCTTGTACCAAAAGTAGTCTAGGGGATATCCTCTTTTTTCACCCTTACTTGGTAATATCCTGAATGAAAATAAACCTTGGAGAAGTATTGTGCTCCACATATCTGATCAAACAAGTCATCAATTCAGGGAATTGGATACTTGTACTTTATCATGATCATTTTGAGCTCACGATAATCAATGAAAAGGCCCATTGACCCATCCTTCTTTTTGAAGAAGAGGACTGGTGGCACCCCATGGTGAAGCACTTGGGCGTATAAACCATTTATCTATATTCTCTTATAGTTGTTTCTTTAGCTCCTCAAGCTCTACAATATCCATTTTATATGGAGTCTTGGATATTGAAAACACCCCAAGTATTAGATGAATTGAGAATTCAACATCTCTTCTAGGAGGAAGACCAGGAAATTCTTCAGGAAACACTTCAGTGGATTGCCTCAAAATAGAAACGTATTCAAGGATGGTTGCATCCTTAGACTTAATCATTTGATCAAGATACACATGATCATATGGAAGTAATATCCATGAATGAGATGATAATTCTAGAGAAGATTAATCCTCCTCCTTTAACAAGTACATAATCAGGGGTTGATTCTCCCTATAGAGAGTGATTTCACTCTCACAACAATTTATGTTAGACCTATATATGGAAAGCCAATCCATTACATGAATTGAATCAAATTCCACTAGAGGGATTATGAAGCGGTTTTTTGGGATGTTCAATCCCCAAATTATTATAGGGGAGGAGTTTATTCATGGGATGCATTGATTCCCACATTTTTTGTTCTCACTAACATCTTTACTTCTAGAATTTTTGGTGGTGTGGGGATTGTTATACTAAACTTTCAGGATATAAATGAATGCATATAAATAGAATCAAAATGTACATTTGATATTCTTGAATGAAAAGGTAGTGTACCTGTCACCACTCCATTGTCAGGGTTCACTTCAGTGGTAGTGATGAAAAAATATCACCCTTGTTGCCTTGGATGTTGTTGGTTGCCTCCAAAAACTCTTGGCATAGGGTATTGGTTTTCAAAGTTCCATAGTTCTTTGCAGTTGAAGCAATAAACAACACATTGAGGGTCTAACAGATCATTACTCTCCTCTATCACAGCTGTGGGTTTTTCTTTTTGGGAGTTAATGGATAGTTTCCCTTCTCTTATACACCTAAATCATTTCCTTGCCCCCCTTCAGGAAATTTCTGGGGTGCTACTTTCAACACTTTTGGAAAGTGGGGTGCTAGATTTTCATAGAACCATTTTATTTATCCTTCAGAACACTAGAATTAAATTCCATCGTACACTTCTTGTCCCCATGATACCCCTAAGATTCACTGATCTCCATTTCAACCTTGAGGTCAGATCAGAAATTTTTTCCACCTCTCTCGAAGTCACGTATCACTAAGGATTTCCATAGGCTAGGTTTTATCCCAAAAAATGAATGGTAAACCTTGAATTCGGGTGTAACGACATATCTTGAAGCATATGCTGCAAGACTTGTTAAGTTTTCCTCATAAGATTTGATGGATTCATTGCATTTTTTATTGAGGGCAAGGAAGTCCCTTTCCATCTTAATTAGGAGGGTGTGCGGAAAATATTTATCAAAAAACATTTTTCAGAAATCCTTCCATTATAATTCCTTGATCTTCTCGTAAGGCTTCATATTTTTTATCAATGTCAAAAATTGATCATCATTACCCTCCATACGATAAGAAGCCAGAGGTACATTCTCTTCTTTAGAACATTGAAGGATGGAGAAGATCTTCTCAATGGAGTTGATCCATTGTTTGGTGATTGGGGGATCATACAATACCTTAAAAGTAGGGGCATTTGTCTCATGAATATCTCGATTGCAGCTTCTTCTATATTAGGGGTGGATGGGGGGGGGGGTGAAAAATCCTCTCTACTAATGTTTCTTTTCAAAACAAGGGTTAACTGAGATAGCATCTTGATAAATTTTACGATTCTCGCTCCCATTGGATTGGGCATATCATTAGAACAGTAATCACATTGATCTTCCTATCTCTTGTTAGCCTGAGTCCTCCTATTATAGGCTAGTGGATGGAATAAAAGGAAATTTTGGGGTAACACATAAAGGGGAATCCAATAAAAAATGGACAAATTACAAATTACATTTATTTCCTTAACCTATCTATATCATTCATGATCTACTTCCCAACATATATTCTTAGGGGATATTTTTTTAATTTCCTAAATAATGGTTCATACTAAGATTAAGAATTTAACAACGCATATCCCACATGAGTTTCATAACCAAGAGTGTAGCATGACCCGTTTTCAGGCACCGGTTCCCATTTGAGTCAATTAAAAGATGTGTTTTTAGGTTTTACCCCTAGATACATATGTGCCAGAGCCGCCTCTACCTACTCATATTCAGACAGGGATGTAATTGGTTGATAAAACACTAACTCAATACTCTCCAAAATTTTGGGATGTTTTTATTATACTTAGTTGTATCCCTAATGGTTTCACTAGGGTTTTCTAATTCTAATACCAAAAATAACTAAACCTATCATCTGAAAACAAGTATAAAAACCATTCTCTTTATTACACAATTAAACATGATTTATTACTTAAACATTAACTTAGGAAAACATTGAGGATTGAGAGGTCTAGTTTCCTGGGAAATTAGGTACATTACCTGACAAAAAAAGACATAAAAATATAAAATCTTTATTGAAAACATTCTTTACATGACCAAAACCTTCCCTCATACTTTTCATTTCATGGTATAACCTAAGGGAATAAATGAGAAAAGGTTGAGCTATAAAGCCTAGTAAGGGAGTAAGATAGGAATAAAATGAATAATACAATAAATGTGAGGAAATTCGAATATCAATGGATCAGAAGAGAAACATGTACATAAAGGCATGATATATCATGATTATCATAACATGGAAATGTAGCATCAATATTTAAGATGATATTAGCATGAGCCAATGATCATTGAACATTGAGAATTATTAAAATCTCATTGAACTTGAATTATCATGAGTAACACCTTATTTCACTTAACATATCATGAGAAATATCTTTACACAATGTATTGGAGTGCCAGCAGGGCACACCCTTCTTAATCATTTCATTTCACGCATAAGTGCCCCACATGGATCATATAACATGGATTCATTAAACATAATCATTTATTCTATGATAAAGGAATGTGTAATTAATTAATGAAACTATATAATCAATAATAAAATGTTCATAAAGGTTAATACCCTTGATAGAGAAATGGTCATGGTATTCACCACACAATGACTTTGGCTTGTAAAATCGTGGTGAAATTTGGCAGCATAACAGTGTGACATAAAAAATAAAAAAAATGGTTGATGAAGGAGAATGAGGTTTCTCAACATATATACATGAAATGGATTATAAGGGGTTATATAGATACATTTACCATCTTATGTAACATAATATAGATTCATAATACAAAATAATTTTTTGAATGTAAATGAGAAGAGGGAAATTTATTATAGAATTTAAGCATGGTAACATGTGTACATGGGAGGCATTAATGAGAGGACAAGAGGTATATCATCATTAAAACATAAGGTGGGAATTATGGGGGTGGGGATAAATCATACCCCATCATTTAAAATTTAAAAAATGGTACAAAAACGTAATGAAATTTGGACAGAAATGAGAAAGGAAGAAATCCCTTACATGGAAGTGTGATCCAAAATATTGGGAGTGGTTGGGAGAGGATTATAAAGAGATTAGGGAACCTTGGGAGGATACTAGAGAGTGGAGTAAAGAGTAATGATGTTCTCCATTGGTATTTATTAAAGATAAGTGGGAGCTTTGGTGGGTTTATATAGGAAAAGAGAGGGAATCCTTTATAATTTAGGTTTTGGACACCACACAGTAAACTAATAAAAACCACATTCCAAACCGTGGTTTATTCCCATGATTTATTCCAAAGGGTAGTGGAAAACATTATTTTATAAGGAAAATGGCATAACATCTTAAAATATTAGTCTTGATAATGTGGAGGTGAGTCACACTTTCAAGGAAATTAGTTTAAAAGTTAAATGTTTTATAAGTATTGGAGGGTCCACTAAGGAACCATAAAATTAATAAAACTAATATAAAATCATATTATTTTAAAGTTAAAACATATACTCACCTAAAATACGTTTTATAGTTATTTATTACATCACTATTTATCCATTATGATATCATAAAACACATTATATATTCAAATGGTATTTATTTTTTACCCCAAAATTCGACTGTATCAGAAAATTATGAAAAGCTTACCATTGGATAATTTGGACGACATAATTAAAAAATAATATTCATTTTATACAAATAATTATCAAAATTTGTGAATTTTGACATTTTAAATAAAAATCAACATTTATCGAAAATTCATGGGTTTCAACAAAAACAGCTTTCAAACCTTGGTAAAAATTATAATTGTATTCATAAAAAATTATTTAATAATTTATATTTAATAAAAATTAATTTAGTAATAGTATTTTATTAATATATTATTTAATTTAAAAACCCATTAATTCATCAAAATACTTTTCTTAATTGAATATTAACTAAAAATACTATTTGGGATTTAAAATCAATTTACAAAGTAACAATAATAATTTGAATGTATATTCTCTAAAAAAATAAAAAACATAATCATAGTGCTAGGGCATTATTACATAACACCATAAAACACCCACATAAGACCTAAGGGCAATGCGTGTGATGGTGAAAAACTCTTGGGTAGGCTCAGATAACATCGCTTGGGTGGTAATATCTCTTAACATCCACTTCTCCCATATGTGGTTCCGTTCAAGCTTAACGTGTTGAAGTTCGACATGGGATTGGTCAAGAGCGAAGCCCAGTGATGCTACCTCCTTTCTGAGCTCTGAAAAATGGGCTTCGTATGGAACAATTCTCATGGATGATTCCATCTCTTCCTTATTTTAGTAAATTGGTTTTGTTAAATCCCTATATTTATACTAATCATGTGGTCACTATTCAATGGATATATTATCAATGGTAACAATTATTAATGGTATTTTAAAATAAAAAATCATTAAACCATGGATGTTCATATGTTATATAACCAGTTAATATCATAATACATTTAATTAGATCAATATGAATTTTCATTAATAAATGTTTGGGTCGTTATAATCGAAACCCTTAAGTGAATTGATACTATATCTGAGATAGGGAAAATATGAATAAGGGCGGACTATGAAAAATTCCGAGCATGGATTCATTGTTTTAGAAGGAGTGCCAAATGTATGGGTGGAATTTTAGAGACATTGGGGTGAAACATGGATCAGAGCAACACAATAGTGTACACCGATACACCACTCTAAAATACTCATTGAAAGAGGGAAATGATTTTTTAGTATTATAAAATAGATGAACTCCCAATATCAAAATATTCATGGTATGACCCCTAATTTCTAAACAATGAATAATTGATGGGAGAATTCATGAGATACCTAGGAACATTCCTACTATTGGATCGATTCTCTAGAGAATACAATCCACACTTCTGAGAACCACATATTCTTTCTCAATCAAGGGATTCATATCCAATATTAAAAACTTCCATGGCCTACTCAGTATTTTGACCACTAATATAACTAAAACCTTCATCCATGACCATTTAAGGGAGAAATCTTGAACCATATTCTCATCTGATCTGAGGCAATGACATGAAATTTTGGATACATGAGTTCAAATTTAAATATTAAATTATGCTACCATCAAAAGAAATTTATAGTAAGGATAAAAATATGATTTAATATTTTTTATGCATGGAAAATTATTCTTAGGAATATTTAATAAACCCACACCCCCAATGTATCCTTAACTTGTGTAAAATTTTATCAATCACCAATTCACTCTCAAACTTCTTCAACATAACATCAACATACAAATAGATTATTCTATCTCTCTAGTTAGAAAAAACCCCGGTGACCCAAAATGAAATATATTTAATCCATTATGGTGTGGGAACTTTGAGTTGAGATAAAACCCTTTATACAATCTATAGAACACATGGGAAATATGTAATCAAGGGGAATATTCTTTGAATGGGGTCTTGAATAAATTTGGTTATCTATAATAGGATATTATGGATAGAGGTAAATGGTTAATGGAGAGGTTATAGATGATTATTTAATTCTTCCACTTGAAGTTAGAACCAACCATGAAATTATTTTAATGTTTATGAGATACTTACATATGATGAAATATCATAAAATTTGTAATTTCATGGAATTATTTGTGGGATGAATTTCATTTACATGCGGGGAGAGGATCAAGCTTAAGATGACAAACTTTGACAACCAATACATTCACTCATACCATTCTCTTATTTGATATTTTCTCCCATTCTCTCATATTGACATCCACACTCCATTCACCTGTTATTAGACTCTATATTCATGAATCCCATTAAATTCATTCACTATATACCATTTAGTGGGGAATAATATTTAATAACCTAAGGAGACTAGAAATTTTAGAATAACTATGAGGGGGATCTTTTTGATCTCCATGTTCATAATTTCATTCAACATTGTTGGATAAGAATTATTATGTGTAATGAATGGGGTATTAATGATTCTATGATTCATGTCATGTGGAACAATTTTTTTTGTTTACATACTCTTGGGTTTAATGCCTAAACTATTATTAAATGGTTAATTGATATGGGGGAATGTGTGATGGAGATAGAGTGGAAACCTAAACAATATAATAGTTTGATTTTTATTATATCATAATGAGTGATAAATCAAGGAATACAATGACAACCTAATCAAATAATATTGAAGGTAATTACTACTTGTAAGGGAAAAGAGTAATTATATGAGAACTGTTGTCTATTTTATTAAGTACTTGGATATTTTAAGAGGGAATTTTATGGATATAGTTATGTTTATAGTCATATATTTAGTGAAAATGTATTTGGAATTCCATAAAAAGTTAGTCACTATCCCAAATTCACAACTCATATCAAATTGTGTCAATTCTCCCAACACATTATTTTTCACTTCCCACTACCTAAATGCATTTACATGCCATATAATATTGAAAAAAAACAATCATAATTTATTTTTTAAACACACAAAATACCGATCATATTTTAATGTTAAATTTTTATAGTTAATTTGATTTTTGGATTTATCACCAACCAATCCCTATGGAGATGACATAGTTTATCAATATTTATTGAGATAAAAAATATAAGAAACAAACACCCTACCACAAGATCCAAGTTTTTCATAACATAATTACATTCATGTGGATGTAATTGTAAATATCTATAAACAATAACTATTTTCCCTTATACCAAAACACATCCAAAAACTGGATGGGATGCGTTACAATATTCTGTAAAAGGAATACCTTCTTTAGTTAATCTAAGTATTAAAGAACTCATCATCTTATACTTTAAAAATTTAAATGTATATTGACACTCCTATATACAATTAAAATAATTCCCTTTATTAGTTAAAGATGACAATGGATTCATAATATAATAAAAAATAGGTATGGACTTCCTATAAAAACCAACCAAACCTAAGAAACTACTTACATCAAAAAAATCTTTAGGGGATTCCATAAAACATCCACTTAGATAATCACGGGTTCCAATACTACACCAAAAAATAATAAAAACTAAAAAAATGAACGTCATGATTATAAAATTGATACAATAATATCTTCTCAGAAAACTGTTGTTCCCTGATAATCTATAATAGAATCCTGAGATTTTTTTCATGATCGAATTCAAAAATCGAGTAAACCAAAACATCATCAATAATGAATTTATAAATATAATCAGGTTTGGGTTAGAATACACCATTCATAATACCTATAAATACATTTGATTCATTCATAACTCCAAATAACGTCACTACAAACACATAATTCCTATACCATAACTAAAAGTCTATCATTCAAATATCTTCTTTTTCAACCATATTCTCTAGATTTATAAATCATAAATTGACAATATAAACTAACATGATCCCCTTAAATCATTAAGAAAATTACTGAATGAAGAGGTTAGAGATTATTCAATATTACTTGGTTCAACAATTCATAATTTGTATAGAATATCAAGCTCCTATCATCTATAATTATAAAAAAACAACAAGGAAGCCCATTGAAATACATTGTACTAAAAAAAACCTCACTAAGATTACTAATAAATATAAAAATGTATATCTTAAAATTAACTATTTATATATAGTATAATAAAATATAAATAGAAGAAACAATTGGATATAACTTTATTCTAGACTAAATCTATCGCATCTGAGTTATGACCTCTTATGGAAAATTATTAGAATAATCTACCAAAAAAATTGGAAAAATATTAATATCCACATAGAATTCACAATGTTTGAAGATTTCAATCTAATACATAATAATACCTAAATCAATCAAATTCTTCCCCAAAAATAAATAATTTCCTTCAATAAACACCATACAATATGCATTTCAACTAGGGAAAATAACCCCCCATCAATAACAATCAACATAAGATAACATAGAGTAAGAAGAAAAAATCAATGATAATGTTATATAACTTCATTAATAATAAGACTATATTTTCAGAGAATGGGTTTTACCCTACAACCAACACACAAACACACACCTCATCTAACTTTTTCTAAATTCCCTATTGGAGAAATCAAGTCTTATGGCCTGAAAAGATTAATTATTTAATTTTCTAACCCATACACTATAAAAGTGATTATTAATAAACCCAATTCACTAATATCAATAAAAATAGAAAAAAGAGTAATGTATATAAAAACAACATCTCAAAGAACATATAGTTCCTATACTCTTGAAATTATATACCCTTGGGGAACCTTACACAAACTCTTCTTCACAGTATCTATTTCTCGCCTATTGATCCTATCAACCCAGCTCTGTTATGATCTCATCCTTGATTTCCTCTTTCTATACCATGCTATTTTGTTGACCGAAATGTCTATATATATTATTATTATTGAAGGAACTACTATTGACATGGAATGTGAGAATAATGGGATGGTTCACCAAATACCACACCCTACTCACATCTCTTTTGAATAAAATAAAAATATCCGCACATATTATTGAAATACACCATATCACTATAAGTAAAACATGAAAATTTCTAAGTCCCAAATAATGACTATATACTACCCACCATAAATAAACTATATTATATTGGTAGATAATGTCAATGGCCTCTTGTAAACCTTGATTTCATTGAAAATAGAGAACTTTAACCTAAAGATCCACTTCCAGAAATACCCTATTGAAAACACGTTTTGAAAGATGAAATATTGTATATGAAATTATCTTAAATTTTAATAATATTAAATATCTCCATGATAGAATTAATTGAAAAAAATCGTCAATTATCTTTGGATACTAGCCCTTAAATCTCTCTAAAAATGAAGTGATGTTAGACTCTTATCAATTATAAAAACTGTTAGAAAATCAAATCAATTTTATAAACCTAAAAATTAACTTATAAAGAGAATAAATATATTTATATATCACTAAACTATCCTAGTACTAAATGAGACTATGATTATTTTATAATAACTCTAAACGGAACAACTCCTATAACCAATTCATTCAAATAATATATATAGAAAGACCTCATAAACACAATGTTGAATACTAATGCACTAATCCTTGCAGGAATATCCATACTAATGGATCACAATTCTCCTATTCTATCTGGATAATGAAAAAACTATCTCAAAAAAATATAATAAATTATTAGGATCTTTAATAGCTATATAACCATAATCCTTTAGAGAAATATGTTTTTCAAGCTCACTCAAAGCAGTTTTCAAATCCTTCCTCACTTATAGGTCTACTCTCTAATGAATTGCCTTGGGTACTTACTACACCTCCTCTTGATAAAATTCATGATATTATTAGAAAAATAGAATAACTAAATACAGTAAAATCATTATAAATATGTGTTTATTTATTATAAATGTCTAATCATACTACAAGATCATTCACCCCTACATGAACCACCACCCCAAGCATAATGCATGAAATCATCATGTAATTAAACTACATGATGCATGAATACACACCTATAGTGATAACCTATTTTTAGTAAATTATTTAATAAATATTGATTATTAGTTTATAGATTCATCACATCAATCACATGATCCAGTCTAAATCATGTTTTATTCTCCAGATAACTTTATATACAACGTGGCAGTAATACTATTACCTATCTACCCATGAAATAATAACTAGTTTCTACTAAAAAAATCATCATAAAACAAACACTATAATACTATTATATCAAAATAAACATTTTTGAGACTCCAATGGAGTGAAAAATCAGTTATAGTGTCACCCATAAATACTTTCTTTAATTGGCCTTGGGTGGTGATGAGGACCAAAGGAATATCGATAGAAACATATGGAGAGAATTACCATTAATAAATGAAAACTACACAACATAATGGATTATATAAATAAATTCATAAAAAATACATGATTAATGTATATCAATACATTTAATTTCATACAAATCAAATCCAAAATTTCTAAACTAAAGGCATGGTCTAATATATCCTCGTTATATGCAGTGAGGTATAATTCAATCAACCTTCACTAATAAGTATCCTATGTATAGATCTATAGTCTCTCACCCCACCACTAATTTTGAATAGATAATGAATATATATATATATAAGGTTGATAAAATAAATACACATAATGGGTCCTTCCCCAAAAATATCATGTTTCCATCTAAATAAGGCATTCTTATTCATTAGTGTATGAATAAATAGAAAAAACAATTAATCAAACATATATCCTTATATTCTTCTGTATATACTTTTATATATCATAAATAAAAATAATATAACTTTCCATACCCTAACAATTTTCCCATCTCACAACCTCCCATAACAATTTCAATAATAATAATCATCAACAACACATATTTAAGAACCAAGCAACCATTTATTCATAGGGACCTCAGTGTATTATCCTTTTATTTCTATCCACTAATATATACCTTATTATAAAATTTACACCACACTGTGACTATAAAAATATAAGAAACGTGCAACAATATATCATTCACCAAGAATGCATCCACTTATAGAGGAATAACTATAATATCTCTATATAACATTCCACTTATAGGGACCTAAATGAATATCCACATTTTTAATTTTTACCACTATACGCCTTTATGTAATATCATTGTTTTTATAGGTGTAATGTCTCTGGGACTCTTTCCACTTAAAAATGCATTAGTTCTGCAGCTTTTAACCCTCAATAACTCTCATTGTATTATCAAGTTTCCACCCTTATGGACTCTATCCGAATAATCCAGAAAATCCACACCTCACTACACATACCCTCTATAGATATCCATATCATAAATAACATTATCACCAAAATTATCATTTATTCTACATCACTACCTCTTCCACATCATTATAAAATATTAAAAATTGATTCAAACCACCACTAACTATTGATTTTTCCACACAATCCACTATAAACAGAAAAATCGAGAAAATACAACAACAACACAAAAAAATATACACCATGATCCAACCTAGGTCTATAAAAATTAAAATCCAAAAGATTAATTTACCAAAAAACTAATTTTCCTCATATCTCAATAATACAAAAATTCTAACACCTCATATATATCCAACAAATATTAGTGAACCTATACTAATGCAACCATAAGGTCTACCACACCTTTCTACAGTGACTCCCATGTCTATTCACACTAGAGAGTTTTATATAGGTATTTATAATATGTTAATGTACCACAACCACTACTAAATTATCCAAGAATAAACTCATCCCACAAATATTGGGCGACATTAACCGTGCTAGATATGTAATGAACCCATTCCAAGGTGGCAGAACTTCTGAGGATTTCATACTACCCCATGCAACTCAGTTAAAAAAATTCACTCCATTTTAGAATATAAAATATCACCATATATATGGGGTATGGACCTATATTTAATTAAACAAAACTTCCTCCCCATCCATTACTGACGCTTTCAAAAAAATTATTTAGTAAGTGGAAAACCCCATGTTCCCAATTGGAATGATATATACAAAAAGTCACAAAGAATCCATTCTAACAAATTTACCTATTTTCTAATGTATTTTATCAGTAGGGGATAAATATTTAACATGGGGACTTAAAAAAATAATTTATAATTATCTATAATTAGATATCAATATCAATTAATATTATAAATAACATATGAAATATTTCACACATGAATCATAATAAATAATGAACACCAATTTATAAATTTCAAATATATATGTAATAATAATCATTTTTAATCATTAATAAACTTCTACATTTTTTTATTTTAATTATATTATCACAGAATTATATTTCCCAGAGATTTCTGCATTTTATTTCCATGATTTATCAATTCATTTTTATAATATGTCCTAAAAATTATATCTAAAATATAGTCATCTTGAATATTTATTCAACCTCATTATCATTCATCAGTAATTTACAATTCAAATTTGAGATATAATCATTATCAGATATTAATTTAAACCATCTACCCATCATGAAAAATTAGTATCTTAGTAGATTCACTATTTTTATTTTAAAGGATAATAATTTTTGGCAACAAACCTTGATTCCATGAGAAAAAAACAATTATTTTATACTATAATGATCACCATTGATTGATTTATATATTTAATTCTAAATATTATTCTTCTCCAATTCACCAAAATACACTATTATCATACAATTATCTTTATAGAAAATAAATAATCTAGGAAAATTTTATTGGTGTAGGAAAATGAATCATGGAGTCAAAATTTAATTTTAAATATTAATTTCAAGACATAAATCCCATTAAATTACCCATATACTTTTCATTAATTACCCCCATTCAAAAAATCCATTAATACCATGAACAAAGAAATGATTCATGACATAATAAAATATAAAACCTATGTTATCCTGTAATATTCCATATCATTTATAACACATACAATACCTAAAATTTAAAATATATTTAATTTATTAAAATTACTAATATGAAATTAATTACATTAATAACTATGTAAATAGATATTTATCACCATCAACCATCATTAAAAAAATTATAACCACAAAAAAATTATAAAAATATCTCCTAGGGTAAACATAATGTCCAAAATCCAATAAAGTACCCAAAATTCCATCCCAAGACCAATAAATATACCACAATACAATTCAAAGATAAAAATATGAAAAAATTCCAAGAAAATACCTAATTCAAATTTTTGGTTCTCTACAACCAGTGTACATGATTACTTATATTACAATTATATATTATAACTTCATTTCATATAGTTTCATATAAACAATATTATATAGTATGATATACAAGTTTTCCTTATATTTTTCATATGATATGAATTTATTATAATGCACAACATGTACATATCATTTGTAGTAATTTTTGTATTTATGGACCTATGTTAACCATCCTTAATGGATTCTACATCACATGAAGATATGTGAGATACTTAATTATGTTGTATTAATTATTTGAGGTATTGATCTTATTAATATTGGACAAAGATAATAATGGGAATTTTTTTATATGTTTTATAATTTATATATCACATAAAGTAAAGCATTTGAGAAATTCTATGGTGTGTTATTACTTAGAGACCTCTTTATTTAATTGATGAGGTCTATAAATATAAATCTAAACCTCATAGTAAATACAATGTACAGGGTCAAAGGCTATCATCTTTCCCTTCATATTTTACCTATAATAGTTCTATCATGAGTTATGAAATTGGGGGTTCGTGTCAATACAATGTATGATTATAATAGTTACTAGATCACTCATAGAGGAAAAATTATTAAAATTGTTTCTAAGATATCTTTATAATACACAATAATGTGAATATTTTGATTAATAAAGAGTAAGTATGTTCATTATGATATATATTTATTGTGTGATTTATCCTAAATCTATTTTGGTATATCAGGGAAAGAGTTTGGTTTTTATATAATTTTTAGGATATATTCAATTTTTAAAAATCCCATAAGTGGCACCAAATCCTATCTAGTGGTTATTTTTAAAAATTAAATTATTAGAAAGTTATTTAAATATATTAAGAATATTCATATTGTATAATATTATAAGTATATGTCACATTATATGATAAGATATCATATGATACAATATGACAATATCAAAGGTGATAAATATAGATATTATAGGATATGATATATCATGAAAAAATCACTAATATTGGATCAATCATTTATATATTTCATTTTATTATATCATATGGTATTATATGTATTGTATAAAATGATTGGGGATATTTTATGATGTGTTATATGAAGTTATTTTTTTACATTGAATTATATAGTTTGATATAGTATATCATAGGGTCTGATATACATTAAAAAATTAAGGATAACCCATTGTTTCTTATCATAATTACAATATATATTATGTCATAAGGTATGGATTAGTTCAAAACCTAGTGATGTTGAACAACAAAAGATTTGGTATAAAATTTTTATATTGTTTGATATCGATTCTTAGAATATGAATTTAAAATATAATAATTTATGATAAAATTTTTATTTTTTTTCCGAACATATGAAATATTTATTGAATTTGGTATAAAAAATAGTCATATATGATGACATCAAAACAACTTTGTTTTTATAATAAGGTGTTATATAAGGTTAACTTATATTGTAATATACTCTATAGAGATATCGTACAATATGATATATATTATTTTAAAAATTTATTTGGAATTTTAAAAATATATTATAATTAAAAAATTATATATATCTAGAAAAAAAATTTTAATTCTATTTAATATGACGAGAAACTCCCACAAGGAGTTCAAGGAGGTCTAAAGGGGTGAAGACCTAAGGAGTCCCCCTGAAAAAAATCAAGCATTCTTATGGAAGAGATCCTATTATAATGAATATTTTAAGATTTTCATCTGGATCACCACTTGAAGAAATCATATCCTGAACCTTGTTTTTCCCATGCCAATTATAATGAATCAACATATCCCAATTGATAAAACTCTTCCATTATCAAATGATATATACTTTGGTATATTAAAAAACAGAAATTCCCCTCAAGAACATGACAACCAATGTTGAGTCAGATTCCAAGAAAAGGATATATTATAAAATCATCAAAGTATGATACCTATAAGAATAACAAGGTCGTCAATAATAAGTGGGGAAACCTCTCCATATAAATCATTAAACACCAAAAAAATTATTTCAGAATGTATGATCTTTCTCAAAAGTAGATATATTAGATACATTCAAACTAAATTATATAATAATTTAATTAATGTGAATTGTTCAAATTATGGGATACTAAGTATTCTTATGGAATGATACATAAGATATGAAAATTTATTATTTTAATTATATTATATGTTTTGATTAATATTAAGAGTTCATAATTTCCATATAAGTTATACAAAAGAATATATGATTTTAATATCACTTTTTTTATATAAAATGTACAAAAAAATGTATAATTGTTTATAAATTGTTTATATTATTTTTTTCATATATTTATTATTTAAATTATAGATTTTACAGTTCTCACACTAAATTGATAATTTATTTATTTATTTAAATTCCTTATCTGAATATTTGTGAAATATAAAGAGTTGATATTTTGAAAATTTTTATTCTTTCATATCATGAATTTATTAATATTATTGTATGGTTTTGAATTCTAATTAATATAATTTAACTGGTATTTTATTCTAGTTTATCTTTAATTTTAAAGTAAATAATTTTGTATGTTCATAAATATATACAATTAAAATCATTTTTGATAAATTAAATCACAATTGATTAGAGATCTGTAGGTAATAGTGTTTTTTTTAATATTATCTGCAATTGGAGATCTTAGAATATATATAAAAGAATTGATAGTAGACATATTATAAACCACATGTTCTCTTGAGACTAATTTTAGTATTTTATGACTTTAAACTTATTTATGAAAGGAGTTTCAAGCATCATTTTTTTGTGACACATATGGGTGTGTTTTCTTAATATTAATATTCAATCCTTTAATACTAATTTATAAATTAAATCATTTTCAATATGATGGTTATACATTAATCTGTTTAAGAAAATGATAATTTGGTTGAATATGTATTATTTGAAAATATTAAATCACTAGAAACATGTGTTTGTGTGTATATATATATAAAATTCATTGAATGTAATATGAATATAATGTTTATATCATTTTAAAGGAGGTACTGGAAATCATCCAAAATACCAATTTGTAAGATTCCTTATAATACATCCACCCATCAATACCCAAGTCGTCTAAATGGAAAATACCTTCCAAATATTTCTAACCGTGGATTATCTAGAGTATGGCTGGTGATTAAGTGATTATTATAGGATTAGTTTTCTATATAATGTTTGGAGCTTTGGGTTACACTTGTTTTAGAGAACCTAATAGAATTATATTCTAAATGGAATGGAATTAAGATGATTACTCATATTTATTAGAGAAATTTATTTTTTTATTAGGTATCCAAAGGTTCAATGTGACACAATTAATATGATTGTTTACCTAAATGTGTTGAGTCAATAAGATTTTCCTTATGACTTTTCCATTCCTTCTTGTTTTGAAAATCACAAACACCTTATACTTAAGAAAATCTATATTTTACTTCTATAAGGAAAATTTCCCTCCTTAAAGAATTTTACCCTAACCTAGATTTCCTTATACATATCAATATTTTTTCTTAAGTGTTAAAATTGGATTCATACCAAAAACCTCGGAATCATATAATGTTAGATATAAAGAATTCTGTTTTAGGCTCCAAATTCTGGATGTGAACTGTAATGAAGTTCCACTCCGAATTTTGGATGAGAACTGTAATGAAGTTCCACTCCAAATTCTGGATATGAACTGGAATGAAGTTCCACTCCGAATTCTGGATGTGAAATGCAATGAAGTTCCACTCTGAATTCTGGATATGAACTGTAATGAAGTTCCACTCCGAATTCTAGATTTGAACTGTAATAAAGTTCTACTCTGAATTCTTGAGACGAACTCTAACACAGTTCAACTCCGAATTCTGTTCCAAACTTTTACTAGTTCGGCTCCAAACATTTACTAAGTTCGACTCCGAAATTTTACTAGTTCGACTCCAAACTTTTACTAGTTTGACTCCAAACTTTTCTAGTTCGACTAAGAAATTTTCAGAGTTTGACTTTGAACTTTTACTAGATCGACTCCGAACTATTATGAGATTGAATTTGAACTTTTACAAGTCTGGTTCCGAACTCTGTACATTCAGATTCTAAACTCTGGTGAAACCAGACTCCAAATTTCCTTAGAAATTTAGACTCTGGATTTCTATAGAATTCAGGTTCTGAATTCCTATAAAACAAAATCTGAAGATCCTTTTATTATAGACTCTGAATTTAATTTTGGCTAGACTCTGAAATTTTATTTGATTACATTTCTAACATTAGTTTTTCTTATTCATACACTCATTTCATTATAAAATTAAGTTGTGCTTTCAGTTACACATGTTTTGTTATAAAACGATGTTGTCCATTCTGTTTCTAACTAAACATTGGTTTAGTGAAACGTGTACAAGTCCCTCCGACATTTAAGGGAAATATGATCGTTGGAGGAGGGATTCGACCATTGTAAATTTTCCTATAAATAGGATCTCATTTTAACAAGCTCAATATACAACTTCGACAACTTTGACATCAGTGCTTACATGATGTTGAAGTGATTTTTAGAGAGAGAGGCTCTTATCAACTCTCAAGATTCATGCAGAAAGTTTGAAAGACTTGTTCAAAATTTGCCTTGTGGAGACTTTCTTAGTGCGACTCTGATTTTTGGTGATCACAATCGAGGGCTTCTAGGGATAGGAAGACATAGGTTCCAACTACCTTGAAGTTGAAGGCTTCCTTGCTTCGGAAGACAAAGGTGCCGACTACCTGATAGACGAGGGCTTGTGGGGATAGCAAGATAGAGACTCCGATCTTCGTATCGAGGGATTACCCGGGTGTGGGTAAGACAGAATTTCTTGATAGTATAAATCAAGGGACCTTTATCCAAGGTTGTCAGATACCCTTCTCTTTGGGTTAAAAGAGTTATTGTTTGTTACTTTTAGTATTACTACTTGTTTTTTCCACTGCATTTTGTATTGTAAGGAAAGTATAACCTTCTTATATTTCCTTACAATTGTACTCTGATTAATTTAGATTCTATATGATTTATGGTAGAATCTCATATTGTAAACTTTGGTTAAGTTTCAATTTCCGGATCCAAATTTCCGGAACCATTTTTTCGGAATCACTTTCCTGATTTAAGCAAGTATATAGAACTTGAAGTTTTTAACTTCATACTTTGTTCCAATATTTCAATTGGTGATTAGAGTTGTTGTGAATTTGCTTAGTTTAACATTGTTAAATTTAGATCTTTCTTTCTTTAAGGAAATTTTTAAAGTGTACAATTCACCCCCCGCTTATATATTGAGCATCTACATCATTATTTTGATCCTAAAAAATGGACATGTGATAATTGAAATTACAAGACTAACTAAAATATTAATGAAATTTGGAGATTTTAGTACTAATGGATATGATAATAGAAATTTATCACTTTAATGGGATCATATTCATTAAATTTTCTTATTAACTATTTATATAAAACATTATAATATCATAAAAATTTATTTATATTGTAAAAATAATTATATATATCATTGAAATCAATCCTTAAGAAGGATAATTTTTTTAAAAATTGTCTTCAATATTGGAATAAAAAATTTAAGGATGGTTATTATTTTTCAAGAGAAGTCTAAGGTTTTTTAAAATACTATATATTCTGGGTTTTTTAATATATAAGAAAAAAATATATTATAATAATAAAAATATGAAGGATGAATAAGATATAAAATTAATTTTACTTATCAATAATTATATGCACTAACATCAGTAAAAATTATAAAAATAATCAATGTCATTGGAGGTGTCAAGAAAAAAAGTAATATTGGTTTCAAAAAGTGTATTTTATAGAAACAAATTTTTCTAATTATGATTCATGAGTATTATATATTTTGAGTGAATCACATACCTTTTTATATATATAGAGGATAAAAATATAAGATTGTTGGCTAGGGTAAAAGTATATCTATAAATCTATAATGAAACATGTTTTTCTCTATAGAAGTTGAAATATATGATTTATAAACACCCAATGGATTCATTATAAATTAGATATTTTTTATATATTAATATTAAATTAGTTTCTATTTTTTTGTGAAAAAATTATTTTTTTCCTTGATTAAGAATTTTTTTTCCTATATACCAAAATTAAATGAATTATGAAATTATACTTATGATTAAAAATTCATTTATTATTGACCTAGATAACCCAATATATAATAGTAAAAATAGTTATTTTATGTTGATTGATTCTAATAAAAATTATCATGAGGACATAATGGATAAGATATATAAATGGGAAATATATACAAAACTCTCTTAAAGAGAAATTATTATTATAATTTGATAATGAATCATTCAATGGGTGCAAGTATTATATATGTATAAAAACAGAAAAATATCATTTTTGTTGAAAATGAGAAAGTTATAGTGAAAAATTTAAAATAATATATATAAATGTCTGAAGTCTATTGATTTTATATTTTTTTTGAAATAAATGATTTATAAATTTTTACTAATGTCTTTAGTGAGTATACTTCATTATAGGCATTAAAATGGATCGCCCCGACCAAATAGAACAATCTCATACTGTTCTATGACCATTTTAGATTTTCCCATTTTAGATCATTTTCTATATAGGTCACATTTTATTAACATAATACATTATTATCATTTTCAAAAAAATACCATTGGTAATAATGTTTTTTTAAAAAAATACATTATTTGTGAAAATAGATGATGGGAAATAGAACGGGGGAATATGGATGGAATGCATGAGTATAATTATTATCATATTCCTTATCCTTGTTCTTTATCCCCATAATGAACTTTAAGTGGAACACTATTGGAACCTTATACCTCCCTTTTCATGATGAACTCCCACTGCCCCCCATAATCTTGTTATCTTGAATTTCCTCCTAAGATTTAAGGCCCCCTCCTCCATCCCTTGAGTTTATAGCTATGATGATGTAATTAAGGATCCTTTTTCAATAAAAAATATTAGGATTATAGTAATGATGATGATATTTGATTTTTTTGGGGGAAGCTAGCCCATTTACCATGATATTTGTTAATCCTTTCATTGATCAGAATTCATTCTACGTGCACACACCATCAATCAAAATGATTAACTAATAACCTAAAAAATTATAAGTAGATATGAAGTGTAAATAAACTAAAAATTAAACATGAATTATTTTATAAAATTTTTATTTATTATAATCTATCTTGATGTATTCATGTTTTTTGGTGTTTTAGGTTATTTAGTAACAAGTTTTGGAGAAATAGAGCAAGCCTAAAGTTGAAATTATTAAATCGGAAAGTGAACTAAATGTTATTTTGGGTGATATAGTGTGATGATTAGAGTAATTAAGGATCACATAATGACCAATATTGGTCATTATATTACCCTTTAAAAAGGGTTTTCAGACATATATCTGGTTCTTATCATGTTACAACCCCTAGTGAATGTCTCAAGAGGAGTTAATGGTAGGGTTATGTAGTGATGTTACCCCATGGTCATGAGATGACATGCTCACTAGGTAGTTTTTTAAAATTGAAGGATTTTGGATTTCACACCACACATCCCTTAACCACTCCATCCTTCTCCCTTCACCCTTATCGGATTTATAAATTCAGGATAACTACACTTTGAAAAAAAATTATCCTCAAAATTCATCTATTGACCATCGTAAGAGTTTTTCATTACAAACAGTATCTCTTAGTTATTCTAATCCCATCAATTCCTTAGATGTTACCTTCTCCCCCTCATTCATAGTTTTTCTTGTTTAAACCCTAAATGTGATAATTCACGGATGATTTTAGTGTTTTAATGGTATGCGATTGAATTACTGAAAATTTCTTGGTGAGTACTCTCTAAAAAGATTGATGTAGGATGTCTATACCATGATATGGATTTCATATAAGGTATCATGGAATGAATTTATTTATGTATCTATTTTACTTATGAGAATCTACTATTGGGAATCAAAGTGATTGGGTGGGTACATATGAATTTGGTTCAATAATTATATGGGTATTTATGGGTTAACAACTTATAAAAGGTTGAGTATCACCTTATTCCATGGGATTTGTTGGGGCTATCCACTAACTTGGATTGGACCCAGAGAGAATCGTTTAGGATTTGACAAGATTAGTTTGACCTATTTGGATGGTAATTGGGTACCATTGAACTTACCCTCAATTTTGATAGTATTGGGAGTGTTTGGTAAACCAGGATAGGCTTTCTTTAGGAAATCCTAAGGGACAATGTTGGAGATTTAATGATTGATCTGTTCTGTGAGGTAAAATATTCAAGGAATGTACGCACACTCCTAAATAGGAGTATGGTTGGGAACTAAGTGAACCAAATCTTATGACATGAGGATTTTTCAGATAACCTCTAGTCACTCTTATAAAGAATAAGAGTTGAAAACTATAGTATTCCTACACATGAAAATAAGAAGATGGGGAAACTACAATACATCCTCTCTTGAATAAGATGAGATAAATTGAGAGATTCTATGGATTAACCTGGAACATCCTTATAGAGTGGATCTAAAGAAGGTATGGTTTGGTTTTATGGTAGTATGGTTAACACATGGTGACCTATCATGATTTTTATACTTAATTTTGTATTTTTATTAGTGTATACATCCTTATATGACCACTTCACTTATGCTATGGAAATTTTGGTTGTTTCCTACAATGTTTTATTTCTCACACACTACATGAGTATCTCTATCCACTTGAATACTTACCTATCAGGGATCTATATAAGGGAAAGGGACCTATGTTAGGCTATTGAGAATGAGGATATTGTTGGGAACTAAGGTGATTCGTGGATATATCCTGATATCATTTAATGTTTTTATTTTTTATTATTTTAATTTATTTTTCATTATATATATAGTGATTCATCATAAGTGGGGATCCTTTTGAAATGTATGTATTAATTATTGTATTTCATTTGAAATTATATATTGTGTCCCTATTTGTTGGAATCCAATATGTTTATTATTCTGGTTATTAATTATTATTATTATTATTTATCTGTAATGGATAATTATATGATACTGAAGTAAATGAATCCACATTATATGAATTAGTCCGTAATCGTTAGTTTAAAGCCTCTTGCATATAATGAGGCATGCATGAGGTCATGTGAATCTCTTTCCCAGATCTCAGGAATATTGAAGTGGTGTTACAATTAGTATTAGATTACCTTTAATTAATTATTTATTTGTGACTTAGTATAATGAATATTTCAGATGCTTTCATCGGGGCATGTGCGTCCGTCTCATTCGGGGACGAGAGGCATGACTTTTGTTACCCCGAATTCCCGCTTTACAAAGGCGGGAAACATCTTCTCCTTATTTAGGGACATCTTCTCCTTAATCGAAAATGGACGATGGGATGTCGATTCACCCTTCTATGGATGCCTCTTCAGAACTCGTCACCTAGTCCAGGTCTCCCTCATAGACTTGAGACGTTTTTCATTAAACTCTTCCTGAAACCATATCTTCATGGACACCAGTTAATTACAATGCTTCCGTTAGGACATTCCAAGGGGTCCAGTCAGAGAAGAAACATTCAGTTACAGTATTAGTCATGTTGGGAATCACTGACGTGTTTGGATGCTGGGGGATTGGCGTGTCTGTATTCTATCCCTTATTATAGGGATTCTCAAGGTCGCGGAAGCCCGAGGCATCCCACACAGAACGCGAGGAATCATATTCCATTGGCATGTATCTAAGGTTTTTCTCAGCTTCCCATGTTTTACATAGGGTATGTTTCATGTTTAACATCATGTGGAGATGGATCAGGCTTTTCAGAACATTGACTAGAGTGGATCAGATGGAGGAACCCCCTGGAGGGAACGCCGATATTGGGGCAAACATGTGGGTGGCTTCCCGAATGCTATTAAATGGAATGGGGAATGGGGTGGAATGATCCCACCGGGATGTGGCGGCCCGGGTTAGGATCAGGATGGATGATGGGAGGTTCCGTGAAGGGGATGGTGAATGGGATGGAACCATCATGAGGATGATGATGGTTTTGGGATTGAGCCTTGAAGAGGCTTCCTACGTATCCCCATTGCAGGTAATCAAAGTCCACGTAGTTCATCTGATGATGGCTTACTACGAGTTGGGGTTCAACGACTTGCTGCTGGATGGGGTTATAATGACTTAATGTTGGATAGGGTCACAACATCTTACCGCTGGATAGGGTCACAATGGATTATTGTTGGATGAGGTCGCAACGGCATACCGCGAACTAAGGCCCGTAGTTTAACATTATGCAGGACAGGGGAAAACCGACACTGAAAGGGGTCGGAACTGCTTGGTGTTGGGTATTGGCGAACCGATGTAAAAGGGGGTCGAAACAACCAATGGGTGGTGGGATTGAACCTCAGTGAGGCTTCCTATGTACCTTGCCTTAACAAGGATCAAAGACCTCATAGTTCAGGATATGGGGGCATGAGTCGGTGGACCGACATGAAGGTTGACCTGGGGTCTAGGTGAATGGTGGGATTGAACCTCAGGGAGGCTTCCTACGTACCTTGCCTTAGAAAATATCAAAGTCCTCATTGTATGGATGGGGTTGACGAACCTACGTGAAGAGGGTCGGAGTGACCAATGGGTGTTGGGATTGAACCTCAGGGAGGCTTCCTACATACCCTGCCTTAGCATGGATCAAAGACCACATAGTTCAAGTGGTTGGGAACCGACGTGAAGGGGGTCAGAGGCAAGGGATGGTGGGTTTGAACATCAGGGAGGATTCCTACATACCCTACCATAGAAAGGATCAAGGACCTCATAGTATAGTTGGTGGGGAATGAGGCTTACATTCTAGGATTCCCAGGGTGTTGGTGAACCGATGTGAAGATGGTTGGAATGACCGTGTCATTGGATTGAACCTTAGGGAGGCTTCCTACATACCTTGCCTTATTAAGGATCAAAGACCTCGTAGTTCATGTATGGGGCATGGGGCTTACACTCTAGGCTTCCTATGGTGTTGGTGAACCAATGTGAAGATAGTCAGAACAACCATGTGTTGGGATTGAACATGAAGGAGGCTTCCTACATACCTTGCCTTAGCAAGGATCAAAGACCTTGTAGTTTATTTAGGGGGCATGGAGCTTACACTCTAGGCTGCCCAGGGTGTTGGTGAACCGACGTGAAGATGGTCGGAACGACCGGGTGTTGGGATTGAACCTCAGGTAGGCTTCCTACATAGCTTTCCTTATCATGGATCAAAGAACTCATAGTTCGTGTGGTGCAGCATGGGGATTACACTCTAGGATGCCAATGGTGGATTTCATGGTTGGTGCTTTCTCTAAGCCCACATGAGTCGTGCTCAGTGTGAGAAACAAGAGACAGCAGATACCTGATGATCATGTTGTGAAAGGTGCGTCCATGGGAAGTTGAGTCGGGATTACACGTGATCACAGCCCAAAGAGGAAATAGGGGCTTATGCATGGTTAGTAGCCCGAAGAGGTTGGGACATACTCTAGGAGGAATTACCGATGGCGACAAAGCACAACGGGAGTGGGATTTGGGACAGAAGAATAGAGAAGCACCATTCCACATCATGCCCTTTGCTGGCCCTAGGGACCGAAGAAGAAAGGAGGAGCAAGGATGATGCCTCCTACAGGAAATATAGGGGCTTACACAAATATGGTTTCCCTTTCCCTGTGAAAAAACAACACTCCCATAAGGAGGATATCATCCAATGTGGAGACCAGTGAGCATGGAGAATGTCCAAGGTAGGGGTACCCCACGTGTGAGGCATGGGGAGAGGTCACAGTTTAACGTCACGTGTTGAAGACGAAGGTGCTTGGCAGTTTAACGTCCTGCAGCTCGGACAAGGTGGGTTTGGTCCACACCCCTAGGACTTACATAACAAGTACCCTCAGCTCCTTAATTCAGATAGGGGACATGCAACGCCATGGTGAGGGGGTGTCATGGAGCGAACCACCAAGGGGCCCACGTTAGAATGGCTATGAAAAGAAGAAATAGCCATTAGAGTGCCTATGCGAAGAAGCCTGAGGCGAAGAAATGCAAAGGGCAGTGTAATCCGGGGGACTTTGAAGTCACATCATGTGAACCTGCAGGGTTTTACAGGAAAAGGAATTGAAAATCAAAGGGGTTCATAGGCAGGGGTCCCGTGAGGCTTTACTGCTCCGCGTGGCAGAGGGTATTTGTGAAGGGGTGTGCTTCATGATGTAGGGTGGAAGAGCCTAAGCATTGGGCGTATGTTCCTAGGGGAAGTGCTTTGTGAAGTGCAAAGGCATTCAAGGATCATGACCATGCAGAAAAAAGGTGCCTCGCGAAGCAAGGCATTGTGATGCGATGTGCTTCACGAAGTACAATTTCCCTGCCTGGGCATGCTGATCATTTGTACATGATGGGTGTTTCGTGGAGAATAAATGCTCCGTGATAACCCAGGTCCACTTGGGGATCCCATTCATTCATGAAGGTCCTTAGGCCTCACGAAGGGCATCCCTCTTGGAAGAGGGGATTTAAGAAAGGCAAAGGGTAGGTACTTCATGGAGAAAAAGTACATCGCGCATCACATTGTTCGCAAAGCAGAGAGTGATTCGTGATTTGAGAGCTAGGAATTCTAAAGGTGAGACTATCCATCCTCTGGGCTCAAGGGGAGCCCGATATTTATAAGCATGAGGCGCCGTTAAGTGGAGCTTATGTGGAGTGAAGAGGGAGTTGGTTTCTTCGCATAGGGCTTGCGAATGTCAAATGTATTCGTAGAGAATCCCGCCTCCTTGCTTTATGGCAGCCACAGTGTCGGGGGGACTCCGCGAAAAATCTTCATGAGGTATTCAATGGTGCCTTCATTTTGGGTTATTCTCCATCCCGAATTTTGGTGCGAATAAATTCCCACCCTCATACCTGGAGTCGTGGAGAGATCGAGGGTCGAAGTCTGAGGGAAAAAGCCAAAATCCCCATCTGTTCGCGATGCTGGCTTGCGAAGAGGGCTCACGAGGTGGATAGGGGACATGCGGGCCGAGCGCGCCATGAGGCTCGGTGTGAACTGGACACACCATGAAGCTTCAAAGGCCGTCACCTATAAATAGAGGAGCTTCCCTCTCTTTTTTTCCTTTCCCTTTTCTGCAAATTTGTCCTTTTGTGATCTTGATTAATGAAGCTCTGCGTACTTCATGAGTGTTCTCTGCGAATAAATTCATTGTGGCACATAGTGAGTCCTTGACTCCGCATTTGTGCTCTATGATCCGGTGCTTGAACGCCTAGGCAGTGCTCTGTGAACAGTCTTCGCGAATAGTCTTCGCAAATGTGCTCTGCGAACGAGCTTTGTGAACCAACCCGAAAATCGTCCAAGTTCCAGAATTGAATGGTCCACCATGAAGCTGCCCAGGGGGTCCTTATGGATGCCACCAGGAGGGATGAGATGGAGAACAGTTTGGGAGTGGGAGAGTTAGTCCATAGCAACTCAGACCGTAGTTCATTGGTTGATCTGTGATCAGGGAGACAGAAGAAGTACCTCTTGTGTAGGTGGTTTCCCTTGTATGGGTTCGGGTTGAGGGATGGCGTCTTCATCCCTGAATCAAGTAGGGATGAACCAGCTTATTGGTTCCAAAGCATACCATGTCAGCACCGATGGTTTAGGGCAGCCGATGTTAATTCCCTGGAGGACTTCATACCCATTGCTGCCGGCTGCTTATACAACCATCTGAACAACATTGATGGGAAGTCATTACAACTGGAGACATCCCCTCCTCTGTACCAAACTATCCTCAGGGCAGCCCTGGGGAACCCAAATAAGGGGTGGTCTAAGGAATGAAACCTACACCAGGGTGACAACTTCATAGATTACTAGGTCTGGGCCTACTAGGCAGGGGCCTCGTTTGAGGAGTTCGGAGTGGAGCTGAGAAGATTGGGCATGTATGAGGCAGCTTTGGCTTCCCAGTTTCTCATCTACCAGCAAAAGCAGCTAATGACGGAGCTGTTGAGCCAGTGGTCACCGGGGACCAATACCATCCACCTTCATCATGGGGAGGTTGGCATCTTCTTATGGGACGTGCATCAGATTTTGGGGTTCCCAATACTGGGGGCAGTGTATGATGAATTCCTCCCTGATATGGTTGTATAGGAGGATCCAGAGCAGAGGTTGTGTCTAGGGATGGCATTGATGGAGCTTGTGTCAAGAGAGGATAAGGAGGTGGTGAGGGATGTCCACTTCAGGAAATGGTTCAAAATGTTTCTAAACTTCCCTTTAGACTAACAGTTCCCGA
Organism: Viscum album; assembly: GCA_963277665.1. NCBI lineage: Eukaryota > Viridiplantae > Streptophyta > Magnoliopsida > Santalales > Viscaceae > Viscum > Viscum album. The sequence continues at coordinate 100,743,474 of OY728153.1, read as the reverse complement.
CGAGACCTTGAACATGCCCAAAGGGGTCTTGGAGTAAGGAACACTCATACTAGAGGCTGTTGGAGGATAGCTAGTGGAAGACCTGGGGGTTCAGTTTCAGCACTGAGCAGCAGAAAATAGTTAGGCTGGCGGCATTCATCACATCTCTCATCTGTGGTTGGATCTTGCCGATGAGGGATACCAACATGGGAGTGCGACCAAGCACTTTCATGATGGCATCCACATTAGCGACAGGAGGGCAGGTCAACCTAGGGATCTCGATTCTCGCCAAGTTGTATAAGATGTTGTGGCACATTAGTAAGGGGAATATTCCAAAGAGGATAAGTGGGCCGTTCCACCTCTTGTACGGGTGTATACCGGTGCACATCAGGGGGATCTATGAGTATTTGAACCTCATCTCACCTCCAGGGTCGAACATCCGCCTCTCGATTCTCAAATCTGCGGGGAGTTTTCCAGCCAAGCTGACCGTACCATCGATATTAAATCTTGTTTGGAAGGTAGAAGATTTCAACTTCAATATGTTCCCGCTGTTGATGGGGGCCTTCAAAGATGATGGTCGGGGAACGGAAGAGCATCGGGCCTACCTTCTGGCCTTTCGAGGTGGAGTCTTGGTGGCCAGGGTGGACCGTGAGCATCTCTGCGAGCCACACACCCCACACCAGTTTGAAATGAAATATTGGTGCATGAAGTGACTGGCCCCGAGGGTCTACATGGAGGTGCTCCACGAGGAGCACCCATTTGTGATGAGGCAGATTTGGATCAAGTTCACACAGGAAGATAGGAAGATGCAGAATGAACTACCTCCGCCGACCACCGTCCTCGGGCTGGTAAAGGATTATGACCAGAGCTGGGAGGCGGCCTACCTTGTGGAGATGCTGAAGCAGGAAACCATTCCAGTCGGTGATGGTGAGCTACCCCGGCCTCGAGGTCGAGGCAGGAAGGTGACAAGGGAATCTTGTAGTGGTGGGGCTACTGTAGCGGTGATGCCTGCACCAGCTCAGGGGGAAGCAATGGTAGTAGATCCGACAGCATCAGCAGATCCTGTGGTCCTTGGAGAAAAGCGTCATCTGGAGGGGTTGCCACTGATAAGATTCTACATGATTTCTACTCAGTCCCCAGGGAAACAGCTACGCCATATTGACATGTCGGAGAATGCTGTCTTCACAGAGGATTGGAACATCTGAGAATTCAACCAATAATTCCTCATCCCATATGAGTTACGGCATCACCTGAACTACCTCGGGATAGACTTGTTGGGGAGTGGCCCTATTAGAGCCAGTTTTGTAGTATCCCAGGAAGAGGAGGAGTAATACATGGCCAAACTAGAAGACTTTATCCACTCCCGAGGTGCCCTGCACCCGAAGAAGTAATGGTTCAGGGTGATGTTGGATCGTACGGTCCCTCCACAACTGTCAAATGCTAACTTGAGGGAGTGCTTCCCTCTGCGGGAAGAATCAGACAAGTCCTCCTGGGGAGACAAGGCCAGTAGAGGGAGTCTGTTGGAGGAGGGTGAAGTCGGTGATTAGTCCTCAGATCTCAAAGATTTTTCTGAGGCACTCAAGGTAATATCCCAAATTCCTTCCTCAGGGTCTTCTCTTAGGTAACTCTAGATTATTTATAATCATTTTCACGGTACATAAGGGCCTTGTTTAGAGACCTCGTTCTCACCCCTCTGTGGGTGCCGACGCGGGACCTTCGGGATCCACACATGTGGTTGCATCAACTTCCTTGTCTGGCGGGGATAGGACACCTGAGGTGGCACCCCCGGAGTCTCCAGACCATCCAACCATATACAGGGGGCTAGGTTTTGGGGTCCCAACGATGTAAAATTAGGATTGAGACCCATAATTTGATCTCTGTATGTATCCTCTACCGAATTTATGACCCCCATCCCCTGACAATGTTAACTGACAAACACATCCCCCTTTTTGGCGTGTACAATCCTTCAATTGGCCTGGGCCACTACAGTGAGGTTAGTCGGGTCTTCTGGTAGTGCCCTTCCTAGAGGCATGCCAATGGTCGTGGAGGTGGACATCCAACTGACCGAACTACAGCACTCTCGATTGTTGTTGGGGATGCCAGTGGGACTGCGCCAGTGGTAAATAAGGTGGGATCCGATGATGAGGATCAACCAGACAGTTCAGGTCCCACCATGCCTGATCCAATGCTAGACGTGGATCTGGCTGAAGAGTTCCTAGGAGCATTGCCTGCATACTATCCTGCCAACCACACCGACTAGGACGAGACGGTCTCTGACGAGGAGGATAACAAAATAGTCTGTCGCCGATTATGGAAGTTGATCACGTGCTTCATCAATAACACCCCCAAGAATTATTGTTGGACAATATGGATAGGCTTCCCTTGCGGCTACGCGAGCTGTGCATTGGGTGAGTGGATTCCCAACTCCCTCACATGCTCATCCAAGATCTTATGGAGCAAAATATTCGAGAGTATGATCGTGGCCTAAGTGTGGGCTGGCAAAGGAGGAAGGCAGGGAACATCAAGAGGCTCCAAGAGACTGAAAATGAGGTTGAATGGTTGCAGGCCCGGGCGGATGAGAATTCCGTTTATCTTGATGCACAATTAGAGCTCGTCTCGAGACTGAAAGCCCAGCTGGCCGAGGTTGAAGAGGGAATGAAGCGAGCCTATGAGGATATGACCATTATCTAGACTAGTGTGGATCCGGCTCGGGTTGTGGCTGGAAAAGTGCACCCCATCGCTGCGTAGGAGGAGCGGGAGGTAAATAGGTGGCAATAAATCCTTAACTTCACAAGACAGAGGGTGGCAGAGCTACAACATTCCTTTGACGAGGTAAATCTGTCCATGGGGGGAATAGACCCTTGGGTACTGTAATGCACATAACATTTCATTGTAATTTCATTCTTCGATTAATTTATGATAAATTCACACATGAGTTCTGTTATTTGTGTTGGTTTATCGCATCCTTATGGTCTTCGTGGAGTGTCCCGTGATCAATCCCTAAGCTCATGTGGGTCGGGCCCGGTGTGAGAAATAAGGGACGACCACCTTATCACTCCATTCCAACATGGGAGTGCAAACCAAGTATTAGGTAATCAGGGGATTAGACATCCAATATGGATTCTTGGAATGGAAGGGGGGAAGGCCTAGCTGGAGAGGGAAGATCATGGCACAATTGTATTTCCATTTTCATGATGTGCTCTTGTGCATGAGCGGGGAAACCCCAGGGGTACTGGAATCAGTCCAAACATAGGGGGATGGAAAACATTGATTTGCGATCCATCAAATTCGAAACATTGTAGGGGGTGGTAAGACAATAAAGGACTACTACTGACCATGTTTGAATAACAACATCCTTATTGCATTATCCTGATATGGGGATAACAAATGAGGGTCGACTGCTGACTATGTTCGAAACACGAGGCCTAACTCGAAATTTCATCCATTAGCCTTACATAATGTTAGCCTAGGATAGTATGCTAGCCACAGGATGAGCATCCATACTGTTATGGTGTTCCTCTAGACATGAAATGGGACAAGGGTCCGAATAAGGGGCACACAAAGCGTGGAATATGGTGTGATGGTTTGTTCGAACAGAATCCAACACTCTTAAAATTATGCCACCGTGGTGGAAGCACATTAGATGGGTGCGTCAGTCTGATCATGGATAATTCCTATCTTTAGGAATGGCTTCTTTGTCAAGGGCACTATTTCTCACCAATGTCATCGTGGGTCATCCTGAAATTGTTCAGGGAAAAGCTGCAGTTACATAGTTCCCCAATAGGGGTCAGGCCAAGGGGCCGGAAATGGGGAGGAACATGATTTATGATCCCTGGGGCTGGACCCAAGGGGAAATGCCTGGTTTTATCCACGTATCCTGTGAGGATGTGAATCAAGCCATACATAGTTCTGGAAGCACAGTTTAACATCATGCGGGACGATGAAAATCTTGGCTGCGCCGGTGAACATCCTACCAAAACTACTAAGCCCACGTGAGTCGTGCACGATGTTCGAAAAAAGAAGTAGTGGTGGGACATTCTTGACATAGGAAGAAAAGAGTTAGGTTAAAGGGACGCTCGGTGAATGTCGGCCCAATGATGCTAACTTTTCCATGTAGCACACCTAGATGCATGAGGAAGTAAAGCTGATTATGTTGGAATTCCACTTGAACATGAGGAAGTGGAAATGTGTGAATCATGATGCTCAAAATTTGGATCACAATGATGGTGGTGTGACGATGAGGGATAATTGTTCACCATATTTGAAACACAGTATCCATATAGTGTTAGCCTGGAATGGGGACAGAAAAATGAGGGTCGATCACTGACCATGTTAGAGACACGAGACCTGTCGCAAATGTCGTCCGAGATCTTTAGGAACGTTGGCCTGAAATGGTAGGTGAGCCGAGGCGGCATGAGACCAGACCGTGAAGGGGGTACCTACAAATGTGGAAGAGGATGAGTATCCAAATATCAGGCTCACAAATCTTGGACATGGTACGAGGGGAAGGTCCCCATGGAAATTCCACACTTCAAGCTCTTTATCAAAATGCATCTGAATCCTACAACGAGACGTTTTAGATAGAGGGATTTGAGTCCCTTCCCATAGATAGATCTTAGTTTAGGGTCGTAGAACTCAGACTATGGATGGTAGGAAACACAGGAGACAGAAAGTGGGGTAATTATAAAACACGACATGAATGGGAACTTGGGGTTCCATCCACCATGTGTTCCTTAGAGAGGTTCTAGGTCGAGGGGCCAAAAATGAGAGTTATGCTGGGCCCGAGGAAAAGTGCATAGGCGTTCCTACCTATCTCATGAGAATGAGAATCAGGTCGTACATAGTTCTAAGGGGTGTCCTGGTAAGGTACCAATGCTGAGAATAAAAGGGGCGTGCGGGTGTTGCCTCCACACCAAAAGAAGTGGTATTTGATGTATCTTGTTTGTCCTTTAAGGTGGATGTTGTTTTTTTGTGAAGCAATAAGCCTAGAATGAAATGTCCCAGCAGCACCACAAGAATCAAGCCGAATACAGGAATTGAAAATTGGTATGTTGTGTGACTGATACCAAACATTGTGTCTCAACGAGTGAGGACATCACGATGTAGTGTTGTTTTTTGTCGTGCGGCCAGGACGATAATATCACAGTTTAGGGTGATGTGATGGGACCAAGCAGCATAATTTAATGTCATTTGGCCTAAACTCATATAGGAGAGGTGAGGTTCAGGAGGGGAATGTGAATGCTGTGGTAACACATACCTGGCAATGATGAGGAAATAATCCCACAACACACCACGTGCGATTCCATGAGGGAAGCCTTGGGCCGAGGAGCTACGAAAGACTAGAAGAAAACGGGAAGGAGAAACCATTTCTATATTGAGCTGGACCCAGAGACAAGATGTTCGGGTGTTCCTACATATCCCAAGAGAATGGAAATCAAGCTGTACATAGTTCTAGAGTAGATCATAGTTTATGGTCTTAGAGCACGGACCATAGAGGAGTGAAAACCATCCAAGTAAGCACAGACCTCAACCCGATCCCTAAGCCCACGTTAGTCAAACATAGTGTGGGAAACAAGGAAGAAAGATGTTTATTGAAATACCTAGAATGCACGCCAAAGGGAAATCGGTGTGGATCCCTGAATGATGCCCTTACTGCGGATTTGTCCTCCTAATGTCCAAATGGTCACTAAGGGATAGTTCCAGGAGTGTACAAATTTTATTTGGAAATGATGGCATGGAAAAGATTTGAATCATGTAACCAACATTCAAGGCTTGAAGGGGATGGCGTGACGATGTAGGATAACTATTTACTGTGTTAAAAACACAACATCCCTATCGCATTAGCGTGAAATGGGGAAAAAATGAGCGTCGACCGCTGACCAAATTTGCAATGCAGGACTTGTATCTTTTTGTTGTCTGAAACCCTCGAGGACGTTGGCCCGTGATGGTAGGAGAGCCCTTATGCCTAGCATCCGGGATAATTGGGGATCCTTTCAGGTGTGAAAGGTGATGGAATCCATAATAAAGGGGAACAAAAAGCCTGAGAAATGGGTGAAAGCATGTCTGAGTAGAGTCTGACATTCGAGGTACTAAACCAGAGTACCCTTGGGCACATTGGAGAATTTCCAAAAGAGGGCTGAGGGGCCAGGATAATAGGGAGACCCCTAAGAGATGGGGTTGGACCCGAAGACAAGATACTTGGGCAGTCCTACGTATCCCATGAGGATGGGAATCAAGAAACATGTAGTTCTCGAAGTCACATAGGAGTAAGATACCCTAGCGAGGGGGGTGTACGACACAACGAGTAATCCAATGTGAATTAGGACATAATACCATACCACACTATACAATCCTGAATAGGAACTTGAGTCGGGGTCCCGGAAAGGCGACGAGGCTTGAGGCTGGGCCTCGGATGGGAAGGCTCGACCAGTCTGTTGTTTAATGTCTTGCAGTAAGGACGGAAGTGGGTAAGATACCCCACATACAGGAGGTGTACGGCGAAGTGAGTACCCCGACGTGAATGAGGAAATAATACCCTGTCAAACTATACAATCCTATATAAGAACTTGGGATGGGGATGAAGATGGCCATACGACCTCTTGTGTGGTTACCACCACATCATAGCTCCTAATCCCACGTGAGCAGTGCTCGGTGTGGGAGACATACGATGGAATCGAGATGATATCGCTGTCTATTGAGGAAAAAACCTCTACCACACAATGTGTCCTAACCCGAGCTGAGATTTGAAATTTTTGGGGCTGGGCCGACAAATAAAATTTCTAGGCATTCCTATGTAACCCATGAGGATGGGAATCAAGCCACACATAGTTCTTGAAGGTCATTCAGTTTAACATCATGTGGTGAGGACGTGGGAGAGTAGAAGAATGAGGGAGAACATGGTGTAATAGTTGTAATTGCAATATTAATGAGGCCAAGGAGGTATGCACTACACCACATGAGGACACCCTGAGAAGACTATACCCAAGGGGGATAGCCGAAAAGGAGTGTTTTGGGGATGGGCTCAAGAAGAGGAGTCTGAGTGTTCCTACGTATCCCATAAGGGTGGGAATAAAGCCTTACATAGTTCTAGGGGTGTAGTTTAATGTATTTCAGGATGATTCATAGTTTAAAGTCATGTAGGAGTGAACAGTTTATGGTCATGCTGGATCGAGTGTAGTTTTAGGGTCGCACTTGGCCCAACAGTTTAGGGTCATGCCGAAACTGACGGCTCAGGAAAAATATTGCTGGTGGAACATGGAATTGGTGGGAGGAGTTATTCTATCACCATCCATAGTCACCAGAAATTATGCACCATTGGTGTAAACCTAGTGGATTTCATACGGCCCTTCCCATTTGGGCTCCAACTTGGGTGGTTTCCTGCTAGGGATCATTGGTGCTCGGAGGGCCAATACCAAGTCACCTTGTAGGAAAGAGCAGCGGCAAACCTTCATGTGGAAGGCTGTAGCTATCTTATTCTGAGGACTTTCCAGATTATGCATGGCATGAAGCCTATTCTCATCAACTTCTTCCAATTCAGCTAGATGAATTTCGGCTACCATATCTGGTGCCTACTGGTCATAGACCGTCGTGCATAACGAAGGCTGCTGGATCTCGATGTGTAGGGTGAACTCATATCTATACAACATGGAATATGGGGTCACTTGGATGGAATTATGAATCGTCGTCCAACATGGCTAGAGGGCATTGGGGAGCTTGTCCGGCCAACTCTTCTTGTTATGACCAACCATTTTCTGAAAAATGTTAGAGAGGGTTTTTTTGAACGCCTTGATCTGCCCATTTTATTGCGCATGATAGTGGGAGGTATGGTTTGAATGGAAGTTGTACCTGGAATACAATTTATTCAGCTCGGCTGCTTAAAAGTTGGTACCCTTATCGGTGAGGATGGTGTGAGGGACCCCAAACTGGTAGATGATATTGGAGCTTATGAAGTCTATGATATAACATGCCTTGACCTCCTTAATCGGAACTTCTTCTTCCCACTTGGAGAATAAATCTATGGTGGTCAGGATGAACCTGCACTGGTGAGCTATAACCGGTGGGTATGGTCTCATGACATCAAGTCCACACACCGCGAATGACCAAGAGTACTTGGTGGAGTGGAGTGGTTCTAGCGGTCGATGTAATAAGTTAGCATGAAGGTGGAATGCGTGACATCTCTTGGCGAACTCGATGCAATTATAGATCATGGAGGGCCAGAAGTACCCTAGTCTTCGGATCTGATGGGACAACTTCGGACCAGTCTGGTGAGTGCCGCAAGAACCGGCGTGAACCTCCTGCATGACCTAACAAATCTCGACTCCTTGGATGAAAAGGCGGTGAACACCATTGAACCCATGCTTGTAGAGGATGTTCTCAAGACTGAGACCACTCTGGAGGGTAAACAGCTATGCGTGGTGTCGGATTTGCTCGCGCTTGGCCTGATCAGCCGAAAGGTAACCATTTTGGAGATACTCGACAAAGGGGGCTCTCTAGTTGGGGGTCACTTCAACCACTGCATCTGGGGAACCTGGGGGTCCTGACATGGAGGCTCCAGCTGTAAGATGGCTTACCCATAAGCTGTCGTCATTATATGGGGTGATGGGAGCAATGACTCTCTGATGCACCACGTGTATAATCAGATCATCCTGCTCGGGTTCGACAAGAGATGCTGCCAGGCCGGACAAAGCATCGGCTAAACCATTCTATGGTCGAGGGGCATGAGTAACCTCTGACCGAGATGGGAACTGGGCCATTAACTAGAGGGTGAGCTCTAACAATGGCACAAGATCTAGCTTTCTGATGATGTAGCCACCATTTATTTGCTTGATGACTAGTTTGGAATCCCCTTTTACACGCAAATGGGGCACATGGAGCTTGAGAGCCAGTTCGAGGCCAGTGATGAGGGACTGATACTCTATTTCATTGTTGGTGCAGCCTTCGGACAATAGGAAGGAGTATGGCAAGACGGAATGTGCCGGCATAATAAAGACAACACCTAGACCTACTCTGTTGAGCCTATGTTTATTGAGTATCCTACCGGTGGGGCACCATGAGGCTCCATCAAAGTGAATCTACCAATACAGGATGAGATGATCTACCGAGAGGATTGCCTCATCGGGGAAATATAGGTTCCGAGACTGGTCCGCCAATGCTTTTCCCTTGATAGCCTTCCCAGGCACGAACCTGATGTTGAACGTCTAGAGGATTACTGCCCACTGTGCTAGACAGCCGGTCAACATGGGGCAGTTCAGAATGTACTTCAGCGGGTCTAAAGGAGACACCAGCTGTACATCGTGGTGCTGCAAGTAATGTCACAATTTATGTACTGCGAATACCAGCGCAAGGAAGCTCTTTTTGATGGGGGTGTATCTAGTCTCTGTATCGATGAGCATATGGATGAGACAGTAGAGGCTATTCTCTGTCCCCTCATTGTTCTTCTGGGTGAGAAGGGAACCGAGAGATCATTCCAGGGTAGTCATATACACGATCAATGGCTTTTCGGAGATGGGTGGAATCAAAACCGGAGGCTGGAGAAAATACTCCTTGATTTACTTGAACGCGGTCTGGCACTCCTCGTCCCACTCATAGGCAACACCTTTCTTCTTGTGCCTTAAAAAGGGATTACACTTGCCATCCATATTTTCAATGAATCAGCATATGTAGGCTAAGTGGCCTTGGAATCCTCGAAGCTCCCAAATATTACTTGGGGGAGGCATCTGAATAATGTCCTTGGTCTTCTCTAGGTCAATCTTGATGCCCCAGTACCAAACAACAAAGCCAAGTAACTTCCCATAGGTGACCTCGAAGTCACATTTCAGCGGTTTCATCTTCATATTGCGGGAATGGAGGAAGCTGAACACTTTCTGAAGGTCTTTGAGTTGGTCCTGGCGCTGGCGAGATTTGACCACCAGATTGTCCACATAACATTCCACCAGTGTCCTGAGGATTGGCATGAATATGCGGTGCATGTCCCATTGATAGGTGGAACCTGAATTATTTAGGCCGAAGGGCATAACCTGGTAATAGAATGTACCTTGGGGCACCCTGAAAGTGGTGGACTCTTCATCCTCAGGGGATATCCAGATCTGATTATATCTAGAGTACCCGTCCATGAAAGAGAGGTCCAAAAGCCCATTCGTAGCATCAATTAAAAATTATGTCATTGATAGGGGCAAATCATCCTTCAGAACATGACGATTTATATCCCGGAAGTCGATGCAGACTTTGGTCTGTCTGTTCTTTTTATTAACTGGCACAATGTGGGCTAGAAACTTGGGGTACATGACTTCCTTAACGAAGCTGGCTCTGATGAGCTTGTCAAATTCAGACCTGACCATGGTACCATGAGAATAGTGCATCTTTCTAGGTGGTTGCCTGAACCCGCGGTGATTTGTCAGGAGACTGAGGTGGTGGATGACTACCTAAGGATATAGCCCTAGAATCTCATCGTAGCTCTAAGAGAATACATCACGGTTCCATTTCAGGAAGTCCACGTACCACTTCTGCTCTTCGAGGGACATGGTGGCACTGATCAACATGGGTTTTGTATCTGCCTTACTACCAAGGTTCACCTATACCAGTTCTTCGACCGTGGTAGAGACACCCTCTTCAAAGGTGGGGGGAGCATCCTCCAAACCTTCTTCATCAATTGCGAAGGGATCCCAAGAAGGAGGATCTTCCTCTAGGTTGGCAGATCCTGATGGGATGATGGTACCATCCTGGACAGTAGTGGACATCATATCAGGGGATTCATGTGCTGCTGAGACCATAACAATGAAGGAAGTCGATCTGATCCCGTATGGTATTCGGCCCAAGGGGCCATGCTTGATGATATCAAAGCAATAATGGCGCACCATCTTGAGCCAGTTAATCCCAGCCTAGAAAAATAGATACATATGACGTACTTCCTTTTCCATAGGGTGGACATCCTGATACCGTATGAGGGTAGAAGGCTCCGGGATCACCTGAGGCTGATTTGTGAAGGATTATGAGGTGATTTTATGTCGTCACATGGACTTGGGAACATGCTTTCCTCTTGTACCAGAGTCAAAAAAACATTGACCCATGTTGGGGGTTGTGGACTCCAATCATTGGATCAAAAAGACATAGGCGTTGTCCAAACCTGCCTAGGGGTCATTTGCGACTGTGATGGGCTCAAACTCACTTGCCTAAATCTGTTTATTGTCATTCTTGTAATATTCAGCGTCCAAGTAGCGGGATTCACAAGAGGCGAAAGTAGATGCCTCACCTTGGATTATGTATACTCGACCATTTAGGGAGTACATGAGGCACTGGTGATATGATGAGGGGACCGCTGCGTGCAGGTGGAGCCATGGTCTTCCCATCAATGCATTGTACGCGGTGTCCTGGGAGACAACCATAAACTCGGTACTAGAAACTAGGCCACCAAACTAGGTATTCAAATGGATCTTATCAATTGGGGTCTGCTCTGTCCTGTCGTATCCCTAGATTCTTAAATCAAAGGGAGTCAAGTCATCTTCAGATAACCCTGGTTTCTACAACGTTTGCTTTGGGATAAGGTTAATCCTAGAGCTGGTGTCAATGAGATAGTGGAGAACCCCCAAAAAATTAAATTGGCCAGTGATGTACACTGGGAGGATGTGACCCAGTATGGGAGATCATTCATCCTCTCCAAATAATGAAATGATGGCCTGACATTCGATGTTCTCGACTGCTTCAGCATGAAAGGCTTCTGCAGTTTCTACCTTCATCTCAAACTGGAGGGGGCTTCTTAAAGCCTTAGTGAGGGCCTCACGCATATCTGGTGACAAGAGAAGGGCATCAAGGATGGAAAGCCTCACTGGGATGCTGGTGAGGTGCTTGAGAACATCGTATTTCCGAGCCAGGCACGAACTTCTGCTTGCAGGTATCTGCTCTGCGATAGAAGGCTTGGTTGGCCCAGGTGGCCGGACCGACAGCTGACTAGTGCTGGGTATATCCTACTTCTCACTAGTAGAAGCCCAGAGAGTAGCTGTCAGATGAAGACCAGATGACTGAGATCTACCTGTAGCAGGGCGAGACTGGTCGAGGCATGGTTGATTTAGCTCTGCCTAATCCAGTAGCATAAACGATGGTGGAGGCGCGCCCGATGAAATCGGATGAAGAGGATGCGCTTGCTGGGTTCTGTGCTGGGCCTGCTGTCTAGTCTATATGGCATACACAACCTAGCAAGAGGTTCCAACTGATGTTCCATGATGATTCACGTGGCCACAACTATGCCGGCGTTGGCGTCGGCTGGGGACGTTGGGGAGGTTCAACTATCACTCCCCATGGTCGAGAGTTATATAAGGCTTTACCAACTCCACGGTATTAAACACAGAGTACCCTTGACTATCACTTGAAGAGTCATCCACTACTGGGTGGATTATGGGAGGAATCCCCTTCTCCGGGGGCATGATGTCCCTAAGTGTGTGGGACGACGATGGTATTGATAGGGCGCGTTGTTTTTTCTTGCACCACCGATGCTTGCTCTTCTGGGAAGAGGCTGACTGAGATGATGATGTAGAAGTTGTGGTTGTGTCTTCTGAATGATCTGGTTGATTCAAGCGTACCTGAATGATTCCATGGGAGTGGGAGAACATTTTGCAGCCGTCCGGTTGTCATACAATTGGGACTCATGGTTGGAAACCTGTTTCCACTCGCCTTCACTGTCGCTACTTCTGTCTGACCTTACAAAGACACCCGCCACTTATGCTGAGTCCAGGACTAGCATGACTATATTCTTATCAACCTTGTCTTGGATCCAGTATTTAAACACATAGAAATTCTTGAGGGTGTGAACTAGAATCTGATGATATGGGTAGTAGTTGGGGAGATCAGTGGGATTCTCCTATTTTGGCCTTCTATACTCAGGTAAGCATACAATCTCCTACTCTAAGGCACTACAGAAGTAACCAGAGACATGATTCTCAATGAATGAGTAAGTCCAGTTTCAACTGTCCGAGAAGGGGGGGCCCTGGATCCTATCCCTGATGAGGTACTGGTTGTGTCTGTCAAGGAGGTGGAGCCAGATTGTCCTACCTGGGTGGTGGTGGTGCATTCCATGGGGGAACCTGCCGATTCTAAGGAGGACACTGCTGAGCTAGAGGCTACACCTAAGGTGGAGGGCCTCTGCGAGGCTGCAGGGCTTGTTCCACTAGTAGCAATTCTAGTTGCCTGGTGGCTTCTATATCGGCCACCGTGGCATTCTCGTCTCTGGAAGCCCTCCATGCTGGAATTACAGGGGGCAATGGATGTGCCTGGCTAGCCTATTGCAAGGCTTCTTCTAGGGACTAGTCCTTATTAGAAATGTCTCGGAATCCTATAGGGTAGTTCTGGGTGATCAGAGAAGGAACCAGTTCTATCTTGATATTCCCTATACAAATCGTCAGTAATTTCTCCTGAGTCAGTGGAATGTCAAGAGAGTATGTGAGCCCCATACATTGGGCGATAATGTCTGTAACTCACTCATCAGGCCTTTTCGTGGACATAAAGAGGTCTGTGATGCTGGTTTTTGGGTGGTAGAGCTGAACTAGTTGAGGAATTGCCTGTGAAGGTCCTCCCAGCTGGTCACGGATCCGACAGGGAGCTGGTTGTACCAGACGAATGTCGGCCCCTCCAGTGTCTGAACAAAACAGCGGAGCTTGGAAGCCTCCTATAGCACTGGAGTCCCTAAAATGGGACCACACCATCAGTTGAAGTGGGCCAGGTGCTGCTGCGAGTTCCCCATCCCATTAAAGGGGGAGAAGTGGGATTCCCAACACCTGGATATGTCGTCTTATCATCGACCCATGCTGTGTATGGCTTTCCATCTGGTGGGATTGTCTCCTGTCATGTTTTCAATGCCTCAAGGCAGGCTATGAGCACTGCCATAGGATCATATGGGTGGGGTCCCTATCTTGACTGCGAACCCTAACCCTGAGCGCATTTCCAGGTTCTTCAACACATTAGAAAGCCTCAGCGACTCATAGAGTGGCTGATAGAGAAAACCTTGGGGCAGTTGGGGGAACCCGAGCTGGATTCCTTGGTTTGCTGCGCCATTAAAGAGGGTTTGGTGAGACATACCATGCCCTCTTTTAGTGAGCTCCAGCATGAGCCCTATCCGCAGAAGCAGTATGATCAGGGTTTCTTGGGGGCAGCTTGTTGTGGGGTAGTTGTTTCTACCCATGCTGCCCAAGACTAGGATCCCCGTAGTCGGGTTGTCGCTCTACAATGCGTTCAGCCTAAAGTTTGTGACTAAATTATTCTGCCCAGCAAATTACTAGCGCAATGTGTCCTTCTTCGGGTCCTCCTCTGTCTTCTGCACTGAAGCGGATGGGCCAGAGTGCTTGACATCTCCAATGTGCTCTTTTCCATTACTAGAATTCCTACCAAGTACTAACACCTCAGTGGGAACAGGGAGACCAAGTAGGTTCCTCTGCTGATGAGTAATCATCCCTGATGGGTCCAACAGTGGTGGCACACCCTCAATGGGTAAGTCTCCATCAAGAATCTCTATCTCATCATCCTCGTCCACTATGTCGCCCATATTGACCGTGACCCTTCACGAGGGCATGACCTGAATATCGCACAGAGAGTCAGGTTGCTGCTGAATATGACTGAAGAGGAGGGAATCATACTGCCCCCATCCATGGATTTTCACATGGGGGAAAGCCTCCTTGATATTTTTTTTGGAGTACCTTGATACTCTGAACGCATTGTTGCTGGAGGGCCTCATGACGACCTGGTGATTTGGGGCGCTGGGCCATAGGGAGTACGACCAGATTGACTAGACGACACTGCTCACTGATGTCTTTGAAATGCGCTTGCCTCCTAAGGTAAACCACTAGATGATGACGAATACTACAATGTGTCTCCCATAGGGTGTAGTAAAAACACTCAACTTCCTTTGGGGTGAGGGATTCCGGTATGTAGAAATTCTGCGTTGCCACAAGATAGAACTTATCCGGGAAGTGGTCTGCTACGAGGATATTACAGAATATCCTTGGCTCAAATTCAGGGTCTGGCCCGTGATTGCCCCACTCATCAACTGGGGGTGGCGAAGGAACTGACAGTGGTTCTGAGGCAGACCGCTGGGACAACAGGCTGGCCGGTGGAGAGTACATTGAGTGGGCTGAATGAAAGCCGATTCTCAGGCTGTCCTCCAAAGAGTGTAGTGACCTGGCTGCTACATCATGATTAGATGGACTGATAGCCATAGTTCTCGGCTTCGGGGCTAGGGATACTGGTGATAGGATGCGATACTACTCACCTACCATTAATCCCCAGAATAGTTCTCTTTGATCTCTTGTTGAGGTAGAGAGCGCTTCTGGTGACGATGGTGGCGATTTAATGACCGTAACCTATGGGGTCACTAGATTTTCATCCTCTTGGATATACCTACGGAGGGAGGTGGGAATCTAATGGACCTCGCATTCTGAGAGCACCAGGATGATGTGCCTTGTTCCTTCCCTAGCTGAGTCTTACTCCACTTCAGAGTCTGAGAACCAGACAGGTTTGATCTCCATCTAGACCATCCCATGATTCTTCTTTTGGCGGAAATGACCTGCCTTCCTTCCCCTGGGTGGCTCCTCAAGACAGGGCTGATTTCTGGCATGAGGACCTTCGGCCGCACTGGTACTGGGGAGAAGAGGGTTTCCACCTAATAAAGCTGAGGTGCGAGGAGCACCCGGACAAATGTCGAAGGGTACATGGGGAGGACCTCCATGGATAGCGCTAGAGAGGGAAAAAACTCCACTTTAATTGGAAGGAGTGTGGGGAGGACCTCTAAGCTTGTTTTCTCTGGTGTCCTCGGTAAGAGGAGGTTCCTTGAACTGGTCTAGCTGCACACGGGTAGGACCTCCATGCTGGGTGCGGATAGAGCGAGGCTGGCCTTCACCCCTCTGGTTACCGAAGTGAGGAGGACCTTTACCAGATGCTAAAAGGACATGAGGAGGGTCCCCACATTGAAGAGGGACTGGATGTGAAACGTCCCCACACTGGCGGTTGGGGGTAGGAGGAACGACTCCATACCTAGTGTAATGGGCATGTGAGAGGCTTCCGTGCCGAGCGACATTGTCACGAGGAAGGCCCTCATTAGGATTGAGGGTGACATAGGGTAGACCTCCATGCTGAGCCTTGAAGCGGGGAATTCCCACACTCTCTGTGGTAGTGGTACGAAGAGGACCTCTATACTGGGTGACATCGCTGTGTGTTGGTTCGTGGCGGCCACTGCTTGTGCCAACGACCATGAGAGTCGACCCAGCCAACCCATGGGGCAGTTGGGGACTCGATCCAGGTTGGGTGTAGAGGTTCCCTTGCTCAATGTATGCAGGGACCTGATAGTATGTGTCTGCGGTGGATCAGGCCAGAGTAGCTGCCGACATTGACACCCCTTAGAGGGCATCCTCCTCAGCTCGCGCCCGACGCTGTCATCGGGTCAGACGAACTGGGGACTGGTGGTGCAGGTATGTAGCTTACCTTCTCCTCTTCCAGCAAGACCGGGCGGCGGCGATGACGTGGCTGGGTGGGAGCCCTCACTGGGAGCCCCTGGATTGGGACTCCGACCGGGCTGGGCCGAACGTCACCAACCTCATCAGCGTATGGCGGGGATTCGTCAAAGATCCCTGGTGACAGGCTCCCGAAGAGGTTGTATGTCAGGGTGGGGAGAAATGGCTCCCTGTCCGGCCCTCGGAGGTGGAGTTTACGACAAGGTGTGGACACCTTAATATCTAGGCGGGCCATATCCTGGGATGGGATTATGCCCTCCTCCTCATAATGAGGCACGAAGTCATTAGTTACCCTTTGTTGGATAACTTCTGATCGGGATATGAGGCATGGGCGCCCCACGGTCGTAGAGGTAGAGGCCATCCCAGAAGAGGTGCAACTACATAGAGTGACTATGTTGGCCCTGCCCCTGGCCCTGCGTAGATGGGCAGGTGGGGATCGCATCCCTGAGGCTGCAACCTGATTCCTTAAAAGCAGGGAGCTGATCTCATCAGTGCTAAAATAAAAATGAATCAATGATCAATTCAACAACACCATCCCATATTCCGTGATCGGTAAGAGGGATCCCCGCTGACAACATCATAGAATAGGATGTACAACCTTATACTGCCCCAACTTCTGGTGAGTTTCAAACCAGGCCCACAATTTTCTTGGCAGGACCCGACACCAGATAACTGGATCTGGTGACACATCAATCCATTGAGGCCCCGAGTGCTACTAATCTTCATATTGAAGAGAATAAATTCACGTCGAGTTGACTATTTATGTTTCAGATGCTTTAACCAGGGCGCGCACGTCCGTCTCATTCAGGGATGACAGACACAACTTTTGTTGCCCCTCATTCCTTCTTTCCAAAGTCCGGTGGAATCTTCTCCTTATTCAGGGACATATGCTTGTTGATCGAAATGGGATGATGTGATTTCAGTTCATCCATCCGTGGATGCCTCCTTGTAACTCGTCACCTAGTCTGGGTCTCCCTCATAGATTTAAGACGTTGTTCGTGAAACTCTTCCTGGAGCAATATCTTCATGGACACTAGTTAATTACACTGCTTCTGTCAGGACATTCCAAGGGGTCTGGTTAGGGAAGCAACCTTCAGTTAGGGGAGTAGTCACGTTGGGCATCACTGGAGTGTCTGGATGATGGGGGATTATTGTGTCTGTCTTCTTTCCCTTATTATAGGGCTTCTCAAGGGCGCGGAAGCCCGAGGCATCCCACATTGAAGGTGGGGAATCATATTCCATGGGAATGTATCTGAGGTTTTCCTCAGCTTCCCATGTTTAACACAGGGTATTCCACAAGTTTAATTTCCTCTGAAGATAGATCGAGCTGGTCAGATCACTGACTAGAGTGAATTAGATAGAGGAACCCCAGGAGGGAACGCTGAAATTGGGCCCAACATGTGGGTGGCTTCCTGAATGCTGTTAAATGGAACAGGGAATGGGGTGGCATGATCCCACTGGGATGTGGAATCCTGAGTTAGGATCAGGATGGATGATGGAAGGTTCTGTGAAAGGGATGGTGAATGGGATGGCACTGTCATGAGTATGACGATGTTTTTGGGCTTGATCTTTGAAGAGGGTCCATACGTATCCCCATGGTAGCGAATCAAAGTCCATGTAGTTCATCTGACGATGGCTTATCACCGATTGGGGTTCAACAACTTTCCGCTAGAAGAGGTCACCATGGATTACCGCTGTATTGGGTCACAACGTCTTACCACTAGATAGGGTCACAACGGCTTACCGCTGGTTGAGGTCGCAACAACTTACCACTGACTGAGGCCCATACTTTAACATCATACAGGACGGGGGAGGTCCAACATTGAAAGGGGTCAGAACTGCTGGGTGTTTGGTATTGGAAAACCGACGTAAAAGGGGGTCAGAACAACCAATGGGTGGTGGGATTGATCCTCAGGGAGTTTTCCTACGTACCTTGCATTAGCAGGGATCAAAGACCTCATAGTTTAGGATATGGGGGTGTGAGTCAGTGAACCGATGTGAAGGTGGACCTAGGGTTCAGGTGGATGGTGGGATTGAACCTTAGGGAGGCTCCCTATGTACCTTTCCCAAGCAAGGATCAAATTCATTGTATTTCGAATGGGGTTGACCAACCGATGTGAAGCAGGTCAGAAATTCCAATGGGTGTTGGGCTTGAACCTGAGGAAGGCTTCCTACGTACCCTGCCTTAGCATGGATCAAATACCACATAGTTCATGTGGTTGGGAACTGACGTGAAGGGGGTCAGAGCTAATGGATGGTGGGCTTGAACCTCCAGGAGGCTTCCTACGTACACTGCCTTAGCAAGGATCAAAGACCTCATAGTTCAGGTGGTGGGGCATGGGGATTACACTCTAGGCTACCCAGGGTGTTGGTGAACTAATGTGAAGATGGTCGCAACGACCGCATGATGGGCTTGATCCTCAAGGAGGCTTCCTACGTACCTTTCCTTAGCAAGGATCAAAGAAATCACATTTCATATATGGGGCATTCAACTTACACTCTAGGCTGCCCAGGGTGTTGGTTAACCGATGTGAAGATGGTTGGAACGACCAGGTGTTTGGCTTGAACATCAGGGAGCCTTCCTACGTACCTTTCCTTAGCAAGGATGAAAGACCTCGTAGTTCATGTATGGGGAATGGGGCTTATACTCTAGGCTACCCAGGGTGTTGGTGAACTGACGTGAAGATGGTTGGAACAACCAGGTGTTGGGCTCAATCCTCAGGGAGGCTTCCTACGTACCTTGCCTTAGAAAGGATCAAAGACCTCATAGTTCATGTGGCGGGGCATGGGGCTTACACTCTAGGCTTCCCAGGGTGAATGGCATGGTCAGTGCTTGAACTAAGCCCCCACGAGTCATGCTCGGTGTGAGAAACAAGAGACAGTAGAGACCTGACGATCACGTCACGAAAGGTTCATCCATGGGATGTGGAGTGGGGCTTACACATGATCGCAACCCAAAGAGGAAACATGGGCTTATGCATGGTTAGTAGCCCAAATAGGTTGGGACTTACTCTAGGAGTGAGGACCGATGGTGACAAAGCACAGTGGGAGATGGATTTGGGACCGAAGAAAGGAGAAGCACCATTCCCCATCACTCCCTTTGCAGGCCCTAGAAACTGAAGAAGAAAGGAGGAGTATGGATGCTTCCTCCTACAAGAAAGCTAGGGGATTTCACTGAGATGGTTGCACTTTCCCCACGGGAAATATCCACTCCCATAAGGAGGATATCATCCCCTATAGAGTCTAGTGGGCATGGAGAATGTCCAAGGTGGGGGTACCCCACGTGCGAGTCACGGGGTGAGGTCACAGTTTAACATCATGTGCTGAGTATGAAGGTGCTTGGCAGTTTAACATCTTGCAGCTCGGACGAGGTGGGTTTGCTCCTCACCCAAAGGACATACATAATTTCTACACTCTTCTCCTTGATGCAGAGATGGGACATGCAACTCCATGGTGAGGGGGTGTCATGGAGTGAACCATCGACGGGCCCACGTTAGCGTGGCTATGCAAAGAAGCAATAGCTGTTAGCGTGACTATGAGAAGAAGCAGGAGGTGAAGCAACACAACGGGCGGTGTTGTCCAGGGGACATTGAATTCACATCATGCGAACCTGGAGGATCACACGGGAAAATGAGTTGCAAAGAAAAGGGGTTCATAGGTAGGGGTCCTGCGAGGCTTTTCTACGTCGTGTGATGGAGGGTATTTGCATAAGTGTGTGCTTCACAATGTAGGGTGGAAGAGCCTAATCATTTTCCATAGGTGCCTGGGGGAAGTGCTTCGTGAAGTGGGAAGGCATTCGCGGAGCATGGCCTTGCGGAGAAAAGGTTCCTCTCGAAGCAATTCATTGTGAAGAGATGTGCTTCGCGAGGTACACTGACCTTACCTTGGCATGCAGATCATGTGTACATGAGGGGTGTTTCACGAAGCATAAAGGCTCTACGATGACCTGGGTCCCCTTGGGGATCCCCTTCTTTTGCGAAGGCCCATAGGCTTCACAAAATTCATCCCTCTTGGAATAGGGGATTAAAGCAGGGAAAAGGGGAGGTACTTCACAGAGCACAAATACCTCACGCAGCTCATGGTTCGCAGAGCAGAGAGCGCTTCACGATTTGGGAGATAGGAAGTAGAAAGCTCGGACTGTCCATCCTATGGGCTTAGGGGGAGCCTGGTATTTATAGTTAAGAGGCGCCGCGAATTGGAGATTACGCGGAATGAAGAGGGACTTGGTTGCTTCGCGGTGGGCTCACGAATGTCAAATGCGTTCGCAGAGCGTCCTGCCTCATTGCTTCACGGTGGGTCACGAACGTCAAATGTGTTCATGGATCATCCCACCTCCTTACTTCGTGGTGGGCTCGCGAACGTCAAATGCATTCACGGAGTGTCCCACCTTCTTTCTTCGTGGTGGCCGCGGTACTGGGGGGACTCCCCGAAATAGCTTCGTGAGGTAGTCAACGATGCCTTCATTTTGGATTCTTCTCCATCCCGAATTTTGGCGCCAACAATGACGTAAAAATATTCTAAACATGAGAAAGAAGCTATGATTTTTCTTGGAAAATACATGTGTAGTGGAAAATCAATTTAGTAGAGTAGTGTGATTTCTTTTATGGTTTTTCTTTTATAGTATCACACTCTTCCTCTAGTGTTATTGAATTGTTATCCTTTATGGGATTGATCTCTTTCCCTAAATAGGGATAGTGGGCGAGTTCATTCATAATGGATAGTCATGTAGGTTGATATGATATATTCATACGTCTTATTATTATAGTAGCCTTTACTTGCACTAGTTTTTGGGATTTGATGCATACTTCAAAAAGACATGAACCCCTGGGCAGTATTCTTTTGTGTAAAAGACCCATAAAATTTATTTTTATTCTTTGGAATCTAAAAAATTCATCACTCCCTATCACAAACCATCCCGAGTACCCTAATAACCTAATAAGTGATCCAATTCTGACATGGAATGAAGGGCTTCCCAATCCTCATGGGTTGGTGACTAGAACCTGACATAACAAAACATGATAGTGGGAATGAATTTTTACCACAAATATTATGGATGTAAAGACAAAATTTCAGAATTAATACAAGAAAACTCCACAGGGAGAAGTTTACTAGAAGTCCAACAGGTTTAAACAAACCAAATTACTACAAATATGTACCAGAAAAACTGGATAGATAACCGAAGTCCCAACAGATGAAAATCTCAAAATCTATAAATCTACATAACAAATCACATCCAAGAGGTTTTTTCCCCTAATAAAACCAAGAAGGAGGAAATCTAAAAACACTTGAAGGCACAAGAATGATGTGAACCAAAATCCTAGTAGGACATCACTAAAGATTCCATAAAATAATAAAACATTTAATTAAAATAATAAATCACTTTCAAATTTAAATAAATTGTTTTGGAAGTTCAAAAAAAATATTTTAAAAAATCACTCTTTAAATTTCAAATGTTGGAAAACCATTTAAAAAATTTCTTAACATGAACATTTATATAAAACCATTGATATAAATAAGAAGGATTGGAAAATAGTTTATAACATTAGAATATATACATTTCAAAAACATATAAATGAGAAAACTCATCATATTCCTAAAAAGGTACTATAGTTTCAGGATATAGGACTCCACACGCTGAAAGTGACATAAAAATATGACTATTCACACATCCCTTTGACATTGGTCAAGAAGATGTCATCACCATCCCATTGGGGATGTGACATGATACATTTATATTTTAGAATGTTTTAAATCATAGAGTGATGTCCAAATAACTCACTAATTACCTATGGATTACACGTGCTATAATAACAAGTCAAGGAAAATAAATTTACACTGAGAATACTTAAAATAAAATTCATCCCATCCTCCATTCAAATGTGACAATTTTCACTTAAAATCTAACACACGGTGTTTAAAAAAACTTCATTTTTCCAAGATAAAACCCAAAGGTTTCTATCAAAACCATTTTAATCCATTTTTTACAAATACCAATTTGGAATACATTTCCCCAAACCAATTTCACAATTTAATTTCCAAAATTAAATTTAAAAATAAATTTTTAAACAATTTCCATCTATTTAAAAATTTTAAATTACATAATTTAAATTCCACTAAATTCCATAAATTTCACAATTACAACCCAATTCAATGTAATTTGGGGGTTTTCTCAATTTCATGTCAAAATCTAATTTTCAGAACCAAATCCCCCAATTCAATGTAATTTAGTTTTAAACAATTTTATTTCATAAGAATCAAATCCCATATAGTCAATTGAAAGAAATTTAATCAAATCAAGTAATTTAGTGTTAATTAAATTTTCCATTCAAAATGAAACCATCTGCCCCATGATCAATGGATATTAAAACAAAAAACAATAAAAGGGATTTTCCAAAAACGTAAATAGACAACGGGATATAAGAATCAAACCTATGTTTGTTATCCAAAACAAGGTTTATTAGATCATTAAACAATACAATGTTCCATAAAACCCTAGGAATGAAAAGAGAGGTAGTGGGAGAAAGAGAACCCAAATGGGATGATAATCAGTAGGAGATCATATTCCTTTAACCTATTTGGATCCACTTCTAGGATAATGTCGAGATGCCAAAAATGGATCTTTATAGCTCCTATGGGATAATAAATTCTATACAGGTCATACAAGTCGGTCGGGGGTCTAAAACAAGGGTTTCAAGAATTTGAAATTTAATTTTCAAATTAAAAATCCCATAGACCAGGTTAGCTGGGCAGAGACGTATGGTTTTGGAAAACCATGCTCCCTAGAAATGCTCCCATTTTAAATAGGTTGCATAGTTTCTCCTAGGTGGGTGAAAAATTTTCCAACCGTGCGCAAGCTGTAAAAAACCTCACTATTTGGGGTTTCATGGGTTCGACAATGATGGCACATAGTTTGGGAAAACCATTGGTCAACTGTGAACTAGCCTATAGTTTAAAAAAATTAAAAAAATTATCTAGAAACAACCCCAAATGAATCCCAAAAAAATAATGATAAAAGAAGTGGTTTATGAATACCTAAAAACCGTAATAGGATATTACAAACTTCCCACCATAGAAACTTTATACCCCCATAAAGCCTACTGAGAAGCTTCCATTCCAAAAAAGATGAGGCAACTTCTCTCGCATTAGTTCCTCCCTCACCCACATCACATGATTATTATAACCTTGCTTCTATAGGACTCAAACAAAATTTATTTTCCTCTTAATAAGTACCTTGTTTTTAGAATCAACTATCCTGGATCTTTATTTAGTCATCGATAAAGTAGGCTCGACATAGAGATCACTCTAACTTAGAACATGTGATAGACCAGATAAATACTTTCAGAGCTAAGATACATGGAATATGTTATGTATCGACATAATTTTTAGTGGAAGTTCTAAAAGGTAATCCACATTACCCACCTTCTCAACAACCAAAAAATGTCCCACCAATCTAGGATCATGTTTCCCCTGCCTCCCAATCCATCGATGACCCAACTGGGGTGAAACATTCAAGAACACCTAGTCACCAGCTGGAAATTCCAATGGAATATGACGATAATCATTACGAGACTTATATCAACACAATTCCTTCAAAATTCTATAACAAATCAAATAAATCTTTTCTATCATATATTGATCCAAGATTGTTATAACAAACAAAATTTCACAAATCTATGACCAACACAATGGAGACCTGCATGGATGAACATAAAAGGCCATAAAAGAATCAATTATGATATTGAACTGGTGACTATTATTATAAGAAAACTCAAATAACTCCAAATGACCATCCTAAGCCCGTTCAAATTTACGAACAAAAGTGAAATGCATATCTTCAATAATCTTTAGATCTCTTTCTATCTCTCTGTCCAACTATAGATTGTATACCATACACAAATGGACATGAGAAACCACTGCATCTTGAAGGCCTATCAAAAAGATAGATGTGAACTGAGGATCCCAAATAGAGACTATAGCAGACAGATCTCTATGAATACAAATAATCCATTTCATGTAGAGATATCACAACTCTTAATCATTGGTTATATAACGAATTGGCATAACATGAGTCAACATGGTCAGCATATTGATAACAACCGATATCATATTCTTCTATCTATGGGTATGTAGAAACCCAACCATAATGTCCATAGAGATCTCATCCCACATCCAAGTTGGCACTGGATGTGTATATGGAAAAAATAAGGTTTTTGGTGATCGTCCTTGACCTATTGGAATTCGTAACAATGAGAGACAAATTTAGAAATTCCAAATCTCATACCATGATACCATAACTATAACCACATGTCATAGAACATCTTTTTTCCTTAATAGGCACACTTCCCACTATGAATTATTGAAAATCCATTCACATTTTTCCTTACCACTAAAATAAATACAAAGTGGTTGTGATAGCATAGAATTCCCTAGATGGAGAATGAAAAATCAACCATGGGATCTCCACAATAAGAAGAGTCTCTAATACTATAAAACTCATCATCAAGCTAATTTTTCTGAAGAATCATCTTGATGAGAGAGGATGTTAATTGAACATAGTCCAAAGAAACCACTATCATTGATTCTTGGTATAAAAAATGAAATTATGTGAAGAGATCCATAAATTCACACTCTAAAGAGGATTCCTTCACATCTTGGGTCAGATGTTTCTTGGTCGATGAATCTATGATGACATTCTATTTCCTGGGGTACAAGTGATGTCAAAATTGAAAGATTATAGGAATTCAACTGAATGCCTCTAGTAAAGATTCACATAATTTTAATAGAATATATAACTCTTTATATAATTGTATTAATACATGTTAAAATAATCTATCTAATGTTAATTCCATAAAATCTTAATAACATGCACTAGAGCTTCACATTAAGTGTCATGGGTTGGGAAATTCTTCTCGTGTGGCCTATAGTGACGAGATCCATAAGCAATGACATGATCACCCATTATAAGAATGAATCCCAAACCTAAATTCAATGCATCACAAAACACCACATAGCCCAACCCATCCTCTTGAAGAGTTAACACCAAAGGAATAGTCGATATGCATTTCATCTCAACAAAGGAATTTTGAAATCATTCACCCTATGAAATGTTTACTCCTTTTAGAGTTATAGAAGTAATAAGAGAAAATTACTTTTAGAAGTCCTTAACAAACCAAATATAATACCCAACTAAACCGAAGAATCTATGAATATTGTAAACATTTTGTGGTTTCTACAATTCCATAAGAGCTTTCACCTTCTCAGTATCAACTAATATTCAATGTCTCGACACCACGTTTCCTCATAACTTCAATTATAAAATCCATAAATCTCATTTCGAAAGCCTAGAATAAAGTCGATGATTTCACAACAATTCCAAAAATTATATTATATGAAGCACATGGTCCTCCTCATAAATAGAGTAAATTATAATTTTATCTACAAATAAATCCACAATGGTGTCGAGATACTCATGGAAAATCCGGTGTATTAAATCTATACTGACTAATAGAGAATTAGTTAGACCAAAAGGCATGACAAGGTACTCATAATGGTTTTACATTCCCTGAATGGAGGTTTTTTAGATGTAATATTATTTTATTCTCAACAGATGATTACCAGACCGAAGATCAATCTTTGAGAACAACTTCATAACTTTCAACTGATCAAACATGTCATCAATTCATGGAAAAATATACTTGTTATTTATCATAGCTCGATTAAATTTTTATTAATAAACGCATAAGTAGAGTGAAACATCATATTTATGAGTGAATAGAATATACACCACCCAAGGAGACACACTAGGGTATATAAATACTTTCTCTAGAAAATCATCCAATAGAATCTTTATCTATTTCATTCTCTTGGATCCATGAGGTAAGAGGGAAGAGAAACTAGTTGTGTACCGAGCACTAAATAAATAGAAAAATATACCTACCTTACCAGTGGAAAACCAGATAATTTAAAATGAAATACATCAACAAACTCAACAACAGTTGAAGGGAGATCACTGCTTAAATATTCCCACTCCAAATCAAAAGAAAACACATATATCACTTTCCCCAAATCTCGATAAGAAGTTCCTTCTCTACTCGACCTTGGGTCCCATTCTCCTTGGAAGACACGGAACACTCCATTGGGTCTAGTGAAGGATACCCGTCCAATATAAAAATAAATCTAGGCTTTATTGAAAATGATCCAATCCATACTGAAAATGACATCAATAGATTTCATGTCGAGAACCAGAAAACTCCCAAAAAGATCGATATTTGATAGGGAGAAAACACAAGAATGACTATGAATTCCATACTCATTCTTAATTCCATGGGGTATAGTAATATCCATAAATTAAGATAAATTCTCTTCAGAAAGATTTAGAAGATTAACAACATGGATTGAAATAAAAGACTCTGATTCGCCAATATCAAATTAAGCAGATACTAACAAAAATTCTAGAGTGATGGTACCTATCAGGGTCGCTGGACCCATATCTTCTTCCCCTGGAGACTCTTACACTATGTGAAGAGGATTAATTCCAGATTCATGTGTCTAGAACCCCTTTTTCGTTGAATCATATGATTTACCTAAAGTTTTTGAAGGTGATTATGATCCCGTGTCACTATGGAAAGTGGAATAAACATGGAATACCTTCTATAGGTTACCCAATCATTCACATGAGACACATATGTTTGGAACCTTAGTAAAAGTACTCTTATAATTACTTGTCTTACAACACCGATAGAAAATAAAAGGGCCTCCACCTATAAATATATGAGGTTTTGAAAAATCCTATTATCAAGAACAACCAGGAGAATCATATTACTTCATATTTACACTGACGAAACTTCAACTACCCCTAGGAGAGAATGAAACTCTCTACATCCCTAAATTTCAAGCCAGGTCTATTTCAACCATCATCCCTGTATCTTTCACATCATCATGAGAAGGAATATTCAATAAGAAAATCCATGAATGAATATCATACCACAGTCCCAAATCGAGCCTTTAAGCCTTATTATCCTCATTCGATACTATCTCAGATGTCAGTTGAACATTCACTATAATGTAATTTTCATACATTTTCATGGTCCTCTTAGCCTGTTCATGTTTGAAAACTCTATAGACTAATCCAACATCATCGACTCTAGATAAAACTGGATGGTGAAAAGAACATTTATGTTAATCCACTATAATCCCTCATTATTCTTTACCATCACCATAGTGTCCCACTATCTTATTCTTTGTCCTAAAAGCATGATGGTGGAAAATATCACCTTGATTTTTTTAGGTGTCTTTAAGAAATCATACTAACGCTCAATGTTGATCAACCATTCATCAATATCTTGAGGATCATTGGATCTTTTGAATGCTGGTGGTTTCTAGAGAAGGAATTCTAGAGAATGATTCAGTATAACATCCCTTTGAGGTTATATATATGGATCCCTAATAAGACCTAGTTCATGTTTCTTTCTTAAGTCTTGGATAGTATACACAATCACCTCAAAAAACTTTGAGTCTATAAGAGGAATTGATTATTGAGTTTTAAAAGAAGCTTCCTCATAGATCAGATTCACCCATCTTCTCAGAGGCATGATTCTACATAACATCAGTAGAAAAAAGGCATACGAAAACACTAAAATAGAGAAAAAATTATATTAATCCCAAAATATAGAATTTTTTTTATATTATAACATATCCAAATTTATGGTAGGGAAATGACTAGAACTAATCCTCAAGTCATCTTTCCCAAACCACCAGTAGTGAATTAAGGTTCATTACAGTGAAAAATGGTCAGAAACTCAATCAAAACTACCTCCTATGTCCCAACAAGATTACACATTTCATACTAATTTCAAGACAAGAACCTCATCCTGGTGCTCTGATACCACTTAGTCATGAACCATCTGAGGTACCTTGGTAACCTGATAACTGAGCATATCCTACCATGGTCTGAAGGGAATTCCCGATACCCATAGTTTAGAGATAAGTGCCTGGAATTACACTACATGAATGTGGGAACAATGTTTTTCCAAAAATATGGTAGAAGTAAAGATAATTTTGTTTCACACAATAAAACTCTATAGGGAGAAGTATAACAGATGTCAAATAGTTAAACAACCCAAAGTACTACAACAAAGTACTATAAAAATAGGATAAATAACCCATGTCCCAATGAATGATACTATCAAATTCCACAGATCAATAGCTACAACTGGCTCCATGTGGTTATTTTACCTTGCTCAAACATAGAATGATGAAATACATAAACACTCTAAGGCATAGGTAGGGTGTGAGATGAAATAACAATAGGGTATCAACAAGGATTCCATAAAATATTACAGCTTCTAATTGACCAAATAAAGAGATTTCAATTTTAATGAAACAGGTTTGGAATTTAAATCAAAAAATTATAGAAATCATTATTTACATTTCAAATGATGGAAAAAATTTTAAAAAAAATTCTTAACAAACAATTTTATATAAAATAGTTTTTATAAATCAGAAGGATGAGAAAAAAATTTAAAACATTGAAATATGCACATTTCATGTACAAATAAATGAGAAACATTGTCATATTCCTAAAAAGGTATGATAGTTCAAGGTTATATGACTCCAGAAAATCAACATGACATAGAAATATGTACATACACACATCCCTTTAACGCTGATCAAGAGGAATTCATCACTATTATATCCATAATGTCACATGTTGTATTTATGTTTGGAAATTTTTTTAATTGTACAGTAATGTCCAAATAACACACTAACTAATTAATCCTTGAATGTGCTCTAATAACAAATCAATGATGTGTAATTTAATTTGAGAATTTTTAAATTAAAATTCATTCCATTATCCATTTCAAATATTCTAATTTCCATTAAAAAACCAACACATGGATTTTTAATAAAAAATATTTCTTTTTCCATGATAAAACACAAAGGTTTCTATCAAAACCATTTAAATCCATTTTCCAAAATTATAAATTTAAAATAAATTTCACCAAATCAATTTCAAAATTCTTTTTACATAATTAAATACAATAAATTTTTAAAATATTCATCAATTAAAAAATTTAAATTCAAAAATTTAAATTCAAAAATTTAAATTCAAAAATTGAAATTCAAAAATTTAAATTCAACCAAATTCCATCGATTTCACAATCACACAAAAAATTACTAGAATTGGGGGGTGGGGGGGTTCTAAACGTCCAAAGAAAATAAAATTTCCAAAACAAAATGTCCCAATTAAATGGAATTTGGTATTAAAAAAAATTTAATTTCATAATAATAAAATCAAATATATATAATTGAAATCAATTTAATCAAATCAAGAAATTTAGGGTTAATTAAATTGGACAATCTAAAGAGATCCACCTACCTTAGGATCAATAGATCTCAAAACAACAAACCCTAAAAGGTATTATCCAATGAAGAATGTTGACAATGGGATCCATGAATCAAACATATGTTAAAGATAAATAATAAGAGTTATTATATCTTCCTACAATATAATGATCCCCAAAACCCTATGTAGGAAAAGAGAGAGAGAGAGAGGGAGAATGAAAATAGAAAGAGGAAACTAGCCTAGAGAAGATCAAACTCCATTATAAAAGATTCAATATGCTTCCGAAAGGGTTATAAGGGGAGAAAAACTTCTATTGGGAGCTCCTAAAGTTGTATAAATCACATAAGGGTCGTAAAATTCCATTTGCGGTATAAAAAGAGGGTTTCAAGAATATTAGAATTAATTTTTTCTGTATTGAAAATCTCATATGCATATTTAGCTGAGATGAGTTGCATAGTTTAGACCAATTGTGCGCCTTATCCATGCACCCATTTTAAATGGGTTTCATGATTTCTCCTAGGTGGGTGTATGATTTTCAAACCATTCCCAACATGTAAAAAACCCAACTATCTAGGTTTACACAGTTTCCACTAATTTGGAGCATAGTTTTGGAAAACTATCCACCAAGCATGCACTATACTAGAATTTAAAAAGATTTATGAAATTTCTCCCGAAACAACCCCAAAAAAGACCCAACCAAATCGTGATCCAAAATGAGGTTTAAGAATACCTAGAAACCATAACATAATGTTACGCTCTATATAGATGTTAATTTCCAAATAAATGGAATTCACCACTCTTAAAAATTCTAATGTTTCTTTAGTGTAGATCAAAATATAATTTCCATTTATTTTTTGGGGGATTGGGCCCATTTCATTTGGATCAATATTCAGAGAAGTATGTATGCTTTGAAACTATTAATCATTTATTTTTCTCTTATTTCAATGACTATTCAAGATCCATTTTTAATGATCAAGGTAAGAGTATCCTGTTAATAGTGGGATATTAAATGATTTGGGAAATCAAAATACTTATCTCCACTAAGACAAATATCATAGTTTTGGGTACCTCAAAAACATGGATTATTTAGTGTGTGATCTCTATCAGTAAATAATAAAAAGGATTTTAGTCTACCTAGTGTAGTTCAAATCAAGAATATCATTTTTGTCTATTCGTGCATCATAAACAGCCTAAGGGTTTACAGAGAAAGGGTATGATGGAAGCCTCCATACTAGGGACTCAAAATCAACATTGATGGATATTGTATCCAAAGGAGAATGAATGGGGGAGGCTTTTTTTGGGGATGGAAATGTCTCTATTATCATATATTCCTCATGCTTCTTCAAATTGGGATCATCACTATAAGTGGGATCCTAGTCCATGCTCACTAGTAATAGAATTTTAATTTACAATTACATTTTTCTTTAAACTATGGATTATGACTCATCCTCTCTTGTCAATTACCTCTTGGACCTCCACCCGAGTCATTAGAATATCTAACATACTAGAAGGAAATGTCAAAATGTTCTCCCTAATGTTGATATGCTATATTTAAATAAATAAGGAAATATAGTGGTGGATCATAAGACTATAATATGCTATCAATCAATGTATTGAAACATTTTTTTGTGTTTAGTAACATTACCAAAATATTTTACTAATATCAACCAAGGGGATTCCCTTGGCATTAATAACCTTAGTCCCCCACAGTTTCTCTCCACACCCTCCTCTCCCCCCTTCCTCTTTTCCTACTCCCCTTAAAAAAATGATCTATTAGTTTTATGATTGGCATAGGTTGGAATTAATTATATACCAATATAAATTATTCAAAATTTTCTAAAAACCTTATTGGTTATATCTAATAAATTTAACCTAATAGTGTTGTAAATTTTTTTGTATGACTATGAATAATATTAAGATATGGAATAAATGGTCTTAGGGTAGGGTTAATTGTGGGTAGAAACTTTGGGAATGTTTCAATGGTTATTGTGAATGTGTTCACCTATTAATTACTAAATGTTTGATAAACTTTACTCTATAACGAGAAATTTATGATGTTTTTATTTGGTATTTCAAAATCATTTCAGCCAAAAACTATCCCATGGAATCTCTAAAAGACCACGCTGATGAGGTTCATGATGTTGAGAACACCCTATTTATACCTCTAGATGTATATGAGGGAGAGGCATAGCAAGATATAGTGGGTTTTCTAGTGGTATGGGAAGAAAATCCACTTCATACTAAGGTTTTCTTCTTGGTATGGTTGTCAGATAAAGGTTCCCATTTAGGGAGACCAACTATTGTGTATTTTTTAGAAGACATACTAATGTATCATCCATCAGCCGTTCAGGATACATGGGGTACTCGGGTTTTTTTGGTATTAGATCAATGTTATAAAGGGAATTATTGATCTTGTGGAGACACATAATGAACAACATGTGAATCTTAAAACCATCATGATTCAAGAACCATTTAGGAATTGGTGAGGCGTGAGGATTTAGGCTTTGAGGCATGAGGCATAAGGTACTATCATGGGAGGCCTTCAAGAAAATTATTATTAATGTTATTATCCATGTGATACTAATGTCAGATCATGATTAATAATTTATAGAGATTTAGAAGGGGGAGATGTAAGCAATGGATAACATGGTCTGGAATAGAGAGATGATATTTTTTCTCCACTTTTGTATGAGAGTAAGGCCTAGAAGGCCTTGGGATTTGATATTTGACTCTATCTAGAGATGTTGTTCTAGGTTAGGATTCTTGACCTAACTATATTCTTTAAATTTGATTCCAAGACCATTACTATCGATAAGGTCCTAGAAGAGGATAGATCATTGAGTATTTTTCCTATTTACACAGGGCCAAGTGTGGTCACTTTTAGTAATATTAAAAATTCCTCCAATGGCCCGAAGGCCTTTATTTTTTATTTATTTTGATAATCCACCATTCAAGGGGTGTGGTGGGACCCTTACAGGTCCCTTAGGTGTAATAATTACTTAGCCCGTAGGCCTTAGAGGAATTCATTTCCCGTAGGAATTAAACAATACATACAACCAATACTAACTACTTGGAACTACTCCTCCCCAACATCTTCATCATGAAATTAACTCTTCACCTTTGCATGGATGTTCGGCTAGGATTTACCATGCATGCACAGGCTTGTACTGATGGCAGGTGCCATACCCTCTCATTCATGCAATCCGTTTAGGTTCTACTATGGTGAATGCTACATGCTCATCCTCCTTCTAGAGCTTTTCCTTGTTGGTTTTCTGGTTTGCATATGCACTTAAGGTGGTCCGAATGCCTTGAGGTGGCCCGAAGGCCTTACTGACCTGAATTCCTGGGTGGCCTGAAGGCCTTAAAGGACTTGGTGACCAAATCGGTGGCCCGAAGGCCAAAACGGGGGAATAGTCCCAACTCCTATATTGCCAAATAGTACCTACTACAGTACCTGCTACAATAATTCTACAATACCTACTACATGACTACTATAGTATCCCCTGAAATATGCCTCTTCTGGCTACATCACTGCTACAGTACCAAGAAATATGCCTCCTCTTGTAATATTAACAATTCAATTTATAGAGATTAGAAGAAGAGGATTGGTGAGATATTCTTAATAGGTGAGAGACTATTAGGGTAGGGTAGGGTATTTTAAGTTCTTTTTTCAAGGGGAGGTTTCTAGTTATGTTTTCAATGAATGTAAACTTGAAATATTTATATTTATCATAATATCCTCCCAATTGAGTTCCATATGTGTGGTAAGAAGAAGAATATGTAGTGGTTTTTCCTGAGGATTTCTCTATCAATGATTATTAGAGGTGTAGAGTAGATGCATGTCTCAAGGGCACAGTTAGGGAGTCCATAGATAGAATATAGGTATAGTTAAGTGTTATCAGTCCATGGATATTGTTGAGGGAAATAGGTGTAATAATATCCACATATGCCTCATGGGTTATATAAATAGGTGACTTAGAGATCACAAGGTTAGGGACATAGATCATAGAATGTTATTTTATATACATTAGACCAGGTTCTTGAAGATGGATAAGTGGGTACATTAACTTGTAGAGGCATGGTTTTGGATAATTTGATTCCATTTTAGCTTTAGTTGATAATGTGAAATTCGATTCCATTATTTATTTCTATGTTTTATAAAATTTGGGGTTGACTGTGGGGTGCCTCCTTGTGTTTTTGAAAATTGATACACCTCATGGAATGATATTAGAGAGAGTTTGGAGGTTCACAACATGTGTTGTTTGAATTGGATCCTATGATAATATGGGGTATATATTATTCTTAGACATGATGAGCTTCTACATCAGGTTTGGTATGGAATATCTTACACACTTCTAGGTTATCATTTATTGCTAATGAATGTATGTTTATATTACATCCCTTAGTGGGGATGAGTAATTTTTCATGAGAGTGTGTTTATATTGAATCAAGTAGAGAATATATTGAAATCATCCATGTAGAATTCATTAAAGATTATTTTTTTGGGTATAGTTCATATAGTTGATCAGGTTACAAGTTCAACTAACTTTCCTTTAATAGTGTATTTTTTACAGAATATATTTCCAAATAATTTCTCTAGAATTCCTATTTTGATTTAGATTGAGTTAGTGATTTATAATATATTGGGTGTAGATAATATATCTATCCATCAATATTATATGGCCCCAAAAAATATAGTAGTAATAATGACAAACATTTAGGACATTGATTCAAAGGGTTTTATTCACCCAAGTGCATCTCTTTTGAGTGACCCGGTTTTATAATATAAGAACGTGCATGGTATCATCATGTTATTTATATACTTAAGATTTTGAACTAGTTTTGGGTGATGAACATCTTACCATTGTCATAGATTTATAAAATGGTTGATTTTTTAAGGGGATACCAAAAGTTATTTAAGATTTTACTTTGGTTATTTTATCATTAGATGAATTTTGGAGCCATGGAAATAGTAAGGAAAAAGTTTAGAAGTAGTTATGGGTTCTAAGAGTATCTTGTTATTAAATTTTTAATGATGAATGTGCCATCGGTGTTTGGAGTTCCCAGGACAAATTGACTAATAGGAGGAGAGGGGTGAATTATTTGTTTCATTTTATGAATTTATTTTATATAAAATTTAAAATATTTAAATTTTAAGGTTCTCAATCCAACCAATAATATCTCTCAATCACACTTTCTATCCAATAGTAATAAATGAAAGTGAACGTCACATTATTTACAATGTTTGGCTAAAATTCATACTCCTTTCCATGTTGGATAAACCCCCCAATATACATTCTCCATTATAATATTTTTTCGTGATTAAAATGGTTGATAAAGAATCTCATTTTATCTATTATGAATCATCATAGGAGGTTATTTATACTTCACCCCATATTTTATCCAGAATCAACACATGCCTTCTCTTTAATTTGTACTAGAAAAATTTCTCTGAAATCACACAAGGTACTTCTTACTCTAGCTCCAATTGATGAATTTCACCTTTCTTCGTGGTTGATCCACTATAAGATACTCTATTAATGTTACTATAAAATATCACTAAATGTCACTTTATCATGTACCAATTTATGGACCTTTTCAATCTACCGGTCTTGATCAATCAGTTCTGATCACTTATACATGATCAGTTTACTCAGTGCAAACACTTGTCAGGCCATGCTTCCTTCTACGGATGTCCCGACCTAAATTAATGTGTGAAAAATTTCCCACAATGCTCTTAAATATTATATCCATTAAAGAACCAACATAGTCTCAATCACATTAATTCTAATTAATTTACACTTTATACATGGATTATATGGAATACGAAAGTATTGTTTTTTCATGTATCAAGTTATAAAGAATAACACATATATTTAATGTTATTCCTCATATTTTACATCATTTATTTAATCCTATTTTGGTTTATCTCAAATTATTTTATATATTCAGGTGCTAGATAATAAAATCCATGTATCAACCACATATGTATGATAGTGTAAGAATTATTTCCTACCTTATTCCTTTCGTTGCACACACACTGTCTACTTGAAAATAACATTCATGCAAGTGCTTCTTTAAAATCATGCATGCATAATAGTTGTATATATTACATTCACATTCTATTCCTCCTTTACAAATTAATGTATGTATCCTTCTAAAATTATTTGTGCAGGTCACACTCTGGTGTATCTTATGTGTTTTCCAACTCCCTTTTAGAAAGTACACATAGGTGTGAGTTCTCAGTGATTCATGAAAACTAAGAGATATATGTCTTGAGTATCATGTTATCTCATGTGGCTTTGTGGAATAGGGTTCTTCATGATGAAACATTGAGAGTGTTAAACACTTATCAGAGGCCCACATGATCCTTTTTTCTCCTCCGTGTATTAATATCAGGAGAATGAATTTTTCATTATGAAACTGTTGTTTCATAGTGATCTGTTTATTTGGAAACAAGAGCCTCTTAATAATATAGAGCAACATATCTTAGCCTCAAGAGATTTACTTTTATATATGATGATCACCACCTCATCTCATATTTTCATGCTACATCGAGGACTTCTTCAAATCCCTAAAAATACTATTTCGTAAAGAACCATCTTTAAACATCTAAGATATTGGAATATCTCAAATATCTTACACTGACTTTTAAGTTTCCAAATATTAAACAATGAACTGATCATGTACATTCCAAGAATTACACACTTATCATGTTTTATTCTCAAACTAATCCACTGAACCAAATGAGCTTATGATACTACCATTTATAGTTCGACCGAAGCTCATACCTTGAATTATTCACATGCATGAAAGATGCTAGATTTCACTCATTCACTCGATTCAACCGAACAATCGTCTTGCTAATGAAAAAATCTTCAAAGATAAACAAATATTAATCATGGTGGTTCAACCGGAGTTTCTACATACGTAAAATCTTGGAAAGGTTGAATGAAGAAGATAATTGACTAACCATGATCCAATGTCTCAGATTAGATGCATCACATGGCATGTGTCTTTTCCATCATTTTATTGATGGAGGAACAATATCCAGTGGCACATCAATCACACATTTCTTATTTTTAAAATATCATCTTCAGTCTATAAATCAAAAAATGAGTGATACACCTTCAAGGGGATATCAAGTTCAACACCTTGATTCACTGTACCTCATGACCACCTGGGCCATCGAATACTACACAGTCCACAGTCACACCCACTGGATTCAGGTCCAACCCTTTCAGGAATTCAGGTGCCTGCTCAATATTCCTTATAGACAGTCCCTCTCAAGTATTTTACGTGTACTTTCCCACCATATGACCTTCTTGGGAAAGCTCTCCCATGGTGGTTGACCCCTTGGGTACCCCTATAAGCAATCTATGGGTGAACTGTTGGGGCTTGTGTAGTTAACCCATAATTTTTTAGGACACCGTAAAACTTTACTCTAAGTGTAGAATAATACCATAGCCAAAAATTTCAACAACCTCAACCATATCCTATTCCTCCTCATGAATTAATATTTTATTGTTTTCATTGAAAAATTTACTCTCTTCTGTACATCATGGATTTTAAAATTCATATTTCAGGGCCTTAATTAACCATCCAAAAAATGTTGTAAATAATGTGCCCTTATTAACACATGTATTAGAAAATTACGATTAGCATAATAATTCATCGGTGTTAACATGAATAATTATCCAAGAATGTCATCTGATACAATAATATGAATCCATAACTATTCCAAAAGCTTCATAACTTCTCATCATCATCACCTTACCAGACACATATAGACACATCATTGACCTAAAATGAAACAGTGTTCCCAACAATCTCCCCATTTTTATTTTTCTTCCAATACCTCTTTAGAACACTTTTTAAGAGTCAATATGTGTGGTCAAAGCTCTCTCCCACATTTTGGAAATCAAATGAAAAAAATTGGGTACTTTCTCAAAAACATGTTCTCCTCCCTTTTAAGAATATTTCTTGAATACCCTTGGGAAAGGGATGATATCACATGTTTCTCTTACCAATGATCCTTTAGCTAAACAACTCTAAGTATAAATGTGATAATTCAAGGTATAAAAAAAGTGAGATATGACCACGGTTTTTTTAATGATATCCATAAAAAATCATGCATGTGAAATCATGCATCAAATTTCTCATTACTCATTAAAAGGAGAATAAAGAATTAAAACTTATCAATGAAATGAAAAATACTTCACATACATTAACAATCACATAAAATTGGGGGGGGGGGGTGAAAATATAAATATCACCCTTTATCAAATTTTACCATCATCCAAGAACTCACTATTAATTTATATGATAAGCACAATTAATAATTAGGGATGGAACTAGGATTATAATACCTCAACCTTTAGGTTTGAAATATGTTCAGAATTTTTAGATTTAATTAAAATCTTTCATCCTCTTAAGGAATTCACACTTTTCTTCCATTTCATAGAAGTCAGTAGAATTCATGAAGTAATATATATTTTTTCTGTCGAATAAATAATTCCATAAAAATATCCAAAAATTCTTTTCATGTTAGATTAAAACACATAAAATAACAAAAAATAGGGAGGATCCTCTTCTTTTTTTTGGAGGAAACATTCAAACGGTCATATTCCTCTCAAAATATGATTTTTCTTAGTCTTGGAATCAAAATCATAACATGAATTTCCCTAGTTTTGTGGTTGAATCGTTTTCCCTTTTTTTCATAGGGAATATCTCTAAACAGTATTGTTAATAATTTCATATCTATGTGACCCTTATGATTACATATTCCAAAAACATATTTTAAACCATTATATCTATTTTCTCTTGATTGGTTGGATAGATTTTTGGTCACATGATTCTTTCTTAGAGATGATATTATCATTTTCCACATTGGATACCATTTTATTGTATTTGTTTTTTTTCAAATGATATGTTTTACCACTAGGAGTTCCTAGGGGGGTAGTGATTATCTTAACACATTTCTTTCAACCTTTGATAGTAGAGTGGATATCACATTGTTCTTCCTGGTGACTATTGATTAAATAATCTTCTTATTTTGTCTAGATCCCAAGAATTACTAGTCTTCTTTTCTTTCTATGGATTTAACTTCCTTGGTGAATGTATTGTCCTATTTTAGATTTCTTCTCCCTAAATGTAGACCTTATATTATCCTCATGAATAGATATTTTATTCCAACATTCTAATGCCTTGTTCCAAAACGTCTAGGACCACCCAAAACAACCTAAAAGCATTCTTCTTTCTTTTAATGAAATACCAAGCTCCATTACCATGTTAGATTTTTTCTCTATTTGATAATCCTTGACATCTATATAAACTTTTGAAAATTTTCAAATGCATGAAAAGATTCAATAGACACAATCTCAAAGAATTCATTCTCATAAACACTTTATGAAATTATTCAATAGCTTCATCATATAAGTTATTAAAAATAGATTTTTTTTCTATTTCATTCAATATTTTTAGTGTATTGGATATGAAAACCATTTTATCCAACATATCTTATAGGAAATCATATTCTTCTTACAACTATAATTTTCACCCTCAAGACAATTGATTCATGTTACAATACGTTTTATCACTTCTTTAGGGATATTATTCAGATGTTATTTGAATACAGAATGAAGATCAATATGTTATCCATCATAATTAAATATTTACCAGGATTACTCATAATAATTATAAAAAAAATTATTATTGAAACATAATCCTTTTTATTACTTTCAGTTGATAAAATCTTTGACATTTCTGAATGTTTCTTCTTCATCTTCCTTTAATTATTTTTCTTTATATTATTTTGAGTCATGGTATAAATATAAACCAATGTAAACTCACCAATTTCCAAAATACAACACTTCATAATGACTTAGTTGAATCTTTAGAGACAACCCATGCTCCGATACCACTTGAAGTGCCCCAGATGTACTAACCATTGAAAGGGGAGGGGTGAATCAATGGTTCCTTTTTTTTGAATTCATTTAATTTCAAATTAAAAATCATGAACTTGTCATGGTTTTTGATTCACTTAATAATATCTCTAAATCACACTTTGTGTATAGTATTAGTAGCCAAAAGAGAAGAATACAATATTCATATGGATCGAATGAAAGGACCTATTCTTTTCCATATTGGTTATACCCCCCAACATGGATTCTCTAATATAATCATATTTCAGGGATTAAAATGGTCAATAAAAAAATAAAACTATATATATATTGAATCCTCACTATAGTTTTTTTATACATCATTGCATAGTGTTACCAAAATCTTAACTATCCTACTCCAGAATCAACACTAGATACAAAGGCTCCCAAATCACATGAGATATTTCTTGCTCCATCTTCGACTAAAGACTTCCACATTTTTTCATGGGTGACCCACTTTAGGATGATTTTTTTATCATCCTCCACAAGATCACTATGTAAAATTTTATTTTATACTTATTAAAGAACCTTTTTAGTCTGATATTCTCACTAAATCAATTCTGATCACAAATATTTGATCAGTTTCCTCAGTGAAAAAATACTTGGGCTATGCTTCCTTCTTCTAGATTCCTAGCCTAAATTAATATGTTCAATAGGTTTCCCAAAAGTTCTTCCATATTATATACAATATAGAACTTTCATATTCTCAATCCTCATTTTTTTTGTATTCACATACAAATCATTCATGGATTTATGGCATCCAAAAGTCTGGTTTTAGGTATATCAAGTTATAAAGCATATTACATATACCGAATATCATTACTTATATTTTATATTATTTATTTAATCTTGTTTTGGTTTATATAAAATTATTTCACATGTTCATGTGTTAAATAATCACATGAATGTATCAACCTCATATATATGAAGGATCATTAATATTTCCCCCCTTCTTCATTTATTTGTGAACACACTATCCACATTCAAAACACCTTCACACAACTGATTCTTTAAAACCCTTCCTGAAAAACAGTTGCACAAACTACATGCACTATCTCTTCCTTTACCACTTATCAATTCATATTTCACTCTAATGGTATTTTCACAAGTCATTTTCTAGTGTATCTTACATGAGTTTCAAACTCCCTTTGGATAATTATACACAAGTGAGGGTTCTCAATGCTTTATGTATACTAGAATATATATTCATAGAGTATTGTATTAATATGAGTGTCTTTGTAGAACATTTTTATTCATGATGAAAATTAGATATTTTTAAAAACATATCGAAGGACCGTAGGATCTTTTCTTCTCCATTATGTTAGAATATCATTAGGAGGGCTTCTGCTTTGTGAAACTATAGTTTTGTGGTGCTTTGTTTCTCCCAAAATGAGAGGCTCTAAAAAATATGCAGCATCACATATCAGCCTCAGTAGGTATCCTATTATAGATGATGAGAACTGCCTCATATAAACTATTCATGTCATGTAGAGTAATTTTTCAATGCCCCAAAAATACTACAAAGTCTTGACCGTTATTAAACACCGAATATATATGAGTATATCAAATATCTTACACTGGTCCTTAATCCACCTCGCATTACATGAATAATTCTTCATGATTATACCATGAATCTAAAACTTCTCAAGTTTTAAGCCGAAACCCATAAACCTAACTGAATAGCCTTCTGAATATATCTTTTATAGTTTGGACGATGCTTATACCTCAAATTATTTTCAAAAATGAAATTTTTAGATTTAATTCATGTATTTAGTTTTTTATAATGAACCTCATGCTAATAGAATGATTTTCAAATAATGAAAAAAGATTGATCATGGTCGTTCATTTAGAGTTCCTTCATATTTGAAATCCTTGAAAATCTAAAAGAATAAGACAATCAACCAATAAAATTTATACAGCTTAGATCAACTGCATCGTATGGACCATGGCCGGTCCTTAATTTTAAGTACATAAGAACAGTATATAACAACTCTTCTATCCCACATAGAGTCTTTGTAACTGTTCCCATTCAGTTTATCAATAAAGGAATGAGTTCCTCACCTTTAATCCAGCATTGGGTTTGGTACTCGGATTCACTACACCTCATTACCACATAGGTCACGCCACACTGTGTTCTCTATGAGAAAACCTATAGGCTTATGGAAGAATCTATGAATTCCTTTAGGCATCGTATTGGTGGTCCTTAATAATGTTCCCCCATAGGGCTTATACATGTCCTTGTCCACCATACCACCTCCTTGGGTAAGCTCTCCCATGGGGATTTACAACTTAGGCCCCCCTATGAGTGGTTGAGGGATAACCTATTAAGTCTTGTGTTGTTGGACCATAATTTTTGTTATGACACCTTAAAAATATATTCAATGTGTAGAATGATACTCTATACCAAAATTTCAACCACCTCAACTATCTCCTCTTCATTCCCATGCATCAATAATTTCTTTTTCCATGACAACTTTTACTCTCTTATTTACTTCCTTCAATTTGAAATTCATATTTCATGGACTTTATTAAAATTACAAAAATTATTGTAAACAATATTTCCTTCTTAAAACATGTCTTATACATTTATGATCATCAAAATAAATAATCATAGTTAACATGGATAATTTTCCAAG
This sequence comes from Viscum album, assembly GCA_963277665.1. Lineage (NCBI taxonomy): Eukaryota > Viridiplantae > Streptophyta > Magnoliopsida > Santalales > Viscaceae > Viscum > Viscum album. Next base: position 100,701,086 of record OY728153.1, on the reverse strand, counting down.
TGTGTCATCCAATGACATAATATTAATCCCTAAACATTCTACAGGTATTACTACCTCTCATCATCAGCTTACCCAACACAAATTGACATATCATTAACAAAAAATTCAACCTTGCACACAAAAATAATCATGGATATCATGAAAAAGATCTTTCACACATAATATGAATTTTTCATCATTGTGTTTGTGGATGAAATATTAGTGTATTCATGGACTTGAGAGATATATGTAGAGAACCTAGATATTGAATTGAGTATCATTTTAGCACATCAAATTTATAAAAAATATATTAAATGTAACTTTTTTATTTAAGAGGTGTGTTTTTAGGGGAATATGATTTTGTGGATGGTATCTCGGATGATCTAGAGAATGTGGTGGTAGTGATGGATTTTAAATAAGCTAGGAATGTGTTATATATCTGGATATTTTATATATTGGATCAGTATTATAGAGGATACATTTAGGAATTATATAACTTGGGAGATTCCATGATAAGAATGACTAATATGGGGGAAAATTTTTAGTGGATTAGTTGGTTTGAGTTGGTCTTCTACGAGAAAATGAGAATATTGAAAAATAATTTATTTTGACACTTTTAGACCAAAAGACCCATTATAATTTCTTCTATGGTCAATCAGAAGTGGGAATAACATTTTTCTGAAAAAGAGTGATTGGGTACTCACTTATATGTCCCATTGGCTATTACCCCGTGAGTATAACTATCTTAATCATGAAATTGTTTTAGAAGATATAACTCCCACCTTATAATGTTGGCATAAATATCTCTTTTGTGAAAGTGTTTTCATCTATACAAACTAGATGATCTTTTTGTATATTTTCTCCTTATAGACTTTATCCTATGATACAGTATTTGGGTTGAGGACTTAAGAAATTTTAATTCATGATGGATATTCTATAGAGAATGGGAATGTTTTGGGAGATACTCTTATTATGAAGACTCATGAGTAGATAGTTTTGACATATAGAGGGGAGTATAAGATGATGATATTTCTTATTCAATGGAATATAGATGCATCTAAGGACCAAGAGGTGGTAAACTATGCTCCCTTGTTCATTAAATCGTCATTAATAGAATGATTAAAGGATATATAAGAGATTCATTTTGATTGTCTTGTGATAAAGGAGTAGCTCATTTGAGATTATCATTTCCTGGGTTAGTCTGAAAAAGAGGATTAAGTATTGTAAATATTTGTAAGAGAGGTGGTCCCTAATTACATGAGATAGTAGTTGATTTACCTTGCATCACAATGGTTTGAGAACACCTATTTAAATAAGGCCCGTCATGATATTATATGATGTTTCTTTTGGTCAAGAATTAGAAGGTATATTTTGGTATTTGTTTCTCAATCAATTATCTATGGGAGGGTGAAGGTAGAAAATAAATAACCTAGTCCACTACTTCAACCCATTCTAGTACTGGTATAATAGTGGGACTAGGGGGCTATGGAATTCATCATGGGACTGCCTAGGACCCTAATGGGTAATGATTCTTTATGGGTGATGGGCGACCAAATAACAAAGGTTAAAAAAATCTATCGATTCAAGAGACTCAATTCATCGATGAGAAAGGAAGGCTAAATTTGAGGGAGTTATTGAAATTTTATAGCGTTCTTATGAGAATATTATTGGATTAGGATGCATGCTTAATGTCATTATCCTATTAGGGACAACATAAATCCATGGGTTCTTATATCAAGTTGAGTTGAACATATCAACCATAGACTCAGGAGAAGTCTGATAGGATTATGCACATATTGGAGGATATATTTAGAGATATTTTTAATGATTTTATTGGAGAATGAGATGACCATTCGGATTTTTAAAATATTTTTTACAAATAAATCCAATAATAAATCCAAATGAAAAACATTAATGATATTTATGGTATTCCTTTATATATTCCATTATCTAGGTCAGGGGAATGTCAGTTAGCAAAGAGTCGGATTTTCTGGGTTTATGAGATCACTGAGAGGGTGTTGTTGATCGATATGTAGTAGAATTCAACTCAAGGAAAATAAAGACCATATGGTGGTCAAAGGTGTATACCCTTATATTTATTTGTGGTACACTGAGTGTCCTTGTGAGAATATCCTCAATTAGGGAAACAATGTCGTATGAGGTAGGGAAAAATAACACCATGGTTTGTTAGTTCTTTAGATATTGTGGAAATAATTGGAGAAGTGGATTATCTATTAGATATTACACTATGAAAATGGGTTTTTATGATGTATTTAAATTTTATATCTTCATATTTATTAAATAGATCTTGTCAATGTGATCTACACTGATGATGAAGATTCTGGGGAATATGCATCATTTGAGGGGTAGCTTTTGAAGATTATGGACTAGAGTGAGAAGGTACTTAAAAATAATATAGTACATATTTTCTAAGTATTATGGAAACATAAATGCATCCATGAAGATACTTTTAAGTGGGAATTTGATGTGTGGGAATTGTGGCTAGAACTATTCTATATATACCCCTAAAGACTCAAATTATGGATGATAATTTCTTAGATGGGGAGTTTATAATGCCCCTCTGAACTCAATGTTCATTTAAGTATAAAATTTTATTTTTTAAATAATTTTATTCAATTTGCATTGCTTCTTGTGTTGGAAGATGTTTTGGGAGTTAGTTTTGTAGAATCAGACATCAAAATATAGTTTAAAACAATATATATATATATAGGTAGTCATGTCATTGAACTGGTGTGTCGCAACACAGAACCTTGAGTAAGGAAGGATCATATAGTGATAAGAGGGGTCATGCCATAATACTTTAAATTATGGGTTGAGACCTCTATCATGTGATAGTAATGTTTTGACCTCTAAGGTAAATAAAATGATGAGGTAAGGGGAAGAGTCATGTCGTGTTATAAGACCCCCTGTTTATATTTTAACAAGCCCACTGGGATGTTTTTTGAAAAGGGGTAGATTTTTTATTTCACCCTATACCCAATTTTAGTCTTTCCACTCATTCTCACTTGAACCATACATGATTTAAATGATATTGAGAGATTTAATTTTATATTTTTATATCCCTTACCCTCATTAGATGATGTTGAAGAAAATATTATTACAAAGAGTCTATTTAGGGAGTCTAATCCATGTACACCCCATATGTTTCCTTATTCCTCGCATTTATATTTGAATAAGACACCATATTCCATTAATTTTAGTGATTTTATTATAATAATATTTGAAAAATTTTATTATAGTGTATGTATACATGTTTTTATTTTTTTCTGAACATTGAGCTTAATATATAAATGTTTTAAATCTGAATTTTAATTGATTTTATTATTTTTATTGTTTTAAATTTCAACGACCATAGATTGAAATTTTGAATTCCATGATTCAGATTGACCCATATCCAAGGATTATGAGGTATAATGGTAACCGTTAATGTTTCATGATCATAATATGATAACTCCACATTTTATTCCAAGGACATTACCATAGCACTTCAGTTTTGGCAAGGGAGGCTTTGAAAAGGTAAAATCGAAATAATTCTATGTGAAGGAAAGGAAATTTCTTACATGTTTTGTAATGTTATTCCATGTTTTCTATACTAAATATAGGTCATAGGGAAACTATGTAAAAATAAATTGTCTGGCCTATTATAAGGTAAGGGAACCTAATATATTTCATAGGCCACTTAAATGTACCTCACCCTGAAATAGTTATGAATAAGCGTAACTATATTGCTCTATTACCTTTGTAAAAGAAAACCCATAGTGATTAAAATAAGAAATTACTAAAATGGTAATATGAAAATAAATTACCATATAAACTATTTGACCAAATTGGGAAGATATATAAAAAATGAACCACATAGTGATAATCACAATGAATTTGAAGACAAATATTTGGGAGAAATTTTATGTAATTGGATGATTTCTGAGGATACTTGATTCAATAGTAATGAATCTCAGAATGTACATGGGTAATCCATTGAAGGAAGAAGAATCAAATTTTCTAACTATAATAAAAACAAGGGCTAAGAAGACAAATTTTATTTATGACTATAAATGTATTCTTTTTCCCATTTTTAAAGGATTATAAAATTGTTCTTCAACAATTATCAGATCAAATAGAAATAAATCCTTTATTTTTCTATATTGATGGAATTTTAGGCTATATGTCTTGGATGAGGAGATATTTCCCACCTTAATAGTTTAATTTCAATTTATTTTTATTTTAATTTCCCTTAGGATAATTTTTCATTTGATAAAAAATCTTTCACAAGAGAAGTTCATAATCATCACTATAACTGTGTATAACTTCTCAATATATTCTATTAATTTCTTTTAAGCATTATATTACCTTGATAATATTTTATTTATCGTATATTGGAAGGGATTAATGATCAATAATGGAATTATTGAGGGTCCTTGGTACTTATATATAGGGGAATATAGTGTTTTAGTGAACATTTCTAGCACTACCATGTCAAACATAATAAATAGAGAATGAGTAGCTTGATTTCATTATTTATTCTATGAGATTAAGAAAATGATTGAATTCATTTTATAAGATATTATGATAGTTTGGATGGATTAATTATATAAGGCTATTAAATACCTTGATTTAATTCATTTTAACTTCTCTTAAAATTTATTTCATGCATGCATTTCTCATCTTTACCTACTTTATTTTAAAATTAAATAGTAGTATTCTAGTATAATTTTAAACACTTGAGTAAGTATTACCGTCCTTGATAAAATGACTCCTAGTTGGCCTCTATAGTTATATTTCTGTATTTCTATAAAATATATTTTTTTGTTATAAAGAATAAGACAACTTTTGTATTTATGGTACTAGAACTTGGGATTATTGGTTTATCATTTCATGTTTTTTACATCGAGTACATTTCATTTATCCTTAATTTTTTGTTCTATTTTATTTCCATTAACCGATTAAAAAAATAGTTAGTCCATTAATCTTATTATGGATTACTATTCTGAATCCCAAATTGAATAAGATGATGAGATTAAATCCATGCTCAAATAGTTTCTTAATAATATCCACACTAACCAAAATTTCCATCCCCATGTATAGAAAGAAAAAGATAAAAAATCCCTAATATGGATGAAATTATGAAATTTATCAACCAAGTCACATATAAATTTCATCATTCAATAAAATAAGGAAGAATAATAGAAGTTAGAAGATGATTAGGAGCCAAAACTACAACCTATTATATACTAAATAGTGAAGGTGGAAGAGGATATTAAATTGAAAAACATACCATTGTTTTCTTTATAAAATATCTTTCTTTTAGCCTTGCACTTTGAAGAGGGGATAAAATATGAAATAATCCAGTGGTGTTATTCTTTCTTGAACTTATTTAAATATGAACTTATTGAAATTGATTAAAAATCATATTCCCTTAATTTTTATACCTATATATCATCCCTTATGTTGTAAACCCTGGATGATGAAGATAAAATAGGAGTGGATGAGATATATTTTAATGATAGGATTAATTTTCAAAATACTACTAACTCTAAATGAATTTACAAGAGCCTTTTATATGTAAATCAAGCTTATAGTAGATCATGTGGATAATGCTGATCATATTTTGAGTTCTTTTGCTAATTTTACCCAATATTAATTATTAGATTATTTCCCTTATTTTCACCATGTATGATTATTTATAATATCATAGGTCTTAAAGGATTAAAATAAAGCTTCCATGGGAGTGTATGTATCCATAATTGAAGAAAATATATTTTTTAAAGGTGTATATAATAAAACCTAGTGGTCTTTCTTTGTGTCAAAAAAATAGGATCTATATGAAGAAAACATTGTTTTTTAATCTACCTTCGACGAGTTAGATAAATATTCCACAAGAAAGGTGGATTAAATAGAGGTAGTGGTACTAGGTTTTGTAAATACCCAATTCTTATATGAAAAATATAGTTCCACTGATATAGATATGATAGAATTGTAATTTCCCCTAATGTTTTCCTATGAACAACCCCCACAAAACTAAAAAAATTATTTTATAGAATATGGAAGAGAAAATTAGAAGTTCCCAATAGTCTCTAATTATTATAAAGATGAACAAGATTACATTTATTATGGATAAAATTTTCATATAAACTCAAAATTTTAAAATTTTATTCAATTTGAACTACATTATGATTTCACCATAATTAAAATTATAAAGAAACATAAGTGAAGAAGGAACTATATTAAGTAACCATAAGAGATGTGGCTATAGAAGATTCCTCAACCTAATTGCTCCCTGATATTATTATATAATCCTCATAGAAAAAGGGGTGGAATAGAAAATGACTAAGCATGAGGTCCCACTCAAGGTGAAAGATAAAGTACTATAGAACAGGGGAACCACTAAGGGATGGTAATTAAAATTAATTAAAACCAATACTCCTGCATATTACGGATGATAACACCACTTCCCAATTATGGATAACCTAAATATACACCTTCTTGGTAGGGAAAATACAATACTCTTCCATTTGTCTCTTTATTTTTCTATTTTATAATATTTTAGTACAATAATAATGTGGTTTTTTATAAATTATTGGTTTATAATGTGAAAACCAATTTTGTAAAACATTTAATACTATTAAGAAGTGGTCCACCCTTTATCCTAGTTTATTACTGCAGTTAAATTATATTTGACACTTCTCTTTTTTACTCATCCCTTTAATAATAATTAGATTGCATGAGTCATTGAGGGTAGTGTCACATATCAGTGTGGGGGAGTGGACATGTTAGTATAGTATATTCATATATTTTTAAATTAAGAAATGATTTTGCTGTGATTTTAGAATTTGAAATAAGAAATAAAATTAAAATCAGTATTTCATTTCCAAAACTAAAAATTAAAAAGTCATACTAGAATCATAAAAACTATAGTTTTGGAACTGGTGTTAAACTTAATAATGAATGAAAATTTGATGGAATAAAATACCAAACTTGTGGAAATTTTATTTTTTATCAATAATCTTATGTAACTTTACCAATGTGAAGAAGAAAACCTCACAGATCCTTTATAAAATAAATTTGGTTATCTTATATAAAGTGTAGTAATTAAAGTAGATTAAAGATGATATAGAAGTCTTCATATGAAAACATACACAAATGTGTGTGTGAGTAGCCTTTAAAGAAGAATTTGAGTGACCTAAGAGCTGGATTCCCAAGTATTTCTTCTATTCATTGACTATTACAGTTATTCTCATGGGATAACACCTATCATGGGATGGATTAGTTTCAGGTTTAGCTACAATTAGCTAATATGTTCTTTAAACAACAATATACTGGAAAAATTCAATAAGTTAAAATTGAAAAAGGGATGGATTGATTTTTGGAATTTATAAGATTTAAATTTATGGGATAGATGGTATATTTTAATTTCATATATTAAGTATAATGTAAGTGGAAATAATATTAGAAGTGCGAGGTGCCTAGAAGAAAAGGATAAACGAAGGTGATGCCTTTATGTATTCCAATTTCCTATATTTATATTTCAATATCATTTATTGATCCAATACATTATCATGTGAATAAGTGTTACTTGTAGGAACCTAAAGAAAAGTTCCATTTAAAGTGTAGTGGAAGGATGAATTTATATTTTGTTTAGTTTTTGTAATCTGTAAAATAAATAATACAAACAAAATTATACAATAGTGTAAACACATATGTTTTTATTTTATTAATTAAATAATTTTATTAATATGAAAATAGAATAAATCATAATTTTCATTTGATTTTATTATTATTATTATTTTAAATATAAATGGATATTGGTTAGAATTTTGATTCCTATGATTTTGAGTAACTGTTATGCCAAGTGTATTCTACATTAGAGTAACCAGTGTTGGTGGTGAATGGTTCACATGATACATCTATATGTTGTGTAATGGAAACAACAAATTCCCTCAGCTGCGATCAAGGTGTCTTCAAAAAAGTTGAACAAAAAACATTGAAACCTTATAAGGGTGAAGGGTGTTTCAGAAATTCCACATAATGTTCATCGACGATGCTAGGATTGGATAATGGTAACAAGGATAGTGTGTAAATGTAACATGAATGATAAATAAATTTGTCAGCGTAACTTTATATATTTCACAGACCATGTAAAGGTACTTCACCATGAAACTGAGCTATGTCAGGGAAACTATATCTTTCCAACACCTAAATAAAGGCTGACCAATGAGGATTACATAATGGATTTCTAAAAATGAGAAAATTCAAATCAATTCTTATTTTCATTATATAAAAAATGTAAGATATATTCAAAAAATGAACAACATTATGATCATTAATATTAAAAGAGAATATGGATATTGTGAGAGGAATTTTTAGAAACTAGAATATTGAAGAGGATCCTAGATTCAACAATGATGGCCCTTGAGTTCCACACATTGAATCTATATAAGGAAGAAGAATAACATGGACTCACTACCTTAAAAACATGGTATGAGAAAGTTGAAGATTCTATTATTCTTGTAAATGTATATCACTCTCCATTTAATAAGGGATTATGAACTTTACCTTATACCATTATGGGATTGGATTTTAATTTTTTTTCTATTCATATACTATTTTATCTTTTTCTCTAGTGATGGAACTATAAGCCGTGTGGGAAATCCATAGGGAAATTCATCATCCCTCATTGTTTAATTTCAATTAAATTCTTTTTTCATTTATCATATATTAATATTTATAATAGTTACGAGTTTTCACAAGAATAATAGATGATCATCCTGGTAAATTTATATATCATCTCAGTCTATTCAATTAATATGGTTTAAAATATATATCACCACAATAATCATCTATTTATCATATAGTGGATGAGATAGAGTATTGATAAAAAGTGATTGAGGTTAATTTGTCACTTTAGGTAGGTGAAAGTAGTATTTCAGTGGTAATCTTTTCTACTACTTAACAGAACAAAATAAATAGATCACGGTAGTTTTAGGTCTTATGTTATTCATTGAGATTATGTTGGGAAAGGGAATTTATTTTATATATGATTATAATATAGTGTAAAGGAGAATCATTTGAGGCTCGACCATGCATTTTTTATTCATTTTATCTTCTATTACACTACCTTTCCTTAAATAAATAATTTCATATTTTACCCTTTAATTAAAATTAAATAGTTGTAATTTATTATTGATATGAACAATATGAGTGAGTATTCCTTTCTTCAAGAGAATGACTGCTGATTATCTTCCCTAGTTACATTTCAACATTTCTAATTTTATTTATTTATTTCAACGGTCATAATAGCCTTCAAAACAATACTTTTACTTATGTTAACCCAAAATGTAAAAGTATATGGATTATCTTGGTTATAGTGGTTTGATATTGAATTGAATTGTGTGGAATGGTTATAAAAATCCAAGAATCTTGATCTAGGAATTCCTTAACATGTTATGACTTTCATATAGAGTTATATATCCATATGTTCCTATAAGTGAGAGTGTTTTCATATAAGACACTAATTTTGGGTATAAAAGTGGCTGATTAGGTCCTTATCAATGTAGTTTACCCTTTTGAGGGGTATTTATAGTTTAACAAGTTTTAAAAAGTGGAATCACTCCTTGTTACCAAATAAATATTAAGGCAAATCACTGCGGTGTATTTGACCTAGAGAGATCCATTTAGGTTTGGTTAAGGCTAGAGTAACATATTAGTATAGAAATTATTTATTGATTAATTTCCCCTTCACTAATAATAGTGATGGTTATGTGAACTTGGATAAGTGGGAAATAATTATATGTTATCTAAGGAGAAAGAAAATGGCTATTATTGTCCACTTGATTATTGATCTACCATCTGACATGCAATATAACTGGAATGTGCACCCACAATTGAATAGGAGGAGGGTTCGAAACTATGTCTTCCCACTCATGTGATATGATGAGGGTTAAGATAATGTTTTCCCAATCCTATGTTAGTATATGGTTTGGGAACTAAAGTGTGCTCACTCCTTAAAATGAAGAGATTTGGGAATTATAGCTCACCCTATACATTGTAAGAGGAGATTTTTTGGGAACTATTATAGCATGAATGGACACATCCGTATAGAATAGAGTCAAGTAAAGTAAGAATGTAGTATTTATAAACCTAGTTAGATCATTATTACTCTATGATATATATATTTAAATTTATTTATTTTAGTCAGTGCATACACAATTATATGATTGCTGCACTTAAACTTATGATGGGTCGATGGTGTCATATGAGGTATTATTAATCACACCGTTCATGTGACTCTAGATACATGCATAGAAATTATTATTTAGGATATAGATAATAGAATGGGAGATATTTTAGGATGGTGAGAAGGAGGATATTTTTAGTGATTGAGGTGATATTGGGACATAACCTAAGATCTTTTATAGTTTTTCCTCTATTATTATTTTGTTCATTTTATATATATATCCACCGTATGTGGGTATTCTTTTGACCTAGATATAATTATGACACTATTTATTTTTAAATTATATATGAAATTTATGTTTTTCGGATTTCATTATGTTTATTAAATTGGTTATTATTTAATTTTTTACCTGCACAATATCTATGATAAATACTTATCTAATATCGATGAAATTTCCTACCCATTATATTAATTTGGTCCTCTACACTAGCTAGAACCCATTTTAATATGGTGAGGCATAGATTAGGTCATGATATCATCCATCTTAGACTTGGCAATCTAGGTAATGGTGTTATAGGTATAGAAGAGATATGGGAGTGTAACGGGTGGTGATCACATGGAGAGGATAAGTTACTATGGGGGGATTGAGAAAAATGCGTAGTTATGAGCAATGAGGGTGAAGTGGTGTGAATGGGGAAGTGAAAAGGAGGGGGAAGGGGTTGATGAAGAGTGATTTGGGATAGGGAAATTGGGTAGGGGGAAAAGGGGAGTGGTTTATTAAGGGGATATTTGGAAGGGATCGAGAAAGAGGGGGAAGGGTGAGAAAGGGAAGGGGATATCGAGGATATAATGAATAGTTAATTTTATAACAAATTATTAACAAATAATATAATGAAATAATTAGATACTATAAGATAGTGTGTTGGACAATGAAAAAGAATGTTTTTTCACATGGATATAGATTGATATTGGTATATATTGTTACACCAATTTTTAAAATAGGGAAAAAATATAGACCATGCCCAAGCCATATCTAAAGGTTATCTTGTGGTCCTAGTCTTGTTTGTTCATGTATAATTATTTTTAATCTCTATTGGAATTTTTGAGGAAATGTTCATTATTTTTAACCACAATATTGGATGTTTGAGAATACAGTTGAAGTGTTTATGAGTTTATAGTTGGTGTTGATATATGAGTTTCAAAAGGTTACTTTATTAGAAAAATTTCTATATAATATGAGAATATAATAATGGAACTCAATAATATGATTTACATATATGTCATGAAATCTACAAATGAGTCATTATATCATCATATGAGTCATTTTTTGATTGAAATTGATCTTCTTATGTGTAATTTTGAGAAATGTATGAGGGATTTTAGAGATTTATATGAGTTATTTTTATCATACATATATGTAATTTTTACCTATTTACATGTCATATTAATTTTAGTATGGATTAATGAAGTAAAAATAAACTTTGGAATAATTGTTTATGAGTCATTTCTATGTCTCCAAATGAGTCATCTATGAGTTTTGGACCTGTATATGTTTTATTCAAGATCAATGTATGAGTAAATTAATATCTATGTATATGTCATAAAGATTATCAAATTAGTCATCTATTTTTCTTTCATTCATACGTAAATTTAATAATCGATGTAAATAATTGGAAAAGGTAAGGAGATGAGAGACATCATATAAGTGTATTTATAGCCAATAATTTGAAAATATTTTAAAGAGAGTTTCCCTAATTAATTTATAAATATATTATTTAGATGGTTCTATATGTTCTTCCCTTTATTGATTAAACTTAATAATAATAAAATGAGTTGTGATTCAATATTAGTGTGGATAATTGATCAAGGAAGATATGTGATATCAATTCTTATTATGTTACAAGTCGATATGACACATTGTGAAACACTTTAAATTCAAACTAGCATGCTGACATTGAATAAATCAATTTTGTCATTATACTTTTAGATCTTTTAATGGAGTAGAATATCCCAATTTCTAAATAAATTTAAATGAAAACTATTTACTAGGATAAACAAAAGTTTGAATGAGATTAAAAAAATAAAGGGTTTATATTGACCTAATTAAATTTAAACTATCACATGAATGAGAGTTATGAGGGATTTCTGGATTCAAAATCTAAGAACATTATTTATGGATACTCTAGGAATAAAAAAACACAAAATAATTAAGAGAAACATGTTCATGAATTTATAATAAGATACCCTAATCTATTTAAGAACATTTATAGAGTAGAGATAGAAGTATTAATGAATATTACATGCATTCCATCTATTAATTTTAACGAAGTGGAAGTATGAACTTTATAATACTAATTATACAAATTACTTTTACTATGGATGAATAAGATTATTTCTATTACTTGCACAATATCTTGATTGATAATATCAACTTTAAAAATATTGAAGATATACCTGAGTATATGTTACAATTTTATACCATTTTTAGTAGTAAAAGTCTTCTAGGAGGAGGATTTATTCCTTTCTACTAAGGCATCCATTTCTAGGAATAAGATCTGATTCATCTAAGAGTGAAGAGATAATATAAATGATAGTGGTAGAAGGATAAATAAAACCTAATTTTTTTCTTACACTATAATTTAAAGGATATTATATGTCCTTACATTGAACAATCCATAGATATCCTTGAAACATTCAGGGATATAGACTACCCATTTCTTATAATAACTATTTTATTAGAGATGATCAAGGTCTCTAAATTCTAACAAAACATAGTAAGGATACATCTATCATATTATGATTGAACCTTGAAAATCATGGTGTTCTATGGTTTCCTGAATACTTCAAGATATTTGGTGAAGGGGATCTTTTTTGGAGTGAATCATGATGGTAACTAATCAAAAGGATTTAAAATAAGAAATAAGTATTTATAAAAAGGGTAAAATTGAACCAAACCCTATTAGTGTCACCAAAAATAATCTAGGATCTTCCAATTAAATCAAAGTAAATAAGGTTACCTTGATAATTGACGCTTGAATAAGTGAATTATGGATAAATTGAGTTCTAAAATAGTAATTATGTTTCATTTTTCTCTGGTAAAAACATTAATCGATTAAATAACTTAATAATAAAATAAATTTTATTACAAGGATTAAATGTGAGTGATGATGTAAGTATTATTTTCCATCCCATTGATAGAAATTCTTATATTACCATTTTATAAAAGTGAAATATAGAGGAACATGTCAAAGTCATGAATGTAATTCTATTTATTTAACTAACAATGTATACAAAAATGTAATGGGTCAATTAATATCCAATGATATTTTGATCAAACTAGATAGTATTTATGAGGGGTAATGTTAATATCAAAGAAGCTAAATTACATATTTGGGGAGATAAAATTAAATATATCCTGATAGGTGAAGATGAAACTATGAATGACTATTTCACTAGGGTAAATGAAGTATTTAGTGATATCGAAGGATTTTCTGATATATTGGGATACTCTAAAGTTGTTAAAGATTTAATGATAAATTTTCTAGATAGATTTGAACTAATAGGTTCATCCCATTAAGATAGAGAATATATTTCCCTTAATGAGCTTCACAATAATATTCTTAATTATGAAATGAGAAATAAACTAGTTTTTAAGAAGTAGGATAAAGAAGATAAGAAATAAAAAACTATGAATAATATAATAATAAAGTATTAGGAAGCTGTTACCAATAGTGGTTTAGAATAAGAGGACGAGTGTAATTAAAATTATGAAAAGGTTATTTCTTTTGTATTTAAAAATATTAAAAGTGATATGGGAAATTATTAGAGAAAAATCCCACTCAAATTTTTGAGGTGTCGAGAAATTATAAAGTTTATAGCTGACTTCTCAAGGAGAAATAAAAACCTAGTGTATTATGTGGAATATTTTTAATATATTCTAAATATAAGATATAAAGTCACACCATTAAAAGATTATAAGAGGTTTTATGAATGAAAAAATAGATTACATATAAGAAATAAGAGAAACATGTTTATAAAATGGAAAAAGATTTTCTTCCTCAATTAATGAATCAAATTAATATTTTACTAGAAAAAATTACAAATTTATATCACATGTTTAAATAAATTAATGAAAGATGAATTATTAATGAAAAATAATTAGAGGAATCCTATTTGTATCATAGGATGAGAACTGTGCTTGAGGTGTGTCTTAAAAGAAAAAATAAAAATATAGCAGAAGTAAAAACTATAAAGAAGAAAGTTAACAAGGGAAAGTGATAACATTTATTATATATATTTTATCAAAGTGAAATTTGATGAGTAGGGAATATTATAATGGTGTTTGGGAAAAATACTATAAAAAAATAACATAATCTGACTTTGTAAAGGTGACTTAAGGCTGAGAGGACCATTCAAAAAATTAAAATTTACTATGATAACTCTATGGAAGTGAAGGATGAATCATCTTAATATTCTGATAACTATTCAATAGAAATTTAGGTTAAATAATCACCTATTTATCTCAAGATTTCAAATATTTTTTTTAAAAAACCCCAAACCAACTCTTATGAGTTCAACACATATAAATGATATGTATACTTTTTAAAAATTGTATCTACACAAATACAGAACATTTATTTCAATTAAGAACTTTTAACGTTGTAGGTTTTGAATAATTTGACAAAATATTAAAATTTATTAGAGTTATAATAAAATAATTTTTTTTCTATGTGTGCTAACTCTATAAGTGGATTTTTCCTTCTAAAAACATCTAAGATAACTGATTTTTTTAAAACATTAAAGGAGAATTAAATTACATAGTATGGGGTTTTAATATCATTGAATTTTGTTTTCTGAAATATCCTTTGAAAATACATTTATATAATTATTTTTAAGAAATATCATTGAAATTAGTTCTTCTATGAAAATACTATAACACTTTGAAAAATATTACTCTAAAAAAATTCATTTAAAAATAATCCAATGATATTTATGAAAATAATATTAAAGAATTCAAAAACAAAACCCAAAGGCCACTTGAAACATTAAAGGATGTCTTGGGCCTTCCCACTTGCTGAGGGATGGGTTCACTCCCCAATTCCCTACCATATTTACAAAATTAATGTGTGGGGTTTTATGAAAACATATTAATATTTCATTATAAATTCATACAATATTGAATGAGTTTTCTTATTTAAAAACATTGAAAACATGTGATAATTAACGAATTTATACTTATAACATAATTAAGAACACTTATGAAAAATTGGATTAACTGAATTTATTCACTTTTCATACATACATAGAATGTTATTAACATTATTGAATTAAAAGTTTCAAATAAAAAAATTACAAAAGTAATTTACTATATAAATATGATTTATTAAATACACACATATTTTTATGAGTAACTAAATTTAATGCATGAATGATATTTCATATATTATATATTATAGACATATCTTAAACAAATTATGACATTCATTAATGTGTAAATACTTTAAACACAAGAAATGATAACCTTTTTTTATTTAATACACATATATATAAAATCCAAGTAGAACTAATATTTGAAATCTAAATTTCATACTAATTTGAATAACCTGGAAAAATTATTATTTTTATAATAATACAAAAAATAAGAATTTTGATATAAATTAAATTTTACTAAACAAATCAATAAGTACATAGTTCTTTACAAATATATTTTATCATAATAATAATTATGTTAAATTAAATAAATAATTAATCCCTTATTATAATATTTCAAAAAAATAAATATTTGAAAATAAGTACTCCCCATTACAAAATGTGTTATTCAAATTCATAAATTATAATTTTTAAATTAATGACATTCCATAATATTTTCAAAAACAAATTCCACCTAAAATTATTCCTTTTAAAAATAATTATAATATATATACACTAATTTAAAATATTTTAAATTAAATGTAAATCAAAATAATTAAATTCCATTACAAATAAGTATTTCCCTAATGCAACTAAAGCTTCAAATAATAGAAATATAAAAATAATAAATCACAAACAAAAATCATATTACTAATATACAAATAAAATCATCACACTATACACATAAACCATTAACATAAATAACAAAACTCTCTTTCCATAGAATAGATTTTGACAATAGTTTGTATAAGGACCCAACCTTAAAACAATACATAATCATGAATTAAATGAATAATTAACATTGAAGATCATTTTAGGTTTATAGTTTAAGAGAGTTAGGCCATAAATATTACATTTCATCTCAAAAAAATTACAAAGTAGTCACTTCTACTCAGTTTCCATTTTTTTCATAAAATAAAAACTCTTGAAAAAATATTCCTGTCTAGTTCCATGTTTTTGATAGAATGAATTTTCCTTGATCCCATCATTGACCCTATTTTAATTTATGTCCTGTGAAAAACATTTCAAAAAAACTTGGGATGAGAATAAAAAGATCAGTAATGGATACACAAAGAAGGAAAACTGTTAAATTTTCAAAACAACAAGTAAACTATGAATACCTTATCATAAGTAATACTTTTCACCTTTATGAAGTAGTAAATACTTTTCACTGAATAATAAAAATAAATTCTTACCATTTTGTAACCAAAATATTACCATAAAACCCATTTAAATAACACATGACATATAAAGGTAACTTAGGACATAAACATACTTAAATGGAATAACAATATGGTCGACTTCCACACATATCACTAAATGAAATAACTATACATCAGAATTACATAACCAATGCATTGGAGGATATAACGTAACCACCCATCCTAGTGTATCATGACAACACCTGTCATTTTTTTTATCATGTAACCACCCGTCCAATGAAGTACCATTATAAAATCATAACACATAAAAAAAATATAAAGGAAAGATAATATTTTCACATTTCAATCACAATATATCATTTAAATATACTGACATAAAATAAAATCCATTATCAAAACCATTCTCAATACCAAAATATGTAAAATAATATATGGTATTTATTTTCTTTTGAAAAACATTACAGCTTGTTAAGGAAGCCAAAGATCAAATAATACTCACGGCGGCGGAAAAGGTCATTGTCACCGCTTACGTTAAAACATTTTTCTTGTTGTTTAGTAAAATGCCTCATAGAAAAATATTCCCTTTGAATGAAATGAAAAGTCAAAGGTGTTTATATACTGTCTAAAATAAAGTTAGGTATAAAACAAAATATACCTCAATGAAAGGATATTGAGACGAAGTCCCTTACCTCATGTCCGATTTGACACGTTCAGTCTATAATTTCATGAATAATAAACATAAGTTAATTTCTACTTGATTAAGAAACTTTTTCATGCTTACTATTCCTTTTATATCACTTATTACCTTTCTATATAATTTAGTTAATTATTTGAGTTCACATCGGACATTTTTTCGATGTTCGGAGCTTGAGTTAAAAATAAATTTGTTATAATTATAAATTGTTCATGTGGTCAAAATTCCATTATCTCTAAAATTATATTCATGATTTAGATATCTTATATATCATATATATCATATATATCTTCTATATATATATGTATTTATAATAGTACATAACATTTGGGTATAAGAAATGAAATGCACCGTTCATGGAGATGGTAAGCCGTACGCACACATGAACACTAATTTCACTTATATTTTTTTTAATTGAATGAAAACATTATTATAAATAGTTATATTATAATTCCATTATAATATCATATATAATTTAATTACCTCTATCATTTATACGTCCCACATAAGGCATGAATGTGTCATATCCCTTTAAGGGGGCGGTAGTCCGCACATCCTCAAATGAAATTATCACGTTTACCCATTATAGAAACCAGAAAGGTATGCTATAAATGAAAAATACTAAAGCATAAAGAAAAAATAAACATAATATATATCATATATAAATACAGTTCCATTATAATGGACACCATGAGAGGGGGTTTGAGATATTTGAACAATCATCATTTCGGGAGGCAGTAGTTCGTCGTCCACAAAAACCGTATGTTCGTATACATTAGATGGTTGTGTGTGTAAGTCTAGTTAGAATAATTCTCATAAAAAAACATAATATATTGATGATACTAGTTTTGTTATAAAATAAATTAATAAAAAGAGTTTAGGGGGTTGGATAAGTAAAATAAAAGAAAAGAACATAAAAGAAGATGTTACCTTCAAATCAAGTATCTCCCATTGGTTTGAACCAAAAGGTCTACTTGAAGTGCCTTTTGACCATGGTAAGGCTTCTAGGGTGAGGATATGGATTTGGGGATATTTTTTAGGTAGAGTTTGGATGAGAAATGGGGCTTGAGAGGTGTGAGGAATGGTTTTGAAGTGGTGCCCTTTTATAAGGGGATGGAGGGTCTCTTTAGGATTTTTTGAAACAATTATTTTGTTATAAACTTATCTTTGATTAAAAAAGGTAAAAAAATTATTAATTTAGAACATGAGATGACTCATGTTCTAAATAAAATCATTAAATAAGAATTGTTCAGGTTTTGGATATTTTTTTAATATTTACAATCATATTTATTTTAATCAATCATTAATGAGGTAAACACTTCATCCTTATTGTGTCATAAATATTTTTATTCATTTGATGTCAAAAAATTATAAAACAAATACCATGTTGTAGGAAATATTTTTTTCTTTAAAATTCATATTTATAGTCTATGTGATAACTTATATAACTCCATGTAAAAATAGATTTACTAAAATATATTTTCTTATGTCATTTTTTCCTTTACTTTACATTAATTAAAACAAAGTATCATTATGACTCCCAAGTGGCTCTATGAGGTCCCAAAATCGACCAAATAATTCCCATGGTTAGATATGTATCAAAAAATAGGATTAGGGCACATATTAGGGTAATTTTATATTATTATAATAAAGTTTGTTTACCCTTATTTACCAGATTTACCCTTTAACAATGGTAAATAAAATATTTACTATAGTAAATATTTAAAAAGTATAAAATGAAAAGTTAATTATTTACACAATTTAGACCTAATAGTTCCAAATATTTAATCCTTTTTTCTAAATTCAAAACATAGAATTGGTAGATGTTAATTTAAAATTAATTCCTGTTGTCAAAACAAAATCCAGTTTTTATTAAATGATAACTATCAAAAGATTGACAATTGATTATGTTCCATTTCAATGTAAAATTACTTCATAATGGGAAAAATTGGGTTAAATGGTAAAAACATAAACTAATTAAACTTAAAAACCAATTAAAAATATACTCTTACCATATAAATAAATTATATTAAAAGGCAGTTTTGAATTAAAATACAGTATTTGTCACTATTTATTAACAAATGAACATTATCTGAAAAATACCAAAATTTCATCCAAAGTAAATTTTCAAATCTCAATTATAAGGAATAATATTTTTTTTCAAATTGAACATATAAATGTGACCAAAACTAGAGTTAAAGAGGGTTCTCCATTAAAAGGTTGTAAATCGACCTTTTAAAGAATATTAGTGTATTTCTGATTAAAATTGGATTCATTCACATTTTAAGCCCCTAAATTTTATTGGATAAATGTAAAAACATTTAACAAACATGTATTATAATATCATAGTTAGTTCTATTCATTCATCCCAATACAAAAACTAGGATTTAAATACCATTTAAAATAATATTATTATATTATTAGTGTACAATATAAGATTTCAAATAAACCCGTTGTTGAGTATCAGATAAGGAATCAAACATAAAATCCTATTTAAAGTAAAATTAATATATAATTCATAGATATTAATAAATATGAAAATGTTATATTCTTTATTTACCTGAGATATTACATCCTTCCCCCCTTTGGGGAATTACGTCCTCGCCATTTTATTCATTTATCAGTGGGGCTATTTATCCATCATAGCATTTTCATATTCCCACATCGCCTCTTCAACCATATGGGGTTTCCACAAAACCTTTACTAGATGAATTAACTTATTCCAAAACCCTTTCTCTCTTTGGTCAAGAATCTGAACTGGTTGTTCCTCGTAAGAGAGATTCTCTTCCAACTGGAATACCTCTGGGCTCAAAACATGAGTTTGATCTGGCATATACATTCTAAACTTTGAAACATGAAAAAAATTGTGTACCTGGGATAAAAATGGAGGTAAAAAAACTCTATACGCAACTGATCCAACTTTCTACAGGGTTTCATAATGTCTAATAAACCTTTAACTTAGCTTTCCCTTCTTGACAAAACACATCACACTTTTCTACAGAGAAACTCTATGAAAGACATGATCACATACCTCAATAGAAAGGTCCTTCCTCTAGTTATCCACATAACTTTTCTGCCTCCTCTAAGTTGTTCTCATGTTATTCTGGATCAACTGATATTTTTCTACCATCTCTTCTTCCAATTTCGTTCCCATCAACATCCTTTCACCTACTTCATCCCAAAATGCTATAGTTCAACATCGCTTCCCATGTAATGCCTCAAATGGAGCCATATGTATAATGAAAATTCAACCAATGGAAGATGTTGGTCCCAACTTCCTTGGTAATCCAGTGAAAAAGTTCCTAACATATCCTCCAAGGTCAGAATTGTTCATTCTGACTGTCCATGTGATTGTGGATGAATATTTTACTAAAATTTAATTCAGTACCCAATGACTTCTGAAGGCCTTTCCAAAAGTTAAAATTAAATCTAGGATCACTATCAGATACAATGAAAAGGGGAACTCCATGAAACCTAACTATTTTGTTAACATACAACCAAGAATGTAGATCTAAAGACAAAGTATCTCAAATAGGAAAGAAATGAGAAAATTTTGTCAACCGATCAACAATAACCCATATTTCATTGTTAGCTCGAGATGTCTTCGGTAATCCCAAAATGATGTCCATAGATATATTTTCCCATTTCCACTATGGAACTGATAATGACTAAAACATTAACTTCCTTAATTGTCACTCTACTTTAACCTATTGGAATGTCAAACACTTCACACTAAAGTCCACAATATATCTTTTCATTCCATCCCACCAGTAATACTCTCTAAGATCTTTGTACATCTTAGTACTGTCAGGATGAACTGAAAATGGAGAACTATGAGCTTAACATAATAACTCATTATTCAACTGTGAATCACAAGGAACACATAATATTTTCAAAAACCTCAAAAAACAATCATTATCAATGTTAAATTCAGGAATCTTACCCTTCTAAACCAACTCTACCTTTTTCTGTAACTCATTGTCTTCATTCTGTGCTTGCTTCATTCTGCCTTATAGAGATGATTTCATTGACACATGAAACAGAACATAGGAATTTCATGCACCAATAACTTCTATGAATAATTTCATCAAATAAAAAACCTAAGGATATCATTCCAAACATAGAATGGTTAATGTAGCATTACTTTTTCAACTCAAATCATCAACCACTTTATTTTCCTTTCCTGGATGGTAAAGAACCGTGAAATCATAATACTTAATTAATTATAGCCATCTCCTCTGTCTCATGTTCAATTATTTCTGAGTGAATATATACTTCAATCTTCTATGGTCAGTTTATATTTCACATTTTACTTCATACAGATGATGCATCCAAAATTTAAAGCAAAAACAACAACAGCTAATTCAAAATCATGTGTAGGGTAATTTAACTCCTGAAGTTTCAACTGAAGTGAAGCATAAGCAATTACCTGATCATTCTTTATAATGAAACAACCATGTCCTTTCAAAGAAGAATCACTATAGATACCAAACTCACCATTTCTAGAAGGTAATTCCAAAATAGGAGAATTCCCCAATGTTCTATACAATTCCTGAAAACAATCATCACATTCTTTTGGTCAAATGAACTTAACACATTTTTGAGTTAACGTAGTCATTGTTCTAGAGAACCATGAAATATTTTCAACCAACCTCTGGTAATAACCTATTAAACCTTAAAAACTATGGATCTTTGTGATATTGGTAGGTCTTGAACATTATTCAACAAATTTTTTAGAAGGATCAACAATTATGCCATTTTTTGAAACAATGTGACCAATGAATGAAATTTTTTCTAACCAAAACTCTCACTTGTCGAATTTCCCATATAGATTCTTTTCTTTTAAGTTTTTAAAGACAAGACTTAAATGAATTCCACGCTCCTCTTTAATTTTAGAATAAACTAAAATATTATCAATAAAAAAAACCATAATTTATCACCTGAGTCAACTTAGCCATCACTGCAATAAACTATTCAATTTTGATTATGACCATCTCAGGATATTGATTTGGATGGCCATTTCCCTCTGTATTCCTTCACTACACAACTTCCCTATTTCCTCTTTGAAAAACCATTCCAAACACAATAATATAGTAGGTGAAACAACATGGTAATATCTAAATGCTATATCATTTTAATCATAACATAAACTAAATTTTTTTTATCGATATTAATTTAACAATATCCTAACTCCTAATGTTGTCTAAACCGACCTATGATACCAACTATAAGGACCCTACCATAAAACATTACATAATATTCAATTAAATGAATAATTCACATTGAGGATATTTTTAGGTTTAGAGTTTTAGGGAGTTTTTCCATAACTATTACATTTCATCTCAAAAAAATTACAAAGTAGAAACTTCTAATCAGTTTCCATTTTAATCATAAAATAAAAACTCTTGAAAAAAAGAATCATGTCTTGTTCCTTGTTTTAGATAGCATGAATTTTACTTTATCCCATCGATGACCCTAGACCACTTTATGTCCTGTGAAAAACATTTCAAAAAACATGGGTTGAGAAAAAAAACTCAGTAAGGGATACACAAGAAAGAAAACTATTTTTTTTTTCAAAACAACAATAAACCATGAATACCTTATCATAAGTAATAATTTTCACCTTTATGAAGTAGTAAATACACTTCACTGAATAAAAACCATAATTTATTACAATTTTGTAACCAAAATATTACCACAAAACCCATAGAAATAACACATAACATATAAAGGTAACAGGGGACAAAAACATACTTAAATAGAATAACCATATGGTTGACTTCCACACATGTCACTAAATGGAATAGCCATACGGCCGACTTCCATACCAAATACATTGGAGGTTATAACATAACCAATCATCCTTGTTTATCATGAAACCACCCATCATTTGGTTTATCACGTAACCACCTATCATATGTCCAAGTACCATTATAAAATCATAACACCTAAAAAAATATAAAGGAAAGATTAAATTTTTACATTTCAATCACAATATATCATTTAAATATATTGACATAAAAAACCCTTGTCAAATCCATTTTCAATACCAAAATACGTAAAAGAATATATGGTATTTATTTTCCTTTGGAAAACATTAAGGCTTGTTAAGGAAGCCAAAGATTAAATAATACTCACGGCAGTGGAAAAGGTCATTGTCACCACTTACGTTAAAACATTTATTTTTTTCATTTAGTAAAATTCCTCGTATAAAAAGATTACCTTTGAATGAAATGAAAATTCAAAGGTGTTTATATACCATATAAAATAAAGTCATGTATAAAAAAAAATATGCCTCAATGAAAGGAGACTGAGACGAAGTCCCTTACCTCGTCTCCAACTTGACCCGTTCGTTCTTTAATTTACAGAAAAATAAACATATGTTAAATTATACTTTATTAAGAATCTTTTTCATGTTTATTATTCCTTTTATAACACTTATTACCTTGCTATAACATTTAGTTAATTATTTGAGTTCATATCAGACATTTGGTCAATGTTCGGAAAATGAGTTAAAAATATATTTTTTATAATTATAAATTGTTAATGTGGTCAAAATTCCATTATCTCCAGAATGATATTCATGATTTAGATATCACATATATCATATATATCCAGTATATATATGTTTTTATAATAGTACAAAACATTTGGTGATATGAAATGAAATGCACCGTTTATTGAGACGGTAAGTCGTACGTACGAATGAACACTACTTTCATTTATATTTCATATTATAATGGAATGAAAACATAATTATACCGAGGTATATTATAATTCCATTATAATCTCATATGAAATTTCATTAACATCATCCTTTATATGTCCCACATATGGCATGAACAAGTCATATCACATTGAAGGGGCGGTAGTCTGCACTTCCTCAAATGAAATTATCGCGTTTACCCATTATGGAAACCGTAAAGGTATTCTATAAATGAAAAATATTGAAGCATAAAGAAAACATAAACATAATATATATAATATATAAATATATTTCCATCATAATGGCCACCATGAGAGGCTATTGGAGATATTTGAACAATCATCGTTTCGTGAGGCAGTAGTTCACCGTCCATAGAAACTGTATGTTCGTATCTATTTGATGGAGGTGTGTGTAAGTTTAGTTTCAATACTTCTCATAAAAACAACCTATTATGTTTAAGATACATGTTTTATGAAGTAATTGAATAAATATAGTTTAGGGGGATGGAGAAGTAAAATAAAAGAAAATAACTTAAAAGAAGACGTTACCATTAAATTCGGTATCTGCCTTTGGTTTAAACCAAAAGGTTTATTTGAAGTGCCTTCTTCCTAAGGTAAGGATTATTGGATGAGGAGGTAGGTGTGGGGAGATTATTTAGGAAGACTTTGGATGAGCCAACGGGCTTGAGAGGTGTGAGGAATGGGATAAAAGTGGTGTCGTTTTATAAGGGGGAGGAGGGGATCTTTAAGAAAGTTTGAATCAATTATTTTATTATAAAATTAACTTCAGTTTATAATGGTACAAAAATTATTCAAGTCAAAGATAAGATGATTCGTGTTCGAAATAAAATCATACAATAATAATTGGACAGGTTTTGGATATTTTTTTAATCTTTATAATCATATTTATTTAAATCATTTT
The DNA here is from genome assembly GCA_963277665.1 of Viscum album. Classification (NCBI taxonomy): domain Eukaryota; kingdom Viridiplantae; phylum Streptophyta; class Magnoliopsida; order Santalales; family Viscaceae; genus Viscum; species Viscum album. Next base: position 100,676,022 of record OY728153.1, on the reverse strand, counting down.
TTAATGAGGTAAACACTGCAGCATTATTATGTCATAATTATTTTTATTTATTTGATGTCTAAAAATTATAAAAAAATACCATGATGTATTAGATCTTTTTATATTACAAATTAATATTTTTAGTTGAAGATATAACCTCTATAACCCCTTATAAAAATTCATTTTTTAAAAGATATTTTTATATGTTTTTTCCTTTACATTAAGTTAATTAAAATAAAGTGTCACTATCACTCCCAAGTGGCTCCATAGGGTCCCAAAATTGACACAAGGATTTCCATGGTCGGATATGTATTGAAAAATAGGATTAGAACACATGTTATGGTAATTTTATATTATTATAAAAATATTTCATTACCCTTATTTACCAAATTTAACCTTTAACCATGGTAAATAAAATATTTACTGAAGCAAATATTTAAAAAGTATAAAATAAAATGTTACTTATTTAAACAATTTGGAACCAATGATCCAAAATATGGAATCCATTTTTATAAATTCAAAAAACATGAGTGGAAAAAATTAATTTAAAATTAATTCCCATTGTCAAAAGAAAAAAGCGTGTTTTTATTAAATAATAACTATCAAAAGATTGACACTTCTTTATGTACAATTTCAAAGTGACATTACATATAATGAGTAAAATTGGATTAAATTGTAAAAACAAAACCTGATTAAACTTTAAAAGAAATTACAAATATAATCAAACCATATTAATAAATTATATTAAAATGCAGTTTTGAATTAAAATACAGTATTTTTCACTATTCATTAACAAATGAACATTATCTGAAAAATACAAAAATTTCATCCAAAGTAAATTTTTATGTCCTGATTCTAAAGAATAATTTTATTTTTTTCAAATAGAACATATAAAAGTGAACAAAACTATATTTAATGATGGTTCACTATTAAAAGGTTGTAAATCGACCTTTTAATGAATGTTAGAGTATTTGTGCTTAAAATTGGATTCATTCACATTTTAAGCGTTTAAATTTTATTGGATAAATGTAAAAACATTTAAAAAACATATATAATAATATTTTAGTTATTTATATTCATTCCCACTAATATAATGGCAAGGCGTTAACTACCATTTAAAATAATATTATTTTATTATTAATGTGTAATGTATGATTTCAAAGAAACCCATTGTTGCGTATTGAGAAAGCCATCAAACATAATTTCCTCTTTAATGTAAAACTAAAATTTAATTCACAAATATTAATATATACGAGAATTTCATATTATTTATATACCTCGGATGTTATAGTATGTGTCTGAGAATAAATAACATATAATAAATAACAAGAGTTTTGAGGATTAGAAATTAGGTTTTTGACAGCTAAAATTTTATCTATCTATAGCCATGTTTGGTGTACTGAATACATTTGATGAATTTATAAAAAATGAAATTGTGTCTCAAAACCATTCCATGATTCGCTGTATAGAAAACTATTTACAAAATATAATATTTATATATATTTCTTTTCTATCAGCAAGTTGTGTCAAAGAAGGGAGATAAAGAAATTTGACCATAATAGATGCATATTTTTTTTTGTTTCGACAGAATTAAATATGGAGGAATAAGAAAAATTAAAAATTGGATTAAAAAATAGATTGAAAATATATACTTAGTTTATTTCGTTTCATCCAAATTGATTTTAAAAATTCCATGGAAAAATAAAATTAGAATCTTTCTCTATAAAATTAGTGTACAAATAAAAAAAATTAATGGATGAAAACAAAACAGTATAAAAATCAATGGAACATAAATCAAAACATACGTTTTAAAATAAAAAACAAAACACTATAAAAAAAATCAAACCACTTAAAAAAAATTAATAAAGAACAATATAAGAAACATATAGATATATAATTACAAAGAAAAAGACCACATTAGATGTTGACATGATATAAAAATAGAACACCTAAAATGAAGACAGACAACAACTACCTCACATATACCAAAGTAGATATTTTATTGAAACCATTGAATCTAGATTTCTTTGGAAACCATAATTGATATAGAGACCCGGCGACACCACTTGGCCCACACACACCAGTTGATGGATCCTTCATTACCTTGGTAGAGTAACCCATCTGAGCTTGAGTATTCGATCAAATCCTCTACCCAACTTGACTTCGTCCTCAAATCCCCTATAAAAATTATCCCACTCCCATGCTTCAACTTCTTGAAGCCTCTACAGCGTGACCCCTTTTTCTCGAGAATGATCAGCACACCCCAATTTCCCGCAATGCATGATTCTCTTTTTTATTATTATTCATTTTTCTTTTAATCATTTACTATTATTATTATAATTATTATTTATTTTGTTTTATTTATTTAAATATATATATATATATATATATAATTTTATATAAATTATCATAAAACATATTACCTTGAATATAAATATTAAATATATGAATTTTGAAATCATTAATTTACACGACTTTATGATTTTTTTATAAATATAAAAATTATTAGATTATGGTTTATTAAAAAAAATAAAATTTTATTCAAGACAATGGTTTACATAAGTTTTAAACACTGGTATTTCATTAAATACAATGTATAATTTATTTAAATGTTACATTAAATATATTTATTATCTTCCTTTAATTATAATTTTGAAGTGAACTTTTAATAATATATTAATTTATTTAAGATATAAATATACTATTTATTTGAAAAATAGTTTATTTAAAAATATTATGACATAAAACTTGAAAATTATAAAACAAACCCTTTTTAATAAGTATTTTTTCTTTTCAAAAAATTAAAACACATCTTATTAGTTTATTTCAATTTTAAAATAATTAAATTATTAAAATATTTATGAAAATAAAAATCATGCTTATAATTTTCTAGGATGTTACATTTCCCCCCTTAAATGAATTGAATCCTTGTAATTCATTCGTTAGAATCTATAAAATTATGAATTTCCATATTAAGTATGAGGAAAAAAATAGAAGTTCTAAACTTATATACTCTACCAATAACATATAATCTATATGGTATTATAGACTGTTTCTATGATACAAATTATATATCCTCTAACCAGTGATTCCAGGTTTAGTATATATAAGTACTGTTTTTTTAAATAAAATAAACTGATTAAACACACAACAATTATTAAATTCCAGGAACTTTTATCAGTCAGGGTTTGGCTAATTAGATAACATCCTACAATTTATTACAGTTATAATAAAATAATACAATATTATTTTCATGTATAAACTCCAAACGTGATGATGTCTTTCTAAGAACTTCTAAGGTACCTATGAAAATATTTTTAGAACATGGGATGGGAATTAAATTGCCTAGTAAGGGGGTTTAAAATCAAATAACCACTTTTATTGAAATCTCCACTGAATATTCCTTTAGTGAATTATTTTTCAGAAATATCATTGAAATTAGTTACACCTTGAAAATACTATAACACTATGAAAATACTAACACTAAAAAATTACATTAAAAACAATATAGTGATATTTCAGAAACCAATAACCATGATTTTTGAAACAAAACACTAATGTCACTTGAAATAGTTAAGTCTATCTTGGGCCTACCCACTTTATAAGGGTTGGGTTCCCTCCCCAATTCATTACCGTAATTAGAACATTCAAGTTCCGAGTTTTATGAAAACATTTTTAGCTTTAATTATATTTTAATCAATTATTCAATGGGTTTTCTACTTTAAAAACATTGAATACATATGCTAATAAATAAATATATAACTTAATTAAGAACACTTATGATAAATTTGAGTAACTATATTTCTCCAATGTTCATAAATATATAGAATTTTATTAACATTCTGAATTTAATGTTCTTAAATAAATCCATTTCAAAAGTAATTTACTACTTAAATATTATTTATTCAATAAATACATATAATTACAAATAACTAAAATTAATGCATGCATGATATGTCATGTATTAAAGATCATATATATATCTTATAAAAATATTGACATTCATGAAAGTGTAATGACTTTGTGCACATGAAACTATAACATTTTTTAATTAAATATACACATATATATACAATAAAAATAGTAATAATATTTGAAATCACAATTTATTACTAATTTTAATAACTTCAACATATTATTATACATATATACATAAAATAAATAAAAGTGGAATTTCTATATAAAATAAAATTGATCAAAAAATCAATAAGTATAAATTCCTTTACAAATAAATTTGAAAATAAGAAAAATTATGTTAAATTAAAAAAATTATTAACCCCTTAAAAAATATTTCTAATAATTAAACATTTGAAAATAAATATTTCCCTTTAATGTTTTTATTAAAATTAATAAATCATCTTTTAGAAACATATAAAATACCATAATATTTTCAGAAACTAAATCCCCCTTCAATTAATACATTGAAAAATAAGTATAATATGTATATATATAATGATTTAAAATATGTATAATTAAAAGTAAAAACCCAATAAATTCCATTCTAAATAAATAAACATTTAAAAATAAATATTTCCCATACATTATTAAATATTCAATGAATGGAAATATATTAATAATCAATCCCATACAAAAATCATAATACTAATATAAAAATTAAATCTTATAACTATAAACTTATACGATGAAATTAAATAATAAATCTCCCTTACATTAGAATAGATTTATACAGAATTTGGTTTATGATAATACTGAGAAAATGAGAAATAATGAGTGTTTTGAGGAATAGATATTATGTTTTTAAGAGCTAAATAACTGTCTATTTATAACAGTGTTTGGTGTACTGGGTAAGTTTTATTTATTTAATTTTTTTTAAAGTACGTCTCAAAACCATTCTATGATTTGATATATTCAATAATATTTTAAAAATATAATATTTACATATTTTTTTCCTTCTATCTATAATTTTTGTTAAAGTAGTGAGATAAGGAAATTCGAGAATAACAGATGCATAGTTTATTTTCATTTGACTAATTAATTATGGAGGAATAAGATTTTTTTTAAATAACATGGAAAAATAGATTGAAAATATATACATAGTTTATTTTGATGTCATTTTAATTGATTTACAAGATTCTCCATACAAATAAAATTACATGCTTCATCCAAAAGATCAGTGTAAAGATAAATAAAAAATTGAAAAAAACAGTATACAAATAAATGGACTAGAAATAAAAAATCTATTATTCCAAATCAAAAATAAAAACACTATATTATAAGCAGACAATAGAAAAAAATCAAGAAAGAACAGTTGAGGACAGTGAAGGATGGAGAATACAAAAAAGATGAAAACATCACGATTCAACCTGAAAAAAATTGGACACTTAAAACAAGGAAATACAACACCTACCTCGCATAGAGAAATATTGATCTTTGATTGAAACAACTAGATCTAGTTTTCTTTGGAAACCCTAACTAAAATCGAGCCCTAACGATGATACTCAGTCCACACATGAGCCTTTGATCGAACCCTCTACCCAGATCGACTTCAACCTTGACTCCCCAAGCGGCATGATCTGAATCCTAGGATTTAGCTTCTCAAAGCCTCTACAACAAAATGACTTTTAGTCCAAACTAATAATCACACCACACAATACCCTAATTCACGATTCCCCTTTTTATTATGATTCATTTTTCTTTTAATCATTTATATAATTATTTTAATTAGCAATTATTTATTTTTTATTTCACTAACAATATTGTATTATATATATAATGGTATACAAATTATCATAAAATGTATTAACATTAATATAAATTTTAAATATAAAATTTTGATATCATTAATTTACATGACATTATTATTTTTTTATAAATATAAAAGGCCTTAGAATATAATTTATTAAAACAATATTCTATTCTTTATCACAACTATGGTTTCCAAAAGTTTTAAACACTTTTATTTCTTTCAAATCAAAGTATAAATTATTTACATATAACATTATATACTTCGATTATATTCCATTAAATATAATTTTGAAGAGATATTTTAAACAATATTAATTTATTTATGATATAAATGCATTATTTTTATAAATAGTAGTTTATTTAAAAATATTATTATAAAAAATACGAAAATTATAAAACAATTTTTTTGAAAGCATTTTTTTTATTATTTTTAAAAAATAAAACTAGTATTATTAGTTTCTTTTAGTTATAAATTAACAAATTTGTAAAAATATTTATAAAAAAAATCAAGATTATAATTTCTTGGGATGTTACATTCTACCCAAAAGTTTAGATTCTAAAATCCAAACTAGGAAAACCAATGCTGGGAAAACCCCTAAGAAGATGATATCTACAAAAAATAATGTAGATAATAGTCAAAAAAATAAAAAAATATTCAAAACATATGAATAAGAATCATAAAATGTTTTAGATATATTAAGAATAATTTCAGAAGTATACTAAATAGTTTCATAAAGGGGTTAGCTTAGAATGATACTACTGCTGTTGTGGTAGTTATAGATATAAAGGATATGTTTAAGGTATAATATGTGTCTCTTTAAGAATTATAGAATATAATATTATCAGGGATGTTGTCCAGATAAAATAAGTCAAATAATTGTGAGAATATAGATAGTGAATAAATACTCATATGTGATGCCTATCCAAAAAATTTATGATTGTCTTGAAAAGATATATGAAAAATTTGACTATTAAGTTCACTGTGCAAAAAAATATGTAACCATGGTCCCAATCCAACAAGAATTGATTTTTAATGTAAATAACATTCAATGAAAAACCAAGTCTATAAAGTCCCTAATTGTTGGGGTGGAACTAAAGGAATTAAATGGGAGAAATCCATGTATTCAGGATAGTGGATACACATTACACATGATAGGAGATACTAAAATGATAACGAATATTTAAGAACGTGGTGAGGGTGTAGTTAATTTTGTTAAATAATTCTCTCTTAAAATTAAATGCATGAGAACAATAGATATTGAATCAAATAAACTAAAATAAATGGATGTGTAATATTTTAATTGGATTAAACATAAAATGTTTGGTGTAAAATATTTGAGTGGTGATGGAAATTAGGTTATATTTATAAGAAACACAATCGTCTTGAAGTGGATAATGTATGGAAGAAGTGAAATAACAAGTAGTAACTTATTTTATATCAAATTCTTAATGAATTTTTTCCACTATAGTTTAAAATATGAGAACAAAATGTTCTATATAAGGTTATAGTATATTTTTTATAGAACATTGAGAAAAAATTTCAATGGTATTTATGGTGAAATACTTTTTTATCTCAAAATTAAAAGGGGATAAATTAAGAATTAGAAATGGGTAGAATAATTGAAATATTTTATAAAAGTGTGGAATTCATACCATTAATCCCCTTGAGTTGATACATTAAAATCTATAAAGACCCACGAGACAAAATTCTACTCATGGTGATTCTTATTTATTCAAAATACTATATTATTATTCCATAATTGGTAATTTTATGTTTATTAAACATAAATTTGAGGTCGTGGATGTGCTAAAATCTTCTGAAGAAAGATTAAAATGTACTAGGGTGCACATTAAGAAATTAATATTTGAAAATAGAAAAGAGTTTACAAGAATATAATTTGAGGTTTACCTTAAAAAACATCATATTAAATAGTAATATAACACTCTATAATATCAAAATGAAATGGAGTTACTAAAAGGAAGAATGGGGTTTTGGTTGGATTTGGTAAAACAGTGTTGTTAGAAAATAATCTCTAAAAATTTTATTATACTGATTTTATTTTAAAAACATTATATATTCAAAATAGATGTATGTTGATGCCCAAATCCAACACTACTTTCTACGAGTTTTGGTTCAATATAAATCCCACAGAGGACTAAATTAGGGTATTTGGTATTCATTTCACGATTATGTTTTCAAATGAAAATATGGGTATGTTTGATGAGATAAAATAATGTGGTCATTGTTTGGGATATCTATTAAGTTGAATTATGTAATGATACTGAATGAAAATTATTCGCAAAGTTGTTTACTATTATGATGTAAATATAATTGGAAATAAACTGATAATTGACGTTCTATAAGTAACAGATTTTTAGTTTTATTCTCATGACATTGAGAAATATTTAGAGAAAGAAATAGCTTAAAAATATTCTTTAGTATGATAAAATATACTCATAAGAGTCTAGTATAAAAGAAAAAGCTACTATGAATGAAATAAATATTTAAAAAATACTAAAGAAGCATGAGGAGGATAAAAATATCACTGGGAATCTAAAGGATCATTTACAAACTAGAGGAAGACAAAGGCGTGAAAACCAAAATTATATAATCTTTTATATAGAACCATAATTGGTTGATGAATCTGTCAAGCATGAAGAGTGAATTAAATATATTAATTAAGAGATTAGAAAAAAAATAATGATACTTAGGGATTTGGTTCTTTAATCAAATAATAAGAATATTGTTTGAATTAAGTGTGTAGTTAGAAACAAATTAAACGATAGAGGGTAATTAAAAAGGATAAATGCTAGACATTATTTCAAGCTATTCTCTCAAGTAGAAGGTTTTTATTTTTAAGATATATTTTCTCCTATTTCATGATTGGAGGATATCTAAGTGTTCATTTAAATTATAGATTATAGGTAGTTAAAAATTTAATATAAAGATGCTAAATCCATCATCATAAATTGTGCTCTTGGGGAAGAGGTATATATTGAGCTACCTGAAGGCATATTTATTAAATATTATAGATCAATGTTTTGAAAATTAAATATGTCCCTATATGGGGTAACATAGACACCAATAACCGTGTATTTGAGGTTGGAAAATAGATTTAATTCTATTAATTTCTCTAATGTAAAATTGGAATTGAATATGTTTTTAAAGGAAACAAAAGTAGAGAATATCATTTTCTTTATGATGATGAAGTCCCTTTTATATTAGATTAAGAGAGTTTATGTAATGAATTTTGTAAATAGATGAAGAAATTATTTTTATATATCCATTCCTGGAAAGATAAGATGCATTTTGGGATTAAATGTGAGGAAAGAAGAAAATTTTATCTTATTTTATGAATAGAAATATTCCTAATAATTACTAATTAATTTTATAAGGAAGATTCTTAGAAAATGTCTACACCAATAAAAGTTAGATTAAAATTTTTGATGGATGAAATAGTTGAATGTGTAAATTATATTGGGATAATAAAATTTATTGGAATCATACTCTATCAATCATCTTCTAGACCTTCCATTTTTTACAATAATTTTATGTTTTAGGTATCAAAGTGATCCTAATGAATCACACTTAATGGTTTATATGAGATTCCAAAAATATGTCAAAGGGACATTGATATTTAGAGTACTATAAAGGAAATGAGAACACTTGAATCAATCTAGATTCTCTAATATAGCATGAGAAGGTAGTTATGATGATAAAAAATCCACCAGTGGGGGATTATTTTTATTTTAAAGGGTCTGTGTGAGTTGGAAACTTAATAAACATAAACAACTAACACCAAATACAATAGTGGCTAAATACATTGATTCTAATAGTTCTTATACTTAGATGATATTGATAAAGATGTATCAGAAATATTTTAGGGTGAAGATTGAAATACATCTGAATATTTAATGTGATAATCAAAATGAAATTGATTTTTCTAAATACCCCATGATACACATAACATTCAAGTACATAGAAATAATCTCTCTTCCCATAGTGATATAAAATTATAAATTTTTACTAATAAAGACAAAATATCTAAGATTTTCACCAGGTGATTTCATGTAGAACTATTTGAGATACTCTAGATATACATGAATTCTCATCACCTCCATATCTCTTAAGAGACACTGTGACGTTCCCCCATGTATCTTTGGATTTTATTGTTAATATGGGAGAAAATTTTCAAAACTCTCTTCAATGAAGGCAGGCTTTCTATTTATATCACATGAATCCAATATATATTTTTATTGTAAAAATAGGGATAAAATTTAAATGGTGAGTGATCTTATTATGGGGGACAATATCTTATCACTTGGAAAATATTGTTCATGTCACCAAGTGATTGATTTCTCTTAAGAAAACTATTCAAACATATGGTATGGTGTTGAAATTTTTGTAACATGATGATATCTATGATTTTTTATCTCTTGAATGAGAATATAAGTTTTATTAAATAGTTTTCTTAGAATAAAACAAAAAAATGGATATTTAAGTTACCTTGGAGTTGTTGAAGAAGTTTTATTTGGTTTGAATCATGAGATAAGATGTTTGAAAATATTATTGACATATTTTTGAGTTCATTATAGTTCGATGTAAATGAGTATTAATTAATTCTATGATTATATAGAATTATATACAATGTTAGAATATAACAATTTAACATGACACTCTTATATGTATATTACTCATCACATCCGCATATGTGTCATTAACTCCTTCTATGAGTGATTTTGAGTGATATTGATATGTGAATGCCACATTTTGATTAATATACATGTTATTTTAGAGCTGTGTATGGGTAATTTTTTCCCAACATTGAATTCACTATTAACTTTATACATGTTATATTTGCAACACCCTGAAATATTTAAAAAGAAACTATGTTCCATAGCATATACGACATGAAACCCCAAGCCTAAACCAACCATGAAATATTATTACTTAAACATGGTTGTTATAGACTAGATGATAAATTCGTATCCATGAATAGTAATTATGAATTTATGAAATATCTATAAATTTCCAACTAAATATAAATTTATTGAAAACCGATTCGTAAATAATCACTCACTTGTTTTCAAATTGATTTTATCCTTTCAAAATACGTTTTCTTCAAAAATAATATTATTTATTTTTATGAGAAAATATTATAATTAATTTATGGATATTTTTAAAATTTTATTTGATAAAAATTATATCATTTTTGAAATATTTATGTCAAAATTATCATATGATTCATTTTTTAATTTTTTCAAAAAATACTTATTTTTCAGTTAATTGTTAAAATAACATTTTTTATAAAATTTTCATTTAATTTCACTGAAAAATACCCATAATATTTTTAATTTGACAATAAATTAATACAATACTTATTTATTTATAAATAATAAAATTAATTTCCAAATAATCAACATTATACATGATCTTGGTATAGAAATATTTTTCGAGATAACTGATATTTTCTTCTTCTTCAGAAAACCGTATTTCATCGTGCTTTACTAGATACATATAAAATATATTTCTACAACTTATAAAGATTTAATGATGTAAAACGGTTTGAATATTTATAATTAGACAAAATTAATATTATTTAATAAGGTCATCTTAATTTTTTGTCATAATGAATATTAAACACAAAGAACATTCATCACCACAGTAAAATATTAAATTGGGTTAACATAGGTTGATAAATTGATAACCCATCATTTTCAATATAAAATATTATTATATTAAGGTATTTAATCAATTATCTCCTTGTAAATTTTTTTATGAGACTCTTCCATGGATGTGACCTATATAATTTTTTAAGTAAATAAAATGATAAAATTTAACCCTCTTGATTTTAAATATATATTATATGTTACCAAAGATAAAAAATAAACTAATGAATTAATATTAATTATTATTTTGAAGATAATTAATGTATCAAAGTTATGGAAATATATTTATATTTTTAGTAATCATATGATTTACTATAAAATCTTACGCATTACCGACCTAGTATTTATTTAATTAAAAGTTAAATAAAATAAATGATTTTAAAAATATTAAAAGTAATGAAATTTGAATGAATTATTTTTACACAAAATTTTCAGATAATTATAACATATTTGGGGTGTATAGATGTTTTATATTCAAATTCCATATTTTTATTTTTGTTTTTACAGTAAAGCTAAATGTATGGGGTCAAAATTGACATTAATGAGGTTTTATAAAAGGTAATGTTTTATTAAAAGGTTTTAAATACATAAAAACCATTTCATAATCCAAGTAAGTGGAAAATGGATTATAATATCAACTCTGACCTTTTTTTTGAAATTATTTCTTTTTAGAGAAGCTTTCATTACCCCTAAAGAGCAAAAACATTAGTGTGACGGTAATTATCAATTAGGGTAAAGATGAGTTAAAAGAAAAAGATAAGGTTGTAAAATTCCCTAAAATTGTTAAAAGAAATTTGTGAATATATTTAGAATTATATTCATCTTATATTATAATATAATCAATTTTGATCCATTTTAATATTAGTGTTAATTTATATTAGTTTAATACTATAACCAATTCCAAAGGTGCTCCTCCCCTTATATTTAAAAGACACCTCTTGTCCTCATTTTTTTCTCAAATGAAAAACTTTTTAGATTTTAAAATACCAACCCAAATACCTTAATTAAATCCATACACATTTCTTTATTCCTTGGTTTGATCAAAAAACAGACCTAGGAATGATTTTGATGTAAACTTAAAGATATAGTACAAAGAAGAGGTATAGTTATTAACTAAGATTTTTTTGTTTTGTTTCTTATTATACCTCTATAACATCTTATTAAACCATGATTAAATAAAAAAAAATATTAAATATAATCATATTTCAATATGATAATTTCATAACCTTTATCCCTCCCATATTTCATCAAATAAGAAAGTAAACCCTCATTTTTTTGTATGGCAGACTACCGCCTCACCAACTGAGGAAATTTTTTTTCCATCACCTCTTCTTAAAAATTGTTTTAATGAAGGATTTAATATATATATATATATATATTATATTCATGAAATATTTATAATTCTGAATATATAATATTTAATTTAATTTATTACCATTCCATTCACTAAAAAAATAATGACGTTCAGGAGTACTTGTGGACTTCCACCTTCACAAAACTACGTGATTTATTTTTCATCACCACATTACATGGTTGATATATATAAGAATATTTAAATGAAATAACATGGTATTTATGTTATTATGATGATTATTTAATTATTAAATAATACTTATTTTCTTTCCATAATGATTTTTGAGAAAATGGAACAGTCTCTATGATTGTGACATATTTTATTTTTCATAACCATATTTCATGGTTGGGCATAAAATTATAATTTATGAATAAAATTATATTTATTTCATGGTTATTATTTATTAGTTTATTTAATAAGGAATACTGTTTCCATGGGAAACCAATCAATGTCGTCTTGGACATATATACTGAATATCATCAAAAGTATGATGTGAACTTATTTGATTATGTAAATTAAATATAAAATGGTAATAAATAAAATAAAAAAGATTAATAAACCTGAAAAATGGCTATAAGAATTTACATAATTTTCATAAGTTTAGTATTCATGAAGATAATGAACATACATGATGAGTCAAACTCAAGGTAACAAACATTATTTAAAAAATGTATTATATAAAATTTTTCCATTAAACATTTCTTCTTCAATTTACACGTTCTTCTAAATTTTTGAAGGAAATTTATATACTCAAATATATTAAAATGTAAATTTTTATCGTATTTAAATTTATTTAGAATTTTTTCAAAAAAAGAATCTTTTTATGATTTTACATATGGGACTCTTTACTTCAAACACCACAATTTAAATATTTTAAACATTTCGTTTCAATATATTTTTATTCAATGACTATACACTAGTGAAAATATAATTTTTCTTATATTTTTAACATAATTTATTACTTGAAATTATTTTTTAGAATTTGGTAAAAAATATTTTAATGTCAGTTAATAAAAATATATTCCTTAAATAGATTTATTTATATGTTTTTCATGTCAGTTATTAAATAAATGACATGGAAAATGGTTGAGAAATGATTTTACATATCAGGGTTTCAAAACAACCAATGAATAAAACTATTTCTAAGTCAGTTACATGATAAAAGACCTAAAAAACAAATAATGTATTTATTTTTCTTGTTGGTTATCACATAACTGACATGAAAAATAATTTTCTATGTTGATTGTTTGGTAAACCAATGAGGAAAATGATTATAAAATATTTTTCATGGAAATTATAAAATATACAATGTAATTTGTTTTTAAAATCAAAATTCATTTATACCCTCCCCAGAAGCATTACAAATGAATAAAAAAAGAAACAACATCAAAACACAAGAATAAAAACACAAGAAAAAACACAAGAAAAAACACATAGAATTTGAATTTTCATGTGTATAATGTTTACTACAAATAAACTAAAATTCAATCAAACTTTTGAAATGATTTACCCATTAGACTTGTAAACATATCATCTATTTTCTAGTGTAAGGTTGAGGGTTATCAAAATAAATAAATTTTCAAAATATTTATGAAATATTCTAAATGAAACTAATGAAATAATAAAGAAAACATTATAAATACGTTTAACTTTACATAACATCGTAACTATCCCACATGAAATTATTTCGTGCATAAATCTTAAAACATAATATCAAAATTCTTTCACTCCTTCTTCTTTTTGAGAATTAAATTCAAAATAAATTTTCAATTAATAATAATGTTTTTGTATACTTTATAAAAAAACTAATAATTTTAAAGGAAAATAAACTTTTCTACTACATATTTTTTATTGGATCTCTTGTTTCTTGTTGTCTCTCTATTGAAATATCATGCTGTATTTGAAAATAATATGAATAAAATAAATTTAAATTTCATTATAATATAAAAAACTAATAACATATTAATACTTACGTGTTCAATATAATCTTAAAATTTTTTCACACTTCACTATAGATATTGAATATATAGTATAGTGTCTTCTTCCTTGGTCATAAAACACCCAAATTCCAATGGCCACTAATATATCAGAAAATTTAAGGAGATTGGTTATTTTATTAAGATATATAAAACAATTTAATTGATATATGATTAATAATCTTGAAGACAAGGAAATTTTCAATAGTGAATAATTTCATTATACTAAAATCATTCATTAATATAAACAATTATTTATGAATAATGCATTATGTTTTCTATAGGTTAAATAAACCAAGGGTCCATAAATCCATATACTTTTTCCTTATAATAATTCTAAAAAATTGTATAAAGATACATAATACGCAAAAAAATTACTATATATTTTCAATTAATTAAACGTACAGAAATATTTTTGTTAATCGACTAATCAAGAAAAAACAGGGATCATGTTAAAGCCCAACTAATATCCATTTACAAGTTACATGATATCATTTTTCAAAATCAGTTTTTTTATTGCGTGACTAAAAACATCATCTTGCTCTGGAATATCTTAAGAATCCAATAGAAAATTTGAATATGTTGGCAATTTATCATGACTAGTGTGATTTGTATCTGAAGTCAAAAAACTTTATATTTTTTGTTGTCTATATAATACTTCCTTACCTTTAAAGTATTCTTGTAAAAAAATAGATAAAAATATAAGCTATAATTTTTTTTAAAAAATAGATAAAAAATAAAATAAAAGATATAATATACACATAACTCTATACTAATTTCTCAAACTTGTCGAGATGGAAAAACTAAAAAATGGATGATATGTTGTACAACTATACTCACATCAACTGTAAAAAATGGTATTCTTACTGATCTATCTATAATATCCTATACAATGACCCTATGATTCTTTATCTATATCTACTGAATATGAATGGCATCTCTATGATGACATATCATCCTTTATGAGAAAATATGATGACGGGGATCATTATCATATAACTCAAAATATATCGGAAGATAAAAAGGAGGGGTGTATGAGTAAGATAAATAGGGATAATGGGGTTTACAGGTAGAAGTGTATGAGTATGATAAGTATTAGTGAGATCAAATTTAGGAGTTAGAGGAGTGAGATCTACTGGCATAGGTGGAGGAGTGAGACTAGTTGTCTGAAACTATCATGACATGTCTGAAAAAATTGACACACCGAATCTCTAATTCTATCCTCCTCCATCACACTAATATCATAAGGTTCAACTTCCAATTATTCTATTTTTTAAAAAACATCCTCCATTTAAGATGCATTAGAATGTGGAAACACTTATTTTACTAATAAACATGTTGGGTATCCCCGTACATGACCTAGGTGTTAAGTATTTCCCAATGTTATAACAAAAATACCCTTCCTACCCTCAGATATTAACACCCTATGTGGTCTCTAATATTTAACATAATCATATATAGAATATTTTAAGAATACAAAATTAATCATAATATATAAAGAATTGATTTAACATAAATAAATAAATAATGTTAATATCTTATAATGCTATCTTATACAACCCATGTATCTTTAGAAAGATAATTTCCATTTTTACTCATTCGAGCCCTATTAAAATATTCATGTCAAATAGGGGGGACATATGGGAATCCAATGCAGAGCCTGAGGACTCAACTCTCAGTTTTTGTTTTCATCTATAATGTTATCTTACAATAATTTCTACCATACCCAAGATAATATATAATGCTATACATTTCTAGATTATATCTCTTGATGAGATAACTAGGATTTATATAAATCAAGAATTATGAAATTATTGATATAATCATTAACATAAAAAATATAAAAAAGGTAACACTACACCATCAAAAAATGCTTCCCTTTGTAATTTAATCCATGTATCTTCAACTTTAAATTGGAATATATGACATGTGTAAAGAGTTTTTCTTTCCCCAAAAAATGAAATCTAATGTGATGGTTGATTTAAAATCCTTCCATCACCTAGAATCCAATTATAAACATTTCCTCTTGATTCCCTAGGTATCAAGTATATCATATGTCATCTAATAACAAGGCAGAAACCATATTTTACAATAAACATTTATTGATGAGTAAACTAATAAAAAATGAGCATACCAAAATGGTCTCCCATAATTGAGATATTCCAACTTTTTCAAAACTTCTCCAATCATTAATCAAAATAATAATTTTTCATTTATCCTAAACTAAAATTGAACTCTTAAATTATTTTGAATTTTTACCTCTTGGAATATCAATATCATCATAGTATATTGGTATCCTCTGGTCTGGGGTATGAATAACAAATTATTCTAGTAAATGTGTGGATCCATTTTTACAAACCCTTGAAATATTTTCCCCTATAGAGGTAGATGTCTCTTATAAAGAAGAATGTGGAGGAACATTGAAATGAGAATGTGTAAGTTCCTCCTTCGAGTTAAGTGCATTATCCTCTATAGAAGTCTGTGTTGGATCAAATGTTTGATCAATCATGATTTAAAAAATAAAAGTAACAAATAATTAGTACACAAATATACATATCAAACTATTACACACACTTATAAATAAAAAAATGAAATACTATTAAAGTAAAACTATACCACAATAAACATAGTTTTATTTATATTTTTTATAGATAAATAAAATTATAACAACATTAATGAGAGATTAAACGACATTAATGAATGAAAAAATGTCCAAAAATGGTGTTTGAAGATTAAAAATCCTGCAATGTATTTCAAAATCCTCACACCAAAAAATATTCTCTAAATATTTGAAAAATGATCCAAAAAAATTAAACTAAACTAACCTCATTTTTATTCATATTTGATAGAGTAGTGAACTAGAATTGTAACTACATTAATTGGATATGAAAAGATAAAAAATAAATAAGACAAATCCCAAAATGGTGTATGAGTAGTAAAAATTATCCAACCTAATGAATTATTTTTCACACAACAAATAATGTCTTTTGAATATACTCTTTTATACAATTTTATTTGTTTTTTTAATATATTGTATTTAAATTTTTTTTCTTCATAAAATCAATAAATAGTTATGTTACTTAATTATAAACATGTAAAACTAAAAAAACTAGACAAATATAAAAAAATTAACTTATTAGTTACAAAATATGTTTTAAAATGAAAATAAATCTAAAATATCTATAATTTTATAAAATTTTAAAAATTAGACTAGAAATAAACATATGGTAGCTCTAATATTAAGAAGGTATTAAAGGATTATTTTTGCATATTCCCTTTACATGATCATTTCGTATGGAACAAAACATGTATACAACATGCTCATCAATATTATTAGTTAATCATTCCATGGAAGTAGGGATGTAACATAAATCAATATCTTTATAAAGTTTAATATCATCAATGTACTATTTATTTCATTGTCAAACAATAGACCATTTCAAATAAGATTGATCAAACACATAGAATTTTTAAAATGTTTACAATATAAAAATAAATAGTCATGTATTCCAATCTATTCATATTTACAAATGTCATTCCATGTTCATTATGTCTGAAACTGTTGTTATTGATAAATCATTTGAATTTAATCACTAGAATATGAAATTTAATATAATCAACCTACTATATTTCTTCAATTGATCCATAATATAAACATTATCCATATAATTGATTTTTGTCTTTGAGACTTGAAAAATGCTTTTCTTTAGTGAACACAAATACACAACTATTCTAAACTACACTTTTGTTGTCCTGGTCATTCATATGAAATGTATCTCCACTAATGTTGTACCTGGAAAATGTTATCAAATTTAAAAATTGAAAACCCACTAAAAATTTCAAATTTATGATGCACATGATGTCACGACCCGTCCTCGGGGCCCGTGCCGTGACTACCCCAAGCCCGCCTTCCATAGGCCAGGGGCTGGCGACTAGCACCAAAGGCGAAAATCCCGTTAACCGGGAAGGCATTGCATTTATAAAAGTAAACAAAACACCAAAGAGTAAAAGAGGAAGCAAAACACTAAGTACAAAAGAAAGTACTGAAAAGTAAATGGGCCAAAATACAAACCCAACTGAAAGTGCGGCTACAACTGAACGAAAGTATAACAGAAAAAGGAAAACAGCTGGAAGAAGGAAGCAGCTCATGGGTCGTCCTCCTCGGATCCTACCTGAAGGGTAGGTACAGATAGCCTCCTCAATGCTATCACCAGTCAACCTCCTCCGTGTGTCGTCTCTCCGTGAATTCCTCCTCCAGATACTGACTCATCGTGTAGTCCACCTCTGGGTACTGGCTCATCGTGTAGTCCACCTCCGGGTACCGTCCAGTCCCCGAACACTCGACCTCTATCAGCACTGCCCGTCGTCTGCAACCAACATAATGAGGTGCAGGCATAGCTCGTGCAGGGGTGGGTATAACGATACTTAGTATGGACCCCGATACCCTCAAGGTCTCACTAAAACCAACAAGGATAACCACAAAGATGATCTCAACATATAACCTCTAGTTAGGTATATGCCCATACATATACCTAAGTTATCAAGTAACCCATCTCAATCATGAGGAAACACGAGGATCATGAAATCAATCGATAACCACTACCCAGGTATATGCCCATATATATACCTAAGTTATCAAGTAACCCATCTCTATCATGAGGTAAACACAAAGGTCAAAAGTCTCAGCTCAAACCAGGATTTTCGTTATCGAAAACGTAACTGCTGAAGAGCCCCGTCTCTGGAGTGTACAGTGGTCCTGTCACGACTCCGAGGTACTGCTCAGTAACCTAATACTGCTGAGGTACTCCTCCTGTCAAGTATCGCGGGTCTGCGGACAACTACCGGGTGCTCCGTCCGCTAAGGGTTTGTTGCCAAATACAGGGCGCTTCTCCTAATAGCCTAAAGAGGTACTCCTCCTGTCGAGCACCGCGGGTCTGCGGCCAACTACCGGGCGCTCCGTCCGCCGTGGGTCTGTCGCCAAATACCGGGCGCTCCGTCCACTGGTCATGTCGACTCACTCCAAGTCGAGTCAGTCAAGCAGTCGTCAGGTTTTAGCCGGCTACACGGTCTCCGTACTCTGCATGCTCGTCTCCGGGAGGGTCCGCTCCACGAGCTACTGGTCAAAACTCCAAGTATCTCAAATTCCCACGAAGAAGTATCTCAAAGGACCACCACGTCATAGAGGTCTCAACGCAACAGACGGCGCGTCAATTGGACGCCCGGTCTGTGAGTTATTAGCCATTTCGTCCCAGGGGCCAGGTTGGTTTCATGTGCGAACCAATCCGTCCCTAACTCAACTATACCCCGAACACTCATAGGGTATACTCATAAGGACTGTTTCTCAACGTGATCACCAACGCCGCTGACGGTTCGTCGAACGGACGTCTGGTCTGAATGATATCAGCTTTTCCGTTCCTGGGGCCCGATTGGATTTCAGGTACAATCCAACCCGGCCACTATCCAACAACAACCAAATCTCGGGCGAAGTATGCCAAAAGTTCCATCTCATCAAGACGAAAACAACGAGACAGACGGCGCGTCAATCGGACGCCCGGTCTGTGAGTTATTGGCTTTCTCGTTCCAGGGGCCCGGTTGGTTTCATGAGCGAACCAACCCGACCGCACTCCGACGACATCCAAACCTCGAGCAGAGTAATCCAAAATATCCGCCTCACTAAGAGAAACTCAACAAAGTCTACGGCACGTCAATCGGACATCCGAAGCTCAAGATATGAGTGTTTCCGCTCCGAGGGCCCGGTTGGTTTCGTGTATGAACCAACCCGGTCGAACTCAAATAATCCGAAACCTTGATTGCAATATACCGAAACGACCGTCTCATTCCAAGGATCGCTATGCAACTGACGGTGCATAGGTCGGAGGTACATAGCCTAGGATTTGGGCGTTTGAACCAACTCAGTCCGAAAATAGGGGGTCTGGGCCCGGCCCGGCCCGACCCAGTACCCCCTGGGTCGGCCGAACCGGGTCGACCCGGCCCGGGCGGCGGGGCGGCCAGCGCGGCAGCACGGCCCGCGCGGCCAGCATGCCGCGTGAGCGCGCCTAAGGGAGGGGCTCCTCCCCTCTTAAATTAAAATGGCGGCCCCCTTTAAGGGGCCACGCCATATGCAACCCGGGAGGTGTAACCCCCCGGCTTTTCTCCTATAACGGCTGGCTAGTGCAGGGCCGAACGGTTTCTTGTCGCGGGACCCCGCGGTCCCGCGCCTTACAGCGCCGGCGGCCGGGGTTCCGGCCGCCTCCTTCGTGTTCTCCAGCAGTTGGTTTTTCTGGCCGCCACTTCCAGGATGGCTGCAAATTCGTCCGGTGCGGCGTGACGACGCCGCGTCCTTCCAGCGTGGCCCGACTCCAGTCGCGGCCTCGTTCATACCCTCAACGCGGTGCGACGGCGTCGCGTTTCTTCATCATGGCCCGCATCGTTCACGTCTCCTTTTGCTCAAGCGTGGTGCAACGATGCAATACCGTCTTTGCTAATCAAAACCGAAGAAAAGAAAAGGGGGGAGGGGTATCAGCCGTGTTTGTGCAGACCGATTCCCTCCCGTTATTTCGATAGAAGTTGGCGTAAAACGTTTAACCTTCACAATTTTTTATTTAAATAAAAATTGGAACATGGTCGACAGATTTATCTTTCACAATCGAAGGAAAGAATCACCAACTTAAAATAGTCGAACCCCTACCTTGGGTATAAGCCGATCGGAAGGAGGCGTCATCGTTCGAGGTTCGTCGCGGTATGGCGTCGCGAGGATGACGACGTCGAAGGTGGACGTCGGCGTTCATCCGACTCGAGGTAAGGCGAAGCCGTTGTCACTCGCTACCTGATTCCGCTTCCGAGCATGTTCATCGATCCGTTGACGATGAAGGGGAAGAAGAAGATCCGTTGAAGAGTCTCGCCGCGGAAGGGGAAAATTTCCGTGGAAGGAAAATGGGTGTTCTTCGTCAGAGGTGGCACGTTCTTCGCGTTCTTCGCGATGGAGGAGGAGGAGAGGAAAACTCAGTGCAACGCTTGCCAACCCAAAAATAAAATGAGGCTAAGGCCTTATTTTATTGCTTTCCTCCAACGATTACAAAATTCAAATGACGTAACCCTCACAATTAATTTCAAAGAATTAATTGTAAAACTTAACTGCCCAATTAAATAGAGGCATTAAGAAATTAAGGAAACACATCGGTTGACTTCGTTTAATAGGGGGTGCGGGTGCGTTACTTAAGAAGAAAAGAAACGGTGGGGCTCGTGTGGGTCCCACCTCACAAATATCCTACCAAGTGGGTAGGATATTTTTAATTGAACCCTATCCGCTTCAACCCAGCTTAAGTAGCTTAAAGTGTTCTTTAAGCGGCTTTAAGTGAAATGAAATAAAATTGTCGTACAACTTTATTTAATTTCATAACATAAACCCCAAAAAATTAAAAAGCACAACCGAGCAAACGCAACTCTGAAAGAGGAGTTTCTAAGCAAAAACTGGCACTACGATTCTATCGGTGCCCTTGGAATTCGATTTCGAGTAACGGTTCAAAAGATAGGAATTCCCGCTCGTTCGTTCACTGAATGTACCCAAGCCAAACTCCAGAAATTGATTCCGGGCACACCGGGCCTCAGAATTAGGCACCTTCAGAAACTACGTTCTTGTAATATTCCAAAGAAAATTAAGAAAAAAAAATTTTCCTTGAAATTTTCGGGTCTTTACATTACTCCCACCTCAGGACTTTACGTCCCCGTAAATCTTCAACACAAACTAGGGATACAAAAACGTAACTGAGCACGCATTCGAGCCTTCCGCTCCCATGTGCTTACCTGGAGGTTCCGTACTGCCAAAGAAAGCGCACCCAAGGAATTGATCGTCCTCGTAGGATCCGCTCCTGTCGATCCTCGATCCCCACTAGAACCTCCGTGAAAGTAACCCCATCGCCATTGTCCTGCTCCTCATGGTTGATGATATGCGAAGGGTCGAGCACATATCTCCTCAGTTGAGATACGTGGAAGTAGTCGTGCACCTGGTGCAACTGAGGTGGATGGGTCAAGCGGTAAACCACCCCACCTACCCAGCTGAGGACCTAGAAAGGTCCATTGAACCTCGGAGATAACTTGCCGCCTTGACCACATCTCCGTAAACCTTGTCGAGGTGATACCCGTATAAGGACGAGATCATCATCCTCGAACTCTAGAGGCCTCCAAGTCCTATCAGCATAAGGCTTCTGTCGGCCCTGTGCTGTCCTCATCTTCTCTTGGATGACCTGGGCCTTCTCTAGTCTCAAAAAAGATGCTATGATTTCTTATTTGCTGATAAGAGAAATCCGGTCTCATCCCCTGGATGAACCACATTCATTGCCTAATATAGTCAATCCTGACATGAATGATGCATTCATGCCATGGATGACATCATAAGGCCTCGATGTAACTACCCAGAGATCCAACTGTCACTCTCGCCTCCAAGGGTCGAGTCACACTGTCTGCATTAGTGTGAGGTCACTAGGTCTCCTCCAGTAGAAATCTCGAAAGTGAGGGTCAATTCAACAGTATTAACCGGGAACACTCAGTATCAACCAAACAAAAAGGACAGGAAAGGAAACTTAACAAAGATAAGTGTCTTTTCATTATTGCTACTCATAGTAAAAAGACACGAATTTAACAACAACAAAACTAGAAGAAACAAGATCAATAGCCTCCAGGTCTGGAGCTAGTCTCTCTCCTGTCCATCTGCCTCTGGAGCTCCATGACCATAGGTCTCAGCTGCCTGAAGCTGAGCTCTCCCATGTCCTCCTGTCCCCTACAGACGGTGTGGGCCTCCTTGTGGTGGGGGTGGCAACACCCTGAAGCGTTGTCCACCTCCAGCTGCACGACCTGCTCCTCTTCCAAGGCCGCCTACTCCTTGCGGTCTGCCCTGATCGAACTTCTTCTTGGGAGGTTCTTCATTTAACTGCTGGTCATCTACATGGCGGGTCGGACAGTCACATTCCATGTGACCAATGTCGCCACAGGAGTAACATTGTCCACTTTCGGCACGTCTGGATCTGACTCCACCCCGGTTTCCCCGCACAACTGAACCTGAGTCATGCAGTCGGCCACCGGTAGGTCTGGTCCTCTTGGACCTCTGCATCATCTGTCTACTGCCTGCTGTAGAAGACTCTACCGCAAGCAGGCTAGTGGTGGGTCCTGCTACTGGAGACTACTCAGCAAGGAAACTCTCCACTAAGAGGGCTCTCTCCAACACCCATGTCTACGTCGGAATGCTGTGAGAAACAAATAAGCTCTAATATCTCACCTGATCCCTTGCTCGAAGGTTCGGGCCCTGAAGAACGTGTCCTGTACCATATCTGTGGAGTACCGTGAGAGGTCTGTGAACCTCGCTGAATATTTTCCCTCTGTCATGTTGCCCTGCCGCAGCTGAAGTAGCTCTTTTATACGCACCGCTCGAAGGGTGGCTTGTACAAACTCTGCCCGGAACAGGCTCTTGAATTCTGCCCAAAGAAGTGTCACCTTGTCATGCATCTGGAGCATCAGGCTCCACCATCTACCTGCTGCTGCCTGAAGAAGGCTGGTAGCAAGGATCACCATGAAGTATACCGGCGTCCCCACTAGCCTGAAGACTCTCACCACAGCCTCCAGCCAATCCTCAGCCGCCTGCGGGTCCGTCCCTCCATGGAACCTGGGTGGCCTCTCGCGCCGGAACTCGTGCAGTGCGCTCAAGCGACGTGCACCCTCTACTGCGGGGGATGGTGGCATCGGTGGCCCAACGGGTAGTAGTACCGCTGGTGCCTCCACTGGTGCCTCAACTGGGATAGGGCCCTGTACTGAGGCCACATAGCTCGGCGGGCTGTCAGTACGTACCACTCTCGGGGCTCTAGCTGGGCGTCCGCGGGGAGGTATCCTGAAAGAAACAAACATGACATGGTCAAACAATTATACCTGGTGAGCTGACATGGTTTCAGCTTATATTAAAAAAAACTTATGGAAACACACACGCAATCTGTGTTTTCGTGCAGAATGTCGGAAATCAGTTGTCAGGGTCCTGGTGTATGGATATGTCGGCCGCCTGCACCAACACAGGACTCCCTGAACTGAAAACCACACTCAGTACTCTTAACACTATTGCTTCACAGAAAGAAAGATCAGAGTTCAGAGTTCTGTGGTAGAACCGACTCCTTTGATACCAATTTGTCATGACCCGTCCTCGGGGCCCATTCTGTGACTACCCCAAGCCCGCCATCCATAGGCCAGGGGCTGGCGACTAACACCAAAGGGGAAAATCCCGATAACCGGGAAGGCATTGCCTTTATAAAAGTAAACAAAACACCAAAGAGTACAAGCGGAAGCAAAACATTAAGTACAAAAGAAAGTACTGAAAAGAAAATGGGCCAGAATACAAACCCAACTAAAAGTGCGGCTACAACTGAACGAAATTTCTACAGAAAAAGGAAAACAGCTGGAAGAAGGAAGCAGCTCCTGGGTCGTCCTCCTCAGATCCTACCTGAAGGGTAGGTACAGATAGCCTCCTCAACACTCTCACCCGTCAACCTCATCCATGTGTCGTCTCTCCATGAATTCCTCCTCCAGATACTGAATCATCGTGTAGTCCACCTCCGGGTACTGGCTCGTCGTGTAGTCCACCTCCGGGTACCGTCCAGTCCTCGAGCACTCAACCTCTGTTAGCACTACCCGTCGTCTGCAACCAACACAACAAGGTGCGGGCATAGCCCATGCAGGGGTGAGTATAATGATAATCAGTATGGACCCCGAGACCCTCAAGGTCTCACTAAGACCAACAAGGATAACCACAAAGAAGATCTCAACATATAAACTCTACTTAGGTATATGCCCATACATATACCTAAGTTATCAAGTAACCCATCTCAATCATGAGGAAACACAATAATCATGAAATCAATGGATAAACACTACCCAGGTATATGCCCATACATATACCTAAGTTATCAAGTGACCCATCTCAATCATGAGGTAAACACAAAGGTCGAAAGTCTCAGCTCAAACCAGGATTTTCGTTATCGAAAACGTAACTGCTGAAGAGCCCCATCTATGGAGTGTACAGTGGTCCTGTCACGACTCTGAGGTACTTCTCACTAACCTAAGACTGCTGAGGTACTCCTACTGTCGAGTATCGCGGGTCGGCGGCCAACTACTAGGTACTCTGTCCGCTGAGGGTCTGTCGCCAAATACCGGGCGCTTCCCCTAATAGCCTACAGAGGTACTCCTCCTGTCGAGTACCGCGGGTCTGCGGCCAACTACCGGGCGCTCCGTCCACCGTGGGTCTGTCCCCAAATACCGGGCACTCCGTCCACTGGGGTAGTCGACTCACTCCAAGTCGAGTTGGTCAAGCTGTCGTCTGGTTTCAGCCGGCTACACGGTCTTTGTACTCCGCACGCTCATCTCCAGGAGGCTCCGCTCCATGAGCTACTGTTCAAAACTCGAAGTATCTCAAAGTCCCACGATGAAGTATCTCAAAGTACCACCTCGTCATAGGGGTCTCAATGCAACAGATGGCGCGCCAATCGGACGCTCGGTCTGTGAGTTATTAGCCTTTTCGTCCCAGGGGCCCGGTTGGTTTCATGTGCGAACCAATCCGTCCGTAACTCAACTATACCCTGAACACTCATAGAGTATACTCATAGGGACAGTTTCTCAACGTGATCACCAACGCCACTGACGGTTCGTCGAACGGACGTCTGGTCTGAATGATATCAGCTTTTCCGTTCCAGGGGCCCGGTTGGATTTCAGGTACAATTCAACCCGGCCACTGTCCAACAGCACCCAAATCTTGGGTGAATTATGCCAAAAGTTCCATCTCATCATGAAGAAAACAATGAGACAGACGACGCGTCAATCGGATGCCCGGTCTGTGAGTTATTGGCTTTCTCGATCCAGGGGCCCGGTTGGTTTCGTGAGCGAACCAACCCGACCGCACTCCGACGGCAACCAAACCTCGAGTGGAGTAAGCCAAAAGATCCGCCTCACTAAGAGATACTCAACAAAGTCGACGTCATATCAATCAGACATTCGAAGCTCACGATATGAGTGTTTCCGCTCCGAGGGCCCGTTTGGTTTTGTGTATGAACCAACCCGGCCGAACTCAAAATAATCCGAAACCTTGAGTGCAATATACCGAAATGACCGTCTCGTTCTAAGGATCGCTACGCAACTGACGGTGCATCGTTCGGAGGTACGTTGCCCATGATATGGGCGTTTGAACCAACTAAGTCTGAAAATAGGGGGTTTGGGCCCAGCCCGGCCCGACCCAGTACCCCCTGGGTCGGCCGAACCGGGTCGACCCGGCCCGGGCGGTGACGCGGCGGCGCGGCGGGGCGGCCAGCGCGGCCAACACGGCGGCATGGCCAGCGCGACCAGCATGCCGCGCGAGCGCGCCTAAGGGAGGGGCTCCCCCCTCTTAAATTAATACGGCAGCCCCCTTTAAGGGGTCGCGCCATTTGCAACCCGGGGAGTGTAACCCCCCCGGCTTTTCCCCTATAACGGCCGGCCAGTGCAGGGCCGGCCGGTTTCTTTCCACGGGACCCCGCGGTCCCGCGCCTTCCGGCACCGGTGGCCGGGGTTCCAGCCGCCTCCTTCGTGTCCTCCAGCGGCCGGTTTTTCTGACCGCCACTTCCAGGATGGCTGCAAATTCGTCCGGCGCGACGTGACGACGTCGCGTCCTTCCGGCGTGGCCCGACTCCAGTCGCGGCCTCGTTCATACCCTCGACGCGGCGCGATGGCATCACATTTCTTCGTCGTGGCCCGCATCGTTCGCGTCTCCTTTCGCTCAAGCGCCGTGCAACGATGCAATACCGTCTTCGCTAATCAAAACCGAAGAAAAGAAAAGGGGGAGGGGTATCGGCCGTGTTTGTGCGGACCGATTCCCTCCCGTTATTTCGATAAAAGTCTGCGTAAAACGTTTAACCTTCACAATTTTTAATTTAAATAAAAATTGGAACATGGTCGACAGATTTATCTTTCACATTCAAAGGAAAGAATCACCAACTTAAAATAGTCGAACCCCTACCTTGGGTATAAGCCGATCGGAAGGAGGTGTCGTCGTTCGAGGTTCGTCGCGGTATGGCGTCGCGAGGATGATGACGTCGAAGGGGGACGTCGACGTTCGTCCGACTCGAGGGAAGGCGAAGCCGTCGTCGCTCGCTACCCGATTCCGCTTCCGAGCTTGTTCGTCGATTCGTTGACGATGAAGGGGAAGAAGAAGATCCGTTGAAGAGTCTCGCCGCGAAAGGGGAAAAATTCCGTGGATGGAAAATGAGCGTTCTTCGTCAGAGGTGGCACGTTCTTCGTGTTCTTCGCGATGGAGGAGGAGGAGAGGAAAACTCTGCGTAACGCTTGCCAACCCAAAAATAAAATGAGGCTAAGGCCTTATTTTATTGCTTTCCGCCAACGATTACAAAATTCAAATGACGTAACCCTCACAAATAATTTCAAAGAATTAATTGTAAAACTTAACTGCCCAATTAAATAGAGGCGTTAAGAAATTAAGGAAATGTGTCAGTTGACTTCGTTTAATAGGGGGTGCGGGTGCGTTACTTAAGAAGAAAAGAAACGGTGGGGCTCGTGTGGGTCCCGCCTCACAAATATCCTACCAAGTGGGTAGGATATTTTGAATTGCACCCTATCCACTTCAACCCAGCTTATGTAGCTTAAAGTGGTCTTTAAGAGGCTTTAAGTGAAATGAAATAAAATTGTCATACAACTTTATTTAATTTCTTAACTTAAACCACAAAAAATTAAAAAACACAACCGAGAAAACGCAACTCCGAAAGAGGAGTGTCTAAGCAAAAACTAGTGCTACGATTCCATCGGTGCCCTCAGAATTCGATTCCGAGCAACGGTTCAAAAGATAGGAATTCCCACTCGTTCGTTCACTGAATGTACCCGAGCCAAACTTCAGAAATTGACTCCGGGCACACCGGGCCTCGGAATCAGGAACCGCCAGAAACTGCGTTCTTGTAAAATTCCAAAGAAAATTAAGAAAAAAAAATTCCTTGAAATTTTCGGGTCTTTACACATGATCTACCAAGAATTATCACTTTAAACCATGGAAAATAGTCTTGTCATTCCCATTTAAAGTCAATATGTCGTTCTTATTTGGATAATATTTTTTTACACATTAATATTCCATTATATATATGGTTTAGAATCATATAAGTTATTAAATATGTATAAATGTACCTTATTTATCCATTCACCTATGAACTATTTTACTTTTCAATCCACAGATCCACTTTCCCCCATAATTGACTCATTAACATAGAGATGTAGGCAAACCAATGTGTTGTACTACAGACAAGTAGCTTGTACAAAACTATGCTACATCCTTAGAAATATACTTCACAATAATCAAGGCTTCAGGTTGATATAGATTCTTAACATAAAAAGTCAATATCATCATATACATTTCATAATTATACATCTAATAAAGATATACAAGTCTTCAAAAATTTATTTCTAACAACAAATGAACCATTAAATGAACTATGATATAATAAAATATGTATAGAAATTAAATTTCCAATTGATTTAGTATAGATACCACTTCATTATCCAACTTGTTCAATGTATTCAGATCGAATACCTTATTAAAAATTGAATTGAAAAAATTATACACATTCTAGATAGTCATTCTAAATGATATGTGAAATATTCCATGCAATGAAACTAGTTGGAGTTGTTGCATCATGAAATGGAAATTATGAGATTTCATACCTATCAACTTCATATCCTTTAATGACCTATTTTTACATTTTAAGAATAACCATGAAGCACATTGTTATCATGAAGAAACTAAAGAAAGATAATTTTATGTGTCTTGGATAATGTTTGACTATCTAGGGGAAGGAATGCTTTCCTTTTATTAGTAGTGGGAGCTGAATCCAAATGATGTCCTAGTGACCAATCATGAATTAAACACATATTTACTCTCTCCTTCAATATCTAACAATGTTAAAATAATGTTTTCACAAATATTCTTCTATGTGTGCATGAAATCGGTATTATGTTTGACCTCATGATATCTTCAATATGTAACCACAAAAATTATTGACCATTTATTCTAAATATTTCCATCATTACACTATTTTGTTGTCATTCGGAATGTGACATCAATGTTTTTTACCCTCTCAAAATACTATTTGGTGGACCAAAAATTGAAACAAATATAAAATTATTGGGAGCCACTGATGCCTTTTTAAATATTTTATAAGAGTTATCCATTGATTAAAACCTGTGATGACTCATGCATAATATTTGTTTTCCTATGTTCAAGATGACAATATGATACCATTTTTCACATATTTGATAAGCTTTTCCCCCCTTACCACTATATCTAAGAAATTTTTTAAATTTCTTGGAAGTTGTTTATTGTGAACATAATTATTACATATAGTTGAAGAGTTTCCAATAAATTAAAATCATACACCCTAATACCCACCTCCCATAAATGTTTCAAATCATCACATAATGGCGACATGAAGGAATAAATATCATTTCTAGGCTATTTTGGTCTAGAGATCATTAAACTCAACATGAAATATTTTCTCTTCATACAAAATCACTGAGAGGAACTATAAATTACAAAAAAAATAGGCCATGAAATATGTGTTCTACCAAGGATTTGATATGGATTAATTCCATCTATACATAATCCGATTTTTATATTTCAAACTTTATTTCTGAATATAGGAATCTAATGATTGATTTTCTTCCACCGTGGAAAATCATCTAGAATCTACAGTGTTCCATCACATATCTTCTAAACTGTATTCCATATTATCCTATTTTTATTAGTTTAATTTGAAAATTAATGTTTCAAATGAGTAATTATAAGAATATACCAAAATTCTTAAGAATGTTTCACTATAAATTCTAAATTACCCATTGATTTTTCATTCAAATTATACAGAAATGGCCTATATTTAGGACACTCTTATAGAAATTAACATCCCTTCTAATATAAAACAAAATAAATCATGAATTAAGGTATTTTATTAGATGATAATACCATCGTGTATAATATTTTATTCAATTTATAATGTGAATCTAGATGATCTTTGTCTTTAGTAAAAATGCCTTTCAATAATTGTGGAAAATATGTTAAACTCTTATCAATCTATCCATTTTCTCCTTCTTGTTAATCATTATTAACAATGTTAATAAAATATTAAATCATGTACAAAAAATATAAAAATGTTTTTCCTCAACGCCATATATACGCTCAATTTTCCATTTCTTCTCAATTTCCTCTACATCATTATCACAAATAATTTCATCAATTTTATCAGACATATCATATTGGAAAGCATCATCCACAATATATCAAAATTCATCCCAATTTCACTATTATGTATCCAACGGTTGTAACTCATATTAAAAACATAATGAATTAAATGATATGTTATCTATCTTCCTTTCAACTTCTAAAATTATAAAAATTTATGTCATGGATAGAAAAACATTTTATTTATCAGAACATTTCATTTAGAAAACTTAAAAAAGAAATTTAAACCTTCCTCATATTCATCACTTATTCAAAGTGAAGTAATCCAACTTTGAAACATTATTATATATAACAAATATTAAAAAATATATATTGGAAAAAAGAATATTTTGGTGATAAGAGTGTTTTATAAGTTGAATAATGGATTATTTCAATAATAATAAAGAAGGAAAACTTTTGGTTTTATTCATATGTAATATGTTTTTGTGTTTTTTAATGATATTGATTATAATATAAAAGTAGTTAATAACATTGTAGATGAAATTTACTAGCAATCGGAATTATTATACAATCAACTATAAAATAAAAGAAATAAATTTTTATCACTGGAGTTTAAAATAGAGTCTTATTTGAAATAAAAGTATAATTAAAAGCCTTAGAAGAGTGAATAAATATATTGAAATATCATGATAATATTTAATTTAATTGAAATAAAAATACTAAATAAAAATATTATATTATTAGTGATTATAAATAATTTGTTTATGATAAGTGTTTAAGTATATAAGTATTGTAGGATGTTGAAGTTTCCAACAAAACAAAATGAAGGTTGATGGTATGGCACTCACTGAGAATTTTTTTAAGTTAATAGTAACTATTTTGAAATTTAAAACACAAATTTTAATGAATAATGATAAATTTTGAAATAAAATATTAAAATTTAATGATCAAATTTCCAAGAAAATATTAACATTTAATAGTTTAATGTTTGTTGTGAATCTATAGCAAATAGTGTTTCTGCATCACTATATAAACATTTTACTCATTAATAAAAATTATCATATTTATGTGATGATTATTTTTCAAATGATCCCAAATATGTGAGCTTAAATATAAATATTATTCTTTGATTAAAAAATGTGAATTAAATTT
The DNA here is from genome assembly GCA_963277665.1 of Viscum album. Classification (NCBI taxonomy): domain Eukaryota; kingdom Viridiplantae; phylum Streptophyta; class Magnoliopsida; order Santalales; family Viscaceae; genus Viscum; species Viscum album. Next base: position 100,643,951 of record OY728153.1, on the reverse strand, counting down.
TTAAGTATTAAAAAATATAAAATATAAGGAGTAGTAACTTCACAAGCCTCTAATTTGTAAAAACAATTTTTACACCATAATTGGAAATTAAATTTTTCATAAGTGAATAATTTTATAATATAATTAATATACCTCAAAAAATATCCATTTTAAAGGTAAATGTTTTTAATAGTTATAAAAACTTGTTATTTATTCAATATAACTATATTTAGGGAAATAATATTATTGGTAACCTTTATTATTTTTAAAATATAATATTTATATTACTTGAATTATGAATAAAATTAAACTAGGTTTCATTTTAGATATCATTCATCTATTGTTTAGAAATCCTTAGAATAATTCACATGAATCATAGTATGACATTAAATCAATATAAAAGACATGTATTAGATGAAAAATATATATTATCACTGGATAAGAGAATCATAACATCTATTGAAAAAAAAATATTTTATTACTATAGGATATGACTCAATAAACAAGCCAATATTAGCAAGAATCAACTAAAACATACCTTGTTGCATAGAAAATCAATAAAATAAACACCAACATAAAAAATAAATGTGAAAAAGGATGAATGAGGAGAAAAAAATAGAATACAATGTAAGGATATTTCAAGTGGTGTCCAATGATAACTTAGGGTCTATGATGTTGGTAATATAATATTCTATTCCACAAAAATCAAATAAATTATTGTTTTGTGCATCGAAATGATAACCACAAGACTGTAGTCACAATAAATAAAAATCCCTAAATGAGTCCACCAAATATTTCATAAAATTTTAATTGATATTTAAAGTCAGTTATAAGATAATTGATGTGAAAATCATTGAAAAACAGATTTTTACATTAGTAATAATATAAACAATGTGAAAAAGTCAATGAATTTTTTTAATGCCGATTATTATATAAATGATATGAAAAATCAACAAAAAAATGTATTTTCACTTTATTTATTTATTACCAACATGATAAATCCATGAAAATTTCTTTTTTATTTCAGTCATATAATAACTTATTATAGAAAATTTGTGAAAATGGATTTTTTTACATGGGTTATATAATAACTGATGTGAAGAAACAACATTAATATCTTTTTAGGTCAGTTCTAAATAACCAGTGGGGAAAAGAAGTCCTAATAAATAGTTTTTCATCTAGTTTTATTTTTAAAATTATTTTATGGATGTATTTATATGTATATAAGTGAATTAAAAATAAAATTTAATATCTCTTTTTTCATACATTCAAAGGTTTTTAATGGAATATTTTTATTTATTTTATATTGAGAATTTTGAATATCTTTACAAAATACAAAAATAATGGTCTATTTTAGCATATACTATAACAATTAATTTTCCTACCACCAAAACCGATATTTTTTATTTGCATTACATTATAATATTCATTATTTTCTTGAAAAAAAATCTCTTTTACTTATGTTTTGGTTATTTTAAAAAACTATATTAAAACTGAAGAGATATTTCAATATATGTAAATGTTTTCTTTTGGTTTAAAGTAATATTTGTGTGACTATAATGGTAGAAACTTCAATCCTTTTATTTCTATTATTACATTACATTTCATTATAATTATAATGGTGATGGTTTGTTCCATTATTAACAATGCATGACTGGTTCTTTTATAGACTAATGATGGGTGGGTCTATGATCTCCCTCCATTTCATTGGGTATGAAAGTAGACTATATTTGTTATTCCATTTGAAAGAGTGATATGGAAAATCATGTCCCAAGATACCTATATAATTTATATATGGTTTCTATGATATTTTTATAAAATATCATGATTTACCATGGAAATCCAAGGTTCTTATTTTTAAAGGAAATTATAAGATACATCTTAAAGGTGGAACGTATAATTTTTTTGGAAATGTTTTCATGCACTTCTCATGAATTAAAAAAAAAATTAGGTTTTTTATTTTAATTTTAGTGTTCCTATAAAATATTTTATATAAATTTTGGGGAAGGAAAGTTTATTTCTAAAGTAATACATTTTTTATTTTAAGTCCAATCATTATTTAAAAAATGAAAAAAAACTATATGTATTGATGAACTAGGAATATTACTTTTTTTTCATTTATTCCCATAATTATGGTTTTTGTTCTCATCCCAAAATTATAGTAATTTCTATCACAAGGATTAAGGATGGGTAAGAACACATAATAATTCATGTCTAAAGATATTCATATTATCCATGAAAATAAAACATGTTTCATTTAAAAAGTTTTATATTGTGGAAAAAATGGACACAAAGTAGAAGATCCCAGTTTTTTTATGGGTTTTTTATGAAAGAGTTATGGAATATTTATATAAAAACTCTAAACCTAGAAGATCAATTAGAATTTAAGAACGTAAATTATTATCTAAATTTAATAGATTATGTATTGTTAAAATCTAGGTATTTATAGTTGGTATAAGAGAAAAGGTTTAGATAAAATTAGAGATTAAATTTTTTTATTTAAGGTTAATATAAGTGTTGCATAAACAATCATTTGTTGATATTTATAAGGTTTAAAATAAGTTCAAATGAAAATATTTTTTGAGGTTTTAATTGATGGGATTTTAAGGAAATTAATGATATTTTGGGATAAATTCTCTATTGGGTTGAGGATTATGTAACCATTAGTTTTAAATTTTAATATTATTTCTGAATAATTCTATTACATTTTTTGGATGATATAGGAAATGTATAAGATAACCTTTTAGTTTATAATATTCTTTAATTTTGAATTTATTATTATTATTATCGAGTATTTGAAGGCTAATCTATCATAGAATTTATATGGGTGTCGTATTTATGAGGACCCTTTTCATTTTAATATGAAATAATTCATTTCATGTTTTAATGATGTTATTTTCTATAGAATTAATGATCATTTACCAAGATAAAAGGAATAGTATTGCACAATACCTTCTTATCCCTTTTTGATTTAATCATTACTATCATTTAAAACGAACGTTTAAATGATTTCGAAAATTTTCGAATATCTAAAACACCTGAAAGAAATCATTTGATATATCGAAACACCTTTGGATTTTTTTAAAATTTCTATGGAAAATGGTATTTATTTTATTTTATTTCTAAATATCAACTCATATATCTCATTGGGAAGGGGAAATAACACCCATGGCCTGACTATTTCTTTTCTGAAGATATGGAATTGATTGTAAAAGAAAGGGGGGATATAAACAGCATAAAAATAAAAACATGATCTATGGATTTATGGTATGAATTTTGTTCTTATGTTATAAATGAAACATTTTTTATTTGATAATGATGAATCCTAAGAAAATATTTCAAATATTTTATTATATTAATAAAATATTAATGTATAAAAAATCACATTTAGAGGACTCAATAGTAACTCTAATGAAGGATGTGTTTATAAATTATATTCTTATATATTATAAATATTATAATAATCATAAAATAAGAATAACATTATTTTATTGATATTTTTGTTTTCAAAATCTTGAAAATTATGATACAATGGATGCCTTTGAGATGTGGTGTAGTAAAAAGTTGATAATTTTTAGAGACGCTAATTTAAAGAAATATTAGAAAGGAAAAAAACAAACCTTTGGGTTATTATGTGCTTGATGTTGAGGAAGTTAAAGGAAATTAGGATTATTTTATTTTGTGAAAAAAAGAGTTGTATAGAAAACCTTTTACGTTAAAAAGTATCTTGATGATTAATGATATTTTCAGGTTTTCTATCAAGACCCATCCTAGTGTTTCCCACTCCATGACAACCCCAATCCCACCTCTAATAGGGGAGGGCCTGGAGACTACCACTGAGTAAGCATATCCCACAAATCAGTGGCATTTTCCTAATCACCTGTACACATGCACACATCTCCAAATCCCACAAATGGGGAAATGTAAAAATGCTAAGTAAACCATGCATACAAAATACTAGATATATATCAAAACCACAGAGAAATTGGAATGTGAAGTACAATTTGGTGAACATGGACAAAATACAAGCCCACCAAAAGAAAGTCTGAAAACAAGTGAAAGCACAAGCTCTGGAAACTCATCCACAAGAAGGCCTACTTGAAGGGTAGGTGAAAGGGAACTACTTGAAGCTGTAGGATTACTCTTTGTTTATCTGATATCCTTGGGAACCACCTATTCTGTGTCAACCCTAGATTCAGTCAAAGCACCGACACTCTGCAAAATATATTACACATGTGGGAAAATCTCATGTTGGGATGAGTAAAGAGATATTTAGTAGGAAACCCCAAAACCACAATGGAAAAACCAAAAAGGAATTCACGGTCACTTCAATACATGTATATTCCCTTAACACATATACCATGAATATACAGATATACTCATTACCAATCACATGGTAAAGAAGGTAAGTCACAACCAATCATCAGCCATAGATTCCGCTCAAGTCATACTCATTCTGGGAGAACTCACTCTTCGAGCCTTGATGTATTTGTGGACTCTTATAAAAAGTTCCAGCTAATTTAGGCCCTTCAAAAATTGAAATTAATTGGTCAAGATCATGATACACAGAGGAGATTCTTCCCATATAATACAAGCAACCCAATTTATATTAATCTGTAGATTAGGGTAATCTTCTCAAAGGATACTGATAAACCTACAGTTGCAACTTGTAACATAGGGGATTCACTACCATGAACAATAAGAACCCTATCATTATGACCCACTAGATTGAGTATTAACTCCCTACACTCTGTGGTCACGTATATTCTTAAAACCTCTATAAGGGTTGGTAGAGGATCTCTTCAGTCCTTAGGAGGGATGCCACAACTCTATATGATAATTGGCCTCTAAAGGGGATTTCTATCTAATGATGTGGACACAATTTCGTACTGAACCCTTGAGGAAAGAACCAACCAACACTCTACACTTACACTGGTCCATACAAAAAACTCACCAAACCATCTCAAAAGGGATGCCTCTTCGGTAGGGTTCCAATTCCATAGACATCCCATCAAAAAGATCTTTTGTGTGAAATTTACTCCCCTTTTTGTGAAAAGGGACACCTGGGTCTGGGTATGACCCGACCTAGTTTGGTTTGGGATGCTTTGAACCAAACCATTGGACTTTCTTGACTACAACCCATTAGAGTGGCTCAATTGCTCTCGCCCGGTCCATGTCGTGCAGATAGGACCATCTCCACCGAAGGCGGCCCCTTGGCCACACCCCTCTGAGGTCCCCATGGTCAACTGACCATGTGGCACTGTGTCGAACACCTGCTATAAGCTTCCATGGGACTACCTGTCAACGCAGGCAGCTGAGTGGCTCGACCGTCACCTAGCTCTAATGCAGCCACCATCCTAATCCAATGCGGGATCTACCGAGCCACGTTCCTCCACTGACACGGTATTCTTCCACCACCCGCAGCTATCTATCGAACTGGAGACCTTATCCTATGCCACACGTGGCCTGCCCTTCGTGGGCCATTCAACCACCATGGTCCCGCCTGGACCACGAGACGCCACTATTGCTATCTATTGAGCCAGTGGCTATTGTGATAGTGGCCATCCTGTCGGGCCCCCTGGCCTAGACACCTCACCAAGCTGGTGCATCCACCACTGTCGGCCATCCCGCCAGTGCCCTTATCTGATCACGCCCCACCTGGACCAGCTGGAGCCACCACCTCTATTTTTCGCTTTGTGCGGCCACTACCAAAAGCCATTGTGATTTCAACTAATTGTATCAAACCACAAAAAATATGGAGAAAGAGGAAAATGGGTAGGGACAAGAATAGAAACACACAAAATTGATAAATCTAGGCCTTGTTCATATCGGCCTTGATCCTTCCACGTTAGAATTGAAGAACGAAGGATATAAACAAATCAATTCTAAAAAATGTATAAATCCTGAAACAAACCCAGAAACATAATTATCCCAACCCGTATAATGCACGATATGTGGAATAGCCTATTTGTTGACTAATCCATATGCTCTTTTAGGGATAAATGATAGGAGAGGGAGATCAAAATAAAACTCACACCCTTCCATGTATTGGATCGATCAGTGATGATGAAGGAATCCCCATTCGTCGTCTGTCGATACGTCGACACCTGATCTAAACTCCGATCGTCGATCCACTGGAGTTTATAATTCTAGAATCAATTGATAGGTTTTACATCTCTATGGATTATAGGAATTCTCAGGGTTATGATCACAAATCTAAATCTATCTAACAATGCTTATTAAAAATAGAAACTATCTCTACGTCTCCACGTAAAGTCAATTAAAATTATTTATATAAAATATTTTAATGATGATCACGTCCAAAAATTTACTTTCACAATTGACCTCCACCGGTCATGATTAGGTCTTTCCTATGGTAATTTAATTGTTTTGAAAACAACTATGCACTTAGATTTCTGATTCGAGAGTCCGTTTTTATGTTATTAAATTTCAAAGTTAGATACTCAAGAATTTTTAATTAAAAATTGATATTTTTTAATTTTTTTTTTCCGGCACACTAGGCTTAGGAATCTCATACTATCTCAGTTTATGGTCATGAAATTTACCCAATTAATTTATAAAAATAAACCTAATAAAAGTAAAATTCATAAAATTCATCCTACCTAAGGGATATACATCCCCAAAAGACAAAACAAGGGATATTCGACAAAAAAACGAGGGTATTGAGCACAAAGATGAGCCTCCCAGTCCTATGTAATCTCATGGAGATTCTTGTGATTCCACTAAACATGAACCAAAGGAATGAACCCCCCCATAAAGGATCTACTCATGTCAATCCTCAATCTCTAATGGGTACTCTGCAAACGTCTCCCCACTATCAATGTCCATCTCATCCCAGTCGATAATGTGCAATGGATGATACACATACCTAATTCTCTATGGAACGTGAATGAAATAATGCTCCTGATCAATTTATATGGTTAGATCTAGGCGATACAACACCTTTCTAACTCTACTCAAAATCTGAAAAGGGATGATTTTTCTCAGAGATAACATGCCGCCCCAGCCAATTCTCCACAGACCCGATAGAGGTGAGACCCAAAGGAAAACATTCTCTCTCTCCTCGATCTCCAAGGGCCTCCATATCCTATCAGTATATGATTTCTGTCTAATCATTACAGTCATAATCTACACTTGGATGATCATTACCTTCTCTATGGTAGTCCATACCAACTCTAGACCCATGAGTTTTAACTCCCATGGGTCCGTCCAATATAGAGGTGATATGCAAGGTCGCCCGTACAAGGACTTATACAGTTCCATTACAATGGTTGAGTTATATCTATTGCTACATGAAAAATCCTCATGATGTAGGTGATCCTCCCAACTGTGGCTAATGTCCAAGATGAAATCACATAACATATCCTTTAAAACCTAGATGGTCCTCTCCATTTGTCCATCTGTCTGGGGATGAAATGTCATCCTCATGCACAACTGAGTCCAAAATGACTCCTTCAATCCACTCCAAAACTGGGATGAGAAATGAGAATCATGGTGTATGAAAATCATCTAAGACCCTCCACGAATATGGACTGTCTTCTGCATATAGAGCGATACCATGAACTCTTCTGAACACTGCTCCCAGATGGGTATGAAGGGGTTTGAATTGGTGAGTTGTTCAAAGATCACCCAAATGGAATCATATACCATGTACATGTGTTGTAAACTGGTCATGAAGTCCATAGATATCCCATCACACTTCCACAATGGAACCTCAAGTGGCTGAGTTAAACATTCTAGAGCCTAAGGCTCTGACTTCAATTGTAGACATGTTTGAAACCGAGAAATTGACTCGGCCACCAAATTCATTATCCCTGACCACCAGAACTGATGTTGGAAGTCCAGTTACATCTTTTCCACACCAAGATGTACCATAAAATGGGTTGTGTGAAACTCCCACAGAATCTCATCTCACAACACCACCGACACAACTGTGTGGCCACTAAAGAGAACGACATGCTCTCTACCCATCGAATAACCATTAGGGTCTTACCCTATTGGAAAATGAGCAATTCAGGGTCTTGTAGTCGATTTACCCATGTTATGACTCCATGAATCACTGTAATAGTGGAGGGGTGATAACCATCAACTAATGTTAAGATAATCCATCACCATCCTCAAAGGATATATGTAGTGAGTCCAACTACTTTGACACCTCACTCAGCAACTGAAAGAGGGATCTCCTACTAAGTGTGTCTGATACCACATTCCCCTTCATAGGAGTATAGAAAATTTCAAAGGCATAGTATTGGAGGAACTTTAGCGACTTCCTCTGTATCATGTTAAGATCCGCCTAATAAAATATATACCTACTGATTTTATGGTCAATGTAGATGACAAACCTCTACCCCAACAATCAATGTATCAAATCATCAATAAGAAGACCACTACTAGCAGATCAAGATCATGGGTCATGTAGCTCTACTCATGTTGTCTCAAATGTTGCAAACTGTAGGTAATCAAAACATTCCCTTGCATTAGGACATAAAATAGTCCATTACCTAATGCATCATAAAACACCACATACCCAACTCTCTCTTATAGTATTATCATGATGGGAGCTCTCATCAACCTTTTCCTCAACTTCTGAAATCTTTTTTGGGACTTCTTTGTCGATATGAAGGGATTTACAATCCATGACAAAGCTGTCAAGGGTGATGCTACCCTGGAAAAGGTGGAAAAACCCTATGATAGTACCTATCCAAAACCAAGAAACTACTCTCCACAGTCACACTCCCGAGTGGCTCCCAAGCTTGCACCACCTCAATCTTCACCGGGTCCACTACAACTCCAGCCTCTGAAATTACATGTCCCGAAAAGTGGAGCTCTTGAATCCTGAACTAACAGATAGGGAATATCCCATAAAGGTGGTTCCCTCAAAGTATTTCTAGGACCATCCACAAGTGTATCATGTTCTCATCCTCAAATGTTGAGTACACTTGTTTTTCATCAATAATAACCATAATGAATCAGTATAAGTTGGGCATGGAGATCCTATTCATGTGTCTGATGCACATTTTTGGGGAATTGGTCATGGAAAATAGAATCACCAAGTATTTTTAGTGGGCATACCGACATATGAAGTCTGTCTTAGGTATATAGTAATCCTTTAAAAGAAGATGTTGATAGTGAGACTTGAGGTCTATCTTCAAGAACCACCTTGCTCCCTTTAGCCGATTGAGGAGTTATTCAATTCAAGGACTTGGATATTTATCTTTCACAATAACCTGATTCAGGTTCTGGAAGTCCACACCTAGCCTCATGATTCTGTCTGCCTTCTTGGAAAACAAAACTGGGGTCGCCCAGGGTGAAACACTAGGCCTCACGGAGCCCTGTATCTAAAGTTCCTATAGTTGTACCCTCAACTCAAAAAACTCCACGTGAGACTTATTATATATAGGTGTAGATATATTTACCACATGAGGTATAGATCTATATAGAATTAAACATCCTTCCAGGGAGGCAATTCAGGGATATCCTTGGGAAAGACATCCTCATAATCCTCCACCACTACAGGACACCTATGACTCTTATCATATACTGCACCTAGGGTGAGGCTATCCAACTGGTGAGTAATCTAATGCACCCTCCGATGAGAAAGTAAATCCTACACTGTGATTTTCCATTTCCCTAAAAAGGAAATCCTAGTCTTATCTCGGTAGACACACCAAACTCTGTGCCTAAAACAGACAATCTAAGCATGGACTATGGATAACCAGTCCACACCCACAATGATGTCATAAGACCTCAATGCTGCTACAAGGAGATCCAATTGAATGATCTTGCCTCTAAGAGTAATACCACACTATTGAAACCAGTGTTTGATCATTGAATCCCATATCATATTCATCTCTAAATGTAAGGGTCGAGCCAACGACTTCACCAGAATTTCTTTGCCCCGATCAGGGTCTGTGGAAATAAAAGATTGACTAGAACCTATGTCAATCAGAACTACATATAGGGTGGAAGATACATAGATCATACCTCTAATTATCTCTAGAGTACCAAATTCGTAAGCCTCCATCACCTGAAGCTTCCCTATCCCTATCCACCATCTCCCTGAGCTCGTGGGGGACCACCTAGGGGTGGTGGTGGTAGTACCCTAAACCTCCACCAACCACCTACTTCTTTTCTAGCTCCCTTTCCACATTCACCACCCTATGGACCACCCTACTTGAACCTATACCTTTGATGTGCCTTGACCATCCCCAGATCTGCTGAATGCCAGGTCAGGAAAACCCACTCTAGATGCCCCTAGCCACCACATGCATAACACCATCTATCTCTATGTTTAAACAAGCCACCCTGGGAGCCCTACCTCACTACCTCGGTATCTGGGGGTCATATCCTGATTCCCCTGGCCTACTTGGGTCTCTTTGACTATTGTTGGCTACCCGCTGCCGAAGACTCTATTACATGGTGGTTGCTGGTAGCTCACAATGCTCGCTCCTGCACCACCAGAAAGCTCTATATGAGTAGATCTCCCTCTTGTTGCCCATCATAAGTTGGAATGCTTAGGGATTTCATTGACTCCATGATATCTCGACATAACACCTGCTCAAAGGTCCAATCCCTCAAGAACGATTACCACATAATATTTGTGGAGTAATGAGACAGGTCGATTAACCTCACCAAGTACTCTACTACCATCAGACTACCCTATTGTAGATATAGGAGCTCCTAGATATGCACCGAGCATAAAATGGCTAGAAAGAACACCTCCCTGAAGAGTCTCTAAATGTCTTCCCAAGAGAGAGTTTCCTTATCATGTTTCTAGGTCACTAATCTACACCATCTCCCCACTGACCCTTGAATAATGCTCGTGACTAGGACCACCGTATGGTCATTATGATTCATCACTACATAGAAGACTCCAGTGAATACCTCCATCAAATCTTAAACAACCAAGGGGTCTAGCTCACCCATGAACTTAGAAGATCACTGTCTTTGGATATCATGCAATGATATCATCCTGCATGCATCCTCTACCAGTAGAACTAGTCGAATTTTCTACATAATGGGTGGGGGTATAATGGGTGCCCCACTTGGAGGTGCTATATTGTATGCATGGAGTATCTCTAGTACATGTACCCATACTGATGCCTCATCGCTTGGTGTACTATCGTCATTATCACACAATAAAATCTAGGCTAGAAATATATGTTGATGCATCCTGAATCAATTAAATATGAACAAAAATAAATAGAGTATATCTGGAGAGCTGACTCATGAAGGCCATGGAAAACATAACACATCCCTATACGATACATTTACCATTCATTTTTCTGCAACTAGTGTTTTCTTGTACAAATCAAGTAAACAGGTTCCCAGAGTCCTTGTTCATGGAAACATCAGCTATCACACTAACACTAGAGTCCCTAGCCTAAAGGAGAAACTCATAACACTCAACCCTGTTCCCCAAACCAATCTCACAAACTCTTGGTCCCAATGTGGAATTGATCAGACTCTGATACTACTATATCACGACATGTCCTAGTGGGGCCCATGCTATTACTTCCCCATGTCAGCCTATAATAGTCTAGGGGATGGTGTCTAGCACCAAGTAGGAATATCCCACATATGGGAGTAATTATCCTATATACTTATACATACAGACACATATACAAGCCCATAAATTCTGAAATTTGGAAATTATAATTAAACCATGCATGAAAACATCTAGATATAACCCACAACTTGAGTGAATGAAGAAAGTTATGTAATGGAAGTCTCATGAGCTCTAAAAAAATCCTCTATGAAAAATAGGGTTTTCTCACACTGCTTGATTCACTTAATATGAATTTATCCATGGTAGATTTTGATCCTGAATGGGAAATGGATTTTGATAATCTTGCTATCAATGTTCATAATAGAGAAATCCTTCCGGTGGAAATACTGAGAGGGATCTCATTTCTAGAAGTGATCAAGGGTACTGATCTATAAAAATCAACTACGATGAAAGTGTCTCTCAGCAAGAAACTCGATTATGGACATTTTTCAGTTAAAGGTGACCCTGAGGATCTTCAATAATGGTCACTTTTATGTAAATTTTCAATCATTGGTCTTATTTGATGTATCAAAGGTGATAAACCTTGGACAAACATTGATCTAAAGACCATGATTTCTCATGTCCGGGGTTTTTCCAATTGCAATCTTGTGCCCGTAAGAAAGGGTTATTTTTGTATGTTGTTGAAATCCCAAGAGGATATCAATCATGTCAAGAAATTAGGAAACCATTAGCTAAATCCCAGTGTTCTTCGAATCTTTGAATTGGATTTTCCATTCAACATGCATACCTATAGGAACACCATGGCACATATTTGGGTTAGAATTCAGGGCCTCAACCATTTCTTCTGGCTTCCCAATATCTTTAATGTTATCATATACTACATTGGTACCCCTCTCAAAATAGATCAGTGAACACTTAATGCTGAGATTGGTCTCTATGATAGGGTGATGATATAAGTGGATATTGCATCTAAACACACTGAGGTTATTGTTTTCAATTAAAATGATTATAAAATAGATGTTTGGGTGGAATTCAAGCATATTCCACCATATTGCAAACTCTGTAAAATTGTTGGACATTATTTTTTGAAATATAGAGTTGTTAAGAGCCAAGTTTCTTATCCAAGTGATGACAGATGCACTGAAAATAAAAAGAACAAGAAGGTTAAAACCACTGAGCCTAAAAATCCCGAGCCCCCTAGAAATAAAGGTGATGTATGGGTTAAGAAATCATCATTAATGGGAGAAGGATCAGGTAACACTTGGGCCGAATAGGTGGAGGAAGAAGAACATTCCAATATCTATCATGGTATCCTTGATGATATTGAAAGGATGATTATGGATACTTGTAATGAACCTCAAGATGATAACTATTCAGAAGATCCATCTTGCCTTGACTCTGTTGAAGCTTGGCAGTCTTAAAGGGATACCACCAATGGGATTTTGGTGACATTGTTGGATTCTATTTTGGACACCACCCATAAGCAGTAGCTGTAGCTCCTTAAAACTTAAATGAATTCTTAATAGAATGCCAATGAAAATTCCACAGATGGTACCCCACTACTGTACGTGAAGGATCAATATAATGAGATGGCTCACAATGACAATGTTGGGCATAATAATATAGGAAATGAAACTTGGGACCTTGGAAATGTAGTTTTGATCACACAAACTAATTTCAGTTTACATAATGAGACCCCTATGGCATTGTCCACACACCCTGCACATGATTCATGCACTATCATTGGTAAGACCCCCCCTAAGAAATATTCCTGGTAAGCAAAATGAAATTAATTTACCCATTGAGTCTGAAGATTCAGTAGTTATGAAACATGGTATAGTTTATTCTATATTCACTCAACTTATGACTCCACCTATGGATTCAAAATAGGGTCACATGACCACCCCCATGATTACTATCTCACCTAAAATAAATAAATCTTCTGAAAGTGAAAGTCCTGCAATGAAATTTTCTAGTTCTCCTTTGAGAACACAGGACAAGAAAGAGAGTCTAACCTCTTCTCAAAATATTCGGACTTCAAAGATGAATAAAGGTTTTGGAAATTCAAAAAAGAAAGGGGGGGAGGGGCTTGTTCCTCCAAATTTAGGTTTTAATGGATGTTTTATTTTGGAATTTCCAGGGCAATATTAACCTTCACATTCTTACTATTCTTAAAAGAATTATTTTGACACATAAACCTAAAATTTTTTTATTGCTGAACCCAAAATTTTATTTTCATTGAAATTTATGCATCTTTGTACTTATGGGTATAACAATATAGGTGCTTGAAAAAACATTCCTGATAATGACTCTCTTTGGATATTTTATCATTCCTCCATAAAAAATGATAATGCTTTCAAATAATCTGATCAATGTTTTACCTGTGATTTTTATCATCATGTCTTACATATTTATTGTACATTGTTTTATGAAAAAAATCAAGATTGAAAGAATCTTTGTCATGATATTTTAGATTTAGCTAACAACATTCATGACCCCTAGTTTGTGATTGGTTATTTTAATTCTATTATTACTCATAGTGAGAAAATTGGTTCTTCCCACTCTCACATTTCCTCAATATAATTTAGATATACTATAGAAAATTGTAATATTATTGAAATTAACCTTACTGGTGCTAAATTCACATGGTATAAAAGACACTATAACAGGGTCATTGCTAGCAAGCTAGGTAAGGCTTTCACAAATCTCCTAGATCTGGAAAATTGGGACACCATATCTACCATTAACATGCCCAAACTATATTCGAATCACCATCCCATCATTTTTAGTCTTTTCACTAAAAGACCGAAACCCATTCTTAATTTCAGATTCAAAAATGCTTGGTCTGGTGATATTGAATTCTCGTGACTTATAAAAAAATGTTGGGATTCTATGAAACATCACTGTGATGATTTTTCCTTTATAATCAAGCTAATGTACCTCAAATAGTGTCTCAAATGTGGGTTTGGGGATAAATCTAAACAAATGGAAAAGGAAATTTCCACCCATGAGAATGAGTTTAACCAACTTCTAAATATATCCACCAACTATGATTTCTCTTTAGATCCCCAAAACGAGATTGACATCTCTATGAAACATAATTCTCATTTGATTTTTAAAGACAACATGTGCAAGAAAGTCTTCAAAACCAAATGGCTCTCTAACGGTGATAGGAACACGAAGTTCTACAATTATCTTCAACGAATTGGAAAAGTTTGTATAACTCTCTCTCTCTCTCTCTCTCTTCAAGGACAATGAAACCATCTTGAATTCTGAGGCAACCAGTGCTAGTCATGTTGTCTCCTACTTTGGAAATATTTTTAATGGACCAATTGTTAACAAGGACCTCATTATTGAGGTAATTCCAGTTATGGTGAATAAAGAAGGAAATAGTTTTCTTTTGATCATCCCTCTTGATCATGAAATAAAAGACAATGTCTTTAGCCTCAATTAAGATAGTGCCCTGGGTCCCAATGGCTTCAATAATGGTTTTTTTTTAAAAACTATGCTAGGTCATCCACATAGATGTTTGCGAACTATTCATATAATTTTTTTTTCTAATGGTTTCCTCCCTTATGGATTGAATGCCCAATTTATTACCATAATTCCTAAAGTGTCAAATGATTCGAAAATACATCACCTCTGCCCCATTTCCCTCATTAACTCTCTCCACAAAATTGTTACTAAGTTTCTCACCTTCCGACTTTCTACTATATGTGCTAAAATTATCTCTTTGAATATGTTTTGTTTTATCAAGGGTGGGTCTATTCAAGACTGCATTTTCTTCTCCTCGGAATGCACCAAATATTTAAATAAAGTCAATAGACGAGGAAAAATTTCAATAAAACATGATATTCATAAAGCCTTTGATAAAATTGCTTGGAGTTTCAGTTTTAATGTTCTTCAGGCTTTTGGTTTTAATTATAAATTCATTAGTAAAATAAATACCTTCTTTTCCACAACCACTATTTCTATCCTTGTTAGTGTCTTTCCTAAAAGCTATTTTAAATGCACCAGGGGTTTCGGGAAAGGTTATCCCTTATCTGCCATTTTTTACTATTGAGGATGACTATCTTAGCAGATTGCTCACTCGCCTTGTGGACAAAAATAATTTGAAACCCATTCAATTGGCTAGAAACCTAAATGTCCATATGCACCTCTGATACAGTAATGATATTATTTTGTTCTTACAATGAGAAAAAAGAAACGTTCATAATCTAAAAAATGACTTATCGCATTATGAAGAGATCTCTGGTCAATCTATTAGCTCGGAAAAAATCCTATGTTTTCTTAGGAAGAATATTTTCTCCTATTAGGTAAAATATATTCATCAATATCTTAGGAATAAAATAAGGATACATCCCTTTCACATACCCAAGATTTCTCATTTTTGGGGGAAGAACTAAATCCATGTACTTCACCACGGTTGTTGACCAGTTTACCAATCAACTGTCCTCCTGGAAAGGAAAATCCCTCTCCATGGATGGTAGGATTTGTGTTGTAAAATATGCCATTTTCTCCAAAATGGTCTACTCACTGATGGTCTATAAATTTCTTACCAACCTCCTTAATGATATTAATGTTTCCATCAAAAATGTTGTCTGGACTGGAAAAATTATTGAAAGGAAACTTGTTACCATACCCTGCTCCACCTATTGTAACCCTCTTGAGAAAGGTAGTCCTGGCATAAAAATATAAAACTCTTTAATTAGTCCCTTCAATCCAAACTCACATGTAGTTTTATAAATAAAAACTTTGACTCAATTGGTTTTCTTAAAAATAGGTTCTTCGCGAAGTTAAAGAAAGAAAATTTGAACTATGTTATCTCTTCAATCCAACCATCTATTAGGCTCTCTTTTTCCAATAGTATGAAAAATTCTATATGAATGGTTATCTTAGATTCTTCCATGAATTGTTGGCTAGATAACTAGACTGGCACCCCACAAATAGCTATGTTATTTCTTAATTCCCTTCCTGATAACACCACGAGCACTATTAATATTGTGATGCAATCTCATAATTTCAATTTTCCTGATAATATCGTGAAAGTGATTGATATTTACCATTACTCTCTATATGATGATTTCCTTATATGGGAGCCTACCAATAATGGTGTTCTTGATTCCAAATGTTTTTACAACCACAATTTCACTAATTCTGACCCTAGATTTTTGTTGGTTGAAATACTTTGACAAATCCTGGATTAAACCTTCTAGACTCAATCTTGTTTAACAAATTTCTCAAGACTATATTCCCACTAGGTTTTTTGTTCAGGATTATGGTATCCATAATTGCTCTAAGATTCACTTCTTTCAAAAACATAGAGAGGATACCAATCATCTATTTATCTCTTGTGTTATGGCTTCATCCCTTTTGAATTATTTTACTGACATGTTTGACTACAGGTGGTTATTCCTCGAATCGGTTTGTTCCCAAATAAAATGTTGTGTGGAGCTTGAATTTTCACAAAAAATCAATAATCTCTTCTTAGCCACTGTTTCGGAAGTCCTCCACGTGATCTGGTATGATATAAATTCTATTATTCAAAAAAACTTCTCATTTAACTTTAATGCAGGTCAGATGCGGATTCTCATTGCCATTAAGGATAGGACCTCAATTCAGAAAGCTTTTTGTGACAAAACTGTTGGAGGATTTGGGATCCCTTGCTGACTTAGGATCTAAGGTCTTCACAGGCATCTGAGGAACACCTTTTAGGTTTTCTTGAAATCCCCACTCTTAGGTTGGATCAAAGTAAATATTGAGGGTGCTTCCAAAGGAAATTCAGGACCTTCGGAATGTGGTGCTATATTCAAATACTTTATTGGACATTGTCATGGATGTTTCATTGCAAACAGCCATTTAGATTTCTCTTTGGAAGAGGAAATGTTGGATGTGATTCATGTAGTTGAATTTTTTTGAGAAAAAGGGTTGGAAAAACATATTGATTGAAAGTGACTCAACCACTATTGTTCAAGCTATTTAGAATGGTGTGGTGCATCATTCCTAGCCGATTACCACCCATTGGATGAGCTGCCTTTCTTCACTTTTGGAGATCAGACACATTGTCTCACAATCTTTTCGTGAAGAAAACATGGTTGTAGAAGGTCTTTCCAACAAGGAAATCAACCAGGACATTACTTGGATTAATGATATGTCTGTTTCTTTTCTCCCTCTCTATGAAAAAGATTGTAATAAAATCACCTCCTTCAGACTCTTGTAGTTTCATTTTTTCTTATTTATAAATTATGTCTTGGTATTTGACCGAGGAACTACCTTTAAAAAATTAATGTGAAGGAAAAAGTGGTGAACTGAGCCAGAATAAAAGCCCACCAAAAGAAGGACTGAAAACAAGTTAAACCATAAGCTCCTGAATCTCATCCACATGAAACCCTGTATGAAGGGTATGTGAAGGGAAGATGCCTGAAGCCATATGAGTAAGCCTCATATTTCTTATCTCATTGAGAACCAACTGGTTCTTGTCCACACTAGACTTCGTCAAAGCACTAATAGTCTATACAACACATGACACATGAAGGAAAAACCCGTGCAGGGGTGAGTAAAACAATACATAGTAGGACACATTGAAACCAAAAAGGAAAAACCACAATGGAATGCATCATCATCTCTACACAGGTATATTCTAATAACACATGTACCAAGAATATCCAGATATACTCATTACTAGCCATAAGGTAAAGAAGTTAAGGCACAACCAATCATCATCCACTGATTCCACTTGTGGCATGCTTGTTCTAGGAGAACTCAATCTTCAAGCCTTGATGTCATCGAGGACTCTTAAAAAGAATCCCCTCTAATTTGGGACCCACCCAAATTGAAATACACTGGTCAAGGCCATGATATAAAGAGAGAGGATTCTTCCCAGATAATTCGTATAATGCAATCTGTATCAATCTACAATGTAGGGGATTCTTCTCAAAGGATACAGACAACCCAACCAATGCTGCTCATAAAGTAGTGGATTCTCCACTGAGAATTCCAAGAACCCAATCGTTACAACCCACTGGATGGAGAATTAACAGGATTCACTCTGAGGTCACATTAATTCCCAAAAAAACTCTATCAAGGGTGATAGAGGAATGATCTAGTCCCAAGGAGGGTTGCCAAAAATCTATCCAGGACTTGGCCTCTAGAGGGTATTTTTGTCCATTGATATGCACGCAATGCCACACTGAACCCTTGAGGAATGAACGAAGGGAAAAACCACACGAACACTGGTCTATTATAAAAACCCACAAAGCTATTTCAAAATGACCTATTTTTCACAAGGTTCTCAACGCCGTTTATGGCACATCAAACAGACCATTCATTTTAATGTAAAGGACTTTTTGTAAAAAGGGACCAGACAAGTTCAGGTTCGACCTGACCTAACCCAGTTCAAGTGACCCAAACCTATTCTATTTTGAAAAGCTCAAACAACCCCATTAGGCCTGCTGGGCCATGGCCCGGTTTCTCCATCCCATCCCCCATCGCGTGGGCCGACCCACCTGCACCTGATGTAGCCCGATGGTCACACCCCTCCTAGGCCCACGCAGTGAATTGACCACATGGTTCTGTGTCTCCCAATCATGGCCAGTTTCTTTGGGCCTTTCTATCAATGCGGCGAGACGTGTGATGCGACCGTCGCCTCACATTAATGGGGCTTCACTAAGCCACATTCCTTCTCCTTCGTGACCTCCAACCATAGTTATACATCGCTGACCGCTTTCAGCCATTGAGGTGGCGAATTTGTCTTACATCGCTTGTGACCTTCCTACCATGGGAAATCACGCCACCTGGTCCAACCTGGACTGTGAGATGTTGCTGTCACTGACCGCCTAGATAGCAGCCATCCTACTGTGTCCACCTGACCTGACCGCCTCACCAGACCAGTGCCTCCTACACCGCTGGGCACCCCGCTGGCGGCATCACCCTATCGCGAACCACCACGAATAGCCATAGCCTCTACCTGCGGACCCCGCTTCATGCCATTTCCACCAAAATCTGTCCCGATTGCAACTCACTGTCTCAATCCACAAAAGTATGAAGAATGATGAACTTGAGGAGGGACAAGCATAGGAACACCCAAAGTTGATGGATCTAGGCCTTGTTCATGCATCCCTCAATCCATCCATGTTATAATTAAAGAACTTAGAGTAAAATCAAATCAATTCAAAACAATGATAAATCCTAAAACAAACCCCACAACATAATCAGCCAAACCTGCATAACGCAAGATCTGTGGATTATCATATTAAATGAATAATCCACACTTATATTTGGGATAAATAATAGGAAAGGAAGATCAAAATAAAACTCACACCCAACCTAGGATTGGATCGATTACTATTGAAGAAAGAATCTTTTTTTGTTGTCTATCGATCCATCGATGCCTGTTCCAAACTCCGATCGTCGATCCGATGATGTTTGTCCTCCATCGATCCATCGAGAGAGCTCCCTTCTATATGGATTATAGAAATACCCATGGTTATGACAATAACCCTGAATCTCTCGGATGAGGATTATTAAAAGTATAAACTGTATATGAGTTTCCACATAATGTCAATTAAATATATTTTATTAAATATTTTAATGACGTTCACATCCAAAAAATTTACTTTCACTCTCGACCTCTGATCAAGGTTAGGACCTGCCTAAGGTAACATCACTATTTTTAATGTAACGGTTCACTTAGATTTTCGATCCGGGAACCCATTTAGAAGTTATTAATGTTACAAGTCAGCCACCTGAGGGTTTTTAATTAAAAACTGAAATTTATTTAAAGATTTGTTCTGGGAATACCGAGCTTCGGAATCTCATTCTCTCTTACTGCCTGGTCTCAGAATTTTCTTAATTAATGTATAAAAATAAATCCATGAAAAATCCAGGTCATTACATTTTTCATCACTTTTTAGGAATATTTTAATAATTGTATTGATATAGTTATAGTATAAAAGAAGACCCCTCACATCATACAAGTTCACAGGGCTTGAAATCACAATAAAATGGTTCCAATGTTGTAATTAATACCATTGGCCTCAGTTATGTCTTTGTGTGGGTGAAATTATGTAAAAAACATGAAACAAAAACATTAATTTGATGTTGGGAACATTTTTTTATCCTATAAATAACTATGGGGATGAAATATGATTTGGTGATTAAGTGAATAATGGTTTTTTTAAAATATAAATATATTTTGATAAAAATTATATTTCTAATGTAAGAATAATATTATTATATATTTTTTAGGGATAAAAGTTGAATTATATTTTGGAGGAATGTGTGATTTTGAGG
Source organism: Viscum album (assembly GCA_963277665.1). Taxonomy (NCBI): domain Eukaryota; kingdom Viridiplantae; phylum Streptophyta; class Magnoliopsida; order Santalales; family Viscaceae; genus Viscum; species Viscum album. The sequence continues at coordinate 100,623,151 of OY728153.1, read as the reverse complement.
TTGATTTACGGTGATTAATGTTTTTTATAGATATTATTATCATAACTTGGAGATTATATTAATAGGGAAGATCTATTTTTTTTTGGTAAATTAAAGTAGATTGAAATTATTTAGAGTAAATGTTAAAATTTCCATGGAATAATATATGATCAAATAATTATAATATTTGGGTTTCAATAATATCTAAGAATATATTGAATAATATTAAGGATACTTATTTTTAGAATTATTTTCTTTAACATTGGTTATTACTATTTAATTTTAGATATTAATGTATTAATATATTTTATAATAGTTTATTAATTTTGACAATTTTCCTACCATATACAAACCATTTTAGTTTTTATTAATATATAATTATTGGAGGGATAAATTCTTATCCTTTTGAGGATTATTTGTTTCATTAGATGTTTATTTAAAGCTTTAGACATGAAAAGTTCATCCTAAATAGTAATCATTTAGAGAAAAACTTTATATTATGGTTGAAATTGATTAAAAAATTAAAATATACTTATTAAGTAAGTATATTTTCATATGTTCTTAGAAAAAAATCAAAGAAATTCCTTAACTCTAGGAAAAAGATATTATTTTTTTATCCTATTACTTTCCCTTATATTTAATAGATGGAATTTTTTACGCCTATTTGGTATATGGTTTTGTTGTTGTTGGGTTTCTCCGAATCATTCACTTTATTATGATAAATGATCTTTGTCACTCTCTATTAATATCTGGGAATTATGATTTTTTCAATGTTAAAATTTCTCTTCCCATTAATTATCTCTTATTTTAAAACATATTTTTTCTTATTCCACATGACCTTTATACTTCTTCTTCTCTATTCTAAAGAGGAAACATTATTAATATTTTTTATGATGTGGGATTTAAATTGAAGTGTTTTCAATTAGAAAAACAATTATAATAGATTTAAATCGAAAATTGTGAGGATGTAATTTATTAGTGGTGGAGAATGTAAAAGATTGATATTTTGAAAAAGAAAACTATGTTTGATAACATATATGACATGAAACACCATGCCTAAATGAACCATAAAATATTATAATTTATATATGAACGTTATAAACAAGTCATTATATTTTTGGGTATGAATATGATTAATTGATTTATAAAATATATATAATGTTCATAATCAATATAAATTTATTGAATTTGTTTAGTAAATAATCCCTTAATTTAATGAAAGTCATTTTATTCTTTATGAAATAGTTTTTTAAAAAAAATGAATTTATCGTTTTTTGTCAGAAAATATTATAAAAAAATTCAGGAACTTTTAGAAATTTATTTTATATAAAAGAAATAATTTTTTAAATCACTATGAAAAAATTATCTTAATATGATTTTTTGGGATTTTTTTTAGAAAATATTTATTTTTTAATGAACAATGGAAAATACTGATTTTTGTAAAAATATCATTTCTATTCATTTAAAAATAACCATAGTTTTATCCTAAAATACTATAATACTACTTTAGATATGAATACTATACTTAATTACATAATTATGAAAATGTTACGTGACCTTGGAATAAAAATTATTTTAGACTTGAAAGGGAAATTTTTCTATAAAAAACATTTTTTGGTCACACACTAGAAGATAATTATAAAATGAATTTCTTCTAATTATAGGTATTTAATTTTGTAAAATGTATTAAATGTTTTTAATTATAAAAATTAATAATTTTTTAATAATGTCAACTTATTTTTTGGTCATAATGAATTGTAGAACAATAAATATTTCTCACTTCTATAAAAGGTTAAATTGGGATAACATTGGTTACAAAATAGTGACAAGGACACCATTTTTCATCTTCTATGTTCTTTTATAAATTTATTTTGACTCTTACCACCTTAGGCTAAATATTTTTTTGTTAATCAGACATTTTTCCATAAACAAGCCCAATATAATATTTTATGTAAAAAAAGAGAAAAAAATATCCCACTTAATTTTATATAAATTTTATAATATCCCAAAGGGAGAAGATAATGTTGTGAATGAATATCAGTGGTTATTTTTATTTTAATAAAATTATTTTCATGATGGTAATTTATTTATTATTTTTAGTAATTAAATAATTACCATAAATTCTTATGCAACACAGACGTAGTATTTATCTAATAAAAAGGTAAATAAAATAAATGATTTACAAAAAATTAAAATTAACATAATTTGAATTAATTATTAGGATTCAAAAATAATTTATATAATTATAACATATTTTGAATTTTTAAAATATTAATTTTACAATTCCATATATATTTTTATGTTTTGAATGTCATATAAAATGATTATTGTCAAATTTTATGTTAATGACATTTTATAATAAATAATGTTTTATTAAATTATTTAATAATAATAAATCCTAATAGTCAGAAATTTAAAATATATATGGTTGATTATATCAAACATGGTCCATTTAGGGGCCATTTTTCCTTTTATAGTTTCTTTATTGACTAACAATGAGTAAAAATCTTAATGCTAAATTAATTTTCAAAAAGGGTTAAAATAAAAATATAAGGATGAAAACATGAAATTAAATTGTCAATTTTTTGATGATATTATTTTGATTAATAAATATATTATCCTATAATAATATCAATTTTTATCCTATTTAAATAATAAAATTAGATTATATTAATTTAACAATTCATGAAATTCAAGAGTTTCACTCCCCTCTCTTATAATGGGGAAATCCATGCCCTCTTTTCCTCACACGTAAAAAAAAGAAAATACCTAACCAAATAATTTCCTCAAATCCCTATAAAATTTTAGAGGATATGGTTTTTTTGTAAAACCATCCTAGGAAATATTTAGGTGTAAACCATAATATGTTTTCCGAAGAAGTGGTATAGTTTTTAACCAAGTATTTTTGTTTTGTTTCCTCTTCTACATCCTTTAAATATTCTTCAACCATGATGAAATAATAAAACCTTTATATTCTCCAAACATATATGTTAATCACATAATGGAGTAACATATATCCATCATTTCTTACATCAAATGAGAAACGAAACAATCATTCATGTGTACAACATACCACTCCTCACTAACCAATATAATTCATTTTCTATCAACTCCTCTTATGACTTGTTGTAATTTTAGATTTTAGATTTATATATTTTATTAATTAAATATTTATACTTATTAAAACATAGTATATCATTTAATTTATTACCTTTTCATTCACTAAAAAGTGCTAATGTTGTTCGTGTGTACGTGTGGACAACCACCTACACGAAGTGATGAGATTCATTTTTTCATCACCAAATCACGTGGATGATATATATAAGTAAATTTAAATGTAATAATATGGTATTTAAGATATTATGAAAATTCCTAAAATATAATATAATACTTACCTTTATTCCGTAATGATCGCTGAAAAATGGAAACATTGTTCTTTCATACGTTTTCCCAACCATATTTGTGATTCTAAAATAGTTCATTTTAATAAGAATATTCCATAGTTTTATTAAAAATTATAATTTCTGTATAAAATGATAATTATGTCTTAAATATTTTTATAGATATGATGGAATAATTTCCTCTTTGACCTTAGTCAACCTGCTGAACTCATTTCGAACATTTACGTCAAATATTGTCAAACAACCTATGTGAAATTAATTAATTAAGTAAACATAATATAGCATGGTAATGGATAAAATTAAAGGAATAATAAATTTGAAGAAATTTATTATGTAATTAAATAAATTATATATGTTCATTGTTCAAGAATATAAATAATGTATGTGATAATTTAGACTCAAGGTAAGAGACCGTCCATAAAAAATCATCTTTTAATGTTTTTATTCTAATAATTTTTATTATGTGGAAATTATATTTTAAAAATTTCAAGGATATTTTTATCCTTCAAAGGACTATAAAATATTTTTCCCCTTATTTTATGTTATTAACAATTTTTGAAACATAAATATTTTTTATTATTATACATAAGGGGCACTTTAAATTAAAAACCTAATTTAGAATATTTTAATAATATTTTTTCTAAATTTTCTTCTTCCATATCCATATAGTAAAAAAGATTTTATGGATGCATTTATTTAGACAGAAGAGATTTATAGAAGAAATTATATATATTTGTAATTTTTTATGGTATTAAAAGGTAATCATTTATTGTATTTTATATGAATTATTTTGTCTTTCATAAAAAAATACAAATGAAATGATATATATGAACATATATGATGACAAAAAAACAACTCAATGCTGTAAAAATTAGTTCATATATGATTTAAATTATAATTTTACATGTTTTCATCAAATAAAACCCCCCATTCCCCATGTTATCATTTTTTCAAAAATGTTTTTAAAATGGATTGGATATTTAAATATTCAGAAATAAATTATTATTAGTGAAAATAATATTTCTATGAGTGTAATATTCAAAATTACAAGAATTTATGTTATATGATTTTGTTATAGTACTTAGAAATTTTCATGATGAAGGGTCGTTATATTATAAAACAATGATGGGTGGTTTCATAATAAACTAAGGATGAGTGGGTTAGTGATATCCCTATAATGAATTGGGTATGGAAGTCAACCATATTTTTTTATACGATTTATAGGAGTTATATATAAAAGGATATTCCAAGTTACCTATATGATTTAATTATACTTTCTATGAGTTGTTATTGAAATTTTATTATTTCTCAAGGTAAGCTAAGGGTTTAATGTTTAAAAGGATATATATGATAATTCTGAAGAGTGGAATGTATTTATTTTTGGAAAGGATTACATGTTTTTTTCATGACCTCAAATAATCCATTTTTAGTTTTTTTGTTGAAAATTTCTTATGTAATGTTTTATGTAATTATTTGAGCAGGAAAGTCGATTCAATGAGTATCTAATTTTTTATTTTCATCCAAAATATTATTTTTGAAAATTAAAATTTTATAATTATTCATGTACTAATATGCTTCTTTCTTCTTTTATTCATTCCCCGTACTAAAAATTCTGTACTCATCCCATTTTTTTAAAACTGTTATTAATATCCACAATTTATTTTTTAATTTTATTAAAAATCCACATTGAGGGTAAGTGGGAACCTACAGAACCATCACTCTAGCATCCAAATAGTACCTCACAAACCCCCATTATATAGTTCAAATTTCAAAATAAAAACCCAATAATTCACCGTGCCTTGACTGTCAGATGAAACGTGTTATTAAATTTAAAGAGACAAAACCTGCCTGAATCTACAAAGTTGCCCTCAAAAGAACTAATTCAAATTTTAAAGTCAAAAAGAAGTAAACCACATCATGCTGCTATCACCGTCACCTCGAGATACACACACCGACACCGAAGCATGTTTCTTATTAATAGTATTATATTGCGATAAAAATTGATAATGAGTAGAAGTATATACTTTTTAATTTATGGGGTTGTTATGTAATAGTTACAATATAATTATATAAGAATATAAACTTAAAAATATATTTAGGAAAACAATTAAGTGATTTATTGTACAATACACTAAAATATATTTTATTAATGTTTGGTTATTTATGATATTAATAATATTTTAATTCAATGAAAAACAAATATTCTAAGGAAGAACTCTGTATAAGTCATTAACAAAACTCGGTATCGTTTATTTATTAGTTCTAGACCTTGATTCAAGATTGTGTCATTAGAGAATTAATATTTGAATATATATATTAAAATAATTCATATTATTAGTTATTTTAAGTTTCATTCACACCTTCGATATTCATCGGACTGAAAAATTAGAAATAAAAGGGAGATGGCAGACTTCGTATGAGTCAGTTTGAAGCCAAAAATTGGAAATTGGTTTACTAGAGTTTCAAAATTTTATTTTTGAAATAAATTATTTAGAAATTAATTTAAGCAATATTTTTCCATAATTAAACATCACGACTATCAAATGGGTTGTGATTAAATATTAATAGTAAATATTGTTCAAGGATAATCTATGAGATCAAATACTTCTATTCCATGATCTATGTTATCACACCAAAATACAATTTACATGTGAACCTATATCACGACATAGAAAAAAATCAAATTCATCAGGAGTTTTTTAGATATTTTAATTGATTAAAATATTTTTTTTCCTTTATAAATTTAAATAGATATTATTGACTGGGATTAAAAGTGTTTTAAGGATAATAATAAAATTAAGTTTTTATATTTACTAATTTAGATATGTGGTATTATGAAACAAATAACTATATCAGATTTCATTTTTTAAAAAATGGGAATACTATTTGTTGAATCATATATGAATATAAATGAATAAAATAATTAAGATAAATATGTTCATGAATTAGTAAGTCAATACCCTACTATATTGAAAATAATTTACATGATGGAGAGAGAAGAGATAAAGAAAATGCCAGACATTCCATCAGATAATTTTAAAGAATTCAAAGTTGGGAGTTTATATATTCGTTTATACAACCACTTTATATTGAGGGGCAAGGTAATAATTTATCATTCATTCATGATCTCATTCATGATTTCAATGAAGTTATATTCCATTAATTTTGATAATACATTGAAATCCTATCAAGAGTCAGTGATGAACAAGGTTCCTCTATTTTAATAAATGTTATATTAGTGTTGATATAGATCATGGAACTTGACCTGAATCTCCCAAGTAGAATGCTATCATAAGGAGGATAGAGAATTTAAATCATTATTTTCTCAAAATCATTTACTACTACATCATAAGAGGTGAGGGAGAGTTTATGTTGAGTAGATCAAAACATTAATAGATCACAAGGGTCTAATTTAAAAAGGTATAATTTATAAAAACTACTATAACTTATTTTACCCACTAATAGTGGTAGTCTAATTGATCAAGGATCATCATATGTTTTTTTAATTATATATAGTTTTTGATACCTTTGAACCATTCAATGTGCTCAAAAAATAAATTATGAAATTATCTTAAGAAATGTTTAAAGATATTTGGATAATATAGTTGTTGGGAAACATTAATTGAATAAATTATTTATCAATCAAAAAAATGTTTAATTATTTCAAATATTACTTATATAAAATAACCATTGTGAAGTTGTGTAATGAAATGGGGAATGAAACTTTTTTATTTTTTTTGGAAAATAATGTGTAAATAAATTATTCTTATTTCATTTTGATTTATCCACTAAAACATTATTCTTAATCATATTCAAGTTGATGTAACTTAAAGAAACTATATGATATACTGAGTGTGAGGAGTACTGGTTTTTATTTTATAAGGATTATAGGGTATGAATTTCATATACAACATCTAAACTCTGATAAAATCACCCATAATATAGTAGATAGTTTTTGGACCTAATAAGAACAATATGGTTTATTTTTTTGAATATTAATATTTTTTCATCGACATAGTATATTTATTAAGAAGAAATATATATTTTCAGGAAATACTTTGAGATAACTTGAACTTAGTAGAGTTCATGATAAAATTGAAAGTATTCCAATGATGCATAGTTTTAGGTCTTCATAAGATGTTTTAAAAACTAATGTGTGTTAAATAAATGAATAGATATCAATTAATATTTTGTAACAGTCATTGGGTTTTAATAAATAATTATCATAAGCACTAAAAATGAACTATTAATTTATTCATGATATATAATATTATGTAATAGCTCATTAAAAGAAGTAATATTGAAAATAGTTTGAAAATTATTCTCAGTTATTGTATATATTTTATCAAAATGATAAAGATGTTATCTAAAATAGTGTATACAATTTATTATTTATATCATAAAATTTGAGTACATCACAACATAAGATTCCAAATATGAATTAATTTTGATAATAAATTCAACTAGTAAACTCTGTCTTATACCCATCTCAAGATAAGGATATATAGACTTATCATACCAAATGTCTTGAAGGCCTTATTTTTTTTTATTTTTTATGGATAATCCCCCTTTTAAGGGGTGAAGGGGAACCCGTACATGACCCGTATGAACAAGGTACATGGTCCAACTGACTCGTAATACATGACCTGACGGCCCATAGGCATTCCGTGCCAAATACATGACCCGTAGGCCCAGTCCACTTGAACTACCCCTCCCCAACTTCTGTATCATTGATCACATAGTTCCCCACCTTGCATTGTTGATCAGCTGACATTTCCCTGTACAAAGCTGCACAATGCCTAGTCCCGATGGCGGCCACCATACCCGCTCATTCTTCCAATCTGGTTAGCTCAGCATCTGGTGGCTGCTATTCTTGTTGCTCTGATCCTTTTCTAGGGCCTGTTCTTTGTGAACTGGGATACTCCATGTTTTTTGTGGCCCAAAGGCCCTCTGGCACGAAGGACATTGATGACCCAAAGGCCCTTGAGACTCGTAGGCCCAAACCGGTGGCCTGAAGGCCCAAATCGGTTGAAAAGTTCTGGTTGCTACATTACATCTACAGTGGCAGCTACAGTGACCCCGAAAAATCACCTCCACCCGGTTTTGAACCTGGGTCTCTTGGATTTCATACACGGTCCCTTACCACTCGGGTACATACTCATTGGCATCTATAGACTCATCATAAGATCCAACAAATTTCATTAAAGATACAAACACAATATACAATTCATTATGATGAGTGACGTAAAAATGTTTTCTTTGTATGAAATAAATATTAATAGGGTGGATACATATATATTTACTATGTTTTATGATAAAACTTTTTACACAATAAAGTCATAAAGGATTTTAAATTCTTCATTAATTAGATTCATTGGGACTAATTTTTATATATATAGTTTTATTGTTATATTTTTAATAAATTGCTTCATAATTTTATTAGTTGATAGTTTATTATGCATCATGATTTTAAAATTAATGGATAATTCTTTGTTATCATTCATTCATATATTGTTTTTCAAAATTCATTGGATATATGGTGAGATAAATAACCCATCAAATGAGAACCCTAGAGTTGTCTATAATTATTTACCATCATGGAATGTTCTATGCTATGATGATATGTTAATATAAAAATTTATAGTATCTCATATAGATAGAAAATGTTTACTCATGAAAATCTTTCATGAATTGTTGTATCATTAACCTTGTTTGAGTATATAATACGAATTTTTTGTCATATATTTCATTAATATTATCAAGATAAGTATTTCATGTTAATACACAATACCTGATATTAACCAGATAGGATACATGAGAGATTTTATACATTGAGAATATTTTTTCAATCATAAGATTGTGTTAATCAAGGTGTGGTTGGGTATATTGTTAATCTTGGGAGGAATTAATTTAAAAATGATTTGATTAATTCTCTAATATAATGGACATGAAAACTAACCCATAAATCGGGTAAGATTAAATAAATGGTTGACCAAATTTAATTGAGTTATATGTTATGTGTGCACGTACATTAATCAATGTAATTTGATATATTCTTCAGTAATTAATAATATATTCTAATAATCATGAATGGATGGGTTGGAATGTAAATTATTTCCAAGGTCCATATATCCCTATAATATTTTTTGTCAGAAAAAAATCACCATATGTATATATATAATGTATATAGATATATCCGTTGAGTATGTTTGTATAGAAGAAATTCATTTGTTCGATGGATATTATGTTAGATACAATTACATATTAAGCATTATTGATTTTTTAAAGTATATTAATATTTTTTTAATGTTAAGAAATATGAATTAATAATCATTTTCAATGACATAATTTAAAATATGGTAATACTTAGGTATAATCCCTTATAACCATATCTTCCAAACACTACTTAAGGGGGATGCGAGTGAATTATTTATCTTCACCAATTCCAATGGATCTTATTCTCATATTGGAAAGAACACCATGAACCCGTCTATCTCAAGCATAAAACCTTATCATCGAAATAAAAAATATAAATTTAGTGAAATAGATAATTTAATTAGTTTTACACTAATAGACACTCTATAGAGAATACACCAATATTATGGTGATGTATCATGGGATATCACTATACAATATATGTGATTTCAATGTATCTGAAAGGTTAATTAGTAATCAAAAGGTTAGTGTATTATCATATCAATCAAAAAACCTCTTGAAAATAAGGGATATAAAAAATGTTAAACCAAAGTAAATTCAAAAATTACTCTAACAAGATTATCAACACCAAATAATGAGGGTGCCTTCATTGTGCTATAATTTATACTATCAAATCAAAATCATCAATGAAGTTCTATACCAGAAATTATTACTCCCTATATTTTGTATATGTCAATTACATAAATAAGTGTTGAATATCTCTCAAATTTTATCTCCACTATTTATAATAGCTTTAAATTTTATCAACTTTAAATCAGAAACTTGTACCCTAATGATCGGCCCCAAAAAATATATATAATCTTCTAAATAAAACAACAAAGTAGAGGATAATATTTCGTATTTCTACTTTTTTTATTTTAAAAATAATTTTTAAGTCATTACATCACATCATGAAGTCCAATATTAATATATGTTGTATTTTAATGTCACCAAATTATGGAATTTCATATTATATTAATAAATGATTCTATGTCATCTAATGATATATGAAATCCATATGAAATCTATTGTAAAAAACTTTATTAAATGCGGAATGATATTCCAAGTCAACATAAACTCTAGATCCATTATGGAGTAAACCTCCAAGTTAAAGAATGATCACTTTTTCAAAATCCAAATAGTAACTCCCTAAATTTTTATTTGATCATAAATTTATGCTAAAATATAATTTTTCATAGTGAAACACCATTGATCATAATGTGATATAGACTTACACATTTCTAGACCCATTTCCTATTGTGGTGTGGAACCAACATTATGTCATGATCTTCTTCAAGCCTCAAACTAGTTTCCCCCAATATTTTATAGGGTCTCCAATTTAGCATAATTTTTCTTTATGTCGCCACTTGTACATATGTATCATGGTAAAACAACATATCTTTAATTTACACATACATGACTTCCTTCAAATCATAACCAATATGGTTACAAAAATAATTTTTTATACTATTAATTAATCTCTTTCATACATCAAAAAATATCTTATAAAAATATCCCAGGATATTTAACAAGTAAAATAAGATTTAAAACAGACCTAAAACCACTTCAAAACACCTCTTCTAACATTTCAGATCTAACTCCAACTTTCACTAATGGTTCCATCACTATTTTAATGGAAATAACCTTGGGTCCAACATATTCAAAAATTATTAATTTCAGTATAAATTGATCACATAATATGATAGATTTTTTATGATATAAATATCCCAAAGTTTTAATATAAGGCTTCATAACTTATTACATATGATATAATATAAGATGGAATATGTGTGAAGTGTAAAAAGATTTAGTACATGAGTTATATTGATAGAAAAATTTCCAAAAACCACATTTCATATAGTGTCATATTTTAGATATTTTCTTTTAAGAGAAAAATTATACTTATTTTTAGTTATAAAATATAGAATTATATTACTCAACTATATGGCTATAATGTATTTTATGATATGTTTCCATCAAACTATATGATATGCAAATATATTTGGTTTCATTTTTGTGTTAAACCTTCTGTATTGGCCATCATTAATTGGATTTAATTTCATATAACAATTTTTTATATGGTTAAGTATGTTTAATTATTCATTTAAAAATTTCAAACGATTAACACAGGGTTATGTAAATATAGGTATCTTTCTATAATAATTCTAATGTAAAAACAATATTTCTTGGAGAATTTATGAACTTATCTGTTTTATAATTCTTATGCTTCTCCTTTATTTAATAAATGAGGCATATTGATGGAATTAAAAAAATAATACTAGGGATACATGATCTAAATGTTTTATAAATAATTTATATTGAATATTGTCTCTTCCACCTTTCTACATTACCCGTGGAAGAGATAAAATATCATTGATTTTTGGGAGGTCTTATAGGTACAATATGTGATTACAATGACTAGTGCATTATATGAAGATGAAAAATTCATTCAGTTATTATTATATGATTTTATTCAAATGCATTAATGTAGAGGTTTTAATTTGAAATGAAAATTATAATTCGTTATGTTTTCATTTAGTATATAATTTATCCTAAAAAAAATTTGGTATATATTTTTGTAGGATAAATTGAAAATTTTATTCTAAATGAGAAATAAAAGAACAAAGACAGATCTAAAATAAAAGGCATAATGAGTGTGAATTAAAAAAAACATTTATCCAAAATAAAACTACACCACTCCCATATTTGACTAAAGAAACCACTAAAAGCATCCACTATAATGAAGGGATAGATTAATGTGGTAAGAATTATTTTCATTGACAGTATTCAATTACCAGGATAAAAAATCATTCACCAAGAGAAAAATATCTACCTTTATTAGGAAGAGAAGGAATGGAATAAATAAGAGGGTAAAAAATAAATGAAAAAATGCACGAGATAAAAAAACAACCTCAATCACAGTTACCCACCTTCATAAAAAGAAACTTCAACCATTAAATAATTAGGGGAAAATTATTTCCAATTGAAAGTGATATGGAATTTTTATTTCTGAGAAACATATTGTAAAAAATATTCATCAATTTTAATTCTTTTTAGTATCCAAAAAAAATATTTTCATCAATATTTGAATTGTATTATAGAAAAAATTTGTATGAAAAGTTGCTTTTAATCCTTGATACTAGTAGAATACACCAATGGAATCTTAGGAGGGATAATAAAAAAAATATAAGGGTAAGAAAGATAGAAATATCAAAAATATAATAGTAAAATTATTCCAAATATTAAAAATACTCCTCATCATACAAAATCAAACCTCTATTAATAACATAATATTTTTAAAATCCCACATCCTTTGATCATTGCCTATAAAAACTTTATGGTCTTCCTACTGGGTAAAAGAATAACCCTTATAGAAAGTGACATCTATAGTCTTAGATGTCGAATAATTGACAAAATTTATTTACATGTTTGAATTTCCTTTCTAATATTATTGTCATCGAGTCTCTCTAGAAAAAATTGATGGATCTATATTGCCTTATTTTTGTACAAAAACATTTTTATCATTAATTGTTTCCTTAGATCCAATGAATCTTTGAATTTTTCACCATCCAAAAAAACTCCTTGTAACATCTCCAACCTAGAAGCCACGATAACGGGTTCCCCAAGACGGATCTTTATATGACCTAGGCTCACCTCCCTGTATGCTATAGGCTCTCGACTAGAAGCACAAATCAAAAGAGAAACATGGGGAGACTATACCCACTTATTAGAGTGAAACCACAATTGCGGTGACATCAAGAGATAAAATAGAAAACCAGAATGATAAATTGATAATATATGAAAAAACCAAATATTAACCATGTGAACTTGCTATAAAAAATATAGTGAATACACTACATTCCATATATCCATAAAATATAAACCAAGTCCAAAAAATCAAACTAATCTAAACCCGGACCCATGTCCCAACCATGTCCTAACCTCCCTTGCCCCAACCCATCATCACATGCACAACCAAACACTAGGTCCCTGTCCTTAGCCAGTATCAGAAAACAAGTAGCATTATCTCTTTTACCCATGTCCCCTGGCATCCTAATCAGGGTGTGAGTACAACATTACTAGCCACCAGCAATGGTGTCCAAATCAAGAACCAGTTTGTAAAATAGTGTATAAAGACAATCAAGTGCAGTAAGAGAATAATGAACCACATAAATCTTGTAAGTAATTATCCCATAACCATTTATCCATTTGTTCTCTAAAGACAAATGATCCACAAAAATATCTCAGATCACACATGGAGTATAATACAAGACACCATGGGTTTCACACATTTTAAAGCACAATAGGTGTTCACTAATCACAACCTATCTCCTACCCATTAGTTAACAATATTAATTTTTACCATTTTCATCATTGTATCCATTTTTATTATTATTTTATTAGAATTTCCATGGGTTATGCATTAAAATCATTTAAAATATGACATAAGAAGATAAATTATAATGCATAAGGGAGAAAGTATTGTTTCCCATCTAACAAGGAATAAAAATTTCATAGACAATCACATGACATGTACATTGGAACCTTTTTTCAGGAAGCATCATCAAATGAAACTATTAGAATAATAGATCCTCCTTCCCCTTCCCTAACCCGGGAATTACGGGGTGGGGTTTAGATCCACAGTCTAACCTATCGTGTGGGTGTAGATCCTCAAGTAATATAACCCACAATACCAAGCCATGTCAACATTATTATTTATCCATTTACTGGATATACCATATCATAAACCATACATAATCAATACACATAACATTAAAATTTCATAATACATTCAATACATAAATTATATTCATGCTTTAACCCATTGAAACATTTATCAATTACATTTAATTACCCATTAACCCACTTTACTTATACCAAACACTTCCTTATTCTTTGTTTTAAATTAAACACCATCAATAGTAATGTCACTTAAAAACCATTTAAAATTTACCAACACATACCATAACTTACAAACACACATATCATTATCCATAACACCCTTATATTCTATATAATCATCTATAAAGATTCATTATTTGGATCATTTAATAACCATTTTTTCATTCCAACATAATAATAAGGGGTCTTATCTCACCATCATGTAGATCAATTCAATGAATATGGTCCCGACATACCTTGAATACTACAACATGTAGTAAAATACAAATCAAAATATTTACTTGAAATCATCTTGAAGCCATCATTTAAAACACAGTTCTTTTTCTTGGAAAACTAAAACATTCACCAAGGATTTCGTTTCTATTTCAACCATCCAAAACAACTATTAAATCTTCTTCAAAAAAGGTAACCTTTCCCTCATTTCAAACATAATTTTAAATATCTTTAGGAAATACCTTTTTGAATCACATTAAGTCAAAACCTCATATAAAAGCATCTATCCCTTTCAAAAATCATTTTACCATAATAAATCTAGAATTGGGTATAATCCCTTAAACATACCATCATACAATTTCAAAACCTCTTAAGCATTTACAAAATCCAACTTATAATTGTTTTATTTTAGCGATTGATCATCCCCACTATTCCAATTACATTTTTTACTCATTCACTCTCATAATAACCCTACCTCAATGTTTACCATTTCTATTCCCCATTCCAAGAGAATGACTAACCCCATTGGTAGCCATTGGTTTGGTATTAGTCACCTACAGACCCAAAATGGTCCGTGAAGGGCTTCACACCCCAATCTAAGGCCCAAATCGCATTCCTCAACCACAGAAACAAGACATGCAATAAGGAAGTACACTAGGATAGCCACATACACATATAAAACATCATGACTATGGGGAAAAGAATAAATACCACCTACCTCATGCTTGAATATGATTACTAGCCCAAAATAAATTCCCCAATTTGAAGTCAAAAACCCTTTTAATCCCCATCTTAGAATCTTTTGGATCTTCTATTCTCACCCAAATATGATCTGAATGCCTAAGAAACGAGGTATAACTATCCCTTGGAATTCTTCCAGGGTTTTATTTGTCATGTATTCTGTTTAAGGAAGAATAATGAATAAAATTGAGTTAGAACCATTATATCTTGAAAGGGAAAAATTGGAATTTCACACTTTTTAGGGCTTAATTGTTTGGCCGTATGGTTTTCTAAACTGTGCACCAACTGTGTGCCTCCCTCTATCCAAGAGTGGCCAACTTGCATAGTTTCTTGGAATAACTATGTGATAACTGTGATCTTTCCTGTATTCGAAAGGGTCCCCAATCCACATGGTTTCCTCAAACTGTGTCCCAAAAGTGAACTTCACATTGTTTGGCTTAATTTCCCCCTCTTGTGTGCCCCAAACCCCTAGATCACTCCTTAAACTCACCATACACCAAATAACCACTTCATTAGCCACAAATAAAGAAAATTTAAAAAATTTAAACTAGAACATATGCTAACATTAGTTCAAGATCTTATAACCTTTCCACCATATAATCTATTGTACTAAATCCATACTTTCAAACTGTAATGAGCTTCCAAGGACAATGGTTAGGCCAGAGATCCCACCTATAAACATTTATTCTATAACCCTTCTCCTTAGGATGACCCCACTACCACCATACTTGGGCAAAGGGAATATTCCTACACCAAGAAAATTCTCAATCCGTACTACACAAATTGGGCTGATTGTCCTCAATGATGTAGGTACTTCAAAATCATCATCACCAACACCAAGAATCATGGAATGGTCTAGTTAACAGTACTGGAACACCTAATTAAAGGAAAAATTAACGGCACTACATTACCCAATGATAAAAAAATGGTACACTCTATGTCTGATCCTCTCCAAAAAACCAAGGCCCAAGTTAACTAGTGCTATCTCACTCAGATATATCAATGCTCTAACAATGATCCAGGATCGACATCACCTTAGATAATGTCATAATTTTAACCACATATCGCGACCTAACCCAACCTGAAACGCGAGTCCCAACATCCAAAGTTCTTTTTATTAACATCTATAAACAACAACACACACATAATATTTATCATAAGGTAATAAACAAGTCAACATTCGATTTAGCACCCATCACCAAAACTGATACACCAAGATGGATCCCACCTGATTCCATCCAACTGAAACTACTGAACACTTTATTAAAAATTTTCTTTCCAAATATGGTGCTTCCCACCATATTCTCTATCACAAACCTTTTTCCTATAATGAGAATACATTCTGAAAATGTGACCATCAGAACCTGTACTCAACTTTCATAACATACCAAATGAGTTTTACAACTCCTTTCTCCCAAGAATCCATAAGAGAACCATCCAACATTGGAATATAACCAATCCAAGAAAACCACATGTATTTTACACCTATAATGTACATTCTAATTTAAGGTTCAATTGGTTCTTCCTCAGAGTACATTACTATTACAAAAATCAATTTATCCTATCTACGTTAACTAGAGGTGGGTTACAGCCCACCACATCCTTTCCTTTTTCCCAACTGAGTCAGGCTATCACTGGTTGACTCACTCTATTGATTCACAACATTAATTTTGGTACATTTCCCCTTTTTACTAGCCAAAAATTATTTTAAACTTAAGAAATGACACCCTAATCCACACTCACTCACCGAAGGCATCCTCGATGTTCAGTAAAACTCCACTATCACATCAATCACTACTTCTCAAACCATTGTCATGATAAAAAAACCCTCAACACATCTCCAATGTGACCACATAGATTACCATTAGAACTAGACCGAGACTAAATCATTCATTCCATTCAATGGGCCACCTTATATAAGGCTAACCCAGTTCACCCCAAGGAACCAGAAGATGCACCTCCCATGTTTCTCATTGGCGTCTCGATTCCACCGAACCCAATTCATAGCTTGATCCACACATCAAGGATTTATCATAACTCTACCCATATTATTAGTTTAATTTTTACCACTGTACTCAAGCAAATTCGGCCTCCACAGCTCCCTCCCAATCAAAAGATGAATTTAAAAACATGGATGTATCCATCCAGCATCCACTGTTATAAAAAAACACACATCACCCACTACTCGTTCCCGTCTTATGTGAACGACACCCATGACATTTGTCTACATCTGGTCTATCCTGAGGAACTATCCCAAAAAAAAGTCAACGGGGGTAATTACCCCACCATATGGATCCCACCCACATACCACATCTTTTGATTATACTCCAAGAATATCCATTATCATCCGAAACACATTTCGGTAGCTAGGTGTAAATCCAAATCTCTCTTAGGATACCTGAGATTTTGTCATGGTATTAGTCATGATCATAGCTGGATAAAAGTATTCTAAGAATTCTCTGTCAAACATCCCACAAAACCATCCACCATCACTATCATCTATCACTAAGAGGACACCTAAATCTTTTGAAGATCTTGATCTCCCTGCTTTCCAATGTCTCCCCAACACTAAAACACCACAACTGAAAGGAAATTTCTGCCAAAAATCATACCACCTCATAACCCCATTCCAAGCGGTCACAACCTAGCATTCCTTATGGAACCATTATCATTACACTACTCTATTCCTTCTTGTACAGTCCCATTGATCACAAAATATATGCAATGATGTATTCCATTGGTCCAAAACCAACCAGTTTCTCGCACTAACATGGAAACTCCACTTTGATTCCATGGAAATCATGTGCACTTACATCCAGACCACCTGGGCACATATCACAATGGTATCATTCATCACAAACACGTTCCCATAACCCAATAATCTTTTGATCCATGATGTCCTTGAACACTCTTTCAATGATACAAAAACCCGACTCTTGATCACATGAGCTGTACCTGGCCAAACCTTGTCCCAAACATCCACTCACAAAACTGATCATACAATATGGTCCTCTAGCCTCATTGGACCCAAGGCTTTCCAAAATCTCACCAAATAAAAAAATCACCCCTAGAAACAACCAAATCGTATGACCATCATCACACCGGGTGTTCTCCAAAACAAAATCGACGATCCACACTTTGATCACTCTTTTTTTGTCCATTCTAAACTAACACTTCTCCCTAAATATAACTCCATTAAAACCATATGTTAAGTTATATGATCGACCTTTCCCTTCAAACCCACCCTTATAACCAAATGTAAACACCCATGTTCTTTCCATGTGGTGAGTCCAAGCCATAACTATTCTCTTTTACCGAAACCTAATGTCACCCACCATGCATTTATTTTATCTCTAAAGAGAACACATGTTCTTCGCATCTTAAGGCATCCTCAAAATTTGGAAGACATTATATGAGGCTACCCTCGATTTCCTAAAACAATCACCTCATAAAAACTACTTAAGCGGCATTTCCAAAACCATAAACTTTCCATCTTAGACATCTTAGAGAGAGTCACACTAAGAAACACTCTATATGCCACTGTCAAGGTCCAAAACACCCTCCTATGTTATACAAAAACATCACAAATATTGAAGATAATATTTCTCAAAGGTCATCATCTAATATCAAATGGTACCAACTCCCCAAATTAGAGAGACACCAATCAAGGGTCACCAACACTCTGTAATCCATACATATGAAACTCTAAAAACTAGCTTCTCAGGGTGGTTATCCTACCCCTGTTCTAAACATATTGCATATAACACACCAAAAATCTATTTACTCTATGTCCCACACCACAATTACTCTCACACGTACACTAGAACCATGAGTCGAACGCCCACTCTAGGGTCCAAAACACAAGTCATTAGGTATCATCCCACAAAAGTTACCACATTCAAATTAACATAATTTATTTCAAAAAATCAATGTCACAACCTAAAAATTATGAAACAAGAAACATCCTACTAATAGGCACACCCAACTCATCAAGTTATCCCATCCCATAACCTGAGGTCCCAAAAGAATTTCACTATTACTACCCAAACTACCCATACAAAGGATCAACAACCAACAGAATGGATAACCACCTCTGGTGTCCCAAAAAGTTTGATTGTTCGTTTATTTTCATTCTAAATTATACTTTACCATTCTATGGAACGATTTAACTTTTCAAATCATTTCATTTTACCAAAGAATTTACACTTTCTAAAACCTTTTTTATCTCATAATTTCATAAACCCCATCATTATTCAAAATAAAATTTCAAAAGATTTACGTTTTTCAATCCAAAGAATTTTCATTTTTCAAAACCATTTTGACCGACTTAAGAACCCATTGATTCATTAAATTTAACTTTTTATAGCAATTTTGTTTATCATCATTTCATTCACAAGTCAATAACAAGAAAAATACAGATGACCTCTATACCCTTTTGGCCTATCACGAATCATAAACTCAGACACCCTCTCTTTTGATTCTAGGAAAATATATAAAAGATCATAAATCAATAATATCACATCCAAGAGCACCTCTCAAGGTGGAAATATAAATGAACTGTAAAAGAAAAAAATAGAAAATCCTTTCCCACCCTTGAAAATGTGGTTTATTCCTCACACATGGGGATTCAAGAACCCATGCATGAACTGATTACCAATCCATGAAAAGATTCTAGTATTCTATATAGCATATCAAAATTGTAATAAAAAAGATGACCTTCTCTGATACCACATTGTAAAGCCCCAAACCCAAAATCTACAATAATCGGTGCCCCAAGCCATATAATCACATGACCTTAGACATGCCTCCCCATATTTTAGAGGCTACCATCTAATAGTGCTAATGAAAGGAGAAACATGGGGAGACTATACCTATTTATTAGAGTAAAGCCCCAACATAAGTAACATAAAAAAGTAAAATAACCAACCATAATGATAAATTTATAACATGTGACAAAACCCAAAAGTAACCAAGTACACATGTTGTAACAAAATCTATTGAATACAATACATGCTAGGAAGTCATAAAATATAAACCAAGACCAGAAAAATTTAAGGACATTGATCTCAATCACGAGTCCCAACCCATTCCTTATCACCCATGTTCCAACCTGTCTTCCCATGCACTACCAAACACCAGGTCTCTATCTTGAACTTGTATCATAAAACAAGTAGCATCATCTTGGGAACCCAAGTGCCATGGAGGACCAAGAAGTGTATGAGTACAACTCAGTATGCCACCACCAAAGTTGTCAAAACCAATAACCAGTCTAAAAAATGAATTACGATAATCAAGTGAAATAAGAGAACAAGGAAACAATGATATCATATATGTAATTTTCAAGAAACCATTAATCCATTAAGTTATCTAGAGTCAAATGATCAGAAAAATAATGCAGGTCAGGTGAGGAGTCTAATCCAAGGCACCATGGATTACAAACACTTTAAAACACAAGGGGTGTTCACTA
Organism: Viscum album; assembly: GCA_963277665.1. Classification (NCBI taxonomy): domain Eukaryota; kingdom Viridiplantae; phylum Streptophyta; class Magnoliopsida; order Santalales; family Viscaceae; genus Viscum; species Viscum album. The sequence continues at coordinate 100,602,253 of OY728153.1, read as the reverse complement.
ATCACAAGCTATCACATACCCATTAGTTAACAATAGTCACATTTAACATTTTCATCATTTTATCCATTTTCATTATTATTTCCATCATTATTTCCACAGGTTAGGTATTTAAGTCATTTAAACTGTGGACTAATCCATTCAATTACCCTTCATAAGGTAACAAGTCATGTTTCCTATCACACTACGGATATACATTTCACAAAAAATTATATAACACTTACATAGGAACCTTAGTCCAGGAAGTATCATTAGATGACATCTTTAAAGATATAGAGGATTAGTAACCTTACCTAACCCATGCATTATGGGGTGGGTTTTAGAGCTTCAATATAACCTAACCTATGGGAATATATCGTCAAGTCTAATACCCCAACACTAACAAGACATGTGCACATTATTATTTATGCATTTAAAAACACATACCATATCATAAACCATACATAATCAACACGCATAACATTCACATTTAATAATCGATTCAATACATAAATCATGTTCCTAACTTAACCCATTAACACATTTACCATTTACATTTAACAACAAATTAACCCATATTTCTTATAAAAAACACTACCTAGTCTAATGTTGTCAATTAAACACTATTAACATTAATATAATTTACAAGTCGATCACATTTTCCAATAGATACCATAACTATCAAACACATGTAACCTTATTAATAACACCACCTTATGATATGTAATCAACTACGAACATTAGTCATTTGGTTTATTTTATAACATGATAACATTATAACACAATTATCTTCAGTCCTATATCAGAAGACTATAGACCAATTCAATGACTATGGTCCCGACTGACCTTTACGACCGCACCATGGTGTAAAATAAAATTCCAAATATTTACTTGAAATCATATTTAGTACAACCTTTAAAATGCAGGTTTTATTAGTTGAAAAAATACAACATTCCCCAAGGATCTGATTTTTGTTTCAACCATCCAAACTAACCATTAAAGAAGTTCAAAAAATAGAGCATTTCCCTTATTTCAAACATCATTTGAAATATCTTTAGAAAAAACCTTTTTGAATAAATTGATTTCAACACATCCTATCAAAACATTTCTCACTCTCAAACATCATTTTTCATCAATAAATCTATATTCTGGTTAAATACCCAAAACATACAATCAAACGATTTAAAAAACATTTAATAATTTAAAAATCCATTTTATAATAATTTTATTTCACCCTTTGACCAAACCCACAATATCAAATAATTGTATACTCATTTTCCCTCGTAATACCAATATATCATTATTTACCAATTTTGTTCTCCATTATAGGGGTTTTACATAACCCATAGGTGGCCTTGGATTTAGTCTCACTAACCTATGGACCTAACGAGATCCCTGAAGGGTTTCACATCTCAATCTAAGGCCCATATGACATTCTATAACCAAAGAAAATGAAACACAACAAGGGATATAATATTCAAAACCACAAACCAATATAGATCATTATGAAAATGGGAAAAAGCATAAATACCACCAAATTCATTCTCAAAGATGATTAATAGACAAAACATATTCCTTGATTTGAATATAACTCCCTTTTAAGAACCTACTATGAATCTACCAGATCTTGGAATCATACCCAAATCTTCTCTAAACACCTAAAAATCGAGGTAGAATCATACATTAGAAGTATTGGATGGTTTGGTTAATCACCCAATATATTGGAGGATGAATATTCAAGAATATTAATCCATAAACCTTAAATGAAAAGAGATAAAACATTAATTTCACAACTTTTAAGGGTCACACAATTTTCCAAATTATGCACCTACTATGCGGCTCCATCTGTTCAATAGGGGACAATCCGAACAGTTTCCCTGAAGCACCCATGCTTGTTGAAAAAAGTGCAATAACTATGCACCATCCTTTTTTGAAAGGGTCCCCCTGACACACAGTTTCCTGGTCCGAGCGCACAGTTTTCTCTAACCATGTTCCAACTATTCGGTTGACACTATTTGGCTTAATTTCCACTCCTTTCATGTCCCTCGCTATTGGAATAGTCCAAAAACTCACCGTACACTCATGAACAACTTCATTATCCATAAACGAGGAAGACTAAACCAAATCTAAACTAGGACATACCTTTACAAAAGGTCGGGATCTTACACTACTTAGAAACACATGAATTTTTTCTATTGTCCTTACCTTGATCCATAACCGTTGGAGGGATCCCATGAAATGTGACATAAGGTTGGGTAATTTTAGATTCATGAGTGATAAGTAAATTTCCTCAGAACATTTTTGTTATATGAATACAATGATATTTATTATTTTAATATGAATTCATTCCTATACATTTAATTATTTTTTTCATGATTCTTACGATAAAAATAAATCAAATTATATAAGAAAAATATTCCAAAAGGAACAAGATTTTAACCTAATGATGGCCACCCATGATGTTTTATGTATATGAAACACATTCAGGGCATCAAAAGTGAAGAATCAAAGAGAAAAAAAGATTTTATCACTAGAATTTCATGATTCACATCCTGTAAAAAGTTCAATATATGAAAAAATTCAAGCTGTTATGATATTAAATGAAACAAACCAAAATGGATAAGAACATGAATGCTTACATCACGAAGATATCTTTTATGCAGTTAAAGTGTATGGGGAAAACAAAATTTTGGACTATTTGTGGGATTTTCATTGGAGGATCTTGAATTTATTCGACATACCACCATTTAACTCCCATAGAGACTCTGGGATCATTATATATAAATTTAAATTATGCCCTAAATTCAAAACACTCCCCATTGATTTCTATAAATAGTGAGATATGCTGCTACCACAAAGGGAGGATTCCAGAAACCACATCTTAGGGTAAGAAGATGTGTTGTACATGGTCCTCCACCACGTTTCATCTTCATTTTCTTTATGAATTATTTTTATTATTTCCTTCCTCTTTACATCTGTATTACTAGGATTACTGAGTAATTCCCACCTTCTTATTGGGTAATGTAATAAAAGGGAGAATGTTTAATTAGATTTTATTTACTTATATTTCATTCATGTATTAGGGTTCCTAAAATTTTGAATAAACATATAACATCTTCCTTTTACTTTTATCTTGAGAAATGATATTTAAATATTGAATAAATTTTCTATTTAACAATTGAATACCCTAATTTTATAATGAAAAATGTAAATTTTTTTGTAATCCCGTTTAAAATTAGTATCAAGAAAAATTCATTTTGGTGATGCCCTAAATTACCGAACTTTGGGAAAAAGAGAAATGTTCTGTTGGCGATGGGATTTCATGACCATTGTATCTACCACATCCTAAATTATACACCAATACTAAACAATCATTTAATTGTTAAATCTAATTATACTAGGACCCTAAAACTACAAAACCCTATAATTCTTTAAAACCTAACATCAAAACAAATCTTCTTTTTCCTTCATGTTATGTTATAGAATCCTTTTTTAAAACCCAAATTGATTCCTCCTTTATCTTCTATCTTTATTAAAATCAATTTAATAAATATTAATCTTATAAAAACCTAAACTCATAACATTGTTTTCTTTGGGGTTAAACCTCAATCTTTTTTATACTATATTTTAATTAATTTCTTCTATATTTGATGATTTTTATAATTTTTTTACTTTGATTATTACCATAGGAAAATAAAAACTCCCCCATTGGCATGAAAAAACATGAAATATTTACAGATATGGTTTCAAAGTAGTTTTTAGTTTATCTATGTTTAATTTAAATTTTACTAATTTTTATTCAGTTTTCTCTATTTTATGTTCGGCGTGTTCAGGTTTTTGGATTTCATGATTTTAATTTTTATGAAAAACCACTACACCCAATCCTGAAAATAAAAACCCTTGAGTTAAATAAGGAACCAGAAAAAACTATGTGTAAAAGTAGAGTTGAAACCATGATGGGAATAGAGAACATTCATGTTTTTGGGTTTCTTCATGGAGATCCATAGCCGCATTCACTCACAGAATATGGGAGACAACTGAATAAAATATTTCAATTGAGAATCTGGGTGCCTCATATTGGATTAAATAATTTTGAGATAAATACTACAAGAGTGCAATATATTTCAAAAATTATTCTATTCTCCAAACTACATTATCAATATTTGAACACATTTGACAATCTTTATCAAGATTTGCAACACCTTATACATTTATAATGACTCATGTGATGCTATAAGGCTTCAAATATTCGTATTTTCAATGATGGATTGAGAACCTGAGTGTCTAAATATTTTTCAAATCATTACATCTCTATATGGGTTGATTTTAAAAGGAAATTTTTCATTTTATTGTTCCAATTTAAAAATTGAACCTTCATATAAGTAAATATTATTATCCTTTTTCAATTTTAGGATGAATCTATTTAGACTACATTGTCAGACTACAAAGATATGACTCAAAAATTTATTCATAATCATATAGAGAAATGGATATAAACCCAAACATTTTATAATGGTTTAATGTAGGTAAATTGGTAAATTTTAGATATTGAAGCTATTGTTTCACTGACAAAGAAGTACTGTGAGGAAACCTACATCCAACTATACAAAATGGATTGAAATAACTTATTGTTAAAAATTGAGAGATATTCACGAAGAGGCATCTACATGATTAATAATAATGTATTAATGGCAGAGAAAATGGAGATTTTGAAAAACAAAAGATGGAAACTATGTGGGACCAACAACAACCCATCAGTATGTGTATGGAAGGGGTAAATTATTATGACTATAACCATCAAAATAATTTTTATGGTTGTGAACCAAAAAACAATTACAATGTTATCAGTAGAGACTAGAGATATTAGAAGAACCCCAATTTCCCACACAGACCACTAAAGTCCATACATTGGAAGTGACAATGGCCATAATTATGACCATGACCGGGTTGTTAGTCAAAGATATAAATGAATAAACAACGATTTATAAGTCTAGATTATGAAATTTATAGAATGAACTAAGGAAAATCATTGAATTACTTAGAGAGAGATCATACATAGAAATTCCAAGATTCCTCAAAGTGCATCCACATGAATATTTGAATGTTTTTCCTCCATGGAATGGAAAATTAACTCAGGATAATCCCAAACTGAATAAAGTAAAAAAAATACAAGAATGATAAGCTAGAAAAGAGTGTAGGATAATACATGAGGAGAATATAAAATAATAACCTCCACAGTGCATGTTGTGGATCCCATTTCTAGAATGACTAATGCAAAGGAAGATCAATGCACATTAAGGTAAATTTATAGAATAACTAAAAACTACATATTAAGATAAATTTTCATATAATCTAAATATTATTCCATCCTATAAAAAATCAATGAAAGGGATAGTGAAAAAAATTATAATTTGGAGGAAATTGACGCCATTCCACTCACATGAGAGTGTTCAGTTATGGTATCTAAAGACCTACCTAAGAAGAAAAAAGTTTAATGTAGTTTCTCTGTTCCAATGTTTCGTGGAGCTAATAAATTATTAAAATATTTATGTGAATTAGGATTGACTTTCAATATCATGTCATACACATAGTTCAAGAGTATGGGACTATGACTAAAGCACACCCATGTTTTCCTTCAATTGGAATATTCAATAGTGAAGTACCCATGAGGGTTTATAGAAGATATTTGGATCAAAGTTGACAAGATACACTTCCCCTTAAACTTAATTATGGTGTATATAGATGAGGTTCAAGAATCACTAACTCTGGTAAGACCATATTTTTTCAACGGGTGAGTGACGATTAATGTAAAAAGTGTAGAACTCTTTCTGAGAGTTAAAAGTGTGTATGTGAGTTTCAATATCCACTAGGAAATGAATTTTTGCGATGATATTGTGTATGAGGATACCTTTATTTGATGATATAAATGAAGTTGATAAAGTACATGAGGTAGATGATATTGTGTAAGAGGATACCCAAAGTAAAATTTATGATAAGTAGAAATATAGAATGCAAGGTTATCCAGAGAAATTTTAAAAGTGAAAAAATCTACCATGTTTTAAAAATTGAAATAGGTATGTATGGTAAATGACCTTTTATTTAGTTCATTAGGTTTAAGGAAGGAATGGTGGATCGTCTTGATGGAAATAAAGAATAATTTTCACCCAAAAGATTTAAGCTTTTTAGAGATAAAGAGAAGGGTCCAACCTATGTGAACAAGTCACAAAAGATACCATCTATAGACACCAACCAAGTAAAATATTTCCTATCACATATCAATTACGTTGAATATTAAAATGGCATGGTCATGATAATGATTGTACAAAACGTTATTTTAGAAAAAAAACTAGAGTTTTAAGAGTTTTTTATTTATATTCTTTTTTTATTATCCCACATGCACTCAAAAAAAGTATTTTAAATTTCATTCATTGTGGCCTATTATTTCACCGGTTTATTTATATTTTGTAGGACCATCATTCAATGTCATGAAGCATGAGATGAAACCACCAAACCAATTCACATTATAAACCTCATTGACCACCTGAATTCAATGAAATTACCATCGTGAAATACATTGACATCATTAATTAGGTGTGAGAATAACCTCAGTAAACAACTTCGAAGAATCATTCAAAATGGGAGTATGTTTTTCAATTTGTAATTTTTCTGTTATATTCTACACATTTAATTATTTAAATATTTTAACTACCAAATTGCAGGCCAGTTTGATTCTTTCTCTAGTCAACTAAACTGGGTGTTATAAATTTCTTGTAAAACATGTAATCCCATGATTTTGAATTTATTTTTTATTAAATTAGAATATTAAATATTTGAGATTGAATTTTTTGAGATAAGAATGCGGTTTTGGGTTAATAAAATCACGATTTAGTAGAGAAGGTTAATTTTTTTAAAGGAATGTTTTTAGAGTTTTGGATATTCTTTGAATTTCTTATATTTTCATTAATTGAGATAAATATTTATATGAATTTTCATGAGTATTTATCGAATACATTTTCCCCATCCCCATGACATTTTATGAGCTAATATTTCCTATTCCTTCGATTGTATATTTCATGAGATACAAATTTATTCCCTTTTCTAAAAAATGATTGAAATCTTTTCAAAGATATTACTAAATGGAATCACCATTAATATTACTGAGGAATATTTTGTTTAACCCTTTATACACAAACCCACCTTAAATTGATCATTTTTATGAATGTAGAATCCATGAATAGCCTTGTTAGGAAATATTACATTTTACAAGAATATTTTATCCATTACAATCTCTTAATAGATATATTACCAGATATTTTAATGAATAAGTGTGGGGGAGATAAATTCCAGGGTGGATTGAGATATATTTCATTTACCGTACATTACTAGGGGTTTTCTTATGATTTTTAGAGATTCTATTTTATTTTATATTATATATTATCATTATTCACCCCTATTACTAAAAAATGTGTTGTGTCTTAAGAGAATAAAATTTAACCACTACAGGACCAATGATATTTTTATTGTATGTGGTTATGTGGTGTATATAAGAAATTCCTTAAATAGAAATTGTTCAAAAAAATAAAAAACAAAAAAAGATGAAGAGTAGAAGATTAATTCATTATTAATACTTTTTTCATTATCACGCTTTGATATTTAAGGTGGAAGAGAGAGATTAATTCCATAAAAGGATATTTACATCGATCTTATCCTTTTATATAATGCACTATAATTTAGAATCAAGATACATTTGTGATTTTTAATTTTTCATCTTTTTCCTACCATCCCTGAGACTCATTGTCATTTGATCCTAAATAGTGAAGCACACATGACAAATTATGACATCTATATTTACATGGTGGAGATGATATATTCATTTCAAGCCTATTATAAGAAACATGTTCTTTTAGAATGAGAATAAATTTGTTTTCAATAGTACCCTGAGGATGAGAATAAAATTAAAAGTGATGTAAATTGAAAATGAGATTCTTATTAATAATTAATTATAAAATGAAAATTAATGAATCCCGATGTTTTATTATTTCAAAGGAGAAAAACTAAAAATACTTGATAAAAATTTGTCATTAAAAATTAAGTCATTTATGATTTTTTAATTTTGATTCTTGGATATTTAATTTCACATTTTGTAAATTTATTTTTTTATATTTATTTTATATAATGGTAAGGTGATAATATTTTTTAATATGTTGAGATTCCATCCATACAGATATGTTTAAATTCATGTGTTTGAGTGTGTGTGGGGGTGTGTGTGTGGGGAGGGGGTGATAAGAATTTTTAATGAACACATTTTTTAAATAGGAATACATTGATTCTAATAATTTAATTTTAAATAATTTCCTTCACAATTAATGATTTTTTCATGTTTGAAGGGATATGAATAATTAAAATAGTTGGTGATAAAGATTCTAAATAGGCCATGATTTCTACATAAATCTGTCCTCCCACAATGTTGGATGCATATGGAATACTTCGAGGGTGGAAATTGAGGAATCAGGGGGAAATAGATCTTTTGACAAACGAATTTTGTGATTTACATCTGGTAACAATTTTATTACATGATTTTTTTTGAGAAATTAATTCATTACATGATGTGAACCCAAAAATAGAGGATCCTATAATTTCACTTCTAGATGAAAAATTTCACACCATAAAAGTGTATGGATATACCCAAATTTGGCCTTTTCACTAGATCTTCAATAGATGGCCTTGAAATTATTCCACAGACTATAATTTAACTCTTAAATAGACTCGTGGATCATTATAGATCCCTATTAATAATGAGATAAGTTCTACCTGATCCCCATGAATTTCTATAAATAGAGATATGCAGCACCACCACTAGGGTGGATTCTAGAGACCAATGCATAGGGCAAGAAGCTACAATGTGTTGGTTGCTCCAACAAACTTCTACTTTATTTTATTTATTTATTTATTTTGATTCCCCCTTAAAAACTCATCACTAGAAATAGGGGGTAATTTTTTACTTATTCTAGGTCAATATATTCAATTTGAGAAGGTTTAATTGGATTTTTTTCTTTAGTTTTCATTCATGTATTAATGTTGCTACAATTTTGAATGAACTTCAAATATATTAATTTTCATTTTAACATCACCATTGATATTTTAAACTAAACCAACATTTAAATTGAACTAATTATTAACCTAATTGAGTCAAAAACATTTGTTAATTTAGGTAAATCGGGTTTAAAATTGGTATTGATATAAAATTGATCCAGCAAAGCCGAGAATTACCTGAATATGAATGGAATCTCTATGATGACATATCATCCTTTATGAGAAAATATGATGACAAGGATCATTATCATATAACTCAAAATACATCGGATGATAAAAAAGGAGGGGTGTATGAGTAAGATAAATAGGCATAATGGGGTTTACAGGTAGAAGTGTATGAGTATGATAAGTATGAGTGAGATCAAATTTAGGAGTTGGAGGAGTGAGATCTGCTGGCATAGGTGGAGGAGTGAGACTAGTTGTCTGAAACTATCATCACATGTCTGCAAAAATTGACTACACCGAATCTCTGATTCTATCCTCCTCCATCACACTAATATCATAAGGTTCAACTTCCAATAATTCTATTTTTTAAAAAACAACCTCCATTTAAGATGCATTAGAATGTGGAAACACTTATTTTACTAATACACATGTTGGGGATCCCCGTACATGACCTAGGTGTTAAGTATTTCCCAATTTTATAACAAAAATACCCTTCCTACCCTCAGATATTAACACCCTATGTGTTCTCTAATATTCAACATAATCCTATATAGAATATTTGAAAGAATACAAAATTAATCATAATACATAAATAATTGATTTAACATAAATAAATAAATAATGTTAATATCTTATAATTCTATCTTATAAAACCCATGTATCTTTAGAAAGATAATTTCCATTTTTACTCATTTGAGCCCTATTAAAATTTTCATGTCAAATAGGGGGGGACAGATGGGAAACCAATGCAGAGCCTGAGGACTCAACCCTCAGTTTTTGTTTTCATCTATAATGTTATCTTACAATAATTTCTACCATACCCAAGATAATATATAATGGTATACATTTCTAGATTAGATCTCTTGATGAGATAGCAACAGATTTATATAAATCAAGAATTATGAAATTATTGATATAATCATTAATATAAAAAATATAAAAAAGGTAACAGTACACCATCAAAAAATGCTTCCCTTTGTAATTTAATCCATGTATCTTCAACATTAAATTGGAATATATTACATGTGTAAAGAGTTTTTCTTTCCCCAAAAAATTAAATCTAATGTGATGGTTGATTTAAAATCCTTCCATCTCCTAGAATCCAATTATAAACATTTCCTCTTGATTCCCTAAGTATCAAGTATATCATATGTCATCTAATAACAAGGTAGAAACAATATTTTACAATAAACATTTATTGATGAGTAAACTAATAAAAAATGAGCATACCAAAATGGTCTCCCATAATTGAGATATTTCAACTTTTTCAACACTTCTCCAATCATTAATCAAAATACTAATTTTTCATTTATCCTAAACTAAAATAGAACTCTTGAATTATTTTGAATTTGTACCTCTTGGAATATCATTATCATCATAGTATATTGGTATCCTCTGGTCCGGGGTATGAATAACAAATTATTCTAGTAAATTTGTGGATCCATTTTTACAAACCCTTGAAATATTTCCCCCTATAGAGGTAGATGTCTCTTATAAAGAAGAATGTGGAGGCACATTGAAATGAGAATGTGTAAGTTCCTCCTTCGAGTTAAGTGCATTATCCTCTATAGATGTATGTGTTGGATCAAATGTTTGATCAATCATGATTTAAAAAATAAAAGTAACAAATAATTAGTACACAAATATACATATCAAACTATTACACACACTTATAAATAAAAAAATGAAAAAAATATTAAAGTAAAATTATACCACAAAAAACATAGTTTTATTTATATTTTTTATAGCTAAATAAAATTATAACAACATTAATGAGAGATTAAACGACATTAATGAATAAAAAATGTCCAAAAATGGTGTTTGAAGATTAAAAATCAGGCAATGTATTGCAAAATCCTCACACCAAAAAATATTCTCTAAATATTTGAAAAATGATCCAAAAAAATTAAACTAAACTGACCTCATTTTTATTCATATTTGATAGAGTAGTGAACTAGAATTGTAACTACATTAATTGGAAATGAAAAGATAAAAAATAAATAAGACAAATCCCAAAATGGTGTATGAGTAGTAAAAATTATCCAACCTAATGAATTATTTTTCACACAACAAATAATGTCTTTTGAATATACTCTTTTATACAATTTTTTTTTGTTTTTTTAATATATTGTATTTAAATTTCTTTTCTTCATAAAATCAATAAATAGTTACGTTACTTAATTATAAACATGTAAAACTAAAAAAACTAGACAAATATAAAAAATTAACTTATTAGTTACACAATATGTTTTAAAATGAAAATAAATCTAAAATATCTATAATTTTATAAAATTTTAAAAATTAGACTAGAAATAAACATATGATAGCTCTAATATTAAGAAGGTATTAAAGGATTATTTTTTCATATTCCATTTACATGATCATTTCGTATGGAACAAAACATGTATACAACATGCTCATCAATATTATTAGTTAATCATTCCATGGAAGTAGGGATGTCATATAAATCAATATCTTTATAAAGTTTAATATCATCAATGTACTATTTATTTCCTTGTCAAACAATAGACCATTTCAAATAATATTGATCAAACACATAGAATTTTTAATGTTTTTACAATATAAAAATAAATAGTCATGTATTCCAATCTATTCATATTTACAAATTTCATTCCATGTTCATTATGTCTGAATCTGTTGTTATTGATAAATCATTTGAATTTAATCACTAGAATATTAAATTTAATATAATCAACCTACTATATTTCTTCAATTGATCCATAATATAAACATTATCCATATAATTGATTTTTGTCTTTGAGACTTGAAAAATGCTTTTCTTTAGTGAACACAAATACACAACTATTCTAAACTACACTTTTGTTATCCTGGTCATTCATATGAAATGTATCTCTACTAATGTTGTACTTGGACAATGTTATCAAATTTAAAAATTGAAAACCCATTAAAAATTTCAATTTTTTGATCCACATGATGTCACGACCCATCCTCGGGGCCCGTGCCGTGACTACCCCAAGCCCGCCTTCCATAGGCCAGGGGCTGGCGACTAGCACCAAAGGCGAAAATCCCGTTAACCTGGAAGGAATTGCCTTTATAAAAGTAAACAAAACATCAAAGAGTACAAGCAGAAGCAAAACACTAAGTACAAAAGAAAGTACTGAAAAGTAAATGGGCCAGAATACAAACCCAACTGAAAGTGTGGCTACAACTGAACGAAAGTATAACAGAAAAAGGAAAACAACTGGAAGAAGGAAGCAGCTCCTGGGTCGTCCTCCTTAGATCCTACCTGAAGGGTAGGTACAGATAGCCTCCTCAACGCTCTCACCCGTCAACCTCCTCCGTGTGTCGTCTCTCTGTGAATTCCTCCTCCAGATACTGACTCATCGTGTAGTACACCTCCGGGTACTGGCTCATCGTGTAGTCCACCTCCGGGTACCGTCCAGTCCCCGAACACTCGACCTCTATCAGCACTGCCCGTCGTCTGCAACCAACACAATGAGGTGCGGGCATAGCCCGTGCAGGGGTGAGTATAATGATACTCAGTATGGACCCCGAGACCCTCAAGGTCTCACTAAAACCAACAAGGATAACCACAAAGAAGATCTCAACAGATAACCTCTACTTAGGTATATGCCCATACATATACCTAAGTTATCAAGTAACCCATCTCAATCATGAGGAAACACAAGGATCATGAAATCAATGGATAACCACTACCCAGGTATATGCCCATACATATACCTAAGTTATCAAGTGACCCATCTCAATCATGAGGTAAACACAAAGGTCAAAAGTCTCATCTCAAACCAGGATTTTCGTTTTGGAAAACGTAACTACTGAAGAGCCCTCTCTCTGGAGTGTACAGTGGTACTGTCACGACTCCGAGGTACTTCTCACTAACCTAAGACTACTGAGGTACTCCTCCTGTCAAGTATCGCGGGTCTGCGGACAACTACCGGGTGCTCCGTCCGCTAAGGGTCTGTCGCCAAATACAGGGCGCTTCCCCTAATAGCCTACAGAGGTACTCCTCCGGTCGAGTACCGCGGGTCTGCGGCCAACTACTGGGCGCTCCGTCCGCCATGGGTCTATCGCCAAATACCAGGCGCTCCATCCACTGGGCTAGTCGACTCACTCCAAGTCGAGTTGGTCAAGTAGTCGTCAGGTTTCAACCGGCTACACGGTCTCCGTACTCCGCATGCTCGTCTCCGGGAGGGTCCGCTCCACGAGCTACTGGTCAAAACTCCAAGTATCTCAAATTCCCACGAAGAAGTATCTCAAAGGACCACCTCGTCATAGAGGTCTCAACGTAATAGACGGCGCGTCAATCGGACGCCCGGTCTGTGAGTTATTAGCCTTTTCGTCCCAGGGGCCCGGTTGGTTTCATGTGCGAACCAATCCGTCCATAACTCAACTATACCCCGAACACTCATAGGGTATACTCATAAGGACCGTTTCTAAACGTGATCACCAACGCCGCTGACGGTTCGTCGAACGGACGTCTGGTCTGAATGATATCATCTTTTCCGTTCCTGGGGCCCGGTTGGATTTCGGGTACAATCCAACCCGGCCACTGTCCAACAACAACCAAATCTCGGGTGAAGTATGCCAAAAGTTCCGTCTCATCAAGAAGAAAACAACGAGACAGACGGCGCGTCAATCAGACGCCCGGTCTGTGAGTTATTGGCATTCTCATTCCAGGGGCCCGGTTGGTTTCATGAGCGAACCAACCCGACCGCACTCCAACGACATCCAAACCTCGAGCGGAGTAAGCCAAAAGATCCGCCTCACTAAGAGAAACTTAACAAAGTCGAAGGCACGTCAATCGGACGTCCGAAGTTCAAGATATGAGTGTTTCCGCTCCGAGGGCCCGGTTGGTTTCGTGTATGAACCAACCCGGCCAAACTCAAAGTAATCCGAAACCATGAGTGCAATATACCGAAACGACCGTCTCATTCCAAGGATCGCTACGCAACTGATGGTGCATCGGTCGGAGGTACGTATCCCAGGATATGGGCGTTTGAACCAACTCAGTCCGAAAATAGGGGGTCTGGGCCCGGCCCGGCCCGACCCAGTACCCCCTGGGTCGGCCGAACTGGGTCGACCCGGCCCGGGCGGCGGCGCAGCGGGGCGGCCAGCGCGGCGGCACGGCCAGCGCGGCCAGCATGCCGTGCAAGCGCGCCTAAGGGAGGGGCTCCTCCCCTCTTAAATTAAAACGGCGGCCCCCTTTAAGGGGCCGCGCCATATGCAACCCGGGGGGTGTAACCCCCCCGGCTTTTCTCCTAAAACGGCCGGCCAGCGCAGGGCCGACCGGTTTCTTGCCGCGGGACCCCGCGGTCCCGCGCCTTACAGCGCCGGCGGCCGGGGTTCCGGCCGCCTCCTTCGTGTTCTCCAGCGGCCGGTTTTTCCGGTCGCCACTTCCAGGATGGCTGAAAATTCGTCCGGCGCGGCGTGACGACGCCGCGTCCTTCCTGCGTGGCCCGACTCCAGTCGCGGCCTCGTTCGTACCCTCGACGCGGCGCGACGGCGTCGCGTTTCTTCATCGTGGCCCGCATCGTTCACATCTCCTTTCGCTCAAGCACGGTGCAACGATGCAATACCGTCTTTGCTAATCAAAACCGAAGAAAAGAAAAGGGGGGAGGGGTATCAGCCGTGTTTGTGCGGACCGATTACCTCCCGTTATTTCGATAGAAGTTGGCATAAAACGTTTAACCTTCACAATTTTTTATTTAAATAAAAATTGGAAAATTGCCGACAGATTTATCTTTCACATTCGAAAGAAAGAATCACCAACTTCAAATAGTCGAACCCCTACCTTGGGTATAAGCCGATCGGAAAGAGGCGTCGTCTTTCGAGGTTCGTCGCGGTATGGCGTCGCGAGGATGACGACGTCGAAGGTGGACGTCGGCGTTCATCCGACTCGAGGGAAGGCGAAGCCGTTGTCACTCGCTACCCGATTCGGCTTCCGAGCTTGTTCATCGATCCGTTGACGATGAAGGGGAAGAAGAAGATCCGTTGAAGAGTCTCACCGCGGAAGGGGAAAATTTCCGTGGAAGGAAAATGAGTGTTCTTCGTCAGAGGTGGCACGTTGTTCGCGTTCTTCACGATGGAGGAGGAGGAGAGGAAAACTCAGCGCAACGCTTTCCAACCCAAAAATAAAATGAGGCTAAGGCCTTATTTTATTGCTTTCCTCCAACGATTACAAAATTCAAAGGACGTAACCCTCACAATTAATTTCAAAGAATTAATTGTAAAACTTAACTGCCCAATTAAATAGAGGCGTTATGAAATTAAGGAAATGCATCGGTTGACTTCGTTTAATAGGGGGTGCGGGTGCGTTACTTAAGAAGAAAAGAAACGGTGGGCCTCGTGTGGGTCCCACCTCACAAATATCCTACCAAGTGGGTAGGATATTTTGAATTGCACCCTATCCGCTTCAACCCAGCTTAAGTAGCTTAAAGTGTTCTTTAAGCGTCTTTAAGTGAAATGAAATAAAATTGTCGTACAACATTATTTAATTTCTTAACTTAAACCCCAAAAAATTAAAAAGCACAACCGAGCAAACGCAACTCTGAAAGAGGTGTTTCTAAGCAAAAACTGGCACTGCGATTCCATCGGTGCGCTCGGAATTCGATTTCGAGCAACGGTTCAAAAGATAGGAATTCCCGCTCATTCGTTCACTGAATGTACCCAATCCAAACTTCAGAAATTGATTCCGGGCACACCGGGCCTCAGAATCAGGCACTGTCAGAAACTACGTTCTTGTAAAATTACAAAGAAAATTAAGAAAAAAAATTTTCCTTGAAATTTTCGGGTCTTTACAGTACTCCCACCTCAGGACTTTACGTCCCCGTAAAGCTTCAACACAAACTAGGGATACAAAAACGGTACTGAGCACGCATCCAAGCCTTCCGCTCCCATGTGCTTGCCTGGAGGTTCCGTACTGCCAAAGAAAGCGCACCCGAGGAATTGATCGTCCTCGTAGGATCCGCTCCTGTCGATCCTCGATCCCCACTAGAACCTCCGTGGATGTAACCCCATCGCCATTGTCCGACTCCTCATGGTTGATGATATGCGAAGGGTCGAGCACATATCTCCTCAGTTGAGATACGTGGATGTAGTCGTGCACCTGGTGCAACTGAGGTGGATGGGTCAAGCGGTAAACCACCCCGCCTACCCAGCTGAGGACCTAGAAAGGTCTGTTTAACCTCGGAGATAACTTGCCGCCTTGACCACATCTCTGTAAACCTCATCCAGGTGATACCCGTATAAGGACGAGATCGTCATCCTCGAACTCTAGAGGCCTCCAAGTCCTATCAGCATAAGGCTTCTGTCGGCCCTGTGCTGTCCTCATCTTCTCTTGGATGACCTGGACCTTCTCTAGTCTCAAAAGAGCTGCTATGATTTCTTCTTTGCCGATAAGAGAAATCCGGTCTCATCCCCTGGATGAACCACATTCATTGCCTAATATAGTCAATCCTGACATGAATGATGCATTCATGCCATGGATGACGTTGTAAGGCCTGGACATAACTACCAAGAGATCTAACTGTCACTCTCTCCTCCAAGGGTCGAGTCACACTGTCGGCATCAGTGTGAGGTCACTAGGTCTCCTCCAGTAGAAATCTCGAAAGTGAGGGTCAAGTCAACAGTCTTAACTGGGACCACTCAGTATCAACCAAACAAAAAGGACAAGAAAGGAAACTTAACAAAGATAAGTGTCTTTTCATTATTGCAGCTCATAGTAAAAAGACACGAATGTAACAACAACAAAACTAGAAGCAACAAGATCAATAGCCTCCAGGTCTGGAGCTAGTCTCACTCATGTCCATCTGCCTCTAGAGCTCCATGACCACAGGTCTCAGCTGCCTGAAGCTGAGCTCTCCCATGTCCTCCTGTCCCCTACAGACTGTGTGGGCCTCCTTGTGGTGGGGGTGGCAACACCCTGAAGCGTCATCCACCTCCAGCTGCACGACCTGCTCCTCTTCCATGGCCGCCTACTCCTTGCGGTCTTCCCTGATCGAACTTAGGCTTGGGAGGTTCTTAATTTAACAGCTGGTCATCTGCATGGCGGGTCGGACAGTCACATGCCATGTGACCAATATCGCCGCAGGATTAACATTGTCCACTCTCGGCACGTCTGGATCTGACTCCACCCCGGTTTCCCCGCACAACTGAACCTGAGTCATGCAGTCGGCCACTGGTAGGTCTGGTTCTCTTGGACCTCTGCGTCATCTGTCTACTGCCTGCTGTAGAAGACTCTGCCGCAAGCCGGCTAGTGGTGGGTCCTGCTGCTGGAGACTGCTCAGCAAGGAAAATCTCCACTAAGAGGGCTCTCTCCAACACCCCTGTCTATGTCGGAATGCTGTGAGAAACAACATAAGCTCTAATCTCTCGCCTGAGCCCTTGCTCGATGGTTCGGGCCCTGAAGAACGGGTCCTGTACCATATCTGTGGAGTAGCGTGAGAGGTCTGTGAACCTCGCTGAATATTTTCCCACTATCATGTTGCCCTGCTGCAGCTGAAGTAGCTCTTGTATACGCACCGCTCGAAGGGTGGCTGGTACAAACTCTGCCCGGAATAGGCTCTCGAATTCTGCCCAAATAAGTGTCACCTCGTCATGCATCTGGAGCATCAGGCTCCACCATCTGCCTACTGCTGCCTGAAGAAGGCTGGTAGCAAGGATCACCATGAAGTCTGCCGGCGTCCCCACTAGCCTGAAGACTCTCACCACAGCCTCCAGCCAATCCTCAGCCGCCTGCGGGTCCATCCCTCCATGGAACCTGGGTGGCCTCTGGCGCTGGAACTCGTGCAGTGCGCTCAAGCGACGTGCACCCTTTACTGCGGGGGCTGGTGGCATCGGTGGCCCAACGGGTAGTAGTACCGCTGGTGCCTCCGCTGGTGCCTCAACTGGGATAGGGCCCTGTAATGAGGCCACATAGCTCGGCGGGCTGTCAGTACGTACCACTCTCGGGGCTCTAGCTGGTCGTCTGCGAGGAGGCATCCTGAAAGAAACAAACATGACATGGTCAAACAATTATACCTGGTGAGCAGACATGGTTTGAGCTTATATTAAAAAAAACCTATGGAAACACACACGCAATCAGTGTTTTCGTGCAGAAAGTTGAAAATCAGTTGTCAGGGTCCTGGTGTATGGATACGTCGGCCGCCCGCACCAACACAAGACTCCCTGAACTGAAAACCACACTCGGTACTCTTAACACTATTGCTTCACAGAAAGAAAGATCAGAGTTCTGAGTTCTGCGGTAGAACCGACTCCTTTGATACCAATTTTTCACGACCCATCCTCGGGGCCCATTCTGTGACTACCCCAAGCCCGCCTTCCAAAGGCTAGGGGCTGGCGACTAGCACCAAAGGAAAAAATCCCGATAACCGGGAAGGAATTGCCTTTATAAAAGTAAACAAAACACCAAAGAGTACAAGCGGAAGCAAAACATTAAGTACAAAAGAAAGTACTGAAAAGAAAATGGGCCAGAATACAAACCCAACTGAAAGTGCAGCTACAACTGAACGAAAGTACTACAGAAAAAGGAAAACAGCTGGAAGAAGGAAGCAACTCCTGGGTCGTCCTCATCGGATCCTACCTGAAGGGTAGGTACAGATAGCCTCCTCAACGTTCTCACCCGTCAACCTCCTCCGTGTGTCATCTCTCCGTGAATTCCTCCTCCAGATACTGAATCATAGTGTAGTCCACCTCCGGGTACTAGCTCATCGTGTAGTCCACCTCCGGGTACCGTCCAGTCCTCGAACACTCAACCTCTGTTAGCACTACCCGTCGTCTGCAACCAACACAACGAGGTGCGGGCATATCCCGTGCAGGGGTGAGTATAATGATAATCAGTATGGACCCCAAGACCCTCATGGTCCCACTAAAACCAACAAGGATAACCACAAAGAAGATCTCAACAGATAAACTCTACTTAGGTATATGCCCATACATATACCTATGTTATCAAGTAACCTATCTCAATCATGAGGAAACACAAGGATCATGAAATCAATGGATAACCACTACCCAGGTATATGCCCATACATATACCTAAGTTATCAAGTGACCCATCTCAATCATGAGGTAAACACAAAGGTCAAAAGTCTCAGCTCAAACCAAGATTTTCGTTATCGAAAACGTAACTGCTGAAGAGCCCCATCTCTGGAGTGTACAGTGGTCCTGTCACGACTCCGAGGTACTGCTCACTAACCTAAGACTGCTGAGGTACTCCTCCTGTCGAGTATCGTGGGTCTGCGGCCAACTACCGGGTGCTCTGTCTGCTGAGGGTATGTCACCAAATACAGGGCGCTTCCCCTAATAGCCTACAGAGGTACTCCTCCTGTCGAGTACCGCGGGTCTGCGGCCAACTACCGGGCGCTCCGTCCACCGTGGGTCTGTCCCCAAATACCGGGCACTCCGTCCACTGGGCTAGTCGACTCACTCCAAGTCGATTTGGTCAAGCAGTCTTCTGGTTTCAGCCGGCTACACGGTCTCCGTACTCCGCACGCTCATCTCTAGGAGGGTACTATCCACGAGCTACGGGTCAAAACTCCAAGTATCTAAAATTCCCACTAAGAAGTATCTCAAAGGACCACCTCGTCATAGGGGTCTCAACGCAATAGACGGCGCGTCAATCGGACGCCCGGTCTGTGAGTTATTAGCCTTTTCATCCCAGGGGCCTGGTTGGTTTCATGTGCGAACCAATCCGTCCGTAACTCAACTATACCCCGAACACTCATAGAGTATACTCATAAGGACCGTTTCTCAATGTGATCACCAACGCCACTGACAGTTCGTCGAACAGACGTCTGGTCTGAATGATATCAGCTTTTCTGTTCTAGGGGCCCGGTTGGATTTCGGGTACAATCCAACCCAGCCACTGTCCAACAGCATCCAAATCTTGGGTGGAGTATGTCAAAAGTTCTGTCTCATCAAGAAGAAAACAATGAGACAGATGGCGCGTCAATCAGACACCCGGTCTGTGAGTAATTGGCTTTCTCGATCCAGGGGCCCGGTTGGTTTCGTGAGCGAACCAACCCGACCGCACTCCGACGGCATCCAAACCTGGAGTGGAGTAAGCCAAAATATTCGCCTCACTAAGAGAAACTCAACAAAGTCGACGTCACGTCAATCGGACGTTCGAATCTCAAGATATGAGTGTTTCTGCTCCGAGGGCCCGTTTGGTTTTGTGTATGAACCAACCCGGCCGAACTCAAAGTAATCCGAAACCTTGAGTGCAATATACCGAAAGGACCATCTCGTTCCAAGGATCGCTACGCAACTGACGGTGCGTCGGTCGGAGGTACGTAGCCCATGATATGGGCGTTTGAACCAACTCAGTCCGAAAATAGGGGGTCTGGGCCCGGCCCGGCCCGACCCAGTACCCCCTGGGTCGGCCGAACTGGGTCGACCCGGCCCGGGCGGTGACGCGGCGGTGCGGCGGGGCGGCCAGCGCGGCGGCGTGGCGGCGCGACCAACACGGCGGCACGGCCAGCGTGGCCAGCATGCCGCGCGAGCGCGCCTAAGGGAGGGGATCCTCCCCTCTTAAATTAATACGGCGGCCCCCTTTAAGGGGTCACGCCATTTGCAACCGGGGGGGTGTAACCCCCCCGGCTTTTCCCCTATAACGGCTGGCCAGTGCAGGGCCGACCGGTTTCTTTCCACGGGACCCCGCGGTCCCGCGCCTTCCGGCACCGGTGGTCGGGGTTCCGGCCGCCTCCTTCATGTTCTCCAGCGGCCGGTTTTTCTGGCTGCCACTTCTAGGATGGCTGCAAATTCGTCCGGCGCGACGTGACAACGTCGCGTCCTTCTGGCGTGGCCCGCCTCTAGTCGCGGCCTCATTCATACCCTCGACATGGCGCGACGGCGTCGCATTTCTTCGTTGTGGCCCGCATCGTTCGCGTCTCCTTTCGCTCAAGCGCGGTGCAACGATGCAATACCGTCTTCGCTAATCAAAACCGAAGAAAAGCAAAGTGGGGAGGGGTATCGGCCGTGTTTGTGCGGACAGATTCACTCCCGTTATTTTGATAAAAGTTGGCGTAAAACGTTTAACCTTCACAATTTTTAATTTAAATAAAAATTGGAACATGGCCGACAGATTTATCTTTCACATTCAAAGGAAAGAATCACCAACTTAAAATAGTCGAACCCCTACCTTGGGTATAAGCCGATCGGAAGGAGGCATCGTCATTCGAGGTTCGTCGCGGTATGGCGACGCGAGGAAGATGACGTCGAAGGGGGACGTTGGCGTTCGTCCGACTCGAGGGAAGGCGGAGCCGTCGTCGCTCGCTACCCAATTCCTCTTTCGAGCTTGTTCGTCGATCCGTTGACGATGAAGGGGAAGAAGAAGATCCGTTGAAGAGTCTCGCCGCGAAAGGGGACAAATTCCGTGGAAGGAAAATGAGCGTTCTTCGTTAGAGGTGGCACGTTCTTCGCGTTCTTCGCGATGGAGGAGGAGGAGAGGAAAACTCTGCGTAACGCTTGCCAACCCAAAAATAAAATGAGGCTAAGGCCTTATTTTATTGCTTTCCGCCAACGATTACAAAATTCAAATGACGTAACCCTCACAAATAATTTCAAAGAATTAATTGTAAAACTTACCTGCCCAATTAAATAGAGGCGTTAAGAAATTAAGGAAATGCGTCAGTTGACTTCATTTAATAGGGGGTGTGGGTGCGTTACTTAAGAAGAAAAGAAATGGTGGTGCTCGTGTGGGTCCCGCCTCACAAATATCCTACCAAGAGGGTAGGATATTTTGAATTGCACCCTATCCGCTTCAACCCAGCTTAAGTAGCTTAAAGTGGTCTTTAAGCGGCTTTAAGTGAAATTAAATAAAATTGTCGTACAACTTTATTTAATTTCTTAACTTAAACCCCAAAAAATTAAAAAAAAAACAACCGAGCAAACGCAACTCTGAAATAGGAGTGTCTAAGCAAAAACTGGCACTGCGATTCCATCGGTTCCCTCGGAATTCGATTCTGAGCAACGGTTCAAAAGATAGGAATTCCCACTCGTTC
Organism: Viscum album; assembly: GCA_963277665.1. NCBI lineage: Eukaryota > Viridiplantae > Streptophyta > Magnoliopsida > Santalales > Viscaceae > Viscum > Viscum album. The sequence goes on along the minus strand of OY728153.1, from coordinate 100,580,015 downwards.
GTTCTTTGAATGTACCGGAGCCAAACTTCGGAAATTGATTCCGGGCACACCGGGCCTCGGAATCAGGAACCGTCAGAAACTGCGTTCTTGAAAAATTCCAAAGAAAATTAAGAAAAAAATTTTCCTTGAAATTTTTGGGTCTTTACACATGATCTACCAAGAATTATCGCTTTAAACCATGGAAAACAGTCTTGTCATTCCCATTTAAAGTCAATATGTCGTTCTTATTTGGATAATATTTTTTTACACATTAATATGCCATTATATATATGGTTTAGAATCATATAAGTTATTAACTATGTATAAATGTACCTTATTAATCCATTCACCTATGAACTATTTTACTTTTCAATCCACAGATCCACTTTCCCCCATAATTGACTCATTAACATAGAGATGTAGGCAAACCAATTTGTTGTACTACAGACAAGTAGCTTGTACAAAACTATGCTACATCCTTAGAAATATACTTCACAATAATCAAGGCTTCAGGTCGATATAGATTCTTAACATAAAAAGTCAATATCATCATATACATTTCATAATTATACATCCAATAAAGATATACAAGTCTTCAAAAATTTATTTCTAACACCAAATGAACCATTAAATGAACTATGATATAATAAAATATGTATAGAAAATAAATTTCCAATTGATTTAGTATAGAAACCACTTCATTATCCAACTTGTTCAATGAATTCAGATCGAACACCTTATTAAAAATTTAATTGAAAAAATTATACACATTCTAGATAGTCATTCTAAATGATATGTGATATATTCCATGCAATGAAACTAGTTGGAGTTGTTGCATCATGAAATGGAAATTATGAGATTTCATATCTATCAACTTCATATCCTTTAATGACCTATTTTTTACAATTTAAGAATAACCATGAAGCACATTGTTATCATGAAGAAACTAAAAAAAAGCCAATTTTATGTGTCTTGGATAATGTTTGACTATCCAGGGGAAGGAATGTTTTCCTTTTATTAGTAGTGGGAGCTGAATCCAAATGATGTCCTAGTGACCAATCATGAATTAAACACATATTTAGTCTCTCCTTCAATATCTAACAATGTTACAATAATGTTTTCACAAATATTCTTCTATGTGTGCATGAAATCGGTATTATGTTTGACCTCATGATATCTTCAATATGTAACCACAAAAATTATTGACCATTTATTCTAAATATTTCCATCATTACACTATTTTGTTGTCATTCGGAATGTGACATCAATGTTTTTTACCCTCTCAAAATACTATTTGGTGGACCAAAAATTGAAACAAATATAAAATGATTGGGAGCCACTGATGCCTTTTTAAATATTTTATAAGAGTTATCCATTGATTAAAACCTATGATGACTCATGCATAATATTTGTTTTCCTATGTTCAAGATGACAATATGATACCATTTCTCACATATTTGATAAGCTTTTTCCCCCTTACCACTATATCTAAGAAAATTTTTGAATTTCTTGGAAGTTGTTTATTGTGAACATAATTATTACATGTAGTTGAAGAGTTTCCAATAAATTAAAATCATACACCCAAATACCCACCTCCCATAAAAGTTTCAAATCATCACTTAATGGCGACATGAAGGAATAAATATCATTTCTAGGCTATTTTGGTCAAGAGATCATTAAACTCAACATGAAATATTTTCTCTTCATACAAAATCACTGAGAGGAACTATAAATTACAAATAAAATAGGCCATGAAATATGTGTTCTACCAAGGATTTGATATGGATTAATTCCATCTATACATAATCCGATTTTTATATTTCAAACTTTATTTCTGAATATAGGAGTCTAATGATTGATTTTCTTCCACCATGGAAAATCATCTAGAATCTACAGTGTTCCATCACATATCTTCTAAACTGTATTCCATATTATCCTATTTTTATTAGTTTAATTTGAAAATGAATGTTTCAAATGAGTAATTATAAGAATATACCAAAATTCTTAAGAACGTTTCACTATAAATGCTAAATTATCCATTGATTTTTCATTCAAATTATACAGCAATGTCCTATATTTAGGACACTCTTATAGAAATTATCATCCCTTCTAATATAAAACAAAATAAATCATGAATTCAGGTATTTTATTAGATAATAATACCATCGTGTATAATATTTTATTCAATTTATAATGTGAATCTAGATGATTTTTGTCTTTAGTAAAAATCCCTTTCAACAATTGTGGAAAATATGTTAAACTCTTATCAATCTATCCATTTTATCCTTCTTGTTAATCATTATTAACAATGTTAATAAAATATTAAATCATGTACAAAAAATATAAAAATGTTTTTCCTCAATGCCATATATACGCTCAATTTTCCATTGCTTCTCAATTTCCTCTACATCATTATCACAAATAATTTCATCAATTTTATCAGACATATCATCTTGGAAAGCATCATCCACAATATATCAAAATTCTTCCTAGTTTCACTATTATGTATCCAATGGTTGTAACTCATATTAAAAACATAATGAATTAAATGATATGTTATCTATCTTCTTTTCAACTTCTAAAATTATAAAAATTTATGTCACGGATAGAAAAACATTTTATTTATTAGAACATTTCATTTAGAAAACTTCAAAAAGGAATTAAAACCTTCCTCATATTCATCACTTATTCAAAGTGAAGTAATCCAACTTTGAAACATTATTATATATAACAAATATTAAAAAAATATATCTTGGAAAAAAGAATATTTTGGTGATAAGAGTGTTTTATATGTTGAATAATGGATTATTTCAATAATAATAAAGAATGAAAACTTTTGGTTTTATTCATATGTAATATGTTTTTGTGTTTTTTTAATGATAGTGAATATAATATAAAATTAGTTAATAACATTGTAGATGAAATTTACTAGCAATCGGAATTATTATACAATCAACTATAAAATAAAAGAAATAAATTTTTATCACTGGAGTTTAAAATAGAGTCTTATTTGAAATTAAAGTATAATTGAAAGCCTTAGAGGAGTGAATAAATATATTGAAATATCATGATAATATTTAATTTAATTGAAATAAAAATACTAAATAAGAATATTAGATTATTAGTGATTATAAATAATTTGTTTAAGATAAGTGTTTAAGTATATAAGTATTGTAGGATGTTGAAGTTTCCAACAAAACAAAATGAAGGTTGATGGTAAGGCACTCACTGAGAATTTTTTTAAATTAATAGTAACTATTTTGAAATTTAAAACACAAATTTTAATGAATAATGATAAATTTTGAAATAAAATATTAAAATTTAATGATCAAATTTCCAAGAAAATATTAACATTTAATAGTTTAATGTTTGTTGTGAATCTATACCAAATAGTGTTTCTGCATCACTATATAAAAATTTTACTCATTAATAAAAATTATCATATTGATGTGATGATTATTTTTCAAATGATCCAAAATATGTGAGCTTAAATATAAATATTATTCTTTGATTAAAAAATGTGAATGAAATTTTTAAGTATTAAAAAATATAAAATATAAGGAGTAGTAACTTCACAAGCCTCTAATTTGTAAAAATAATTTTTTACACCATAATTGGAAATTAAATTTTTCATAAGTGAATAATTTTATAATATAATTAATATACCTCAAAAAATATTCATTTTAAAGGTAAATGTTTTTAATAGTTATAAAAACTTGTTATTTATTCAATATAACTATATTTAGAGAAATAATATTATTGGTAACCTTTATTATTTTTAAAATATAATATTTATATTACTTGAATTATGAATAAAATTAAACTAGGTTTCATTTTAGATATCATTCATCTATTGTTTAGAAATCCTTAGAATAATTCACATGAATCAAGGTATGACATTAAATCAATATAAAAGACATGTATTAGATGAAAAATATATATTATCACTGGATAAGAGAATCATAACATCTATTGAAAAAAAATATTTTAGCACTATAGGATATGACTCAATAAACAAGCCAATATTAGCAAGCATCAACTAAAACATACCTTGTTGCATAGAAAATCAATAAAATAAACACCAACTTAAAAAATAAATGTGAAAAAGGATGAATGAGGAGACAAAAAATAGAATACAATGTAAGGATATTTCAAGTGGTGGCCAATGATAACTGAGGGTCTATGATGTTGGTAATATAATATTCTATTCCACAAAAATCAAATAAATTATTGTTTTGTGCATCAAAATGATAACCACAAGACTGCAGTCACAATAAATAAAAATCCCAAAATGAGTCCTCCAAATATTTCATAAAATTTTAAATGATATTTAAAGTCAGTTATAAGATAATTGATGTGAAAATCCTTGAAAAATAGCTTTTCACATTAGTAATAATATAAACGATGTGAAAAATTCAATGAATTTTTTTAATGCCGATTATTATATAAATGATATGAAAAATCAACAAAAAAATGTATTTTAACTTTATTTATTTAGTACCAACATGATAAATCCATGAAAATTTCTTTTTTATTTCAGTCATATAATAACTTATTTTAGAAAATTTGTGAAAATGGATTTTTTTACATGGGTTATATAATAACTGATGTGAAGAAACAACATTAATATCTTTTTAGGTCAGTTCTAAATAACCAGTGTGGAAAAGAAGTCCTAATAAATAGTTTTTCATCTAGTTTTTTTTTAAAATTATTTTATTGATGTATTTATTTGGACATAAGTGAATTAAAAATAAAATTTAATATCTCTTTTTTTATACATTCAAAGGTTTTTAATGGAATATTTTTATTTATTTTATATTGAAAATTTTGAATATCTTTACAAAATACAAATATAATGGTCTATTTTAGCATATACTATAACAATTAATTTTCCTACCACCAAAACTGATATTTTATATTTGAATTAAATTATAATATTCATTATTTTCTTGAAATAAAATCTCTTTTTACTTATGTTTTGGTTATTTTAAAAAACTGTATTAAAACTGAAGAGATATTTCAATATATATAAATGTTTTCTTTTGTATTAAAGGAATATTTGTTTGACTATAATGGTAGAAACTTCAATCCTTTTATTTCTATTATTACATTACATTTCATTATAATTATAATGGTGATGGTTTGTTCCATTATTAATAATACATGACTGGTTCTTTTATAGACTAAGGATGGGTGGGTCTATGATCTCCCTCCATTTCATTGGGTATGAAAGTAGACTATATTTGTTATTCCATTTGAAAGAGTGATATGGAAAATCATGTCCCGGGATACCTATATAATTTATATATGGTTTCTATGATATTTTTATAAAATATCATGATTTACCATGGAAATCCAAGGTTCTTCTTTTTAAAGGAAATTATAAGATACATCTTAAAGGTGGAATGTATAATTTTTTTGGAAATGTTTTCATGCACTTCACATGAATTCAAAAAAATGTTTAGGTTTTTTATTTTAATTTTAGTGTTCCTATAAAATATTTTATATAAATTTTGGGGCAGGAAAGTTTATTTCTAAAGTAATACATTTTTTATTTTAAGTCCAATCATTATTTAAAAAATGAAAAAAAAATTATATGTATTGATGAACTAGGAATATTACTTTTTTTTCATTTATTCACATAGCTATGGTTTTTGTTCTCATCCCAAAATTATAGTAATTTCTATCACAAGGATTAAGGATGGGTAAGAACACATAATAATTCATGTCTATATATATTCATATTATCCATGAAAATAAAACATGTTTCATTTAAAAAGTTTTATATTGTGGAAAAAATGGACACAAAGTAGAAGATCCCAGTTTTTTTATGGGTTTTTTATAAAAGAGTTATGGAATATTTATATAAAAACTCTAAACCTAGAAGATCAATTAGAATTTAAGAATGTAAATTATTATCTAAATTTAATAGATTATGTATTGTTAAAATCTAGGTATTTATAGTTGGTATAAGAGAAAAGGTTTAGATAAAATTGGAGATTAAATTTTTTTATTTAAAGTTAATACAAGTGTTGCATAAACAATCATTTGTTGATATTTATAAGGTTTAACATAAGTTCAAATGAAAATATTTTTTGAGGTTTTAATTGATGGGATTTTAAGGAAATTAATGATATTTTGGGATAAATTCTCTATTGGGTTGAGGATTATGTAACCATTAGTTTTAAATTTTAATATTATTTCTGAATAATTCTATTACATTTTTTGGATGATATAGTAAATGTATAAGATAACCTTTTAGTTTATAATATTCTTTAATTTTGAATTTATTATGATTATTATCGAGTATTTGAAGGCTAATGTATCATAGAATTTATATGGGTGTTGTATTTATGAGGAACCTTTTCATTTTAACATGAAATAATTCATTTCATGTTTTAATGATGTTATTTTCTATAGAATTAATGATCATTTACCAAGATAAAAGGAATAGTATTGCACAAGACCTTCTTATCCCTTTTTAATTTAATCATTAGCATAATTTAAAACTAATGTTTAAATGATTTTGAAAATTTTCGAATATCTAAAACACCTGAAAGAAATCATTTGATATATAGAAACACCTTTACATTTTTTTAAATTTTCTATGGAAAATGGTATTTATTTTATTTGATTTCTAAATATCAACTCATATATCTCATTGGGAAGGGGAAATAACACCCAAGGCCTGACTATTTCTTTTCTGAAGATATGTAATTGATTGTAAAAGAAAGGGGGGATATAAACAACATAAAAATAAAAACATGATCTATGGATTTAAGGTATGAATTTTGTTCTTATGTTATAAATGAAACATTCTTTATTTGATAATGATGAATCCTAAGAAAATATTTCAAATATTTTATTATATTAATAACATATTAATGTATAAAAAATCACATTTAGAGGCTGCAATAGTAACTCTAATGAAGTATGTGTTTATAAATTATATTCTTATATATTATAAATATTATAATAATTATAAAATAAGAATAAAATTATTTTATTGATATTTTTGTTTTCAAAATCTTAAAAATTATGATACAATGGATGCCTTTGAGATGTGGTGTAGTAAAAAGTTGATAATTTTTAGAGACGCTAATTTAAAGAAATATTAGAAAGGAAAAAACAACCCTTTGGGTTATTATGTGCTTGATGTTGAGGAAGTTAAAGGAAATTAGGATTATTTTATTTTGTGAAAAAAGAGTTGTATAGAAAACCTTTTATGTTAAAAAGTATCGTGATGATTAATGATATTTTGAGGTTTTCTATCAAGACCCATCCTAGTGTTTCCCACTCCGTGACTACCCCAATCCCACCTCTAATAGGGGAGGGGCAGGAGACTACCACTGAGTAAGCATATCCCACAAATCAGTGGCATTTTCCTAATCACCTGTACACATGCACACATCTCCAAATCCCACAAATGGGGAAATGTAAAAATGCTAAGTAAACCATGCATACAAACTACTAGATATATATAAAAACCACAGATAAATTGGAATGTGAAGTACAAGTAGGTGAACATGGAAAAAATACAAGCCCACCAAAAGAAAGTCTGAAAACAAGTGAAAGCACAAGCTCCGGAAACTCATCCACAAGAAAGCCTACTTGAAGGGTAGGTGAAAGGGAACTACTTGAAGGTGTAGGATTACTCTTTGTCTATCTTATATCCTTGGGAACCACCTATTCTGGGTCAACCCTAGATTCAGTCAAAGCACCGACACTCTGCAAAATATATTACACATGTGGGAAAATCCCATGTTGGGATGAGTAAAGAGATATTTAGTAAGAAACCCCAAAACCACAAAGGAAAAACCAAAAAGGAATTCACGGTCACTTCAATACATGTATATTCCCTTAACACATATACCATGAATATCCAGATATACTCATTACCAATCAAATGGTAAAGAAGGTAAGTCACAACCAATCATCAGCCACAGATTCCACTCGAGTCATGCTCATTCTGGGAGAACTCACTCTTCGATCCTTGATGTATTTGTGGACTCTTATAAAAAGTTCCAGCTAATTTGGGCCCTTCAAAAATTGAAATTAATTGGTCAAGATCATGATACACAGAGGAGATTCTTCCCAGATAATACAAGCAACCCAATTTATATTAATCTGTAGATTAGGGGAATCTTCTCAAAGGATACTGATAAACCTACAGTTGCAACTTGTAACATAGGGGATTCACTACCATGAACAATAAGAACCCTCTCATTATAACCCACTAGATTGAGTATTAACTCCCTACACTCTGTGGTCACGTAAATTCTTAAAAACTCTATAAGGGTTGGTAGAGGATCTCTTCAGTCCTTAGGAGGGATGCCACAACTCTATCTAATAATTGGCCTCTAAAGGGGATTTCTATCTAATGATGTGGACACAATGTCGTACTGAACCCTTGAGGAAAGAACCAACCAACACTCTACACATACACTGGTCCATACAAAAAACTCACCAAACCATCTCAAAAGGGATGCCTCTTCGGTAGGGTTCTAATTCCATAGACATCCCATCAAAAAGATCTTTTTTTTGAAATTTATTGCCCTTTTTGTGAAAAGGGACACCTGGGTCTGGGTATGATCCGACATAGTTTGGTTTGGGATGCTTTGAACCAAACCATTGGACTTTCTTGACTACAACCCATTAGAGTGGCTCAATTGCTCTAGCCCGGTCCATGTCGTGCAGACAGGACCATCTCCACCGAAGGCGGCCCCTTGGCCACACCCCTCCGAGGTCCACATGGTCAACTGACCATGTGGCACTGTGTCGAACGCCTGCTACAAGCTTCCATGGGACTACCTGTCAACGCAGGCAGCTGAGTGGCTCGACCGTCACCTAGCTCTAATGCATCCACCGTCCTAATCCAATGCAGGCTCTACCGAGCCACGTTCCTCCACTGACACAGTATTCTTCCACCACCCACAGCTATCTATCGAACTAGATACCTTATCCTGTGCCACACGTGGCCTGCCCTTCGTGGGCCATTCAACCACCATGGTCCCGCCTGGACCACGAGACGCTACTATTGCTATCTATTGAGCCAGTGGCTATTGTGCTAGCGGCCATCCTGTCGGGCCCCCTAGCCCAGACACCTCACCAAGCTGGTGCTTCCACCACTGTCGGCCATCCCTCCAGTGTCCTTATCTGATCGCACCCCACCTGGAACAGCTGGAGCCACCACCTCTATTTTTCGCTTTGTGCAGCCACTACCAAAAGCCATTGTGATTTCAACTAATTGTCTCAAACCACAAAAAATACGGAGATTGAGGAAAATGGGTAGGGACAAGAATATAAACACACAAAATTGATAAATCTTGGCCTTGTTCATATCGGCCTTGATCCTTCCACATTAGAATTGAAGAACGGAGGTTATAAACAAATCAAATCTAAAAAATGTATAAATCCTGAAACAAACCCAGAAACATAATTATCCCAACCTGTATAATGCACGATATGTGGAATAGCCTATTTTTTGACTAATACATATGCTCTTTTAGGGATAAATGATAGGAGAGAAAGATCAAAATAAAACTCACACCCTTCCATGTATTGGATCGATCACTGATGATGAAGGAATCCCCATTCGTCGTCTGTCGATACGTCGACACCTGATCTAAACTCCGATCGTCGATCCACTAGAGTTTATCATTCTAGAATCAATTGATAGGTTTTCCATCTCTATGGATTATAGGAATTCTCAGGGTTATGATCATAAATCTAAATCTATCTAACAATGCTTATTAAAAATAGAAACTATCTCTACGTCTCCACGTAATGTCAATTAAAATTTTTTATATTAAATATTTTAATGATGATCACATCCAAAAAATTACATTCACAATTGACCTCCACCGGTCAAGATTAGGTCTTTCCTATGGTAATTTAATTGTTTTGAAAACAACGATGCACTTAGATTTCTGATTCGAGAGTCCGTTTTTATGTTATTAAATTTCAAAGTTAGATACTCAAGAATTTTTAATTAAAAATTAAAATTTTTTAATTTTTTTTTCGTCACACTAGGCTTAGGAATCTCATACTATCTCAGTTTATGGTCATGAAATTTTCCCAATTAATTTATAAAAATAAACCTAATAAAAGTAAAAGTCATAAAATTCAACCCACCTAAGGGATATACATCCCCGAAAGACAAAACAAGGGATATTCGACAAAATAATGAGGGTATTGAGCACAAAGATGAGCCTCCCTGTCCTATGTAATCTCATGAAGATTCTTGTGATTCCACTAAACATGAACCAAAGGAATGAACCCCCCATGAATGATCTCTTCATGTCGATCCTCAATCTCTAATGGGTACTCTGCAAACGTCTCCCCACTATCAATGTCCATCTCATCCCAGTCGATAATGTGCATTGGATGATACACATACCTAATTCTCTATGGAACGTGAATGAAATAATGCTCCTGATCAATTTATATGGTTAGATCTAGGCAATACAACACCTTTCTAACTCTACTCAAAATCTGAAAAGGGATGATTTTTCTCAGAGATAACATGCCGCCCCAGCCAATTCTCCATAGACCCCATAGAGGTGAGACCCAAAGGAAAACATTCTCTCTCTCCTCGATCTCCAAGGGCCTCCATATCCTATCAGTATATGATTTCTGAATAATCATTACAGTCATAATCTACACTTGGATGATCTTTACCTTCTCTATGGTAGTCCATACCAACTCTAGACCCATGAGTTTTAACTCCCATGGGTCCATCCAATATAGAGGTGATATGCAAGGTCTCCCGTACAAGGACTTATACAGTTCCATTACAATGGTTGAGTTATAGCTATTGCTGTATGAAAAATCCTCATGATGTAGGTGATCCTCCCAACTGTGGCTAATGTCCAAGATGAAATCACATAACATATCCTTTAAAACCTAGATGGTCCTATCCATTTGTCCATCTGTCTGGGGATGAAATGCCATCCTCATGCACAACTGAGTCCAAAATGACTCCTTCAATCCACTCCACAACTGGGATGAGAAATGAGAATCATGGTCTATGACAATCATCTAAGACCCTCCACAAATATGGAATGTCTTCTGCATATAGAGACATCCCATGAACTCTTCTGAACACTGCTCCCAGATGGGTATGAAGGGGTTTGAATTGGTGAGTTGTTCAAAGATCACCCAAATGGAATCATATACCATGTACATGTGTTGTAAACTGGTCATGAAGTCCATAGATATCCCATCACACTTCTACTATGGAACCTCAAGTGGCTGAGTTAAACATGCTAGAGCCTAAGGCTCTGACTTCAATTGCAGACATGTTTGAAACCGAGAAATTGACTCGACCACCAAATTCATTATCCCCAACCACCAGAACTGATGTTGGAAGTCCAGTTACATCTTTTCCACATCAATATGTACCATAAAACGTGTTGTGTGAAACTCCCACAGAATCTCATCTCAAAACACCACCGACAAAACTGTGTGGCCACTAAATAGAACGACATGCTCTCTACCCATCGAATATCCATTAGGGTCTTACCCTATTGGAAAATGAGCAATTCAGGGTCTTGTAGTCGATTTACCCATGTTGTGACTCCATGACTCACTGTAATAGTGGAGGGGTGATAACCATCAACTAATATTAAGATAATCCATCACCATCCTCAAAGGATATATGTAGTGAGGCCAAATACTTTGACACCTCACTCAGCAACTGAAAGAGGGATCTCCTACTAAGTGTGTCTGATACCACATTCCCCTTCATAGGAGTATAGAAAATTTCAAAGGCATAGTATTGGAGGAACTTTAGCGACTTCCTCTGTCACATGTTAAGATCCGCCTAATAAAATAAATACCTAATGATTTTATGGTCAAAGTAGATGACAAACCTCTACCCCAACAATCAATGTATCAAATTATCAATAAGAAGACCACTACTAGCATATCAAGATCATGGGTCATGTAGCTCTACTCATGTTGTCTCAAATGTTGCAAACTGTAGGTAATCAAAACATTCCCTTACATTAGGAAATAAAATAGTCCATTACCTAATGCATCATAAAACACCACATACCCAACTCTCTCTTATAGTATTATCATGATGGGAGCTCTCATCAACCTTTTCCCCAACTTCTGAAATCTTTTTTGGGACTTCTTTGTCGATATGAAGGGATTTACCATCCATGTAAAAGCTGTCAAGGGTGATTCTACCCTGGAAAAGGTGGAAAAACCTATGATAGTACCTAGCCAAAACCAAGAAACTACTCTCCACGGTCACACTCCCGAGTGGCTCCCAAGCATGCACCGCCTCAATCTTCACCGGGTCCACTACAACTCCAGCCTCTGAAATTACAGGTCCCGAAAAGTGGAGCTCCTGAATCCTGAACTAACAGATAGGGAATATCCTATAAAGGTGGTTCCCTCAAAGTATTTCTAGGACCATCCTCAAGTGTATCATGTTCTCATCCTTAGATGTTGAGTACACTTGTTTTTCATCAATAATAACCATAATGAATCGGTATAAGTTGGGCATGGAGATCCTATTCATGTGTCTGATGCACATTTTTGGGGAATTGGTCATGGAAAATAGAATCACCAAGTATTTTTAGTGGGCATACCGACATATGAAGTCTGTCTTAGGTATATAGTAATCCTTTAAAAGAAGATGTTGATAGTGAGACTTGAGGTCTATCTTCAAGAACCACCTTGCTCCCTTTAGCCGATTGATGAGTTATTAAATTCAAGGACTTGGATATTTATCTTTCACAATAACCTGATTCAGGTTTTGGAAGTCCAAACATAGCCTCATGATTCTGTCTGCCTTCTTGGAAAATAAAACTGGGGTCGCCCAGGGTGAAACACTAGGCCTCACGGAGCCCTGCATCTAAAGTTCCTATAGTTGTACCCTCAACTCAAAAAACTCCACGTGAGACTTATTATATATAGGTGTAGATATATTTACCACATGAGTTATAGATCTATATATAATTAAACATCCTTGCAGGGAGGCAATTCAGGGATATCCTTGGGAAAGAAATCCTCATAATCCTCCACCACTACAGGACACCTATGACTCTTATCAGATACTGCACCTAGGGTGAGGCTATCCAACTGGTGAGTAATCTAATGCACCCTCCGATGAGAAAGTAAATCCTACACTATGTGATTTTACATTTCCCTAAAAAGGAAATCCTAGTCTTATCTCTGTAGACACGCCACACTCTGTGCCTAAAACAGACAATCTAAGCATGAAATATGGATAACCAGTCCACACCCATAATGATGTCATAAGACCTCGATGCTTCTACAAGGAGATCCCATCCAAAGATCTTGCCTCTAAGAGTAATCCCACACTATTGAAACCAGTGTTTGATCATTGAATCCCATATCATATTCATCTCTAAATGTAAGGGTCGAGCCAATGACTCCACCAGAATTTCTTTGCCCCGATCAGGGTCTGTGGAAATAAAATAGTGACTAGAACCTATGTCAATCAGAACTATATATAGGGTGGAAGATACATATATAATACCTCTAATTATCTATAGAGTAACAAATTCGTAAGCCTCCATCACCTGAAGCTTCCCTATCCCTATCCACCATCTCCCTGAGCTCGTGGGGGACCACCTAGGGGTGGTGGTGGTAGTACCCTAAACCTCCACCAACCACCTACTTCTTTTCAAGCTCCCTTTCCACATTCACCACCCTATGGACCACCCTACTTGAACCTATACCTTTGATGTGCCTTGACCATCCCCAGATATTCTGAATGTCAGGTCAGGAAAACCCATTCTAGATGCCCCTAGCCACCACATGCACAACACCATCTATCTCTATGTTTAAACAAGCCACCCTGGGATCCCTACCTCACTACCTCGGTATCTGGGGGTCATATCCTGATTCCCCTGGCCTACTTGGGTCTCTTTGACTATTGTTGGCTACCCGCTGCTGAAGACTCTATTACATGGTGGTTGCTGGTAGCTCACAATGCTCGCTCCTGCACCACCAGAAATCTCTATATGAGTAGATCTCCCTCTTGTTGCCCATCATAAGTTGGAATGCTTAGGGATTTCATCGACTCCATGATATCTCGACATAACACCTACTCAATGGTCCAAGCCCTCAAGAATGGGTACCACATCATATTTTTGGAGTAATGAGACAGGTCGATGAACCTCACCAAGTACTCTACTACCATCAGACTACCCTATTGTAGATATAGGAGCTCCTAGATATGCACCGAGCATAAAATGGCTGGAAAGAACACCTCCCTAAAGAGTCTTTAAATGTCTTCCCAAGAGAGAGTTTCCTTATCATGTTTCTAGGTCACTAATCTACACCATCTCCCCACTGACCCTTGAATAATGCTCGTGACTAGGACCACCGTCTGGTCAGTATGATTCATCACTACACAGAAGACTCCAGTGAATACCTCCATCAAATCTTAAACTACCAAGGGGTATATCTCACCCATGAACTTAGAAGATCACTGTCTTTGGATCTCATGCAATGATATCATCCTGCATGCATCCTCTACCAGTAGAAGTAGTCGAATTTTCTACATAATGGGTGGGGGTATAATCGGTGCCCCACATGGAGGTGCTATCTTGTGTGCATGGAGTATCTCTAGTACATGTACCCATACTGATGCCTCATCGCTTGGTGTACTATCCTCATTATCACACAATAGAATCTAGGCTAGAAATATATGTTGATGCATCCTGAATCAATTAAATATGAACAAAAATAGATAGAGTATATCTGGAGAGCTGACTCATGAAGGCCATGGAAAACAAAACACATCCCTATACGATACATTTACCATTCATTTTTCTGCAACTAGTGTTTTCTTGTACAAATCTAGTAAACAGGTTCCCAGAGTCCTTGTTCATGGAAACATCAGCTATCACACTAACACTAGAGTCCCTAGCCTAATGGAGAAACTCATAACACTCAACCCTGTTCCCCAAACCAATCTCACAAACTCTTGGTCCCAATGTGGAATTGATCAGACTCTAATACTACTATATCACGACATGTCCTAGTGGAGCCCATGCTATTACTTCCCCATGTCAGCCTATAATAGTCTAGGGGATGGTGTCTAGCACCAAGTAGGAATATCCCACAGATGGGAGTAATTATCCTATATACTTATACATACAGACACATATACAAGCCCATAAATTCTGAAATTTGGAAATTATAATTAAACCATGCATGAAAACTTCTAGATATAACCCACAACTAGAGTGAATGAAGAAAGTGATGTAATGGAAGTCTCATGAGATCTCAACAAATCATCTATGAAAAATAGGGTTTCCTCACACTTCTTGATTCACTTAATATGAATTTATCCATGGTGGATTTTGATCCTGAATGGGAAACGGCTTTTGATAATCATGCTATCATTGTTCATAATAGAGAAAACCTTCCAGTGGAAATACTGAGAGGGATGTCATTTCTAGAAGTGATCAAGGGTACTGATCTCTAAAAATCAACTACGATGAAAGTGTCTCTCAGCAAGAAACTCGATGATGGACATTTTTCAGTTAAAGGTGACCCTGAGGATCATCAATAATGGTCACTTTTATGTAAATTTTCAATCATTGGTCTTATTTGATGTATCAAAGGTGATAAACCTTGGACAAACTCTGATCTAAAGACCATGATTTCTCATGTCCTAGGTCTTTCCAATTGCAATCTTGTTCCCGTAAGAAAGGGTTATTTTTATATGTTGTTGCAATCCCAAGAGGATATCAATCATGTCCAGAAATTAGGAAACCATTAGCTAAATCCCAATGTTCTTCGAATCTTTGAATTGGATTTTCCATTCAACATGCATACCTATAGGAACACCGTGGCACATATTTGGGTTAGAATTTAGGGCCTCAACCATTTATTCTGGCTTCCTAATATCTTTAATGTTATCATATACAACATTGGTACCCCTCTCAAAATAGATCAGTGAACACTTAATGCTGAGATTGGTCTCTATGATAGGGTGATGATATAAGTGGATATTGCATCTAAACACACTGAGGTTATTGTTTTCAATTAAAATGATTATAAAATAGATGTTTGGGTGGAATTCAAGCTTATTCCACCATATTGCAAACTCTGTAAAATTGTTGGACATTATTTTTTAAAATATAGAGTTGTTAAGAGCTAAGTTTCTTATCCAAGTGATGACATATGCACTGAAAATAAAAAGAACAAGAAGGTTAAAACCACTGAACCTAAAAATCCCGAGCCCCCTAGAAAGAAAGGTGATGTATGGGTTAAGAAATCATCATTAATGGGAGAAGGATCAGGTATCACTTGGGCCGAATAGGTGGAGGAAGAATAACATGCCAATATCTATCATGGTATCCTTGATGATATTGAAAGGATGATTATGGATACTTTTAATGAACCTCAAGATGATAACTATTTAGAAGATCCATCTTGCCTTGACTCTGTTGAAGCTTGGCAGTCTTAAAGGGATACCTCCAATGAGATTTTGGTGACATTGTTGGATTCTATTTTGGACTCCACCCATAAGCAGTAGCTGTAGCTCCTTACAACTAAAATTAATTCTTAATATAATGCCAATGAAAATTCCACAGATGGTACCTCACTACTGTACGTGAAGGATCAATATAATGAGATGGCTCACAATGACAATGTTGGGCATAATAATATAGGAAATGCAACTTGGGACCTTGGAAATGTAGTTTTGATCACACAAACTAATTTCAGTTTACATAATGAGACCCCTATGGCATTGTGAACACACCCTGCACATGATTCATGCACTATCATTGGTAAAACCCCCCTTAAGAAATCATACTGGTAAGCAAAATGAAATTAATTTACCCATTGAGTCTGAAGATTCAGTAGTTATGAAACATGGTATTGTTTATTCTATATTCACTCAACTTATGACTCCACCTATGGATTCAAAATAGGGTCACATGACCACCCCCATGATTACTATCTCACCTAAAATAAATAAATCTTCTGAAAATGAAAGTGCTGCAATGAAATTTTCTAGTTCCCCTATGAGCACACAGGACAAGAAAGGGAGTCCAACCTCTTCTCAAAATATTCAGAGATCAATGATGAATAAAGGTTTTGGAAATTCAAAAAATAAAGGGGGGGGGGGGGGGGGTTGTTCCTCCAAATTTAGGTTTTAATGGATGTTTTATTTTGGAATTTCCAGGGCATTATGAACCTTCACATTCTTACTATTCTTAAAAGAATTATTTTGACACATAAACCTAAATTTTTTTTATTGCTGAACCCAAAATTTTATTTTCATTGAAATTTATGCATCTTTGTACTTATGGGTATAACAATCTAGGTGCTTGAAAAAACGTTCCTGATATTGAATCTCTTTGGATATATTATCATTCCTCCATAAAAAATGATAATGCTTTCAAATACTCTGATAAATTTTTTACCTGTGATTTTTATCTTCATGTCTTACATATTTATTGTACATTGTTTTATGAAAAAAATCAAGATTGAAAGAATCTTTGTCATGGTATTTTAGATTTAGCTAACAACATTCATGACCCCTGGTTTGTGATTGGTTATTTTAATTCTATTCTTACTCATAGTGAGAAAATTGGTCCTTCCCACTCTCACATTTCCTCAATATAATTTAGAAATACTATAGAAAATTGTAATATTATTGAAATTAACCTTACTGGTGCTAAATTCACATGGTATAAAAGACACTACAACAGGGTCATTGCTAGAAAGCTAGGTAAGGCTTTCACAAATCTCCTAGATCTGGAAAATTGGGACACTATATCTACCATTAACATTCCCAAACTATATTCGAATCACCATCCCATCATTTTTAGTCTTTTCACTAAAAGACCGAAACCCATTCTTAATTTCAGATTCAAAAATGCTTGGTCTGGTGATATTGAATGCTCGTGAATTATAAAAAAATGTTGGGATTCTATGAAACATCACTGTGATGATTTTTCCTGTATAATCAAGCTAATGTACCTCAAACAGTGTCTCAAATGTGGGTTTGGGGATAAATCTAAACAAATGGAAAATGAAATTTCCACCCATGAGAATGAGTTTAACCAACTTCAAAATATATCCACCAACTATGATTTCTATTTAGATCTTCAAAATGAGATTGAAATCTCTATGAAACATAATTCTCATTTGATTTTTAAAGACAACATGTGCAAGAAAGTCTTCAAAACCAAATGGCTCTCAGACGGTGATAGAAACACGAAGTTCTACAATTATCTTCAACGAATTGGAAAAGTTTGTATAACTCTCTCTCTCTCTTCAAGGACAATGAAACCATCTTGAATTCTGAGGTAACCAGTGCTAGTCATGTTGTCTCCTACATTGGAAATATTTTTAATGGACCAATTGTTAACAAGGACCTCATTATTGAATTAATTCCAATTATGGTGAATAAAGAAGGAAATAGTTTTCTTTTGATCATCCCTCTTGATCATGAAATAAAAGACAATGTCTTTAGCCTCAATTATGATAGTGCCCTGGGTCCCGATGGCTTCAATAATGGTTTTTTTTCATAAATTATGCTAGGTCATCCACATAGATGTTTGCGAACTATTCATATAATTTTTTTTCTAATGGTTTCCTCCCTTATGGATTGAATTCTCAATTTATTACCATAATTCCTAAAGTGTCAAATGATTCCAAAATACATCACCACTACCCCATTTCCCTCATTAACTCTCTCCATAAAATTATTACTAAGCTTCTCACCATTAGACTTTCTACTATATGTGCTAAAATTATCTCTTTGAATATGTTTGGTTTTATCAAGGGTGGGTCTATTCAAGACTGCATTTTCCTCGCCTCGGAATGCACCAAATCTTTAAATAAAGTCAATAGACGAGGAAAAATTTCAATAAAACAAGATATTCATAAAGCCTTTGATAAAATTGCTTGGAGTTTCAGTTTTAATGTTCTTCAGGCTTTTGGTTTTAATTATAAATTCATTAGTAAAATAAATACCTTCTTTTCCACGACCACTATTTCTATCGTTGTTAGTGTCTTTCCTAAAAGCTATTTTAAATGCACCAGGGGTTTTGGGAAAGGTTATCCCTTATCTGCCATTTTTTTCTATTGAGGATGACTATCTTAGCAGATTGCTCACTCGCCTTGTGGACAAAAATAATTTGAAACCCATTCAATTGGCTAGAAACCTAAATTTCCATATGCACCTCTGATACAGTAATGATATTATTATGTTCTTACAATGAGAAAAAATAAACATTCATAATCTAAAAAATGACTTATCGCATTATGAAGAGATCTCTGGTCAATCTATTAGCTCAGAAAAAATCCTATGTTTTCTTAGGAAGAATATTTTCTCCTATTAGGTAAAATATAATCATCAATATCTTAGGAATAAAAGATGGATACGTCCCTTTCACATACCCAAGATTTCACATTTTTTGGGGAAGAACTAAATCCATGTACTTCACCACGGTTGTTGACCAGTTTACCAATCAACTGTCCTCCTAGAAAGGAAAATCCCTCTCCATGGCTGGCAGGATTTGTGTTGTAAAATATGCCATTTTCTCCAAAATGTTCTACTCACTGATGGTCTATAAATGTCCTACCAACCTCATTAATAATATTAATGTTTCCATCAAAAATGTTGTCTGCACTGAAAAAATTATTGAAAGGAAAATTGTTACCATACCCTGCTCCACCTATTGTAACCCTCTTGAGAAAGGTGGTCTTGGAATAAAAATATAAAACTCTTTAATTATTCCCTTCAATCCAAACTCACATGTAGTTTTATAAATAAAAACTTTGACTCAATTGGTTTTCTTAAAAATAGGTTCCTCACGAAGTTAATGAAAGGAAATTTGAACTATGTTATCTCTTCAATCCAGCCATCTATTAGGCTCTCTTTTTCCAACAGTATGAAAAATTCTATATGAATGGTTATCTTAGAATCTTCCATGAATTGTTGGCTAGATAACTGTACTGGCACCCCACAAATAGCTATGTTATTTCTTAATTCCCTTCCTGATAACACCACCAGCACTATTAATATTGTGATGCAATCTCATAATTTCAATTTTCTTGATAATATCATGAAAGTGATTGATATTTACCATTACTCTCTATATGATGAATTCCTTATATGGGAGCCTACCCATAATGGTGTTCTTGATTCCAAATGTTTTTACAACCACAATTTCACTAATTCTGACCCTAGATTTTTGTTGGTTGAAATACTTTGACAAATCCTGGATTAAACCTTCTAGACTCAATCTTGTTTAACATATTTCTCAGAACTATATTCCTACTAGGTTCTTTGTTCAGGATTATGGTATCCATAATTGCTCTAAGTTTCACTTCTTTCAAAAATATAGAGAGGATACCAATCATCTATTTATATCTTGTGTTATGGCTTCAGCCCTTTTGAATTATTTTACTGACATGTTTGACTGAAGGTGGTTATTCCTCGAATAGGTTTGTTCCCAAAAAAAATGTTGTGTGGAGCTTGAATTTTTACAAAAAATAAATAATCTCTTCTTAGCCACTATTTCAGAAGTCCTCCACATGATCTGGTATGATATAAATTCTATTATTCAAAAAAACTTCTCATTTAACCTTAATGCAGGTCAGATGCGGATTCTCATTGCCATTAGGGACATGACCTCAATTCAGAAAGCTTTTTGTGACAAAACTGTTGGAGGATTTGAGATCCCTTGCTAACTTATGATCTAAGGTCTTTATAGGCATCTGAGGACACCTTTTAGATTTTCTAGAAATCCCCACTCTTAGGTTTGATCAAAGTAAATATTGAGGGTGCTTCCAAAGGAAATTCAGGACCTGCGAGATGTGGTGCTATATTCAAATACTTTATTGGACATTGTCATGGATGTTTCTTTCAAAACTGCCATTTAGATTCCTCTTTGGAAGAGGAAATGTTGGATGTGATTCATGTAGTTGAATTTTTTTGAGAAAAAGGGTTGGAAAAACATATTGATTGAATGTGACTCAACCACTATTGTTCAAGCTATTTAGAATGGTGTGGTGCATCATTCCTAGCCGATTACCACCCATTTGATGAGATACCTTTCTTCACTTTTGGTGATCAGACACATTGTCTCACAATCTTTTCGTGAAAAAAAAATGGTTGTAGAAGGTCTTTCCAACAAGGAAATCAACCAGGACATTACTTGGATTAATGATATGTCTGTTTCTTTTCTCCCTCTCTATGAAAAATATTGTAATAAAATCCCCTCCATCAGACTCTTGTAGTTTCATTTTTTCTTATTTATAAATTATGTCTTGGTATTTGACCGAGGAACTACCTTTAAAAAAGTAATGTGAAGGACAAAGTGGTGAACTGAGCCAGAATACAAGCCCACCAAAAGAAGGACTGAAAACAAGTTAAACCATAAGCTCCTGAAACTCGTCCACATGAAACCCTGCATGAAGGGTATGTGAAGGGAAGATTCCTGAAGCCATATGAGTAAGCCTCATATTTCTTATCTCATTGAGAAACACTTGGTTCTTGTCCACACTAGACTTCGTCAAAGCACTAATCGTCTATACAAGACATGACACATGAAGGAAAAACCCGTGCAGGGGTGAGTAAAACAATACATAGTAGGACACATTGAAACCAAAAAGGAAAAACCACAATGGAATGCATCATCATCTCTACACAGGTATATTCTAATAACACATGTACCAAGAATATCCAGATATACTCATTACTAGCCATAAGGTAAAGAAGGTAAGGCACAACCAATCATCATCCACTGATTCCACTTGAGGCATGCTTGTTCTAGGAGAACTCACTCTTCAAGCCTTGATGTCATCGAGGACTCTTAAAAAGAATCCCCTCTAATTTGGGACCCACCCAAATTGAAATACACTGGTCAAGGTCATGATATAAAGAGAGAGGATTCTTCCCAGATAATTCGTATAACGCAATCTGTATCAATCTGTAATGTAGGGGATTCTTCTCAAAGTATACAGACAACCCAACCAATGCTGCTCATAAAGTAGTGGATTCTCCACTGAGAATTCCAAGAACCCAATCGTTACAACCCACTGGATGGAGAATTAACATGATTCACTCTGAGGTCACATCAATTCCCAAAAAAACTCTATCAAGGGTGATAGAGGAATGATCTAGTCCCAAGGAGGGTTGCCAAAAATATATCCAGGACTTGGCCTCTAGAGGGTATTTTTGTCCAGTGATATGCACGCAATGCCACACTGAACCCCTGAGGAATGAACGAAGGGAAACACCACACGAACACTGGTCCATTCTAAAAACCCACAAAGCTATTTCAAAATGACCGATTTTTCACAAGGGTCTCAACGCCGTTTATGGCACATCAAACGGACCATTCATTTTAATGTAGAGGACTTTTTTGTAAAAAGGGACCAGACAAGTTCAGGTTCGACCTGACCCAACCCAGTTCAAGTGACCCAAACCTATTCTATTTTGACAAGCTCAAACAACCCCATTAGGCCTGCTGGGCCATGGACCGGTTTCTCCATCCCATCCCCCATCGTGTGGGCCGACCCACCTACACCTGATGTAGCCCGATGGTCACACCCCTCCTAGGCCCACGTGGTGAATTGACCACATGGTTCTGTGTCTCCCAATCACGGCCAGTTTCTTTGGGCCTTTCTATCAATGCGGCGAGACGTGTGATGCGACCATCACCCCGCATTAATGGGGCTTCGCTAAGCCACATTCCTTCTCCTTCGTGACCTCCAACCATAGTTATACATCGTTGACCGCTTTCAGCCATTGAGGTGGCGAATTTGTCTTACATCGCTCGTAACCTTCCTACCATGGGAAATCATGCCACCTGGTCCAACCTGGACTGTGAGATGTTGCCGTCACTGACCGCCTAGATAGCAGCCATCCTACTGTGTCCACCTGACCTGACCGCCTCACCAGACCAGTGCCTCCTACACCACTGGGCACCCCGCTAGCGGCATCACCCTATCGCGAACCACCACGAACAGCCATAGCCTCTACCTGCGGACTCTGCTTCATGCCATTTCCACCAAAATCTGTCTCGATTGCACCTCACTGTCTCAATCCACAAAAATTATGAAGAATGATGAACTTGAGGAGGGACAAGCATAGGAACACCCAAAGTTGATGGATCTAGGCCTTGTTCATGCATCCCTCAATCCATCCATATTATAATTAAAGACCTTAGTGTAAAATCAAATCAATTCAAAACAATGATAAATCCTAAAACAAACCCCACAACATAATCAGCCAAACCTGCATAACGCAAGATCTGTGGATTAGCATATTACATGAATAATCCACACTTATATTTGGGATAAATAATAGGGAAGGAAGATCAAAATAAAACTCACACCCAACCTAGGATTGGATCGATCACTATTGAAGAAAGAATCTTTGTTTGTAGTCTATCGATCCATCGATGCCTGTTCTAAACTCCGATCGTCGATCCTATGATGTTTGTCCTCCATCGATCCATCGAGAGAGTTCCCTTCTATATGGATTATAGAAATACCCATGGTTATGAAAATAACCCTGAATCTCTCGGATGAGGATTATTAAAAGTATAAACTGTATATGAGTCTCCACATAATGTCAATTAAATATATTTTATTAAATATTTTAATGACGTTCACATCCAAAAAATTTACTTTCACTCTCGACCTCTGATCAAGGTTAGGACCTGCCTAAGGTAACATCACTATTTGTAATGTAACGGTTCACTTAGATTTTTGATCCGGGAACCCATTTAGAAGTTATTAATCTTACAAGTTAGCCACCTGAGGGTTTTTAATTAAAAACTGAAATTTATTTAAAGATTTGTTCTGGGAATACCGAGCTTCGGAATCTCATTCTATCTTACTGCCTGGTCTCAGAATTTTCTCAATTAATGTATAAAAATAAATCCATGAAAAATCCAGGTCATTACATTTTTCGTCACTTTTTAGGAATATTTTAATAATTGTATTGATATAGTTATAGTATAAAAGAAGACCCCTCACATCATACAAGTTCACAGGGCTTGAAATCACAATAAAATGGTTCCAATGTTGTAATTAATACCATTGGCCTCAGTTATGTCTTTGTGTGGATGAAATTATGTAAAAAACATGAAACAAAAACATTAATTTGAAGTTGGGAACATTTTTTTATCCTATAAATAACTATGGGAATGAAATATGATTTGGTGATTAAGTGAATAATGTTTTTTTTAAAATATTACTATATTTTGATGAAAATTATATTTCTAATGTAAGAATAATATTATTATATATTTTTTAGGGTTAAAAGTTGAATTATATTTTGGAGGAATGTGTGATTTTGAGGTTGATTTACGGTGATTAAAGTTTTTTATAGATATTATTATCATAACTTAGAGATTATATTATTAGGGAAGATGTATTTTTTTGGTAAATTAAAGTAGATTGAAATTATTTAGAGAAAATGTTAAATTTTCTTGGAATAATATATGATCAAATAATTATAATATTTGGGTTTCAATAATATCTAAGAATATATTGAATAATATTAAGGATACTTATTTTTAGAATTATTTTTTTTAACATTGGTTATTACTATTTAATTTTAGATATTAATGTATTAATACTTTTTATAATAGTTTATTAATTTTGACAAATGTCCTACCTTATGCAAACCATTTAAGTTTTTATTAATATATAATTATTGGAGGGATAAATTCTTATCCTTTTGAGGATTATTTGTTTCATTAGATGTTTATTTAATGCTTTAGACATGAAAAGTTCATCCTAAATAGTAATCATTTAGAGAAAAATTTTATATTATGGTTGAAATTGATTAAAAAATTAAAATATACTTATTAAGTAAGTATATTTTCATATGTTCTTAGAAAAAAAATCAAAGAAATTCCTTAACTCTAGGAAGAAGATATTATTTTTTTATCATATTACTTTCCCTTACATTTAATAGATGGAATTTTTATGCCTATTTGGTATATGGTTTTGTTGTTGTTGGGTTTCTCCAAATCATTCACTTTATTATGATAAATGATCTTTGTCACTCTCTATTAATATCTGGGAATTTTGATTTTTTCAATGTTAAAATTTCTCTTCCCATTAATTATCTCTTATTTTAAAACATATTTTTTCTTATTCCACATGACCTTTATACTTCTTCTTCTCTATTCTCAAGAGGAATCATTATTAATATTTTTTATGATGTGGGATTTAAGTTGAAGTGTTTTCAATTAGAAAAACAATTATAATAGATTTAAATCGAAAATTGTGAGGATGGAATTTATTAGTGGTGGAGAATGTAAAAGATTGATATTTTGAAAATGAAAACTATGTTTAATAGCATATATGACATGAAACACCGAGCCTAAATGAACCATGAAATATTATAATTTATATATGAACGTTATAAACAAGTCATTATATTTTTGGGTATGAATATGATTAATTGATTTATAAAATATATATAATGTTCATAATCAATATAAATTTATTGAATTTTCTTTAGTAAATAATCCCTTAATTTAATGAAAATCATTTTATTCTTTATGAAATAGTTAAAAAAAACGAATTTATCGTTTTTTGTCAGAAAATATTATAAAAAATTTCAGGAACTTTTAGAAATTTATTTTATATAAAAGAAATAATTTTATAAATCACTATGAAAATAATATCTTAATATGATTTTTTGGGATTTATTTTAGAAAATATTTATTTTTTAATGAATAATGGAAAATACTGATTTTTGTAAAAATATCATTTCTATTCAATTAAAAAGAACCATAGTTTTATCCAAAAAAAATATAATACTACTTTAGATATGAATACTATACTTAATTACATAATTATGAAAATGTTACGTGACCTTGGAATAAAAATTCTTTTAGACTTGAAAGGGAAATTTTTCTATAAAAAACATTTTTTGGTCACACACTAGAAGATAATTATAAAATGAATTTCTTCTAATTATAGATATTTAATTTTGTAAAATGTATTAAATGTTTTTAATTATAAAAATTAATAATTTTTTAATAATGTCAACTTATTTTTTGGTCATAATGAATTGTAAAACAATAAATATTTCTCACTTCTATAAAAGGTTAAATTGGGATAACATTGGTTACAAAATAGTGACAAGGACACCATTTTTCATCTTCTATGTTCTTTTATAAATTTATTTTGACTGTTACCACCTTATGCTAAATATTTTTTTTGTTAATCAGACATTTTTCCATAAACAAGCCCAATATAATATTTTATGTAAAAAAAGAGAAAAAAATATCCCACTTACTTTTATATAAATTTTATAATATCCCAAAGGGAGAAGATGATGTTGTGAATGAATATCAATGGTTATTTTTATTTTAATAAAATTATTTTCCTGATGGTAATTTATTTATTATTTTTAGTAATTAAATAATTACCATAAATTTTTATGCAACACAGACGTAGTATTTATCTAATAAAAAGGTAAATATAATAAATGATTTAAAAAAAATTAAAATTAACATAATTTGGATTAATTATTAGGATTCAAAAATAATTTATATAATTATAACATATTTTGAATTTTTAAAATATTAATTTTACAATTCCATATATATTTTTATGTTTTGAGTGTCATATAAAATGATTATTTTCAAATTTTATGTTAATGACATTTTATAATAAATAATGTTTTATTAAATTATTTAATAATAATAAAGCCTAATAGTTAGAAATTTAAAATATATATGGTTGATTATATCAAACATGGTCCATTTAGGGGCCATTTTTCCTTTTATAGTTTCATTATTGACTAAAAATGAGTAAAAATCTTAATGATAAATTAATTGTCAAAAAGGGTTAAAATAAAAATATAAGGCTGAAAACATGAAATTAAATTGTCAATTTTTTGATGATATTATTTTGATTAATAAATATATTATCCTATAATAATATCAATTTTTTCCTATTTAAATAAGAAAATTAGATTATATTAATTTAATAATTCATGAAATTCAAGAGTTTCACTCCCCTCTCTTATAATGGGGAAATCCATGCCCTCTTTTCCTCACACGTAAAAAAAAAGAAAATACCTAACCAAATAATTTCCTCAAATCCCTATAAAATTTTAGAGGATATGGTTTTTTTGTAAAACCATCCGAGGAAATATTTAGGTGTAAACCATAATATGTTTTCCGAAGAAGTGGTATAGTTTTTAACCAAGTATTTTTGTTTTGTTTCCTCTTCTACATCCATTAAATATTCTTCAACCATGATGAAATAATAAAACAATTATATTCTCCAAACATATATGTTAATCACATAATGGAGTAACATATATCCATCATTTCTTACATCAAATGAGAAACGAAATAATCATTCATGTGTACAACATACTACTCCTCACTAACCAATATAATTCATTTTCTATCAACTCCTCTTATGACTTGTTGTAATTTTAGATTTTAGATTTATATATTTTATTAATTAAATATTTATACTTATTAAAACATAGTATATCATTTAATTTATTACCTTTTCATTCACTAAAAAGTGCTAATGTTGTTCGTGTGAATGTGTGGACAACCACCTAAACGAAGTGATGAGATTCATTTTTCATCACCAAATCACGTGGATGATATATATAAGTAAATTTAAAAGTAATAATATGGTATTTAAGATATTATGAATATTCTTAAAATATAATATAATACTTACCTTTATTCCGTAATGATCGCTGAAAAATGGAAACGTTGTTCTTTCATACGTTTTCCCAACCATATTTGTGATTTTAAAATAGTTCATTTTAATAAGAATATTCCATAGTTTTATTAAAAATTATAATTTCTGTATAAAATGATAATTATGTCTTAAATATTTTTATAGATATGATGGAATAATTTCCTCTTTGACCTTAGTCAACCTGCTGAACTCATTTCGAACATTTACGTCAAATATTTTCAAACAACCTATGTGAAATTAATTAATTAAGTAAACATATTATAGCATGGTAATGGATAAAAATAAAGGAATAATAAATTTGAAAAAAATTATTATGTAATTAAATAAATTACATATGTTCATTGTTAAAGAATATAAATAATGTATGTGATAATTTAGACTCAAGGTAAGAGACCGTCCATAAAAAAGCCTCTTTTAATGTTTTTATTATAATAATTTTTATTATGTGGAAATTATCTTTTAAAAATTTCAAGGATATTTTTATCCTTCAAAGGAATATAAAATATTTTTCCCCTTATTTTATGTTATTAACAATTTTTGAAACATAAATATTTTTTATTATTATACATAAGGGGCACTTTATATTAAAAACCTAATTTAGAATATTTTAATAATATTTTTTCTAAATATTCTTCTTCCATATCCATATAGTAAAACAGATTTTATGGATGCATTTATTTAGACAGAAGAGATTTATAGACGAAATTATATATATTTGTAATTTTTTATGGTATTAAAAGGTAATCATTTTTTGTATTTTATATGAATTATTTTTTCTTTCATAAAAAAATACAAATGAAATGATATATATGAACATACATGATGACAAAAAAACAACTCAATGATGTCAAAATTAGATCATATATGAATTAAATTATAATTTTACATGTTTTCTTCAAATAAAACCCCCCATTCCCCATGTTATCATTTTTTCAAAAATGTTTTTAAAATGGATTGGATATTTAAATATTCAGAAATAAATTATTAGTAGTGAAAAGAATATTTCTATGAGTATAATATTCAAAATTACAAGAATTTATGTTATATGATTTTGTTATAGTACTTAGAAATTTTCATGATGAAGGGTGGTTATATTATAAAACAATGATGGGTGGTTTCATAATAAACTAAGGATGAGTGGGTTAGTGATATCCCTCTAATGAATTGGGTATGGAAGTCAACCATATTTTTTTATACGATTTATAAGAGTTATATATAAAAGGATATTCCAAGTTACCTACATGATTTAATTATACTTTCTATGAGTTGTTATTGAAATTTTATTATTTTTTAAGGTAAGCTAAGGGTTTAATGTTTAAAAGGATATATATGATAATTCTGAAGAGTGGAATGTATTTATTTTTGGAAAGGATTACATGTTTTCTTCATGACCTCAAATAATCCATTTTTAGTTTTTTTGTTGAAAATTTCTTATGTAATGTTTTATGTAATTATTTGAGCAGGAAAGTCGATTCAATGAGTATCTAATTTTTTATTTTCAGCCAAAATAATATTTTTAAAAATTAAAATTTTATAATTATTCATGTACTAATATGCTTCTTTCTTCTTTTATTCATTCCTCGTACTAAAAATTTTGTACTCATCCCATTTTTTTAAAACAGTTATGAATAGCCACAATTTATTTTTTAATTTTATTAAAAATCCACATTGAGGGTAAGTGGGAACCTACATAACCATCACTCTAGCATCCAAATAGTACCTCAAATAACCCCATTACATAGTTCAAATTTCAAAATAAAAACCCAATAATTCACCGTGCCTTGACTGTCAGATGAAACGTGTTATTAAATTCAAAGAGACAAAACCTGCCTGAATATACAAAGTTGCCCTCAAAAGAACTAATTCAAATTTTAAAGTCAAAAAGATGTAAACCACATCATGCTGCTATCACCGTCACCTCGAGATACACACACTGACACCGAATCATGTTTCTTATTAATAGTATTATATTGCGATAAAAATTGATAATGAGTAGAAGTATATACTTTTTAATTTATGGGGTTGTTATGTAATAGTTACAGTATAATTATATAAGAATATAAACTTAAAAATATATTTAGGAAAACAATTAAGTGATTTATTGTACAATACACTAAAATATATTTTATTAATGGTTGGTTATTTATGATATTAATAATATTTTAATTCAATGAAAATCAAATATTCTAAGGAAGAACTCTGTATAAGTCATTAACAAAACTCGGTATCATTTATTTATTAGTTCTATACCTTGATTCAAGATTGTGTCATTAGAGAATTAATATTTGAATATATATATTAAAATAATTCATATTATTAGTTTTTTTAAGTTTCATTCACACCTTCGATATTCATTGGACTGAAAATTTAGAAATAAAAGGGAGATGACATACTTCGTATGAGTCAGTTTAAAGCCAAAAATTGGAAATTGGTTTAATAGAGTTTCAAAATTTTATTTTTGATATAAATTATTTAGAAATTAATTTAAGAAATATTTTTCCATAATTAAACATCACGACTATCAAATGGGTTGTGATTAAATATTAATAGTAAATATTGTTCAAGGATAATCTATGAGATCAAATACTTCTATTCTATGATCTATGTTATCACACCAAAATACAATTTACATGTGAACCTATATCCCGACATAGAAAAAAAATCAATTTCATCAGGAGTTTTTTAGATATTTTAATTGATTAAAATATATTTTTTCCTTTATAAATTTAAATAGATATTATTGACTGGGATTAAAAGAGTTTTAAGGATAATAATAAAATTAAGTTTTTATATTTACTAATTTAGATATGTGGTATTATGAAACAAATAACTATATCAGATTTCATTTTTAAAAAAATGGGAATACTATTTTTTGAATCATATATGAATATAAATGAATAAAATAATTAAGATAAATATGTTCATGAATTAGTAAGTCAATACCCTACTATATTGAAAATAATTTACATGATGGAGAGAGAAGAGATGAAGAAAATGCCAGACATTTCATCGGATAATTTTAAAGAATTCAAAGTTGGGAGTTTATATATTCGTTTATACAACCACTTTATATTGATGGGCAAGGTAATAATTTATCATTCATTCAAGATCTCATTCATGATTTCAATGAAGTTATATTCCATTAATTTTGATAATACATTGACATCCTATCAAGAGTCAGTGATGAACAAGGTTCCTCTATTTTAATAAATGTTATAATAGTGTTGATATAGATCATGGAACTTGACCTGAATCTCCCAAGTAGCATGCTATTATAAGAAGGATAGAGAATTTAAATCATTATTTTCTCAAAATTATTTACTACTACATCATAAGAGGTGAGGGAGAGTTTATATTGAGTAGATCAAAACATTTACAGATCACAAGGGTCTAATTTACAAAGGTATAATTTATAAAAACTATTATAACTTATTTTACCCACTAATAGTGGTAGTATAATTGATCAAGGATCATCATATGTTTTTTTTAATTATATATATATTTTTTGATACCTTTGAACCATTCAATGTGCTCAAAAAATAAATTATTAAATTATCTTAAGAAATGTTTAAAGATATTCGGATAATATAGATGTTGGGAAACATTAATTGAATAAATTATTTATCAATCAAAAAAATGTTTAATTATTTCAAATATGACTTCTATAAAATAACCATTGTGATGTTGTGTAATGAAATGGGGAATGAAACATTTTTATTTTTTTTGGAAAATAATGAGTAAATAAATTATTCTTATTTCATATTGAGTTATCCACTAAAACATAATTCTTAATCATATTCAAGTTGATGTAACTTAATGAAACTATATGATATACTGAGTGTGAGGAGTAATGGTTTTTATTTTATAAGGATTATAGGGTATGAATTTCATATACAACATCTAAACTCTGATAAAATCACCCATAATATAGTAGATATTTTTTGGCCCTAATAAAAACAATATGGTTTATTTTTTTGAATGTTAATATTTTTTCTTCGACATAGTATATTTATTAAGAAGAAATATATATTTTTCAGGAAATACTTCGAGATAACTTGAACTTAGTAGAGTTCATGAAAAAATTGAAAGTATTCCAATGATGCATAGTTTTAGGTCTTCATAAGATGTTTTAAAATCTAATGTGTGTTAAATAAATGAATAGATATCAATTAATATTTTGTAATAGTCATTGGGTTTTAATAAATAATTATCATAAGCACTAAAAATGAACTATTAATTTATTCATGATATATAATATTATGTAATAGCTCATTAAAAGATGTAATATTGAAAATAGTTTGAAAATTATTCTCAGTTATTGTATATATTTTATCAAAATGATAAAGATGTTATCTAAAAGAGTGTATACAATTTATTATTTCTATCATAAAATTTGAGTACATCACTACATAAGATTCCAAATATGAATTAATTTTGATAATAAATTCAACTAGTAAACTCTGTCTTATACCCATCTCAAGATAAGGATATATAGACTTATCATACCAAATGTCCTGAAGGCCTTATTTTTTTATTTTTTATGGATAATACCCCTTTTAAGGGGTGAAGGGGAACCCGTAGATGACCCGTATGAACAAGGTACATGGTCCAACTGACTCGTAATACATGACTTGACGACCCATAGGCATACCGTGCCAAATACATGACCCGTAGGCCCAGTCCACTTGAACTACCCCTCCCCAACTTCTGTATCATTGATCACATAGTTCCCCACCTTGCATTGTTGATCAGCTGACATTTCCCTGTACAAAGCTGCACAATGCCTAGTCCCGATGGCGGCCACCATACCCGCTCATTCTTCCAATCTGGTTAGCTCAGTATCTGGTGGCTGCTATTCTTGTTGCTCTGATCCTTTTCTAGGGCCTGTTCTTTGTGAACTGGGATACTCCATGGTCTTTGTGGCCCAAAGGCCCTGTGGCCTGAAGGACATTGATGACCTAAAGGCCCTTGAGACCCGTAGGCCCAAACCGGTGGCCCGAAGGCCCAAATCGGTTGAAAAGTTCTGGCTGCTACATTATATCTACAGTGGCAGTTACAGTGACCCCGAAAAATCACCTCCACCCGGTTTTGAACCTGGGTCTCTTGGATTCCATACACGATCCCTTACCACTCGGGTACATACTCATTGGAATCTATAGACTTATCATAAGATTGAAAAAATTTCATTAAAGATACAAACACAGTATACAATTCATTATGATGAGTGACGTAAAAATGTTTTCTTTGTATGAAATAAATATTAATAGGGTGGATACATATATATTTACTATGTTTTATGATAAAACTTTTTACACAATAAAGTCATAATGGATTTTAAATTCTTCATTAATTAGATTCGTTGGGACTAATTTTTATATATATAGTTTTATTGTTATATTTTTAATAAATCGCTTCATAATTTTATTAGTTGATAGTTTATTATGCATCATGATTTTACAATTAATGGATAATTCTTTGTTATCATTCATTCATATATTGTTTTTCAAAATTCATTGGATATATGGTGAGATAAATAACCCATCAAAAGAGAACCCTAGAGTTGTCTATAAATATTTACCATCATGTAATGTTCTATGCTATGATGATATGTTAATATAAAACTTTATAGTATCTCATATAGATAGAAAATGTTTACTCATGAAAATCTTTCATGAATTGTTTTATCATTAACCTTTTTTGAGTATATAATAAGAATTTTTTGTCATATATTTCATTAATATTATCAAGATATGTATTTCATGTTAATACACAATACCTGATATTAACCAGATATGATACATGAGAGATTTTATACATTGAGAATATTTTTTCAGTCATAAGATTGTGTTAATCAAGGTGTGGTTGGGTATATTGTTAATCTTGGGAGGAATTAATTTAAAAATGATTTGATTAATTCTCTAATATAATGGACATGAAAACTAACCCATAAATTGGGTAAGATTAAGTAAATGGTTGACCAAATTTAATTGAGTTATATGTTATGTGTGCACGTACGTTAATCAATGTAATTTGATATATTCTTCAGTAATTAATAATATATTCTAATAATCATGAATGGATGAGTTGGAATATAAAAGATTTCCAAGGTCCATATATCCCTATAATATTTTTTGTCAGAAAAAAATCACTATATATATATATAATGTATATAGATATATCTGTTGAGTATGATTGTATAGAAGAAATTCATTTGTTTGATGGATATTATGTTAGATACAATTACATATTAAGCATTATTGATTTTTTACAGTATATTAATGTTTTTTTAATGTTAAGAAATATGAATTAATAATCATTTTCAATGACATAAATTAAAATATGGTAATACTTAGGTATAATACCTTATAACCATATCTTCCAAACACTACTTAAGGGGGATGCGAGTGAATTATTTTTCTTCACCAATTCCAATGGATCTTGTTCTCATATTGGAAAGAACACCATGAACTCATCTATCTCAAGCATAAAACCTTATCATCGAAATAAAAAATATAAATTTAGTGAAATAGATAATTTAATTAGTTTTAAACTAATAGACACTCTATGGAGCATACACCAATATTATGGTGATGTATCATGGGATATCACTATACAATATATGTGATTTCAATGTATCTGAAAGGTTAATTAGTAATCAAAAGGTTAGTCTATAATCATATCAATCAAAAAACCTCTTGAAAATAAGGGATATAATAAATGTTAAACCAAAGTAACTTCAAAAATTACTCTAACAAGATTATCAACACTAAATAATGAGGGTTCCTTCATTGTGCTATAATTTTCTCTATCAAATCAAAATCATCAATGAAGTTATATACCAGAAATTATTACTCCCTATATTTTGTATATTTCAATTACATAAATAAGTGTTGAATATCTCTCTCATTTTATCTCCACTATTTATAATAGCTTTAAATTTTATCAACTTTAAATCAGAAACTTGTACCCTAATGATCGGCCCCAAAAAATATATATAATCTTCTAAATAAAACAACAAAGTAGAGGATAATATTTCTTATTTCTACTTTTTTTAATTTAAAAATAATTTTTAAGTCATTACATCACATCATGAAGTCCAATATTAAAATATGTTGTATTTTAATGTCACCAAATTATAGAATTTCATATTATATTAATAAATGATTCTATGTCAACCAATGATATATGAAATCCATATGAAATCTATTATAAAAAACTTTATTAAATACGGAATGATATTCCAAGTCAACATAAACTCTAGATCCATTATGGAGTAAACCTCCAAGTTAAAGAATCATCACTTTTTCAAAATCCAAATAGTAACTCCCTAAATTTTTATTTGATCATAACTTTATGCTAAAACATAATTTTTCATAGTGAAACACCATTGATCATAGTGTGATATAGACTTACACATTTCTAGACCAATTTCCTATTGTGGTGTGGAACCAACATTATGTCATGATCTTCTTCAAGCCTCAAACTAGTTTCCCCCAATATTTTATAGGGTCTCCAATTTATCATAATTTTTCTTTATGTCGCCACTTGTACATATGTATCATGATAAAACAACATATATTTAATTTACACATACACGACTTCCTTCAAATCATAACCAATATGGTTACAAAAATAATTTTTTATACTCTTAATGAATCTCTTTCATACATCAAAAAATATCTTATAAAAATATCCAAGGATATTTTACAAGTAAAATAAGATTTAAAACAGAACTAAAACCACATCAAAACACCTCTACTAACATTTCAGATCTAACTCCAACTTTCACTAATGGTTCCATCACTATTTTGATGGAAATAACCTTGGGTCCAACATATTAAAAAAATAATTAATTTTAGTATAAATTGATCACATAATATGATAGAATTTTTATGATATAAATATCCCAAAGTTTTAATATAAGGCTTCATAACTTATTACATATGATATAATATAAGATGGAATATGTGTGAAGTGTAAAACGATTTAGTAGATGAGTTATATTGATAGAAAAATTTCCAAAAACCACATTTCATATAGTGTCATATTTTAGATATTTTCTTTTAAGAGAAAAATTATCCTTATTTTTAGTTATAAAATATAGAATTATATTACTCAACTATATGTCTATAATGTATTTTATGATATGTTTCCATCGAACTATATGATATGCAAATATATTTGGTTTCATTTTTGTGTTAAACCTTCCATATTGGCCATCATTAATTGTATTTAATTTCATATAACAATTTTTTATATGGTTAAGTATGTTTAATTATTCATTTAAAAGTTTCAAATGATTAACACAGGGTTAAGTAAATATAGGTATCTTGCTATAATAATTATAATGTAAAAACAATATTTTTTGGAGAATTTATGAACTTATCTATTTTATAATTCTTTATGCTTCTCCTTTATTTAATAAATGAGGCATATTGATGGAATTATAAAAATAACACTAGGGATACATGATCTAAATGTTTTATAAATAATTTATATTGAATATTGTCTCTTCCACCTTTCTACATTACCCGTGGAAGAGCTAAAATATCATTGATTTTTGGGAGGTCTTATAGGTACAATATGTGATTACAATGACTAGTGCATTATATGTTGATGAAAAATTCATTTAGTTATTATTATATGATTTTCTTCAAATGCATTAATGTAGAGGTTTTAATTTGAAAAGAACATTATAATTCGTTATGTTTTCATTTTGTATATAATTTATCCTAAAAATTTTTTGGTATATATTTTTGTAGGATAAATTGAAAAGTTTATTCTAAATGAGAAATAAACGAAAAAAGACAGATGTAAAATAAAAGGAATAATGAGTGTGAATTAAAAAAAACATTTATCCTAAATAAAACTACACCACTCCCATATTTGACTAAAGAAACCACTAAAAGCATCCACTATAATGAAGGGATAGATTAATGTGGTAAGAATTATTTTCATTGAGAGTATTCAATTACCAGGATAAAAAATCATTCACCAAGAGAAAAATATCTACCTTTATTAGGAAAAGAAGGAATGGAATAAAGAGGAGGGCAAAAAATAAATGAAAAAATGCACGAGATAAAAAAACCAACCTCAATCACAATTACCCACCTTCATAAAAAGAAACTTCAACCATTAAAGAATTAGGGGAAAATTATTTCCAATTGAATGTGATATGGAATTTTTATTTCTGAGAAACATATTGTAAAAAATATTCATCAATTTTAATTCTTTTTAGTATCCAAAACAAACTATTTTCATCAATATTTGAATTGTATTATAGAAAAAATTTGTAAGGAAAAGTTTCTTTTAATCCATGATACTAGTAGAATACACCAATGACATATTAGGAGGGATAATAAAAATAAATATAAGGGTAAGAAAGATAGAAATATCAAAAATATAATAGTAAAATTATTCCAAATATTAAAAATACTCCTCATCATACAACATAAAACCTCTATTAATAACATAATATTTTTAAAAACCCACATCCTTGGATCATTGCCTATAAAAACTTTATGGTCTTCCTACTGGGTAAAAGAATAACCCTTATAGAAAGTGACATCTCTAGTCTTAGATGTCGAATAATTGACAAAATTTATTTACAGGTTTGAATTTCCTTTCCAATATTATTGTCATCGAGTCTCTCTAGAAAAAATTGATGGATCTATATTGCCTTATTTTTGTACACAAACATTTTTATCATTAATGGTTTCCTTAGATCCAATGAATCTTTGAATTTATCACCATCCAAAAAAAACTCCTTGTAACATCTCCGACCTAGAAGCCACGATAACGGGTTCCCCAAGACGGATCTTTATATGACCTAGTCTCACCTCCCTGTATGCTATAGGCTCTCGACTAGAAGCACAAATCAAAAGAGAAACATGGGGAGACTATACCCACTTATCAGAGTGAAACCACAATTGCGGTGACATCAAGAGATAAAATAGAAAACCAGAATGATAAATTGATAATATAAGAAAAAACCAAATATTAACCATGTGAACTTTCTATAAAAAATATTGTGAATACACTACATTCCATATATCCATAAAATATAAACCAAGTCCAAAAAAATCAAACTAATCTAAACCCGGACCCATGTCCCAACCTGGTCCTAACCTCCCTTGCCCAAACCCATCATCACATGCACAACCAAACACTAGGTCCCTGTCCTCAGCCAGTATCAGAAAACAAGTAGCATTATCTCTTTTACCCATGTCCCCTGGCGTCCTAATCAGGGTGTGAGTACAACATTACTAGCCACCAGCAATGGTGTCCAAATCAAGAACCAGTTTGTAAAATAGTGTATGAAGATAATCAAGTGCAGTAAGAGAATAATGAACCACATAAATCTTGTAGGTAATTATCCCATAACCATTTATCCATTTGTTCTCCAAAGACAAATGATCCACAAAAATATCTCAGATCACACATGGAGTATAATCCAAGACACGATGGGTTTCAGACATTTTAAAGCACAATAGGTGTTCACTAATCACAACCTATCCCCTACCCATTAGTTAACAATATTAATTTTTACCATTTTCATCATTGTATCCATTTTAATTATTATTTTATTAGAATTTCCATGGGTTATGCATTAAAATCATTTAAAATATGACATAACAAGATAAATTATAATGCATAAAGGAAAAATTATTGTTTCCCATCTAACAAGGAATAAACATTTCATAGACAATCACATGACATGTACATTGGAACCTTTTTCCAGGAAGCATCATCAAATGAAACTGTTAGAATAATAGAGCCTCCTTCCCCTTCCCTAACCCGGGAATTACAGGGTGGGGTTTAGATCCACAGTCTAACCTATCGTGTGGGTGTAGATACTCAAGTAATATAACCCTCAATACCAAGCCATGTCAACATTATTATTTATCCATTTACTGGATATAACATATCAGAAACCATACATAATCAATACACATAACATTAAAATTTCATAATACATTCAATACATAAATTATATTCATGCTTTAACCCATTGAAACATTTATCATTTACATTTCATTACCCATTAACCCACTTTAATTATACAAAACACTTCCTTATTCTGTGTTTTCAATTAAACACCATCAATAGTAATGTCACTTACAAACCATTTAAAATTTACCAACACATACAATAACTTACAAACACACATATCATTATCCATAACACCCTTATATGCTATATAATCATCTATACAGATTAATTATTTGGATCATTTAATAACCATTTTTTCATTCCAACATAATCATCAGGGGTCTTATCTCACCATCATGTAGATCAATTCAATGAATATGGTCCCAACATACCTTGAATACTACAACATGTAGTAAAATACAAATCAAAATATTTACTTGAAATCATCTTGAAGGCATCATTTAAAACATAGTCCTTTTTCTTGGTAAACTAAAACATTCACCAAGGATTTTGTTT
This sequence comes from Viscum album, assembly GCA_963277665.1. Taxonomy (NCBI): domain Eukaryota; kingdom Viridiplantae; phylum Streptophyta; class Magnoliopsida; order Santalales; family Viscaceae; genus Viscum; species Viscum album. The sequence continues at coordinate 100,540,868 of OY728153.1, read as the reverse complement.
CTATTTCAACCATCCAAAACAACTATTAAATCTTCTTCAAAAAAGGTATCCTTTCCCTTATTTCAAACATAATTTTAAATATCTTTAGAAAATACCTTTTTGAATCACATTAAGTCAAAACCTCATATCAAAGCATCTCTCCCTTTCAAAAATCATTTTACCATAATAAATCTATAATTGGGTATAATCCCTTAAACATACCATCATACAATTTCGAAACCTCTTAAGCATTTAAAAAATCCAACTTATAATTGTTTTATTTTAGCGATTGATCATCCCCACAATTCCAATTACATTTTTTACTCATTCACTCTCATAATAACCCTACCTCAATGTTTACCATTTCTATTCACCATTCCAAGAGAATGACTAACCCCATTGGTAGCCATTGGTTTGGTATTAGTCACCTACAGACCCAAAATGGTCCGTGAAGGGCTTCACACCCCAATCTAAGGCCCAAATCGCATTCCTCAACCACAGAAACAAGACATGCAATAAGGAAGTACACTAGGATAGCCACATACACATATAAAACATCATGACTATGGGGAAAATAATAAATACCACCTACCTCATGCTTGAATATGATTACTAGACCAAAATAAATTCCCTAATTTGAAGTCAAAAACCCTTTTAATCCCCATCTTAGAATCTTTTGGATCTTCTATTCTCACCAAAATATGATCTGAATGTATAAGAAATGAGGTATAACTATCCCTTGGAATTCTTTCAGAGTTTTAGTTGTCATGTATTCTGTTGGAGGAATAATAATGAATAAAATTGAGTTAGAACCGTTATATCTTGAAAGGGAAAAATTGGAATATCACACTTTTTAGGGCTTAATAGTTTGTCCGTATGGTTTTCTAAACTGTGCACCAACTATGTGCCTCCCTCTATCCAAGAGTGGCCAACTTGCATAGTTTCTTGGAATAACTATGTGATAACTCTGATCTTTCCTGTATTCGAAAGGGTCCCCAATCCACATGGTTTCCTCAAACTGTGTCCCAACAGTGAACTTCACATTGTTTGGCTTAATTTCCCCCTCTCGTGTGCCCAAAACCCCTAGATCACTCCTTAAACTCCCCATACACCCAATAACCACTTCATTAGCCACAAATAAAGAAAATTTAAAAATTTTAAACTAGAACATATGCTAACATTAGTTCAAGATCTTATAACCTTCCCACCATATAATCGATTATACTAAACCCGTACTTTCAAACTGTAATGAGCTTCCAAGGACAATGGTTAGGTTAGAGATCCCACCTATAAACATTTATTCTATAACCCTTCTCCTTAGGATGAACACACTACCACCATACTTGGGAAAATGGAATAGTCCTACACCAAGAAAATTCTCAATCCGTACTACACAAATTGGGCTGATTATCCTCAATGATGTAGGTACTTCAAAATCATCATCACCAACACCAAGAATCAGGGAATGGTCTAGTTAACAGTATTGGAACACCTAATTAAAGGAAAAATTAACGACACTACATTACCCAATGATAAAAAAATGGTACACTCTATGTCTGATCCTCTCCAAAAAACCAGGGCCCAAGTTAACCAGTGCTATCTCACTCAGATATTTCAATGCTCTAACAATGATCCAGGATCGACATCACCTTAGATAATGTCATAATTTTAACCACATATCGCGACCTAACCCAACCTGAAACGCGAGTCCCAACATCCAAAGTTCATTTTATTAACATATATAAACAACAAAACACACATAATATTTATCTTAAGGTAATAAACAAGTCAACATTTGATTTAGCACCCATCACCAAAACTGATACACCAAGATGGATCCCACCTGATTCCATCCAACTGAAACTACTGAACACTTTATTAAAAAATTTCTTTCCAAATATGGTGCTTCCCACCATATTCTCTATCACAACCCTTTTTCCTATAATGAGAATGCATTCTGAAAATGTGACCATCGGAACCTGTACTCAACTTTCATAACATACCAAATGAGTTTTACAACTCCTTGCTCTAAAGAATCCATAAGAGCACCATCCAACAATGGAATCTAACCATTCCAAGAAAACCACATGTATTTTACACCTATAATGTACATTCTAATTTATGGTTCAATTGGTTCTTCCTCAGAGTACATTACTATTACAAAAATGAATTTATCCTATCTACGTTAACTAGAGGTGGCTTACAGCCCACCACATCCTTTCCTTTTTTCCCAACTGAGTCAGGCTATCACTGGTTGACTCACTCTTTTGATTCACAACATTAATTTTGGTACATTTCCCCTTTTTACTAGCCAACAATTATTTTAAACTTAAGAAATGACACCCTCATCCACACTCACTCACCGAAGGCATCCTCGATGTTCAGTAAAACTCCACTGTCACATCAATCACTACTTCTCAAACCATTGTCATGATAAAAAAACCCTCAACACATCTCCAATGTGACCACACAGATTACCATTAGAACTAGACCAAGACTAAATCATTCATTCCATTCAATGGGCCACCTTATATAAGGCTAACCCAGTTCACCCCAAGGAACCAGAAGATGCACCTCCCATGTTTCTCATTGGCGTCTCGATTCCACCGAACCCAATTCATAGCTTGATCCACACATCAAGGATTTATCATAACTCTACCCATATTATTAGTTTAATTTTTACCACTGTACTCAAGAAAATTCGGCCTCCACAGCTCCCTCCCAATCAAAAGATGAATTTAAAACATGGATGTATCCATCTAGCATCCACTGTTATAAAAAAACACACATCACCCACTACTCGTTCCCGTCTTATGTGAACGACACCCATGACATTTGTCTACATCTGGTCTATCATGAGGAACTATCCCAAAAAAAGTCAATGGGGGTAATTACCCCACCATATGGATCCCACCCACATACCACATCTTTTGATTATACTCCAAGAATATCCATTATCATTCGAAACACATTTTGGTAGCTAGGTGTAAATCCAAATCTCTCTTAGCATACCTGAGATTTTGTCATGGTATTAGTCATGATCATAGCTGGATAAAAGTATTCTAAGAATTCTCTGTCAAACATCCCACAAAACCATCCACCATCACTATCATCTATCACTAAGAGGACACCTAAATATTTTGAAGATCTTGATCTCCCTGCTTTCCAATGTCTCCCCAACACTAAAACACCACAACTGAAAGGAAATTTCTGCCAAAAATCATACCACCTCATAACCCCATTCCAAGCGGTCACAACCTAGAATTCCTTATGGAACCATTATCATTACACTACTCTATTCCTTCTTGTACGGTCCCATTGATCACAAAATATATGCAATGATGTATTCCATTGGTCCAAAACCAACCAGTTTCTCGCACTAACATGGAAAATCCACTTTGATTCCATGGAAATCATGTGCACTTACATCCAGACCACCTGGGCACATATCACAATGGTATCATACATCACAAACACGTTCCCATAACCCAATAATCTTTTGATCCATGATGTCCTTGATCACTCTTTCAATCATACAAAAACCCGACTCTTGCTCACATGAGCTGTACCTGGCCAAACCTTGTCCCAAACATCCACTCACAAAACTGATCATACAATATGGTCCTCCAGCCTCATTGGACCCAAGGCTTTCCAAAATCTGACCAAATAAAAAAATCACCCCTAGAAACAACCAAATCGTATGACCATCATCACCCCGGGTGTCCTCCAAAACAAAATCGACGATCCACACTTTGATCACTCTTTTTTTGTCCATTCTAAACTAACACTTCTCCCTAAATATAACTCCATTAAAACCATATGGTAAGGTATATGATCGACCTTTCCCTTCAAACCCACCCTTATAACTAAATGTAAATACCCATGTTCTTTCCATGTGGTGAGTCCAATCCATAACTATTCTCTTTTACCGAAACCTAATGGCACCCACCACGCATTTATTTTATCTCTAAAGCGAACACATGTGATTCGCATCTTAAGGCATCCTCAAAATTTGGAAGACATTATATGAGGCTACCCTCGATTTCCTAAAACAATCACCTCATAAAAACTACTTAAGCTGCATTTCCAAAACCATAAACCTTCCATCTTAGACATCTTGGAGAGAGTCACACTAAGAAACACTCTATATGCCACTGTCAAGGTCCAAAACACCCTCCTATGTCATACAAAAAAATCACAAATATTGGAGATAATATTTCTCAAAGGTCATCATCTAATATCTAATGGTACCAACTCCCAAAATTAGAGAGACACCAATCAAGGGTCACCAACACTCTGTAATCCATACATATGAAACTCTAAAAACTAGCTTCTCAGGGTGGTTATCCTACCCCTGTTCTAAACAGGTTGCATATAACACACCAAAAATCTATTTACTCTATGTCCCACACCACAATTACTCTCACACGTACACTAGAACCATGAGTCGAACGCCCACTCTAGGGTCCAAAACACAAGTCATTAGGTATCATCCCACAAAAGTTACCAAATTCAAATTAAAATATTTTATTTCAAAAAATCAATGTCACAACCTAAAAATTATGAAACAAGAAACATCCTACTAATGGGCACACCCAACTCATCAAGTTATCCCATCCCATAACCTGAGGTCCCAAATGAATTTCACTATTACTACACAAACTACCCATACAAAGGGTCAACAACCAACAGAATGGATAACCACCTCTGGTGTCCCAAAAAGTTTGATTGTTCATTTATTTTCATTCTAAATTATACTTTACCATTCTAGGGAACGATTTAACATTTCAAATCATTTCATTTTACCAAAGAATTTACACTTTCTAAAACCTTTTTTATCTCATAATTTCATAAACCCCATCATTATTCAAAATAAAATTTCAAAAGATTTACGTTTTTCAAACCAATGAATTTTCATTTTTCAAAACCATTTTGACTGACTTAAGAACCCATTGTTTCATTAAATTTAACTTTTTATAGCAATTTTGTTTATCATCATTTTATTCACAAGTCAATAACAAGAAAAATACAGATGACCTCTATACCCTTTTGGCATATCATGAATCATAAACTCAGACACCCTCTCTTTTCATTCTAGGAAAATATATAAAAGATCATAAATCAATAATATCACATCCAAGAGCACCTCCCAAGGTGGAAATATAAACGAACTGTAAAAGAAAAAAATAGAAAATCCTTTCCCACCCTTGAAAATGTGGTTTATTCCTCACACATGGGGATTCAAGAACCTATGCATGAACTGATTACCAATCCTTGAAAAGATCCTAGTATTCTATATAGCATATCAAAATTGTAATAAAAAAGATGACCTTCTCTGATACCACATTGTAAAGTCCCAAACCCAAAATCTACAATAATCGGTGCCCCAAGCCATATAATCACATGACCTTAGACATGCCTCCCCATATTTTAGAGGCTACCATCTAATAGTGCTAATGAAAGGAGAAACATGGGGAGACTATACCTATTTATTAGAGTAAAGCCCCAACATAAGTAACATAAAAAAATAAAATAACCAACCATAATGATAAATGTACAACATGTGACAAAACCCAAAAGTAACCAAGTGCACATGTTGTAACAAAATCTATTGAATACAATACATGCTAGGAAGTCATAAAATAAAAACCAAGACCAGAAAAATTTAAGGACATTGATCACAATCACGAGTCCCAACCCATTCCTTATCACCCATGTTCCAACCTGTCTTCCCATGCACAACCAAACACCAGGTCTCTATCTTGAACTTGTATCATAAAACAAGTAGCATCATCTTGGGAACCCAAGTGCCTTGGAGGACCAAGAAGCGTATGAGTACAACTCATAATGCCACCACCAAAGTTGTCAAAACCAATAACCAGTCTAAAAAATGAATTACGATAATCAAGTGAAACAAGAGAACAAGGAAACAATGATATCATATATGTAATTTTCAAGAAACCATTAATCCATTAAGTTATCTAGAGTCAAATGATCAGAAAAATAACTCAGGTCATGTGAGGAGTCTAATCCAAGGCACCATGGATTACAAACACTTTAAAACACAAGGGGTGTTCACTAATCACAAGTTATCACATACCCATTAGTTAACAATAGTCACATTTAACATTTTCATCATTTTATCCATTTTCATTATTATTTCCATCATTATTTCCACGGGTTAGGTATTTAAATCATTTAAACTGTGGACTAATCCATTAAATTACCCTTCATAAGGTAACAAGTCATGTTTCCTATCACACTACGGATATACATTTCACAAAAAATCATATAACACTTACATTGGAACCTTAGTCCAGGAAGTATCATTAGATGACATCTTTAAAGATATAGAGGCTTAGTAACCTTCCCTAACCCATGCATTATGGGGTGGGGTTTAGAGCTTCAATATAACCTAACCTATGGGAATATATCGTCAAGTCTAATACCCCAACACTACCAAGACATGTGCACATTATTATTTTTCCATTTAAAAACACATACCATATCATAAACCATACATAATCAACACGCATAACATTCACATTTAATAATCGATTCAATATATAAATCATGTTCCTAACTTAACCCATTAACACATTTACCATTTACATTTAACAAAAAATTAACCCATATTCCTTATAAAAAACACTACCTTGTCTAATGTTTTCAATTAAACACTATTAACATTAATCTAATTTACAAGTCGATCACATTTTCCAATAGATACCATAACTATCAAACTCATGTAACCTTATTAATAACACCACCTTATGATATGTAATCAACTACGAAAATTAGTCATTTGGTTTATTTCATAACATGATAACATTATAACACAATTATCTTCAGTCCTATATCAGAAGACTATAGACCAATTCAATGACTATGGTCCCAAATGACCTTTACGACCGCACCATGGTGTAAAATAAAATTCCAAATATTTACATGAAATCATATTTAGTACAACCTTTAAAATGAAGGTTTTATTAGTTGAAAAACTACAACATTCCCCAAGGATTTGATTTTTGTTTCAACCATCCAAACTAACCATTAAACAAGTTCGAAAAAACAGAGCATTTCCCTTATTTCAAACATCATTTGAAATATCTTTAGAAAAAACATTTTTGAATAACATGATTTCCACACATCCTATCAAAACATTTCTCAGTCTCAAACATCATTTTTCATCAATAAATCTATATTATGGTTAAATACCCAAAACAAACAATCAAACCAGTTAAAAAACATTTAATCATTTAAAAATCCAATTTATAATCATTTTATTTCACTCTTTGACCCAACCCACAATATCAACTAATTGTTTACTCATTTTCCCTCGTAATACCAATATATCATTGTTTACCAATTTTGTTCTCTATTATAGGGGTTTTACATAACCCATAGGTGGCCCTGGATTTAGTCTCACTAACCTATGGACCTAATGAGATCCCTGAAGGGTTTCACATCTCAATCTAAGGCCCATATGACATTCTATAACCAAGGAAAATGAAACACAACAAGGGATATAATATTAAAAACCACATACCAATATAGAACATTATGAAAATGGGAAAAAGCTTAAATACCACCAAATTCATTCTCAAAGATGATTAATAGAAAAAACATATTCCTTGATTTGAATATAACTCCCTTTTAAGAACCTACTATGAATCTACCAGATCTTGGAATCATACCCAAATCTTCTCTAAACACCTAACAATCGAGGTAGAATCATACATTAGAAGTATTGGATGGTTTGGTTAATCACCCAATATATTGGAGGAGGAATATTCAAGAATATTAAGCCATAACCCTTAAATGAAAAGAGATAAAACATTAATTTCACAACTTTTAAGGGTCACAGAGTTTTCCAAATTGTGCACCTACTATGTGGCTCCATCTGTTCAATAGGGGACAAGCCGAACAGTTTCCCTGAAGCACCCATACTTCTTGAAAAAAGTGCAATAACTATGCACCATCCTTTTTTCGAAAGGGTCCCCCTGACGCACAGTTTCCTGGCCCGAGCGCACAATTTTCTCTAACCGTGTGCCAACTGTTCAGTTGACACTATTTGGCTTAATTTTCCACTCCTTTCATGTCCCTCACTATTGGAATAGACCAAAAACTCACCGTACACTCATGAACAACTTCATTATCCATAACCAAGGAAGACTAAACCAAATCTAATCTAGGACATACCTTTACAAAAGGTCAGGATCTTACACTACTTAGAAACACATGAATTTTTTCTATTGTCCATACCTTGATCCATAACCCTTGTAGGGATCCAATGAAATGTGACATAAGGTTGGGTAATTTTAGATTCATGAGTGATAAGTACATTTCCTCAGAACATTTTTGTTATATGAATACAATGATATTTATTATTTTAATATGAATTCATTCCTATACATTTAATTATTTTTTTCATGATTATTAAGATAAAAATAACTCAAATTATATAAGAACAATATTCCAAAAGGAACAAGATTTTAACTTAATGATGGCCACCCATGATGTTTGATGCATATAAAACAAATTCAGGGCATCAAAAGTGAAGAATCAAAGAGAAAAAAAGATTTTATCACTAGAATTTCATGATTCACATCCTGTAAAAAGTTCAATATATGAAAAAATTCAAGCTGTTATGATATTAAATGAAACAAACCAAAATGGATAAGAACATGAATGCTTACATCACGAAGATATCTTTTATGCAGTTAATGTGTATGGGAAAAACAAAAATTTTGACTATTGGTGGGATTTTCATTGGACGATCTTGAATTTATTCGACATACCACCATTTCACTCCCATAAAGACTCTGGGATCATTATATATAAATTTAAATTATGCCCTAAATTCAAAACACTCCCCATTGATTTCTATAAATAGTGAGATATGCTGCTACCACAAAGGGAGGATTCCAGAAACCACATCTTAGGGTAAGAAGATGTGTTGTACATGGTCCTCCACCACGTTTCATCTTCATTTTCTTTATGAATTATTTTTATTTTTTCCTTCCTCTTTACATCTGTATTACTAGGATTACTGAGTAATTCCCACCTTCTTATTGGGTAATTTAATAAAACGGAGATTGTTTAATTAGATTTTATTTATTTATATTTCATTCATGTATTAGGGTTCCTAAAATTTTGAATAAACATATAACATCTTCCTTTTACTTTTATCTTGAGAAATGATATTTAAATATGGAATAAATTTTCTATTTAACAATTGAATACCCTAATTTTATAATGAAAAATGTAAAATTTTTTGTAATCCCGTTTAAAATTAGTATCATGAAAAATTCATTTTGGTGATGCCCTAAATTACCTAACTTTGGGAAAAAGAGAAATGTTCTGTTGGCGATGGGATTTCATGACCATTGTATCTACCACATCCTAAATTATACACCAATACTAAACAATCATTTAATTGATAAATCTAATTATACTAGGACCCTAAAACTACAAAACCCTATAATTCTTTAAAACCTTACATCAAAACAAATATTCTTTTTCCTATATGTTATGTTATAGAATCCTTTTTTAAAACCCAAATTGATTCCTCCTTTATCTTCTATCTTTATTAAAATCAATTTAATAAATATTAATCTTATAAAAACCTAAACTCATAACATTGTTTTCTTTGGGGTTAAACCTCAATCTTTTTTATACTATATTTTAATTAATTTCTTCTATATTTGATGATTTTTATAAATTTTTTACTTTGATTATTACCATAGGAAAATAAAAAATCCCCCATTGGCATGCAAAAACTTGAACTATTTACAGATATGGTTTCAAAGTAGTTTTTAGGTTATCTATGTTTAATTTAAATTTTACTAATTTTTATTCAGTTTTCTTTATTTTATGTTCGGTGTGTTCAGGTTTTTGGATTTCATGATTTTAATTTTTATGAAAAACCACTACACCCAATCCTGAAAATAGAAACCCTTGAGTTAAATAAGGAACCATAAAAAACTATGTGAAAAAGTAGAGTTGAAACCATGATGGGAATAGAGAACATTCATGTTTTTGGGTTTCTTCATGAAGATCCATAGCCGCATTCACTCGCAGAATATGGGAGACCACTGAATAAAAATATTTCAATTGAGAATCTGGGTGCCTCATATTGGATTAAATAATTTTGAGATAAATACTACAAGAGTGCAGTATATTTCAAAAATTATTATATTCTCCAAACTACATTATCAATATTTGAACACATTTGACAATCTTTATCAAGATTTGCAACACCTTATACTTTTATAATGACTCATGTGATGCTATAAGGATTTAACTATTCGTATTTTCAATGATGGATTGAGAACCTGAGTGTCTAAATATTTTTCAAATCATTACATCTCTATATGGGTTGAGATTAAAAGGAAATTTATCATTTTATTGTTCCTATTTAAAAATTAAACCTTTATATAAGTAAATATTATTAACCTTTTTCAATTTTAGGATGAATCTATTTAGACTACATTGTCAGACTACAAAGATATGACTCAAAAATTTATTCATAATCATATAGAGAAATGGATATAAACCCAAACATTTTATAATGGTTTACTGTAGGTAAATTGGTAAATTTTAGATATTGAATCTATTGTTTCCCTGACAAAGAAGTACTGTGAGGAAACCTACATCCAACTATACAAAATGGATAAAAATAACTTATTGTTAAAAATTGAGAGATATTCACGAAGATGCATCTACATGATCAATAATAATGTATTAATAGTAGAGAAAATGGAGATTTTGAAAAACAAAAGATGGAAACTATGATGGACCAACAACAACCCATCAGTATGTGTATGGAAGAAGTAAATTATTATGACTATAACCATCAAAATAATTTTTATGGTTGTGAACCAAAAAAACAATTACATTGTTATCAGTAGAGACTAGAGTTATTTGAAGAACCCCAATTTCCCACACAGACCACTAAAGTCCATACATTGGAAGTGACAATGGCCATAATTATGACCATGACCGGGTTGTTAGTCAAAGATATAAATGAATAAACAACGATTTATAAGTCTAGATTATGAAATTTATAGAATTAAGTAAGTAAAATCATTGAATTACTTAGAGAGAGATCATACATAGAAATTCCAAGATTCCTCAAAGTGCATCCACATGAATACTTGAATGTTTTTCCTCCAAGGAAAGGAAAATTAACTCAGGATAATCCCAAACTGAATAAAGTAAAAAAAATACAAGAATGATAAGATAGAAAAGAGTGTAGGATAATACCTGAGGAGTATATAAAATAATAACCTCCACAGTGCATGTTGTGGATCCCATTTCTAGAATGACTAATGCAAAGGAAGATCAATACACATAAAGGTAAATGTATAGAATAACTAAAAAACTACATATTAAGATAAATTTTCATATAATCTAAATATTATTCCATCCTATAAAAAATAAATGAAAGGGATAGTGAAAAAAATTATAATTTGGAGGAAATTGACGTCATTCCACTTACATGAGAGTGTTCAGTTATGGTATCTAAAGACCTACCTAAGAAGAAAAAAGTTGAATGTAGTTTCTAAGTTCCAATGTTTCATGGAGCTAAAAAATTTTTAAAATATTTATGTGAATTAGGATTGACTTTCAATATCATCTCATACATATAGTTCAAGAGTATGGGACTATGACTAAACCACACCCATGTTTTCCTTCAATTGGAATATTCAATAGTGAAGTACCCATGAGGGTTTATAGAAGATATTTGGATCAAAGTTGACAAGATACACTTCCCCTTCAACTTAATTATGGTGTATATAGATGAGGTTCAAGAATCACTAACTCTGGTAAGACCATATTTTTTCAACTGGTGAGTGACGATTAATGTAAAAAGTGTAGAACTCTATCTGAGAGTTAACAGTGTGTTTGTGAGTTTCAATATCCACTAGGAAATTAATTTTTGCGATGATATTGTGTATGAGGATACCTTTATTTGATGATATAAATGAAGCTGATAAAGTACATGAGGTAGATGATATTGTGTAAGAGGATACCCAAAGTAAAATTTATGATAAGTAGAAATATAGAATGAGAGGTTATCCAGAGACACTATAAAAGTGAAAAAATCTACCATGTTTTAAAAATTGCAATAGGTATGTATGTCAAATGACATTTTATTTAGTTCATCAGGTTTAAGGAAGGAATGGTGGATCGTCTTGATGGAAATAAAGAATAATCTTCACTCAAAAGATTTAATCTTTTTAGAGATAAAGAGAAGGGTCCAACCTATGTGAACAAGTCACAAAAGATACCATCTATAGACACCAACCAAGTAAAATATTTCCTATCACATATCAATTACGTTGAATATTAAAATGGCATGGTCATGACAATGATTGTACAAAACATTATTTGAGAAAAAAAACTAGAGTTGTAAGAGTTTTTTATTTATATTCTTTTTTTATTATCTCACATGAACTCAAAAAAAGTATTTTAAATTTCATTCATTATGTCCTATTATTTCACCGGTTTATTTATATTTTGTAGGACCATCATTCAATGTCATGAAGCATGAGATGAAACCACCAAACCAATTCACATTATAAACCTCATTGACCACCTGAATTCAATGAAATTCCCATCGTGAAATACATTGACATCATTAATTAGGTGTGAGAATAACCTCAGTAGAAAACTTCGAAGAATCATTCAAATGGGGAGTATGTTTTTCAATTTGAAATTTTTCTGTTATATTCTACACATTTAATTATTTAAATATTTTAACTACCAAATTGTAGGCCAGTTTGATTCTTTCTCTAGTCAACTAAACTGGGTGTTATAAATTTCTTGGAAAACATGTAATCCCATGATTTTGAATTTATTTTTTATTAAATTAGAATATTAAATATTTGAGAATGAATTTTTTGAGATAAGAATGCGGTTTTGGGTTAATAAAATCACGATTTAGTAGAGAAAGTTAATTTTTTTAAAGGAAAGTTTTTGGAGTTTTGGATATTCTTTGAATTTTTTATATTTTCATTAATTGAGATAAATATTTATATGAATTTTCATGAGTATTTATCCCATACATTTTCCTCATCCCCAAGACATTTTATGAGCCAATATTTCTTATTCCTTCGATTGTATATTTCATGAGATACTAATTTATGCCATTTTCTAAAAAATGATTGAAATATTTTCAAAGATATTACTAAATGGAATCACCATTAATATTACTAAGGAATATTTTGATTAACCCTTTATACACAAACCCACCTTAAATTGATCATTTTTAAGAATGTATAATCCATGAATAGCCTTGTCAGGAAATATTACATTTTACAAGAATATTTTATCCATTACAATCTCCTAATAGATATATTACCTGATATTTTAATGAATAAGTGGGGGGGAGATACATTCCATGGTGGATTGAGATATATTTCACTTACCGTACATTAATGGGGGTTTTCTTATGATTTTTAGAGAGTCTATTATATTTTACATTATATATTATCATTATTCACCCCTATTACTAAAAAATGTGTTGTGTCTTAAGAGAATAAAAATTAACCACTACAAGACCAATGATATTTTTATTGTATGTGGTTAGGTGGTGTATATAAGAAATTCCTTAAATAGAAATTGTTCAAAAAAATAAAAAACAAAAAAATATGAAGAGTAGAAGATTAATTCATTATGAATACTTTTTTCATTATCACGCTTTGATATTTAAGGTGGAAGAGATAGATTAATTCCATAAAAGGATATTTACATTGATCTTATCCTTTTATATAATGCACTATGATTTAGAGTCAAGATACGTTTGTGATTTTTAATTTTTCATCTTTTTCCTACCATCCTTGAGACTCATTGTCATTTGATCCTAAATAGTGAAGCACACATGACAAATTATGACATCTATATTTACATGGTGGAGATGATATATTCATTTCAAGCCTATTATAAGAAACATGTTCTTTTAGAATGAGAATAAATTTGTTTTCAATAGTACCCTGAGGATGAGAATAAAATTAAAAGTGATGTAAATTGAAAATGAGATTCTTATTAATAATGAATTATAAAATGAAAATTAATGAATCCCGATGTTTTATTATTTTAAAGGAGAAAAATTAAAAATACATGATAAAAATTTGTCATTAAAAATTAAGTCATTTATGATTTTTTAATTTTGATTCTTGGATATTTAATTTCTCATTTTGTAAATTTATTTTTTTATATTGATTTTATATAATGGTAAGGTGATCATATTTTTTAATATGTTGAGATTTCATCCATACAGATATGTTTAAATTCATGTGTTTGAGTGTGTGTGGATGTGTGTGTGTGGGGAGGGGGTGATAAGAATTTTTAATGAACACATTTTTTAAATAGGAATACATTAATTCTAATAATATAATTTTAAATAATTTCCTTCACAATTAATGATTTTTTCATGTTTGAAAGGATATGAATAATTAAAATAGTTGGTGATAATGATTCTAAATAGGCCATGATTTCTACATAAATGTGTCCTCCCACAATGTTGGATGCATATGGAATACTTCGAGGGTGGAAATTTAGGAATCAGGGGGAAATAGATCTTTTGACAAACGAATTTTGTGATTTACATCTGGTAACAATTTTAGTACATGATTTTTTTTTAGAAATTAATTCATTACATGATGTGAACCCAAAAATATAGGATCCTATAATTTCACTTCTAGATGAAAAATTTCACACCATGAAAGTGTATGGATATACCCAAATTTGTCCTTTTCACTAGATCTTCAATAGATGGCCTTGAAATTATTCCACAGCCAATAATTTAACTCCCAAATAGACTCGTGGATCATTATAGATCCCTATTAATGATGAGATAAGTTCTACCTGATCCCCATGAATTTCTATAAATAGAGATATGCACCACCACCACTAGGGTGGATTCTAGAGACCAATGCATAGGGCAAGAAGCTACAATGTGTTGGTTGCTCCAAAAAACTTCAACTTTATTTTCTTTATTTATTTATTTTTCTTCCCCCTTAAAAACTCATCACTAGTAATAGGGGTGATTTTTTACTTATTCTAGGTCAATATATCCAATTTGGGAAGTTTTAATTGGATTTTGTTTCTTTAGTTTTCATTCATGTATTAATGTTGCTACAATTTTGAATGAACTTCAAATATATTAATTTTTATTTTAACATCACCGTTGATATTTTAAAATAAACCAACATTTAAATTGAACTAATCATTAACCTAATTGAGTCAAAACATTTGTTAATTTAGTTTAATCGGGTTTAAAATTGGTATTGATATAAAATTGATCCAGCGAAGCCGAGAATTACCTGATTATGGGAAAAGGGGAATTACCCTGTCGAGTAGGGGATTTCATTACCATTGAATCTAACATATCCTGAATAAAACACCTATATAGAGAAATAATTTAATTTATAAATCAAATTGAACTTGAATACTAAAACTATTAAACCTTGGAACACCATAAAACCTATATTAAACCCTATCTACTTTTCCTTCATCTCACATTTTCCAATTTGGTTTACAAAACCCAAACTGGTTCCATCATTCACCACTATATTAAGTAAAATCATTTCAATAAATTCATTTTCTTTTAAATATATAATGTCTTAATTTTTTTCATTAAATTGACCTATATCTTTCTACACAATTTTTTTTAATTTTCTCTGCATTTGTTGAGTTTTATTAACTGTTTTACTCTGATTATATCCATAGGGAATTAAACATTCCATCGTGATATTTTCAATGAGAATGGGACACCATTACTTGGTATCATCAATGAAATCCCCAATCATGTCCTAGGGGAAACATATCTTCCCAAAAAGATATCCATAAAAAAATACAACCATCATATATGTTGTAGAAGTTTACAAAATTTTATTAGTATCCTAATAAGATTCATGTTTCACAATTTCATTATAAAAAATTTCATCCACCCTTAAAATAATCTCCTACAACACAATACATTACTCATCATCCTCCAAAACCATAATATGGATATCCTCACTCACTAGAGTAATGGTATTTGAGGCAAGTTCATGATCAAGATAACCCTTAGATCCATTTTCTTGAGAATTCATATATTTCTATAGCACATAGGATACACATGAATTTTTTTGGGGCAATGAATCGATATGATCAAAACATGAAGAACGATTAAATATAAGAAAAACATTTTTCCTTGGGTTAGATAATGAATAATAAATACTTTTAAATATTCTTTTACATGATGAAAAACTATGTCCCTATAAATAAGAAAAGTACAATTCTACCATCGTTTTCTATTTTGTTATTTGGAAAAACCCACAAAAACCCAAAATGCCAAACTTGATTAATTCTAGGATAAATTAGATAAGTTAATAGTAATGAAGATTACACTATAAATGGGAATTTAACTGGGGAGTTTATGATTATCATTATGAATAAAACAACAAATTTAAAATACACACCTCCAAGGCATGGAATCATTATGAAAATATATATGAGGGTTTGGAAGTTTCATCCAGGCAGTAGTAGAGGACAAATCCTTCAACACAGAAATGTATGCATACCTACACAACATCTAAAAGTGAAAAGAGTAAAATGATATCATAGTTTTTGACCCGAAATTGGAAAAATAATCACTGTGTAAACACCTTTTGATGATCAAATGAGGGCTTATAAAACCAGCAACAACCATATGATTCAAACCCCAATCTAGATTAATGTGTCTATCAAATTCATCATTTGGGGGATGATGAAAACTAAACTTTGAAAACAAATTGAGTTCATTGAGAGAAACTATATTTGAGTGTTCAATATTATATAGCTTAATGAAATGAAAAAAGTAATCATGTATCATAAAACAAGAGTATACATCTGTAAGAGAGATACAAGGAAGTGAATTAATTGGGGATAATAGTGAAAATCAAACTGACTTCACTGAATGATGAAGAACCTGATCCTTCTCAACATAATTCCCTCATACTGAAGTAGTGTATGGGTATTCATAGTGATCATATATAGAAAGATACTATTTTAGGACTTTCTATCATCCTTTCTATTTAATTTATATTATATTTATATAAATTAATTGTACTAGCCCAAGCATGATTGTACTATCCAAAATAGAATTTTCCAAGGACCTGATCACTCACCCAAAATCTATAGTGGTTGGAAAAAAGGACAATAGTGAGGAAAATATCAATAGTGATTCATTTTTATTCTATTTAATGAATAAATAAGTAAATCAATCATTAATAATAAATAAATAATCAATCTCCCAACAATAAATGGATCACTATTTATAACTAAATAAGTTTAAAAATAAATCCCAAATAAATATACTTATGTAATGTTGTAAAAATTTAATACACATGATGATTGGGTCCTTACTCAGGTTGACCATAACAAATAGTAAAACCATAAGATATAACAAAATTCAATTTGATACATAATCTATCAAAATAAGTCACAATACCTCCTTTAGTTTCTAAATCTACACACCTTGTTATCTTTAATAAACTATGAATAACTAGTCATCTTGTACCTAAACCAACCTAAACCATGAAATTAAATATTTACAAAAACCATAATGTGTACCTGTATGGTGTGTGTACACATGAATTGGTATAAAGACACAAATTAGTCTTGAATATCATTTATGATTTAGTTATGAATTCAAGTGTTTATATCATAGTGGAGAATAAGTATTAAATCCTGACATGAATCAACAAATCATGTCCTAGGAGAAACAACACATGCATCACATAAAATAATAAACAAGGAATTAAATATAAAGAAATATTCTCAATACCCATATTCTTATAAATCTTCCATAATTCATGATCATCCATGCTTTAAGTAGAAATTTAAAAATTCAAATTTCATGAAGCATTTCAATAGTGTCCCCTTCAAACTTGAGGGTAGTAAATGAAATAGGTAACCTCACAGATCCCAAGGGAAATTTTTAAAAAATATAATATTATCCCTTAGTAAAGTAGATATACATTTATTCAATTTCATTTTATAACATCCTTCGCAAGGAGTATAAATTCCCATTTATAATATTTCATACAGGTAACATCCTCTGTCATATGGGTTGTTTTTCATGTATTACATTTTATATAGTTAATTTCCTCTATAAAGGGGGAATACGATCATTATCACAATTTATATAGGTATCCTCCTCATACCCTATATAAGGGAACTTATAAATCCCAATGATCTTGAATAATTACTATAGATACATACCACACCTTAATATAAAAATAAATTAATAAATCATTTTTTATTAATCAATATGGAAAAAAACAAAAAAAAACTTAATTCATATATTATTACATGGAATCAATATATAATCATAATAAATTTAAAATACATAATCAAACCCCTTATGTATTCATATTATTCCTATTAATAAGAGGACTGATTACTCCAATACATTCCCATAAATAAAACACTATTACATAAATGATGAAACTTGTCTTATTTATTCCAAATAATATACATAAAATACATTCACACCTAATAAGATTTAGAATATAATCATCTTAAACCCTCATGATAACATTTCATCAACTAAAATAATTTAATAATTCTATATAAACGTAAAAAACATTCATTTTAACCATGGGATACCAAGTCATTAATTTTGGGTAAAGTTCCCACCAATAATTTTTATGAATTTAATTGACAATGATAAAATCTATTTCAACAAATTTATTAAATTTTAAGAAATAAATCATACTATTTTATTTGAAACTAAATAAATAATAATACATGTGATTATAAAATATAGGGGAATCACATTCAAGGAATATAAAAAAAATGAAGACCCAGTACATCAGTAGTTGGAAAGTACGTACACAAAAACATAAGGATTCCAAAAGAAGATAAAATAATCATATCAGGAACTGATTTATCATACATATCAAGAGAATCACCCAACATATTTCCTTCTACCATCATGTGATATATTATACTAGTCTCCTCTACTTATAAAGTGCAAGAATACATCATATATAAAATATAAAAATTGGTGGATTTTGGCTCCCTAAAACAATTGATAATGATAAAAAAATATGTTCAATAAAATCATGTTGAATACCTCTCTATTTATATAAGATGAAAGTTAGTAAAATAGACATTCCCACTATTGTGATTGAAGAACCATTCCCAAAGTTAGCTATGAACCCCTTGAACATAGAACATTCCTAGTCATGAATTACAAATATCCATGACACATTTCGGTACAAGATGACCCATTCATGTTAATTTTAAACACACATCATGAAGGATATTAGTAAACATAGATCCCCTAGACACTATTTTTTTAATTCCTCATGTATAAATATTCTCGTTTGATGACCAAATTTGAGGGTTATAATCATCCTCTATAAAATTAATTTCTAACTTATGCATGTTTAGTAGAATCTAGTGAACCATTCAGGAAAATGATATCACCTCTACTCTATGAACTCCCTCATTCCACCCATACCACAGATACCCAAAAGGTATCAATACAATTCATAGTTGTAATATCCATAAATTCTAGCTTGACCTTCAAGAGATCCAAAAACAAATGTTGCATTGAAACAAATCCATCACGACTGATACATTTATGTAAAACCAATAAATTATATAAAATATAATAAATTTATCCTTATTATAATGAACGGTAATTAAATCTACAATAAATAATATTTAAATTTTATTTAAATTTTAGTAATTGTGTCTTCCCCTCTATGTCACCTAAACTTGATTCTAATTCCCCAATGTACACACCCAGAAAACATAATATGAAGAAACTAAAATAGGGACTACTTAACCAAGATATAAATATTTTGGAGTTATCTATATTAAATCACTTACAATAGTAATCTAAAAAGAGAGATTCCATTGAAAATAAAATGTGGATTCTCAATGAAATTTTTTTAACAACCAATGAAATAACATGAAATAATTGGGATTACCTTATATTAAATGACTAGATCCCATTGGAAATAATAAATCATGATTAAATTAATAATTAATAGATAATGTTATCCTATAAAAGAGGTAATGTTATGAAAAAATCATGGTGGGATTCCCTTTTTATATTTTAAAATTATAGTGATTTGATGTAATGTGTACTTATAAAAGAATATACAAAATACTATGTCACTTTTTTAAATAAATTTATGGGGGTACCATTAGAGTCTTAATTAGACCTCATCATAGTTTCAGTGTTAATATGGATCGTGGTGGAATTATATTATAAATTTTGTGGATGTAATTAGTGACTATTAAAAATTTTGAATTATCATAAAACAAGTAATCCTATATATGAGTTTCATTTAATCGTATTCCCCCCCCCTCTAAATCCGATAACCTAATTACTTTTATCAAATAAATATCACAATTTTTTCCATTTTCTAGATAAATTCACAATCAACAATATTATAAACCATAACATATAATTAAAAAACCATAACTAACCAAACCAAAATACAATCTGACCTGGAACGCAAATCAATCATCCACTAATCCAAAAGATGTTCTTGCTTCCAATGGTCTACCGATAAGAAATTAAAAATTGAAAATAGTAATATGGGAATGATTTCACCAAAGAAAAAAAAAGAAAACTGATGAATAATGGAATGAAAATAAAAAAAAAGATATCAAAAATTAAAATATTTAGGTATCATTTAGTTACATCAACCAAATACTACAAGAAATACCATCAATATAAAAAATCCATGTGATTAGTGGATCATAGGATCCACTTATCACCACAAATTTGAAAGACCTGATAATCAATTTCATTCAACATCTCAAAGTAGAATTTCCCTTTTCTTGGACAATGTATAATAAAATCTACAAATTCATGAAAAAAGGTAATATGTGAGAAAAAATTATTGGAATATTTTACCATGTCAATTCATAATCAATTCCTTGTCTAATAAATAACTTTTTGTCAATTTAAAAATAAAACATGGAATTAAAATCTTTTCAAAGTTTATATCAAAATATTCTTTCCAAAACATTTCAATCGATGAAAAAATTTAATACAAAATTTTATTTCCATCAAAGCATCCATGAATATAAGATTTTATCAAAAGAGTTAGGGATAATCATTTCTATCAAAAATTGAATGAGTAAAACATTTCATATAACCTGTATGAAAAATCATTTTATAATGGTATCACCATGGTTAAGATACCCAAAGTAATGTTTATATAGGGAACTCACACATCATATTAAAGTGTGACTCATGATGTTCATATGTTTATAAGCTAAAGCATAGTGAAATAGTCCAAAAACTAGGAAAATCAGATAAGATCCCAAAGATATAATCACTTCGATTAAAAATGAACAACCCTAATGATGATTATGATAAGATTCATAGTTACTAATATTCCTGATGGGTAGATATAATACATTCCTGACATGTGTTCTTCCAACTTAACATCCGAGTCCCCCTTTTTCTTAAAGGTGAATTAAACATTTGTGGGGATATAATTCAATTCCATTAAACTCATTGTTTTCAAATAACAATTAAATGTTTTCTTTCAAATCACCCCATTGTATATGTTTCAAAACATGAATTTATTTTCAAAACCAATATCTAAGTTTCTTTAAAAAAAACCATGCATTGGATTTAATAAATAATCATAAAATGGTTTTAACAAAAAAACCATGGGCTTTAATTTAAAAATTGAAATGGTTTTAAGAAAGAATAATGAAATTCAAATCAAATAATATAAAATCATCAAAATTATAATTATAGAAAATGTAATTCATTTTTATCAACCTTTAAATATTTTATTTCAATTCAACAACATTTTTCTTGAAATCAAATTTAATTTCAAAATCAATTTTCAATGGAATTTCATCACACACACACACATCAAGCCTTATTAAAATAGTTTACCAAATACTCAATTATATAAATGAAAATATGTCATAAGTCCATATAATATTAAGAAAAAAACAGGAGTTTAAATAGATAGTAAAGTCCTTAGGAATTCACACACCTCAAAACACCGAATAAGGGATCAACATGTGAGGAAGATAAACCATTAGAATAAAAGAAGGTATATTTATAGTAAAAAATAAAAAACTCATCCAACAAACTCTAATTTATCACCCAGTATATGGATTTCTGAAAATACCCTAGATGATATTGAAAATGAAAAGTAAAAATGATTTAGGTATATTTAAAACATTGTAGACATTTTGATTCTCAATATTAAAACCCCTAATTAGAACCAAAATTTAATTTTATATTTGAAATGAATATTGAGTGAATATTTTTTAAATTAATTTTAATAATATTTTTAACCATTAATTAGTCAAAATAATTAAAATCCCATGATTTAAAGCTTTTAAAATCACTAAAATATCATTACCAATCATTCTAGAAAAAGAAAAAACCCTTTAAAAAAATTATTTAGAAGGGAACTTCACAAGGGTAACATGGTTTTCCCTTACACAACCCATGGGTGATGTATATGGATACCGAGTTATTATTACATAAAAGATTATAAATAATCATTACCCTTACCTAACTAAAGTATTAATGAGCTAAAACTTAGACAACTCTAATTTATCTTTATCGGAGTAGGGAAAACCACGAGTTGCCCACATATATTGGCCATGCAACCCTAATACCACTCATGAGCACAAGGGTTTACCCTTACATAATGACAAGATTACCATCATGAATTTCATATACATAAGGGATTACCATTACACATCACCAATATTACCCTTATGTAATGCATATACACATGGACTTTCCCTCACACAATTCCAATATTACCCTTATATGGTGTATAGAAATATGGCTTTTCCTGTAGACATAAAAAATCATACCATTGTGCAACTATTATAAAATAGGATTCATCCTTACCAGGTGAAATGAAATCCAATATTCTCCTTTAAAAAATCATGAAAAATACTCCATACCCTTATATTGACCATAGTATTTCAATCCAACCCTTATTCAACTCATGATAATAAGGGGTTACACTTACATAACTCTTAAAAACTAGAATTCATAATGGCAAGATACAATCACACTTATGTAGACCCAATACTATGTTTAAGGGTAAAATTAATTAAATATCATTTGATTTCCATTCAAATGACTTATAAAACCAAAATAAATAAGGGTATTTAATAAAGAAGAGGATATTAGAAAAACTAACTTAAGAATTGGTGTAACTATAAAATCCCCATTATTGATGTCCATATCCATAAAAATCACCAATATGCATGACTAACGTATAATTCATATTTATAATATAATTTAAACAACCCACTCAAATTCCACATTCAAAATATAGATGTGTTTTAAAGAATTCATATTGAATTCACTTTAGAAAATCATAATTTAGCCTTCAGATAGTCACCGATTAGGTTCTTACCCACATATTACTAATTCATTCAAAGAATGAACTATATTTATCATCATTTAGAAATAGTACTTCGTATCCCATTCCTTAATATATTATCCACTTAATTTATCCAAAGTTTTAATAAAATGAAATGACATATTGAGTCAATACATTGTTGTTTCATTATATTATTACTACCATAACAAAAAAACCATAATCACTCTATCAACATTCTATAATAATCCCTTCAGTGAATTCAATATCTGATTTTAGTGTCCAAGGATATCGTTTCATTCCTAGACAAGGGTCACAATATTAATCAGCTCATGAGAAGATCTTAATAATTTTATTTTCCCATATCTTAATTAAATTATCTATTTTAGAAGAATTTTATAGATTAATGAATCTTCTTACATTGACCTCTTCATAAATTTCTCTTATTAAACATTAAATAGATAATTAACAATATCATGTTTTCTCTTAAAAAACCCCAAATTTACAAATCTAAGATTTGGGCATAAGTAATTATACATTCCCTAACAAACAATTTTCTATTTTATCAACACCAACCCCATGTGCGCTATCATTTGATTTAGTATGTATAAATTAATAAAATTAAATATAAAAAACAACAATAGTGAAATTCTATATCTAAAAATTTCCAAAACATTTCCTATATCCACGACATAACTAACATATTTATCAATTGGTTAGCGTAACCCACCATACTAATGATTTATCCAATGTTTAACTTCATTTCATTTGTAAGATTTTAATATAAGAATACATAACCACTTAAACATATTTCATTGTGTACACAATAATTTTTATCATTAAATCACATTTAACTTATAATAAACCATCAACACATGTACTTAATTTTAATTTCTAGAATAAATAAAAAAATGTAAGTAATACATTGATTAATAAAATATTACTACCATAAATTTATTATTATTTATAAATAGGATTTGAAATACTATCCCTTATGGTGTGGTCTATCAATACCCATACAAGTTTCTCATCTAACCAATCTGATGACACAATTTTGAATACAATGCAAATTTATACTTTATGTGTCTCATTCAACTGTACTGATCATACTCAAAGGGGATCCTTCTTTGGGGTGGTCAAGGATAACTTCTCAAGCCCTATATTTTTTGGTTTCAGCTACTTATATGTAATTTATCCCACATCTATTTATATGGAATCCATACAAACCATTCAAATTTATGATCGAAGAGTGTATAATGATTTTCTTCTTTTTGTCCAGTATTTAAATTTTATTTTTATAATTGTTTATTTAATGGTTTTATTTTTTGTTTTTAGGTAATTAAAAATGTAATAAACATAATCTATAAGATGAATGTGGTGGAAATGAGTTGGGGTGTGGGTGAATCAATAGTGAATAATTCTTAGTGGCTATGCAACAAATATATGGTGAATAGTTAAAACTCTATTATTAGCTATTATTTTTATAGTAGTCATCATGTGCCATTTTATTATGTTATGAAAAATTTTAATTTTCCATTAATATCCAAAATATAAATAATTTTTCCTTAATATTTAATTTCAACAGATCATATAAGTCTCTTATTAGTTCTCTTAGCTCTATCCCTTTCTACTCTAATTGATTCCATCATCTATTGTTTTTTGTTATTTCTCTACGTAGATATATGATCTATCCCTTGGGGAAAATAGAGAAATATCTCAATAATTTCTTTTATATCTTGTGTCTTATTTAAAAAATAATCAATTAAAGATCTTACTTAGTCATATATTTATAAAAATGCCTGGAGCTAGTGATATATATCTTTGTTCTTGATATTATCTCTCATTGAGGTATTATATGGATTTTATTTTTACAATACAATGATATGGAATGTATTTCTTCATTCATAATTTATTTATACTTCCATGTAATTGAGTTAAATATGAAAATATGCATATATTATTTTTTTAAAAATTCACTTAGTGGTGAAGTGTTTCTCAAATTAGCTTAAAGACTGAGACTTAACAAGTTATTCAGTTGGTGACCAATCCTATCGTATAAATTATTGAAGTTAATTTAGTTAAAAATAACATGAGTTAGAGTGAGATTAAAAAATTGATTTTTTTATTTCTAAATAAATTATTTTATTAAACATATATATTTATTATTACAAATTTTTTTATGTGTATATTTTCCAATGTTACTAGCTATAGTTTATCACTATTTGTGTCAATAGTTATGCTTCGTAATAAAAATTAAATATATATTTTTCATATAAAATACATAAATGTATTACGAGAGATAATATAATTATTTCTATATATATATACATTCTGGATAACTATTATAAGTAGGTGTAAATAAATGAAGATATAATTATGAACTTCTTCCAAGTACCTCATGCCATTACTGATGGAAACTAAGAAGTTATACAAGGGTTCTTGTTGAATGAAATATGTTTTCTACTTCTATATATGAATGTGTATATTTTAACATGATAAGTTTATCATTATTCATTTACATAATTTTATTGTGTATATGAATAGTTTGTATAGATTTATCACTATAGGGCCTGTTTTTTAACAAACATAGTTTCTGATCATGGATAAATGTATGTATGGATTTTTTCCATTGTGGATTGTCTTGATTGTGTAAACTAAAACCCATGGCTTAACAATTAATGTATTTTGTGTACTCAAATAAAAAAAATTACCATAAATATAAATTTATAACCTTTCTATTTTATATTGCTACTACAAAAACATTATCTTATGATTGATAGGTAGGGGTAGAGTAGTGACCTCTTACCAGGTATTATGTATTTTGAACCTACACACATCCCATTAAAAAGTATAAAGATATCATTATTTAGGAATTGTGTAAGTGAAATACCCCAACACATAAGAGTTCTTAAGGAAAGGATATGGGAGTTAAGGTAAAATTTCATAGCGGTTGATGAAAATATCATCTACCGATAGAATTGAGATATTTTTCTACCTTTTTATACTGAGATATACCTTTTTTGTTGTCTCACAAATTTCTTATTTTATTACCCTATATTTTTATATATTTTTTTGTTATAGTTGTGATTGAATAATATACTATGATTATTTTAGACTATTTTTAAGTGTCTTCATAAATCTAAATTATAATTTATGTTGTTATACATGTATGACAGACACTTTACTGAATGCATTTTATAATTTTAATGTGAGTGATATATGGATGGGTCATGTTGATTTTTTTTGAATCCATCGGTGACCCATATCAACTCCATCAAATGGAAAATGAAGTCGTTCATTATTATACTCAACCATTTCAATTGAAAACATTCTCTGAAAAATAGGAAGTGTTCCAAAGGTCTTGTGGTCATTTTGGACAATTCATGGGATCCAAATAGGGTTTTTATATATATGATTATTTCCTATAAATTTACAAAATAACCTACTTCGACCATGTAAAAATATTATACCAATTAATTGGTTTGAATAAAAATGTGCACCACAGTGTCATTAACCAACCGAGGTTGTCCATATATTGAATGAACAAACTGACCCAAAACATACCTATGGTAGAGTTTCCAGTGGTAATGATATTATCTAAGAAATAAATTAAACCCATAGTAGACAAATAGGCATGACCCCTCATCACGTGGAAGGTCCATGAACCAATAAGAAATAAGAAAAACAGCCTATAAACAATTTAATTAATTTAAAAAATGTTACAAAATTAAACACTCATCACACCCACAATCTACCACCACATAAAAACCCCCTATTACACAGAAACCTCTATAGATATTTTTCATCCACTGATAAAAATTATTAAATCCAAGAAAATCCCTAATTTTACAGAAATTAAAAAATAATGAAAATAACTACTGAATTACCAGAGGAACAATCCCATGGGACAGAATTTCTCACTCCATCTAATCTTAGGTCCCACTATAAGAATAAATATAGAAAAAAAATAAACTCAGTTTACAAACACTGCTTGATATGAGTACAATGTGATTTCTACAACCTAGTAAGTAATAACCATAGAGTCTATTATATTTTCCAAGATAAACTACATATTCTTGATTAAAAATTCAAGTAACAAATTTGATTTTAAATTTTAAAAGAAAAAAAGTATCACATCAGAAACCATTATAAAATAAATTTTCTATTATCTTTTAAATTAAAATAATATCATAGAAAATAACTCATTTTTCTAAGTCACTATTAATGGAATACCTATTTGAAAACCACATTCCAAAAACTTTTTGAATCATCCTTTTTTAATGATTTTTGAAAAACAATAATATTAGGAACCAATAAAATAATATTGATAACAACGAGACATTATATAATGGAAGAATAATTAATGAATAGTAAGTAAGAATAAAGAACACGTGATAAATCTGTACTTGAAAACATAGAGTCATGGGTAATAAAATGTAATACTAGAGTGATAAAAAACCAAATAATCAATATAATAATGTAGGAATCCTAGTAAAACCTTTGGCCTTCTAAGGTTATGGGTACCCTAGAGCATCATATCATCTCGTAATCTAATAGTCAATCCAAGTGTTCATAGAAATCACTATGGAGGTCATTCTTTGGCCTAGTAGAATGGTGTCAACCATCACGTGACACCACATACAATTACCTACTAAGAAGTTCATGACTTTGCCTAGTTGTGTGGTGTCACCCATTTGAAAATACCATGACCATTTCCTAATATTATTTTATCAAGTAATGTGGTGTAAGACATAGTGATACTTAACTAAGGCTTTCCATCTTAGGTACATAGATTCTTATGTTCTATTCCAATTTCCCACATATCAATTTCCATTCAAAAGGACTTACATAATTAAATACAAACCATTTTCATTTAATAAATTTAAAAACTAATTAATACCATTCAATTTTATTATCTATGGGAAAACACATCAAACCATAATGAGACATATAATAAACCATTAAAACCAATCATCACTAAAATACATATCAAACATGACCCTATGGGTATTTAAGAAGGGGTGTAAAGAATTTAAAATATCATTTACTCAATTTTACAAACATACCATTAAATCCTACATTAGATAAATTTTTTATTTGAAATATAATTTTATGACCAAATTGTAAAATAAAAAATAAATTTCAAAACATCCCTTTAAACAGTATACACATATGCAATTACACACACACACACATAAAATATTTAAATGAAAATATTCACATAACCTCATCTGAGTATGTGAAAACACACACACACACACACATATACTCTTAAATAAGATTATAAGAAATAATAATGTTGTCATATTAAGAAAACATCAATCATAAGAAAACAACAAAACATTTGGATCAGGAAACTAAATTGAATTTATTAAACAAGAAAACCACAATTAATCAATCACTTAAACTCATTTTATCAAATTATATTCCATGAAAACACCAAATAATTTCAAAACACCAAATCACATGGTGAAAAAAACAAAAATATATTGTGGACCAAATATGCATTTTATTGCTTAAGGGAATATGGAAAAGGGGGGGAAACCAAAAAAACCCATTAGTCAATAAATTGACACCTGTTAAAAAACATAAGTTACTAGATTTTAAAAATACAATTAATCCAAATAAAATATAAAAAATGTATGGAAAAAAATTTTAAATTATAAATAATAGATAAAATATAAGAAAAAATCCCGATCATGGAAACACCCACATGGGGCTAACACAAATGATGCAAAAACTCTTAGAATAGAGTGTATATGGTAAGAAGAATACATCACACACCCAAGAAACATGAGTCACGAGTGATTAAAAATTTAAAACCTCTTTGGATTTATCCAAGGTCACACACTATATGATTTATAAGGTAAAACTGTGATAGAGGAATATGAAATATTAGGATAGAAATGAGATTACTAAAAAAAAATAAGTTCAAAATAATAAGGGATGTATTCCAAAATCATTGGGAAGAAGGAGAAGTGGAGTGATGAGTTTGGCCATTAACTCTTGGTTCATTTTAGGTAGTTTTAAGGGAGTTGAAGGGGGTGATTTTGTGTAAAATATTATGGGATATTTTTTCTTAAAATTTTAAATTTCCTTTAAAATATACGCATCAAATGAATGGTGCCCTATTTATCTAAATCATGCTCTAACTATATTCCCTTCACTGGGCACACTAGGGTACCCAAACTATTGGCTTGCACAAATAGAAAATTTGGGCCCCAACTATGCCAAATTCTTAGATAAACTACATTCTTCATTTTCATAATCAACACACGGTTTCACGAAACCATGGCCTAACCACGCGGAAAGATAATGTGTCTTAATATTTCAAAAATTAAAATTCATTAAGCCTAAAACTTCATAAAAATATTCCAATAAATAGATAACAGTTTATAAACTAAATTATCATTGGGATGAAATAGAACTTTCCACCCTAAAATTTTATATCCCAAGAAAGCTACCGAAATTGATGAGGAGACACAAAAAGGAATCTCAAAATGAAAATAAGGAAAATATAAGACAAGATATCCAATATACCCATAAAAAAATTTAACCCATTATAATAAAATTGTATCCAAAAGACCCATGAAATTTTAGATCCTCACGAAACAAATCACATTTTTCCATTTAATGGGAAATATAGAAATAATTACCCATATTGGATCTCTCCACCATTTATGTACACAACTAGCATGGTGGATCAATGAGATGAATGAATTATCAAAATACCACCATAGATCATATCATGAACCCTCAATTTCAAATAATCAACCTAAAACTCCCTTAAGTCCACACCCCAAATATCTTGATAGTGATTATTTACTCTCATATAGAAACATAATAGATCAACCAAAATGAGTCACCCAAATACAAACAATGATCATTGATGGGCAAATAATGTAAAGAAGAGAAATATTAAACATTCAATTATTCCACTCTCAATGGAGACCCAAACCATGATATTACTTTTGAAAATATTGAATCAATGATAGTCACAAGAGCCACACATTTAGAATAATAAAATAAATCCTAATCCACAAATATTCATCTTACATCAACATGTGTTTGGACCTGGGGTCAAGAATAAAGAGATGGAAACCTGGGACCTCATTCTAAGAAGGTTGATCAGGGTAATACCATTGAATGAAATAGATACCAATCAGTCTATAATTCTAACTAGTTCACATTCACCTTTTTCACACCAATAACTTCGATGGTTCTACCACAAAGTCAGGAAACTAAGGCCAAAATACCCAAATAATAATTGCACATAAAACCCCAAATGAACCATATAATCCAATGATACATATGGAAACAAAAAATCATCTCAATTCCCAAGAAACCAATAGGGAATTCCCCCGGGAAAAACACCTGATAAAATAATTACATTAGAAACCCTATCGATTATACGCTAGTAATATGTGATCAACCAAACCCAATAATTCCCAAGACTATTATGGGGAGTATACTCAAAATAACACAAGGGGCACATGGATTAATATGATCATTTCAAAAACAACATTCACTCTCCTTGGAAATCATATCTCAATTCACAGTAATTACATTAATTAAATTAACCAGGAAAAAATTGAATAGAATCATGATATTCATCTAATCAATGATCTCCAATTTAAATAATTTTAAAAATCACGTTCTTATGTTGTTATATATGAATCCCCACTCAAAATACCATTTTATACTCCCCAATTTATCCATTAAAATTTTCTAAATTCTAAAACACTAATTTCAGTTTTTATTTATTTAGAAAACCTCCATAAATATTTCAAAACCAATTCCCATTATTTAAATTTTAGTTTTTCAAACTAATATATTAAATTAATTAATTCAAAATACATTTTCCAAACAAAAAACTCCTTTTGATAAATTAAAAAATGGCTTTCACCATTTATAAATACATATTATCTGTTAATCCACTTTTCAAATAGCTCCTCAATGATTTAATATCATGAAACATATTTTGAAAATAACTTTAGACATCTTAATACATTTATCAAACACTAAATGTTTTTTGACTAAAATCATCCTACATATGGATAAAAATAATGGTATTCTTGACCGTCCATGAATTATTCATATTTCATGGTATACTATGTTCCAATGACATAAACATCACTAAGAGTTATATAGATACATGAATGTGGGATTCACCTGACTTATCAAGCCATGTGACCTCATCATGTAACACCACATCAACTATCGTTTCAACCCAAAACATAATAAACCCATTAAAAAATTCATATAACATAAATAAAATCTTAAATATTTCAATCATAAAACAATGTATAATAGAACTATAAACCAAAAAACACAACCCAACTTCTCATAGAGACTTGAGGTTTAGAATGATTAAGATCTCATGAAACATTTCCCTCTCCTACCTCCAGAGTCCGGGAAGTCCTACCAACATCTACTAGACGCATCCAAATAATGAAATGAGAATTGAAAGCATGATCATATTAAGAACCTGGGATATGATACCATTTATTTTTCAACCATCCCATTCATACCATATATTAGATGCCTAAGTTAGCACATGACACATCAAGATAGAAAATAGTTCCAGGACATTAAAGAGTATCCAATGGGAATAATATTAGACAATATATAAATTATACTAGAAATTGAAAAATGGGAATGACCACTGCGTACTTTGGTGGTTCGTGCACTAACGGGAATGAAATAAATAAATAAAAAGTGATAATTCAAAATATATTAATCAAGAATCAAAAGAAAACCCTCATCTCACGCTCTAATGCACACCATAGAAACAACCGCTTATTATAATAAACCTCCACATATATAGTGTTTCCACTAATAACCATTACAAAAAGTATGAAAAGGCATAAATGGATGAATGTAGTATAATAATAAAATTAAACATTTGCATACCTGAACTCCTATCCTATTTTACCTGAGGTCGTTATCTATAAAAACTCAAAAACCACTCATAGAATCAAGTTAGGACTAATAAAACGATACCTGGTATATAAACACCGAGTGGTGTAGGTAAGGAGTGATCTAACTGCCCAGTATGTAATCAACACTATGTATATGTTTTCTTTTCAAAATAAACCACTAAGACTTGTTCTGAAGTACAAGTATAAATTAGGTTGTTACAATTTTGTAAGAAAATACAATGTCAAATTATCAACATTTTTAAAATATATTAAAATTTATTTTAAATGAAAACATTTTTATAGGAAACATTTCATCAATATAAAATATTTTTAAAAAAAATCCATTTTTAATACCACATTCAAAACCAATTTTCAAACATCCCTATTTAGATATTTTTGGGATAAAATTTAAATAGGAATCTTAAAACCAATAATATTGATGAAAATGTGAAACACCATAATATAAGAATATTAAATGAGACACAAGAAGGGATAAAAAACAAGTAAATAGTAATAACAACAAAACATATAATCACAGGAAATTTAAAGGAATTATAGATAGAGATAAAAACATACAATGAGTACTATAAACTAATAATCTTTGGAAAATCCTAGATCATCTAAGGTTATTGTCACATTTGAACCTGATGTTGCCTCATAATCTAATATTAAATCAAAGTACACTTGAAAGTAAAGATGGCGGTAATTCCTTGTCCAAGTG
Organism: Viscum album; assembly: GCA_963277665.1. Classification (NCBI taxonomy): domain Eukaryota; kingdom Viridiplantae; phylum Streptophyta; class Magnoliopsida; order Santalales; family Viscaceae; genus Viscum; species Viscum album. Next base: position 100,507,869 of record OY728153.1, on the reverse strand, counting down.
ATATGGTTTCACTAATTTAATGAAACCACATCCAATCACTCTCTAATGAGTATATTTCTTGGCACAGTGGTGTGGTGTCTCCCATTCAATGATATAATGACTTTTACTTTTGATTCATTTAGGTATTGAAGTGTCATAATAAAATGTTATTCTTAATATTGTCATAACCTATTAGATATGTCACTTCCCTTATGTTATTCCCATTTCACACATATCACCTTCCATGTGAAAGGATTTCCATTATTAAATCCAAAATACTTCCATTTAAAATATTCATAATGTATTTAAAACCATTTCATTTCTCCAACCTGGGGGAGAAATGGAATGAACAAAATAAATTCAATACAATTTCTCATTTCTTATAGTTATATCATCACATAAAATCACATTAGGAAACATAATTACACATCATGATTAAATGAACTACCAAATTCTAAGTGGCCTGTAAACATAATTTTTCCACTTCTGTGACTTGAATTTCGAAAATCTTACATACAAAATTGCAATCTGTAAGATGTATTGCATTCTGAGAGGACAAGCATAATTTTTCAGTGAATAGTAACATACCCTTATGAATAGTAATGTTACCCTTATAAATAGTAATATGAACCTTATGAATAGTAAATCATCCAAGTGAATAAGAAACATACCAATTATAGTATAAGTAATATTTATCCATCTTGTAAGTGAAAACATTATATAATTATATTATAGTGGTTTTATTTATGTAAGTACAAAATATTTAACGATTAATTTAATAAATACAAATAATTTTTTTTTTCATAATTCACATTCACAAAAAATAATTATGATCTCTTATGATTATATGAAATATTTAGGAGACCTCAATTATTTTTTCAAATTGTTATAAAAGGAGTTTTGAATTAAAATTTTGTATGTTTCAAGTAAAGTATGATTTTAATTATAAATTATATTACTCATATTTTTAATTTTTTCATAAAATTGTGTTCATTTTTGAATTCTACACATCAAAAAATGGGTAGGGTGAATTTTGAATATTTGTCTGAAATACTTAAATATTTTTGAATAGTTAAATTCGATAATTTAAAAAATTCTCTAAATAGACGAATTTCTGTATCATGCTTTAGTCATGAATGATCAAAGTTTCCATTGTTTAGAAATAACATGCCCTCTTTACAATATTTATTCCTGTAATAATCACTATTTTTTATCTTGCGGGAAATTAATTAACTAATAAATTAAATATTGAGAAAATACCTCTCCCCTCTACAATAAATATCACCCCTCACAACCTCATTTAATCACAACTTTCAAGCTTCAATCCTTGTCCAATTCTACCCAAACATATTCCTTATACCCTCGCTCATTTCCATGATCTCATGCTATCATCCAAAGAATAAGCCTAGGGTCCTTGAGGGGGATCTTAATAGGATAATTCAGTTGGTAATTTCTCTCTCTTTTCTTTCAAATTCCTTTCAAATTTCATTTCATTTATTCTCTAATCCTCATATTATATTATAAAAACATCTAGATAACATTATTATGATTGATATAATAGTTTTTTTTGTTAATGTAAGATTATTCAGTATACTCCTCCCTCTCTCTCTTTGTTTATAAAAATGAAATTGCCTCCTATGATGTGTTAATTTACTAACATCATGGGTGATGTAGTTTAATTTTACTTCAAAGCCTTCAAGGCTATCAATAAAACCATTAAATGGTTGAAAAAAGATTTTAATATTTATTTTTAACCCCTTTTATGTAATGTAGACAACTTTCATACATAATTCTAAATGATAAAACAAAACATGTTTGTTATGATCCAAAAACCAACCAAATTATACTAGAACCATCATCATTAAATATTAACTAATGACCCATCCTCATGTTATATAAAAAAATTTATATAAGATCATTTAAACTCTCTCAGGATCATTAATTGAATGTAATGTCTGTATTTTATTTTTATCCATGTTCTATAAGATCTTTTATTCACAGGTACATGTGGACCATTCATGAAAACTAAGAAAAAGAACACTCTTAAACAATGAATTTAAACTCAATAAGTTATCCAGTTTCCCATAAAAGAACTAAATAAAACCATAATTAATCAATTACATGTATAAAAGGTTATTTAATTGTTAATTAATAAAGCTAATGTTATTATACAAGAAATTATTTTGAAGAATGTGTTCGGACATAAGGTAAGGGGAATTCATGTACCCCACATTCATTCTTCAGGTTTTCCATCTTTCACTCTATTTTTGGTATGGTTATTCCTTAAAAATAATTTTAGTAAAATTATATTACCTTTTCTCGGATATACATGTATTCTAGTGGAGTTTTTTTTTTCAAACATAATGTTTTCCAAATTAATTATTCTTTCAAAAACAAACATTTTACTTCTTACTCAAGGTTGATAGTTTTTTAATGAAGTACGTTATTTAATCTTTCATTTGGTGACCCAATGTTCCTGAATTAATAATTTATGAAATTAAACCAATTCCATTCCTTAGGTTATTTATGTCAATGATTGATATACATTCTATGTTTCATGTATGATAATGCTAACGTTATGATGTGATGAGTGCGCCCGAAGTTAAATGGCATAATATTTTTGTTATAATGTGATTGGTTCATCTAGAATTATACAACACTCTAATGCATTGGTAAATGTGATGAATATCATGATTCAAAGTGAAATATACATGAACATTATTCCATCTTGTTCACAACTACATGTGGTAGTTAACCACTAAGACATAAGGTTTCATTTTTGGTATTGCCACCTTTTAAACCTTTATTAAATCTTCTAATCATGTTTACAATATTATGCCTATGTTATGATGATAATGATTAATCTCACTTCATGTTGAATTATCACATGTTATTATCCTTTTTCTTGGATTTTATATCACCCCTTTTTGATGTATATCCTTATGTGATTACATATTCTAAGGAGAACTCAAGGTCCAATAAGAAGTTATTAAAGAAGAAATTAAATATATGGTTATGTATTATCTTTTAAAAGTTATATATGGTCTTAGTTTTCCCAATACAAAAATCATTTGGATCATCATGGTGTATTTTTTTTATGTTTTTTATCATTAAAATGTTGTAAATGTAATTTTAAAAAATTAGGGTTTCTATAGTTGGTATCAGAGGAATGGTTTTTTTATGTTAGGAATTAGGATTGGAGAACCTTAGTGAAAATCCTAGTATGAGATTAAGTATATGTAAGCAGACAAGAAGCATTGATAAACATAAGGATCCCCTAAGATATTATTATTTTTTGTTAATTTCAAAAAGTAATAAAATATTTATTCATAACTTGTTGAATTATGTTTTCTTCTAAACTTTTCTATTTTAGAAAATGGTTGGGACCGGGAGAAAAAATGTCAACAACCAATACGAGGGACAATGAGATGATTGCTTGAATGGAAACCTCGATGATTTGGGAGGTGGAGTTAAAAAATCATGGAGATGCTTACCCAATTTTCTTAGGTTATGAATAATATAGAATTAATTGCTTCACCTAAGAGGTAAAAACTAACTATCGAGTGTTTTATACAACAATGACCACTGACATTTAGTGGATATTATGTACCACTTGTTGCAGAAAAGTGGTTCAGCTCAATGTAGAAGATCATTTCTATGCTTAAATGTTCGGGGATGGAGATTATGACTTTTGAAATTTATCATCATGATTAAGATGAAAACCAATGGTGGGATTTGATTTAGAAAACCAAGTAGAGAGATGAAATCTAAGAGATGGAGTGGGAAGACTATAACATATTGTTTCGTAATAAGTATTTTCATAGAAATGTTCATAGAAAGATGGATAGAGAATTTATACAGCTAATGAAAAATGACGAGGAATCCTTCATGGACTATAAACTGAATTTTACAAGGATTTAATGGTATGATTCAGGTTTTCTTATCCATAATAATATAAAATTGATAGATACTTTAGTGGATTAAAACCACACCTTCATAAGAATATTGCAATTAGATACTTTGGGAGTTATAAAGAAGTTGTTAAGTGTGATCTCAAATTGGAGATGGTGTTTAGAGAATGGTCCTATGGCTATTTTGATATGAAATGAATGGTGGAGTTTCAAACTGGAGGATCTAATGTGAAAGGTGGAAAGAAAAGTCAACCAACCACATGTCAAAAACGTGGGAGGAAGCATCCTGAGAATTACCTAAAAGGGATGGGGAAATTTTTCATGTGTGGGAGAAGGACAAAAAAAATCAATAGTATAGAAAACACATTAAAAGGTAGTAAAATGTGGTGGATTAAAGGAGAGAACCACCATTAATATAATGCACAAACTGTTGGGATCAAGGGAACTATGCAAATGAGTGCACTAAACCTCGAGTCCTCACGGGTAATCAGCATCAACAGCCACCAAAGCCAAAGGAGAAAGGGAGGGATTATTCCATCACTACTGTAGAAGTGGAGAAAGATAATGAAGACATAAAAGTTACACCCCCTATTAACTCAAAAATGGAAAAGGTATTATTTAATACTAGTTATAAGAATTTTTTTATATCTCTCAAGTTTTCTACAAATATTAATTCGAATCCCCAAAACCTTGAAGCATTAATATATATAAAAACAGATAGTGATTCAATCACTGAAACCCATGTGTTGGAATCTTCTCCTATTTACGTATTTGGAAATATTATTCCAAATAATATTGGAATACTCCCCTTAGGGAAATTTGACACTATAATAGGGATGTATTGGATTTCATTATATAGAGAACACATCATGTATTTGGAAAATGAAATAACATTTCATATTCCAAACCATCCCAAGATCCCTTAAAAATTAAAGGAAGACCGCGAATCTCTTTTTAAGAATCCTTCTACATTGTGGGTGTTAGTTCCCTATGCTGAATCATACCTTTCTCAAATGGTTGATTCAAAGGATTGTTTTAACCAAGTAAAAATTACCATTTGTGAGGGAAAATAATGATGTATTCCCCGAAGAGTTACCGAGACTTCTCTCAACTCTTGAATTATATTTCTCTATAGAACTCATACCCAGAGATACTCCTATATAAATGTATCCCTATATGATTACTCATATCAAACATGAGGGGTTAATGAAGTAGCTGTAATAGAATTTGGAAAAATGTTCCATACACTCCATTTCATCACCTTGATGTGAACTAGGTCTCCTTGTAAATAAGAATGATAGATCAATGCAGTTGTGGATTGATTACCGGTAAATCAAAAAGAGCACTACATAGAACAAGTATCATATCCCAATGATTGATGACTTGTATGATTAGATATTAGAAGCTCATTACTTCTCAAGGGTGGATCATTTTTATCAATATTATGAGATAAAGGTGAAGAAAAAAGATATTTAAAAGATATACTTACATATAAGGTATGGGAACCATGTGGTTATGGGGATACACTTTGTATTTACTAATTACCCTAAAATGTTCACGAATTTGATGGGTATAGTTTTTAGGCATTACCTCAAAAAATTTGAGGAAGTGTTTATCGATTATATTATCATCTACTTCATGGTAAAAGAGGAACATTAAGAACATCTAAGAGTTGTGTGAGAGACATTAAGAAAGATGAAGTTGTATTCTAAGCTCATCAAGTGTTATTTTTTGATGAAGAAAGTCATATTATTGAGGCATGTGATCACAAGTGAGGGAAGTTTTGTGGACCCATAAAAAATAATGGTGATTGAGGAACGAAATATACCCCTAGTGTCACCGAAATCCATAGTTTTCTTAGATTATCTGGGTACTACTGTTGTTTTGTGAGAAATTTCACATGATTGTAAATCCCACTAACTATGTTAACAAGGAAAGGGGTAAATATTGTATGTATAGAATAATGTGGGAATTATTAAAGGAGTTAAAGAGAATGGTGATCATTATACCTATAGTCACATTACCGAAAAGTGGAGATTTTTTTGTGATATACAGTGATGCTTCAAAGATATCTTGGGTTGTTTATTCATGAAAAATGATAATGTGATAGCCTATTACACATTTAAAATAATAATCCATGAGAAGAATTACCTGACTCTTGATATAGACCTAGCAGCTATGATTTTTTCTTGGAAAATCTGGCTGGACTACCTCAATTGTGAGAAGTGTGACATATATACAGATCAAAAGAGCCTAAATTATGTTTTCACCTAAAAGGAACTCAACATGCATCATAGTATACAGTTAGAGATAATCAAATACTACGATTGATATGTTCACTATCATATTTTCAAGTTGAATAAGGCAGTTGATGCGCTTAATAGAAAATAACCCACTACGCTATCCATGATACATATTGATGAAGACCCAATCATCATGAATATAGAATGGATGCATTTGGAAATCATAGTGGAAGAGAATAAATACATCCTTTCCCAAATTATTTCCTAAACATCTATCCATGAGAAGGTTAAGGAATCACAAATGGATGATATGGAGTTAGAAATAAGGTCCATTATTTAATGGAAGGGAATATGGAAGAGTTCCATATCAATGATGATGGTGTGACACGGTTTGGAATGAGGCTTTGTGTTCGTTCATCAGTTGGGATAAAGAAGTATCTATTTGATAATTCACATATCTCACCTTTATATTTCCATACCACTAGGGCCAATATGTACTGTGATCTTTGAGAACACTTCTGGTGGGACAATATAAATAAAGATATTGCAAATTATATCTCATGGTTCTTGATATGTCAGCAAATTTAATGTAGTTTTACAGAAGTCCTAATGGATGATGATAACCTTTCTTATACCCATGTCGAAATGGGAGAGTGTCACTATGAAATTTTTTATAGGTATCCCGAATCCATCCAATGAAAATAATGTGATATGGGTTGTAGTGGAATGACTCACCAAGACATCCCATTTTATTTCTATTCGAGAAGATCATTCACTTGAATAACATGCAAAGATATATGTGAAGGAAGTGGTGAGACTGCATGGGGTTCCACTATATATGGTCTCTAATCATGATCTGCGGTTCAAATCTAAATTTTGGAGGACTCTCCCACAATCCATGATTATTGAATTGAATTTCATCATGGCCTATCACCACCAAAACTAATGGACAATCTAAAAGGTCAATTCTGATGCCAGAAGATGTGTAAAGATTCTATCCATTAGAATTCAAAGGTGAATGGGATAATTATACCCCATTGGTTGAGTTCTCATATAACAATAGCTTCCACTCGAGTATTCATATGGCTCCATATGATGTTATATATGGAAAGGGATGTATAACTCCAACCTACTGTGATGAAGTGGGATATGGAAAGATACATGGAGAAGATCATGGCCAAGAGATGGTAGATAAGGTTCAAGTCATCAAACAACATATCATACCAACTCAGAGTCATAAAAAGAGTCATTATAACAATGATCAAATGGACTTGGAGTTGTATGTTTGAGATACAGTCATATTTCGAATATCACCATGGAAGAGAGTCATTCGGTTGGGAACGAAAGGAAATCTAAGCCCACTGTACATTCACCCCTTTGAGATCCTTGAATGCATATGAACCGTGGCCTATATGCTTGATGTTCCACAAAATATAGTTCATTTTCATGATGTGTTTCACGTATCACTCCTGAGGAAGTACATAACAAATTCCTCACTTGTCCTGAACTTAGTGGTGGTACAACTGGAAGATGATCTCCCTTATTATGACATACCAAAAATGATTATAGACCAAATAGATAAGTTTCTATGCAATAAGATAAACCACATTGTCTATGTGTTTTGGAGGAGAAACATGTCTCAATAAGAAACATGGGAACTTAATTATGTGATGAAGTATAGATACCCTAACCATTTTATGTAAAAAAATCTGAGGAAAAAATTTCAAAACGGGGGAAGAATGTAAAGACCCAAAATTTTATTAATGAAATTTATCTCTTATTATCGAAATATCATCACATAAAATCAATTTAGGAAATTAAGTGACAAATAATTATTAAATTAACTATTAAATTCTATTTTACCTTTAAAAATAATTTTTCCACTTGTGTGATTTGAATATTGAAAATCTGACAAACACAATGGTGATCAGAAAGATGTTTGGAGTCCAACTGAAACAAAAACTTAATTTTTATGGTGAATAATAACATACCCTTATGAATTTTAATGTTACCCTTATGAGTGGTAATATGACCCTTATGAATAGTAAATATCCCAAGTGAATAGGGAACTTACCAATTATAGTAAAAATAAAATTAATCCATCCTATAAGTGACAAAATGATATAAATATATTATAGTGTTGATATTTTTATATGCCTTTAATATTTATTTATTAATATAATAATCTAAAAGAAAATTTATTTTCATAAAATTTACTCATAAACAATAATTTTTATGTCTTATGATTATATGATTATTTTATGAGACCTTAATTAATTTTTCAAAGTGCTAGAAAATCAATTTTAATTTCAAAATTTTTATTTTTCAAGTAAATTTTGATTTCAATTAAAATTTTAATTACTCATACTACTAAAGTTATTTTCATAAAATTGAGTTCCTTTTTGAATCTTAAACGTCTAAAAATGGTTTGATAGAATTTTTGGGATTTTTCTGAAATACTTTGATTTTTGGTGAATAGTGAAATTTGATAATTTACAAAATATGCTACATAAATAAATTTCTGTGTCATGCTTGATCCATGGATGTTCTAGTTGACCATAGTTTATAACTAACATGCCATATTTTATTTATTTAGTTGTGTAATCATTACTATTTATTGTATTGAGGGGAATTAATAAACTAATAAATTAAATATTGAGAAAACACATCTCCGCTCCACTATAAATTCTACCCCTCACAACCCCATTTCCTCACACCTATCAAGATTAAATACTTGACCAAATTCATCCCAAAACTATTCTTTATCCCCTCCAATGTATACAGGATCTCCAAGTCTCATCCAAAGACCGATCCTAGGTGCCTTGAAGAGGATCTCAAGCGGAGAATACAAGTGGTAAATTCTCTCTCTCTCTCTCTCTCTTCATTCAATTTTTTTTGAAATTTCATTTCATTTATTCTATTATACTCAAATTATCATATATAAATGTCATTATCACTACAATATTATTGATATACTGGTACGGGATCATATTAATGTACGATTATTCATTATACACATCCCTCACTCGCTTTGTTTATAAAAATTAAATTGTCGCCCGTGATATGTTAATTTACCTACATCATGGGTGATGTATTTGAATTATGTTAAATGCATTCAAATATATTAATAAAACCATTAAATAGTTGAAAAAAAATTAATATTTATAAATGTTCTACATGAACTTCCATTCATATGTACGGGTGAACTGTTCATGAAAACTATGAAAAAGAACACTCATGAACAATGAATTTAAACTCAATAACTCATACAAAGTCCAATAAAAGAACATATTATTACCATAATGAGTAAATTAATTGTATAAAACGTTCTTTTTGTGTTAATTAAATAATATAATGTGATTATATAAGTCATTAATGTGAATAAATAATTTAGTCACAAGGTAAGGGGAGTTCGCAAACCCAACATTCTTTCGTAGACTTATCCCTCTTTCACTATATTTTTTGTATTATTATTCATTAAAAATAATTTATTCTTAATTATTATACATTTTCTAGGATATACATTTTTTTCACTATAGTTTATGTCTAACATAATATCTTCCATAAAGAACCCTTCCTTTAAAAAGAGGCCTTTTACTTCTCCATCAAGGTTGAAGGTTCTTGAATCAAATATGTTATTACCTATTTCATTTAGTAACCTAATGTTTATGAATGTATGATTTGTGAAATGAAACTCATTCCTTACCATGGGTTATTTATGTCCAATATTTATTTGAATTAAATATGTAATGAATGATAATGTTCACAATATGATGTGACAGGTGCACCCAAAATTATATACAACAATTTTGATGTTATGATGTGACATGTGCACCCGAAATTATATAGTGATTCAATGAGTTGGGTAATGTGACTAATCGCATGATTAAAAGTCAAATATTCATGAACATGATTCTATATTTTTTCAAACTATTTGGGGTAGTTAAAAACTAAGACATAAGGTTTGATTTTTGTGAATTTACACTTTTCAAGAATTTATTAATTATTATTATCATATTTATGATCCTATACCTATGTTATGATGATAATGATTATGCTCAACCCATTTTTTATTGTCTGATGTTCTTATCCATCTACTAGGCTTTTAGGTTATCCCTTTTTTATGTATATCCTCAGGGATTTTGGGTACTAATGAGAACTCAAGGGACAATAAGAAGCTAGAGAAGAAAAAATTAAATAAATGTTTATGTTATATGTTTTTAAAGTTATGTATGGTCATATTTTTTCCAATACACTAAACCAATGAATCCTCATGGTGTAATTGTTTTATGTTATTTTTCATTAAAATGATGTAAATGTAAATTAAGAAAATGTGGGTCATTATTGTTGGTATCCTAGGCATGAGTTAGTTAATTTGAGAATTATAATTAGATAACCTTAGTGAAAACCCAAGTTTGAGATTAAGTATATGAAATCACAAAAGAAGATTTTATAAACCTAGGGATACTATAATATATTCTTTTAGAGTTAATTTCACAAAGGAATAAATTATTTATTCATTACATTATGACTTATGTTTTCTTCTAACATTTTGAATTTTAGGAGATGGTGGGAACCATGAGAAACCAGGCCAACAACATGTGCATAGGACAATTCAATGATGCTTGAATGAAATCCACAATGATTTGTGTGGTGGAGTTTAAAACTTCTTGGGGATTATTACCCAGTTGTATTAGGTTATGAATAATAACATGAATAATATGGAACGGCCTCCTTCACCTATGGTGGAGAAAATGGATGTCGAGTGTTTTATGCGACAAAGACCAATGACGTTCAATGTATATTATGATCCACAAGTTGTAGAACTGTGGGTCACATCAACGGAGAAAATATTTTCTATGCTTCAATTTTTAGGGATGGAGAAGGTGACTCTGGCCATTTATCGTCTCGATGGAGAGGCCGACCAATTGTGGGATCTGATTAAGAACATCATGCTAAGAGATGAAATTGAAGAGATGTAGTGGGAATAATTTAATATAATTTTTCTTAACATGTATTTTCCTCAAACTCCTCACACAAGGATTGATTGTTAATTCATATAGTTAAAAAATTATGGGGAATATTTCATGGCCTATGATGATAATTTCTCATGTCTTGCATGGTAATCTTTGGTTTATGATGTCAACATTGATAGAAAAATTGATATATTCTTTAGTGGATTAAAACTAAAACTTAAAAATGTTCTTGTAATTTGAATCTTTGGGAGTTATGAAGAAGTTATTCACTATGATATCAATGTGAATATGGAGTTTGGAGAATGGTCCCATGGATATGTTGATAAGAAAGAAATATGGAGATTCATGCTGGAGGATCTAATGAAAAAAGTGTAATGAAAACCCAACCACATACATATATAAAATCTAAGAAGAAGCATTATAGGAATTGAATCAAAGGGATGGGGAAATTCCTCGAGTGTGGTATAGAAGGAAACCAAGATCAAGAGTATATAAAATACATTATTAGTAAGAAGAATGTGGTGAACAAAAGGATAGCACCACCTATGGTCCAATGCGACAACTATAGGGAGAAAGGGGACTATGCAAGCCAGTGCACTAAACCTCAATTCTTCATGGGTAATCAGCGTCAACAGCCACCAAATCCAAAGTAACAAGTGAAGGATTATTCCATCACTGTTACAAAAGTGTATAAAAAGAATTAATTCATACAACGTGCACTTACTATTTACTCAAGAATGGAAAAAATCTAATTTGATTATGGTTCTAAATATTCCTTTATATCTCATATGTTTTCAATTTTTTTAAAGGATGAGTTCTGGTAAAAGACAAGACTGCATATAAAGGTAGAGTTCTAGTCAATGAACATCAGTTTGCAATTACTATAGAATCAAATCCTCGAAAAATTGAAATAGAAATATCTGCAAATACACCTAGTGGTGAAATCATGGAAACCTGTGTGTTGGACTCTTCTCCAATTCGATTAGGTGGTAATATTCTTCTAGTGAATCTCATAATACTTCCCTTGGTAGAATTTTATGCTATAATGGGGATGGATTGGATCTTTTTATATAGATCACACAACAACTATATGGAAAAAGATTTTTTTCCTATTTCGAACCATCCCATGTTACTTTACAAATTTAAGGAATAATATGAATCTATTTTGAAGAATCCTTCTATGTTGTGGTGTTAGTTCCAATTTAATAGCACAATTCGCTCATATGGGTGATTCAACCTAGTATAAATTGTACTTGCTGGCAGCAAGGAGTAAGAGGAAGCTATTTTTATCATCTTTGATGTTGGGTCGGGGATCTTCTGTGATGGCATGGTGTTGTTGGCTTAAAACATTTGTTCCATGGTGATATGTTGTTTATGTCATGATGTCTTGTTTGGTTTCTCACTTTTTCCTCAAAAGTGTTTGAATAATAAAAAATTTAATTCTCAGTCAGTCAACCTAGTGGAAATTCCCATTGTGAGGGAATACAGTGATGTATTTCCCAAAGAGTTACCCAAACATTCCATAGATTGTGAGTTAGATTTATCCATAGAACTCATACTCGAAGCTACTCATATATTAATGTGTCCCAATAAGATGGATCATATTGAACTGGTGGAGTTAAATAAGAAGCTGCAAGAGAATTTGGGAAAATGTTTTATATGAGATAGTGCATCACCTTGGGGTGAATCAATGATTTTTGTGAAGAAGGATACATCAATGCAGCTATACATTTATTATCGAGAACTCAACATGATCGCTATAAATAACAAGTATATTATCCCAAGGAATCATGACTTGTTGGATTAGCTATGGAGAGCTCAATACCTTTCAAAGGTGGATGTTTGTTCTAGATATCATTAGATAAAGGTGAAAAGGGAATACATTTAGAAGGCCAACTTATGTACAAGGTATGGGCACCATGAGTCTCTAGTGATTCCCTTCAGACTTACTAATTCCTATGAAATATTCATGGATTTTATGGATAGAATCTTTAGAGGCCAAGGTATATGAATGAAAAACCCTATAATAAGGAATAAAATAAGATAAACAACACTTACATGATTATTCTTGAGGACCCAAAGTTAAATATAATAAAAAATTGAAGGCACAAGGGGAGGAAAAAGGAGAGATAGAGGCTCTTAGGGATATATATCTTGAAGGGGAGATGAAATAGATGGAAATATGGTTAAATCGGTGGATGATAGAAATGAAACTTCCATTTTTTTAATGACTTGGATAATATGCATAGTTATCCTGTACCATTTTCTAATCCATACAACAACCATGTTGTCTTCTCTGTCCAAGATGAAACTAGTTGCATAGTTTTTTGGGGAAGTCACACTCTCGTGTGGTAGGCCATGCAGCTTGGATAATGGGACTATCTAGGGAATGTGGTTTCTTCTTGATCTGGCACATGGTATCCCTTAACTGTGCACCAATCATGAGCCACCTTCTATTTGGTCTAAAAACATCATATTTCTCTAAAACAATCCTTGAAAATCCAATGGATAAATAGAATACCAAAAATAATCAAAATAATACCTCAATGGAAAATCATGGATGGATTAATTTACCCACTATGGGAACTTTCTACCCTTAAAAAGACACTCCAGAGTGTAATCAGAGAATAAAAATCAGTTCTACTCCTCAATCCAAGACTTCAGCTCCCATGTGTCATGCAGATCATTTCCATGTTCATAGAGAACTCTAACCGAATGTTTGTAATTCATATGAAAACATTTCTCTTGGGAATCCAAAATCCACTTTGGTCTCTCAAACACAGATAAATCGGATTCTAGATTCAAATATATCTAATTTAATACTTGAATGGGTCCAGACTATACTTTTTTAGCTATGAGACCTGAAACATGTAATGAATTAACATTGACTGGAATGAAAAAGATAATTGGTATGACACCATAGTATCTCTCTAGATAACATCAAAAGATCCAACAGACCTCGGTGTTAGCTCTCCTTTCTTAACAAGATGATGGTGACCCAAGCAAGGTTCTAGTTTTAGGAACACTAAGTCACCCATACAAAATTCCAATAATGGAACCTCTAGTCAGAATAAGACATATGGATAGTATTTTCTGTCAACAAAAATTGCCTAACTAACTTCACTTTATCATAAGTCTCATGTACTAGTCTCAATCCCGACAATGTGGTCTCCTAAACCTCTATTCTACATCATGGGGAACGACAAAACCGACTATAGAGTGACTAATGAGAACCATTTGAATTTATGAATGGCAGTTATTGTTATACTAAAACTCGACTAACCACAAATGGATATCTCATGGACCTATGAAATCCAAAATACATGATCATAGAATGTATTCCATGATCTGGTTCACCAACTCCATATGACCATCTGTGTGAGGATGGTATGTCATACTCAACATGACCTACATCCCCATTTCCTTCTAGAGGCCTTCCCAAAACATCAAGATAAAATTAGGGTCCCTTTCTAAAATTATTGTTTATAGAACATAATGAATCCTCACTATTTTCTAAACTTATAAACATCCGAACTCATCCAATTTTGATGAATCATTGATCAAAATTAAATGGGTTTATTTGGTCAGTTGGTCAATCAATACCAATATGGAATTCCTCCCTTAGGGTGCATGAGGTATGAATGAAATGAAAGCCATGAATATCATGTGCCACATCCAAGTAGAAATTGGTAATGGATGAAGAAAACTATATGGGATTTGGTGATCTACTTCAAACTACCGTCATTTATAACAATGAGATACAAATCAGCTATATCACATATAAAGCCCATCCACTAGAAGAAATGACGCACATCATATAATATCTTTGTGTTCTTGGGGTGAATTAACCACATAGAGTAATGTCTATCCTACAAAACCACATTTTGTAATGATAATAACATTAGAAAATAACTTGAAAATAGAGAACTCCCTTAGGAGACATTGACCATACACAAGGCACCTCTCCACCATTTAAGAAGTATATAGAGAACATGCACAACTCAGCCCTCAACTTTTATCACCAAATCATCACTATAAGGGAATGTTTTAAATGGACACTATACAAGAATGCACCTTCACTTTGCTCCATTGTCTCAAGATGAATCTAAGAAAAAATACCCATAAAATTCCACTCCTTAATAGAATCTTTCAACGATTTAACTGACATATTTCTTCTCATGGAATCATTCACCCCATTACCCTTGCCTGGGGTATAGAATATATCAATTTCAACTCCTTAATTTAATCAACACACTGGTTCTTCCTAATATTTATGAATTTTTGGGATAATATTTAGACATAAATCTTATGATCTGAATAGAACACAAACTTCTCCATGAAAGGATAATGACACTATGTCTTCCAGGAATGCATCAGCACAGCTAACACTAGGTCATGGGTCGGGTAATTCATTTTGTGTGGTTAGAGTTGGTGAGAACCATTTTCCACACATGCTCATACTACATCAACATAAACCCAAAAACCATACCTGTAGAATCAAGGTAGAATCCATATCTTTTCCTATATTTGGGAAAATTAAAAACATGGGTTATGGTCATCTATCACTTATGTATCTCAAACGACACCTAACATTCGAGGATCCAATTGAAATTTACCTTTTACAGATATTTTTCATCATGTGAAAAGAAAGATGAGATAAGTACTAAACAAATTGCTTATTATACCCTACAAGACCCAAAAACCTACGGATTTCAAAAACATTCTTCTGATGCTCACATGAAATCAGTGCACTAATCTTCTCAGGGTTCACTGATACCCCACATTCTGATATCAAGTGACCAGGAAACATTGCATCCCAAATCAAGAAGGCACACATGGATAACATCACATAGTGAAAATGACATCAAATAGTTCCCAACATGATACTCAAATTCCACTCATACACCTCTTCAGTCCTTGGATAGACAAGGATTTCATCCACAAAGACCACGAATGAAGGGATAAAGATACTGATGCAACACCATATTCAGGATTCCATAAATACTTATATACCATTTTACAATCCAAATGGCATGACCCAAAACTCAAAGTTGTCATACCATTATTGGAATGCTATATTAGGAACATATGTCTCTCTAAATTGGACTTGTTGATCCCAAGAATGAAAATTAATCATGGAGAACCACTTTACCACCTTAAGCTAATCGGAAAGGTCATCAAAATGAGGACAATGGAATTTATTCTTGTTCTTATATTTATTCATATTGCAGTCATCAATATGCAACTAGAGAGGTCCATCAGCTTTTTTCGAAAATAGAAATAGCGCAACATAATATGAGATGCTCAGGTGAAACAATCCTTTGGATTCCAAATCAACCACCTATATCTTTAATTACCTAAAATTGGTTGTGCCCATATAGTAAGAGGGATCATATATCATTTGTGTTCTACATGAAAAATAGATCATGAACTCCACATCCCACTCATGAGATAATCCTGAAAAATCATCTGGGAATACCTCTTGGAACTCACCCACCACAGGATGTGACCTACTCTCAGAACTGCCACCATCTATCTCCAACATGAGAGATGAGATATTAAATACCAGACTAACCCAATCTAGTAGTGGTGGTCCATCACATCCCAACTTTTGATCCCATTCACCCTGAAACGTGGTTATTTCCTTTAGGATACATTAAAATCACTCACTACCGATAACAATCGATGTGTGCCTAAAAACGAACCAACCAAAAAATAATGAAGATCACTACTAAGAGGTATAACTCTAAAACTAGGAAATCACATTATATATCTACCCCTAAAATGATGTGTACACATGATAGACACCTAAAACATTTCCGTCAATTCTTTCCAAGTGGAATCAGAAGCTCAATTTCATACATGAGATGATTAGTTGACAATTTCGTCAATTCCATGAGATGGGAATAAATAAAACAAATAGAGGAAGTAGTATCAAATAGTGAAATGGTTATAGATGATGTAATAAGAATAGTTCCTTAAAATTTCATAGTCCCTACATCAACTTACTCTAGTGATTTTCCACAACATGAAGATGTCTTGTCTATAATTGGGCATTGGGAAGATGACTGACCTACGAGTCTTTTTTAGCTGAATCTGTCCAAAAGAATATCCAAAACATTATCCATGACTATCAAATTGTGAACCCACCATCCTATATGGATCTGAGAGGGTTGACATCCCCATGGAGGCCATAGAACATGGTCCACCTAGATATGGACACCTGGATTTGAAAAACCACTACAAGTTCCCCATATGACCACACCGATGAAAAGGTATAGGTGCAGATTAGCATGTTGACCACACATGTCCCACCTTCCCACACTTATTGAATATGACCAATCCATCGTCTGATGTCCTAGAAAAATATAGTCAGGGAGGATGGCCTAAAATACTGTCTTACTTCTTCTCATACTCTTCCCACTTTCTCTTCATCTCATATGATCTACCACTATCATGGCCCAATACTGACACTGCTCCATAGAAACCATACATCCCACTAGGATCAATCTCCACCATCAATGAAGATCAATTATCTTATAAACAGTATTCTACATAAACAAGAAGAATTTGGATTGAATGTCTGACTGCAGACCCATTTCAAACTATTGATCCTTGAACTTTTCATTGGAATCAAACATCTGTGAAAATTGAACTAACTTAGAAAAATAGTTGTCATACTTTAACAATATTTTATCCCCTTGATTGATATCCAGAAACTCCAAGGTCTTGGTGAAGGACAAGGATTTAGGGAAATACTTCTCATTGAAGAGGAAATTGAAATAGTCCCAACCCATATACTCATTCTTTAAATCCTAAACCACTATATGCCACTACCTATGACAAGGACCTTCAAACAAGAATGAAACAAATTTCACCTTGACGCCTTTATGAGTGTCAAGGAACCCAAACACTCTCTAGCTATTCTCACGCTACACCTCTGCTTCACAGGGATCCGTGTTACCCTAAGAGTCTTGTTATTGATAAATCTTGATCTTTTTACTTTTTAGGACATGGTACAACTTTGGAAACATGAGGAGGACTGGATCTTGCTCCCTGACTCAAAGAATGGACAACCCTATCAATATCTTCAACTAGTATTTGATCAAATAGCGAGGGAGAACTCTATAGGGCCTATTCCTAGGGATGTACATGAAGTCACTAGTGGGACATCTTGAAATATCAAGAATCAACCATAATGAAAACTATGAGTACACTATTTTAAAAATTTTAGAAACAACAAAAAATTCCAAACACTTACAAAAATAAAAAACCCATTCTATAGCAACAAAAATCCAAAACACATCACCCCCAATTGGTGTCCATGCATAGTCAGCATTCTATATGTCTCACCTAGTAGAGAAGTCAAACCAAATACCAACATCTAATGGAGACTCAAGTCTCACTACAAGGTTTATTCGTCAAACACCCCACTCAAAATGAAGACCTCAATAACTAAAAATCCTAGCTCTGGTCTATCTATACTCTCCAAGAAATCATGACCAAACGAAAGGGCGAAAACCATGATTCGATACCAATTTGTCACAACCCATGATGGGGTTATATCCAACATGATTCCTGACCTGGACTACGACATGGATCAAAGGGTGTTCCTAGTCACAAGGGTCATGAAACTAGTTCCTAGGTACAAAAAATGAAATTTTGGAATGATTTCACCAATGACAAAAAACATGATCAATTAAAAAAAATCACACCAATATTAACATCCATAAGAAAAAGAGATAATATAATTTCAGTTTGAACATTTACAACATAAAAAAATAAAAAAACCCAAATGGGGAGGTATACCGACTACAAAAATCAACATTCATTCAATAAGAGGGCCCACAACCTCATGAAACCTCCAACGACACCTACAATAAGAGGGAATAGTAGCAACCAAATCTGCCATCACCACTGTGAAACATATTTCTTTTACCAAGGAAAAACATTAAAAGTTCTACATACACCTAAGGGTATATGTAGGGTGCGAGGTAATTCCCATTAAGATTACACCAAAAACTTATTCCTTTCCCTAAAATTATTCGATAAATCAACATGAATTTTTTTTATGAAAAATAATTAGAAATCTTTTTGATTATTTTTTTAAATTAAGGAATTATTGAAATTAGAATTAAATAATGTTCCAATGTATGTGGACAGTAAGAACCAGATTTCAAGAGAGAGCTGTGGGTAATTAGTAAAGGCACTAGCAATACTGGGACCCAAAGAACCTTGAATCTCGATGAAAATGAAATAGCCACCATGAAAAACAACATACTCATGAACACTCCACTAGAGAGCATTCTATACAATGTTATAGTGGTATTAAATCATCATCATAGTTTAGTTTGTATTGTAGCATAATTCTAGCTAGAGGAAACTAAGCCTTGGCCCCGCCGATCCAACTAGTATTCTAGTCCCAGTCCACCTACCTAGGTACATGTGATTCCCTTTGTTCCAAATTTCGATTCCACATGGCACATAGAACACTACATTCATATACACAGACTAGTAAATCAAAATAATCATCTAAAACCACAACTTTACAAAATAAAAAAAAATTCAAAACCCCATACACACACCAAATCCATTTTGAAACACACCCCATGCCACTGACACAATTTAATAAACACATTTAAGATGCACAATAAAAAAACACATAAGAAACAGAACTATTTTATTTTGGAAAACTGTATTTCAATCCATACGCATCACAAATCATTTTGGAAAAAAAAAATCATCAAACACATAATCCATAAAATATATTTATATAATCAAGAAAGATAATGATGCTCATATAATAATGTTAACACCTGGAATCACCTACTCAGACATGGAAACATCTAGAATCTAGAGGGAAACCACAAAAAAAATCTAAGAAGACCCTATAAAGAAAAGATCAAACGACAAACACTAATATTTATCCCTAGGAACCATAATTCGACAATTTTTAGGGCAACCAACCCATTTGAGATAAGGGCATCCAATATTTAGCAAATAAGATCACTATAATAGGGATAAAATCAAGAGAAACAAGACTTAATTGAATATTATTAAAGATCTAAAACCAAATATATTCAAAATATAAATTTCAAAGGGAGAAAGAAGGGTAGGAAGATTTGTCTAGGGAAGAAATTCTAGAATTGGGAGAGAAATGGGTGGAATTGGGGTTAAATCAGGTGAGGTTAGAAAGGTAATTTCTTATTTTTAATGATCTAGACATACAACATAGTTAGCTGGAAACATTTTACAAACCATGATGCTAATGTGATGTATCCTCAATCAAAGAGGAAACCAGATTCATGGTTTTCTGGGGGAAGGTGCATTCCTATGAAGAAGTTCATGCGGCCTAGACAGTTCCATTGTAGAGGGCACATAGATTCTCCTCAGATGGGGCACAATTTCCCATAACCATACAACAACTGTGTGTCACCTATTTTTAGGTCTAAAATTTTATTTTTTATCTAAAAACTCTTGGGAAATACAAGGGATAAAAACACGACAAAATACAATTGAAATATCTCAAAAAAATCATAGATGTAAAAACTCATTCCCTCTCATATGAAGTGTGTTACACTCTGTAGGTAGAGAACCCACACCAATGATGATTGGGAGTTACACTCTATCGGTCAAAGATCCATAGCCTAGTGTGAAATCGGAGTCCCAATGTAGTCATCGAAGACACATGACCAATATGATTAGGGGTACCACTATGTTTTGAATCTATATAGTACATACTCCCAAGATAATACCTAGTTCAACTCTATTGGTTGAGGAACCATGCCAGAATGTGATAGGGGGTTCCACTCGGGTCATCGAGGACCAACTCCCATTATGATAGGGTGGTTCCACATAGTTAGTAGTTGTAGAGGACATGCACCCAAGCTGGTGGGGGAATCCACTATAGTGTCTCTAGTGAACCTATTCCTTATCACTACCATCACTGGGAATCACCTATATAAGAATCATGCCTTGTAAATTTCATAGGGCATCTCATATTTCAAAACACAGGGAACCATCACATTCTATATTAGTGAAACATTCACCTTTCCCAATGGTTTGAAATTGTTTTGATAGCCCATGAAACTATTGGAATGTTGGATAAAACAATAGACCTATACCAATGATTTTATAGAAAAATTGGTACAAGATATCTCAATATAATATATTCCAATAGTTTAAATCAAATTGTTGGGATATATATTTAACAATGGATCAAGAACCATGGTATACATACCATCCAACATATAATATATTCTAATAATTTCAATGAAACTTTAGGGATATATGTATGCCAATGGTTCAAGAATCATGGAATATATATTGTCCAACAAACTTGTATACCAACAATTTACATAATCATTGATATAAAATATTCTCCCTAGACCATCCTACCTAACTGTGTACCAATAGTTCTGTAAACTGTTCGTATATACTCTTCTCCCCATCAAACAACATATGTCTATCATGCACCTCTTCTAGTCTTCCAGAACATTTAAACATGAATCCACTTATAAATATTAATTATTTGAATCAGATTTCCTATCATAATTATATTCATTTAGTAGAAAACCACTTCTGGAATGACATATAAGTTATAAAAGGTTTGTATTTTGAATAAAACCACATTTTTAATGGGAAATAATATACATTACAAGGATTTTAATTAATGATGGTTATCTTTACATCCTTTTCTGGAATTTAATTATGAATTTTGAATCTTTAATTTAACCTGTTTTATAGTGTATGTTTAGGTGAGGTTAGTTTGAAGACATTTTAGGAATTTCATTATAACCTGATAGAAATGTTTCAGTATGAATATTCAATGTAGGAGGCACCAAGGAATATGAATTGGTGATGGTAAGATGATGATTATACCAGGGTTCACCATATGACTGATAGGTGTTGAGCAATTAGGCCATCAGTGTTTTTATATATATGGGCTCATGTATGCAACAAATTTTTGTTTCAATATTAAAACAGGCATTGGATCTAGTTTTATGGCTAAATAACCTTAAATTAATGGTTATTACTTGGATGTGTTTTAAGAATTTGAGAGTTGAATGAGGTTGTTAAACCTTAAATTATAGACCAAAATAGGTCAAGAAATGTTGATGGGTTATCCACTGGTACTTATTGGGGATGATAAGAATTATAGTGGGGATTTTTTGATAACATATCTTCATAAAATAATTAGAATTTGGGGAAAAGTTTTATTTTCCATTTACAAGAGGTGTCATTGTTTTCAATAGTTGTTTCAGTTCTGTTTATGAGGGTTTGAACCTATATAAATGAAATTTTGAACATCAGAATCGGGCTCAATATTTAGCTAATGATATTGTGGGAGCATCAAGGAGGGGAGGAGGTGGCTACTAATAAATTACAACAGAGCAATAGATGACAGGTGGTCTTTTTGAAGGGAAAAGATACAATATTTTCCCATCAGGTTTTTGAAGTGGGAGGTCCCCTTTTTCAAATCCATTTTTGAAAAAATGGGAATCCATCCCTCCCCCCCCCATCCAGGACCCTTTGATCTAGGGGTCGTTTCCTGAATTTTCTTTATAAAGTTGAGGTTAGTGCCTCCCTATGATATACTTTTTCAATATAATGACCACACATGTGTAAACATTATTCTCGCTTATATATATTTTGGACGTTCTAATTTTATCTGGTAAACTAGTTTTTATTATATAATATAATGAAACTTCCGTTATAACCAAACCCACTAGAACATAGAAATCATACCTCCCACTCTCACACTCACAAGGGATATGATTTGACAACTGGTTCCAGACCCCACAAATCGTTATTCCTTTCATGAATCTACTGTATGTACCACTCTTCCACCCATCATTAGTGTACCTGATTATATTTATCCTTTTGAAGGGTCATCCTAAAGTTTTTCTTACCAATTACGAGTTATTAGATTCATCATTTCTCCACCTATTATCTTTGTTACATTGGTCTTCCCACTGCCAATCCCTAATATAGACTTTTAACAGGGCCATCATTTGATTTAAGGTGATTCATATTTCACAAAATGTATGAACTAATTGACACTTTAAACATTATCATAAATTTCCTCAAAGATGAAAAAATGATTACTTCTATGTCTTGCACCCATCATTTTTTCAATTTTATGCATTTTTACTTTCACAGATGGTCTTTTGACTATATTTTGATTCATGATTATCCCAATCAATGGTCTGGGTAAGTCTTCTTATCCTAACCTTCCATTTTAAAAATGATTAAATCCATAAGGTGATTGGAAACATGATTGGGAATTATCTAGGTTTAGATCGTCGAACTCAATATTGTTGTAATCATTCCACAATGGGTATTTTCATAGAGGTTGACATATTGAAACCCACATTGAATTATACCTAGAAATAAATTTAAGGCTAGTACATGTATAAATAAGAAGTTCACATCTAGTCTTCATCATACATTATCCTACTCAGCTACCGACAATGGAATGTGGCTAAAATATGTCAATGGAACATGAATGTCCTTCAAACTAGAATCGATGAGAAAAAATGAAATGATCTTATAGTATATTATATTGAATCCTCTAAATAGGCTATCATAGAAGCTAGTAAATAATATTCTTGAATAACTCACATTCTATCTATTTTTTAAACTAATGACTATGCCACACAAAATTTGGTGGCTTTTAGCTTGTGATGGAATTATTTTTTTCTCTCTTCTACTATTTATTATTTAAATTGGAAGCACATGATCTTTGAAAATTTTTATACAATCTTTGGAGTTTTGGGAGAGCTGGTAAATTCTTGTATCCATCCTTGTGAAATTTAATTGAGATTCCAAGATTTCTTCATTGGTTGTTTTGATGAATATCTATAATCTATCCTCACTTCCTAAGAGTCTATCATGTATAACTTCAATATGTTATTTAACCATCATTATGTCATATCCATTATCTACCTAATTGTGAAGATGTTGTCAATCCATCCCTAGTTATTCCATGTTTCTTATTCCCTGCCATTGTTCATACATAGTAATGACCTAGTTATCCTCTAATAGAGGAATGGATATAATGTATTAAGGTGGATGGGTTATGCCCATGGGCTAGAACAAGTGACTAGGAATCAAGGAATCACTACTAGGGAACAATTTCACCAAAAACAACTCATTAAAATAACAGCATAAAATAATTAAAATTTTGGCATGATCCATCCATATATCAAACATCCATGAGGAAGAAAAAAAAGTAATAGAAATAATAAGGTATACAGGTAGAAAAAACTAAAACACACTAATCAATCACTGCATTACCTCGATCCCCTCCCCTAAAAAGGAAACCACATAGTTGCCTTCATTTCTCGTATGGCCCCTTTTAGAGAATATAAATACACTACATCCTTAGAAATTTGTAAAAGGACTTAGTGGCTAATGAGATGAATAAAATAAAATAAGAAAATAAATTGCAACATACCTCTCTCCTATGACTATACATGTCATCGCCCCAATATATAAGAAAATGAACACCCCATGGGTCAAATCATGTTCCTCCAAGAATGGGGGAAACAAATCCAAGTTTCAAAAGAATACTATCAAAACGTAAATTCCTATTAATTAACAAGTTATATTCTTATTATGGTATATAATAATATTAGATTTATTTTAATCATAGTTTGGGTTTTTTCAATATTTTTTTGGGATATTTTCCATAGATTTAATTTTTCTTGTTTTTGTTTACATTAGCTTGGAAATTTCACTTGTTTGGGTTATAATCGATTTAGTTTGATTATATTTGGTTCATATTAGTTTTTTTAGTTCAATTTTGTTCATGTCAGTTGTAGTCATGAACTTTAGAACCCAGTACAATAATTTCAGAATTGGGATAAGAAAAATAATTTGAAAATTTGAGAGTTGGAAACCCTTATGAATAGTCCTATAATCATTGAAATATTAATCATGTTTAAATTTTGGGATAAGCACAATAATTTGATAATTGGAGCCCATAAGAATGTATCACGAGATAAAAATTACACCATAGTAAGATATACATCAGAATGATCAACATCAAACTAACTCATGAAAATTATATTAATGAAACCATGAAGACTACGAGTGATGTCGTGATTGGAATGGGTATCTCTTACCTCATCAAGAGAAGTATCATCCAATAGATTAGAGTTTTGAAAATATTATAATGATTGTGTAATAACATCCATCGGTTGATTGTTTTCCTTGTAATCAATAAAATTTGTAAACATGTATGAAATATGATCTATCCAGAATAGATGCAATATCACTATCATTTGAGTAAAAATTCCCCATTATGAAAATTGACTATATTTTAATTTTAACCTTCTTATATTTGTGAAATTTTGAATGAATTCTAAGTTCATGTTTCAATACTTGATCCACTCAAGAAAACTAAATTACATGAGAATATAAGAAAATCATATAGTTTACACTATATGTGGACCTCAACCTCTAATCTAAGTTTATATTCATGACCTTTATTTTTTAATAAAAATTAGAATTTCTTCAGTTAGTTTTATATCATTATCCAAATTACTAAATTTCTTTATAGATTAGTTTTAACAAACTAAACTAAATCACATGGGTTTTTATGAGATTCACTGAAATGCATTTCTAATATAAAAGTAGTACAATTGAATGAAAAAAAATTCATCACACTAGGCTATAGTGATCCTGGATTCATTAAATATCAATATCCTAAGATGATTGTTGACTAGTTTGAGTAGTTAGTGAAATATTGAATTGTGATTCATGCGTACTTTAGGAAGAGAAGTACAAGTAACTGAGGATAAAATAATATCACCAACATTTGAGATAAATGAATGGTCAATCATTATAGCTTTTCTACTCTTCAGAGTATAAATAGTCTAAGTGAATTTAGAAATCAGTGTGAAGATGTAAGAAAGTGTTTTTCCATTAAAAAACCTATGAAAATTACATAGTATAAATATAAATTAATGTTCTTCCCATTGTCTTATTGGGTCTTAGAAAATAGTTAAAATAAAGAAAAAAATGCATGATAAATATGGATGAGGATTTTTAAGTTTATTCCATAGTTCCCTTTACTTTATGTAACATAGATTAACATATATAATAGAAACCAAAAGGAAATATCCACTAAAAAATATGAAAGTTAATTTATCATTGAATCATATAATAAATATTATCCTTGAAATTATTTTTTATAGGTACCCAATGTGTTTTAATAGATATATCAAAATTATTTCATGTAATAAATATATATCCCAAAATATCTATTTCAAAATAATTAATTATTCCCAAATAGTCACGGATTCTCAAAGCCAATGACTATTGACCAATGTTAATAAATAATGTTTATGAGGATGGATAATGTTTTAGAATTATTTATCCCTCAACAATTATAAACAAATAATTTGGAAGGGGATCTTACCATAATTTGGGGCTTCACTTGGTTATATTCTAGGGTATTAGACTTGTTACCTTAATCATTCCCGCCAATCTTGGTATAAAATATCAATCGAAGGATGGGAGCATTTGATCCAACATTATCCAGTGCATATTTTACAAATATTTCATCTAGATCTATACTATTTATCTTGATTAATGGATCTCTGAGAGGATATTTTAACTGGTCAAGGGTCTTTGAATAAGGTGATCACTAAGCATCTCTCATTATTAGGATGTTAAAAATATTGTTCATTACTATATTCTTCAAACCACCGATGCATGTTTTAGTTTCACTGTAATGGTTTTATGTATATTTTGTGTTCAAACACATCATTATAATGTGAATAACATATTTATGTTTTGTGAGGGTGATATTAAAAACATCAACAATATTCATTTCATTTTACATCAATATGAGTAGGTCTGAAGACAAATGGTTAACTAGGGTTACTATAACATGATCTTTAGTAATATAATATCCAACCATAAGAAATACCAAATCTCTCAATTTCTTGGAATTAATCAAGGTTTTATGAACATATACTATCTTAGAGATACACTATTTTTTTGGGAGGGTTAAGTCATCTTATTAGAAAAATATTTCAGAAATAATATTTAGTCATCTTTTTTATAAGAATGGTAAATTCCTCTCAAATGTAGGAAGACTCTTTTTGATCAACTCACTTATTATATCACAATTTACATTTTCCTTCATCATATAAATGTTGTTTAAGTCCCTATTATAGTTTTTGGAGACTAAAATAAAAAACACAATATTGACTTGATATATCCCAGAAAGGAATCCTACAAATGTTTAATGGAATTATTCTAGTAAACTGTTGATTTATCCAAATATATAGTCAATCAACATCCTCTATGGTAATTTTATAATTCATATCTAATTTGTACTACCACATTACTCCAATGTTAATGGAGATTTGTGTATACATCTATGGAATGATCAATATTAACCTTATTAACAATTTCATTAATTTGATCTGTCAAAAGTTTCATGTTCATACTTAATCCTTGTTTGATTAATATTATTATTTTTAACAAACTATTATATTTCAACATATTTTATATTTAAAAAAATCATTATGTATTCACTTAAAAAAATTATATACATTTTAAATTTTAAGTATACATATTTGATATTATTATTATATTTCATATTGACTTAATTTTTTTCGTTGTCATATAAATGTGAAGGTCCTCCATTGAAATTAATAAATAGCAACAACAATAAGTATTTAAAAAATGATAGTGTTTATCATTATAGATAACAATAAATAAGTAGTTTATAATATCAAGGTGTATTAAATGACAATACAAAAAACTATTTATTATTATATGACAGTGAATAATAGGAAACATTAAATAACGGAAGTGTATAACTGTAGACAATATTAAATTGAATTTTTTAACAATATAAATTATGACAATGACAATATATAATAATATAGAGTGTATAATAGTAGAAATAAATTATACATTCATTGAAAAAATAAAACCTTCCTGAGAGTAGAGTAGTTATGAAAAATCTGTTAGAAGATTTTCTTTTTGATAAAAGAGACCATTGATAACGCAGATAGTGAGTATATTTGAAGTAGGAATATGATAATTATTATAAAATCTATGATGAAATGGAATATTGCAGTGCATATAAAATATGAAAATGTATATAAATAAATATACAATTAAAGAATTCAAATTATAAATATTCATAATGGTAGATATTACAATGTTAATAAATAGAAATACTAAAAACATAAAAATTTCTTGGGGTTTAAGACACAAATTAGATAATCAAAGCTCCAAAACCTAATTATCTCATCATATGTATAACTTCAATGGAAAAATAGTGAAAGGGAAAAATAGTCACATGGGATTAATGAGGGTCTTGTAGACTTTTTAAAATCACTTAATGTGGAAACCATTCCATTAAAAACATAACAATCAAGATTTTGAACTACTTTACCAAATTGATTAAATAATTTAAAATTTTATTTCAAATATATCTTAAAATCCAACCATGTCAAAATATATTGAAATTTATTTTAAAATCCCCATGATTATCAAAAAACAATTGGTATGAACATTTATCCCAAAACCTTCTTGGGTTAAAACATCACCCTTTTATTTAATCCTTGACCTAAATGGGGTCAAACCATTTGAAACCCTTACATTTCATTAAAAATATTTTGTGAAATCTTTTTACAAATGATGTAATTTCATGTATAAAATTAAATACCAAGGGAAAAATTATGAAATAACTTTTAAATCCTAAACATATTTTTATATTTTAAATACTTTTTTCAAAGGCTGTTTGAGCAATCTCATAAACGCACTGTGTGACCGGTTACACAAAATAAAATTTAGACTAGCCCTTAAAATAGTAAATCCTTTCTGTTTAAAATAAATCTATTAGAAATAAAACTTTTTACCATGTAAATATAATAAACATAATTAAAACCATAATTTAATAATTAAATCATAGTATCAAGACACTAAAGAATCAATGGTTCCAAATTAATTATTTCGGCATGGGAAAACCTACATCGAATCAATAACAAATGATACCACATGAATCACCTCTAATAGTGGATGTCCAAAAAACCAATAAGAAGCTATGGTGAACCCTAAACACCAATGAAACCACAACATCTGTTCAACCCCTTGAACACGGGTTTGACGAAACAAAAAAATGAAAACATAGAAATAGAAAACTGCAAGGAAATAGGGAAAAAGGAACCAAAACATGGTTATCAAACCATAAACCATGAAGATCACAACACATACCAGTAACCAAACCTTAGTGATCCAACCATAAACCATTTAAAAAAACAATCATTTTATATTTCATTAAATAAAAAATCACATTGAATCAAATTCCATGGACATAACCATTTTTAGTTAAAACAACCATTTCAGAACAAAATATGAAAACAAAAAACAAGTGCCTTAAATTTAAAATGGTTTCCAAAAAAATATTTTTTAAAAAAGAAAAATTAATCAGGCCACACACAGGTGAAATGAATACTAATAGGAAGGTACCACGAATCCTGAGGTAAATAATGACTGTAAATAACATAAGTCTACCACAATAGTATAATTATGTGGAAAATATAATCAACCATGAGTTAATAATCCCTTATTCAATCCACAAGTCATGGAGCACGTGTCATGGGATCTAACTTCGACCTTGATTTTAGATGATTTAGAATTTTCTGAACCAATGTAGGAATAATTATTGGTCTATGTTTTTTCTAATAAATTCAAGCCACTCGCATATCCGAAAACAACGTCATTGAGATAAACCCCACTATATACAATCTCATTCTAGAGGATACAATAGAGGCCTCCATATGAACTAGTGTACCATAAATATAGAAATACAATACCAAAAATGTGTTGGTTATTAAACGAGAAATTGAAGATCGAGGAACAGAGAACAAAAAATTACTCACCCTATCCTCTAACACCCCTCATAGAAATAACCCTTTCCAACATCACACATCTATGTCATATAAATAATATATCCACAACCATGATAATCAATAAGGGGAAATAAATGAGGTCCCCCATGAAATCAAAAATCTAACCCACAAAGGGCCAAATAGCTATTTCTAAATAGAAACATTATTTACACCCTTTTTTAAACAAGTGTTTACCTATTTAAACACCAAAATAGGATAAAATCATTTAATTTATATAGGAAATTCCTTTTAAATTCATATATTTATTTTTTCAAGGTCTTAAGAATGGATAAATATTTATTTTAAATAGACATTTGAGATTCATAAATGATCTTCTCTATGTCATGACATGAATTTCAACAAACAATTTAAAAACACCACATACTATCACAAAAAAGAATAATTTTATCTATAATGAATTTATAAAACTCAACCACTCATTGAATAAAAAACGATGCGATTTCAATGAAACATAGAATTAAAAAGTGAATATTGAACTGACACATCCAAAACATTTTTCCTTTATTAGTGAGGACCTAAATGTGGAATAAGGTGGTATCCATGGTCTATGAACCTAAATATCCTCAATATTAGGTCCACTATAAAACCTATAATATCAAAAAAATACTTGTAGATTTTGTAGAAGAAGTCAGAAACAAGAGAAAAGAGTGCTATATATAGAAAATATTATATTAATAGAGAATAACTTTTGTAATTCAAGATCAAAAAAAGAATAGATTAACTTTTAGAATTAATTGGGTGGACAAAAGCATAATCTTCCAAAGCTAGAATGGAATAATTGGAAGGAATTAGAGCATCAAGGTTGGGTTCTAGAATTTAGTTGGATGAGCGCAATGGATGCTACAGGAATTTGGGGGAAAGAGTGTTTTCAGGGGAGAGAAGAGTGTTCACACTAGGGATGTCTGTGATGGATAATTGGGGAGATGGTTTGTGCGGGAGATGAGGGTTTTGGGGGGGGGGATAGTTTTTAGTGGGGGTATGTGGGGATGTGCTTTATGGAAATGAAAATCATGGAAGGGTATACTTATGGGTTGTTAAAACCCATAGGGATAGAATTACGTAAAACATCTATCACGATTTTTTTAAACTGTTTGTATAGTTGTGTGGGTATTGACCCATTTTCTCAAAGCTCTATAATAAAAACACCCCGGATAGGCTACTCATAGGAAAAAATTTATTTGAAATGAAGAGAAACTGAGGAGTGGTGTTTCATCAAAAGGAACCAAGGGGTGTATGGTGTTTGTGGGTACCCACATGACTTGTGGTCCCACTCCATCATCTGGTTGTGTCCCTATAAGTACATGTATTACTAAATTGGTATGGATACATGGCCTATAGGGGATATACATGGCATTCCCATGACACTCAGGGTCATGCCCATGTGCTTTTCCAGGCCCGTTTATCGAATTCGTGTCCATGTACATTGCTACATGGGGTACCTAGTCTTGCTAATGCCTCTGTAATCCCAGAGTACAAGCTGAGTCTACCAGAGCGAGGTCACCTGGCATGTGGGGGGTCCCACATGGCGTTTGATAATTATAATATTCTGAAACCCTAGCTTCTACAACCAAGTCCTGACATGCCATGTGTTCTTCATACTACACAATGTGTAGTCCGGATTTTTATACAAAATCGTATACTCTCTCAATGAGCCAGATAAATTTTTTTTCCTTCTACTCAAACTTAATAGTCTCTTGAACTAGGTGGGTCTAGTATCTATTATTCAATTCCAACCATTTGGTGCACTAAAATTGATTCTTTCGACCCATGGGGGATCTATTGTATGCATAAAACATCTCAGATCATTCCACCGATGATGATTTGATCTCCCATCCTCAAAATGTTCATCCATGTCCTACCGATGAAGATTGCGAAGTAATTGGGGAGAATAGAACCAAAATAAAAATTTAATCGATATTTGGAAAGCATTCTTGTCCAATGATCAATAAATAGGGTAGCTAGGGTTAGAAAACAATTGAGTAATCAATTAAATTGATACATATAGGAATACCAAGGTCCATTAATTGGTGATGATAAAAAATGGGAAGATTTATCTCAATAAATTTAATAAAAAATGGAATAAACAGAAAATATATGAGACATACATGGATATTAGATCATTCTTCATCGAATAATGTGATCACCAATGATTTAAAGAAGGTGTGTCCTTAGTTTCATCCCCATCTTCGCTGATCTAGAGTTTCATCATCGTCAGATCCAATTCACCAACAGAAGGAGAGGAGGGAGAATCTCTCTATGATTCTAGAATTACGAGGATAACCCTAAGATACTTTCCAATAAAATATATTTACAGGAAGATATTTGAGGTTAATTTAATTAAATAATTTATTTAATTAAGGAATTTATCTATTTAATGAACAAACAATGGGAAAGATATTTGAACAACCAATACTAACCAATTTGACATCACTACTAGGGTAAAAAACACATTTGATACTAATCCTTGGTTTTAAAATTTATGATTAAATTTTTTTTAAGAGTTATTTCATTTTATTTAAGATACTGTATGAGCGCAATAAAAAATATTTTTAAATTTTTTAAAAAATTAATTTCAGGCTAACCGGTCCCCAGAATGAAACAACATCTTAGAGCCTGACTCTAGAAATATATGTAGTAAAATCTCAATGCCTTATAAGTAAAAAATAAAGTCTGTATATTTTTATGTCTCTGATGATTTCTTGATGACCTATCCAAACATAGTAACAACATTTATTCTGTGGTTTCCACTTAGGATTCTCAAGAAACATGTATCATTTGGAATCTAGATACTCATCCCGACATTGCTAAGAAGCATATTTCATATGTAATATAGGCACCCATGTAGACATTTACGCATGTCATATATCACATGTAATATAGATTCTCATATTGGTTTTACCGTGAATTATATATCATGTTGAATCCAAGGACCTAATCTTAACATTCCTAACTCATATATTGTACAAAATCTAATGATCTCATTAAAAAATTCCCATTTATTTATCACCATATATGATATGGAATCCTAGGATATTATAACAGAATTACATTGTATGCATAATCACTTTTATCATCTCTTCTATTTTCATAATTCAATACATAACAATTTATTCAATTTTAGTATCATTTGGACCAAGTCCAAAATCAAGGCATCTCCCATTATTATCTAGTTGAAAGAAAACTTTTTTAGTACTTAAACAACAAGGGATATTAAGAATCCCTTTCATGTATTTCATTTATCATGGTGTATAGAAATATACTCATTTAAATTTTTTACATTGGTTATACTTTTAAAGTATTATCAAAGGGTCCTTGCGAAATTCCTAAGAACCATTATAATTTTTTCCAAGGACTACTCTCAAGTCCCTGAGACCTCTCAGACCCACATTTAATATAAGACCAAAATGACAAAAACCATGGTCACCCTAAATGGTGTCAAAATTTAAAATTTGAAGGTAATAATAGTTTATTCGTGATCTTTAAAGTGTTCAAGCCTTAATTTATAGGAAAACTGTACTTAAATTTGACTCCAGGATGAACACATAGAAAATTGGGGTGAGGGAATATATGTTATATACAATAAAATGATGAAACATTATGGAATAGATCAAATATAACATTCCTACGGTTAGTAGAGTTCTACATACTGAGTATAATCCTTAATTTTGAGTTGAAATAAGATAATATTAGATAAAAGAAAAAAGACATGAAAATTGGGTTTATTATCCTCAAATGATTATAAATCATATTGTATAAAACAAAATGAAGAAATGAAGGAAAATGATTTATAGTTTTACCTAGAGTATTAAATCACCTAAAAAAAGATACACAAATTTTAGATAAAGGGGATCCCCCATGAATGAAAAATAGTAGAGTCAGAGCATATTTGTGGGTTGTGTTATTGTAAGGGGAATAAAATTTTGTTATGTTTAAGGGGTGTAAAAAGTGGGAAATTCCAAAACTACCCCATTATAAATCCTATAAATATACCACCAACTATCTAGTGGAATCCCAACAGGTTAGCAAGTAAACATGAAAACAACCAACTAGCCAATGGATCCAAACTGAGTAGTTGGTGGAACTGCATCCTCTAGGCCACAAACTGTTTCCTCCTCTGGAACCTCCCAATCAAGCCTGAGACCACATGAAACCCCTCAGTCAATTCATTAATAAAATACTTGATGTGTTTCATCAATAATATAAGTGGTACATACATTAATTAAGGAGTGGGGTTATATAGTCTCCTCACTATTATGTAGTTCATCATTGACCTACACTATTGAATTCCACAACATAGTAAAAAATTGCGACCATTGAACCTATATTTATGATTCCAACTCCCATATTCCCCCCTAAACAAACCCATTTTTTCATAGAACATGCACCAAAGGAATATAATTTCCAAATATCCTCTTCCCATTATAATCTATACTGCTAACTAGATTTCGCTCAGTAGAAAAATAAGTCCCGACAACAATGTAATAAACACTAATAACATGAGATAAATCAGGAAAATACTATATGAGCTAAGATACATGAAACATGTTATGCATGTAAATGAGTTTTTATGAAAGTTAAAATCATTATGACACTAGGGTGAACCTCTCTAAAATGTCAAAAACCTCATAAACATGTGTTCTAACATCCCTTTACCTCATAAATGATGCTTTCCCAATATAAGTGACACACAAAATAAAACCTTGTCTATTATGTCATATTGAAGAGGATGTCTTTGTCCATCCACATAAGGTTTCCACCTGCTCTACAAATACACTATTTTATTAAAAATTAACTAGGTATGATATTCTATCCAATGAATTTACATGTCCTAATCACCACATCATCACCCACACTTATCCATCACATAGGTAAATGGAATGAACTCCAATAAAAATCCCCATTAGGAACCACCTAAATTGTATCTCAATGGAATTAATTATTGGAGATTTCTACAAAAGATATATTATTTTTAAAAATTATTATAAAATCATGGAAACTTACCCTTAACATTCCCTCAAGATTCTAAATAATTCATTACATCTTCCTGTTAATATAGGGATGGTTGGCAGTTCTAAGAAGCACACGTATACCTAGTACTATTTGTAACCCCTATTAGAATTGAGATAAGAAGTGAGAGTATCTATATGAGACAATGTTGTTATGAACCCAATGCATCCACACAATATCATGAATATAAAGCTTCCCTAGATCATCTGTTGAGAAGGTATCTTAGATATGAAAGGAATGAAAATATTTAATCAAATGATCTACTTTTACTATTTCAGTGTTATTAACCCAAGGTATCCCCCACAACCTAACTAGAAATACAATAGTAACATCATTCCACATCCACTATGGAATGGGAAATGACTAAAAATGACTAATAGGTCACTGGTTCTCTTCCATCACTTATTTATAGGTAGAGAACATTGTAACATAACCCACTATCTCCATCTTAATTGTTAGCAACCAATACATTCAACATAAATCCTGGATCATTTTGGATATCCTTGGGTATACCAACCATTTTTGACCATGATAACCCTCATTAACTATTCATGTATGACCATGTGACCCAAGAAATTCCCATGAATAAAAAGAATATTATCCTCATCAATAAACCAGATGGATGGATGTTTCCCACCATAAATACTATCCCTCAGATCCTTTAAATACAAATTAGATAATTTCCATCCCAAATCTAATTAGGATTTGAAGGTATATCATATAGTGTTGTGAGGTATTCTTACCCTTGATACACCAAATCATCTGAATTAATTTTGGTGAAGAGTTCCATCAATCACCATTCATAGTCAAATTCTCAAAAAACCTAATCCTGAGTCATACTTCTTAAATCATTTTTCAATATCTAAGGGCATAGAAAAACCAAAAATAAAAATATTACATTTATTTAACCAACCTTTTTTTATCGAAGGTTCAAATTCCACTATGATAATATATATTTCAGGATTTATTGATGCCGAAATTTGGATAAGGTCCTCATCGGTAGGATAAAAGAGCAAAGAATTAATTCAGGAGGGAAGGATAAGATTCCGGGACCCAGGAAGCAGGAGGGCGCAAGATTCCGGGTAGGCACACATGAGGCCCTCTGACTTGAAAAATCTTGTACGCCCAATGCATCGTCAAGGGAATGCTTCCATAGAAACCCCTCCATAGCTTCCAAAGGCACCTACGTGCAAGGGCGCCTGAGAGCGTGCAACCAGCCTCAACGCGCACATTTTGCGCACAAAAATGCGACGTCAAGTGATCCATTGTGTGCAACCTCCATTTGCGTGTTCATTGTGACGTCAATTGATTCTTTGCACGCAACGTGTAACACCCCGAGATTTTATGAGAAGTGTTATTTTTAATTTATTTGATGTCTTGTGTTGTATGCTAAACCATGATTATCTTGCGCTATACGCAACACCGTATTAGCTTATAGTATACGCAACACCATTCTTGGATCGTGTTACACAAAATTTCAAGTTTGTTTGATAGAAGTTATTCTACGCAACATTGAGTGTGTATATATATATATATATTTAATGTATAATGAAATATGTTTGGATTATATTATACACAACAACAAAGGAATATTTCCCTACACGCAACCCTTACATGGCTTTCATTACAGGCAATCACGACCTTCCTCGATAGCGTGTGTTGTACGCAATACCGAGTTTAACTAAGCAATTATATGTTATTAAAATATTATAATAACTAGCAGTTAGGAATAGTAATATACACTTTTTAAAATTTTATAAATTTTATCTTTCAAAATGGACTTCATTTTTGGATTCGGAATATCAAAATTAGCCAATGGTGAATTTTTGGTATTTTTCTAAAAACATTCAATTTTTCATGAATAGTGATAACACTAGGTTACAATTTAAAAACTGACTTTTTATTTAAATAAGTATTTATTTTATTTAAATTTATTTTAGGTAAAAAATGATACATAATACCTATATGAGTTCAATGTAATTCATTGGAGTCATTTTATAATAATTTTAGATATGTAATAATTTTATTGAACTTTTCCTTATCTTTTACTCATCACGTAGGAGAATTTGAAAATTTACATAAAACGTAATTTTACAACTTCTGTGAGTTGAATTAAAAAAATCCTAGAGACACGGTTAATATGAAGGAGTAAAATGTGGTTCAATAAGATAAAAATAATTTTTGGTGAAGAGTAACTTTTTACTTTTATTTACCACGGTTAAAAGTAAATAGGGTAATTAAAGGTAAAATATGATATTATTATTACCCTAACACATATTCTAATTCTATTGGATAAGTTTAATTCGACCAAAAACAACCTTAGGAATAAAATATTAACCTTTAGTTCCACTTGGATTAGATTAGGACACTTATTATTATTTTATTTAAAGAAGAGTTAAAAGAGTTAAAATCAAAGCTTAATAACTAAAACATTTTTATTATATGGTTATACATACGATAAATTTGAATATAAATATTATTATAAAGATAAAAATATTTTCTAAATAATGGTTTTTTATGTATAATTTTTAGACATTAAATAATTTAATTTATTTATGACACAATGATGATGCAGTAATTACCTTATTAATGAAGTATTAACATAATTTATGTTATAAATACCCCACTAAATGTAATTTGAGACTTTTTATGAATTAAAATAATTTTATAGGTTAATATGACATTTTATTATTGATTTAAATAACTTTTTTCGAACTTATCATGCTGTTATGATTTTCACAAAAATCAATAACCAAATAGTGTCAAAATTGACATAAAATAATTTTTTATAAAATATTATATTATTAATTGATATTCTATTCCTAAAAATATAAAGTTTGGAAAAATGACTTATATAAGGTCATATATATTAATAATTAACCACTTTTGGTTCGTTTTTCTTGTTATAGTAAGTTTATTAACCATATAGTGTAAGAAAACAAGAAGACATGGTAAAAGTTAAATTATTTAACTTAGAGTTAAATCCAACTGATAAGGTTAAAATAGTAACCTAAACTTGTATAAAAGCTATTGGTTGAGATTCTTTAGACCCCTACCCACTTTATCTTTAAAATAAACCAATTTAGAACTATTATAAACCGAATATGACTTTATTATAAAATAATATTTTAAGTTTTTCCTAAGGTTCCCCTCTTCTCCCTTATAAAAGGGCACCACCTCCCTCTTCTCTTTACACAATTTTTAGCTTTCAATCTCGGCCACCCACTGAACATTTCCTTTATAAACTTCCCTAGAAACATTATATAGGTTTTGGTCTTCTCAAAAGACCAACTCTAGTGTCTTAAGAGGAAGCTTAAAAGAGGTGCGTCGAAGAAGAGGTAATCTCTTCTACTGATTCTTTCAAGTTTTATTTCTTCTTCAAAATATTCTTATTTAGTTTTTTAATTATAAATTAATAACATAAGTATCAATAATATACTGATATTTTATTATAAATATGAAATAATACCATTTCACCTTCTATCCATCCTATGGAAAATGAAATCACCGCGCGTGTGTACATACGGAATACCGTCTCCACACCGTGGAGTAATCAGTTTTCCACCACCACCTTACTTGGATGGGTATAATGGTGTAAAGAATAACTATATATATTTATTATAATTTCATTATGATTCTGAGATATTATGTCATCCACTCCATTTCAATTCAATAATTATTGGAACGATATCATCGCTCGTGCGTACATACGGATTACCGTCTCCACGACGCGATGAGATTCATTCTCCATGTTAACCATTCAAGAATGATTATAAAGTATATATAATGAATAATAATGAAATATATGATATAATGAAGATACTGGATTTATGTATATATATATGTCATCTACTTACTTCCATTCAAGTCAATAAGGAAAGGAAAACAACATTCATGCGTACGTACGACCTACCGTCTCCATGAACGGTGTATTTCATTTCAATCATCTATCTATAATATATATATACTGAATATATGTCATATATATATCATGATTTACATTCTAGAAGTAAGTAAATCCTGATATAAGTAATAATAATATCAAGAACAACAAGTCCAAACACGTTCGATAAATAAAACAAATTTACCCAAAACGCTGCTTTAGCATGGAAATTACAAATGAACGGGTAATATAAAGTCCTAAGTGAACCATATATGATATCATAACAATGAATATGATTCTTTAATAAGTAAATTACATTATTTAAATCATTATACAGGAGGTTTGGATATGTAGGAAGCATATCGGACATATGGTCAGGGATAATTATTCCAATCTCATTCTTATCCGATATTGTTTATTCATAAGTATTTACTGGGGTTTTGTTTTTCATCCTTGTATATAAAAATGCTTTTAATAATGTGTTTAATATTCTTCCATGTATGTTTAACTTCATGTTTTCCCCTCTTTGACTTTTACTTTGTGTTATGGAAGGAATCTTTTTTTTGTTCACCATATGTGGTAATTTTTTACTTTTCTGTTAAAAGTATGAGGAGAATGTTTTTTAACCTATACGACATGAACATATTTTTACGGTTTTATAACGCCTTATTTTCATGAAGTTTACTCTACATTATTTCATGATTATTTTCAATAAAATCCTTTTCTTTTAAAATTGCGTGGAATTTTGTGAAAAGAAAATGATTTTTAAGAAGAAAGGATATTTTCCTTAGGAATTCTTTTCAAGTGTTTTATCAACACCATTTTGCATATAAGATGAAATTATTTCATATGTGTATGTTTAAAGTATAATATCTTTATGATTTACATGGTCTCACTTTTCTTATGATGAAATGATATTCATTTGTTTTATATGGATTATGTTATGATGAGATGATGTTTATGAAACCCATTTTATTCTTTGGGTTATGATGAATGATTTATATTTATGTTGTGGCATAGGTAAAAATGATTTCATTATGAGATGGGTGGGACCTATATCTACCTCCAATGCATTGGGTAAATATTTATATCTCATGATATAGACATGGTTGGAATGGTAAGTTAATATGGTTCAGTGATACATGACTGGAACAAGGAGTGAACTCGATTCATAAAGGGACTTTGTCCACTAAGATGGTCTTGGTAGCAATGCCTTGGCTACTATGGAAATCATATCATGTGCTTATTGGTTTTACACAATTACATGGTTTATTCCCATGCTATGTTATCATGATTGATGTTCTATTATGATATAAGCCTTACATATTTCCAAGATTTATGTCTTTGCTCAAGATTTTGATGTTTAGAATTTATGTTCATGTTTTTTTTTTGCATTCAAATGTTTATATATTGTTTTATGTTCTCTATGATTAACCTTATTGAGCATTTGAGCTCTTCATTTTTTTGTTTTCTTTTCCCCAGGATATAAAGAAAGGTTTTTGGTAAGAAAACAAAAGGGGAAGATCTTTATGGGAGATGTTGAAGGTCTTTCACCTTGATTAGAAGATTATTTTTCCTTGTTTCCAAAGACACTATACTATTACGGTCCTTGTGTGTTTGTTTTTGTTATGTATTAAGTATTTCGAAAAATTAATGTAATTTCCATGTACGTCATGCTTTGTGTCTCTACACAATGCCCCTTTTGTGCTCCCAAAGTGACATCAACCAATCATTTACACCCATCACCTCTTTGCGCACCACCCCTAAGGACTTTAGCTATAAAACGAAGTATACCCTCCCCCTTAGGGGATGGTAATAGAAGAAAAACTGATGCTTTGTAGCACGAAAGACACCTCTTCCATGACCACACAAAAAACGCCATGGCCTACAGGTATTGGATCTTGCACGACAGGACCCCCAAGGGTCCTCCTTTGGGTGGTCCCTCTCGGGCATGATCCTCATCCATTTGGTTTTACACCAAGTAATTTTCCCCCAAAGGATCTATATTGAACACAAGTTTCCCCCTAAATCAGACCTATTTTTCATGTAACCATTCCATTCTGTGTGAAACCTATCATTTTGTGCACACCCATCCAGTTTACGTGCAACCGTTCCATCTTGCACGCAACCTCTCATCTTCCGCACAACCCTTCTGATGCGCTCCAAGTGTCGTTCTTACATTAAAGAACCTTGTCCAAGCCCCTATTAAGTGCAACACACCTTTTTCATGCACCCTATTCCTTTGTGACCCTCCAGGTTTGCATGAAGTGATTTCAAAGTCCCTAGGGTAGTTCTTCCCGTTACGTTGCTTCGCCTCATTCTTCTTCACTTAGGCACACTAAAAACTATTGCTTCTTTGAATAGCCACCCTAATGTGGTCCCCTCAATAGATCATTCCATAACACCCCCTCAACATGACATTTCTGATACCTTCCCTTCCCAAAGGGTGGGTGGGTATCATTCATTAAGTCATAGGGGTGCATAGAGAACCCACCTCATCCAAGCTGCATGACGTTAAACTTCCATGTACCATCATCCTCAGCACATGACGTTAACCTGTAGCCTTTCCCCATGTATTATACTTAGTTTTCCGCGTCTTGGACATTCTCTATGCCCACTGGTCTCCATGGGAGTGAAATCACTCCTCACATGAAATAAGATCATCTATTGGTGCAGTGTACATCCGTGGGGAAGGGAAACCATCTTGGTGTAATCCCCTAGCCTTCCTTGTTAGAGGTAGCATCCCTGGTCATGTTATCTTCTTACTTTCCAAAGACTAAGATGTGAGAGGGGTAGAGGGGGCTATGTTACCAAATCCCTCTCCCATTGGGCTTTGTCACAACTGGGCCTCCACCATGGCGTAAGTCCCAATCTCTATCTCCGTGGGCTTCTAACCACGTGAAATCCTTTTCTTCCTCTTTACGTTGCGGAACACACATAAGTCTATATTTCCATTTCTGGTTGCTAACCAGGTGTAATACCAACTCCACTTCCCATGGATTCACCTTTCGTGCCGTGATCATTTGGTCCTCGCTGCCTCTTGTTTCTCACACTGAGCATGAATCAGATGGGCTAAGAGTAAGCATCGACCATGACAA
Organism: Viscum album; assembly: GCA_963277665.1. Classification (NCBI taxonomy): domain Eukaryota; kingdom Viridiplantae; phylum Streptophyta; class Magnoliopsida; order Santalales; family Viscaceae; genus Viscum; species Viscum album. The sequence continues at coordinate 100,465,828 of OY728153.1, read as the reverse complement.
CCTCTCTGGGAAGCCTAGAGTGTAATCCCCACAGAACCCTTAGGAACTAAGTGTTCTTTGATCCTTGCCATGTCAAGGTACGTAGGAAGCCTCCTCATTGTTCAAATCCAACACCCATTGGTCCCAACCATCTTCACATCATTTCACTAAACCCTTCTGAACTATGTGGTCTATGATCCATTCCAAGGAAAGGTATGTAGGAAGCCTCCCTAAGGTTCAAGCCCAACACCCATTGGTCCTGACCATCTTCACGTCGGATACCACTCCTTCTGAACTATGTGGTCTTTGATCATTTTCAAGGCACGATATGCATGAAGCATCCATGAGGTTCAAGACCTACACCCATTGGTCTCGACCATCTTCACATAGTTTCACCAACCCCTTCTGAACTACATCGACTTTGATGCTTTCCATGGTAAGGTACGTAGGAAGCCTCCCCAAGGATCATGCTCAAAAACCACTAGTTCCAACCCCCTTCATGTTGGACCACCTTCATCCCACGTGATGTTAAACTGAATGCCCCCCTTTTCATCCAGCTTGACGTTAAACTGCATCCACCATCCCGAACTAGGTGGGATTTCAACCTTGTCTCCTAGACACGGATCGTAGGAACCCTCCCTGAGGTTCCACCCCATCTGGAAGCATGTCATTGTTCCCCTATTCAGTGGTAAGCTATTGTGCCTCCATACAGAATTATGCCATTTGGCCCTCATACATCGGTAAGCAATTGCACCCTCATCCAACGATAAGCCATTCTGAACCCCATTTAGTGGTAAGATGTTGTCAAACCAAACCCAGTGGTAAGCCATTGTCTTCCCTTCTATTGGGACCCATATCATTGGTTTGTCCCAGTGGCGTAAGACCAACCTCATGCTACTAACCATGCATAAGCCCTAGCATATCATTGGGTCCCTGTCCTCTGTGCACACACCAATTTTATACCCCCATCCTGAATAATGTGGACATTGATTACCTACCACAGAGATACATAGGATGTCTCCTCAAGGCTCAATACCATCATCACTGTCTCCCATGAGTCGAAATCATCTCATTTTACATCCTCATCACTTAACCATCAATTATCCATCTTGATTCATACCCGGGCTGCCACATCCCAGTGAGATCATGAAAATTCACCTCTTCACTTCCCCTAGTAGTAACTGGGTTGCTAACTATGTTTTATCCCTGACATCAGTGTTCCCACCAGTGGTTTCACCTATATGATCCAATCTAGTTAGTGTTCCAATCAGTCTGATCCAACTGCGCTGGACGTTAAACTTGCGGCATACCCTGTGTTAAACATGGGAAGATGAGGAAAGCCTCAGATACATGCCAATGGAATATAATTCCCCACATTCGATGTGGGATAACTTGGGCTTCTGTGCCCTCGAAAAGCCCTATTATAAGGGGAAGAAACCCAGACATGCTAGTGTTCCAACATCCCTACATTCCAGTGATGTCCAATGCGACTACTCCCCCGACCGATGGTTGCTGCCCTGACCAGACCACATGCAATGTCCTGACAGAAGCAGTGTAATTAACTGTAGTCCATGAAGACATGGCACTAGAAAGAGTCTTACGAACAACGTTTTAGTCTATAAGGGAGACCCGGACTAGGTGATGAGTTCTGCGGAGGAATCCACATAAGGAAGAACCGAAATCCCATCACCTCGTTTCGATCAAGGAGAAAATGTCCCCGAATAAGAGATGGGTGCCGCCCGCCTTTGGAAAGCAGAATTGTAGGGCAACAGTAGCGCGTCCTCATCCTCCTCAAGTGGACAGATGTGTGCGCTCTGGTGAAAGCATAAAAAATATAAATGGTGATCCTAACTTGAAGTTATTCACCTTAATGTGGTGATTAGTAGTGTTCAAGTCATAAGTGGATTAGCATGTCACTGGATCCAGTTTTCCAGCACTGGGTCCTGCCAAGAAAATAGTGGGCATGGCGTGAAACTCACCAGATGTTGGGGAAGTCAAAATGTTGGACATCCCGGAATGTGATGTCGTCTGCATGGATCCTTCTTACTATCCATGGGAGATGTAATTGCACTGGGGCACTTGAAGTTGGTTTCTTTATTATAGTACTAATGGTTTACTCTCCTTATTTTCAAGAACTAAGATGCTGCACTAGGAATCCGATCTCCACCCTCTCACCGACGTTGGGGTAGGGGCAATGAAAATGATACAATATCACATGGATCAACCACCTCTTTGATGGATTCCACACCCACAGCTGTTGGGCGCCCATGCCCCATCTCCCCTTCGGAATTCTTACAATGTAGAATGATAAGTGAGATCATACGCTGATCCGAGGAGGATGGGATTATCTCGACTCAGGATATGGCCTGCCTTGATTTAGAGGCATCTATGCCTCATTGCCACCGCTGCCCCCAAGGGTCATATAGGGATTCATTGCTCCCCACCCCAACGTAAATGTTTTTTGGGATCCTCTACCCAGAACATCTTGACAACTCCCTCCCCTTTGCCGATGAGGTGGGGGTGTCCGGGCCAGCCCGACCAGGATCCCATTTTAGGGGGCCCTAAGGAGGGCCACCACTAGGCCAGGCCAGGCCCAACACCTAGTCCCATGGGCTGAAAAGAATGTATGATGTGTAACTACACCACTGGCCCCTGTCTAGATGACCTGACGCCAGTGTCAAGCGTAGGTCGAGAAGGACACACACCAAGGGTCGTTGACATTAGCAACTATTGTGGACCAGGCCACCCCAGACTTGTATCATCAGCCTCCTATGCACACTGAGTAGGGTAACTTATATGACCATCCTGGTTCAAGGTCCGAACTACCCCTCGGGCGTGTTGGGTCGACTCTCATGGCCACTGGCGCTGGGAGCACCCGCTGGAGACCGACATGTATCAACGACACCCAATACGGAGGTCATCCCCATACCACCACCATGGAGAATGTGGGTCCTCCCCACTTCCAAGCTCAGCATAGAGGTCCGCCCTATGCTATCTTCAATATGAATGAGGGTCCTCCCCATGACAGTGACACCTAATACGAAGCCTCTTACACTCTTATTACATCGGGTATGGGGTTATTCCTCATGCCAAGGACCGCCAATATAGAGATTTTATGCATCCGGTCAATCTCTAGTATGAGGGGCATCCCCATGTCCTTGAAGAAGCTTGTGAAGGTCAACCTCACATAAGCAATCAGAGGAGTGAAGATCTAATTCGCTTCACCAACACCCAACATGGAGGTACAACCCATCTTCAACTTGACAAGTACGAGGACCTTCCTCGCACTGATACTGCTAGAGGAAGCAAGCATGGAGGTCCAACCTGTGATCCTATCATCTCTAGAGGAGGTCCTATCTGCTCCATCATTTCCCTCGAAGATTCCCTCTACACATCAGTCCGTGGGAACGGTGGTCATCCCTGTGTTCCCTTTGATATCTTTCCTGGTGCTCTTTGTACCCCAACTCACTCAAGCAGAAATCCTCCCCACCCTAGCACCAGTATGGCCGAAGGACCTCCTTCTGCCAAAATTATACACTATCTTGAAGAATCATCCCGGGGTAGGTGGACGTGTTTTTTTTTTCTGTAAAAAAGAATTATTATAAGATTCAGACTGAGATCAAACTAGTATGCTTCTTATATTCTGAGGTGGAATATGATTCAGCGATTGAACCCTCACCTAGATCCTCTGTATTGAGGGTGGGGGTAGGAACAAGGTTCATTATCCTCATACTTTCTAGAATGTGAGGTCCATCATATTCCCTCCTCCGTTATCAGGTATATATAGGAGGACAATGATTTGGAATCTCCACTGGTGACGGTCGTGAAATCTTTACAATCATTGCCAGAAGCACTCTCTACCTCGACTGGAGATCTTAGAGAGCTATTCTGGGGATCAATGGTGGATGACCAATAGTGTCATCCATCACTAGTATCCATAGTCCCTGCACCAGAAACTAATTTCACCAACCCATATTTCCACGATGTGGTGGTTATGTCATTAGAATCTTCATAGGATAGCCCAAGATGCGGAAACATTTCATCTCACTCGCTGTATTATCCACCGACTAGCCTACCATATCAGCGGTCTTCATCAGTACTAATACCAGTTTCCCAGCCACCTCCAATAGATTAGTGGGGCAATGAGGGGCCAGAACCTGAATCTGGACCAAGGATCTTATGGGATATTTTTCATGGAGGACTATTTCCTAGAGATTTCTTGGCCAATTACTGTGCCAAATTATAGGGCACTAGAAGTACTCACCCAGGAGGAAGTTGGATGCTTTCACCAGACCCTCTGGGTGACTCATTTCCACCTTCGACATTGACAACTGGCCTACCCCAAGTGTCAAGAGAATTTTGAAGATATTATCCAACAATTTCGTTTGGTCGATTTGGCCGCACTCCCCATGCCCTAGTGCCCTGAGTCACTAGGGTACCATAAGACCCTCCAACAACGATGTGTTCATAGCTTTAAAGTGATCTACAGGATAATCAAGGAGGCTTATCCCCATGGGAAAATCTATGGCTTGGGGAAGTATGCGGCCCTCCATTTCAATTCCATCTGGCATTTGCCCGATTTTCTAGGTGACATAGAGGATATGCCTCCAGGAAGGGTCGTAGTTAACATGGATGACCTATCAGAGGGAGAGAACGAGTTTATGATCCTTGATGGGGACTTACCCCCTAAGGGAGTGCCACAATTATTGGATCCATCGGGAAGGGTCACATGCTAGAAAAGAAACCTATTGGGTCTTCGCGTGCCCACTGATGCCCAAGTCCTTAGCTAGAATTCTAAAAAGGGAAAGGAACACCACAAAGAATTGACCATCCTACCCAAATAGACAGGGTTGATGCTTGAACTTACAGAAAGAGGGTGCAGTATGTGACTCCAAATCCCCATGAAGGGTGTGACATTCCTCAGAACCCAACTCAGGTTCACCCATCTGCCCCACAGGTCATTACACAAGCCGCTCCATGAGCTGTTGGGCCTACTTATCATGTTGAAGAACCCACCATTGTAATGGTGGTCATGGACCCCAATCAAGATATAAAACCTCACTCAGATGATCCAATAGCGGTACTCATCGCCTGCCTTCAAGCATTAGAGACTCGATAGGTGGAACTCCCTCCTGATGGCAAACCGTATACGGAATGGGTTGATGATATGCCAGCACCCCCAGGTTTCGGAAATCCCACCTTTTCTCCCTTCAAAGGGGAAAGGGTCCCACTAGAGTAGATGTCCCACATTATCTCAATGTGTGGGCCCATGTTAGAACCCCATAGTAGTAGGAAGCATCCAATATCCTATGTTTCATACAGACAGTAGAGGGGCCAATGTTTTTCTAGAACATCCAACTCCCCATCAGATCAGTTGCCAGCTCGGAGGAACACTGCATGAAATTTCTCTACCAGTTCAGTTCCACCAATCAAAGTACTAGTATCGAGAACTTATTCAAGTGTAAGAAGAGACCCTATGAGTGCATTGTAGACATTGTATCCTGGTGTAAAGGGATCATATACTTCCTTGACATGCCTCTGAATCAAGAGAAACAATTGAAGATTTGCATAGGGACCATCAAGACAGAACTGGTCCCCTCTTTGATCATCCATAACTACACCAGTGGATTACGAGATTTCTCTAATAAGGGCCAGCACCTAGGGGAATCCTTACAGTAGGCTAAGTAGGCACGCTGGTTGCCTCCTGTAATCCCAATGAGAAGGCCCGCTAGGGTGAATCCCATCATAGTGGCTCAAATTGAGCCCCCCTAAGAAACTAGAGTTGCCACTAGTGGAGCAACCTCCACAGCCTCGTAGAGGCCCTCCACCTCAGGCGCATCCTCCGGCCCCGCAGTTCCCACCTTAGAATCGATTGGTCCCCTATGTAATGTGCTTCCACTTCCGAGGCGAGATAACTAAGCTCCACCAACTCAACTGGATCTTCTGGATCCTTGTTGGGGTCAATATTTGAGCCCCCCCTTCCGGATAGGAGGAACTGGATCTACTAAATCAATGTGGCACAAGTCCCTGGTTATTTTAAAAGTTCCTTAGAGTAGGGTATGGTATGTATGCCTGAGTGTAGGAGGCCAGAAGAGGCAAACCTCTCTGATTTCCCTAATTACTGCCCCTACCACCAGATCTTGCGGAACACCCTCAAACAGTGCTATGTGTTTAATGACTAGCATCCTGACTAGGTGGATAAAACATAGTCCGGTTAGGCCTAGCTTCAACACAGGTGGAATGAATCTTTATAAGGCATAGCAGCTGCAACGACAGCGAAGGCGAGTGGCATCAGGTTTCTAATAGTGGGTCCTAGAAGTATGATGATTTAATGGCTCATAAAGAAGTCGCTCATGCCAATGGTGTTTTCCATGAATGCCTAAATCGGCCAGAGCCTTTCTATGCCGCAAAAACTACTTTTTCATAGTTGTCTCAGTCATCCTCTTCCCAGAAGAGAAAACACTGATGGCACAAGGGAAAACAAATTCCCCCGCCAATGCCATCGCCATCCCATACTATTGATGACTTCATACCCCTACAGATGGAGATACCTCTTAGAATCTGTCTAGTAGTGGATGACTATTCGAGTGACAGTAATGGGTATGCCTCATCTAATACCGAAGAGCTGGTAAACCACTACATGATTCTTGATGATGAGGAATGCCAAAAAAATCATCCAAACATCCCCAACCATCGTCAGCATCGAGGGAGCCGCACAAATATGAGTTGTTGGAGTGCCTTGATCTATACTTCCAGAAAGTCTATGCATGTGACCGAAAATATGTAGTAGGCCAAGCACAGAGCACAGTATATGTAGCATTCTCACCTAGTGACATTAGATCCGCATTCGCCACCATTCTTGTTGTTGGATCTGGAAGAGCCACCTCAACTATTCTGTGACCAGACACACATTGCTACATGCCTATCTTAGTCATCTGGACCTCATCCGGTAGTCACTCCATAGGCTTAGACTAGTGATAAGTGGGATATTCCAAGCACTAGTCTGCTGCCGATCTAGCCAGTAGAGCCCACCATACCTCATGTCATAGAGCGACCTTCTGTAAGCAGAATTTGATGCCTGGCACGGATATATGATGTTCTCAAACATCTTTCCAGCATTCCTGAAAATATCTTCATCCTTGAGGCCTTTCACTTGTCATATGATATGTCTGAGGCCCTCACCGTGGCATTAAGAGGCCCCCTCTAGTTTGAGATGGAGGTAGCAGCCGCAGAAGTGTTTCATGCTGACGTGATCGATATTGCTGAATGAATGGCCACCATCTCTTTATGTGTAGAAGATGAAGTTTCTCCCATAGAAAGTAAAATTCACCCATTTTACATCACTATCCAATTCAATGGCATGGAGGTTCACCACTGTCTTGTCGACACGGGATCTGGGATCAACCTAATCTCAACTCAGACATTGCAAAATATGGGATTGTCTAAGGTTGATCTGAGTCTATCTGACCTAAGAATCAAATGTTATGATAGAATGGAGTAGACACTAGTTAGAAAGATCCATTTGAATACCCAGTTCGGTGGACTAATTTCCAGCAATGGGTTTATGGTTGTCTCCCAGGACACCACCTACAATGCGTTGATGGGTAGATTGTGGATCCAACTGCATGTGGCTATTCCTTCATCATATCACTTGTGCCTTATGTACACCCTTAATGGTCGAGTGGGTGTGATCCAAGGTGATGCATCCCCCATTGCCTCTTTTTAAGCATTCTATCTGGATTCCAACTATTATAAGAACAAGGTCAAGAGGATTCCGGCTAATGAGGTTGAGCATGCTACGGCTGCGATCGACCCGCGAGATGATCTAGATAATGCATACATCTTTTTAATCCATCGATTGGAAGATACAAATCCGCACATGGTACAATGATTTGTTGTTTATGGAATGAGGTAGAAGGACATTCCCAAGTCTAAGTGACACCGGTAGATCACATCATACTCCTACACAAACCAGGCTAAGGGGATCTCCGAGCCTCCTATTCCTATAAGGTATCGAGATGTTCACCCTATATCAATGACAATACAACATACATGATTGCTTCGTTGGGATGGAATTAACCGACTCAAGCCAACACACCACTATTGCTTCGATATCATCAAGAATGGCCCCTATGGTCAAAGACCGGATGGGATTGGATCAGCAACATTCATCGCTACTGTTGCAGAATCACAGGTGTTCCCCGATGTAGTGTCCACTATCGCTCAAGCCGGTACGAGCCTCCCATTGGGAGGTTCTGAATTAAAGGAAACACCTCCCAATAAGGACCCCCCTCCATAAGTGAAGAAGATGATTTAGAAGATGATCCCTCTGCCATTAAAGAGGGAGTCTCCACCATGGTTGATGAATTGGTACAGGTGAACCTCGTTAGCGAGGCAGAATCGAAACCCACACTGATTAGTGCCGCTATGACCCTTGAGCAGCAACAGTATTTCATAGACTTCATTAAACCACACCGTGATGTATTTTCCTGGAGTTATAATGAGATTCTATGACTAGATCCTTAGGTATCCATCCACCCTCTCAGTCTCCTAGGAAATCACTGCATGTTCAAGCAGCCTCCCAGAAAGATGCACCCTTCTCACGTTTCCATGGTTGAGGCAGAAGTTGATAAGCTCATTAGATCATATATTATTAAGGAGGTCAAGTAACCCAAATGGATATGCAACATTGTACCAGTCAGGAAGAATAATAGATATATCAGAGTCTGCATCGAATAATGGGATCTCAACCATCACTGTCCGAAGGATGATTTTCCCCTTCCTCTGACGAAATTGTTGATCGACACTGTAGTTGTATTTCAATCCCTATACTTCATGGATGGGTACTCCAAGTATAACCATACTTGAATGGACCTTGAGGATGAGAAGTCTACATCCTTTAGGGCACCCTAAGGTGCTTTTTGTTACCAAGTCATGGCCTTCGGTTTAAAGAACGTGGGTGCCACCTATCATTGGGCTATGCAACACATATTTAAGAGAATCCTCAAAACATTGGTGGAATGTTATGTGGATGATCTAGTGGTCAAATATTTCTAGCATCAAGACCATATTGAATACCTTGAGAAAGTGTTCGGCTTCCTCCATTCCTGTCACCTAAAGATGAACCCATTAAAGTGTTCTTTCAGGGTCACCTCTAAAATGTTTCTCAGCTTCGTTGTCAGAGACAAGGGTATTGAGATTGACAAAGAAAATATTGAGTCCATTAGCTAGATGTCTCCCCTAAGAAAAATTTGGGAGCTTCGAGGATTCCAAGGACACCTAGCGTACATACACCTATTCATCGTGAATTTGGCCAGCAAGTGTAATCCCTTTTCTTGGCTCGTGAATAAAGGCACCATCTATGAGTGGGACAAGGGGTGTTAGACTACATTCGAGGAAATAAATTAGTATCTACTCCTACCTCTGTTATTAATGCCACCCATCTATGGAAAGCCACCAGTCCTTTATGTGACCGCCCTGGATCGATCTCTCGGCACCCTTCTCACCCAAAGGAACAATGAGGGAAGAAAGAATAGCCTCTAATACCTCAGCCGCATGCTCCACGATATGGGGACCAGATACTCCCATATAGAGAAAATTTTCCTTGCACAGGTATTCATAGTACATACATTGCGACATCACTTACAGTACCATGTGGTGAAGTTGGTGTCCCGAGTAGATCTGTTGAAATAAATCATGAAATGTCCCATGTTGATAGGACATCTAGAATGGTGGTAGTGATTCTCCAGCAGTTTGACATCAGGTTTGTCCCCCAAAATCCTATTAAAGGGAAAGTGTTGGGTGAATTCCTCGCTACTCATCCATCCCCCACAGACTAGTCTCTAGACCTTGATTTTCATGATGAGGGAATCCTCTCTATAGACCAAACCATGCCGTGTTGGAAAATACACTTCGATGGTGCTTCCCGGAGCCCCACTAGGAGAAGGCTCAATGACCCTAGACTCAAAAGAGTGGTCTAGGAATTGTATTCATTACCCCAACACAATCCATTCATCCATATTGATTCCTGTTGTCAGAAGAATGCACCAACAATGAGGCAGACTGTTAGGCTCTCATTACTGGCCTCGAGCTAGCCCTCAAGATTTATGTGCCCCATTTTCAAGTGAAAGGGGACTCCAAAATAGTCATCAAGTAGATCAACGGTGACCATGTCATTAGAAAGCTTGAGCTCATACCATTTTTGGAACACACTCTCCAACTAATGGCATAGTTCCCATCTCATCAAGAAGTAACTCATTTCCCTCAATCTTAGAATGACCATGCTGATGCCCTAGCCAGCCTATCAGCATCACTTGTAGAGCCTTAACAGGATGATCAGGTTATCCATGTGGCACCCCAGAGGTTCATTTCTCTAGTAACTCTATATGGTGATGAACACCCACTGGTAAGCCACCTTACTGTCAGAGCCTCCATGTCAGGACCCCTAGGCCCCCCAGATGCAGTGATTGAAGTGACTCTTGATTAGAGAACCTCCTTTATCTAGTATCTTTAGAACGGTAATTTCCTGGAAGATCGGGCCCAATGTGAGAGAATTCAATGTTGTGCGTTACAGTTAACCCTCAAGGATGGTCCTTGTCATGAGAAGATCCTCTACAAGTGAGGATTTGATGGGGTTATCCTCTGTTGCATTCAAAGAGTATAGATTTCCTAAGTCATGTAGGATGTTCATGCTAGTTCCTGTGGGGCTCATCAGACTAGGATGAAGCTATCTCACCAGATCCAGAGACTGGGGTACTTTTGTCCATCCATGATCGATGACTGTATCGAGTTCTCCAAAAGGTTCCATGCATTCCATGTTCATGCTAACTTCATGCATCGGCCGCCAGATCCTCTCCACTTCACCATGTACTATTGGCCATTTGTGGTATGGGGACTCGATGTCATGGTACCATATCCAACAGTAACAACTTTCCATTTCAGATTCATCTAGAATACTACATATGTCATCTCCAAGTGGGCAGAGGTAGTTTCACTCAAGGGGGTCAAGGACCATTCCATTATTTAGTTTGCGAGCTCCAACATCATCTACCAATTTAGAGTCCCTCACGCCATCCTCACTGATAACAACATAAACTTCCAAGAATCTGAGCTGAAGAAATTGTACACTACGTACAACATCCATTCTAACCATACCTCTTGCTATCATGCGCATGAAAATGGATAGGTTGAGTCATTCAAAAAAAACTATAACTAACATTCTATAGAAAATGGTTGGTCAGAATAAGAAGAGTTGGTCGGACAATCTCCCAAATTCCCTCTGGTCTTATCAGATGAAAACTCTAAATTCCACACAAGAGACCTCAAATTCCCTAGTGTATGGAATAGACGTCGTCCTACCCATCAAGAATCAATTTCCTTAATTGCGCACAACTGTCTATGATAATCATGTGCTAGATAATGTAGATGAAATATGTCTGGCTAAGTTGGAAGCACTTGATGAAAATAGGCTTCGTGCCATGAACAAAATCAAAATGCATCAAAACAATATAGATAAAGATTTCAACAAAAATATTTGACTTTGCACCTTCCTACAAAGTGACTTGGTGTTGGCCATGAGAAGACTAATGATACCTAGTAGGAAACCACCCAAGATGGAGACAAAATGGGAAGGGCCATACATCATTCCCAAGGTATACTCCAATGGCACATAGTCACTAGTTACCATGGATGGTGAGCGTATAACTCCTCCCACCAATTCCAAGTTCCTCAAGAAATACTTTGATTGAGTCCCTATGGTCCCACATAACCCTAAATTGAATTAGAGTCCTACATGACATTAAACTGTTCAGTCCTACATGACCATAAAATGGTGAAATATCCCCCATGACATTAAACTGTGTGCCATCCTGCAAGACGTTAAACTGCACCTCTAGAACTACATATGGATGGATTCCCATCCTCATGGAATACGTAGGAATTTTCGAATGACTCATTCGGAGTCTAGACATGTTCTATTCTCATTGGGCTACCACTCCTAGGCGTAGTTCTCTTGGAGGATATCATCTGATGCAACCTAAGCTTCTTTGGCCCCACTCGTAGCAAGATTACGAAGGTCGCGCAATGTTCCCCCCTCGTTCTTCTAATCCTCCCACATCTTTACCACATGACGTTAAACTACATTGCCATTTTATAAATATGTATGGCTTGATTCCCATATTAATGGGATACATAGGACCGCCCAAAATTGTTTTAGGTAGGCCCATCCCCAAACTCGGAGATCTCACCATGAGTGTCATCTCACATAGGTTACACAATGTGGATGTTGTTTTTTGAATTTTCTCAACATTTGTCCTCTATCACTATCACCACCCCCATATGTCCCAAATATTGAGTGTGGTGGGTCGTTCTTCCCTACTATCTCTTCAAGATTCGTTCGGCTTCACACATGAATGTGATTCCAACTATTAGACCCCTATATGATAGAGAGAGCCTAGTATCACTCCTTGTTTCCCACACGAAGCATTTCTCACGTGGGCATAGAAGCTAAGGTAAAGAAATACCCACATACGTGGTCATTTGACTATAGATAGACGAGACTCCCAACCTGAGGTCCCTCGTCCATTTTGGCACTCTATCATGAGTTCTCATTTAGGTGTGTGTGGTGTAGTACAGACTCACATCCTTATTCATATTCGGAAATTTTTCCACGCCGCACATCCCCCCTTTGAGACATCCGCTTGTTTATTATCCTTTCTACAAGTACATGCCCTACTGTGCTTCATGAGCCCCATAATTTGGGTTTCCATAATCTTTTATATCCAAAAGGACCCCCGAATGGCATGGATGCTCGGACCAAGGGCTCTCCTACCATTACACGCTAATGACCTCAAGGATTGTGAGAGAAAAATTGACACATGTCCCATGTTGTGAATACAGTCAATGGTCGATGCGCAATTGTTGGCCCCGAACTCTGGTCATACAAGGGATATACTATGTTGCGAACCTTGTAAACAGTTTTCCTCTATCATCTTTTCCACTTTTTGGTCTTCCATAGGCACGATGATTCAACCTTTTCGCTCATCTATCCCACACATATGACATTAAACAAGGCATCTATAGTCCGATCTCTATGACCTTAAACTAAGATCACCATCACCCTCACTATAAGACGTTAAACTACAAGCTGGATGTGAAATTATATCTGGGGCCCAACCTTAGTTCCCTCAGCCTTCCCGAGCCCCTAGCCCGAGTTCTCACTTAGTATTGCATGGTTTGTTATGAGATTATGTCCTCATTCAGGTACGGTTACTCACTATGCCGTACACATCCCACAATGGGATATCTTGTCCCTATTTGCATCCTTGCTTCATGATGATAAACATCACATCATCCTAATCAGAACAATGTATGGATTGATTCCCATCCATATGGGATATGTAAGACCGTCTGAACGTCTAGTCTTCAAGTCCAGCCACATCTCTTAGAGACCTCCCTATCATATTGGCCCCATGGCCTCCATTCTTCCAAGAGATGTTTATATGTTTTGGTATAGGCTTATGTCCCCATTCACGTTGGGTTTGTAACATCCACTCCATGTACCTCTCTCTCCAAAGTGCCCCTCACTCCCTTTACCTACACTCATCTCTTCATGTTGGATACTCTTAAGTTAGGTCCCTCGACCATCTTTGAGGATTCACCAATGTGCACAGGAGTACTCTTATTCAGAACCTAGAGTGTGAGATTCCACTTGGAAATGCTTTCACCCATTTTTCAGGCTTCATGTTTCCCTTTATTTGGGCTTCCATTATCTTTCATGTCTAAAGGGACCCCCATATGGCATGGATACTCAAACCAAGGGCACTCCTACCATTACGAAGCAACATCCTCTATGGTTATAAACAACAAATTGATAAAAGTCCCGCGTTGTGAATACGGTCAGTGGTCGACACTCATTTGTTGTTCCCATTTTAGGTCACACGAGAAGGAAGCTGTGTTTCGACAATGGTCAATATCTATCCTCCATTTTTATGACAACCCCATCAAGCCTTAAATGTTAGTTACATGATTCATTTCATTTTCCACTCCATCATGTCCGAGTGGAATTTCAACACTCTCGGTACTACCCCTTAATGCTCATTTTCACATTAGGAGGACAAAGTCGTGGTAAGGTGTTATTCAGGGATCTGCTCTGACTTCCCCTTTTATGTGTACCCTATGCATTGCTAGGGCCTCTTTCTCCCTTATTTCCCTCACCATGTTTGACTGACATTGTATGGACCTTACCCCAAATGCCCGAAGCTGATGCCTTATTTGATTACGTTGGCATACACACATGGAAAAAAATCTCGAAGGACCGGGTAGTTTAGTATTATTGGAAACAAGTTACATACATAAATTATAATTTACATATGGAAAGTAAAAAACAAAACTAAATTATTCTACTAGCAACATCATGTCTCTTAGATTATGCTTGCATGTCATTCATAATTTACTTCTTCATATCCTGAGAAAAATGAAACATATGAAAGGGTGAGATCAAATTCTCAGTAAGAGTAAGCAATGCAGCGGAAGATAATATAAACATTAGACATGGTGAATTATTTAAAACACATTCCTTTAATAATAAAATTCAACATATTATGGAAGGAATATGAGCTGAGTAAATATTAACATAATAAAACATAATCATGGGTATTCTACTAGTCGAATATCCACATGAACTTTCAATTACTAGCATCATAATGAGGGAAGTGCATATTCCAGACATTCTGAATCATTTTTTCATGGCCTCATCCAAGACATCTAGTGATTAAGGCTTCGGCCAAAATCCATATCACATTGGGAAAGGCCTCGGCCAATTCCACATCTATTTGCCTCATGAGTCCTATAGATGCATCGAGGGGCTATAGCGGGACCCACCCGTCACATAATAAATCCAATGAATTCCTCGTTTTAGTGGGGATCAACATAAACAATATATACATTCATATTGAATCTAGCATATGAAATTTAACTAACTTTCCCCAATCATTAAACATAAAACACTAACCATTCGGAATAATATGGTGAATGGATTTAGGATAGATCCTCCACAATAGTTCTAGTCATAAACGATCATATAAAATATGGTAGATGAATTCCTAAATTATTAATCCAAATAATACTATGGAATCAAAAAGAGTGTTGAATTAGACGAAAATAGTCTTATAAAATCATTATGCAATTCTTGAGATAAATACTCTTTTATTTTGAAAAGAAGAGTTCTTTTGGAAAAATCATTGTATAAAACCAGAAGTGAGGTAAGATAGTATTTTCATAATAAAATGAGTTATTTTATAAGGATAAAGGTTTCCAAAAATAGATCATATAGTGCCCTTGAAAATAGGAAGGAATTCGAAAAATTCCCTTGGACCGGGCTTGTATTTTGGAATCAACTTTGAATGTTCCTTTTAAAATGTGTAACAATCCATAAAATAAGGAAGGGTTCTAGTTTGTACACATATATATGACACTCACACAGAATATATGATGAGTACATAACAATACATAATAATTTCATTGAGAAAATTAGACAATGAACGTATCCCGAATGAAAATGGAAGTTCGGGTGAAAAAACCCTTACCTTAACTCCAAACGTGTTCTGATCTTGTACTTAAGCTCCTCGAATATGAAATTATACTTGTTAATAACTTATTTAAGAACCTATTAGACATTTATTTATTTTACCATAATTCTGGTTAGTTCATTTATGTCTTTATTGACAAGTTATTGTATTGAATTTCGTTGTTCGGGAGTGTTCGTTTCCTTTATTTTCATATTCGGTTCGCCTGATTTGAAGTAATGAAGTAGAATGGATGTAAATCTCTAGAATTGAAATAAAATATTATTTATTAACATACATAATTGTTAATGTCCATTTCTATCATTTTCTTACATGGAATGAGGATGAATCATTAGATGACCACCACTTCGATTAATCGGCGGTATTAGGCATATTATGAACTAGTTTTGTCATATAACTTAATTATATGTAAATATTCTGGTTCC
This sequence comes from Viscum album, assembly GCA_963277665.1. Classification (NCBI taxonomy): domain Eukaryota; kingdom Viridiplantae; phylum Streptophyta; class Magnoliopsida; order Santalales; family Viscaceae; genus Viscum; species Viscum album. The sequence goes on along the minus strand of OY728153.1, from coordinate 100,449,840 downwards.
TGAACATTAATTAGGTTATAAAAAATATATTATATTCTGGTTCAACCATGAATATGGTTTCTTGACCAGTAATGATGATGAAATTTAAGAAAAAAATTTCATCGTCCATGAAGGTTATAAATCAGAACCTCATGGATGTCCATTACGTTTATAAAATAAAAGGGAGGCAGTATGAATATTTATGATGGTTCTTCCATTAACATGATATAAATCCCATATATAGATGTTACTAGAGTTATCATGATCATTTGTAAAGATGAGGTGAGGAGAGGATAACAAAATAAGATAAATTGAAATGAAACCAAATGAAAAAGAAGGGTACATTACCTCTTGAAATAACCTCCTTGAGAAACACCTTAAGGGAAGGGGTTTTGGTATTTTGACCAGACCAAAAGCTTCTTGGACGTGGGGAGAGACTAGGTAAGGGTAATTGGGAAGAACTTTTAGGATCATAAAGGCTTATAGGGGTGAAGAGAATAGGGTGTGGTGAGGGGTTTTTATAGTGGAGGAGAGGAGTAAATTTTGAATATTTAATTCATAATTTTATTATTTCCATCAAGACAACCAAGAGTATTGTTTCATGTGGCCCCTAATAGTAATAATGGCATGTGAGTTTTAAACAATTGGCCTTACATCACACATTATGTCATTATTAGTGTATTTAACTGATTATTTTTATATATGTTATTTTATCATATTTCACTATTCATCTAAAATTCTTGAATTTCAGTAAAATCCCAAAAATTCACCCCTACCATTTTTAGATGTGTAGAATTAAAATGTGAAATCCATTTTTCAAAAATATGTTTCTAAATATTATTAATTTAATTTTTAAATAAGGTCATAGTTAATTCGAAAAATAAAAATCTTGAAGTGCAATTAGTTTTATGTGACATTGAAAAATTAATTAAGACCCCATTATCATATTGCCTTAAGAAAATAAAATAATAATAATAATTAATATTCAAGGGTAATATTACTATTCATATTACTATTAATATTACTATTCATAAGGGTATGTTACTATTCACCAAAAATCAAGTTTGTTCTATCAGACTCCAAATGTCTTACTGAACACAACTCTAGATGACCATTTTTCAAAATTCAAAACATAGAAGAGGAAAAGTTGTGTTTATAAAATTGCATTCTATATTTATTTTCAAAACATCGGGGAGTTACATTATCCCCACCTTAAAAAAATTTCATCCTCAAAATTCCGATAATATTACCTAAAAAGATTCAGGTATGTCTTTATCATAAGCTCCTTAGGCTCCCATGTTGCTTCCTCCATCTTATGGTTCCTCCATAGAACCTTTACCAGTCGAGTCGTCCGATTTATCAATACTTGTTCTCTAGTATCAAGAATCTTTATAGGATCTGCATAGTAAGATAGATCGGGCTCAAGTTCCATTTCTTCATATGTGAGTACATGTGTTGGGTCTGGTAACATTGACACATGGAACACATTGTGAACCTTGAGAGAGACTTGGCGGCATTGCCAAACAATAAGCTACGAATCCAATTAGGTCCATAATTTCAAAAGGTCCGATGTACCCGGGACTTAATTTTCCCTTCTTATCGAATCGTATAATACCCTTCCATGGAGATACCTTTAAGAAAACACGATCAACTTCTTGAATCTCCAAATCATTACTTCTGTTATCTGCATAGATCCTTTTCCTACTTTGAGCTATTTTGATATAGTTCTGGATAATATTATCCTTTTCAATTTTTTCTTCAACATGTTCTGGTCGCACGAGCTTTCCTTCACCAGCATCATCCCAGCGAGTTGGTGTACGACATCGCATCCCATATAATGTTTCATAGGGATCCATCTGTATCATTGAATGGAAGCTATCGCTGTTGGAAAATTCTACGAGTGGTAAATACTGATCCCACGTTCCTTGAAAATAAAGTAAACAAGACCTCAACATGTCTTCAAAGGTTTGAATTGTCCATTCTGATTTTCCATCAGTTTGTGGGTGGCAGGAAGTGCTCATATGAAGATCAGTATCTAGGGCCTTCTAAAGACTTTTCTAGAATCTTGATGTAAAACGTGTATCACGATCAGAAATAATCGATAGGGGTACTCCATGAAGTCTCACAAATTCATTAACATAAAGTCCTTCTAGAAATTCAAGTGGTAGATATTCTCTTATAGCAAGAAAATGTGATGACTCGATAAGACAATAAACAATAAACCATATTTCATCATTCCTTCTAAGAGTCTTTGGTAGTCCCACAAAAAATTCTATCATGATATTTTCCCATTTCAACTCAAGTATTGGAAGACGTTGCAATACTCCTCCAGGCTGTTGCCTTCCAGCTTTCACTTTTTGATAGACCATACATCTTGATACAAAATCAGCAATCTCCCTCTTCATGTTATCCCACCAAAAATGTTCATTCAAATCTCTATACATCTTAGTGATTTCAGGGTGTATAGAAAAATTGAAACTATGAGCACCATCCAACAATTCCATTTTTAGATCAAGTATATCTGGAACACAAAGTCTCTTCCCGAATTTGAAAATTCCATCTTCATATACGAAGTCACTTAATCTCCCATCATTCACAGCTTTAATATTCTTTTGAAACTCCCCATCATCATCTTGAGAATTTTTTATCCTTTATATTAAATATGGTTTGGCAACCATTTGAAAAATCATTGATGTTTAATCTTCCGTGGTTATTCCCATATCCATCTTTACTAGATCCGTGAAAATACGATCCCTTTCAAATATCATCTTGCTCAAAACTCCATGATCCTTTCTTCTCAAGGCATCGACCACCTTATTTTCCTTCACCGGGTGGTAGTGTATCATGCAATCATAATCTGTGAGTAGTTCAAGCCATCTCCTTTGCCTCATGTTGAGTTCTTTCTGTGAGAAAATATACTTCAAACTCTTGTGATCAGTATAAATATCACCTTTTTCACCATATAGATAATGTATCCATATCTTCAAAGAAACGATTACAGAAGCTAACTCAAGATCATGAGTATAATAGTTTTTCTCATTAATTTTTAGTTGTCACGATGCATATGAAATAACCCTATCATTTTTTATAAGGACACAACCAAGTCCTTTCATTAAAGCATTACAATAAATAACAAACCCTTCATTCCCTGATGGTATAGTCAATATAAGAGCATTTAATAATCCCCTCTTCAATTCTTAGAAACAATCTTCACAATCTTTTTTTCAATCAAATTTAACCCCTTTACGTGTGACCTTCATTAGTGGGTTAGCCAGTCGGGCAAAATTCTGCACGAAACACCGATAATAACCAGCTAAGCCAATAAAACTACGTACCTCAGTAATGTTTGTTGGCGTGGGCCAATCTTGGATTGCCTTTATCTTTATAGGATCAACTAGGATTCCATACTTAGAGACAATACTGCCAAGAAATGAAATCTCCTGAATCCAGAATCCACACTTGCTAAACTTCCTATATAATTCATGTCATCTAAGAGTCTTCAGGAAAATGCACAAGTGATTTTCATGATCTTCGTAACTTTTGGATTATACCAAGATATCATCAATAAATACCACTATAAAATAATCAAGATATTCCTTGAAAACTCTTTTCATTATATCCAAGAAGTCAGAGGGTGAATTAGTCAATCCAAAAGGTATTACTGTAAACTCGTAATGCCCATACATGGTTCAAAACACTGTTTTCAGAATGTCTTCCTTCTTCACACTCAACTGATGATATCCAGATCAAAGGTCTATCTTTGAAAAGTATTGAGATCCATGCAGTTGGTCAAATAAATCATCAATGCGAGGAAGGGAATACTTGTTCTTTATTGTTATTGCATTGATCTCCCTGTAGTCAATACATAACCTCATAGATCCATCTTTCTTATTAACAAAAAGGACAGGGGATCCCCATGGAGAAACACTAGGTGGAATAAATCACTTATTACTAAATTCCCCTAGTTGTTTATTTAGTTCCACTAATTCCACAATGGCCATTCTATACGGGGTCTTCGATATGGGCCTTGAACTAGGAATTAAATCAATGGAAAACTCAATTTCTCTTTCTAGAGGATGTCTAGGTAAATCTTCTGGAAACACATCAACATATTCTCTCACAATAGGTACATCCTCTATTTGATCATTCCTTTCCTCACCCATAGTTATTTCATTCTCTTCCTCCCCAATTATTGAATTTAGTTGATCTATTGGGGGTGGATCTAGATAAGAATTAGGTGGTCAGGATTCTTCTCTAAAGATAAGGTGTTCTTTATCATCGTCATCAGAAATCGTAACCTCCTTCTTACAATAAATTTTTGCATCTGGGTCCGAAATCCAATCCATACCGTGGATTATATCAAATTCAATCATGGGTATGACGATGAGATCAGCAGATAAAGAACATTTGTATGCCCTAATGGGAACTGATTCACAGAACATTGTATTAATGATACTTCCCTTAGAATTTTTGACTGACAACTCCCTTGTTAAATCAAATTGGAAATATCTAATTTTCATACAAAAATGGGAAGATATGAAACAATGTGATGATCCAGAATTAAATAAAGCATTGGCTAAACATGAGGAAACGATTAAAGTAGCTTCCACCACATCATTAGGAACTTAAACCTCTGCAGTTTTGATTGCATAAGCTTCTCCCTGATCCCTTTCCCTTTTCTGTTTCATATTTCCTTGATGTTTTGGACAATCATTAGCATAATTCCCATCTCTTGAAAACTATAGCATTGAACGTCACTGGATTCCTTCTTCCTTTTGCAATCACCAGCTATATGGTCTTTCTGACCACATTTTTGACATACTTCTTTTCCTTTTAAGCATGCACTAGGGTGTTTCCTTCCACAATTGTCACATGGTGGAAATTCGACTCTTCCCTTCTTACATGTTTCCTTATTTCCTTTCCCAGAGTTTTCAGTAGCCATCTTCTTTTCTTTCTTTCCCTTAAAGTCAAAAGACTTAGAAAATTATTTTTCTATCTTGATGGTACACAAAACTATATCCTCATATGATGAAAAACATTTTGACACTAGTGCCCACTAGAGGAATGGCTTTAGGCCATCAAAGAATCAATCAATTTTTCTCATTGGATTTTGTATATAGTCCACATAATGTCTTGTTAACCTTGTGAAGTTGGATTCATACATGGAAACATTTTCATCCTCCTTCTGCCTCAGATTCAATAATTTTCTCTCCATATCTGCTTGCTGCTCATGAGGAAAATATTTTTCAAATAATATTTCCTTAAAATCCATCCATTCCATCTCTTCTATCTCTTCCTCCTCCAATGTGTTTTGGATTAATAACCACCATTGATCCATATCTCCCAATAGACAATATACTTCCATAACAACCTTCTCTCTTTCATTACATCCCAAAACGAGAAATATCTTCTCAAGGGAACATATCCACTTCTCTGCTACAAACGGGTTTGTAGTCCCATTTAATGATGGAGGCTGTTGTCGCATAAATCTATCTAGCATGGCTCCTCCACGCGGTGGATCCAGATGCTCCATAAGGGTAAGGTTGTTATTCAAAACCAGAGTAAGTTGTTCCAGTATAGTTATGTGTTTCTTAGCACAAGTCACATCACCATAGCCAACATCATTATCTTGCATCGGAAGAAAATCCCTACAGGGGACACGTGCATTCGTGCAATTTCCATTCCTTCCACTAGGCGCAATATGTAGATAATGGAATACACTATATTAGGTTATGAAAAATATTGTATAATCTTAAAATAAAAATACCCAGAAAAATTGAGATCCTAAGCATGTCTAATCCCATATTAACAAAAATGGATTCATTAAGGAATATTAACATTAAACTCATTGATAATTCCTTGTAAAGAAAATGTAAATTATCCTAAGAATATCCCTGGGGAGTGTCGTAACAAAGAGTGCAGCAAGGCCCATTGTTGTTCACCAGTTCCTATTCGAGTCTAGCTCAAAGTCGTGTTTTCGGGTTTTACCCCTAGATAGATCTGTGCCAGAGCCGGCTCTACCTGCTCATATCCATACAGGGATGTATTTCTTGAACGATACACATAATATTTTCCTTACCAAAATACCAAGGCGTTTTTGTATGTTTATCCTCAAAATCTATCTTAGGAACCCTTCCCTAATTCTACTTTTTCTAAGTCTAGTTTCCAAGTATTCTACTACACTTCCTCTAATACAAACTGTAAGGACCCGACCCCAGTTTCCCAGAGCCGGTTCCTTATTTGATTACATTGGCATACATACAAGGAAAATGAATCATGAAGGACTAGGTAGTTTAGTATTATTGGAAACAAGTTACATACATAAATTCAAATTTACATATGGAAAGGAAAAAACAACACTAAATTATTCCACTAGCAACATCATGTATCCTAGATTATGCTTGGATGCCATTCATAATTTACTTCTTCATATCCTGAGAAAAATGAAACATAATAAAGGGTGAGCTCAAATGATCAGTAAGAGTAAGCAATACAGAAGAAGATAACATAAACATTAGACATGGTGAATTATTGAAAACACATGCCTTTAATAATAAACTTCAACATATTATGGCAGGAATATGAGCTGAGTAAATATTAACGTAATAAAACATAATCAAGGGTATTATACTAGTCGAATATCCACATGAACATTAAATTACTAGCTTCATAATTAGTTAAGTGCATATTCTGGAAATTCTGAATCATTTTTTCATGTCCTCAGCCAAGACATATAGTGATTAAAGCCTCATCCAAAATCCATATTACATTGGGATAGGCCTCAGTCAATTCCACGTCTATTTTTCTCATGAGACCTACCGATGCATCGAGGGGCTATAGCAGGCCCCACCCATCACATAATAAGTCCAATTCATTCCTCATATGAGCGGGGATCAACATAAACAATATATACATTCATATTTAATCTTTCATATGAAATGTAACTAACTTTCCCCAATCATTAATCATAAAACACAATCCATTCAGAATAATATGGTGAATGGTTTTAGGATAGATCATCCACAATTGAGTTAGTCGTAAACCATTAAATAAAATATGGTAGATGAATTCATAAATTATTAAACCCAATAATACCATGGAATCAAAAAGAGTGTTGAATTAGATGAAAACACTCTTATAAAATCATTAAGCAATTCTTGAGATAAATACTATTTTATTTTGAAAAGTATAGTTCCTTTGGAAAAATCATTGAATAAAACTATAAGTGAGGTAAGATAGTATTTTCAAAATAAAATGATTGATTTTATAAAGATAAAGGTTTCCAAAAACATATCATAGAGTGCCCTTGAAAATATGAAAGAATTTGAGAAATTCCCTTGGATCAGGCTTTTATTTTGGAAACAAATTTGAAAGTTCCTTTAAAAATATGTAACTATCCATAAAATAAAGAAAGGGTTCTGGTTTGTACACCTATATATGATACTAACACAGAATATATGATGAGTACATAACAATACATAATAATTTCATTGAGGTAATTAGACAATGAAAGTATCCCGAATGAAAATGGAAGTTCGGGTGGAAAAACCCTCACCTTAACTACAAATGTTTTCCGCTCTTGTACTTAAGCTCATGGAATATGAAATTATACTTTTTAATAACTTATTTCAGAACCTATTAGACCTGTATTTAGTTTACCATAATTTTTGTTAGTTCATTTATGTATTTGTTGACAATTTATTGTATTGAATTTCGTCGTTCGGGAGTATTCGTTTCCTTTATTTTCTTATTCGGTTCACTTTATTTTAAGTAATGAAGTGGAATTGATGTAAATCTCCAGAATTAAAATTAAATATTATTTATTAACATCCAGAATTTTTAATGTCCATTTGTATCATTTGGTTACATGGAATGAGGATGAATCATTAGATGACCACCACTTGGATTATTCGGCGGTATTTAGAATATTATGAACTAGTTTTGTCATATAACATAATTATATGTACATATTCTGGTTCCTGAAAATTAATTAGGTTATAACACATATATTATAGTATGGTTCAACCATGAATATGGTTTCTTGACCAGTAATTAAGAAGAACATGAAGAACAAAACTTCTTCATCCACGAAGGTTATAAATCGGAACCTCATGGATGTCGATTTCGTTTATAAAATAAATGGGAGGCAGTAAGAATATTTATGATGGTTCTCCAATTCACATGATATAGATCCAGTATATATATTTTACTGGAGTTATCATGATCATTTGGACAGAGGAGGTGAGGAGAGGATAACAAAATAAGATAAATTTAAATGAAACCAAATGAAAAAGAAGGGTACTTTACCTCTTGAAATAACCTACTTGAGAAACTCCTTAAGGGAAGGGGTTTTGGTATTTTGGCCATACCAAAAGATCATTGGACGTGGGAAGAGACTAGGGAAGGGTAATTGGGTAGAACATTGAGGATCTTAAAGTCTTAGAGGAATGAAGAGAAGAGAGAGTGGTGAGGGGTTTTATAGTGGAGGAGAGGAGTAAATTTTGAATATTTAATTCATTATTTTATTATTTCACTCAAGACAACCAATAGTATTGGTTCATGTGTCCCTTAATAGTAATAATGTCATGTGAGTTCGAACCAAGTGGCCTTACATCACATATGATTTCATTGTTAGTGTATTCAACTGATAATTTGTATATACGATATTTTATCATATTTCACTATTCATCAAAAATTCTAGAATTTCAGAAAAATCCCAAAAATTCACCGCTACCATTTTTCAATGTGTAGAATTCAAAAGTGAAATAAATTTTTCACAAATAATTTTCTAAATATTATTAATTTAATTTTTAAATAAGGTCATAGTTAATTATAAAAACAAAAATGTTGAAGTACAATTAGTTTTATGTGACTTTGAAAAATTAATTAAGATACCATTATCATATTGCCTTAAGAAAATAAAATAACATTATTATTTACTATTCAAGGGGCATATTACAATTCATATTACTATTCATAAGGGTATGTTACTATTCACCAATAATCATGTTTTTTCTATCAGACTCCAAATGACTTACTGAAAACCACCATAGATGACCATTTTTTGAAATTAAAAACATAGAAGAGAAAAGTTATGTTTATAAAATTTCATTCTATATTTTTTTTCAAAACCTTGGGGTGTTACAAACGTGGGATTAGGGACCGGATCGAGGTCTGCTCCCACATGGAAGAGTTCCTCTTCTTCATTGGTCCGAGCTCTATGACCATAAACTAAGACCACTCCACGTTCATAATGAAAGACATTAAAACTGTACAAAATCTTCATGAACTACATCTATCCTGATTCCCATGCTCATGGGATACATAGGAATGGCTAGACATCTCTTCTTTGTGTCCATATCGAGTTCCACTAATTTCGCTCTTATGTTCTACCTTTTAGGCCATGAATCTTATAAAACTGCTTGGTGTAGCGTATGTTGGTTTATTCATTCATTATTGCTGGGTTTACAATAGTTACACCACATACTTTCCTTAAATGAGCTAGTCTGTCACACTTGCTATCCCGCATGGCATTAACCCCTATGTCACCCTGAAATATGTCAAACTGCATGTTGTCCTACACGACGTTAATAAGATCATTCTAGAACTTCATATTGCTTGATTCCCATTTTCATGGGATATGTAAGAATGATTAGACATCTCGTCTTTGGGTACAGATCAACTAAGAGGTAGTCTCTCCTGCCCGATATTCCCTAACCTTCTCAGGCCCCTTGTCATGAGGTATCATTCTTGGAATCACATGCGGTGTGATGTGGGCCTCATCCTCATACACGTCGGGTATGCTTTATCACACTGTGCACATTCCCACATGAACATAACCTCTCTTGTATATGTCTAAGCCATATGACTCAAAACATTGCTACCTAGTACCACATGACATTAACTTGTTACGTCTATACTGCACGACATTAAAGTTAAGGTTTAGTCCTATCTCATGACCATAATATATGACATTATTGTCCTGGATGCACGATGGAAAACAGAACTTCGTTATGGTGTCCTCACTCAAGGGGACATCATGTTTCGTATTGGTCACCCACCATACCATTTTTCAAAGCCTACACACAAATTGATTCTAGTGAAGATGCCTGGACTTTCTATCCTAGGTCCATCTCTTGAAAAAAAACACACATTCAACCTAACGGAGAAACAAGATCTATCAAATGCCTTTTATTTTGGTGTAAGGGCCAGACCCGAATGAACTTATTATCTTTGTCACTAGTACCTTACCATGCCACCTTTAGAACTACGTACAGCTTGATTCCTATCCTCATGGGGTATGTAGGAACGCCCGTGCACTTTGCCTCGGGTCGAGCCTAACTTTTATATTCGGTCTCTCGACCTAAAACCTCCCCAATGAACACATGGTGATCTGGAATCTAGGTACTCTTTCACGTCAGTGTTTATAATTACCTCACCTTGTGCTTCCTGAATTCCCTACCATCTATGTTCCAATCTCTATGACCATAAACCAAGATAACTCGGTGTCCTTGCTGCAAGACGTTAAACTACACGCCATCTTCTAGAACTATGTATGACTTGATTCCCATCCTCAAGGGATATGTAGGAATGCCCATACATATTGTATCTGGGTCTAGCCCCTGGAATCTAAAATCATATCCCCTCTCTTTTGGATTCTAGGCTCGAACCCTTTTGGGAATATATGGTGTAGAGAATACCACATGGGTCCTCATTCAGCATCATGATTTTCAATAGCCACACCATGTGCCTCCCTTTCCATTTCCCAATCTGGTCTGAGTTCTATGACCCGAAACTTAGATCTCCCTATGGGAACTGTGCATCACGATTAGCCACATCGACACCCTCCTCACAGTCCATTAAATCAAGACCCCCCTTAATGGCTCATACTAAGTCCATTATGTTGGAAGCATGCAACCTTAGGACCCTTATTCGTAGAAGGGGACTTTATTCCCACTATCTGATATGTCTTATTGTCCTATATAGATTCATTGTGACAAAAAAAGAGCCCAAATGGTGGAATTTTAACAGGGACATTCCCTCATCCTACGTCCATGTTTCGTGAGATCATTATTTGGATCCTCATCCTATTTCACATATGAAGGGACCCCCTTTTATGGCCCAGTCTCTGGCCACATTGGCTTACCAACTATCTTGGGGAAACGTATCTGAAGACCTCAGACAACATTTGCAATAGGTCTCATGTTTTGAACATGGTCAGCGGTCAACCCTAATTTGTCTATCCTCATTCCAGGCTAACACAAAATGGATGTTGTATTTTGAACATGGTCAATAGTTATCCACCATTTTCATTCCAACTACATTACAGTCTAGATCTTGAGCACCATTATTCACATATTTATTCTTCCTTATGTTCAATTGGAATTACAACATACTCGGCTTTACCTCTTCATGCATCTAGGTGCATCAAGCAGGCGGGTCAGCACTATTGGGACTTCATTCACCTAGTGTCCCATCACCCCTAACATGTGCCTTCATGTGCTAGGAAAGTCCCACCACTAATCCCTGTTTTCCACATCGATCTCGACTGACATGATCTTAGTAGATTTTGTAGGACGTGTACTGGCGCACCCATGCCACACATGCCTTTCACCATCCCACGTGATGATAAATTGTACTCTTAGAACTAAATGCAGCATGATTATCATCTTGATGGGGTTTGTAGGAATGTCTAGGTACCTTTCCTTAGGCCCAGCCTAACTTTCACGTTTGGTCACTTGACCTGAAAAAACATCCTCCAAGGATACGTGGTGTATTGTGGACTTCTTGGGTTCTCATTCACACTAGGTTTATAGCTACCGCATCAGGTGTTTCCTTCCTGGTATATTCTTTTTCACTCCCCATCCTATCGTACAATGTTAAACTGCACAAGTCCATTTTTCCTCAACACATGAAACTAAACAGTCGTTCTACACTGAACAAGTTCATGATGCCCCATGTTAGTCATGGGATGCACCATATCCCTTTCGAAAGAAGATTTCCCCTATCAGCATTAGCCTCCAACAACATCATTTTTAAGAACTTCACTTGTCTTGACTCTCATCCTCATGGGGTACGTAGCGACACCCAAGAGTCTTGCCTTAGGCCCAGCTCCAAGGTCATTTACCCTTCTGGACCCTGTGCCCAATCCTGGTCCAGACAGTATGACCTCTAAACTATGTGCATCATCATCAGTTTACAATGTTATGCATCCATCATCCTTATTGGTATGACGTAAAACTATAGAGCATTCTACGTCCTTACTAGAGAGGTAATTTTTCAGAAGTTGGTATGATCCCTAGTCATACATATGCACCCAAAAAACGTGCTTCCATCACAATGGAGGGATTTCAAGAGTGATGGAATCCATTCGAACAACCCATCACTCCATACTCCATGATTTTTGTGCCCTTTATTCGGACCCTCTCTATCTTTCACGTCTAAAAGAATTCCCTCACTATATGGATGCTCAGCCTATGGTTCACATACTGTCTCGGTTCAATGTTCTGTAAGAATAATGGGTAGCATTTTGAGTCAGGCCCTGTGGTTTGAACAAGGTCAATGATCAACACCCATTTGTTATCTCTTTTATAGGCTAACACAATAAGGATAATGTGTTTCAAATAGGGTCAAAAATTATCCTTCATTATCACACCATCCCTACAGTGTTCTGAATCTTGTGTACCGTGATTCCCATTTTCCACTCCCCTATGTTTGGATTAATTCCAACGACCCTCGAATTACCCCGCCCGTGCACTAGAGCATATTGGGTAAGTGATAGTTCGACAGTCCTGAATACTTCATTCTCCAGTCAGGTCTTCCCTTATCCCTTCAGAAGCTCAGATGGGATGTTTATATCTAATATGCCTAAAGAATGGTTGGCACTCTCTCATTCACATGAAGTCGTAGTGTGACCATTCCTTGTTTCTAACTTCAGGCACGAAGCACGTGAGAATAGGAATAGGTTTCTATTTATTTCGGGACTGGGGTCGGAGAGCATTAAAATAAACAAGAAAATAGACTGAAGATGCATACAATTCAGAATTGGAAATAGTAAATAGTGATGAGTTTATGGGTTTTGGCTAAAATAGGGACCTTAAGGATCGAAGTTTTGAATAGACTATTCCAATGTCAGTACCTTACCACTTCTATCCTCCAACATCGCTTCTAGTCCCATGAGATCATTCTCTTCAGCAGTAGCGGCAGGGCATGTCTCACTAGCCTTGGTCTGCACCCGTGATTGTTCATCTAAGAGCTCAATCATCTGGCGATTCACCTACGATATCTTCTCCTGAGCATATACGAGTTGGGCCTTCAATTGATTAATGAGCTCAAATTGGTCTACAATGAATGCTTCCCTTTCCTTATATTGTTCTTCAAGGTGTTGAACCCCCTTCTCTGCCTCCAGAAAGGCCTGAGTATTCTCTAAATATTTCTGGCTCTGGAAAATGTTTGAACATCAGTAGTCCTCTCATATCTTCTCTGCCATATAACTGTAGTTCATTACATGAGAATTGAGAGCATCTACACCTCTAATGTAGAGAAAGCATATCCAAGTGCAGATTGACCCAATCCATCTTATCCATTCTGCTCATGGTTGGATGAGAAAGCATCTGATACACTTCCACACCATGTTTTTTGTCATCTGGATCTCCTCCATAGTATCCAAGTCAGAATCATCAATTTATTGGGGTCTGCAGGCTAGTATTCTAGGAAAACATCAAGGAGTTCTGCAGTAGGGTCTTCTTCAGGAACACCTTCTCTGTCAGTGACTTCATCCTCATATGGCTAGAACTCCACCCCTATAGCACTTCCACCCATCATTGAAATCTCCAGCTCGTCAAGTGGTGGGGCAAGGCCATTGAGAATGATTGCTTCTGTAAAGGCCGAGGTAGCCACAGGCAGGACTTCAACAGATGTCCCAAACTTGATGGTCAGTTGGGAGTCCAACCTTGCGATCACTACATTGAGAATCATCATCTTGATTAGCTGAATTTTCCTGCAATGATGTCAGACGATGACAATGGAATTATGGGAGCCAAGTGCAGCAGTGTCTAATGGTTGTGTCATGGTGGGGGCCACCGTCATAGGAGAACCTTCGACACTTGTCCTCTTGACCACCAACTCTATATCTTTCTAAATGGTGGCAATGGTGGGGGTCTCAGAGGCCACCAACTCATCTATTTCTTCTGTCTCATCATCGTCCACTCCAGCCATAGTCAGCACCCTTCCACGATTGGCCTATAGGATAGGCTCCTGAGAATGCTCCCAGGTCTCCAAGGGCACATCTTCGTCCCATGTGGGGAAGGATTCTGGGTCACCCTTTCCAATGTCTTCCAAAACAAGACATAGTTTGGTTGACATATTGGTATTATGAAAAAAAGGGTCAATGGAGTTAGGAGTTAAACTTTCCTTAAGCTACTCTACCAGTTCTGCGATTGAGCCTAGAATCTCGCCGCTCTCTCGAGAGTTTCGCTGGAAATCATGAGCTTCTGAGGGTCCCTCTCCACCATGACCTTCCACTCGATGCACTTCCACTTCTTCATATCCACATTCTTCCCCTTCCTCTTCTTCTTATTATTCTTCCTATTCTTTGACCTCTATGCTTTCATCCTCAGATGGTAGCTTCTCTCAGTTATGATCCAGGCCAAGAATCACTTTCACCAGGAGATGTTTTTCTTTATACCACCCCTGTAGGCATGCATACATATCCATGACTGTCAGGTATGCATGATGATGATGAAATTTTACCCTATCTATCATTTGGATGTTCCCTACGTTTGACAATTAAAGCCCGATGCATTTTAACCTCTGCCACAACACTTTAGTGGACATGGAATGTCACAACATTCTCTAAGAGTACCACAATGAAGGAAGATGACATTGGCATAAAGCTTTAGGAGGTACCTATGTTGCTTTCCAAGAAGTTCCCTAGCTAGCCCAAAAGGTCGTATATGATACCACCCATCCCCGAAAGGGTGACACACATTCTCAGCTTGCGATTCTCCTACCGATGTTATGTTGGCATGTGCCATGCTAGCGGTCTGACCCGTTCTTTGCCTCTATTTTCATGAGGCATGTCATCTACCTTACTAATCTTTGGGCTCTACGTTGGACACCTTGATTTTCTAGATCCGTTTCCAAATAATTGCCTCAGGGTATGTTTTCTTCTCGTTTTCAGCATCCTCTGTTGACAGGCCCACACTAACGTCCATGGGAGGAAGAGTGATGATTTCACCCAAGCCTTCCATAATGAAAATAAGCCATAATTGGTGGAGAGTGTAAGGATTCCTTTCATCTTGAAATTTTTTATATAGATTCTTCGGCCTCCGTTGCATGCACCCAAACAAATTGGTGAACCTGGTGGTCACGTACTATTCAGAAAATATTTTTCCATCAATCTGGGCTACTAATAGACCACCTCATATGCTTTATAGGTACTCCCCCTTCTTTAATGCCCCCCCTCCCATCATATACCATTAAAAAAACTAGGTTTCGGAATGGGTGGAGGTCAAAGTGAGAGTGGCTTCCGATCTTAAGCTTGATCCCCTCTTCTCAGAACATTAGTGGATGGATTCCGGCAATGTTCAAAAGGGATGGCCACATACCGTTTCTTGGGGGGAGAATGGAATTTGGGAGGTCATACCAACCATAGTGAGCTGGGACCCAGCCATAATGAATTTGGAATAGTCCACATATCCTCTTGGAGGTACTTCCCCTTGAGATATGCCCTAGAATATTGTACAACTTGGCCAACACTGGCACCCCCAGGCTGACCTTGTTTTTTTCCGCCATAATCCCTACAATCACTACCATCCCTAGCCTGACCCCCATCCTTGTGTACCATACTGACAACATCTACCCACTTAATAATGTAGCAAGAAACCCATCATAGCACACATTTGGGTCTCGACTTTCATTAATGTGAAAGTCACATGACCGATACTCTCCTTTCTCTAGAACCCTCCAGTATGATCCTGCTTTTCCCCTCTATGATGTTTTCAAGAATTGCTTCCCTCGGCCTGGAATCTTCAAAACCATGTCTTATATCATAAAAAGACTAAACCACCCTTAATTGTGTATTTCATTCATGATATATTTTATTTTTATCTCCTCGTTAGCTTGCTCCAGCAGGTTCCAAGACAAGACTGGGGTGCGTGACCTATCCCCCCAGACATTCCCCGTCGGGAGGAACTCGTCATACTGGTACCCCTCTAAGGGGATTCCCCCAATACTGTGGACAACCTCGAGAATGATTCCCACCTCCTCGTGGTGGAGGTGGAAGGTGTTGATATCAGCGGACCAACAAATGAATAACTCTGCTATAAAGTCCTGTTTGTCGGTTGAAGTGAAATTGGGACACCCAAATGACCTCAAAATGCCCAATAGACCGTAGATCTGGCCCAAATTCCTCGCATGTATGATGTACCTAGTACTCCCATTCCCATTCATTGGTGAAGTTTTCACTAGATCTGAAATTCCATTCATGCCAACCCTTCATCTCGTTAGTAATGCTGCCTCTGATGGTACTTGCACAAATAAATGTAGATTACTCTAGGACCAGATCGCTTCCCATAATCATCTAGGTATTCAGATTTAGAAAATATATGGATGTGTTCTATGTATCCCTATCAGGATGGCCATTGTTGGTAATATGGAACTGTGGAAGAGTATCATCGCGCGTCACCCATGACCGCGGTGTGTCTATCTCGAAACTGGGTATCAGTACCTCCTCAAGAAGGCCGAAGTTCCACAGCGGAAGTCTATCACTCAGGAAATAATCTTTTCGAGCTTGATTAAGCATATTGAAAAGCATTAGGTTATCAAACACAACCCTCCTCACATGAATAATCTGAGGGTTAATGTTAATTTGAGTTCTTCTTGCAGCAGCGATAGCCTCCCTCTCATCATCTGTCTGTTGAGCTGCAATTTTGGAAATATGAAGGGATTGCCATGAAATAAGGATGATTAGTGTATAAAATATATGGAGGCATGAAAGAATGCCAACTTGTAAAAAATGTATGCACATTGCACAAAACCTGGAGTCGTCCGCAGAAACATACGCGCTGATCGGGACCGTTTTCGCGCATAATATTAAAGCTCTTGTAATGCGGAAAAAGTAAAAGTAGGGCCTAGGTGGGGGCACTCAGCCAATTTATAGGCACTGAGAAGCCTTATGCATGCACGGAATAGGTTTTCGTGTGAAAAATGTGTTTTTTTCGCACCTCGAAGGTAGTTTCCCTACTTTTCGACATGCCCTCAGAATCAGACCTTCAGGTTCCCTATTAGCTCTAATTTTGAGGGGGGGGGGCATTTGTTGACACCAAAATTCAAAGAAGGTCTGAACCAGGTGGATAAAAGAGGCACGAATGAATATTCCAGGGAAGGAGAATATTCTTGGACCCTGGATGTAGGTGCGCGTAAGGTTCCATGTAGGCTTGCAATCATCCCTTCGGTGTGAAAAAGCTTGCGCACCCAGTGCATCGTCAAGGGAATGCTTCCGTGAAAATCCCTCCGAATCCACCAAAGGAACTGACGTAAAAGGGCGCCTGGGATCATGAAAGCGGTCTTGGTGCACAAACTTTTTGCACCCAATGTGACTTCAAGCGATTCATTGCATGCGGCCCCCTTTTGGGCACTCAATGTGACGTCAACTGATCCTTTGCGCGTAGCAACCCTTTCGTGCCCCCAAAGAGGCATCAACCGATATTTTTCATGTAGCACCCCATTGCACACCACCCCCGAGGACCTTGGATATAAAAAGAAGCATAACCTCCCCCTTCAGGGATGGTAACAGAAGACAAACCAATGCTATATTGTGTGAAATACACCTTTTTAGAGACCACGCGAAAAACACCATGGCCTTTAGGTATTGGATCTTGCGTGTTGGGATCCCCAATGGTCCTCCTTCAGGTGGGCCCTCTCAAGAATTATCCTCGTCCATTTCATTTTACCCCAAGTCATTTTCATGAAAAATACCTCTACTTCATGCAAGTTTCCCCCTCCATCAGACCTATTTTGCACGCTACTGCTCTGTCATGTGCGCAACCTCTAATTTTAATTGCACCCATCCTGTTTTCGCGTAGATGTTCTATCTTGCGCGTAGCCTCTCATCTTGCATGAAACCCTTATTGTGCACTCCATGTGCCATCCTTACCTTATGTAACCATGTATGATCCCCTCTTATCTACAAAACACCTATGTGGCACGCCGTTTTTCCGTGCGACCCAACAAGTTTGCACAAAGTGATTTCGAAGTCCCTTGGGGGGTGCTTCATGTTGTGATGATTCCCCTCATGCTTCTTCACATATGAATGATAATGGTTGATGCTTCTTCACATATCCACGATAATGTGGACCCCTCAATGGATCACTCCATAACACACCCTCACCAAGGCATTGTTGATACCTTCCCTTCCCCAAGGGCGGGTGGGTATCAATCATGTATGTCCTAGGGGTGCAGAGATAACCCACCTTGTCCGAGCTGCAGGATGTTAAACTGCCAAACACCATTGTCCTCAGCACATGATGTTAAAATATAGCCTTGAATCGTGCATTATTGGTGGGGTGCCGCGTCTCAGACATTCTCTACACCCACTGGTCTTTATGGGAGTAAATAACTCCTCACATAGAATGATATCCTATGTTGGAGAGGCGTTTTTCCGTGGGGAAAGGGAAACCATTTTAGTGTAATCCACTAGCCTTTCTTGCAGGATGTAGCATTCCTACTTCTTCTATCATCTTCCTTTCCAATTACTAAGAGGTGAGAGGGGCACAAGGGACTATGTTTCCTAGAACCTCTCCCGCTGGGATTATTCACAATTGAGCATCCACCCTGGAGTAAGTCCCAATCTCCATCTCCTTGGGCTGCTAACCATGCATAATCCCCTTGTTTTTCCTTTGGGCTGTGGAGCATGAATAATTCCCTGTTTTCATTTTGGGATGCTAACCACGTGTAAGACCCACTCCACTTCCCACAGATGCACCTTTAACGATCTGATCATTTGGTCCTCATTGCCTATTATTTCTCACACCGTGCTTGACTCACATGGGATTAGATTAAGCATTGACCATGACATCCTCTCTGGGCATCCAAGAGTGTAAGCCCCACACACCCCTTTGGAACTACATGGTCTTTGATGCTTTCCCAGGAAAGGTACGTAGGAATCCTCTCTGAGGTTCAATCCCATCACCCATTTGTCCCAACCATCTTCACATCGGTTCACCAACCCCTTCTAAACTATGTGGTCTTTGATCCTTGCCACGGCATGGTACATAGGAAGCCTCCCTGAGGTTCAAGACCAACTCCCATTGGTCCTGACCATCTTCACGTATGTTCCCACTTCTTCTGAACTACATGGTCTTTGATCCTTGACAAGGAAAGATACATTGGAAGCCTCCCTGAGGTATAAGCCCAGCACCAATTGGTCCCAACCATCTTCACGTCGATTCACCGACCCCTTCTGTACTATGTGGACTTTGGTCTTTTCCAAGGTAAGGTCTGTAAGAATCCTCCCTGAGGTTAAATCTCAACAACCACTGGTTCTTACCCCCCTCACTTTAGACCACCTTCATTGCTCATGACGTTAAACCGCATGCCCCCTTTTCATCATGCACGACGTTAAACTGTATCCACCATCCTGAAGTACATGGGATTTAAACCTTGTCTCCTAGACATGGTCCATTAGAAGCCTCCATGAGGTTCAACCCCATCTAGAGGTAAGATGTTGTGCCCCCATCCAGCGGTAAACCATTGTGCTTCCATCTAATGTTAAGCTATTGCGCCCCCATCCAATGGTAAGTCATTGTGCCCTCATCCAACAGTAATTTATTGTGAACCCCATTCAACGGTAAGTCATTGTCAACCCAAACCCAGTGGTAATATACTGTCATACCTTCTGTTGGGACCCATATCGCTAGTCCGTCCCAGTGGCGTAAGACTAACCTTGGGCTTCTAACAATGTTTAAGCCCTAGTATATCTTCAGGTCATTGTCCTATGCACACACTCCAATTCTATACCCACATCATGAACTACAAGGACTTTGATTCCCTACTGTGAGGATACATACGAGGCCTCTTAGAGGATCAATACCTGAATCATTGTAGCCCACAAGTCGAATGCATCTCATTCTCCATCCACTTCAATTTACCATCCATTATCCTTCTTGATCATTACCTGGGCTACCACATCCTGGTGAGATCAAGAAAATTCACCACTTCACTGCCCCTATCAGTAACTGGGTAGTTAACCATGTGTTAGCCCTGGCATCAGTGTTCCCTCTAGGGGTTTCACCCATCTGATCCACTCTAGTCTGTGTTCCGATCAGTTTGATCTGACTCCACTAGATGTTAAACTCATAGTATACCCTGTGTTAAACATGAGATGATGAGAAAATCCTCAGATACATTCACCATGGAATATAATTCACCGCATTCGACGTGGGAAACCTCAGGCTTCTACGCCCTCGAGAAGCCCTATAATAAGGGGAAGAAACCCAGATGCACTAGTGTTCCAGCTTCCAGACAGGCCAGTGAAGTCCAACATGACTACTCCCCCAACCGAAGGTTGCTGCCCTAATCAGACACCTCGGAATGTTCCGACAAAAGCAATGTAATTAACATTTTTCCATGAAGACCTGGAACTGGAAAGAGTTTTACAAACAACATCTTAGTCTATAAGGGAGACCCAGACTAGGTGATGAGTTCTGAGGAGGAATCCACAGAAGGAAGAGCCGACAACCAATCATCCCATTTTTATCAAGGAGCAAACATATCTGAATAAGAGACGGATGTCGGCCGCCTTTGGAAAGCGGGAAGGTGGGGCAACGGTCAAAGCGTCCTCATCCTCCTCAAGAGGACGGATGCATCCACCCCAACGAAAGTGTCAGAAATAGGATTTTATGGTCTATTTAAATTATATACCATTCAACTAAAAGATAATGTCAATAGAATATCAATTTGTGAACTACTTCTACTAACTCTAGGTGAGGCATAAGATAGTTCACATAACATGGCCTCAAATATTCGGACCTATCAGGAAAAAAATGACTTCCCTATATCATAAATGATCCAAGAATAATCAAAGATGCATGAAAACATTAAAAATACATCTACTGGGATTATGTGGGTTCGTTATTGGTTTTGTGGTCAGTCGTTTCCTTAAATTCTAAAATGTATTCTCAAAAGAGTCAGACCAAAAAAAAATTCCCCTCTTTTAGTCAATCTTGTCAAAGGTGATGTAAGGTGGGATAAGTCCTGAAGAAATTTATGATTGTATACAACAAAACACAATGAAATATTTAAGAAAAACACATTCTTGGAAGTCTTCCATAGAACAATGGCTTAAAATTTCTTGGGTTCAATAGATACCATATCCTTAGAGATAATATGCCTTAGAAAATGAAAACAATACATCCAATAATAACACTTTGAGAACTTGAATACAATTTATTCCTACAATAGAGTTTCAAATAACACTTACAAATGATGATCATTTTTATCATTTAAATTAGGGTACCATAGGATATCATTGAAAAAACCATTAATTAACCCAAATACCAGTGAAAGACTGGATTAATTAATTCCAAAAATCTAGCTTGCTTGTTCATCAAGATAAAAAGAATAACCATGTACTCAAATAAATAATACTAGTACTAAAAATATTTAATTGATATGTATTAATTACTCACCTTTACCAAGTGAAATACATATATAAAATAAATAATGGAAAACAAATCAAAAAAGGTGTCAATTAGAGGAAGCGGGCATTGGTTCTTAACCATTTTTTGATTTATATTACAATAATTGATACCTATTCTCAAGGAACCACTTTAATATTTGTTAAAATGGACTAGAGAAACCCATTTATTTGATCTCTTATGGATTTTTCCCTTGGATTCCAATCCTGTAGCTAAATATTATCTTCTCGTAGCATTTCAGGATATATCCTGTAAGGTGGAATGGAAACATGATCCACGAATGACATAGGTTTGATCTGGAAATTGGTCTCTTTCTTGGGAGTCTACCCCCACAAATCCCACTAGATTCAATTCATATAACCAATCCGCCATGAGGATAAATACATCCTACAAAATTAACCCATTATCTTAAACCATAACATCAACCCGAGTTATCACCTTGCTAATAGATGAAAATTGATTCTTATAAAGATATTGTAAATGTTTCATTATCCAATATTCATGTACCAGTGACCATCATGAGATATAAATAATAAATACCTAATATATAGTTCAAAAATATCTCATTATTGAACTAGATAGTCCATACCATGAATCATGTATAATCTAGTTATCTTAAGAATATGGTGATCATATAGAAATAGATTACCCCCAACATCCAATAAACATAGTCAACTACAACAGATATTATCTAATGGCACTCCCAATGGAGTGTAGGTGGAAAAAATATATAATAGTTCTCCATAGATAATTTTAATAATTTCAAAAATATATAATATAAATAAATGTGAAGCTCCTTTTTGAAATAACGTATTGACTAGAGTGAAAGCTACAAAGATAATAACTCAGGCTATAGAAAACCTTACATCCTGATCAATAGGATTCGATGAACCACATGAAACTGGTCTAAACCATGAAACTATGACTCACCCAAATCCATTTCCAAGATCCACTATGTTAGAGTAGTACCTCTTGAACCAGTTCTCCATGATATTCACCTTTCACTGACTATCTACTAGAGTTCCATCTACCCGGTTGAAGTGGCATAGATGACATTAATCTAGGATGATGAACTAGTTGAGTTCCTATAACATGTGGACCATATTTTACCATACTACAAAACCTGTTTGAGTGACCAATAATTCAACATCCTCAACGTTCCATTAGTAATCAGTGGCAATGAGGCCATATATTCCCCCACCTACTAAATTAGCTAGACTACACCGAAATGCCACTCTCGTTGATCTATCCTTGGCATCCCAAGTGAGTTCCAATATATTAGTTCATTATTTATTTGGAAGATCCACCATTGGTCCCTATGAAAGAAAAATTATCTTATCAATTTCCCTCTCCTAGGATTTATTCCTTAAAATCAGATGTTTTACCACAACAAAAAAGGTTTTAAGCTAAAATAAATTCACCTTGACATGGACTGATTATCTACAAACATCTAAAAAATATCTATCTTGGGGTGACTTATCCCCACTTATCAAAGGGTAGAACTGATTGAAGTATTAATATTTACATCAAACAACATGAATAATATTCTTCCTTGATTAATTCAAGCAATCTATAGGGACTTTTCTACATTCAAGGTCACCAAAAAGAAATGATCCAACAAGAGGGTCTGAAATTCCTTCTAGGAAATTCCCATGGGATTCTAATCCAAGAAAAAGAATCCCCAAAAACATCTCACTGATCCATAAAGAATATTTATTTAACTTTACCCTTCAATAATTAGGGTTCATTATATAGTGAAATATAGTTTGATCAAACTTGATCGACATCACAGATGCCTGATGGACACCCTCTCCCCATAAACATCAGTGGGTATGGGGGATAAAACTCCATGGTCAACAATGACATATAAGGTATAGTTTGAGGATACTCCATTTCTAACACATATAATATTTTAATAAACTTGGTTATAAATAGTCTTCTTCAACTACATCCATCACCATGGTAGGATGTAGCTTGATTACCTTGAGGGAGTTCTCATCGGCACCCTCTTAATGATCATCCAAGGGTTAACATGGAGGAATTATGATCCAATTCCAAACACACATCTTAGATAAATATATGAAAACCTTTCATTTTATTAGAATTTAAATAAATAATAAATATTCCTAACTCCAAAATTTATTATACAAGTCACCTAATAAAATATTTATCACTTCAGATATCTCTCTGAGACCCATATACCCGAACTAGGGTCATCTCATAAGAAATTGGATTCATTTCATTCTATACATTTATGAATATAATAATTCTAAATTAACTTATATATATATATATTTGAATCTTCCAAACCAAGGTTTCATTTTAGGGAGTATCGATGACAAGTTGTACAAGAAAACAATTTATATGTTTTTATTGTCACTTCATCTAACTAATACCAAATAACGCATATAAGTATACATGGATAAAACAATTAAAAAATTAATTAATCAATTGAATAAAATGTCTGTATGAAATTATATGAAAAATAACATATATATATTTATGTCGATACATTAAATCATTGACCCAAGTATTATTATTGTATGAATGAGGTCAGGGGATTATACAAATAACATGAATTCTAATGAACCTGAATGATATAAGAAGAAATTATTCTTTCCATACCAACCTAGTAATTGAAATAACATTAATAAAAAACATTAAACCCATATGCACCAACCAAGGGGGAAATAAATCAATCATAGAAATGAAAATAAATAACAACTACTCCCATTCATGGATACTTGATTTTTCTCCTACATATGGGTTAGTTACTCCCAATTACAATCTCATTACCAAGACCAACCAAATCATATTATTCTACTTACCATCCACAATTATTATGATGAAGAAATGAAATATCAAATTCAATTATATAGAATCAAATTCATAGTTCATTATGTAAATCAATTAGACTTAGGGTTCATAATGCCCCAAATGTGCCTCCTTATATTCCATAGGCTACAAAAAAGCAGTGACAAAATATCAGGTTATAGTTGGAAGACTATGACATCATTATTAGAATGTAAAAAAGATAAATATGTAAGGTGTCATCCAAAAATAAATAAATAAATATAGAAGGTTATAATTATAGTTATATATAATCATAAAACCCATTATATTTAAAACAATTAACTATACAACGATTGGTGAGTCGTAAATTTTAGACGGTCGTATGCAAAATTTAAAAAAAATCAAGAGAATAATCATGAAAAAAAATTGAAAGACACCCAAATAGGTATGAGTACTTTCCAACCCAAAACATCAATGTTCCATCCCATCCCATATCACATGTCTTTCATATAGTGTATTCCCCAATCAAATACTGTATCCCAGAATTCTACTAGGGTACCAAATGGTGGCCCAATCATAGCCAGAGAGTGAATTAGTAGGACACCACCAATGATCTATAAAATGATATCTATTTCAATCATATATAGTACATGTTGATAAACACAAAAAAATAAGGAATTAAATCATGTGATTAAATAAAATAAAACAACCACGATCTTCTAGAACCACGATGACACCCAAGTTAAGCATACATTATTCAACATATACTAGATATCTTTTATCACATCATAATGACCCTGAAAACCATAGAAACCACACAAAATATAGTTTCTCATCCTTGAATTCATAGGAATTTTTTTATATTTGGGAATCAATGTGCCCATCCTGGAATTTATATGAATCATATTTTATATGGAATCCTGGTGCCCAACCATGCACTCCAATGCATTATATATCGCATGGAATTTAAGTGCTACCCCATAATTTTTGAGCATCATGTATTATGAAGAATAAAACGATCTCATCATGGAATTCCCAACTCTTGTATCATACAACATACAAGGATCTCATCCTTGTATTCCCACTTGTTAATCATCATGTATTATATCGAATCCAAAGAGCACATCATGAAATTACCATGTATTTAAAATCTCTTTTATCATATCATCTCTTTAAATAATTCAATACTTAACTATTTATTTCTTGTATATATCATTTATTCCAAGGAAAAAGTCAATAACATTTTCTTTATCATTAATTTCAATGATTACTCATTTAATCTATAAATAAGAATAGATATCAAGTATATAATTTGATAATTTCTATTACCAAGGGGCATGTGAATTTACTCATTTAAAAAATTAATAAGTCTTTTACTTGTAATCTAAAATTAAAGGGTTATAATAAACATCCTAGGCACCCACACAATTTTTTCCAGGTTCTACCAGAAAATATATGACACCACTCATGTCTCTCTTTAATATAAACCAAACATTACATTAACCATGATCACCCTAATGAGTATCCAAATTTAAAATTTTAAAATACATACATTCAATTCATGATATGCAGATAGCTCATTTACTAATTTGGATAATGAACTATTCAAAGTTGATTTATATGTTAAATTTAATGAAAACTCGCATGTAAACATACATGGCCTATACTATAATGGAGAAACATTATAGGTTAACTCAATGACTACCTAACTTAAGTTATTAGACTTTAAAATGTGACATATTGATATTTTATTGAATCCTAAATAAGAGAAAACTAGATGTATGAAAAAAGTCATGACAATAAGGAATATTAGTCTTAAATAGAGAGATCTCATAAGATAATGAATAAAATGAATAAAGTATGAATAATGAGTTATAGAATTTTCTAGAGCCTTCAATTTCCTAAAATTGAAGGTTACGTTTATGATAAATAAAGATGGTTATTCATCGAAGAAGGATAAGAGAAGGATATTTGGGGAGTGGGATAATGTGTGTATGAGGGGAAGAGAAATTAGGTTATGTTTAATGGGAGAAAATGGGAAACTGAAAAAACTTTCCCTATTTCTGGTCTAAATTCAATCGACTAGGCTATGGGATCTAAGTAGGATAACATGCCTATTATATGTCCTCTAGATAGTTGGCAAAACTATAAATTCTATCCTATATTCCATGACATCCAATTGAACCTCCCAATGACCCCTAAGAATCCCTAAACCCTCTCAATGATTCATTAAGAAAAAATATTAAGGGGTTTCAATAAATAATAAATATGTATATACCTCAATTAAGGGGATGGGTTTTATAGATGTTATGTTTTGAGATCCCATGGATATTTTTTGGTGAATTGTTTTATCCATGTTTTAAAGGTATATCCTTTGGGAATGATTA
Source organism: Viscum album (assembly GCA_963277665.1). Lineage (NCBI taxonomy): Eukaryota > Viridiplantae > Streptophyta > Magnoliopsida > Santalales > Viscaceae > Viscum > Viscum album. The sequence continues at coordinate 100,422,983 of OY728153.1, read as the reverse complement.
GAAGTTTCTATCGTCTATTTATTTATTTTTCTTTATTTGAAGTGGGATTTGATTATTGGGGACTATACTTGTATGAGTGGTATATATTGTAGTTTACCTGACACTTATTTCCAATTAAATTTTATATTTTTGTTGTTGGGATCTTTGATATTTTATCGAGGATTATTGTAGATAAAATGGAGTTAAATATAAAACTTCACGTGGTGATTAACATCATAAAACATCGGTTCATTGTGTGATTTTTTTTCAGCGAAGATTCATGAATTTTTCTATAATTTACACATGGGTCTGATTGATGGAGTGACATATTGTTAAAATCAATCATATTTATGGTGGTGTTTTAGGTTTTCTATCTTTAAATGTATCATTTCATGAATTTTTATAATATCGACATTAAATCCCTTGGATTTTATTCGATTGGGAGCCATTTTTTTCGGTGGATGTGAACCATGTGAGGTTAATAATGTGAACCATCTATACATTTTTTGAATATGGTGATATATAAGAAATATATATATTCTATATTCTATCAAATACCCATCATTCTCTCATAAATTAAATTTTTCATCATAATATTCTCAGAATTTTTTGGTATCACTAACAACCTTTGATCTTACTCATTTACCCTTAGTTTTTAGATATTTGATACTAGTGTTTCCTAGTGTGTTTATATTCTCTTAATATTTGAGTACTTACTTGTTTCTTAGATGGTTTTAAAATGGTTATGTTATTTAGATTTGGTGGTTTTTTGGATACTATTTTATGAGATATCACTACATTTTAGATTGATTCGAGGATCCTTATTTTTTGTTGGATCCGTGGTGTATCCTCTATTTCTGTGGATTGTACAGATAATTATGATGTTCTTTTGTGGAAGGGATTTTCTTTTTCTACAATTTATGTGAATTTGGATTCTTTTCATTCTTTTTAATTATGTATGGATTGTGTCATGAATTGGAATAATAAAGATAATAAATCAGAACAATGAAATTAAAAGGAAATGATGGGATACACTTATGGTTATTGATATTCTTGAGGTCGTTGATGTTGTTTCATGATATATTCATGTTAAGGTAATATTCCTTGTATTTCTAGAAAGATTTGATAATAATATTTAAATTTTTGAATACAGAAATTTTGTAAATGATGATATTAAATTGTTATTCATTTTTATACATGAAATGTTGTGTGTGGCCTTGTCACCTTACTTATTTATAGATTAGTGGGATTGATTTTTTTTGGCCTAGTGTCCTTGGTTATTTGTATCTAGGTTTATTTGGGTGCAATGAAGTGGTTTGACATAGTGGTTTCATGATAGTAGTAAGATAGTTGTGTAATATATTTGACATATGTAAATGTGGTGATGGATAATGAATTTTTTGGTGTGAATTTTAACTAATAACTAAATGAATAATTCTGGTGGCTTATCATTGAACTACAAATGGAAAATAGAACTAGGGTTATGGAAATTTGTGTGATGCTTGTGTGTTAGTTATTCTACATTAGAGGCATAATGTGGTTATGTGAAATTAAGATGTGTCTGGATAGTGGTTTGGGAATGTTTTCTTATGTGAACCCATAGGTGGGGGCCTGTGTGATAATATTATATACAAATATTTTCATTCGATTTCCTATACACCACACCAAATTAGGTGCCCTGACTAACAACTGGATACCATTAGTGGTGTTTCCACTATAATTTAATAGATGGAGGATATGGATTTCTTACTACCCCCTCTCCCCCAGCCTACCTTCAACTATAGCATCAGGGTATGCTGATGGAGGGTGATAGATACATGGTGGGGGTCATGTGTTGTATGTTTAGGTCATGATTTTAATATATTTCACATAAATGATACCCTACTACCCTATTTGAGACATGATTTAGGAGGTTTGTGTTGTGAGATGTGATATTTTGTTTGTTCTATAGGATATAATATATGGTTAGTGACTTCATTGGTGGATATAAATGTTACGGTGGAACAAGATGTATTTACTTTGGGTGAGAGTGGAGAGCCATTGGGAAAGTGGTTTTGGGGAACCTATATGTACATTCTTATGTTATTACTTTACTACTCTTGGATACATCATTTGTTGATAGATCCTTGATGAGGATGGTGGGAACTATTTGACCTATATAAGTGCTTCTTTTTATGCCTTTTGGTCAATGCTTCATTGGTATGCTCATTTTATTTTTTCATGAGAGATATATTGTATGATCCTGATGAGTATATATGATATTCTCACCCTACATAAACTTATTTCTATGTTTGTATGAGGGATTAAGTGATCCAACATGATGATACTAGTTTAGAGCTTAGATTATTATCGCAGTTGCCACATGATTTTCTATTGGTGTTGCTTTCTTTTAGGGATGTTGTATTGATTTTATATTCATCAATTATAGGATATTTATTTTATGGTATTTATTATAATTTTTTGAATTATAAGGTGGATTTTGGGGGGTTTTATTTTAAGATATATGGATATTAAATGGAAATACATCCCATTATGTGCATTTATACCCTTGGTTTTAGTCCCCAACTCAGGACCCACTGGAGGCAAGACTCAGGGTGTCACTCGTCTTCAATACAAGCCTAAACGACATACCAATGGAGGTGGGTGGGTAGGGTGGGGGGTGAAAACAAAAAATATATAAATGGATTATGAGTTTATTTATATTAATCTTAAATTCAACGTTATAAATTTAAATCCAATAAAAAGTTAAAGTTCAATAATGATTATAAAACTTAAATAATAAATTCCAGAAAAAATAATTTTTTTTTCCAGAGACTGAAGGAAAATATATTACAAAATTTAATGAATAGAGAAATAGAAATTATTAACTCCATAAATGTTTAAAAACAAACTCCAAAATATTGATAAATTCTCATCAACTGATTATAGTTACCAACACAGAAACCTGATCAATTTGATGAAATTTATGGAAATTTATAAATTAAACCCCATACAATACATTTTAACATAGTGAAATATAATTGTTATGTTGAAGAAACAAATTAAATATTTAGTTCAACAATATTATTCATGACCAGTGTTCAAGGGTCATAACCAAGTTAAAACTACACATTTTTAACACAAAAAATATAAATAAAATATAATCCTTGTTAAATTATTGTTATCCAGCCACTATATTAAAAATGTAGTTTATAAAAACTATTTTTAGGAAAATATTCTAGTTTCCATATAGTCATTACCAAAGGTATTGGACAAATAAAAAAAACACATTAAATAACACTATTTTAGATTTAATAGGCATAAAAGTTGTAGTAGTAACTAAAAGAAATTGACCTATGATTTCTTCATGAAAAAAATTTCAAAATTGTTTTATACCTCTCAATTCAAAAAAATAGTGAGGAATTTTTTTGAAAAAATCATTTAAAAATTAGGATAAAAAATAAAGTTTTAGTTCTACCTTAATGTTTTTAAGAATAACATACACTTAAATAATATTTCCACCCATATGTTTTAAAAGAATATTTATTTATTTAGAATTAACAGTTTAGTCTGTTCCCCCACACATTTTTTTTAATAGTGATCAAAATTTAACTCAACAAAAACCCAAATCTCAAACTTTTATGAAGTAATCATGTAGGGTAAACATTACTCCTTTGTAACATTTTTAACTTTTAAACACATGGAAATAATCTAAAAGTGAATACTCATGTGACTATCACAACATTTCTAAAGGTAATTTTCAATGATCAAAACTTCCCTCATTATTAAAATAATATCGATTTCATCGATGAGGTACCTAAAATGTGAAATTATACTCAAAATTCGGATACAATAATGAAATATAAATAAACATACCTCAAGGAATAGGAAGAAAAAGGAGAAGTAAGTGAAATAAATTTCATGTTGTGAAGGAAAAAATGAACCATTCCTTGCATATTGAGTTCCAATAATGTCTAATATGTGATTATTTTATAACAAATATCCATTAAAAAGTTAAAATAATTATACAAAAAAGAAAAAAAAATGGGTTTCCTCCCATATAAAATAAATTTTATAGTATTTAACTATAATTCCATTAATATTTAAGGAAATTCGGATGAATGTTTTTGTATCATATCCACAAATAACCAAAATATGATATCCCAAATGTACATAAGTGAAATATGAGTTTTAAGGGGTTATAATGTCCTTATAAAAAACATAATCCATTGAAACATCACCACGTCCTATGGAAATACACTTCCAAAAATGTGTACCTCATCTTATCCACTTATGGAATTTGTTCAAAATAAAAATAAACATAATAATATCATGTAGAAAAAACATAATATTGGGATTTTCTATTGTAGTTATATAATTCTCATTTTTATATTCCCCAATTGATTGTATTATATCATAAAAAATGTTAAAGTGACTAAATTTTGAATTTATATTTCTAAAAGTGGGACATTAATTTTACTTATAGTATATTTCAAGTCATTTGAAAACAATTTTAATTCCATATCAATAATTTTCTATGTTTCAAAAACCTTTTTAGCTATCTATTTTACAATTTCAGTATTTAAATATGTTTCAGTCATAAGGTTTTTAATAGATATTCTAGTAAACCTCCAGAATTAATTAGTAAATATGAATTTATTTTAATTAAAAACATGAAACAGTATGTCCCATTATTCCTAAAAATCATTTAAACCAATTCTAGATAAATTATATTTTTTTTCTAAACCACCTCCTTTGTTAAATCATTCTCAACTCTAACTTATTCTGAAATATTTCTTGTGTATAAGAATAAAAATGTGTAATCAACCACTGATTCAATTTTAAATTACGAAATTTCATCATCCATAATAATTATATTGTCATTCTAGTGTTTTCATTCAGACATTGGAGGGGGGGGGGGGAGTTTAGGTCATTCCTACGAATATTAGAATCCCAAAATTCTACAATAAACCTATTTACCCCTAAATAATAAAAATTCCATTCCATGAAATTGAGATATGAATTGGATATATCAATGGTGGTATAATAATAAATAAATTATTTAAAAATGAAATATACAGTATGGTTTTCTCTATCAGCTTTTTTATAAATACGCAAGATAATAATTTTTTGGGTTTACAAATATAAAATCTTGGAAAATAATTTTCTCATCATTTTAAAAAACTTCATAAATAATGCCTTCCAATATAATGTTTTCTTTCTTAAATTCCCAAACATCCTTCTCTGATTAATCTCACTACATTTTAAAAAAACTGGTTGAAGGGTTTTTAAAATTTAAATACCCATTTATATATTTTTGACATCTTTTGTTGGAACACATTAAAAAATAATTTATATAAAAGGTTTTTAAAGTCTAGTTAATAAGAAAAGAATGATACAGTCCTCATGTGGTTATTTTTCATTATCATAACCCTCTACTTCGACCAACTTAAGGGTTTCATCAAATACATGGGATGTTTATTCACTTATTTAGTTGATTAATGTGAAAAATTATACTTCATAATACTAAAAATCATCAATTTCATTTTCATCCTCACTCAATTTCATTTTTTCTTTACATTTAAATTTATTTCCTAGTTTTTATGTTTTAGTATGTATTTTTAGGATTATAGCTTCAAAATGTTATTCATAGAGCTAAAATTCAGCATTCATATCTAATTTTATCTATCTCAAGATTGATTCAACACTAGGTTTAATCTAAAGAACATTTTGGTTTTCTAAAACTTCATTAAGATAAAATGAATAGTAAAAGGGACACATCCATGAAGTACTCCCATAACATCCACAATAAACATAATAAGTTTTTTTCTTTGTTAAAACCAAGAAATTATTCCATATAAAATTAGAACACAATGGAATAATTTGTTTAAGAGATTCAAAATATCTAAACACCAATATATAAAAAAATTCAAATTCAAAAATAAATTTCTAGAAATTAAAATAAAGATCATTAAAATCACATATTAGATACTGACAAGTATTTCCAGATCATGAACACACATATAAGTAGTCAATTTAAGCCTTCACCCCCAAACAATATGGTTTTTTTTATTTTTTATTTTTATTTTCTTTTTTATATTTTCTGTCCCTTAGACTCTCTATATAATGAATTTACTAGAAAGTGTGCTAAATTTTTATAGGATAAAATGTTTTTATGCCCATCAAAATGACATTTATATTTCCTACAAGAGTATTATTGTGATTGGTTGAAATGATGGAAAGGAAAAAAAATTAATTAATGTATTCATAAAAAATATTTTTCTAAAATTATTGATAGAAACTAGTTATTTAAATATATTGGGTGTTTTAAAATAAGTGCATAAAAGTAGTGTGTGTTGTGTTAGTCATGTTAAAAACTATAATTATGGGTTTTATACATGACAAATGATGATTGAGGGGAGATTAATTGAATTAGTTTCTGAATGTGTGATGTTATACAAAATGGGTCACATTTGTTTTCCATATGGAAGTCCTTAAAATAATGGATTTCATTAATTTTATAATTACAAATAAATATATCCATTAATAAAACATTCAATTTATTATGTTTGGAAAAATGTTTCAAAATTGTGATGAGAATATTATTTCAATTGAAACATCATTCATAAATCAATCCTAGAAATGAATGTGAGAAATAGCTCAATAAGAACGAAATAGAGAAATGGGATGAAACTGGATCATGAAAGAGTAAAAAAGAAAAAACAATCAATTACCAAAAAATATATTTGTTAAAAAAAATTTATAATAAATAATTATAAAAAAGAAAATGATATATAAATAGAAAAAGAAAATTTTATAAAGAATAAGTAATCATTATCTATCGTGATTGGATTTCCACTTGCCCATCGATTTTATCCTTTTTTCATCATGCCTATATCTTCATAATCTATCTCTATATTTTGTTATTTTTGAATTTAATATCAATGAATGAGTTCTTAAATTTAATACATGGTTCCTATATTCTCCCCTTTTAAATGGATTTTATTCCTTACCTTACTTAGCTTTCACTAATTTCCACATTTTCCTTCTGTTTTATTTTTTATTATTTAAAAGATTTTAATTATCCGTCTTCTAAAATAAATGTGTTCTAACAGTCTTCATTTAATTTCATAGAATCTTATTTAATTTTCTCTAGCTGTATAATTCCTTGAATTTCCTCAACAGCTCTATATACTCATACTTATTCTGTTATACAATTCTGAATGTATGTTCTAGATACACTGTCAATGATAGATGACACCATAATATCTAACCACCCACTTCTAACCATATTTCAACCACTATTAAATTATGGAATCTTATTCTCATTTCTCTATTCTATATGACTTTTTTAGTTTTCATTTAATAGATTTTGTCTTAATTTGTAAGTACTCAGACCTATAAAGATATCAATTATAGTCAAGTTGGTCCAAATCATGTTGCATCATCGAAGCACATGAAATAAGAATAAAAATCATAAATTTGGTGTATTTAACAAATTATACCATAATAACTAATCTTTGGGAACATAAAAATCATCATTTGAAACCTATTCCTTCAATAAGAAACACCTATATATATTCGATTCACAGTTCTTGGGTTATATTCATTAGTGAATCGCCACTAAATCTCATTCCTGGTTGTGTAATGAAAGTCCATGACCTAATTTATTTTCATCCAACTATTCTATAATTTTAATTATACAAAATGTATTTAATGATACATAATTTTTTTCAACATAATTTCCCTTTTTATTATAAAATTGTTTCATATTTAGTAATATATTATTATATAATGCACATGAAACACATGATATAACCCACACTATTTTTTTATATTGACTTGAACATTATAATTAGAGAATAAATATATAAATAAACATTGAATTTGTTTAGAGGGGATAAAAAATAAAAAATAAGATAACTAAAATATTAAAATATAGATATTCTTGAATCCATAAAATTCCCACACTCACAAAAAACACAATCGAAATATAGTAGAATATTATTAATGTAATTTTAAATTTGAAAAAAATACATATATTTATGATTTAAAATTAAAGTGAATTATGAAATAATGATGTATGAAGTATTTATATATGGTAAATAAAATTATATGACAATATTAAATTTGAATAATAGAATAGTAATCTATAAATTAGAGTTGTAATATGAGTATTAGATGCAATAAATATAGCTACCCTAGAATTTTACACATATTATTACATGATTTTAAGAATAATTAAAAATAAAATACATCCAAGGATCTTCAAGTCATGTATCCGTGGAAGATTAGGTACACAATTAAACATCCTAAACCAAAATAAAACCATATTTTATTTAATTTTCATATTTAGATTATAACTCCCTTTGATTCCTTATATCTTCATAGGATAACATGTGTAATAAACAAACAAAATAAATGATCTAAAAATCAATTCAAGGGAATAAGATTAGGAATTGAAATATCATAAGTATAAGAATACATAACATGATAAGATAAATGGAATGTAAGTTGAATAATCATAAAGAATTATAAAATTTCTAACATGATAACATATAATCATGAAAAAATAGGAATGTGGAAACCGCATAAAAAATGGCATAAACATGAGTCAAAGACAACATCCATAACATGGTGGACAAAGTATGATAAATGATTCAAGATCAATCCCTATCCTAACATGACGTCTCGTGAGAATAAACATTACCCAAATCATTTGAGAACTATATAGGTTCACCCATCATATAATTTTTAAGCATATGTGTTCCACCAGAAGAATCAAACATTAGGTAGAAATATAAGGATTACCCAAGGACAGATTTTGCTATCATAAACATGTCATACAGAATTACCAATGGGAATATCATAAAATATTTCCTAAAATAATATATCATAAATGGAAATTTAGAAATGAAAAAACGAATATATAATGAACAATTCTATCCAAATTGTTTAATACATTTAAAAAGAGTGTTTAGAAAACTTTTGTAGTCAACTCCAGCAAGAGTCCTTAGAAATGGAAACACATAATTATGTGTATTAAACCAAAAAAGAACCAAGATTTTATTTCATAATAATTTATGTGATTTTATAAAAATAATGGGGCCTGAAAATATATTTTGGAGTGATCTTGAAAATTGTTATGAAATCAGGATGTTCCCATTAACTAGGCTTACTTATCAGGATGAATTGGTAAGGAAACATTATAAAAAATATATTTCCAAAAAAATAAGGATGAAATTATCTTGATAAATGATTTGGAAAAATATACACAGAATTTATAATAATTATATAAAAATAAATAAGAATTAATATAAGGTAAAAATAGAGAAAGAAAAACCTGAAGGAAAAAATGGTTGTTCGGAAAGAATCCCTTACCTTATTTCCAAAAGGGGTTTTAACTTTTACTTAATATACTGAATAATAATGTTAGATTCATTAATTAATAATTATTGAACCTATCCTACATGTAAATGATTTTAAAAAGTTTATTATGTTAATTTTTGGTATTTTTGATTAATTATAGTCTTCAATTTCATCATTAGGGAGTGTTTGATTTCTTGGTTTTCATGATCAGTTCGTTTTTATAAGATTATAGATGTTCATGTTAAATGGGAAACAATATCCATAATTGATGTTATATTTTATTGATGAACATACAAAATATTAAATGGCTATATAAGTCATTTGGTAATTTTTCTTGGGGATGAATCATCAGATAAGGTGTTAGGGATAATCATTTGGAATAATTTTGGCAGATTTCACTCACAACGAACTTGTTTTTTTATTTAATATTTTGTGTATATATTAGAAGTATAATATAGAATGTTTATAAAATTAAATTTGAAGTTTGCTTCAACCATTATAATTTTTTTAATACCATCCTAGATGGCAGTAAAGGGAAAAAAAATTTCATCATTGATGGCGATAAATTAACACCTCATGGACGGTGTTTTCATTTTTAAAAGAAAATGAAGAGTAGAAGAGAGATGATGGTGGATTTTCCAATAACATAATAAATTTATAGTATATATATATATATGATAATAGAGGTGTCATTCCTGTTTTGATAGAATACATGAGGATACAATCATAAGGGAACATGAATTCAAAATAAATAAAAATAAAAAATAAAGAGGGTTTTCCCCCTTGAATTTCTTCTCCTTAAGAAACTCCCTAAAGAAATGATTTTGGTCATTTAATAAGAAAAAATTCTCCTTGATGTGGGGGAGGGTATTGGGAATTTTATTTATAGAATATGTACATGGATAAAATCTTGGAAGGCATGAGGAGAAGTAGTGGTGAGTGGTGGTATTTAAAGTGGAGTAGAGGGGGTGTTTTCTCATTATTTTATTCATTAGTTTATTATTTTGTATTAATACTATGAATAGTTTGATAAATACCCCCAAATATAATAAAATGAATGATTTTTTGAGATTATGGGCTTACATCATCCATGACTAACCAATGACTCAAAAATTACAGTATTTAGATAGTATCACAAATTATTATAAACCACTATTCACCAAAAATTTAACTATTTTAGAAAAATAACAAAAAAATAAACCAAATAGTTTCTTAAGGTGTAAAATTTAAAAATGGACTTCATTTTATTAAAATTATTTTTTAAATATTATAAATTTAATTTTAAATGAAATCATCATTTACTTGGAAAATAAAGATTTTAAAATTTAAAATGATTTTATAACACCTTGAAAAATCACTTAAGGTCATATAATATTTTTTTATAATAATAAGAAAAAAACATTATAATTTATGAATAAATTATTTGCAAAAATAAATTTTATTTTAAATTATTAAATTAAATATATATTTTTATTTAAATATTTATGACTCAAAAAAATACCAAACAATTAATTTCTCAATTTTAAAATATTTATTTACTTATTAAATGAAATAAATACATCATATTTTCTTTCATAAGATACATAATATTTCTTTATACTTTCATAGGATATTTTTTGTTTATATTTTTTGAATTACTATTCGTAAGGGCCATATTACTATTCTAAAGGTTATTTTACTATTTCATCATTATATGTTTCTTATCTTATATAGGCAACTCTTCATTATTCATTTGTATAGTTTTTATTGTGTTATTAATCTGATTTAATGTGATTATAAAATATGACATAATTATAAGATGGGAATTTTCATTGATAATATTTTAGTTCGTTACAATCTTATCCCATTATGAAAATTTTCCCTCAAAATTTAAATTTACATACTGAGTTGAAAAAAATTACTTCCCCTATTTTATGAAATTAAATAGAAAATAAAAAAAATAAGTCGATTGAATAAAAACTAAAAAGAATATTAAGAGAAATTTTTTAATATTTAAGGATAAACATATAAATGAAAAGTGTATCCTAATGTGTGATTACCTATTCTCTACTCTAATTTATCTATGGTGATATAATTCTCCCTAAGGTTATTACTAAAGTTCCATACTCTTAATATCTAAAAGTAACTAAATCATGCTCTAATACTAACCCTGAATACCCTAGAATTTTATAAAATCTATTACATTATTCTAAGTGTAATTAATCATCATATACAACCAAGGATCATAATTTCTAGTGTCTTTGGATGGCTAGGTACATAAGTAAACATCATGAAACAAAAATAAAAAAAAACTATTTTATTTATTCTTCATAATGGACTCCTAACTCCCATAGAGATTTTATATATTCATAGGATAACATGGGGAATACCTGAACAGAAGGGATGATCTAAAAAGCCTAATAAGTGAATAAACACAATAATAAATATATCACAAGGGTTTGAAGAAATATCCTGATAAAATAAAATTCATGGAACATGAATAAAAATAAGGATTTATAACATTTATAACATTAGAACAGATAGCCATGAAATTAGATTAATGTGGAAACAACATATAGAAAAACATAAACATGTTTCAAGGCTAACTACCAAAACCTTGTGGATAAAGTCCCATAAAATAATTAAGTTCACCCCATATCCCAGAATGATGTATCATTAGACTTAAAATTGCCCAATTATTTTTATTTCTATATCGGTGAACCCATAATAACATTTTCATGAATATGTGTGCCACATGAAGAATCAAATATGAGGTATAAACATGAATATTAATCAAGGAAAGAATTGGGTGTCATAATAATTTTATAAGGCATAACCAAAGGCCATATCATAAAAGATATCATTAATGATTGAAGCATAAATTCAAATTAATTAAACCAAATAGGCATAAATAATTATAATTGATGTCTAAATGGTGTGAAAAAATTTAAAAATAGTGTTTAGGAAACTTTAGAAGTGAACAACTTTAGTGAGGTTTAAGTGATATCATTAAAGAATATTTAATACAGAATATCATAAGTGTTTGTATAAAAATATAAATGAGCCAAAATTTTATTTCATTAAAATATGAGTGATTTTATAAAATTAATTATTCCTTAAAACACATTATGAAGTGAACATAAAAATAGATAAGAAATCTAGAAGTTACGTTCAATGGGGCTTTCTTATTTGGAATAATTAAGAAGGAACAATATAAAACATGTATTCCCCCATAAAGGAAGTAAGAACTGATCTGGATAAAAGTATTTGGAAATTTTAAACTTTATTTAGAATATGTACATAATATGAAATAATAATTACATTTGCGTTAAAATAGAGAAAGTGTAACTCGAAGAAAAAACGGAGTTCAGATAGAATCCATTACCTTATGTATGAAATGGTTCTAAACTTTTATTTAATATCCTAAATAATTTAATGAGATATAATTATTAATAATTAAAAAATATATTATACATGTTATTGATTTATTAATGTTTATTATGTTCATTTATGGCATTTTTATGGATTATAAAGTTTACATTCTTTGTTCAGGAGTGTTTGTTTTCTTTGTTTTCATGATCGGTTTGCTCATATAAATGTACGGATGTTCATGTAAAATGGGACTAGATATCCAGAATTTAAGTTATATGTTATTAGTGAACATTAATAAGAACTAATTTTTATACAATTTTTTTGGATATTTTGGGTTAGGATGAATCATTGGAGAAGATGTTGGTGATAATATTTTGGATTATTTAGGGGTGTTTTCCCTCACAATGAACATATTTTGTTTTATTATTTAATTTTATGTGTATATGTTAGTTCTAGAACATAAAATGGTTATAAAATTAATTTTAGAATATTTTAAAACCATTATAATGGTTTTATGAAGATCCTAGGATTTAGAAAAGGAAAATGAAAAGTATTCATCCTTTAATTCGATAAATTAACACCTCACAAACGATGTTTTCATTTTTATAATAAAAGCGAGAGGATAAGAGAGTTGATGGTAAATTTTACAATAACATAATTAAACTCCAATATATATAAGATACTGAAGATATAATGCATGTTTGGATATAGGACGTAATGAGATCATGATAAAATAAATGAAAATTTAATGAAATTAAAAGAAAAAGATAGGGGGTTTACCTTTTGATTTTCGCCACCCTGAGAACCCCTTCAAGGAAAAGGTTTCAGTCGTTTTATGAGACCAAAGGCTTCTAAACGTGTGGGTGTAGCTCTGGATGAGTATTGGATAGAACATGGAGAAGGATAAAATCTTTTAAGGTGTCACGGGCGGTGGTGAGGATTTGTATTTATGGTGGAGTAGTGGGGTTTTTTCTTATTATTTTATTCATTAGATTACTATTTTGGCTCAATGCTATGAATAGTTATAGAATTATGGATAAATATATTAAAATAATGATGTATGGTTCGAGATTTTGATCATACCTCATCCATGCATCACCTATGACTTGAAAATTCAAGTATTTAGATAACATCGTAAATTATCATATTTCACTATTCACAAAATAAATTCAACTATTTTTGAAAAATCCCCAAAATTCATCCAGTTTTTTTCTAATTCTAGAATTAATAAATGGACTTCATTTTATGAAAATAAAATTTTAAACATGATAACATTAATTTTTAATTAAAATCACAATTTATATGTAAAATAATGATTAGAAAATTTTAAATGATTTTATAGGACTCTAACAAATTAATAAAGGCATGATATCATTATATTATAATAAAAAGACAAAAGAATATTAATTTCTGTATATATATTTTGAAAATAATTTTTCTTATAAATTATTTAATTAATTATAAAATTGTAATTAAATATTTATGACTTTCATAAATAGTAACACTTAATTTTGTATCCTTAAAAATTTTATTTACTTATTCAATGAAATAAATATATTATATTTACATACCTAAGATAACAAAATTTTATTTATACTTTCATAGGTGAGGTAAAAATTATATTGGTCGAATTACTTTCCCTAAGTGTCATATTACTATTGAAAATGTTATGTTACTATTTTAATCAGTATAGGTTCCTTAGCTTCTATAAATACTTTTTATTTCATTAATTCTTCATTTATAATGGTTTTATTGTAATATTAATGTTTTTATGTGATTATAATATATGACATGATTATAATAAGGGAATTTAAATTGATAAAATTATAGGTTTTTATAGTAGCCATACCATTAGAATATTAAAATCACCTATATAATTGTAACATAGTATTCAGTTGTCTTATTGAATGAAAATATAGAGACTTTATATAATGACAAAAGTAGGTAAATGTTTTTCAAATGATAAAATAAATGTTACAATTTTTATTAAACAAATATGTTTTATTTATATTATATAATAAATAAAAAAAATGAAAAGAAATATTATTTTAATAAAATGGGTTTGTAAAATAATATTAATTTTGATTATATTGATTACACAATTTTATGATACCATAAGTAATTTTTCAATAGATGGTAAAATTAATTATGATATTTATATTCACAATTTTCAGAAAAATTAATTATTTTATTTGAAAGTTATTTTTCTTATATTTTTAATTTTTTTCATAAAATAGATGTAATTTTGGGAATATACATATAAAAAAATGGTTTGGGTCAATTTTGTATATTTTTATATAAAAAGGTAAATATTTGGTGAATGGTGAAAATTGTAAAAATACTATATTTAACAGTATACATTCAGTCCATAAATGAGTGTGTCGTGATTGATGTAAACAACCATTATCTCAAAATAAAATTCACTAAGTACTATAGTTTTTCTCAATATTCATCACCATTTATATTCTCGAGAAAAAAATAATAAACTAATTGTTGTTATTTAAAAAACACTCTCCCACTTTTAAATACCTCCCCTCACCAACCTTTCTCGTCACAATCTCTAATCATTATAACATGCCACATATATTCCCAATTGTCTTTCCAATCCTCTTTCCAACAATCTACTTCTCTTGGTCTCTCTAAAATATCAAACCAAATTTTTAAGGAATTTTCTTATGACAGGACATCCAAAGATGCTATATTCTCAACTTATCTATCTAAATAATTTTCATATTCTACCTCTTCCACATATCTACTATAAGACATGAGACAAGTACTCTAGTATAATTAATAAAATAGAATTTTATTATATTAATGGAATATAAATTAACGTGCCTCTTCTCTTTTAATTCAAAAATGAAAAAATCATTCCCAATATGGTCAGTTCACCACCTCCATAAACAACTCAGTTCATTTTTCACTACCTCCTAGAAGTCTAGTTCGAATAAATTTTCTTATGGTTAAAATTTATCTGAATATTTATATTATATATATTTTCATATTCTAGAATTGAAAAATTATCATATGGTAAATTAAAAACATGAATGTTCCCCATGATTGGAAAAAACACAAGTTAATAAACAAAAAAAATGATAATATTCATTCTCTTCAAACCACATATATTTTTCAAAAATTATAATTTTATAGCCATTGTGATCTCATGGAGTAACATAAACATCATTTATTAATTCTTATGTTGTTTTTAACTATTTCATAAAGAAAATACATAATTATCTACAATTGACCCGATCTTTGAACCTCGCATGAAATAACTTGAGATAGGTGAAAAAATGATATCTTAATTAAATCTACTTAAATATCATAAGATCATAATTATAAATTTAATATACTTGAATAAATTTCTCAATCATTAATTTATTGAATCATATTTTATTATTTAAGTTGTTAAGTGAAAGTATAGAGTGAATACTAATATGAGTTAAGGGAACTCTCAAAACCACCATAATTTCTTTGTGTTATCTATCATATTTATCTACCTGAAATTTTCTATCTATTTAGTATTATGGAATTATTCTATTTTTTTATAAATTTATCTTATAAATATAATTTCTGGACCAATTATACATTTTTCTTCAATGATGTGTCAAAATTAGTTTGCTGAGTTTGGATGAACTGGCGACGCTTAGAAACTTTTAATGGATTCACTTGATGGAAATAGAATTCATGCTCAAGAAATTTTATTCGTTAACTCTGAAAATTTTTGAAGTTGATTTTAATGTAAAATACATTTGTTTAAGAGAAGAAATTGTTTACCATTGTGTTTTTATTATTAAAGATGGCCATGAACTATGAATATCATTGCATGAGGATGTGAAGAATGTGATGGGAAACTTTTTTAAAATATTTTTTCATAATGAGTTTTAAAATGGTGTCCATGAAAATTATACTTATATATTTTCATGACTAAGACTTGGAAAAAATAACGGCCAACCTTTTGAGCCTCATTGTCTAAGTCAACCCCACACAATTGAAAGGATGACCTCAACCAAGTCGGGGAATCGAACCATGTCATCGAAATGGCGGTTGTGTATTTTGTACGAGAATGAATAAGGGTCATCAGAGTGTGAACTCAAATGTTTGGATATGAATATTTATAGTGAACATATAGGTATTATGGAGGGCCAAAGCCATGGTATGGTGTTTGAAGGGTGTACAGGTGATGACCCCCCATTGATATCTTAAAGTGGTAGCAGGGACATATGATTAATAATGAAGAAGGAAATAAATCCACGAATTGATGTTGGACAACAGATAATGAAAAAACATTCCTAAGAATAAAATTATAAAGAAAATTTCCATGGTATTTGATCATTCCAATATGGACCGTCCAATCAAGTGGTGGGTGTCATCTTTATCCTCTGACATTTTAGGGTGTTTGAAACATAGTTCTTATTTCATATTTGAACCATGGTGATCATGGATTCTAACATGATCAAGATTTAATCCCATAATCAATGTTTCATTGAACATAGGATATCCATGAATTTTTGAAGATCATAACACACAAGAAATTCATGAACATAAATGCATGGACAATGAACCCTAATCTATAATATCAGAAGATGAAGTAAAACCTCCTAGATGAATTAAATGATATATTTAATTTCCAAGGTATGGTGGAAATGTTCTTGGATTCTATTTTTCATTGCATGCATGTAAATTTAATGAGTTAGTGTGACTAGATTCCATGGGTATTCAGAAAATAAATATACGATGTGATGATATGGGATGAAACAAAAATCCCAAATCATTTGGTCATTTAAATATGACTATATCCTTGCTATGTGACCCACATATGATCACATAGCCTTGTGAATAAATTCCCAATCTGATCGAGTATTTGAGATGACCACATAGATATTATCTATGGGTGAACTGAAATAAGAACACATGAATCCTTTGGGTGTTTATATAAAGAATATACACTACCTATATGATGAAAATTTGTGTGAATAAGAATAATATACCTGATCTATATAGGTATTTGAGATACAATTCATGAAGAGGGAAATACTAAGAATTACTGTATTTCAAATTAGCACCATAATGAGTAAAATAATACCCAAATTCATTGGGGGAATATTTAAATGTTACATATAAATACCTAATTATTTATGATTATATATATTTAATTCATAAATAAACGTGTTTATTTAAAAACAAATTTATATGAGGATTTAAATGGGGCATTTAAATCATGGAAAATATTATATCCCTATTCATGCAATTTTTTTATATAAATATGTTCATATAGGTGACAAAAAATACATAGTGTTGCTATATACATGATGATCCGGATAGATTCTTGTACTGAAAACAGAACAAGTTTTAAGGTGGGGTTATTATAAATAAGAAAGAACATATGTCACCAAACATTGAATGATTGATGTGAATGCAAACTGCACTAAATATGGAAGGAGTCTCAAGACTAGTAATTATTATGTTATTGAGGATGTACATGAGAATGATATATTTTGTGAGCATGTTGAGGAAGATAAATTATTACAATACAACGGATCATGAATTAAACAATGGTGAATTATTCTAGTTGGTGTCAATAGTAGTTGATGTCTTCTGGTAGGAGCTAGAAGAAAAAATAGTTTATCGGTTAGAGTATGAGAAAAAACTCTTTCAAGTAGATTTGAAAGAAATTTTATTCACTCCATGGATAATTATTATTTTTAGTCACTTATTTATCACTAAAGAATCTATTTTGGTGGAATAACAAACATGTCAAGGAGTAGGTATTTAATATAAAACTCATAAATTTTGTGGGGTGTTCTCTCTCTTATTATTTCTATATATGATGTGAGACAATGAGACATCCCGGAGTACATTGAGAACCATAACAAGTTCAAGAGGTTTAATAAAAAATAAATAATTTTTTTCATAAGTAAACCCCTAATTTACCTCCATATTAGTGACAAATCTAGAATGTGGGTCTACAAGTTGTATCAGAGGGTTGGTTATTTCTTAAAATCTATGAAGAATTTTGACATATAGAGAATATTAATAATGTTAATATCCAAGGTGTTCCAATATTTAATTGTAATAATTATCAATGTTAGAGGAATATAATGCTACACTATCTCCTATAACTCTACCTGGAAGTGAATGATTCTTCAAAAGTGGGGTTTCACCACATTTTTGATGATGCTTCAATAACACAAGATGATAAAAGAAATATTGAGTTAGATGGAAGGGATCAAAATTCCATTTGATGTCTCTAACAAATATTTTTAACACAATGGTCAGGAGTCTCTAGGCTTATTAGGAGATCTAGGATAAACACATAAGTATATTTGAAAAAATTTTCAAATTCAAGGAATCTAAAATGAAATTTTAGTGGAGCAATTTTGAGGAAATTAAAATGATAAATAAAGTATTGAAATCTATTTCATTAGATTGAATTAGCTAGTAAAGAACATTCAATGATATGGTGAGATTATGGATGGCTCTATCAATATAAAAAAACTAAGGACAAATTTTCTAGATTGGTTTGAATCAATGATTTTAGTCATCGAAGAAAGAGATTATTTGTCTCTTAATGAACTAAAAAAATTCTCATAGATTATGAGATGAGAACAATTCAAATTTCCTGATGAAATAACAAATTTAAATGGGATTTGATGTGACACGAAAGGGAAAATTAAGATAATAAGAGGTTGAAGAATTATAGGATTTATATATTTTTGAGGATTTTAATTGATACAATAACATTATTTCCCTTCTATCAAAAGGTTTTAAGAACATAAAATATAACATCATGAATAAACAACCACCAAAATTCTTTAACTATGGCAGGAATGGTCATTTTTTCGATGAATTTTCTATTGAGTAAGGATGATGAAAAAATATTAGAATCTGAATTAGATGACCAAATATCTTATAACAACATATGGGAAAAGAATAAAGAGAAACACTACATTATCATGTAGATAAATATTATGAGCCAACATAATATTTAGTCATCATCAATTTTTTCATTGGATAATGAAGTTGGTTTCTTTTCCCCTAAAAATAGAGTAACAGAGTCATCATGTAATAGTGATGATGAAGAGGAACGAATATATCTTGAGTGGAAGTTGAATAAACAATTATAATTTTATGTGGCAGAGAAAAAATATCGAATGTAAGGATTGATGAAAATTGAGAAAGAAAACATTAAATTAACATATAAAAATAATAAGTATGAAATATTCCCTATTGATGAAGTAAATGAGGAGCTGATCAAGAAATTAATATCTTATTTTTAGTGAGATCAAAATGTAAAAATTAAAAATTATTGAATAAGATGTGATGATACGTGATCTTTAATAATAGTTTAATTCCATAGAAGAATATTTGTCTGAGACCTAATTCATACGTGTTACAATTCAACATGATTTGAATAAATTTTTGGATGATCTCAATAAATATATTGAGTTAAAGGGATAATTGTTCCATGATGAATATAAGTCATGTAAAAGTGCATCCAATCATTCTATTAGAACTATTATTTATAATAGTGTAGATATGAAAACTAATGTTGATGATGTATGAGCCAATAATAATGAGAAGAAATATTCCACATCAAGAAAGAGAATAATATTTCAAGAATTCTAAAGACCTCATGTAATGGAAGGATTTTCTCAGAAGGAAATCAAAAATAAATATTAAAATTCATTTGGAATCAATTTAGGTGAATTAAGTTTCAAGTATTTTTTTTATTTAGTAATAATGGTAACATATAATATTTTTTCTGAAATATCATCTATTTATTAGGAATGAAAATAGAATCAAGGGGGAGTTTCAATGAAAATTTTAGGATAAAATATCAAATTAAAAACCTGTGAATATATTTTCACCGCAACCATCTACAGAAAATAAATTTAATATTACAGAATAATATCACGGTAGATGCATTTTTAAAGTTCAAAAGGATGTGGTATACATGCCAATGTTAGAAGGAAAACTAACTTATAAAATGAAATGGGAGAGGTTGTAAAAGAAAATTAGTGAAAATTCATGTCAATATTTGTAGAAAATAGATAATTTCAAGAAATATGGCATATTTTTTGGGCCACAACAGTTAAAACTATCTGTAAAATTTGAGGAATCCTGGAAAAATTTTAAATCTATAGAAAACAATGTGCTCTCAAAAAATGATGTTGAAGTTGATGATAAGTTATCCACAAGTGAAAACATGAAGATCCAGAAGAATAGTGTTGAAAATTTAATTCAACACAAAGAAGAATGGAATAAATATTATAGTCAAATCAGTGAGATTCAAATAAAAATTAATAGATCAAATTAATATTACCATTCAGATACTAGTAGAAAAGAATCACATAGATTGAGAAGAAACTATCAGTCTGAATTTTATTTCTAAGAAATGATGAGGTCAGTCTTTATGAACCATTATTTTATGTGTTTTTAACTACAAATATAAGGAATTTAAGGATATGTTCAGGGTTTTACCTTCTATAAATAATTATGAGAGTGTACTTTATATAGTCTACTAACACCCATGAAATAATAGAAAAGTGTGTGTCCCTTATGGGAGAGAAACCTTGATAATGAATATGAAAACCTTGTGACATATTAAAAATTATTGTTCATGGAATGAAAATCACACTTTATCCTATATGATTAATTATATTATATTATTATTTAGGGGGGAGTGCTTATTTGATGAAAAAATAATAAAAAGGGGGAGGTATATCATTTTCACTCGATCATTATAATGTGTCTATTGAAGTGTGTGGGTTTTTTTCATTTCATTGAATATTATTGTTTTTGGAATCTACATAAATGATACATTAGAATCTATGAGCATGATTTCATATTTATGGTACATTATGGAAAACATAGATAAACATGATTTTATCTATCTTTTTTACACCGGTTTATCCAAAATAGACTTAGACTTCATTAAATAAAATTCTATTTTCTCAGAAAACCAAGTGATTTCATCCCCCTATCAAGATTGATCAAAATATTATAATCAACGGAAGGATTATTTGAAAAGAAATATGAGTTTTAAAGACACTGTTTACCCTTTTCATATTTATTTTCAATATGGGGGAGAATGTTTGACCACATATATTCAATTTTAAATATTTGAAGATTTCTTGATAAAAAATGAAAAGGAGGAGATTTTTGGCCCCAATATTTCATTTGTTTCCAATGATTCTAAAATATGTGTTTGGTGAGATGATATGAAATAGTGATTCTTGGACTATTATTATTGATTCACTAGATGGCATTGGATGTCATGCTCAATCAATTTTCCATGTTAAAACTAATAATTGTTGAATCTAATCTTAATTTTAATGGCATGTTTTCAGGTGGAATAATTTTTTACAACATAAACATTTAATATTAAATTAAGACACGAAATAAGAATTTTATTACATGAGGATTTTAATAATTCCAAAAAAAATATACAAATAATTGTTTTAGGTATTTCACTATGAGGTCTATGAGAATTATACTATTATATTTATATGATTAATACATGGAAGAAAAGATAGCCAACCATGTGATACAGATGGTCCAACTCATCCCCTCAAAATGGGAGGAGGACCTTAACCATGTGTGGGAATTGTTCCACATAGCCCACATTTTGGTAGTGTATTTGCAAGGCCCGTGTATAAAGCTTGTAGGAGCGCATGCCCGAATGCACCGAAAGGCCCGTGTATAAGGTCTACAGAGGATTGTCGACATGCTGAAGATGTGGTGTTGTGTGTGGAGGGTTTATAGATTTTGATCTCACATTGCCATCTTGAACAGGTAGCAGTGGCATCTAATTAATATGAAATCCACCAATAGATTATTATAGAGATGTGGGACAATGGATAGTGGAACACTATTGATCTGTATAAAATCATATAGAGATTATTTCATTATATGATCATGTCAATATGGACAATATGATCAAGTGGAGAATTTCAGCTTCCTCTTACCATGTTTGTGGTGTTTTAGTGAAAATTTTCCACCATGTTCGAGTGATAGTGATCATGGAATCAAAATAGTTCGAGATTTAATCCCTGATCAAATCTTCATTGAACTCCTTATATCCATGAAATTTTTAAGAACTTTCCATAGGTGAAATTCATGCACTTCAATTAATGAATAGAGAAACCCAATCTGTAAAATATTTATTTGAAGTAAAACCTCTTGGATGATGTAAATTATGAATTTAATTTCATAGGTATTGTAGAACCCAATTATTTTGGTGGTATTTCTTTCCATTTTAATTCAATTACTTTGATATCTTACGTTTCACGCAATAATTATCTTAAAAAACAACTAAATTTTATTATTTATAAGTTAAATTTATAACCTAGTTGTTAAATTAGATTTTATGAATATTATTGAATAAATTATTAAAATATTTATTTTACAAAAAATAAGATGAATTAATTTTTTACTAATTAGATAGAAACCAAAATATAAACTAATTGAATATAGAATTTTTTTATTTTTATTCTCCCAAATAAGTTTTGTCTTTGAAAATTAAATTAATTATAATTTTTAAGTGATATTAATAAAATATATATGTTAAATATTAAATCAAATATTTTTTACATTCATCAATTAGTTTTTATATGTATTAGATAAGAAAAAACCTAATTTTATGTATAAAAACATATATTTTTCTAAAGGTAGTTTTAACGCCATTAATGTTGAACCTATTTTACATCCATTTTTGAAAATTTTATATATTCTATTTTACAATGTAAACATTATATTTTAAATCAAAACATATAAATTTACACTAGGATATTTTTTTTGTATATTTCTAATAAGATTCACGTTTTGATTAATAGTGGAAATAATAAATTTTAATTGATAATAATTTTCTCATCAAAATAATTTATATTGTTAAATTATAATTTAAAATAGTTTAAAAGTATAAATATATAATTTTATTTATTACTTTGTCCAATTAATTTCATTGGAATCAATTTTAAATTGAATTTTGATACAAAAACGTTAAAATCTTTTCCATGTTTTAAACATTAATAACCCATGAAGATCGTATTTTAATATGGAAAACACATGAATTTCACGAAGAGAGGCTTCATGGTTTGGAATTCGCGAAGACCAGAAGAATGCTGGTGGTGATTTTTCGCGATTACATCAAGCTTTGTGAACGACAGAGTAGAATCACATCGCAGTGGTGAAGGGATTTACGAGGGAGCTCCGCAACGAAGGTGCAAAAGAATGTTGAGGGTGATGCTCCATGATTACGTCAAGCTCTGCGATCTGAAAATAGCTGTGGTGCTTCGCGATTTTGAGAGAATTTCAGTGGGAACTTTGGAGCTTCTCGATTTGTGATGATGTGGAATTGACTTTGCGCGGAAGGGTCTAGGGTCGGTGGAATTGCTTATAAATAAAGGTCTACCCCCTCGAGAGAAGGAGGGAGTTTTTAGAGAAAATATTCTTCTCTCGGTTCGTGAAGGTGGTTTGCGAAGGTAGTGTTCTTCGCAAAAGGGAGGTGCTTCGTGAGGACTAATCTAGCTCCGTGAAAGGCAGTGCGCTTCGCGAGGCCGTGTGCTCTATGTAGTGTGCTTCACGAAGAGGCAGGAGATCCGCAACGACCTAATCATTGCAAAGGCTTGAGCTTTGTGAGAGTGCTTCGCGAGTGTGCTTCACAAAATGGCATGAGCTTCATGAAGGCTTGTTTGAACTTCATGAAATTGGGATCCTCACGAAGTAGGGTTCTTTGTAAAGGTATTTCCCCAAGGAATTGCTTAGTGTTCCGGGGCAAAGAGGTATTCATCAGTGGATGAACTTTGAACATTTATAGAGCATCTATTAACAATTGAGGATGCATTCTTTCATGAAAATGAAGATACCTAACGATATATAAACAGTGAGTGGATCTTCTGAAGGAGTAGTGAGATCACTTCAGTTGAGAGAGCAGTGAGTTCTCGAATTTTGAGCAGTTGTAAAATAAGAGGGATAATGAGTCCGCTTCGAACTTGTAAACAACAGTGTGCTTATAGTGGAATTGGTACGTCGGCACACTACTAGTGTATGATCCTTGGGCGTAGCCCAGTGAGGGTGAACCAAGTAAAAATTGATGTGTCCTATGTATGCTTTAACGTTTTTCCATACTCTGCATCGGGAAGGAGAGAGAAGAGGGTTTCTTCTAACCGAAAAGCAAGATCAAAAGGGGTGGTTGTTTTAATCTGTCATACCCAGATTCACCCCCCCTCTCAGGGTATCTAGCCTAGTAGACCCAAAAATTGGTATCAGATCGAAAGGTTAATATCAGTGTTTCTCTCTCAAATGGAGGTCATTAATCATAAGGGGATTCTGATCTTTGACGGGAACAATTTCCAGCTATAGAAGAATCAGATGCAACACTACTTCCGATCATTTGTAATGGATGTGTTTACAGCCGCAATACATGGTATCATAGATGATATTAATAGTGGTGCTTTATCAGAAGCTAAGCGAAGTGAATTGTATGCTGATGCGAAGGAATTCAATGCTTTAGTGGGAGCCCTATCCAATTCTATATATACAATGGTGATGTCATGGAAAACATCACATGCTATGTGGGAAAAGCTGTTGAACATATATGAATGTGGTACAAAGGTCGGAGAAGCAAAGATGCAAGTGTTATGGAACAAGTGTGAAGATCTGAGGATGAACCCAAATGAATATGTTGATGCATTCTTTGACAGGATAAATGTTGTTGT
The DNA here is from genome assembly GCA_963277665.1 of Viscum album. Classification (NCBI taxonomy): domain Eukaryota; kingdom Viridiplantae; phylum Streptophyta; class Magnoliopsida; order Santalales; family Viscaceae; genus Viscum; species Viscum album. The sequence goes on along the minus strand of OY728153.1, from coordinate 100,397,586 downwards.
AGAGGACATGCGAGGTCTCACCAAAGTTATTGAAGACATAAAGATTGTGAAGCGTATCTTGAGGAAACTTCCACCTCGGTTCAATCTGAAAGTTTTAGTTTTGGAAGATAAATACCCAAAAGAGATGACAATGGATAACCTGCACATCACACTTGTTGCATATGAAATGGGAAATGAAGAAAATGATGCTGTGGAAAATGGGAAATCAAAAGAAGTGGAATTCAAGGCCATGAAGAATCTCACCATTGAATATTCTCAAGAAGAAGAAGAGACAGACAAGGTGATAAAATTCCTTTCTTCAAATCTGCAAAGAGGAAAAGTTAAGTTTAAAGGGAAACTTCCACTATCATGCTTTAGATGTGGAAAGGTTGGTTATCTTGCAGTAAGGTGCCCTAATAAGTTTCATGATAATGATAATGATGAAGACAAAGTCGAAATTCCCAAGAAGTCTTCAGTGTTTGTGAAATGGAAGAAACAATTCAAGAGAAATTTCTTCATGAAGAAGAATCTTTTTGCACAAGAATTTGAATGTTCATATGAGTCTGAGGATGAAGAGGATAAGGAGATTAAAAACTGCAAAGATCGTGGGTAAAATTATATTGTGATTGTTCTCGGTAGTTCTCTGAAGAAGGAAGAAACCGACATTGATGATGAAGAATAAGATGAAGGAAGAGTTGATTTGAAAGATGAGTTAGAAGCTTCTCTTGAGGAGATAGATGTTTGGAGAGCCAAAACAAAGAAATCTAACAAAGTTGTTCGTGATGCCAAAATCTATATGCAGCAGTAAGAAGAAGAGAAGTCTGAGTTGATGGATGAAATTGAGAAACTCAAGTCATCAACAACAGAGAACTTAGAACCAGTTAGTGAGTATAAAATCAAGACTGAAGAATAGAAAATGGAGATCGATGAATTGTAAAACATTAGGAAATATCACGTCAAGCGTATCGAAGAGCTTGAAGCGGAAGTTGTCAGTATGCGGAGTAATGTTAAATACCAGGAAAACTCGTTGATTCCCAACACATTTTTGGGAAAGAAGGTCATTCCAATGACTAAAAATATGAAAGAGGATCTTAGTAGTTCAGCAGGAAAGAAGCAGCAATTGAGCTTAGATGTTAAGGCTGATTCAGGGCTTGACCGAAAACAAAAAGCTGTGAAAATTGAGGTCAGACCACAAGCACCCACTCCAAGATTGAAGGTTGATTTGGTAACAAGGAAGAATCAGAATATTTAGAGATCCCACGGGGAAACTCGTAGTGCATAAGTCACATAAATGAATGCACCTTACTTCTGGTGTTATTGTTGTGGCAAGATGGTACATTTATTGTATGTGTGTTCTATAGCCAAGATATATCTAAGGGCACAAGAAAAAAGGTGGCAGACAAAAAGAGAACGGTTCTCCAGAAATTATTTTGATGGACACCATTTTTGGGGGAGAGGATTTGGGCACATGGCTAGGTACTGCACTTTGACCCTACAGAGGAATGTGCCAAAGGAGAATCAAAATGTCCACAAGTAGCAGATCAATGAACCAACAGGTGAGCTAAAAATGCAAAATATATTTGCAGCTTTGCAGGATGAAGCATGTCCATCATACTCTGAGAAAGATCAGATATCTCAATCCATGTCAAGTATGAAGGCAAAAATATGTACCATATAGAGAAAGGATGAGAAGACAGTGGTGGTGGAAATTTCCCTTAAACAATCAGATCACACTGGTGTGTGGATCCTTGATAGCGGTTGCACATCTCACAGGAAAGGTAATAAGGATTTTGTCACAGGCATAAAATTTGACAAAGAGGGAGTTGTCATGTTTGGAAATGAGGAAGGCTTGAAGATAATTGGACCAAAAAAGGCCAAGTTTTGGGTAAAAAGAGATGAGATGTGCTGATGTCTTAGTAGTAGAAGGCCTCAGTCACAATTTTCTTAGCCTTAGTTCAACTATGTGACTCAGGACATTCTATAAGATTTACTAAAAAGGTGTGTATCATCAAAGGAAGAGATGGGGAAGTGGTTCTATAGGGAAAACGGACAAAGGGAAATCTCTACCTGGTATGTGGAGAAGAAGATATGTGCTCTCTGTCCAGAGAAGAAGAAAACAAGTTGCGGCATAAACTACTAGGTCATCTATGACAACCATCTCTGGAAGATCTGATAAAGTGTGATGATGTAAGATACTTCCCTATATTATCACGTGATCGAACACACATGTGTGATGTATGCCAATAAGGGAATCTCATCAAAAATATGTATTAGACAAATGAAAAGAAGTCAATAAGAGTGCTCGAATTGGTGCATGCTGATGTTTGTGGGCCTATCACACCAATATCAATTGACAGAAAGAGGTAATATGTTATTTTCATTGATGACTATAGCAGAATGGCATGGGTATTTGTTATTTCCCATAAGTTCGATGTGTTTAGCTGCTTAAAACAGTACCAAAGGGAGTCTGAAAGGATGTTTGGACAGAAAATTCTAAAGTTTCATACTGAAAATGGTACGGAAGTCACAAATATTCAGGTGGAAGACTATCTTGAGAAACACAGGATAAGGCATCAAGTTTTTTCAGTAAGAACTCCCCAACAGAATGGAGTGATTGAAAGAAGAAATCAGATCATCAACAACATGGCCAGAACAATTCTCATTGAAAAAGACCTACCAGAGTAATTTTGGAAGGAAGTAGTTTTGACATCGGTCTACATTTCTAACAGGGGTCTATTGTGTCCAAAGGAAGGAAAGACTCTGTACGAGATGTGGTATGGAAATAAGCCAACGGTGAAATAATTTCAAATATTTAGAAGTAAGTGTTTTATCCTCAACAAGGAAAAACATAAGAAATATGAATCATGAGGAGATGAGGGGATTTTCCTTGTATAATCATTAAAAATCAAGGTATATAAATGATTTAATAAAAGGCTGGGAAATGTAGTCGAAAGCAATGATGTCACTGTAGTGGAGAATGTGGAGATAATTCAATAGCGCAGTGAACAATTTCATGATGATAGTGACGAGGAAGAAAGCAGCACATTAGAAGTTGAAGTGGACGATGTTGATTCAGAAGAAGATACTGATGATGTGCATGAGAAAGTAAAATCCGTATCTACACAAAAGCCAAGGAGTTGAGCTGAAATTGACCGGAATAATATCATTGGTGATCAGTCTGCTCCAGTTCAGACAAAAATAATGAAGTCACTACAGTAGACATCTTTCTTATCTCAGGTTGTGCCAAAATGCTTTGCTGATGCAGTTGAAGATGAAAACTGGATTCAGGCAATGAATGAAGAGCTGGATCAGATTGAGAAGAATCAGACATGGGAGATTGTTTCAAGGCCAGTAGATAAGAATTTCATCAGGACTAAATCGGTCTATCTCAACAAGATGAATGAAGATGGCACAATGATTTGGAATAAATCCTGACTAGTGTTCAAGGGGTACCTCTAGATCAATTGAATAGATCTTGATGAGACATTTGCACCAGTTGCAAGGCCGGAGACAATCAGATTATTCCTAGCCATCGTAGTGCAATGGAAGTTCAAAGTGTTCTAGATGGTCGTCAAATCTAAATTTTTGAACGGGGTTCTGGAGGAAGAGGTGTATATTGAGAATTCATATGGTTTTCTCATTCATGAAGATGATAACAAGGTTTATAGACTAAAGAAGGTATTGTATGGGCTGAAACAAGCACCAAGAGCATGGTACTCAAGGCTTGATCAGTACTTGAAGAAGCATGGTTTCTAGCGTGGGGGAGTTGATTACAATCTCTATTTCAACAATAATAGTAATCAAAGGATGATGGTCTTGGTTTATGTCGACGAAATAATATTTGGTGGATCAGATGAAGCTTAGTGCAGACAGTTTTCTGAATTCATGAAAAGTGAGTTTGAAATGTCAATGATTGGAGAGCTATCATTTTTCCTTGGTCTACAGGTGACACAAGGAAGGAATGGGACATTCATTTCACAATCCAAATATGCCAAGGAGGTTTTCATAAGATTCGGAGTGTAAAATACCAAGGAGATGAAGACTCCGATAGCTACCCGGATGAAATTGTCCAAATATAGGGATGGAAAGGCAGTTAATATCACAGAATACATGCAAATGATTGAAATTTTGCTATACTTGACTACAACAAGGCATAAAATTGTATTCACTGCATGCCATGTAGCGAGATATCAGAGTAATCCCAAGGAAATCCACATGCTTGCAGTGAAAAGAATACTTCGGTATATCAAGGGCACAATGGACTTCATCTTGATGTATAATGGAAAATCTCAGTCAGAATTATTGGGATATACTGATGTAGATTGGGCTGTTTCAGTGGATGACAAGAAGTAAACTTCATGAGGCGATTTCTATCTTATAGGATTGTGTGTTTCTTGGCTAATAAAGAAGCAAGATTTCATTTCATTGCTCACTGTAGAAGGTGAGTACATTGCTGCCACTCAAACTTTCACACAGTTATTGTGGATGAAATAGTAGCTTGATGATATGGGCATTGAAGTAAAGTCTCTAATTGGAATCCAGTGTGATAACTCAAGTGTTATAAATCTTAGGAAAAATCATGTCCATCACTCAAGGACAAAGAACATTGAGATAAAGTATCATTTTATCAACAAGAAGGTTGAGCCAGGTATTGTGATGTTCGAGTATGTGCCTACCAAACGATAGGTTTCAGGCATTCTGAAAAAGCCCTTACCCAAGGAAGTATTTGAAAGGCATCGACTGGATCTGGTAGTTCAGTCGACTCCCCAAACATAAAAGTATGTGGATGTGGAATGACCCCCTCTCCCTGAGATATGATGTGTTTTTCCCTAATGTGCATATATGTGTTCTCTACTCTGTTACGGACTGCAAAGGAGTTACCTTTGGGTTCATTGACAAAGGGGGAGAAAAGAGTGATTGTTCAAGGGGGAGACGGTGCAACTATTTGGGAAATCATGAATGATATAGGGAGAAGCTGATAGGTGGAGCAGCGAGATAGGGGGAGAGAAATGAAATAGGGGGAGATTATTTAAATCTGATGATGCTAGAATAGATCAATCAATTCATAGATGTCATGACATCTAATGATTGTGATATAAGAAGAAGAGTGATGTTGGAATTGTGAGAGATGGTTTCCAGCTATCAACAATCGGTATCAGTGTGGTTCAAAAATTGGCATCAATTTAGCAATTGGTGTCAATTTGGAATCGACAATTGTTGTGTGACATGAAGTGATTCATTGATGTACTTCTCATACTACTCTTGTTTCTCATGCCGAGCATTGCTCATGTGGGCTTAGAGTACGTGTAAGGTGAATCCTTGAACGCTATCAGAATCACAAGAGGTGAATGGTGGTAGATGATGGAAGGAGACTTAGTGAGGTATCAATGTGAAGAAAATATTTCTGAGAAGAGTTATAAAGAGTTGTCAAAAAAACCCAAAGGGGGAGATTGTTGGACAAAATTCCTCAAGGTAATATTGTGGAATTTTTGGGTTGATTGTGTTTGTTGACAAAGCAGGTTTCCATTTTAATTGTCATGTTCTAGAGAAGTTTTTGACAATCCACGTTGACAAGGAATGATGAAAAAGGATCAGAAGATCTGGAGGTGGTACAAAATATCAGTACAAGGTGGTGTCGTTTCCCAGTGTTTGCCAAATTTTTGGGGTCCAAAATTTGGAGTTTGGTGAGCATCGCGAATATAGGATTTCCATGAAGATCATATTTTAATATGGAAAAGGCATAAATTTCATGAAGAGAGTCTTCATGGTTTAGAATTCATGAAGATCATAAGAATAATAGTGATGATTCTTCGCAATTATGTCAAGATTCGTGATTACGTCAAGCTTCGCGAATGGAAGAGTGGAAGCGCATCGCGGTGGTGAAGGGCTTTGCGAGGGATATTCATGGTGAAGGAGCGGAAGAATGTTGATGGTGATTCTCCATGATTACATAAAGCTACGCGGTATGAAAATATCTTTGGTGCTTCATGATTTTCAGAGAATTTCGGTGGGAAATTTGGATCTTCATGATTTGTGATGACGTGGCATTGACATCGTACGGAAGGGTCGAGGGTCGGTGGAATTGCCTATAAATAGAGGTTTAACCCCTCGAGAGAAGTAGGGAGTTTTCAGAGACAATATTTTGCTCTCGGTTCACGAAGGTAGTGTTCTTCGCAAAAGAGAGGTGCTTTAAGATGACTAATCTAGCTCCACGAAAGGTAGTGCGTTTTGTGAGGCCACATTCTCTAAGGTCTATGCTTCATGAAGAGGCAGGAGCTTTGCGATGACCTAAGCATTGTGAATGCTTGAGCTTTGCGAGAGTGCTTCATGAAGAGGCAGGAGCTTTGCGATGACCTAAGCATTGTGAATGCTTGAGCTTTGCGAGAGTGCTTCATGAGAGTGCTTCACGAAAAGGCAGGACCTTCGTGAAGGCTTGCTTGAGCTTCACGAAAGTGGGAGCCTCACAAAGTAAGGTGCCTTGCGAAGGTATTTTCCAAAGGAATTGCTCAGTGATTAGAGGAAAATGGGTATTCATCAGTGGATGAACTTTGAACATTAATAGAGCATCTATCAACATTTGGGGATGCATTGTTTCATGAAAATGAAAAGACCTACATGTCTATAAACTGTGAGTAGAACGTCTGAAGAAGCAGTGAGCTCACTTTAGTTGAGAGTGTAGTGAGTTCTCGAATTGTGAGTGGTTGTAAACCCTGAGGGATAGTGAGTCCGCTTCGAACTTGTAAACAGCAGTGCGCTTATAGTGGAATTGGTATATCTGCACACTACTGGTGTATGCTCCATGGACGTAACCTAGTGAGGGTGTACCAAGTACAAATCGTTGTATCCGGTGTATTATTTAATGTTTTTTCATACTCTGGATCAGGAATGAGAGAGAATAGGGTTTTGTCTAATAGCAAAACAAGAATCAAAGGGGTGGTTGTTTTAATATATCATAGCCTGATTCACCCCCCTCTCAAGGTATCTATCCTAGTGGACCTAACGATTCAATGATTATTTTTCGTCCCTAAGAATTTATGGGTCGGTTAAGAGACCATTTAAGGCCGTTTGGATGAGAAGATGACGGTATTAGTATTATATTCAATGGAATGTTGATTTTTTCATAATTTTGTTTGTATCTAGAGAAATATTTTTAAAATGGGGAAATACATGGAATATTTTAATCTATAAATTTTATTTGGAATGATAAAATGTTTTTATATATCATGGTCATTTATTCATAATTTTTTTGAAATAAATAATTAAATTAAATGGTGACATAATGATGATGCAATAATTTTTTAATTAATGGGTAAATCGAATAAAATATATTAAAAATATTAAAAAAAATATAATTTCATATAATTGATGAAATCAACAAATTTTTTGGATGACGTTGAGATGTTAGAGATAAGTTAATATAGATTTTTCACTGATACCATGTGGTTATGACAATTTTAAGAATCCAAATAATACATAGTGTTAAAATGGACATAAATGATATTTTAAAATAAATAATATTTTATTAAATGTTATAAAATTAGAGAAAAATTATGTTAAATTATTGGTATAATTCTAAAAAATTCATTAATAACTCATTTTTAGTTATTTGGAATTTTATTGTAATTATATTAACCATCAAAGTGTAAATTATATGAAATCATGGTAAGAGTTAAATGGGTTTAAAACAAAAATATATCTATTAAGAACTATAAAACAAATCTAATATTAAGTGGAAAAATTTTATTCAACCCCAAATCACCATATATTCTAAATAAATAAATTTGGATCCATTTGAAAATGATAATTAATTTGTATTAATTTAATACTTTGAGGATTTCCAAGAGTGCCCCCCTCTCTTTTTAAAGGGAAATAATTCTAATCATTTCTTCACAATTAAAAACATTTTTGTTTCAGCCATAATCTACATAAATCTATTCATATAATCCCATATAACATTATAGAGCTCTTATTTTAGGTAGAACATTCACCCTAGATGTGTTAACATGTTATTTAATGGAGAGAATATGAAGAAGATTTATCATTTTTTATAAAGTATTTCTATTTTATTTCATATTTCTCTTAATTAAAATATTATTCAACCATGTTAAAATAATAAATAAAATATCCTAAATATACTTAAATTTCATTGGGTTAATATTATCACCTAAATCCATCTCCACTTCCATAAAATGGGAAATTAACTAATCATTTGTGTGTACGTTGTACTATCATCTCCATGAACTGATATAATTCGTTTTCCATTTCCATCTCTAAAGAAAAGTTATAATGATGGAAATAATATTAATATATGATATTATTTAAAATTTTATTATTATTTAAGAATAATATATCATTAATTCTGTTACAATTCATACACATGAAAATGATAATGATAATCATGCGTATGTGTGAACTATCACTTCCACAAATCGATGTGATTCTTTTTTAATTAGCACATCACATGGATAATATAAATAAGTATATTTAAATTATTGATATTATATTAATGATATTATGATTATTTTTTAAATATAAAATAACACATACCTTCTTTCCATAATGATCATTGAAAAAAGGAAACGTCACTCATGTGTAAGTACAACATATTGTCTCTATGATTATAACGTTGCTTATTTTTCATAAAATTGTGTAAATGGTTTGATTTAAAAGTATTATTGAGGTATAAAATGATTTATTTCATGAATATTATTATCGAGATGATATATTTATGACCACTTTGACTATTTAAATCATAACAATGTCACTTTTGACTCAAGTACCGAATATTGAAAAAACATCCGACATGAACTTGAATAATTAGACAATTCTTATAACCTGATAGTAATTGATATTATAAAGACCCAAATTTAAAAATTACACAATTTAGATAACGTAACTATATTTCACTTATTTACATTCTCAAATAACTTTTTGGTTTGTATTTTTAGAAATTTAGAACAAAACACATACATGTCAACCCAAAAGCATTCAATGTGGGTACCACTAAAACAATATCAATTACATCCAAGATATAAAATTGTTACCACAAAACAACAGTATGATTTCATTGAAAAATCTTATAAAATTTAAAATGAATTCCTTCATTATACTACACATCATTATAACTTGTGAAGTTTTTCTAAAACATGGGATGAGCATAAAAAACCCAACAAGGGATATAAAAATAAAGAAAGAAACCATTATTCACTGAATACTTACAAACATATGAAAGCATTTTAAAAAAGAAAAACTTATCACCTATATATACTTACTTATTAAAACATGAGATTTCCATAACCCATTATAGGAAATATATAAAACTATAAAGGTATATTGGGGGATTAAATACTTATATTGTAACCCTCATGGCTACCTTATGATTTGTATCCCTCATAAAAACCATATAATGTAACCCTTAGGGATACCTTAGGGCGTACCCATCATAGTTAAAAATGGAGAAACCATATGACCAACCTCAAACATATACATCCCCAATAAATTAGATGGATATTTAGGTCCCACTCTTCATTATAAACAATTTCCAAGAACTATAATATAATCATAAATCATGAATAATTTCATAGAAACATTTCTTTTGAATATCAAAAAATATAATTTTAAAAGAGAAATTTTAAAGGAAAACCCTTTAGAAATATCATATAATTTATATGAAAATAAATATAATGAATTTAATATGTTTATAGATTATAAATCCAAATAATAAAATAAAATTTAAACAAAATTAATTAAACAAATAATATTAGTACCACATAATCAAAGAAGTATATGGTTAACCCAAAGAGTGGAAATTGGGATAAGAATTCCCTTACCTCGGGTTCTTCTAACATAAGTTTCATTTAACCCTATTGTATAATGGTTAAAATAAGGTTACTAATATTTTAAAGAAATGTATTCATGGTCATAACACATTATATGATTATTTTATAACATCATTCCACCCATTCATTAATAATATTTATTTTTATTTTTATTGTTATGTGTTTGTTCTTTACATGGATTCCATGGTTAGATCGTAATAGATTTTCTTATAAAAAGGAATATAATATATATAAGTATCATGAGTTATTATTTAGATGTTTCCATAATATTAGATGATTCCATAAATCATTTTGTTATCATATATGATGATGAATCAATAGATAAAACATTAATGATGTTTTGATCATTTTGGCGGTTCTTCGATAATCATGAACTTGTTTCGTCATATAACATTAATATTATGTGTATAAGTTAATTAAAGATCATAATAGGGGTTATATAATAAACATTAGAATCATTTAAACCATTAAAATGGTTTTACAACTAGATTTTTATGGAATTGCTGTAAATTGAAGACAAATCATCCATGATGTCGTTAAATCAACACAACACTGACAATGTATTTATTTTTAGAATAACAGGGGGAGGAGAAGAAGAAAGTTGATTATTTTTTCCATAAACATGATAAAATCACGAATATATAATATTTTGGAGCATTCATGCCTTTTTTATAAGGGTAGGGGAAGGGAGTATTAGAAAATAAAAATAATTGAAAATAAAATGAAACAAAATGAAGGAGTTTGTTACCTCTTGATATCTTCTCCTTGATACTCTCATTAAAGGCCAGTAGTATTGGACTTTTGATGACACTAGGAGGTTTTAGATGTGGGTAAGAGCCTTGGTAATGGTTTTGGGATGAATTTAGGCAATTATAAAAGCATGAGACGAGTGACTACAAATTGTCTTGATTCATGTTACCCAAAAATTTAAATAGATCATGTGAGTTCAAACCTAGGGTTCTTACACCATCCATGATGCTAGGAATGGTGTATTTAACATATAATTTATATATACAGTAAATTACTATATTTCACTATTCATTTAAAATTCAAGTATTTCAGAAAAATCTCAAAAAATCACCCCAATAGTTTTTATGTGTAAAATTCAAAAATGATCTTGATTTATTGAAATTAATTTTATAAATATGATAAATTGAATTTTTAGTTTTAATAATAATTTATTCGAAAAAAATCCAAAACTATAACTGATTATATTACACCTTTAATATTAGTCAAGGTATCACAATGTTATCTTATAAGAATAAAAATTTAAAAAATAAGTTACGATTAAATTTCATGAATATAAATTTTCATATAAATTATTAAATTAATCATAAAATTTTAATTAAATGTTTATGAAAAATAAAAATACCAACACTTATATAATGATCATATTTTAACTTATAAGGTGCCCTTTTTATTTGACATTCATTGGTGATGTTACAATTTATTTAGTAAATTTACTTTTCATATAGATCATATTACCACTCATAAGGGTAACATTACTATTCATAAGGGTATTTTACTATTCACCAATAATTATGTTTTTCTAATCAAACTCTAAAAAATGTACTGATCAAAACAGTGTATGTCTATTTTTTAAATTTCAAATCATAAAATTAAAAAAATTGTGTTTAACGGATTTTTTATAACTACATCCTTAAAAAATGTTTCACTAATAATTTACTCAACATTTCATGAATTTAAATTTTTTTTTCAATCCTTTGGGTGTTACATTTTCCCCACCTTCTGGGAATTGCAGCCTTATAATTTTATTTACTTATTAAACAAATGGGGTACCATTCCATCATAAATTTTTTTGATTGTCATGATGCTTCTTCAACCATGTGGTTTCTCCACAAGACCTTTACCTGGTGGTTTACATTATTCGACAATAGTTTTTATCTTTGATCAAGAATCTAAATAGGTTTCTCCTCATAGGAAAGGGTCCCTTCCAACATAACTACTTCTGGGCTTAAAACGGGAGATTAATCTAGCACATGCTTTCTCACAATCAAAACCTAAAAATATTGTCTACCTTAGATAAAGAAGGAGTAAAAGATACTCAATAGTAAACTGGTCCAATTGTAAATCATATTTCATAACGTCCAATGAGCCATGGTCTTATCTTTACTTTCTTACCAAGACGAATAACATTTTTCCATGGTGACATTAAAAGAATAACACAATCACCTACCTTTAATGAAACGCCTTTCCTCATATTATAGGCATATATTTTCATCCTTCTCTAATATATCCTCTTTTGTTTCTTGTTCATCATCACTTTCTCAGGAACATCCTCTAATAATGCTTATCTCATCAAATTCCTTTCCCCTACATCATCCAAAAAAGCTGATGTTCGACACCACTTACAATGTAATGTTTCAAATGGTTACATCTATATACTATAATGAAAAAAATTTATATGAGAAAACTCAACTAAAGAAATATAATGATCCCAAAATCCCTAGAAGTCCATCGAACAAGAACATATCATATCCTCTAATGGTTTATTTTTTTCTCAATGTTTCATTCATATTGAGGATAAAAGGAACTACTGAAATCTAATTCTATTCCTAAAAACATCTAAAGGAAATTCCAAAAGATAGAAGTGAACCTCGGATCATAGTTAGATATTATGGAACGAGGAACACCATGTAACTTGAAATTATCATTGAGGTAAATTTGGTAAAGCTGGTCCAAAGGAAAAGTATATCAAATAGGAAGGAAATGTGGTGATTTAGTCAGTCGATCAATAATAACTGGAATCACATTGTTACCTAGATATTTCTTTCGTAGTCCCACCATGAATCCCATAGATATGATTTCCCATTTCTACATTGGAATTTGAAAATGTTGAAGTATCCCCTAGGGTAGTCATCTCTCTGCTTTAACCTATTGACATGTCAAACATTTCATGGTAAAATATATAGTATACATTTTCATTCATCACACTAGTAATATTCTCATAGGTCTTTGTACATCTTAGTACTTTCATATTTAGTTAAAATAGTTATCTACCAGCGTCACACACCAATTATTTCTTTCGTAGGGAATCACAAGGCACACATAATCATTTTCTAAACCCCAAAACATACTCTTTATCAATGTTAAATTATAGTAACATACCAATTTTAAACAATTCAACCTTTTCCTATAACTCTCCATCTTCCTTATGTGCTTGGTAAATTCTTTCAAACAAATATGATTGCACTTAAACATGAAAAAATAAAGGAATTTCCAACACCAACAACTACCAATCCAAAATTTATCAAATCATTAATTAAGGGGTCATGTTCCAAATGTAACATAGTTAATGATGCATGAAGTTTTTGGCACAAGGCATATTCAACATTGTTTTCTTTCCCAGGATGGTAATTGATCATGGAATCATAATTCATTATCAATTAAAACCATCACCTTGGCCTCATATTTAATTCATTCTTAGTGAATACGTACTTGTAAAATTTTATGGTCAGTATATATTTCATATTTGGCTCTATATAAATTATTCCATTAAATTTTAAAATAAAAACACATATATGGTATTTCAAAATCATCCGCGTGATAATTAAATCATTAGGTTTTAGTTATCATGAAGAAAAATAAATTACGTAATCATTCTTCCTCAAAACACAACCATGTCCCCTAAATGAAGAATGAATGTTGAGGAAAAACTCACCATTTTAGGATGGAAGGTCCAAAATTTGAGCGTTCTCCAATCACTTCCTTAATTCCAAAAAACCTCTCATTTTTCTTTCCCAATAAATTTAACCCATTTTCTTATTTATGTAGTTAGTGGTGTAGATAATTGTGCAATGCTTTTAAAAAATTGCCTGTAATAACCTGCTAATCCAAGAAAACTATGAATCTCGGTAACATTTTTTTCTCTTGTACATTTATTAACAACTTTTTTGGGTAGTATCAATTATTATTCCATCCTTTTTTAAAATGATCCCATTGAAAGAAATTTTATGCAACCAAAAATCACATTTGCTAAATTTTATGTATAACTTATTTTCATTGGGAGTTTTTAAGACAATACTTAATTTTTTTTCAGGAACATTATATCTTTTTGAAAAGAATAAAATATCATCAATAAAAACAACAATAAACTTATCCCGATATTCCCAAAATATTATATTCATATGATCCATGAATACAGTAGGTAAATATTTCAAATCAATAGGCATACCAACAAACTCATAATTCTCAAATCTAGTACAAAAGTCCCCTTTAGGATGTCATCCACCTTCACATTCAGCAAATGAAATCTGAATCTCAAGTCAACCTTGGAAAAATGCTGATCTCCCATGAGATGATCAAAAAATTGATTGATATGAGAAAAATTATAATTATTTTTTTCCAGTAATTTCATTAAAATATATATAATAAATGAAAAGTCTCAAGGAACCATATTTCTTTTTAATGGATAAAATAGGTGCTCCCCATGGTCATGTTCTATGAAGAATTAAGCCTTTACCAAGAAACACTTGTAACTGATTTTTAATCCAAGATGTTCCATTTGAGCTATTTGATAAGGGGTTTTTGAAATTGACGTAACTATAGGAAATAAGAAATTAGTAAGTTCAAATTACTAATCATGTAAAGCACCAGGTGACTCATCAGAAAAAACATCAAGATATTCTGTTACCATTGGCATATCATTAATGTGAAAAGTTCCCTTATTTTTAAAATTATGATCAAGATAACTTTCATTTCAGTATTTTAATAGTTTCTCTGCTCCATGATATGCTATCAAATATATGGTTTCATTCTTGTTTAAAAAACTAAACTCTTTCATAGAAACATGTTCTTTTGATCTATAACCGATCTTATCATCATAAATTGAAATCCAATCCATACCCAAAATTACATAAAACTCTACTAAGGAATTAAAAAAACTTTTGTAGGTAATGAATTTCCATATATAAATATATGAAGATTATTAAAATTATTTTTTACTAGAACATTTCACATGGTGTTTTAACAATATGTTCTGGTCTTATTTATTGAGATGATATTTCCAATTTACTAAAAAAAATTCTGAAATAAAGGAATGTGTACACCCAGTATCAAACCCTACTTTAAAAAATCTATGTAAATAAACAAAGAACCTGACACCACTTCATTGGATGGCCTGACATCTAATGAGGTGGTTGTGAAGGATCTCACTACACCTTTCTTATTAGAGTATGAATGCTTCCCATCATTCATTTCTTTCTTTGGGAACCTATTTTCATAATGAACCATCTCACCACATTTTCAACATTTTATAGTTTTCTTTTCAGGATTTATATTAGGATATTTTTTTTAAAATATCAAGCTAAATGTCCAAACATTCCACATTTAAACCACTTCCCACTATTAGTAAGGAATTTCCCAGGGTTCTTTTTACCACTCTTCACAATCTGGAAACCAAACTTTTTTACCATCATATTTCTCTGAGTTATTCTTACCCATCACAATCCATCTGGACCTCTTATTTTATTTGTTCACAAATTACATGTGATCATCAGCAAACGTTATTTCTAACCTCTCAACACATTGGAGAAGTTTCTCAAAACTTTTGAACACACAAGAATCTAAGTCCCTTCAATATAATGACATCAATACGGAGTAAAAAAAATAGTTAATTTTACTATCAAGATCCTAAATAAGATTTGGAGAATACATTGAGATTCGGGTAAATTCTGATTTATTCACGACCACTAAATATTCCCCCTTTTGATTCAATTCAAGGAATGAATTTTGATCATAATTCGAACCACCTTTGGAAAATATTTTTCAAGGAAAATATTCTTAAATTCATAACATTCCAAGGCATCAATATCCTTGAAATCCATGATATTCTTAACAATTGACCACCACTGGTCAATTCACCATCAAAATGATAAATGGTAATACTAGCCGTTTTATTTTTTGAACACCCTGAGACATCGAATAAATTTTACGGAGCTTTAATACATCCCTCATCCTCCATTGGGTCACAAGATCAACTGGACGCAGGAGGATATTTCCTCATAAAATGTTCCTCTATCATCATGTTCTCTTGTGGTAGATCTGGTTGTTCTCTTTCATGAATTTCATCGAAATTTATTTCTTACATAATATTATCCATTACTTTAACAATCTTAAAATTTCCAATCCCTACCATTCCTTATTGTGGATTCCGAAAGATATTAGCCACTTAGTTTCATCCTACACCATCATCCCGTTTTATTCTACAGAAAACCATTCTAAATAGACATATAATAGATGCAGCCAGATGGTTACCATTAAATTATATATAATAAACAAAAGGTAAAATTAATTTATGATTTTCTATTAACACCATCATATCCCCAAATGTTATATAAACCATTCTCTAATACCAACAATAAGGATCCAACCATAAAAATTACATAATCTAGCTAATTCAACTAGATTTCACTTCATTACATTTCCAAATATCTTATTGGTTTATAGTTTTATAAATTTAGGACAAAACACATACAAATCCACCCAGAATCATACAAATTGGGTACCACTAAAATAGTATCCATTTCTTCCAAACCATAATTTTTTTAACATAAAACAACATCATGATTTCTTTGAGAAATCTTCACAACATTTAACATGACTTCTTTATTTCACTGAAACATCCTTATATACAATATAAAATATTAAAAAACAAGGTATGATCATAAAAAAAATCACTACGGGATATAAAAATAATGATTTAAACCATTATTCTATGAATACTTTTAAACATGTGAAACAATTTTCATAAAGATGCACGCATATATACTTACGTTTTAAAACATGATATTTACATAAAACATTATAGAAACTATATAAAACCATAAAGGTATCATGTATAATAATATATATATATATATATATATATATTAACCCTTGAAAATACATTATGATTTGTAACCCTCATGACTACTTTACAATGTAACTCTCATGACTAACTTATGGTGTAGCTATCATAGTTACATTTAGAGTAACCATAAGGCTGATCCCCAACATAAATGTAACCAATGAATTGGAGTGAGATATAGGTCCCAAAATTTATCATAAATAATTCCCACGAAATATCACATAATCATAAAACATGAATAATTTCTTAAAAACATTTCTTTTGAAATTTTAAAATAGAATTTTAAAAGAGTGTTTTTAAAGGAAATTCCTCTATAAATATCATATAATTGATGTCATAATTAATAAAATGAAATTAATATGTAAAAACATAATAAAAACACATAATAAGACATAATATTATGAAAATTAATTACACAAATAATCATAGTTCCACATAATCAAATAAGTAAAAGGTAATCCCAAAGAATGGAAATTTGGTTAAGAATTCACTTACCTCGGGTTTTCCTTAATTAAAATGTATTTAAATATCTTATATCATGGTTAAATGTGTGTTATTAATATTTTATAGAATCATATTCATGTTTATAACCCCATATATGATCGTTTTATATCATCTTTCAACCCAGTCATTAATAATATTTTGTTATTTACATTGTTTTGGGTGTGTTCTTTACATGGTTTTCACGGTTGGTTCATAGAGGATTTTCAGTTCAAAAGGAAGAGAATAACCATAAGTTGAAAGAGTTAATATTAGTATGTTTCTAAAATGTTAAATGATATGATAAATAATTTTTTTATCATATACTATGGAGACTCAATAGATAAAACATTAATGGTATTTAGATTATTCTTGCAGTTTTTGATAATCACAAACATGTTTCATCATATAACTTTTATATCATGTGTATAAGTTAATTAAAGAACATAGGATATGTCATATCATAAAATTTAAAGTATGTTTCACCAATTAAAAGGATCTTACAACTATCTTGGAAGGATTTAATTCAAATTCAATTAACATTTTCTAATATGACGGTAAATCGACACATCATGGATAATATTTTTATTTTTAGAATAATATGGGGGAGGTGAAAAAGTATGATGAAACATTTTTCTATAAACATAATGAAATACATAATATATTAAGATTTTTTAGATTTAATTCCTATTGGTTATGGGGATAGGAATAGATTATCTGAAAATAAAATGAATTGAAAAAAAAGTGACAAAAAATAAAAGTGGACTTTAACTTCTTCATCTGTTTTCATTGAGATCCTCCTTAAGGCCTTTGGTATTGGACTTTTGGTGAGACCAGTAGCTATTGGACGAGGAAAGAGCCTTGTGAAGGGTGTTGGATGAGTTTGGACAATTAAAAATTCTTGATATGTGTGGGAGAATGATGGAGTTGAGGGTGGTATTTATTGTCGAGGAAATGAGGGGTTTTCCATTATTTTAATTATTAGTTCAATATTTTTTATCACGACTAAGAATATTCATGATTCATGTGACAAAAAATATTAAAGATATCATTTGAGTTCTAACCAAGGGTTCTTACACCATCCATGATTCTAGGAATAGTGTATTTAATATATAATGTATATAAAAAGTAAATCACCATATTTCACTGTTCATAAAACAATTCATGTATTTCATAAAAATATAAAATATTCCCCACAACCATTTTTTAATGTGTATAATTCAAAAATAAACTCCATTTTTTGTAAATAAATATCTAAATATGATAAATTTAATTTTTAATTAAAATCATATTTTATTCAGAAACAAATTCCGAAACTATAACTGCTTTTATAACGCCTTGTAATATTAATTAATGTCTTAAAAGGATATCTTATAAATATAAAAGAATAATATAATAAATTATGATTTCATTTTTTGAAAATAAATTTTCACTTAAATTATTAAATTAATTATAAAATTATAATTTAATATTAATGATTTACAAAAATATGAACCCTTAAAAATGTTCTTATTGTCACTTATAAGATTCCTTTTTATTATACATTCGTTGGTTATGTTACAAATCATTTGGTCAATTTACTATTTTTAAGGGTTATATTAATATTAGAAAGCGTAACATTACAATTATTAATGGTAACATTACTATTCATAAGGGTATGTTACTATTCAACAAAAATTATTTTTTTATTAGACTCTATATAACTTATTGATAGCAACTGTGTATGCCCGTTTTTTGAGATTCAAATAATATAAGTGAAAAAAACTGTTTAATGCCTAGTTTATAACTATATCATTAAATCATAGTGTCACTAAGAAGATACTAATTGTTTCATGCATTTCAATTTTTTTAAATGTTTTGGGTGTTACAGATATAAAAGGAACTAAAAAATTTAAAAATATTATCAGCAAAGCAAATAAGTAATCAATGTTTATTATTAAGGAATAAAAGGATTATACATGAAAAATCAGATTGAAGAAAAGGGTCCCTTTATCCAAAACAACAATTTAAATGTTTTAATAATTTATTCTTCTATATTACTCAAATTCATGTCCATGATTTCAAATTGTTTTCATGGATTTATATTGAAAAGAATGTTTTATAAAAATGTTAATTTTTAAATTTATCTCAAATTTTTGCAAGTGGTATCAGACACTATGATTATAAAAATTAATTTTTAAAATATTTTATATGGGTTTTAAAGATATATTAAATATTTTAACTACTTGGATTTTTTTACATATAAGGTATTAATGGAATTTCATACTTTCATTAAGATTTAATTTTTTAATGTTTCCTTTATAATTTTTCATATTTCTTTCCAAAAAAATTAGTTTGTTTATTATGTTTTCAGTTTTTAGGTTTTAATGTGATTTTTAGATGAAAATAATATTTTGAAGTTACTAATTGTTTTACACATGGGTTTGAAAGAGTTTTCAAGGGATTTATTCATGATTTGGTCTATGTAAATTAGATAATAAGGCTTGATCCCCATTATATACAATGAGTGAGAATGATATAGGTTATACAAAGGGTTGAACCCCATTATAGCTCAAGAAAGATAGGTGATCCCGATATATATTAGAGGAAGGGTGACCCCATTATTATTATCCAATGCATTGGGTACTTCATAGATGGAAGTAGATCTTATGGTTATTAAATTTGAAAGGGTGGATGTAAGAGTTATATGGAAATGATGTCCCAAGGAACATATGTGGTTTTTCAATGGTTGCTAATGAGTTCTTAAAATATATATTTTAATGGGTTTTGAGGGTTTCAATGGACTAACGATTTACTTTCATTAAGTCACTTATTGAGCTTTTGTGCTCATCACAAAAGCTAAAATGTTTTTCACAAGTCCTAATATTGGCAACAAAAAGAATATTTCATGATGAATGTATTGAATATGTGTCTTGAAAAGAAATCATGTTTTATTTTAAATGGGTTTACTTTTGTAAAAAACAGATAAAATGTAGAAGTACCCACATGTAATGTATGGTTTTAATATGTAATATTTTTTCCAAATTATCTAAAAATATAGACCTAAATGTTATCTAGGAATGTAATAAAATAAATTATAGTCAAAATTAACTATAATATGTAATGTCTAAGGATGCATCCTTATAGTTGGTATCAGATAAAGTTTATTAGAAACATTGGAAAGTATATTTTGAAAACATAGATTACAGAATATAACCATAAGACAGACTTGGAGGATATGCATATAATAATATACATGAATTTTGGTAAGGTATAGAATTATGTGGGTCTTCCTAGCTATGCATTCCTATCTAGATATTGTAAGTTGATGTGGTTCTCGCAGATATGTACCTAGGGGTAACAACTTCGATAAGGTGTGTTATGCCTGACTCAGTGTAATCCATTACACAATAATAAGAATTACTATGCCCATGGTTTTACACTCATAGGGGATATGCTTATGATACTTCATATTTTTAGTGAAAAAAATCATTAAGGATTAAAAAGTAAATTTTTACTTAAAGAAATGTTGTTTAATAATATCAGATTACCTATGAATAATATTTTCAATTTATGTTATGTGTTTTTCTGCTTGAAATTATAAATTTTGATTCATATATTTTTCCAATGTATGTCATTGTTTAGAAATGGCTCATAGTAAATGGAATGAAAACCATATCAATTCATGAAATCCAAGTAGGAATTCCCCTCCAATCTAAAAAAATTATGATTGAACTAAAGACACAACTGGTGATAGACTACATATAACCATACAAGGATAACATAATTAGGTTATGAAAAAAATTAACATACCCATATATAGAATCCTAATATACAGAATAGAAGAACCATTTTATACCAGTTCATGAGGAAACAACCTCGATCATTAAATAGTACTTCAAATCCATTTTTATCTGAGTAGTGGATAAGTTCCTTAGAGATGATATTTCTCTCTTTGGGAAGTAGTAAAATGAAGAAGTCTATTGTGGATGTTTATCCTCACTTTGGAGATTTGAATCAATGATGATCATTTACCCATAACATGAAGGAGGAAAAAGAAATATAAAACATTAAATTGAAGTATTATATGGAAATATTCTTGGAATAGTATTTCCCACACGAGTAAAGAGATGACATGGAGATACAATTCTTGAATCTAAGACAAAAGGAGGATGATAATGTTGCTAAATAAGAATAAGATTTAACAAGATTAGAATGTCATGTTATAGACTACATATGTAACCCAAGGAGTAAAATTCATCATTTATTTTACAGGTTAAAACCATTCCTCTAAAGGGGACTGGTCTCCCAAAATATCCCATCAAACAAAAATATAGTATAATGTGTTATCAACATAGAGAATGAAATTTATAAGTCTTATTAGAATAAGGGAATGCAAGATAAGAAAATAGTGGTAGAGAAATGGATGGATAAAGGGAAGAAAAAAAAGAAAAATTTTCCAAAATAGCGATACATGTGGAAGGAAACACCATTGTACTTTCTTAAAGGGAAAATGAGTTTGCTTCATGTGTGGTGAGAATGGCAACCTTTAACATGAATTCAAGGGAAATAAAGTAACTAAAAATGTTGAATGATATAATTTTAAGCATATAGGACACTGTACAAATGAATTCCCCACACTTCAAGGAAATATACATTAGAAGATAAAAAGGAAACCAGGTAAAGTATATGCTATTACTATAGTCTAAGTTGAATAATTAAAGTATTTGTATTTTTGGATTCACATATTATATTATAATATTCTAGTTATATGTATCTTTGGTTATATAATGATTTAAATATAATACTTTTTCATTATGTATTTGAATGAATGAAAACTATTTTAATGTTTTTTATGCTGATCAAATATTTGGTATGTTACATTAAGCAGTAGATAATGTTGTTTGGAGAAGTTGATGTTTTGATTTATTTTGGAAATTTAGAGTTGTTTTAGGACTATTAATTTTGAAAAAAGTATCTGGGATGAGTCTCAATGTTGGAATTGACTATGTTATACATTGGATATTTTTGTTTGAGGTTAAATAATTTATTTAATGTTGAAACTATTATGGTTATTTCTAGTATGTTATAATAATATAGTTTTAGAAAAAGGACCACCCACTATTTTGGTGACATCCAAACACATCTAGCAATTTTGCGAGACATGAACCCACAATCGAAGGGAGATAAGGGGGAATCACCTAACACTTGCCTATGTTATTTCTTAGTAGTATAACTTAGTCTTCATTATTTAAACAGAATGAAATATGAAGTATATGATTTTTTAAAACTATATATGACTAAGATAAATAGAATATTTTTTAGTTTTATAATATTTAGGAGATAAAGATGGGTTTTTGGTAGAAGTTAATTAAATGATGAAACGATTATTGTTATGTAATTTTTTTTTATGTTCATTTTTTATGATGTAAATGATTTTTTCAATTATCGGTAACAAATCCTGAAGCAATTTTGTTTGTCATAGTTCCATTTTTTTGATTAATCAAATGGTCCCTTAAATAAACACATATTTATAGCATTTTGATTTTAACATTATCCAGATCATATTCCCTATCACTCTCTATCAGAACATGATGGTTATATTTATCTTCAATTTCCATGTTCTTCTACATGTAACCCTAGTATGTGTCATCTATGGTTAGCTTCATACTTACATTAGTTTATTTTAAAGTGGAACTTTTATCGAACCTTGTTCTGATATGGGATTTCAATAAAATTATTTTGAATAGAAAATTTTGTTATCAAACCCAAAATAAAAAATTGAAAGGATGAATTTTATTAAAGGGTATAATATACTACCCAAATATATGAATGGAATGTCTCTTTTTTAGTTGAATTTCTTTGATAGCTTATGTTGCACGCAACATCGAGCATAAACAAACAAAAAAAATTTATTATTTAATCATTAAAATTATAAACTAGCAATTAAATTAGCCGTTATAAATAATATTATCTATATTATGAAAATATATGTATTATAAAAATATAATATGAATTCATTTGTTACCAATTAATTAGAAATCAAAATATCAACCAATTGAATACAAAATACATATTTTTATTTTTATACATCCAGAGGCATTTTATCATAAAACTTTTAATTAGTAATTGATATTAATGAAATATATATATTATATATTCAATAAAATATTTTTTATATTCATAAAATAGATTTTTGTAATTATAAGATAAAAATAAACACAATTTTATGCATAAAATCATATATGTTATCTTGATAGTTTTTACAGCCTTTTAAGGGATAACGTATTATAAATACAATTTTTTGACATTTTAATATATTATACTTGATGATATAAATATTTTATTTTAATATGGAATATATAAATTTATCTTTTTTGATTTTTTTAAATTTTCTAGAAAGATTCATGTTTTGATGAAAAATGAAAAATACAAAATTTTTATTGAAATTTTTTATTTTTTGATGAAATAATTTATATTATAAAAATATAATTTAATTGGTTTTAAAGTTCAATTATACAATTTTTTATCATTTACTCCATTTTATATCTTTTTAAATAATTTTACCTTGAATATTGATATAAAAAAATTTCAGTCTTTTGCATGTTTTAAACATTAATAACTTATTTCTCACCCCATCAATAAGATTAATTATAGATTAATGACTTAAACTTTTGTGCTTTGAATTTTAAAAAATTGGTTTCATATTTTGGATCATTGGTTCCAAATTATGTAAATATTTTCTCGTATTTTTGGGCATATTAATAGTAAATTTTGTACCATTTTAATTATCACATTTAAGGGTTAATCGAGTAATGAATGAAAAAAATAAAATTATGAAATTACTCTAAAACTTTCCCAAAATTTATTGTATTATTATTATTCCTCCCTAATAATTAAATTATTGGTTATGATTCCATTTATGGATTTTTATTATAATATATCAATATTTTTATTATATTCAAAGAAAAGTCAATTTTTACATACTTTTATTTTTAACAAGAGAAATATTATTATTATGGGGATGTGTAGAGACTATATTCAAAAATATATATTATTTGTAAAGAGAAAATATTTTTCGAAATAATGGTAATGTATTTATAATTTTTAGGAATGAAATAATTAAATTAAATGGCGACACAATGATGGTGTAGTAATTGTTTAATTAATTTGATAATCAATTTAATGATAATAAAAATATTAAAATAAATATAATTTGATATAATTGATAAAATCCTATAATTTTATGGATAACCATGACATGGATGTGTTAATAGATTTTTTCAAATATATCACGTTTTTATGTTAATTTTAAAAGTCAAATAATGAATAGTTTCAAAATTGACAGAAATGATATTTTAAAATAAATAATATATTATTTAATGATAAAGAATTCATAATACACTAAAATTAAGCCAAATTATTGGGATAAGTCTAAAAATTTCATCAATGAAACATTTTCTGGTCATTTAGAATTTTATTGTTATTATATCAACCTTAAAGTGTATATTACATGATATCACAGTAAGAGTTAAAATGGGTTAAAAACATATATGGATTAAAAATTTATCAAAACATATATAATTGTAGTTTTATTGAGGGGATTCAAAACAAAAATCATAATATTATCAAAATAACTCAATTTTGATCCATTTGGAATAGAAATTTAATATGTATTAATTTAATTCTTTGAAGAATTCAAAGAGTTCCCATCCCCTCTCTTATAAATGTACACTCCATAAAATCATTTAGTCATACATAAAACCCATTTTTAGGCCGTTATATTCTCCAATAACTTCATATAATCCCTACCCACATTCTAGAGAACTTATATTTGGTATAACACTCACATTAGTGGGGTGAAGTAGTAAATCAAAAGAGATCATCTTTAGAAGAGGTATCATTTTTATTACGTGTTTCTGTTTTATTTATTCTTTCACTTGATTCAAATACTCTTAAATAATTATGAAATAATAACTAAAACATCCTCAACAAACTATTATGATATTATGTTAATATCATTAACTAAATCCACATCTAATTCCATCAATTGGGAATAGAATGAGTCATTTGTGCATACGTGTGAACTATAACCTCAAAGAAACAATATAATCCCTTTTCCATTACCGTATATAAAAAATTGTTATAGTGATGATATTAATGTGTATATAATATATCCATGAAATAATTATCATTGTTTAATAATAATATATCTTTTACATTCTTACATTTCCATGAACATGGAAATGATGACGTCGTTCTTGTGTACGTAAGAACAATCACTTCCCATAAGTGATGTGATTATTTTTTAATTACCACATTACATGGAAAGTATATATAAATATATTTTAAATATTAATAAAATATTAATGATGTTATTATTATTTTTTAATAATAAAATAATACATACCTTCTTTCTATAAAGATCATTGAAAAATGGAAATGTTACTTACGCGTACGTATGACCTACCGTCTCCATGATTATAATGTTGTTCAATTTTAAAAACCATAGATGAATGGGTTTATTGAAAAGAATAATTTTTGTTTAAAAGTTATTATTATTTCATGAATATTATTTTAGAGATGATAGACCTATGATGACTTTCATTATTGACATCATACAATAGTATCTCTAGAATCATGTATCGAATCATGACAAAACTTTGGACACGAACATAAATAATTATGTAATTGTTATAGAATGATAGAAAGTGATATAAAATTAGTAATAAAATATAACTATTTTATCAAGAAAATGAATAATTAACAAAAAAAAATTATTCAGTAATATAATGATTTTATGCGATGAGTCAGACTCAGGATACAGGACTCTTTATATAAACCATCATTTTTAATGTTTTAAAGATGTAATATTATAAATCTCTCCCCTTAATTACCATGCATTAAAAATGGGTTTTATGGATTTATATGGACATTAATACTTTAAATAAATGTTCATTTTAAGATTTATCTAAAAAATTTCAATGTGGTATGGGACACTTTGATTAAAAAATTTATTTTTTAATGATTTAAATTAGTTATAATAAAGGATTGAATATTTTGAAAACTTTGAATTTTTTTGAACGTATACAGTATGAATGTAATTTTCTATTTTTAGGACTCTTAATTATTTAAATTTTTACTTTATAATTTTTCCTATTTCTTACCAAAGAAATTACATTCTTTATTATGCGTTATATTATTAGATTTGAAAGTGAATTTTACATGAAAAGGGTATTTTGATATCTAGAAGTGTTTTTCATATGGGTTTGAAACTGTATTCAAGGATTTAACACATGATTTGGTCCTTGTAAAATATATATGATGGGTTAAGCCTCATTATATCTCAGGATTGAGCCCGATAATGCTTGTACGAAGGGTTGAGGCACATTATAGTTCATGAAAGATGTGTCAGTCCGATATAGATTATGTTAATGGTGTGCCACATTATAGCTCTATAATACATTGGGTGGTTCTAAGCTATAAGTAGACTATATAGTTTTTTTACTTGTAAAGGATAATTTAATAATGATATGGTAATGATTTCCTAAAGAACCTATGTGATTTTTTAGGTTTTCCAAAAAGTTCTTAACAAAAGGTTTTTAATAAATTTTCATGATTCCACTAGACTAATAATTTAATTTCTTTATGTCCCTTATTACGATTTTTTGGAAATCCCATATTTAAATTTTTTTCCACCTATAAAATTATGTGTAAGGATAAATAATATTTTATGATTACAATATTAAAGATGTGTCTTTAAAAGAAGAAATATTTTATTTTAAAATGGATTCCTTTTTTAGAAAAATTATATACTGTGTTTATGTACCCACTTGTAATGAATGAATTTACAATGTAACAGTTTGTCTTGACTCTCTAAAACATTACACCTATCAGATTTTTGGGAATTATTGAAATTAAATTATAGTCAAAATTCACTAGAATATGTTTTGTTAAAAGACTGTTACTTATCGGTATGATAAAAAAGGTTGTGCATGCATCTTCACATTGTGTGCACGTAAATCAAATGTGGTCACGTGATGAGATTCCATGGGTATTCCAAATATAAATACACCCCATGATTAAATATGAAGAAAAATAAATCATTAATCCTTTGGTAATTTAAAATTGTGTATATGTGTTCTAGTTGAGCTACAGATGATCACTATCCCATGTGAAGAAATATTCGAACACCTCAGGTATTTGAAATGAGAATGAAGATGTGATCCATATGTGTGAATATAAATAATAACACCCAAATACTTTAGGTGTTTAAATATTGATGCTGCAAGACCTAAATGGTAAAAATATTCATGAAGGAGAATAATATACCCAAAATCGTTGGTTATTTGGGATACAGTACATGAAGAAGAAATTACTCACCATTGGAGTATTTTAAATGGGCACCATAATGAGTAAAATAATACCCACATTCACTTGGGTATATTTAGAAAATAAATATAAGTTTATAAATATTTATAGGTATTTATATTTGAGTTAGGAAAAATTGTGTTTATTCATAAGGAAATTTATATGAGGATTTAAATGGATAATTTAAAAATATTAATAATTATGACCTCCATGCACAACATTATTGTGTAAAAATATGTTCTTATGGTTGATGAAAAATATAGATTATTAAAATCTACATGGAGATCACAATACATTATTTTATCAATGAGAGAAATAGTTTGAATCTGGGAGTCTTTTAAAAAATAATCAACCTATTTGTTTAGGCATTCAAAAAACGTGGAGCATCAAAATTGCATAAAATTGGGAAATAGGCTCAAGACCATAAATTATGATGTTCATGAGGACTAGAAAATTGACTCAGATTTAGTAATATCACAATCAAATATCAAATATAATTCTTCAGTGGATCAAGACATCAAAAAATGGTTAATTATTAATATTGGTTTTGGGTGGATTTGTAGTCTTCAGGTTCATTCGTAGATAAAAAGGTGTCTCTTTGGTAGACCAAGAGGAAATCAAATTTCTATTAGAGTATAAAGATGTTCTATTAACTCCATTGATAGTAAGGATTTGAATTCACTTATTTTTTTACTGAAAAATCAATGTTCTTGGGAAAAAACAACTTAGGACAGAGTAGGTATTTATGTAAATCCTTTTAAATTACATGTGCAGTGATCTCTCTTATTATTCCTGCATATGAAGTGATATTGTGAGATATCAATGAGTAGATCAAGAAACATAAATATTTAAATAGATTAAAAGAAAATTAATATCTATTTGAAAAGTAAACCACTTATCCACCCCCACCCACTTAGTGGTCAATATTTCCAGGTCTCTACATATACCTATTTTAATATTCGTTTATTCTTTTGGATTATACATTCCATTCGTTCATTTCTCAATACCTTCTTTAAAATCGACCCTAATTAAGGGGAAATTTTATATCCATTAATCTATTTATGAAACAATCTCTTGAATTCTTTTAACCATTTATGATTTCAGAAAATAGGAACTATTTGATGGATATCCATCTTGTTTTACCTTTCATTTCAAATAAAATTACATGTTATTTCCTTATATAAAATTATTTAGCTGATTAATTAAAAAACATGTTTAAAAGGGTAATTTCAATACATAATTATTTACAGTTTCACCTAAATTTTTTATAAAATTATCTTCATATTTGGGACCCATTAACATTTAATCAAATATAAACATAAAAAAAATTACGTCCTTCTTCTCATTGTAATATTTATGAAATTTTAAATGAATATTAATTAAGGATAGATTATGAAACTCATTAACTTAGATGAAAATTCGTTATCATTAATCCTTTTGTTTGATTCCATTATATTGGAAACATATTAATATACATGTTTTGATGGGTGTTAACACCAATATTTTCGCATTTTTCACTTCTTTGCCAAAGACATAATAGATTCATAGACCATGAAGAACGTTAATATATTTTTCATGAATGAAACCGATAATGGAATGTATGAAAGGCTTTGGTTTGGTTTAAGTATATACCATGGAATCCTATATGAAATTTTTATTAGATACCTTTTCTATAAAATATGGCAAGAACTATATATCCAACAAGGACAATTCGACCATTGGGTCATGAGGGACTAGTGGTCGACCACGCTCAGTGGGTGTCGACCGGGGCCAGCCAGTAGACCTATAGAATAGAATGTCTTCCACACAAGGTTGTTGGTCCTGTTTATTGGGACTATGGTTCATGAGGTCGTTGGTGTGAACATAAATCTAATAGGGATCATGGTGGGTTGAAGCCCATGGTTGAATTGATGCATATGGAATGGGTGCCGATCCCATTTCTAGATTGAGAAGGTGAAGTCGTAGAATGGATTATAAAATGAAGTGGAGGCATAGTGAGAATTCAATGTGGGATGGGATTTTTCAATAGAGATCGAATCTGGACCATTTGATCATGCCTATTAATAATATGGGATTTCCAATCACACCTCCCACCAATCCCAACCATTTCCTCTAATCCCACAAATCAAATGATCAATATCATTTCAATCCCTCACAACACATTTTGAAATCAACCAATCCCACACACCACGAGGCTCCATCTTCAACCTCTCATATTTCACTATAACACAATGATGGTTCGACATGGAAATGATTCATTATTGACAATTCCATATCTCTACTCTTTTGCTGATAGATTCATAATTCTGAGATGACAAGAGTGATCCATTACAAGATCCAAACCGTGTGCATTATTTTCCTTCTATGAGATCTCCCATCAGTACTCGAATCCATCACATGATCATCCGTTGATCATGTGACCGAAGTAAGGATAATCAATGGAGGCATCATGGGATGTTTTAAATCATGGACCCTTCTTCCTTTATCATATTTCTATATAGTTTAAATTAAATTTTCTAGGATCATGCGACACCATATAAGGGAAATAAGGGAATCACATGATCCAGTGAACTGATTATGTGATGAGATCTCCACTACTTCAGTCGTAACGTGATTCATCCAGCATATACAATGTAGCATCAAGCTCATCCTTCTTTTAGCCTATATAAACCTAAACCCATCTTGAAAAAACAAAAAAATGGTGAGGGGAGGGAGCTCCAAAAAGGAAGTAAGGAAGATGAACAAGGTTCTCTAGCCACATCCCATTAGAGGACATCCTTAGGTGATCACTTGAGACCACCACACATTCATTTAAAAGGAAAGTGATCAAATGAAAAAATGAACATCATGCGACAACTGGTTCATGGTGGGTGTTCATCAGATCATGCGATCCCCTCCCATTTGTTGATTTTTTAAACAAATTTTTTAGGGAGGGACTTCAGAGCTAGCGTGCATGATAACCCCCATGTATCATGAATACCATGAACTTACTTATCATTCAATGATCACAAAGATACTCAGACATACTTTTCTCAACCTATAATCATCCCCCATAGGTCCTTCGAATTGTGGAAGAGATCATCATGAGACCAATTGGGAAAGAAACATGAATTTCATGCACAGGTGAACATCATAAAAACTATATGTAGAGGAATTCATTTTGGCGAACTAAAAATCATGAGGGATGTCACACATGACATTGATACCCAAGACAGATACCCCCAAATGCTTTCTCTCAGTCTTATGATGATAGCCTCTATGTCTCCAAAAGTCTATGTGTGGCCTTGGAAGTGGCCACCTCCAAATGAAGGATCCCCAAATTCACCCTTGTATTATAATGAAAATAATAAGGATGCATAACCCACATTCCATGCACTCCTTAACATTCCACCACCATCTCCCATGATTTTTTTTTGTTTTCATAGGAAGCATCAATGTGCATATGTGTGGAGCTCATTGTGAGACCTCACGATGGTTATGTAGATCATGAAAGAGCTACCAACATGTGATGTCATAAAAACACTCATTGAAATATTGCTTAGATAATTAGAAAAAACCCGATGATATGAACCATAGACCTTTACCCATACATGAGCTATTTTTAGAAATCATTTTCATAGGTTCATAGACTCCCTCACAAGTCCCTTCTGAGTTCATGTGAATCTTATAAACAAAAGAGAATCATGTGAATTTCCCCTTAGTTTTCACATGAGCTTATGAACATAACCACATTTTCAATACAATATCTATTTTATATGAATTAAATATGTAATCTTAGGTATATACTATTTCCCATGAAACTATGTACATGATCCCTTTGGACATGTTCATGAGAAACATAAAAAATGCAAGACCCTAAGCATATTTGTGAGACACTGGCACATGAATGGTTCATGTAAACACAATTGAGAGACCCTTCGATGTTATCATAATATACATGGGAAACCCTAAACATAATGTGTTGATCATAATACAATCCTCAATCAAGTTGGGATGACCTTGTGAGAACCCATTTAGATGACACTATTTTCATGAGACAACTCAAGGAGAAGCCAAATTGATTAGGGACAACCTCTTGACATATCCACATTATCACAAGATGAACTCAAGATAATGAAATTTGATCCTAATAAGGGGACACTGACAAGTCATTATAGTTATGATATTCTCTAAATACATGTCTAACTGACTTGCGATAGCCCAATGACAAGGCATGTCAACCATGATAAGAACCTCAGAGTTTCCCCACATGGTCACGTGAAGACAGTCCAGATAATGCACTTTTATCATGAGAAGGGGACTTTAATAGGTCATCTCAATAATGAAAAATACACTAGACATGACCTCTTTGTTCATATAATGGAATATGAGACAATAAAATTGATAATGCTTGAGACCATATTTATGTATTCTCTGATTATGTGAAGCATCTCATACATGTCCTCTTCTCCCATGCAACACAATCTAAGGCATGTTACTCGATTAGGAAAACATCCTCAAATATGTCTTCCATGTCAGATTTGTTCCCCAACATATCGATCGTACAATCAGGACTTGACCAGTAGACATCCAAGATATGTTAGAAAAATCATCCAGGACATTCCAACCTTTTTCGATATATCCACATAGACTCATGCCATGTGGATCTTGGATACGAACCTTTGGATCATTCCCCTTTGACAAAGGAAGTGTTTGTGATGATCTAGGGCTATGTTCTCATGTCACCCTACCAATATTATTCTCTCAGACTATCCATTATGGTTATCACCACCTCTGTTTTTTCCTCCATAGGATAAAGAATGAGTATACAAATACAGCATCCTCGGAGTATAATCCTTGACCAATCGATAAGCATTAGAGTGTAAGCCCCAACCAATCAGGCTATATTTGAGCATATTCCCCGATTACCATCATAATAAAATATATCCCTAGATATAGAGAATCCATATCGATATAAGCCTCTTGTATTCCTAAAATCATAGGAGTAGTTGTAATGTTTCTGAGCATGATCATCAACCTAACCCTTTCATCAGGTTAAGGGAAATCTGAACTACAAGAACTCAGATTCCCTCCATAACAAGGATACATAGGAATCCTTCATATGACCCAAGCTTCGATGGGAATCCACTTTGGTTTAAGTACCTCACATTTATAATTATTCAAAGTTTATGGGATTAAATCCTATAATTGTTTGTCACTTATTTCCCATAAAACATCAGATGAGTAGAGGACTCATGAACATTCATCATTTTAAATACATATCACGACTGTGCCCTTGAACCCCACAAGTCCATCATTGGGTTTGGGATAAACTGAACTATGAAGACTCTACATCCCTCCATATCTACGATACATATGAAACCATTATAAAGATAGATATACATACCATATTATCCCTGAGATGGGTAATTACATCCCTCAAAGGGAGACATTAATGGGTAATCCGTGTACGGATGTGTTCACATGCATTGTGTCCAATGTATTGCTATCTCTTGTTTCTCTCATAGAGAATTACACATGTGGGCTTAGAGACCATTTATGATTGTACCAATAACATGGTGAGATTTATTCCAACATGGGATCTTCACCACTGGTATGTAAGTCCAATTACATATCATCTCCACTCACATGGCTACATTCCCGAAGAAGCTATCCCGGGTAATCTCATATGCATAATTCCCACCTAGGTCATCTATTTTCACAACTCCCATGACACAGAAGCCCATTTCTATAACTATGTGGACTACGATTCTTATATTAAACCAGATATATATGATTCTTCATTCAGTTCCGAGCCCAATATTCACATCCATACTGTATAATGTTAAACTGTATGGATGTTTCCAGTAATACAACCTTAAAATATTTCAATCAAACTAAGTGGGTTTTGATTCCTATTTTAATCGGATTCATAGGACACCTCTTATAGGTTCAATCCCATCTCCAAGACACCATCCATATCCATGAATGACACTAAACTACATTGTGTTAAAATATGTCCAAGGATAAAACCATCAACATTAAGTAATAGAGCGATACCGAACTCATGATATACACATGACTGTCCCAAATGATACGTGTACCTAATAAATTCATTAAAATAGGTAACCTATCTTGTATGTTTTGGAATGATTTTAATAACACATCTTAAATATATAATAGATTCCCATATTAGGAAATATGTCCTCCAAAAATTGTGCAATGAACCTGACCTCCCATCCCCTCAACCAATGTGAGTCCCCAAGAGTAGTTAGTCCCAAAAACCCTGGTGACCACCTGTCTTTGGATAGTAGGTTTATAGCTAGAAATGAATGATGGAACCATTTGGAGTTTATAGAGAAGACGAAATATATGGATAACTTGATGCGTACGATTGATCAAGGTCATAAAACTCCCAATTCAACCAAACCATTGAGTGAAACCCTTTCAATGAATCGAATCCTGACAAAATGAAAATGGTGAACTAGGCATGAAATGGTTTAACTATTTAATCCCTTTCTTGAGTAAAAAAATTGATTTCCTAGTGCTTGTCAAACCAGATTATGTGGTTCTCATTAATCAAAAAAATACTAAAACCGACATGTTTCTTTTAATTACCCTAAAACATACATAAAAATAAGGGGATTCCAATTTATCATATGACTATGAATGTAACTGGTAAGAAAGTCTTATATATATTGTTGTAATGATAAGGTGCCCTGTTTTATTCCTCAGGACTTCACAATATTCCTTCTAATTGACATGATGTCCTCGAAGGATCCAATAGATTCCAAGATCACCAGACAAGGTGATTTGATCTTGAGGCCCCGATGTACATTTTCACCAACACACTACATCCATCATCAATTGGTAAGAATATTGGTCCTGTAATATCCCATTAATAGTTCTTTTAAGTATTTGGAATTGGCTAATTAAATCATTTAGAGGATTAGTTCCTGCCATCTGTCATTCCCATAACATGCCACAAGAGAGGACGTGACCCTTATCACCACATTCAACTAGTTTGGGATCCTATCATTGGATTTCAGCAACATACACCTTTCCTATGTCAGACAGGTGGATGAGGATACTCAAAATGACCACTCAATCACCCAGGATATTCCTTGAAGGGATGCCATACATTACGATCATTATAAAAAATATGTGGCCATGATTTTATAAGGAATTTCAGGGGAGGTTGTGCCTACACCAACTGTTCATGTTGGGTAACCTACTAGGATATCCCACCCAAGGTATCAAAATAATGTAGTTATAGAGTAGGATAATATCCCTTCTAACTTAATCTTTCTGAGTCCCACTAGAGTATCCTTAAGGTTGAACAAAATAAATCCTAGATCACTAAAATCCAAGAGACTCTAACTTCAACTTAGATATCCTTGGTGAATATGGAATCCATGGGAACACCCCATCCCAATGAGTTAGGTTAAATTTTACAATATTCTACCTTAGCATCATCTTCTACATTTATACTAACCCCTAATATAGCTTCATTGGAACCGAATACCCAAATGGTATCATGGGAACCTTCCCTAAAAATGGTGTCATAGAACCAGCACCCCAAATGGTATCATGGTCACTGAAAACCCAAACAGTATATCTAGCCTCGACCCACCAAACGTGATACTCCGTTAAGAAGAAGCGCAAGCCTTCTTGGGTCTCAACAAACATGATATCTGTCAGATCCGAATATTCCTCATCATATCCTAATGAGCATTCTCCTGAAGGGTATAATCATACCCTCCTTCAGTCATTTAAGTTACAATGGGTTTTCTTACCTCCTTCCACTAGAACATGATCGTAATGGCCAACCGGTATCACCATGAATATATATAAGGTGTTACTAGCCATGTTGGAATTTCATAGGATAATAAAAATGGATCAAATGGATAATGGAAGAAGTGGATTTAGTCTATAGGGTCCAGAGAGGAACTCCCACCATCATCCTATTGCACTGACACCGATATAGGAGACGTTATTTTCATGGCACATTTCACCTAGCCACCTCAGGATGATAATGATATTTCTGTAAAAGAAAATATTGTTCAACCCCTATAAAAGAATTCATGTATTCATTAGATAATTGTGAGAATAATTATGAGATATCTACATCATGATGAGGTACCCATATCAACTTATGGAATCCCACCTTGAAGTGAATTACCCTATCCCATAAGGATGGTAGTTTTTTAATATTTGTCATCCTCTCATTGCATGAAATCCAAAAAATGTTCTACCTCACCCCCGCACATTGGGAGGGTAGAAATTCAATATTTTACAACTCCTCATCGAGGATATTCTAGAAACCATTTCACCTGAGTGGTTTCCACAAATCCTTTAGGAGATTTAGGTCCTTTTAATCAGTGGTAAACGTCTCTGTCATCCCAGACTCCCAACGCTTCTGCACCTACCCATAGACTAATAATGACCAAGACTATATACCCCATAAACAAGACTTATCCATACACCTACACCAATAGTTTTACATATAACATAAGTAAGAAGTGTTATGGTAACCAATCTCTTAATGATAGAAAATTAAAAGTGTATTCCTTCCATGAAAAACATGTTCTAGGTTATTTCAATCATGCCATAGATAATGGTTTGATAGAGAAACTGATGCCGAGAAACCTACTGAGGTGGGGTTAATAGACCATGAAAATCGTTTCTCATACCATCAATGTCTCAAAAACACCACAAAAGGTTTATCTTCCTTTAAATACTGGCTTCATGTACAGATGGACATGGGGATATTGGAACCACCAACACTTAAATCCAAAATCCATCAATTTGATCAATATTAATAGAATTCACTAGTTTTGGGGTGGATAATGATATATATACCTTCCATGTATGGGTGAACATACTTCAAAGAAACATTGAACAAAACCTATTAATTCCAAACAAATCATGTCTCTAAGTATTTTGACTATGCCATGAAAAAAGGGATTGATGGAACCTCCAACAATGAAGAAGCTACATGATGTAGGGTTGAAAGGCCATGAAAACTATTTACCCTAACATCGATGTCTCACACATGAAATGAAAAGCTTCTTTTACTTTAAATATCAGTTGGAGGAACAATTATCTATAGGCATGATAGAATTAAATGACCCCAAAACTCATGAAATATGCATATGAGCTATGTAACATCTTTCAAAAGAGACACTATTCTGAAGGGTTACCCATCATGACCTTACCATAATATGTTAAACTTCTTGGATCTCATCCTTACCATAAGATGTTGAACTACATGGATAACGTCCTTACAAAAAAATTAAAACTCACGGATCTCATCCTCGCTGAAAGATGTCAAACTTCATGGATAATGTCATTACTGCATGACATTAAACTACATGTATAATGTTCTTATTGCAAAATGTTAAACTTTCTGGATCCCATTATTACCACAAGATTTTAAACTACACTGATGATGTCCTTTCTGCATGACATTAAACTACATGATTCCTTTAGAAATAAGTATAACACGATTCTATGTTTCAATGAGATACATAGGTATTCCATGATCCTATATCTTAGTCCAACCAGCAAATGATGTAAAATACTCATATCTGATCCTCCATTTCCTATGAATGGTGAAACAATCCCTTGACATTCCATGTTTTTCACATTGATCATTGGACATGTCAAATTTGGAGTTTTAGTAAGGGTTTCCCCACAAAAGAACAAGGCATGGAGGATTTATATAAGCTACATATATTCTTGAGTGAAAGATGAAAAAAAAGACTATGAGTCCTCACCACATGAATTTAAAATGCACAGTTGATGTCCCTTACAAAACAAGAATCTGTATGTTTCTATGGATCTTGCCTGATAGTACCATTATTGTAGGTGTTGTTCTCTTACTGATCCTACATTCTAGAACTATGAATGTAATTATTATCATCTTAATGGGATGTGTAGGGATTCTTGGATTATGTATCCTAGAATAAAATCCTATATTTACATCCTAATTATACGATGAAAAACTACCCAGAACTCATCCCAGTTATAGGATGATAAACAGTGTGACATATCAATCTCTAGGAGACATCATAAGAATTAGATGTTAAGGTCAGCATACTGCATGGTGAAAACTCCACCTAGAGACTTGTAGAGCCACATGTGTCGAAGGAATGTTTTAAAACAAGGGATGTTAGTAACCAATTGAATATGATGACATACATCTGTAACATCCCGAACCCGGGTGCCATGCAACGGGTGCCCCGAGCCCGGTTCGCCACGTGACCTCAAGAGCATTTCCCCAAATGCCAGAGGCTGCCGACTAGCAGCAAGGGCCTAAGTCTGATAGTGGGGGAACTATGCCCTCATTTGTCAAAGTGTAGCATAGCGGAATACCAAAATAAACATACAACAATAGCGGAAGTAGTAAACATACACAACTGAAATAACTACAGCAGTGGATATAACCAACAGTATATAAGTGATGGTGATACATGGTCAAATTCTAAGAAAATAGCCAGAGCATCTTATAAATCAATACAGTACAGCAGAAAACAGAGTACAACAAAGCAAGAAAACAGCTAGAAGCGGCATCCCGAGCCTAGGCTCAGTCCCATGCCCTTCTATCCTCAGCAACAGTCAAATACCTGTATAGGGACTCTTGCCCCTATCTACACCTGTAGCAATGTAATCTGTTTGGGCCGAAAAGTGTGACCCAAACAGGGTGTGATAAATATATCTCAGTAGGCACCCACCAAAGGCCTGTATTCAACTGTGTGTAAAACATGACACAAGTGTGTAGTAGTAAAATGCAATAACAAATCAGTACTCAAAAAGTAACTAACTTAACAGTTAAATTGCCATTTTATTATTCATTTAATTCCTTTAATTTAGTACCATTTTTTTGCTCAACAGCGCCAATCCCTCAAGCTAAAATAGAAACCACACCCTCAGGCTAAAATAGTAACCACACCCTCAGGCTTTCCCTCAGGCCATACAGAATCCAACTTGCAGGTATTTCCCTCAGGCGTAATAGAAATTCTCGCCCTCAGGCATACGAAGTGTCTCCCTTAGGCACAAAAGTCAAGCCCTCCAGCACGAAAGGTTTCCCTCCTGTGGAATAACGATAGCCCTCGGGCTAAAACAGTCACGGCCTCAGGCTAATCACAACAACTCCCTCAGGATAAACAGGTAATCGGGCCATTCCCAACATATCAAAATGCAGTAAACAAGAAACTCCTCTCAATGAAATTCTATAGTTACTACATTTAAGGCATACCCTCGGGTATACTGGACAAACGGCTAAACAGAGGAACACACCCCTCGGGATGGTCCTGGATCCAAGCAACGATCCCAAACAGCATTTTATTATCACAATTTAAACACCTATGAAATTCTATGCATTAAATATAGCAACGACCTCAGGCACACGACACCCCAACATGGGTTCGTGGCCCAAAAACGCACAAAAACGTATGATAGTTGGTTAATTAGACACCAAGCCACCTACCTTATACGTCAACAAACACTATACCCGAACACCGACTCCAGAAATGCCCAATAACGACGTAGATATGATGAATAACAAAAACCATTCCAATGTAAATAACTTACGCTAGGAGAAGAATTGGCAAGAATGGTACCAGGAGGAGGAAGGGATTACCCGTGCAATTCCAATGAGATCGTCCGAATGCGAATTGGATTCCAGACAAACTACCGGCGGATCTTCAATGGTCCGACCTCTTCCTTAGGCTCCAAAATGGCTCAAATTCCTCCTCTGCCAAATGAGGAGGCTACTGCCTGTTTTAAGCCAAAAAAACAAAGTACACGGCGTGTACTTCAAAGTACACGACATGTACTCCTTTCATTTAACTGTTCATTTGGCGGCGCCGCCACACTGTTCATCTACCGACTAGAGTACACGACATGTACTCCCAATCACACGGCGTGTACTACCACCCAGCTGGCGGCGACTTCACCACCTTACTTTTTAACCTGCCGACTGACTACACGGCATGTAAAGGACCACTAAACGGCGTGTAGTCGGTTCCTACACCCTTTATCGCTGGTGTGGCTACATGCCATGTGTTCTTATCCCAACACGGCCAAAAGTACACGGGGTGTGGAAAAGTACATGGCGTGTAGTTTCAAAATTTAGCATTCTTTTCTATTTTCCATATTTTTCTCAAAAACACTTAAGGAAAAGGAAAAGAAGAAACCCGTACATCAAAGATAAGAACCGGGTTCTTACAAACTTCTCCCCTTACAGCAATTCGTCCCAGAATTTCCCCTTCTAGGGGTGGCGAAGATAAAGCTCAGAACAGCTCTGGCCACTGAGAATGTACGTTGGCCTCCCTCTACCAGGTCTCGTCCTGCACTCGGCCATGCTGCCATAGCACCCGTACGAGAGGAACTGACCAGCCTCAGAGAACCTTCGTGCTCCTGTCAACGATACGGATCAGATGATCCTCAAAGGAAGCATCATGATCAAGATCAACCTCCTTAGGCTGAAAGATGTGAGACTGGTCTGAATGATAGCGATGCAACTGAGACACGTGGAAGACGTCGTGCATGGATCAGTACCACTGGGTAACTGCAACCGATAGGCAACCAGCCCGACTCTCTCCAGAATATCAACTGGTCCCACATACCTCGGTGAAAGCTTACCCTATCTCATGATCCGTTTGTGTCCCAGCCTCGGTGAAACACGCAAGAAAACCTGATCTCCGACCACGAACTCCAAAGGTCATCTGCGGCGATCAGCATAAGACTTCTGACGAGACTGCACGGTAGCCATCCGGTTTTGAATCAACTGGACCTACTCAGATGTCTCCTGCACGAGCTGTGGCCCCAGTAAAGCTGCCTCACCTGCCACTAACCAACACAAAGGTGATCGGCATGGCCTACCATATAAATCCTCGTATGGTGCCATCTCAATAGTCTCCTGAAAGCTATTGTTATAGGCAAACTAGACTACAGGTATATGCTTCTCCCAAGAGCCCCCATAGTCTAGGACGCATGCACACAACATGTCCTCTAGCACCTGTATCGTCCGTTCTGACTGGCCATCTGTCTGAGGGTGGTATGCTGTGCTCAGAAGCACCTTTGTACCCAGCACCCTCTGAAAACTCTGCCAGAAACGAGACGTAAAGCGGGCGTCCCTATCTGAAATGATAGAACAAGGGACCCCATGAAGACGTACGATCTCTCAGATATACAGCCTTCCGAGCTCGTCCACACCATAGGTCTCCTTGATTGGCAAGAAGTGATCTACCTTCGTGAGTCTTTCCACAACAACCCACACAGCGTCATTGCCTCAAGGTGACCTCGAAAAACCTGTCACGAAATCCATCGCCACATCATCCCATTTCCACTCCGGAATGGGAAACTGCTGTAACAACCCATCTGGTCTCTGGTGCTCTGCCTTCACCTGCTGACAGGTGGAACATCTTGTATCAAAACCAGCTATCTCTCTCTTCATACCCGGCCACCAATACTGACGTCTCAAGTCTCGGTACATCTTGGTAACCCCGGGATGAACTGTCCAAGCTGAAGCATGAAACTCGCTCATCAGCTCCTCGCGTATTTCCCTTGGAACCCATACTCGTCCATGGAAACGAAAAACCTCGTCGTCGCCTATCGCCCAACAGGGAGGAGGGTCGTCACTTGCCACCGACTCCAATAGAACTAGGCCTTCTGAATCAGATAGCTGCCTCATCCTCACTCTGTCCAGGAGGGTAAAAGTCACAGCTAACGGGGAAATATAAGTCTGCCCCTGACTTCCATGCACCTCCAGATGCATCTCAGAGAACAAATCCATAAGATGCCACTCACCACTGGCCTCCTGCACTGCCTGTATCTGAGTCTTTCTGCTCAGTGCATCGGCTACTGCATTACCTTTACCAGGTGTATAGGAAAGCTCAAAATCGAAGGACATCAGGTACTCAACCCACCTTCTCTGTCTCTGATTCCGGTCATGCTGAGTAAAGATATACTTGAGGCTTTTGTGGTCAGTGAAAACCAAAAAATTCCCCCCAGCAGATAATGTCTCCAACAGCGCAACACATGCACAACTGCATCCAACTCGAGATCATGCGTCGGGTAATTCTTCTCATGTGGCCTCAACTGTCGATACCCGTATGCCACAACTTGGTCACCCTACATCAGAACGGCCCCCAACCCAATCCCTGATGCATCATAGTAAACTGTGTAGCTCTTCCCCTACTCTGGGAGTATCAGGATCGGTGCTGATGTCAGCCTTCCCTTAAGGTCCTAAAAATTTGTCTCACAAGCTTCTGATCAAACGAACTTCACACCCTTCTTAGTCAGACCTGTCAACGGTGCTGCAAAGTGGGAGTAGTCCTGTATGAAACATCTATAGTAACCATCCAGCCCTAAGAAACTTTGTATCTCAAACACGTTCTTGGGTTTCTCCCAGGAAAGTACTGCTCTCACCTTCTCTGGGTCTACTGAAACTCCTGCCTCTGAGATGATATGACCCAGGAAGTGAATCTGGTCCATCCAAAAGTGGCACTTCGAGAGCATAGCATAAAGGCGATGCTCTCTCAGTGTACTCAATATGATCTCAAGATGGGTGGCATGGTCGTGTCGAGTGTGAGAGTACGCCAAATGTCGTCCATGAATACTACCACAAATGAATCAAGATACGGATGGAACACATGATTCATCAGATCCATGAAAACTACTGGCGTGTTCATGAGTCTGAACGGCATAACCGTATACTCATATAGACCATATCTGCTCCTGAAAGCTGTGAGAGGTATATCATATGGTCTAACGCGCAACTGATGATATCCGGATCTCAAGTCAATCTTCGAGAACACTCGTTCTCCACGAAGCTGATCAAACAGATCATCTATCCTCGGCATGGGATATCGGTTCTTAATCGTCAACTCGTTCAGCTTCCGATAATCCACACAAAGCCTATGGGTACCATCCGCCTTCTACGCAAAGAGGACCGGCGAACCCCAAGGATAAGTACTGGGTCGGATAAAACCCTTCGCTTGTAGCTCCTCTAACTACCTCTTGAGCTCCTGCAACTCAGGCGTGCCCATCCTATAAGGAGAAATGGACACTAGTGCTACTCCTGACACAAGCTCGATAGATAAATCCACCTCACACACCGGAGGTAGACCTGAAAAGTTGTCCGGGAAGACATCCCTGAAACGATCGACAAATAGAGGGAAATCCGTCTAACAAGTCCCATTTTCATCCAGATATAAGGTCGCAATCTGGGTTGTGACTCCACCTCACCCATGATGCTCTGGTCCAGTTCTACTTGCCTGAACATCCAACTCGCCCTTGTATAGAAACTCCCCGCCCTATGGTGATGTGAAACGCACCCTACGACGATAGCAGTCTACAAAGGCTCGAAAGAGAACCAACCAGTCCATCCCGAGAATGACATCATAACTCGTCATCTTTAGGAAATAGAGGTCCCATAGGAAATGACACCCTCCAACCTCAAGGGGGCACTCCTTGCACTGACGCACACTAGCCGTTCTCATCCCCAACGGAGTGTCTAGCGTCAAGATAGCAAAAGAAGTAGAAACACCGAGCCCAAGGATCTCCACAATGGGTACTGATATAAAACTATGTGTAGCACCCATATCAAAAAGTACTGAAGACATGACAGAAGCTACTAGAATAGTACCTCTGACTATCGAAGGTCCGGGACCCTACTCCTACTGGGTCTGTTTCACTGCATATTCTTGTCCAGTGCCGCGGCCCTACGGCACAGCCTGGCTACCCTGAGTTTTCCTGCCCTATAACCTCTGAGATCCTGGTGTCTGGCTACCTCGGGCACGAACAACATCTCTACCTGCACGCCCTGACGTATTTCAGTTCCTCGATTGGTAAGAAGCCACTGGTCCTGCTCCCACACATGGAGTCTTCACAGAACCCCTCTCACTAGACACTAGTAGAAACGCCCTGTAGTTGACCCATCTTTCCTCAAGCTCGACACTCCAATGGGTCTCGTGGACACTGCGGCCTCTTGTGCCCCTCTCTGCCACACTAGTAGCACCTGATCGGGCCACCTAAAGAAGCTGCCTGGTTGGTACTACCGCCCTGAGAGAAGTTCATCTGTCTCTTCCTCTTGCTAGCAGAAATAGTAATAGTAACTGGTGTCGAACCTCCCTGGCCCACACCACCAGATTCTCGCAGGTTCCTCTCTATAATCAACGCCTGGTTCACAATCGCGTGTACAGTAGGCAACCTAAAAACATTCACCAGCGCTCGGATGTCATACCGAAGACCATCCTCAAAATGTATGGCTCTCAATGTCTCATCACCCACCAGCATGGGTGCAAAGCGCTGAAGCTCCGTAAAACGAGCAGAATAGTCTATCACCGACATAGCACCCTGCTGCAGATTCATGAACTCTCAAGCTCTATCTACCCTCAGCGTCTCGGGAAAGAAGAATTCATAGAAGACTGTCTGAAAATCCTCCCACGCCATATCTTTGTGATGCTCTGATTGGGTGGTAACATCTCACCACCTCTTGGCGGAATCACGCAACATGTAAGTCGCAAGCTTGACCCTCCTCCCTAGAGGTGTCTCAAGATACTCCAAAATAGACTGCATCGATCCTAGCCAAGACTCTGCAGCCTATGGTCCCCCATCCCCTAAAAACGTAGGCGGATGCTGCTACTGAAAGATACGTGTCAGATCGACCATAGATGTGGCAGCCTGCGGTGCTCCCTGAAAGGTCTGCATGAACCACAATAAGCCTTCATAGAACTGCGCCTCGACGCCCGTGTCTGGTATAATAGCTAGTGCCGCATCTGGATCTGCTGGTGGATCAACTGGTAGCCCATGGCCCACCATCTCCAGAGTATAATCGTTGCCGCTCTCTTGGCGA
The DNA here is from genome assembly GCA_963277665.1 of Viscum album. Classification (NCBI taxonomy): domain Eukaryota; kingdom Viridiplantae; phylum Streptophyta; class Magnoliopsida; order Santalales; family Viscaceae; genus Viscum; species Viscum album. Next base: position 100,353,227 of record OY728153.1, on the reverse strand, counting down.
ACAACTCGCGGTCATCTAGGCGGCATGACTCTACATGGTCAAAAGCACCCCTCAGATTCATGATTATTAAGACCGAAAATCGAAGGAACCACAAATGAACAAGAGGAAAAGGGCATTCAAAATTGGCAAAACAAGACTACACGGCATGTTCAATGACTACACGGCATGTACTTGACTTCCTTTCCCCTTCCCGGGTCCTTCTACACGGCTAAGCCACACAGCTTCCATTCAACAAAACTACACGGCGTGTATAATACTTACACGGCGTGTACTGTGTTATTTTACAACTACCTGTGTCGTCTGTGACACGGCCGACTACTCGGATTAACTTCACACGATCTGTCCTCGGACAAGACTACACGAGGTGTCCTCCAAAGGTACACGGAGTGTTCAAGGAATGGAGACACCGGCCCGTGTTTGTTAGTTACATGGCCGAGTCAGGTCTCACTACACGACGTGTACAAAATTTACACGGCATGTTTTTCCCCAAGGGATTCCTTACCCCGTGTCACTGCCCACACGGTTTGTGACACGGGAAGAGAATACACGGCGTGGACTCCTGGTGCACGGCGTGTAATCAAAAATTTAATTTTTCTTCCCGAACAGAAGAACACACACGGCGTGTATGAGGTCCTACATGGCGTGTATTCTGGGTTTTCCGGACAGTATGCCTTAGAAACTTCTCCGGAACCCAGAAAATACTGAAAACAACACCTAAGTGTCAAATTCCGACCCGTGAGGACCCATACTCCCCACGAATCAATGTTTTACAGCTTATCTGTGTTATAACAAAATAAACAGTCAATGATCCACCAAATTCCGGTCAATGGGGGCCCATACTCCCCAAAAACTAATGTTTGGGGTCCATTCTATAGCCAGTTTACATAAAAATTACCCTATCAAACAGCTTGTATTTTTATCAGTGCAGCTATCACAACGACATGCCTTTCTAGCACAACAACTATCACAACAACATGTGAAGTTTCTAATGCACCTACATGGCATGGAAACTATGCATGGCTTGTGATATCTAGAATGTGCCTATATGATGCATGAGACGACATACCCTCATATCATTGGGTTGCAACTAAATAGGACCCATAGATAAAATATAAACAACACAATCCAAGTGCATCACCCAAAGGTGAACACATATCAGCCGTAAAATTGCAAATCAAATAATGAAAAATAAGAGGTATACTGGCTTTTCCCTGTACACGCGTTAGCTACGCCTGGGCACAGATTATTACTGACTACCGTTCTGTCTTATCCCTGACTACGGCTCCAAATAGTAAGTCAAAGAAAAGAACATCCTCTGATACCACTTTGTAACGTCCCAAACCCGGGTGCCACGCAACGGGTGCCCCGAGCCCGGTTCACCACGTGACCTCAAGCGCATTTCCCCAAATGCCAGAGCCTGCCGACTATCAGCGAGGGCCCAGATCTGATAGTAGGGAAACTATGCCCTCATTTTTCAAAGTGTAGTGCAGCGGAATACCAAAATAAATATACAACAACAGCGGAAACAGTAAACATACACAACTTAAAAAACTATAGAAGTGGATATAACCAAAAGTATATAAGTGATGATGCTACATGTTCAAATTCTATGAAAACATCCAGAACATGTTATACATCAATACAGTAGAGCAGAAAACAGAGTATAGAAAAGCAAGAAAACAGCTAGCAGCGGCATCGTGAGCCTAGGCTCAGTCCCATGCCCTCCTACTCCTCAACAATAGTCAAATACCTTCATAGGGACTCTTTCCCCTATCTACACCTGCAGCAACGTAATCTGTTTGGGCCGAAAAGCGTGACCCAAACAGGGTGTGAGAAATATATCTCAGTAGGCACCCACCAGAAGCCCGTGCTCAACTGTGTGTAAAACATGCAACAAGTGTGAAGTAGTAAAATGAAATAACAAAGCAGTACTCAAAAGTAACTAACATAACAGTTAAATTTCCATTTTATTATTCATTTAATTCCTTTAATTTAGTACCATTTTTGTGCTCAACAGCACCAAGCCCTCAGGCTAAAATAGAAACCACGCCCTAATGTTAAAATTGTAACCATGCCCTCAGGCTTTCCCTCAGGCCATACAAAATCCAACCCGCGGGTATTTCCCTCAAGCGTAACAGAAATTCTCGCCCTCAGGCATACGAATTGTCGCCCTCAGGCACAGAAGTCAAGCCCTCAGGCACGAAAGGTTTCCCTCAGGCGGAATAACGACAACCCTCGGGCTAAAACAGTCATGCCCTCAGGCTAATCACAACAACGCCCTCAGGCTAAATAGGTAACCGGGACATGCCCAACATATCAAAATGCAGTAAACAAGCAACTCCCCTCAAGGCAATTATACAGTTACAACATTTAAGGCATACCCTCGGTTATCCTGGCCAAACGGCTAAACAGAGGAACACACCCCTTGGGATGGTCCTGGATCCAAGAAACGATCCCAAACAACATTTTATTATCACAATTTAATCACCTATGCAATTCTAGGCATTAAATATAGCAACGACCTCATCCACATGACACCCCAACATGGGTTCGTGGCACGAAAACGCACAAAAACGCACGACAGTTGGAAATTAGACACCAAGCCACCTACCTGATACGTCAACGAACGCTATACCCGAACACCGACTCTAGAAACGCCCAAGAACGACGTAGATATGACGAAGAACAAAAATCATTAAAATGTAAATAACTTACGTTAGGTGAAGAATTGGCAAGAACGGTACCAGGAGGAGGAAGGGCTTACCCGTGTGGTTCCAACAAGATCGTCCGAAGCTGAATTGTATTCCAGATGAACTCCCGGCGGATCTTCAAATGTCTGGCCTCCTCCTTCAGCTACAAAATGGCTCAAATGCCTCCTCTACCAAATGAGGAGGCTACTGCCTGTTTTAATCCGAAGAAACAATGTACACGACGCGTACTCCTTTCATTTAGCTGTTCATTTGGTGGCACCGCCACACTGTTCATCTGCTGACAAGAGTACACGACATGTACTCCCAAGCACACGGCGTGTACTACCGCCCAGCTGGCGGCGACTTCACCGCCTTACTTTTTAACCTGCCGACTGACTACACGGCGTGTAAAGGACCACTACACGACATGTAGTCGGTTCATACACCCTTTGTTGCCGGTGTGGCTACATGCCCTGTGTACTTATCCCAACCCGGCCAAAAGTACACGGCGTGTGGAAAAGTACACGGCGTGTAGTTTAAAAATTCAGCATTCTTTTCTATTTTCCATGTTTTTCTCAAAAACACTTAAGGAAAAGGAAAAGAAGAAACCCGTACCTCAAAGATAAGAACCGGGATCTTACAACATGTTACAAAACCCAATAAATTATGGACTTCCCCTTTGAATCCGGAGATTATACTAAAAAATGATTGGTTATAAAGACGATGAATTTTGAATATTATATTAAAAAAATGAATTGGTCCCCAACACTGGCTATTTTATGGGACTGACAGAAGAGTTCCCATTTGAGTCCATGTTGAATCATTTCACAATGATCTATTGCTAATACTGCCACCATCATAATTGACCCCGATTAGTAGGATGAAAAATTTATATCATGTATCAACGAATACTAATGATATCCACATTAGATTAAGACACATTATTCTTCTGGAGTACATGATGTTAAACTGTACATAATCTATCATGACCACATGACAATAAACAGTAGTGAGTATGTCATTGCTGCATGATGGTAAAAATCAAAATTTTTTGAGAACTATAATGGATTGATTATTACTCTCATAGGGTACATAGTGATACCTGAATCTATATTCTTATGCCCAACCATATGATAATATTCCTTTCATGCCAATTGATGCAATTTACTTACTACATGAAAAAAATGGAATGGACCCATAATTTCCATCTTTATTCACGCTGATACACCCATGTCCTTACCACATGTTGTTAAACTGCACGGCTCTCTGGAATTACATATGGCTTGAATATCATTTCCAATCGGATATGTATGAATGCAATGATCATATATCTTGGTTCAGCCACCAGATGATACAAAATTCCTCTTTCCCACTCTTAAATTACCCTTCATGGGAGACTTTTAATTCTTATTTCTCACATCGATCAAAGATCACGTGGGATTACAAATTTCAAAAAAGGGTTACCCATACAAACATGGAATATAATCTTCAAAAGGATTGTCTTGGTCACGAATATGGGACCTTAAAAGGCATCCCATCAGTCCTCACCATAATATATTAAACTGCATGACTCTTCAGTACTATGTGTGGTTTGATTATCATTCTCATGAGACAAGTAGAGACACCCAAACATCCATCCAAGGGCCCAACCACAATATTCTCATCCATTCATGTACACTCACCTATTTCCTCACCACATGATGTTAAAATTCACTCGTTTTAAAAAAACTACATATAGATTTATTCTAAATTTCCACAAGATATGTACCAATGCCCAAACATCCATCCCTGGGCCTAATTACAATATTCTCCCTTTTTCATGTTGGTCCATATTCTTCCTTTTATTATGACAGAAAAAATGAACTACCCCTTAAAGAACTACGTGTGTCTCAATTCATGTCATTATAGGATATGTAGTAACACCTATACATCTAAACCATGGCCTATCTACAAAAATCAACAGAAATAATTCCCACCTCTCCATACGAGCCAGAGTGGAAAAGAGAGAGTTTCATTTTTAAGAACTAAGTTAAGATTTATTCCCCTCACAATGGGATACATAGTGACACCCATAATTCCATTTAAGGGCCCAGCATGGATTCCCCCATTTAATGTCTAGGGAAGAATGAACTCACCAAATAATGTTAAACTATATAGTAATCAAGGGATAAATGTGGTTTGATTATCCTTTTCATGAGATAAGTAGTGATGACTGGACATTCATCTTTGGGACCAACCACAACAGTTTCATCAAATCACATTAGTTCCTTTATCCTTACAACATAAAAATAAACTGCATTGATGTACATCATTACCACATGATGAAAAAATGAAAGGAAAAAGACTTGCTCACATAACATTAAAACTATATAAAACATATGTACATACCACTTGATGTTAAAATGTAATGAAAATGTCTTGGTTTCATGGAATTAAAACCTCTCAAAAAACAACCCCACTGAATGATGATAGATTGTACCGACCATATCCCATATTTCATTCCGTATCAAAGGACTAGATGATACTTACCTCATTTATCTAGATTATTGGGCGCTTCCACCATCTTTTAAAATAACCTCAATCTATGTTCTACAATTCACATCATTTATGCCTCATGTTATTACAATCCATTCATTCACCTTGAAAGTGGAAAAAGAAATCTCTTGGTTTGCTATAATATTGTTGAAAATGGGATTTAGAACCACCAACATGTGATATCTTGGTCCAATAAAAAGGGGCACTAGATACTCATGATCCTTACATCACTAAGGAGGAACTGAACATCTTAGGGTGTTACGGGACACACCCAGAATGATTTACCTATATCATTTCTCATGACATAAGGAACTCGAACTGTGATTTACAATAGTTCTACCTCCATCTTAGAAGGATGTTGGAGTACACTTGACCCATGGTATCCTAATTAAGATCTTGTGTGACATTGCCCATTTTAGGTCCATGTGAGTCATGAACTTTAACTACTAGTGTTTTTTTCAAATATGTATGAACTTAAACTAAAGACTATATGGTCCAAATCATAATACGTCAAGATGCTAACAAAATAGATAGAAAAATTTTCATATTAAAAACCCAAAAAGGGAATCCTGAGAAAATGTCGAGTCTCCGACTACTAAACTCTTCATCTATACAGTTTAGGAAAAACACAGGGCTCAAATAAAAGGCATCATTCCCCTAGGGTATTATCTATTGTCCTAGAAAAATAAAAACCATTCTTATTAGACCCCCTAGTCCAAGAAAAAGATGGATTAATGAATTTTCATATTTACTCACCATGAGAATATATTCTCTAGGTGGGGACAATACTTTTAGGGTGCTCGCAACTTTCTTGGATATTACAATTTGAAAACATCACACTACATAATTTAAAGACTCTTGTTTCATTGTAAACCTTTTGTTTCCCTTGTAAAAGAAAGAGATCTCTCAACATGACCATTCTATTGATGCAGAGGGGCTTAGAGTCACCAACTAAAGACATCTAGATCTGATAAAAAGGGTTTTCAAATTCTTGTGAGCCTATTATTATTACGGCGGAACTGATCACCCGATAGTGTTTTAAAATACCCTAAGTGTGACTACCCCATACCTTCCTCATGAACTATGAACTTTGGACTACGATTTAAAATCAACATACTATAATATAAAAGTGGATTCAACATCCTCGATGTTGCATCACCATGTTTTGTACCCTTTATCATTGATGAAATACAGAACATTATTCACGAATATTTGATGGTGTACAACTCATGATTTGAAACCATATGGTGTAGGGATTGGGATTTATAAAATATGATTTGGATTTCCCTAGGGGACATATCCATTCCAGTATAGCTTTCCTTCTATACCCATTGACATCTTATAGATGTTTGAGTATTCAAAATTATTTCAGGACCCTTGGAAAGAAGCTAAAATTAGCTTTGATTGGACATCATATCAGTGAAAAAGGGATTTAACCATCAAACTAAAGGAATAACCTCTCTATGATAAAGGAGCTTCTAATCCTTATTTGCCCTAAAAACTCTGCCGCATAACTAAACATCTCAAAGATTTATAGGACATAATTGACATATCTACCCCATCCCATATTCACAGAATCAAGGTTTTGTGTTATGATTCATATCACACTCAATTGAACTACACAGGTTATCCTCTTATCCCTATTATTCATCAATTAGCCATATTTCCTTCTATAAATATTCAGTATCCCTTTAAAATGAGTATAGATAACATTTTCTTGGTCATGATATCGATGAATATGGGATTTACTCCTCTAAAAAAATTAATATACTCTTGAAGGAAAGGAACTCTAAAATTGATGTTCCCTAAAGGCACCATGGTGGAACACATCATGAATGAGTGGTTTTAGTCATCCTAGGTGTTTTGGACATATATTCCATAATGGAATGATCAATATGACCCTAAACTACAATACCCAAAAATATCCATGCTAGAAGACCCTAAATTGCAGTGATAAGAAGGTATAATAAAAAAATAACATAAAATAAATTACACCAAAGGTTCAAGCTCAATGACCCAAAAATATTGCATATATACTATCTAGATTATAGGAACATAAAATAATAAGAGACATGATACTCACTAAGATGAAAACCAGATAAGGGAATCTTGGGAAAGGTTGAGTTTCTTATCATTGGATGTGTACTTTTATTGATCCATGAAATATTGAGCATCTATAAAATAAAAGTTTCATAGAAACATCATCATGTTGAAAACATGTAAGTAGGTGGCCTAATAAAAATATATATCCATGTTCACCAAGAATTATTTCATACAAAGCTTAGGAAAATTTCAGGGGAATGTAAATAAATAGATTCAAAGCTTTTGGGGCCCATAATATGGCCTTAGAAAAAATCAAGCAAATTATTCTAAGTCCCTTGAAAAAGGAAAAAGCTAGTGAATTCCACCTTCTGGAAGTATACATATCACGTAGTTCCCTTGTAAATTATGATATATCAAGACTACTGGAGATGGTGCACCAATGAATAATATTAGGTTAGTGGGAATTCATGAATATTTATCAAAAGGAAACCAGTTGAAAGAAAAGTACCCAAATCCAATAATTCAGATTTGTTAGGTATTACACACAAAGTATTGGCATCATGGATGATCAAATCAATTTCTCCACCAAAACATTGATCTTTGCCTATGCTTTTATCAAAAAAACATTGTAAATTTTCAACCTATGTATGATATAGATATAAATAATAAATTCATTAATAGGTTACTATAACTATGAACCTACGTGTCATTTGTAAGAGTTTGATCTACAGAGTGGTATATTTAATTACTATGTGTCACTTGATTCCCATACCCATGGGAGACATAGTGATATCTGAGTATGAAGCTTCAGATCCATCTTGAAGTCCTTTCCACCGAATCCATGTTCCATTCTAGAATTCATTTACATTCAAATTTTAGAGTATCCATTCCACTGGTCAAAGACACTTCCTGTATAGGATTTATCCATGTAGTTGGATATAGATTTGTCACCTTCATGAAACATGAGAGTTCCTCATACATTCTTGGAATACCCCTCTTCGGAAGCCTAGTATCAGGGACCATCATACATTAATATATGCGTCAAATTGATCTTTTTTTAGCTTTGAATCATGTTTTTTTCATTCTGATGAATCTCATTCAAAAGGGGAGGAAATTTTGTTATCACCAATATTTGTGCATTTTTTATATTACCACTAAAGAACTGAGGAATGTAAATCCCATGATGAAGATTGATATATTTTTCAGTAATTAAAATTGGAATTGAATTCAAGGAAGGATAGGGTTTTGCTTAAGGTTATACATTGGGATCCTACAAGGAATTTTTATTACTTTCATTTTCCAAATAATATAGCCAATACAAGCCAGGTATCTAGGCCTATTAGACCATAGGATCACGTTGTAATAGAGGATGAACATGCCTAGTTGGATTCATCTTTGTATAGACAATGGACCATCAGAGGAGCTTAACTCCTACATGATCTAGTCGGGCCTATGTGTAGGGTATATAGTTTATGATCTGATAGGCGCATGAATGGTTCCATAATGGATCTCGGTGGGATGAATCCCACTATGGAAGTGATGATTATGGTACAGGTGTCGAACTTATTTTCTTATCAGGTAGTGTAAGCTGCCGAATGTATTAAACTAAAGGGGTGGCATAGTGACAATTCTATGTAAGATGACATTCTTTCACAGAGATCAAATCAAGACCATCCGATCGTGTCATCAGATGATCCATGTCTTCTGATCGTTCCTCCTTTTGATCCCGACCATCTCCTTCAATCTCATGTATTAGAAGATCAATATCAATTTGATCCTGTACATCACATTTTGAAATCATCCGACACTTCACACTACATGACTCCCTCTTCAACATCTCATCCATCACTATCCCGTGATGTTGGTTATATATGTAAAAGATTCCTACTAAAAACATCCATCTCTCCAATAATTTTTTGGTAATTGTTCATTTTTGGGAGGTCCTGAGTGACCCATCATGAGATCCAAACTGCGAGCACTAGTGGACTTCTGTGGGATCTCCCACCAGCACTTGAAACCATCGCATGGTAATTCTTTAATCATGAGACCGAAGCAAGGATTATCAATGGAGGATTCATGACAAGTTTATGATCATGGAACCTACAACCATTGATATATTTTACATCCAATGAAAATTAGATTTTCTAGGATCATGTGATGTAATAGAAGCATAAAAAGAGAATCACATAATCAAATTAAACAATCAGGTGATGATATCTATACCCCTCAGTCAGAACACACGGTGTCCATCCCATACAATGTGGAATCTGTCTCATCATCCTTCAGCCTCTTGAAAACTACCCACATCTAGAAAAAGTCACACAAAAGTAAAGGGGGGAGCACTAAAAGGAATGAAGGTGGAGGAATAAGGTGATCTAGCCACTGCCCATAAGATGACATCCTTAGGTGATCTCTTGAGACCACCACTTGTTATTTTGAAGGATTAGAGATCACATGATGAAATAAACATCATGAAACATCTGATTAATGTAGGGGTTTAGATATATAATTAAATACAATACCCTTTTTACATTTCTTTCGTGACTTCTCCATGAAGGGCCTTCAGATCTAGCATGCATGATGAACCCCAAATATCAAGAATATCATCAAAATTCTTATATTATGATGATCATATATATCCTAGAATATAGTTTCATCAGCCTACATGCATCCCCCATGGTACTTTGGAGTGGTATTACAGATCATCAAAAGACAAATTTGGAAGGACACATGAATCACATTAATGAGGGAACGCCATGTGATACCTCTTAGAGAAAGTAATTTATGAGAACCCACAATAATGCGGGATATAACCCCTGAATTTTATACACATGATAGATAGACCCCAATTCTTGATCTCAGTCCAAAAAAAAGATCTTCCATGTCTCGCGATGTCTGTGTGAATCCTTGGAAGTGTCCTGCCCAATATTAAAGATCTCCATAATCACCCTTATCATGTATGGAAAACAATGGGCATGTTCGACCCACATGCCATGCACTCCAAGACATGAAACCTTCATCTCCAATGCATGATTTGGTTTTGATATTAATATTCCATGTTCATAAGTGAAGAGATAATCATGAGACCTCATGAATGTTTTGATGATCATGAATGAGAATCCATTATCCAATTTCATAAAAACACTCACCGAAATACAATTTATCCATTTGGAAAACCATCAACTATATGCACCATGTAACCATACACATACAGACTGTGTTGTTAGAAACCCTTTGCAAATGTTCATAGACTCCCTCAAAAGACTCTTTCTAGTTCATTTAAATCACGTGAATAAAATAGAATCATTCAAGTTTCCCCATAGTGTGTGCATTAGCTTATGGATATAACCTACCTTTTCCATGAAATCCCTGTGGTGTACGCCTTCAACTTGTACACTCATCCATATATTGTTTCCCTTTCATATTAGGCCACAATATATTTGGGAATGATCTTGAAAAACATAAACAAAATCAAGACCTTAAACATATCCCCAAGACCCCTCCACACGAATGGTTTAAGGAAACAAAATCACAAGACCATTCTATGGTCTCACGATGTCCTTCGAAAACCTTGGACATTCCATGTTGATTATAAGACATGACTTATACAAGATGGTTTTACCTCATGACTATGCATTGACATGTCACTATTGTCACATGACAACACAAGGATAAGAAATGTTGACCAGCTGATAACCCCTGGACATGTCCATATAGTAACAAGATGACCTATAGAAAATGCACTTTGATCATGTGAAGTGGATTTTGAATTGTTATCATGATCAAGCGATTGTCCATAGACATGTCTTTATTGACATGTGATAGCCTGCAAACAAGTCATTTCAATCATGTGAATCACCTTAGAGTTTTCCATTAGGGTCATGTGAAGGTATTTTAGACAATCCAAATTGATCATGTGTGGGGAAATTTAACATGTCATCTGGATCATGCGCAAGTCCCCAGAAATTTCAGCTTTGGACATATGAGGGAATCTTAGAAAAGCTAGTTGATCATGTGTGAGACCCCAACACATGACTTCTCTAGTTATGAGAAACATGACATACATGTTTTATTCTCTTGTAATGTACCGGAAATTCCGTACAATTTGTTTTAATTATATGGAATTATTTTGAGACCGTGAAATCTGACGGCGCGTGATTCTGAAGCTTGGATTGCTCGGAATGATCGGTCGATGATTGGTAGAGTTTTAATTAGCACACATAAGTTGTTTTCCTGAAAAATTAGAATAACTCTTAAACAGTAACTCGGATTTGAAATCTGAGGGAACCGTTGTGTTCAGGATGGTGGGTTCACCCTAGGCGCAACTTAAGTATAGTCGGCGCGGGCCTCTTGTGAGAAAACCCATAAATGGAATAACTGTTAAAAAAATAATTAAATAAATTATTATATTTTTCAAATGATTATAACTCACAAACGGTAGCTCACATTAAAAATTTTAGCCCAACGATGAACTAATGAGGGCATACTTTATTAATGAAAATACTAACTTTGGCCGGTGCTATCCACCAGTGAAAATTAGTTTTTGGCAGTAAATAAAATAATTAAGTGAGAACTATTTTATTGTAAAATCCATAACATTTAAAGGGTAACTTGGATCGGAAATCCAAGAGTACCATTTCGTTCTTTTGGCGTGTTTCACTTTGGTAGAGCCCAACCTCGACCGACATAGTTTTAAGGTGACTGTTAATAATTTTCCGAACTTTTTTTCTGGTACATTCAGTAAACGGGTGAGCGGCATTTTGTAACAATTGAACCATTACTCGGAATTGAAATATGAGGACACCGTTGAACTCACAGTGCCAATATTTTATTAAGGAGACCTTCACCTTGACTGTAGTGGGTCGAGGGTGGAAGTTAGTTTTTTAAATTTTCATGGGTGAAGAAAACAATAAAATAAATAACTTTTTATTTAATTTATTTGAAACCACCATTTTGAATGTTTGGTGGTGGGGACCACTCGAACTCCCAATTAATGTGGGGGAAAACATTGGTATTACCCTAGTTAATTTTCCATCCTCAATTTACATAATGATCCAACTTACCTTGTTAAATTAATAAGCTTAATTTAATAAGTTGGCTCAACCTTTTCATGAGTATAGGGAAAGCGTTGGTAAAGGGAGAGTTGGAGAGATATTTAGGAGGATCATCTTCTCCAACAAAGAACACTCTCCAATGAAGAGCATCCTCTGGAATCGAAGAACGAGGATGACGATTGAGCTCAGATCGGAAATATCTTTTGGGGGAAATGAATGTCGACGTCACCACCTCATCGACTTCATCTTCATCCTCATGCTACCTCTAACAGACAATCGAGGTAGGGGTTTTTATATATGTTTCAATTTGATATATTTATTCTTCATGTCCTAAATTCCTGAAGATGATGGACAAACGAACATGGCCATCGTCCCACACATAAACCATGCTCCCATTTCTTTTTATTCTTCGCGTGTTCTTTCTGCATTAGTCAGCATCTAATATTTATTGGCACCAATAACATAGAGTTTTGCTGAGTGTGATATATGGATGCGAAGCCCTCGACACAAGGATCAAAAATATGCAACTGTTTATTTTTTTAGGCTTGGAATGAAGCCGTAATGGCTCGCGAAAGGAGGTAGCCAAATATTTATTGGCACTGGAAACAAAATATTCTGTTGAGCGCGACCTATGGACGCAGAGCCCTTGACTAGAGGATCGTGAATATGTGATAATTTTATTTTTCAGTTTTTGAATGAAGATGCAGTGGTCCGTAGAAGGGGAAATGTGGAGGAGAAATTATAGCGTTTCATTGGAGTGTAGCTCTAGGCATGATAGGATGTGCGATGCCGATTCTAGACGCGTGGAGGAAACTTATGGTTAGAGTTGATGGAGAAGTCGTGGGCATGATTGCATGCTGGAACTGTGCATGAGAATTGTAGGGGAAGAAGAGTTAATTGGAGAGAAGAATAATTGAAATGAAATGAATTAAAAATATAAATAAATTAAAAAATAAATCTTTGGAATAAGGGGGAGGTGATACACTTGTGAGTGAATCTCAATTGAGATGGGTTGTAAGGAAAAAAAGAATAAAATAATAATAATATAAATAATTATATTATTATTTTTGGTTGTAAAACCATAATTCTTCTGTAACATATCCGTGCGACCCCAGTTTCACAAACCGTCAGAGGAAGTATGACACTAACTTCAACATGGAAATTATGAGTCCAATATTGGATGTATTTCTCATGTTTTTAGATCGGGTAGCCAAAATGCTCAAGTAATAATAATAATATATTATTTTTAAAACATAAACCCTACATAACTCCTGCGTATGACATCTGATTGACTTACCATCTATGGAAACATGATCCTATCATTAAGACATACAATTTAAGTCTAATGTTGAATATTAAATTCTGGTTTGTGGCTCGGGTTCACGAGACACCCAATAATAATAATAATAATATTACCGGATCTTCTATTCGATATATCTCCCTCATATGGTGTTGAAATGACAACCAGTATGTGGCACCAAAAACATTGGATAGAGATAATCCTTTTGGTATACCATGCTTGGGTTTTCGATAAAGTTGGTGTATGGTTGGGTTTGATCATAACAAATCCAAATGGGCCCTTGGGACGATAATGCTAATATCTTACAGAGTGAGTATCCAATTGACACACCATCTATTGAGTTGACACCTCTTTTACTTAGAAGTCCTTTGGGAAACTTCTTCATGAGAATCTGTGGCAGTTAGAGTATTCAACCTATGGCTTGAGGAGAGGACCCTCCCTGAATCAAGCAAGCTTAGTGCGGGAACCCTGTAGCAGGATGTAACCTTAGAAAGGGATCCTATGTGGGTTTGTGCTTTGGGATCCCTTGTGGGTATGTGTTCGAGATTCTCACTTGGATCCTCTCTAGAAATCCACGCGGGACTACTCTAGGAACCTACGTTGGTCTGTTGTTCTAGGATCCTATGTTGGTCTGATGATGTACAAGGATCCTATGTGGGTCTGATGATTTAGGATTCTGTATTGGTCTGATGATTTAGGATCCGGTGTGGGTCTTCCTCTTAACAGAGTAAGATGATTCAGTAGTTACCTCTAATCATCTTTACTATTTTACCTTAGTTATACCTTATGTGAGTTGAGTCCATACCTTCGTGGTGATACCTCTGTGATATTTCTTTGTGCGACGTACCTGTGTGGTACTTTCCTTCATGGTGATACCTTGGTGTATTCTTCTGTGTGGTGTACCTATGTGGTACATACCGTCATAGTGATACTATTTTGGTATTCTTCTTTGTGGCATACCTATGTGGTACTTTCCTTCGTGGTGATACCTTGGTGGTATTCTTCTGTGTGGAATTCATGTGTGGAACATACCTTCGTGGTGATACCTTTGTGGTATTGTTCTGTGTGGCATACCTGTGTTGTACATTCCTTCATGGTGAAACATTTTTGGTATTCTTCTATGTGGTGTTACCTTTGTGGTACTCACCTTTGGGTGTTACCTTCATGGTATTTCTTTCATTGTAGAACCATTGATCTTTGGGATTTTGAGATGGACCTTGTGTTTCCTCATGAATGAGACAGGTATACATGGTAACTTGGGTATTTGTATGGGAATACACCTAAGTAGGGTTTTTAGATGTTTACATGCCTTTTGGTTTATCCTTTTGGATATTGTGAGGCCTTTCAGGTTCTCGGGGTCCCTACTGAGTATCGTTATACTCACCCATGCATGGGCAACTCCCTCACCTTGTTGCGTTTGGTGCATATGACTGATAACACTAACTAAGGATGAGAGTACAATGACTGGAGGTAGCTAGGAGGTGGACATTAGATGAGGCGTACAACAGAGAAGACTATTCAAGAGCTGTCCCTACCCTTAATGTAGGATCCTTGGAGGGTGTTCACAAGATCTGTTTCAGTTTACTTGTAATTTTGAGGTTTCTTTTACTTTTCAGTTGTGCTTGTATTCTGGCCCTTTTTCTTATTGTACACAATATTTTTACTATGTAGTTTACATGTTCTTGTATCTCAATGTGAGCGTAGTTGTGTGTGTTTACTGGTTATGAAGACAATGCCTTACCGGTTTTAGGAAATACGCATTTTGGTGCAAGTCTCCAGCCCCTGGCCTATGGAAGGCGGGCTTGGGGTAGTCATGACACGGGCCTCGGGGGAAAAGTCATGACAAATTGGTATTGGAGGAGTCATTTATACCATAGAATAGAAGAGTCTGATATTTTTAAAGGAAATAGTGTTACATGTAGTGAGTGTGGTTATCAGTTTAGGAAATCCAGTGTTGGTGCAGCGGCCGATGTATCCATACACCAGGACCCTGACTTCTGATCTCTGACTCAGTGCAAGAAAACTCTGATTGTGTGTGTGTTTTGAAAATTTTTCTAGTGTTTTATTTGAGTCAGCTCACGAGGTAAAACATAATGACCTTGTCACACCTGCTCTTTATTAGTATGTCGATGTGTAAAAATCCATCTAGGATTCTTGAGAGAGTACACGATGACGGCCCACCGAGCGACGAGGCTCCGGTGCAAGGATCTCTTACTTTGTTGGAACCTTTAGGTGGTGTACCAGCAGCACCACCACCCATTGGGAAACAGTTTCCACCAGCCACACTGACAGACGATGCACACTGAATGAGCACACTGCACAATTTCTAGTAGTACAGGCCTCCAAGGTTTCAATGTGAGATAGATTCCCACGCAGTTAAGGGCTGGATGGAGGCAGTTTCTAAAGGTTTCTGTCTAGTTAAGACACCAGTACAGAATATGGTGATCATAGCTACTAGTATTTTTTAGTGAGTGACCATGAGGATGGTCCACATAGTGATATGGCTTCGGTACGTGGACCATTACCCGAGATAGTACATTTGGGTAGTGTGTCAGCAATAACACTACCTGTTGGTCAGTAGTCACAACCGGTGGTACCGGTAAAGGACACATATAGGCTTAGCTCCTTATGCGTGATTCAACATCAGATACCCCTTAGGTTCCTAGATGAGCTTTACTCACAGGCAGCTAAATACTGGATTGTGGAGGTGGAAGAGAGTTCTCTAGAGATTCTATAGCTTCGACAGGACGAGATGTCAGTAGCTGAGAATTCATCGAGACGTACCGATCATTCTTGGTACTTGATGAATACGATACGATCAGTGCTTTAGAGCTCAGACCACTAAGCGAGGTTTCATTAGGTACATCCAAGATAGAACCATTCCTCTATACATTCCTACTTATGTTAGGTTAATAGAAATAACCTTTGTGGTTGAATATTCGTTAGCTGAGTGGATGTATCCAATGAATGTTAGTAGTGGGAAAGCAGGAAACTGGCGCCAGTCTTAGAGACTTGGGAGTGTAAAAATGTTTCGAGAAGAAGAAGTGTTAGGGAAAGATTAATCTGCAAGGCTACAGATGTAGAAGCATTGCTAGGGGAGAAACATTAGGTTGTGTACATTTCAAAATGTTACGACCACCCCCCATTGTGGTCCTCACCAAGCTCAGTGTGCTGGAGGACAAAGGAAGAGAGTAGTTACATGTGGTCAAGGAGTGCGACCCAAGGGATCTAGGAATGATTCAAGGAACGTTCTGTGTCTATTAATAGTAGTCGTATCAATAGACATAGGTACCAATCACTCCTTCCTTCCAAGAATCTTGTCCAATACCTAGAGTTTCTGGTTAAACTGTTGACTTGACCGTCACCTTTAGAGATACCTTTTGGAGGAGACTTGATAATCACACTTTCTCCGACGGTTTGATCTGACCCTTGAGGTGAGAGTTTTGATTGGAACCTCTTGGTGGAAATGTCAATGCCCTACGACGTTATTTTGGTTATAACTAGACATCCATAAATAATACATAGATTGACTATATTTGGAAAAAGGTTGTGGTTTATCTACAACATTGGGATGATGTTTTCCTTAGTTGGCGAAAAAGGAAACCCAGGCAGCACATGATAAACTCCTACATAGGAGGGTGTGGCTGATCACTCATGAGTCGGCCAACCTCACCCTCGTGGTAGCAGATGTTTTGAGTTTTCAGTTCCCAACACGTGTGGATATATTTCCTCCAGGACTATGACTTTGATATATTCTATACTCATGGGAATGGGAATATGGTAGCAGACACACTCAGCAGGAGGTCCGACCTATAGCTACTAAGTGAGGTGAAAGAGAAACTAGCCACTTTGTAGATATCCTTTGGATATCGAGATGGAGAAGATTTTCTTCAGTCTCTTACAGTCACACCCCCACTTCATCAACGATTCAGGGAGGCACAACATGGGGACGTTGACTGCGAGGCTGGACATGATCAGATATCCTCAGGGCAGGAACCTGATGGATTTTCTGAAGGTGGGGAGCATGCTGTCCCTTTCAGAGGAAGTACTGTGGTACCCATAGTGATAGTGAAGGAGGTTTTGAGGGAGTTCTATAGGTCCCCTCTGGCAGTACATCCTGGTGAGGTGAAGATGTACCAGGACCTTCAGCGTTAGTATAATTGGACATGGATGAAGAATGTAGTGGCATGTTTTGTATCACGATGCCTCACTTGATAGCAAGTGAAAACTACTCAGACCCAGAAGAAGTCTTATGCCGATAGGTGGATGGAGATCTTGTCTTCTTAAGGGTCTCACCTCGTAGAGGTTTGCAGAGATTTGATCGAGGGGGAAGTTATCAATGAGGTATAACGGTCCTTTTCTGATCCTTCGGAGGGTAGGTGAGGTGGCATATCATTGGGATCCTCCACTGTCGTTATAGAGGGTATGTGACATCTTCCACGTATCCTAGCTGATGGGATAGGTGCATGACCCATATCACATCATCGACCATGTTGAGTAGGACATAGATGATGGGGCATCGTTTATGGAGGTTCCAATAGAGATTGAGGATCGACAGGTGAGAGTCTTTCATGGTAAATTAATACCTTTGGTGCGTGTATTTTGGTAGCATAGGAACCTCCATGAGAGCTCATGGGAGTAGGAGGCTTAGATTCTTTTTCAGTACCCTCTTTTGGTTTTTTTTTTCATTGTTGTGGATTTTGGGGATGTAAAGCCCTAAGGTGGGGAGAATTTATTGTCTTGTAAATTATGAATATTTTTTTAATTATATGGAATTATTTCGAGACCGAGAAATATAACGGCGTGCGATTACGAGGCCCGAAGTGCGTGGAATGATCCGTCGAAGTTTGGTTGAGTTTTAATTAGTCCATGTCATTAATTTTCCTAAAAAAGGGGAATAACTCTTAAACGATAACTTGGATCAAAAATCCGAGAACAAAATTGCATTCAGGATGGTGGTTTTACCCTAGGCACAACTTATGTTTAGTCGGAGCGGGCCTCCTATGAGAAAACCGAAAAAATGGTATAACCGTAAATAAAATAATTAAGTAAATTATTTTCTTTTTGAAATGATTATAACTCACAAAAGGTAGCAAGATTGAAAATCCAAACCACCTATGAACTCATGTGGTCATGCTTTATTTAGGAAGATACTAACTTTGGCTGGCACGAGCCTCCAGTGAAAGATTGTTTTTGGCCTTAAATAAAATAATTAAGGAAAATTATTTTATTGTTAAATACATATCTTTTATATGGTAACTCAGATTGGAAATCTAAGAGTACCATTGGGTTTTTTGGGGTGTTTTTCACTTGGGAAGAGCCTATCCTCAACCAGTGTGGGTCGAGGGAGACTGTTAATAATTTTCCAAAAAACATTCAGGTACGTTCAGTAAACGTGTGAGTGACATTTTTAACTTTTAAACCGGTAAATATAATTTATATTCGTGGACACCGTTGAACTCACAGTTCCAATATTCGCTTAAGGAGACCTTCACCATGACTATAGTGGGTCGAGGGAGGAAGTCAGTTATTCGTATTTTCATGGGAGAAGAAAAAAACAAATAAATAACTTTTTATTTATTTTATTCGAAACCACCATTTTTAATGCATGGTAGTGGGGACCACCCAAACTCCAAATTAAGGAGGGGAAAACCCTTAGTATTCCCCTAGTTAATGTTCTGACCTCAATTTACATAATGACCCAACTTAACTTGTTAAATTAATAAACATAATTTAATATGTTGGCACATCTTTTTCTTGAGTTTGGGGAAAGCGTTGGAAAAGAGAGATTTGGGGATACATTTTAGAGGATCATCTTCTCCAATGAAGAACACTCTCCGAAAAAGATCATCCTTCGAAATTGGAGAATGAGGACGATGCTTGATCCCAGATTAGAAGCATCTTGCAGAACCAACGAATGTCGATGTCACCATCTCATCAACTTCATCTTGTTTCTCGTGCCACCTCCAACGGACAATTGAGGTAGGGGTTTCTATATATGTTTGAATTTATTTTTTTGATTCTTAATAACCTAAATTCATGATGAAAATTTCCAAACGAACATGGACATCATCTTGCACATAAACCATGCTCCTCTTTCTTTTTATTCTTCACACGTTCTTCGTGCATTTTTTAACAACTAATATTTATTGACACTAGAAACACGGTGTTTTGCTGAGTGCGATATATGAACGTGAATCCCTCGACGCAAGGATCACAAATACGAGATCGTTTAGTTTTTCAGTCTTGGAACAAATCCAAAATGGCTCATGGAAGGAGGCGGCCAAATATTTAATGGATTTGGAAACACAATATTATGTTGAGTGTGACATATGGACACAGACCCCTCGACCCGAGGATCGCGAATATGCGATCATTTTATTTTTTTGGGTTTAGAACGAAGATTCAGTGGTCCGTGGAAGGGGCAATGTGGTGGTGTAAGTCTGGAAAGTCTTTGGGGCATATCTCCAAGCGATATAGGCTGTGCGACAACGGTTCTAGATGTTTGGAGGAAGGATATAGTTAGAGATTAAGGAGAAGTCGTGGGCTTGATTGCTTGCTAGAACAGTGCATGGAAATTGTGGGGGAAAAGAGTTAATTGGAGAGAGACATATTTGAAAATAAATGAATTAAAAATATAAAGAAATTAAAAGGGAAATCATTTGAGTAAGGGGGAGGCACTACCCTTGAGCGTGAATCTCAATTGAGATGGGTTATAAGGGAAAAAAGAATAAAATAATAATAATACAAATAATGATATTTTAATTTTTGATTATTAAACCATAATTCATCCGTAACTTATCAGTGCGACCTCGGTTTCATGAACCGTTAGCGGCAGTAAGACACTGACATCGAGATGGAAATTATTAGTCCAACATTGGATGTATTTTCCAGGTTTTTGGATCGGGTTCCTGAAATGATCAAATGATAATAATATATAATTATTATGAAATTTTGAACCCTCCATAACTCATGCGTGTGACGTATGATTGACTAACCATATGTGGCGATGTGATCCTATCATTAAAACAGTCGATTTAAGTCTAGTGTCGAATATTCAATTTTGGTTCATGGCTTGGGTTCACGAAACACCCAATAATAATAATAATAATACTGCAAGATCTTGTATTCGACATATCTCCCTCACACAGTGTCAAAATGACAAATCGTCTCTGGCACCAGAAACCTTGGATCGGTATGGTCCTTTTGGTATACCCCACTTGGGTTTTCGATAAATTTTGGGTAAGACTGAGTTGGAATGAACATGAATCCAATCGGGCCCTTGGGACCAAAAAAATAATAACTTATAGACTGGGAATCCGATTGACACGTCATTTGTTTTATTGAGACCCATTTTATGTGGGGGTCCTTTGGGATACTTCTTAATGGGAATTCATGGTAGTTGGAGTATTCGTCCTGTGGCTTGAAGAGATGACCCTCCCGAAATCAGGCAAGCTTAGTGCGGGAACCCAGTAGCTGGTTGTAACATGAGAAAGGGATCCTATGTGGGTCTATGATTAGTGATCCTTTAAGGTTCTATGTTCGAGAGTCTCACTTGTAAAAGCTCTAGGAATCCACATGGGACTACTATAGGATCCTACATGGGTCTGTTGTACTTGGATTTTATGTGGGTCTGATGATAGTCAAGGATCCTATGTGGGTATGATGATTTAGGATCCTGTGTGGGTATAATGATTTATGATCTGGTGTGGGTCTGCCACTTAATGGAGTAAGATGATTCCATTTCATCTAATCATCTATTATAATGTACCATAGTTATACCTACTTTGAGATGAGTCCTTACCTTCGTGGTGATACCTTTGTGGTATTCTTCTGTGTTTTGTACCTATGTGGTACTTTCTGTCGTGGTGATACCTTGGTGGTATTCTTCTATGTGTAATACCTGTGTAGTACTTACCTTCATGGTAATTTCTTTTGTGGTATACCTATGTGGTACTTACATTCATAGTGATGCCTGGGTGGTATTCTTCTTTGTGGCGTACCTGTGTGGTGATACCTTTGTGTTATTTTTCTATTTGTCGTACCTGTGTGGTACTTTCCATCCTGGTGAAACCTCTGTGGTAATATTCTGTGTGGAATTACCTCTGTGGTACTCACCTTTGTGGTGTTACCTTCATGGTATTCCTTCCCTTGTGGAATAGTTGAGCTTTGGGATTTTGAGTTGGACCATGTGTTTTCTCATGAATGAGATGAGTATACTTGATAACTTTGGTATATGTATGGGCATATACCTATATAGGGTTTTCAGATGTTTTCATGATTTTTGGTTTATCCTATGTGGATTTAGTGAGACCTTTGAGGGTCTTGAGGTCCCTACCAAGTATCATTACGCTCACCCTTACATGAGCTACACCCGCACCTTATTGTGTTTGGTGTAGATGACATACAGTGCTGACTGAGTACAAGAGTACCAGGACTAGAGGTAGCATGGAGGTGGAAATTAGATGAGGCGTACCACTGAGACAACCATTTGAGAGATGTACCTACCCTTCAAGTAGGATCCTTGGTGGGTGTTCACAGGAGCTATTTTAGTTTACTTGTACTTTTTAGTTTCTTGTACATTCTAGTTGGGATTGTATTCTGGCCCCTTTTTCTTATTGTACACACACTTTTTACTATGAAGTTTACTTGTTTTCATATCTTGTTGTGTGCTTAGTTGCATGTGTTTATAGGTTATAAAGGCAGTGCCTTCTGATTTTTAAGGAATACTCCTTTCAGTGCTAGTCCCTAGCCCCTGGCCTATGGAAGGCGGGCTTTGGTAAGTCACGACATGGTCCCCAAGGGACCGGTCGTGGCATCTCTAATGCGAAGACATCCAAGGTATCTTAATTGATTACGAAGACACACTTTTATGTGTCTAACATGTCATATTGGTTCCCCAACATATCAGGAAAACAGTCAATACTTTTCCAGAGGACATCCAAGACAATTCACGAAAATCCTCTAGGACACATCAACCTTGTTCGGTATACCTAATTATACTCATGCCATTTGGATCCTAGCTATGAATCTTTGGCCACATTACCCTTTGGCAAGGGAAGTATCCATGATGAGATAGGTCCATTGAATCATGTGAAACTACTGATATCATACTCTCTAATAGACCATCATGTCCATCACAACATCTCTTTAGTCCTTAAGAGGATAAAGGATGAGTATACTAATTGAGAAGCCTTAGAGTGTAAAACCTAACCAATCAGGAAGCTTGATAGTGTAATCCTTGAACGACCAGGAAACCTAACAGTGTACTCCTAGGACCAATCTTGCAACCTTATAATTTACACCCCGACCAACCAGGCACCCTTTTAGTGCAATTCCTAACTAATCAGAAAATTTTAGGGCATACACCCCAATTACCGATTTAATATTTTATGTCCCTAAATATAGTACCCCAACATATGTATAAGAACCTATAATTCCTAATATCTTTGGGATAATCGTAATGTATCCAAACATGATCATCCACCATATCCTATCACCAGGTTAAGGGTTATCTAAACAATGAGAACTCTGATTCCCACTATAACCAAGATATGTAGAAACCCTTCCTAAGGGCCGAGATCCAAAAGGGTATCCACTTTTTTGTATGTCCCTTACCGTTCTTATTATTCCTAGATTATAGGATTAAATCCCCCTATATGTCTTTCATTCTTTCTCATCCACCATCATATGGGAGGAGGACTCATTCAAGGGAATCGTTTTGCATATATGTCCTGACTACACCCTTGATAATCATAAATCCATCACCAGGTTTGGGATAAAAATGAATTTTGAAGACACTAAATACCTACAAATATGAGATACATAGAACACATTACGATGTTCCAAGCTGCATACCATATCTTCCATGAGATGGGTAATCATGCCAATCAAAGGGAAACTTTAATTTGTTATCCCCATATGGATGTGTTCACATGAAATTAGTCATATCTACCACTATATCTCATTTCTTACACGAGGCATGACACACATGGTCTTAGAGAAAAGTGATGATTGTTCCAATAACTTAATGAGAATTCCCCCAATACAAGATCTTCCCCATCGGGATGTATGTTTGATTACATATCATTTCCTCTCAGAGGAATAAATTCCTGAAGAATCAATCCTGGGTAGTATCATACGCATAAGTTTTGCCTAGGGCCTCTATTTCCATACCTCGGATAACATAGACACCCATTACAATAACTACAATGACTCTAAATCCTATATTAAATAGGATATGTAGAATGCCTCATGGAGGGGTGAGCCTGATATTCATGCCCTTACCTTATGACATTAAACTCCATAGATGGGTCGAGTCATACAATATTAAACTACGTCAAACGACTATGTGGGTTTTGATTCCTATTTTCACATGATACCTAGGATTCCTCATAGAGGTTCAATACCATCTCCAAGAGACTAAAAATCTACTTGGAAATTAATAAAATGAAATGCTCTCAAACACTTACATTGGAAAAAACATAAAATTAAAAAAAGGGAGTGATATATTAGCTATGATATACACCTGATTTTTCCTTTTGATACATGTGCGTAATCATGTCATTAACGTAGTGGTAACCAGTCTCATATCATGGTCAGTGAAGGATTTCAAAAACATATGTTAAATCAATAAAGAGTTTTATATAAGGAATTAGTTCCCTCTAAAATGGTGCGATGAGTCTGACCTCCCATCCTCTCAACCAATGTGAGTCCCCAAGTGTTTCTGGGCCTAAAAACCTAGGTGAACACCTACCTTTGGAAATTATGTTTGTACCCATCTATGTATGATTGAACTATTGGGATTTAAAATGGAAGTTGAAATAGATGGAAAGCCTGATACATGGGACTGAGTGAGTCCTTAAACCCCCAAATCAAACCATCGAGTGAAAACCATTTCACACATAAAATCTTGATGAATCCTTGGGTAAAATCAGATCATGATCTATTAAATCGGGTAATTTTTATATCTAGTGAGGTGATATATATTGGAATATGTATTAAACCTTATCCATTATGGAACTCTATCCACCATGTTATGCCATCGTGACTGTGAGTCTTTACTTATTCTATTAATATTGTGTAATATAATTTCTTCCAAATTACTAATATTCCATGATATTATGATTATCTATACTTTATAGAATTACCCAATATGATTATTCTTGAGAAATTTATTTTATAATACCATGTTATGCCTTTGGACACTTTTTCTATGATTCATTTTCTTGCTTAATCCAATACCATGATTTATAGGTCACCACATTTGTTTATATCTTCTCATGGTTATATTATAATTTTTAGAAGCTCTAATTGATTTAGGATTTATTTTTAGGGATAAAAGAAAAATTATTTATTTTATTTTCATCTTATTGTTTTATCTGTCTTGTCTTCCAAAGACAATGGACATCTAGATCATTAGTTATTTTTCTATGAGTATTTTAATATAAATAATCATGTAATAATATTTGTAATTATTATGGGTATTTCTACCATTGATAACCTAGCATTAATACCTAATCAACACCAAAACCAATGTTCTTAGTATTTTTGGTGACCCTCCAACTTTTTAGAAAATCTGTACCAGAAAAAAATAAAGCTAGTGGAAAAAATATCATCAATATTCTCTAAGAATGGAATTGGATTTAACAATTAAAAATTAGAATAATCACAAAGGATTTTTGATCAATAACAACATAGCTTCATCAATTGAGTTTTAAAACCCATTTCAGGTCCTACATTGAGATCACATCGACCATGGTTCTTTAGTGGTTTGGTGGTTTCTTGTTAGAGTGGAGCTCTTGTTTCCAATTTCCATTTTCCCAATATTTTATTAACTTCCATCCGTGAAGGACCTTTATAATATTCGATCATGTCTTATTCTCAATATTAATAATATATTTTATACATTTGATGAATCTTCATCTTTAATTACTCATATAATTCATTTTCTATGTCATAAAAACCCTTTCATATGACTCACACATTACTTACAATTAACCACTTTTCTGGTGAAAAAATTGTACATTTAAAGAAGTTCACTTTTATGTGGGTTATATGTTTTGAAATTTTAGAATCTTACTATAGAAAATAAACGTTTTTCATGACATCACTCTTACACATCCCATAATGAGTAATACATAGAAGAAACACGTAACACTTATGCACTTGCTTCTTTCTGATATGGTAAAAAAAAGCCATTATAAAAATTAATAATATAATATGAAAAAACATCAAAAATATTTTAAAAGAAACTATTTATTTGAAAATAAAAATAAATTTCAAAAATTTTTATTTAAACTAAAAACATTGAATTTTTAAAATACATGTTCAAAAAAAAATCTATAACCTAAAATTCCATTAAAAAGAAAATTTCAATCAAAATATTCCCCATGAATCAAAATTAGTTGATCTTAAAATATATTGAAGTTAAATAGGGGATCATTTGATCAATTTACCACCAAATCACCCATTTTTAAACAATTTTTTAAACAATAAAAATTTAAAACAGGAATGGTCAAAAACAAAATACCAACAATTAAATATCATATTTATATTGAAATGACAATTATTTAATTTAAATGTTGTGTTAAACATATATAAAAATAACGATACATAATTACTCAACATTTAAAGGGATTTGGAGTGATATCCATCAAACACATATATATTTACACCAATTCACACTAACTACGTCATATGCATACATTTTTCCTCATATTAACCCATTTTATAATACATTGAGTAACCATTGAACATGGTCCGTGTTAATCCCATATAACCTACAATTATGTTCTCAATTCTTTAAGTATAAATTGATTACAAAAATTAATTCATCACATGTAATTCACCTTTATGTATGAGGCCATCACACCCCCTCACCCAAATATATGTGTAAATCATGTGTACTATCTTGGTATGACCATACACTTCCCCAATATATCATAATCACAAGCCCAAATTTCATACTCATCATACAGGAGGAAAAATAAAATCTTGTTTGATCCCCAACTAATGCCATAATCAATAATAAACCAAACCACCCTTAATTAGCTAAGACTCAAGGATTGTGTAAGTCATGTTATAATGTATAAGGGTTCTAATTTTATGTATGTCACCAACCCCATGAAGTGGGAACTATAAATATGATCCATGAAACACTATTATACCAATGAAATTGTGTATTACACTCTACGTGGTATAAATCATAGGACATAAAGTGCATAAAATTAATTTTATACCTCATGAGAATATTCCACATCCTTATACAAGAACCATACTCATAGTAACCTTAATAATTCATCATAACCTTTGATAACCCATGGAAGATCTTGATTTGGGAGAACTCAATATCATACCTTGAATGGTTAATTATCTAGAAAATTCACGATATTTATATCAATATAAACATATATACAATAGTCATGAAAGAATTATTACGTGGATACATCATTTTATATAAAGGGATAAATTTGATATTTTTAAAATCCTTTAACCAAAATTAACAAAAATATAAATTAGGACCGTTTTAACATATCATATATGATAGACTACTAGATCAACCTTGTATTTATTGCACTTTAAAGGGTGTTGTTAAAATCACTTCCTCACTATGTAATTCCATATACCTAGCTATGTAACCCTATTATAAAATCCTACCATTAAATTATTTAGTGAGTAACATATTGAATAATGGTGATATTTAGGAATCATATTTCTAATGTTCAACTCCATGAACATATTCAAACTTCATAACTCAATGACATCAAATGTTATGATGTTAAAGATTTCTATTATCTACTTATATCGGTTTTTAATTTCAACATCATCATCCTTGAATCATTTTTTATAAAACTTCCCCATTGGGATATTATGTTTATTAATATGACTTTTAATATTATTACTTATAATAATATACTAAACTCAATTAGGATTAAGGAACATTCACTTATTCTTATGAGTGGATTAATTATTTATTTTTGATCTTTGAACTTATCAAAGTCTAAAAATACACCCAATAGTCTATTACGCACAATATTTTCTTAAACATTTAAACCAATATAAATATACTACTTTGAGTAATTAAATATTACTTATTCCATTTTAGTGGGAATTATATATAAATAAACAATTATACAAATATCATATATTGTATTCTATTTATTTTTGTAATTCTCTTAAAAAATATTATTGATTAAAATATTCTAAGAATGGGGTTTCAATTTGAATTATTCATTTTTAGAAAACATATTTATAAACAATTTTATCCATTATAAAAATCATTTTTTCCATGTCTTCTTCTGAAACATGTTATAAAACCTAATGAATTATAAACATTTATTAGTGAATCCATCGTATCATATTATTCCTTAAAACACATTGTTAGGAAAAATATTCTCTTATTATAAAAGATAAATTATATAAAAATACACATCCTTTAATTTGGTCAATCAAATCCTGATATATTACTGTATATTCAAATATTTTTTTAACATATTGTTTAATTAGATGAATTAAAATAATAAGATTGACCAATTGTTACCATGATCTTCAACCCATGTATATTTTAAATAACTTTAATATTTACATTTGTTTCAAAAACCATTTTTTACCAAGGAATTGATATCTATAACATTGAAACCCAATATAAAATTACTATTATTATTTGAGATCTTCTTCATGTATTCTAGAGAGGCTCATCATATGTAATTTTTACTCCCCCATTCTGATTACTCAATGATTCAATGACCTTTGATGTATTCTATAAAAAAAATATTGGAAACTAAAAATATGTTTTCTTCTTCATATTAGAACTTTTACCCACTTTTAAAATAAGTACAATATAGGAAACTGCACATAATACATTAAATTCATATTTTTTAGAAACAATGATAAAACTAGGGTAAAAATTCCTGGTGTAGTTAAATATTTTTAGAAAACTCCAATCAAGGA
Source organism: Viscum album (assembly GCA_963277665.1). NCBI lineage: Eukaryota > Viridiplantae > Streptophyta > Magnoliopsida > Santalales > Viscaceae > Viscum > Viscum album. The sequence continues at coordinate 100,324,653 of OY728153.1, read as the reverse complement.
AAATATATTGAATTCTATAATCTAAAGAATCTATCAGGAAACATCTAGGCTCACAAAGTTATTAAAAACCAAACATATTATTTATAAGATAAAAGAGTAAATTTCATTCATTTAATTTTCATCTAATTGCTTTGAGACCAAAAATTAATCATTCAACTCTTCATATAAGAATCCATTCACTTTTTGAATAGTTTTATAAAATAGTTAAACTAGGAAGGTATTTTATTTAACACATAGAATTTATCTTAAATAGAAACATTTTAGAAGTTACCCACATATGAGTTTATTACATTAATTATCTCTTTAGATATTATTTATTTCAAATTTTAGTTTGATGATGATGAATTTTTTTCTAATACAAAATATTTTACCAGATGAGTACCATTTTTCATAAAAATTTATTAAATACTAAACTTTCCCCAAAAAACATGATTAAACATTTTAAATTCATTATACCCATTAGTGGGACAAGATCTACAATTCATTATTAAATGAGTCCACCTGAATAATCTTATCATCATATCACTATTTTAGTAGGCCACTATATTAACCATATCATATATAATTATTTGATACTTGAGTGGAAAAATATTCTCCAAAATATATCATACATATATAGGATCAACTCAATTTCATTGATATCATATCATATAGGGTTTTTCCAAAAAATTCAATCCAAATATAATAATAGGATTTGGATACATAACTATTTGGTCTATCCATTCCCACCATTCCATACACAAGATAATCCATGGGCGCTTATCTTTAGTATGAACCTAGAAAGTTATATATCTAATGTATTAACATATTCTTGTTATATATTAAATATATCTCATAGTATTATGAATGAGATTTAATATCCCAAAAATATCACATATTATTCTCATTATATAAATTAATTATTTTTATGATTTGGTATAAAATCCTATTCATTTCACAACATAAATATATTCAATCAATTTTGATATAAACCTCATTCCACAATTCTCATATTGGATTAAAAACCAATATTAAATGTTAACTATATAAATTAATATCTAAATTCATCAAATAAATATTCTATAAGAAATCATTCTATAAAAAATGTTAAAATTCAACAAAACCAAAAAGCCTCGCATACGTACACCTCAAGGCACATATAGTCAACCTTACTTTTCTAAGCGAGGAAGAAGCCTCCAAATAAATGAAAACATTGAAACAAAGTCCCTATACCATGGGATAAATTACTCCATATTTATCTCAATTCTATCATAATTTTAACATCTGTATTGTATAACTCTTTTCTTACTACTTTATTAATGTTCATAAATTTACACATGAAAAAATTATGGCAGAAAAAAACTTAATACATTATTATATGTAGAATTTAACTCCTTAGAATAATGTAAGATATTTTCAAGAAGATATTTAACAACACTAATAAAAATAAACATTAATATTAATTATATAAAAATTATATTTACAAACAATAGACACATAATAAAACAAAAAAATATAAATAATTCAAGTATCCTAATACAAGCCATAAAATTATGATAAAATAATAAGTACAGTTAAAAAAATAAGAAGTTAATAACTTTAGAAAAATTTATGGACACCACATAATTTTGAATATAAATAAATTATATTCGTTCCTAAGATGAACTCTTTTATATTAAATCTTTGTATTTTATGATATTAAATGAAATATTAACATTTTAAATTCAAATTAATAATATTTAAAAAATTTATATAATCTAACAAACCCATAATTTTTATTTCCCAAACCATGATAATATCATTTATCCAACTCTTTTTAATGTTTTTAGTATAATTATTCAGTAAGGTATCTTAATTTGAACTATTCAAATTTATGATTAGTAATAATTCTTAATTTAAATATAAACACTTTTATATTTTTCCTTATTTTACAATTTATAATCCATTTACAATCCATACATTCAAATAATAAAAAAACAAATAATCTATAAATTATAAGTCATTCCATATACTTTTGAAAAATATATTTCAATATTGAATTTTATTATTATGGATATTTAATTTATAAATGTTTCATAAAAAATTAATTAATTAATTATATGTATTTTATAATTTCTTTATTTATAAAAACTTCTATAAAATAAAAAATACCCCCAAAATGAATTTTTATTTAATTAGTAAACATTTTACAAATTATTTAACACATTTCATATTTTAAAAAAATACTTTTTTCTTAACGTATATCTTTTAACGATATAAATGGAGTCATATACAATAATGGATAAATATGAAAGAAACAAATAATGATTTCATATCCTAAGATGAAAAATTAAAATATTTCCTTCATATTAATCGATCAACTCTGTGTAAGAAAATGCAATCACCAAGGGTCGTTTTGACTTACGATATAGGGAATAATATATGGTATAAAATTTTAATTCCTAGAAAATTGTGTTCTGTGATTGGAATCATTATCATATTAATTTTATGCTATGATTTTCTTGATCCATTCAGCATTATTATCAACAATTACTCCTAACACATTGTTCACATTGATAAACCAAAAACACATATTTGAACATTATCAGAACATAAGACATCCTATATCTTATACCATGACCCAAAACCTACAGATCAAATCATGGATAATTTTTTATGATTGAAAAATATGTTATAAAATATTATATCTATGTTTTTCACTTTATAATATAATTTCATGAATCTAAATCCATTTTAAATCTACAATACCAAATAATGTATTCTAGAGATAGTTTATCCATTGATCAATGTGGTATAAAAAATTTGTAAATATAAAACAATGATAAACATGCAAAGAAACTGTAACTATGATCAAATATAAATTAAATAACACTAGTTGTATACCTTTACCTACAGTGATGTTACTACATCTTCATCATACGAGCTTCATGGAGATCTCAAAATAGGTATCTGAATGATGATTTTCCTCCTTAGTGTATCCATGGGTTGAGATGAATCACCCATCACATGGGTGGGACTACCTAACAATCAATGAATATCTTGTGCGCTGTGTAGAAAAGGAGGAGGATGAAGATATCTATCGGATGGAGAGTATTATCGATGATTTTATACAAAATATTTATACACCAATATTAGTCTTTGATGTCTTTTATATATCAACTCAGAGACTATAATTGAGACCATGTTTTGACTCATTCATAATAATATATGTGGAAAAGAAATTGTATAGTCATGCATTCATCACATGAATGAAATCTTTCAAAATGCATTTAATTTTGTGAAACAATCATAAATGATATCCAATGAAAGATAAGTATTATGATAACACTTATTAGTCCGCTACTATTCTAATCATAGACATTTTCATGATATCATAAACCATGTATTATGATTTTATAGTCATACATTATGACATTCATGGGTAACATTGATGATATATTATATCATTCCCATATGAAATGCTATATTGTTACATACATCATAAGAATTTTGGATTTAGGTATTATCTCATTTAAATACACATAGAATAATTCATTATTGGAGTCTCCCCCACAATGAAATTTTAAAGAGAGTATCAATAGAATTATGATAAAATGGAATACCCCAAATTACCGAAATTAAAATTATAAATTAAATTTGAATGGTCCCCTCTTTGAGATTATGGGATGCTTTCATTAAGATATTTTGATTTTATTCACTGATGTTATTGAGAAAAAATATCCATATACCCAATTATTCTGCTGCTCTCCAGAACTATCAAGCGTATCAAAATAGTCAAATTATAATTTATTTTTTCAATTTCATGAATTGAGTTTTTAGTTTTCATATTCATATTTAATTATCAATCTAAAATAGGAGATAACGTGTTTATACAAGTTTTTATAATGAAGAATTATCTCAAAATCATTTAGAATTATAAAATTTCTTGTGTTGAGGTTTTAGTGTTGATGGTTGTATAAAATAGTTACATAGTGTGAAATGGTAACTTACACATTGCGTATCCTTTTTCAACCTCACAATGAGATATCATTAAAAATATCATTTGGATGTGTGGGCTAGTATTTATAATCATTAAAATAAATTATTGACCTCAAATATGGAACATAGTCTAATAAGGAGTACACAAAATGAAGACAGAATGTACTCATTGTATAACCCCACATAGATTTGATAATTTTTAGATCATAACATGCCATGTGGGTCATTACATGGTGCAATTAAATGTCATGTATTTATTGAAAATTGAGAAAAATACTATGAAAGAATCTACATGGTTTATAACTAGAATATATGTTCTATATAACATGTGTCAACCCACATAATGAATTTTTTGACTGATTTTCATCTTTTTGTGTGGATTAACACATTGTATTTTAAATACCATGTACATTATAAAAGTAGAAAACACATAACTATTTTAATACATGCTATGAACATCACACACAATGTCAGCTGTACACAACACATATATTATGGAAATCATTGTGGATATAATTTTTACAAATACTATGTAATCATACCCAAAGAACTACATGCTGTGTCTTCCACGATATTACATTTCAGTACCAAAGTATATGATTATAGTGTGTTTAGAAAAACATGTTACCTAAAAATACCAACTATGTAGGTATTAAATTAAATAAATGCAATTTTAATTTCTCATAGAAATAACACATCATTTGGCCTCCAAAGTTCACATAGTTCATTCACATAATATTTTTTAAAAATAAATTTATTTAATTATTTAGAATTATAATGTATCAAATTATTATGTCTTAGGTTCAATTTATAAAAAATATCAAGATAAATAAATAAATAATTATTGAATTATTTAATTTACTAATTCAAGTAAATTTATTATAATTAGAACTAATTGAAATAAATTCTACCAATAGTAAATTTATTTTTTGGATTCATTTATTGAATGATCATAAGATTTAATAACCTATGTTTGTGTTATATTTATTTATTTATTTTGATTTTTTATTTACTATTTTTTATGATAATTTGATACTAAATTTAATATTTTTATTTTTGAATCATTCAAATAGCTTTTATTATATATAGGTCTATGTGCTTATGGATTATTTTAGGTAACTCTACACACTTCATATACATCAAAAGATTATGTGTAATTTTTTTGAAGGATATGTTTCCAAAATAGTGGATATGAATCATAACCAAATTTATGGTAAATCCAACCAAATATATATATTTTGAAGAAAGGATAAATGTTCAAACGGAACCTTGATGTATACATGTGCTGTTTTTTACCCTTGGTGCAAGGTTGGTTTATTTTTCCATATCAAACTAAATATCAGATAAATTATCATGACCATATGAAATGTTTATTTTATTTTCTTTATGTATGGTTGTTTATTTTTTTATGTCATGAATGGTTAATTTATTTATATTTATAACTAATCACAAATAATAATTTACAAGGATTCAAGAAAAAAATAATATAAAAATATTTAATATATTTTGGATCATGTATAATTAATTACTTATGTTTGGACTCCCATAAAGTAATTAACAAGTATACAAAGATAATATAAGACACCTTATACTATTATGTGAATAAGTTATTTTATAATTCATGGTTAATTTATTATGTAATAACCAAATAATATTAACATGTATTTGAATAATAAAATTTACTATATTTAAAAATAGTTCAAAGAAGACCCCTTAAATGAAAAAATTAAGTCATCAAAATTCATTTCATTTATATGTTTAGATTCTACCATAGTTAAAGTGTTAGTTTGTCCATTTTTGTGGGAACTTTCAATTATTGAGAGACATAATTAACATAGTTGAATAGCATAATAGAATAATTAATAAATTTGATAATAATATCCCACAAATAATAATTTAGAGGCATGTTTCTAGGAAATTCGAGTTTATGATTTTAATATTGTTTAGTCCAATCAATAGAGAAATGGTCTCTCAGTTAATGTAGTTGGTAAGAAAATCATACCTAATTACCTTTAACTACTTTTCATGAACATAATATAGGTTATGAGAAGGTAAATATGAGTACATTATTATAAAATATCTTGGAGACTATACATTCTAAATCCAATGTTGTGGGTTTTTGGTATTTTATAAAACAGTTTGAAGATAATTAATTAACTAATATTAATCAAGATAAAGTACTAAAATCTTCTTTTATTTATTGTTAAAAAAGGAAATAAACAAGAAATCATCACTTTCACTTTTATCCATAACAGATAAAGTTAATATCCTTACTAGTGAAAATATCATAGAGTGGAACATGAACCTATGAATAATATTGTACCAAGGGAGGATGATTTAGGTATTGGGGTATCCTATTTATAACTATCCACCATATGGAATGAGTATGTATGTGAAGGATTCATATTATAGAAACATGAAGGATGATTACGATGTATTTTGTATGATGATGTTAGCTATATCCAAAATTTTGAAGATGAAATATAAGGATATGGATGCATGAACCATGTTAACATAACTCTAAGAACATATAACGAAGAAAGAGAGGCAAGAGATAAATGAAATCGTTACCACACTATACAAGTGTAAAATATAATATGAAGAATTTGGGGTTTTATGTGAAATATAAATTATCCATTAATCTCATATTATTATCCTTACAACCTAGATTATCCACATTAATTATAAATAATAAAATTAATGATATGTAGAATATGCTCAGAAATATTTTAACACGATTTACTAAGTTGTTATGGATTGGTGAGATTATAGTTCGTCAATCCTTATGGTGAATGAATTGATGGAAAATATCTCGGTCACATTGAAGTATCCTTTGAAGAAATAAAAAATCAATACAGAGAGTAAAGAACTTGTGGCTATTTTATTAACATATTGGAATATAGGTATCTGGAAAAGGAATTACTATATATCGATTAATCCGAATCATTTATTTAATTTATATTCTTTATTTAATTTATTATTTACATTTATAATCATGGTAATTAAATCAAATAAGTGACTTCGTTATTTGTTTCCAAAAATAGAATCCACATATGACTAGAAACACTACATGAGTAAATTGGTTCTTCTAGTTTCCAATGGAACCTAACTCCTATAATAGCTAGTGAAGAAAATAATTTTATGTATCCAAGTAGATTTATTCTTATAAAAATAATATTTGTTATTAGGTGTTAATTTTGGATTATCTATGTCTTTTCTAGACATAAAGGGAAATTATTTCATGTTTGAATTCAATGTTTTTATGGTGCACCGTATTTAATTAATACATTATAATAAATTAATAATATATTTTTTACATATTTTTTTTTAATTAAAATAATTAAGTCTCAAATAATATAATTTTATGGATAGATAATTCTTGGTGAAGTAAAACCTAATATTATTTATAAATTATATACCGATAATGTTGTAACTCTTTAATGCTCAAATAATTAGGTATTTGATTTAAAAATTATTAAGAATAAAGACAAATAAACTCTTTTACATTAAAATTTTATAGTAAAATAATCTTATAGATTTAGTTTAATAAGATATGTGTTATATATTCTTCATAAATTATATAGGAAAATTCAAATAAATGATAATATTACATGAAAATATTTAAGCTATATAAAAGGTAAATAATGAATATTCTTGGAAAAAATAAATATCCACATTACTGTATAGTTCAAGAATATATTAGGCAATCATTCATCAATAATTTAAAATTCATGTGAATCTATTAATAAATTCACATTTTATCATAGACATCAGAGTCATTATTCCCATATACAAAAGAACAATGATGAAACTTAGACATATTAAAATATTCATTTACACCTTTTTAGAAATTATTTACAAATAACATAGTAAAAACTGAAATATATACCATATATAATGAAATAGATTAAATATATGTTAAAATATAAAACAAGTATATATTTTCACAATCACATGAGTTTTTAATAGAATCTATTGTTAAGAAATATTTTTGTAATAATTAGACACATTATAGAAAAAAATTACTTCATAGTTAATTATCCAACATTAAAAAGAACATTAATAACCCTATGATATAAATATATTATTATTATTAATGATTATAATTTTGTAACATTGAAATAAACTTTTATTTGAGATAGTGCGACCACGCTAGAATTAAATGATGTCAAGGCTCTAGATACACGTGAAATGGCACAGGAACATAAAATCTATAAGGATTATTGAGGGAGTTATTATAGGGGCACATACGATGAATGAACGTTAAAACCAAAGAGAAATGGTTTATATTCACCCAATTTGGTGATATATTACTCAATGAGATTAATAAAAAATTATCTAATAAGAAATTTATAAATAGAAACTATATTAACATAAATAGTTCATAAGAACTAAAAAATATATTCTTTATAAAAAATCAGGATTTGAATTTTGGGGGTTTCTCTAGTTGATACAATGATTTTCAGTTAGTATTCAAGAAGAAACTGAACATGAATAGTAAAGTTTATAACTCCAAGGAATGACTAGTTATGAAAAGTTTCAAGTAACATTATGGAATGAACTCTAAAAAAACCATTTACAATAATTTCAATACAAAAATCTATTATAATTATACTTTCATTACAACATTCCATGATTAGTATATTTGTGGAATGGATTTCTGGAACACATTACTTAATGAAAACATTCTGGAATATATCTATACAACAAAAAATAGAAGTGTTTTTTATTCCACATGATTCTAATAAGATAAGAAAGTTTTATAGATCCATTTATGAGTTATGGAAATCCTCAATGTCATGGAATAGGAATTTTTATGAAATTATAAGAGAGTTTTTTTTATTAAGACTGAGAGTTAGATTGGTGTCTAAAATGTAGTTTTTGTAGAACCATAATTTTCAATGTAATATATGTTGATAAAAAGTGAAAAATAGAAATTAGGCATATAATTAGGTAATATATAGTTAAAATATATTTCTCTCATATCACTTAAAGTTGTGACCCAAGTTCAAGGGAACATTATATACTAAGATAAGTAAATGGGTTTATTTTTATAATGTAAAAATATCAATATCGAAAATGTACTGTAAATAAAATATTTCATAATTGAAAATATAATTTTTTCCTAGATCATATGAAAAAAATCTCATTCATATGGTTTGTTAATAACCAAGAGTAAATTATTATAGTGAATATAATTCCTTATGACTATGAAATTGGATCTATCAAATATACTATAATATGAACTGAGATTTGATTTTTCTTTTTCCTGATGCATAATATAAAAATAAAAAATAGAATCAGTAGAACTATTATAGGTAATGTTCAAAACAATCATAAAAGAACATGAGAAAGTATAAAATATATGTTACTGGCTTGTTGAAAAGTTGGAATTATAGTTGTAAATATTGTTGAGCCCTTTCGTAGTGAATTATTATTTTTATAATTGTGGTTGGTTTCCTTAGAGATAATTATGTTTTGAATATATATATAATAATTGAATGGATGAGAAGTTAGTCGAATAATATAACAATGTGGAGAAAGAACAATCTTGGATGAATTAGGAAATTGAGGGTAGTATTTTTAGGTTTTTAGTTTCATTTTATTGTTATAATTAGGATAATGAGATTAGTAGTTGATTTTTTTCTCTAATATTATAGTGAATAAAAACTATAAATACATAAAAGTATATTGCTAAAATAAAACCCATATCACACACTTTAGAATCAAGAGAATCAAAAGGACTCCAAATCAATATTGAAGGTGGTGCTAGCCTAAATCTATCCATGATAAGATTAGAGTTCATTTAATAGCACCTATATAAGTTGAAACTAGTGTATATATGAGAGAGGGTGCTTATTTTAAACCATAGATGTGGGTAAAATGAGCTATATGAGTGAACCAACCCTACTTGAACTTCACTGGAAATATAAAAAGTGATTTATCTAATAAACAAATCACAACTCTAAAAACAAACACAATTAGATTAGGTTTACAAAATCACTGATTATTTTTAAAATATTATGTTTACTATATTAAATGATTCCAAATTCCATTGATTTTGATTCATATTTAATCATGAATAGTTGAGGTTTTTGGTCACATGATTTTCATGTTGTGACCCCATAAAATAGAATACCAGTGAATCTAATGGCATGGTCTTCATCACGTGAGTTAACAATCCTAAATTAAACATCATTTATTATGATCAACTATTTCATCACAACTAAATGGATGAGAAAATATATAAAGGTCACTATATAACAATGTAAAGGTAAATCTATGTTTTTACTTGTAATTAATGGTACTAAATAAATTTAGCAGGGGTAATATAAGCTTCATAATGATGAATAATTTTAACTTATGAGATATTATGAGTTAATATTATTAACAATAAATATTTAGTAAATTGAATGATTCTTTGTGTGATTCTATTCATTGTTTCAACTTCATTATGAGATTGAAATCCATGGTGATTTAGGGTGAGATGGTAGAACCCATGAGTGAATCTGAAGGTCACGTGTTCTTAATGATGTGAGATACACTAGTTATATGGTCTATATATGTATATAAAATTAATCATTTGGTTTACTATTAATTATTAACTAAACAAAGAGCTATTTTGAAAGAAAGGTAATATTTTTCTTAGAAATCGATTTTTATTAAAAAAATTTACCTCAATAAAATACACAAAACTATTTGGGTCAATTATTTAAAATAAATTTTTATATTATATATTCCATCAAAATTTTAACATTCCTATTATGGGTTTTGTTGATAAAATATAAAAATAAATTTAATTTAAATCGTAAAAACTATATTTTTCTAAAAGGATGTTTTATCACCTTTTTGAGAACATATTTTTGAAATAATTTTTTACACTATTATAAAACATATACCACAAAATAAATTAAATTTTTTAAATCATAATGTAAAAATGAACTTATGGTAAATTGTTGATAATTTTCTAAAAAGATAATTTTTTGATGAATAGTAAAAAATGATGAATTTAATTTGAAAAAAATATTTTCATTTAAATTATTTATAAATTTAAATTATATTTTCTTTTTAAAAAAGTAAAATTAGTTTAATTATATATTTATTAAAATAATTTTTGCAATTTAATGAAATTTTATATTAAATTTCGATATAAAAACTCTGTGATCTTTGGAACATTTTTCCTTAAAAACCCTCTTTCTCTTCACATCTGCATGATTAATATTAAATTAAATTTCCTTAATTTTGTGAATGGAATTTATAAAAATGGATTTCAGATTTGGAATCATTATAATTTATATTATCTAATAAGTTCAACATACATTTTGACAATAATTAACAGAAAAAATTAAAATTATTTATTTCGGTTAAGGTTAAAATGGGTTTATCAAGGGTTAATATAAAAAAGAAAAGGGTTAAAATAACCTAATACAAGTATAAAATCTATTTTAGGACCGTATTAAGACCATATAATGTATAAATATCAGTAATGTTACATTTTGTCCTTTTTTCATGTGAGAAAAATGGGTACAACTTTTTTTTAAAAAAAATTACAAGTGTGACACTCAAGTCACTTATAAAAGGCCACCCTATAGCATCCCTTATTTACACCTTCAAACACTATATGTTCACCCAAAATCCACAAAACTCTGTCCTTATATTCAATATTATTTTCCTATGATCCTTATTTTGGTCATAAATCTTATATAGGATGGATTCTTTTGTGAAAAATATAAATATGATACCCCAAGAAGAGGAAAAGTTCTTCGATGAGTGTTATTATTTTATTTCATCCTCCACCTACATCAATTATCATTAAACCATGATGTTATAATAACTAAACATTCTTTCATATAATTATATTTTATTATTTTATTATAATTACTTATAATCATCCCCACTTCCATTAAATGTGTTATGAAATCATAATTTGTCTGTAAAGAGGACTCTTTCCTCATGATCCATTGTAATTCATATTTCTATTACCACATCTCACAGATCATTATGATGATTGACCTAAAGTATATATATTATATTAAAAAAATAATTATACCTCTAGAGTCATTATATCATATATAAACTTTTATTTTTTATTCCATAGGGGATATGAAAAAATCGTCCATGTATACATCAGAACACCGCCACACGAAGTGATTTGATTCGTTTTTCCCCAAACGCTTTACATGGAAGAAAATATGGATAATTTAAATGAATATATGTTTTATAAATGAAATAATTGTGATATTAACGACATATTTATAATTCTGATAAGATAATATATCATTTTATTTCTTACTTCTTAACTCATTAAATAATTATAACATTATTCATGTAGGTGTGGACAACTGCCTTCATGAAACTATGTGAATCTCTCATTTCATAACAAAAAAAGAATTATATGTATAAAATTATTAAAATTATTAAAATTCATTTTTTATATTATTAATTTTATTTAAAGATAAAATATTACTTACCTCATTTCCATAATAATCATTGAAAAATTGAAACATTACCTATCTGTACGTATGATCTACCATCTCTAGTATCGTAACATAATTAATTTCTCAAAACCATAATTCAAGGTAGATATTAGATATGAAATTTATATAAATAAATTCTAATTATTTCATTATAATTTTTATGTAGATGTTATAATAATGATAAAATTGTGTGGAATGAAAATAATAAATAAAAACCTATAAGAAAAACAATGTTTGTATTACCTCAAATGTGATATTAATAATGATATTGTAAAAATAGGTAATAAATTGTCATAATTAAATCTTATATGGTATAATATATGTAATTATATTTCAATAATATATTTATAAAAATATGTTATTTAATAAATATGATGTTTAAATGTGTACGAGGGAAGTTGAGACATTAGGTAATGGATTTCAAATCTCAGTTTTATTTCTGAAAGACATATGAAAATTCATGACTCGTTTTTTTGTGAATAAACTACCCGTTTGACATTTAATATCATTAATATACAACTATTAATTGTATTTAATGTTTCATTTTTTTTAATTATTTATTGGGTCTTATGATTAGAAATATTTCTAGAGCGGTCAAGGATTTTTTTTCTAAAATAGACTTATTTGAGACATATATTTTGTTAGGCACATATCATATTTTATGAGGTATATATAAAGTACCATTTATATATACTTCCATGAATTTTTGTATACTAATGATATTTTATGTTTCATTTAATGCTGGGTATTACGATTGAAATTTACCAAAGTGATAAGGGATTTATGATACAATCTCATTGTTTATCAGAATTATTTATGTCTTAATTATAATAATGATATATTATGATATATATCTAAAATATTCATGTATTTTTACCCTACAGTTATATTTCTTACCTTAATTTTCTTATCTTTATGTACTCAAGATTTCATTTTTTTAGGAAAATCACTTTTCTTTTTCTCTTTATTCTAAAACACATTCTCTTCCAAAACCATGTTTTCTAAAAATGTTTACATAATTTTTTTTGACAAAATAAAGATGAATTATTAAATAATTTTTTTATTGAATCTTGTAATTTTTTTAAAAATTTAAAGGAATATTCAAGGAGTATTCCATGTAATGACAGTTTGACTTTTACCAAAATTGTGAATGGAATCATTGTTTTAACGTGGACAATTGGAATTGAATTTCACACCATCATGAAAATTATTTGATATGATGTTTCATATATATGTAATAAATTTTTATATAAAAAATAGGATTTTAATAATTTTTTATGTTTTATATCAAGTGATTTTAAAGTAGAAAAGTCTTTTTCTTCAATAAATGTTTTAAATGATTCCTAAATCTTCCTTTATATGTTTTTATTTTTATTTTCAATGAAAATTATTTCAAAAATATTTTATAATGTTTATTTTTAAAAATTTATTTTCAAATAATGTTTATTTTCCCTATGAAATGTTCTATATAATTTTTATTTCAAAATAATTATGCTTCCATGATGACATACTTCGAGGTTACTTATGATTTTTCTGGCATATGATCCGAAGATAGAATTATTTATCTTTTTCTGAATGGTTTATGTTTATGATGATGTGATGTTTATGAAACATGTTTCTCTGCCAAGACCTATATAGTGAAAGAATTATTATTAAACCAATAATTTTCATTATTTAGGTTAGGATCAATTTAAAAAACAATTATAAGACCTATAACGTTTCCATAGGATATGATTTGATGAAATGTTTATTGAACCCATTTAATTTCCTAGGATATGACGTGATGAATATTTTATGATCTTGTTTTACATATAAATATGATTTTAATTATATGACTATTGGGACCTATATCTTTCGACAGTTCATTTGATATTGATTTATATCTCATGAGATAGACATGACATGAACAATAAGTGAGAATAGTTCCGTAAGGGACTTTGGATTCTGTGATGATCTTGGGAGTGAACCTAGACTACTATGATATCTTGGGGAGTGAACCAATTCCAGGATGATAACCTTGGATGTGGGACTTTTGTACTATTGAAATTATTTTATATTCTTATGTGTATGCCTCAATTCCATTGTCTTATTCTGATTTTATGCTCTTGTTACTCATATTACTTGAATTCATTTACGATTCATGACTTATGAACTTGCAATCATAGTTAAATGTCTCTTTATTCTGATATTTGATATTAAATATACTAATTAAAATTATTATTCTCATTTTCTCATACCCTTATAGTCATTCCACGTTTATGGGATCATTGATATCTCACATTCTTACCTTCACTAACTATTTGATCTATCCCTTTATAATGTTTCATTTCCCTAGGTTATGAAGAAAGGTTTTAAGTAGGATATATTTGGGAAGAATACTAAAGGAGAAGTTAATAATGGGAGATGTTGAAGATTTTTCAAAAAATTTGAAGATTTTGTACCTAGCCTCAAAATAAAAAAACTATTGTGGTCTTAAGGCTTGTGTTTATCTACCTAATTGTATATTATTTTTAAAAGTTGTAATATCTATCTATGAAAATTATGGATCATTATATTATTTTTTAAATCATCAACATTCACACAAAAAAGGTTCAAAATCCTTTTAGAGAAGTATAATAAATTATTAAATTCATTAAATAGTTACTAAAAATATAACCACATAACTTTTCCTTTGAAATCAATACAAGATAGTTGAAAACTACCAGTAAAAGTAAGATGATCTCCTATGAAAGAGACAAAAAAATAAAAAAATATCAATGAGAAATTGTTTTGATTTAACCCACATTTGGTTACCCCAACCACCCGATATATAGAAACCCAAGAAATATTAGAGAAGAAGGTCAGAGAAGAAAATATGAGACATTTACACGAATAAATCAATAAGAACCATGCTAGAATCAACAATGGATTTAAGCCAAATAAGAGTCTAGAAGATAGTGATGCATTCATTAGGTATGAGGATGTTAATGAGAGAAATAAGAAGTGGAAAAGTGCTAATATCAGAGTAGAAAATTATCTAAATTCATAATTTTAAAACATTTTTAAGATACATGGTTTGTCAGAACATGAACCAACTATGTGAGATATTTTGTTAAGTAGATACATGGTGCATGGTTTGGGCCGCATTGTTTGGGTAACTTTTCACCTAACCATATTGGCACTCTATTGAAAATGAACATGTTGAACGAATGAGTGATTAGAATTTTTTATAATTGTTAGAGCTTCTTACATCCTACATCAATGGACACAAGGTATGGAGAGGCTAGTGCACAGTTTATAATAATAGTGTATCAATTGTGTTCCAACCTCTATCTTCCATATATATTTTTTTTAGGAAATACATAAAAAAATAATGAGGAAAACAAAGTGAAAAAATGAGAAATAACTAAAAGTAACATCATGGGTGTGAAAATTCTCCCAACCTTGAAAACATTCCACTCCGAAAAATTCAATCTAATGTATGATAAGGTAACAAGTTTGGATACTAATAAAACCATGGAAAACATCATGAATAAATGTCAACAAATTAAGAAACACTAGGATTTCTTCCATATTTCCGGTCATATTAATGATATTTAAAGGCATGACATACCTTGACATAATCAGTATCTGCATTCCACAACAGTGGTGACCCAAACAAGGAGTCTCCTATAGCAAGACCCTTTCTACAACTAAAAACAATTTAGATCATAATTTATGGTCAATTTAATATTGTTATGACTCTAACTATTCACAAGAATCTTTATGAACATATAAACCTTAATTGGGAACTCTTGAACAATTCTCAGTTCCACTAAGGATGTTTCTCTTAGCTTTGTCAAGAATAGAAAAGACAGACATGATTGAATATAAAATGATTGAAAGGGTAATATACTGGTAATGGATTGAAACATGTTTTTATGAAATTTATACCAATCCAAGAAATTTGTCACAAGAACCACTGAAGACCAACATATGGGTGGACATCATATCCCCCAATGGTTTACCTGCTTTGGAAAACAATCAGTTCTAGGATGGTTTGATGTGAAATTTCTGACATGTGACCCCAATGGCATTTGAAATCCTTTCTAGAGATGCGAAGTAAAATTAAACACCTTATTAGACATTACAGAAGATGGAACCCTATGCAACCTCACAATTTCTTCGACATACAGCCTTCCAAATTCTTCCACTTTGGTCAAGTACTTGATATGAATTAATTGGGTGAACATAGTTAAATGATCGATAAAAACAAAAACAATGTTCCATACCTAGGGTGTACAGGGTAACCTGATAATTAAATTCATGGAAAACTCTTCCCAATTCCATATAGGAATAGAGAGATTTTGAAGTAAGCCTAACAACTTTGGGTTCATAACATTAACCTATTTTAATGTATAACATCGAGATATACAATAAGCTATTTCACATCTCAAACATTAACAAGTCAATATTTTATGTATTATTTTTTCCAAATAATTTTCTATTATTTTAAGTTTATCTTACATGAAAATTTTATTTTATCTCTAGTTAGACACAACACATAATTTATATTACACTATACACAACACTGAATGTATCTTGAGTTACACAAAAAATCGAGTTTAAGAGATTTTTGACATTCTCTTAAAATAATATTATTTGATAGTATAGTCATCACCTCTATATTTACATAGAAGGTATAAATATGGTTAACTAAATAATGAAAATATACGATTTACACATTTATATATAATGAATTATTTGGTGACCAATTAATTATATATCTAAATAGAAACCATTTGATCGTAAAGGAAATTTTTTCTGAAAAACTATTTTTATATGTAATACATGTTTTATCTCAATAAATTAAAAAAACCCATTTTTCTGAATTATTCTAACTAAATTTATACATTTTATATTATATATTTTTTTAATATTAATATTATGTGTTTTTTATATTAGATCTAAGAATAAATCCAATTTTTTTCTCAAAATTTGATTTTTTTATAAAATAGATTCTTCGCATATAGTGACCTTATTATAATATTAATTTTATAAAAATTTGCAATATTTATTTATCAATTATATCTTAATTTTTAAAATCATATTTTAAAAATTATATTTTTGTTTTTTTGATAATTTTTTAAAAGTTATTTTTTTATGAATTGTGAGAACTACTTGGTTTTATTAAGAGAATGTTCTTTTATTCAAGGAATTTAAAAGAAATTTTTTTAATTTAATATGATTTTAAAAGAAAAATTATTTCGATTATATATATATTGATCAAATTAATTTCATTGGAATCAATATCATAATGCATTTTGATATAAAAACATTTTAATCATTTAAAACTATTTTCATTGGAAAATTGCATTCTTGTTGCGTTTGTGTGCTTCATTTTAATTTTTTTTTAAATTTATATGTATAGAACCTGGAAAAATAGATTAAATATTTGGAATATGAATAATTTATATTATCTAATAGGGTAAAAATACATTATTTCATACATAATACTAAAAAAATTATTTACCATTGTAATGGTAAAAATGGGTTTAAAGGGGTGTTAATAAAAGGAAATTGGTAAAAAATGGACCAAAACATGTAAAAAAACCATTTTATAGAAATATATTGAAATTATCGTATTGATATACTTATAATTTCTAAATTTTGACCCTTGAAGTTTACTCAATATATTAGTACGACTTTTTCTTGCAAAAAATTAAAATTAGGCCACTCACCTTATTCAGAAACAGAAACTCCTATCCCCATCTATTCAAACATAGAAAAATAGTTGGTTTATCCAATACCAACCAAAATCACTTCCTTAATTCCATACTCTCATCCTTGATACCTAATTGTGGTCCAATATTAAACCAAATTGTTTTCGGATGTAAACAAAAAGATGATGTCTGAAGAATAGGCATCATCTGTAACCAATCATTTTATTTTATTTCATACTCCACATACATAAGTTATTATTAAAACTTTGTAATATAATAATATCAGTATATTTAATATACATGGATTTTATAATGAAAATGAAATTAACTAAAACCATTTTCTCTTCCATTAAATGGGTTACAAAATCAAAATGCTTGTGTACAGTGGACTACAACATCATGACTTGATGTTATTCTTCTTTCCAAAACGACATCTTAGAGTTGAGTATAATGAAAAATTTATTGCATATATATGATATTTATGATATTATTATTCTTATAAAATATTGATATCAAATTTTACTTCTTATATTCAATTCTATGGGAATAAAATAATGTTGTTCATGTTTACGAAGGACTGCGGAATCACAAAGCGATGTGATTCGTTCTTCGCATTTGACTTACATAGAAGGTAACGATGATATGTTTAAATAAACATATTTCTTATATACCAAATTAAAATTATTTTTTAAATGTAAATATATAATTTATATTTCATTCAATCTATTGATAAAATGGAAACATGGTCTATGCATATGTACGGTCTACCGTCTTCGTGAACAGTGTGTTTCATTTTCTATAGCTAAAATTTTTAGAATAAAAAAAATATATGTATATTTAATAGATCTGATATTTAAATAACTTTTAAAATTTGGAGGGGAGGGATCCATGATAAAATTATGATTTCTAAAAATATCAAATCAAAACGTACACAAAAAAGTTATTATTTCATGAAACATGACTTTGTCATTGAATTTTCAATAAATAGTTTTTATAAGATAATATGTATGATATATATAATTATGGTTTTTAAGATTTTTAAATGAACATATATTTATTATACTGGGGTTGGGAATGTCTATGAAGGTAGTCGAGACTTATGGTTAGCCAATTTCTTCTAACAGTAATTTTTTGTGAGATACATACCATATTCATCATGTGATTCATTTATGTGATATATACAATGAACATGAATGTATTTGGTGATGATTATTCTTAATTTTTTTTATTTTCATTTCTATTTGAGGATCAGTCTTTCATGTAGTTTTTGGTTCAACTGTTACCAATGCGGTAGGGGATTTTTGTCTCAAAATGCCATCTTAGAGACCAAAGTTATGTTATACACCTATCTTCATCTATAAGGTGCATATAATACCTATTTTAAATGTTAAATCATAAATATAATTATTTTAATCATTTTCAATCATTAAATTCAAGTTATTATTTTATGGGGATTATGATTCAAATTTTCCAATTCTATAATAGTATTACATTACAATCTCACTATTTATCGATATTGTTTATGAGAATGATTCCACAGATGAAATATTATGATATATATCTCATGTAACTCATGTATATTAGTTGAATGTCATAATGTCAATAAAATGCATTTTTCCCTCAATTTTTCTCTCTTTATGTACTCAGGTGTTCAAAATAATATTTTTAAGAAAAATGTTATTTATTTATCTATTTGGTCGAAAACCCTTTTTCTTCGAAAGCATGTTTCTAATAATATTTTTAAACATATTTAAATTATTTATTAATTTAAATTTTACTAATATTTTTTTTTGACTTTTTGTGAAAATAATATTCATGTCATTTTCACGTAATGAATGTTTGTATTTTATTGAATATGGTAAAATGATATTTATTTTAATGTATTCAAAATGAACATAATTTACATCCATCGTGAATATTATATTAGTTTAAGAAGACATTAAATTATTTCAAGTTAATATTCAATGAAAATAATTTTGAAAATGTATTATCTTTTAAAATGTGTTTTTCAACATGAAAGTATATGGTCCCCAATAAATGTTTTAAATGTTTTTTTAAATATTATAGTATATATTTTCAAGGTTATTTTCAATGAAATGTATTTAAAATTTTTCTATTTATTTAGTTTTAATAATTGATTCTAAAATAAAAGATATTTTTTTCAAGAAATGTTCCATTTGACCATTCAAAATCATTTTCAATCTATGCTTACATCCTTTGATGCTACTCATTATTTCTAGGGAATGATATAAAGATACAATTATTATTATTTATCTGAATGGTTAATGTTTCTAATGAAAATATGTTTGAAATATTGTTTCGCATCCATGGGTTATACGATGATATAATTATTATGAATCCTATATCATTTTCCATAGGTTATTCTTTGATGAAATGAAAAAATGATTATGTATCTGTTTATTTTGTACAAGATATGTTATGATAAAATGATTATAAAATCCATTTATTTTCATGGGTTTAGATTTGATGAATTTTTTATGATCTTGAGATATAAAAATGTATGATTTTAATTATGTAATAGTGGTTATATTATAGCCAATGGTTTTGGTTATGTTATAACCATAGAAGGTAGTTATGTTATAACCATGGATGGAGGAAACATTATAACCAAGGAAATTTGGTAACATTATATCCCTCCAATGCATTGGGTATATATTGATATTTCATGAGATAAATATGAATTCAATTGGGAGTAATCCTAGATCAGTAAGGGACTCCATCCACTATGATATTCTTGAGAGTGAACCATTAATACTACACTGGTTTTGGGAGTGATCCCATTCTTCCATGATTGTTTTGGAAATGAGCCATTACTACTAAGGAAATTATTTTCTAATCGTATTTTAATGACACAATTCCATGTCTTATTAAAATTTTATATACTCATAGATCATGTTCTTTGACTTTATTTTGATTTATTTCTTATGAAATTCTAATAATTAGGAAATTGGTTAAGATTTAGATATTTGATATGCCTGGAATTGTTTTAATTAGTTATTCTCATGTTCTCATACCCTTATTCTCTTGTTATGTTTACATATTTTCTTTTTATACCCTTAATAATCATATAAGATCACAATTTCTTATATTTATTTTCCCCAGGTGATGATGATATTTATTACGTGTGATATGTATAAGAAGGGTGTTAGTTATGAGTAACTATGTTGTAGTAAATATAGAACTTTTATGACCCTGTTCTTTCAATTTTTTAGAAGAAATATACCTTTATGAACCCTAGGTGTGTTTTTGTGTAAAATAATGATTATTATCTTAAAATTTGTACCATTTATGAATGAAAAGATTATGCCTTTACCGTTGGAATCAATGTAAATATTTAGTGAACTTTGGAAACTTGGATGAGAAAATAGTAGTGAGATACCTAGGGATATTTTTAAGGATATTTCTAGGAATATGCCTAAGGATAATTCAAAGGATGATTCAATGTAATGTAAAATGGCATATAATTTTTTAAAGGATATAGAATGTGGATTTTAAGAAATTATATCTATGTCTACATCCTAAAAGAGGATTTTCCTGAGGCATTAATGTACATAGTGGTAATAACTCATAAAAGGGTGCATTGATATGGACTGGGCTATTACTCGATGCATGAAAATGGGCCTTGGTGCACACATAGTTTGAAACTCCTGAAGTATATGCATCCGAAATTCTAAAAATAATTATAAACCATCATAAAGGATTTAAATAATTACAATGAATGAACTATTTTAAGACTATGTTTTTATATATTGAAAATAATGTGTCTTTATTTAAACATATTATATGTTATTTTTCATGATTATGTTTTTTCTAACTATGGATATTTTTACTCACATTATTATATTTTGTTTTTTTAATAGATGGAACAAGAAGGAAGTGGATTATCAATGATATTTATGGAAAATTTGATGATAAGAAACCAAATGGGATGATGATCAGAGTGAAGGATATTCTGAATCTGTATAATCAATAATTACTATATATTATTAAAAATATTAACATTATCCCACTCTCGGGCTCACCAAATAATAGAATGATAGAGTTTGTTTATATTTCAATAGGTGGTGACCATGGGGGATAAAAGAGTATGTTTCCTATATATTGAGAATATGGGAAGAAGAACCAAAGTGAATGCATTTTAGGAATATGAAGATGTTTTGAGTGTGGAAAATAAGGGAAAATCAGGTAATTACTTAGAATAAAATGAAAAGTTTGGCTGACGTAATGGATAAGAAAAATGATTTCCCAAAGGAATCATCTATGGTAGTATGTTATACATGTGGAAAGAATGATAATTACAAAAAAGATGAAATTGGGAGAATCTTCATGAATATTACCAGCAAGGTGGTACGAGTAAGGGTTATACTATTGATAATGAAGATACCATAAGCAACATATCAATGAAAATATATATTAAGAAATTAGGTAACTAAGAATAGATAATTGTTTAATAATTAAGTATAATGATTGAAGAATTTATGTACTAAAATTAAATTATTTTTGAAATATATAAGTATTATTAATATAATTTTATCATTATGGATTTCCATGAATAAGTTGAATAATGATGATAACCAAGAAAAATTTAGTTGGGGTTTGTCTTAGGGGTAAGCACCCTGTAATCCTACATGAAAAATGGGGGTTCAAAACCCATGGGGCGCATGTACTTTAACAGTACTGTTGCGGTACTGTAATAGCAATGGGACTGTTTATCGGTGGGTACTGTAGTGGTGGTAGGATACTGTAGTGGCGGCATGGTACTGTAGCAGCGACATGCACTCTAGCAGCTGGGTTACTATTCACAGAATGGGCCTTAGGCCAATAATTTAAGCCTACGGGCTATGTAATGGAATACAAGCCCATTGGGCCTTCGGGCTATATAATGGGTCTCCCTCTACCTAGTTAAAAGAGGTATCTACTTTTCTTTAATAATAAAATGAGGCTTCAGCCCCAACCTTTAAAAAAAGGATAACCAAGAAAAACTTATTTAATAGAAATGTGATATTCATGTAAATCACATGACTAAAGGAAAGATAGTTCTGAATATGTTCCAAATGTTTAGATAATGATGTTGTGATAAAGAGATGATTGATATAGGTAAAGTAAATTGGATAATAATGAATACCTTGTTACTAATTAATTATTTGTTGAATGTTAGTTTATGTTATCATTGATGGAGATTATAACATTTTTCAATTTGTGTAATATGTCAATTTTTTTATTTAAGGAATAAATAAGTATTTATGTTTTCAATATGGATTTATGGAAATTCCAGTTATCACCATGTTTCATGATAATACATGATGAATGTATTTATATGGTTTGAATATAAATATTAATAACTACTTAATTATTGTTTGATAGAATAATGATAATTTTATTTATGAAATTTATTAACCTTATTTTTAATGTTTTTTATTTTAATATTTTTGATGGGTAATAAGGTTAAACATTTAAAAAATAGTTTATATTTAACATTTTATTTTTTTTGGATATTAATGTTTTACTTCATCGTATTAAGATTCAAGGATATGGGATAATTGGATAAAATCGTTTTTTATGATTATAACTAGATATATAAGGAATGTATTATTATACTATAATGGATCATGTGATCTGTTAGTGATTTTGGAATAAAAAATTCTTCTTTATTTCTTATAAAAAGATATGAATTTAAAATTTATGAAATAGTTAACAAAGGATTATATTTTTCTCATGAAATATAATGAAATCAGGTAATCATATCTTTTCATGAAAATTATTCTACTTTAGAAATAAAATTTAGAAATAAAATGATATCCTATTAACATCAATTATGATGACATCAATGAACTTTCGAACTCTTATTTTTTATGGTTTTGTGGTAGTTTATTCCCAAATGATCATTCACTTTCTTGTGATCAATGATCTTTGTCACTCGCCATTATTATTTATACATTACAATTTTCTTCCATGTCTAAATTTTCACTTCTCATCTATGATCACCTATTTGGAAACCTAGTATGTTTTTTTCTAGTTAACCATTTCCTATCTATAACCCTATTTTCAAGAGGAAGTTTTCTTTTCCAAAATTATTATTTGGTTTTACCAAATAATGGTTTTCATATGTTAAACCCATGTTTACTGAGAAAAAGTTCAAATTGTGAAGATGTAATTTATTAAGGGGTTAGATTATAATGCACTGTGATTTTATTTAATATTTATAATTTAAAATAAAGTTACTATTTTTCATATTTTATGTTACAAGAAATAATGAGTGTATCAAGTGTTATAAGAAACAATGAGTTTATCTTTCATTACACGTAACTCATAGTGAACATTTCCTTACACACATCACTATGTTTAAGTGAAACATGACATAATGTTAACATATTATTTTTAAATATGATAGTTATCACCTTTTCGTTGTAATGGAATGTATGAATAGTATTAACTAAATTATAAAAATAATTGGTTTACACATGTATATATAATTAATTATTTATTGATCTATTAATTATAAATCAAAATAAAAAACTATTTTAAAACATAGGATATATTTTTATAAAAAACAATTTTTATGTGAAAATTGAATTTTGACTCAATAAATAAAAGAAATAAATTTTTGGGAATTATTTTATTAAATTAGTATATTATATACTGAAAAAAATAACTTTCATCTTATTTGTTTTATTGTCATGTGATAATAATAACTCCAATTTTATCATTAGAAACTTTAATTTTTTAACAGTAGTTTTGTATCATATAACAAACTTATATTAAAATTAATTTTTTAAAATTATATAAAATTTATTTGAAAAAATAAAAATCAATTTTATAATGAAAATTTCAAAATTATCTTGGATTTATTTTTTGATAGTTTTCTAAAAACACTAATATTATAGTGAATAGTTAAATATTATTGTTTTTATTAAAAACTAACTTTTCATTCAGTGAATTTAGAAGATTAATTTTATTGTAATATTATTTTAAAATTAAAATTATTTCAATTATCTATCAATTTAACCTAATTATGTTATTGGAATCAATTTCATATTGAATGTTTATATAAATACTTTTTAATATTTTGAAAATACTCTTTTTAGGAAACCGATGATTCGTCGCGTCTATGAGTGTAATTTTAAATTAAAATGTTCAAATTATAAGAAATTAATTTTGTAGAATGAATAAGATATTTAAATTAATAATAATTAAAATATATAATATGTTTAACTTATTTTTTTTACCATAATAAATAGTAAAATAGTAAACAATATTTATCGAGATTAAGGTAAAAATGTGTTTACCTATAGTAAAACAATAATGATGGTAGTAAAAAATTACCCAAAACATGTACTAAATCTATTTTGTGGAAATATGTTGACCTTATAATCTATAGTTCCCACAAAAATTATTTTTTAAGCCTTGTTCTATGTAAAAAACGTGGGTACATGTTTTTCATTCCAAAAATTTTAAGTGTGGTCCACACATCACTTAAAAAAGGACACCGCTCTCCTATCCTCCTAACAATAACAAAACCCTATGGTTAGGCCAATAAATATCCATAATAATTATTTCAAACTATATTATATTACTAGGTTCCTTATTTGGTGTCATAAAACTATCCTAATAGTCCTTTTGGTGCAAACCAAAATATGCTGTCAGAAAAGGAGGTCACGTCCTTAACAAAGAGTTTTATTTTATTTCTTCTAACAGCTAATTAAATTATTATTAAACTACACTAATATAATAAATATAGTGTCCTATATATAATGTTATGTTATTATGTTAATTATTCAATCTAAAACCTTCTCCTCTTCCATCAAATGGGTTACAAAATTATCATCCTTCTGGATGTCAGATTATCCCCTCGTGAACTAATGTTATTTATTTTCATCAACACCTTTCATGGTGGGATATAATGATGATTTTATTGAATGGATATGATATATATGATATTATTATGGTTATATAATCATGGTATAAAATTTTACTTCTAACTAACCAATATGTGAAAATATGATAAGGTCGTTTGTGTGTACGATTGACTGACGACTTGTGATGCGATGTGATTTGTTTTTCATGTAAATTTTATATATAAGGTAATAATAATTGGTTTAGTTAAAAAATATGTGATATATATAAATGGTATTAAAATTATTCTATAATTTTAATATATTATTTTCCATTATTTTGTTTCAAACCATTGAGAATATGGAAAGACCGTTCTTACATATGTACGACCTACCATCCCTAGGAATGATGTATTAAATTTTCAGTATTTCACCTTAATGGATGACTAAAAATACATGTATAATGAATATATAAGATATTTATATCATTTCATATGTTATATTGATTTTTGAACTATGATTAGAGTAAGAGGACCAAAAATAACCAATAAAAATATACATGAAAAATAGAGAAAATATTTCACAAAATATGACATTAACATAGAATTTTTAATAAATTGATAATAAAAGGATATAAGAAAATAATATTTGGTATGATATATATATATATTGTTATTTTATAGATTATTAATAAATTTATATTTATTATATAGGATATTTGAACATGTGATATTGATGTTTAGACTTATGGTAATGAATCTCCATCTGTTTTTTATTATTTTGTGAGACACATTCTATATTCACCAAGAGTTTATTTTATGTTATTCATATACTAGCCAATAATTTATTTTATGATTCTTGTAATTTTTTTATTTAAATATCTATTTTATGAGCTCCCTTTAATGGGTTTTACAGTTCAAAATTTACCAAAGTGGTAAGGTGTTTTTTCCTCCAATTTCCTTATTAGAGACATAAGTAATTTTATAAACGTATCTTCTTATTTGTGGAGTATATACTGATAAATTGAAAATTATTATCTTGAATAAAATTATATTCATGATATTATAACATTAATTTAAGTTTATTCATTCAATGTAATCACAATACAATGTTACCAAAGTGGTAAGAGTTTTATCTTAAAATATCATCATTTATCAAGAATGATTATGATTATGCTAAGAATGATGAAAAAATATGAATTATGCCACAATAAACTCATGAAATTTATTACCTTATATATATTTTAGTAGAATACATGTTTACCTTCATTTTACTCTCTTTATGTACTCAAGAGTTCAAATTATTGTTTTTAATTAAAGTCATGATTATTTCTCTCTTTATTCATAATCACTTTTTCTACACTAATAATGGTTTATAAAAATGTTTTCATTTTTTTTCTAAAATTCTTAAAATTATTTATTAGAGGGATTTTTACCCATGTTTTACTTTTTATGAAACGTTTTTAAAGGAATATACATGTCGTTTTCAAAAAAAATTCCCATTTGGATTTTCCTAAATATTTGGATTAAATATTTTTTTTACATGTAATACATGAATAGAGTTTCCATTTGTCATGAACATTAATTTAATTAAATATTTTATTATTATTTTTAAGGTTATATTATAATAAAATGATTTTTAAAATGTATTATTTTTATAATATTACTTTTGAAAGAGAAATTGATATTTTTTTCCATGAAATGTTTTAAATAATTTTTAAAGATTCCATTATATTTTTTCAAGGTTATTTTCAAAGAAATGTATTTGAAAAGTATTTTTTGATTATTTAGTTTTAGAAATTTATTTTAAAGGAAAAGTAATTTTCCTTAAGAAATGTTCCAAATGATCTTTCAAAATCATTTTCCATTTAATTTGACATGCTTTGATGCTTCTTATTCGTTACTGGGGATATTATCCAAGGAAACCATTTGTAATATTTCTCTAGAAGGTTTATGATTATGATGAAAAGACATTTATGAACCATATTTAGTTTCCATGGGTTTTACCAAGATAAAATGATTTTCAAACCTATAACTTTTACTCTGGGATATTCGTTGATAAAATAATGAAAAGAATATGAAACTTGCTTCTTTTATAAAGGGTATGTTATCATTAAATTTTTATAAACCCCATTTATATTTAAGGTTTTATATACTATTAATGATTTAGGATCTTTTGGAATATATGGGTACGATTTTAATTATGTGATGATGTTTACATTATATCAATAGATTGTGGTTATGTTATAACCAAGGATGACTGTTAGGTTATAACCAAGTATTGTCATTATGATATAACCAAATATGGGTGGGACCTATATATTCCTCCAATGAATTGGTGAAATATTTTTATATAATGAAAAAAACATGGATGGAATGGAAAATGAACCATTTTAAGGGTATCGATCTACTATGATAGTCTTGGGAGGAAACATTGACTACCAAAATGGTTTGGGAAGTAAACCAAAATAAATTTTACAATTCTTGAAATGAGACATGAATACAAGGGAAAATGTTTTCTACTCTTATGTGTTTGGAAAAATCCCATGTATTTTCTGAAATTTATGCTCTCAGGGATCATGTAATTTTATTTATTGATGATTCATATATAATGAAATACAAATATATATAATTTGAATCATGTTTTTATCTTTGATATAAAAGGTACAGTTTCGATATTTAAGGATCACATTCTCATACCCATATTCTAGAATTCTATTTACAAATTTCCCTTCCTTCGACTTACTAATCATCCCAACTCACCCCTTCTTATGTTTCACTTCCCTAGATGATGACGATATTTATCACATTTTATATTTAAAGGAAGGTTTCAAGTCATGATTAATAATGTGGGAGATGATATGGATCTTTTATAACCGATTGTTTATGTTCCTATGTTTCCAAAGGTACTATAACATTACGATCCTTAGGCATGTGGTTGTGTAGTATAATGAATATTTACCAAGACTTTTAAATATATATGTATGAGAAGTTTTGGGCATTACACATACCAACCACCCAAACCAGTTTCTCATACTGTAACATAACATACTAGATCAATGATGGATGAACCACTAAGTCTGGTAAAAATCATGTAACACAATCAACCTAAAATACAAAAATAATATAGAGTTGGACAACGATGTAAATAAAACCATAGGAGACAATGATCATTAACTAGGAACCTACCCAATATTTAAAAAATGGGTAGATCATTAGAATAAGTCATAACTTGGAATATCATCATGAATCATCTTTTTTTAAGATAATGTTTCAATTGCATGATATTTATAAACACACCAACTATGTCATTCTTAGAATCTAGATTCATTTGATTGGATATACCAATAACAATTCAGTCATCACTAGACACATTTGATTCATTTGTGGTAAATCATCTTCTCAAGAAACCAAAAACCACATATCTATCTCTTAGAGAGTAAATGTTATCAAATTGTAACACCTAAAAGTACTTGATCCATCACGACTTCCTTTGGTTTAGATAATTTTGGGAATATATATAGATCAAACTCTTTTGGTCCTTGTAGTGTATGAAATTATAGTGACTTGAGTTTTGGCCCTGTTAGACATTGAAATATTTCTATGAATAATTCAGAGCTAGGCACAAAGACTGCGTGCGATTACGAGGTCTGTTGTTCCCAGATTTAATTTTAAAAAAATTTTATGTATTTTTGTACTAGGCACGTGGTAGGGGTGGGATATCTTTTAAAAGGTATCTCAGAATAGGAATTTGAGGGCACAGTTGTGTCCAGAGCATGCCATTTACCCTAGGCGTGGTATAAAATTTCCGGGCGTGGGCCTGCTGTGAGAAAAGCCTCAGGGGTGTTTTTGTAAATAAATGGAAAAGTTTATTTATGAGAGTCAGCTCGAATAACTCATGAATGAAGTCTCAGATCACAATTTTGAGTCCACTGTTGCGTTCAGAATGTCGTGTTTACCCTTAGCGTGATATAATTTTATTCAGCGCTGAGTGCCAGGTCAGAGGCGTGTTGGGTGGGGAGTTTAAATGAAGATTATAATTAAAAAAATGAAAATCAATCAAATCCTATCCCTCCCTAACCTTGTACAT
Organism: Viscum album; assembly: GCA_963277665.1. Lineage (NCBI taxonomy): Eukaryota > Viridiplantae > Streptophyta > Magnoliopsida > Santalales > Viscaceae > Viscum > Viscum album. Next base: position 100,294,596 of record OY728153.1, on the reverse strand, counting down.
GAAGGTGACGCAACCTCCTCCTCTCCATCCATTCTTCACCGAATCAAGCCCCGTGCATCTGTTTTCAGCGCTGATCATCAGCGGATTGAGCGTCAGAGCGTCACGGGCGTCGTTCTGCACACGAAGCATTAACAATTTTCCAATAGGTAGGAAGATTGAGTTTTAAAATCTTGGACCCCGTTTATGTGTTTTTTCTTCAAATTTTCATAAGGGTTTTATAGTTCGGGTCCCGAGGATTTCGAAACATGTTTCAGATCTGATTTTGGAGCACTTGGGGGCTCCTGGGGTTTCTCGGATGTTTTCCAGCGGAAAACCCGAATTCCAGAGATGGGAATGGTGGAATCAGGCGAGAGCAGCTGCGATGCAGTGGTAAGGCGGCAGAATCTGGCAGGTGGCACGGCGGCGTGGCGGTCTGGCAAGTTCGGCGCGGCGGTCCGGTCAGTTTTCCGGCGAGCCAGCGGTGGTCTGGCCAGAATATTCAGTGCGCTCTTTAAACCCCCATAAAATAAATTTAAAGTGTCCAAATCGTGAGCCATTTGTGGAGACACGTTCCTTACGTCGAGACAGACCTTTTGGGTTTACTTTGGGAATTATACGAGTTGAGTTCTTGGCCTGGGGCTATGAAACATTGAAATAATAATAATATTTTATTATTATTCAGCTTCGACCCACCATAACTCCTACACTGAGTGTCCAAATGACGTGTCGTCAGTGGCATTGAGACCCTGATGGTACTTCGGACATCTCGAGATAGTTTCTAAGTGATGGGACCAAGAATGGAGTGTGGGCCCCATTAGGTTGGCTTATGACATTTACGGAGATATGTGAATTTTTCACTCGGGGTCGATTTGGGACGGATGAGTGGTGTATCTCGTGTGTTTTTCCGAGGGGATCGTCATGGTATGATCTTATTGATGATTTTTGGGATCTTTGTGTATTCCCCACACGGGCTAGTTTCGGTGAATAATTCCTTTTTCACCAGTTGTCCTTTTCAGGCGAGCAAACAGCCTATCATGGGTGTTTTTCCACGTGGATCGTGATGGTGGATTCTGTATCGGCCTTGGAGGTGCGCGGTGAGGCGTTATGGCGGATCACTCTGGTTAGCGATGTTGGGACCAACAGTGGTTGAGGAAACTCCCTTGGTTTGTTCCTACGAGGGTTTGTGCGACATCACAAGCTAAGTAACAGTTTGTGATCCTCTCAATGGGTTGTTTAATCTATTAGAGTTGTGTAATACCTCTGGTGGTCCTGGAGCGGGATCCTCTAACATTGTTTTCCTAGATGGGGTTCCTGGTATCACTGTGACCACTTATCCATGGGCGGTGATCCCCTATCTAGAAGGTTAACCCAATAGGGTTTATGAAATCCTCAGAAGTATGATCCCCTAGGCAGTGGGTCGTGCTCAGTAGGGTTGTGGAATCATGAGGTCTACGATCCCCTACTCAGCATGAGGTTTTTAGTTGGGTTGTGGTATCGTTGGTTATACGATCTCCTACTCAGCTCATTGTTTCTATAGGATTTCGGCATCATCAGTTTGATCCCCTACATCATAATATGTACCAGATAGGGTTTCAATATCATCGTGACCGTCGTGACACGGGTGATGATCATCTATCTGTGTAATGTGTTTCTGATGAGCGACAGATCGGGTTGTATTATCCCCCAGAGGAACCTGAAAGTGATCCCCTATGTGGGATCTTCATACACTGGTGTTGTTTCTGGTATCTCATAGGAGACCCTAGGAGTGATCCTCTGTCCGAGGAGTTTGTTTTTTCTTGCTGTTTCGGCGTGACTTTCTTCAATGACGATATCTGATGAGCATGATCCCTCGGGTGAGTGTTAGAGATGTTTGTGTGGGACCCGATGGAGTGTATCTCTCAAACGAGAGTCATCGTGGATGACAGTGATCGTGTAGTGTGCTCTCTTGGTTGAGAACTATTTCTAGCGACGAGGTCGGTACATCATGTGGCTTGGTGCGTGAGCTGAGTACATCTGGATGTTCAAGTTGTATGAATGGTAATACACCTGGTTTAAGCTGACTAGTGTTGTTTAGCCGAGGATGGTCATGAGATGGAGTTTCTCTCTTGTCTGGGTTCCCTATAGCTGGAATGAGTGGACTTTTTCATTTCATTTTCTCTCTCTTTTTTTGGGTTTTTGGGAACCTACTGAGTATTGTTATGCTCACCCCTGCACGGGCTTTTCCCGCACATGTTTTCGTATTTTTCATACCACAGACCTTTCAATGAAGTCCCAGGGGGACCTAGAGAAGGCGGAGATGAGTGAGTAGGTTTGACCAGGGTGTTTACCGGAGCTGTGTTGAGGAGCTTACTGGCATGTGTTTTTGGCAGTGTTTTCCTCTTTCTGAGTAGGTTGGAAACTTTTGTAGTTTTTCTTTGATGGTCCCTATTCTTCCCTTCTTGTTTTTCTATTTCACTATGGTTTTAGATAGTTGTATTCATGCTTTAATTTTAAGTTTTATATATCTCTGCACTGTTTCATGGAGGTGTATGTGGGTGTGTGTGTGTATAGGTACCTTAGGCTAATGCATCCCATGTGTGTGATTGTCAATTCGGTGCTAGATGCTAGCCCCTGGCCTATTGGAGGCGGGCCTGGGGAGTTGCGGCTCTAGCTCTATTGGGTCGGGGTATGATAGAGTGGTATCAAAGGAGGTTCCACCTTTCGGATGTTAGAGCCTAGCTGTTCTAGCTCTGAGTTTTTTTTGGGTTTCATAGAGGTAGTTTCAAGATTTTTTGAGTTCGCCTTTCAGGCCCGAGACTCCAGTGTTGGTGCGGCGGCCGATGTATCCATTCACTAGACTCTAATTACCTATCTTTCAACTCTGGGAATTTGGTCACTAGTTGCAGGGACATAATGATACATTCCATAATATAATATGGAGTTTAGGGCTTTTCCTTGTCCTTTTTGAGTTAGCTCTCCAGATATACTCGTTGACCATGATGCATCGTGATTGTATTTCAGGATGCCTCTACAATGACAGCCAGCAAGGGTTCCACAGGAGGATTGTGGTGATGATCTTCCCTGTTTAGAGGCTATGGACAAGGGTGAAAGTTCTAAGGCTACACCTCTAGGTGGTCTACCATTTGAGCCACCACCAGATGAGCAGCTGGTTGTGCCGGGAGAGCCGGATGAGGTTGTGCGCATGCTGAGTGCATTGCAAGAGTTCAAGAGGCAGCGACCTCTGATGTTTTGGGGTGATCCAGACCCTCAAGTAGTTTATGACTGGCTCGAAGTAGTCACCCGTGTTTTCCACCTTGTGAGGACACCACCAGATCAGATGGTGGTCCTAGCGGCGATCCATCTACATGGTTCGTCTGGGTGATGGGGGAGTTTTGTGACGCAGTCCCATGACGAGGAGACGCTCACGTGTGAAGAGTTTGAGCGGCTCTTCAGGGAAGAGTTATATCTAATGATGCTGAGGTCAGTGTGGATCCAAGAGCTTCTGGAGCTTCGACAGGAGGGCATGACGGTGTCAGAGTACTCAGTGAGGTTTAAAGACCTGTTATTCTACATTCTGAATATGGTTTGAGACCCATTATTAAGGGATCAGACCTTCGAGCAGGTCCTATACAGAGACATCAGGGCAGGTGTGGTTTCCTTGTGTCTGCCAACCTATGCTAGAGTTCAGAAGCGGGACCTAGTGGTGGAGAGCTTTCTGGCCAAGCAAACCATAGCTCATAGTGCTGGAAACATGAGAGGTGAGACTTAGTCAGTCTGATTGGCATTCGGTAGCTGACGACAGACTCAGGGGCCTAGGCGTGGGCGGTGTTTCAGGAGGTGACCCCGGGATGATGGATCTGAGGCTCAGGGCTCATAGGGCTCATATGCCAGTTTTGGTCAACCATAGGAGGGGTGGTGTTATACTTGCGACAGTCAGGGACATAATTCTATAGATTGTCAAAACCATCATGCTGCTGAGAGGGAGCCGGTTGATAGACCGCCTTGGTAGAGCTAGCATCTCAAGAAAGGACGTCCGTAGGGCGACAGACATGACAATGGAGTTGGTGCAGCAGCATGAGGTTGTAGGTGTTATCAGTTGCCACCACCCCCACCGCCGGGTGGTCCACACCAAGCTCAAGGAGATGGTGGCTGATGGAGAGGAAAAATGCATGCCCTATAGGCAGTTAACTCAGAGGCTCTGTAGATAGATAGAGGTATGCCTTATGTTATTTCTACTTTCTACTGTATTTTGATAGACACTGATTAGCAGTACTTTTCCCTATTCGTTGCTTTCTCAAGTTTTCTTAAGGGCGTTGGTAAGACCATGTGTGGGTGTTGATCAGCGTGCTTAGAATGCATGGGGAAGAGGGATCCTTCCCCCTCCAAGACTCATTTTTGTGATGCAATCAAAACTGTGCGGGCAAGTCGGTGCCACCCAGAGCGGATAGTGTTGAGAGGTGGTGGATGAGTCCCTCTGACTTATGTGTTCAGGCATGGATGATTGTTGGAGAACTCACTGGCGTGGGAGACCTAGTTGAGTGTCCAGTCACTTTCCTTGTGCATATGGATTTTCGGGGATGAAAATTCCTAGGGGAGGGAAGGATGTAGAGACTCGAGTTTTGGCCCGTCAGACATTGTAATATTTTCTATGAATAATTCCAGAGCTTGGCTCAAAGACGGCGTGCGATCCCGGGGCCTAGTGTGCCCAGAATCAACTTTTTTTAAAAAATAACTATTTTTATACTATTCATGTGCCAGGGATGGGATATCTCTTAAAAAGTATCTTAGAACAGGAATCAGAGGGCATAGTTGCGTCCGGAGCATGCCGTTTACCCTAGGCGGGGTATAAACATTGCAGGCGTGGGCCTGCTATGAGAAAAGCCACCCAGGGCATTTTTGCAAATAAATGGAAAAGTTTATTTACAAGCATCGGCTTGAATAACTCCTAAATGGAGTCTCAAATCAAAAATCTGATTCCGTCGTTGCGTTTATAACACCGTGTTTACCCTAGGTGCGACATAATTTTAGTCGGCACTGGGTTTTGGGGCGGAGGCATTCTAGCGGAGGAGTTTAAATGAAATTTTTAATTAAAAAAAGGGAAAATATTTCAACTTATCCCCTCATTCACCTTGTGATCACATGAAATTCAACCACCCCCCCCCCCCCCCCCCCCCCCCCCCGCCTCCCGTTGTTCTCTGGATCGAGCCCTGGATATCCGTATTCAACGCCGATCGTCAGCAGATCGAGCGTCCGAGCGTCGCGGGCGTCATTCTGCACCCGAAGCCTCGGCGATCCGCCAACAGGTTGGTGGTATGAGTTTTAAAATATCAGACCTCGTTTATGTGTTTTTTTTTCAAATCGTCATAAGGGTTGTATAGTTCAGGTCCTGAGGGTTTTGAAACATGTTTCAGATATGATTTTGGAGCACCGGGGTGCTCCCAGGGGTTGATGGATGTTTTCCACCGGAAAACCTGGATTTCGGTGGCGGACATGGTGTAATCTGGGACGGGCAACGACAGCATGGAGGAATCCGACAGGTGGCGCGGCAGCGCGGCGGTCTGGCAAGGTTAGCGCGACGGTTCAGTCAGTTTTCTGGCAAGCCAATGGTGGTCAGAAGAGAATATTTCGAGAGATCTTTAAACCCCCAAAAAATGCATGTCAGGAGTCCAAATCTTGAGCCATTTGCGGCGATGCGTTCCTTTCATCGAGAAATACCTTTTGGTTTCACTTTGGGAATTTTATAAGTCAGGTTCGTGGCTTGGGGCCATGAAACATTGAAATAATAATAATATTTTATTATTATTCAGCTTTGACCCACCATAACCCATGCACAGAGTGTCCAAATGACGTGTCATCAGTGGCGTTGAGACCCTGATGGTACAACAGACATTTCGAGATAGTTTCCTAGTGTTGGGACCGATAACTGGGTGTGTGTAACGACCCAAAATTTTGAATATATTTATGTTTCCAAATTTTGGGTGTTATTTTATTTTATACTCAGCAAAACTATTTCTTTTAATAAAATGAGTATAATTAAAATGAGACCGTTGGGTTTCGACTGTTATATGAACATTGGTCAATATGACCATTGGAAACTAAATGTTGTGATTATTGTCTACATACAAGTGATCTTGGATAATTAATATAGAAATAATATTCGATGACCTCATCCAATAGTCTCGGGCCGATCAGAGTCCATCTAACAAAACCTGGGAAGGAGGTACCACCACTGGGCTTTCCTCTAGACCAAACCCAAGCCGAACTTCATCGTGTGAAGATAGAATGGAATCTCTTTCGTGAGAATTTCAAACTGATAGAAATTACTACTCGTGCAATGTTGGCTGAGCCACCCTCAGATTCTCTCACCTTAGCACACCTTAGACTTACGTTATATTCTGGGGTTATAAGGGGCTATGTAAGGAGACCGTAACTGCTTTGTGTAATACTTTGAGATAAATAAAATTGTGTTTTCTTCTTATGGTGAAGTTTGTAAATTTTCAAATGTCCGGATAAATGTAGGATGTATATTATTGATGAATTTGAAAAAAAGGATTTTTTAAAATATTTTTTGTAAACCTTAAATAATTAATGATGTGTAATGATTTCCAAAAAATGGACTTCTGCAAATGTGTTCAGTAAGAAATTTAGTGTCTAATAAGATCAACAATATTTTTGGTGAATAGTAATGTATGAATAGTGATTTTACGCTTAGGATTAGTAATGTGACTAAATGGTTTAGTAATCTCACTTAAACAATGTATTAATATAATATAGTCACCTTGATTAAATAATGTGATTCCATAAAATAAGAAAATAACTCTTCCAGAAATTATTAGTCAAGTATTAGTTCTTTTAGGTGAATAGTGTTTTTTAATTAAAAATTAAATTAAAAGTATTTAGAAAATTATTTTTATAAAATGGACTTTATTTTTTGAATTTAGAACATTGATATTTTGTTAAGGTAAGTTTTGGGGTAGTTTTTGAAATAGTTGAATTTTCATTGAATAGTTAAAATAAATTTTTTGGGTTTTGAGAATGTTTAATGACATAATGGCTGCATCATGATGATGTCATGAGATATTTTAAGGTATGGTCGACTAAAGGGTATGAATTATTGTATTAGGGGTCCCATGTGACCTAACACCTTGGGAAATACCATGGTAAATCCCATGGTTTTTCCAATACCACCAATGAGGTGTCCCTTGGACATTAATGCCCTGTCCCCTCACTTCCCCTATAATAACCAAGCCATTCTCTCATCCTTTCGACTCCAAAATCATTCTAAACGTATTTCTGGTCTCCTTACCTCCCATATAGTCCTCCCAAAGTTCCCTCAATCCTCTCAAGGTCCCAAACATAAATTTTTTGAAGTTACTCTTCAAGGTAAGAGATCCTACATCTCTCTTTCTTTCCAAGTTCTCTCTTTTATGTCATTTCTTTTATGCTCCAAGTTCTTATGTTGCAGATTTTCTTTTATATTAATACTACAGTAATTTTCATGTTCATATGATTAGATACCCCCACTTTCTCTCATCAATTCATTTTAAGAGTGTTTAAGTGGCTCCGTTAGGCTGCCAAATTTTTAAGGGATTCATTCACCATTCTCATTTTCAAGTTCTATTTTCATGTCAAGTATTTCAAGTTCTTTTATTATGTTGGGGTATGATCTCTATATATATCATACTGATATTTTATGTTCATATTATTAGAGACCCTATTTGATCTCGCCAATTCATTTTTTTGAGGTTTTAAGTGACGCTTTTAGGCTGCAGAATTTTCATAAGAGAAATGTTATTTTTGTCTTCCATTCATGTTTTTCATTTCATATGGTATGTCATTAAAATTTCATTACCCTGTTCTTATGTCCTTTATATCATGTCCCTATACTTTTTTATGAATCATTTATGAGTGGGTGACCCATTTCCCCTCTCTTTTTAGTATTTTCTAAAACTCTATAACATAGCCATCATGATGCAGAATTTTCGTCTCAAAATGTCTCTCTATTTTTCTCGAATTATTTTATTTTATTAAGTGAATACTAAAAGATATTTCTTCTATAAGGTTATTCACATATATATCAAAATGTTCTATTTTAATTCTGGGACTTACCTACATAAAACCCTCTTTCCATTTTCCGTGGGTTTAAAGTAACATAAAGATCACGTCTTTAAAACTGTTTTTAAAATGTGATGACTAAGAAATGAAACCCATTTCTTTTATGCTATATGGGTTGTTTATGAAATTATTGATTATTATATATGTGGCTCACATTATAATAAATAAAAATTAATGGTGCTCCATGATAGTGATCCAATGCATTGGTTAAAGCCTTAATATCTAGAGATGAACATTTTTAATAATACCTTGCTGAATAACCTTGGTAATTTTTAATGACACCTCGGGGATGGACCTTGGTGAAACAGAAATGATTTTCTATGTTAAATGTTGTAGCCACATCATCAAGTTATGAAACACGGTATATTTATTATGATATTCCTCATGATCACTTTCTCATGCTTTAATGTTATTTTTCATGACTTTTGATGTATCTCAAGATCACATGTAAAATGTTTCCCTTGTTTCCCTTACTGGTCTTTCTGCTCACCCTTTCATTTGATGTATGCTACCAGGTTATGAGATGCTGTAATGAACTTAGGATGGAAAAATTAAGAATCCTTTCAAGTGTTTAATAAGAATGTTTTAAGTTGTCATGTATTATGTTCATGTTTTCCAAGACACTAAACCTTAAAGATCCTCAATTTTTGTATAATGTAATGAAAGTTTGTGTGATAAAAAGGTGGGACTATATAGTTGGTATCAAAGGATGGTTTAGTTATTTGTGGAAATTAGGATAAGAAAGCATTAGGAATAACCCCATAGAAATGTTTAAATATAGGAAATCCTTCTGGTATTTTGGTGAGTATTGAGTAAGTAGGTTCCAAACAAATAAATCCATGCTTGGATATGAACAAGTAGGAGTGGATCTAGCCCAGATGTTCCTAGGAGTGAAAACTCTAACAAGGTGTTTCGGGCTTAACCCAGGGTAACCTGATGCACGACAATGGGCCTTGCTGCGCTCTTGGTTTGACACTCCCGGGGGATGTTCTTTGGTAAATTCCTAATCTTTGAATGAACCATTATTAAAGGGACAATGATAAAATAAAATAATTTTTCACATAAAAATATATGATCATGGATAACCTAGATTGGAACCTAGGAGATCACAAGTTATGGTATAATATTTTTCTACAATTTTATCCTTCTATGCTTGAAGTTTCCTTTTCATGATTATTCGCTAAGTATTTAAGACCCCTAATAATACTTTATTTTCATAGTTAATGGTGTGAAATAGAATAACATGTCCCAAAAACCATTGTGATAGGAAATGTGATGATTTACCTATTAATATGACAGAGATGATGAGAGATCATGTTGAACATATTGTGATTATGCCAAACCAGCTATCAAAAATCACAATTAATAATTGGTACCTATTTGAAAGCCTAAATTCATCAAGGAAGAAGAAGATGAAGTCTCAAGGATGTTCATCTGATAAAGTTGATAAGGGACAGAGGATCTAATTTCCTTTGTTCAAAAAGTGTTGAAAGAGGCACTATGGAGAATTTCACAAAGGAACCGGGAGATGTTTTAAGTGTGGGGTGATAGGGAATAAAGTAGCCAATTTCTTAAGAAAATGGATAATGTGATTAATAATGATAAGGTTCGATCTAATGTACCTTATACATTTCAATGTCATAAATGTGGAGAAGTTGGACATTATCCAAGGCAATGCTCTCTTGGAAGGGATGAGAATCATGCTGAGCATCAACAATCTTCAAGGAAAAGGGAACAATGCACATCCTATGCTGATATGGGTCATGATGACTAAAGTACATGAAACTTCTTCGCAAAAATTGTCTATGTCATGTTGTATTTTAGTTCATGACATATGTGCATATATTTAATGTTTTCAAAGAACATTGAGTAACTACCTAAGATGGTTTTATATCATGAAGGAAAATATTTACTGTTATGTACCACATGTTGATGTCGTGAATCTGTTATTCTTGAAAAAAAAGGATGATTATGGGATTAAAAGATGACTATTATTTTGGAATATGTTCACTATTTTGGGAACAATATATGATCGAGGTAAATAGATGACTACAGTATTTTCTTTGAGGAGTAAAGGATGACTTATATATTGAAGAATTGATGAATTTAAGGTGAACTTATAGTAATTTAGGTTACTTATGTAAATGATTAACCTATCTTGGAGAAAATATGTTTAGGTTAGTTACTTTTGTTATAAGATGTTAGGAGTGGTTGATGTTGTTTGAAGATGAATGATAATGTTTATTTTGGAAGACTATGTTATCAAATCATTCGTGTATTTGGGTTTCAATATTATTTTTGTTTATTTTTAGGAATTTCAAGGACAGTTATTTATGGAATGGTCTATGATGAACTTTGGGTAGTACTATGGAATTTTGAAGATTTAAAACTAGTTTCCCTTCCAATGGGGTTATTTCTTTTGGATGAGTTGTTTTATCTTACCCTTTTTGTTTTTGGGATAATAGATAGTTAATATTTTGTGGATTATGTGATTCTCTAGAAGATTATTCTTGTGCTTTTGATGAGACCAAGTGTTTTTGAATGCTCATCATTTGAAGAAAAGAATAGTTTTGGTTGAAACATATTAAAGGATGAAACTGTACTTGAAGGTTGGTATATTTCCTTATGTTTTTATTCTATGTAGTAAAGGAATTCCTCAAAATTATGAAAAGAAATGTAAAAAAACATTGTTGGTTTATGTTTCATACTGGGTAATCAAAGACCATTTACACACATCATATGTTTGTGATTTTCTTGCGGTTAACACTCTCCTAATAATGTTTTCTATCAGTCTCTATCAGAACATGACCCTTTGTTTTCTCCTCCATATCTATGTTTCCCTACATAGAATCCTAGTATGGGTTAACTCGGGTGACCTTTGTACTTCCCTTTATTTCTTTTAAAGTAATAGCTTTACTAATTCCTTTTCCGATGTGGGACTTTCAATGAAATTTACAAGCCCAATTTTAAAAATTGCAAGGACGCAATTTCATAAGGGGGGAAGATTGTAATGACCCGAAATTTTGAATAAATTTATGTTTCTAAATTTTGTGTGTTATTTTATTTTATACTCAACAAAACTATTTCATTTAATAAAATGAGTATAATTTAAATGAGACAGTTGGGTTTCGACTGTAATATGACCATTGGTCAATATGACCATTGGAAAGTAAATGTTGTGATTATTGTCTAAATACAATTGATCTTGGTTAATTAATATAGAAAGAAGATTCGATGGCCTCATCCAGTAGTCTCAGGCCGATCGAAGCCCATCTAATAGATCTTGGGAAGGAGGTATCACCTCTTGGCTTTGCTCTCGAACAAACCCAAGCCGAACTTCATCATGTGAAGCTTGAATTACTACTCATGCAATGTTGGCTGATCTACCCTCGGAATCTCTCACCTTAGTACACCTTACACTTAGGACATGTTCTGGGGTTATAAGGGGCTATGTAAGGAGACCGTAACTGCTTTGTGTAATCCTTTGAGATAAATAAAACTTTGTTTTCTACTTAGGGTGATGTTTGTAAATTTCCAAATGTCTGGATAAATGTAGGATGTATAATATTGATGAATTTAAAAAATGGTATTTAAAAATATTTTTGTAATCCTTAAATAATTAATTATGTGGAATTATTTTCAAAAAATGGTCTTTTGCAAATGTGTTCAGTAAGAAATTTAGAGTCTAAAAAGATCAACTTAGTTTTTGGTGAATAATAATTTATGAATAGTGATTTTTTGCTTAGGATTAGTAATGTGACCAAATATTTTAGTAATCTCACATAATGAAAGTGTTATTATAATATAGGCACCTTGATTAAGTAATGTGATTCAATAAAATAAGTAAATAAATATTTTAGAAATTAGTAGTCAAGTATTAGTTTTTTCAGGTGAATAGTGTTTTTTAATTAAAAATTAAATTAAAAATATTTAGAAAATTATTTTTATAAAATAGACTTTATTTTTTGAATTCAAAACATCGATATTCTGTTAAGGTAAATTTTAGGGTTTTTTCTGAAATAGTTGAATTTTCAGTGAATAGTAAAATACAGTTTTAGGGTTTCAGTATGTTTAATGACATCATGTCTGCATCATGACGAAGTCATGAAATATTTTAAGGGATGGTCGGATAAAGGGGATGAATTATTGTATTAGGGGTCCCATGTGGCCTAACACCTTGGGAAATACCATGGGAAAACCCATGGTTTTGCCAATACCACCAAATGAGGTGTCCCATGGCCATTAATGCATTGTCCCCTCACTTCCCCTATAAATACCAAGACATTCTCTCATCTTTTAGACTCCAAAATCATCCTCAACGAAGTTATAGTCTCCTTACCTACAAAGGAGTCCTCCCAAGGTTCCCTCAATCCTCCCAAGGTCCCAAACATCATGATTTTGAAGTTACTCTTCAAGGTAAGGGATCCTACCTCTCTTTCTTTCCAAGTACTCTCTTTTATGTCATTTTATTTATGCTCCATGTTATTATGTTTCAAGTTTTCTTTTATATTCATCCTACTGTCCTTTTCATTTTCATATTATGAGAGACCACCTCTTTCTCTCATCAATTCATTTTGAGAGTGTTTAAGTGGCGTCGTTAGGCTGCCAAATGTTTAAATTTTTTTTTCACCCTTCTCATTTTCAAGTTCTATTTTCATGTCAAGTCTTTCAAGTTATTTTATTATGTTGGGGTGTGATTAATATATCTATCACACTTATAATTTATGTTCATATGATGAGAGACCCTATTTGATCTCACCAATTCATTTTTTGATGTTTTAAGTGACACTGTTTGGCAGCTGAATTTTCATAGGAGAAGTCTTATTTTTTTCTTCCTTTAAAATTTTTCATTTCATATGGTATGTCATTTAAATTTCATTACCATATTCTTATATCCTTTATATCTTGTCCCTATACTGTTTTATGGATCATTTATGAGTGGGTGACCCATGTCCCCTCTCTTTTCAGTATTTTTTAAAACCATATAACATAGCCGTTTTGCTACAGAATTTTCGTCTCAAAATGTCTCTCTCTTTGTCTCAAATTCATTTATTTTATTAAGTGAATACTCAAAACTCTTTCTTATATAGGGGTATTCACATATATATCAAAATGTTCTATTTTAATTCATGGACTTACATACATAAAACCTACTTTCCTTTTTCCGTGGGTTTAAAGTGACATAAAGATCACATCTTTAAAGCAGTTTTTAAAATGTGATGACTATGAAATGAACCCCATTTATTTTATGCTATATAGGTTTTTTATGAAATGATTGATGATGATATATGTGTATCACATTTTAATAAAGTCAAATTAAGGGTGCACCCTGATGGCGCTCCAATTCATTGGGTAAGGAATTAATCTCTAGAGATGACCATTTTTAACGATACCTTGGTGAATAACCTTGGTAATTTTTAATGACACCTTGGGGATGGACCTTGGTGAAACAGAAATGATTGTCTATGTTAAATGTTGTAGCCACATCGTCAAGTTATGAAACACGTTATTTTTATTATGATATTCCTCATGGTCTCTTTCTCATGAGTTAATGTTATTTTTCATGACTTTTGATGTATCTCAAGATCACATGTAAAATGTTTCCCTTGTTTCTCTTAATAGGCCTTCTTCTCACCCATTCCATTGATGTATGCTTCCAGGTTATATGAGATTCTGTAATGAACTTAGGATAGACAAATGAAGAAGCCTTTCAAGTGTTTAAGAAGAATGTTTTATGTTGTTATGTATTAAGTTCCTAATTTCCAAGACACTAAACCATAAAGATCCTAGATTTTTGTATAATGTAATGAATGTTTATGTGATAAAAAGGCAGGATGCTATAGTGTGGCCCCTATGAGACTAGGTTCCGGCATTTATGAAGAAAAATGACTTTTCCACCGGGGGTCTCTTTGGGATGAATGAGTAGTGGATCCCGTGAGTTTTTCCGAGGGGATCACCATGGTATGATCCGCTTGATGAGTTTAGGGATTGTTTTGTGGGCCCCACATGGGCTAGCTTCAGTGAATACTGCTTTTTTTACCGGTTGTCCGTTTCGGGCGAGCAAACTGCCGATCCTGTGTGTTTTTCTATGTGGATTGCGATGGTGGCCTTTGTATCGGCCATGGTAGTGCGCAGTGAGGCGTTGTGGTGGCTCACTCAGGTTAGTGACGTTGGGACCAGCAGTGGTTGAGGGTACTCCCTTGGTTCATTCCTACGAGAGTTTTCATGGCATCACAACATTAGAAAAGGTTTGTGATCCCCTCGATTGGATGTTTAATCTACTAGAGTTGTGGCATCACCATGGTGGGCCTGGAGCGGGATCCTCTAGCATCATTACCCTAGATGTGGTTATTGGTATCGTTGTGACCGCTTATCCACAGGTGGCGATCCCCTATCTAGCAGGTTAACCCCATAGGTATTGTGGAATCATCGGAAGTATGATCCCCTACACATTGGGCCGTGCTCAGTAGGGTTGTGGCATCGTCCGGTCTACGATCCCCTACTCATCATGAGGTTTTTAGTAGGGTTTTGGTATCATTGGTTATACAATCCCCTACTCAGCGTGTGGTTTCTGTAGGGTTGTGACATCGTCAGTTCGATCCCCTACAGCACAAGATGTACTCGAAAGGGTTACAGTATCATCATGACCGTCATGACATAGGTGACAATTCTCTATCTGAGTGACATGTTTCTGATGAGCGTCAGATCGGGTTGTGGTATCCCTCAGCGAACCCTGGCAGTGATCCCTAATCTTTGAGATCTAAGAATGCCAGATCAGGTTGTGGTATCCCTTAGCGGATCCTGGGAGTGATCCCCTATCTGTGTGATCTACGAATGCCAGATCGGGTTGTGGTATCCCCCAGTGGACCCTGGGATTGATCCCCTATGTAAGATCTTCGTATACCGGTGTTGGTTCTGACAACCCCTAGTAGACCTTAGGAGCGATACCCTATCCACGAGGTTGGTGTTTTTTTCTGTTTCATCGTGACTTTCCTTAGTGATGATATCCAATGAGCGTGATCTCTCGGGTGAGTGTCAGAGATGTTTCTGTGGGACCCAATGGAGTGTATCTCTCGGATGAGTGTCATCTAGGATGACAGTGATCCTGGAGTGTGCTCTCCTGGTTGTGAACCATTGCTGGTGATGTGGTCGGTACCTCATGTGACTTGGTGTGTGAGCTGAGTATATCTGGATGTTCAAGATGTATATATGAGATTACACCTGGTTGGAGATGACTATTTGTGTTTAGCCGAGGATGGCCATGAGATTGAGTTTCTCTCTTTTCTAGGTTCCCTCTAGCTGGGATGAGCAAACTGTTTCCTTTCAGATTCTCTCTTCTGATTTGTGGGTTTGGGGTGCCTACTAAGTATTGTTATACTCACCCCTGCATGTGCCTTTGTCGCACATGTTTGTGTCTTGTGCAGACCACAAGCCTTTCGACGGAGTCCTAGGAGGACTTGGAGCAGGCAGAGCTGAGTGAGCGGGTTTGACCAGGGTGTTTACCGGAGTTATGCTGAGGAGCTTAACAACATGTGTTTTTGGAAGTGTTTTTCCTCCTTCTAAGAAGGTTGGACAATTTTGTAGTTTTTCTTCGTGGTCCTTGTTCTTCCCTTATTGTTTCTCTGTTTCACTCTGGTTTGGGATAGTTGTATGCATGCTTTACTTTTCAGTTTTATATATCACTACACTATTTCATGGAAGTGTATGTGGGTGCGTGTGAATAGGTACCTTAGGCTAATGCCTCCCATGTGTGTGATATCCTACTCAACACTAGACGCCAGCCCCTGGACTATTGGTGGCGGGCCTGGGGAGTCACAACTCGAGCCCCGTTGGGTCAGGTCGTGATAGAAATTATTCATAAAAAAATAATGACATAAGAAATTTACGGTATGCTTTATGGAAACCAACTCAAGTTAAAGAGTTGGGTCATTGTTTTTTTTGGTCAAATATTTTGAGACACATAAAACATCACATGATAACCCTTCATAAGAACACGACATAGAACCCCCACTAAAGCCTCAAAATAGCCCACAAACCCATGTCCAACCTTAGGTAATATCAAGACTATGGTGGTGGTCAACCTCTACATAGTCTTCATGAATGAAACCTAGCATTCAGAACTATACAAGAACCTCACACATCTCTGGGTGACAATTTACCTCAATGAGGAATGTCAACATAAGTCTCCAAAAAATAGCTTATAACACCCTAATAGGACAATAAAACTCCTAATATCAATGAAATTACTCATATCCTCCCATGAAATATCTACTTCAATTTCATATATGTTAAATTATACATCTTGTTCAGAGATCACATGTACTAGGGACGAAACATATCAGATCCAGTAATGGAACTTTGATAGTTCAGAATAAAGATGGTGATCACAATATGTGCATAGAACATTCTTCATATGGTCACCTGTTCTCCTCTTCCAACCATTAGTAGACCAGGATGTTATCCAAAAACACCATACAAAAGGAATCATGGTATCTATGGAACACCCAGATCATAAGTTCCATGAATACCACAAAAGAATTTGATTTTTTGAAAGGCATTACCAAAAACACAAAATGACAATACCTACTTCAGAATTCTATCATTGGATCATCTAATTCTCTCACCATAACATGGTGATAACCTATATGGAGGTAGATATTTTAAAATCAACTTCATCCATTAAGCTGGACACTAAGATCATCGATATAGATATAAGGTGTATTTGTTCTTAATAGTCACTCAGTTTATCTTCTAATAGTAGATACATAACTATATAACTTCATCATCCTTCTCAGAAAAATGCACAGGAATAGAACATTGAGATACACTTGGTTAAATAATCATTTTTATTCAAAATTGAACAACTATGTCATTTAGTCCCTCAACTCGACGAGGGACATGCAATATAAAGAAATATATATCAGTTGCCTCCTCTGTTTCCAATTTTTTGTGAACACGAGATCATGTTCCAAAGGTAAAGAAGAGAAATAACGTATGAATACATTGGGAAATCCATTCACCATGATAGTGAACCCATTCTGTAGGACATCCCCATCATGCCCTAACATTAGGTAATTCACCTGATTAGGATTTATGCCTATATAAAGGAGTCGAGGTCTGACTCATCCAAACCACATTCCCATTCTCCCAAAAAATCTAGAGTTCTCCCCTCGGGGGATATAAAGGTAACCCTTTAAATTGAGTAATCGATGTGGACCCAGAAGTACGTCATCTAGTTCATCTCGATGATCACATTAAATATGTTCATCTCCAAGACAAAAAAACCATTTCATCTCAAATTTTGGCAAAGAAACAATAAACTATGGGTATCAAAATCCAAAATCCATTGTGCTAAATATAGGTCTATGAGGTTTCAAGAAATATGTAATAATATCAATTAGGAGTTTCAACTGATCCAATAAATGAGTGGAAATGAATGAATGGAAAGCACTTACAAGGAATAATTTAATAACTATGGATGATATAATCATAATGGACACCCAAACTATAATGATACATGCATCTGGTTCTGATTGTGTTTTATTCATAGTAATATGGTTCTATACATATTTATCTTCTTATGGTAGACAGTTGACCTATGGAAATACATTAATGTGATCCTATCAAAAATAATATCCATCCCTATCACCACATCATCTATAATGAGAACACATGTCCTTCTATGTAACCGACTATTCTAATATTCCCTTGGAGGCTATAGAACTTGATACACTATGAGAATGAGGAACAACCCTTCCAAACCATTATAGATGGACCATACATCTAAAGAGATTAAATGACAAATGTGGAGCTAGATATGCAGTCTAAATATATAAATATTTTTCACAGTAATAGAACATAATATATTAACCACTAACAGCTACGAAAACAATGGTTGTGGTGTATTATCATAGATACTACCACCGTTATTTCCCTTCTCATCACAAATCATTTAATTTTACGATTAATCTACACTACACTTGTTTGGTGTTGGAAGCATGCCTAACAAGCCTAAAATACTAGAATGGTTGATCTCCACCATCCAATCATGGTCAACCTACTCATCATATGTGTATATATTAAACAAAAATACATGATATTGAAAATCTATCCATACACACATTTTAATATTTTTAGTTTTCAATTTTTCGATGGAATATACCTCATGTGATATCAGACTTAAAAAGTGAAGTAGTTGGCATACTCCAACACTGATCGCTCCACTTGAAGGAGGTCCATAAACACTTAGAACATTATGGGGGCCAATTAAATTGGTATGAAATTAATTTATATGGTGTCCTTTAAATCATTCTCAACTACTTTCTCAAGATACCCTTCTAGAACCACTGATTCCAACTACCGATGAATAGGGACTTCTAATATAAATATTTCACACATTACATTAACCACATCAGGAGTTCATAGGAACCCGAATATCCTCTCAATATTCTCCACCTATTCTTGATCTTCTTAGGTATTCTTGATTAATAAAATAATGGGGTAATATTTAGGAGAAACTCATAAGACTAAACTTTTTCTAGACCTGGTTTGGATTCTTGAGCCAACGAAGGACCAGAGCCCACTCCTTTATCTACAACTAGGATAGATAGAACCATTTACTTCACTAATATCTAAATATATTGTGGTGGTGTGGGTGTTACTCTCCATGGACTCTCCCAAGTCTATATAAGAGGTCATCAGGCAGGAATGGTCCTATAGTTGTCAAAACACCAAAGAGAGAAACAATAAATACATCAAATTATAAAGAATAATTTGACTAACATGATTAAATATGCACATGAACCATAATGAAATCAAAAAATATAGTGTCCCTTTTATTTAACACATGTTATTATATGATTTTATGAATAATCTTAGATCAAATAAAAACCATGTATCATAAAATCAAGTGTCTTCAAAATATTATATACATAATAAGAAATCATGAAATAAAAATAAAAACATCATTTATTTAATATTCATAATGAGATCCTAACAACATTTGATCAATTACATCCTCATAGGGTAACATGGGGAATACATGAATAAACAAATGATCTAAAAATACCTATAATGGAATAAACATCATAATAAAGCTAGAACATTGGTTAGAAGCCATGACATGATGAAATAAAAAGTCCTAGAAGATGAATAAAAGTATTGAAGAATGATATATAGGACACGATATCAAGTAATCATAAGATCATATGAATTTTCCCGCAATATAAAACATGACCTAAGAATGAGTCAAGTCTCATTTCAGATGGAGAACCACGAGTCAAGCCAAACCACTAGGACTGTTTCACACGACATCCCATGAGACAAAAAATTATCCAATTTATTAGAGAACAATCTGGGAACACCTATAAAAACTTGAGCATGAATATGTGTTCCACATAATGAATCCTAAATAAGGAATCAAACATAATCATAACGGTTACCCATTGAAATAATTGGGTATCATAATCATATCAAAAGGTGTATCAAAAGGGAATATCATAATGGTTTCAATTAAAGAATAGATTTAAATAATACATGGACTTTAATATGGGAAAATAGTAATATATAATGATATTTTATGTCACACTAAAGTGAAAACATTTAAAAAAGCATTTAAGCTACTTTAGAAATAGAACATTTTAGTGTCGTTTAAGGAAAATATTCAATATTCATTAAAAAATAAAAGGAATAATTTTTTGTATAAAACCAAAATGAAGAATCATAGTTTTTCAGGACAAAATGATTGATGTTATAAAAATAATGGCGTCTTAAAATAAATTATGTATGGTGGTTGATAATTTGTAACAAATTGAGATGTTCCCTTTAATCAGGTTTCCTTATCAAGAAGAATTGAGAAGAAAACCATTTTAAAACATATATTTCACCCTAAATGATGTTTCAACTAGTATAGATACACAATTTCAGAACATATAAACATAATGTTGAAAATGTATATACAAATAAAGAAGAATTACATTGGAGTAGAGTGTAACTCCTGGTTCCAGTTGCCGCCCGAAGGTGCCCCATGCCTGTTTGGTCACAAGGCTTCAAGAAAATTTCTCCGTATGTCAGAGGTTGTCAAATAGTAGTGAGGACCTAGGGTATGATAGTGGAGAAACTATGACCTAATTGGAATAGTAACACAACAGAAACAAACTTATAACATTAGAGGAAGTAGTATTGCCATGCAATAAATAAACAGCGGAAGACAGAAAGTAAATAAATAATTGCAACATGTATATATGTAAATAATGAGGCATGTAGCCAGCATCTAGGAAAGAATACAAACAAGTCACAATGATGGAATACAGTACTAAAACCATGTACAAATAAATAAAGTAAAATCTAACAGCATGCCAAGCCTCAGCTTGGTCCAATTCTCCCCAACACCACAATAGTCAAGTTCCTAATGTAAAAAAGCACTTTCCATTATCTATACCTTCAACAATATAATCAGTTTGGGCCAAAAAGCATGACCCAAACAAGGTGTGAGATGAAAACCTATTGGTAACCACCCAAAGATTTGTACATAACTCTCTGTGAATATATATAACAGTAAAATATGAAAAATGAAGTAATAAATAAGGATGTACTCAAAAGCAAATCGTCCTAAAGTTTCAACTACATTAATATAAATTTATTAATTATTAAACCAATCATTCAAAAGTAACCCTCTAGGAATTTTCTCACAACCTAACCCCATAGGTTCAACTTATCATTTAACAATAAATATATAATGACCCCTTGGGATAGCTCACATAGTATAACCCCTTTGGTCTTATGCAAACAAAGACTCTCTGAGGAATAACTCACCTTCAATTACCCCTATAGTCAATTAATGATAAACTAAAAACTCTCTGAGGAAGCACTCAACATCAATTACCCTTGTGGTCTCGTAACGATAACTATATACACTCTGAGGGAGAACTCAATGGAAATCACTCATATGGTCTCACAGGGTGAAAAGTACAATAGAAACTCTAGGGAAGCCCTCGACGTCAATTCCCCATATGGTATCACTACACCAGGTTCCCACAACCATGTGTAAATAAATCACGCACAAACTATATTCAAAAGCCAAAGTAAACCACAAATACTAATTGGATTAACATCTATAAAGAATAACCCAAACATTCAAGATAATATCAATCCATCCTAACAACACTAGGCATGGAAAACATAGTTGACTAACTAGAAATTCTTAACCCAATGACCAATATCAGGTAAAACATGGGAAACACATCCATAGTATGGTAAATAACCCTATTTACAATAAAAAATCCATACTCAATAAATCATGTCATGGAATACATTAAAAGGGTTAGATTGCCTAAACACACAATACCCTAATGTAGTGTATTGGGTTGTTTTTTCACATATAACTCAATGAAATTCTACATAAAGGAACAAACCACCAGCCTCGATTTCGTTTGATTGATATAGTTGAATCTAAACCTTTTTTAGATCTATAACATCATATATCTACAAAAATTTCTATAATATTCAACCAAGGATATATCAAGAAAGAGGAGGAATCAAGAGATGAGGCTCTAGAAGAAGGAATAACTCACTGAGGCGATTCCAACTCAACAGAAGAGTTTGATTCAGAGCAAGGATGGAGTTTTAGGTTCTTGATGAAGAATCAATGATCTTCAATCACCCCTGGATGAGACATTGACAAAAGAAGATGTATTTACATATGAGACGCAATCCCGTTCCAATATAACAACTAAAAATAAAAATACACATCGTGTTCTCCAAAGATAAATGGCACGTATAAGACTTTAACAGGACCACCTTAAGATACCCCTACCATGTTGTAACACGGCCCTATTTATGGCTGTGACATATACAAACATAGCCTGGACTCAGTGCCAGAGTACACAACATGTATAAGGAAGTATGCTGCATGTACTGCTAAAATTTTCCTTCCTCCCTTTTCCACGAAAGCAACATGAAAACGGGATCCATACCTGAATAGGTGATTCATGTTCTTAAAAACTTATCCATTAAAGAAATTAATCCAAAAATTTCCCTCTAAAGGTGTTGATTAAGATAAATCCTCGAAAAACTCTGGCCACTACGATCATAAATTGAACTCTCTCTCTCAGGTATTGTCCTATACTCTCCCATGCTGCCATAGCACCCGTACTAGGGGAACATACCATCCAAAAAGAACATTCACGCTATGATAAAAATTCTCAATATGATGCTCCTTAATTTATGTGCCCACCTCCAACTCACCCTCATTGGGTTGAAAAACCCGAGACTTCTCTAAGAAGTAACGCCGTAGTTGGTAAATGTGGAAGATGTCATTCATAGCCTGGTACCTCTGAGGTAACTCCAACTGATAGTCAACTGGCCTGAATCTCTCCAAAACCTCAAAAGTCTCGACGTATATCAGCGAAAGCTTACCCTATCTCTTAATCCTCCTATTCTACAACCTCGATGATACATGTAGAATAACCCAATATCTGACCTTGAACTCCAGATGTCATCTCTGTCGATCAACATAGGAATTATTTCGTGACAATGTAGTAGCCATCATCTTCTGATTCAACTATATCTATTTTGTGGTCTCTTGGACAAGATGAGGTCTCTATATAGCTACCTCCCCTACCTCCAGCCAACTTAGAGGTGATTAACATGGCTTACCATACAAAGCCTTATAAGGTGCCATCTGAATAGATTCTTGAAAACTATTATTGTAGAAAAACTCAACTAGAGGTATGTGATTCTCCCAAGAACCTTGATAATCTATGTCGCACACTCGAAGCATGTCCTCTAGCACCTGAATCTTGCACTCATAAATTCCATCTATCTGGGGATGGTAAGTTGTACATAGAAGTACCTGTGTACCCAAGGCCCACTATAGTCCTTTCCAGACCCGAAATGTAAAATGAGTGTCCCTATCAGAAATGATGGAGTTCAAAACCCCATGTAAACGTACAATCTACCGAATGTACAACCTTCCAGGATCATCAAAATTGAAGGTCTCATTGATCAGAAAGATATGTTAAACTTTCATGAGTTATTCAACGACAACCCAAACTGCGTCATTCCATCGAGGTGTCTATATAAACCCTATCTCAAAGTCCATCGTGAAAAAATTTCACTTCCACTTAGGAACAGGTAAGTCCTCCAAAAGCTCTGTTTGTCATTGATTCTCCTCCTTCACCTATAAAAAGTGGAAAACCCCATAAAAATCATCAACAACTATCTTCATGCCTGGCCACCAATACAGACGGTGTATATCTCTATACATCTTAGTGACATCGGGATGAACTGCCCAAAATAATGAATAGAAATCCCGCATCAACTCCTTAGGTATGTCTTCTGAAACCCATACGCATCCATGGAAGCACAAGATCTCATCCTCTCCCATGGTCTATCCATGAATAATATCCTCTCCTGAAACACTCTCATGTTGGACAAGGCCTTCATCATTTGATAGCCACCTCATTTTCACTCACTGAGGCCGAG
The DNA here is from genome assembly GCA_963277665.1 of Viscum album. Classification (NCBI taxonomy): domain Eukaryota; kingdom Viridiplantae; phylum Streptophyta; class Magnoliopsida; order Santalales; family Viscaceae; genus Viscum; species Viscum album. Next base: position 100,271,040 of record OY728153.1, on the reverse strand, counting down.
TATAGGTAACAACTATAGAAGAAATAAAAATATATCCATGTCTCTCATGCACCTCAAAATGAATCTCAGATAACAGATCCATAAGCTACCACTCACATCTGGACTCAAGAACTACATGTATCTTAGTATTCTTGCTCAACACATCAGCCACTGTGTTGCCTTTCCATGGTATGTATGTATGCTCAAAATCAATGGACTGAAGGTATTCAACCCACCATTGTTATACCAAATTTAGATCGCACTGAGTGAAGATATACTTAAGTCTTTTGTGGTTAGTGTATACCCCAAAATGATCTCCCAGAAGGTAACGTCTCCAATAGTGTAAAACATGAACAACTGTAGGCATCTCGAGATCGTGCATCAGGTAATTCCTCTCATGTTGCCTCAATTGACAACAATCGTACATAATGACTCTTTCCCACTACATAATCTCTACTCACTAACCGATAAATTATGCATCATAGTAAATAGTATAACTCTTTCCAGGCTATTGCAAGTATCGGGGCTGAATTTAACATTTCTTTTTTGCTTCTGGAAGGATGAATCATAAAAATCTAACCATAGGTACTTCACACCCTTCTTAGTCAAGACCGTCAGTGGCACCGCTATGCGTGGAAAGTCATGTATAAAATGTTCGAAGAAACCAACCAGCCCTAGAAAACATCGTAACTCAAATATTTTTTTTCACTGCTCTAAGGAATCTATTTCCTTTACATTCTTTGGGACTATTGATACTCCTGTCTCCGAGATAACATGACCCAACAAGTGAATATGGTCCATCCGAAAGTTTCATTTTGAGAGATTAACATATACATGAGTCTATCTCAATGTACTCAATATGATCTCAAGATGAGTATCATGGTCATGTCGAGTGTGAGTGTACACCCTGATATCGTCTACAAAAACCACCATGAAGGAATCCAAGTATGGATGGAACACTCAGTTAATTAGTTCCATAAAAACTTTAGGAACTTTTATGAGACTGAAAGGCATAACCACATAATCATGTAGAACATACCTCCCCCGAAAGGCTAGAAGATATATATTAGATGGTCTAATGCACAACTGATGACAACCGGATCAGATTTCAATCTTCAAGAAAACCCGGTCTCTTTGAAGCCGGTCAAATAGATCATCAATTCTCGACAATGGATATCAGTTCTTGACTATCTACTAGTTTAGATTTAGAAAATCAACACAATTTCAGAGGATACTGTCCACATTCTTCGTAAATAGGATAGGGGAATCCCAAAGATAATTAACGGGTTAGATGAAAACCTTTTTCTATAACTCCTCTAACTACTTCTTGAGCTCCTGTAACTTTGGTGTAGACATCCTATAAAGAGTAATGGACACTGGTACCGCTCTTAGAACAAGATCAATAGAAAAGTCTACATCTTCATCAAGAAAAACACCTATAAATTCCTCTAGAAAGGCATCCCTAAAAAATACACCACTAGAGGTAAGTTCATCTATGACGTTCCCTGGTCATCCAGATACTAACTAGAAATCTGGGTTGTCAATCCTTCCAACCCATGATGCTTGGGTAATGCTATGCTTTCATGGACATCCCATTCACCCTTAGGTAGAAAAATACACCCTCTGGTGATGTGAAACTCATACTACAATGATATCACTCAACAAAATCTGAGTAGGGAACCAACCATTCTATTATGAGAATTCCATCATAGCCTATAATCTCTAAGACATAGAAGTACCCTAATAAGTGACACCCGCCGACCTCAAGAGGGAACTCCATCCACTAACATACAGTTGTCGTTATTCTCCCCCATAGAGTGTCTAACATAAAGTAATCAGCTGAATTATTGATACAAAGCCCAAGGATCTCCACAACAGTAATAGATATTAAACTATTGGAAGCCATTGTATCAAAAAGTGAAGAAGCTAAAACATAGGTGAAAAAAATTAAACCTCAAACTGTAGAGGTTTCGGGATCCTGCTCCTGCTGGGCCTGCTCCACTACAAATTTCTAACATGTACTACGGCCCTAAAACCCTGATTGACCACACTAAGCTGATCCACCCTTTTTCTGCTGAAATCCTAGAGATTAGATTCCACGGCCATAACCTCCAGCACATCCTAAACGACCGTCTAAACTCCAGTTCGAAGACAGATGAGAAACTGGTTTTCCTACTCCTGAATGAGGAGTCATAGAAGAACCTATTTCACTAGCTTCTGGAGAGAAAAACTGATAGAAACACTTCACATGACCCATCTTTCCACACGTTCAGTACTCAACTGGGTCTCTCGGGCCATGTGGACTCGTTTTCCTACCCTTCCCACACTGGTAGCATAACACATAGACACTTGAAGGTGCATCCCTCCTACTATAATTTCCACATGTAGACTACCTTCGACACTTCCTACTATCATTCATAGAAGCACTAACTCTGGATGATGGACCACCATTTCCCTTAGCTTTATAATCCCTTAGGCTATACTCTGTGATCAGCGCTTGATTGACTATGGAAAATATGGCTATCAACCTAATGATTTTCACCTGAGATTGGATGTCATTCCCAAGACCATCCTCAAGATTCTTTTCTAGGAACAAACTATCACCCCCTGTAATGGGAGTGAAACTATTAAACTCTTTGATGTGATAAGAATACTCGATGACTGAATGTGTCCCATGTTCCAGACTCATGAACTCTTGGGATCGATTGGCCCTCAATGTCTCCGGGTAGAATTAATCATAGAAGACATGCTGGAACTCATCCCAAGCCATAACCTTCTAGAATCCCACCTATGATATAACATCCCGCCATATTTTGGTGGAATCTTGAAGCATGTACGTACTGAGATTCACCCTCCTCTCTGGAGACATCTCTAGATGCTCGAAGATAGACAACATGGCTTCTAACCATGACTCTGCAGCTTGAGTCCATCTATCCCCTGAGAAAGTGGGAGGATATTGGTGCTAATAAACCCAAGTCAACTCTTCCATAGAAGGGGAAGAGTTCAGTAATCCTTGGAAGGTATACATAAACCTCATGAATCCTTCATAGAATAGTACATTAGAAACTATATCTGGAATGACGGCTGGTGCCAAGGTAGGCACGATGGGAGGATCTGATGGTAGTCCATGATCTACCATTTCCAATGTCTGGTCGTTGCCCTATAACTGGCTTAAAAATGGAGGACGTCTCAGTGTAACAACTCTACACAGTCATGTAGAAACCTTTCCTCTAGATTATCATGGACTGAAACATATAATTTAAAGAGAGGAAGAGGAGAAATAAAACATTCAAAAATTAAAAAACATGGCTACACGACGTGTATAACCACTACATGGCGTGTTGCCTTAAGCCCTTATATGGTTTTGTACTTCTACCATCCTTGGTTGTATAACACCCCATAAAAACGACATGTTCTCCATGAAACATGATGTGTACTTGGATCCTTTTTCCCAACTTGAGTTCCTCTACAAGACTATACACAAGACTCCTACATGGGTAATTCTACACAGCATGTCTTCCCTGGACACACGTGTATCCCTTAAGTCATAACCATATGTGTCATTATTCACACGGCCAGCAGCATGACCGAATCTACATGGTGTGTATGAATAGAACACAATGTGTACAACCTCAGATTCATCAATCTATGTCGTTGGTGACATGGATAGGTACACAGTTCTTATAACACAACGTGTACTCCAAGTATACGATGTGTGTCACCAAACATTTTCTAACATGGTGTCTATTCCCACACAACCAGTAAAATTTTTTAGGACTGCACAACATGCATATATAGTTCCCCATGGGTTCTTTAGAAAAATGTTCCTTCCCAAATAAAAGGACAAATGGTGTTTATTCATGAACACACACTATTTGTTCAAGGTTTTTTTGGATAGTAAGCCTCATAAACAACCCCATAACCCCATAAAAACACTGAAATGAACATTTAAGTGAAAAATTACTATTTATTTGGGACTATACGTCCTACAAATCTAATATAGTCATCATATCCATGTCACATAACAAGTATACTAGTGAAAAAGAACACATGATCCACCAAATTCCAATCCATGAGGGCCCATAACACCTTAGGGACAAAATTTTGGCTTTCATTCAAAAAACACCTTAGACCATAATAAATAACCTATCAAATACCAAGTATTATATGATGTAATCTATCACAACAACATGCATATCTAACACAACATTTATCACAACAACATGCAATCGATAATGCACCCTAAATGGCATGCCAAAAATGCATGACATGTGATCTCTGGAAAGTACCTGTATGATGAATGAAATGGAATAACCACATCTCATTAGCTTGAAATAGATATAAAACCTCAATAATATCAACAATAATAGCACGAAACATGTGAATCACCTAACAGTGAAATGAAATAAACTATAATATTAATAAAATAAGAAAAAATTTCAATATTCAAGGCATATTAGATTTTCCCTATACACGGGTTAGCTACTCCTGAGAAAAAATTATTACCAACTACCCATTCATTCTTATCCTTGTCTATTGGATCCAAATAGTATGTCAAAGAAGAAAATAATTCCTCTAATACCACATTGTAATGTATTGGTTCTGGGTGCCGCCCAAAAGAGCCTGGTACCCAGTTTCCCACATGGCATCAAGAACATTTTCTCGAATGCCAGAGGCATATGACTAACAGTGAGGGACTTCATTGTGATAGTAGAGAATTTATGCCCTCATTGGTAGAGTAACACATCAGAAAAAATGTGTAATAGTAGCGGAAGTAGCAATTCCATGAAGTAAGTAAATAACATAATACTGAAAGTAAATAAATAACTGGATCATATATTTGAAAATAATGATGCATGCCACTATAATATAAGAAAGCATCCAAACAAGTCACATTGTTGGAATTCAATGCTAAAGAAAGTTCAAAAAAAGTAAACTCCAATAGAATAACAAGCCTCGGCATGGTACCATGCTTCCCAACTCAATAAAATTCATGTAACATATATAGAAAGGTGCTTGGCCTTTTCTATGCCTGCAATAATATAATTTGTTTGGGCCCAAAAGCATGCCCCAAACTGGGTGTGAGATGAATCCCAGAAGCCAACGATAATAATATCTTTTCCTAACTATCAATGAATATATATAAAAGTAAAATATGTAAAATTAAGTAATAAACAAGGAAGTACTCAAAAGTAAACAGTCCTACAGTTTCTAATACATTCATTTGAATTTATTAAATTTTCAACCAATCATAAAAAAGCAACCCTCTCAGAAAGTTCTCAAAACATAACCCCTCTAGTTCAACATATCATTTAACAATAAATATATAATGACCCCCTAGGATTGCTTAAACAGTTAAACCCATTTGGCATCATGAAAAAAAGACACTTTCCGGAATCACTCACCATCTCCCCCTGTAGTATTTTAATGATAAACTACAACCCCTCTGAGGAAGCACTCAATGTTAATCCCCCCTATGGTCTCCTAACAATAACTATAGATACTCTGAGGGAGAACTCAACATCAACACCCATATGGCCTCATAGTGTGAAAAGTAAAATAGACACTCTTGGGAAGCCCTTAATGTCAATTCCCTCTATGGTCTCACTACACCAGGTTCCCACATCCCTATATGAAGAAATTGTGAAAAAAAATATTCTAAAGCCAAAGTAAATCACAAAAACGTCTTGTCTAAACAGTTACAAAGCTTAACACCAGCATGCACGATAATATCAATCCATACTAACGACACTAGGCTTGAAACAAAGAGTAGACTAATAGAAAATTCTAGACCCAACAACCAATATCAGATCAAACATGGTAAAACACATCTATATAAAGGTAAATAACCATATTTACAATAAAAAATCTATACTAAAAAATAAGGCATGGAAGGCATTAACATGGTTAAATTCCTTAAACACGTAAAACACTAAACTAGGGTACTGGGCACTATTTTACATATATAACTCAAAGACTATCTACAGAAATGAATAAGCCACCTACCTCAATGTTGCAAAATCAATATAGTTTAATCTCATCATTTCATTCAACGTTGAACATTGTAGAACAAAACAAATGTCTAAAACAGTCAACCAAGGATATCTCATGAAAGAGAAGGTATCAAGATATTAGGCTCTAGAAGAAGGAAGAAATCACTGATGAAATTCCAATGTAAATGATGGGGTTTTATTCAATGCACAGATGGTGGTTCGAGGGATCAAATAAAAAGCAATGATCTTCCGTCCCTCCTAGATGAGATGGAACCAAAAAAATATATTTCTGTAAATGTGACGTTACCCCAGACTGATATAAAAATTAAAAAAAAATACACGTCAACTTCCATGAGGATACATGGAGTGTATAAGCCATTACCGTGCTCTACTTAAGCAACCCCTACCATGTCATCACATGGTTGGGTATGTGGGGGTGACATGACCAAACACGGGCTGGACTCGGTGCCAGAGTACAATGTGTGTACAAGGAAGTACACGACATGTAATCCAAAAATTTTCCTTCTTCTTTTTTTCCACAAAAGAAACTTGAAAAAGAGATCCCAACCTGAAAAGTAGATCCAGGATCTTACACACACAGAGAGAAAAAAAAAACATAACCCAAATAAATAAATTAATGTTCAGAAAGAATCCCTTACCTTATGTAAGAATGTGTTCTACAATTGAACACAATTTCATGGATAATAAAATTAAATCCATCATTTAATTATTCTAGAACCATTTAAACATATATTTCATTTATTATAATTTTTTAATGTTTATTTAGGGAATTTATGGGGAGTTATAAGATTAAATTTCATCATTCAGAAGGGTTCATTTCATTGGATTCCATGATCAGTTCAGTTGTTTACGTGAATGAAAGATCCTGTAGAATGTGGATAGTTTTCTCGAATTAAAATTATATGTTATTTATGAAAATACAGAAGAGAAAAATGTTATATAATTCATTTATTAATTTCAATGTGGATAAATAATTACATATAACATTACTGATAATCATTTTAATTAATTTACCAATTTCTCGATCATCCCAAATTAGTTTTGTTATATTGTTTAATATTATGTAGATATATAGGTTACATAACATTTAAATGATATAATAAATATATTACAATCTTTTTTAAGCATATAAATTTTTTTATGACCATACATAATGGAAATAATAGAAATTGAAAACTCCTCATCATTGAATATGATAACTTAACACATCAGGGATATTGTTTTCATTTTTAGAAGAAAAAGTGGTGGGTAAATAAATGATGATGGATTATTCCAAAAAACTAATAACATTAAAATATATGTGATATAATGGATTTAACATGCCATATTGATATGTGCAGGTGAGTATAGAATAAGAAAAGAATATAAATGTGAAATAAATTAAAACAAAAGGGAAAAAAGGATTTTACCTCTTTAATTATTCTCCTTGAGAACCACATTGAGACACTTGAGCTTTGTCTTATATTGAGAATAAAGGACCCTAGACCTTGGGTGGAGACTTGGGAATATTATTGGGAAACAATTAGACTACCAACAAGGGTTAAGAGTTATGAGGATAACAGGTGGTGAGGGGTGATATTTATAGTGGAGAAGAGAGGTGTTTTATGATCAATTTAATAATTAGTACATTATATAGGCCCAAGATAAGGTGTAGTGATGATTAAATGACTAAATACCATAAAATATAATTATTTTTTCTATTTTATGGTTCTTACATCAACATTTAATTAAGGAATAATTAATTTAACTTATAATTTATATAAACTGTAAATTATTATATGCCACTATTCACCAAAAGTTCATGTATTTTAGAAAAAAGAAAAAAACATCACCATAACAATTTTATAACATTTAGAATTAAAAAAAAAACTCAAATTTAAAAAAATATTTTTTTTAAATATGATAAATTCAATTTTTAATTAGGATCATCCTTTATTCAAAAAATATCTTTATTAAAATTATAAATTATTTTATAACACTTGTAAAAACTTAATTTAGGTATCAAAAAATTATCTTATAATCCTAAGAAACACAAATATTAATTTTTGAATATATTTTATGAAAATAAATTATCTTTTAACTCATTATTTTTATTATAAAACTATAATTAAATACTTATAACTCACAAAAATACGAGGACATAATTTATCATTCTAAAACTTTTATTTACTTATTCTAAGATATAGATATATAATATTTTTACATAAAAAATACCTAATTATTGTTTATAATTTCATAGGTGATGTTACTACTCTATTTTATGGTTTACTATTATGAATGAAAAAATTACGATTCTGAAGTTCAAGTTACTATTCCATTGGTTTAGGTTTCTTAATTTATAAAAATTCCTCTTATTTCATTAATTATTCATTTAAATTTTTATTATTGTGTTCCAAAAGTGTTTTGATTTTATTTATACTATATAACATAATTATAATAAATTAATATTCATTGATATAATTTCTGGTCAATAGAATTTTCCCCCTTATGAAATTTCACCCTTGAAATTTTGATTTATGTAATATGGGGAAAACATGTGAGGGTACTTATCCATTATCACTCCCTCCAGTTCCCTTGTTTCCACTTCATAATTATGGTTCCACAATAATACATTGACCAGGTTAGTGGACTTTTTGTGTATAAATTTATCTCTATGATTCATAATCATCACTATATGCGACTCATAAGACAGGTCATTCTCCAATTATACCACCTATGAATTTAGTACATGTGAGGGATCCAGTATGTACATCCTCAAAAGAGATACATGGAATACATCACGTATGTGAGATATGGTTGGTGGAAGTGATAGTCTATATGCCACAACATCAACATGATCAAGAATATATAAGAGGCTGATGTACATGGAACATATCTTTCCATTCTTCGCAAATCACATGATCCTCTTCAATTGGGATATGAATAGGAATAAAATTTCTCCAACCATAATCTCGAGGTATCATGGATGATTGTATGCATAAATATTCAATCTAATTTGGGATTCATGGAAATGGGGTTGAATGGTATAAATTTTTTAAACCATTTCTTCGATCACTTCTGGTCCTACGAGCTTACATTCACTAAAAGAATCACATAATTCTTGTGTTATTTATCTTTTACCATAATTTTCTTCCTATGGAGACAATTGGATGATTGAGTGGAAACTATTATTATAAAAAAACTCAACCAGAATTTGATGTTGGTCCCATCCTTCTTCGAAGTCCATAGAAAATTCTCTCAACATGACTTCTAATTTCTGAGCAGTCTATTCAGATTAACCATAAGTTTGAGGGTGCTAGGCCATAATAAATCTCATCTTAGTGTTTAGTTCATATTGGATACTTTTAATGAACATAGTGGTCAATATCAGATCTCAATTGGATACAGTCGATAACTATAGACTCCATAGCCTCACCACTTCTTTGATGTATATCCATGCAAGTTCGTCCCATGAGAAGTCCTCTCGAACTGTGATAAAGTGAATTGTCTTCGTATGGCGGTCCACAATACCCAATATAGAATTATTACCTATGGATATTTTTGGAAGTCCAGTGACAATGTATATGGTAATGTTCTCCCACTTCATTAACGGTATGGAAAATAGTTGAATCAACCCATTATAATTTTCTTCTCAGTCTTCACTTGTAGGCATATTAAGAACTTTCAGGTATGTTGAGAGATCTCATTCATCATATTGTCCCACCAATAGTTGTCTTGGTGATCTTGATACCTCTTTATTATCCCTCAGTGAATAGAGATGTTTGAGCTATGTGTGTCACTTAGAACCTCATTCTTTTCCTATGGATTTGATGGTACACATAGTCATGACCCAAATCTCACATATCATTCATCATTTATTTTAAACTCATTGGATTTCCCCTTTCTGATAGGTTCCACCTTGTTCCAAATTTCTATATCATTTATTTGAGTATCCTTAATTTTATCTATAAGGGATGGTTGAAAAGTAGTTTTAGGAAGGATTGATGACGTTCCTTCCTTAATGATTCCAATAACTAGACATTGAATGTGTAATAATATTGGATCCTTGTTAATTCTCATCATTGATAAAGATACATGATCGTTTTTACATATATAATCTTCACCACATTTTTTGTTCGCAGAAGGTAGTGGATTGAGCAGTCGTAATCCTTAATGAGCTCTAACCATCATCACTTGTTCATATTAATCACTTTATGTGTTAATATATATTTGAAGATCTTATAATCATTGTAAAACTCACACTTCTCCCCGGAAAGATATTTTCACTACATTTTCATCATAAATATCACATCTTCCAACTCAAAATGATTCATCGAATAGTTTTTCTCATGATTTATTAAATACATTAATGTCTAAGTATTCACTTTATCATATTTCATTAGTACACAACCTAAGAAATTATTTTTAGAATAATTGTACATCACAAAGAGTTCCCCAATTTTCAAATGTTTGAGTACTAGTGTGGTGATAATTCTTCAACTTATTGAACAAGCCTTCAAATTAAATAGTCTAGACAAACTTCACTCCCTTCCTGAATAAAAATGGTTATTGGGTTTGAAAATCATGAGAAATTCATCGCAAGTCACAAATAGTACCCAAATAGACTTAGGATGTTATGAATCATTGTTACATATGTTCTTTTTGGAAACTCTTATATTGAATTTTTCATTGATAGTTCCACACAAATTCCTTTTCATGTGATAAAATACCCCTAGAATGGAAATATCTCTATCTAGAACACACATTTATTATACATTGTATACAATTTTTCCTTTGAAAAATTTATCAACATAGTATTAAAATTCTCCTAGTGTTGATCCATTATCCTATAGTATATCATAATCTCATAAAAAAGACCACCACATATTTATTTAAGGTATTCTATAAAGATTTTATTCATTAAATCCATGAAAATTTCTAGAGCATTATAGAGTTTGAAAGGCATTACTATGAACTCATAGAGCCCATATCTCATTCGAATGGATGTCTTATGAATATTTTACATCCTCACCATTAATTAGTGATATATTATCAAAGGATACATGTTATATAAATACACATCCCCATGTAATTTAATGAACAAGTAGTCTATCCATGGATGGTGATAATTGATTTTATCGTTATTTCGTTGAACCTGCAAAAATCAGTTCATAGGCATATTGATCCATCATTCTTCCTGATAAGGAGGATTGGTTCACCCCATAGTGAGGCAATCAGGTGTATAAAATCCTGGTCCAGATGATCAAATAATTTTTTATTTAGTTCTTTCATCCCAATGGATTCCATTAAATAGGGTGTCTTTGATATAGGTAGTGATCTTGGTATAAGTCCAATTGAGAACACAACTTATTGGTTTGGTGGAAGACTAGGAAACTATTTGGTGAACACATTATGGTGGTCCCTCACATCAGGAATGTATTTGGGTATTATAATATCCTTTATGTCTATCATTTGAACAATATATTATTTCTCAAAAGGAAAGAATATCCATATTTTTGACAATTATTCTAATAGATATTCATCCTTCTCCTTAAAATTATATATAATTTGAGGATGCTTTAGTATATGAAGATTGATATACCTTTCTAAACAATTGATGTTATCTTTCGATAACGATATCCAATCCATGCCCAATATAGTATCAATCTATAATAAAATAAGTATGATAAGATTTTTTGGGTGGTTCAGTCAACAAAAATTAATCGGGGAGGAGTTATAAACTTTGGATACAATAATTTCCCTATTTTCTGTTCTCCTACACAACCCAACCACCACATTTTAATGGTGTGTTTGAGTAGTTCTACAAAACATTATAAATATGAAAAAAATACATAGGACCAAAATCAAATAGTATGTTCACTATTTTTGATTGAATAATTAGTATACCATTGACCACATCATTTTATGGATCCACCTCAATTGTAGAGATATCATATTCCCTACCTTTCTTCCTTGTAGGTTGTCATTGTTGATTTCCTCCCAAAACCCTTTTCTTATGGAAATTGTTTTTATAACCCCCATGTTACTTTTAGTTGAAACACATCAATATAGGTTGATTTTTTTTTATCTAAACCTTCCATTATTTTTCCACATTAGTGGTATTCTTCATATCCATTCATTATTTATTATCCATATTCCCCACTCTTCAACATTTGAGGCATTTCCTGGCTCCCTTTAGATAGTTCCCATGATTCTTCTTCGCGAAATTTTAACATGGGTTTATTGGTTTTTCTTTCTATCATGGGATTAATCTATTGATCAACCTAGATTAATCTCTATTTTCACTTTTTACCTCTAGGACCACAGGACCAATGAGATTATTTTATATCCATTTCATCCATAAGGAAACAACCTACAATCCATTTATATCTTTCAAAGTATAAAATCACCAATGATTTTTGTAGACTTAGCCTTAGTATGCTAAATAAGAGATCCACCTTACATTCAGTGTTCATTAAAAATCTAGAGGCATATCTTGTAAGACTTTTGAATTTTTCTATGAATTCCCTAATAGCATTACCTTCCTTTTTCATTATTCTGTTGAGATCTCCTTCTATCATTAGATTAAGTGTTTAGGGAAAATAATTATTGAAAAATATTTTATTAAATTCTATATAATCCATGGAATAAATTTTCCCTTTAGACCTCAAGTTCATGATTAGTTTCCACCTCTGATCAACTTCCCAATCAAAACTATATAATACCTACACAACTTTATATTCTTTTGAGTAGTAGGGGTCAAAGAATATCTTCTAGAAGGAGTTAACAATTATTTCATGAAGTGGGGATTCAAAGATCAATCAAACAAGGGGGTCTATGTTTCATGAAGTATTTGAATACAACATTCTCTTTCATAGGAGAAGGGAGGAGTTACACATGTTTCAAGTTATTATTCGTAATGTGATCTAGTAAATCAAGTACTACAGTGCCATTTTGAGCACCCATTCCCATTATATTTCTCATATCATTAGGGAAATCATCACATTACCTATCACATTGTTTGTTTGAACAAGTTATTTTATTTCCAAATATTAACTATGAAATGAACTAACAATTAAGGGTATTAAATAATTAGTTAATAATCATATAAAATGAAAATATTTATCAATGAAGTATTAACATGTAAATAAATTTTATATCCTAACTTGTGATACCCTAACATTCAATATAAGTTATCTATGGTGATATAATTCTATCTAGGATTCATACTAAAGTTCTATAGTAAAAATCTCAAAAAATAAGTAGGAAATTATCTGATAGAAACTATAAATGCCCTACCCTTTGACACATCGTTTTACATGATTTTATGAATAACTCTCCTTCAAAAACAAACCATGGATCATAATGTCTAGTGTCATTGGAAGATTATATATATAATAAGAAACATGAAACCAAAACAAAAACATCCTTTTATTTAATCTTCATAATTTGATCCTAACATTCTTTGACCCCTTACATCTTTATAGGATAACCCGAGGAATAAATGAACAAATGGACGAGCTAAATTACCCTGTAATGGAATAAACATTTGAATAAAGCATATCACATGGGTTAAAAGGAACAACATGTTGACCTAAAAAAGCATGGAACATGCATTAACATATGGAAGCACAACATATAGAATATGGGATCATGGAATCCAATAATCATAGGAATTTCGATGCAACATTAATGTAACACCCCAAGTTCCATGGTACGCTTCTCTTTGAATAATACAATAGTATGTGTTGTATGTAACTTCGAGTTCTAACACACACCACAACCAATCAAACTAGACGTTATGAATAGTAATACCATATTTTTGAAATTTTATACATTTTATCTTTCAAAATGGACTTAATTTTTGGAATTGGAATATCAAAATTTGCTTAGGCAGAATTTTTGGTATTTTTCTAAAAACATTCAATTTTTGATGAATAGTGAAAAAACGCTAAGTTGTAGTTTAAAACCAAATTTTTATTTAAATTATTATTTATTTTATTTAAATTTATTTTAGGTCAAAATAGATACATAATACCTATATAATTTCAATGTAATTCATTAAAGTTAGTTTATAATAATTTAAGATATGTAATTTTTTTGAACTTTTCATCGTCTTTTACCCTTCTCCTAGAAGAATTTGAAAAATCACATAAAACATAATTTTACCGCTTTTGTGAGTGGAATTTCGAAAATCCTAGATACACAGTTAATATTAAGGAGTAAAATCTGGTTCAATAAGATAAAAATAATTTTTGGTGAATAGTAAGTTTTTACTTTTATTTACCACGGTTAAAAGTAAATAGTGTAATTAAGGGTAAAAATGATATTATTATTACCCTAACACATGTCCTGATTCTATTAGATAAGTATAATTCGAACAAATAAAACCTTAGTAATAAAATATGAATCTATTTGCTCCACTTGGATTAGATTAGGACATTTATTATTATTTAATTCAAAGAATAGTTAAAAGAGATAAAATCAAAGTTTAATAAATAAAACATTTTTAATATAGGGTTATACATAAGATAAAATAAATTATAAATATTCATTATAAATATAAACATATTTCCTACATAATGGTATTTTATTTATATTTTTTAGACATTAAATAATTTAATTTATTTATGGCACAATGATGATGCAATAATTACATTATTAGTGAAATATTAAAATAATTGATATTATAAATACCAAAATAAATATAATTTTAAACTTTTAAGGAATTACACTAATTTTATAGGATAATATTAAATGTTTGGGATGACTAAATGAATTAGGTTTGAAGTAATAATTCTGTTATGAATTTAGAAAAAACAAAATACCAAATAGTGTCAAAATTGACATAAAAGAGTTTTTAGAACAAATATTACATTATTAATTGATATTGACTTCCTAAAAATCTAAGGATTGGAAAAGTGACTTATATAATGATAGGTGTATAATTAATGAACCACTTGGGGTTCTCTTGGAAGTTTATAATAAGTTTATTAACCATATAAAATAAAAATACAAAGAGACATGGTAAATATGAACATAATTAACTAAGAGTTAAAACTAAATTATAAGGTTAATATAGTGACCCAACCCTGTCTAAAACATATTGGTTGGGTGGTTTTCGACCCATCCCAACCTTAACCTCTAAATAATACAATTTAGAGCCATTATAAACCGAATATTAATTTATTATAAAATAATATTTTATGTTTTTCCTAAGGTACCTCTCACCGCTCTTATAAAAGGGCACTCCCCCTTATCGAAAATTCATACCTTCTAAGCCTTTTGGTTTCAGAAAACCCCTGACCAAATATCCTCTAAAATTCCCTCAATTAAGCCTATAGGTCTTCCTTCAGTCAGAAAGCCAACTTAAGGAGCCATTTCGATCAAATCAAAAGGAAGAACCCGAAGAAGAGGTAAAAATAACACCACCTTTTCAGGTTCCTTTCTTCTTCCGGATCTCCTTTCTCTGTTATTTCCATTCTAAAGTTATAAATCCAGTATCTTCTATATACTTTGATGTTATTATAAATATTTCAAAACCATATTCAATATTCTATCCATCCTTTTAATGACATGTTACCATACGTGCATATGTACAGCTTACTGTCTGCACGTCGTGGTGTAATTGTTATTCAAAACATTATTATTAGGATGGGTATGATAATGATGTGTAATTGAAGAAAATAATAAATATAACCTTATAATGATTCTGTATATATGATATACCATCCAATTATATATGATTTTAATATAAAAATAATGATATTTTTTCTCATGCGGGCGTACGGACTACCGTCTCCACGAACGCGATGAAATTCATTCCCCATTGTATCCATTCAAGAATAATTCTCATTTGATGATTAAAAGTTATGTTTAAGTACTTGATATAATTATGGATAAGAATAAGATACAAAATATCCATAACAAAAATGGCTTATGTAATAAAGCATATAAAGGAAAACGAATCAGTTAACACCCAAAACAACGATAATAATAAGATAATATTAACAAAGAAATGTTAAAAGATCATATATTATATCATATTAATGTATAGGATTATTGTATAATTTAATAAAAAATATTTCACCATTATACAGGATGTTAACCTAACCTCTACCAAGGAAAAATACAAGGTAAGGGTTAATTTCACAATCTCTTTATTATCCAAGGTTGTTTTAACGTAAGTATCTACTAGGAAATCTTTATCGTCCACATCCATGTTTCTTAAAAATGTATTTCAAAAAATTCTTACTATTTTATAGAATATGGGTTAAAGTCATTTATACCCTTGTTTGAATTTTTATAGGATGTTTTTTAAATAATCTTTCTGTCATTTCCCAAACATGGTCCTTTTTAACCTTTTCGACAGAATTAAGGTAAAAATGTATTTTTTAACTTATATGGAGGATGCGGCTATTTTTTGCTGTTATTAAATAGTCGAAGCATCCGTTACAATCTTATAATAATATTTTCAAAGTAAATGGTTTATTTTATAATTATTTGACTTTTAAATGATTTCAAAAAATAGATATTTATCTCAATTAGTTTTGATTTCGTCTATGTCAATATCCTTTGATGGATTTTAAGCTTATCTGAAGATGATTTGTTATTATACAAAACATCCATTTGTATTGAAGGTTTTGTGATATTTTTTTACTATGAATGTGTTATTTTTATACCATTCATGGTTTATGGATAAATTATTGACATTTCGTATGCTAGTTTTAATACGAATGTTTATGTTAGGTTTAAACCTTTTCATATGAGGAATGCATTGGACTTAGTAAGTGATGGTGGAGCCTTCTATAGCTCTTCGATGCATCGGTATATCTCATGATACAAACAAGTGTCTTGGAACAATGCCTTGAAAAAAATCTTATTTTTAGTCTTGGTACAAGGCCTTAACTATGTGGTTTTGATAGTCTGGCATTATGCATTCCATCATTATGAAAGTGGTTATTGATATTTCATGTGATTATTAGACTATAAGAATATCAATGTGAATAAGTAAATGGAATTATTTGATTTTATTTCTGCCATATTATGCTAAATTTCAAGTTTACAAGGATTTTTTTTGTTATACATTTCCCTAAATGTCTATGATTATTTATTAATGTTTCTGTTATATTGTTATCATTACTGGGCATCTGAGACCACCCCTTTCTATGTTTTAGTTTTCCCAGGATATGTAGAATAATTTTATGAATGAATTTTAGGGATAGAATGAGGGGATATGAATGTGGTCTATGAAGACAAGATGTTGTAGTAGTTTTTCACTTTATGATGTAATGTAAACATTATGAATGTATATAGTGATTCCAAGGCTACTAAACTAATCGGTCTTTCGAGACATTATCTTTTGTGATCATGCCAATGTTATGTAATACTGAAACGACTCTGCGTAACTGGGGTCGGGGCGTTACTGTTGGTATCAGAGAAATTTTAGTACAAACCTTGGAAGATAGATTTAGATAAACTCGGATTAGAGCATATAGACCTAAGATGGACTTTGAGAATTAGTATAGAAGAACTTCCTAGAATTTTGGTATTGTAGAGATTTTGTGAGTTTTCCATGCACTACATCCCTGTATCAGTACGAGCAGGTAGAGGCGGCTCTCGCATTGATGTACCTAGGGGTAAAACCCGAAAACACCTTTTTTAGCTAGAATCGAATGAGAACTGGTGCACGACAACGGGCCTTGTTGCACACTCGGTTACGACACTCCCAGGGGATATTCTTAGGATAATTCTCATTTTCTTTAAAATACCATTATGAAAGGCTTATGAGTATATACTTCCTCAAAGAAAACATTTTTATTATTATGGATTATATCCATAAACTGTTTAATTTATGTTAAGTGTTTTTCATGTTTGGAATTATATATTTGGATTCATAAACTAATCTAGTTTATGCTATTGTTTAGAAATGGTGCCTAGTGGAAGGAATGTAAACTGTATGAATTCACACACTCCATGTAGGGATTTCCCTCCTACTCAAGATAATTATAGTGGAGCTGGTGATGCAACTGGCGATGACCAGCTGATCACCATAATTGGACAACTCACTCAGTTTATGAATAATTACCTTACTTGTATGGAGAACCCTGAACTGTAGCGTGGAAGATCAATGTTAGATCGCTTCATGAGGAAATAACCACCAACATTCAATGGGGGTACAAATCCACTAGTAGCTGGGAAATGGATATATTATTTAGAGAAAATATTCAAACCTTGGGGAGTAGCGAAAAGATAAAAGTTATCATGAATGTTTACCGCCTCACTAGAGATACTGATGAATGGTAGTAATTGATTCAAAAAACAAAGGAAGATGATTAAGTATCAAATATGGAATGGAGGTAGTTTAAAGATATTTTCATAGAAAAATAATTTCCTCATGACCTTTGAGCGGATATAGAAAGACCATTTCCGAGTCTGAGGTAAAATGAGGACGAGAATGTTTCAAAGAATGAGTCTAACCTTACATGGTTATAAAGGCATGCTACAGATTATATACATAACCCAAGAATTAAGATTGATCATTTCTTTGATGGGTTAAAAACATTTCTCCATTGAGCATTAGTCTCACAATACTTCTCGTTGTAGAAGATATTGTATCATGTGCTATCAAGATAGAAAAGGAATTCTCTATGTCTTACAACTTTAAATCAAAGAAAGTGATGAAGAGATATGCTGATCACTCCAGAAATGGGAATAATGGTAAGAAGGGAAATGTTGAATATCCATCATGTAGTAAATGTGGGAAGAAACACCCTAGTACCTTCTTGAATGGAATGTGAGTCTGTTACAAGTGTGGTGAAAAGGTCCACCAAGCTCGTGATTGCTAGGGGAAGAAAGAAGATACTGATGTTTAATGCTACAACTGTAGAGAGATTGGACATTATGAAAATTAATGTCCTATGCTTCTGGGGAAATTACCTCAGAAAAGGCCAAGGGATCAAGGACAAGATTATTCTATCACTACTATTGAGGTAGAAGCTCCGAAAAATGTGGTGGCAGGTAATTTAATTGTTTCCTCAAGTTTAGAAAATGATTTATTTGATTCAGGATCATCTCATTGTTTCATATCTTCCTAGTTTTCTAAGAAAATTAGATATTTACAATTAGATTTAACAAGGTAGTTGTCAATAAAAATTCCTAAGGGAAGTGTCATTGCAACAATGTATTGAGAATCAGTCCCCATTAGAGCACATAAATGTTCTTTATATGTTGATCTCATTGTCATACCCATGATTGAATTTGATATAATCCTCTATATGGATTGGATTTCACACCATTTTGGGATGATTTATTGTAAGAATAAGGAGGTTACAATTTTTGACGATGATGATAAAGTACACCTTATTTTTAGAGAAGAATCGTGACCACTTGATTCTTATCTAGATCCACCCCCAGTATGTCAACTAAATTTGGTTATCAAGGAGGAAGAGACTGAAATAACTGTGGGTGAGGAAAGGAATGTTCCAATAGAGGATGTACCTATTGTGAAAGAATCTATAGATGTGTTCCTAGATTATTTTGATGGACATCCTCTAGAATGAGAAATTGAGTTTTCCATTGATTTAATTCTAGGTTGAAGGCCTATATCGATGACCCCTTATAGAATGGCCACTATGGAATTAGTTGAAAAAAAGAAACAGCTAGAGGAATTGAGTAATAAAAGATTTATTCTCCCTAGTGTTTCTCCATGGGTAGCCCCTATCCTTTTGTTAAGAAGAAAGATGTATCTATGAGGTTATGTATCGACTACCGGGAAATCAATTCTATAAAAATAATGAAAAAGTATCCCCTACCACGCATTGATGATTTATTTGACCAACTGCATGGATCTAAATACTTTTCAACGATTGAACTTCGATCGGGATACCATCAGTTATGGAAGAAGAAAGAAGAAATTCCAATGACAGCATTCCGAACCATGTACATGCATTACAAGTTTACAGTAATTACTTTTGGATTGACTAATCCACCCTCTGTCTTTAGGGATCTAATGAACAGAGTTTTCAAGGAATATCTCGGTGATTTTAGTAGTGGTATTTATGGATGATATATTGGTATACTCTAAAATCTACAATGATCATGAATATCACATGCACATTATCCTGAAGACTCTTAGAAGACATGAATTATTTGGGAAGTTTAGAATGTGTGAATTCTGGCTTCAAGAGTTTTATTTTCATGGTCGTATTATCTCTAAGGATAGAATTTACATTGATCCTTTAATGACCAATTCAATCCAAGAATGTCCAGCACCGACGAATATAACTAAGGTTTGTAGTTTTATTAATTTAGCAGGTTATTATCCACATTTTGTCCAGAATTTTCCCCCATTGGCTAACCCATTAACGAAGATCACACGTAAAGGGGTTAAATTTGTCTCGAAAAATGTGTGTGAATAATTTTTTGAAGAATTTAAGAGAATATTAGTCAATGCTACTATATTGACTCTATCATCGGGGAATGATGGGTTCATTATTTATAGTGATGCATCGAAGAAAGGACTTGGTTGTGTTCTTAGGCAGAATGATATAGTTATTGTCTATGCATCACGACAACTAAAAATTCATGAGAAAATCTATCCTACTCATGATCTTGAGTTAGTTGCTCTAATATTTTCTTTGAATATAAGGAGACACTATCTCTATGGTGAAAAATGTGAGATATATACCGATCACAAGAGTTTGAAGTACATTTTCTCACAGAAAGAACTCAACATGAGGACAAGGCGATGGCTTGAACGACTCAAGGATTATGATTGCACGATACACTACCACCTAGGGACGGAAAATAAGGTCGTAGATGATTTGAGGAGATAGGATCATAGATTTTTGAATAAGAATATAGTTGAAAAGAATTCTATATAAATGGATCTAGTAAATATAGATATGTGAATATCCATGGAAGATGAAACATCAATGCCTTTTCAAATGGTTTCCAAACCATATTTACTAGAAATAATTAAGAGTTATCAGACCGATGACGAAGAGTTTCAAAAGAATATTAATGCTGTGAATGATGGGAGATTGAGTGACTTTGTGTATGAAGATGGAATTTTGAAATT
Organism: Viscum album; assembly: GCA_963277665.1. Classification (NCBI taxonomy): domain Eukaryota; kingdom Viridiplantae; phylum Streptophyta; class Magnoliopsida; order Santalales; family Viscaceae; genus Viscum; species Viscum album. Next base: position 100,249,986 of record OY728153.1, on the reverse strand, counting down.
TGGGAATAGACTTTGTGTTCCCGATATACCTGATCTAAAATGGGAATTGTTAGATGATGCACATAGTTCCAATTTCATTATACACCCTAGGAGCTCCAAAATGTATAGAAATTTGAAGGAATATTTTTGGATGGAAAAAATGAATAGGGAGATTGCTAATTTTGTGTCAAGATGTATGGTTTGTCAACAAGTGAAAGCCATAAGGCAATATCCAGAAGGAGTCACGCAACCTATTCCTATACCTGAGTGGAAATGGGATAATATTACGATGGACTTTATCATGGGACTACCAAAGACTCCTAGAAAGAACGATGCAATATGGGTCATTGTTGATCGTCTTACCAAGTCATCACATTTTATTTCTATAAGATAAGATCTACCACTTGATCGTCAAGAAAGACTATATATTAATGATGTTGTGAGACTTCATGGAGTACCCCTATCGATTGTTTCTGATCGTGATCCCCGTTTTACATCATGATTCTGGAAAAGTCTTCAGAAATACCTAGATACTGAACTTCGTTTGAGCACTGCCTACCACCCTCAAATAGATGGACAATCAGAATGAACTATTCAAACCTTAGAAGACATGTTGAGACCTTTTTCACTTGAATTTCAGGGTATGTGGTAACAATATTTACCTATGGTAGAGTTTTAATATAACAATAGCTTCCATTTGAGTATTCATATGGCACCATATGAAGCGTTATACGGAAAGAGATGTCGCACACCAACATGTTAGAATGATGTTGGTGAAAGAAAAATTGTAGGCCCAGAACTGGTGGAGGAAACGACGGAAAAGGTGAAGGTAATCCAAAACCACATTAAAGAAGCTCAAAGTAGGTAGAAGAGCTTTGCCGATAACCTAAGGAAGGATTTGGAATTTCCGGTAGGAGATCATGTTTTCTTGAAGGTATATCCATGGAAGGGAGTTATATGTTTCGGTAAGAAAGGTAAATTGAGTCCCAGGTACATAGTAACTTTTGAAATTCTAGAACAAATTGGGGTTGTAGCTTACCATTTGGTAATGCAGCCATGTCTCTTCAAAGTTCACGATGTGTTCCACATATCACTCTTGAGAAAATACATGCCTCATCCAACACATGTAGTCAACTATGAGGAAGTAAAACTGGAACCCGATCTGTCTTATTGTGAAGAGACCATCAGGATTCTTGATACCAGATAACAAGTGTTGAGAAATCGGACGACTCGTCTGGTAACAGTTCTGTGGAGAAACCATAAGATGGAAGAAGAAACATGGGAACCTGAGGAACATATGCTGAAGAACCACCCGAGACTTTTTATGTAGAAATATCCTTGAAATTTTGAGAAAAAAGTTATTTGAAGGAGGGGAGAATGTAACACCCCAAGCTTCCATTGTACGCTTCTCTTTGAATAATACAATTTTGTGTGTTCTATGCAACTTTGAGTTCTAACACACACCAAAACCAATCAAACTAGCCATTATGAAAAGTAATACCCAATTTTTGATATTTTATAAATTTTATCTTTCAAAATGGACTTTATTTTGGGATTTGAAATATCGAAATTAGCTTAAGGTTAATTTTTACTATTTTTTCTGAAAAGATTCAATTTTTGATAAATAGTGAAAAAATACAGAGTTATAGTTTATAACCAAATTTTCATTTAAACAATTATTTATATTATTTAAATTTATTTTAGTTAAAAATAGATACATAATTCCTATATAAGTTCAATTTAATTAAATGGAGTCAGTTTATAATAATTTTAGATATATAATTTTTTTTGAACTTTTCACCGTCTTTTACCCATCTCCTAGGAGAATTGGCAAATTCACATAAAACATAATATTACCACTTTTTTGAGTAGAATTTCAAAAATATGAGAGACAAAGTTCATATCAAGAAGTAAAATGTGGTTCAATAAGATAAAAATTATTGTTGGTGAATAGTAACTTATTACTTTTATTTACCATGATTAAAAGTAAATAGGGCAATTAAGGGTAAAAATGATATTATTACTATCCTAAAACATGTCCAAATTCTTTTTTATAAGTATAATTCAACCATAAAAACCTTTGGGATAAAATATAAACCTTTTTGGTCCACTTGGATTGGATTTGGACATTTATTATTATTTCATTCAGATAATAGTTAAAAGAGACAAAATCAAAGTTAAATAACTAAAATATTTTTAATAGAGGGTTATAAATAAGATAAATTAGATTATAAATATTAATTATAAATCTAAAAATATTTCCTATGTAATGGTATTTTATTTATAATTTTTAGACATTAAATAATTTAATTTATTTATGACACAATGATGATGAAGTAATTACCTTATTAGTAAAATATTAAAATAATTGATATTATAAATACCCAAATAAATATAATATTAGACTTTTAATGAATTCCAAGAATTTTATAGGTTAATATGACATTTTAGTGTTGATTATATGAATTAGGTTTGCAGTGATAATGCTGTTATGAATTTAGCACAAACAAAATACCAAATAGTTTCAAAATTGACATAAAAGAGTTTTAAAAAAATATATTATATTATTAATTGATATTAAATTCCTAAAAATCTAAGGATCGGCCATGAGACTTATATAATGATAGGTGTGTAATTATTTAACCACTAGAAGGTTCTCTTGGAAGTGTACAATATGTTTATTAACAATATAATATAAAAATACAAAGAGACATGGTAAATGTGAAACCAATTAACTATGTGTTAAAACTAAAAGATAAGGTCAATATAGTGACCCAAACCTGTCTAAAACCTATTGGTTGGGTGGTTTTAGACCCATACCCACCTTATACTCTAAATAAGTCACTTTTAATCCATTATAAACCGAATATGAATTTATTATAAAATAATATTTTGTGTGTTTCCTAAGGTGCCCCTAACCCTTCTTATAAAAGGGCACTCACCATTCTCCCAAATTCATACCTTCAAAGACGTTTGGTTTGGCCAAACCCTGCCCAAATATCCTCTCAAATTTACTCAATTCATCTTAGAGGTCTTCCTTTAGTCATAAAGCCAACTTAAGCAGCTCCTTTGATCAAATAAAAAGGAAGAACCTGATGAAGTTGTAAAAATCTCACCTCCTTTTCAAGTTCCTTTCTTCTTCCACTTCTTATTTCTTTATTATTTCCATTATAAAATAATAAATCCAATATTTACTATATAATATGATGTAATTATAAATATGGTACAACCATATAATGTATTCTATCCATCCTTTGAATGACATGTTACCATATGTGCATACGTACAGCTTACCGTCTCCACATCGTGGTGTAATTGATATTCAAAATATTATTATTTGGATGGGTTTGATAATGATGTGTAATTTAAGTAAATAATAAATATAAAATTATAATTATTCTTTATATATTATGTACCTTCCAATTATATATGAATTTAATATCAAAAGATTTATATTGTCGCTCATGCGTACATATAGACTTCCGTCTCCACGAACGCGTTGAGATTCATTCCCCATCGTATCCATTCAAGACTAATTCTCATTTCATGATTAAAAGTAATGTTTAAGGACTTGATATCATGACGTATATGAATAAGATACAACCTATCCATAACAAACATGGATTACGTAACAAATCATATAAAGTAAAAAGAATCAGTTAACACCCGAAACAACGGTAATACTAAGATAATATTAACAAAAAAATGTTAAAAGATCATATATGTTATCAAATTAATGTATATGACTCTTTTATAATTTAATAAAAATTATTTCACCATTATACAGGAGGTAAAACTACCCTAAACCATGGAAAAATACTAGGTAAGGGTTAATTTCACAATCTGTTTATTATCCGAGGTTGTTTTTACCTAAGTATCTACTAGGACATCTTTTTCATCCACATCCATGTTTCTGAAAAATGTATTTCAGAACATTCTTACTATATTATAGAAAATGGGTCAAAGTCATTTATACCCTTGTTTGAATTTTTAAATTATTTTTATAAAGGAATCTTTCCATTTTTTTCAAAACAAGGTCCTTTTTATCCTTTTTGACAGAATTAAGGTAAGAATGTCTTTTTTAACTTCTACGGCGAGTGCGACTATTTTCCACTATTATAAAATCATCGAAGATTCCCTTAAAATATTAAATGAATATTTTAAAAGTAAATGTTTTCTTTTATAATTATGTGACTTTTAAATGATTTCAAAAAAGAGATATTTCTCTCAAATATTTTTGATTTCATCTATGTCAACATCCTTTGATGGATTTTAAGCTTATTTGAAGTTGATTTATTATGATAAAAAACATCCATATTGTATTGAATGTTTTGTGATATGTTTGACTGTGGATGTGTTATTTTTATACCATTCATGGTTTATGGAGAAATTATTAGCATTTTGTATGCTAGTTTTAATACGAATGTTTATGTTATGTTTAAACCTGTTTATATGAGGACTCATTGGACATATTAAGTGAAGGGTGGAGCCTGTTATAGCTCTTCGATGCATAAGTAGGTCTCATGAGACAAACTAGTCTCTTGGCACAATGCATTGACAAAATCATATTTGTATTCTTGGCACAAGGCCTTGACTATGTGGTTATGATAGTCTGGCAATAAGCATTCCATCATTATGAAAGTGGTTATTGATATCAAATGTGATTATTCGACTAGTAGAATATCAATGGGAATAATTAAATAGAATTATTTCATTATATTTTTTCCATATTATACTGAAGTTCATGTTTAAAAGGCTTTTGTTTTTGTTATACATTGTCTTAATTGTTTATGATTATTTATGAAAGTTTCTGCTATATTTTTATCCTTAATGGGCATCTGAGCTCACCCCATTCTATGTTTTATTTTTCCCAGGATGTGAAGAAGTATTTTATGAATGACCTGCAGGGATAGTATGAGGGGATATGAGTGTGGTCTATGGAGACAAGATGTTGTTGTATTTTTTCACTTTATGATGTAATGTAATCTTTATGAATGTATCTAGTGATTCCAAGTCCACTAAACTAATTGGTCTTTCGAGACTTGATCTTTTGTGATAATGCCAATAATATTTAATAATGAACCGACCCTGGGTAACTGGGGTCGGGGCGTTACAATTAAACTTGAAATAATAATGATTCAAGGTTGATTTCACATGGAGGATCATGATTCAAGTCCAACAACCAGGACTGTTTCACATGAAGCATGAGTCACGACTAACAACCAACACAGTTGCGCATGACATCTCATGAGACTAAAAATTACCCAATTTAATAGTTTGATATCCTGGAACACCTATAATAACATGATCAAGAATATGTTTCCACCTAAAGAATCGTTAATAAAGAATCAAAAATTAACATAATGGTTACCCGTGAAAATAATTGGGTATAAAAATCATGTCAAACAATGTATCAAAAGGGAATATCATAGTGGTGTCCATGAAAGAATGGATTAAAATAATACATGGACATTAATAATTGAAATTAGGAATATATCCTAATAATTGATGTCATTTTGAAGTGATAACATGTAAAAATAGCGTTAATGAAACATTAGAAATAAAACACTTTTTTGCGGTTTAAGGAAAATATTATATATTTTTTAAAATTGAAAATGAATAATTATTTGTATAAAACCAGAAATAAACCAAGATATATATATTCATAATTAAATTATTTATTTTATAAAATCAATGGTATATTAAAACATATTATACATGGTTCATCAAAAAGGGCAAGAAATCATGATGTTTACTTTAATCGAGTTTTCTTATCAGGAAGAGTTGAGAAGTGAACTTTTCTAAAACATGTTTTTTTCTATAAAATATTGATGAAATGATATAGAGACAATATTTTGGAATAACTGCACCTAATTTATAAGATTTATATAAATATAAATAAAAAATTATATTGTTTAAAGAAAGGGAAGGCGTAACTTGAAGGAAAATTAGAGGTTGAGAATGAATGCCTTACCTTATGTCCAAAAGTGTTCTTCAATTGAAATTAATGTCTTGGATAATCAAGTTAAATCCAGTAATTTATTAATTAAGAACCTTATATAGTTGTATTTTATTTATTATAATTTCATTATGTTCATTTATGGATTTTTAAATGAGTTATATGATACAATTTTATCATTTAGGAGTTTTCGTTTACTTGATTTTGAGGATCAATTAATTTTTATATGTGTATGAAAGATCATAAGGAATGTGAATAGTTATCAATAATTGAAATTATAAATTATTCCTAAAATTATTCAATAAAAAATAGTAATAAAATTCATTTTTTATATGGGGTGTGTATAAGGCCCCGACCTTAAACCTTACATAATATTGAATTAAATTAAAATTCACATTGAGGATGTTTTTAGGTTTAGAGTTTTAGAGAATTAGAACATAACTATTACATCTCAAAAGATTACAAAGTAGACAGTTCTACAATGTTTCCATAGAATAAAAAAAATTCTTAAAATGAAACATGTCTACTTCCATGTTTTATATAGCATGACATTCCCTTGATCCCATCCTTGACCTTATTCCACATTAAGTCATGTGAAAAACATTTCAAAAAACTTGGGGTGAGCATAAAAAGCTCAGTAAAGGGATACACAAAGAATGAAAACAGTTAGTTTATCAAAACAACAAGTAAACTATGTATACTTTATAAAAGTAATACTTTTCACCTTTATGAAGTAGTAAAAACTCTTCACTAAAATAAAAAATCATTACTTATCATTTTGTAACCAAAATATTACCATAAAACCCATATAAAGATCACATAACATATAAAGGTAACATGAGACATAAACATACTTAAATAGAATAACCATACGGTCGACTTCCATTCACATCACTTAATGGAATATCCATAAGGCCGACTTCCATACATACTTAATGGAATAGCCATACGGCCGACTTCCATACCCAATGCATTGGAGGTTATAACGTAACCACCCATCCTGGTATTCACGACACCACTCGTCATATGGTTTATCATGTAACCACCCGTCAAATGTTCAAGTACCATTATAAAAATCATAATACATAAAACAAATATAATGTAAAGAAAACATTTCTACACTTTGATCACAATATATCACTTAAATATATTGACATTACAAATCCATTATAAAAACCATTTTCAATACCAAAATACATAAAAGAGTATATGGTATTTTTTTCATTTAAAAAAACATTACGGCTTGTTCATGAAGCCAAAGACCAAATAATACTCGCGGCGGTGGAAAAGGTCGTTGTCACCGCGTACGTTAAAAGAAACATTCTTTTTTGTCGTTTTGTAAAACGCTTTGTAGAAAAATATTCATTTTGTATAAAAGTAAAAGTCAATGGGGTTTATACACTATATATAAGAAAGTTTTGTATAAAATGAAATATGCCTCAATTAATGGAGATTGAGACGAAGTCCCTTACCTCGGGTCCGTCTTGACTTGATCGTTCTTTAACCTCCTTAAAATCGGGTAACTCTCTTAGATTTTAGCTCAAAGGCTTCCTTGGGAAGAATTATGCCCAAAGTGAGGCTTCAAGGATTAAGAGAGGGATGTGGAGAGACAAAATGGGTAGGGTTTGGATGAGACAAAGGCTTTGGAAGTGTGGGTAAAGAGGTAGAGGTGGGGGCCTTTTATAAGAGGAGAGGAGGGGCACTCTTGGAAAGTAAAGAAATGTAACTTTATTTTAAAATGATATTCGGATTTAAGAGGTCCCACATTGATATAATTAGAGTATAAGGTGATAAGGGTAAGTAATATACCCATACAATAGGTTCTGGACAAGTGCAGGTCATATATTTTACATTATCTTTTCATTTTATTTAAATCCATTATTAATGAGGTAATTGCTGGATCATCATGATGTCATAAATAATTTAATATATTTAATTTATTAAAATTATAAAAAAACTATCATGATTTATGAAATCTTTTTATCTTTCTAATGAATATTTATAGTCAAAAATCTGACTTGTATATCCCCATGTAAAAATTGTTTTAGTAAAACATCTCTTGTTTGTGTAATTTTTACTTTAACATTTAATAAAAAGTTATTTATGTCATTTACCAAACAAAGTGGATCCATGGGGTACCCACGTTGACCCATGGATTGTATTGGTCGGCCATGACACAGCCAATGAGGGTAGGACATGTGCCAAGCTCATCTCATTTTATTAAAACATCATTTTTACCTTAAACTACACTAATTACCTCTAATAGCGATTAAGAACTTAAAAGTTATTATTCACCAAAAAATTATTTTAATCTAATTGAACAACATTTTAATTATTAATGACAACCATGTATGTAGGATTTTTGAAATCCAAAACACATAAGTGGTAAAATTTCATTTGAACAAAAAATCAGTTTTTATAATTACCACTTAGTGGTTTCACTATTCATCAAAATTTAAGTTTTTCAGAAAAATACCAAAAATTCACCCTAAGATATATTTGATATTCTGAATTAAAAAATGAAGGCTATTTTAAAAAATTCAAAAAATATAAGTCACATTAATTAATTTAATAATTAATTCCCGCTGTCATGACAAATAGCATGTTTTTATGAAACAATAAGTATCAAAAGATTGACACTAGTTTAAGTCCAATTTCAAAGTAAAATTAATTCCAACGACCACTATTGGATTTAATGGTAAAAATATTTTCTAATTTAACTTTAAAACCAATTAAAAATATAATCTAATCATATAAATAAATTATATTAAAAATAGGTTTTTGAATTAAAATACAACATTTTACACTATTCATTAAAAAATGAACTTTATCGGAAAGATACCAAAAATTTACACAAAGTAAATTTGGATGTCCTGATTCTAAAGAAGATTTTTATTTGGTCCAATACAATTTATAAGAGTGAACAAAACTATATTTAATGATGGTTCTCCATCAAAAGGTGATAAGTGAACCTTTAGTGAAAACTAGGGCATATACGCCTAAAATTGAATTCTTTCCGTATTTTAAGCCTTTATCTTTTATTAGATAAAAGTAAAAACATTTGAAAAACATATATAATCATATTTTAGTTATTTCTATCCTTTCCTGCAAATACAATGACTATGTGTTAACTATCATATAAAATAATATTATTTTATTACTAGTGTGCAACGTAAGAATTCAATGAAACTCTTTGTTGCGTATCGGGTACACTATCTAACATAGAATCCCCTTTAAAGTAAAATTAATATTTAATTCATAAATATTAATAAATATGAAAATTATTTATTCTTTGTTTACCTGGGATGTTACATCCTTCCCCCCTTTTGGGAATTGCGTACTCACAATTTTATTCACTTATCAAAATAAGTGGGGGGGGGGTATTTATCCCTCATAGAATTTTCAGATTACCACGTTATATGTTCAACCATATGGTTTTTCCACAAAACCATTACCTAGCGGATTACCTTATTTCGAAACACTTGCTCTCTTTGGTCAAGAATCTGGACTGGTTGTTCTTCATAAAAGATATTCTCTTCCAACTAAACTACCTCTGGGCTCAAAACATGAGATGGATCTGGCATATACTTCCTCAACATCGAAACATGAAAAATATTGTGTACCTGAGATAAAATCAGAGGTAAAGCCACTCAGTAAGCAACTGATCCAACTTTCTCCAAAATTTCATATGGTCCAATGAACCTTGGACTCAGCTTTACTTTCTTACGAAATCGCATCACACTTTTCCATGGTGAAACTTTGAGAAAAATATGATCACCTACCTCGAAAGATAGATCCTTCCTCCGGTTATCCGCATAACCTTCTGCCTGCTCTAAGCTATTTTCATGTGTTTCTGAATCAACTGAACTTTTTCTACCAACTCTTCTACCAATTCTGGTCCCATCAGCTTCCTTTCACCCACTTCATCCCAAAAAGCTGGAGTTCGAAACTAATTCCCATATAATGCCTCAAACGGTACCATATGTATACTAGAATGAAAACTGTTATTATATGAAAACTCAACCAAAGAAAGATGTTGGTCCCAACTTCCCAGATAATCCATCGAACAAGCTCGTAGCATATCTTCCAGGTTCTGAATTGTTCGTTCTGACTGCCCATCTGATTATAGATGAAAAGCTGTACTAAAATTTAATTCAGTATCCAACAACTTCTGAAGGCCTTTCCAAAAGTTAGAAGTAAACCTGCGATCACTATCGGATACAATGGATAGAGGAAATCCATGCAACCTGACTATCTCTTTAAGGTACAATCGAGAAAGTTGATCTAGAGAGAAATTATCTCAAATAGGAAGGAAATGAGAATATTTAGTCAAGCGATCAACAATAACCAAGATTTCATTATTAACTCGAGATGTCTTCGGTAATCCCACAAAAAAGTCCATGGATATATTCTCCCATTTCCACTCTGGCACTCGTAGAGGCTAAAGCATCCATTTCGGTAACTGTCGCTCTGCTTTAACCTGCTGACATGTCAAACACTTCACTGTAAAATCAGCAATATCCCTTTTCATTTCATCCCACTAGTAATACTCCCTAAGATCTATGTACATCTTAGTACTGCCAGGATGAACTGAAAATAGAGAACTATGAGCTTTACATAACAACTCTCTCGTCAACTGTGAATCACAAGGCACACACAATCTCTTCCCAAATCTCAAAACACAATCATTATCAGTGATGAATTCAGGCAACTTGCCCTTCTGAACAAGATCTACCTTTTTCTGCAACTCACTATCTTGCTTCTGTGCTTTCTTGATTCTGTCTGATAGAGAAGATTTCACTGATACCTGAAATAAAACAGAATGACATCCTGCACCAACAACTTCTATGCCAAAGATCATCAAATCCTTAACCAAAGGATCACGTTCCAAACACAACATTGTTAATGAAGCATTACTTTTTCAACTCAAAGCATCAGCCACTTTATTTGGTTTTCCCGGATGGTAATGAATTGTACAATCATAATCCTTGATTAATTCCAACCATCTCCTTTATCTCATGTTCAATTATTTCTGAGTGAATATATACTTTAAATGTTTGTGATCGGTATATATTTCACACTTTACTCCATACAAATGATGCCTCCAAATTTTTAATGCAAAAAACAACAGTAGCTAATTCCAAATAATGTGTAGGATAATTTACCTCATGAGTTTTCAACTTTCGTGAAGTATAAGCAATTAACTGATCATTCTGCATTAGGACACAACCAAGTCCTTTCAATGAAGCATCACTGTAGATAACAAATTCAACATTCCTGGAAGTTAGTGCCAAAACTGAAGCATTCACCAATATTCTTTTCAACTCCTTCGGTAGTAACCTGAGTCAACTGAGCCAACACTGCAATAAACTGTTTAGTTCTGATTCTGAACATCTTAGGATATTGATTTGAAAGGTCATTTCCCTCTGTATGCCTTATTGGAAAAGCTGTTTTGTTTCCTCTAAGAAAAACCATTCTTAACATAGAAATATCTTAGGTGAAGAAACATGGTAATCTTTAAATGCCATATCATTTCAATCATACCTTAAATTAACTTATAATTTAACAATTTCTAACTCCTAATGTTGTCTAAACCGACCTTTGATACCAACTATAAGGCCCCGGCCTTAAACCATACATAATATTGAATTAAATTAATAATTCACATTTAGGATCTTTTCAGTTTTAGAGTTTTAAAGAATTATAACATAACTATTACATCTCAAAATATTACAAAGTAGACAGTTCTACTAAGTTTCCATAGAATAAAAAAAACTCTTAAAAAGAAACATGTCTAGTTCCATGTTTTATATAACATGACATTCCCTTGATCCCATCCTTGACCCTATTCCACATTAAGTCCTGTGAAAAACATTTCAAAAAACATGGGGTGAGCATAAAAATCTCAGTAAGGGATACACAAATAATGAAAACAGTTAGTTTATCAAAACAACAAGTAAACTAAGTATACATTATCACAGTAATACTTTTCAACTTTATGAAGTAGTAAAAACTCTTCACTAAAATAAAAGATCATTACATACCCTTTTGTAACCAAAAGATTACCATAAAACCCATATAATTATCACATAACATATAAAGGTAACATGGGACATAAACATACTTAAATGGAATAACCATACGGTCGACTTCCACTCATATCACTTAATGAAATAGCCATACGACCGACTTCCATACATACTTAATGGAATAGCCATACGACCGACTTCCATACCCAATGCATTGGAGGTTATAATGTAACCACCCGTCCTGGTATTCACAGCACCACCCGTCATATGGTTTATCACGTAACCACCCATCAAATGTCCAAGTACCATTATAAAAATCATAAGACATAAAACAAATATAATGGAAAGAAAACATTTCCACACTTTGATCACAATATATCAATTAAATATATTGATATAACAAATCCATTATAAAAACCATTTTCAATACCAAAATACAAAAAAGATGATATGGTATTTATTTCATTAAAAAAACATTACGACTTGTTTAGGAAGCCAATGACCATATAATACTCGCGGTGGCGGAAAAGGTCGGTGTCATCGTGTATGTTAAAAGAAACATTCCTTTTTGTCATTTTGTAAAACGCTTCATAGAAAAGGATTCCTTTTGTATAAAAGTAAAAGTCAAAGGGGTTTATACACCGTTTAAAAGAAAGTTGTGTATAAAATGAAATATGCCTCAATGAACGGAGATTGAGACGAAGTCCCTCACCTTGGGTCCGTCTTGACTCGATCGTTCTTTAACCTCCTTTAATCGGGTAACTCTCTTAGATTTGAGCTCAAATGCTTCCTTGGGAAGACTTATGACCAAAGTGAGGCTTCAAGTAGTAAGAGAGGGATGTGGAGAGACAAAATGGGCTGGGGTTGGCCGAGCCAAAGTCTTTGGAAGTGTGGGTAAAGAGTTGAGGTGGGGGCCTTTTATAAGAGGAGAGGAGGGGCACTCTTGGAAAGTAAAGAAAAGTAACTTTATTTTAAAATGATATTCATATTTAAGAGACCCCACATTGATATAATTCTAGGATAAGGTGATAAGGGTTATAAATGTACCCATACTATAGGTTTTGGACATGTGTAGGTCATAGATTTTACATTATCTTTTCATTTTATTTAAATCCATTATTAATGAGGTAATCGTGGCATCATCATGATGTCATAAATAATTTAATATATTTAATTTCTATAAATTATAAAAAAATATCATGATGTAGGAAATCATTTTAGATTTTTAATGAATATTTATACTCCAAAATATGACTTGTATAACCCCATGTAATGTTTTTTTAGTAAAAAATATCATGTTTGTGTCATTTTTACTTTAACATTTAATAAAAAGTTATTTATGTCATTTCCCAAACAAAGTGGCTCTATGGGGTCCCCAAGTTGACCGATGGATTTTTTTAATCGGCCATGACACATAAAATGAGGGTAGGACATGTGTCAAGCTCATCTCATTTTATTAAAACATTATTTTTACCTTAAACTACACTAATTACCTCTAATCGCGATTAAGAACTTAAAAGTTCCTATTCACCAAAAAATTATTTTAATCTCATTGAACCACATTTTAATTCTTAATGACAACCCTGTATGTTGGATTTTTGAAATTAAAAACACATAAGTGGTAAAGTTTCATTTAAACGAAAAATCAGTTTTTATAAGTACCACTTAGTGGTTTCACTATTCATCAAAATTTGATGTTTTTTAGAAAAATACCCAAAATTCACCCTAAGCTATATTCGATATTCCGAATTCAAAAATGAAGTCTATTTTAAAAAATTCAAAACATATAAGTCACATTAATTAATTTAATAATTAATTCCCACTGTCATGACAAATAGCGTGTTTTTATGAAACAATAAGTATCAAAAGATTGACACTAGTTTAAGTCCAATTTCAAAGTTAAATTAATTCCAACGACCACTATTGGATTTAATGGTAAAAATAATTTCTAATTTCACTTTAAAACCAATTCAAAAGATAATCTAATCATATAAAGAAATTATATTAAAAAGAGGTTTTGAATTAAAATACAACATTTTACACTATTCATTAAAAATGAACTTTATCGGAAAGATACCAAAAATTTACACAAAGTAAATTTTGATATCCCGATTATAAAGAAGAGTTTTATTTGGTCCAATATAATTTATAAGAGTGAAAAAAACTATATTTAATGACGGTTCTCCATAAAAAGGCGATAAGTGAACCTTTAGTGAAAACTAGGGCATATACGCCTAAAATTGAATTCTTTCCGTATTTTAAGCCTTTATCTTTTATTATATAAAAGTAAAAACATTTAAAAAACATATATAATCATATTTTAGTTATTTATATCCTTTCCCACCAATACAATGACTATGTGTTAACTATCATTTAAAATAATATTATTTTATTACTAGTTTGCAAAGTAAGATTTTAATGAAACTCTTTGTTGCGTATCGGGTACGCTATCGAACATAGAAACCCCTTTAAGGTAATATTAATATTTAATTCGTAAATATTAATAAATATGAAAATTATTTATTCTTTATTTGCCTGGTATGTTACAGTGTGGATAAATTATTACATAGAACAACAATGATAATGGTGTAGATTAATTTGGTAGTTTCTCGATCATTACGAACTAGTTTTGTTCCATTATTAAATATTATACATATACTTTTTATAGAAAATTGAAAATTATTTAATAAATAAATTATAATATGGTTTAACCATATGAATAGTTTTATGACCCACCTTATTGTTAGTAAAGGAAATTGAAAACTCATCATCCTTGACTGTGATAAATTAACACATCACATGTGATGTTTTCATTTATTGAAGAAAAATGAGAGGGAAAATAAATGATGATAGATTATTCCATTAACATAATGAAATACCCATCTATGTATGATACTGGAGTTACCATAACAATTGTTTAATGGGTGGTGAGGAGGGAATAATTAAAGGAATGAAATCAGAACGAAATTTAAAGAAAACCAAATATGTTTTTACCTCTTGAATTATTCTCCTTGAAGACCTCTTTGAGGAACATGAGTTTCATATTTTATTGAGACCAAAGGCTACTAGACATGGGGCAGAGACATGTGAAAAATATTTAGTAGATATTTTAAAATCCTAATGTCTTAATTGGTGTAATGAGAAGATGTGGTGAGGGGTGGTATTTAAAGAAGAGGAGAGGGGTGTTTTTTGATAAATTTAATCATTTGTTTATTAGTTTGGACCAAGATAAGAAATTGTTGTTATTAAATTACTAAATATAGTAATGGGAGAAGGATATTTTATGATTATTTTGATTACATTAGCGATGACTCAAGGAATAGTGTATTTAACTTATAATTTCTATATACTGTAAATTACTGTATTTCACAATTTACTGAAAAATAAAATATTTTAAAAATTAAATGATAATAATCCTATCATTTTTGTCCTTTAGAATTCATAAATGAACTCAATTTCAAGAAAATAAATTCTAACTTTTACAAATTTAATTTTTAAATAAAATCAGTGTTTATTCTAAAAATATCAATTTTAAAATTATATGTAATTTTATAACACTTTTAATAATTAATTAATATCTTATAAAATTATCGTATAATCAGAAGAAAAAATATAATAATTTGTGAATACATTTGATGGAAAAAAATCTTTTATATCATTATATTAATTACAATATTATAATGAAATATTTATAACTTAAAAAATTGCAACAATCAATTTATCATTTAAAAAAAATAACATATTACAAGATATTGATATATAATCTTATTAATTATAAAATACCCAAATTTTATTTAAAATTTCATAAGCGAGGTTACTATTCTATTGGATGGTTTACCATTCTTAAGGGTCACATTACTATTTCAAAGTCCATGTTACCATTCCATTAGTTTAGGTTCCCTAATCTCTAGAAAGACTTCTAATTTCATTCATCATTCATTTAAATTGATTATATTATTCAATATGAATGATTTTATGCGATTTATTCTATGTAAATTAATTATAAAAAGGGAAAATGCATTGATTGAATTCTGGGTTGTTATATAAAAACTCAGTCAACAATTTAAACTAATCTGTCCAACCTTGGTGACTACTCATTGTCTACAACCAATGAATTAAACATGAAGGAGGAGTCAAAAAAATCCAAAAAATCATGTAGCGTCCCATGGCCTATCACTCGTTGTGTTTTCCAAAAACCCTACTCACATCCATAACATCAAGAACCAAACATACTAACTCTTGTTAATCAATAAAGTTCCAAATAAAATTACCCAAAATAAGGAAAAACCTCACTCTAATATAATTTTTTCACACACTAGTCTAGGCTATCATCCAACTCAACACCCAACCTGGCCCGTGTTATGTCCCGAAGGTCACTTCTAATCCCATCAGGCTATAATCTAGTGCATGGGTGTCAAAGAGTCCCTTTTTTAATATTTTAGACAATACTAATTGAAAATAACATCCATATAATGTAAAAAATTCATAAAAATACTCATAATCATAAAAACCACATGTATATAAACATCATAAAATTAAAAACACATGCAATAAAATAGATGTGTTTAACAGAGACACATTTTTATGTCCCATGTAAACATTTATAAAAACAAAAAAATTAATATAAAACAACCAAAAGGCTGAAGGTTATAAGAAAAATAAACCCCTTCCTCCTCATGACACGAGGATTATAAACCACAATGACACCACTATCACCTTCCACAAAAGGATCATCTTGTAAAAATATCCACTACCTCTAAACAAGGAATTTCCATTACAAGAATCATATTGAACATGGTATACACATACCCATTAAGTATATATAGGGTTGGATATCACTTTACCTCTATTAACCCCATAAATTGTCCATTAATAATCGTTATAATATAAATAAAAACTCTTTTATTTTTTTTAATTTTATAATAGTAAATGGTTCAAATTTGGAAACACTATTCATCATTGAAGGAAGAGTAAAAATTCTAAAAATATAGAAATCAATAAAATAATAATATAAACATAATAGGTAATACCTTTATATCTAGTTTATTTGGGTACTAATTTTTTTCTTGATGATCAAACATAAATCCTTCATCCACTCGAGCCTTAGTAGATGATGCACCAAATATCCAATAATATTAACTACGTCACAATGTTTAGTAAGTGTTGTATCATGGTCTATATAAGGATACCAAGATTGAGGACCTTATATATTTCCTAAATACTAGTCCTAGCCATGCCGACATGGTACCAAGGGATCCCATGTGCTTATCTCCATTTAAAAAAAAACAAATCCCGTTTCATTATAATCATTTCACAACAACCCAAGATTACCATTCCTAATACTTCAATGGGATAAACCATTTAAAAATATTCCGCACACTAAAACATTGGGTATCACTTGTTACTCACAAAAACACTTTTTAAATAACCCATTTTGAAAAAAATGCATTTTTGAATAAATTTAGAAAAAAGGAAAGAAAATTTAAATTATCAAATAATAAAAAAATTAGAACCACCTACCTATTATTTTGATATATCCATAAATAGATTGGAAGCATCATATAAAGTGAGAGGAGGTCCTATAAAAGGCAGAATACACCCTAAAAATCCCAATCCATACAAAATATTTCAGATTGATCCCACAATATGCCACCAAAACCGATGTCTATGTGGAAAGTGAAGAAAGAATGTATATGAATCCAGGAAAAGATAAGATAAGAAAATTACTTGAAAATATCTTGAAAAACAAAGATTGAATCACCCAAGGATTTGAGGAAATGTGAAGTTTAGAAGAAGGGGATTCCCATATAAGGTTGGAGGGAATTAATGGGACAAATAGGGGTTATAATAGGGTTAATATAGAGGTGGGGTAAAAGTTGAGTTTCATAATTTTTAAAACCTAGTAAGGTTATATAGTATGCTAGATCAGAAACCAACTATGTATGTTCTTATATACCAATAGTTATTGGTAATATGATTTGGTATACATTATTTATGTAATCTCACACCTCACTATTCCTAAACAAATGTTCTAATTACTAGGACACATGAATTGGCACATGGAAATGAGCCTAACCATTGAGCCTGTAATAGACTCTACCAAGGGGACCATAATTTTAATTGGATATAGAATATTTTCTACTAAACATGCACCAACCATTTACCACCCACTTTCTTACCAAAATAGAAATTATTCATGTGATAGACATGAATAATATAAGTAACATAATGAATTAAAAAATACATTATAAATAACTAAAAAAACACCATGTGTATGACCTCTTGGAACTAGGTAGAGATATAATTTCTTCTGAAGAAAAAATCATGATAAATCAAACACTAATGAATTTGAGTATGAAGGATAGATATTTCCAACACTAGGTGAATATAGTCATATATGTGTGATTAAGATGAAATATAAGGGATGAATATGATATCCTACTATTATAAAATAATATATATAATTTTCTAATGTTGTACCTTTTGAGTATATATTAGTGTAAGGACACTTGATTATTTAGAAACACTATGTTTAAATAATCAACATGAGTCCAAGTGGCTGACTAGTGAAGTGCATTGTGTTGCATTTGTTGTCAATGAGGCATGAAGTTGTCTTGGAATGAATGGAAGTCAAGGAATGTTAAGATGTGAATGACAAAGGTTGTGATGGTGTTGGTGATGAAGAGAGAATGGCCATAGTACTAAGATGCATGTCACTTAGGAGATTCACTAAGTGACATAGGAGATGATGGTTGAAACATTCTCTAAGAACATCTGACGATTGTTGAGCTGATCATTAAGTTCATAGAACTTGTATCCTGATGATACAATGTCACAACATTGTTTGAAGACCATGCATTGTACTGACAATGCATGAGGAGTTGAAGAGATCCATCCACAACTTCTAAGTGGATGAAGTGGTTTAATGAAGTCCATGTACTAACTCTTAGTGCATGTGAATTTGAAGTTGATCCAATTGATCTCTGATTAGGTCAATGAAGCACATTAAAGAATTTAAGTGATTTAGGAGCTCAGTTGAAGATGAAGACCCTTCGTGAATTCCATTACAAAGTGATGACTAAATGTTGAAGAAGAATGGAGGAATTCTAATGAAGGAGAAATAATTGAACAAGAGCTCGGTTGATGAAGAACCTTCGGGAATTCGATATCCTAAGTGAAGATCATATGAGAGGAGGATTGATGAATTCCTAAGAAGAAGAGAGAAGAAATGGCTTAGAGGAGAAGGCTTGGAGTGGCTCTTGGCATTTCAAATTATGTATGTGGTTACTTTGTTTTTATACAAAGTACCCTATATTTACTTTGCCAAAAAATTAGGCCACCAAGGAGGCCAGCCTTAAGGGTTCAACCCAAGGCACATGTGGGACCAGGTCACCACGCCCAAGGGGATCCCATGGGGCCAGCCCCCGAGAGGCAGAGGGGGCCGTGTATAAGCCCCCGGAGGGCACGCGGTGGTGAAACCCGCGCGCCCGAAGGGTGCATAGTGGGCGCCAGTGGCGCGCCCGCAAGAGGCATGAGTGGGCGCAGAGCGCGCCCGCAGGGAGAACACGGTGCGGGGCGGCACCGTGGAGGGAGAGAGTTCAATTGCTGGGTTGAGGCGGCGCTTGGGTAATAAGCTGCGGAAAAACCGCGTGAGGATTCGATGTGGGACGCGGATTTTTTCCGCGGGAGTAATCCTGGCCGCACGATCAATCGCGCGCCAGATCTCGGCCGCACAACTGATCCGCGGCGAGGCGATCAGATCCAGGCCGCCCGATGTATCTCCATCGCCTGATCCGACGGCCGTGGCTCGTCTTCCACCTCGAGCTCGAGCCGAAGCCACCCGCGAGCCGCCGACGAACCAGAGGCCATCCGATGACCTATTTTGAGATTCCGGCCATCTCTCTCGAAGCCGAAGGCTCCATTGAGCTCGTCTCTCCACACCGAACCGATCCATGCTTAAAAATACACATGCATGCAATGTTTGGGAGATTTCGATGAAGGCCGAAGCAAACCGAAGGTGCGAGGCCATTCGGTGTTGATGCTCTGCATGGTTTGGATCGAAGGAAGGTCGTGCATGCGTTCTAAGTCGCATGCACGTGAAGAAGGCCGAAAAATAAGGGAAGCCGCGTGAAACAGAGGAGAAACAAGATTTTGGAAATCTTGAAGATCCGAAGATCTCGGGTGTTTGAAGTTATTTCACGCGGATAGAACCGCCTCTCCTCTGCCTATATAAATGAGGCCTAGCCCTCGAGAAGAAGTTGCTGATGTGCTGATCATTTGAATATTTTAAGTCCCGCGTGAGCTCTCTGCCTCGCGAAGAAAGAATCCCCCGCGCAAGTTATTTGCGCGGCTGTTGTTCCGGTGCCACCCGAGGCCCGAAGGAGTTCCTTTCGCGCACCCCTTGCGCGAAAGAGGTGAAGAGTCCCCTGCGCGCTAATCCCTTGCGCGGCAGGAAGCACCCAGGGCCGCAACACCTTGTGTGCCCAGCGGTTGGCAGTGGCACTTGCGCACCCGAGCCTCCTTGCACTCAAGTGCTTGAGGACTTGCGCGATAGTGGGAAAGAAGAGGAGGGTTGCACCCCTTGCGCGCCTCCTTGAGTTAGGGTGAAGGGTATCTACATCCTACGGCTGGTGGGTGCAAAACAGGAGGAAACTCGAGGCCTTGTGCACCCAAGTACCTTGTGCTCTTTGAAGAAGAAGTGGAAGTGGCCGCACCCTTGCGCGCCTTCATTTGATATTTGGGAAGTGTGTGTGCAAAGAAGAATAAAAGAATAAACCTTGTGTGCCAAGAGAAGTGGAAGGCCGTAGCCTCATGTGTGTGCAACAAGTGAAGACCACACTATTTGTGTGTGCACAAAGTGGACAAGAATACCTACGGGCCAAGTGTGTGTGCTAAGTGGAGAAGAAGTACCTGAGGCACTTTGTGTGCAATTTGAAGAAGGAGGCCGTAGCCCTTGTTGGGTGTGCACACTTGAAGATTAAAAAGAAAGAACAAATTGTGTGTGCAAAGGAAGTGAAAGGCCGTAGCCTTGTGTGGGTGAAGTGAAGATCACACCTCATTTGAGTGTGTGTGTGTGCAAATTGAAGAGGAACACCCTACGGGCATTTATTGTGTGCAAGAAGAGGAAGGTCACTACAAGTGTATGCTAAGTGAAGAATTTGTGTGTGCAAATTAAAGAAGTGGCCGAACCTAGTGTGTGCACTAAAAGTGTATACACATTAGAAGAAGAAGAAGGAGTTGACCCACACTAAAGTATAACAAACTTTTAGTGTGTGAACAATTTGAATATAGTGTGTGAAGATTGTGGAGAAGGTGTGTGCTATAATTGATTACACCCTTTGTGGGTCTACTGCACCAAGAGGAAGAGAAGGAGAGTGCATGCATGCATGCATGCACGTGCATACGTGAACAGTGCTAAATCAGTGGTGTGCAACTGAGACTGGACCAGACCGAAGATAAAGATATTATTTGTCTGAGCATTCAGTAATTGGAGAGAAGCCGGGGCATCCTTAGAAGAAGGTGATAAAGCCCGAGCAAGATGAGAAGACCTGTTCACCACAAGTGATCAGAAGAAGAGCAAGGCCAGCAGTCTTTATCCCAGACTGCTGAAGATACTTGAAGAAGATTAAAGTGAAGAAGAGCTACTCGTGTGACTCGAGGAGCCAGGAGAAGACCCTGTGGGACTCAGGGAGAAGAAGTCTTCAGTGGGATTCTGGAGCAGGCCAGTGGGACTCTGGTAACACTGTGGGACGCAGTATAAAGACCCTCCTGTGGGACTCAGGAGAGATACAGTGGGACTCTGTATCGACCATTGTAATTCTAACAAGTTATAATGGGAGAATCCATGCTGAGAGAGCATGGCAAGGATGTAGGCCTTTGGTGCCGAACCTTGTAAATCCTTGTGTCCTGTGCCTTTTCATTACTGCATCATTCGGGAAAGGTTGAGAGATACAAGAAGAGTGGATCGAGGCTTTAACCAGCCATAGAGGTTTAATTGATAAGAATCAATTAGTAAAAAGTTTTAAGGGATCACTGATTCACCCCCTCCCCCTCTCAGTGATTCACACTGATCTGGGCACTTCAATTGGTATCAGAGGCAGGTTACCTCTAAAAGATCCAAGGGAGTCTATATGGAGTGCAGATTTGAGGAAATGAAAGAACAGCCTCAAATGGAGATATCTGCCAAGACTCAGAAAAACAGAATGAAGAAACAGGCAATGAAGATGAAGAAGAAGGCTGGTGCAATCAGAGAAACTCCTTCTATGGAAAGAAATGTGAAAGTCACATCAGATGACAACTCCTTTTATCATTCTTCTGATGAAGCCTGCTCTAGCTGTGATGAAGATGAAAGAAACAATGATCTTCTAAATGAAATCAAATCTCTTCAGAAGAGAGTCCCCAAGGAAGTTGCAATGTGTATAGCTACAGGCCTCCTTGATCTTCAAGAAGAAAAATTACAGCTAGAAGATGAAGCCAATTCTCTGGAAGTCCAATTGGCTAAAAGGGTTGGCATAACCAACACTCTCAGAAAGCTGGTAAATGCCAAAGATGAAACAGTATCTCTTTGCAATGAAAGATATGAAGACACTGCTGAAGAATTGCAGAGAAGCCTTTCTGAGAAAGAATTCTTTAAAGTATTGGTCAAAGAAGTTTTCCATGCACTGGAAAAGAGGCACAAAGTGTCAATGGTTGTCAGAGATGCTCAACTAGAAGACAAAGTCAAAAGGGTGAAGGAGCTGGACAATTCATTGCAAGAATTGAAGAAGGTGCATGAAGACCAGATGAAACAACTGGTGGAGAATTGGGAAGGAAGGCTAAGAACTGTTGAGGATGAGAAGAACTCCCTTAACATGAAATGCTTAGAATTGGAGGTGATATTGACAAATCAGCAATCACCCAAAGCCAAAGCCTCCCAGTCAACTGGAAGAAGACATGTTGCTACTCAAGTATGCCTTGAGAAGGATGATTCTAAAATAAAGACATCCTCTAGTGAAAGTGCAACAACTTCTAACAAGAAGGTACCATCCATACCATCTTGTACTCATGTTTCTAAATGTGTTTCCACAAAAAGTGCAGGATGGAAGAATGAATCCAAACAAATATGGATGAAGACAGTAAAGAAGCAGAGCTCTCCTGAAACAACACAACTTGTCAAGAAAAGTACCCTACAATCAGAAGGACTGAAGAGGTCAAGATTCGTGGGACAATGCTGGTGTTGTAACAAGTATGGGCATTGTGCAAAGGATTGTTGGTACAATCCACTAAATGCCAAAGCACAGAGGAAGCCCATGCCTAAGGGGAGCAAGCCAGAAGAAAAGAAGCAACATCCACAGGTCCAGAAACATCTGTTTACTGCAAATAGATTTGGATTACTTGACAACATCTGGGATGATTGCAAAAGTGGTCAAAAAGATACATGTCAATCTCCAACTGTATCCAGAGCTCAAAAGAAGAAAAGATCACAGAACCTGGCTCAGAGAGAATCCTTGGGAAGCAAGATGAAAGGTGACAATGCTCCCAAGAAGATTATGAAAAAGGAAGAGAAGACCTTGGAGTCTAAGTCCAAGAAGGGTGAGTCATCCAGTAGGACCACCAAGAAGACATGCTTCTACTGTGGAAAGAAAGGACATATCATGGATCTTTGTAAAGAAGCCATGAAATTCAAAAGAAGCCAACTGAACTCAAACAGACAATCAATCCAGAAGAAGCAGAAGGGATTGATTGAAAACAAGTTGCCTAAGAGAGGTAGCTTGACAGCATCAAAAGAACCATGTGGAATCTCCAAAACTGAGGCCACACTTCCAAATGATTTACTTGTCATATGGCCACATCAGTTGCAACTTGCCAGAGAACTACAAAGAGTTGAAGATGAAGCTCTGGCAATTGCTAAAGCAAAAGGGAAGAAGAAGGTTTCACATGAAGATGTTTTGAGAACCACACCAGCACAATCATCAATGAAGATCAAATGTGCAAGTGTGAAGACTGGTGAAAATGGGACATCTCGGTTGAGAGAATCTTCTCAACCTTGTTGTTCACATTGATGAACCAAGGAGGTTCCATCTTATTCCCTTATACATTGGTATTTACATGTGCTAACAATGCAGGGAATTGAAGATGATGATCATTCTCAACTGGAGGATGGTTTGGAAGGAATGGAGTGCACCCCTTTAGGGGGAGCCAATCTGGAGAAGATGATGTTCTAAAATTAATATCATCTTGAGAAAGTGAAGGTATTCCAATCATGCTTTCATCCCTTGTTTCTTAATTGAGTTTATCTTGTCAATTAAGGGGGAGTATGGATTGAAGACAAATGGATGAAAGGGGGAGCTTTATCTTTGCACCTGAACTTTCTAATGAGTTTTGTGAAGTTGTGCAGGATTTAACAAATTCATTGTTATATCTGAAAAATTTCAATCCCCTAAGCATGATCTCACATGTATAGTGAATGTTGGACAGCATTGAGTTCCTTGGTTACATCACTCTTGTTTTCTACACCGGGTTAGCCCAAGTAGACTTAGAGCTGATTTACTAAAGGTTCTTTGCTAAAGAGAACATGTGACATCATCCCTCTTTTAGTGTTTTTCAAGAAAATACTTTTCAAAGGGAGGAAGAGATTTTTGAAACAGAACCACACCACACCTTTGCATTTGATTGCCAATAAGGGGGAGAAATATTGGCACACATATTGACCCATTCATATGTGCGGAAGGAGTGTATTGACAACAAATACAAAGGGGGAGATTGAAGTGCATTGTGTTGCATTTGTTGTCAATGAGGCATGAAGTTGTCTTGGAATGAATGGAAGTCAAGGAATGTTAAGATGTGAATGACAAAGGTTGTGATGGTGTTGGTGATGAAGAGAGAATGGCCATAGTACTAAGATGCATGTCACTTAGGAGATTCACTAAGTGACATAGGAGATGATGGTTGAAACATTCTCTAAGAACATCTGACGATTGTTGAGCTGATCATTAAGTTCATAGAACTTGTATCCTGATGATACAATGTCACAACATTGTTTGAAGACCATGCATTGTACTGACAATGCATGAGGAGTTGAAGAGATCCATCCACAACTTCTAAGTGGATGAAGTGGTTTAATGAAGTCCATGTACTAACTCTTAGTGCATGTGAATTTGAAGTTGATCCAATTGATCTCTGATTAGGTCAATGAAGCACATTGAAGAATTTAAGTGATTTAGGAGCTCAGTTGAAGATGAAGACCCTTCGTGAATTCCATTACAAAGTGATGACTAAATGTTGAAGAAGAATGGAGGAATTCTAATGAAGGAGAAATAATTGAACAAGAGCTCGGTTGATGAAGAACCTTCGGGAATTCGATATCCTAAGTGAAGATCATATGAGAGGAGGATTGATGAATTCCTAAGAAGAAGAGAGAAGAAATGGCTTAGAGGAGAAGGCTTGGAGTGGCTCTTGGCATTTCAAATTATGTATGTGGTTACTTTGTTTTTATACAAAGTACCCTATATTTACTTTGCCAAAAAATTAGGCCACCAAGGAGGCCAGCCTTAAGGGTTCAACCCAAGGCACATGTGGGACCAGGTCACCACGCCCAAGGGGATCCCATGGGGCCAGCCCCCGAGAGGCAGAGGGGGCCGTGTATAAGCCCCCGGAGGGCACGCGATGGTGAAACCCGCGCGCCCGAAGGGTGCATAGTGGGCGCCAGTGGCGCGCCCGCAAGAGGCATGAGTGGGCGCAGAGCGCGCCCGCAGGGAGAACACGGTGCGGGGTGGCACCGTGGAGGGAGAGAGTTCAATTGCTGGGTTGAGGCGGCGCTTGGGTAATAAGCTGCGGAAAAACCGCGTGAGGATTCGATGTGGGACGCGGATTTTTTCCGCAGGAGTAATCCTGGCCGCACGATCAATCGCGCGCCAGATCTCGGCCGCACAACTGATCCGCGGCGAGGCGATCAGATCCAGGCCGCCCGATGTATCTCCATCGCCTGATCCGACGGCCGTGGCTTGTCTTCCACCTCGAGCTCGAGCCGAAGCCACCCGCGAGCCGTCGACGAACCAGAGGCCATCCGATGACCTATTTTGAGATTCCGGCCATCTCTCTCGAAGCCGAAGGCTCCATTGATCTCGTCTCTCCACACCGAACCGATCCATGCTTAAAAATACACATGCATGCAATGTTTGGGAGATTTCGATGAAGGCCGAAGCAAACCGAAGGTGCGAGGCCATTCGGTGTTGATGCTCTGCATGGTTTGGATCGAAGGAAGGCCATGCATGCGTTCTAAGTCGCATGCACGTGAAGAAGGCCGAAAAATAAGGGAAGCCGCGTGAAACAGAGGAGAAACATGATTTTGGAAATCTTGAAGATCCGAAGATCTCGGGTGTTTGAAGTTATTTCACGCGGATAGAACCGCCTCTCCTCTGCCTATATAAATGAGGCCTAGCCCTCGAGAAGAAGTTGCTGATGTGCTGATCCTTTGAATATTTGAAGTCCCGCGTGAGCTCTCTGCCTCGCGAAGAAAGAAGCCCCCGCGCAAGTTATTTGCGCGGCTGTTGTTCCGGTGCCACCCGAGGCCCGAAGGAGTTCCTTTCGCGCACCCCTTGCGCGAAAGAGGTGAAGAGTCCCCTGCGCGCTAATCCCTTGCGCGGCAGGAAGCACCCAGGGCCGCAACAC
Source organism: Viscum album (assembly GCA_963277665.1). Taxonomy (NCBI): domain Eukaryota; kingdom Viridiplantae; phylum Streptophyta; class Magnoliopsida; order Santalales; family Viscaceae; genus Viscum; species Viscum album. The sequence goes on along the minus strand of OY728153.1, from coordinate 100,223,370 downwards.
CTTGTGTGCCCAGCGGTTGGCAGTGGCACTTGCGCACCCGAGCCTCCTTGCACTCAAGTGCTTGAGGACTTGCGCGATAGTGGGAAAGAAGAGGAGGGTTGCACCCCTTGCGCGCCTCCTTGAGTTAGGGTGAAGGGTATCTATATCCTACGGCTGGTGGGTGCAAAACAGGAGGAAACCCGAGGCCTTGTGCACCCAAGTACCTTGTGCTCTTTGAAGAAGAAGTGGAAGTGGCCGCACCCTTGCGCGCCTTCATTTGATATTTGGGCAGTGTGTGTGCAAAGAAGAATAAAAGAATAAACCTTGTGTGCCAAGAGAAGTGGAAGGCCGTAGCCTCATGTGTGTGCAACAAGTGAAGACCACACTATTTGTGTGTGCACAAAGTGGACAAGAATACCTACGGGCCAAGTGTGTGTGCTAAGTGGAGAAGAAGTACCCGAGGCACTTTGTGTGCAATTTGAAGAAGGAGGCCGTAGCCCTTGTTGGGTGTGCACACTTGAAGATTAAAAAGAAAGAAAAAATTATGTGTGCAAAGGAAGTGAAAGGCCGTAGCCTTGTGTGGGTGAAGTGAATATCACACCTCATTTGAGTGTGTGTGTGTGCAAATTGAAGAGGAACACCCTACGGGCATTTATTGTGTGCAAGAAGAGGAAGGTCACTACAAGTGTATGCTAAGTGAAGAATTTGTGTGTGCAAATTAAAGAAGTGGCCGAACCTAGTGTGTGCACTAAAAGTGTATACACATTAGAAGAAGAAGAAGGAGTTGACCCACACTAAAGTATACCACACTTTTAGTGTGTGAACAATTTGAATATAGTGTGTGAAGATTGTGGAGAAGGTGTGTGCTATAATTGATTACACCCTTTGTGGGTCTACTGCATCAAGAGGAAGAGAAGGAGAGTGCATGGATGCATGCATGCACGTGCATACGTGAACAGTGCTAAATCAGTGGTGTGCAACTGAGACTGGACCAGACCGAAGATAAAGATATTATTTGTCTGAGCATTCAGTAATTGGAGAGAAGCCGGGGCATCCTTAGAAGAAGGTGATAAAGCCCGAGCAAGATGAGAAGACCTGTTCACCACAAGTGATCAGAAGAAGAGCATGGCCAGCAGTCTTTATCCCAGACTGCTGAAGATACTTGAAGAAGCTTAAAGTGAAGAAGAGCTACTCGTGTGACTCGAGGAGCCAGGAGAAGACCCTGTGGGACTCAGGGAGAAGAAGTCTTCAGTGGGATTCTGGAGCAGGCCAGTGGGACTCTGGTAACACTGTGGGACGCAGTATAAAGACCCTCCTGTGGGACTCAGGAGAGATACAGTGGGACTCTGTATCGACCATTGTAATTCTAACAAGTTATAATGGGAGAATCCATGCTGAGAGAGCATGGCAAGGATGTAGGCCTTTGGTGCCGAACCTTGTAAATCCTTGTGTCCTGTGCCTTTTCATTACTGCATCATTCGGGAAAGGATGAGAGATACAAGAAGAGTGGATCGAGGCTTTAACCAGCCATAGAGGTTTAATTGATAAGAATCAATTAGTAAAAAGTTTTAAGGGATCACTGATTCACCCCCTCCCCCTCTCAGTGATTCACACTGATCTGGGCACTTCAACTAGTCTACCTACAAGAGTTCGTGTTGATAATTTTTTAGTTGTTGAAAATATATTCATTATTTTTCAAAGGACCATGGAATGACTATTAGTACCACTATATATAATTCCATCATCTAGTGGTTGGATAATGAACTATACAATGTTAGTAAATATTATAAAACTCAAGGGAGAACACAACCTCATCTTTAATAACACACAAGTAATATATTTTAGGTAGTATTTTAGTATTGGAGGATGAAAAATACCCCCATTCTATTATAATAACTCTCTCATTATAGTGATAAATATAAGTATTGTAACACAAACCAAACCTTTCAGGGATTTGACTCTCACATTGAGGCCAATAATTTTAAATCTACATGTATTTATGTCCATTATTATTCTTCATTGTAGACTAGGGGAGGGATTATATTGAATCCTTAGATAAATAATTAATTGACGGGATAGAGGATGGAGTTTAATAGGGAATGGTATATAGGAACGTGAATGTTGCAAAAAAATTGGGTATACTAATTTATCCCCCCTATAATACTCCTTTAATGACCACTAGGAACCATGAAAGGGATACAAAAGTATACTTTCTATATTTCATATTTATTGTAGTATCATATTTGAAAAAATTAAAATAATAATGAGATTCTTATCATATATAATAATAGACATATTTATATATTTTATGTATGTTTTAACTGATGATGAAACTAATATATTATTATTAAATACATAAAGATTTTTTTCCCAATTTTGGAATATAAAAAGATTGAATTTTTATCATAATATATTTTATGATAATATTTTGAATACTAGACTATTCAGGATGTCATGTTAGGGAAGATGATAAAAGATAAATACTGGGGGGATACCACCTTTTATGTGTTTTACCTAGATAGATGAAGTCAGAGTAAGTAGAGTATCCACAAAAAAGAATCATGCTTAATAACTATAGTAAAACCTTAGAAGAAGCATGGTTATTTTGTGAGAGATAACAAGTTGAGAAATGTTAGGATTCGTCTCTAGTGCAAGTGAGAACTATTGGATTTAGTGTCTAATAACCCACTAATTAATTACTTTTGATTAGTAGAATATTAATATACATATTATTATAAAAAATGATTTTTCATCAATATAACATCAATATTATAATATCCTTAGTGTGTATGTCACATTAATTGTTCATAGTAGTTTCACACTATAATGAGAAACTATATATGTTATGATGATATTCTTAAACATGTTATATGGTTTAGATACATAATATTGACATAGCCACAAATGATATCTGACTATCTGGTTCAAGAGGATAATATGACACATATCATTATTCTCTTGAAGTTTTCACGTTGTTATTTCCAAGAAACAGAGGTCATGTGGATGGACCTAGTAATAAGAGATAAATTTTTTTATGTTTCATTATATATTCCAATATATTAATGTGTTTACTAGTACACAAACTTGTCATTATAATTATTGTATATCCTAGATTATGTACTTTTATTTATTGATAAAAACCATTTTAATATATTCTCATAGTGTGGTAACATATATTTGTTGTGCTCTAAGTTATATAAAATTAATTTAATAATTCAATAGTGGATTTTCATTTCCTTATTAACAAAATAATATATTATTGTCCCTTTGACCGAAATGGAAATTTTTTATTAATCAATGGGAGAGGTAGGTAATAGATAAGTTTATTTCCGAATATCAATTAAAAATAAAAGGAGCATATAGGATGATGATAGAATTTTGAATCCAAATTGATGAGGTTCCATTAAAAAGGGATTATATTATATAGAAACATTCAAAGGAATGTTTTTTTAGTTTTTAGATTAACATTTTTCTCTATGGGTGCTCTAACGTGTTTCTAAGAATTGATCACACACCTTAGGCAATTTCAACCAATGACATTAAGTATGGGGACCCAGAGGGTCACATACATAGTCTATAGAACTTATCATTAAAATATCATAAATTTAATATTAAATAATAAATATTATTCTAGGATTTTAAATAATAATATTAATGTATTATCGACCACATAAAATCAATATTTTGATATTTAATTTTAGAAATTATTTGATAAATTTTATATCTTTTTTAATAATACACATGGTAATAAATAAATAAATATCTATTCCCCTTCATAGTGAATAGAATTATATAAATATTTATTTTTTTCATGAATATTAACCTAAATATTTATTCACATGTTTAGTGGTTATAATATTTATTTATTTATATAATGAATAATATGTACGTAAAAAATATTTTTTTTATTCAAGATATGGTAAATTTCATGGGAGAATTAATATGCTAAGTAAAAGGTTAAATAAAAATGATATATATATATAATATCATTTTAATAAATAAATACCTATTAATTTTTTTAGATGGTTTATTTAAAGAAACATATTTCATGGAAATACTAAACAAATATTATTATTATACATTGGATTTATTTTGATAAAATATTTATGTAAGATATATTATTTAATTACAAAATTTTTAACCAAAATAAGACATTTAAAATTATATTTTTCCATTTGTAAACATTCTACACAACAGAGGCATTTTCTATGGAATTATACCAATCCTTAGAGGTCTTAATACAACTATACTAACCATCATGAATAATGATGTAACACCCAATCAAGGATCCTCTAGTTTGATCTAGAGAGACACATTTTCTTATGTCTACTACCCCATATTTAATAGGCTACCAACTAGCATTGAGGACCTAAGTCATGTAGTGGGTATATTCTTCCATCAATTTCAAGTAGCCATAAATACTAAACATAGTCAGTGTAGTGAAAAAATAATTTACTAATAGCAAAGAAACAATGACGAATACAATAGGTAAATACCATCACATGTAAATACCAAAATGTGATACGACTAATCATATATTAGATTAGTAAAGATCGCCAAATGGGATGGTTCAATACAGTAGATAAACAATAAATAAATATTATCAGAGTCATAATATAAAAAGAACCCAAAGTATTTATTATAATCATTTCAAATACTTGACCAACTCTATATGCTCATAATCCTAGCATAGGGTCCATACCCTTGTCTAGATCCCTAATACGAAATAATGCATGTGCACCAAAATGTATGTGTAGTGTGTGAGTAATAAAATCAAATAAACTCCAAAAAAGGACATTAGTGTAAATGTAGTAGATATATCTCGGTGTATACACTAATATATTAATTATATTATAAATAAAACTAAAGAAAAATACAACTATGTCTTATTATAGAGTGATAATCAGACAACATTGGAACATAACCATACCTAAGATGATCGATGCTAGGAATAGGGTGTCACCTTGTAATATGAAACCACTAAAAGTAAAAAAGGGGGATCTGAGGAGGTAATCACAATATCCATCATCACACGTAATCTTAACATTCCATCACGAAATGTTCTATAGTTAATATTTATATTTATTATTTATCCCAAAATCGTCAGAGGAGGGAATCTTGATAACCAACTCCCCTAACAAGAAATATTACCCCCTCATGCAATGGTTTCATAACTAAACATAACAAATTTTACCTTATGACAATAGTATAAGGAATGAATCAAAAAGGAAAACCTCACACTCTCGCTGAGTCATCCCCTCAAGGAATAGTTAGTTGGACACACCTTATATATCAAACCTCATTGAACCAGTTTAAGTAAGGATTCCACATTACCAACCTCCCATGAAAGTTGAAATATCAGCTCATTAGATGATCCCATGGACACAACATATATAATCTATCTCACATAATATTTTCAAAAATATTAAGGTCGATTATTGAAACTTGTGCATCACATAATCACTAACTAATAAAACCCTAACAAGAGTTCATGAGTGGGACCCTTTAGCTGACCTTTCCACATTCCAAAATAACATCCTTTTGATAGAGTCATTCCATCCAAATTCCATTAGCATATGATAGATTTAAAACCCATCCCCAAGTACAAAGGCTCATGGTCTTCCAATACACTACCGAGCTAGTAAATCACACTCTAAGGAAAATAAACCCAATAGGGAACCCTACACTAATCCCCTGAAAAATCTATATATTCATCACACACATGATTTTCCACAAATATATAAAATCCAAGGGTCTAATTACATCATTAAAATATTAAAATCTACTCTGACACCAAAATTATAAAATAACAATGCCCAGTCATGAATTCACATAAATAATATACAATATTTCAATATGTGAATATTTTAGCATGGTATTTACTTAAAACCTCAAGAATAAGGGAGTGCACTCATCACAGAACACACTATGATTCAATATATTTCCAAAAAATTATCATATCAGTCCCAACACACATAGAATAAGGGATTGAATATTGAAAACAAGGTAACGGTGAATGTAGAAACCATTTGGGCAATGAATGATATTAGATTGACCTAGATAATAATTTCATAGTGAAAGAAATTTCAAAAGGATGGGATTATAGGATATATAATATTATGAATCAAATTGATATTAAAAAAATAAGTGGGTTGAGTTAGTTCTAGGGAGGAGGATCGGAGGGGTAACAATGGATCTAAAGGGAATGTTCAGAACTGCCCATAAAAACATACCATATAAGAAGAATTTTATGTGACCATGATATCATGAAACAATAATTTGAATATGATCTAGTTCCATTATAAACTAAAATACTTGGTGATGCATCATGACCAACCCTAGATCATAAAATTTTAATCAGACATAGAGTTACACCACACTATAACCCACAATGCTATGTCTTGAAGCACTATTTGCAGTAAAAAAGATTATCCTTTAACAATAACATGCACCCTAGAATATCAATCTTGGGCCACCAGAAACACTTAATAAAAAAAACATTTTATGATAAAAATGATTAATATAACTAAATAAAATTCACATTGAAATTATAGGGGAGTTACAAACTACTCTTCAATGGGATTCTCCTCCATGGGAAGAATCTCTAGGGATCCTCATTGAAAAAATGTGTCCATTAGGACTATATATCCAACTCACTCTCACACGACTCCTCTATGATAGGCTTGCAATGTGAAAATATTTGGAATGGAGGCATAATATCCCATATAAATATCATTATAATTAATTATATAATATGTTTTGGGCAGTCATCAAAGGATACTTAGGACTCCAAATTGAAATTTTCTTTAACGTTCACATTCATAGGTTAAGATCATATTTCAAGAAATATTAACTATTAAAAATATGAGACATAAATGTATTTCATGGAATGTGAGTGAATTAATAAGACACTACTCAAATCTACTCCATAATCATGAATGAATTGACCATCCATAGAGCATGATTCCACTATCTCCTTGTACAATGATTCCTCAAACATGTATATATAATAGTAACAAGTATCCCAATGTAAAATCATAAAATACTATAAAACTAAAAGCACTATATACTCTATATGGTTAGTAAATGGTTTTGGATCAAATGGACCTACTTAGTAGTATCCAACACCAATATCAGACCAAACACTACAAACTCATCTACCTCTAACCATACCAATGATGACTAGATTATCCGACTATAAATATAATATAGTGGGGTCCATTTGGATCGAATAAATAAATTATTTATTATAAGGAATCTACTGATGCAATATGTTTTTCCCATAATACACCAAAATAGAGCATGCAAACTCAAAAATACATGTATGGATAAATATTCTCCTCATATACTATCTATTTATCTATGGGTGGTATGCGATACACATCTTAAAATAATACACCATGTACTTCTATAGTCACTTCTAGAACCATAATGTTAAAATCATGTCTCAAAATGGAACTAAACTTCTTGGTACCCTATCCTTCCACACTATCTTCCTCACATATAACATGACTAGTTTTTCTTCAAACTAGGTATGTATAATTGGATAGATTTTCACAAATTTGGTTAACTAGTCCACAAACATGTATACTAAATCACAACTCCATAGTTTCCTAGGTTAAATCATGATTAAGTCAATATTTACTTCACCCCAATTCAATACTAGCTCTGAAGGGGTTATATAACCCACCTAGTCACTAGTTCTCATCCTTTATCCATTCAAAGGTAAAGTAATGAGAAATAAACAATTTTAAATACTTTATAATACCCAACTACTAAAATTATTCATATTGTCATGATATATCTTCGTCAACCCTGGATGAAACATCCATCATGATGCAATGATTTCAAAACCCGACCCTAGATTTAGAGAAGGTTGTTCTCATCTTGATACCATTTTAACCTAGATCATCTCCCATAATCCATTACCGTATCACAGGGCAATTAGAATCTAGTTCCTAGATAGCCTTGACTTGTTCAACTAGTGAAGATAATAAAAAAGTTCCAGAATGAAAAACCTATCATCCCTTAAACACATAAAACCTCTATTAAATGAGAAAACTCATCAGATTCCACTCCCCATCAAACATCCAAATGCTATGCTCTTGATAATTACTATTGTGAGCATTTTTGATGAATTTATCCTTCCAAAGGGAATATTCTATATCAAAAAAAAAATTATACGAATTTTAACCATGCCCCTATCAAAAATTCCTATAATATTGGGAGAATATATACTACATGCTATTATTTTCCTTGTAAATGAAAAATCTCCCACTAAAGTGATAATGTTCCAAACACTTTAAGGAATACCCAATAGATGTTACGTCATGATTATGGATAGGGTAGTTCTGTTAATGGAGGAATATATTATATGAACCATAAGTGCCTATATAATCTCACAATGTCATTTAGGGTCCTAGAATGGCCCACATTGAATCAAAATATATGGTATAACATTTCTCTAAATATAGAAGAATCATAACAAAATTTGATATCACCCTAAATTTAAACTTCAAGAATAACTTCACACATTTATTCGTTTGGTAAAATTTCACTTCCTTATTGATCAATCCTATTATTGATGCTTCTATGGAATAAATATTTGAATGAATTACTCGAAATACGTAGTTTGGAAAAAAAATAATATCTCAAAAAAATTTCTAGGATATTTCTAGGACATCACCATCACCATGATCTTGGGATCATCTTTGATTCCATCCTCCAATATCAAAATATGATCACATCAAACCTCACAAATACTAAAATTGAATCTTAGAATACATAGAATATAGTCGATGTTCTTGATGAATACACGATAAAATATTTGGGTTCTAGAAATGAAACCCCTAGGATTGATATAATAATAATATTTCATAAATAAAGACTATTATAATGGAGTATAGTTAGGGAAAAATGATTTAATTCATGAGAATAATAAACAAAAATAAAGAATTTATTTGATTGAATTCAATCACAAGGTACTCATACATCCATTACTTATTATTAAATTTCATATTCTATATATACCATAATATTTCCTCCAATTGATGATAGCATGATTATAAGTCAATCAAAGAGATCTATTGATCTAAAATAAACTCATAAAATATGAAATATATTGTAAATAACGAATGCTTGCACTTACACATAATGTATTTTATCTTTACATAATTAATTCAAAATATATGTATATTAGTATTCTTATTTGAAAATAATATGGAACCAACCCATGTAGAGGTTCATGAATAAACAATTCCCTCTACATCAAGGTCGTTGAGTTATACCTTCCACTCACTTAACAAAGTTGGTTTAATATAAAAAGTGTCTATAGATATATTCTCTATAAAGATATGATTTACTTTAAACATGAAGTAATTTATAGTGGTAAATCCTAAAAAATCAAATGAAACAAATTAGAAACAATAACACTTATGGTAGAAAAGTATGTGAGACCATTGTTAGATCCACTACAAGAACCATACACTACACTTGCGCTATCATGGCTCAAATATGGCTAGTTCTGGTTCTACATTACGAGTATCCACATCCCACTCTCCTTTGGTAACAAAATCATCCCATATATTGGAGGTAAAATACACCTTCCTCTGATATAAATATATATGAGACTTTCAAAATGTCATGTAATACATCTAGAATTCAAAGATCATCATCTTGAAAATAAAAAAATACCATAAATTACAATATCCCCAACCACTATAGAACTTATTGGGAACATCAGGATATAATCTATCCTCTTCCAAAGAGGTGTATCATAGGTAAAGCATCCTAGTGGAGAACAAAACATATAAAAAAATAAAAAAACATATGTAGAAATAAAATAATGATACACCCCAATATCAAACAAACAATAAAAGACTACTAAAGAAACCAAAAAACACCTTTAATAGTGGAATGTCCTTATGCATCTTCCAAAAGAACCTAGCCCAATTCAAAAACCCTTATAGTATCTGATCCAAAATATTGACTCACTAACCCCTTATTTGCCTAAGGAACTAAACCTTGAGCCATATTGATTGTCATTGTTAGTGAGACCCTCAACCAACTCCATGACTTGACATGACTGGTATTACACCACTATCTTCCTGATCTCCCCCAACCTGGATCATAACTCCCTCATTAATCCTTATTCACTACGTAAACCCATATAGGGCATCATAATATAAAACTACTGGAGATACCTAATCCCACCATATACTTGATAGTCCTCAAGTATTCTATTACATGATCTTTAGTATATAATTATTTCAGAAGAAAAAATAATATGGGAGGAGATCCTCCTATATGAGGGAGAATAAAAAATCTACATTACCTATACTATCTCTTCTCACCCTCACATATCCCATAATATCTCCTACACCTACCATTGGACGAGTCCTTGACACCACAATAAGGAAATCCACCAACATATGTACTAAATATATGAAGAGTGACTATTTTATTATACTTATCAAGGATATTATATGTGGTGAGATAATTATGAAACACATTAGTGTAATATTTTAGGTTAATCATCCAGACGTGGTGCCTCAACTCTTTCCACAGACCGCTCTAAAATCTGTGGACCATTTAGGACTTATTTCTAACCAAAAATGGGGAAAATACCAATAAATCCACAAATAATGATGTATATTCCATCATGAATAGGATATCTTGATAAATATCTAAAAAATAAATTTTTTATTCAGTATTTAGTTACTTGAAAAAAATACTCTTAAAAAAAATCCCCTTCAAGGCCTCCAATTACAAGACCTCAATATATATGTCCGGAATGATGACACCCCAAAACCTCCCAGAACGTCCAAAAAGAATGAAGGTTACTAACATCACACAAATATCATCATGTGTATCCATATTATTAATGATCCTTTAGATGATCTAATTACATTAATCAACATTTTTATAATCACATGTACTATGGAAAGTTAGGGGTTATGCAACTGAAAATCCAAAAATAAGTCTTGTAGAGTATATCCACTTATATGTGTATCCTCTTCTCCAATTAGTAAAAGATGAAAAATCCATATTTGAATTAACCCCACTACCTGAACTACAGTAACAATCGGGGTGAATATTTAGCTCCACCCTCATAAACATTTGGATGTATTACATGAGTATTCACTACCATAGGGACATCCACAATTTGTTCCTCAACTGGAACCATGAGATGTTACCAAGGATTTATTTTTTATAATCCAAAAATATTGACTAAAACACTCCATTATTAACATAAAACATAATAAAAGTTAATAAATTAATAGACACACACTTATGAAATATCCATAGGACGCATTCCCAAGGGTTCTAACCATTACCACTAGGAATAATTATAAACTACATACATAAGTCCTTAGCAATACCATTTGTAACTACCACTTAGTCTTTATAAAATGTAATAAAATTATCACATGATTAGGTAAAATACATTAGATATACCTAATAATGTTTTTTTGTAAGACGCTAAACATGTTATTGTAAGAATTTAAATAATTTACCCTTTCTTAATTGCATAAATCAAGAGAATGACGTGTGGAAATTTTTTTCGAATAATGATGCATGGAAACATGTTTCCTCAAAACCCTAATAAGATGATAAATAATACTAAACCGTAATTATATTACAACAGTCATATAAAACAATGATATTATATTAGTATAATGAATAAAATTAATCCCACTACCCGATAAACATGAACGTTCATTATGTAGGGGTTGTTTGGAGACATGAATGACATCTCACCAAATTCCTCACCATCATAACTCTATTCAACTAATCCAAAAATAATAAACAATATAGAATGGGGATCTAATAATATTTTGTAATACCATGTCCTATATCACCAAATCTGAGCTGTAGTGGCACATAGAATCATTAAAACATTTCCATATTAAATAGGTTTCCAAAAATTATAAGGGTCCTTAGTTATGTAGTGAGGAGACTATGCACATAATATTAAGTTACCATCAACAATACATATAGGAAAATAAATAACAAATAAATAACTAGTATAAAATAAATATATTGAAATATGAAAAATAAATACTATCAAATGAAATATCAAAATGTGACACAATAAATCATATATTCAAGTCAAAAGGATACCCACCAATTATAGATAAATAATTGTATAAAATAAATTAAAAAAGTTTATCATAGTTATAACAGTAAAAGATCTAATATTATTTCCTAAAATCACCTAAAATTGTTGGTTGTCTCGACATACTCATCTGACATAGGTCACTTTCCCTTGGATAGATCTCTAATAAGAAATTATGTGCATGAATCTAAATTCCCTTGTTGGATGCGAGTAGTAAATCTTATAAAAAACCACCAATTAATCCTTCACATAAGAAAAATTATATAAGGTAGTGGATTAGTGAATAAAACAATTAAATATTTTATAAATCATAGGAAGCATACAACTGTGTCGAGACATCTTGTGTGAACCATTTCACCAATGTCCTTGACTATACATGAGTTAATAGATGTCAGGATGAAGATTTAACCTCTTATCAAGAAAATATTAGTAGTAATTATTGAGTGATATGACAAGGGAATCCAAATATTCAAAATTTCACGTTAGCTAAACCTTCCCTCAGGTATGGTCCAAGGGCCAAGTCCTATATCGACAGATCTTTACAGAAGAGGTCTACAAAGGGAATCTCTTTATCAAACCTCCAGAATAAGACAAAGCATCCCCTAAAAGAAAAGTTCCCATATATATATGGAAAATATTTCACCACAATTTTTGAGGAAGGAATCAAAATATCCTACCTCTATTTATATTTAAACCATACCCTTTGGGAAAGTCCTATGGAGAGACCATATATATCTTATCTCAATTAAACATTCCATGTAGGGAATCACAAAATATAACCTCCCATTAAAGATGAACTTTAAACATAGGAAAATTTTCAATGTCCACATAACACACAATACATCTAAAAAATAGGCAAAATGTGATCAAGTTATACTGCCAACATAGATGGGTCATATTCCCTCTAACTAGTAACACCACAATAAGAGTTCATGAAAGGGCCCTTTAGCCTTATCTTACAACTATCTATAATAATAACCTAGGATGGCCATGAATTCTTGCTAATTGACCTGAAACTAAGATCAATTCACCAACCTACCCAGGTGATATAGCACAACTTAATACAATCCCTTGATAAGAAAATCCATAAAATATTTTTCCAAGTTATATGAATAGAAAATCCTACATCTATCCTCTTAATAATGAATGAAATTATCATACCCATGTTGTTAAAAATTTATCTATTATAGAGGAGGTTCATATACAATATTTTTAACCTATCCAGATACTTGGATACAAAATGTAGAACAAAATCGATCCAAATAATTCACTCATTTTCAATTAAGAAAATAAAACTGAATATAAACATCATAACATGGTAAGGACTTCAAACCTCATGTTTAAGGTTATAAACATTTTAATTTATTCCCTTTTATTTATTTTTGAAAAAAATCAATAAAATTCTTCCACAAACAGTATAATTAGGAACCTGAGATTGAATATAAGGAAACATTGAAGGAATAAGGCATAAAGTTCATGGATAATGTTGGACATACCAAGTGAATACTTATGTAGTGAATGAAAATTAAAATAGATATGAACATAGTTTGAATAACATTATATATCCATGAGATATTTCAAAATCATGAAATTTCCAATTGATGGTCTAAGGAGGTGAAGTGAATGGGTAAAAACCATATAATGGAAAATTACATATCTTTCCTTAAAAAATCAAACTAGTTGACATGTCTTAGTATGACCTTTATAGTCATGGTGCAACCAACCCACCTTAGGGAAACATTGTTACAAGGCCTACTAGGTTATGACACAACACCCCTTTAGATGGAAGAGGGTATAAAATCCAAATGTTTTCCAATATGACACAACCATTCACCATGCACCCGAATGAACCACTCCAAAGAAGCCTCACTGAGTTGTTACTCAAGTGGATGCATGGTCCTGCCCAACACTAGAATTTTAATGTGACATATGGAAACGATATTATATCTTCCACAACATCATGATCCACCAAATAAACTAAAATTACAATTACATATTGGTGAAAAACATGAGGAAATTTTTTAAAAAAATTTTGAGATTCTAATTTCTACAAAAGTCTATGACCTAATCAAAACAAAAATCCATGAATCATGATCTTGTGAAATTTATAACAGTAAATAAAAACAAAATGATTATGGTACTACAAATTAATTATAATTTAAATAATACAAACCATGAAATTTAAGGGGTGTTACAAAAGAGATAAAAAGATAACTCCTTGATAATATCATCATTGAGTGGTGTAATGATGCTTGTTCCTATATAATATCACTCAAAATACCAAGAATAATTCTCAATGATTCATTGAATAAATGTGTATTAATCTCATAGATTACTCACTACAATGACAACACAATGATAAAAAATAATTCTGATCTAAAGGAATAACTCAATTTGGGGTAATTTAAATTTGAAATTAACTATCAATTAAATTTGGATGATCCTCATATGGGTATTGTGATATGTGTTCATTAAATTATTAATATTATATCCATTTTTATGGATAAAAAACAAAATAGGTCCTCCACCCAATGATTTCATTACACCCCACAAAATTTACTTAGGGAAACTCTTGAGAGGGAACTGGGGAGGAGAACGTTTTTCAATTGTTTTAACGTGAAGAGGAATGAGAAAATGGTTGACTAATTGTACAAAATAGTGGAGATTTTTTTTAATTTCTCTTGGATACATGATTTTGGAATATTGTTTTTTAAAATTTATATACCATTTTATTTTTCATGGATTTTAATCATTGTATTTGACAAGAAAATAAAAGATTTGGACATATATAAGTTTAATAAATAAACATCATTTTTTTATTTTTTTTTAATAGGGAAAAGTGAATTCTTTACAATGATTTTTTTTAAAAACCTTAAAATATATTTTAGACATTAGAAACATCATTATAGGTTTATAAAATTGAATTGAATAATCTATAATTAATATAATTAATAAATAAGCACATATTTAGTCAAACAAGAATTACATTTTTTATCAAATAATTTTGACATCATAATGACTTCATAATATCCACTCATTATGCATACTCTATTATACATTTTACTAGGAAAAACAATTATTTTAGAAAGATATAAAAAATTAACCATTGGATAATTTGGACGCATTGATTATAACTTTGAATCCCTTTTTATGAAAATAATTATTAATACATATAGGATAAGTTACAAAATAAATAGAAATTATTATTTTATTTTAAAATCATATATTTGGTTCTAGAAACAAAATCATTTTAATAAATATGTATCATTATACAAAATATATAATGAAATTATCATTTATTAATTAATATATATTATTGATATTTGTTAATTTTTCTGTTATCATATTATTTAGTAAAATATATTGGACTCTTATATTTTACACATAACAATCACATTGCTATTATAAAATCCATATTACTATGTTACTCTTCTAATGGTCACTTTAACCCTGAAATGGTTATATTATCCATCAAAAATAAACATAATTCTATCTTCTTTAATAATTCATATCATATTCTTGTTGTTTCCACAATTTCAATCATATTTCTCAAAACATCCTTTATAATAATGATGTATCATTAATTATAATTCTTTATATAGAAAAATCCCATGGAGCCCACGATTATGTTTTTGAAACTCATAAAAAATTAAAATTACCCATGTTTTATTAAAATATTGCTAAATTTGATTTTAGATGTGTTCTCATAAAAACATGCCCAATTCTACCATGTTTTTTAAATGTGCGTTAAATCAAAGATACATTTTTAGTTAAACATAGAATTCATAAAAATATGACTACGTTAGTCATGTTTTTATATATGTTTTCATGCTTCATTAATTCAATTTTAACCATGTTTTTGAAACATGAGTAGAATAAATAAGAAATTAAAAATTAATTATTTAAAATATATATACACACATTCCCACACCCACACTCACAGATAGATAGATCGAATGATACAGATATATATATATATAAACACCCAACAACACACAAATTAAATCATAATTATATTTATTTATTAATTTCTAAATAAATGATCATTATAACAAATATATATTTATATATAAATATTTATTTGAATATATTAATTAATAAGTTTATTTATATTATTATAAATTTATATATAAAAATAATCAAATGTAAAAGTTAAAACAGAAATTCTAATTATATAATAATAGATGATTAAATAGAAATAATATATAACATAATATATATATAATTTTTAATAATATTTATAATAATTTATATATATTTATTTCATTTTACATATATGTATATATAAATATTGATAATACTACATATATAACAATATTACACAAAATTAAAAATTAATGATATATAATACATATATATATATATATATATGTGTGTGTGTGTGTATAGACACACCTAAAAAGATTCATACATACATACATACATACATACATACATACATACATACATGCATACATATATATATAAACACACAAACACAAAAGATAAAACATAATTATAATTGATTAATAATAAATAAATATATGATTCATGCTTGGTCCTACATCATGTCGGATAAAAAAACGAAATTTATAAAAAAAATAAATCTGTTACCCATGTTTATATAATAAATAACCAAATAATGGTCTACCTTCCCATGAAATATTAAAAATAGGAAAATTGAACATTGATAAATTAATGAAATTTTTTAAAACAAATCTAATAAGAAACCATTAAAATCATGGAAAATTGACCCTTATAATTTTTAAATTTTTTTATGAAACATGTGTAAAACAATTATCCTTTTTTAAAAACATGATGATGTGTAAAAAACCCATTTAAATATATTTTTTTGAAAGTTCCATGTTTTTTATGTGATTTATTGAACTATTTTTTGTGGTTATATTGAATTAAAATATCTAAAAAAATTTATACTCTATGATGAAAAAAGAGCATATATTATGGGATGAATTTTTAAATTAAATGTACATATTAGTGGAATCATGATTCTTAAATTTAACCCCATATGTAAATTATTACATCAAATTGGGGATAATTATAAATCCATACAAAATATGGGTAATTAATCTTAATTATTTCCTCACATCACATTCTATAACTTGTAATTCTTTCAAAGTTCATTCACTAGACAATTTGGTTGTATTTTCAATAAAATTATCTAATGTACTATAAATTTACATAGGCACTTGATTTCAGGAAAATTCACCTTTTACAACTATTTCATTAGGGGTGAGTAAGTGTTTTGGGAAAAGAATAAATTAATCAATAGTGAAAATTTATACCTGTTATGAACTTTAGAGTGGATGGGTGGTATAAAAAAATGATAAGATAATAATCTAGTTATCAACAAAATAAAAAAATACACATTATACTTGGGGTGTAGGTTCCTTTTCATTCCAAACCATATACCTCCCATGAATGATTATACATTCAATAAGGGGTGGTATTTTAATTAAATCTCTATGTACTTCCTCCAATTATTAGTATAACTTTTTTTTATGAATTTTCAGTTATCTTAATATGAATCTGGATGATGTAAAACATTCTCATTCTTCTTCATAACTAGTTCTATAGAAAAAAGTCATTAATTCAAAAAAATCAACCCATAATGTAGAAATATTATTTATTTTATCATTCAATTATTTTTATTATTCCATATTAATTTTGGAGTGAATATTTTTGTTGTATGAAAATTAAACCATATATATAATTGATCCCTTGTTCTACTGAACACAGGTGAACATGTATTCACCATGTCCTAAAATGTTTGTATTTTCCTTTAAAATATCCCATTATTTTTAAGATAATATTTTTTTATTAAAATATATCCAATTTATTTTATCCTTTCAAAATAATTCTCCAAAATTTTTATATTAAATGGTGGAAAAGTTTAGACATAAATGATATAGGTACACCATGAAGCCTCACAACATCATTTATATAAAATCATGTAATTTTATTAGTGGGTGGATCCACCCTTATTGCTAGAAAATAAACATTATTCATAAGGTGATCCCAAAAAAACTATTGTATATAAAATAACATGTCTTTGTTAGGAATTAAAGTAGTATAGGCCATAATGATATTTTCTCATTTATATATTTTTATAGGGAGATCATTCTTCAAACCTTATGAAAGTTTTCTATTATCCATTACATGTTATAATACCAAACATAATGAAACATAGTTAGTGATTTCTTCAATAATGTCTTCCCTTTAAAAACATTTTTCAAAAAATCCCTATTCTTGTAGGCCACAATGTGGTGTATAGGGAAATTAGAGCTATGAGATTCATTTAGAAGTTGACTATTCATAATAGGTACTGATATTACCCATATTCACTTTATAATCTCAAAATAACCATATTTATATTTGATGTCCATCAATATCCCATGTTCTGTGGAGTTGAACATAATATTTAGACCCTTTATTTCATATTGTGACAAATTTAAGTTTTATTGTAAATATATTTATGAAATTTTGTTCCAGATGGATGATGTTTCCTGATACTTTATAATTTCTACATCCAAAATTAAAAAATCCATGAATTTTGGATCCTTTATTATCCTCATCATATATATAAATCCATGATATTTCATAGGAATATCGACTTCCACCTTTTTTATTTCCCCTGGAGGTATTTTTTCATACAATCATTGTCTTTTCATAGCATTATATATCAATATTTTCAGATGCTATGTTATTTTTTATGAATATATAAGTCAAAATATTATGATCCATATTTATTTCATCTCTTTCACCAATGAAATTGTCTCTCTTTATCATCAATGAAAATGTTATTTTCACCAACTCAATGAGTTAAGAAATTTTTTAGGAGACTTTAATATTTATGGTTCATATGAATAAAATCTATTTTGTCAATAACTTTGATCTTTAGAACGTTGTTTTATAAATAAAGTTTTTTAATTTTTACAATTCGTATTTGTAGTACCGGTGTATTGATTAATTTATTCAATACTTCATCAAAAAAATCCACATTCCCTTGACCATGGGAATATAACCCATATACATGTCAATATTTTGAATGGGAATGTTAATGATTTTTTTGAAAATAATAAATAGTAACTAGAAAATACATGGAAACTCATTATATCCACTATATTTTTTAGGGTTTGATATTATTTTAACACCTTGAACTTTGAATCATTATATGATATTCTATCCTTAAATATTATATTACCATGAAAATAAAAATGATGATAAAAAAACTCACATTTACAAAATTTCTGATAAATATTTTTTTGAGGGTCTCATGAAAAATAAACAAATTATTCTTCTGTACTTAATAGAACATAGATTATAAAAAGTGATTATTAATAGATACAAAATGAAATGTTTTAGGAAAATACTTGTATACTTTATACATCAGATCTATAAATATGGAGGGTTTGTTTAATAATAAAAATAAAATTATTGTGAACTCATAAGGGACACATAGTTTATAAAAATCTATATTTGGTATATAATCTCTCTAAACATTTAAATGAAAATAATTTCCAAAAACATAAATATTTGATAAGTACTAATCCCCATGTACATAATCATATAAGTAATTAATGTTTGGTAAAAGATGATTGTTCTTAAATTTATTTCCATTTAATTCTCTATAATTGATGCATAACAACATACATCTATCCTTTTTATTCACTAATAGGATAACTACTCCCCTGAGGATAAAACATACGGTATATAAATTATATATAACCAAATATTTTAGGTTCCTTATTTAATTACTCAAATTTTACTAGGTATATTCTATAAGTAGCCTTAGATAAGGGTTTTCCAACAAGGATAGTGTCACGAGGGAATTCAATATTAGAGTGCAACGTATGATTTCCAAGAAACTCGTTGTTACGTATTGGGTACTCCATCTAGCTTAGCGTCCCCTTTAAATTAATATTAAAATTTTATTCACAAATATTGATAAATATGAAAGTGTAATATTATTTATTTACATGGGGTGTCTCATATATCATATATCCTATAGAGACTATTCTAGGAATACATTCATTAAACATCCTTATATTAAGTCTCATTCTTATAAATAAACAACTAAAAAACCCCCACATACATGGAATTTGTGGTAATTCAGATAATGAATTTTATATCTACAAAAATGATTTGGAATTATAACTATTTATAGAGATAGTGGAATTAAATGGAACATAAATATTCGATTAATAAAATAATATGTGTTACATAAAAATAGAGTACAAAAACATTTTATATTGAAATACAAGTAATTCAAATTGATTGAATAAATAAATGAAAAGATGAGATTAGGGCGGTTTGGACTCATTTCGGTGAGTTTACGGCCTTCTCGGATAACCACATGATCTACAGGCCTTTCCTGGACAGATGGTTCCACAGAGCGGTGGAGAGGGGCCCTGAGCAGATGGCCCAGACAATGATTCACCAGGCTGGATGCTGGACAATATGGCAAGCACGGAACAAGGCTCGCCACGAGGGGATTACCATCTCTAGACAGGGGATTATTCTTCGTACAAAGTTCATGCTTTTGGATCTTATCAGATCCTTTAAACAATGGAAGGAGGCGCCCTCCCTTAGCTGTCTTCATATAGGAAATACCAGTAATCTCCCGAGGAGCAGCGCCAGTAGGGGAAACTGGGTTAGGTGGACTCCACCCAGTAGAGGGCTCAAACTCAACTTTGACGGGTCATGCAACAAGGGGGTTATACGGGGAGGAGGGGTGGTTCGGAACAGTTTCGGGTCGGTTATCATGGCTTTCTCAGGCCGATTGGGACACGGTTCTCCTCTTCAAGCGGAGGCGAAGGCGTTGATGTTGGGTCTCTCACTGTGTCTCCAAGAAGGGATCGTCCTTTCTCATGTCGAAACTAATTTTCAAATTCTCCATAAATATTTTCATGGTTCGGGTTCCATTCCTTGGTCTATTAATTATATCACGAGGGCATGCCGAGGTATGATCTCCAACAACACCAGTGTTACCCACACGTGGCACGAGGGGAATAAGGTAGCAGACCATCTTGCTTCTCTTGATGTCCCTGGACAAGATCACTTTTTTTTTCATACAGCTAGTTCTATTAGGCTAGAGGGGGACAACTTGGTTCGAGGGGATGCTCTGGGGCTTCATTATTTTCGACCTCCTTAGATCTGTTGTGTGGGGCGTTGCAGACCCGTGATGTTTTTGTTTTTCTTTTGGTTTGCTGTTTTCCTTTATTCCCTTAAAATGAATAAATATCAAGTATTGTATGGTAGCCTTACCTTAATATAGAGCTCCCTAAAACATGAGAAAGAGCTCCACAGTACTGTATGATATTCTCAGAAGGACTCTTGGGGGAAAATTTGGGAGCCAAACCATGCTTAGTGAATTAGGAGTGAATATGAATGGGAATATGGTTTAATATTTATATAAAATTTGGGGTAATAATTTAGTGATGTTTATATTTTGTCTTTGGGAATCATTCTTATAAAACATTCAATACTGTTGAAATATTAATGGTTTTCAATTATGGACAATGATTTATCTTAAAAATAATGAAAATACATTTTAAACATTGAAAAAATATTGATAGGTTTGGAAAATTTATTTTAATATTTTATAACTCCTTATTAAATATAATAAGTATCCATTTTATAATGAAAAAAATTTATTTTATTTATTACATTATTTATATACCATAATGATGTCATAATACCCAATATATTCTCATTTAGTTTTTCAATATTATTAGAAAAAATAAAATATTTTAGAAAGTAATAATAATTTTACCATTTGAAACTTTTTATATGTTTATTTAACATTTGATGATATATTCATAAAAATAAATATATATATATATATATATATATATATATCAAGCAATTTAATTATTTAAAAACATAATTTGTTTTAAAATCATTAATATTAATTAATAAAATATAAATACATCATTTTAATAAATATTTATTATTCAAAGAATATATTAAATTGAATTTATATTCGTTGGTTAAAAAAATTATTTATTTCTTTAATTACTTTTTCCATAAGATATTATGGATTTATTTGGATAATTATATGTTCAAAATAATGGTCGCATTTCTATCACAACAATAATATTACGATGTTACTATTCTATTGGTCATATTACCCTAGAAATTGTCATGTTAATCATTATAAATACATTTCAAACTAACATATGAAATAAATCTTGTATTTCACTTAATTTCTCCATCATAGTGATTACATTTCTCATATTTTTCTTCATAACAGTGATGTATCATTTTTTAATGTTATTTATTATAGAGTATTATCCCCCTTAGTTAATGAATATTGTGTTGAAATATATTTAAATATATATATTTAGCAATATTTGTTGTCATTAGAGTGAATATAATTCCATATTTTTGTGTATTCTCAAAAATAATGGAAGAATGAACATAAAGTATTTGATGGATATTTTAACCAAATGTTAATTGGTGTAGAATACCAGGTTTTATAATTTCATCTCTCACCACTTTACTTTTATGTCATGTGAGAAAAATATCTTCTATATTCTCACTCTTTATGGTATTAAACACAATAGGTAACCTTACCACATCCAAGGTAATGTAGACTAATAAATTTCATTCTTTATTTGAAGGGTTGATATCTAGTTATTCCATTTTAATTAGAAACCTCCTCTTTCTAGAGTGTGACTTCTCGTATAGATGACCACCTACCATTATAGTGTCACGACCTGACCCTGTCAAGATACCACATAGATTGGGGATGGGACCACATTGATTCCCAAATCCCACATTCATTAGTCCAGTGACTGGTGACCAATACTAAGGGAATACACATAATATGGTAGATATTATTTTTTAAATCATAATTTATATGTAAACAAATTAAAATCCATAAAGGTTAAATAAATTGACATATTCACATTAAATTGTATTCAAATGCATAACAGGATAAAAGAATCTCACATAAAATATGAGATGTAAAATAATATAATGGTATAATAACCAAATATCATAATATAATGTACAAATTATGTAAAAGAAATATAAATTAATGACATTAATAACAATAAATATACACGTGGTTGACCTAATGTAACCTAGAACATCCCCCAATATTACCATTTAAATATGATGCATTATATATATTTATATTAATTTAGAATATAATAAATGATTTGTAGGTCTATTAATACAATGTTCACGTGTCTATGTGAGTATTTTGTACCAATGCATCCGTGAATTATATACCTAAAACAATATAGTTGTCCGAATAAACCATGGTAAGTCATTAAAATTTTTCACCTCATAACTCACATTATGAACACTCTCTAAATAAAATGATAGAAGTGGATAGAATAAAAAATAGAAAATACAATAATAGAACCCATGCAAAATAATTCCCACCGGAAACACATACATACTTATTTTCATAACCACAATATATATTTGTACCCAACAACAATAGAAATATAACTAAAAATACAATGAACACTCATCTAGAATATACATAACATTATTAATTTTAGTAAAATTATAGTCTATCTACCCACTATTATACAAAATCATTTTTATATTGATATTGAGAAAGGATAAATTGGGAATGATAGAATAAAATTCCTTCTATTTTACAAAAAAAAAACAATTCCACTATATACTCATGAAACCATTTATTATCCTTGTAACTTTATATCAATTTATTATCTTTATTATTGTAATATTTATTTATTGTTGATTACAAATTAACTGAAATAAAATACACTATCTAGTGATGCAGATCCATACTTCAATAACTTTTTCAATATATGTTCTATTAAATTAATGAATATAAAAATTAATATTTTCATATCTTGGGATTCAAAAAATATTATTTTTATAGATACATGTAATAAACCAACTAGGGAAACCTGATACGTCACCCACGTTGGAGTTTCACATGGGTCAAAGGGTGCATAAAATCTCCATGGGTTGGAAACAACTATTGTTGGTATTTAACATAACAACTGGAAATAATTTCACCCTCAAATTTGAGAAAGAAAATAATAAAATTGAAACATAAATCTAATATAAGGTAACCATATATTGGATATTCATGAAAATTGAATAAGTAGTTTTGAACACATGTTTGACTAAACAAATAATAAGAATATGTATTTTGAATTAAACTAAAAAACATAATGTTATAGGGAAAATAAATTTCGTTGATAAATTTACATCCCTATAGTATTCAATATATCAGAAAAACTCCATACACACCATCATATTGTGACTCTCAACCACCACTTGGTCAATACATCTCTATAATGGATGAAGAAAAAATCAAGGAAAACTATTAACAAAACTAGATCCTTTATATTTACCAACATCAGATAAAATATGGTCTATATACACACATTGGGTGTATATAAGGTGTGGGAAAAAATATAGTATGATACCACCATGAATCAAAATATCTTCTATAGTAGGGAAATCTAAAGGCACTAGTTGGAAATAAAAATTTTTATTTCATTTTTTACATTCACATGAGTAAGGAATAAAATCACATTAATCTTTTTTGTTTTTTAAAATATAAGGTATTTAATTGGGAATAATTTTATATAACATGAAACAAATCAAATTCATTTTATTAGTCAAGCATCACCATGTAAACTATAATGATGAGTAAAAAATGACTAATACAAAACATGGGATTTAGAGTTTTAGTTATAAATGGGTAACCAAAGAAATTGATAACATTTTACCTATATATATTATTTAATCCTAAAAGACATAGACCATATCTTACTGTTGGACTCACTAGAAGAAACTACCAACAAAGAGGAAAATCATGACTATGGAAACTATGAAATGAATAAACTAAGATAGTGTAGAACACCTCCTAATTTTATTGACATCTATAATGGGATTCTATTTAAATATATTTTAAAAAAACTCATATTATAAACATTAATATGATAATAACAACAAATAGTTCAATCATTAAGGCATGAATATAATATACGTCAAAATATTCAATGTAAAAAATTCGTTTCTGAACAAGACCTTATTACCAATAACACAACTCAAAACATGAAGTTATTTTTTAGAAATCACATACCCTTAGAACCACCCATTAAAATTAAAATTATAAATCCCATTGAACCAAATAAATTCTAAGAGGCAACTTTTCATACTCCCATAGTACATGGAAACCTAATTTTGTGGTATAATATAAGAAAGCATATGAAAATCCCATGTTTTATTGAAAATTATTTCCTAGATACATGTATTAAAAGTATATGTTAATCTATGTTAATTCAAATATGTACAATATAATTAAAAAAATTATAAGGTAATCTTACTCCTAATATTATTCTAATAGAAAAGGAATTATATATATAAGCTTACCTAAATATATCAAAACATATTCTATATTAATTGTAATGATATTAGAGAAATATGGACCTTTAAATAACCCAAGTAATCAAGAAAATTAATATTATAAAAAACTAGTATAAATCATGGTCACTATGGATATTTAGTGAAAGATAACAGGAATACCTTAGAGGGAAACGAAATAAGTGAATGGAAGAAGAGAAAATTAAATAGAAGAAGAAGATTAACAAAAAGAATAACAAAAAACCATCATGGAAAAAAATAAAAGAAAGTAGGAGTAGAGGATGATGGATATTATGATATCTAAAATTTTTAAATGAGGATGGGAGACCAAAAAAAAGTATAAGCATTTATTGACTGTAAATTTGAAATTTGAAATTTAAATTTTGTTCAGATCACGTTGTTTTTTTTTCTATTCATAAGAAACCATGTGCCAATATTGAGATATCATTTGATGTTTTTTGAGCATGATGAATAATTTGAATTAATGGTTTGGGAAATCATGCACCATCAATGTGTATGTATTTGTAATTACACATGACCGTTTTCATAGATGGGATACATTTTTATTCCAATAAATGAACTAAATATTTATTCTAAACTATCATATCATTTTAAAAATTTTCAAAATAGGTTATCCCGTAACCTATAGAAAAACAAAAATTGGAAATAAATACATTCATGTGGAATTAGTGTTTTAAAACCCCCTTCCCTCTATGATTCATTAATCCCATAATAAGTCATCAATAAAATTATATAATGAATAAGTGAGGCCATTTATTTGTCATAAAATCCTAAAAATACCATGTTTTATGGATATCCATACCAAGAATCCATAATACATGTAATTAATGAACTTAATTAAACTAAAATATATTTCTCTATTAATAAAGGATACATGCATGTTTTCAATTATAGTAGTGTTAGGATCCAAATATTGATCTTCAAATTAAACTTCACTATAAATATTGAGATAATATATCTTCAGTTGGATTATATAAATAATATCATGACTAGACATTGAAAGGGTTGGTAAAGAAATAATGTATGAATCATTCCCAATTAGCCTCACTCCCTCGAATTCCCCTATAGTAAAATCTTACCCTACATATCAAACATCTAGTGTTATATACAAGAATATATATTTATTAACACCAAATATACTACTAAAAATTTTAATGGAAGAATCTAATGATTAACATCTGATATATAATTATTTTTAACAATGTCCAATCCCTTGTAGATGATAAAAAACAATACTTGTTATATCATAAATAATAATCAGTCGTATAAGAGGGATGTTTTCATCGATCAATCAATAATAACCCAAATATAATTCTACCCAATTATATAAAATGGAAGGGTAATATATATATATATATATATATATATCACATCCAATATATGTACATAAACTAGAATAAGAAAAACTAGTCTCATAAGATTTAATTACATGGTTTTCACCTTTTGGCAGGTGAGATAATGAGTCATAAAATTTTTAATCACTCATTTCATCCCAATACATAAAAATAAATATTTTATGTCATTGAATATTTTAGGGGAACTATTTTTATTAGAACATATAGTATTATTCTAAGAATTCATCCTATCTTATATCTATGATACCACAATCCCCAAAAACCTTATGATTCACAATGTACCATCAAAATAAAGAGACCAATACCTCATTGTCTCTTCACCATTTATAATTCCACTTATTCTTTGAAAATTGATATTAGATTCATAGTCTTAAATAATATAGGTTTATAAGGATGTTTTAACATTCACACTATGAAAAAATATATGTTCATATTCTTTGATTTACTCCTAATGCATCTTGGAAAAAGGGATCATTAGTTTACATTCATCCTCAAATTCCTTAATTTAGCAGGTCAGTAGGTTCTGGTTTAGTTTATCTAATACTTTGTTTCCCTTACCTAGGGTATACGCTAAATAAAAATATAATATACTAATTTACTTCACCCAATATCTATGTATAAGGTATATATGATTATAAGATAAAATATAATTTTAATTATTTTTATCCATTAAATACATGATATTATCCTAAAAGAGATAGTTGGGCAATGTTTTTCATGAATGAATCATAATAGAAAATTCATGCTTGTGGGTGGGGTATTTACTATCTTGTGGGAACAAATAGTAAGAGATAAATTCCCCAATAGGATCATGATATATCAAAACACAACCAAACCCTATACCTGAGGCATCAAAATACATTGTACATACTTCATTGGGATAGTGTAGAATAATCCCAGCCTTAATTACATTTTTTAAAATTCTTTTGAAACTTTTTACACTATTTGATTTTTTTCCATTTCAGGTCAAGGATATCAAGGGAGATAATAATTTTGAAAACTATTAAAAAAATCCCCTCTAATAACCTTCTAAACAAGAAATTAATATAATATCGAACACATTATTGGGACTTTCTCATGACTTCCACATGAAAATCTTCTTAATATCCATAGACATTCTCAAATAAAATACTTTATGAACAAGAAAAATCACATCATAATTCAATAAATAAAATTTTTATATCATGTGGTACAACAAATTTTTTATTTAATATACTTAAATTATTGTTAAAATAACTCTCTATATCATCCATTATCGTAAAATAAGAAAATATATTATTTATAAAAACTAGGAAAAAAGTTTTGAGGTATTGCTGGAAGATATAGTTTATCAAATCCTTAATGACTGCTTGAGAATTTTCAGACTCTAATGGCATAAAAATGTAATCATAATTCTCATACCTTCTCATAATTGATGTCCTGAAAAAATAATCTTTATTTACTCTAAATTGATAGTATCCTACCCTAAGGTCAATATTATAGAATCATTTCACAATACTAAGTAGTCAAATGTGATCGTAAAACTAGGGTATTGGGTATTAATTTTTTATTGTCACCTTGTTGTATATATATTAATCATTACATGTTATATATATACATCGACATTCTATTCAAAGAGGATTAATTCCATCCATACTGACAAAATGGGACATATGAAACCATTTATCTTGAGTCCTTAAGGATAATATTTTAATTCCATCAAAATTTCTAGATATATTATTTATAATGATAGAAATATGACCAGTCTCCCAAAAATTATGTCAATAATGATTTAGAGCTCATTATATAGTGGTAATTAGAATAAATAGTTTTTAATGACCCCATGTTACCTTTCCACCACAACATGAAGTTAATCACATGAAATAACTTCAATAAAATCTAAGAGTGAATTGGATAACTGGCATGATATATACCCATTATCAAAAAATCGGTCATTTCCAACATAATATATGATTCCATCACCATTAGATATGTGAGTATTTCAATTAGGAGGCAGTAAAAAACATCAATAATCAAAATCAGTCAAATATTTAGATTTAATCATATAGTATGTGAAAATGATGAGATTAAATATGTGTTGATAATGAATAAGAAAAACCATAGAAATCTCAAAACCTACAATCATTAGACGACATGAAGGAATATTGAATTATTTATCATTATTATTCGTATTAATAATTGGATTCTTAAATACATAAGGGAATAAATCATATCCCAATATTTATAAATCCATCAATTTATAGAAAATAATGGAATATGAAGAACCAGTTCAAAAAAACAGTCTATTGAAATTGATGAGTAAAAAAATTAGTTTCTTTAATAGTATGTGTCTCTAAATTTTCTTCATATGGTAAATTATATATACAATATAAGAACCAATATTTTAGTCAACTCAAAGAAATCTTGGAAGGATAAAATTTTCCATAAATTGAATCTATTATTATCATATCTATGAATTATACCATTATCCCTATGATTCATTAAACTTAACCTAAGAGACTCTTGTATAGGCAGAATGATAATTAGTACACAATGTATGGTGTTTAAAAAATACATGATGATGTAACATTCATATACATTGGTAAAAATTCATTAGAACCTCAACAAAATTCAGTTTATAGTGCCCTGACCGCCCACATTGGATGTAGAAAATAACTCCTCACTAAAACATGTTAGAATAATTTATGCCAGTAGGATGTTGAACACTCCAACTATTATGCCTTAGATATTTTAAAATATTTATGTTCTAAATAGAATAAGAAACTATTTTTTCACTAATGGAACTAGTAAAACCATCCAAGATATTCTTTCCTTCCATATTAGTCTCATACATTTATTCCTTATTTATCAACATAGCGGTGTTGGTATTAAAAGAAAATATTATGGATATTTTCTAAGGATCCAAACTCATATAAAATTATTGAGATTTGTGATATTCATTAGTGAAGAGGTCGATATAAAACTAAACAAATTTAGAAAATCATGTGTCATACATGAATAATGAATGACTCTATTTTTATAATGTTATATAATATTAATATTCAGAAATTTTTAGGGGTTTTGGTTATAACTATTTATTGAACATATCTCTTAACCATGCCCTGGTGTATCTATATATATCTTACCATAGATGATTTATAGTCACCACTAAAGGATATGGCCTTATTGGATACTCATAGAAACAAGAATTTAGAATTCTTAGGTGTCTAATGAAAATAGATTTTATTTTTCAATATTTTCCATTAATTTATGAGGTTCTTATGACCCGCAATGAACATGAAATTAATTTAATTCATGATTAGTGATTTATATTGCATAATACATCATACCAGTTTGAACATAGTCACCTTGTTGACCCAAGTAATGAATGATTTGAATAGAAAACTCAATATGGTTAGGATTCAAGCATATATGATTTCCAAAATATGACCATAAAAGGTCTGTTGATTTTATATAATGCTTATATAGATAACTGATTTGAGTCCTCAGTGATCTTACTAATTCTTTTGGAATAAATTTATTGTGTTCCATATTTTTATTTGGGGTTGTTTTTTCACATAGAGTAAGTGAAATGACTGATATGTGTAGATTAATTTTTTTTAATTATACTTGTTTGGGATAAATATTGTTGAAGTTATATAATGATATCATTTTGGTGATGTAAAATTTTATTAAATTAACTTCCACTTCAACAGATTGTATTGATAGAACTTCCAAAGTATTTATACTTTAATTCAATCATCAACTATGATACTAATATTAATAAAGTATCATTAATGTAAGGATCTTTAATAGATGTAGACATATGTTCTTCGGCATCTGATAAACCTTGGATTCCATATTTTCAACTAAATAGGTCTCCACACAATGAAATATCTACTTAATCATACCCAACATTATTTTAATAGTTTTTAACTATGCATATCTCTTAATAACTTTGAATCTAAAAATTATGACTCACCTTTGTTGGATATTAACTCAAATATAATGGTTATTAAGATTATAGTTTTTAGAATAATTATATTGAGGTAAAAATAATGGTGCAATACAATAATGGTACATGCAACACTCAAACACATATATGAAGAAAATAACACAATGTTTCAAGTAATTTTAAGGAGGATTGAGGAAAGGGTTACCAATAGAATTGAAAATTATTTAATAATCCAAATTTTAAACAATATAATGGGAATTAGAATAATATTTTATAAATAAAATTCCATTTTAATACAATTATATTTTTATAAAATTTATATGTAACACAAAATAAATAATATAAAACCATAGATAGAAAGAGATGAGGAGAGGATTATATTATTAAAACTATAGTTTAAAAGGTCATATAATCCATTTATAATAGATTAATTATAGTAATATATCCTCTAATGTTTCTAAAGATCCAACCTCTTGAAAGGTAATGATGGACATATATTTATAGCCAATGGGGTGTGTTGGTTTCCCTTGAATCCTATCTAGAAATATAGATACACCATTTGACCAATGAGACACCATTATATTGAAAATGGTTTTTCATTAATGATTTTTATTTGATTGTTAGAAGTTTAACATAAAATTTTTATTTTCATTGGTCCTTTTTAGTGAAAGATATGGCTATTTTAGAAAAAATGATATGGTACCATGGACTCTTTTTTTTCCTTGTCTAATATGTGAAGGAATTTATGGATATAAAGGACTCAAAATACCATCAATGCCTATTTAATTAATTGTTTCCACCAAATTTAAACTTTCTCAATCTAATATTAGAGCACCAGTGTTGACGTTTTTTGGGATATATAATCATAAAAGGGAGTAATACTCTAAAAATGGAAATATTTATCGGTATTCATTTCTTTAAATTATTGGGACACTTAAAGGTATATTTGGTCATCAAATTTTTAACCTATGTTTTCCAAGACTAATGGAGTACCTATGATGACTTTTTATTGATTTTTTTTACTTTTATATTGATCACACAAATTAAATCATCACTTATATTCTAGTTGGAAATATTTATTGGTTAGGAACTATTATGTAATCCAAATGGCCCTTTAAATTTAAAAAATAGTTGGGAATCTAGTTTCTTGAATTTAGAAATATGAATCCAGAATCATTAAAAATATAATTATGATATTATAGATTACTATAATGAATGGAATGATAAAAAGAGAAAGCTATATTAAAATTAAATGAATATGAAAAATGATAGACCTATGCATTTATGATCAAAACATAAACATTTTAAAATGTTTTTTTTTTCATTTTTAGTGAATAATCGTTAATGGAAAACATTTAAAAATCAGGAGTAAATATATTCTGCCATCTCTCCCACACATAAGCTATCTCCTTTCCTCATGAATAACAATAGAAACACATAATTCAGTAATATTTAAATACAAATAAATATTAATTTCTTTCAATATTTACATTTTCAAGAATATTAACCTCATCAAAAAATTCTTTCAAACATTTTCTTTCTATAATCACTTGTTATGAAAAATATATTCCCTACGAACTGAATTTGAATAAACAAATATAGCCATACCAAAATCACTACTCAAAAAGTTATATCAAGTTATCAATGAGGTTCACATGTTCACTAACAAAATTTTAATATTTATGAGATTATTAGGGCTCTCAACTCTCATTCGCATAATAATTTTCCCAAAAATCCTGAGGGAATTTAAATAAATTATTTATGGATTTTGGATGGTAGTTAAAGAATGTCTAAAATATGGACAATATATAAACATGGATAAATTAATGAATAATTTATGAAATAGGACATGAAAATGAATAAAAAACGGCTTTTAAAAGGGAAATATTTTGTGATGAAATACCAAAGATAAAAAGTTATATATTATTGGATAAAAATGAAAAATTTGTACAAATATGAAAACTTCTCACAAAGACTCAATTATACAACATTAAAGTGTTATTTATATCCCTTGTTTCTGTACAATTTTATTTTCATATATTTCTAAATATTATATTATATATATATTATAATTTTAGACACTATTTGATAAAAATTTTATAAAATGAAAAATATATAATTTCATTCCCAAATATCAGTGAATGGAAACCACTCCCAACAGCTAAGAAATTCTCATCCTCAAGCATGAGATGAAAACTTAGAAAATAAATAAGTTAAAAAATTATTGAATTTCATTACCCCACACTAATATTTTTCAAAAAAAAATTAATTTTATATGAATATAATTAAAAATTATTTTCAGATGAGGTAATAGAAACATAATTTGGCTTTCAAAAATGGTTCTTCATAGGTTCAAATGGGATAGAAAATGATAATAAATATATGGTTATGAGAAATATATTTGGGTATTTTGATTCTCATGATGTTAAAAAAATTACACTATCATATTAATGCACATTAAGTTATACAATTTGTCCAGATGGTATAAAAAATCTAGACCCACAATCAAGGGTGATAAAAACAAAAGGTGAAAAGATCAACCTATATAATCATGGTACGAATACTAAGTGTGTATCTCAAACAAAATATAAGTATCATTCTAAAATATATAAGTGATATTTCAAAATTTATTAATCATATATAAATATTGATTTTTTTCAATGCTATAATACATTTGTGATGAAAACAAAGTCTCTTATCTTCCCTAAAAAATGATGGATTTTTTTAGAAAACTGATTGTGGGTAAATATTATTTTTTGGAATAAATGAAAAACAAATATAAAAAAAAGATAAAAAAGGGATAGAAACCTAAAATAAAATAATAATGAAAGTGAATTGTAGAAGGTGGGAAAGTGATTTGAAAGATTGATTTGGAGGAGGCGAAAAAGAGTGGGAAGGGGAGTGAGACAGACTTAAATTGAATTGGTTGCTACTGAGATTGAATTAGGAGAGTATCCTTATCAATATTTTTGTCACTTCTATCAAGAAGATTTGAATTCATATGAAGTTGGAATAGTTACTCTTCAATGATTCCTCTCATAATAAACCATTATTGTTTGTCAATTAATGATGAATGTGATTTATTTGAAGGATCTAGAAGTTTTACTACACCAAAATTTTGATAATTAATAATAATAAAATAGCTTCCCAATGAGAATTATAAATATTCCAAAAAATTTTAATGTGATAATTAAAGAGGATTGCATTTTCTCCCTTTATAAAATGCTTGTTTCAGATCATTTTTTATGGAGTACCATATCATTTTCCTTGTATAATTTCGAATTCTCATAGGAAACTAGTTGAGGTTCCACTAATTTATTTGACTATAGAAATATTTCTCAAATAAAATTTCACAATCATTAATATGTTTTAATAAGATAAATGATTTGTTTTTCATTTAAACTTTTAAATGTTATCATTTACCAAAAATTATCAAAAATATAGATATCCAAATGGGTACCTTTTGGGATTCTTGATAATCCTAAATTTACTTATTATTCTTTTTCGAACCAGTATTTTTGTCTGGGCTTAAATATACTCTCAACCACTCATACAACTTATATGATTAAAAAATAATCTAATCCATTTTTTGGGAATATATTAAATGGATGTTTTAGGTAAAACATGTTGTTTTTTAAAATTTCATACAATGTTTTGGTTGAAAGAATGGTTTATTAAGTAACTTAATAAGGCACATGGGGTCCTAAACCAATATAAGATGTATCTTCAAAGGAACTCATTCATAGTGTATGAATCATAGTTTATGGTAGGTTTGAACTCTAGAAATGTAGAAACATAAGTTAACTGAAATAAAGATGTATGTAAAGACAGTGGATGATCTTAAGGTAACCATGAAATTATTCCCTAAACAAAAAATATTTCATATATGATTATGGTTTTTTTTGGAAATTTCATTTCATTATGATTTTGGTATAATATTTGGACATGTTGGTCAAGATTGATAGAAATTATCTAAGTCCTTGAATTGATGGGAATATAAGAAGAAATATTCTATTACGTATCATGTTGTTTTTTGTTCTCCATTGTTTCAACATCAAGAAATTGAGTGAAAAACACTATAATGGAGGAATTTTCACCTTCATGAAAATACATCCAAATTACAATGTGAGCCCCATTTTTATAATTTTTATTATCATCATGAAAATATAAATGTGATTCACATTTATATAATTCGTATAATTATTTAGATAAATTATCCATAAAATTCAATGTAACCAGGAAATTTATAATTATGGTGAACCGTTGAATTTTTAGAGTGAGAGATTATATGTTTTTATATTGAGAATTATGGAACTGTAGATCTAAAATGAAAAGAATTAGAAATTCTTCTCAAATGATCTGTTATATGGATTTTTTGGGACTATCTTTAATATCATGTTCATATTTTGATATCATCTGAATATTTCTTATTATCCACTATTTGAAACCAATTTAAATATTAAATGTATATGAAGACAATTTCTTTATAACATAAGAGACAGGGAAAAAATTTCCATAGAGAAAAAAATAAATTTATTTTTTGTTTTGATTTTGTAATGAAATTTGGGTTTAGGGGACTAATTGGGAATCATATAAAAACTAGGGGTGAATCAAATTTGGAAAGTCATGATCAATTTAAAACATTAGCTATTATCCATTATCAATATACATTCATCAATTTTAAATTTGATTGAATAACTCTTATTATCTCTCTATTATTCATTATTTATTGTCGAAAATTTGAACACACATGCACATATAAGGAATAAAACAATTCATTAGGTCCACCAATCAATGTGATATAGATAGTTATTTGTGGCAATTTGATTCTTCCATTATCTCAATACCCACTAGATTCCTCCCATGTGATACAATGATCGGGGCATATCCTATAGACTTTTTTTCACATGTCATGAATATTCATTGGTACATAATATATTCAAGAGCGTACCACACAAAAAAAATGTTCTAAAAAATTGTGTAATAATAAGAAATTATCTCAGAAATATAAAATTATATCTTGTATTAGATGAATTTTTTATTCATTAATTCAAAATGAATTTCATGGGTTTTCTCTTTTTTTTGTACGTAAAACGTGACACACACACTTTCTTATTATTATCTTCACTACAAAAAATTAGAATTATTTTTCTTATTGTTATTTTTCTCTTTCCATGGTTATAAGGAACTTATTCTGTCAATGAAATTCTAGAATTCTCAGCCATTTCTTCCCCTTTATCCATTTTATTATTTTCCAAATTTAGTGTACAATAAGGCTCCATTGGATCTCTTATTTCTTCAATCATGTCCTATAGTGTAAAAACAAGGACAAACACATTCTTATTCAACTTATTTAACCCCACAGAATGTATTTTATCGAATATGGTATGAGATATTCTCACTCATGGAACATAAAAATTATATATATGATAAAATTTCATGGATACTCTTCCCACACACACACTCCACACCTTTTTTTATTTACTTCTCTATTCTTTATACAATAATTTAACAAAAACATTTTTAAAGAATGAAATGAAATTTCAATTTTAAATTCAAATCATAAACATAAATAATCATTCCTTAAACGATCTATCATTTCACTATATTCTAACTAATATTGACCATCAATGAAATTCGAATTAATAGGTAAAACAATATAGAATGACCACGAAAACACTATCATGAAGCCAACTATTCATGTATGTAAAACTACACAGATTTTTCTAGATAAAAATATATTACGTTGCATTATAATCTTATATGATTTAGTATAGTAGATCAAAATAGTAATTTTTTATCTTCCTGGATAATATATTGTGTGTTAGACATCTATGATGTGGTAGTTTTGAAATTTTTCTCCTAATAAAAAAACCAACCTAGACTCTCTTTCTATGTAGTTTCTTCTTATGCCATTGAGATATAGAATTTCTTATTAATAATAAATTATTGATAATAAAGATTTATAGTGTTGAAAAATCTCTATGACATAGAAAAATCTTATGAATTGGATATGGAATAGAAAATTATATCGAATAGGTAATTATGAATTTACAGATGTACTAAGAATAGTATGATCCTATACATTCTATGTGGTCACTTGTTATGACTTAAGAACCCAACTGATCCACTGATTATGAAGTAGAATGAAATTACAACATGTAAGTATTAGATTTTATTATTCCATAATGAAAACAAACCACCATCCTCTATAATGTAGCAATATTTTATGATGTGTATGTCCTCAAATTTTTTGCGCCACTAAAAGTCAACACAACTTCTCATATGTTGTAGTAAATTATTACAATTAAATTATTGTTCTTTAATCACCTTCTACAATTAAACCCTATTTTTTTACTGGGAAAATCCTTATACTACCCCCACGAATATTCTAATATCATAAACTCCTCTCATGATATATAATCACGTTAAACCAACCTAGTTAACATCATAATTAATTTAAAAAAATCTCCACCACATAAGAAATGTGATTTTGAATTTAAATGATTCACGGAAAATGAATCCAATATAATTAATCAAAAACTTTTATTCTAAAAAATATGATAATATTTTTGTATTAAAGAATATAGAAAAACTAGAAACCATTAAATTGAGATCAACTTCTATAATTTTATAATATTTACTAACCTCTTTATTTATTTTATTTAAGTATGAAAGTTGAGA
Source organism: Viscum album (assembly GCA_963277665.1). NCBI lineage: Eukaryota > Viridiplantae > Streptophyta > Magnoliopsida > Santalales > Viscaceae > Viscum > Viscum album. The sequence goes on along the minus strand of OY728153.1, from coordinate 100,185,914 downwards.
TCAGCTTATAGATTTTAATGGCACAAAAAACACATAAAACATATGGATGGGGAAATCAACTATCTTCCATCATAGTGATATAGAAACAAAAAATTTAAATTATTAACAGAACATCAATATTAAAATAATTATTTCCAATAATATTAAGATGATCTCTAAATGATTTCACAGAAATAAATTAAAATAACTTCCAATTAATTCTTCAATGTTTTCCAATACATTATAAATACAAATTTTTTATTTAATATAAAAATTATTTAAAAGGATCAAAACATCAAAATCAATACCCATGACGTGCGTGTTTATGTTATTAAACATTATACCACTTAAAAAATTATGAGGATTTTCTTCAACATCTTCAACAAGATTAGATACTCCAACCAATTTTCCATGATACATGAACATTACTATATATCCAACATACTAACATCAATCAGATCCTTATTCATTGAAAAACATTGATAATAATCACAACTCACATAATATGGTCTCCACAAATCTCATATATTTATTTAGGAACAATACCATTATAAAGATATATGTTAATATATAGTAATTAATGTTAATCATGAAGTTTTATCAACTAATAAATAATAATTTATCACCAAAAATCCATCTCTATGTCTATTGAGCCATTATTATGGTAGTAAATAATAAGATTTAATTTTTAAAACAATATAGTTCCTCATAAATTGAATTAATACAATATGGACTGAGACAACTCCAAAACATGTCATAGAGTGTTTTCCATATAGTATTATGTTATAAAAAATGATACCAATTTAAATGAAAATTCCTCATGAATATATAACAGATATCCCTTTACTTTTTGAACACACAAGTTATCAAAATAAATTATAAATGGTAGGATATATAATCATGGTAAATTCATCAACCTTTCAATATTATGACATTGATAAAAACATTTATATCCCTTTAATTTTGATTTTTTCTTATCAAGGATGAGAGATAAATAATTTCACAACTCTTCAATGAAATCATAAATATGGACCTTCTAGAATCGTTAAATTTTCATGAGACACAAATTAAATTAACATCTTTAAATTTATAAATTTTTTCCCCTTCGGGGATAAACTCTTCATAATCATCACAATGATTAATTTCATAAATTACCATTTTTTTAATATTTCTATCATGAGAATAAACGATAAAGAAATTCTTCACGTGGTTGTATTTATTTTTCAACATCCACTTCATTACCAAGGATGATCACTTCAATGTATTATCTATATAATAAAATATTTTGAGATAAATCTTGGATTGTATCTTCAGTTTATTGTTTTTTAGTGTTAAAAACACTAAATATAACATTATATAGAATGATTGTTTTCTGAGACTAAATAATATCAGTTAAGAAATAAATGTAGGATTAAATCATCTACATCTTTTTTATCCTAAATTTATATTATCCACTCCATATCAAGTACAATAATTAAATACATGATTATCCATTATTTTAATTTATTTTAATAATCAATACAACACATATTGATAAAGATATAAATATATATTATTTATTATCAATATGAATATGACGGTTGACGTGCTTTTCATTTTGGGGATTATCAACTATTAATTATTCCACATCTTCTATTCAAAATAATTTTTTTTGGAAACTATGGGTGTCTTCATATACTCTTATATTTTTTTTGGAGATATTTTATTTTAAACAACCTTCAAGAATAATATATTCCTCATCCTTTTTAGTTTATATTTTTATGATAGAAGAATTTTTAGAATTTTTTTATAATTATATCCTAATTTTTTACATATAAAATGTAGTTCATAATTAATTAAGGGTTATAATCTACAAACACACTACTTGAGATTTGGTGTGCTTGTGTGGATACATCTCTTTTCTTATAGCTTAAAAATTTTCATTTTATTATATTAACGTTACTATTTTGTCCTAATATACATGAAAAATTCCAATACATTTTTCTAAAACATGACATAATTCTTGGATGCTTCACATAAATTATTATAGTTATTTTACCTATTAACATTAAAATACTCATGTTCTTTTTCAAAATTATTTTAATACTATCTTTTTTTAAAATTATTTTAATACTATAATTTTTTAAAATAGTTTCTCATATTTTTTATTAAACTTCCTAGGATAATCAGAAATTAAAAAACTAAATTATTTTCTTAGAAACATGTTGATATGAACATGCATCAATTTGTTTGACTAAAACCACTACACACATAACATATATCTCTAATTTTATCTACCCTATTTCAGGTGGGCATGTTCTTTTGAAACTATGGATGTTGTATCTTATCAAATATATCCACCTAGAAATAGAATTATTTGTTAATTAATATGTTCTTGTATTATAACAAAAAAAATTGAAATATCCAAACTAATTACACCAACAATATTACACAAAAGTCCATTTATTCCGTATTTAGTTAATACAATTTTTTGGTGTTCTTCATCCATAATTTAGCTTCACCGGGGGAACAAAAAATCATAATCAATCATTAACCCACCATTAACATAGTTTTATTCTCTTATCATTTTCTCATTATCCATATATATACAAAAATTTAATTAAAACCATCATTTTTTATTCAAATATGTAATTGAAAGTCCTTATATTAAGATATGACCAAAACTTATGCCTTCAAAAATATTTGGGAAATATCATTAAATGATGTAGAAATATCCCTATAAAATAATATTGTTATTTCAGTATTATAATCCCCTATAAAATGTTATATTATATGAAATAATTATACCATAAATTATAAACACTCAATATGCATCATCATTATTTCAAATTATATTAATTGAATAGAACACAACAACCAAACCCTCGACCCCACAACCCCTCAAGAAAGGGGCCTAAGGAGGTCTGAAATGGTTAAGGATGAGAGCATCCCCTCAGATAAGGGTAACCACTTAGGGTTTGAGAGTGTAGATATTATTTACACATACTGGGTCTGACCCAATGCCTTTCAAATAAGTGAAGAAGTCTGCAACATGGTTTCCATCCCATCATGAGTGCACCACTTTGGTGGTGTGGTTGATCATACCTATATATTTTCTAATGATATATGTAATTGAACAGGGAGTGGGGGTAATGCTATGTAAGAAATCATGGAGTATTTTTGAGTTTTTTTTGACCTTTGAAATGGAAATACCTTCCTAGTGGTAGAGGCTGAGACACATCATCAGAGCCTTGGCATCAGCCAGTAGAGAAGAACAATGTCCTATGAGAGAGGAGTAGGCCAACCAGACCAAACCCTATGAGTCCCAGAAAACCACCCCACCTTGAAAGACCCCCATACTATAAGACCCATCAGTGTTAATCTTAAGACCCTTGGATGGGTGTTTCTATCGGACCCAATACCCTCTTAAACTGGTGTCAACTGCATGGGTTCCATGATTCCTCACATGCATCCAGTGAAGAGAAGGTTCCACCTACTGCTTACTGAAGAGACATACTAAGTAAATAATAAGGAAGACTCAATATTTTTCATTTCATGATTGTAGAGTTTAATCATAAATTCAAGACACTTCATATTAAGTGAATTCTCTTGATATTTAATAAATAAATCCTTATTAATAAAATACTTCCATATTATTACAACAACATCATCATTCATCATACTCCTTTATTGAAGAAATGTATCAATATCATCGATCATTATGAATTTAATAATCCATTGATTATTATTGACAATAATTTGGTCTTTTATATTTTCACCAAATACATGGATCCTTTTACAAAAGTATTTATGGGACTCATTCTTCCAATTGATCATAATGACCCAATCATCAAGAAATTTAGATCATCGTTATTCATCATCATAATTTACATTTTATTTTATAGTAATTTGTTTTGAGAGATTTATATGGTTTATATATCTTACTTTAAATGGTTTCTCAATGTTATTTGTCTCACCATAGAGGTGGATGATTTATTTCTATTGATCTTCCAAAATACAAAAAAATAGAAACTAATTCATTCAGTAATTACGTGAAAATATATTTTAATTATTAGACATATAAATATATTGACATATGATAACCCCCACATGATTCTTCATTTTATGGATTTTTTATACAAGAATATTCACATAACTAGTGATCAATTATTTCCCTTAATCTCTTTAAGGTAAAAATTAAATCCATAACCTTTATGGTGCATCAAACCACATATTTTTCTCCTTATGTTCATGATCTACCTTCTTGGATTGATTCACATGAATCATATCCCTCTATTGTTATTACGGACTTCCAAAATAGCATATTATTCCATTAATTTTTCTTTTTCATCAAATTCATGGAAGAAATTATTTTATAATATGATATATAATGAACATATCCAAAATTGATATTCTATATAATTTAAGGATATAAACGTAAAATATTAAAATAGAAACATTTCCAAAAATATAATCCAATTGATGTTAAACTCCCCTGTGAAACCAATAGACGATATTTATTAGGAAAATAAATAACACAGGGAGGGGTGAAATTGTGTTGGTTTGTGTTGATGTAATTAAACATTAACCATTTATACCGTTTCCGTTTACCATTATCATTTGTAAAGGTGAACAAATCACTATTGTTTTCTCTATATTGTTCATTCATTGTTAACAAAAAAGATAACACACACACACAAGGAATACAATAATATTAAAGTTCCACCACCCTATGTGAGATGAAAAGTCCATTGTGTTAACCATATTCCTCCACGATCACACAACCCAGTATATTCCTCTAATAAGATGGATTGAGAAGGGTATAAACTTACGATTCATGTTTTCACTTCTAATTACTGTGATTTAGTAAATCCTATACATATGTGAATCCATTTAATTGCAACATTGTAATATCTGTGGGAGTAATAATAATATTTATAACCAATGTAGAATTATGTGTTGTTGTAGATGTGAATCTTTTTTCCTACTATTATTTTTCTTGAACATCAACATACAATTAATTCCTATTCCCTTTTATCAAAAATGTGATGGATACAATATCCTATTTGTATCTTTACTTTAAAAGGTATAAAGTTTCCATCCCCCTCATCATAATACTAGTTTCACAAAACTTGTTACAACTATGAAATTCTTGAATACACAACCACTTCTTCTCATTTACACAACTTCTACACCTTTTTCTAATTCAGTGTACAACAAGTATCCCCGAGATCCCTTCGTTCATTAATATAGTACTTTAGTGTATACACAATGATACCCTAACTATAATTTATCTTCATTTATACAAACCAATTTATTTAATATAATATAGTATGGGATATTCTCACTCTGGTAAAGGAAAAATATCACAATGATAACTGTTCCAAACTTCTCTTCTCGCACTACTACTTCAATGACTAATATTACCCACTCAGGATTGCATATAACATTCAAAAAATAACATTCTTCTTGTTTGAATTTTAATTTTAAATTAAAATTAAAATCATTAGAATCATTCAAATTTAATTTCAAACATTTCTAGTTGATCATATTCTACCTAAACTTGACCATCAATAAAATTAAAATTGTATATTATAACAAATTGGAATATTAATGAAACATATTTCATGGAGATATGTATTATAGTACACTAAGTTTCAAATATTTTCCTATAAAATAAAAATTTATGTACTAGTAAACTCTTTTAAAGTGCAGTATAGTGGTTCAAAATATTTATTTTTTAATTTCCAGAACATTCTTTGATTTGAAATATATCTATGATGTGGAGGTCTCAATTTTTCCACAGCCATGTGAAACCCTACCTATCCCCTATATTGTGTAGTATCTTTTTATGTCATGGAAATCCTGAAATTTATAAGGATACCAAATCCAAAAAAATTAGAATAAAAACATGCAATCATCTTCTATAGTGTAGAAAAACATTCTTGCCAAATTGATATGATGTATACAACCGTTAAGGAACATGCACCACAATATTTATATAGATTACAATAATAACATGTTCAATTACATTGAGATTTAGTCTCTTTCTAAGAGCTAATTACCTCTATAATCAACCCATTATGATTTTAAAGGACATTATTGAATATGGTTGTTAGATTTTCTAGGTCCACAAAAAAATCCCTAGCCTCCTCTGTGGAATATAAACATTGAATGACCCGGAGGTTCTAAAATATATAGGGTCACTCAAAATTAACCCAGCCTCATCTATGATGTGGTTAGTACATATGGTGAATGTATACACCCTTAAACAGAATCTATGACACACCACATATTTTGTAGTGCATAACACCTTCTGTTTATCACTTTAATTTTATAGAAAAATTATGTCTTCTCTTGACATATAATCATATGAACCAGATTAAGTATTATCTAAATGAATCTCCAAACATTTTCAACTCACAAGAAATGTGAGTTTTAATATGATTGGTTCATGATAATAAAATACCAAAAAATGAGTCAAATACATTTTGTCATCCAAATATTTCAATATTTTTGTATTAAAATATATTGAAGATACTAGAAAAAATTACCATTATGATCAACTACATAATTTCAAGAGTAGTTCCAAAAAATTGGTTTTTGTTAATAAATTATGGAGCCTATGATCAACATATATCTTGGGATAACTTTATAAATCATCCAACTCATGTGGATAGATACTTCAAATATCATTCATAATTTATATATTGAAGGTTTATTATTTATCTCTCTGTGCTACTTTAATTATGAAATATTGGCTTCCTAAAAGAATTAGTAGATATCCTTATGATTTTTTTGTAAATAACATTAATAATTTTCCAAACCAATCTTCAATGGGTTTTAAACTACACTTCAATCATATTTTTCTTATAATATAACAAGTATTTTAAAGGATCATAACTTTATAATCATTTGTTCTATGGAAAGTGTGTTTAAATCATCACACACTATTCCAAGTAAAAAAATGTGTATGATAATATTTAACTTATTCAGCATTCTGTGATACTTAAACAATCTTCCAAGCTACTTCTTATGTGTTATGTCTGTGATATATCATCATGAATGTAATCCATCTTCATTGAATACCATTGAAAAAAATTATAACCCAAAAAATTTGTCTCAATAGGGTTTCATCTAATGCTTTGATTTATAAAATATAACATATCATATATTTTATTTTGATTGTAAAATGACAATACCCACGACTCTATCCGATGCATCACACATTAGTTAAAAGGGCTGGGATCATTAAGAGAGTTGATGATAAGAGAATATTTTAGTTGTTTTTTGAATTCAATGAAGTTCCTTTTATAAGCCTCATAAAAATAGAATGAAATGTCATTCTAATTTCATTAGGTGAGTGGAAGTGAAATCTTACTAAAATTTTGGATGAATCATTAATACAAACTAGCATATCCCAAAAATGATTGGGTGTAATGGTGTAATGATGGACTAAGAAGTTATTTATTTTTCAAAATATTCGAATTCATTAAATAAATAAAATTATGATAGATAACCTATTGTATAAAAATACCACTTGTAACCATTAAGTGACCTTTTTCATTGACCTGAAAATAGTTACTGTCAAACAATTTGTTTGGACCATAGAGAGTGGATATAAGTAGGAATAAAACGAATCCTTACAATTTGCAAATTAATATATAAAAATATCCATGAAGTTATTAATGAACTGAAAAAATATGTTCACCATAAACATGTAAATTTTTTTTGCGGAAATTAAATGAATGAAATTAATTATTCAATATTATTATGTTTCAATGGGGAAGTAAACAATTTTTTTCTTGATCCTTCAATGAAATTGAGAATTTTAGATAACTATTGTATCCATAATGAAGTCAATAACTAATCTTTCTAGTTAATAATTATATAATTTTTCCTTATAAGAGAAGTGGGTAGTGTTATTTTCTTGTTTCATCATTTAATTTTCAATAATAAATGTTAAAACCCACTTTTTTTCACCAATGTTGTGTCCATTTCTCTATTATCACTGGTGAAAATATTTATGTCAAGTTTTCTAAGAACCATTTGAATCTGACTGGACTACTCACCATATTTAATAGTACAGTTAATTCCATATATTTGAATATTAATAATTTATTCCACTAAAACACTAAAAACTATTGAATTTATTAATATATTATTTTTCTTTATAGATTTATATGATTCCTCTTCTTGTATGTATTTCATATATATGGTAGGTCTAATACCTAGAATATTAGGTAGGTTATAACCCATAGAATTTTTATTCACCTCTATGAAATGGATGGTCGTAGATTAGTAACATTCAGTATATGAAGGCTTTATTACTACATGATATGGTAGATTATTTAGGATGAATTCATACATAATGTATTTTAGAAGGGGCCTTACATCAAGAGGTCAATTTATGGGTGGGATAATAAATTTAATGTCCTATGATGGGATTATATTTATATCTAAATAATTTGTTTCATTATTTTAAAATATGGGTCATCAATGATCAGATGATACATAGGAATTGGAAGAATGTTCAAGATCAAATCCCTTAATAGATATTAGAGATTAAAAGTTAATTAAAGCTCAATTATTGATCCCCTTGATACATTGGGGAAAAATATCACAAACTTCACCCTCATTTTTTTTTGAAAAAATATGATAAATCATTGTTAAGTTCACTTATAATATAATGGTTAGGATCATGGATAGATAATACATATTGATTATATAAATAATATCACATGGCTTGTAAAATGATGAACTTGGCAAGTTTTCCACCAAACTCTACAGATATAAAGATAATATAGATATCAATATGGTTCTAGAAATCATGGGTAATTGTATTCATAGAAAAGAAGTATATTAGAAAGAATATGTCTTACATTACATGTAATTTATATAGAATATAGTATGGAAAATTAGGTTATTTAATAAAATAATAACATCAATGTATATTTTGTTAGGAAACATAATGATTTCATTATAAAATTTGATAATTGCACTTGTAGGTTTCAGGGGAACTTGAATAAGAATGGAGAATATCGACATTGTCATGAAATTTATTTAGGATCCTCTATCAATGCATTAATTTTAAAAAGATAATCTCCATATTTTACAATAAACTATGAATGTCCATGAGTCGTTATTATTTGTTGGAATGGGTTATTGTGAGGAAAAATGATTAATGATTTTTATTTTCTTTTCATGCATTCACAATTAATTAAGGATCATTGTATACAATAGATCCAATTTAATAAAATCTTAGAGATATATATTTAAATTAACATGTTTTAACATGTATAAAAATTATTCACGTGGATTAAAGGGTTTCATAGGCCGAAATATATATTTGAGAAATGAATTTTATTTGGTAGGGAAATGGAAGGGAGTAATGAATTTGATTCACATTCATTCATGACATGTTTAATTTTTTTATTTATAAGAATAATATATAGCATTAGTTTAAATGGTTAAATATAGGGAATTGGTAAATTATTTCATAATATTATTTAAATTCAACTTACATTTCCCATGGGGGTGGGTAATGGTTTATTTAGAATTTAGGGAAATATGGTTTCTATTGTTTTCTTAAATTTGGTTCAAGTTAAGTAAATATATATTCAATTTTCACAATGATATATAGAGTGAATGGTGAATTTTGATTCATAAAACTAACCCATTGTTTCTTATATGATAAGACATATAGAAATATTCAACTTTATTGATTACTGTTTTGGTGAAAATTATTTTACAAATAAGGGAATTGTGAAAAATCACAAGGTTATGGGAAACCTGGAGGAAGAGTGGGAGGGGATTACTCTTTTGATGTATTTGTGTTTGTGGATGTTGTTGTTGGACGTGGATGAAATATTGGCTATATTAGAACCGTTTATTAAATTTTTAGAGTATGTGAGGGGCTGAGAGACTAAATTATGATACCTCAATCCTAAATAGTCCTCGATTACAGTTAGAATAGAATGTATCATAGGGGTTGGAATAAATGTAGGACAAATTGAAATGGAGGTGTAGGGTTATTGTTAGGTTTAGAAAATTTTACATTTAACTCTAATATCCTAGAATAATATAATTTATAATTAAATAAATGAAGATAAATAATTGTTGGATGAGTAGGTGAGCTGGGAAAATCAATTTTTTACAGGTATTTTAAATTTAGATTATAGAGATGTAGAGGATGTGGATTTGGTAGCCACTACTAGTTGTATTTTGATCACAGTGAGCTCACTCATACCATTAGTTATCATATTTTATTTCATGGTTATAATAATCTAAACATGTTTCATTTGATATGGTTCCCAATTATGGAATTTTTGTATGTTTATAACCATTTTTTATGCGATCCAATGTTGATGAAATAGAATTTTATACAAGATCACTACAAATTAAAAAATCATTAAGGGGTTTATCCCTCTCTAATAACACCTAAATGAAGTATTAAAATCAATATTAGTGTAACATCCTGAGTTTCTAAAAGGAAACACTATTATCAATAGCGTACATGATACACCACATTGAGCTTAAATAAAAAACTAAATATTGTTATTTAAATAAGGTAGTTATTGTATAACCATTAGAATGGACAGAATGAATAGGGTTGACTAAATTACTAATATATGGTCTAAAATTAATATATAATTAATAATTTGATGATCAATTAATTATAAATGAAAATAAAACCTTTTTTAAAATAAAAGGAATCAGTTTTCTTAAAGACTATTTAAATATGAACAATTGAGTTTATATAATAACAAAATAAATATTTTTTGGTTATATTAATGATATATATTTATATATATATATTATATTCAATAAAATTTTAAAAAATCATCATATATTTTTTCTATAGATGATATAAGAAAATATACAATTATATGCAAACAAGGCGTATTTTTTTAAAAAATGATGTTTACATCGTTTTGATGGAGAACAAATTTTGAAAGAAGTTTTTCAATATAATAAATTATATTTGAAAAAATAATCTTATTATATATAAGGGTAGTATCAAAACATGATTTGTTTTAGTTTTGGTTATTTTTTGAGATCATACATATTTTGATGAATAGTGAATAATAAAAAATATTAGTTCGAAATTTCCTTTTCATCCAATTTATTTAAATAGTTAAAATATTTTTTAATTGATTTTAAAATAATAATTAAATAAAATTTGTATCCTTTAATCCAATTTAATTCATTGTAATAAATTTCACCTTGAAATTTGATGTAGGACTTTGCGAACTTTTGAACATTTTTCCATTAAAACGTGTTTTCTTGATCTATCAGTAAGATTAATTTAAAATTAATTTAATCCTCTTCTATGATTTTAATTTTAGAAAATTGATTTCATATTTCAAATAATAAATATAAATTTTTGTAAATATTCCTCTTTAAATTTTGGAAAATATAAATAGTATGTTTAGTTATTACTTTTATTACAATGGGTAAGGGTAAATTAGGTAATTAAGGATAAACCTAATAGTTTAAAATATTATCCAATTACCATAATTATTGTAAAATTTTAGTTTTATGAGTTATATTCAATTAAAACCATCCTTGGGACGATTTTGGGAGCTCTTGGAGCCACTTGGATGACTATATGATATTTATAATATTATATTCAATGAAAAGTCAATTTTGTCACACTCTTGTTTTTGGCATGTAAAATATTTTTAATACAGGGTTATATAAAGGATATGTTTGAATATAAATTGTATTTTTAAATCAAATATTATTACCTATATCATGGAAATGTGTTTATAATTTGTGGAAAAGAAAAGATTAAATTAAATGGTGACATAATGATTACATGGTAATTGCTTAATTTTTGAATGAATCAAATAAAATAAATTTAAAATAATTAAATAAATATAATTTGATATAATTTATGTCATTAACTAATTTTATGTATTAATTTTAAAGGATAGGTATGAGATAAATTCTTTAATATATAAAGTTCTTATGAAAATTTTAAAAAGTCAATAAATAAATTGTTTTTAAATTGAAACTATTGGTATTTCAAAAAAAAGTATTTTATTAAATATTATTAAATTTATAAATTTATAATATTAGATAAACTAATCATTATATGTCTAAAAATTTCATAAATTACACATTTATTATTAAATTTAAATTTCAGTGTAATTATATTGACCCTCAAAATTAAAATTACATGATATCCCTCTAAGAATTAAAAAGGAAAAATAATTGTTAATGAAAATATATAAGTATTAAAAATATAGACAAAACATATCTATTTTTTATTATATTATGGGATTTATACCCATACATATTCAATCTTATAAATATCTCAATTTGGAGCCATATAAAATAGGTAAATTACATATTTAAATTTAATACATTGATGAATTCCATGAGTACCCCTTACCTATATTATAAAAGGGTACGACTCAATATCATTCCATAAATATTAAAAATATATTTTGTTAAGAAAATATCTAAAAAAATACTTTTATATAATCCCTTCCCACATTCTAGAGCTCTTTGTTTTGGTAGAAAACTCATTGTATAGAAGTTATGGTGTTAATAAAGGAGATCATCTAAAGAAGAGGAATCATGTTTATTAATTTTTTCCATTTTATTTATTGTTCATCTTCCTTATAATGTTATTCCACCATGTTTAAATAATTACACTAGTATCCTAAATATCATTATATGTTATTATATTAACATCATCACCCAAATCAATCTCCACTTCCATCAAATTGGAAAAGAATAAATCATTTGTGTGTTCATGTGAACTATCACCGCCACAAAATGACATAATTCATTTTCCATCACCATATATCAAAATATGTTGTACAGATCGAAATAATGAATATATATATTTTTCATGAAATATTTATCATTATTGAATAATAATTTATCATTTATGTTCTATCCTTTCCTTGAACATGAGAATGATACCGTTGTTCATGCCTACATGTGAACTATCACCTACACAAAGCGATGTGATTCATTTTTAATCACCAAATTTCATGGATGATATATGTAACTATATTTAAATCATTAAAATGGTAATAATGGTGTTATTATCATTTCTTAATGACAAAATAATGCATACCTTTTCTCCATAATGATCATTGAAAGCTGGAAATGTTACTCTGCATAAGTATGACCTACCCTCTCCATGATTATAACATTTCATTTTTCATAACCATACATAATTGGTTTTATTTTAAAGTATAATTAATGTAGAAATTTTTTTATTATTCCATTAATATTATTATGGATATGGCGGATTTATTAACACTTTGACTAGTAACATCAGACCAAACTTATTTTTGACATAAGTACTGAATATCATCAAAAAGTCTGACATGCACTTAAATAATTTAGTAGTATTTTTATCATGATAATAATTTATAAAAATGATAAATAAACATGGAAAAGGTTCTGAATGAAGATAAAAAATAACCCAATTTTAATATTTATCAATATTAAGATTTTATGTGATTAGTTAGACTCAAGGTAAGGGACCTCACCATAGTCTTCTTTCATTGAGGCATATCGTGATGTTACACACCATTATTATCCAATAAGGTGTATATACATCCTGTTTGACATGTTATATCAATAATTAATCTATTATAATGATATTTAATATATTTTTAATGTTATTTTTTAATTATTTTTATTCACGTGTTTCTCATGGGGTAAAATACCCATTAACTAAAACATCATTTTACATGTTTGAAAGATTTATTCCTCTAAATATTTAACTTTCATGTACATTTTTATTAAATGGTATTTAGGATTGTATTTTTATTGAAATGAATGTTCTAAATGGTAATTTTATTGTTTCTTAAAAATTATTCAATGTGGTATGGGACACATTTATTTAAAATATAATTTTAAATATTTTGAATGGGGTTGAAAAATGATGGGTTATTCACAAACATGAATTTTTTTCCAAGAATTAAAAATGAAATTTTATGAGTGACATGATTATACTGAAATATGTTATGTGTTAAGATTAATTAGTGGAACTTTTAAATTTTAATATTGGTTACATGATTAACCAAGGGTGGGTGGTTACATTATAGACTCAAATGCATTGGGAATGGGGATCGACCGAGATGCTCCCTAGGTTTCTAGAATGTTCTCTACACCCAAAGGTCCTAGATTTGTACAAGGGAATCCCTAACCTACCATTGTCACTTTCTGAATTCTATGAATCCTCAGCATTGCTTAGCCGGACATTGATTGTTCATTTTTCACGGAGAATGCTATCGATGGTTACATTCGATAGATGCATCTTCAACTCTTGGAATCTTCTAGATATGGCTACTTTTGGTTTACTTGATAACAGAAACATAATGGTTCACTTGGAATCAGAGGAAGACTTTATTAAGGCATGGTCGTGCATGCCTCACAACTACAACATGTCTAGATTTTACCTACACAGATGTTCATATGACTACCACATGAAATGAAATTCCACCTCGGTAGTGATTTGGGTTAGTTTCCCTAATCTCCCTATGCCTTTCTAGAATCCGTCGATTATTAGGATGATGGGTAATCTAGTTGGAAGGTTTCTATGTCCCGATAGCCATACCAAAGCTGTGTTCCATTCAGTCAATCCAAGCATGTGTGTTGAGGTCGATGTTTCTCGACAGCCCCCAGATTTCATTTCGATCACTATTGGAGAAGAATACCATTATAGACAACAAGTTATGTATAATTCTTGGGTGGATTTTTGTTCTGTTTTAAATTGGTTAGGCCACTCAGCGGTGGACTGCAGACGTGGTTCGAGGCATCAAGGGGCTGGGGCCAGTGGTGTGGATGGGTCCTTGAGTCAGGGGCAATGGGTCATGCAGATGGATGAGGCAATGCATGGTGAACCCCAGGCTTGGTGGAACCCATTACAAAAGCTAGATATGACTTTGGTTAGAAAAGTTAAGGGTCTTGACAGAGGACCCATTCCTGGTCGGGATGAGTGGCTCAAGGAACCTGCACAGGGAGGTGTCACCTATAATCACAGCTAGTAGCTAGGGGACGTTTTTTTTGGTTTGCAGGAGTGCAGGGGGTTATCAGGAACTGGGTTAACTGCTAATGTAGGAGTGGGTCTGTCCTATTCTGCCTCCCAGAGCCCAAGTAATGGAATTGCAGGTCCATTTAAGGATATTGTGGAAGTATCAAATATAGAGGGGGAATTGGACTATGACCAGGTTGCTGAGGTCCAAAACGCATGGGTTTCTACCAATAGTGAAGGCAGTAAGGACTAGGAGAAGGCATCAGGAGGAGTGAGTTTGGAAAGACCTCATACAAATGTCCATGTTTGCAACCATTTTCAGAGTCTTGAGGTTGGTGACACATGACTTGATTTATAGGGGGTAAGACTCAAGATTGTGCTGCTAAGGCGGTGTAAGACTTACAACCATAGGAATTGAAGATAAAGGTGGTTCATCATGATCTTATCAATGGTTAGGACATGTTGCAAGAGTCTATCAATGTGGTTTAGAAGATAGATGGTGTTTGTGTCAGGCTGCCCTTAGAAGGGAGGAATGGAAGTCATAAGGGGAGGAATGATTACTCGTACTTACCTCTTCTTATGGAGACAGGATTGGTGAAGAAATTGATGAAAAAACACATTAAAAAACATGGAAAGGTAGGTTTTGTGGATGAACAATCCTTGGATTTTCACATGAGCTTGGAAGAAGAATTGGTGGAACAAGTTTTTTATCTCAATGCAACTGAAGAGGAAGTCGCTAAATTGATGGGGAGACCTCTAAGGATGTACCTTAAGGAGGAAAAATATGCTTGGATAGATAGGAATGACTCTGTGTTAGTTGGGGGCTTAAATAATGGGAATATCAGTCTTGAGAAGTATATTTAGACCTGGGACAAATTGTCCACTCGAGTAGAGGATCTTCTTACAAATGAGCCTACTACTCATATCACATCTATTTACTAGAATTTTTTTTAGGAAATAGAATCTGGTAAAATCAAGTTAATCTTTACTAACATTTGTTAAATTTTTTGTCCTAGTTGTCTTGAGTGAGATGCTTTCTTGTATGTGTTGTGTTTGCTTTTGGATTCCATTTGCTCGATGTTGTTTCGTTGATTGAGGCTTTGTTTCTAGCATTCTACTATGATCGACTTTAGAAGAGGATTAGAGCATAAAGTTTTCACGAGTGCTGGCCTTTTGGACATGGAAGATAGAGAGGGTTTGGCTTCAAAATTGGTTTCATGCCTGTGCATTTTTTCACGGGACTGCTTGCTTAAGGGTCCATCTTGGTGAACTCATGTAGTCATGGAGTAGCTGCTGGGGAGGGGCAGATCCTATCGTTTGTTCTGGGTTTTCACTTCATGGGTTTATTTGTTGCTTTCTTCTGGGACATCTTTGTTTCTCACTTTTCCATTAAAAGTGATCTATAATAAAAAAGTTATTTGTAGTCAGTATCAAGTTCCCAAATTATCGTTTGTATGTCTGATTATGAGTTTTCATGATTTTTTTGATTTCCAAATGGTAATATAATATTAATTTTGAAATGATGATATATTTTTTAAGTTAATAAGATATATCTTTAAGAAATGTTTTGTGTGTTCTCACTAGAATAATGGTTTACATTCATTCATGTCACATACTAAGAATTTGGTCTCATCACTTGTTTTATAATTTTTTTCACAGGTCATATGATTAGTAAGGGAAGAGAAGATGTCATAATGAAATAATTGAAGATGTGTCTTGAAAATAATTCATATTTATTAAAGGGATTATTATGGTGAGTAATTCATAATGAGTATATGATTCCACGTGTAATGTATGGGTATACATTGTAATACTTTTTCCTAATTGTATTAAACTATATATTGAAAATATCCTTGACTATGAATTCTAGTTCAAAAACACTAGAATAAGTTATGTTCAAGGTTGGGTCCTTACAGTTGGTATCAAATAGTGGTTTATACAACATTGGATATTAGGATGTTTTATTAGGAGCAGGGGAAACCACCATAGGTTTATACTATTATGGTTTATCATATGTTTAATGTCTTAGAAACTTATTCAATGATTTTTATTATGATAATTTATTATGGTAAATACTATATTTGGAGACCCTTATTTTTTAGGTAAATATGGGCTTTTAAATTTTTGGATGTAAAATGAAAGGTATAAGATAACCATTGAGAATAATAAAAGTTATGGTTATTCACTACAACTTTATCATATTTATGGAATGTTATAAGAATTATATTGTCTTACAAATAATTATAACAAGGTGGATGGGTGAAAACATGACGTGTCCTACAGGGATGTGGAAATCGAATGCACAACTGAAGGACAATAAGGGTGCATCGCCTACCACTGGCCTACATAATGCCCTAGTAAGTATGAATTTCTTGTTTTAGTTACATGAGTTGATGGATAAAGAATAAGTTGATATTTGGAACTTATGATTTATCGAATATGAAGCCCTAATATTTTTGAATTATTTGGTGATTAAGTTATTACAGATGTTTCAGAAGATGTTCTTTATTTTGTGAATCTTATAGAGTTATGGTAAATATATTAATATTGGATTTTATTGAAGATGTAAATGATTCATTATTTTTTTATAATAATATATTATTTTGTGGTTTTTAGGTTATATTTGTAAATTGTAAATACATCATCAAGATTACATGGGAAATTACATTTTAGTAAGAGACATTAAGAGTAATTGATGTTATTTGGAGATAATTATCAAAATTTATTTTTAAAGATTATGTTATTAGATCATTTTTGGGTTTCTACCTTATCCTAGATTATTTTTGACAAATTTTAAGTATATTAATTTATCAAATGTTCTATATTGAACTTATTGTATTACTGTTAAATTCTGGACATTGAATTAGAGTTTCATGATACAATTTTTATTATTTATGGGGAAATAACTTATATTGTACTAACCATTTCGGTTTTCTATATTGAATAATGGTAGGATAAATATATTGTTAATATTTTTGGAATATCTGATTCACTAGAAGATTTTTCTAGTGCTTTATGAATGAAATATTTATCATGAATACTCTTAGTTTGGAGAAAAATGAGTGTTTGGTGGAATTTGATTAATTGATGAAACAATACATGTAATGTATATATATTTATTTATATTCTTAGTTAATGAGTAAAATAATTCATAAAATATATGTAAATAATTTTGAAAAAAACATTATCCGTTTACCTTTCATACTAATTAATTGACGACCTTTTAACCCATCACAAATTTATGGTTTTGTGATTGTTATGGTTCTCAGGACAGTGTTTTATATCATTATCCTTCATAAAAATATGATTTTTTCTTAAATATCCATGATTTCTTATAAATAACCCCAATATGTATTATCTCAGGCAACCATTGTATTTACCTTTCCTTATATTAATGTGGTAGTGTTACTAATCCCTCTTCCAATGTGGGATTTCAGAAAAGGTATTTTGAAAAGTGAAACTCTTAGTTTTTTATCCATAGTTCAAATTTTGAGGATTCAATTTGATAAATGGGTGGATAATGTCACATCCCATGTTTTTAAAATGAAACACTATGTTTTATAGTGTATATGACACAACTCATTGAGCATGAAGACACAAATAATTATTTTTATTTAAATGTGTTAGTTATTATAATTATGTTAGAATGGAGGGAATGCAAAGGAATAACAAAATTATTTAAATTTTTTTTACAGATGTATATATAATTAATTATTTGGTGACCAATTAGTTTTAAATTAAAATAAAACAATTTTTAAATTAAAATGAAATGTTTTTCTAAAATACTATTTAAATATGAACATGTGTGTTTATATAAAACTAAAATCACTTCTTTTATGTTATATTAATTATATATATACATATATAATATTCAATATAATGTTTAAATTTTATCTTATATTATTTTTAGATAAGATATAATTTTTTTTTCAAATTTTGGCATAATATAAGTATTTTTCAATAAAGCTAGTTTTACAACCTTTTAATGGAGAAAAAATTATAAATATAGTTTTTGGAACATTAATGAATGTTATTTGAAATAATAAATTTAATTTATAGAATACGAGTATCAAAATTTAATTTTAATGAATTATTGGTATTTTTCTGAGAAATTTTAACTTCTGATGAATATTGAATAATTCGAAATATTAGTTCAAAACTATTTTTCCATCCAATTTATTTATATAGTTAAATTATGATTTTAATTTTAATTAATGTTTAATTAAATTATTTTTATTATCATTCATACCAATTTAGTTCATTCGAATCAATTTTAAGTTGAATTTGGATATAAAAACATTGCGAAATTTGGAATGTTTTTACATTAAAAATCTATTTTCTCAATACGTCAACGAGATGAATTTTATACTAATTTTATCCACTACTGTTTCCTGAATTTGGAAAAATGGATCGATTATTTAGAATAAGTAGGTACAAATATATTAAATACTTCCCATTCATTTTTGGAAAATATGAATTGTAACATTAGTAATTATTTTTATTACCACTCTAAAGGGTAAATCGGGTAATTAATGATAAACTAAAAATATAAAATATTGGGAAATTACCTCAAAAAATTTTATAATTTTATTCGATGACATATATTCATCCAAAATCATCATTTTATGGATTTTTAAGCTATTAAATCTAGTTGGAGGACTTTAAGACATTTGAAAAATTATATTAAATGAAATGTCAATTTTGATGCACGCTTGTTTTTAACAAGTAAAATATTTTTAATATTGGGTTATATAAGAGATATTTTTGACCGTAATTATTATTTAGAAATATAATTAGTTTATCTACATCATGTTTATTTATTTTTAATTTTCAATAATGATATAATCAAATTTAATAGCGACAAAATGAGGATGTATTAACTACTCAATTATTGAAATAATCAAATAAATATTATTAACAATATTAAAATAAATGTAATTTGTTATAACTGATTGAATAAAATATCCTATGGGTTAATATTTAATTTTAAGGATTATTTAATTGAGTTTTTTTGAGATATTTACAATTATTATGATATTTTTAAAATTTCAAGAAATGAATAGTTTCAAAATTGATAGTAATGGTGTTTATAAATGTAAAATAATTTATTAAGTGATATATAATTTATAAAAATATAATATTCAGCCAAATAATTTTTATATGTGTTAAAATTTCAAAAATGACTCATTTTTTCGATTTTAATTTTACAGTAATTATATTAACTCTAAAATTATAAATTACAAGATATCATGGTATGAATTAAAAAGGTTAAATAATTGTTAAAGATAAAAGATAATTATTAAAAAAATAGTAAAAAACTTATTAAAATTTTATTAGAAGAAATTATTTTGATCCATCCTCATTCTATATTTTAAATAACTAAATTTAGAGAATCATGGAATAAATTTTTAGTTATATTAATTTAATTCTTCAATGAATTCCATTAGATCCCCACCCCTCTCTTATAAATGGGTACTACATTTTATTATTTATTCTCACTTGAAAACATACTTGGTTTAGAAAATATCTATAATAATAACATTGTAAAATCCCTCAACATATTCTTGAGCTCTTTTTTGGGAGAAGATTCTACTTTTAGGAGTTAAAGTGTTAATCAAAGGAGATCACTCGAAGAAGACATATCATTTTTAAATAAGTGTTTCCATTTTATATCATCTATACATTACATAAAATAATATTACACTATGATGAAATAATATCAACCAAATTATTAATATAATTATATTTTATTATGAAAACAACATCACAAAAATCTATCCCAGCTTCCATAAAATGGTTAACAAATTAATTGTTTGTGTGTATGTGTGAACTATCACCTCCACAAACCAATAAAATTTATTTTTCATCCCCATCAACTGAGACTAGTTTTAATGATTGAATTAATGTTTATATATGATATTAATTACATATGTATCATTATTTAAAAATAATACATCATTTAAAATCATACCCTTCCATGCACATGAAAATGATGACGTCGTTCATGCGTACATGTGAAATATCAGTTCAAAGAAGTGATGCTATTCCTTTTTCATGATGTCGTCAGATGAATTATATATATAAGGTAATTTAAATTATTATTAAGATAATATATATATATATATTATTATCTTTATATAGAGATTAAAAATTACATACCCTTTTTCGATAATGATCATTGAAAAATGGAAACATTACTCATGTGTACATATGACCTCTCATCTACATGATTATAACATTCTTATTTTTTCATAACAATACATAAATGGTTGGATATAAAATTATAATTTATATAAAAAACTGGATTATTATTTCATGAATATTATTCTAGAGATGATGGATTTATGACCACTTTGACTATTGATATCACACCAAACACATATGTGAATTGACGTACTAAATATCGACAAAACATCTGATGTGCAGTTAAATAATTATGTAATTTTTATATCCTGATAATAATTTATAATAAAGGTATTATAAAATTGATTAAGGTTATTAATGAAGTTAAAAATTACCCCACTTTATTATTCAGTAATATAAATATTGTACCTGATGATTTAGACTCATGGTAAGGGACTTCATCAGAGTCTCCTTTCATTGAAATATATCTTGGTATTATGCACCTTTATTATCTTATAAGGGGTATATACAAATCATTTGGAATGTTATATCATGATGTTCATTATTGTCATCATATTTATTGTTTTTATTGTTATAATTCAATTTTTTTAATTCATGTGTTTCTCATGTGGTAAGGGACTCTTTAACTATAACATAATTTTAAATGTTTTAATGATTAATTCTTACAAATCATTATCAATCATGTCCATGTTTTCAAAATGGTTTTTATGAATTTATTTATATGGATAATAATTTTTAATATGGAAAATTATTATTGTCTTTTAAATTAATCAAATTGGTATGGTACACATTGATTAAAAAATGTTTTTTTATATTTTTAGTGGGTTTTGAAAATTGATTGGTTATTCAATAAAAAAAATTCATTCTTAGGAGTGAAAATGTTATTTTATGTGTGACATGTTGAAATTGAAATATTTTATGTCTCATAATTATATAATGGTACTTAGACATTTGAATAGTGGTTATGTGATAAACCATTGATGATTGGTTACATTATATCCTACAATACATTGGGTATGGAAGTCAGCCGTATCGGTATTCCATTTGTAAAAGTGACATGTATGGAATTTGACCACGTGGTTATTACATTTAATTATAGTTATGTATCATGTTACTTACGTATCTTTTATATTCTTGATTATGTGTTTTCATGAAAATAATTTGATATTCAAAATGTATGATAATGATCTCTTTGAAATGATAATCCCTTTTTAGGGTAAAAAGGTATGTTTATAAGAAAATGTTTTATGTGTTTTCACTGGACTAATGGTTTCTTTTCCTTTAAGTCCCTTATTGATATTTTGTGATCATACCATGTTTTAATGTGATTTTTCAAAATGTTTAGTATTAGTTTTGAAAAATAAGATCTCATGATGAAAGAATTGAAGATGTGTCTTGAAAAGTAGTTATGTTTATAAAAGGCATTCCTTTGATGTAAAAATGGATACTGAGTATAAGTGACTACATGTAATTTAGGTGTCTATATTCTAAGAATTATTCCTAATTAAATAAAACTCTTAACATAAAATATCCTCAAATTTTAATTCTTATTTTAAAATACTAGACTAATTTATGTTTATGGGCGGGTCCTTATAGTTAGTCAATGATTATGTGTTGTGGGAAAGGTGTAACAATGATTTAGAACCTATACCAATATTCATGGATTGTTTTATTATAAAATTGATGAATATCACTAAAATCCATTGAAATAAAGGTGGTTTAAGAATGAGTTAATTATTTATTTTTCGAAAAGTCTCATCATTTCATTTAATGAGTCGATGTAACTGAGATAGAATTAACAGAGTAATGATTTTGCAGAGTTAGAAAAATGGAATGGAAATTATATTTTTTATTTGTTCATCAAAATATTAGTGGAGATTTATGATACAATATACCACATAAAACTATTTTTGTTGAAGATGATGATGATCCCCATATATCCCATGAAAATCATGCATAAAATTAATTAACCCAAATTTTAAATTTATATTAATCTTTATTCTTAGATATTTAGTACAAAAGTCTTGATATCAGAGGATGTGAGAGAATTTAGGGTATTTCCCTATGATTGGCCGTATTTTGATCAAGTATATAGATAACAGATTGTTCAAGTGTCTTTTTATTTTCTGTTATAGTCCACTTATGTTAATAAAGGGTTTTGTAATTTATAGATTTAAATGGTTTAGAATGATTATGATTTAGGTTATAGAGAATTCAATCACAGTTTGAATTTTTTTCATTACAAGAGGGAAATGGATTTTTTTTATTTTTAAAAAATATTCTGAATATTTTTTTTGTTTTTTTATTTAAATATATCATTAAAAATTTTATTGTAGCGCCATCATTGATAGTGGTTCTATTTTATGTGTGGATGATTATAAATAATTTTCAAAAAATGCCTCATTTTATACTATATAGTGTACACTGAACCTGATGTTAAATCCTCTATGACGGAACAAATGTTTTGGGAATCAATTTAGTTTGTTTTTTCTTTTAAATAGGAGGGATTGTTTGTTCATTAAGATTATATGAAATGATTTATAGTTGTTTATTTATTGAAATATTTTATATGGATTGGGAGTATTTTAATATTAGTTATATAAGATAATGATATACATGAAAATGTGATATATTGACTTAAATTAACATTAACATCATACTCATTTCTTGTTCTGTAATCCCAAATACTTTAGACATTAATCAAATCCTCATCTATGTTATTGATCTTAATGAATTCTGAGTGATTAAAGGTTCATTAATATTTGATCGCTTTTATATTTTAGTTTCTTAAATTCTTTGTAATGCTCATGTGAAACAAGATTTTTCACTAAACCATGACATATCTATAAAAATGTACACAATTTTAATTTAGGAAATATGTAATGAGAATAGCTCTTAATCACCTAATATCATAAAATTATGCATCACCATAATTAGTTATTTACTAAAAAATTAAGTTGATTTTGATTCATATATTGAGAGATTATTATAAATTAAACTAAATAGAAAAAAGAAAAGGATAATAAATTAATGGTTGTTGAAAAACTCACACACACAAATGAAAAAAAGAACACACACTTGAAAGAAATTTAGGGGGGTGGGAAAATAGATACCAACATAATTGAAATTAATTCTAGATTAAAATATTTAAACACTAAAAGGGTGTTAAAATATTATTCTATAAAGATAATTTCCATGATATACAAAGAATCATTTTGCTACACTTATAAGTTATTACAAATCAATGAGAGGAAAGTGGGTGAAAAAAATGAGTTGAGGATATGAATATCAAATTAAAACTTGTGTTTATAAGGTTCTCTCATCCCCTTACCAATTCACATTTATTAATTTACCATCTAATTAATATTAATTTACAATCTCTTACATGGTCATGAAGAACATATTTTTATACCATTAGAGTGGTGGGGTTTCCTTCATAATATCTCCAAAATGTTTACCTGAACATTTTAACCATGATAGATCTGTATATCTAAAATAATTCATAAATAAATTTATAGATATATAGTTTTAAATTCCACAATTAATCATTCATGTCCATTGAAATTTTGGATCCAAATATATGAATGTATTAGTAAATAATATTATTATTCCCAATATTATTTAAAATTTTTTAAAGAAAATATGTGAATGCATATATAACTATGAAAACATCAAAATATGATATTCATAGATAAATAATTAATTATAGATGATTTATCAATTCACAATATATTATTTGATAATATTTTTCTAATTGGTTTCAGAGACATCTCACAATAGAAATTTTTACTAGAAAATTGGTAAGAATTGTAGTTCTTCATTTTCTAAGAGGATTTGACTACTTAAAGGTGAAATTGATCTCAAATTTTAATATAAGTTATTTAGTAATGTTGGTGGAATTATGTTTATGTTTCATTGAATATTATCTTGTCAATTGATCCCATAAAATAAATCATCAAAGTTTGTTGTGGTTTAATGATAGATTCATTATGTCTTGCTTTTTTATCTAAATAAACATTAAAATGAACAAAAAATTCAATGTACTAGTTGAAATATATATAGAAATTTGACTCACGGATACTAAAAAGTCAGTATAAAACATTATGGATATTAATAATGAATATTATTGTAAAAATAATTTGAAATTTGAAATTTGACAGATTTAAACAATGATTTATATATATATTTATCACGAAAATATGAAAATTGATCAATAATAATGAATTTTTTAGTGAAAGTTTTTTAATGTTCGTTAAGTAAAAATAATTAATAAATATAAGTAATGGTCCAAACCTCCATGGTCAATTAATTTGTCTAAATCTAGTGTTTGGGTTGTTCTATAAGGCAATGATAGCTCATTTAAAGAGTTTTCTAAATTTACATTTTTTCCATTGGTGAGTCTGTAGTCAGTGGGCCGCATCGGAATATAAGGCATAGGTGAGTCACAGTAGTAGATCATCATTGGTAGGTTGGAATCAGTATCTCGCTTCAGTAACATAGCATCATAGACTAAGGTCTTCAGTAGGTCAGGGAACCGGTAGGTCGAGGCGTCGATAGATCATGGTGTCCGTAGGTTGATACATCAGGAGGTCGAGCATTAGTAAGACTTGTATCAGTGTGTTCTATCGATGAGTGGAGTCCTTGAGTGTCATTGGTCACTCATTTCAGTGTGTCGTGTTGGTGAGTCTGGTGTCGGTGACTCATTATCGGTGAACCGTGTCGGTGACTCACCCATTGATGTGTTATTTCCCATTTCCCCACTAATTCAAGTTTCACCAATCCTCTGTTTTATTTGACATAAATCGAGTTTAATGATGTGTTTGATATTTTCTAAATGTGCATGAAAGGATATTAATTATATAATTAATATCCTAACACTCCATAGACATTGAAATAGTCAAACCACGTGGTCTTAACCAATATCCATATTTAATGTATTTTGAAAGTGATCCCTTTCATTGATATAGGATCTGGTTGTTATAAAGATGATATCCTCTCTTCCTTTGGACCCTTTTATTTTCACTTGGTGCACATAGAACCTTTATTCCCTGAGAATTTTTGTAAATATTCTTAGCATCCTGTTATGTTTTCCCTTGGAGTCTTTCTTACTGCTCGGGTGACCCCCTATTTTGACACAAGGAAGATTCGTTTGACTAATGTTCTTACAATTAGGTATTCATTGATATCCATTTATTTGGTCTATAATACAGTGTGGGTGTAATCATGTCTCATTGTGAACACCTTTCAGACTAAAACTTAACAAATATTTTAGGGAGTAATAAATGGGTATGTGAAGATGATGACAAATATGAAATTGTTTTTTATGTTATCTATGATCAATGAAGTGAATTGTTTGGGTTTTATTCTCCATGAAATTTGGGTAATTGATTGTATCTATTTTCACAACGTACTCATGAATACTTGTTGTTAATCATTAGTCAAAAATATGTGAGCATGACATCTTGAATAATCATGTATACCAGGTTAAATAAATGGATGCCCCCAGAATGAACTTATTGTTTGATCACCCCTGAATATTGAATGTGGAAGTAAAGGAATAGGATTTCTAAATTGGAATACACATTGCATTTTTGGTTTGGCTATGTGCCTTGTGTAGTTCTATTTGTCATTTTGTCTATAGTTTTCATGTGGTGAAGTGGCTGGGAGTGTGGCTGTGTGTGTGGGGTGGTATATGTGGTGTAGCGAAATCTCAGGATGAGATATTGGTTGATTGTGAAATGGATGAACTTATTTTAAAGGTGGACTACATCTACGTAGTGGATGCACAATGGGTACATAGGATTAGGTTGTGTTATGTTCATGTTACTAGGTGTGCTGGGTTTGGTGTTTTCATGTAATGGGGATTTTGATTATGGTAGCGATGAGGTGTGATGGGGGTTTACATATAGATATAAAATACATAGAAACATTACATTGATGAATGATGATGGTAGTGTTTGAATGGTTGTACAAGAGAGGGGACTGTGATGTCAGACTAAAAGATAGGTGAGATTAGTTTCACTGGATGTGGTGCTTTTAGGGCAATGAGGCTGCTGAGGATGGTTTATGAGGAATTACGTTAATGAATGATGTTGTTTCTTTATATTTAAATTTTCCTGGTGTTTTGAGGGAATTTGTGAATTATGTGTGGGTTATGATGTTGTTGTGGTGTGTTTTGATTGGTATTTCCCTGGGTATGGATGTAATAATGGAATAAACGATTTGATAATAAAAAAATGACAAATGGTTAATTGAATTGGATTGGGGTACGTTTCATGTTTTGACTTGTAGTAGAGAAACCTTCATTAATTAACTCACAAAATTTACCATCATTTTTGGTGGTACATTCATGTAAGGTTGGAAGATGGGGAATTATTGGTGTGAGGTGGTTATTGTTTTGAAAACCCATAGGTTAGGATGAGTGTTTGGTATGTATATATAAACATGTAGTTCCTTGTGATTTATATAATCACTCCACCCGCGTTGAGAACAACATGTCGAACACCACCATTTTTATGTGTGGGGTGCCCTTTCCCAAATCCTAGTTGGAGAATGGATGAATGGTTATTATCTCTTATCTGCTCGCTCTTCTAGGCATTTTTATCCCCAGACTCTTCGGGCTGGTTATGGTGTAGTTGTGGGGCCAAGGTGTCTATAGGTGAGGTGTGATTACTTGGTGTATTTGGGAAGATAAATGTTGTTCCTTCCCATGTGTCATTGGGATGAGGTTTTGGTTTTATGGACTAGGTTTCTGTTGTCGAGATGTTATGTGGTATTGGTCCAGGTGTTTG
Source organism: Viscum album (assembly GCA_963277665.1). Lineage (NCBI taxonomy): Eukaryota > Viridiplantae > Streptophyta > Magnoliopsida > Santalales > Viscaceae > Viscum > Viscum album. The sequence goes on along the minus strand of OY728153.1, from coordinate 100,158,014 downwards.
TGGGTAGGATGTGGTATGTCACCCATGTGTGTGAGGGTAGGTTGTGAGAGTGGGGCTTCTAGAAGAGCATGGTGTCTTCAAGATATTATTCATTAGGAATGAGTAGTAAAAAGGTGGGAAATGGTGCGGGGTACACAAAAATTGATGTGCTTACTATTTTTCTATATTACTTGACTTTCATTTTTTAGAGTGACTTGTTGAGGATGGGACGGATAGTATACCATTTTAGGTTCTTTTAAGTTTCTATTTTTTTCTCATAGGGGCATTAGTATACTGCTCCCACTTTTGCCTGAGTGACATTGGATTTTCTACTGAGTATACATTTCTACTCACCCTATACATATAAAATTGTTTTTAGGTTTATAGAGAGATTAAGTGGACTGTTATGGACATTACTAGCTCGTATGTTAGGGAAAATTGCTATGTTGGTACTTAGTTTTACTTGGTTACATTAGAATTTTCATTACGTTTTGAGAATTTTTACATTAAACATGCATGTGGGATGGATTTTGGTATCTTTATATATATGTTTCATGGTGTTTTTTAGGTTGATATAAATTATCTCCTGATCCTGGTTACTATAAAATGGTAGTGCCTCCCATATTTGTGAGATTCTTATACCATTTGTGTTGGTCGCCACCCCGGGGCTTTCTAGGGGTAAGAAGTCGGGGTCATTATCTTTTTCTCATCTTGAATAAGGATGGTTATCATATAATGGTATCATAGGTGATGGTTGAGAGATATGATGGAGTATGTAGTTAGGTAGAGTGAGGATTTCAGGGGATTGTAAGGAAGTTGTGTTAGATTATCTTGGTTCATGAAATCGGTTAGTGATGATCAGCTAGGACACATGATTTTAGGGCTCCCTGTGATCTGATGCAAGGAATCTAAGTATACCAAGTGACCATGTGATGCTACACCATTTATAGGGTAGGGACCCATAGAAAGGTAAATGTATCATGATTAATTGTGTTCTTGTTTGTATTGGACTTTCATAAAAAAAATTAAATAATTAATGATCCAAAATGAATCCTAAATTAATTCCATACTACACTGTCTCATGAGTTCTATTTCTACCTTTCAGTTATAGAACCCTATTTTCATTGATGACTAGATCGAGTAGTGGAGGCTCAGTAGGCTGAATTGATTAACAGAAGAAGGGTTTAACCAAAGGGGGAGGATGATCAGTTGAAAAAGACCCATAACACTTTCCAATGGCATACTCTGGGAAAGTATAAAGGTGCTATTACAGATACAGAGATGGAGAGTTGGATTGAAGAGATGGTGAACACTTTCAACTTGATATGGGGACTGAAAAAGTACTGGGATCCATTGGCAGTTATTCAAATGAGGGGATCTATATGTTATTGGTGGATGATGTACCTGGGGGAGATTAAGTAGGGTGATGTTCTCTGGATCTATTTTGTGAATGAGTTATGGGAGGAATTTCTTTCATCGACGTTGATGTAGGGGAAGAGGGAGGTGAAACTCTCCCTCCATTAGGGGAGTATTTCAGTGAAGGAGCTTGGGGTCAAATTGAAGGATATACTTCAATTTTATTAGGATATTTTTTTGGATGATGAGTCTCGAGAGAGTCCTTTAGAGGGGGAACTCTTTCTTTCTCTCCAGTATTAAGTTACTCAAATCAACTTACTAACATACAAAGAGGTTCATAACAGTGATGATGTAGTGTAAAGGATGCACTCATGATGAGGTTTATTGATAGTGGGGATCCAAAAAATTTCATCAAAGGGGAAGGCTGCAAATAGAAGGTAACTGACATCAAGACCTTCCAGGTTTCGACCAGTGGAGAACCGACCCCAACAGTTCCATTTCCGAACATCTAGTCCTCATCCTTTTACATTAGTCCTAGGACCAAGGTGTTTCTATTGTAGAGGCTATGAGAACATAAAAATTTAGTTCCCAGTTAGATATCAGTATAGTTGAGGTGGGAAGGAACAAGACCCACCTTATCAATAGTTTGTAGCCACCCTCTTTTGCAGTAGGGATAGCAAGCTCCTACTCCATCGAAGGGAGACAATGTAGGTAGATGCTGACCTCATGGAAGTCAATAGTGACCTCAACCCAAGTATGATCTAGGAGGCGGAAAATATTTGAGTGGAATAGGGGTTCGGTATGGGTAGTTACATTCTATTAAGACAATAGTTCCAGTGGGTCCATAGATCATTCGAGGTATGATTGGTTTGTTCAGTACTCTTGTTTACACATTTTTTGATTTAATAGATTCAAAATACTTTGTTTCACCTAATCTAGCCCATGATATGGGACTGGAAATAGAGAGACATTATATACCCCTATTGTTAAGTACTCCCATCCGAGGTCATACCATCATGCATGATGTTATTCAGGGATTTAAAGTAATTTTGGAGCCACATTAGTCTAGTGGTGATCACTTTCTACTCGAAAAATAATCCATATGGTGTAATCCTTGGCATCGACATGTTTTACTCGGCGCATGACGTTATCAACTGTTTTTGGAGAAGATTCATGTTTTAGATGTAGATGGACAACGTGTGGATTTTGTTATCAATTAGAGTTGTTGGATGGGAAGTCTATGTGTGGATCTTTTTCTTTCCTTATTGGATAAGCTATATGATGAATCAGTGGATGATGGGTTGGTGGGAAATAATAATTTTGTTGGGGGAGTTCATGGATGTTTTTTCCAAGGATTTTTTTTTACTCTACCCCCTTGATGTGGAATTGAGTTTGGGATAGACATACAACCCATGGATCATCTGATTTCAATGGTTCCTAATCGAATGAACCCTTCTGATCTACAAGAGTATGAGATTAAGATTTACAATCTAATGAAGAAGGGATTTATCTAACCTAGTCTATCACCATGAATTTCACAAGTATTATTTGTGAAAAAAGGATGAAGTTGATCTTAGGTAGTTCATAGACTACCATAGATTGAATTAGGTAATGGTTAAGAATTATTACCCACTCCCAATGATAGACAATATTTTATACTAGATGAGGGGACCAATTTGGTTTTATAAGATTGATATATATCTTGGGTATCACCATTTGAGGGTAATGGAGGGTGATATCTTGAATACTGCATTTTGGTGAATGCATGGGGACTTATAGTTCATGGTTATGTATTTTAGTGTCATGAACACACCGACCATGTTCATGGGAATTAATAACTCTATATATCATGAGTAACTAGACCATTTCATCGATGTATTCATCGATAACATTCTGATCTACTAGAAGTTAGAGGAGAAGCATATTGAACATATCCGAAGAATCTTATAGGTTCTATGATGACACAAGCTCCAGGTAATGTCGTCAAAGTGGATGTTTTAGAGATGGGAAGTCCACATACATGTACATGTAGTGTCTCAACAGGGTGTAGTAGTGGAACCATCAAAGGTCAAGGTGGTCGTTTCTTGGGATGCTCCCAAGAATGTGGTAGAGGTTCTCAGTTTTCTTGATCTAGGAGTCTATTACTGGATAATTTCAATCAATTTTACTCGAGTAGTAGTTTTGTTGATGGTTGTTACCCACAAGGACCAAGTACTTATGTGAATTTGGTAGTGTCAAGAAAATTTCGACTATCTGAAGGGGATGTAGTTTATTTACCCAGTACTAAAGTTTCCAGAGGAAGGGGTGATGTTCGAGGTATTTTGAAATTCTCCTAGTAGTGGATTGGGATGTGTAAGGATGCATCGGTATAAAGTTATATCTTATGGGTCTAGGAATTTATGTCACCCCGAACTAAATTATTCCACCCATGATCTGGAACTAGCTGTCGTCATGTATGCACTAATGTTTTGGTAGAATTACCGTAGTGGGAGTGCTTTGCGGCCTTCATAGATCATGATAGTTTTAAGTATATCTTTTCCCATCAATATATGAACATGATATAGTGACGGTAGTTAGAGTTTCATCAAGACTAATATTTTTAGATCTTCTACACCATTGGAAAGGGGAAATTTTATGGCTGATTCTTTGAGTTGGAAGATGAAGAAGGAGGTAGTTATAGAGTCTTCAGCTGGTAGGATAGTGAAGGAGGAGTTGGTTACATTTCAATTAGATGTTGTGATATATTGTTGAAATGGTTTTATTTTTCAGATGACCGTTTAGTCATCTCTGAGGCAGTAGGTGGAGGATTTTTATAAGGGGACACAGATGTTGAGTTAATGCGTGATGAAATTGACATGGGCGATTCTCCATAGGGGTGTTCAATAGTTGATGTTGTTATATGAGAATCTATTTTTTCTACTGGTAGTTTACAACGCAGTTATCCATTTTTTTCATATATCACCCCTAGAGTTACACCTGGGAGTTTCCAAGATGTATCGTGGCCTGAGGGGATAGTTATTGTGACCCATGATAAAGCGAGTAGTGGTGCAGTTTGTGGGAATGTACCAAGTGTTCCTGCAGGTGAAGGTTGAGCACCATGTTCCTAGAAGCTTGTTATAGTAGTTAGATATCCATGAATAGTAGTGATATGAGATCTCAATAGATTTATTTATAGGATTACCCTTGTCTTCGGGAGAGTGTGATGGAATCAATGTAGTAGTGGATCGACTGCTGAAATCAGTTCACTTTTTAGAAATCCAGGAGTTGAGTGTAGTGGATGAATTCAGGAAGTGGTATATGAATGAGGTGGTGTGACTGTCTGGGGTTCTAAGAATCATCATCTCATATAGGGATAAACATTTTACATAATGAGTCTGTAGGAGATTATGGCATTATATTGGCACTCAGTTATGACTTTGTTCTAGTTTTCTTACCTCAGATAGATGAGAAGATATATAATACCATCCATACATTAGAGGACATGTTACGAGCATGAGTTATGGACATCGGAAGATCATGGGTTTGACAATTTCCCATAGCAGTGTTTTCTTACACTAATATTTATCAATATTACATTATCATGACTCTATTCGAATCATTTTTCATAAGGATGTTTCGTTAACCCTTATGCTAGAAGGAAGTTGGGGAGGTAGTTGGTCTTTGTCTGAATGTGGTGTAGAGTATGATAGAGAAGTTGAATCTTGTCTGTGAGAAGATTAAGGATGAACCAGATTGATAAAAGTTTTCTATTGATAGTAGGAGAAGTCCCAGGAAGTTCGAGGTTAGGGAACCTTTGTTCTTTAAGTTATTCCATTGAAGTGGGAATAATAGGCTTGATATAGGGGGAAATATTTACCCCAGGTTCATTGGACCATTAGAGGTGTTAGGGAAGGTTGGAGATGTGGCCTAAAAGTCTATATTGCCACCATAATTTAGGAGGATACATTTTTTCTTTCATGTCTCCCAGCTTCATTGGTATCTTCACAATGACTCACATGTCACTGACTAGGGTTATTTGGATAATGAGGGTGGAAAAACCTTCATGGAGATACTGGTATAGATATAATACAATAAATATATGGTGTTGTGTAGATGAACCATTCCATTCATATATGTGTTTTGAAGGCATGGTGTCCTGGAAGACAATACTTGGGAGAGGGAGACACATTTTCATCCCAAGTAATATAAGTTGTTTTGATATTTTCTTGTGTGTTTGGATTTGAAATATAGTTCATGAACCTTGTTTGTTATGAGATGAGTTGTATCCTTGTTCTATATCATATAATGAATTCCATCCCTGTGATAATGGGGAGACCATATTCCTAATCAAGACACATTAATTGAGATGTGGTTAAACTTGTGTGGGTAAGTTAGTGCCGCCCAGAGCAGATAGTATCATGACATTGAAGAAAAAATTCCCAAATTCATATTCCCTAATAGTTTTTACTTGTCTGGGTTATTTTGTGGATTTTTTTGTTAGAGTGCGTGGTAGGAGGTGTTATTGGATGTTGATATTTCACTCCAACTTCAGAACAACACATGGTGGTTTATCCTTGAGTGTTATCTTATGGGGTGGTTGTTCAGACCCCTCTTTCTACATGGTTAGGTTTTAAATTTTCAGGGGAGAGAATAGTTGAGAGTATCTGAGGTAATGTCCCAAAAATCCATGGTCCATCACATTTTCAAAATAAACTATTTTGGGTGTTTTAGGAGGCGACTGTAGCTCATTTAAAGTGTTTTCCAAATTTCAATATTTTCCATCGTTGAGTCAGGTGTTAGTGAGTCACATCGGTAGATGACGCATTGGCGGGTCACGTTAGTAGATCAATATAGGTAGGTTGGTATAAATATCTCATTTCATTCCCTTAGAATCACTGACTTAGGGAATCGATGACTCATGGAGTTGGTTGGTCAGAGCATCAATAGGCCAAGGCATCGGTAGCTTGAGGCATTGTTAGGTTGAGGAATTAGTATGTTGGGTGTCATTAAGATGGGTATTAGTGTGTGGCGTCAGTGAGTAGAATTAGTGAGTGGTTTCAGTGAATCGTGTCAGTGATTTGCATCGGTGACTCACGTCAGTGATTCTGGTATCGGTGACTCACGATTGGTGAATCGTGCTAGTGAATCACACATCATTGAGTCATTTCTAGGTTTTTCCTGTTTCACCCCTCCTACATTTTATTTTACATAAATTGAGTATAAATTAGTGTTTAAGCGTTTATAAAGGTGTTTCGTCTGATTATAATTATAATCAAAATATACTAATGCTCTTGGAACATTGAAAAAGTCAAACCACATTGGCTTGACCTAGATCCAACTTTAATGTCATTTGAAATCCTTTACCTTCCATTGATATAGGATATGGATTTTCTAAATCTAGGATCCTATATTCCTTTAGACCCTTCCATTTTCTACTGGTGCACCCAAAACCTTTTTTCCTTGAGAATTCATGAACTTGTGCAATAATATTCTATTTGGTGTTCCCCTAGAGTGTTTCCTACTGCTCGTGCAACCCCTATTAGGGCCTAAGGAAAAATTGTTGGTTGCCTATTGTTCAAGTAGATATTCATTCATATCTATTAATCTTGTACATCATGTGAGGTGGGTGTACAAATGTACAATTATGAATGGAGTTAGACCAAAACATGGAAAATGTTATAAGGAGTAATAAATGAGGGGATGGGAAGATGATGATAATGATAGATTTATTTGATATATTATCCATGATCCTTGTTGTGAATTATATGGATGGTCTTCTCTTGGAAATCTAAGTCTTTTTTTGTCTCTATTTTTGCACCATACTCAGAAATTCATTTTTTTAATCTTATTTTAAATGGATGTGAACATGAAATGTTTTTCAATCATGTATACATGATTAAAAAAATGGTTGCCCAAGGAATGAACATATTATATGGGTGGGATGTGACTTGGACTTGAACAAGGTTTCTGTGAGTATAATGTTTTATGTAGCCCAAATGTGTGGGGGAAGGTAGTCACAGTGAGGATTGTGGAAGAGCATGGTAGTATTATGACATCCCCCATTAGTAGTGACCTATTAACATGTGGGAATGGGTGTGTGGTACCCAAATATAGATGTTCTTACTATATTTTTACCTAAAATGACTTTTATTTGTTTGGTGAGCATTCATTGGTGAGGATGGGGTGGATAGTATACCTGTTTAGGTGGTTTTTAGTTTCTGAGGTTTTCTCATGTCGGATATATTATGCTTCTCCGACTTGTGCATGGGTGACATTGGATTTTCTACTAAGTATGCATGTATTCTCACCCAACATATATAATACTATTTTTAGGTTTCTAGGGATATTATACATACCTTGTCGGACCTTAATAACTGGTATGTTGGGGATGTTTTCTTGATCACTATTTGTTTTATTTTTGGTAAATACATTATAGTTTTTTTGTATTTCTATCTATTTAACTTTACACATACCTGTGGGATGGATTTTGGATTCTTCATATATATGTGTATTGGTGTTCTTTGAGGTTGATAAATCTTATATCCGGTTATTTATTACTATAAAATGAAAAAACCACCCATATTTTTGAGTTTTTTAAACCATTGGTGCTGGTTTCCACCCTTGAGCCTACTAGAGGCGGGACTAAGGGGTCATTATCTCATTAAAATCTTGAAGAAGGAGGTTTGTGACAATATACTATATCAATAATCAATAGTAGTGTTTCCCTTTTAAAAAGTCTCTATTTATCCATCTATATGATTCAGTAATGATTTTATGGGAGGCATCATATTCAAAAATTTGAGACTTGAAAACCAATAAATACAAAAATCAGCCACAACAAAACCAGTATATCATAAAAACCAATTTTCTTAATCATTAACTTTTTATAACAAAAAACTCAACATAATATCATTGTACAGGTCACTCTCCATACATTTTTTAAAGAATAATAATTGAGCCTAATTTGGTCCCATTGTTTCAAAGACTATCAGAAAACCATGAACATACCACCCAAAGTTATCTATACTATGTTTCATGGAATATTCATGGTATTCCAACTATTAATAGCGACCATGAACCCATTAATTTTCTCCCATATTCAATCCAAAACTTATATTTTCAAAAAATAACCCATGAAATCTTAAAAAAACTAATTATAGAAGAAAACCACATCATAAAATAATAAAAACAATTGTATATAAGGATCAATCCCAAGGGAAAATTCATGACTATCTTTGGAAACTCAATTTTCTACATGAGAAAGAGTTAGTGAGATAGTTCCTCATAAATTCCTCTCAAGACTCGATGAACCTATCTCTAATATACCATTATTCCAAAAATAATAAGTGGGAGCATATACTATTATTTTACATGCCAAATTTGGTAACCAATCAAGTCATATGAGATGGATTAACATAAATCCCAAAGAATGTTCCTGATTGCTATGGGATTAAGAGAATAATAGATAGTATCAAACATACTAAATGGGTATAATTTCACCATATAAAACATATTAGAAAACACTTGTCTCTAACCAATAATATAATATAAGGTATCTATATTTATGGTAGTCATACACATTGGATCATAACAATTAAAAATTAATTTAACAAAATATGGAATAAAAATTAGAAGAAAAAAATTAACCTCAAATGATAACTGTATCAAAAAAATAATGTGATACAAAATGATATTTCTAAAAATGGGTTCATAAACGAATGGGATGACATAATTATTGTAACACCATGACTATAGTAACCTAAATTAACTGTTTATTTAACCATATTAACATAATATTCAAGGTATCTCGTCCTAAATGATCTAATATTTTAGTAGTCTATCAAAAATAAATACATACACAATTTTTATATTATATAAAAAAATTTAAATAAAAAAATTATTATGAATACTTTATTATTTATTTTAGTAAAGCCATAGAATAATTAAAAGATCCATTCTTTGTATCTTGGGGAAATTAAAATTTTATTAAGGTTGATCTTAGAAGATAAGTAAGGGATTGTCTAAAAACCTATTAAATGAATAATGAAATCATGAATAATATAACATAGATAAAAAATCAAATATTGCATATAAATAATATCCTAAAACGGGAATACATTCATTTATAACAGAGAAACATATATAATTACAAAGATAATAGAAACTATCATCACAGTGAATTAATTCATATGGTCGGTCATCATAATATTACCATCAAGGACTCATGCCAAACGTGCTAAATAAATAGGTAATTTTTGTGTGAAATACCCATACCATTTTGTCCCATGAGTCCAATTGATGAAACAAGGGGTTGTAATATGCCATACCTATCAAAAAATATTCCCAATTAATTCATTTTATGAAATAATTTAGCAACAACTCAAAACACAATCAACATAAAGATTCGTATTTAAAAAATAATATATAGTGTAAATATTTTTCCAATACATTAAATAGAACAATATTATCATATTCCATCCAAATTAATATGGTAGATTATATAAATATCTTATATCCCAAATAAATCATAATATTTATCAAATAATGATTACATATATGAAAATACATAAAAAGAATAGGGAAATATTTCTTGGGTAAAATACTCTTTTAATTTTGAAATCACCTATATTGAAATCTATAGATTTCCAGAATATGAAGAAAAAAAATTTACTTGAAATAACATTAGAAAAATTTAAATTATTATTTATGTAAATTAATATTTCTGATAATGTTAAAAGACATTCATGCGGTAGACATTAAAACAAATATTCTATTCACACCAATGGTAAAAAGAGGGTCCTTTGAAAAACATCTAGAAGATTGATGTTCAATTTATTCATAGATTGAAACAAATGTATACATGACTTTAATAAATAATTTTACAATATCAAATAAAATTTTATAAAAAAATTTAATTAAAATATTGTAATTGATGAAAAAGATTCCCTTCCGAAATAAAAAAAAATATCTTCATTAAAATATTCATGTAGTCATTCGGAGTACCAGAGAAGGTATAAATAGAAATAATACATAAAAAATCAAAAGAAAATTACTATGGGATGATAAAATACATTGGGTTTATGATAAAAATATTATATTATTCATCTAAAAGAAACATAAACGTAAAAATACTGAATAAGGAAGAGATTGTGAAATTGACCCTTACCTCTGGTCTAAATTTCATTATAAGTTCTTTTAACCACTATTATAATATATTTAAATTTAATATAATTATATTGTAAATATATATACAAACTTATAATAACATATATTTATTTTTTACATCATTTTTAAAAACATTTTTCAATAATACTAATTAAAATCTCCATTTCATATTGTTAAATGTTTTTTCATGTAAGTTTCATTTTGGTAGATTAAATCCTTTCATATATATCATTTTTAAATAATATATATACTTATAATATTGATAATATTATATTATTAATTTATCATATACATATTTATAATATAAAATTATATCCATATTTGAAAAATAAATCTCAATGCTTTGTCGAGGTACTATTCCACACATATGCATGGGAGAAATTTCATTTTTTAACACATGGAAGGGTAATATGGTAAATGATATATTATATTTATAAAATGATATTTATTTAATAAATATAATTTAATTTCATATTGTTCCATTATTAGTTTCATTCATAATAGGTGGTTATGAACATAGAAATACATCATCTTTTTTAGGCAGAAGTCCGTACAAACACATGAAATATGTTTTCATTATTAATTAAATCGATATGTAGATTAAAAATGGATATAACATTAAAATAAATATTATTTTTATGGGTGAAATATATTTTATTATAGATCAATGTTTATGAAAGGTTTTAAGGATGTAAAACATGAAACAAAAATAAAACAGAATGTTAAAAACTATACCTCTTCATTAAACAACCTCCTCACGTTTGTTACTAAATAATTTATAGGAGGGTATTATAAAACAAATGAAAACTATTCTATGAGGAGTCATGTTATGAGATTTTTTTAGTAGGTACTGTTTATGTGGATGGTCATTTTATGTGTGGATAATATAGTAGAGGTGGTGTGGTATTATATGTGAGGAAGGTGAAATCCCTTGAATTTTTGAAAATATTAAAATATTTCAATGCCTTACTCTTGAAAAATATAAAAAATGAATTATACCAAAATAATATTTGATAGGTCTTCTAAATAAGACCACAAAATAGTATTAAATATGGTTTTATTCCATTTTAGTCGTTTTTATTTTATTTTTAACCCTTTTAACCCATTTTAACTCTTACGACATTAACACATGTTTTTACCAAAGATAATTTTCGTAATGTCTAAAAACTAAATTGGAATCATTATATAATTTAGAAATAATGAATCAAAATATTTTTTCTATTTAATTAAATTAAATTTATATAGTTTATATATAATAATTTAATGAAATCTAGTACACGTAATGAAATTTTTTTCCCAAATATTGTATTTTAAGTTTAAAATGAATTTTATAGGAAAAATGTGTAATATTTTAATTAATTTTTGATTAATTAAAATATTTTATATAAATGGATATGTATTTTTCTTTATAACATAATCAAAAATGAAATTAAACATTTAAATACTTGTTGAAATGATAATAATTTCAAATTGTTTTTTAGTTATAAAAAAATACATAGATTTATAAAATGCGAAGAATATATTTCTATGTTAAGGATTATAATTTTCGTTATGAATTATATTACCTAGAACATATATTTTATCTACAAATAAGGATTCATAAAGCATAATTTTAAAATCATGTCCTTACAATGTGATCAAATCGGCCTTTTTAAAAAAATTTGATATTAAATATTTATCTAAAAATACCCAATTTCTCAAAAGTATCCAAAAACAATCGTAATGTAATTTTGGCATGATGTAATCTAATATGTAATTAATTTCATAATATTAAATTTAAATTTTTTTATAAGGTTGGTTTTAATCAAATTCATTAATATAGTTATGTACATTATATAATTGTCTCCATAGGAAGAAGAAACAAACTTACTAGAATTGAATCTCTAGTGTTATATTCATACATACATTCAAATTTTCATTCTTGATTTTTTTTTAATTTGACATCATAAATAATCATGGGAATATTTACATTATAATTTCATTAGGTTACCACATTGGTTTTTATATTTAATGATTTATATAATGTATATTTATATGAAGTGTCCTTCAATTCTACTACATATGGTCATTAGTGTAAAATATTAGGATTGGATGTTCACAATAACATTGATTTGGTTCCTATTATACTTTCTCTAAGGTTAGAATTTCATTTTTTATAGAATGTACCTACTTAGTAAAGATAAATAGATTTCATTCTAAACATTAGAGGGGTTATGAAGAATTTTTATATTATAATCCACATGAATAATTCTTTAAAAAAATTAAATGGACCACTTTAACTAGATTTTAGTTACCTTTCATTCTATATATTATAACACCTTTACATGTAAATTCATTTATGCAAGAAATTATCTCCCAATTTAAATTAAAAATATTTACATTAGTAAATTTTATAACAATTTTTTAAACATTGGGATGCTTTATTATGATAATGAATAGTAAAAACTTTCACCATTTTCTCGTCAACAAGATCAATTCTTTCTAGGTTACATTAATCAACTCCATCCCAAAAAGTTGGGGAATGAAACCTCTTTCCATAAAATACCACATATTCTTCCATTTTAAATCTTTAACTGAAGATATTATAATACGTGAATCCCTTCAAATAGAAATATATATCCAACATACTGTGAATATTATGTGAGAAAAACCTCACCATGGTTTTTAATTTAATAATAATCTTTTAAAATTTCAAATAAGTTTTTAGAAAATATGTTGTGATAAATTGTATCTTAGTTTGAGAGGATTTCATAATCTCTTCTATAATTTCAATGTAGACCACACATTTTGATTAGATACTATCAAATGACGATCACCATTAATTCTCACAACATATATAATATAGATTCTTGTGAGTCACACAATAGGTTTATCTTCTTTTATATAGAGGAGGTGTGTTAAATTAGTAATATTATTGATAATAAAACATATAAAACTATTTATTCCAAGAGTATTTGTTAATCTCTTTAAAAATTCCATGTTAATATCATCTAATTTATACATATGAACATGTATAGATTTCATGGATTATTTAAGATTTTTCCTATATCCCTTTAAATATTTGAAAACCAATAATCTTGATACATTATATTAAATTAACCATTTCATATTATACAATAAAAATATACCTTCAAATCCTAGTACATTTTCTTTCTACGAGGGAGTATAGAAAAATTTATTTTATGGGTTTTATTTAATGATTATCTCATTATATTAGGTGCATTTAGAATACATAAACACTTTTCAAATTTCAATATACCACATTTAGAGATGTTGTATACCAACATCAAATCATTAATATCTTTGATTTACATATGAATATTCTCAACATCAAGATGGTAAATTTTAATTTTTATCAAATAAGTAATGATTAGAAATATTGTGGAATAGATGTGTTGTTTTCCCCACCTTAATGATTCCCAAATCCATCATTACTACACCCATGAATATAGAATATTTTCTAATTATTATTTTATCAAAAACTACCTGATAAATCTCATTTAATGCTTCATCAACCTTATATTCCACCCCATTGTGGAAGTGTATTGAGAAATCATAATCCATGAGTTGTTCTATTTATATCCTTTAACTCATGTTGATAAATTTTTTAGATAAAATCTTTTTCAAACATTTTTTATCTATATGTATTTAAAATCATTCACCATACAGAAAATGATTCCATATTTTTAATGAAAATATTACGAATTAAAAGTCAACAACATGGTTTAAATAATATTATTGATGAATATTTAACTGCCTTGATATATAGGATATAATAATAAGATTATGGGGAATCATATATTCAATTCCTTTCATTAATCAATTATATATATCATAAATCTATCCATTATATATCATGATTTTATGATTTGGTAATTCAACAATATCCTCTTTAATTCTACAAAACATTCCATACATTCTCCTCACCATATAAACATAACACCTTTATGTGTCTACATGGTTAAAGAGTTAGCAAATCAATAATTTTTAAATAAATATTTGATAGTAACCTTTTAAAAAAGGATAAAATGAACCTCTAATACAATAATATTAGGTATAAATTCCACCACTAACATTTTATTTGAAGGATCAATTGAGATTTAATCCTTATATCCAATTTTACCAAGATTGTAATCTTATAAATTTCATAATTTAAATCATCTAGTTTTTTCATATAACTCATTTTATTTATGATTTTTAATAATGATTCAAAAATAACTCTTATTTTATCATATAATTTAAATTATATCATGATTTCATCAATGAATACTACAATTATATTCATTATATAACCCATGGATACTCCACTCATAATTTCCACAATACTAGAGGGTGAGTTACTCAATCCCATGTGAATTACTATAATTTTTTAATTAAAACACATGATAATAAATTCTGTCTTTGGAATATCATCTTTATTTATTTATAGTTGAAGTTACCCAAAATGAAGATTAATATATGAAAAAATTTGAGCACCTATAAATTAATCAAATAATTCATCCATGTATTGAAAATATAACTTTTTATTTATAGTAATTAAGTTGACATTCTTAAAATTTATACATAATGTCATATATCAATTTTATTAAAAATAAAAAGAATAGACAACTATGGTTAAATAGTAGGGTGTATAAATATCTTATCAAAAAACTATTATAATTGTTTCTGTATATCATCTTGTTACACTGTAGACATTATATGGAGAGTCTTAGGTATAATGTTTTCATATGGTATGAGAATAATGGAAAACTAAACTTCACACAAAGGTGGGTATTCAAGTAGTTATTTAAGAATAACATCAATGTATTCCTTAAAAATAGGTATATCCTTTATTATAGGGATAAATTTTCCCTTTATAAGTTATAGATCCTCTTATTACCTAGTAATTTCATTATGGAGAGCTATTGGATATGCATTCAGACATGATTATGAATATATAGTCTACCTTATGAAGACAAGGGATTTTATATCTCTATTAGAAATCATAATCTCCATCTCTCAGTAATAAAATTATAAATTATAATTTTAAATCCAATATATAGTAAGTATTATATCAAATTCAACAACATGTATCATAAATATGATTTCAAATAGGGTAATATTATATTTTATGATGAAAAGTGGTAGAAATATCCTCATTACAGTAATATTTCCACTGTGATTCTTTCTTGATAAATCCATTATTAAGGTTAAAGGGAAATATCTAATTTTATTGAAAACCATGGATGATATAAATGTGTGTGAAGATAAAGAATCAAATAAAGAAGTAGCTATATATGAATATATGATCAACGTACATACAACTATATTTTTAGGAAATACAAACTATATTATAGTGAACATATATGCTTGGACATGTTTACTTTTCATTTTCTATCGTAAAGTTACATGAATCCTTATTCGTTAATTTGAATAGACCCCTATCCCCAAATTTTAAATGATTTAAACATTTCAATCTTCTTTCATTCTCATGAAATCATGAGACTCATGAAATTTCTCTCCATTATTGAACCAAGCACCCATTCAAAAAATAATCTTCCATGGTTTTTCTTTCCCCAAATACTAATATCATGTCCTTATAAACTCTGAAGAGGAGATTGAAAAGGTATGGTGATCTGAAAACCTTCAACTCAGCCCGGTATTACATAGAATCTCTTATTGGGATGTCACCTTTAACCCACACACACAAAGGAACTCAATTTCATAGATTTGGGTTAGACTCCATGGTCTGAATTGGTATTTTTGGAATCCCAAAATATTAAATGATTTTGTCTCATGCATTGGTGTTCCTGTAAGAATAGATCAAAGGACTTTGAACATGGAATTAGTCTTTCTTGTGAGAGTAATGGTTGAAGTAAACCTTGAATCAAAACTCCCTAATGTTATCAACTTTTTTGCTCTTGATTACAAAACTGAAATTAAGCTTGAATATGAGAAAAAACCCCCATTTTTCAAGGTTTTTAAAATCATAGTACATAACCTCTCAAATTGTAGACTGGTTAGGAAACAAGTGGATCTCTCATTTGTAAACGAATGGAATAAGGTCAGATTAAATAAAAGGTAAATCACAATTTGACATCCCTGAGTCCTATAGGAAAACACATGAAGTATGGGTCAAAAAAGACAATACCTTTTCACCGTTAGAAGGTGGATCGTGGGGTGACATTGTGGATGAGCAGGAATCTGTCATCATTTATTCTTACATGACTAATGAAATTAAAGAGATGGTCATCGAGGTCTTTCATGCTCACGATGCTAATGACCCTAATGTCAAAAAGACCACTCCATATTCTGACCAGCCCTTGAATTATAATGAAATTCTTTCTTGTAAAATATTTATCAAAAAGGTTACTTTTATGAATAAGGAGGTTTCTGTTAGCCCAGTTGATGCAAAAAAGAGTATTTCTTCTCCCATGGTAGTGAGATTGGGATGCGGGAGTGCTCTGGTTGAGGATACTCTTATAAATCCAAAAAAGGCCTAGTAAGCTTACTGAAACATCAGAATGTGACTGAACCACATTCTCACACTGCCTGTCCTTTTGAAATTAACACCTCGGTTGAACTTCAAGGTAACAGTCCAAAAAATGCTAAATTAGGTACCCCCAAACTTCCTTCCTATAAATTTATTAACCCTAATTGCACAAATACTGTTATTTCCATGCAGACTGATTCTAATAAATCTCCTACCATTGCAATGGATAAAACTAGTATTGTTTCCTTACAAAATACTGCTACTGTCAATATTGACTCTCCGACTATTTCCTTTCAAACTATCATTGGGAAATCTCGAACTCTTTTATCTAAAAAATCTGTTCATTTTGATTTTGATAATAGTACTATTTTACTACAGGATTCTGCTTCTGATAAATCTACTGCTCTTTCTTTAGATAATTGATCTAGTTTAAATATAAATGTGCCTTTTACATCTTTGGTTTTCTTACATAAATCAGCCAAAAAACTGAATGTTATACCCCTTGTAGCCTCTGAAATCTCTGATCCTACTTGCTCTAACCAAGAAGCAGCTTTGGCAGCTGCGACTGACTCGTATTTAGAGAAGAAATCTTACCTGACTTTAACACCTATCCCAAATAGGCCTGACATTCAAACTACTCGCACAAAGGGTAGTCTTTCACCACCCCCATCACCCTATTATTTTTTCTACCCCTATGCATAATTTAAACTCTGAAGTGAGAAAGGATTCTTCTAATTTCCCCAATGTTAATCATCATGTCAAAAAACCTAAACCAAACTCCTCTTAGGATGTCAGAAGATCAGAGATGATGAATGGTTTGGGAAAATAAAAAAAGGGGTTCTAACAAAAAACACAAGTAAAATTAATATACTCTCTTGGAATTTTCAAAGTATTGCGAACTCAGACACTTTAATTTTCATTAAAATGTTTTTTTTAATACACATACCTAAATTTTTTTATATTTCAGAACCTAAATTCAACTTCACCTCTAAGCTTTTGAACATCTCATCTCTTAACTACAACTTTCTCGGATCTTGTAAAGATGTCCTCTCGGTTGATTCGATGTGGATTTTTTACCAATATTGTTTACAAAAAATTAATGTTATCAATTGTTCTGAGAAATGGATTACTTTCAAATTCTATTGGGAAGGAAAACATATTTTTTTTACAGTGATATACGCCAAAAATAGATACCATGAAAGAAGAGCCCTCTGGCAAGACCTCTCTGTTTTGGCTAACAACATTTATGACCCTTGGGTTGTAATGGGAGACTTTAATGCCATTGTCAACTGCAGTGAAAAAATGGGTCCCACTCACTTATCCATATATTCAAGAGAGATTAAGACATCTATGGACGATAACAACCTTGTTGAAATCAACCTTACTGGTGCTAAATACACCTGAAATAGAAGGCATCATAATAATGTAGTTGCCGTTAAACTGGACAAAGCCTTTACCCATATAGAGACTTTGGATAAATGGGACAATGTCTCTAGCATCACCCTCCCTAGATTAAACTCTGATCACCATCCTATTTTGGTCAATCTGCTTTCTAACAATCATTATTCTATTCTACCATTTAGATTTAATAATGCTTAGTCCACGGACAGAGATTGTGTTTCATACATCAAAACTGTTTGGGATAATATGAACCATCAACATGATACCTTTTCTTGTATCCTCAAACAAAAAACATTAATGAATTCCCTCAAGGGCTAGTGTATATTTAAAAGTAATCAAATTGATGACGACATTTCTTCTCTTATGGAGGAACTAGTTCAATTGAAAATGCAGAATACTAATTATGATTTCACTTTTGATCCTCAAACAGAAAAAAAAATTCAGTGAAACTCAACTCTTTACTCACATTCAAAGACAAACTGCATAAACAAATGTTTATGGAAAAATGGCTCTCCGATAGTGACAGAAACACTAAATTCTATAACATTCTTCAACGGCTTTGGAAAGCTTCTCTACCTATTTCTAAACTATTTCATGATGATCAAACTCTTGACTCCGAAGAAGCTATTTCCAACCATGTTGTTTATTATTTCCATAAAAAAAATTAATTGCCTGGATGCCAATATTGATATTAGGCCTGATATCATCCCTCTGTTGGTTGATGAGAGTGAAAATACCTCCCTCATAAACATCCCTCTGGATCATGAACTTGGAGACACTATTTTCACCCAAAAACTTGATAGTGCCCCTGGCTCGGATGGTTTTAATAATGGATTCTTTCAATACCATTAGGATGGCATTCAATTGGATGGTTGCAAGCTTTTGAGGTCCTTATTCACAAATGGGTTTCTCCTTCATGGTCTAAATGATCAATTTATCACTTTAATTCCCAAAATTGACAATTCCTCTGAGATTCACCAATTTTGACCAATTTCCCTAATAAACACTCTTTACTAAATAATTACCAAAATCATTGCTAATAGACTTAACCCAATTTGAAACAAAATTGTCTCTTGGAATCAAATTGGTTTTATTAAAGGTAGGTCGATTCAGGACTACATTTTCCTTGCCTCTGAATTCACTAACAATTTTAACAAAATCACGAGGGTAGGAAATGTCCCACAAAACATGATATTAGAAAATATTTTGATACCATCGATTGGAGTATCATTTTTAACATCCTAAAATGTTTTGGATTTAATGATACCTTTTTTATGAGGATAGAATCCTTCTTTAAAACTTGTTCAATCTCCAATGTGGTTAATGGCTCCCCCAAAGGATACTTCAAATGCACAAAGGGGTTAGACATGGATACCCTCTCTCGGCCATTATCTTTGTTATCGTTGAGGATTACCTCATCAAACTCATCACTCAACTTGTCAATCAAAATAAACATAAACCCATCCAGACTGCCAGAAATCTTAAGTTCCCTACCCACCTATTATATGCTGATGAAATCTTCTTATTTCTCCAAGGTGACCAAAAAAATATTCAAGTGCTCAAAAACACTCTTTCTCATTATGAGTTTGTTTCAGGGTAAGCCATTTCATGGAACAAATCACATATTTTCCTTGGAAAATATTTATCCCTGCAAAGGAAAGCCATTATCTCTACTAATCTTGGGGTCAAAGAAGGTTTCTTCCCCTTCACCTACCTGGGGGTTCCTATATTTTGGGGAAGACCTAAATCCTACCATTTCCCCAACATCATTGATCAAA
This sequence comes from Viscum album, assembly GCA_963277665.1. Taxonomy (NCBI): domain Eukaryota; kingdom Viridiplantae; phylum Streptophyta; class Magnoliopsida; order Santalales; family Viscaceae; genus Viscum; species Viscum album. The sequence continues at coordinate 100,137,884 of OY728153.1, read as the reverse complement.
TCACCAGTCAACTCTCCTCTTGGAAAGGAAAATCCCTCTCCATGGCTGGTAGAATATATCTCGTCAAATCAACCATTGTCTCCAAGATGGTATACTCTCTCATGATCTATAAGTGGCCCACATGAACCTTTAATAAAGTCAATACCAACATCAAGAACTTCCTTTGGAAAGGGAAACATTTTTGAAAAAAAACTTGTCACCATCCCTTGGAAGACCTGTTGCAAACCCTTAGATAAGGTGGGTTTTGGTTTTAAAAACATAAAATATTTCAATGATTCCCTGCAGGCTAGAGTTAATTGGAGATTAATCAATAATAGCTCTATTGATTTTGACTTCCTCAATAACAGATTTCTCAACAAACATACAAAGTGAAACCTTAATTATATTACTTCCTCGATTTGGCCCTCCATTAGAAATTCATTTCATAACAATATGGAAAACTCTAGATGGATGGTTATAGCTGACTCTGACATAAATTTCGGGATTGATAATTGGACTGGTACACCTTTAATTTCCATTCTTTCTCCTAAGTCTCCACCTGAGAACACTTGTCACACCATAAATGAGATTCTTCACTCTCACATGAATGATATTCTAGAAAATATTGCTCAAATCACTAATAACTATCCTTATACTACCTCTGATGATTTTCTTGTCTGGGAGCTGAATCCTAATGGTATTATTGTCTCCAAAAACATCTACAAGCATAATGTTCATACCAATGAATCCAATATTCAGGGGTTGAATCATTTTAAAAAGGTCTGGATCAAACCAACAAGACTCACTATTATTTGGCGTATTGCACACAACAGATTACCCACTAAGTTCTGCCTCCAAACATTTGGTATTCAAATTTGTTCTAGGTGACATCTATGTAACCATCATAGATAGGATAGTAACAATATTTTTATATCATGTGATGCATACTCTGCTTTATGGAACTATATTTTGGTCATCTTTGACTGCAGCTGGATTATAACTCACTTGATATACTATATTTTAAAGAAATGTGTTAGTCATGAAGCTTCTCAGCAAATCTGAAACATCTTCCTCTCTGACATTGCTGAGCTCCTACATGTGATCTGGTATGATAGAAATGATATCATTCATAATAAATGCTCATTAAATCTCAATGCTAGAAAATCCGGGATTTTCATTGCGTTCTGAGAGGCTACTTCGATCCAAAAATCCCACTGCAGCAACTCTGTTGTAGATTGGGAGATAAAATGCCAAATCCAAGTCGATGGCATCTATCAGCAACCCAAAAGTACTTTTGAAGTGTTCTGGCTAGATCCCATGCTAGGATTGATCAAAGTGAACGTTGATAGTTTCTCAAAGGGAAATATCAGGCCTGCTGGCTGCAGGTTGATTTTCAGAGATTCCTCTAGCCAGTTCCATGGTTGTTTCTTTGCAGATGTGGTATAGCTTCATCGTTGGAAGCTGAAATTATTGTTATCATCGATGACATCAATTGTTCCCTTCAAAAAGGTTGGAGAAAACACTGGATCAATAGTGACTCAACCCCCATTGTCCAGGAAATTTGGAATGGGGTGATTCACCTGGTCGGGCCTCTCACCACCCATTCGAGGAAGTGTCGGAATTCGCTCCTGGAGATTGATTATATTTCCACCAATGCCTTTTGGGAATCGAACATTGTTGCTGACGCTCTTTCCAACAAGGGATTTCACGAGGATATACTTTGGCTGGACAACCTTCCTCCTGATCTTTTTCAGCTCTTTAATAAATATTGTAAAAAATACCCTACTTTTCGTCTCCTGTAACACTTTAGTTTGTTATATTCAATAAATTTTTCCTTGGTCTTTGACCAAGGCATCACCTTCTTTAAAAATAATATTCAAATAAATGATTAATCATACCAATTGGATTTCACACTTAATCCATAATATTATTTTATAACCTTACAAAGTCATATTCATATTCATCAACATTTTATTTCTTATTTTTCCTTATATCATGGAATTTACATTCCATATCATGTTGTTTCTAAGGAGATATTTTTTATGAAATTTATCTCCCTGACTGTACTACAGAATATATTAATTATTTACTCCAACTCCATAGTGTTTTGGATTAATGATCACCACTAATCAGCATGTCCCTTAATATAAAAAACTACAATGATATATTTATCTCTTTCACTAGAACCCAAATATTGAAAAACATTATCTAGTGAAATGATCTATTTAGCGTCTAATAATGGAATAATATTACCTTTGAATTACATAAGTTTCTAATACATGATGTTTTCTAACAATTCTATACCATGTTAGCGTTCAACAAAATACTGTATAAGAGAAAGGTTATTAGTCATAAACTAGGTCATCTATGATGATATAGTTATAATAGGATCATCTCTAACACCAGCTCTATCTCTAACTCTAACTCTAGCCCCATATGAAGATTTATTTTTTGTACAATGAGGTAAAATCCTGCATAGATTTTGTGCAATGGTATAGTTTCTATTCCTTCCACTAGTCTTTATTTCAAATCAATGGATTATTTTGAATTGGCTGAAATTTTTTTGAATTTTATACCATATTATATGTTTTTATAATAGATGTAACAACTAAAAGAAATTTAAACTTTATGCCTAAATAATATAACAATTATGAACATGATATCGTTATAAATTTTATCAAATAATAGAAATATTTTGAAATCATTTGATATGGTTTTTAAGTGTGTAAATCAACCATAGAATATCAACCTACTATTTTTAGCCAGTTGTAAATTCATAATCCCACTCATTATACACTAGTGATGATCCAGTTGATAACCATAACACCATTTTTTGTGTTATTACCAGTAAATGTATTTGTGACAGAACCACATCCACTTTCCAGTATCTGGATATGGGGTTTTTACATGGATATCCCAAAAAATACCCACTCTACAAAAACATTATGATGTTATATTATATATAGTCTAACCCCCAGAGTCTTTCATAGTGTCATATCCTATAATATATGAAATCTTAAATCTACTTCCAATGTTTTATAAAAAACATCCATCGATACTATATATAAAACATGAACTCTAGTAACACGAATATAATGGTTATTTTACCACATTATAAGGGATATTGTCCAGAAGGATCGTGTAGTTTTGCAGTATTTAGAGACAAGATGTATACATGAATCTCATAATACATCCAATTAAATGAAATTAAACATAAAAATTCTTATCAAGATATTATTATTTCTTATCGTAAGCCAATTAAATCATTCACAGACCCCGTCATGGTATCCAGGGGAAAGGAATACATAATAATGGGTTAGATCAGATGCTCGGGAAGAGAAATCATACAATATAATCTATTATATAATAAATAAATAATAAAAATTAGTGTATATATAAATAATAATAAAATATTCCATATAACTAAAATAATAAAAGGAGGGTAAATCCATTAATAATATAAAAACATAAATAATCAAGTGGATATAAAATTCTAGGTTTCACAATGATATATTTCATAATCACAAACATCATAATGATATTATTAATCATTATTCCATGTCATTATACATAAATAGGTAAATCCTATTTAAAATACCCAAACTAGTTTTTCTAATGATATTTATCAATTCATCTAGGGGATATAATAGTCTAATTATATCACATATTAAAAATAATGAATTCATAAAATAATTTAGAGGAAAAAAATTAATACATAATCATTACAAAAAATCATAGTAAAAAACTAGCATACCCAATATTAATATTTTCACCATTCAATAAAATGAAAAATATAAGTATAATACATAAAGTGTGTATTGGAGGATAATATCAATATGTAATATTCCCAATAAATCATAATATTGATTAAACGATGTTTACATACCTGAAAATACTTTAAAAAGAAAAATATAATATATCCTGAGGGAACTGTTATTATAATTATGATGTCACATATATTAAAATTGAAAATTTTAATGAATATTAAGTAATGATTTTTATTTTAAAATAACCAAAAAAACCTGTAAATTAATCCTCATGGAATGATTTTCATGATGATGACAAAATCTATTTCTGTGGAAATTTATCGAAAAAATATTCTATTCACACCTTTGGTAAAAGTACATCAGTTAGAAAATAGAGGGAAGATTGCTTTTAAACAAAATTATATAAATTTAAATATATTTAAAAATGAATTTAATGAATCGTTTTCTAATATATAAAAATTCATGAAATTATTTAAAATAAAATATACTTACAGAAAAAAAAATTCCCTACTGAATTTAAAAAGACTTGTTCTCATTAAAACATTGTTTTGGTCTTTTTATGTTCAAATGTTGGAAAAAATGAAATTAATAATTGAAAAACCATGAAATAACTATTGTATAAGATAATATATCATTGTTAATATACAGATATGATTTAATTCCTCCAATTGAAACAATAACAAAAACAATACCTAAAAAGAATGAGATTAAGAAATAAACCCTTACCTCATGTTTGACTTGCATCATATGGGTCTTTATACTCCAATAAAAAAAAATAATATTATATTTCTATAAATTAAATATTTACATACATATAATATCATATATGATCCAAATATAACAATCACACAATGTTTTATTGATTATTTATTATTAATAGTGTCATTTCTCTGTGCTAAACGTTTCGTTTTTCATGTAAGTTTCAATTTGATAGTTTCAGTACTTGCATAGTTTCTAGGATTACATCACATAAATAATTTTAATATGGATATAAATAGCATATATATTCATTATTTATATATTTATGTTGATTTTTAGAAGTATGTCATGAAAAATAAATCACATCACTTTGTAGAAGTCGTACTCCACTCATACGACCCAGAGACATTAACATTTTTTAATGGCTGGAACGGTAATAATGTAAATTATATATTACATTTATAGAATCATAATTATGTAATAAATAAAATTAATATTATATTATTACAATTTTATCTATCATTATATCTAACTATTATAAGAGGTGAGGAAAGTGAAATACATCATCTTCATGAAGCCATTGTTTTCACCAATGTAATGACCCAAAATTTAATCAATGAAATACCCTACATATAATTATGTTATATATTATAAATAACATGAAATAACATAAAAATAATAATAAAAAATTACAAATGACTAATAAATTAAAAATAATAATTTCTAGAAATTAAGGAACCTATACTGATGAAATTGTAATTTTTCCGTTGGAATAGTAATATGAACCTTATGAATAGTATTATGGAGATTAGAATATTAAACTCAAATATTAAAGTACAAAAAAATTATTTATCTTATAAATTAAAAAATAACATATTTTTTCATTGAATAAATAAATAAATGTTTTTAAAATGAAAAATTAAGTGATAGTATCATTATAAAACCTAAATATTTATTTACTATTATATAATTAATATAATTATTTAATAGTAAATCTATATTCATAAAATACATTCATAAATTAATATTTATTTCATGTTATTATAAGATAACTTTATATGTTCTTAATTATTTTTTCAAAGTGTTATAAAATTAGTTATGATTTTAAAACTATTATTTCTCGGGTAAATGATAATTTTATTTAAAAATTAAATATACTCTATTTTAAAAATTACATTCATTAAATGGAGTTCATATTTAATTTCTAAATGATGAAAAATGGTTAGGGTGAATTTCTATAATTTTTATAAAATAGTTTAATTGTTTGTGGATAGTGAGATACAATAATTTATGATATATAACATTATATGTTGAATAGAATATTTCATGAATAATTGATAATGAAACCACCATAATATATAACCCCTGTTATATATTAATTATATTAAGAAGGAAAAAAATGATGGCGAAAGGTAGGGTTTTTTTATGGCGATCTCCTCCTAAGGGGGAGATAGCCTCCGAGCATGTCCCACCTCCTACAGTGGGGGGGGGGGGGGTCTTCACCACCTCCTAATAAAGATTGTCTAACCTCCTTTATAACCTTATTAGATATTTATTTCCTACCTTCATTTCCCTAAGTCACTTTTTCTCCCAATGTTCCATAACTCTTTGATGGGTTCTGCAATTCCCAATCTCAACACGGTAGATCACTAATGCCTCTACCTTGTTTAATTTGACTCTAATAGTGTGTATCAAGAAATGTCATCTATCAATGGATTTCATTGATCAATTAATCTTTGATTATAGGGGTCCTCATGATCATACTACTGTGGGTCTTCTCAACTCTAGGCATATCAAGGATCAATTTGCTTCAGTAGAAGAACTTTTTTTATATTATGGTTAACTAATCCATGGTCCTGTGATGGCTCTTGTTGCTTCCTCTTCGTATTGAAACATGGCTATCATATGAAACTGAATTCTCTAACCCCAGAAATTTGGGTATGATTTATGGAACACTTACTTTATTTTCAGAATCTATCTATTATTAATATACTTGGAAAATCGATCGGTCGATATCTTTGCTCTGATAGTAGAATTAGAAATGTTTATCACCTGATTTCACTAATAATTTTCATTGATTTGGATGTATCTAAACCTGTGGTGAAATATTTTTTAATTGATATTGGTGAGGATTTTAGGTATAATAAATTTGTAGTCTTTGAGTCATAGTTTTATTACTATACCCATTGCTTTAAAATATGGCATCACCTAGGAATGTGTAGAGGTAGGAAGTTGAATCCGCAGTTTCCTATAGCTATGCAACCCAATGTATTGGGTCTTGGATCTTACCAGATGTATCATGGTTCAGTTAGTGGGGAGTTAATATGGTCATGTCCTTCTCTTGATGGTTCTAAACAAGGCACGTTGAGGAGGACAATGGAGATTCGCTTGAATCTGAATGTTTTTTATATGTTTGGCAGACTGAACCGTGACTTGGGGGTGTGAAATATAAGAGAAATAGTTTCCAAGGATAGTGCAATAACATGGGTCCTAGAACTGAATGGTATATGATACTTCTATACTCTGTTGAACCTTCATGTTGTAATAAAGAGATGAAAGAAAATCATAAAAAGCATTTGGAAAGTTTCTTAAATGGAGACAATGGTATGTGAATGAAGGATTCAACTCGAATGTGATCATTTCCGAGGAATGAGATGCCAATTCTTGAGCATGGTAATCAATTTCAGGTATTGGTGAATGAATAACAAGTTTTCGAGGCAACTCTGGTTGTACCTTTGGATGGGAAGGGAGTCTCTGAGGATTGGGAGTCTCCTGTTCATCCCTATTTTGAGGATTCTAATGACATGCATTAATATAGGATTCCCAGTCTGAGGGAAAAAATTATAAAGGAAAAAATATTGGGAGGAAGTACTAACCTCATTTACCTATTTTGATAGAAAACTAGATCCATAAAAAGATAAAATAAAAATCATGTGAAGGGAATAACAATGTCATTGAGTCTCATGTTATAGATTTTGTGGATATGAATGCCAAACCATAATTTATGAAAAGTGGTTTTGTATAGCTGGTTAGTTTGGTAATGCATGTGCAGGGTTTATGAGATGAGAATTATGGTACTATGATGAGAAATCTTGAGGCCAGAATTCATAGTAAGGTTTCTTTTAGATATATTGTCATGAAAGAGGAAGGCCTAGAACCTAACCCATATAGAATTCTCGGGAAGGAATACTCTGATACACCAAGGAAAATAATGAACAGATATGCAATGTCCTATGATATTGATGTTGAAGCATTAAAATACTTATATCTAGTAATTTATCCATATGAATGGGAGACTGATGAGTATGGTTCTGAAAATTACTTAGCTTATTATGATCTATAACCTTCTTTATGTTGGATGTGCATAATTTCTCTACCACATTTGTTTCGGTAGTTCTTTTCAATTCTCTTTAATATATGGTTAGCAGTTTTTGGCTTTGGATAGAATTTTTGGGTATATTAATTTTATTTAGTCATGGAAATAATCATTATTTCTTTTCTTGAGGGAAAATAATTAAATAATATATAGAATAATAAAAAATCATCCCTCTCTTATACTATAAATACCAATCTTCAACACTTATTATCCACACACATAAAAATCCTTTAAGATTTCTTAATGTCTACCTAATACATTTCCCAAGTCTCTCCCCCACATCCAGGATCCTTTTGTATCAATAAAAAACCATACTCATGTTCTTTAAAGAGGTTCTCAAGAAGAAGAATTCAAGAGGTAAAAACCTCTTTCCATTTCTGTTAATTTCATTTCATTCTCTTTTCATTTATTATTCTATTTACACATACCCTTATAAAAGTGGAATGATAAATCAGGTATCTTATATACCATAATTTTATTATTATAATTGAATCATCCATCATCATTTATCTTAACATTCCAATTTGATCAAAAAATAGGGACATCGTCTGTGATGTATTAATTAATCGCATTCATGGATGACGAGTTTTCAATTTCCATCACTACCATTTATGATATATTAATTTTTTTGATATTCAAATAATTTTCGGATTAGTTGGATATTATCACATATTTTTATAAGACATCAGAAAGTCGGATTATCTAATAAACTCTACAACTCAGAAGGGAGTACTTTTTTCTTCGGATAAAACATTTCTAAGATCATTTTTTGAGATGAAACTATTTTAGACAACTACTCCTATTTTGACCCTTATAGAGGCCGAACATAGCATAATGGACTTATGTGATGCATCATGATCAGGTTTGGGATGCTTTTTTATGTATGGTGATCAGGTTTCTACATACAGTCCGTTGCATATTATGCCAAACAAGAAGAATTATCCAACCCATGACCTTGAACTAGAAATTGTGATGCATACACTTAATAGTTGGAAGAATTACCTTTTCATAGAAAACATTACCATATATTCTAACCATAGAGGCATGAGTTATATATTATCCCAAAAAAGAGTTGAATCTCTGTAGGAGGTATTTGGTGTGATACTTGCAATTTTTTATTTTGAAGTCTCATATACCCTGGGGAATGGGAATGTCAACATAGATTCTTAATGAAGGAAATATATGACTCATTCCATGAAAAAATCATTTGGGTAATGGAACACAATAACCCTTTTTTTCACAGTTGCATATTAGAGTCCATGAATCAAGGGTCGAGGTTTCTTTGGACAGTGTTCAGTTGACTACCACTCTTCACAAGTTTATTCTTCAATAATAGTATACTGATGACTAGTTCTATATCTTTAAGGACTTTCTTTTTGGTGGATAGAATATGGTTGATTGATCATTCTCTATTGAGTTAATTCTATGTTATCTGGATCACGTTTTTTGTATCAGTTAGAGTTAGGAATGTTTTGATGGGGGGTTAAATAATTCTCAGTGGGAAGTGCACAAAAAAACTGAAATGATGTTCTATGACATGTGGCTGATGATCATGTATGATACATGCAATTTATGATGTATTCTATTGTTATACATACTAGAACATCACAGTCAAGAACTAAAAACCTTCAGATCTTCTTTATCCTATTATACTACTGACCTCAAAGTTGGATGATATCTCTATGAACATTGTGGTTGGGCTCCAGTGTACCCATATAAATAAAAATGAGACATTTTTTTCATCGATCAAATAACTATATTGTCTCACATTATCACCATATATTATTCCACCAAACATGAGGAGTTGGGAAATATGTTTGTGAATGTTATTTTTTTATAGAGTTCCTTGTTCTATATTCATTGATATATATCATTGGTTCACTTATCAATTTGGGAGAGGCCTTAAAGAATAACTAGGATCTCAGGTTATTTTGAACACAACGAACCATCCATAGTCATATGGGAAAATATAAAGAGTTATATTGATTTTTTAGGATATTATTTGTTCAGGTCTTCTCGACCTTAATGGGGCTTGGGATGACCATCTGGGGATTGATGATTTTTCTTGTAATAAGAGTTACCATTTTGTGATAAGGATATTTCTTTTTTAGGGTTTTTATGGTCCTTCATTAAAATTATCATTATTTTGGCCATAGATTAGTGAAATTTCCTTGGTTTCACCAAGCATTGTTCAAGAGACGTCATCAAGGATTCGGTTGATTCGTTAGGGAATGTTGATGAAACAAATACATTAAAATTCTTATACTGATCATCATCACACACTATTGGAATAATCAATTAGTGATTGGGTGTCCTTGAATATTTATTCTTGATTAGTTCATCAATGATATGGGATGAAAGGGAAATATTAACCATGTTTTTTTGGGACTTTTCGACGTCGTTGAGCAGGTTGGAAAATTTTATTCCAATTTAGAACTACCACAATATCAAAGATCGATACATAATATGGTCCATGAATCTCATCTATGAAAGTATATTTCTGATCAATCTCTTGTTATGAGATGGAGTGATCATGATTTTGAGCCTGTTTTATTCATTAGTGAGCATTCAATCTGGATATTTGATTTTAACACCAAGGTGCTCCAGGGGAGGATGGTACCTTTGGATTGGGTTTTATGGAAGTATGGTTCTAATACTCATCAGATGTCACTACAACAAAATTGGGCAAGGCAGGCGCCTTCCATTATCAGCGCTAACGGAAAAGTGTTGATAAAGGGGTAGAACTTTATCAGCGCAAAAAATGCTCTAATAAATTTACCCTTTATCTGTGCTAAAACATGCACTGATAAAGGTTTACCCTTTATCAATGCTTTTTTTAGCGATGATAAAGGTTACATTTAGCAACGTTTTAAATATCCCATTATCAGTTCTTTTCTTAGTGCTTATAAAGGTTACATTTATCAGTGCTTTTCTTAGCGCTGATAATGTTTATTGTAAACATTAAATACAAAACACTTGTTATAACTATATATTTATATAATTAAATAATTATAAGATTAATAATAAATATATTTATTATATTTATAAGATTTATTAGATTTATTAATTCATTATATTTATTATATTTATTAATTCATTATATTAATATATATATTTATTATATTTGTTTTATTTATAAATATATAATACTTTTTAATATATATGTATAATTAAAATTATTGAATATTTGTGTTTTCCAATGAATTGGAGTCACTGAATATATCATGCATATATGTTATGTGATCATATATATGAATGAATATAATGTTCATTTATAGATTATATTTACATATCACATTGACGTGTTATTGATTTATAATTCATTATGTTACCCATATAATATATATGTTCTATAAAATGTACACTTATAATTAAATTACATTATATTTAAAAAATAAATATATATTTTAGTATATTTTCAATGATATATAAATAAATATACCTTTCAAATAATTCTATAAGTATAAATAATGATATATTTATTTAGAGTTATAATTATTAATAAATATATTTTTATTTATCATAAATATCATTTTAAATAAATAGATAATAATATTAAAAAATTATTAAATTTATACTTTTATCAGTGCTACAAAAGCACTGATAAAGTGGCTCTTTATCATTGCTAAAATGAAAAGTGATGATAAAGACACCCTTTATCAGCCCAAAAAAAGGTCGATAAAGTCCTACCTTTATCAGCACAAAAAAAGCACTGATAAAGGGGGTCTTTATCAGCGCTTTTCATTTTAGCACTGATAAAGATCCCCTTTATCAGTGCTTTTTTACTAGCACTGATAAAGGTCCCCACGGGGTGTATAAGTGCCACCGGGTCCTCCTCCTCCTCCCCACACCCTGTCAAAATTTTGTGGAAGCCCTACCCTGCGCCTCCGCTACTGTATCCTCTCTACCATGGACCCCTTCTCCTCCAACTCTACAGTGACCACCACCTCATTCTCCTCCTCTGGTGCCTAATTCTCCTCTTCCTCCTCCTGCAGCGGCTCCCTCTCTCCGCACCCTATCAATAACAGAACCCCTACCCTGCGACTCTACCGCCGCCTCCTCTCCGCCACCGCCTCCATCTCCTCCTCCTCTTTTGTGGCCTCCACCTCATTCTCCTCCTCTAGTGCCTAATTCTCCTACTCATCCTCTTTTCGTGGCTCCTCCTCCTCCTCCTCCACCGTGGCTCCTCCTCCTCCTCCTTCTCTGTCGCGGCTCCTCCTCCTCCTCCTCCTCCACTACGGTATCCTCATCCTCCTCCTCCACCTCTGCATCCTCTTCCTCCTCCTCCTCCTCCTCCTTCGCCTACTCCACTACCTCTGCTACCTCCGCTGCCTCTGATCTTCCTCTACTGCCTCTGTACTACCTCTGCGCTACCTCTGCACTGCCTCCGCGCTGCCTTCGCGCTGTCTCTACGCTGCCTCTGCTTCCTCTACTGTCGATGCCTCCTCATCCACCACAACCGACTCCTACTCCTTAAGGTGAGTAAAATTGAATTTTCATGAATTAATTATGTTTTCATTTATTGTTAATATTGGTATTAATTATTATTTTTCGTGATTCTAATGCGTGATGCTTGTGTGTTGACACATGTATATGTGGTTGGTTACTTGATTGATCTTGATTAGCTCTCCCCACTATAGCCTTATGATAAAAACATGAATAGAGAGAGTAATTTTTGTGAAATGTTATTACACTAGATTAGGATTTCAATAGCATCTTGCCTTTTTATTGCATAAAATTTCATTACATTTTATAAAACCGAGGATCTTTAAGGTTTAGTGTCATGGAAACCAGGAACTTAAAACATGAAAACATAAAACACTCTTCTTAAAAACTCGAAAGGATTCTCCTCAAGTTCATCCTAGGTTCATTACTTCATCTCATAATCAGGGGATATACATCAATAGAAAGGGTGAGCATAAATCCCAGTACGGGAAACAAGGGAAACATTTAACATGTGAACTTGAGATACATCAATAAAGTCATGAAAAGATCTTTAAGGCATGAGAAAGAAATCATGATCCATATCATAATAAGAATAACTTTTTTCATAACATGAAGATATGGCTACAACATTTAATATTGACAATCATTTCGTTTCACCAAGGTCCATCCCCAAGGTGTCATTAAAAATTACTAAGGTTATTCACCAAGGTATCAGTCTAAAAAGTCATCTCTAGAGATTAAGTCTTTACCCAATGCATTGGAGCGCTATCTGGGCGCACCCTTGACATGTCTTTATTATCATGTGAGCCACATATATCTTCATCAATAATTTCATAAACAACTCATATAGCATAAAAGAAATGGGTTTCATTTCATAATCATAACGATTTAAAAACTGCTTTAAAGGCATGATCTTTATGTCACTTTAAACCCACAGAATGGGAAAGAGGGTTTCATGTAAGTAAATCCCATAATTTAAAATAGAAAATTTTGATATATACGTGAATACCCCTATAGAAATAAGATCTTTGAGTATTCACATAATAACATTAAATAATTCTGAGAAAAAGAGAGAGGCATTTTGAGACGAAAATTCTGCAGCATAACGGCTACATTACAGGGTTTTAGAAAACGTTGAAAAGAGAGGGGACATGGGTCACTCACTCATAAATGATAAATAAAAATAGTATAGGGACATAATATAAAGGATACGAATCATGGTAATGAAATTTTAAGGACATACCATTTGAAATGAAAAACATGGAAGTAAGACAAAAATAATATTTCTCTTATAAAAATTCGGCAGCCTAACGACGTCACTTAAACTTAAATAAAAATGAATTGACAAGATCAAATAGTGTATCTAATAATATGAACATAATATTTCTGAATGATATATATAGATATCATACCCCTGCATAATAAAAAGGAAGTTTAAAGACATGACATGAAAGTAGAACTTTGAAAAAAAGATAAAGGTGAAAGAATCCCTTAAAAATTTGGCAGCATAACGACGTCACTTAAACTTCAACAAAAATGAATTTATGAGATCAAATAGGGTCTCTCATAATATGAACATAAGAGTTAAGTATGATAGATATAGATATCATACCCCAACAGAATAAAAAATAATTTGAATGACTTGACATGAAAGTAGAACTTCAAAACGAGAAGGGTGAAATAACCACTTAAAAATTCGGCATCCTAACAGCGCCACTTAAAATGTTAAAATACTGAATTGAAGAGAACAAATAGGGTTTCTAATAATATGAACATAATAGTTCAGTATGATAGATATATAGATCATACCCCAACATAATAAAAAGTAACTTGAATGACTTGACATGAAAGTAGAATTTCAAAACGAGAAGGGTGAAAGAACCACTTAAAAATTCGGCAGCCTAACGACGCCACTTACAACTTCAAAATACTGAATTGAAGAGATCAAATGGGGTATCTCATCATAAGATCAGAAAATATTATTATTATAGATAGAGAGATAATACCCCAACATCATAAAAAGGAATTTGAAAGACTTGACGAGAAAATAGAACATGAAAATGAGAAGCGTGAAAGAATCTGTTACAAATATTTCGGCATCCTAACGACGCCACTTAAACATTAATAAAAGGAAATGATGAGAGTAAGAGGGGGTATCTCATCACATGAACATAAAAAGGACAGTATAATGAATATAAATTAACATCCTCCAACATAAGAACATGGAGAATAAAACAAATGACATAAAAGAGAGTACTTGGAAAGAAAGAGGGAGGTATGATCCCTTACCTTAAAACGTAACTCTTGAAACTCGAGGGTTGGGGCCTTGAGGGCTAGGGGGCACCTTGGGAGGAATCCATGGGAGGTAATGAGACCAGAGATTCATTGGGGGAGAGTTTGGAGTCGAATGGATGAGAGGATGGCTTGGTATTTATAGGGAAAGTGAGGGGACAAGGCATTAATGGCAATGAGACACCTCATTAGTGGCTTTGGCAAAACCATGGGCTTGCCCATGGTATTTGACCATGGTATTGGCCACTTGGGAAACCTCATACCATATATTACTATTCATAAGCCTACCATATTGATTACATACTTAATACATCATTTGATGATGTCATTAAACACTCATAACCTAAAAATTGTATTTTCACTATTCATTGAAAAATCAACTTTCTTAGAAAAATCCCAAAATTTCACCTTAAACAAATATCAATGATATGATTTCAAAAATGAACTCCATTTTAGAAAAATAATTTTCTAAATATGTTTAATTTATTTTTTAAATAAATACACTATTCACCAAAAATTCATTTTTTTCAAAAAATTCCCGAAAAAATTTCCATAACATAATATCGATGCTCTGAGTTCAAAAATGAAATCCATTTTATAAAAAAAAAATTCTAAATATTTTTAATTTAATTTTTAATTAAAAAACACTATTCACCTAAAAAACTAATACTTGAATAATAATTTATGAAACTGTTATTTAACTATTTTATTGAATCACATTACTTAATCAAGGTGCCTAGATTATATTAATACTTTCTTTAAGTGAGATTACTAATCCATCTGGTTACATTACTAATCCTAAGCATAAAATCACTATTCATAATTTACTATTTATCAAAAATTAAGTTGATCTTATTAGACTCAAAATTTCGTACTGAACATAATTGTAGAAGACCATTTTTTGAAAACCATAACTCATTTTTAATTATTTAAGGTTTACATAAACATTTTTAAAATATCCTTTCTCTAAAATTCATAAAAAATATGCATACTATATTTATCCGGACATTTGAAAATTCATAAACTTCAACATAAGAAGAAATCAAAATTTTTATTTAAAAAAAAGGATTATACAAGGCAGTAATGGTCTCCTTACATAGCCCCTTATCACACCCGCATAGGACCTAAGTGTAAGGTGTGCTAAGGTGAGAGAAACCGAGGGAGGCTCAGCCAACATCGCACGAGTAGTAATTTCTATCAATTTGAACTTCTTACGAAGGAGATTCCTTTCTAGCTTCACACAATGATGTTCAGCTTGGGTTTGGTCAAGAGTAAAGCCCAGTGTTGCTACCTCTTTCCCAAGTTCTGTTAGATGGGCTTCGATTGGTCCAAGACTATTGGGTGAGGCCATCGAATCTTCCTTTTATATTAACCAAGATCACATGTATTTAGAGACAATAATCGAAACTTTTAGTTTCCAGTGGTCATATTGACCAATGGTCATATGACAGTCAAAACCCAATGGTCTCATTTTATTTATACTCATGTTATCAAATGAAACATTTTTGTTGAGTAAAAAAAAATAAAATAACATAAAAAATTAGGAAACACGATTTATTCCAAATTTCGGATCGTTACAATCGTCCCCCATTCAGAAATTGCATCCTCACAATTTTTAAAATTGGGTTTTGAAATTTCATTGAATTTCCCACAACGGAAAAGGAGTCAGTAAAACTATTACTTTAAAATAATTGAAGGGAAGTAAAAAGGTCACCCGAGTTAACCCATACTAGGATTCCATGTAGGAAAACATGGACATGGAGGAAAAAAGAAAGGGCCATGTTTCTAAGGGAGAGTGATAGAAAACATGATTAGCAGAAAGTTAACTACAAGAAAATTACAGAAATATGATGGGTTAAACGGTATTTTATTTCCCAGTAAAAAACGTTAACAGACAACATTTTTGTTATACGATCCTTTTCATTGTTTTTAGGAATTCATTTACTACAAATAATAAAAACACAAGGAAATATATTTACCTTCGTATATAGTTTAATCCTTTAACAAGTTTATACCAAAATTAATCTTTTCTCCAAATGATGAGATTTCAAAACTACTTGGTCTCATCGAAACACAAGAATCATCTTCTAGAGAATCACATTATCCACAAAAGATTAACTATCTATTTCTTCTATCTTTAAGCATTATCCCAAAAACACAAGGGGTAAGATAAAACAACTATTCAAAAAGAATGAATCCCATAGGAAGGGAAACTAATTTTAAATCTTCAAAATTCCACGGTACTACCCAAAGATCATCATAGACCATTCCATAAATAACTATCCTTAAAAATTCCTCAAAATAAACCAAACTAAAATTGAAACCCAAATACAAGAAGGATTTGATAACATAGTCTTCCAAAATAAACTTCATCGTTCATCTCCTAACAACATCAAACACTCATAACATCTTATAACAAAACTAGCTAACCTAAAATATCTGCCCCAAGATAGGTTAATCATTTGCATAAGTAACCTATATTACCATAAGTTCACCTTAAATTAATCGATTCTTCAAAATATAAGTCAAACTTTATTCCTCAAAGAAAATACCGTAGTAATCTATTTACCTCAATCAAACAGGGTTCCCAGAATAGTGAACGTCTTCCAAAATAATAATCACCTTTTAATCCCCTAATAATCTCTGTCATATTAGTATCGGAATCGTCACATTTCCTATCACATTGGTTGTTTGGACATGTTCTTCCATTTCCCTCCATTAACTATGAAAAGAAAGTACAATTAGGGGATTGCATACTTAGCCAATAATAATTAAAAGGAAAATTTAAGCATAGAAGGATAAACTTGTATAAGGAAAGTATACCCTAACATGTGATCCCCTAGGTTCCAATCTAAGTTATCCATGATCATATATTATTATTTGAATATTTATTTTATTCTATCTTCGTTCCATTAATAATGGGTCATACTAATCTTATGAATTTACCAAAAAATATCCCCTGAGAGTGTCGTAACCAAGAGTGATGCAAGGCCCGTTGTCGTGTACCAGTTCCCGTTCGAGTCTCGCTTAAATCGGTGTTTTCGGGTTTTACCCCTATGTACATCTGTGCCAGAGCCACCTCTACCTGCTCGTATCTAGACAAGGATGTATTTGTTTGGAAATCCATTACTCAATACTCACCAAAATACCAGGAAGATTTCCTATATTTAAAATTTTCTATAGGGTTCTTCCTAGAGATCTCATATCATAATTTCCACAAATAACTAAACCATCCTTTGATACCGACAATAGCATCCCGCCTTTTTATCACATAAAATTTCATTACATTTAACAAAACTGAGGATTTTTAAGGTTTAGTGTCTTGGAAACCAGGAACTTAAAACATGAAAACATAAAAAATTCTTCTTAAACACTTGGAAGGCTTATCCTCATGTTCATCCTAGGTTCGTTACTGCATCTCATAACCTGGGGATATACATCAAAAGAAAGGGTGAGAAGAAGGCCCAGTAAGGGAAACAAGGGAAACATTTGACATGTGAACTTGAGAAACATCAATAAAGTCATGAAAAGAAATTTAAGGCATGAGAAAGAAATCGTGAGGCATATCATAATAAAAATAAAGCTTTTCATAACTTGAAGATGTGGCTACAACATTTAATATTGACAATCATTTCGTTTCACCAAGGTCCATCCCCAAGTTGTCATTAAAAATTACCGAGGTTATTCACCAAGGTATCAGTCTAAAAAGTCATCTCTAGAGATTAAGTCTTTACCCAATGCATTGGAGCGCTATCTAGGTGCACCCTTGACATGTTTTTATTATAATGCGAGCCACATATATCTTCATAAATCATTTCATAAACAACCCATATAGAAATATAGAAATGTGTTTCATTTCATAATCATAACGGTTTAAAAACTGCTTTAAAGACATGATCTTTATGTCACTTTAAACCCACGGAATGGGAAAGTGGTTTTTATGTATGTAAATACCATAATTTAAAATAGACCATTTTGATAAATATGTGAATAACCCTGTAGAAATAAGATCATTGTGTATTCACTTAATGACATAAAATAATTTTGAGAAAAAGAGATAGGCATTTGGAGACGAAAATTCTCCAGCATAACGGCTACGTTACAGGGTTTTAGAAGACATTGAAAAGAGAGGGGTCATGGGTCACTCACTCATAAATGATATATAAAAATAGTATAGGGACAGAATATAAAGGATATGAATCATGGTAATTAAATTTTAAGGACATACCATTTGAAATGAAAAACATGCAAGTAAGACAAAAATAAGATTTCTCTTATAAAAATTCAGCTGCCTAACGGGTTCACTTAAACATCAATAAAAATGAATTGACAAGATCAAATAGGGTCTCTCATCATATGAACATAAGATTTCATTATGATAGACATAGATATCATACCCCAACATAATAAAAACGAACTTTAAATACTTGACATGAAAGTAGAACTTTGAAAAAAAGAGAAAGGTGAAAAAATCTCTTAAAAATTCGTCAGCCCAACGGCGTCACTTAAACTTCAACAAAAATGAATTGAAGAGATAAAATAGGGTCTCTAATAAAATAAACATAATATTTCAGTATGATAGATATATAGATCATTCCCCCAACATAATAAAAAGGAATTTGAATGACTTGACATGAAAGTATAACTTCAAAACGAGAAGGGTGAAAGAACCACTTAAAAATTCGGCAGCCTAACGACGCCACTTAAAACATCAAAATACTGAATTGAAGAGATCAAATAGAGTCTCTCATAATATTAACATAAGATTTAATTATGATAGATATATATATAATAACCCAACATAATAAAAAGTAACTTTAATGACTTGACATGAATGTAGAACTTCAAAACGAGAACGGTGAAAGAACCACTTAAAAATTCAGCAGCCTAACGACGCCACTAAAACATCAAAATACTGAATTGAAGAGATCAAATGGGGTCTCTCATCATTTGATCATAAAATATAAGTATGACATATATAGAGATCATACCCCAAAATAATAAAAAGGAACTTGAAAGACTTGACAAGAAAATAGAACTTGAAAATGAGAAGGGTGAAAGAATCCGTTTCAAATATTTCGGCAGCCTAACGGCGCCACTTAAACTTTTATAAAATGAAATTATGAGAGTAAGAGGGGTTCTCTCATCACATGAACATAAAAAGGAATGAATAATGAATATAAAATAACATCCTCCAACAAATGAACATGGATCATAAAAGAAATGACATAAAAGAGAGTACTTGGAATGAAAGACAGAGGTAGGATCCCTTACCTTAAAATATAACTCTTGAAACACAAAGGTTGGGACCTTGAGGGAATTGGGGAACCTTGGGAGGACTCCTTGGGAGGTAATGAGACCATAGCTTCGTTGGGGGAGAGTTGGGAGTCGAATGGATTAGACTATGGATTGGTATTTATAGGGAAAGTAAGGGGACAAGGCATTAATGGCCAAGGGACACCTCATTAGTGGTTTTGGAAAAACCATGGGCTTTCCCATGGTATTTGCCCATGGTATTGGCCACTTGGGACACCTCATACCTTATCTTACTATTCATAAGTCAACCATATCTATTACATACTTAATACATCATTTAATGATGTCATTAAACACTCGTAACTTAAAAACTGTATTTTCACTATTCATCGAAAATTCAACTTTCTCAGAAAAATTGCAAAATTTCATCTTTACCAAATATCAATGCTCTGATTTCAAAAATGAACTACATTTAATAAAAATAATTTTCTTAATATTTTAATTTATTTTCTAAATAAATAAACTATTCACCAAAAATTCATTTTTTTCAGAAAAATCCCCAAAAATTACCATAACATAATATTGATGCTCTGAGTTTAAAAATGAAATCCATTTTATAAAAATAACTTTCTATATATTTTTAATTTTATTTTTAATTAGAAAACACTATTCACTCGAAAAAACTAATACTTGAATAATAATTTATGAAACCGTTATTTAACCATTTTATTGAATCACATTACTTAATCAAGGTGCCTAGATTATATTAATACATTATTTAAGTGAGATTAATAATCCATTTGGTCACATTACTTATCCTAAGCCAAAAATCACTATTCAAAATTTACTATTCATAAAAAATTAAGTTGATCTTATTAGACTCTAAATTTCGTACTGAACATAATTGTAGAAGACCATTTTTTGAAAACCATAACACATTTTTAATTATTTAAGGTTTACATAAACATTTTTAAAATAACCTTTCTCTAAAATTCATCAAAAATATGCATACTATATTTATCTGGACATTTGAAAATTCATAAACATCAACATAAGAATAAATCAAAATTTTTATTTAAAACAAAGGATTATACAAGGAAGTTACGGTCTCCTTCCATAGCCCCTGATCTCACCAGCATAGGCCCTAAGTGTAAGGTGTGCTAGGGTGAGAGAATCTGAGGGAGGCTCAACCAACATCGCAAGAGTAGTAATTTCTATCAATTTGAACTTCTCGCGAAGGAGAACCCATTCTAGCTTCACACGATGATGTTTAGCTTGGGTTTGGTCTAGAGAAATGCCCAATGGTGCTACCTCTTTCCAAAGTTCTATTAGATGGGATTCGATTGGTCCAAGACTATTGGGTGAGGCCATCGAATCTTCTTTGTATATTAACCAAGATTAGTTGTATTTAGAGACAATAATCGAAACATTTAGTTTCCAGCGGTCATATTGACCAATGGTCATATGACAGTCAAAACCCAACAGTCTCATTTTAATTATACTCATGTTATCAAATGAAACAATTTGTTGAGTATAAAAATAATAAAATAACACAAAAAAATTAGGTAATAAGATTTATTCAAAATTTTGAGTCGTTACAATTTCACTCTGTCTGGTGGCCCTTAGTATGGATCTTTTTCTGATATTAGATACTACCCCATAGTTAGGCCAGGTAGGGTTTAAACCATCCGTGTTGGTGAATTCATGTCATCAGGTGAGGCATGCCAACGGGATGAGACATATGTTTAGTTTGTTCTATATTGTACACTATATCGTACACTATTCTCCTTGGGGTCGAGAAAAACAAACCCTAATAGGGTTTCTACCAATTCATGCCCACTACCCACTCTCTCTAGGTTGGGTCATAAACCAATTTAAATATCACATCCCTTCTTATAACATAACAGTGCCACTATCCTCTCACATTGGGCATGATTCACATATCCTCTAATTCCACAACATAGTAGTTTCTCCCCTCTCACTTACTGTGGGTCTCACCACCACATCTGATAAAAACAATTTGACGAGGGAATATTTATAGAAAACCTCTCAAAAAACAACTCTATACCAATAATAAGTGATCCCCATTTCTATATCTCATGTCATATTTTCAAAAAAATGATCTAAGTAGTGAATCACAATATCCAACCTCTATCACAAGTCAAAATGCACCATCAATAGGTGGATCCCATGGAAGTCACACACTAATCCCCTTTTACCAATGCCTTCTCACTCAAAGTAGGGTCCTACCATCACCTTTTCACTTAAATAAAAGCCATCCATCTTGTCTCATGCCACAAAATCTAAGGAGGGTATCTAGATATCCAACCTCTCGTACTAGCTAAACCACATCATCAATAGGTGGTCCCCATGGATTATCATACTTCAACTAGGAGAAATTCATATAATGTCCCAATCTCTTAGTTGATCTGACCATAAATGATAAATGTCACCATCCATTTAGCCTTGCATAATAATCTCCTTTAAACCATCTTGGTTATACCGAAAAATTATTCATAACCTATCAACATTCTAATTCCACCTATAAGGGAATCTACTATGTTCTACAAACCTAACCCATCTCTACTCATTGATACCAACACACACTCATCTCTACATGGTAATGTCACAACCCACATGCTATACTTGATCTAGGCCTCATTAGTCTAGTCTATATCATCTTCTAATTCCCACATTAAAACTCATTAAAACTAAATAATGACAATCGTAAGAAACTCACATTAAGAGCCTTCGATACCCAATGCTAAGTCATCCAGACCATTACCATGACCCTCACTTAGGTACAATATCATATCTCCCCTTGGAGATCACTTAATCCAATTATACAGAGGAAATCCTCTATGTCACACTTCACAATTCCCTATATGGAATATCCAACTCATCACACACACCATGACTCTTATATATCCTTAATAGGGTGTTCCACATCATACGTGATATATAAAACTATAGTATCCATCTTCTTTAGGCCTAAGACTCTAATACCAACTCAAATATCCTTATAAAACCTAACTAGGCTATACAAATCTCATACCAATCCTGATAATCTCATAAACAAAAATAGAAACCTCACCTCCATGGATACATAATCTCTAGATGATCACAAAATCAAAAACATTCAATAGAACCCTCACTCTATCTCTTAGTGGATCAAAAACACCCTTTTTATTTACCTAAGATGCTCTTGATTTCTATCCCTTTCACTGGAACACAAATACTCATGCATGGATGCACAATCATGCATAAATTGGAACATGGTTTTGTTTTATAGGGTCCACCTACCTCAAAAAATGGATTATCCTCCTCACCAAGATCAACTCATCCACAACCAAGACTATATATTCCTTATCTAATCTTATACAAATGATTGAGACCCAATCTCAAGGCATAATTCCTAAATAATTAATTATAGAAACGTATAATTAATTATTCACCTTAATATAATTAGGAATAATCATTTAAAAAATCATTGGGAAACACAACACCACCTAAACCACACAAAACATGGTGCGTTCATCATATGAGGATAACCACTAGCTAATATAAACAAAATATACATCATCTGAATTGATTTGAAGATGATACAGTGAAATCATCACAAAAAATCTAGTTAAAATCATCCCAAATAATAAGGGAATAAAGGGTAATAGTAATGGAGGATGTATGAGGGAATAACACACTAACACACTATAAAAAACTCCCAAAAACCACCCTCCATCTGGGGGGATCAAAGAGTGGAAGTGATTGGATGAATCCCAAGAACCACCCATGATTTTCTATTATTGATCACAACCCCACCATTTTTGAAGTATCTGGTTTTTTATATAAATTATATTCATATTCCTTCTCCCATAACCAATATACCCATCCTTTGGATTTCAAATAGGATGAATATAAATTAAGAATGGATGAATGACAATCGGTTGACAAAAGAGTATGAATAGGGTGTGAAACAGTTTATCATGTTTCCATAAGATCATGTATATGAACCTACTCAAATCCTTTGTCCATGTTTACACTATTTTGATTCAAAACAAATTAGTCCAGAGGAGATGGAAGAACACTTGATCTGTCATGGAATAGATCAGACGTATACATGTTTGAATAAACATACAGAAACAATGAATGTAAGTAGTGGCTGGGATAACACTGCATTTTATGGATCATCTGATATGATTACAAGTAAGAACAATGAAAATGACCATATGGAGGATGTTATTATAGATGTGAATGATAATGAAGATCATATTGAGGAAATGACAAGGACCATCGAAGATGAAGTTCGTGATTTACCAAAATTGTTTGAGAAGCTAAAATGTTGTGCATAGACACCATTATATGTTGGTTTCACTAAATATATATCATTTTCAACCATACTGAAGCTGTATAATTTGAAAGCAGACAAATGGTGGAGTGATGCCAGTTTTACAGAACTACTTGCTCTCCCGAATGACCTACTCTCAGAAGATAATGGGATCCTTAGCCGAACATATGACGCCAAACGAATGCTAAACATGATGGGTATGATCTCTGAAAGAGTAAACGCCTTCCCAATTGACTGTATACTATTTCTCAAGGACCACAAATCACTTATAGAATGCTCAAAGTGTGGTGTTCTCGATACAAGAAAGATGAATCTCGTCATACAAAATTTGTATGGTACTTTCCAATCATTCCAAGGTTTAGGTACCTATATAGAAGTAGGGAGACTGCAGGACAATTGACATCGCATGCAGTTACAAGAATTAAAGATGGGAAACTACGTCACCCGACGGACTCTCCTCAGTGGAAGAGAATTGATCATAAGTATCCTGAATTTCAAAACGAGTTGAGATGCCTTCATCTTGCGTTATCTACAAATGGAGTGAATCCATTTGGTTTTCATATAAACAACCACAATACATGGCCTATTATGTTGGTAAATTATCACTTACCACTGTGGTTATGCATGAAACAAAAATATATCAACTTATCTAGGCTTATATCCAGACCAAAACAACCTGGTAATGATATTGATGTTTATTTAGGTCCATTGATCGATGGTTTGAAATTATTATAGGATTAAGGTGTTACATTGTTTGATGCTTACAAAAAGTAATATTTCACTTTGAGAGACATGTTGTATGGGACGATAAATGACTTCCCTGCTTATGGAAATTTGTCAGGATATAGCATTAAAATAACTCAAGGGTATCCCGTTTGTGAACAAGGAACACAATCAATTAGGTTGAAACAATCATAAAAAACCATGTTTCTAGGAAATCACATATTTCTACCCCGACAAGATTAGTACCAATCATGGACGACATCATTCAATGGAAGTTCAGAAGAATGTACAACACTGTCTCCACTAACAGGCAATCAATTGTTTGAGAATATTAAAAATACAGACACAACTTTTGGTAAACCGATTTCGGAAAACCATATGAAAATCGGTTGGAAAAAGAGATCAGTTTTTTTTTGAATTACTATACTAGAATTGTCTATATGTCAGACATTTTCTTGATGTTATGCATGTATAAAAAAATGTATTTGATAATGTCATCGGAACATTTCTAAATACACCTGGAAAAAAATGTGGAATTAACACTCGGTTGGACATGATTGAGATGAGAATACTAGAAGTGTTGGCACCAGTGAAGGGTGAAAAATGAACATTTCTTCCTCCTGCTGCTTACACTCTTTCCAGGAAGAGATATATCATTTTTGAAACTTCTTGAATGATGTAAAGGTTCTAGAGGGGTATTAGTCAAAAATCTGGAAGCTTGTGTCAATGAGCGATTTGAAGTTAAAATGACTTAAATCACATTAATATCATGTTTTGATGCAAGATCTCATTCATATTGCCTTACGTTGCATTTTTTCCAAGAATGTCCTCCATACATTGATGAAACTGTGTTTCTTCTTCAATACTATATGCATCAAAGTATAGACCTGGTAAAAATTCCAACTATGGATAGACAAATTTACGTCAAATTATGTGAATTAGAAATGTTATTCCCACTTTAATTTTTTGATATGATGGTTCATTTGAGGGTCCACTTGGTGAGAGATATTCCACTATGTAGTCCTGTACATTACAGATGGATTTACTCCATTAAACGGTATATGAATATTTTGAAAGGGAATGCCAAAAATTGAAGTCGGCCAGAGGGTTGTATTGTGGAGTGATATATTGTTGAGGAAGCCGTTGAATTCTGTACTGAATACCTGTCTGGTGTGGGAAGAATTGGCCTACCGAGATCTCGTCACTCTGGGTGGCTTGAGAGTGAAAGAATTTTTGGAGGAGAGGTTGTCACAATTAATATTACAAATCGGGAGCAGGCCCAACTTTATGCTTTTCACAACAATATTGACATTGAACCACATGTTTAAACCCAAAAATAAATTCTTAGGCATTTGAATCCATCTAGGGCTGAAAAATGGATATCAGATACACATAATTGATAGTTTATAGGATGGTTTCTGGACATTAATTTTTAAGAAGTCAGATGAAAATCCAGAGTCAATTTTAGACCAACATTGATGGGTAACCGGAGGACCATGTGTGTATTTATTATCTAACAATGCTTATGTAGTTAATGGTTATACAATTTATAAAAATGAACTTGATGATGGAAGTACCATGAAGAATAGTGGGGTTACACTTGTGGCCGAAGCGATGCATGTTTCTGGGGCTAAGGGAAGAAATCCACTTTATGTGAATATTTCATACTTTGGCATCATCAAACAAATATGGGAGTTGGATTATATGGAATTCCAAGTTCGCATTTTTTTAATGCAAGGGGGTTGATAACAGGAGTTCAGTTAAAATAGGTGAATTGGGATTTGTGAATGTTGACTTTAGTAAGGAAGGGGAGAAAGAAAAACCGTTTATAATGGCATCACAAGAAGTGAAAGTATTTTATGTTCTAGATCCCGCAAACCGAAACTGGTCAATTGTTATGTTATCTACCAAAACAACTGATGAGTCATATGAAAATTCAATGGAGTATGACCCTTTCATTGGGACTTCGCAATCATATCGTAGTGGTCGTAATGTAGACGACATTTTGTATGTTAGAGGAGACCACAATGAAGGGATATGGATAGTCCATAGAGGGGTCAAATCTCTTCAGCCTTTAAAAAAAGAGAGTTCAATAATCAAGTTATTTTTTATTGTAATATAGATTGTGTTACATTATGTTATTATATGTTCACTGCAACCTTTGTGTGATCTAAATTAAATGTTAAACCACTTATGCAGATAATGACTTCTGCACCTGCTGATGCACCCAATCCCGAGACACAACAGGTTTCTCAACCTGTTGCAGCTGGTCCCACTACTGAGGTACAACTGGTCTCTCAACCTATTGCAGTTGGTCCCACTACTGAGGTACAATAGGTTTCCCAACCTGTTGCTACTGGTCCCACTGCTGAGGTACAACTTGTTTCTCAACCTATTGTTGCTAGTCCCAATGTCGATGCTAGCACTTCAGAAGAACATAATGATGATACCGAAATCGAGGAAATGGTAGGCAATGAAACCCCGACGGCACAAAAAAAAGAGGTGCGCGTTAGTTTGACAGTTTTAGACAAAATCCTTAAGGCAAAAGAAAATGGCATCAAATATGAGGTGGGATGGAATAAGAGAGGCCAGTATGTAAACCCCAACAAAGCCATGTTTATTAGCTACATTGGAATCTTCACTCTGCAATGTGTGCCAATTGATATAGAGTCATGGCACCATGTTGTCAGTAGGAAGAAAACATTATTTTGGGAAGAGATTACAGTAACATTACGATATCAATTATTTAATTTATTAAAATAAAATAAAATAAAATACTGAAATATTGACTAACTCCACATCCTCTCTTATAGAGTGCATTTATTGTAGATGTCTCACACAACGAATGTGTATTATGACTGGCATGAAGGGTTCATAGAGGCTTTCACACTATTTTAACAATATGCCATTTGAAAGATGCTGAATGGAAAATCAAGCCGCACCCACCTCCTCTTTATGCACACTTGATATCCCAAGGAGCGTGGGATGTGTTTTGCAACCGTCGTGTGGAGCAGAATTTTCAGGTACATTGTGTTTGGTAACATGTTGTTTAACATTTCTTGTATTCATCACTTTGATTGATAGTTTTTTATTTATGAAAAATCAACTGAGTGGTGAAAATGAAGAACTTGCAGCCAAACCAGCGTACCCCTACCGTAAAGCAAGGCTGGGGTATGCTTCAATTGAAAAACAATTGCTACGTATTTTAAAAGTATTGTAATACTTTTATGTGACATAAAACAACATTGTAACCATGTTTATCTATTTATATTCATATTGATGAATGAAAATACCACGAAAATTTCATCCCACACCATGTGCTATAGAAGTAGCCTCGTGTTAATAACGAGGGAAAACTGGTAGATGAAAACACACAAAAAGTCTGTGAAACAAGTGTAAGTATGACATAATATAATTTTTTTATTTAAATCACTATTACATAACAATTATTACTTATTTTTCCATATGTTGTGTTTGATGTAGTCATAGGAATCAACAAAACCTGCACTTCATGCGAACATACTTTCAGCGGCCTTGAAATAGCCAGAACAATATGGCCAAGTCATTGGTGTGGGTTTTGGGGTGACACCCTGGACATATTTTCAGAAAAAAACAAGAGGATGAACAAAATAAAGAAATTAAAATGATGAGAGATAGACTAACTACCCTTGAAAAAAAATTCCAATGTCAGGGAGGGTTGCAAGAAACTTTGATGGGGGAGTGGCGAAGAGAAGAAATAACTCAAGAACAACCCGCCCCACCCCCACCAGCATTGAGGCGAGCCATCCCCCTCAAAGAACTGACTTAACCGAGGTAATAAATGTTCTAATATTTGTTTCTGTGAAATTTGAAACACATAGACAATGATAACTTTCTTGTAATGATATTCTACAGGGTGAAAATGACTGTGATTTATATCTTTCAACTCCCACCCATCGCCTTGTAGAGAGGGCTACGATGTTCAATATGCAGAATGAAATGATACACTCCAGAACACTTCTGACCAATCATGTCAAAGTTTTGATTAACATAGCTCATGAGTCGAGCACCAAGTTACCCATGCCAAATGATGATAACGACATTCATACGATGGAAAAGGCTATTAGAACATTCATTTCATGGCTGTCGAATCTCGTAAAAAAACATGTCAACCAGGATGTATTCATTTCCAATTCATTATTCAAGAATAATCTTTAACATTTTATTAGAAAAGGGCTGAACTGATGAATGTTGTTGTAGAAGAACAAAATGAAGGAGATAAAAAGAAATAACGGCTCAAAAGCATCAACCAACTGATCAAAATGATCTACTGAGGGAACCTTCACCCCACCTGTTCTATATCCACATTTAATATCATTACAAGCTCATGTGGATACGAAAATGAAAGGTGGCAACAATCACACAATTGTCTGTGAAAAAGATATTTGTGAAGAGGAAAAATTATATTTCATTAGTACTAACGCTTTAGCTGAAATCATCACATACGACTGGCTAGGCACCTCAAAACATTTCAAAGAAAAATTACGACTGACATGATCTTTTTATTTCCAACACTGTAGGGGTAAAACTATATATTTTAATCATATCAATTATATTTTCATTTCTATCATTACTATTTCCATTTTTGTGTTTTTGGCAGTATCAGATTCTCATTACAGTCATTTTGGATACTCCAAAGATTTATTTTTAGGATTAACTATAAGGATATCCAAGAAACAGACCACAGATGATAGAAATTTTCAATTTCTAATATACTAAATCCAACATTTTAGAACTAAATATCTAGTTATATAATTTATATTGTATTTTAATTAGGATTCTGTTCTGTTAGGGTGTAGTATGAATATCGTCTAAAGGCTGGAATGAATCCTGGGCCTAAGGACGACAAGGCGCACGAGATCTACAAATGGTCTAGTATCAGGGTATATATAATTATATTGCACTATACAAATACATATCATACTAGGTTACTTATTTTTCTCAATGTTTCTACAGTTTTAGAAACAAACAAATGGAAAGGACTGGGGTTATTATGTTTGTAAATTTATGAAAGAGATCATATTTCATGAAAAATCTTGCATCCCTGAAGAGGTATTTTTGAAAATAAATACTATTTCATTTAAAATATTTATTTATCCTTTGTGTATTTATATTTTTTCAGTACTATTATGACTGTCACAAAAACTCCTATTCACAAGATGATATTGATGTTTTTAGAAACGAATGGGCAGTGTACCTAATGGAAGAATGTAAACAAATAGGACAATAAAGGTGAATTTCTACTACATATGTTATCTTTATATGATCATTGATATCTCCCTTGTTTACACTAATTGAGAATCTATGATCACACTTTCTTATGTTTCATATTCTTAGATTATGAAAAATGGTTTAGAAATGATTTCAGTTTCTAGTAAAGAATAACATACTGAGAGACTCTTATGAACTACTGACATATGACAAAATGAGCGAATGCATTCGGATTGTTTTGATACTTTAGGAAAACGATCCATGAGTCATTTGTGACTTCTGGAATCAACCACACCTCAATCTGATGCACGGTATGACTGGTGTGGCAAAACGTGTATGATATTAGTTTGAAATTGACATTAAATTTAGAATACAACACAAGTGACATACGAAAAACTGATAAAATGCATTCGGATTGTTTTTATTATTTAGGAAAACAATCCATGTGTTATTTGTGATGTGTAAGAATCAACCACACATCAATCCGATGCACGGTGTGACCAGTATGACTAAAAGTGTCTGATATAAGTTTCAAATTGACATTAACTTTAGAAAACAACACAAGTGATATACGGAAAACCAAGAAAACGCGTTCGGATTGTTTTGATACTTTAGGAAAATGATCCATGAGTCATTTTTGAGGTGTAAGAATTGACCACACCACAATACAATGCACGGTGTGACCGGTATGGCTAAAAGTGTCTGATATCTGTTTCAAATTGACATAATGTTTAGAAAACAACACTACTATCATACGGAATACTAAGAAAAATCATTAAGATTGTATTTATACTTTATTAAAACGATCTATGAATCATTTTTGACATGTATGAATCTACCACACCTCAATCTAATGCATGGTGTGACCGATATGGCAAAAAAGTGTCTAATATCAGTTTCAAATTGACATAATCTTTAGAAAACAACACAAGTGACATACGGAAAACAAAGAAAACTTGTTAGGATTGTTTTGATCCTTTAGGAAAATGATCTATGAGACATTTTTGACGTTTAATAATCAATTGTACCTCAACTTGATGCATGGTGTTACCGGTATGGCTAAAAGTGTCTGATATCAGTTTCAAATTTACATAAACACTAGAAATCAACACTAATGATATACAGAATACTGAGAAAATACATTCAGATTGTTTTGATACAACATGAAAATGATCCATGAGTCAATTCTGATGTGTATGGATCAACTACACCTCAATCTGATGCACAGTGTGACCTATATGGCTAAAGGTGTCTAATATCAGTTTCAAATTGATATTAAATTTAGAAAACAACACTACTGACATACATAATATGGATCAAATACATTCGTATTGTTTATATACATTAGGAAAACAATCCATGAATCATTTGTGAAGTGTATGAATCGACCGAACCTTAATCCTACACACATTGTGACTGGTATGGATAAAAGTGTCTGGTATCTATTTCAAATTGATATAAACATTAGAAAACAACAGAATTGACATATGGAAAACCGAGCAAACACACTCGGATTTTTTTGATACTTTCTGGAAATGATCTGTGAGTCGTTTTTGACTTGTACGAATCAATTGAACCTTAATCTGATGCATGGTGTGAATGGTATGGCTAAAAGTGTCTGATATCAGATTCAAATTGACATTAACTTTAGAAAACAACACAAGTGACTTACGGAAAATAGAGAAAACTCATTCAGATTTTTTGATACTTTAGGAAAACGATCCAAGATTCATTTGTGATGTATACGAATCAACTACACCTCAATCTAATGCACAATGTGATCAGTATGGCTAAAAGTGTCTGATATTAGTTTCAAATTGACTTTAACGTTAGAAAACAACAGATGTGACATAAGAAATACCATGAATATGTGTTCAGATAGTTTTGATACATTAGGAAAACGATATATGAGTCATTTTTGACATGTGAGAATAAACATCACCTCAATCAGACGCACGATGTGACCGTTATAGCTAAATGTGTCTGATATCAGTTTGAAATTGACATTAACATTAGAAAACAACACAAGTGACATACGAAAACCCGAGAAAAAATGCTCGGATTTGTTTTAATACTTTAGGAAAACAATCCATGAGTCATTTTTGACATGTACGAATCAACCGCACCTCAATCCGATGCATGGTGTGACTGAAATGGATTAAAGTGTCTGATATCAGTTTGAAATTGACATTAACATTAGAAAACAACAAAAGTGAAAAATGGAAAACCAAGAAAACAGGTTCAGATTGTTTTGATACATTAGTACAATGATCCATGAGTCATTTGTGACGTGTAAAAATCAACTGCACCTCAATCCAATGCACGGTGTGTCCAGTATGTCTAAAATTGTCTGATATCATTTAAAAATTGACATTAACTTTAGAAAAGAACAGAAGGGACATACGGAAAATAGAGAAAAAACATTCGGATTGTTTTGATACTTTAGGAAAACGATCCCTGAGTCATTTGTGAGGTGTAAGAATCAACCGCACCTCAATCCAACACACTATGTGACCGGTATGGCTAAAAGTTTTTGATATCAGTTTCAAATTGACAATTACACTAGAAAACAACACTACTGACATACAGAATACCAAGAAAACACGTTCGGATTGTTTTTATACTTTAGGAAAACGATCCATGAGTCATTTTTGACATGTAAGAATCAATCACACCTCAATCCGATGCACGGTGTGACCGATATGGCTAAAAGTGTCTGACATCAGTTTCAAGTTGACAATAACTTTAGAAAACAACAAAAGTGACACACGAAAAACTATGAAAATGCATTTGGATTGTTTTTATACTTTTGGAAAATAATCCATGAGTCATTTGTAATGTGAACGAATCAACCTCACCTCAATCCGATGCACGGTGTGACTGGTATGGCTATATGTGTCCGATATTAGTTTCAAATTGACATAAACCTTAGAGAAAAACATTACTGACATATGGAATACTGAGAAAACATATTCTGAATGTTTTGATAATTTAGGACAATGATCCATGCGTCATTTTTGATGTGTACGAATTGATCACACCTCAATCTGATGCACGGTGTGAGTGGTATGAATAAAAGTGTCGGATATCAGTTTGAAATTGACATAAACAATAGAAAACAAGACAACTGACATACAGAATACCGAGAAAATGCATTCGGATTGTTTTGATACTTTAAGAGAATGATCCATGAGTCATTTTTGATGTGTAAAAATCAACCACACCTTAATCTGATGCACTATATGATCAGTATGGCTAAATATTTCTGATATCACATTGAAATTTACATTAACATTAGAAAACAACCCAAGTGACATTCTAAAAACTAATAAAAAGCATTCATATTATTTTGATACTTTGGTGTAGGGATCCATGAGTCATTTGTGAGGTGTACGAATCGACCTCGCCTCAATCTGACATACGGTTTGACCAGTATGGAAAAAATTGTCTGATATCATATTGAAATTAACGTTATCTTTTGAAAAAAGAACACAAGTGATATACGTAAAACATGGAAAAATCATTTAGATTGTTTTTACACTTTAGTACAACGATCCACGAGTCATTTGTGACTTGTAAGAATCAACCACACCTCAATCCAACACATAGTGTGACCGGTATGACTAAAAGTGTCTGATATCAGTTTGAAATTGACATTAACATTAGAAAACAACACAAGTGACATACGGAAAACCGAGAAAACACATTCGGATTGTTTTTATACTTCAGGAAAACGATCCATGTGTCATTTTTGATGTGTAAAAATCAACCGCACCGCAATCCGACACATGGTGTGACCGGTAATGCCTTTTATTAGATATAGAATGAGTATTTATTAAATGAGATTAATCATCCAAAAACATATTGATTTTACATTATTCCCTTTCATTGTTATCAGAATGAAAACATTTAAGTTCATCAATTCCATGTTTTAGTTTCAAATTTCCATATAAATGTATTCTTTCATATTAATGTTTTAATTTATTTTATTATTGTATTTCTAACATAATTTCTTTTTCTTATATAGGTGAACTTTTTTCCTTGAGTTTGGATGCTTTGTTCGGCAACAAATACAATGGATGAAAATTTTTGAGAGAGGATCATGAATATCAAAGGATGAAGCATTAATTTTTATAAATGTTCATAGATAATTTTAATTGTATCCATGGAAAACATTGTTTGAAATGTATATAGAAGTGTGTTTTTTTGTATTCACGATGTTAAGTAAATGTGTATTGCATAGTTTGTCAAAATATTGTGTGTGGG
Source organism: Viscum album (assembly GCA_963277665.1). NCBI lineage: Eukaryota > Viridiplantae > Streptophyta > Magnoliopsida > Santalales > Viscaceae > Viscum > Viscum album. Next base: position 100,103,485 of record OY728153.1, on the reverse strand, counting down.
TTCCATTTTCTGCATGTGTGCAGGTGATATTTTGTGAAGGTGTATAGGTGCTGGTTTGTGTTGGTGTGCAAGTGTGCAGGTGGTGGTTATGCAGGTGAAGGGGAAGGTGCCTTTATCAGCGCTTTTCTGAGCCCTCATAAAGGACTCCTTTAACAGCTATAAAAGATCACTAATAAAGGGCCCTATTATCAATTCTCAAGATATCGTAGATAATGGTACCACTTTATCACCACTAGAAAGGTGTTGTTAATACCTGCGTAGATAAAGGGGGGTCCCCTTTATCAAAGGTCTGAAAAGTGATGATAAACTCCAACTTTATCAGCGCTAAGAAAACACTGATAAAGGACACCCTTTACCAACCCTTTTCTGAGCGTTGATAAAGGGGACCACCCTTTATCTATGCCCGAATTAACAATGCTTTTCTAGCACTGTTAATTTCGGTTTTTAGAGATGATAAAATTCCAAGTTGTAGTAGTGTGTGTCTGAGAGAAGAACTAATGAGAGAGAAGGGACATCATTTTTTAGACATGGAAGATTCTTAACAAGACTTATGGGGACAAAAATTTTGTTATTGGGATGGGAGGTTGTAACATAATATAACTATTTTTATTTAATCTTTACCCTTATTGTGATTATTCTTTGGATGGGCTTTGTCTAGTTGAGCTTCAAGAGAAATATTGGAAAACATTGGAACTTTTGAGTCTATGTACGTTTGGTGCATGGTTTTGTAAAACTTTGCACCATGAATGTACAAACTGCTGAATCCTATGAAGTGTGCATTTTCACAATTTAAAGAACTATGTGGCCTTTCCCATCACACCTTCCTAGAATAAATTTAATATTTTGAAAAATCATTAAAAATTAACAGAGTTCATTTTCCCCTTACTCAGTCATAACTCGACATAGAATGTTTTACTATGTCTTTGGGGATCTCAAGGATCAATTTTTGCTCCCCAAAACCCCTTCTAAAGAAGGTTAATGTTTAGAGATCCTTGTTGGGCCCTTTCATACTATCATTACTCATCCAGTTCTCTATCTCCCTCTATCTCCTCTCTCTAATGCCCATGGTTTATTAGATCACCATGTTGATGGAGGATCTAATCAATGTTTTTTTAGATATTAAATCTTGGTTTCATTCTTGAATCTCCATTGCATACGTTCTTTGTTTGAATTTCCCATTATGGGATTTATTATTCAAATTCCAGTGATCCTAAGGTAGTTAATTCCATTTGAGATTTTCAATTTTCGTAACACTAAATTTATTTATTTAAATTAAATTGATTTCAATTGATTTTTTAAAAACACAATTCCACTAAAATGGGGATTTAAACCAGATTAGGAATAAAAAATGGTGAAAACCCATAATTCCAATGAATTAGGGTGTGATTTGTAAATGATGGAAAATTTAAAAAATTTAAATTTTGGAATTTGAATTGGGGAATCAAATAGTGAAATTGATTTTTGAAATCAATTTCAATTTTTGATTTGAAAAAAATTTCATAAATTGTTTTAATAGGAACCATTTTGGTTTATCCTAGAAAAAAATAATGATTTGACTAAACTCGCATTTTTTCTTTTAAAAAAAATTGGAATACAGAAATTGGGAATGGGCTGATTTTTTTTTAAATAGTTTTAAAATAATTTTCACATTATTGAAATTTTGTTTGAGAAAATACAATCCTATGTAGTTACTGAGTTATTACGAAAAAACACACTAGGATGGGAATGACCAATGAATGGATTGAATCTTTACAACTCTAACAAAAACTCATAGGCAGATCATATCTCCAATGGGATGTTGGTTAGTATTTATTTCATAGTTTTCGAGGGATATGTGTGAACATTTCCATTTTTCATTAAATCAGTTCAAGAGGATCCCATATCCTGGAAATATTATACCTCTTTGAAGAAGGCATTGTTTTTCATTTCTGATTATTCTATATATATTTCATTGTTTTTAAACAACTTTTCACATTACTTGGGTGAATTTTTATAAACTACTTTATATAAAAAAATATATTATGTCATTTGTTTGACATAATTTCATCAGTTGATATATAAAGCATGATTTTTTAAATATACTTTTCAAATTCTATACACGATTAAATGAATTTTTCATAATTATTTGGATAGTAAATTATGAAATATTATTATGGAATCCTTGATGAGACCTTATTAGACTATTATCATACACCCTACCTGTGACTTTGGGCGTTTATAGATTTATTCCAGTTGAGAAGGAAGTTCTAGTTGTTTTTAATCTTTGGGATTGGAGCTATAATTTTCATTGAGAATTGGGGTTTTTATTCTATTTTCTATAACATTAGTAATGTAAATTGGGTTTGGGTGCTTTTTCAACTTTTCATTTAGTTTTCCCAATGGATTTTTATTTTTTTTATACTAATATTTATATCTTCCTTCCATTGTGTTTGTGATAATTTCTTCCCCACATTCATATTTTATTATATTAGGTTCTAGTCAGCCACTCGAGGGTATTAGGAATTCCCTTCGAGTTGTGTCAGGATCAGATAGGTTATCAGGGTAATAGGGTATCCGTGCTAGTTTCTAACATAAAACTTTCATGGGAAACACATTTAACAAGACTGATTACTAAACCATTATTTTTTTATTCTCATTCTAATGAACTCCCCCAAAAATTTCCATGTATCCATAATACTCACAATAATTTAAAAACTACCACAAACAATAATTTTATTAATAGTCATAAATATCTATAGGATATAATATTTTTTTTGTATCTTACACATTATCTTCACTCTAATAAAACTTGTGATTTTGATTTTGAGTTTAAATTTAAACCCATGAAATATGAAATTTATCATGAACTATCTCTAGTTATATTGGAATCACAAAATGACCTGAAAATTACTATTATAAATTAAATAATAACAAACTGCCTACTAATATTGATGATAATTTACTCCCCGTACTAAATATACATTGTACTTTCTTTATAAATGAATATATAAATGCACAATACCCTACTATATAGTCTAAAAATTTATCTATCTGGAAAAATGTAATTTATGTCAACTATTGGGATTCCGTTAATTACTATATATAATCTTCATATTCTCCGTCATTTTAGTTATATTTACAAATAAATAATTATTATCCCTATAATGTTAAATGAACATTGTGATAATTGAAAAATATTACCATATATCACCTTATCTGTTTCAATTACAACAAATGAATGAAAATTGTTACTTTTAATGGACATTACTAATTAAAAAAGTTGGACATATGGTTAAAAATGACTAAAATATATAATCATAACATTTATTTCATTTTTATTTTCCTTAAATTTTACCCACATTCTAGATAAGAAATGTTTTGGAGAAACACAATTGGGTATAAAACTTATATTAAATTCCGCTTTAAATATGATATGTAATATAAGAATCATGATCAAATAAAATTATTCTTGGGACTCTATGTGTCCTCATTACATAAAACACAAAATTATGCAATGATATTTATATCGCTTTATGAACCATGATTGAAGATAAATGAGTTTAGTTTCTAACTCATGGAAAAATTACCCATATAATGTCATAATATTTAATAGAATGAAATATTTTTTCCAAAAAATTCATATGAATATCTTTATTTTGCTATTAATGATTAATTTATTGAATATAATTTTATCTTGAACATTTATCAGGTGGTTGAACAAAATTTTTATAACATAAGCTAATGTTTTTTATTGAGACTTCAATTTTTTTCCATAGAAGGGTGTAATCTATTATTTTTCAAAATATGAGTGTTAAGTGAGGATGTCTGTGTTTGAATTGTGATTAATACAAATTAAAAAAGATCATAAGAAAATACTAAATATCATAATAGGAAGAGGGAAGGATCTGAGGGAAGGAGCTCTAATATAATTTTATCATAGTTCTTTAACGATGAATTTTCTTCTAGTAGCTGATTAATTAGCATGTTCATGATCAAAAACCTATCAATCCTTATTCCATGTTATTGTGAGTTTAAATTAAATAATGATCTTTATTAAATATAAATCCTTCCTATGTTCCTCAGAGAGTTTTGAGGAATCTTCCAATCCTCCAACATAGGACTCACCATCAACTATTATCGAACCCAAAAATCTGGAGATATTAATCTGGATCAGCTAATGGTTATATTATATCATCCATTCATGTACCAAAAATAACTATAACTTCACCATTAAATAAATTTTCCTATAAAATATAGAATCAGATAATTGGTTGGTGAAATTATATTAGAAACCAGTATATAAACAAAATACTAAAATATGAATTAGATATGATCACATATAGACAATTATAACACAATATGAAACTATGATTAATACTAGAAAAACCTTATTCTAGTAACCTGATTTTTTTATTATTTGAATAAATTGTCTCATGATACAAGGGATCTCATCCCAAATGGTTGAATAGTTTACATTTATTGAGTGAATAAACACATATATGATTCAATTATTACATCTGAAAAAATGAAATAAATGTTTATAATTATTATGAGAACTTTATAATTACTTCTTGTAATACTCTGAAGTTAGTCATAGATTAATTATTAGTATCATTTGGCAGGAAAAGAATAATAAATATTGATAATAGATTCCAAAAAAGGGAAGGTTTACAATAGAGTATATCAAAAAACAAATAAAGCAAGAATAATATAGTTGATATAAACAATACTAAATTATTCTATATTACTAATATCATATAAATGGAATATATCAATGGATAACATATGAACATAAATAGTCATATGTATAAAAATAAATTGTTTCATAATGATTAAATTATTTATTACATTTATAATAATTATATTGTCATGACCTTCATCCAAGACCTCAAAAACAAACCATCAAGGAATTCTTCTATGACATTATAATTAATTGGGCTACCATACACCAAATAATCATTATAGTTTATCTTTTTAGACATACCAATGAATTGAAGAGTTTTAAAGGGACCCTCCCATCATATTCTAAGACTAACTCAATAATCATATGAAAATAGGTGAAAAATAAATACAATACATAATCAATATAATTATCTACATTTAAATACTTATATATATAATTTCAATATTTATACACAGTAAACATTATAACACAATGATAATAATACATATTGAGTAATATTATGGATAATATAATTATAGTATGTCCAAAATAAAATAAAATATTCAATTTTGTATATTGATATATATGAAAATGATTTTAAAATAAAACTATAACACTTATTGAGGAAATTGCCATTTTCATTTCGAGAAAATGTATATAAAACCTAAAAATTACAATTATATTAATAATAAATTTTATGTGAAAATATCCATTAAAATATGTAAAGTAATCATCAAATAGGAGAGTAATTACGCCATCGATATAGGTGTCCAAGTTATATATATAAAAAAAATATTTTTACAGCATGTAATCAAAGTCAAAATGTGTCATACAAACAATGTTATAAATATTAATTTTTTAAAATTTGTATAAAAAGACATTGATAGAGGAAAATTACATCAATAAATTATTTTAATGTTAAAATTAATATTTTCGAAATATTTTAAGACATCATTGACATAAAATGAAAATTTTGTCATCCAATGTGGATATAAGGTCATCCTTTCATAAAAAATGCTTTCTCGATCGTATTAACTACCAAATCAATGAAAATGAAAGGAAAAAATTTAAAATCTATAGATATGTATATATTAATAAAATATTTTGAGTTTAAGTAAGAAATAATTAATCATCTCCTTCAATGTTAATTAGAACATAAACAATTCAAAATATAAATGAGATTATAGATTAGAGCCTTAGTACCTTTGTAACATTTGACTCGTAGCCCCACTAAAGGAAATAACAATAAATTAAACATCAAATACCATTAATATAAATTAAAAAGTAATATAAAATATTAAATGTATATTATAACAAAACAAAATAAATATTTAGTAAATATGACATATGTCTGACCGAAATTAATTCGAGATGGGAAACCCGTAAAAATTTCAAAAACATTGAAGGGATAATTATTAAATTAATTGATTATGTGTATCAAATTTAAATCTATATAAAAACATTTTAAATACATCATAATATAATCTGATTTCATTGAACTCAAATTCCTAGAAAAAAAGACAATGAAAAGTAAATATAACCAAATGATATGAAATTGAGATAAGAAACCCTCTACCTCGAATCCGGATTGCCAAGTACATACATTGTCTCTTGTATAATAAACATATATTAATTTTATACTTTATTAATAAAAATTAATCAGTGTATTGAATTATTATTATCCATTTAATATCATTTATTACCATTCATTATACAGTTGTTAAATCAGTTACTTTTATGTCATACATTATTAGGATGTTCGGGTCATAATAATAAAACTACTTCGGTAGGTTGACCAAGATAAAAGAGTCATGGATACATATTAGATAGAATAATAATCCTGAAATAATACCATTTTATAAATTAAATATGATTTTATAACCATACATTAATGGATGACAAGAAAAAAATCCCATATTATTATAGATGTGGCAGTCCACATATATATGCAATCTTGGTTATTTTTTTAATGGGTGTATTGTTAAGAAGTTATGTAATATATTATAATTAATCAATCATATATATTTCATTAAGATCATAAATATTCATTAAATAAATAATAATAACCAGACTTGTGTGATGGTGATGAAAAATGAAACACAACACTTCATGGAGCTGATAGTGCACACGAACACATGAATGATGTTTTTGGTCCTCACAAGTTGGAAAGGGAGATAAAAATGATGTAGCAAAATAATAATAATATTTCATTATAGTAGAGATATGGATGTTATTATATCATCATGAATTATTAATATTTTAATGATATAGAAAAAGGAATAAAATAAACACACTTAATAAAGAGTAATACCTATTCTGTGGAAAATCACTTTTGTCTTACATCTTAAGCCATATAGGATAGTATTTTGATGATAAAAGAACCTATGGTTCATAGTTAAGTAGTTTTGGATGTTAGTTTTCTATTTATTTTATAAGATAGTGTTTCTAAAATGTGTGAGAAATAGAGGAGAGGATGTGTATTTTTAATTAGTGAGCAAATGACACAATTGGAATTACATAAATGATTTTAAAATAATTAATTTATTTCTCCAAAAAATGATTCCATATGGATATGTATTCAAATTTAAGGAGAAAGGTTATAAATATATTCATCAAATAATATATAGATATTTATTGGTTTTCTTAGGAAACCCTATATTTTAAGTAAACATCTATATTAAATGTTCCAATGTTTATGTGTTGTAACACACTTTTTTTCATTCAGGGATCAAAAATTTACTTCTAAGGTAAAAATTGGATTAAAATAGTCAATGGATAATATTTTAGAACATTTAAAATTCTATATATCATCTAGTAATATTTTTTTTGTTATTAAATTATTCAATATTTTTTAACATAAAATAGCATTAAAGACATTTTGGGTCATTTCAATTAATTTGACATTATTTTCGTCATGATTATTGTGGATTTGTAATATAAAATATTTTAACAAAAAATATATAATATAATTAAAAATGATATTTATAAAATACCATTATCCATCTGAAATATATATCTCTTAATATTTTTAAAATCATTGAATAGATTTTTTTTATGTCTTCACAAGAACTGAGGCAAAGTTGCGTCATTGTTGAAAGTAATTTTAAAAAACAAAAAAATATAAATAAATTGAGATTATCAAATAAATTTATTTACATATAAAATAAAAATTTATATTAATTCATAACATCATTTTACCCCTCTAAATATATATATGAAAAATTAAAATTAAGAGAGTAATATTTATTTATTATTTAATCAAATTAATATAAATGTCATTATCAAGGAAAAATAGAACACAAATTACAGATAATCAAATTTATGTTGGATATGGATTATTTTCCTCATAAAATGAAATAAATTATTGTTTTGGGTTGACTTTGAGATGTTATCCCATTGTTTTAACCATGTTTTACTCATTTTACCCTTACTATAGTGACATATCATTACCATGGTAACTGATCAAAATAGTAAAAGAAACAAGAGAGATATATTTACCAAATTTTAAAATAATGATTATATATTTGGAGCCTAATTTTTCAAGATTAAATTTAAATATGTTTCAATAATAATTATTGACATCTATATGTAAGAATTAACATAAAATAATTTTTTTCCAAATGTATTTTTAATTGTAAAAATGATATTTTACCAAAATTAAATATGATTATCAATATATTATAATTAATTATATATTTTATAGCTAAATGATAAATGTGGTACTAAAAAAGAAAATATATAATGGGAGTTAAAAATTACATTATTTGAAGATAAAATTAGTACTTTTCAAAATTCGTCATTTTTCTTTATTCGCCATAAAATCCATATTTTTTGACAAATAAAAATAATTAATCCAAATAAAATTATGTTATTATTATTTGAAAAATTATTTCAATTTTTCTAATATAAAATGAAAATGTTTCTAAAATTTAATATAATATTTGGGTACAAAATGAAATAAAAAACCATTTTTTTAAAAAAATATTTTTGAAGGATACAATTACTTTACAGAAATATGAGTACATATTTATTATCAATATTCATCATAAAAAAAACATTATATTTTATTTTTATAATTAATTTATTTCTATCCACAAAAAAATTTAATAACTAGGTTATAAATGATACATTTAAATAATAATATTTTTATAGTTTGTCTTATTTCTCTTAGAGGTCGGTGTTGTGTGTTATGAACATTCTCTAGAATAATATTCATTAAAAAATAATTTTTACAGTGATTAATTTTACCCCCTTAATGATATTTCATCCTCAATAGTTTTTTCTCCCCAATCAAAGGAATAATATTTAAAAATTACTATCTTGAAATCCCAAATTATTCAAATGTATAATAAATCTTCATTTGAAAAGGGGAACGAGGAAAAGTAAGCATCTCATGAAAAAACAACTAATCAGGTTCCCATATAAGGGGATCATTGGAGTTAATTGAAAATATTTACATGAGGATGAAAATTAATGTTCTTGGAAAAATAGATATTAATAGATAACTTGATCTTGAGAATGTTGATGACCATAAAACCATAAAATATAAATGAACAAAAAAGACCATAAATTCATTTGAAAATATTAAAAAGATATCAATTTTATTTCAAGATAATTTTTATATTATTTAGGTTTTATTTTACTATCAAAATAGTTAACACAAGAAAATATAATTTTTTTTCTTTGATCAATTTGTACTTTTATCTCATCTCTTAGACTATGAAATAAAATTCAAGATGAATTTTTCATTCCTAAAGAACAAAAATTAACATTTATCAGATCATACTATCTATAAAATAATAGAAAAGTATTCATTATACTTAAATCCAATTAACTAAAACAAAAATGGTTTGTATAATATGATATAATATAAAATAAGAATAAACAATGATATGAAGGAATAATAAATCAATCTATAATGCTTCAAAAAAATTCCAAAGCTGGAAAAACAATAGAACTTTTAAAAATATAATAGAACAAATGGAAACTCAATGATTAAAATGAGTCAACTAAATTTTACTCTAGTATAATTATATTATTTGTCTTTATAAAATATTAATCAATCATAAAGTAACATTCCAAAATGTATTTACCATAATCATATGTTCTCTAGAATAGACAAGGCACATCAAAAAATTACTATAATCCCTATAAAATCACTATAATAAATTTTATGTGCGTCCAAAAATTTTCCCATTACATATTACTCAATTTAAAAACAATTATAGAAAAAAAATTAAAATTTTAATAATATAATATTAACCACAGATATTGTGAACTTCTTTTAAAGTAACAATAATCACTTCGTCACCCAATCATGTTTCTATCCCAAGGATATCAATATGATAAATTAATGATCCTAAATTATAATAACGCATTATTACGTCAAAATCATATATCATATTAACCCTTGAGTTTATCAATAATATTAAAAATATTGAAAAAAATATTAAAGTATTATTCATCAAATAAACATTTCAGAAAAACACCAACAAAACTAGGGGTTGTATTATCATAACGGAATGTAAAATAAATGTAATCATCTTAAAAATTGATCACAAAAATACCTCAAAAGTGGTATAAATTAAATTTAAATAATGATTGAAAATAGATATGTTAACCCATGAATTTTTAGGTTTATCATATATCATCATGTTATAAAAAAGGTTTCTATAGTTACATACTCTCATTCCATATAATGGTTTATAAAAAAATGTCAGTTAAACCAAGAAAATTCCATGGGTGTTTCTAGAAAGGTGAATATTATTAGGCCCACTAATCATGAAATGGTGATGATGTAGTTAAAAAAAAAAATCATCTATTTTGGGATTTGATATCGGTCGATGCATTTATACCACAACCTCATCCTCGTGATATGGTCTAAATAAAGTTATATATTATTGTAAAACAACCAAATACCTACTTGAACAATGCTTAATAACATTACTCAGTACCTAGACATGTCCAAAAAATATATTATTGGTTTAAGTTATCTAATTTTTGTTTTCCAAATTCTAGTTCCCAAGGGTCCAAAAAATCACTTGATACCAACTATAACAACCTAACTCTAGAAACCTGGGTTTGATGGTTATTTTAAAACATTTTTATAAGATACATTGAATGTCACCCTTATTTATCATATAGTTTAGTAGTTTTTAGACACTTGATACATATTGTTTTCTTACATTACATTTGAATATATGAAATAAAAATTTAAATTACATTGAGAATAGTAATATATCATATATTATATCCCTTAAATTATTCATAGTGGTATATTTGGGAATGGAAAACATATTAACAAAAGATGTCATATGATGATTTGGGGAAAAACGCAATAGAGGATACCAAAAAATAAATAACGTATGAATAATAATTAAAAGAAAAAGATCAATCAATATTCCATATAACTAATATTATAAAAGGGAAATATATCCTTGGACAACATAAGAAGATAAATTATTACATTAAATGTAATACTTTTTACACAATTACTGAATGAATAATGTTTGACATAATAATCATACTATCAAGACCTTGTTCCAAAACCTCATAAACATACCATAAAGGAATAATGTCATGACATCATAAATAATTGGATAAAAATATACCAAGGTTAGTTTGTCTCATGTGACGTATTGTTTCATTAACGATCTATAATGGGCCCCACCATCACTTCCTAAGTCTAGCACATTAATATATGAAAAGAGGTGAAAATCTATTCAATTCATATTTCATATAAATATCTATATTTTAAATCTAGAAGTGGAATTCCAATGTTTTTCCTTATCAAAAAATGAAATCATAATTCATTCGAAATAATATAGTGGATGATATCATTAAATAATAACCCATGTAATTAATAATATGCATCAATGGATGTGTATATAGATGATAATAACTTTAAAATATCATTTAAGCATTTCTATATTTAAATACCATTATCATTTTAAAACCACATTAAATATAAAATATAGAAAAATATGAAAAAAAATTTCCTTCAAAAGAACCATGGAAACTTCTAATATAAACATCAATTAAAAGAGTTTTCAAGGCATAGGGATGTAGTAATCATGTACTAAATGTGAATTTTACATTTTTCACACACTATAATGAATGTCAAAATGATCTATACAACCAATGTTAAAAAGTCTTATTTTAAAAAAAATTTAAATATTGTCCAAGATAGTTTAAAATGAACTTAAAAATATTTTAAATGTACATAAGGGAACCCTTTTAATATTATTTATGAAAAATGGGTCATGAAGGAAACTTTTGATCGACGAAAGATTTAATATTGTCATATTTTCATAAAAAAGGATTCATAAATTTTATTATATACCTAAGAGAGGATAATTGAATGGCATCCTGTAAAATCCATGGTGAAATATCCAAGAACAAAATAGATATATTTTAAAATAGAAATATATTTTTTGTTCATTTAATGTAAATTTAAATACAAACAATCTCAAATGAAAATGACATTGAAGAACAAACCCTTACCACATGGGTAACTTTTGAATCATAACCCTTGGAAGGGAATTACATCAAGTGAAACTCTAAATAAAATATAATTTGATTCATGATATAAAATATCAATGGGGTAGTATAAAAAATAAATAAGGGAAAAAAGTGCTGAATATACTAAGTGGCACACAAACAGATAAGTGCGACAAAAAACCCTAATAAATGTTATAACATTTGAACTGGGAATTAATCAATACAGTGATTATGTGTAACAAATTTAAATCCACATCAAAAAAATTTAAATACAATATAGAACAATATAAAGTCCTTACACACATAATCATTGTATAACATACGCAATAATGAAGTAATATAACATAGGAAAATGAAATTGTGTTAAGAAACCACTTTTCTTGAGTTGGACTCACCACGTACATAATTTGTCTCATATATAATAAAAATATATAAATTTTATAGTTAATTAATAATAATAATAAACTTAATTAAATTATTATTAAAAATTTTATGTAATTTCATACCCATATATATACAAATATTAAACCAGTTAAGTAAATATTAGATATTTTGAGGACGTTCAGTTCATAATCATAGAAAAAAAAGCTCAGTAGGTTGAGCATTTTCCAAAATATCATGGTTACAGAATTTATATAGTATTAACAATTACATATTTTTTGTTTTTATATATTACATAAGAAATTAAAATCATGCAGTCATGGTGTGCATGAAACACAAATCACATCGCTTTGTGGAGGTGGTAGTCCACATGTAGGCACGAGAAACTTTTTCATTTTTTGATGGGTAGAAGGATAAGAGCATAAGCAATATATTGATTCTAAATAATAATAATTAATTCATTAATATCATATATATTAATTAAAACCATCATAATAGCTAGTATTATGTGGTGGTTATGGAAAATGAAACAAATATCTTCCTAGATGTTGTAGTCCAAATGTATTCACAAACTATATTTTCATTCCCCATTGGATTGTGAATGAAATGAAAAAGTGTATTCAAAAAATAAAAATAACATTCTGTTAAATTATAGAAAATTATTTTATTATATAATAACGGATGAAAATATTTTAATGTGTTAGAAGATGAAATAAATTGAAAACATTTATTTTCGAGTTATAAATATTCTTTGGAAATCCAAATTTTTATTACACCTTATTCCTTTTAGGAAGGTTTGACGATGAGAACAAAGCCTATTGGTCATGGGTAGGATGTTAAAGAATGAATTTGGTCATGGATTGGATGAGGAAAAAGAAAATATGAGCACTAAGGCAAGGTGATTCTTATGGATTGTTTGAGTTAAAGTGCTCAAAAAGTGAGAGGAAGAGATGATCGAATGTGGGCTTTCATAAGTAAGGAAAGAACAAAATTGGAATTATTTAAAGGTTTTAAATATAATTAATGAATTTATCATATAAATTGATTCCAAATATCTGTGGATTGAAATAAATAATATATGGATTAAACATAAATATTAAAAAATATTTATATATGTTTTGGATTCATTTTAATCCTTATATATGAGTTTAACCAATTTGATAACCCTTTTAGCTTTAATCTGGGGTACACATTTTTTAGACTTCAATGGTCATAAATTTATATATAATGTAAGAAGAGTATCTTAGATGTTCCATAGATTAAATTTCAGATCCTTTTTTATTCAACCTATCATCTTTTAATATTTTTTATTTTTATCTTATTTAATAAAATTTTCATTAACATAAAATATCATAAATTTTAATCTTGGGACTATTATATTTATTTTACATTAAATTCATCAATATTGCCATTTAATTTTTAAATTATATTGTTGGTAATTAATTATAATTTTTTAACTATAAAATTCATGGTGAACCATAATTAATTGAAAATATTTTTATTTTAATGTGGTGTAATGTTTTTTTGAATTTTTTATACTTTTTTCATTATTAATGAGTAAGCATTGAATAAGAATTTAAGGTAATAATTCCATCACCAACTATTATAAATAAATTAAAATAACAAAATAATTTTATTTTGGATAAAAATAATATTTTATATTAATTAGTATCTTTATTTATCTCTATGAAAACCTATAAGAGAAATTTAACATAAAATAATAACATTATGTATTTATTTTCCTCTAAAAGTAATATAAATTTTAATATCTAAAGTAAATATAAATAAATGACACATAATAGTTGATAGGGTGTATACGGTTGAAATCATATCATCCAATGAAATAATGGAAATTCATTGGTTGATTTTGGACTCTATGCCATAGTTTTTACATAATATTACATGGTTTACCCTTATCACGATGTGAAATCATTACCATGGTAATTGTTGATAATTAATGAAAATAAAATTGACCTATATAAGTCATTTTTAAACTCATCATTCAAAATATGATTTTTTTCAGTATTAAATTTATATACGTTTATCAATTTATTTTTAATATAAATTCATAAAATGATTTGAAAACAATTTTTAGAAATTTGTGTACTTAAGCCAAAAAATATGTTGATAAAAAAATTAAATATGATGATAATTATTAGTAATTAAAAGGATTATTTATAATAAATTGTTAGATCTAATAATTTGAGACCAAATCCATAAACTAATTTTAATTTTTAGTAACATGTTTTAAAAGAAGTGAATTTTTTTAAAAAATTGGCAATTTTTACAATACACTAAAAAATTGACCTTTTCAAAAAAATCCAAAAAATTCATCCTCATACTATTATGAAATTATAAGTTAAAATTTCATATATAGTTGTTGAAATTTTTTTTAAAATATGGGAAAATATTAAAATATATGGAAAAAACAATTTTTGAGAAAATATATTTTTTCAGCATTAAATGACTTTATTAAAATTTTGGCACATATTTACCTTAACTTTTAATTATATAAATCCATTATACATATTTTATAAAATATGTTAATTCATATTTGTAGCACCATATTGATGCTCCTTTCGTCACAGAGTCTAATGATTGGAAAAGGGGAATATCTTAGCTCAATGTTATTCAACCTTTGGACAAATATCCAAAATTTACAATGGAAGGAAGAAGAAGAACATAACGCAAGGGTCGTGAAAGTTCTACAATGGTCGTTCAAGTACACTTGTGCACCGTAGTTTGTCGTGCAAGTCACTTGTGCACCCTAGGTGATAACCGCCCGGGATCTTCTCTAGCCTATAAATACCCCCGGTGGACCCCCCATTTCGGGAGGAATTTTTCCTAAATTCAGATACAGAGCTTTGAATGCCCATGTCTCTTCTTCAAGTCTTCCAAACACTTATATGGTAATTATTTACCTAGAATAAAAGGTCTAAACAAGAGGAGTAAGGTCTAAGTGTTAGAATTCACTAACACTTGCGCGCCTAAGGTGTTTTACCCTAAAGGGAAATGAACATACTTGTGTGCCTACTTACATACTCATTAAAACTTGCGCGCCCCTCTTCTGGAAGTACCTCAGGATAATTATAGAGGCTTTGGTCATAGATCGCCCAAGTTTTACCCTATTGGTTAAAAATCGTTCAAGTACCCATGAGCCGCACAGGTATACCTGCACGTCCAGGGACTTGTGCGCCCTTATATTTTTGGGTGCCCTTCTTACCCATTTCACCCCTCTTATGCCATTCCACCTCTCTTATTCAAGATTCAGTCTTCAAGACACTCTTCAAAGCCATTTATGGCATGATTTCTTGATTTGAATTCCTTATCTGAAAGGAAATCTATGGAACATCTCTCAAAACATAGTGATTCACATATATTTATGTCACTAATGTCAGAGATTTCATTCATTCAACCTCATACATTATGATGAGAGAATCCTTAAACTATGGGACACATTTTCAGGAGTAAGCCCCAGTCATAATTTCCCATAACCTGGGCCTCCTTTTCAGGAGTAATCCCTAGATCCAAGTCCTCATTAATTTGGGCATCCTCCTCAGGAGTAAGCCCCAACCATAATTCTCTTAAATTGGGCTTCCTTTTCAGGAGTAAGCCCCAGTCTCAAATATGGGAATCCTCCTTAGGAATAATCTCCAAGTCCCTTAATTTCTCAATGTCCCATAACCTGGGCCTCCTTCTCATGAGTAAGCCTCAGTCTTAATTTCTCTTAACCAGTCCTAATTTACTTTTGATATGGGTCTCCTTCTCAGGAGTAAAACCCAATCATAAGTCCCCTCCTAATTTGGGACACCTTTTCAGGAGTAAGCCCCAAATTAAAGTATCCAAATCTTTATAAAGTTCATATACCTTTATGGACCCTGTTCCTGAACTTATTCCCTGATGTAAATCCTAATCTTCATCTATTTTGGTAGTCATACATACATATGCCCCACATCATTTCTTATGATTGCATATTTCATGGCACAACTATCTGGTTTTACCAATACCTCTTGTTTCTGACACCGAGCATGACTCACGTTACATTAGAGTGTAAAATTAATTATGACATCTTTCTTTGAGCCATCAATCATAAAAATCATATTCCCTTACTCAAACTACATGGTTTCTTATTACTTTTCCTAAACAAAGGATATGTAGGTAGCGCATCTACGGGTACGATCCTAACTCTGAAATAATCGATGTCCTTCTGAATGACAACAAACATCAAGTGCCCCACTGAGTGGCTTTAAAACCAGTATGGTCATCATAATGACCAAGAGACTATTATGTATTAATGGATACCATTGACTAAGAATCTCTAAACAAATACAGACGATTCTCTATTGATGATGAACCTCGAATACATATCAAAGATTCTCTAAATTTCATACATATCAATCATTGATTGTCAGATCTAAAGGAAACATCATTTTATACTGGGTAATGTAATAAGGATTCATGAACATAACATAAATATATAAAGAGAGTCCCATAATAGACAATAATTCCACTAAAAAGGTGTGATGAGTCTGACCTCTCATCCTCTCGACCAATGCAAATTCTTAATCCTCATCAGTCCACAACTAATGAGTGCCTACCTTTGGAAAGTAGGTTCAAATTGATATGGAATCATTGGATGTTTCTGGTTCTACAAAAAAACCCAATAGAAACTTCTTGGAATGTTTGAATCTTAAATCAATGAGATCATCCCCAATTCCAGAGGAAACAGAAAATGGTGAACCCAACGTGAATCCTTAACCAAGTTAAACTGATGTTCTACTTATTTTTTAGGGCCCTAATTAAAACTCAATAAGAGGGACAACCAAAACAATCATTGACATATTTTCTCATCCAAAATATTTAATGGCCGGAATTATCTTGATTATGTCTGTTATGTCAAACATGCACTCTTTTCAAAGATTTTCAGTATTTCCAGAACGTCTTCTCGTAAGTTCACATCTGTGAATATGTCTACCGTGAAAACTTCTACTTCAAATTCCACTACTGCTACTCCTACTGGATCATCGTCCGCTCTGAGGAAGATATCACCTAATCAGTTTCTTCAATGCTGGGTATCAAATGCGCTGGTTAAGGAGTACTATCAACACGGTACCATTCCAACTCTGGAGGCTGCCCAACCAGCCCTCCAAGTGAACAACTCACACCGGTCGTCCGGACAACGATGACCAGTGATCAAGAAATGGGTGGTGCTAACCACTGTCTCCAACCATTTCGGGTCGTTATCCCCAGAACGCAATCACCATTCACTCCCATATTCTGAGGAGGTGAATGAGCAGGTCCCTCAGGGCCTTAATTCAAGGAGACATGAGTCCTTCCCGAGGGCTCCCATTAATAATCGCCACCAGAATGATGCGGTAGTGCGCCCTCAACATGATGAGGGCATTGACTCCAGGCGTTCGGCTCAGGTTCCTCGAACCCGAGCAAAGCAAGAAAAATTTCCAGAGGCGAAATATGGTTAACAGTGAGAAGGTTCTCATCTCTGCCATCTTCGGAGAAGTCCACCAACCTAACATGGTGGAAAGTAACGAGTCGGCACACACACCAGTCCGTTTTAATTCCAATGTTGAGTAGACTCATCTGGCAACATCATGACAATCCCGCCAGGAAATTCCGGTGGAGTACTATAGGCAGGAACATACACCTGTTTAAAAATCATCAGCTAGTCATTAGTCTCGTCTGACTACATATGATGGATACCACCAACCCAATGTATTGACCACTGGTAAACATGCACATACACCTGCTTACACTCATCAATCCTTCCAGAATCCTTGTCTGTCAGTGTGGAAGGAAGTTCATCAACCACGTTTTTCAGAGTGCAATCAGCAGGCACATACACCTACTAGTATTGATCAAGCCTACCAACAGTCTCATTTGGTAGCATTCGGAGAAGTCAGTCGGAAAGCTCCAGCAACAAACAGGAGGCATACTCAACTCTCTTCCCCCACACTTGAGTACTTCTAGGATTCACTGAAAGGAAAAGGAGGACAGGAGAAGGCACATACATCTACTCCAAGCATGGAATGGACGTATATTCCCATTCCGGCAGCTGAAGTCACCAAGCATATTTTATCAATGGTGAAAGAGCAGAAGCAAATCCCTGCTCATATTCTGGATGCCTACCAGGATATTATAACAACTTCAGCAGCATCACAGGGAATGAAATGAAAATATATCTCTACCATTGGAGTGACACATCAACTGTTCACTCCAGAACAGACACACACATCTGTTCCAGTCCAAGAGGGTTTTGGGGCGTACTCCTCTATATCATACGGACAACCAAGTCAGGCACATACACCTGGTTTGAGTGGAGATAATCAACATAACCTGATCATTTCTCCTAAGTAGGCACACACACCTACTAAATTGAGTTAGAATGCATCTAAAAAAAGATACGCCCAACACATTCAAGAAATCAAGAGCCAATATGTAACAATGCCTTACTCGATGCTGTAGTTCTTGATGCACTCAGACAATTATCTGTTGTAACTCAAGATTCTGCTCTTTCAATTCCCAATAGTGGGAACATTAATGTCGAAGGTCTAAATCAGATACTTCCTCATGAATGCTTGCTTCATGAAAATTCGGTCGATCTCGAAGTTTCATCTTCATATGAGAGCCACAGGAACCCTCTGTGTGGTCAGAAGAACAAGGAGTAAGAGATCTCATCTTTGGTTGTAACCCATCATGGTGGTCCTCCCCATGATGATGAATGTCGTTGCGAAAGTCCTCTCCGCAGTAGTGATGCACATTGCACGAAAAATGATCCAGTGGAAAATATACTGTCGAGAAAGCCCTCTTATCTTGAGGCACTTGCAAATGCAAAACCAGTCATGTCTGATGCTTCATCTCTAGCAGGTGAAATATTTTCTCAATCGAAAGATAGCCCAGGGTGTAGTTCATTCTCCAAACCACCCCTAAGTCATGCATCTTCTAGTTTGATCAGTGATTTCTCTACCAATCTTGTTGAATCTGATGAAGCAACAAGGAAGAAACATCTTTGGTCAAATCAGGTAGACGAATCATCATTTATTGATAAAGAGGAAATGCTGAACATGAGAAAACAACTGGCAAAATGTGAAGTTCCAGTCATGTTTTTCCCTCTAGCTGACTCTCAGTATGACATTCCAAAGATGTTGACGGAAGATGGAATTCATGATATTCGTCTCAACATATGGAAAAATCTTTTTTAGCTGAAAAAGAATGTATTATCTTATGATGAATATGAAAATTATGTTAAGATACTAGAAGGGTTACAACGCCAGATTGATTTGGCATCTCTATCAGTCTCTCGATATCCGAAGGCTAAAAAGTAGTAGAGATCCCTTCAGAATTCATTCCTTGGTGCACTAAGAATATTGCGCTATTTAATTGCCAATGCCACATCTGGTATTCATATCCTAGGATGGGGTGTTCATGGAGCACTACATTTAACTATACTCTCTAGTCAGAAAAGCCCGCTGAAAATGGTCTCATGCAATGTTATTGCCCATGGTCGGCCAAAGTCAATGAGCTTTATTTGTAATCAAAAGCATTCCCAAGAACGAGCTTCAACTAGTTCCTCTCAAAATCAAAAATAAAGAGAAAAAATTGTTGAATTACTCCTACATCAAGCAAATGAGAATATTGAATAGGCCTCTAGTTTGGAGCAAGAACATCACCAAGTGATAGAAGTGTCAGAAATCATCCAACGGTATTTTGAACCGGGTGATAAAAGTGGATGCAGGTTGATGAATCCAGCTAATTTTAGGACTAAGGTCTGTAAGATCATGAGATATTTTAAGAAAGTCTCAGATATAGCATGTCAAGAGCAACCCCAGCTTTCCAGACTGGGGACTCTTTTAAACCAACTCTTAGAATAAACAAACAGGATTCAAGGAGTTGAGAAAAGGCAGCAGGAACAGCCCCAGTCCACCGAACTGGGGATTTTTTCAAAGCATCAATCCCCTCCTCAGTGAATGTCAGTCTTCTCTCGATTGGGGAAAAAGCCACATGTGGAACGAGGAGCCAAATTATCAGGATATTCCCTCTAAATTATGGTTCGTCAAGAAGTTTCTGAGGGATCGAATCAACAAAAGGCAATGTCTCATCAAAGACATAAAAGAAGAAAATATCACAGAAATGATGATAGAAGGGATGTGATGCATTATGCATCAATCAATGTCATTAATGCCGTTGTTTTTGGTCCACCAGATGAGGCTCACTCAGGGGATTTAGATGAAGAGGTTCCTGCTCAAAAAGATGTATGCACAGACACAAATGAAGAAGGTGTGCGTACACGAAATCAAAGGATTACTCAGAACCTAGGTAATTATCCATGTAACCCACTTTCCCATCTCTGAAAGGGATCCAAAAAAGGGAGGGAAAAATATCGTTACATATCCTTCCTCTAGAAATAGCCAATCGCTCTCACTAAAGCAAAGATTTGCACAACAAGAGGAAGAAATGAAGGAATTAAGGAAGATGAATACAGAACTACTTCAGGGTATTCTTCTTCCTAATCGTACTGGATTCATTCAGCCTTGTTGTAGCTACTGAGATAGATCAAGAATATCCTCCTCTATCAGTACACCCTCATAGGTTTAATCCTACGTGTCAAGTGCAACAACAGTTGGCAGTGCTACCATCAGTTGCAGCACCATCCACCATATCTGTCCAAGCTCCAGTCATTGCACCTGCCCAAGTCCAAGTTCAACAGGATGTTTCTCAAATGTTAACAACTACTATTGAGTCATTAACAGGTCGTTTAGATACTATGGAAGGGAATCGTGTGCAGGTTCAACCGGAAAAGAGAGCTTACCCTGAATGGGTAGATTCAATCTCTCCCCCCATCAAGTTTTGGAAACCCTGTATTCCCTGTTATCAATGGATCAGGAGATCCTAAAAATCATTTTACGCATTACGTGTCTTGTTTCAATCCTATGATGGGAACTCCAGAATAGCAAGAAGCAGAGAAGCTCAGATGATTTATGTGAACCTTGCAAGGAACAGCCATTGTCTAATACACAAGATTGAAATTCCGGTCAATTACCGGATGAGAAGATCTCCATCAACGATTTCTTCATCAATTCACCTCAACTTTGACAAAGAAAACAGTTTTTGATCTTACAAACTGTAAGAAAAGGGAGAATGAAAGGGTATCATATTTCATTGCTCGCTGGAAGGGATTAACATATTCCTCAAACTTAGCACTCCCTCAAGAGGAACTGTTACCAATCTGTGTGGTAAATCTGCATGATGAATTAAGCACACCGTTTATCCCTATGAAATACATAGGAGGGTTCGAGACCTTACTTCAATCACTCAGCAGATTGAAGATTCCCTTATACAGACTAAGGCTAAATCTCATGTAATTCCATCATCTCCAGGAAAGAGAATGGGTAAAGAAGGGACTGCTACAGTTATTCTTAAACAAGCACATGTACCTGCTTCTACTTCAAAACACTCATCTTCTCAAAGGGCTCCACCTCATGAACGCCAACAACAAAGGTCGTTTCATGAAGATGATCAAATATATCAAAGACGGAAACAATTTGAGGATCTAAAGAGTAATGTTTATTGTTTCTGAAATGAAAAAGTTCCTGGATACTTCATTTCGGCTCTGGAAATAATTTGGTTCAATTGCCAAGGCCCAAGAGGCCAAACAAGGAAGGAGATGAAGACTGTCCCAACCTATGGTTGTTTCATCAAATTTTGGGGAATCCCATCCATGTGTGTTTTGTCTTCAAAGACCTCCTAAAAAAGATGGTCGACTCGGGACAAAACAAACTAAATGGTTCTTCAGCTCAGGTAGCATGTGTTACTGCTACCGTTACAAAGGAGGAAGGTGAATGGAAAGAAGTCAAAAGAAAAAAAATGCACAAAAATATGATGATTGGATGGTCAGAAAGATGATTAACCATACTCGTTCTATTTTATGAACACAATTGAAGAAACCAATTGTGCCTTCTGCCATAAATGCCACAGAAAAACCCTCTTCATTAGAGGGAAAATCCTCAAAGAAACAGCACAATTACAAGAAAGTGGAACAATCAGAATAAGATGAGTATGTGTCAAAGCTGAAGCTATCTTTGACTCTGTCAGATTTCATGCCATCTACTTCAAAACCACGAGCACCACCCCACCAAATGGCACATCCTGAAAATGATAATCAGGAAGAGTCTTCATCGGATGAATATTTTATCTTCGGTTCTGTTAATATGATTCAATTAATAAAGCCATATGCCAGTCGCATTTTCGATTTTGATGAGCCTGAATTCTCTGTATCAAACAGAGGAATCATAGGATGTTCCAGAGGCTCAGGATACAGGGGAAGATATGGATCTTTCAGAGGCCACTATTCCAATTCTACTCCTGCTAGAACTGTGTATGCGGCAGAAACTCATGGTAGATACCTTCAGCGTGCTCAACAAGAACAAGAATGTTCTTCCACCAATATCAAACTCAGTCCTGGAAAAATTATACTGGAAGATCAGTTGAAGGTTCCACTTTATTCTTCTCAGCAAGTAAATAGTCCTAATAGGTCTAATCCTCCAAAACCGGGAGTATTACCAACTCCTACCCCGATACAAGATGCATCAACTTCCAAAACATAAACTTCCAAAGAACCAGCTAAACCACATGTTCCTATTGGAAAACGCAGACCTTTGGATCAAAAGTATGATATATTGAAACACCTGGACCAGGTACCAGCCATGTTATCAGTTTTGGATGCCTTGATTTTTTCAGAGGATCTTCGGGAGGCACTCATTGAGGCTTTGTCTAGTCCTCGGGAGTTTGAAACTGAAATTGCTGCAGTTGAAGTCTACCATGTAGAGAATAATCCTGCAGAATGCCATGCAGTGATATCCTTCAAAGATGAAGATGAAGATGATGTCATGCATGGACACATCAGACCTTTGTATTTATCTGGAATGTTCAATGATGTATACATCCAAAGGGATTTCGTTGATAATGGTTCAGGAGTCAACCTCATCCCCATTCGTACACTTTGTCGATTGGGCCTTAAAGAATCTGATTTATCTCCTTCTACCATGATGTTACAAGGATATGATAAAAATGAAGAAGAAACAATGTGCGAAGTTACACTCAGAACTCAGTTTGGAGATCGTGTATCCAATTCATATTTAATGGTTATTGATCAAGACTCGGACTTCAACATCTTTCTTGGAAGACCCTGGCTACATCAACATGCGACTATCCCTTCATCCTACTATTAATGTCTCAAATATTGTTCCGATGGTCAATTTGGTACATTGTATGGTGATAATGCCTCGTTCAAGACATATGAATCTCAATACATTGAGGCATAATTCTATCACATGAAAGGAAAGGAGAAATCCACAACAAGGGAGCTTACCAATGTTAATACTCCATATGGTTTGGAGAAGATTCCTTTAAATCCATTTACACATTTGAGTACATATTATGTGCTGCCTATTAGTTAAATTGACAAGATAGACCCAAATAGAAATACTCTTATGGAAATATCCATAATGTTAATTACGGAAATCGATCCAGACAACATGGGAGAAATTGGTAACCCACCAAGCAGTGATGAAAGCCCAAATAGTGACGTCTTTATTTCATCTTCTGAAATCCAAAAAGTATATACTTCTCCAATCAGGCTAGAAGAAGTTATAGAAACATCGAAGGTGAAAAATGATGTCGATTATCAATCCATCATCTCCTCTTTATTTCCCAAGTAAGACCCTTCATCATCAATCGGGTCAGAAATGGAAGCTTCTTCTTCAAGATGTTCAAATTTTAACATCTCTTCTGATCATGGAAATTCTGCTTTATCTTCTACTATGCAAGTAGAAATGGATGAAATAACACATGTTGAAGAAGAAGATGAAGATCTCAGAGATGCTCCTCCTGCATTTGAAGAGGGTATCTCTACCACCGTGGATGAACTCAGAGAAATAAATCTGGGTACAAAAGAAGATCCATGCCCCATTTTAATCAGTGTGGCCATGACTCTTGAAGAACAGAAGATGTATATTTCCTTTTTATAGAAAAATAGAAACATATTTTCTTGGAACTATACAGAGATCCCCAGGCTTGATCCTGATGTTGCAACTCATCATTTCGGTTTACCAAAAGAACATCGAGGATTTAAGCAAGCCGCGAGAAGAACTCACCCAACTTATGCTTCCAAAATTGAAGTTGAAGTGGATAAGATTATCAAAGCTAACTTTGTCAGAGAAGTTCAATATCCCTCGTGGTTGACTAATATTGTCCCTGTGAAGAAGAATAATGGAAAAATTATAGTTTTCATCGATTTTAGAGATCTTAATCGGCATTGTCCTAAGGATGATTTCCCAGTTCCGATTATAGAACTTTTAATTGATGCAACAGCTGGATATGAATAACTTTCTTTCATGGATGTATATTCCGGATATAATCAAATCTTAATGGCCCTAGAATATGAGGAATCCACAGCCTTAAGATCCCCTTAGGGTGTGTTTTTCTACTGGGTAATTCCCTTTGGATTAAAGAATGTAGGTGCACCATATCAGCATTCCATGCATCGTATCTTTAAACCCATTTTAGGGAAGTTTTTTTTAATGCTATGTGGATGATTTGGTGGTAAAATCCAAAAAACGTTCTAATCACTTGGCTGATTTGGAAGTCATATTCCGTAAGCTTCGACAACATAATTTGAAGATAAACCCCTTAAAATGTGCTTTTGGGGTAACCTTAGGAAAATTTCATGGCTTCATTGTATGCCATCATGGTATTAAAGTCGATCCTAAGAAGACAAAGTCAATCCTTGGTATGTCACCTCCTCAAAATTTGAATGAATTAAGAGGACTTCAAGGAAACCTAGCCTATATTCGGCGTTTCATTTCCAATTTGGCAAGAAAATGTTTACCCTTCGCCAAATTGATGAAGAAGGGAGTCATTTACCAGTGGACTGAAGAATGTCAAGAAGCATTTGATATTCTCAAGAAATACCTCTTGATTCCACCGGTACTCATGCCACCTGTTGAAGGAAGACCTCTTATCCTCTACGTGACAGCTTTAGAGCGATCATTGGGTGCCTTTCTTGATCAGAAGAATGATCCTGGGAATGAAAACAACCTATAATATCTCAGTCAGACTATGCTTGAAGTAGAAACCCGGTATTCAAATATTGAGAAGTGCTGCCTGGCATTAATCATTATTGTTAAGAAGTTGAGACACCACCTGCAACATCACGAGGTCCAATTGGTATCTTGCAATAACCCTCTCAAATTCATCATTATTTATCCAATTCTTACAGAATGTCTGGAAAGGTGGGAAGTTATTTTGCAGCAGTTCGACATTCAATATGTGTCTCAAAAAGAAATAAAGGGCCAAGCTATGGCTGATTTCATAACTGAACACCCTTCAATGGAAGACACATCTTCAGATATTGAACTCTCTGATGAGGATGTCTTCTCTATTCAGGATAGTCCTCATGTATGGGAAATGTATTTTGATGGTGCTTCCAGAAGTCCAATAGGGAAGAAAATGGAAGATCCTAAATTCAACAAGGTTGGATTAGGAGTTATTTTTATTTCCCCGGAAAAGGTAGTGTTACCTTATTATTTCTTATTGTGGGAAGGTGGTACCAGTAATGAAGAAAAATACCAAGCTCCTATCACAATCATGGAGTTGGCGCTTCAAGAAAAAGTGAGTCACTTGAAGTTGAAAGGTGATTCAGACCTGGTAGTCAAACAAGTCAATGGGGATTATATAATTATAAAAGAATAATTGATCCCTTTGTATGATTACATCAGAGAGTTAATGGCAGAATTTCCTATGAAACCGAAATTTTTTTATATCCCGAGATCACAAAATGCCCAAGCTGATTCATTGGCTAATATAGCCACAACTCTAGTAGATCCAAATCGGGACGAGACAACCATCGGAATTTCCCACTATGGTACAATTTCACCTTATGTTTGAACCAGAATAGAGGATATCAATGAAATTAGTCCTATTCCTGAACTATATGGTAAGACTATAGGATGGATGACACCTATTAGGGAATACCGTCAAAATGGAACACTTCCACTTGATAGAGCCGGGAAAGAACAAGTCTGGAGACGTGTGGTCAATTTCACTCTTTATGATAGCCCATATCACTTAGGGATTGATCTCTACAAAGGGGTTTTTGATAGAGTTCTCTTCAGATGCATTGATGGTTAAGAGACAATGGCTGTTATGAAAGAAGTGCATGCATGAGTCTGTGGTTCCCACCAGTCTGGACAGAGACTGTCTGATCAGATTCGAAGGCTTGGATACTTTTGGCCTTCAATGATACAAGTTTGTGTTTATTTCACAATGAAGTTTCATTCATTCCAAGTACATTCCAATATCATTCATCAACCTCCAGAGTTGCTTCATACAGCTAAATACTCATGGCCATTTTCCACATGGGGAATGGATGTGGTGGGACCTTACCCTTAAGCTACGACCAATCAGTTTAATTATATTATTACTGCTACTGATTTCTTTTCCAAATGGGCAGAGGAAATACCTCTTAAGGAAGTCAATTTTAAATGCATTGTTAGCTTCATCAAGTCTAACATAATTACCAGATTTTGTGTCCCACATACCATATTGACAGACAATGGCACAAACTTCTGTTCATATGAGGTGAAGAATTTGTATCAAGAATACAACATCAAATCCAACCATTCATCTCGGTATCATGCAGCGGCCAATGGCCAGATAGAGGCCTTCAACAAGAATCTTTCAAATATACTGCAAAAGATGGTGGATAAAGATAAGAAGTCATGGCATGATAAACTCTTTCATAATTTATGGTCTTATCAGACCACCACCCGCACTGCAATGTGGTCAACTCCATACTCTTTGGTATATGGAACAGAAGCAGTCTTACCAATTGAGGTTCAATTACCCTCTCTCAGAGTAGCCATTTTTTGATCAGTCATCTATAGATGAGCAATATCAAAAGCGATTGAATGAATTGGAATAGTTAGATGTGAAAAGATTGTGCACTTTGCACGTCTTGGAAGTCTATCAGAATCGAATAGCATGAGCTTTCAACAAAAAATTTCTCCATCATTCATTCATTCAGGGAGAATTGGTATTGGTTCTCAGAACTCCAATGATACCAGGAAATAAACCTCCCATGCTTGAGCCAAAATGGGAAGGACCTTACTCATAACATAAGGTCTACTCCAATGGATATTATTCATTAATCTCAATGGATGGAGAACTCATCACAACTCTAACCAATGCTATATTTCTGAAGAAATATTTTTTATGAACACAAAATACACCAACAGACCATGCATACGACCTTAAAAAATCTGAACATCCCTTACGTCCAGCATGACGTTAAACTGCACCATCCACGGTCCATGCATACGACCTTAAACTATTTTCACTTACGTCCAACATGACACTAAACTGTGTCCCCCTTCATCGTCTATGCTATATGACGTTAAACTATATAGAAGTCCCTGACATCCAGCAAGACATTAAACTGTATAACTAACAGTCCATGCATATGACCTTAAACTATTGGCATTTTATATTGTACATCAAGACATTAAATTGCACCATCCACAGTCCATGCATATGACCTTAAACTATTGGCATTTCATATTGTCCAGAAAGACATTAAACAACAACATCCACGGTCCATACATATGACCTTAAACTATTTTTATTACTTTCATCCAACATGACGTTAAACTATGATGTCATTGCTACATGACGCTAAACTGTACAAAAGTCTCGTACATCCCGCAATACATTAAACTGGATAACCAACTGTCTATGCATATGACCTTAAACTATTCGCACTTTCGTCCAACAGGAAGCTAAGATTTATCATCCCTTTTTCGTCTAACATGACGTTAAACTGTGAAAACATCCCTAATACATCCAACATAACATTAGAATATGTTCTCTTTTGTCCTTACAGTATGACATTCAACTGCACAGTCCCCCTTTCAGCCAAAACAACATTAAACTGTATTGTCCCCATCATCCTAGCTACATGGTGCTAAACTATACGAAAGTCCTTTAATATGTCCTACATGACATTAAACTGTAATTTGTCCTTGCTACATGACATTAAACTGTGCAACACCAATAGTCCTAACTACAAGACTTTAAACTGCATAGTCCCTTCATATGTCCTACATGAAATTAAACTGTGCATCATTAAGGTTGTTGTTACCTCTTGTTTCTCACACTGAGTTTTACTCATGTGAGATTAGAGAAAACTTCATCCATAACACTCTCTCTGGGATACTAACCATGTGTATGTCCCAAAATTATTTTTTAGCTTGTTGTCCCCAAAGACAACTTGATCAGTAATTCATTCTGTAATTGAACTACTTGGAATTTGATCCTTACCTTCCAGGCTGGGTACATGGGAAACCTCTGATGGTTCAATCCCAAAACCAATCTCTTCATATCAGTTCACTTCTATCTCATATGATGTTGATTCGTGAAACCGCCCCTATAATAAATATCATTCCATTGGTTCACTTTCGTCCTTTCTATACGACGTTAAACTATACAACACTTTTGTCCAGTATGAAAATATACTAAAATATTCTTTGATACCCTCACCTAAGAGGGAATCATTATTTATATTGATTTTCAATCAAGTTTCATTTCAAGAACTATGTGCATACATGGCAATACCTGAACCTTTTATCTTGGGTTAAACCTTCATTGCACTAAAATCCCCTTTCACCCTTCACATGTACGAACCTAATTTGTACAGAGGGTAGTTCTAGAACTATGTGGGCTTGATTACCATCCTTATGGGATACATAGGAAAGTTCGAGTGTCCCTCAAATCCAGCCCCAAGCCTTTTGGGGCTAACCCCAAATTCCTCTTTCAGTCCCCTGGCTGAAAATTCCCCATGAAAACACACACTGTGTATTTCTTATAATGGTCCATGCTCTATGACCCTAAACTAAGATCTCCAATCCTTTTGTCCAACACGACATTAAAATTTAGTCCAAGAACTACGTATGGCTTGATTCCCATCCTTATGGGATACGTAGTGAAGTCCAACATTTCCATTCAGGACCCAGCCATAACATGATTATGGTTAGCATTAATCTGTGTATCTCTACATACATTGGACAATACCCATCATTATGTTTCATAATCCTAACCTTAAATATTTTCAGATCTTCATAACCCTTTTCTTAACTTCTAATCCCAAAAGTCCTAAAATTATGAGAGTTCTTTTGCCTGACCATGCAGCATGTGCCCTTAGGTGGCCTTGCATAAACAATATCCATTACAGATTTGTCAGCCAAAAGATACTATTATTTTACTATGCAGCCAATGCCCTTAGGTGGCCCTGCATAATTCAACCCCCTAATGGGTTTTTCAGATACTGGTAACTTTATTCTTGGGAAGAAAGCCTCTTTTTTCCTTATTTGTCTTAAATTACAACATGTAAGGATCTGCAAAAATAGCCATCCTTAACATTCTTGTCCCATATTCTTTTTCATGATCTGAAAGCATTCAAGTCTATGGTTTGTATTCTCCTTCCCTATGATTGGGTCAGACCATCATAGGAGTGATATTTATCCAGTTCTTCGATAATCTTGTTTGGAAATATCTTCTCCATATTCAAATAACTCTTTCCATACAGCAAACTCTATACTTTGGAAAATTTGAATCTCCATAAACTTTCACTGGCTTTTTAGCACTAGGAAAGTAAATTTCCGAGAGTTCTTTTTCCTGACTATGCAGCACATGCCCTTAGGTGGCCTTGTATAAGTAGTCCACATAATGGACATATCAGCCAAAAGATGCTATTTATTTGACTATGTATCCAATGCACTTAGGTGGCCCTACATAATTCAACCCCCTAACGGGTTTGTTAAAAAATGGTAACTTCATTCGTGGGAACTACTTCTTCTAATTTCTTTTTAGATCTTTTTCATATCATTCCCCAGATTCAAATTTTCATATGTTATTGTTTACATATATTACCTCATACTTGAGTATGGTAATATGTTTTCAGATAAATTGTCAAAGAAATGAGTCAATTCTAATTCATTCGGTCAAAGCTATTTCGACCTTAAACATTAGCCTCATTATGCCCGACGTGTATGACTTTAAACTGCCCACAAAAGACAAGGGAAATATGAATAAAAGTCATGTTACAGCTCACTAAACATACATTTTGTATTATTTAGGTAATATTGATCAATTAAAAGATTCAATGCTTGTAGGGTTATTTATAATAATCCTAGTAAAAATCAAACTATGCTTACTAGGCCCATTGGCTTAGGTAAAATTTAAAACAGGTTGTAGGAAAATACATACACAAGCGATTGAAGATGAAAGCATTCTTTCCATTTGATGTACAAGAATTAGAGGGACATCCACAGATTGGAGCCTCTTCTCTTTTTTCAAGAAATTACAAAATACTTTCAACATACGTCTTCAATTGATGAACTGCATCCCGAGCTTCATCAGCAGCTACTTGAAGCTCATGCACTCGACCAACTTCACTCTTTTCAGCCTGATGGAGTGCCGTATTGGCATCCAAAATGGTCTTCATACCATTCTTTTGAGCTCCCTCCAGTGAATTATTGAGTTGGTCAAGTTCCCCAGTAGCATCATCTAACTGTTGCTGGAGCTGCACCTGCTAGATGAATTTTTCTTTGATCTTATGCTTTAACACCATCATCTTGGTAGCATAATCAGCCTCATCTTAGGATACTGTAGCCTTAAATTCGCTGATATTGACTGACAGGTTCACCCTGGTAAGATCTTCATGGCAATTTTTCTCCTTCTCCCTTCTTAAGATACCTTGTTTCACCGCGGTTTGGATCTCTTGGTATCCAAAACGACCATGTCTTTGCATGATGAACTAGGATGACAACTAGGAAATATTTGATGACATATCATCTAAAGGCACCTCAGATATGATTTTCCATATTTTTTTCCATGCCTTGCATCGTGAAAAGATGAGCGCCTTAGGCACCTCTGGGTCTGATTCAACATCATCATCCCAGGGGGGGTATGTAATATGGGACTAATGCACTTAAGGAAGTGCCATGTTCTGCTCCTTCCCCCCCTGACCCTGGTTGGTTCACCTTCTACTACTGTTTGGGTGGAGGTTGAGACTTCACCTCCAGGCCTAGCCATTAATTTTGATAGCCCTGTTTGATCAATGAAAGGTATGGTTAGTTTCATAGAATAATGGAAGTTGGTTTTCAATATTGAAACTCAGTCCAATCATTACCTAACAGTAGATCAGTAGCTTGAGAAGAGTCCTCCCCATCATTACCAGTTTCAACAAGATCTTCAAGATGGGTCTCATGATGGTTTAATGGGTTTAACACTACTTGAGATAATGTTTCTGCAATAGTAGGTTTGACATCAATGTCCACACCCTCTTCAGGCATTGGCAGTTCAGCAGCTTCTTTGGAAGCAACTGCATATTATTTTCAGTCATGATTATAAGTGTAAATTATAAAAACAATTACTGGACTAAGGATTACACTCATGCCCATGGTCTTATGAATCACATGATAATTTAGCATGACCATAAAATTCATCGAAATACATGCCATGATTCATCATTTCATCCCATGATATTTTAGAATCCTGGTTAGTCTCACCAGGGGGAGCATTTGATGTTTCCTCTTGGTGAACCTCATTCTGCGGCCCCTAACCCTGGACAGCTTCTCCAGGAATGATATCAGATTCAGTTTTTGTGGCATCCAATGATTCTGGTGCAGGTTCTTCTCTACTTGTAGTAGTTCCAGGAGCAGTACTGGGAATAGATGTTCGCTCTTTTTCAGAAGCAGTCAAGTCAGCCTGAATGTGCATTTGTTCCACAACACCCTCTGTGGTCCTTATAGGAGGATCGGTCCTTTCCCTCAGAGGG
Source organism: Viscum album (assembly GCA_963277665.1). Taxonomy (NCBI): domain Eukaryota; kingdom Viridiplantae; phylum Streptophyta; class Magnoliopsida; order Santalales; family Viscaceae; genus Viscum; species Viscum album. The sequence continues at coordinate 100,071,056 of OY728153.1, read as the reverse complement.
GAAATTGAATAACCCCTGGAATACCAAGGAAAATGAGCAATCTTTTTCATGGTTTAAAATTCATGATTTTTCGAAGGACTTACCACTACTGATAAAATGTTTAGAGGTGGACTTCCTCCTTCATCGCCTTTATCCTTTTGGCTTTTTTGGGAGTGTTGGTAGTCTCTCTTATTGGAACTTGAATTGGCAAATGGAAAGAAATGTCCAACTCCTCATTAATGGCCTGCTGGCCTAGAGATATCTCACCTGGTTCGGGAGGATATTCAGCAGTAGCCCCAATGACAGTACCACCAGGGCTATACTGTGGTGAAGGAACCTCAGTAGTTTTGGCAAGCTGCAAGATGAAGAAAACAATTTCCTTAAATAACAAAGCTTTGACTGAAATCAAGTTGAAATGCAAATAAGGAATGAAATCTTAAATCATTCCTAGCCACATACTCATGCCACTCCTCATCAGTGGAATATATATAGGCCTTCAACTCTTTGATATAGACTCTTACTTCATCAGGGTTATCCTTGAAATGAATATTTATAGGAGCCTGAAGAGTCCCTATTCCAGGAAGACGTAACCCTTCACATAGCTTCAGCCAGATAGTTTCAGTATCGCAGTATACATCAAGCCATGCCTGGATGGCCTCTGGTCGTAGATATGAAGGTGTACTAGAAGACTGCGAAGAGGGTCTTACGACCATGGATTTTAATTTCTTTCTATCTCCTGGAACTATAAAAAGAGAATGAAAACTTGTTACTCTATAAAGTTACTTACAATTAAAATTTCCTCAATAAAGTAACTCACCAGGCGTTGATTGTGTGGATCTCTTCATTCTGAAAGGAGGATTATATATGACACGTGGCCGTTTTGACACATGTTGTATCTTCTGAGAATCTGATGAATCAGCCTCGGTTGAAGAACTCGGTGAACTAGCTTCAGGAGTGGAAGAATCACCTGCCACCTGAATTGTTTTTTTCTAAATAGTTATCTTCTTCTTCCCAACTTGATAAACATGTTTATTCAATATGGCCTCAGGATATGACGCTATCCAGTTTTCAGCATACCATAAGGTCAAATTGCTTACTACTTCAGTATCTGGTAAGTCAAATATTTCCCCAGTCATTTCCATTGCCATTAGCAACCATATTTTATGAACAAACATTGGATGCTGCTCTGATCTAACGTGCACTGGAGGAGATACAACAGTTGTCTGCAGACACTTGAATTGGCGTGCAAATTGATATGGAGCATAGGACTCACATATAATTTCTCCATCAATTCTGGTGGCTAGTACACCATCTTTGAAGGCCAGCATATAAGACCTCTATTCCAAGCTGGCTGATCCATCATAAAAAAATCGCCTTATCGGTGGATTTCCAAAGGGAAAGAAGTGGAATTCCTTATGCTTACCTAGCCTTGTCCTAATATCATAAGCATTGAGGGACAAAGGACAAACTATAGTAAAGTCCTGAACAGACGGCCTGAATAAACTTCCAGGAATCTGTATTCCATTTTGAACAGCATATGTCCGGATGTGAGTGGTGATCCATCCCCATAAAACATGTAATGGTCCCACTAATCTTAAAGGAGACTTACCCATATCGACATGAAGTAAAATCATGTGAATCTTTTCCAAAACTTGGGTAGCCAACCACACCATCTTCCTCTCATCCAACCTGGTTGCGATAACGAAGGTTGCTGGCCTGACGCCGCCCTTTGAATATCTAACTAGAAAAAGATAGACACTGAGCCATAAGGCTAAAAATCCTGCCAGATGGGTCTTCTTTAGGATTTTATGATTCACTTCATACCCCCATCTCTCAAACTCTTCTGCTTCCAGAGTCGGCCATAATGTTCTAGGATCACCTATCTTATCCGCTCTTGGGGAACTAGTAGGACGAGTACAGGTGGGCCCCTTTTCCCTCTTCTTCTTGAGAAACACATCCATCCATTCCTCTGGGCTGATATCCCTTCTAGAATGAGTCTTTGAAGTCTTTGAGATTTTTATCTTATGATAAATCTTCAATAATTCTCGAACCAAATTCAGAGTCATCTCCAGATCATTCAATGTTTTCTTTGGAGGGATAAATTCGTCATACATATCACCCAAAATTGGAACCCATGAGATCTTGTAGACATCCCACAAACTAATTACTACTTCTCCATGGGTCAGATGGAAAGAATTCGTATCTGGGCTCCAGCGGCTAAGCAACTCCAGTGAAAAATTATCATTCCTATAAACATACGTCTGCCCAGACCAGATGGCTTCATAAATTGCAGCTCCCTTCAGATCCCTGACAAAATCTTCACAAGTTTTTCGCACCCAATAATCCCACATCCAAGTTGGCTTCACCCCTCCTCCAGAACAGAATTCCCATTTCCCCTTCTAGCCTTTCGATTGATCCGTCTGAGAATTTCGAAAGATTGAAGGATAACAATGTGGTTGGAGCTTAGGTTTTTGAAGTTTCAGATCTGGTGCACAAGAGATATGATGCATTATATAGGCTTTCTTTACTGTTCCACCATTAGAAAATGTTCCTGCGATTGAGACATTCACTGATGAAAAGTTGGTATAAGAATGAAACCAGGAAGGCGGAAGATAGTTCTTTGCCTCTGGAATATTGAAATCTTGTAGATGACCATGTCCATATAGAGGCAGATAGATACTGTGTGGGAAATCATGATGATATTTCTTCGGATACTTAGCCATATCCGGAAGAGTAATTTCGTAGATGGAATAGTAATCGTGGCCAACGATGTCCATCATCTCATCAATTCTTTTACTCTCCAGTTCATCAGTCATTCTGATTCTCTTTGGATCCATTTGATCTGCACAAAAGTTGAATAATTAACTCTGAAAGAATGTTAATTTTTCATAAAATTTGTGACGGATTTGAAGAAATTTTCTAAGTCATCAAGGCGTGAAAGTCCCATAGTTGGCACACAAGTCTCCTTCGGTCACGCAAGTATTGGGCGCACAGGTTTCACCATGCAAGTCTAAATACCTTAACAGCAGTGCGACATAAGAAACATCAGCGCAACACAAGAAACAGAAGCGCAACGCAGGAAGCAAGAAGCGCGGAGAAGCGAGAGTCGAGAGTCAACTTGCGCGCCGAGTGAAAAAAACAAGAAAGAGCTGGGTTCTTTGCGTGAAGTGAGTCCCTCTATTTATAGACAAGGTTGTACCCCTACATGCCAGACCCTACATGCCTGAAGATCATTTGTTCCCCATACCTTGCACACCCCAATTTCCTTTTGATTCTCTATTTCCTTAGAGTCAAATCGTCATTTCTTTTGGATCCAACTCTGAGGGGGGACTTTTGTTGACGCTCCTTTCGTCACAGAGACTAAATATTGGAAAAGGGGAATATCTTAGCTAAATGTGATTCAACCTTTAGACAAATATAAAAAATTGACAATGTATGGAAGAAGAAGAACATTGTGAAAGGGTCTCGCAAGTTCTACAATGGTCGTGCAAGTACACTTGCACGCCACAGTTGGTCACGCAAGACACTTGAGCGCCCTAAGTGATAACCCCTCGGGGTCTTATTCAGCCTATAAAAACCCCCGGTGGGCCCCCCATTTCGGGATGAATTTTTCCAGAATTTAGATACAGAGCTCTGAACACCCAAGTCTCTTCCTCAAGTCTTCAGAACACTTATAAAGTAATTCATTACCTAGAATGGAAGGTCTAAACAAGAGGAGTAAGGTCTAAGTGTTATAATTCACTAACACCTGCGTGCCTAAGGTGTTTTACCCTAAAGGGAAATGAATATAATTCTGTGCCTCGTTACCTACTCAATAAAACATGCGCACTCCTCTTCTGGAAGTACCTCAGGATAATTCTAAAGGCTTTGGTCAAGGATCACCCAAGTGTTACCCTACTGGTTAAAAATCGCGCAAGTACCCATGTGCCACACAGGTTTACCTGTGTGACCAGGGACATGAGCGCCTACGCAGTACGTGCGTGACACCCCAGGACTTACGCGCCCTAATATTTTTGGGTGCCTTTCCTGCCCATTTCACCCCTCTTATTCCATTCCACCTCTTCTATTAAATATTCAGTCTTCAAGACACTCTTCAAATCCATTTATGGCATGATTTCTTGATTTGACTTCCTTATCTGAAAGGAACTCCATGGAATATCTCTCAAAACATAGTGATTCACATATCATTATGTCACTAATGTCAGAGATTTCATTCATTCAACCTCATCCTTTAAGATGAGAGAATCCTTAAACTCTAGGCCTCATTTTCAGGAGTAAGCCCCAGTCATAATACCCCTTAACCTGGGCCTCCTTTTCAAGAGTAAGCCCCAATTCCAAGTCCTCATTAATTTCGGCATCCTCCTTAGCAGTAAGCCCCAACCATAATTCTTTTAACCTGGGCTTCCTTTTCCGGTGTAAGCCCCAGTATCAAATATGGTAATCCTCCTTAGGAATAAACCCCAAGTCGCTTAATTTCTCAAAGTCCCTTAACCTGGGCCTCCTTCTCAGGAGTAAACCACAGTCTTAATTTCTCTTAACCAGTCCAAATTTACTTTTGACCTGGGTCTCCTTCTTAAGATTAAAACTCAATCATAAATCCCCTCCTAATTTGGGACTCCTTTTTAGGAGTAAGCCCCAAATTAGAGTATCCAAATATCTATAAAGTACATATACCTTTATGGACCATGTTCCTGGATTTCTTCCCTGATGTAAATCCTAATCTTCATCTATTTGGGCAGTCATACATACATAATCCCCACATCATTTCTTATGATTACATATTTCATGGCACAATTGTCTGTTTTTACCAATACCTCTTGTTTCTCACACTGAGAATGACTTACGTGAGATTAGAGTGTAAAAGTAATTATGACATCTTTCATTGCTCCATCAATCATAAACATCATATTCCGTTACTCGAACTACGTGGGTTCTGATTATTTTTTCTAAACAAAGGATGCATAGATAGCCCATCTACGGGTACGATCCCAACTCTGAAATAATCCATGTCCTTTGGAATGACAATAAACTTCAAGTGCCCCACTAAGTGGCTTTAAAACCAGTATGGTCATTATAATGGCCAAGCGAATTTTATGTATTAAAGGATATCATTGACTAAGAATCTCTAAACAAATACAGATGATTCTCTATCGATGAAGAACCTTGAATACATATAAAATATTCTCTAAATTTCTTACATATCAATCATTGATTGTCAGATCTAAAGGAAAGCTCATTCTATAACGGGTAATGTAATAAGGATTTACAAACATAACTTAAATCTATAAAGAGATTCCCGGAATAGGCAATAATTCCCCTCAAAAAGGTGTGATGAGTCTGACCTCCCATCATCTCAACCAATGAAAACTTCTAAGCCTCATCAGTCCACAACTAATGAGCGCCTACCATTTGAATGAAGGTTAAAATGGATATGGAATCATTGGATGTTTCCGGTTCTACGAACAAACCCATTAGAAATCGCTGGGAATGTTTGAATCTTAAATCAATGAGATCATCCCCAATTCTAGAGGAAACACACCAATTGGATTAATAGGTTATATTGGTCACATTTAAATAGTAATTTTTATTGCATATCGTAGTTAACTAAATGATATGTGTTGCATTTTATGAAGTATATCGACCATAATATTATATAAAAATAAATTATATATGTGATAAAATATCAATAAAAAATGAATGTTTTTTTGAAACTCAGAAATTTAAATGTATCTCACCTATAATATTAATTATTGATTAGGGTTTTATGCACCCATCTCAAAGATCATGGCCATGAACATAGAGATCTAGAACATAGAATTAAACTATCAATAAAAATATAATATTATGAACTGTACAAAATCTTTGATAATGAAAATTTTCTTCTCATTTTATAAAATTTCCCTCTTATTGGGTAATTCCTTATGTTATTAAGAAACAGTTAATTTTTCCCATTTTTTTGATTCTTAAGGGAATTATCAATTTAATTATATAGTCCCACATTCTAAATAGATTTTTCCTCTTTCATGGATTGTGTACAACATCTCTTGTTTGTTTCCCCATTAAATATTTTGATTATATTGATCCAATAAATGTCTTCTTTGATCGCCATATATACTTTATCCATTCCATGTGGGTTAATTTTATGATTGAGGGATCTCCCAGATTTAGGTGTCTCTTTTTCATGCTAATGGATTAAAAAAACACTATAGAGAGAATAAATCCCATGTTGAATTCTATAAATATGTTTTTCATCCAATATGGATTATAATTTAAAATTTTATTACATTTTCATCATATTAAATTTTATGTTAGAACTTGATATCACATTGGGATGCAACACTATAATTTGAGGAGCGATATTCCCTAAATCCCATTAGAATAAAATTTATTTGGAAAAATTTTATAATACAATAAAATCATATCATGTGAAATGGTTTAGAGAAGTCATGAAGGAACCACCATTAATATTAATAAAATTTTATTATTTTTTAAGTCAGTACATGAAATTATATTTCATGAAACTACACATTAAACCCCACATAGTCATTTTTTATGATTATTCCTCATCATAAATCTTGAAATATGGTTCCACAATATATCCTTATATGAGGTCGATAACTCAAATATTCCAAGATTCTATCACTAATGAATCATTAAAAAGTATGTAATGTCATGGAGTTTTTTTCATACATGTATATAATGCGTGAACTCATGGAGGCATTAAATGAAGCATTATAAAATGTGAGTTAATTCTTGAATTACAGAGAAGTTTCTTGGAGGGGATTTACAAACCCCATATAATTTAATTCTACTAACATCATTGATTTTTTCATGTATTATTTTTAAATATTGTATATAATTATTTAGAGTCTGTGTTCTAAGATAGTGTGTGATTATAAGGCCTAGTGTTCCTGGAATAAATGTTGGAAAATATGAAACATTTAGTTAAACACACACTAATTTTTTCTAAAAAATGTGGAATAACTCTTAAGCAGGTACCTGAATAAGAAATATGAAGCAATTTTTGAGTTCATAGAAATGGATTTACCATAAGTGGGATATAACTTTTGTCAATGTGGGTCATATGTAGAAAACAAGTTGGAGGAAATAACAATAAATATAATTATTTTATAAAAAAAAATCTGCAGAGAACTATCTTTTAATTATGTATTTGTCATAAATTAAGGGTAAGAATCATAACCCCTTAATTTCAGTAGAGACATGGAGAAATAACCTCTGGAGAAACTGTTAGAGGATAAGGACAGATCGAACGAACGACACACCTCAGATTCAACGAACATTTCCAAAAATGACAACACTGATTCATTCATCATCATCAATCGAACCAAATCGAGGTAGGGCATGTTGTTTTGAGTTTTTTTCCCAATCATGAATTCTACGAAGAACATGTGGCAATTAACGAATTTATTGGCCAACAGATTGATCTCTATTCTATGATGAGATATTATCTATTGGATTTTCTAGAGAACGATTTTATTTACTCTTAGTTTATAGTTATAATGGAAATTTATTGAGTTTAACACAAATAAAAGCCATGTTTTGTTCATCATTGTTTCTCTTTCTTCTTGTCTCCCTCCATTCTAACCATTCTTTGCCATTGGATCCCTGTAGGAATAGATCGACCATACCTGGTTGCTTCGAACGTGATCAGACCCCCTGATTAGTGGAAAATCAACAAAAGAGGTTATATCTATGTAGAAAAGGACCCTAATTGATAGTATCTATGTCTTCATCAATATTCGAGTGTCGTAGGAGGAACAATAGTGAATGGATGGGACCACTGGTGTGGAACGGGTGACAGGGTTGTGGGGGAAGCGGTGGTAGCAGCCTTGTGTGATTTTTCAGGTGACAATATTGATCTAGGGACAAAGATCAATCAGGTTGCATGTGGTGCCTCAGAAGGCCCACATGCGAGTGGAAAATACTAAGTGAATGAGCCAAGCCATATAGTACATGCTAATTGGGATGGGCAGAGTGGGTCTAGCTATACTGGTTAGTCCTAGGTAAGACCCAGTGCGACCAGGGAAAAGTAGGTCCATGGTCAACCTCGGTAGTCAACCATGATCCAAGACAACTCTAGCTATCAGATCTGTATGATGGTTAGGGATGGTAGGTCCACAGGCCCAACGACCCCCTTTAAAATTTTCAAATATCCATTACTTCAAAATGGAAAGTCCAATCAGTGATCCATCAATGCGGTGGAGACCCTAACGTCGATATGGTCATTTTGAGATAAGTGTAGGTTTTTTAGATGGAACCAGTATAGGTTGAGAGAGTTTAATTATTTCTTTTTTCAAGGGTTTAGTGTGGCGTTATGTCCACATTATTGGATTGTAATATCCTTTTGAGGTCGAGTCCATGATAGAGTTTGGTATACCTCTATGGGAATACACTGCAATCCTCTATCACCCCTAGTGGTGTCTATTGAATCTCATGAAATCTATGATAAGGGAACTGATACTCCACCTATAAGGCCTCAAAGGTGGGGTCGGTGGTATCTCCTAGTGTGCATGGATGTGATCCCCTATGATGCGGGTTTATCCATACTGGGTACATGGTATCCCACAATGTTTTTGGGTGCGATCCATAATATCCCCATGTGTTTCTGGGTGGGCTCTCATCTCTGTGTATCACATTATTCCTTTAACAATATGTTCCCATTTAGATAGGTCCCCAATTATCATGACCTCAACATGAGTTTCTCCAGTGATATAATTTCTCTAGTAGTGGATTCTCCAAAAATGAGTGTGCTTTGAGCATAATTATGTGCCTAGAAGTTGGATTTGACCACCTAATGGTGTGAATATTATCAAAAATATGTTTTGATATTATTGTTATATATATCCTAGAAATATACCTATATAGAGATGACTATTCATTACATTGTGGTATTAATTTATGGTGTTCTATTGTGTTATTCTTTTGTGGGTTCGGGATGTCCTACAGAGTATTGTTATACCCACCGCTACACGAGCATACCCGCATGTGTCGTGTCTTTTGCAGAATATTGGCTTTTTTACGGAGTCTAAGGAGGAAAATGACCAATAACAGATAGTTTTTAGTGGGACAAAACATACCGAGGTGTGGTTCTGTATATTTCAGATAGTATTCATATTACCAATTTTAAAACAATTTGGACGTATTCTTGTAGATAAATTTTGGTGGGTTTTTTTAGCCTTGTCAAAATTCTAGTACATTCAATATTTTACTCTGGTTGTGGGATATAGTGGTTTCCATTCATTGTTTACTAGGGTTTTTACATTTTCAAAATTGTGTCATAGATATTTGAGTGTGTTTACAAGAAATCTTGTCTAATGCCTCTCATTTTTGGGATATGCCTACTCAGTACTAGTCAACATCACCAGGCCTATTGGAGGCGGGATTATGGTAGTCACATAAGGCCCCCCCTGGGATGGGTCATGATAGAGTGGTATCATAAGGAGTGATGGTTCTACATTAGGACCATGTATCTGTGAGGTTGGTGAGGGGAAATAGTGCTAAGTGTTTGGAGTTCTGATTTTAGGATAGGGACCCTAGTGTTGGTGTGGAGGCTACCATATCCATACACAAGGACTCTAATTACCTGCTTTCTAAATTGGTACATAAAAACACTAGTTTTAGGTAAAAACAATTGTAAAAACTTGATATAGAAATTTTTTTGTTGTCCATGTCCATCTTCAGTCATCTTTCTAGATATAATCAATTGATTTTGGTACATCTTGTTTTATATCACGATTCCTCCATGAAAACAATCATCCATGATTCCTTTATGTGATCATAAGCAGCATCCCCTAGTGATGAGAGATCAGTACAAGGGACTGTACTAGAAATACAAACTCAAGGTGGGTTACCAGTTATACCACCACCCATCGAGTATCAGCTACTACAAGCACTACCATCAAAGGATGCACGTAGGCTGAGTATGTTGCCCACGATTCAGAGGCAATTCCCCCTGATTTTCTGTTGAGCCAAACCCCCATATGGATTAGGATTGGATATAGGTGGTCACCCATGTTTTTTACATTGGGAGGAAGCCTACTGATTAGATGGAAATCCCTTCCACAAGTATTTTTCATGGCTATATGGGCTGATTTTGGAGCTTAGTGAATCATACACATGATGAGACATCCCTCCCCTAGATATATTTCGAGAATATATTATTAGAGGAGTTATATCCAACCAAATTGTGATCAGTATTTATATAGAATAATATTCATCTATAGTAGGGATGAATGATTGTGTCAGAGTATTCAGTAATGTTTACTAATATTTCATTCACTACTTATACATGGTGCGATACAACTTCTTCATGGATCATCCCATAAACCATGACTTATACTAATACATTAGTGTATTATAGGTATCCCTTGGAATTTCTACATATGTTGGGGTTCTTGAGACATCCCGTTGAGGGGATAATATTCTAGAGTAGAAGAAACTTTTAATGGGAGCTAGTAGTGGGAATCATGTACATAAAACCTCCGCATTAGGTAGCTAATGGTAACCACAACAGTCTAAGTGGGTCATGTGCTTTAGGGGACAATCCTATGACTTAGGATCAGTGATGAAGGAATCCAAGGGTGTTTTGAGTTAGTCCATGGATATGGGGTGTTACTAATGCGATAGTCAAGGGAATATTGAATGAGATTTGCTGACCCGTCATGTACCTGATCGGGAGATGACCAAGGGACCACCGAGGCTAGGGTAGAGAAATGAGAAGGGTGTTCTGTGGGGAGGTGGATGTGGCAGAGGGGATGGAAGGGAAGCAATAGTTGGTCATAGGTTCAACCTATTACTACCACCACCCACATGTTGTCCATGCCAGGCTTAGGGATTTGGTGGACAGAGATGAGGCCAGCTATAGTAGATTGAAACTTATGATCTCAAGTCTTCAGGGATGATATGAGGTACAATTTGTCTCTTTTACACCTTATCCATAGTTTTTATAGAAACAAGTGATAGTCATTCCTTTCTTTCCATGAACCAATTTTGAGACATGGAGATTCTAATTAAACCATTGTCTCAACCCTTATGCTTGGATACACCTACTAGGGGAGACTCTGGCGTTGTGGTCTTATGTCGCCATCCGTGAAATGGATTGGTTATCTATAGTTCATGATAAGATTCACTGTTTTAGTTGCAAATTGCAATGTGTCTATAGTGATGGGATTTTTTTTTCTTATTGGGTGAAATGTAAAAGATGGAAGTTCACGATTGAATCACAAATAGGAGGGTGCTTCCAATGAATCTTCATCTGTATGGACTCACGATTAGTGTAGTGGATGATATGAGTCCTTAGTTTTCCATAGTGATAGTAGAGTTTGAGGATGTCTTTCCTAAATATTTTATAGGTTTACCTCATCATAGGGGTACGTACATATGAATTTATCTAAATTATAAGAATTCCCAAATATCTACACCGGCATATCGAATGGCTCCCACATAGCTTCGTGAAATAAGGGTACAGTTTGAGGACTTACAGAGGAAGGGATTTTTGTGACCCATTATTTCTCTCGAGGCATCTATAGTTCAGTTTTCCAAAAAACCTATATTAGAAATTAAGGCTATGTGGGGATTACTAGGGCTTAAACCAAGTAATAATGAGGAACAAGTATCTACTAACAACGATCAAATGCCTCTTGGTTCAGTTGAAAATGGTACGATGGTTTCCAAAGATCCACATCAAATCAGGCGATCACCAATTACACGTGTGAGATGAGGATATACCAAATATGAACTTCTTATTTTTTTCTAGTCACTATGACTACATTTTTATGCTGTTTGACAAGACTTACACCCCAACATTGTTCATGGGACTCATGAACCCGATATTTCATCCTTACATGGATTTGTTCGTTGTGGGTTTTATCGATGAAATCCTAGTGTACTCGGCGTCTGAGGAGGACCACGTGAGACACTTGAGTATGATCCTAGACATAATGCGAGATCACCAATACTATGAGAAGCCCTAAAAGTTTTAGTTAAATATTTTAGAGGTACATTTTAATGGAATAATCAATTCATAGGCTGGAGTTCCAGTGGATCCAACAATGTCTGAAGTTGTGTTTCCTTGGGATCCACCAAAGAGTGTTACCAAGGTGTTTAGTTTCCTTGTATTTACATGATAGTATTAGAGGTTTTTACCCCACTTCTCTAGAGTGGGATCACCCTTGATAGAATTAACATGAATGTGGAATCCTCTCTTTTGGATCGAAGGGTGCCGACAATGCTTTCAGGAGCTGAAGTTGAGGTTGATGAGTGCTCACTTCCTAAAGTTACTGGATTAAGGTTCCAATTATGCAGTGTTTTGTGGTGCATCGGGAACTGGGATTGTGTGTGTCTTAAGGAATGGGAATGTAGTGATTTACTATGTTTCTTTCAAGTTTAGGCCACATTATAGAAACTATGTGATCCATTATCTAGTGTTAGAAGCATTATTTTTGGCATTGAATATGTGGCGGAACTACTTGATTTTCAATCAATTTATCATCTACACTGATCGCAAGGGTCTTAAGTATGTATTCTATAACAATGATATGAACATGAGATAGAGATGATGGATAAATTTCTTCTAGGACCATGACTTTGTGATTATATATACTCTTAAGAAGGTGGCCACAGGGGTAGATTCTTTCAGTAGGAGATATAGTTCTCAATTACTGAATAAGGAGTCAGAGCAGTTGGCCTCATTGCAGATGTTATTTATATATGGAAATAGAGAAACATTCTTCCAGTTGAGGGTTCTCTCCCCTCCACTCATAAAATGATCCATGGATCCACAACATGGAGATTCCATCTATGAGACCCAATGTGCACATATGTGTAAAGGACATGCTCTTGATGGATATTCAAAAGGTGGGGAGCATGTTTTTCATTACCTAGGGCGCATAGTTGTACTAATGGAATTGCAAGATGAGGTTTTGAGGGAGTTCCCTACGTACCCTTTGGTGGTATAACCATGTGCATAAAAGATGTATCAAGACCTCAAAAATTAGAATTTATGGCAAGGGATAAAGAAGGGAGTTTTGGAGTTTGTATCGCGATTCCTCACTTATCAATAAGTGATGGCTGAGTATCAGGTTTTAGTGGGTTTAACTAAACCACTTGAGGTGCCGAAATGGAAGGGGGGTTGGATATAAATGTAATTGATGATAGGTTTACCATGTATGACCATGGGAGACGATGCCATATTTACGATCATTGACCAAATCAATTAGTTGGTCCACTTCCTAGATATATGATATATGAGTTTAGTTTAGAGCTTGGGAAACCACTATTTGTAAGATATAAATCGATTCCATGGAATTATATCGATGCCTATTTCAGATCATGAATCTTACATTACATTCTTGCTCTGGAATGGATTACAAGAGGAATTTGGGACCCAATTAAGCTTCAACACATCGCTTAACCCACAAACAGACGAACATACATAGCGGACTATTTATGTTCTTGATGAAATTCTTTGGGAATGCATGTAAGAGTTTGTTCATAGTTGGGTGGACCACCTACCCCTGGTGGAGTGTGAATACAAAAACCACTACCATTCCATCATTGGTATGACACCATTTTTGGATTTGTACGAGTGACCCTACAGGTCACCAAATAGTTTTATTGACCCGTGAGAGTCAGCACTCATGGGCACAGATTTAGTGAATGCTACTATGGAGAAGGTGAAGATCATATAGGAGTAGATAAAGACTGTACATATCTTTTATAGGTTTTATGATGATTGGTGACGGAGGAATTTCGAGATCGAAGAGGGAGACCATGTGTTCTTTTAGGATTCACCTCAATATGGATTACATATATTTGGGTGTAGTGTACAACTATCTATAACATTCATTAGCCCTTTCTATGTACTTTGTAGAGCTACTGAGGTGGTGTGCTTCTTGGATCTACCAACGTAGTTAGATTGGGTTCCACGACTTCTTAAACATGTCACAACAGAGGAGGTATGTGCATGTACCATCACACAACATTGACTGGGGTGATATGTACATTGAGGATGGAAAAACGTTTTTTGAGTACCCAGTGGTGATCGAGGATCGACAGTAGAGGATACTTCTTGGGAGATCAATTCCCTTAGTGCATGTCTGGTGGCAGCACTGGAATCTCTAGGAGAGAATGTGGGAGTGGGAGGTTCAGATTCATACTCAATACCCTCATCTATTTGAGTGACCTATTTTTTCCTTTTGGGGACAACAATACCCACGGTGTGTAGAATGTAAAATATTGGATTTTTGTGTGTTTTATATTTAAATAATATATGGGATTATTTTGAAAAGTGGCACTGAGACGACATGTAATTCAGAGGCCAGTTGTTCTGTAAATAAATGTATGAAAAATATTATGCATTTAATAACACAAAAATTTATTTTTCTTGAAAAAGTTGAAAAACTCTTAATGGGTTACTATATCAAAAATACGAGGACACCAGTGAGTTCAAATTAGTGGATTTTTCTTAGGTGTGACATAGCTTTTGTTGGTGTGGTTTATCTATAGAAAAATGAATTGTGGATGTAACAAAAAAAATAATTATTTTATAATTTTTTTTTATGAAAATACCTTTCTTTATTAATTTTTTTTATAAATTCAGGGTTATAATCATAACTCTAGAATTTATTTGGAGATGTAGTGTAATAATTTCTATAGAAACCATTGGAAAATGATGACTTGTCTATCGAATGTCACACCTTGAATTTGAAAAACCATGACAAAAATGAAAAAATGACTCATATATAATAATCTATTGATATGAATTGATTTAGGGTGTGTTGATTTGAGTTGTTTTCCCCATTCTTGAATTCTATGATGAACACAGACCAATCAAAAAATAGATTAGACCATTGATCGATTGTTGTTTTGAGATGGGATATTATCAACAGCATTATCAAAAGATTGATTTAATTTATTCTTAGTTTATCATTCTAATAGGAAATAGATTGAGGATGACACAAATGAATGCCAATTATAGTCCCTGAGGGTTGATCATCTTTTTATTCTCCCTCCATTCTTCACCGTTGCATCCCCAGGGTCACGGCTCGACCATTCCGGGTGGCTTCGGATGCAACCAGACCCCGGATTGGAGGAAAATAAACAACATATGCTAGATCTATGTAGACTAGGATCCAATGATCTTGGATCTATGACCGTTTCAGGTATCAGGTATCAATGTAGGTGTGGTGGTCTATGGAAGGGACCACCGATGCAACACCATCTACTAGTGGTGGCGGCATGAAATGTCTGTCAGAGCCATGTTGGATGCATCTGGTTACCACATGGAGTGGGTGGCATAGATGAAACATGACACATGGTGTGGCCCAGGCTTCTCACATGTGAGCAGGACAGGCTGTGCGAATGAACTGGGCCAGGTGGGTCAGGCTGGGCCAGGTGGGCCAGACCCAGGGCGACCGAGGTAAAGCCAACCCATTATTGCTCCAGCTTCAAAAACAATGCTGCCGCTATGGTAAATTTACCTCCACAGTCAACCATTGAAGCCGGTGGTCCGATCGGGAAATCAATAAATGGAATAGTGGCCCTGTCAATTTTTCTCAAATGGCCATAACTTCTAAAGGGGGCATCGGATCGATGATACATCAATGTAGTTAGGACCCCGACATTGATATGGTTCACTTGAGATAAGCAATTAATTTTAAGTTTAGACTAGTATAGGTTGAGATAATTCCCTTCATCCTTTCTTAAAGGGTTCAGTTTGATATTACATCCAAATTACTAGATTATAATACCCACTTAATGCCTAGTCTAAAATTGAGTATGTAACCACTCTGTGGGACGAGAGTGTGATCCTATATCTTCTCCATGGTGTTAGTGGAATCATGTAACCTCCATGAGCATGGAGATAATCCTCTACCTAGAGGGATACATCAGTAGGGTCCGTGGTAGCACCCATTGTGTCTGGGTGTGACCCCCTATGTTAAGGGTTGATTCAGATTGGATATTTTGTATCCCCTAGTGTGTCTGGGCGTGATCTTTGGAATCCCCCAATCTATTTAAGAGTGATCCTATCTCAATGTATCATAGTATTCCTTGACAAATTCATTTTCATTTGGGTATGTTCCAAATGAGTTTATCCTCTTGTGAGTGTATCTGATGATATAAGGGCTTTCAGAGTGAGTTCTTCTGAAATGAGAGTGCTTTAAGCATAATACTATGGCTAATAGTTGGTTATAACCGCGTGATGGTGTGTTTATTCTCATGATTATAGCTATATATTCTTGTTTTTTGTACTGTATATATATACCTATATAGAGATAACCATTATTTACTTCATGGTATTCCTTTTTTCTATTCATTTTTGGTATTCTTTTGTGGTTTTGGGGTGTCCAACAGAGGATTGTTATACTCACCCCTACACAAGCTTTCCCACACATGTAGTGTCTTTTAAAAATGATCAAACTTTTGATGGAGTGCTAGGAGGACTAGTACAAGGACCAGACTGTGCTTAGTGAGACCGTATAGACTGAGGTGTTTTCCTGCAAATTTCGGACTTTAGTCCCTGTACCTCTTTTCTTACAGGTTGGAATTTTGGTTATAGATTCTTTTTGGTGGGATTTTTTTGTCCCTATTAACATTATAGTACTTTCAATGTTATACTCTTCTTATGTTATATATTGGTTTTCATGAATTTTTTACTTAGTGTTTTTAGATTTCATCATTTGTTTTGTGGAGATGTGTGAATGGGTAAAGGTACATTAGGATAATGACTCATATTTGTGGGATATTCCTACTCAATGCTAATCACCCTCCCCTAGCCTATTTCTAGTAGTCTTAGGGTAGTCACAGAACATGTCCCTCTAGGATGGGTTGTGAAAATGTTAGGGTGTGTTACTTTTAATGATTCAAACAAATTTCCACATACAATATATATATCATTATACCTCCATTACACAAGATACACATTCATTTTATAGAGTTTTGTAGGATCTCATCCCAGTATTGAATGATTTAGCATCCCATGGATACAACATAGAGGGGGATGTCTTATGAGTACCTTTAAGTTATGATATAAAAAATAATCATATTAGAATTTATATTTACTCATTTACACAATGTACATTATTTAAAATTATCTTCCCTTCCAATATTTAATTTTTCTTATTTATCTGTATGGAGATATTGGGATGGGATTTTAATTACATTTGTAGGATCAATGTAGTGTTATTGGACCGCAAAACTCCCAGTTGTTGTATATATGTTTCCTTTTTTGCATATTTAGAAAATAATTCTAGGAATTAAGAATATACATATCATATTGAATATAATAATTGGTAATCATAAAATATGACATGATCTAGCTTCAACATGTTATTTATTTTTTCAAATGATATTGGACATCGAAATCATTATAGAGTTTGAATCAATGGATCTTTTCTATTCATTTCATATGATATCCTATTCTTAATTTAAGAAAATGTGAGTATCATATCCTTAATATGACATCTCAGTATATCATAAAGTATGATTAGAAAAAATCCTTACGTATAAGGCATGTCATATTCAGTGATAGAAGCATCTATTATAGAGTATGATAAGGAAGAAACCTTATAGATAAGGAATTTTTTATTTCCTGATAGAAATATCTACTATAAGATATTAAATACTGATTTTAAATGGTTTATTCTCAACCACTTTTCAATCTTAATGTACAATTTATGTTGAGCAAAAAAATACGATATATTAACAAAAAATTATTTTTCTATAATATTTTTTTTCATTTGATTATTTTATAAATGTTTTATAAATAATCAAAAAAATAAATTGGAATATTTTAAAAAAAATTATTATTTATTTTAAATAACTTAATAATAAAATTTTTTATGATTAATTAATTAAATGTTTTGATTAATTTATCATAAATATTCAATTAATATTATGTGTAAATATTTAATGTACCATTTAAAAGGTTATATGTATTACCTTAGAATTTAAATATAAAGAGTTTATAAAAAAATTTAGATGAGTAGTTTAACGAGAGTGAAGTAAATATATAATGTTTGTATATTTAATTCCAAAATTGTTAATAAGTAGTTAATTTTAATGGTTCAAATTGATGTCATATTTTGAGAAGATATTAAAACCATCACATTAGAGTTTTGATTAATGATTTTATAGAGGTTTGAATAATGATTCTTTAAATAATATTATGTATGTGTTTTTTATATTATGTAAAAGGTTTACATAATATAAATTAGGATATCAAAGAATTATATTTTAGGAAATATCATATAAATAAAGTAAAATGGAATATAATGAATAATATAAAATGATTATATTATAAAATGATTATATTGTGTTTATAATCAATGTCATGTAATGTTCATAATGAATATAAAAAACTATAATTCCATTATTATTATTTTATGACTTACAAATTGAAATAAAATGAATTATTTGTTATTTAATAATTATAAATATTTATTTCTTTAAAGGGTATTTTTAGCTTCATTAATATTCATAAATTTTATATTATATGAATACGTGTATTATTTTGTTTAAAATGTTGAACACTTTTTAGAAATTTTGATTCATGCATCTAAGGAGATACTTTCATGGTATGATAGTGGATTTTATTTTCACTGTGACACACTAGGATTTTACTATATATCATTCCTTTCAATAAATATAATGTGTTAGATAGCTAGATCATCAAACAAAACTTCACAAGAATGGTCCACGACATAATTGATTCATATTATTTATAATGAATATGAATAAAAGAGAATGTGTAAATAGAAATATTGTAATCAATTACAAATGCATACACAATAGGATTAATGAAACTATTATTTTAATGGTGAAATTTTTTTTATAAGTATTATTCCTTTATATATTGAATTTTAATTTAAAAATTAAAATATGAAATTTTATAATTCCATTAGTTTAAAAATTATATTCATTTTTTTATTCCTTTTGAAAAAAATATCTTTTGTTGAATTTTTTAGTTTTTCCTAAAATAATTTATTTTTATGAGAATAATTAAAAATAATGTTTTTACTATTACTGTAATATCAATAAATTTATAATGATGCAAGAATCACATAAATAAATTTTAAATTTTTCATTAGACCAAATATTTATTTAAATGTTACATATTTTCAATTAAATTTTTTTAGGGAATTTATAAAACCCATGTTTAACATTTTTGAAACTAAATCAATATTTTACTTTAAAACCAATTTTTATTCAATTATATTAAATACTAACTTTCATTATGAAATATAATTTAATATAATAAAATTAATTTAATATTCTTAAATCTTCATTTTCATATTATTTAATTATTTCAATTCAAATTTTGGGAATAAAAATTTGAT
The DNA here is from genome assembly GCA_963277665.1 of Viscum album. Lineage (NCBI taxonomy): Eukaryota > Viridiplantae > Streptophyta > Magnoliopsida > Santalales > Viscaceae > Viscum > Viscum album. Next base: position 100,051,719 of record OY728153.1, on the reverse strand, counting down.
TTCAATTATTAAAGAAAATTATCATGAGATTGATAAAACATTTATTTTCATTGAATGGATTTTTTCATATTATATAATTTAAATTTAATCATATAAATTAATATATTTTAAAAATTCACTATTTTATATTTTTTATACCTATATATAAATATATTAACACTCATTCAATTGATAATAAATTATAAAAATACGACCAAAGACACATAATGTTAAAAAAACATTTCCCAACAGATTAAATTCTCTATAAACTTAGTGTTTTAACATAAATAATTACATCCTATTATTTAAAAATTTATTTATATTATATTTATTTTAAATTTATTTTCATAATATTAATATTCAGTTATAATGGTTACCTTATATTTTTAATGAATTGTAAAATAAATGGGTAAAAACTAGTTACCAAGGTAAATTAGAAAATTACAACATGTTGTTTAATGTCGTAAAAAACATAAAATCATTAAAAAAATGTTTATAAATGAATTTTAGAGGACCAATATATGTTATATCAATGAAAAATCATTATGTCCCACTTTTGGAGCCATTGACCTTTCAATAGTGTCATACCATCATTAAATGTAATGGGAATTTATGAAAATTCAATTATATTCACTTATAAATAGGATATAACATGCACTACATTCCCCACTCATTAAATAGAATCTTCTATAATTAAACTCCTTCCTAGTATCTCATCAAATCTATTTCCATGTCGGATAATTCTTGACTATTTTATAATACAAAGGTAATGATCCTTAATGTGTTTACCAAGGGAGAACATCCTAAACGAGATGTAATGTTCTCAACTGACCACAAAATTTTTTTCTTCTTAAACCATATCAAACATATTAAATACATAAAATTAAGAAAACTTTAGTACTTAAAATATTATAAAATTATATTATATTATTATAAAATCTATTTTCTACCCACCTCCAAACCATCAGAAAGAAGATAATGTTGCCTCTATTATGTGTAGACCACCACCTTTAAAAGTGGTACGATTCAATTTTCATGTAAAAAATTAAAATGATGGTTAAAAGAATATATTTAACCAATTAATATGAAATTTAATTTTTTTTTAATATTCCAAAAATATAAAAAATATCTTACGTCCTTTCCCTCATATTCAAATAAATGCACAACCATTGCGTACATGCTGACTGACACATCCAAAGAAGATACATATTTTTTAACATTAGTGTTTTATTATATATATAAACGTCTTATAACCAAATTAACAACATTAAAACATGTAAATATAAATATATAATAATGATATTATTCCAATGGAATCAATTACACCAATATACTATCCTATGGATTATAAATTGTTATTATTTGGGGAAGTTTAACAACCCACATGATGGATGCTATAAATATCTATCATGGTTTAATATAGAAACATAGATAATAGTGTTATTATAAATTAATAAAAAAATATTTTTTTGTTTATGTTTCTAGAATGGTTATATTAATATTTTATTATTATCATTGTATTGCATTTCTGTTCACTACAAATTACAAAAATATACTCGACCCCAACTTCAAAATCACAATTAAAAACAAAAATACATATAAAATGAAATCAAATATTTAAATGTAATTATTAAAAATATATTAAATGAAAAATTATTATATTATATGGATGAAATTTTAAACTATAACAAATAATCTACATCACCACTACTAAACTAGTACTAAATAAACAATTAAAGATATTACATGTGATGATGAAAAAAAATATAACAAACTATGATATATATATATAGATAAATATTACTCAAATTTATAAAAGTTTATAGATATGAATAGAGTCCTAAAATATTTTATTAGGATAATTATTGTTTTCATATATTAGGTTAGTGCATGTTTGACTAAGATCATATAAATTGAAATGGTATTTTTTTTCAATTTCATTTCACGAAAACATTTTTTGTGCAAATAATTTCATTTAAATGGAAATTTTAATTCCTATTTGATATGTAATATCATGGATTATATTTTATTCATGTTATTTTATGTCCAATTTTAATATTTCTCATTCAATATGTTTTTATAATATCATTTGTAAGCTCTATGGATTTTCTAAATCTCAAATTTTCTTCATTGAGATATGATTAATATTCAATACTAATTTCACTTTTCTGGTGTATGTATTGAATATTTATTTATTTTATAAATATTATACATTTTAATGTATGTGATTTGAAAATATATCTCATGATCTACTATTCAATATTTTCCAATTCAAATTATAATGTCTTTGTAAGGGTTTTTAATTTATTTATCAATCACTGAGTTGTGATTGTTATTTTTGAAATTAAAACTTATATGTTGGTAATTTCCTTGTATATTATTTTATTATGTTTGAATCTTACTTACATTCAATGGATGTTCAATTCCATCAATTAATCCTTTCTTCCAATTATATTCATTCAAATGTTGTAAAATAATTAAGGTGTTTTTATTAAATCAACATGTTTTCATGATCCATAATTATTCTTACTTGAATAAGGTTTAAAAAGTTGTTTTTTTCTATTTTATGGTATTATTATATTATATTTCTTTATTATTTTTTAAATAAATTAAATTTATTTATTTATTTCCTCATTAAATTTGATGATGTTGAGAATAATAGACATTCCCTAGAAATAATAACTTTTCTCCCATATCAATATTTAATATTCACTCCAATGTTCTCACTTATATTTGGAAACATAGTTATGTGTTTTCTCATGACACATTTATAGTTATATTATCATATTTTAAAAATGGTGATTATTTAATCCCTTTATTATTTTTTTATTCAGTAAACATATTTCAAAATATTAATAATGTTTTTCATCATTTCAAAAGTAATTATTTTATCTTCCAATACACATTTTCTTTTGATAACCTATATTTTAATCAATAATATATTATTGAATAATATTCTTAAAATTAAAATTTTCCAAATGTTTTTAACTCAACTTTTAGATGATGACAATTTATTGGGATATGTAACTTCTCCTTTTATGAAAATGCTGAAAAAATTTATAAAAACTTTTTTATGATTTTTCTATAAATGTCTAATTTATATCTATAGGATTTATTTACATGTAAATTAATTTTCTGAAATATCCTTATAAATTTCATTATGAACAATTTATTGGGGGTGATTGAGTTTATGTATTAATTGATCCCATTCTTGAGGTAAATTTTAGTGATACTATCTTGAAATTTTGTAAAACCTGTTTTTCTATAGGTTCATTACTGTGTGATGAATGAAACCAATTTTCTTCCCATGGGTTTTTTATTTGTTGACCTATTGTTATATTTTAAAAACAAAATATACAGATGATGATTTGTGGGGTATTATATTTCCATCAAATTCATTGGTTAATGTTTTATATTTTATGAGATACTATTTTGTGGGCCTTCTTGTATAAGTTCAAAAATTAAAGGATGTGTCTTCTACAATATTCTCAAAAACCAAAGGGTGGGATGTGTATGATATTCTCTAATTATAATGATTCCATATTCATTTTTCTGTTCCAAAGATCTTTAGTATTCTATTTATTTATCGAATGTTAAATTTCAATTCCAAAATCCAATTATTATGTTCTATGGATCTTATTTAAAAAGGAGTCGTCCCCATGCCATGCAGACGAGTAGTAAAAGGGGAGCTTGTGACCTCCTCCCTCCGGATATCAATCAGAAGCAGATTGTGGTCAGAGAGCTCCTGCTAGAGGTGAGTGACTGACATCTTTGGGAAGATATCCAACCCTTGAAGATTAGAAAGGCAACGATCCTACCGGCAACAAATACGGTCTGCACCCCTGCGGTTGTTGCACCAAGTGAACATAGTGCCAGAGAACCTGAGATCTAAAAGCCCAACACTCCTCATGAACTCTTTGAAATCAGACATCCCACCAAGGTTGTAACCATTTCAACCCTTTTTCTCAGACACTTCTGCGATGGAGTTGAATCGCCTCTGACGCCTTAAACTGGATATACAAAACTGGGTGAGAACAAAACCTGATTTCACGCAAGGTGTCAATAGCCTCAGGCTGGAAGTTGACAGATTGGAGGATTCACTTCAGAATGATTCAGATGAGAACTTGTTTGTTGCTCTGTGTGACAAGATGAACATCTTGGCCAAGAGACTCCTATCTCTTGAGAGAAATTACAAACAGAGGTCACATGTTAGATTCCTAAAAGAAGGAGATAGAAATAGTGCCTTTTTTCACACTTGCATTAGAGAGAGGAAAAGGTCAAGGATGAATCTGAGAATGGATATCGAGGACTATACCTCGGATGTGAACACTATGGGGAAGATAGATCTGGACTATTTTTAAAACATCCTTGTAGGGAAGAACGTTTCGTCCTTCATGAGGGGGAATCAAATTAATGAGGACTTCTTGAGTCGACTCCCTTCAATTGTTAATCAGATGGACAACAGAGTTCTTTCCTCCATTCCCTCAGTCAAAGAGATCCATGTTGTAGTCAGAAACATTCCTCAGGACAGCGCGCCTTGACCTGATGGCTTTTCAGCCAGCTTTTATATCTTTCCATGGGAGATCGTTGGCCAACATGTAGTGGAGTCGATGCAGGACTTCTTTATCAGAGGCCCTCTCATCAGGAGCATCTCAACCTCCAGACTGGTGCTCATTCCGAAGATTAGAAATCCCACCCTCTTTAGCCAGTATAGTCCAATCTTCCTTTGCAACATTGCATATAAAAGTTTGGCCTCTGTTCTTGTCAGAAGGCTTGACAAGATCATACCTCGTTTGGTTTCCTTGGAGAAGCATGGTTTCATCAAGGGAAGGAGTATTCAAGGGGCGGTGGGCATCACCAATGAAATGGTGCAAGACATTAATAGAAAATCTATTAGATCCAATGTCATCTTCCAAATCGACATGACCAAAGCATACGCCATGATGGAATGGAGCTTCATTATTCGGGTCATGAGGAAATTTGGGTTCAGTGATGAGTTTTGTGATATCTGCTTCTGGTGATATTCCTCACCATGGATTTTCATTGACTTGATGGGAAATGGTTTTGGTTTCTTCAAGACTGTTTGTTGTGTTCATCAAGGGGACCCCTATCTCTATATCTTTTTGTTCTCGCTTAGGATGAACTCTCAAGGAACTTGAAACACGAGATGGATTTAGGCCACATCCTTCCTTTCTGAGGAAAAAGGAGTAGTGTTAACATTTCCCATATCATGTTTGCGGATGACATTTTGATCATTCTCAATGGCAGGAAAAGTTCATTGAAGTCCCTTATGGATTCTTTATCCACCTATGGTATAATGAGTGGGCAGAGTATTAACTCTTCTAAAGGCCACTTCTCCATTGCCGACAAATGTTTGGTCCCAAGAAGCAGGGAGATTCAAAGGATACTGGGTTGTTGTAAGATACCGCTTCCCATTTCTTATCCCAGAGTGCCGATATCCTATTGTCACATTAAGAAGGTGCACTTCAAGGAGATTCTTGACCACATTCTGGGTAGAATCTATAACTGGAATAATAGTCTTCTCTCCTTCGGAGGCCGGATAATGTTAATCAAGAGTGTCCTCAATTCCATTCCCATGCAAATTTTCTCGGTTATTCATCCCCCAAAGGGGACTCGGGAAAGAATGGAAATCATTCTTTACTCTTTTCTGTGGGACTCCAAAGGGGAGGGAAGATGCCACTGGGCCTCCTGGAAATGTCTGGCCAGATCAGTGGAGGTAGGAGGCGTTGGCCTTAGCGATATCCATGGTACCATTCAAAGCCTTCAGGCCCGACTCGCTTGGGAAATTATTGTCGGGGAATTATTGTGGGTGATGTTTTTCAAAGCACGTTACTCAAAGAATAAAACAAGGGGTCTCTACAGTTCCACGAGGCTGGAAAGACGCATGTTCTCTCTTATTTAGATGTTTTCAGGCCATGCAAGATGGATCATCAGTGATGGGAATGTCAGTTTTTGGGATACCAACTGGTCTAGGGAATCCATTTGGCACTCCGATCGCCCTTTTCCAGACATCACCTTCAGCAGTGCATGCGAGGAGTTTGACTTGATCAATACTTCTTTGAACTCTAATCAGATGTCTGTGTTCGAGAACATTTTCATGAGTGAGGAACCTGAAAGGTATTGCTTCACGGCCACTAGTTCGGGCAGGTTTAGCTCGCAAGGCTTCAGGATTACCATTCAATCTGGTGGCACAACAAACTCTTGGGCCCCGGCCTCCGGGTGCAATGAAATTCCTATTATAATGAACTTATTACTCCAGAGAATCAGGAACAGAGCGTTACCTACAGAGGATAATATCCAGCGTCGGGGCATTGCTTTGGTCTCTAGATGCATTTGTTGTATTAACCACATGTCAGAGTCGAAGAAGCACCTGTTCTTCCAAAGCCATTGGGCCCTCCACCATTGGTCCCTGTTCACGCATAATCCATGCAGAAATGATGGAGAGTATTCTTTACAGGAATATGTGGAGAACTGGTTTTCTAGATCGAGGTCTTCTGGCCAGGAGAGGACGGTTAGAACGATCATTATTGTGGATTTTTGTTGGGTGCTTTGGGAGGCCCATAATCAGGTTCGTATGGGAGCTAATCGTTCATCTTTGTTCTTCCAGGCTATCCTCAAATCTCTCATTTTTTAACTTGCTTCTCTGGTCAAAGGAGGATTGACGTCAACTGTAGTTGGGAATCTGCTCAATCGCTCCTGTAATTTGAGAAAGGGGCCTGGTCAGTGGGTGAAATGGTGCCCGCCAGTTACGGGTTTCAAGCTCAACATCGATGGATTCTGCATGGGGGCATTATGAGGGGGGAGGAGTGCTGCGTGATTCTTCTGACTCAGTCTTCATCACCATTAGTTCTTTTTATGGCATGGGAAACTCTTTGAGTGCGGAGGTCCATGCACTTGCTTCCGGTCATATGGTGTGTAGAAGGGGCAAGTTGACAGTGTCAGAGATTGAGACACACTCCGAACTCCTTGTGAAGGCCTTGAAAGGGACCAATGGGGTTCCTTGGGAGCTCACTTACCTGATCATGAGATGCAGGATCGGAACCTCACAAGGAAATATTATTCGCCACAGTTGGAGGGAGACAAACTTTGCGGCGGATTCCCTTGCTCACTTGGGTAGGTAGGACGAGTCTCTTATCATTTACGATTCCCTTCACTCTCTTCCTTTGGAATGTGCATCTATTGTGCTGGGGGATGCTTTTGGGCTCCACCATTTACGACCCCCCTAAGGGTATGTTGCCTTTCCTTTTCCTTTCTTTTTTGACAAAAAAATACACTACTACAATTTATTGGTTTATCAGTGGTTCGAAGAATCGACCCTAAAGGAAATGTATATTATTTAGCAGTAGTTTTTAAGAAGTCATAGATAAATATTACTAAAAATTAAAAAATAATACATTTTCATGAATATGTTCTTCAATTTGGCATACATTACCCATAGACCTATTGTATACATCCCAAAACCCTAACAAGATGTCACTATTAAAATTACCTCTAAAAAAATTCTTCCACCAATTGACATACATTGAATCACTCTACTCACTATCAGACTATCTCTCAAATAGAAGTCATTCTTCCCTTTCATCAAAATTATTTATTTCATTTATAATTATTATATTGTTGGTGTGGGTAATTTTAAGGCAGTTTAGTCATTTGGGTCATGTAATTGAGTCATAGTCTAATATTCTAGACTGTAGAAACTCATATCCGATAGTTATTTTATATTTTTGGTACAGAATTCAAGAGTTTATATAGGATCAAATAGTTTGGTAGTTCTTTCTACCAAAACAATATTGTCATAAAATTTTAAAATATGAGATATTTCATGGACACATTGAGAGAACATGATTATCCCTTCGACAATATCCCTGAAAATTAAACATATTTCTCATCTAGGTTTCTAGAGGAAAGAAAAAAGGGTGATATTTGATTCTCAGTAAATAGTAACATAAAATAAAATATTAGAGAACATAAACATGGAAAAGGTGATATGGAGGGAATACATTAACTATATGAAGCCATAATCAAAGGAAATTGAAGGCATTCTATATTTAAGAAAATAAATTAAATGATGATAACAATAATCAATGATGTAATACTGATGAATATAAAATGATAGAAATTAGAACATGATATCAAGGCCTTATTACAAGACAAGTATCCTGATATGGTAAGGGGTATACACAAAGATCGATCCTTTTATTCTCATTAATACTATTTATGCCTTTAAGGGCTATAAAAATTTGATCCCCACATTTCATCAGATTAAGTCTACTACATTACCCGAAAGGGTAATCTACAACATTCATACAATTCCTAAATGAACATTGTACTGAATTAAACATGGATATCCATATAATGAGGAAAATATAAACAAAATAACTCTCCATTCAATATAATAATTGAGTTATCGAGTAGAAAATCCTTTAATGAACATAGAAGCTATGGGGTATTCTTATAGTAAAATTAATTACCCTCATCAAGGAAATTCATTTTGAGAGGGTATTAATAATTTATTGATTTAATGTTGAAGGATAATAATTGGGTTAAATAGTTTTAATTTTTTATAGAAAAAATGAATGGTTGAAAAAATATTTTATCATGGTTCATTAAGAGCTTGTGAATATTCCAAAGTATATGACTCAATAATGTCAAAGTAGAATTGTATTCCTAGTAAAAATCTTCATTCATTATGTTGTTGATTGAGTAGATGAACAACTGACAAATTTCATGGTGATTGTCCATATGTGAATTTATTCCAAAAACACATACACATTCTAATTTATATAAATGTTTATATTGACTATGAAAGTAGGTACCCTTTTCCGTTAACAAATGTTAGGATTATTTTCCACCATTTATAATATTAGGTTTTAATACAATTTAGAAAACACTTGAATCAAAATAATATGATAGAAAGATAAAAATATATAATTTTTAATCCTATTTATTTCATGATTGATGTGGAAAAGTCCTTACAATTTATTTTATTGACCGCACAAAATAAAATAAGTTGTTAATATAACATAAGCCCCAAAGAATGAAAATTGAGATTGAAAAAACACACATGTGGATTAGGTAGAAATTCAATCATAAACACTTGAAATATACAACTTAAAATTGATCTATAAATACTATGAGAAAATTAATTTCATTATACAAAAATCAAACATGAAGCACTTATACAACACCTAAAAGAAATTATATGTATAATAAATAATGGTCTCAAAGAAAGGAATTTGAGATATAATACCAATAACTATTATCAAGATATCATTTATTATAATTTAATATCATTTATAATAAAAATATCCCAAATAATCAAAAAATTAATAAACTTATAGTATTCATTTTCATTTAGAGTCTTTGTAAATATTCATTTTATTCATGAATTCATTGGATTTTCTATATTGGGTTATTATAGCTTTTATTATGTTTACTACTTCTATAATTCTAGTGTATATTATTTTTGAAAATAAAAAATATCATATGGAATAGGTCATTGAAATTATGGTTACATATGAATTATAATTAATTATTATGTTTCTTACTCCTTTTATGAGTTTTCTAGTGTTTATCATTGAGGATAAAATCATTAAGAAGCTTGTTTTTGTGATTCTTGAGGATGAAAGTGTATTATATTGATCAATGGATTAAATATTGATTTATCATCTGAAAAAAAAACAAATATTCACAAATTTATCGCATATTATACTATAATTTATTTTCCCATAGTAATTTATGATGAAAAATCATAATATGTTCAAATTATGTGGTTGGATAGACCCATACATAAACATACCCAAATTTAATGAATGATTCTAATTTGGTGTTTTTAATATATATATATAATTAGAATTATTATATTATTTATTGATTAATATTGTGATATAACAGAATTGAAATGAAGTCCATGAATAGTTAATAGATATGAGAAAATACTTAACTAGAATAAAAGGTTACTTATTAGTAAACTTACTTTAATTGATTAAATTAATGATGATCCTTTTTTTGTTAATATAATTAACAGTTAATATAATTTTTCATACATTAAAAATAAATTTCTCATATAGATCATATTTATCCTTTAATACTATCCTTATGTCAATCTGTATAAGGTTGTAGGGGAAAACAAAAAATGGTGCCTCAAGGACGCAGTAATATGCACAATACATATACAAGATTTCGTTTTTCCTCATGTATAAGTTATATGATTAAAAAATTATAATACCCTTAATATATTATAATTATTTTATATACATGAAAGAAACTAATTATTCCAGTGTTTTTAGAATAAATATGAATGAAATCAATTCAGAATAAAAACTGAATAGTTGATAATACTCAGACTGGGGTCTTCAATTTTCTTTCTAAGTATCATTGAAAATGAAGGATTTATAATATATAACAATGGGAATAATATTTTTAAAACGTTATTAGTTTCTAGAAAGGGTTAAATTCATTTTTTCAATCCAATATTTTATGTGTAGGTTATCCTTGATGTGGTAAATATGTTACCCTTTTATAAGTGAACAGAATGGTAGTATTTTGAGTAACCCATAGAATTTTAAAAATGTAATTTCAAAATTAATGTTTTAGAGGAAAAAAAATTTATAAAATAGATTTTAAAATGAGTGTGTCTTGAAAATAATTTCAAACACTACTTTTTTAGACAATTTTCTGTGTTTTATCGATTTTGTTTTTTCTTGTTAACATTTACCATACATTACTATTATCATGGTAATTAATTTCAATCCTCTATAATTAATTATAATTAAAATGATTAAGAATATACTTCTTCTTTACATTATAATGACAATTTCAAAATTTAAAATATTTTATCATATTAAATTTATATAAGTTTGAAAATGTTAAATTTGAACAAACACACATAATCATGGAAAAAAATCTTTTAGAAATGTCATTTTTTTAAGATTTAAATTTAAATATATGACCAAATTATTAGGGATAGGAATTTGAATTTCATAAATTGTTTTACTATAAAACATAAAAATGGTACAAATATTTTCTAGAAAGATAAAAAACACTATTTTAAATACATGGTTCAGAAAAAAGAAAGAAAACCGTATTTATTAAAGCATCATTTTTTATATCTAAAGATGTTGGTCATAATATTTATAACCGACCAAAATATTTTCAAATGAATATTTTTATTTTTTAAAATAAAATTTGATTACTTAAAAGTTTTTTTTAAACATATCGGTTGTTCTAATACATTAACAATGTCATAAAAACTACACGTTTTGTGAAAAAATGTATTCTCTAAATAAAACTGAAAATTTAGGAACAAGATTAAAAAATGATAAATCAATTTTGATATGATTAATTCAAAAGTATTCTTAACATGTTCAATTTTGAATTTATAAATTTAACTTTGTTATATTCTTGAATATATTCCCTATTTTATGAGCGAGTCCAGGATTTGGTAATTTCCTACATCAGTAGGGTCTTAGGGACTGCATTATCCCCTGATAAATAATTTCATCCTAGAAATTGCGGTTTATATTAGCTATTGAAAAAATGGGGATAATTCTGCCTCAAATATTCCTCAGGATATCAGTTCACCTCATCTACTTTGTGATTTCTCCAATGGAATTTAACCATTCATGTAGTCTAAACCTACAAAAGTTTCCCTCTTGTATCAAGAATTTGGATAGGATCATCTTTATAAGATAAAATGGGATCTAAATATTTTTATTCATTTGTGAGTGCATGGATTATATATGACATCTATTCCCAGATTAATGAAACTTTTAAGATTTTATATCCTTTAGGCAGGTTGAGTGGCATAGCCAATCATTAATCTATATCCCAAATTCTTTCTTGTATTTCAAAAGTCCCAATGTTCATAAAGCTTAACATTAACTTTTTACCAAATATTACGACACACATACATAGTGAAACAATCATGAATACATAACCAAAAACATGAAATTACAATTCATTCCATTAATTATGATCATAAATCTTTTTTCTACTTTGAGATGACTTAATATGATCATGCATAGACTATACATTAATATTTTTTTCCTCCTCATGATTTGGACCAAATATATTTAGTTCTCCAGCTTATTCCAAATAGGTTGTATTATGACACCTTATTACATACAATATGTACCTTTTAGATTCTATAATAGAATGTATTATCGTATTAGAATTTCACGAAAGGTATATATTGATACCACATACCTTGAAACTAAAGAGAACACGATCTCAACATGTTTTTCAATGTCTAGATAGCCTATTTAGACTACCCATTAGTCTGGGAATGATAGGGGTGCATAAATGTATCTTAGTGTCATGATCCCAATGAGGACTCTTCTATAATTTCAATGTGAACCAAAGGTCATGATATGATTTAATAAATATAAGTTCCCCATTAAGACTTATGATTTCATTGATATATGATCACTCTAGGAACTTAATGTGGTATATTTTCTCTATTTTTTATGAAATGAGAAGACGTATATAGTTAATAGATGATGAACCATAAAAAATGATTCGTTCTCTACGTAATTGGGAGTCAAATTGAAAATTCCATGGTAACACTATCCCACTTCCATATATGTATTAAAAGGCTTTCATGACCCCCTTCGGATGTCATAATTCTACCTTTACCTACCGGAATACTAATCATCATGAAACATAGTATGCAATTTAATTCATTAAAAACATTCCACTAGATATCTTATTGTATATACCCTTACATAATTATGATACCATGGTTTATAGAAAAAGTTTAACAATTTGATTCATCATTCAATTCCTTATTTAATTCATGTATAGATAGAACACATCTCCTCTTCTCAAACATTATCACCTTGTATCTACAGATAAAGTCCATCAATTTTCCACTAGTTAACACTTTAATAAAACACTTTAAGTTCTTTATATACTAATTGGACTTATATATCCTTTATATAATGTATTGTTTAGCAGTGTTTTCAAAATGGAAAGTTGACCCCCCTTTCTTGAAAATCTTCATATCCATCTTTACCAGAGATTTTTTATAATATCCTTCATAATACATATCATGGGATGAACTCCATAGTCCCTTATAATCAATGAATCGGGTAGATATTCGATACCATTATGATATTTTATCGAGAAATTATAGTCCTTCAGTAGTTCCAACCATATTCATATCCTCATGTTCATCATTATTTGAGGGGAGATATACTTCAAACACTTGTGGTCAGTATATGTATCAAAGATTTCACTAAAGATGTTTCATCATTATATTTTTTTAATAAATAATTATAGTTTCCCATCCATGTTCAAGAGTTAGATAGTTATATTTATGTATTTTCAATTAGTTAGATTCATTTGAAATCACTTTACCATTATGCATAAGGACACCACCAAATCTTATCATAGATGCATCCATGTATATTAAAGATCCTTCCTTACCCAAGGACTGAGTCAAAACTGATGAAATAATAATTTAACTCTACAACACTTTAAAAAATTTCTCACCTTAAATTAATTAGGGTAATTTAACCTTATTAAGTGTTAACTAGGTTAAAAGTTTGTTTATCTATGTAAAATATTAAACAAAATAATGATAGTGACCTTATAAGTCAATGAATTATTGGATCTCTGTTAATTACATCAGAGTAGGCCTTTCATTGACAATAATGTATTTTAAGTGTCAAAATATATTATATCCTTGGAGATATTATCTACATGAAAATTTATATTATTGAGCTGAAATAGACACTTATAATATTTACCACATAATTAAGGTTTTATTAGGGTCTGAAGAGTTATTTGTAGAGGAATATAATGGTATTAATATATCATAGAGTATGTCCATATATCATCAATTAATACCACCATAATGTTTTCAAGATACTAATCAAAGTCTCTATTTTTTTATGTTAAAAAAAGATATAAAATACACCAGTCAATTCAAATGAAATTATCATACACACATAATGTCCATATATAATTTGGAATGTCATATTTGGTATATCATCCTTCGTTACCCATAACTAATGATAACCATGGTGAAGAGATATATTTGAAAAGTATTGGGATCCGTGATGTTTATCAAATAACTCATCTGTGTGTTCTAACTGTTACTTATTTTTTATAGTAATGGATTTTTTCTCTATAATTGATTCATAATATCATTAACTTGTGCTTCTTTTTAATGAACAAAACTTGGGAACCCATGGTGTAACACTAGGAAATAAAAATACCTTATCAATGTACACCTAAAAAATATTTTTCAATTCCTGTAGATCCATTTCATATGGATATCAAGATATATAAAATTTATTATAAATGACTTCAATGAATAAATAAACTCCATGATCTAGTGGATGGCCAAGTAATTCTGTTTGAAAAAACACGAATGATTTTTTTACAATATGTGAATCCTATATTAGTTTCAAATCTACCCCATATATATATATATATATATCATGCTTCATATTCCCATATAATCAAAATTTCATTATGTGGAGCTACTGGGGGAGGATCAAAACATGATTTAGATGATTACATGTCCCCTATAAAGTAAAGATATTCTACCACATATTTGTGACTGGTAATATCACTATACTGGTAATAAATTTTTTTCATTATAATTTGAATCACTATCTGTACAAATGAATATATCAACTTTAATTATATGAATAATTACTGGGTATTCAAATAAGGTACACCAATGATTCATAATTGGATCCACTTTATATAAAAAATTTATAATATGACATCCACTCAATTCCTCAATTGATAATTCCTATCCTTGGTTTCCTGGTAAATATGTAAGGTTTTTTGGGAAAAAATGGGTGACATAAATGAGAGAGATGATTTGGAATCAAATGATACATTATATAACATTTAGTCTATGATAAAATTATATAATTATATTTAATGACAAACTATGACAACAGTTATGGTAATCATATAAACTTGTTTCCCCATTGTTCTTTATATAATCATCTTCCAAAATCTATTTATCCTAATTTTCCTTGAATAAATACAACCTGGAGAACACTTTTTACATATTAATATGGCATGAGACAATATCATCATATGATGAAAACGACTGAGAGACCATGACCCCTCACTATCAAGAATTTAACTCATAAAATAAAATATAAATCTTGATTTTTTTCCCATGTACATAGTCTAATGTATTCTCAGCTATCCTTGTAATGTATAACTCATAATAAACAACATTTTCTTTCTCATTTTATCTATAATAAATTAATTTACTTTTCATGTTTTCTATTATCTTATAATGAAATTATTTTTCATATAATTCCTCTTTAAAGTTCACCATTAAATGAAATTGATGACATGTTCCTTCATATTGTTTTCAATAAGAAACCACCATTGGTCTGATTCACCTATCAGATGATTAAACACGATGATACATTTTTTATTTTCCATACAACCCAAAAAAGGAAATAAATTCTTTAAGGACATGATCCATTTTCAACTATAAATAGATTAGTAGTTTCCATAAATTATTGAGGTGTTTATAATATTATGAAATCCAACAATGTTAAACCCTGTTATGGATTAGTAGGCAACCCTATGTTGGCTAAATTATTTTCCATAACCAGTGGTAACTACCATAATATGGTTAAGAACTAATTTTACCAAACCGTTGCTTCATTAACTTGATTAGGGGGAATATCCATACATTTATTGTTTCTATTTACAGGATTATATTTCCTCCTACTAGTCACCGTCATTCAATAATAACATAAACATAATTGAATCATGATATTAAAATGTAAAATAAAATTCCTATTATGTTTTTATAGAGTGTTTCTAGGAAATATTTTTTTTTAAACTTATGCTGTATAAATTGTATCCTCTATATATAGTACTTGAGGTTCCTAAAAACATTCCCTTATAACAACTATGAAATCCTAAAATCTAGAAACTAGGATCCATTAGTTATATTTCATAATTTTTATATATTAAAAGAGTCCCCTTAGGATTAAACAACTTAATAATATGAATGACTATATATATATATAACATTTTAGAACTTTTGATTAAACATGAAAAAAATGTGATAACATGATTATCACAACCACAATAACCATGATAATTAAAAATTGTTCTCTTCTAGGTTTTCAAGGGAAATAAAAAAATAAGGCCGAGTCCAGATACTCAATAATGAGTAGAATAAAATGGAAAATTACATAAAATATACATAACATAAGTTATATGGTATAATAAAATTAAAAATATTAATCCATAATCAACTAGTATCAAAATTGAACCCCAGAAGGAACTAAATCCATCACAGCTACCTCTCATTCATATCCTTTTTTTAAAAACAGTACATCAAACTATTTTAGTCCAAGTTGACTATAAATTTATACATGAGAACAAGGAAAACACAACTTTAGGGAATACATAATGGCTGATAACTCAAATTATTGGGTTGGGAAATTATTTTCGTTGTGGTGAAAGATTGTGAGATTCATACAACAACAAATGATCACTCGACATAAGCACACGACCCAAACACACCCATGCGGCATCAAAATAGTCCACATACCATTTTCCAAACTCATGTAAAATCAAAACAGTGGTGGTGGTCAACCTTGAAATTAACTCCTCAGATGATGCCTATGATTTTAAACTCCACGAGAACCTTACCCCTATATTGGGGAAATTTTTCATCAGTGAGGAATGTCAACATTAGTCTCTAAAAAATACACTGTAATATCCTTATTAGAATAGAAAACTTCTGATATAAAAGAAATTCCTCAAATCCTACAGTGAAATGTCTTCCCTAATTTTCTCCATGTAAACTGAAACTCCATGTTTTGATATCACATTTCCAGGAAACATAACTTCATAGATCTAGTAATTTATCTTTGAGTATTCTGAATAAATATGGTGACCGTAGTATATACATAGAACATTCCTCAGATGGTAACATGTGTTCCTCTTCCAGCTTCAATTATTCCATAATTTTTTCCAAAATCACCATGAAAAAAGATTTAAGGTATCTAAGGAACACCCATATCTAAAGGTACATGAAGACCATAAGAGTATTTTTCTAATGGAAATGCATTACAAAATAAATTAAATGACAATACCTAATTCATAATTCTATGTGAGGAACATCTAATTCTCTCATCTGGATAATTTGATACACTGAATAGAGTTTAATCTAATAAAACCACTGTAATTTATTATTCCAGTCAAAGATATCATTGATATGGGTATAAGGGGTATTTTTTCTGGATTGTGACTTAGTTCGGCATCAGATAGTTAATGTAAAAAATTACATCTCCATCATCCTTATTTGAAAAAAATATAGAAGTATCATATTGAGATACTCTCATATGAATGAACACCTTTTATTCAAAATTGAATAGATATATCATTAATTACCTCATCTAAATGGGGACCATATGAAATTTAGAAATAGATATCAGCTTCATCCTCAATGGAAAATTGATTATGAACTCCACATAATGTTCCATAGGTAAACCTGATAAATTACCTGGGAATACCTTGGGGAATTCATTCACCATGGAAGGAAACCAACTCTCTAGTCCATAACCATTATCCTCTAACATGAGGGAAGACACATAAGAAGGAACTATTCCTATATTTGGGAGTATAGGTCCAGATCATCCTAAAAACAGATCCCATTCACTGTAAAAGCATGAGTTCCTCCATCACGGGAACTGAAAGCCACCCTTTAAATATTTTAATCTATGTGGACCCTAGATTACTCTTTATAGTCAATCCATATGATCACATAAAATATTTTCATATCTAAGATAAAAGAATCTATTTTCTGGTCAAAATTTTTACAAGGAAATTTTAATCTATGTGGACCCTAGAGTACTCTTTATAGTCAATCCATATGATCACATGAAATATTTTTGTATCTAAGATAAAAGAATATATTTTCTGGTCAAAATTTTTACAAGGAAATAATAGAGATGGGCATCAGAAACCATACTCATTTTTGACAAAAATAGGTATAACTAGATCCATGACATATGGAAGAAGATTAGTTGAGAGATTAAACAGATCCAAATGATTATCATAAATGAATCAATGTGAATAACCTGTATAAAAATTTAATAACCATGGATGATATAATATGGATTTTACGTCAAAAATTCATGTGACCATCAACTAATTCTATTGGTTCCTGATTCATAGCATTAAGGTGCTTCACCTATGTCTCTTATTGGGGTGGACTGTTGACCAATGAATCTACCATAAATATACCCTATCAAAAAATAACACCTATAATTATCACCAAATTATCTTGAATGAGAACCCATATACCTAAATATAATTGTCTAGAATAATATTCTCATGGGGGATATATATCATCATCCACCCTGGGAAGGAAGAACAACACTACAAAACCATTATAGATGGAACATACATCTAAAGAGATATCATGACATTTGTAGTTCTATATATGAAGACCATACATATCTAAATTTCTAACACTAATGGAACATAATATATTATCCACCTAAAGCTACTGAAAAAGGTGGTTGGGGATGATGTTCAAAGAAAATACCACTCTTATTTACCTTCTTATCACACTTCCTTTTATTCTCATATTAACAAGCACAAAACTAGATTGGTACCGAAAGCATGCTAATTAGTCGAACATGACGACCTAGTTGATATACACCCTCCAATCATGGTCAACCACCTAATAATACGTGTTTATATTAAATAAAAATCATGAGATTGAATATATTTCTATTGAAATATTTCAATCATTTGGGTTTTGAAAATTTTTATGGAAGCTACCTCATGGGAAAAGCAGAATTGAACTCAGAAGTGGTTGACATATTCCAAAACAGATCACTCCAGATGAAGAATGTCTAGAAACTCATAGGACATAAATAGGGACAATAAATCTAGGAATAACTTCTCATTAAAGGTGCCCTTTTAATCCTTCTAGCACATTTTCTCATTATATTATCATAGCATTACTAATTCCTACCACCAATGAATAGGGACTCCAAATATAAATGTTACAAACATTACTTTATCCTCATCCAGTGTATGTAATTTTATTGAGTATAAAAGCTAATAGACGTGGGGGATAGACATGGGATGTTGATTGGGTAGATATTGGATAATATTAAAGGCTTAAAATGTGTGAGTAGAAGTGGTGGGGGTATTTATAGAGGAGTAGAGATGTGTTTTTTGATTAATTTAATCATTAGATTATTATTTTATCTTAAGAAAAGAAAAAGTGAAGATTACCTGACTAAATATAGTAAATTGGGAAGTATTTTTTGATATTATGATTCTAACATCAACAATTAATTATGGAATAGTTTATTTAAAATTTTATGTACATATAGATTAAATTACAGTATTTCACTATTCACAAAAAAAGTCAACTATTTTTGAAAAATCCCAATGATTCACTATAACCAATAATTGTCTTTTAAAGTTAAAAAAATGTACAAAATTTTATGATAATAATTTTATAAATATGATAAATTAAATCTTTAATTAATATCATCATTTATTAAAAACATATCAATTTTAAAATTATAACTGATTTTATAATACTTTTAAAAAATAATTAATGACTCATAAAATTAAATTATAATCATAAGAAAAAAAATATTAATTTACGGATACATTTTGTGAATATAAATTGTATTATAAATCATAATATTTATTTTACTATTTCAATTAAATATTTAAAACATACAAAAATACCAACACATAATCTATATTTTCTAAAACATTTATTTACTTATTCTAAAATATAGATATATCATATTTATATTTATTAAATATATGACTATTCATTTGAATATCATAGGTGGGTTTAATATATATTATCCAATTTAAAATTCATAAGGGTCAAATTACTATTTAAGATGTTAAGTAACTATTCTAGTGGTTATGGTTCCTTACTTTCTAGAAATTCTTCTCATTTCATTCATTATTCAACTAATATATTTTTATTCTGTTCTCTATGTGATTCAACTTCATTTATATTTTATATAATAATTATAAAAAATGGAAAATCCATTGATATAATTTTTGGATGTATTATGCTTCTCTCCTTATGAAATTTTACCCTTGAAATTTCATTTTACATACTAAGTGTAAAATTTGTGAGGATAATTATCCTTCATCGCTTCCAAATGTTCCGATGTTTCATATTCATACTTAATGTTCTTAAAATGTAATTTTACCTTGTTAGTGTTTTTTTCCATAGAACATTATCTCTATGGTCTAAGATCTTTACATGATGCTTCTCATAAGAGAGACCATTTTGTAATTGTACCACCTCTAAGATTAGTAAATGTGAGGGATACCGTATATACTTTTTTAAGAGGGATACATGGAATACATTTTTTACATGGTATATGGTTTTTGGAAGTTCTATTCGATATGGAACAACTCAAACATGATCAATAATCTCAAAGGGGCCTATTTACCTATGAATTAAATTTCCAATCTTCCCAAATCTCATGATCTTTTTCCAAGGAGATTTGTAGATGAATACCATGTCTCCAACCATTAACTAATTGTATCTTTTATAATTTTTTTCATAACTCTTCTATAAACATTAGACTTCCCAGATATGCTGGTGAATGGTTTTCATTTTTTTACCATTTCACCGACCATTTTAGCTCATTTATGCTTATATTCACTAACATAATCCTAGCACTCCATAGTTCTACATATTTTACTATAAAGGGATTCGTATGGAGACATTTGGATTATTTAGTAGAAACAATTGTGTTTAGAGAACTCAAAAGAGGTAATTTTTTGTCCCTTCCTCTCTTGATGTCCATAAAAATTGATCTCAACATTTCTCCATTTGTCTGAATAATCTGTTTAGATAAGACATACATTTGAGGGTGATAGGTAGTACTAAAGCACATCTATGTGTATAGATTATGTTAAAGACTTTTCCAGAACATGTAGTTAAATTTTGGGTCTCGATTAGATACAATTGATTGACATACTCCATACAGCCTCACCTCTTCATTTAGGTATATCCATGGAACTTGATCCTATGATAAGTCCTCTTTATTTTTGATAATGTGAGCTGAATTTTCAAGATTATCCCAAAAAAACACTATAGTAGTCTTCCATCTGGAAAAATTTTGATGTCCAGTGACAATGTCCATGGTAATATTCTCCCACATCCATGTTGGTATGGATATTGTCTTCATAAAACCAATATACTTATTCTTATTATCCTTCACATGATGAAATATCAGGCATTATGATGTATATTTTGGAATCACCCTCTTCATATTTTCTCATCAATAGTTCTCTTGGAGATATCCATACATCTTTGTTCTCCTTGGGTGAATATAGAAGGTCAAGCTCTGTTCATCTTTCAGAAGTTCGTTCTTTACCACTGGATGGGATGATACACATAGTTGTGATCAAAATATCACGACCCCTTCTTCATCCTTTTGGAACTCTGAGGGATTCCCATTTCTCATCCCTTCAACCTTCAACTGAATTTCCACAAAATTTATTCGCGCATCCTTTATTTTATTTATAAGGTATGGATGAGAAATCATTGGATAATGTTTTGATGATGTTCCTTAATTAATGATTCTCTTTTCCATCCTTTAATGGTCAAAGAAGATTTAATCCTTCTCAATTCCCATAACTGATAAATATTTATAATCCATTATACTTAGAGAATGTTCCACCGTATTTTATATACATGGATTTTAGTGGATTGAGTAGACATTATATTTAATGATATAAAACCATCATTTCTAGTTCATATAAATCCTATTTATGTGAATATATATTTGAGGCTCTTATGGTCAGTACATATATCACACTTCTCTCTATAAAGACAATTCCACCATATTTTCAGTGAAAATATCATAGATACCAACTCAAGATCATCCATGGGATTTTTTTCTCATTAATCTTAAACCGCCTTGATGATTAGGCTATCAAATTATCATTTTGTGTTAGTACAGACCCTAATACCTTATTTGAAGAATCACTTTACCCCACAAAGATTTTTAAATTTTTAAGAAGTGTGAGTTTTGGTGTAGTGATATGCCTTATCTTGAATTGTTTGAAGATATAATCACATTCACCGGTCTAGAAAAACATCACCCCCTCCTGATTCATCCTAGTTATTTGGTTTTACAATCCTGAGATGACCATCACCTGTCACCGGTAGTACCCAACTAGACTAAGAAGGCTATAGATCTCTGTTACATATGTTGGCCTAGGCCACTCATGGACTTCATCTGTCTTGGAATGGTTCACAAATATTCTGCTGATGGGGATAACATGCCCCACAAATGATGAAAAATCTATCCTGAAATCACACTAAATATACATTTCATACAATTTATCCTTTTACAAATTCATAAGAACAATATTCAAATTTTCCTAGTGTTCCTATGTTTTCTTGGAGTACATTATGTTATCATCAATAAATACTACATTATTTTATGGAAGTATCTAATGTCTCTATTCATCTAATCAATTAAAATGTCCAGATAATTATTGAGTTCAAAATAAATCACTATGAACTCATATTTTTCATATCTCCCTCTAAAGGAAATCATAGGAATATCTTTATTCCTCACCTGTAATTGGTGTTATCCCAACCGAAGATACACCATTGTTAAATACTTGGCCCCACAGAGTTAATTAGACAATTCATCCAAGAATGTCATTTGCTACTTGTTTTATTGGGATTTTATTGATCTCATGATAATCAATGAAGAGGGGTATTGATCCATCATTATTCATGATAAAGAGGATTGGTGCACACCATAGTGTAGGAGTCGGATGTATATAACACGTTTCCAAATTCCCAAATAACTACTTCTTCAGTTCTTCCAACTCAATGGTGGCTATTCTATAATTGGTCTTTGATATAGGGAGAGTTCCTTGTATAAGTTCAATTGAGATCCCAACATCCCAATCATGATTAATACTATAAAACTATTCAGTGAACAAAGAGATATAATACCTCACAATGGTCATTTTCTTGAGAATGACCCTCTATGTTTTCTCAATCATTTGAGTGAGATGTGATTTCTCCAAAGTCAATAATATCATTAATTGACATAACGATTATGATGTAGATTCATCATCTTCTTTAAACCTGTATAGAAGTTCGGGATGCTTCATATTGTGATGAGTGATTTCCCTTTATCAAAAATTGTTGAAAGATTTGATTAATTATAGAAAATCCATTCCCAATATATCATCATACTCTTATAAAGTAAGTATGAATAGAATTTATGGGTGGTTCTATCCGAAAAAAATTAACTAGGGAGGAGTTATAAGATTTGGATACAATAATTTCCCCATGTTCTATTCTCATAGATACCTCAACCACCATATTTTGAGGTGGTGTTTGAATTTTTCTTGAAAACATTCAACATATGAAAAAATCCATAGAACTAGAAAAAATAGTATGTCATCTATTACTGAATGAATAATCATATTACCTTCCACCACATCATTATCTAAATCCACCTCAATAGTAGTGATAGAATATTCCCTTCCATTCTTCCTTGTAGTTTGTTGTCGATTACCTCTAAGACCCCTTTGCTCAGGGAAATGGTTCTCCTGATTCCCATTTTCCTTGTGTTGAAACAATGAACAATAGGTTGAGTTTTGATTTGAATCACCCCTGATTCGTCCACATTAGTGGGATTATTCACATCCCTTTAGCAGTTTTTTCTACTTCCATATTCTTCCACTTTTGAATCATTTATTGGTTCCCTTTAGATACTACACAGGATGCTCCATCTCACAATTTTGAAGTTTGAGATATTGGTAATTTATTACATCATGGGATTCATCTATTGATGGAATAATATTAATCTCAATTTACACTTTTTTTCTATAGGCCCATAAGACAATTGAGAGTCTCCAATCTCTATTTCAATCTTAATGGAAGAACAATGAATATCTATATCACTATCAAAGTCTCAAATATCTAACAGTTTTAATAGACTCATAATTAGTCATGTAATTAGTGATCGACCTTGCATTATATGTTTATGAAAAATCAAGGGGCATATTTTTTAATCCATGGGATTTTTCATTGTACACACGGATAGAATCATCTTTCTTTTTCTTCAATCTGAGGAACTCTATTTCAATCATGTGATGGAAGGATTGGGTAAAATATTTATTGAAAAATATTTTCATGAATTCCTCATAATCCATGGAATTAAATTCTTATTTGGACTTAGTTTTCCTAATGAGTTTCCACCACTGATCATCTTCCCCATAAAATAAATAGGCTACCAACAAAAATTTCTATTCTTCTAAGCATTGGATAATAGATAATATCTTCTTGATGTAGTTAATCCATTTTTCCATTAGGAGGGGATTAAAAGATCCAAAAAAACTTGGGAGAAATTTTTTACGTGAAGGATTCGATGAAAACTTTCTATTTCATAAGATAAGGATATATTTACACACAATTCATGTTATAATTCATAACATGATCCATTTTAGAAATTACTTTTATTATGTTTTAAGGACCCATTCCTATAATATTTTCATTATCTTTTGTGAAATGATCACATTGCCTATCACATTGATCGATGGATCATGTTCTTCTATTTCATGCCATTAACTAATATATGAATGTATAATTTGGGGGATTGAATACTTATCTAATAAGCATATAAAAAAACATTAAATAAATAAGGGTAAACATGAAAATTAAAAGTATATCCTCGCATGAGATACCCTAGGATTTAATCTGGATTATCCATGGTGATATAATTATTCCTAATATTCTTACTAGATATCTGTTGTCCTAATATACTAAAATAACTAGTTAATTCTCTTATACCAACTATAACAACCCCTAAAATTTACACATATTATTACATGATTTTAATCACAATTCACTTTCAAATAAAAATAATGGTTTATAATTTCTAGTGTATTTAGAAGATTTCATGCATCATTAGAAATCATGAAACCAAAATCAAAACATATTTTATTTCATATTAATAATTAGATCCTAACATCCTTAGATCCCCTACATCTGCATAGGGTTACCTGAGGATTAAGTGAACAATTTTATGATATAAAAATAATATTAGAAGAATAAATATAAGAAAAAATAAGGGCACAAGGGTTAAAAGGATAAAAATGGTGACATAAAAAGGCATGGATCAAGAATAAGCCAATAAAATAATACCATATAGGATATGGGATAATGTAATAATAGGATCATAGGATTATGGAAGTAACATAAAAAATTTCATAAGAATGATTTCAGTCTCATTAAACATGGTGGGTCATGATTCAAGGCTTTCCACCAAGACTATTGTACATAAAACACAAGTCAAGTCTAACTGTGAAGACCGTTGCACATGACATCTTATGAGACTAAAAAATACCCAATGATTTGGAGTACTTTCTGGGAACACCCATCATGAGATTATCATGAATATGTGTTCCAAATAAATAATCATTTATATGAAAATAAATATAAACATAAGGGATACTAATGGAATGAATTTGGTATCATAATCTTGTCAAATGGCATATCAAAAGTGAATATCATAATGGTGTCGATGGAATAATGGATTTATAAAATAAATTAACATTAATAAGGTAAGTTAGGAATATATCATGATAATTCAGGTGAAACATAAATGAAAATATGAAAATTTAGTTTTTATTAAAGTTTAAAAATAAAACATATTTTTTTGTTTAATGAAAATATTTACGATTCTTTAAAATAGAAAAAAAATAATTTATTGTACAAACCATGAAATGAAAAAAGATATATTTTTATTGATAAATGATTGATTTTATAAAATTAATGATGGAATAAAACAGATTATTGATGGTACTTGTAAATTGGTGAGAAATTGGGAAGTTCCCTGTATTTAGGTTTTCTTATATGGAATAGTTTAGAAGGGAATCTTTTTAAAACAGATATTTCAAAATCAAGGAAGGATGAATAGATATAGATCCATGTTTTTGAAGAATAAAAACATTATTTAGAATATGTACATATATATATATAAGAATTACATTGGGGTAAATAGAGAGAATGAAAAACTTGAAGGAAAATGGAGGTTCAGAATGAATCTCAACCCTTATGTCAAAAAGAGTTCCAAACATCAACTTAATGTTCTAGATAATAAAATTAAATCCAATAATTAATTAATTATGAACCATTTTAGACATGTATATTATTTATTATAATTTTATTTAGAACATTTATTTCCTTTTTTAGGTGTTACAAGATGAAATTTCATCGTTCGGGAGTTTTCATTTCCTTAGTTTTCATGATCAGTTCATTTTTATACAGGTAAGAAAGATCAAGGAGAATATGAATATTTATACCGAATTAAAATTATATGTAATTCATAAAATTTTTAAAGAAAAAATGGTTATATAAATGATTTTTTATTGTTGGGTGAGGATAAATAATTAGAGAAAACATAAATGATAATTGTTTAGTTTAATTTGGCGGTTTCTCGATCCACACGAACATGTTTTGTTCTAATATTTAATATTATAAATAAATATGGGTTTTAGAACATTAAAAATATTATAATAAATTTATTATAATATTTTTTAACATATAAATGGTTTTATGACTGTCCTAGAAAGCGGTGATGTAAATTGAAAACTTGACGCCCTTGAATGTGATAAATTAACACGTCACGAATGATGTTTTCATTTTTTGAAAAAACGAGGAGGAGAAATAAATTATGGTGGATTAATTCATTAACTATATAAAATTACTGTATATGTGAGATAATATAGTTACCATGCCACATGGATATGGGGATGTGAGGATAGAATAAGAAAAGAAGTTAAGTCAATATGAAATTAAATGAAAAGGGGAAGAGGTTTTTACCTCTCGAATTATTCTCCTTGAGAACCTCCTTAAGGCACATGATTTTGGTTTTTTATTGAGACCATAGGCTTCTAGACATAGGGGAGAGACTTATAAAGTATATTTGGTATAAATTCGACAATTATAAATGCATAATAGTTTTGTAGATAATTTTTTGTGAGGGGTGGAAATTATACTGGAGGGGAGAGGTTTTTTTGATTAATTAAATCATTATATAAATTTTTGGATCCATAGTAGAAATAAAGATGATTCCATGAATAAATATATTAAAGGGGGAATATATTTCATTATAATGGTTCTTACATCATATATATCTCATGGAATAATGTTTTTATCTTATAATGTGTATAGAGAAAAAATAAACAGATTTTACTATTCACCATAAAATCAACTATTTTAGAATGCATAACAACACATCGACTATCATCATGAAATAAAGAAGCTATTTTTTCATATGAATTATCAATGAAATGGGGGACCACTTCTATGTATTTTAGGGAGAATGTTGGTAACCCAGTTAGTGCCTCTGGCAGTGGTGGGTATGGCACTTAATAGGATGAAATCTTAATTAGAAAGACAAAGATGAATCATAGTGAGGGTTTCACCACTTCTCCCTCAAAGAGGGGACCATATAAGGATTATTCCAATATTCTGAGGAACATGTCTACCAAATCATATTCAATGGTTCTAAGGAAGGCATATGCTTATATCCTAAAAATATTTTATCGGGATAAGTCTCAATCTGAGTGAAAGATAGGCGGTGACTCTAATTATGAAAATGCTTTGTCTTACAATGATATCTAGGCCATCTATTGGTGGGTGTGAGAAATTTTTCTTTTTTGACCTTGTCTTACACTTTTTTTAACGTTTTCATTCTTAAAAATAAATGGGCAGAAGCTTTGCTTCTCACTAGACTTGTTTGGTAACTATTTTAGAAAACCCAAATAATTCACCATAATCATTTTTCAGATAGTAGAATTAAAAATGAACTCCATTTTATGAAATTAATTTTCTAAATTTGAGAAATTTAATTTTTAATTAAAATCATAATTTATTATAAATATATATATTTTTAAATTATAAATGATTTTATAACTCATTGAAAAATTAATTAATGTCTTATATAATATTTATATAATAAAAATAATACAAAATATTAATATCTGAATACATGTTGTGAAAATAAATTTTATTTTAAATCATAATATTAATTATAAACTGGTAATGAAATATTTATAACTTACAAAAATACCAAGACATAATATATCATTTTCAAAACATGTATTTTTAATTCCACGGTATATGTATATATGGATTTTAATTAAAAAATACACAAATTTTATTTTTTAGTTTCATTTAGGAGGTTAATATTCTATTGTACCGATTACTATTCTTAAGGGTCATATTACAATTCTAGAAGTGAAGTTAAAATTCCATTAGTTTATTTTTCCTTAATTAATAGAAATTCCCCTTATTTCATTCATTATTCATTTAATTTTTTTACTGTGTTCTCTAAGTGATTTTATGTGATATATACAATATTACAGACCTATAATAAGGTAAAATTCATTTTTAATTTTTTTAGTTAAATAAAAATTCACTCAAAACTTTAAACTAATTGACCCTACCATGGTGCCTATTCTAAATCATTAGGTAGTGAATTAAACAAGAATGATGACTCAAACAATCCCAATAATCCTGTGGTGTACCAAGTCTTGTCACTAGGTGTGTTTTAAGAATACTATACTCACAACATGAACCTCAAGATCTAAAATTTCTAGGTTTTATTTATCGGGACATTACTAAATAACAAGACAAAAAATGGAAAACCTTGCTGTAAAAAATCTTTTTATGCACCAGTATGACCTTTCATCCAACCTAGCACCCAAATCGACCTATGGTATGTCCCAAAAGTCTCTCTGGATCCCCACATGCTAGAATATCGTGCATGGGCATTGAAGAGTCCCTTTGGAAGCAGTTCAAAAAAAATTATTTATAAAAAAATCCATATAATGTAACACAAAACATAAACATACTCATAATAAAAAAACACATGTATATAAACATCACAAAAAACTAAAAAACATGCAATACAATAGATGTGATTTTAAGATAGATATGTATACATCGTAGGAAAAACATTTAAAGCAATAAAAAACACTATAAAATAACAAAAAATGGAAAGGGGACTGAAATAACCCCTTCCTCCTCATTACATGAGATTTATACACCACCACGACGCTATCGTGATATTTCACTAAAAGAAATAGCTAGTAAGAATATCTACTAACATAAAAAAAGACAATTCCATTACCTAAATAATATTGAACATAGTCTACACTAACCCATCAAGTATGTGTAGGGTGTGATCTCACATTCCCTGTAGGAACCGGCTATGCGTTCCATGAATATTGGTATTAAGATACAAACCTCTATTTTCCAAAAAAATAAAATAGTTCAATTTTATAATAGTAAATGGTTGATTTTTAAAAAATGATTCAAATTTAAAAAAATTATAAAAATGCTAAAAAACTATAAATAGAAAAATGCATAACATAAGAAATCTATGAATTACCTCTATAGATATTTTATTGTGGTAATAAGAATACTATATCTTGATGATCAAACATAAAACCATCTTATACAAAAAGAGTTGGGGAATATTCTTAAAATTTTCAACATTATTAACTACATCATGATGTTTATTAAGTGTTTTACCATGGTCTTGATGTAGATACCATGGTTGTGGCCCTTTTAGTTTTCCTAACTACGAGTCCCAACCCACCCACCTTGTTAACCAAGGTTCCCATGTTCCTAGTTCCATTAAAAAACCAAATTCCCATTTCAACATAATCATTTCACCACAGGTAGAGAATAAAATTCAAAACACTTCAAGGGGATAACCCATTAAAAAATTTTCCACACACTAATACATTAGTCATCACCATTTACAGTCAAAAACACTTTTAAAATCACCCATTTTCACAAGAATCATAGATTATAAAAAATTTATAAAAAAGGGAAGAACATTGAAATCATAAAATAATAACAAAAAATAGAACCACCTACCTTTTCTATTTTTCATCCCAATAAATCTATTTCAATCTATATGAAAAAGAGAGAGGTGATTTTATAAAAGGTGAAAACACCCCAAAAATCACGATCCATACCAAAAAATTCAGATTGAACCCATATTTATGTCACCACAAACATTGTTGAAGTGAAAAACCAAGAAATAATTGATATGAATCCAAGAATAGGGAATATGAGACATTTACATGAAGAAATCATGAATATCCAAGCTTTAATCACCTATGTATTTGAGCCAATGAGGACTGAGTAAGTGGAAGATTCACACCTAGGGTTATATGAAATGAATGGGAAAATGTGTGGTGGAAGAGGGATAACACAATGGTAGGGAAAAGGTGGAATTTCATAATATTCAAAACCTGGGTTGGTCAGACATTTTTCTAAATCATTCACCAACCTTGTAAGTGATTCTATCCAAAAAAATTAGGCCATTTATTTAATTTATCAAATTTTACATATAATTGTTTTTGAATTGTATGGAATTATTTTGAGACATGACACTTTGATGACACATGATTCCAATGCTCGATGATCCTAGAATGGAAATTTGAATTTATTTATGTTCATTTAAGTAAATGTGAATGTGTGTTTTTATATCTTTTTAAATGGTGCTCGGATCGAAAATCTAAGGGCACCGTTGAACTACGAATACAGGGATTCTCCTAGAAAGGACCTAACTTCCATAGTCATGGTTCAGACTGAAATATAAATTTTGGAACTTTTCAGAAAAAATAAAATATCATAATATATATATATTTTTTCAAACTGTTGGGTGAGTGGATGGCAGAATTGTGGTGCAATGACCAGGTGCATTAATGGAATCTCCATAACAGCAACAAAATTTGTAGAATAACGGTTCATTAAATGGAGTGTAACAAATGAGTTGTTTCATAAATGAAATAGCATAACGACGCGATGACACAACATAATAGAAACACTATGATGTGTTTTCTTTTTAACAGGTTAATGCATTTGATAAATGAGAATTATACTATGGAAATTATCTAGAAAAAATACACTAAGAAATCTCCTTAATTATGAACATTTAATGTCAGTGAACTTTTAATATCATCGGTGAAGAATGGGACCCATGAGCGATGAATGCCGATAGATTCGATTAGAACCAAAATTATAGTGGATGTAATGCTCCAGTGGAGAACATAAATCGATGTAGGGGGTTTATTTATTTTAGGTTCATCCATATTTATCATTCTAAAATTACGTATACAGGTTAACCCAAAAATAGTTTGACCTATGGATCATTCTTCAACTTAAGACGGTGACTTTTTCTCAAGGGATGTTTTTATGGGGATTTAATTGTTATGTTTGATAAAACATCATCCTCGAACCTCCCCATGTTCTGAAATTATAATGCAGGGGCCGAGGTCCGACACAAAAAAATCCCCATGCCCCTCTACTTTGGCATTCATTATGTTCGAGTTTTTGAAATGCCAGAAAAGCAGATTCGTGGCCTTCGTAGGGAAGGAGAAACACTACAGAGTCCAGAGGTGCAGACAACACGAAGAAAGGGCCACTGATGCAGACCCTCCGATGACTGCCATCAGTTAACGTCTGCGGCGACTGCGGGTGGGTTTTTGCGCACCACGGTGGTGCACCGGTGTAGGCAACTACAACATTCTCAGGATGTAGCGAAGTGGGAGGAGTTGTCGGCTGGGCTGGCGGATGGTAGAAGGATGTGACCCCTCAGCCATGTCGGTGGAGAGGTATGCATTCATGGGCTACAGTTCTCATCGAATGCAGTCCCCTGACCGTGTGCGGAATGTCGACAACATGGTGGCGCCCCAGATGCATTGTACGCCTGGACTGGAGGAGGTGACCCTGCGATGACCCATGGGGAAAGAGGTGGATGTGACCACATGCCACATCTAGGCCATACATGGCCCACCATAAGCATTTCAGACAGGGGTTGAGCAGCCCCAATGTGTCAGAACCGTGAACAGTGATCCAACCCCTCCAGTTGCGGGCTAGGCCAGATAAGAATGGGTCGCTGGGTGACACGATGGGTTGGACCCCCAACCAAACCAGGATGGGTCCAGTGATTCCCAGTGGGTCTGGACCACAGGCCAGTCCTGACTTGGTGGGTTTGGTAAGTTGAACTAAATAGGGGAATGTGGGGCCCACGAGACTGGTTAGTCATGTCAGTCCGACCGGGTCGGACTAGGCCCTGATGAAATATTCCCCTGTGTATTAAAACACAAATAACATAAAAATAGTGAGAATGAATGACGATCCATTTGTGGAACTGGAACCATCACGATGATGTGAATCTTTTGGAATACTCTAAGGAATATTTCATGGATGTTGAATTACAATGAATGACTTGCGGAGCAGTTTCTCATGTATTCATGTGCACTATATGAAAAAACCCTACGGTTTTCTGAGACATGAGGACAACTGAAAAGAGACACATTGTGGATCAGTGGTGATGGCCTAGTGGGAAGATGATTTGTGTGACCTAGCAGGGCCACAAGGGGGGGACTAGATCTGTGTGACATGGTAGACCCATGATACTTGATGGGAGGAGTGCCTCAATATGGACAAGGTGGGATGGGGCTCTGTGTGACCTGACATGACCATGGGGGGATCAACTCTGTGTGACCCCGTATACCCATAGTACTAAATATTGATGAGTACCATAACAGTCCAAGGTTAGTGGGAAGTAGTTCTATGTGACCTGGCAGACCAACTGTACTCATTGAGGAGGTGTTCTCCAATAGCCCATGGTGTTTGATGATACAACTAATTGTCTTACTTTACATCTCTAGATTATACACGGTGTGAGATTTCTTACATTTTTATCATGCTATGCATTTTTCTTCATGGATTTGTTAGTGGTCATTCTTTGTTGGTTTCAGGGTCACTACTGAGTACTCTGTTACTCACCCCTGCATAGGCTTCACCCACACATGTAGTGTCCGGTGAAGACAACCACTTCCTTGATGGAGGACTTGGTGGATAAGGACATGGTGGTGTCCAGTGAGAGAAGGCAGGTAGTGTAGCACCCCACTCTTCCGCGGTACGTTTCCCATTGAACATTGCAATAGCTTCAATTTTATTCAACTTGGAGATTCTAACACACCACGACCAATCAAAATAGCCGTTATGAATAGTAATACCCAATTCATGAAATTTTATAAATTTTATCTTTCAAAATGGAATTCATTTTTGGATTCGGAATATCGAAATTAGCTTAGAGTGACTTTTTTGAATTATTCTGAAATCTTTTAATTTTTGATGAATAGTGCAAAAACACTACGTTATTTGTTAAAACCAACTTTTTATTTAAATAATTATTTAATTATTTAATTTATTTTATGTCAAAATGGATAAATAATACGTATATATGTTCAATGTAAATCATTGGAGTCATTTTATAATTAGTTTAGATATATAAAATTCTATCGAACTATTTACCGTCTTTTACCCACCTCATATGAGACTTTGTAAATTTCTATAAAACATAATTTTACCACTTATGTGAGTTGAATTTCAAAAATCCGAGAGACTAGGTTAATATCATTAAGTAAAATTTGGTTCAAAAAGATAAAAATATTTATTAGTGAATAGTAACTCTTTTACTTTTATTTACCACAGTTAAATGTAAATAGAGTAATTAAGGGTAAAAATGATATCATAATTAACCTAAAACATGCCCTAAATCTATAGAATAAATTTAATTTGACCAAAAACAAACATAGGAATAATGTTTTATCCTTTAGGTCCATTTGTGTTAGATTAGAACATTTATTATTATTTTATTTAAAGAAGAGTTACAAGAGTTAAATTCAATGTTTAATAACTAAACGATTTTAATATTGGGATATACATAATATAAATTCTACCATAATTATTCATTGGAAATATAAAAAGATTTATTACATAATGGTGTTTTATTTATTATTTTTATAACTAAAATAATTAATTTTATTTATGACACAATGATGATGTAATAATTTCCTAATTAATGAATGATTAAAATAATTGATATTATAAATATCTAAATAAACCTAAATTGAGACTTTTAATGGATTCCACTACTTTTATAGGTTAATATAACATGTTATGGTTTATTAAATTAATTCTTTTAGATATAAAAATTATGTTATGAATTTAACAAAAACAAAATAGCAAATAGTGTCAAAATAGAATTAAAAGTGTTTTTAAAACAAATATTTTATTATTAATTGGTATTCTATTCATGAAAATATAATGATCAGAAAAATGGCTTAAATAATATTATATATTTCATTAATGAACCAATTTAGTTTTTCTTAGATGTATATAGTATATTTATTACCAATATAATATAAAAATACAAAGAGACATGGTAAATTTCAAACTATTTAACTAAGAGTTAAATCTAAAGGATAAGGTTAATATGATGACATAAAGAAGTCTAAGACCTATTGGATGAGATTTTTTCGACCCATTAAAACCTTAGAATTTAAATAATTCATTTTTTATCCATTTTAAATAAAAAATGATTTTATTATAAAATAATATTTCAAGCTTTTCCTAAAGTGACCCTCACCTCTCTTATAAAAGGGCACCTCCCCTTCTCTCAAATTAACACCTTCATAGAAATTTGGCTTAGCCAACCCCTACCCAAATTTCCTCTAAACTATCATCCCTTATCCTAAAGGCCTTCCTTTAGTAAGAAAACCATCCTAAGGATCCCTTTTGATCAAATCAAAAGGAAGAACCCGAAGAAGAGGTAAATTTTTCATTACCTCTTTCATGTTTGTTTCTTCTTCCACTTCCTCTTTCAATTTTGTTTCCATTATAAAATAATGACTTTAGTATATTTTATATACTATTATGTTATTATAAATATTGTACAACCATATTCATTATTCTATCAATCCTATAAATGACAAAGTCACCATACGTGCTTACATACGGATTACCATCCCAAGGTCATGGTGTAGTTTATTATTCAAACACTTCATCATTTGGATGGGTGTAATAATGAGTATAAATTTTGTAAATAATAAATATAACATGATAATAATTCTTTTTATATGATATACCATCCAATTATACATGATTTTAATATCAAAATAATGATATTGTTGATCGTGCTTACGTCCGGATTACCATCTCCATGAACGTGATGAGATTAATTCCCCACAGTAATCATTCTAGAATAATGTTCATTTTATGTTTAAAAATATTTTTTATGAACATAATATCATTCTGTATATTAATCAAATACATCCTATCCATAAAAAAAGGCTTATGTAACCAATCATATAATGGAAAACAAATCAGTTAACAACTGAAATGATGATACTACTAAAATATCATTAACAAAGCAATATAATAAGATCATATATGATATCATATTAATGTATATGGTTCTTGTATAATTTAATAACAATTATTTCATCATTATATTGAAGTTTAACCTACCCTCAACCAATTAAAATTACAAGGTAAGGGTTAATTTAAAAATCTCTTTATTATCCGAGGTTATTTTTACGTAAGTATCTAATGAGACCTCTTTATCATCCACATCCATGTTTCATAAAAATATATTCCAATTTTTTTATATTTACAAGACTATGGGTTAAATTCAATTAAACCCTTATATGACTTTTTAAAAAATGGTTTGAAAGGAATCATTCCATCGTTTTCCAAACAAGGTACCTTATGACCTTTTCAATAAAATTAAGATAAGAATGTTATTTTAACATATACGGCGAGTGTGGCTATTTTCCACTATTATAACATTGTCGAAGCTTCCCATACCTGCTTATAAGAATTTTTAAAAAATAAATGTTTTATTTTATAATTATATGACATTTTAATGATTTCAAAATATAAAGATATATTTCTCTAAAAAAATGTATTGAATTTATATATGTCAACATCCTTGGATAGATTTTAAGCTTATTTGAAGTTGATTTATTATGATACAAATCATCTATATTGTGTTAATGTTTTTGTGATACATTTGACTATGGATGTGTTATTTTTATACCATTAATGGTTTATGTATAACGTATTTACATTTCGTATGTTAGTTTTAATACGAATTTTTATGTTATGTTTAAAACTTTTAATATGAGGAATTAATTGGACTTAGTAAGTGATATGTGGAGTCCTCTATAGCTCCTCGATGCATTGATAGGTCTCATGAGACAAACTAGTGTCTTGGAATAGGGCCTTGACAAGATCTTATTTGTAGTCTTGGTACAAGGCCTTGACTATGTGGTTATGAAGTTTGTCGTTATGCATTCCATAATTATTAATGTTGCTGTTGATATAGCATGAGATTATTCAACTAGTAGAATATCCATGTGAATATGTAAATGGGATTATTTGATTTTATCATTGCCATATTATGCTAATGTTTAAGTTTAAAAGGATTTTGTTTTAGTCTTACATTTCCTTAAATGTTTATGCTTATTTATGAACTTTTCTGCTATATTGTTATCCTTACCCAGAATCTGAGCTCACCATTTTCTGTGTTTTATTTTTCACAAGATATGAAGAAGTATATTATGACTAAACTACAGGGATAGTATAAGGGATATGATTGTAGAATATGGAGACTATGTTGTCTTATTTTTCATTTTATAATGTAATGTAAATCTTATGATTGTATCAAGTATTTCCAAGGAAACTAAACTAATCCGTCTTTTGAGAATTCATATTTTGTGATCATGCCAGTGTTATGTAATAATGCACCGAATCTGGGAAACTAGGGTGAGGGAGTTATAGTTGGTATCATAGAGATATTTGAACAATAATTGGAAGCTATATTTAGAAAAACTCTGATTAGATAACATTACCCTAAGATAGACTTTGAGGATTAGTATAGAAGAATTTCCTAGAATTTTGGAACTATATAGATTTTATGAATTTTCTAAGCAATACATCCCTGTCTGGATACGAGTAGGTAGAGGAGGATATGGCACAGATGTACCGAGCAGTAAAACCCGAAAATACTTCTTTGAGCTAAACTCGATTGGGAACTAGTGCATGAAAACAGGTCTTACTTCACTCATGGTTACGACACTCCTGAGGGATATGCTTAGGATAATTCTCATCATCTTTACAATACATTATGAAGGGTTTATGAGTATATACTTAATGAAAATAGTTTTATGATTATGTATTTTATCTATAAACAGTTCATTTTATGTTACATTTTTACAAGTTTGTATTTTTGTATTGCGATTTATTAACTAATCTAGTGTATACTATTGTTTAGAAATGGAACCTAGTAGAAGGAATGTAAATAGTATCAATGCACTTAATCCATGTAGGGATTACCCTTATACTCCAGATAATTATAGTGGAGTTTGTGAAGCAACTGGTGCTGATCATCTTATCACCATACTAGGACAACTCACTCATGTTATGAATAATAACCTTACCCGCATGGAGAACCCTAATCCACAACGCAGAGGATCAATGTTAGACCGCTTCATGAGGAAACAACCACCAAAATTAAATGGGATTACAAATCCATTAGTATCTGAGAAATGGATAAATTATTTATAGAAAATATTTCAGGATTTGGGGTGTAGCGAAAGTGAAAAAGTGTTAATGACAGTTTATCGCCTCATGGGAGATGCAGATCAATTGTGGTCATTGATTCAAAATACCAAATAAGATGATGAAGTATCAAATATATAATGGAGGGAGTTTAATGAGATTTTCGTTGAAAAATACTTTCCTCGTGACCATCGAGCAGATATGGAAATCCATTTTCTGAGTCTAAGGAAAAAAAAGATGAGAATGTTGCAAAATATGAGGCTAACTTTACAAGTTTATCAAGGCATGATGTAGATTATATACGTAACCCAAGAAGTAAGATTGATCATTTATTTTATTGTTTAAAACCATTTCTCCATCGAGCAATAGTCTCAAAATGCTTCTCGTAATACAAATATACTGTCTCATGTACTTTCATGACATGAAATGAATTCTCTAAGTCTTATGACTTTATAGAATAGCAATAGAAGAATAGATCTGCTGATAATCCTGGAAATAGAAATATGTTAAATAGGGGAAATGTTGAATATCCATCATGTGGTAAATGTGGGAAGAAACACCACGGTACTTGCCTGAAGGGAATGTGATTCTGTTACAAGTGTGGTGAAAAAGTCCACCAAGCTCGTGATTGCAAGGGGAAGAAAGAGGTTGTTGAATGCTACAATTATTGAGAAAAGGGGAATTATGAAAATGAATGTCCTAAGAGCCATGGGAACTTACCTCATAAAAGGAAAAGGGAGCAAGGACAAGATTATGCGATCACTACTACTAAGGTTGAAGCTCCGAAAGATGTGGTGTCAAGTAATTTAATGGTTTCCCAAAGTTTAGCCAATTCTTTATTTGATTATAGATCATCGCATTATTTCAAATCTTACGAGTTTTCTAGGAAGATTATATGTTTTCTATTTTACATAACATGGGAGTTGTCAGTAAAAACACCTAAGGGAAGTGTCATCGCAACAAATTTTGTGAATCAGTTCCCATTAGGTCATATAAATATTCTTTGTCTGCTGATCTCATCGTTATACCGATGATTGAATTTGATATAATCCTTGTTATGGGTTGGCTTTCAGACCATGATGTGAAAATTAATTTTAAGAAGAAGTATGTTATAATTTTCGATGATGATAAGGAGTTCCTTATGTTTAGAGCCGAAACATCACCACCTAATTCTTATCTATATCCACCCACAGCAGCTCAACTAAATTTAATTATTAGGGAGGATGAGAATGAAATAATTATGGGAGATGAAAAGAATATTCGAATAGAGGACATACCTATGGTGCAAGTATATGTTGATGTGTTTCCAGAGGATTTACCTATACATCCTCCAGAATGAGAAATTTGGTTTTCCATTGATTTAATTTCTGGTTCAATCCCCATATCGAAGACTCAATATAGAATGACCACTATAGAATTAGTGGAACGAAAGAAAAAACTAGAGTAATTGAGTAATAAGGGATTTATTGGCCATAGTGTTTCTCCATGCGGAGCCCCTGTCCTTTTTGTTAAGAAGATAGATAGATTTATCCGGTTTTACATTGACTACTGGGAGATCGATGCTATAACAATAAATAACAAGTATCCCCTACCTCGCATCGATGATTTATTTGACCAAATTCATGGAGCTCAATATTTTTCAATGATTGACCTTCAATATGGATATCATGAGTTGTGTGTGAAGAAGGAAGACATTCCGAAAACAGAATTTCAAACCAGGTATGAGCATTATGAATTTACAGTAATGCCTTTTCGACTGACTAATGCACCCTCTATTTTCATGGATCTAATGAAAAGAGTTTTCAAGGAATATCTTGATGAATTTGTAGTGGTATATTTTGAGGATATCCTACTATACTCCAAAATCTATGAAGATCATGAAAATCACATGTGCACCATTCTGAAACCCCGCTGCAGAAAAGAATTATACAGGAAGTTTAGAAAGTATGAATTCTGGCATCAAGGGATTTATTTTCTTGGATATATTTTCTCAAAGGATGGAATATATTTTGATCCTTTAAAGACCAAGGAAATACAAAAATGTCCAACACAAAATAATATAACCAGGGTACACATTTTTATTGGTTTAGCTTGTTATTATTGGCATTTTTTCCAGAATATTTCTCTATTGGCTAACCCATTAACCAATCTCACATGTAAAGGGGTTAAATTTGTTTAGAAAAAAGAGTATGAAGAATTTTTGGAATAAATGAATAGAATATTAGTCAATTATTCTATCTTGACTCTACCATAAGGGAATGATGGGTTTGTTATTTTTAGTGATGCTTCAATGAAAGGACTTCATTGTGTCCTTATGTAGAATGATATAGTTATTGCTTATGCCTCAAGAAAACTAAATATTCATGAGAAAAACTATACCACTAACGATATTGAGTTAGCAGCTGTAATCATTGCTCTGAAAATATGGAGAAACTATCTCTATGGTGAAAATTTTGAGATTTATACTGATCATCAAAGTTTGAATTATATTTTCTCACAAAATAAACTCAACATGAGGGAAATTCGATGGCTTGAACTATACAAAGATTGTGATTTCACAGTACACTACCACTCGAGGAAGGTAAATATGGTGGCATAGGCTCTATGCAGAAATGATCATGGAGTTATAAACAAGATGAGAGTTTAAAGGTATCCTATTTTCATGGATCTAGTGAAAATGGATATGGGAATAATAATGGAAGGTAAAACATCAATAATTTTTCAAATGGTTACCAAACCATATTTATTAGAAAGGATAAAAAGTTCTTAGGCTTATGTTTAGGAGTTTCAAAAGAAGATTAATGCCACGAAAGAAGGGAGATTGAGTGACTTCATATTTAAAGATGGAATTTAGAAATTTGGGAAGAGACTTTGAGTTATAATATACCTAATATAAAAAGGGAATTATTAGATGATACTCATAGCTCTAATTTCTCTATAAACCATGATAACACTAAGATTTATAGAGATTTAAATGAAAATATTTAGTGAGACAACATTATGAGGGAGGTTTTTATTTTTGTGTAAAGATATATGGTTCGTCAACAAGTGACTTCTAGAAGGAAACAACCTAGAGGAATCATGCAACATCTTCATATACCAGAGTGGAAATGGGATAATATTATGATGGACTTTTTCATGGGGGTACCAATAAATTCTAGTAGGAATGATGCAATATGGGTCATTATTGACCATCTTGCCAAGTCAGCACATTTTCTTTATATAAGAGAAGAATTTCCACTTGAAAGTCTACAAAGACTACATATTAATGAAGTTTTAAGACTTCATAGAGTACCCTTATTGATTGTTTCTTATTGTGATCCACATTTACATAATGATTCTAGAAAATTCTTCAGAAATCCCTGGGTACTGACCTTCGTTTGAGCACTGCCTACAGCCCTCAAACTGATGGAAAATTAGAAAGGACTATTCAAACCATAGAAGACATGTTGAGATCTTGATCACTTGACTTTAAAGGAATGTGTGATCAATATATATCTCGGGTTGAATTTTATTATAACAATAGCTTCCATTCAAGTATTCAGATGGCACCATATGAAGCATTATATGGATAGAGATGTCGCACACCAACTTGTTGGGATGATGTTGGTGAATGAAAACTCGTAGACACTGAAATTGATTTTGAATCAATAGAAAATATGAAGGTTATCTAAACCCACATCAATGTATACCAAAGTAGGTAAAAGATCTATTCCCATAACCAAAGGAATGATTTGGAATTTGAAATGAGAGACCATGTCTTCTTGAAGGTATCTCCATGGAAGGGTGTTATACATTTTGGTATTAAGGGTAAATTGAGTTCCAGGTACATCGGACCTTTCGAAATTATATAATAGATTGGAGTTGTAGATTATCATTTGGAAATGCATCCAAGTCTCTCCAAAGTTCATGATGTGTTCCACATATCACTGTTGAGAAAATAAATGCCTGACCAAACGCATGTACTCACCTATGAGGAAATTGATCTGGAACCTGATTTGTATTATTGTGATGATCCTATCAAAATTATTGATACAAGAGAAAAAGTGTTGAGAAACTGGACGCCTCGTCTGGTAAAATTTCATTAGAGAAACCACAAGATGGAAGAGGCAACATGGGAACCAGAGTAACATATAATGAAGAACCACCTGAATCTTTTTGTGTGGTAGTATTATAGAAATTTCTAGGATGAAATTATTTTATTGAGGAATGAATGTAACACCTCAAGCTTCCACAATACATTTCCCTTTGAATAACGTAATAGATTGCATTGTACGCAACTTCAAGATTCTAACACACCACGACCAATCAAACAAGCCATTATGAATTATAATACCCACTTTTTGAAATTTTATATATTTTATCGTTCAAAATGGACTTCATTTTTGGATTAAGAATATCAAAATTAGCTTAGGGTGAATTTTTGGTATTTTTCTGAATACATTCAATTTTTGATGAATAGTGAAAAACATTACATTATTGGTTAAAACCGACTTTTTATTTAAATAATTAGTTATTTTATTTTAATTTATTTTAGATCAAAATAGATACGTAATAAATATATATGTTCAATGTAAATCATTGGAGTCATTTTATAAAATTTAGATATATATAATTTTATCGAACTATTTATAGTCTTTTATCCACCTAATAAGGGTATTTGCAAATTTGTGTAAAACATAATTGTACCACTTCTATGAGTTTAATTTCAAAAATACGATAGAAAAATTTAATATTAGTAAGTAAATCATGGTTCAATAAGATGAAAATAATTTTTGGGTGAATAATAATTTTTTTAGTTTTATTTACCACGGTTAAAAGTTAATAGGGTAATTAAGGGTAAAAATGATATTATAATTAACCTAAAACATGTCCAAATTCTATTTGATAAGTGTAATTCGACCAAAAAGAACCTTATTAATAAAATATGACCCCTTAGGTCCACTTGAATTATATTAGGAAATTTATTATTATTTTATTTAAAGATGTGTAAAAAGAGTTAAATTCAATGTTTAATATGTAAATCTTTTTTAATATAGGGTTTTACATAATATAAATTCTGATATAAATATTAATTAGAAATATAAAAATATTTCATACATAATGGTACTTTATTTATATTTTTTAAACATTAAATAATTAAATTTATTTATGATAGAATGATGGATGAATTACCTTATTAATGAAATATTAAAATAATTCATATTATAAATATCCAAATAAATATAATTTTTGACTTTTAATGAATTATACTAATTTTATAGGTTAATATGAAATTTTAGGGTTGATTAAAATAAATTTTAAAATTTTAAAATGCTGTTATAAATTTTACAAAAACAAA
The DNA here is from genome assembly GCA_963277665.1 of Viscum album. Classification (NCBI taxonomy): domain Eukaryota; kingdom Viridiplantae; phylum Streptophyta; class Magnoliopsida; order Santalales; family Viscaceae; genus Viscum; species Viscum album. The sequence goes on along the minus strand of OY728153.1, from coordinate 100,008,889 downwards.
ATACCAAATAGTGTGAAAATTGACATAAAAGTGTTTTTTAAAAAATATTATATTATTAATTGGTAATATATTCCTAAAAATATAAGGATTGGAAAAAGGGATTAAATAATATTATATATGTCTTTAACTAACCACTTGTGGTTCTCTAGGATGTTTATAGTATGTTTATTAACCACATAATATTAAAATACAAAGAGACATGGTAAATGTCAAATTATGCAACTAAGACTTAAATCTAAAAGATATGGTTAATATGATGATCTAAACCTATCTACAACCTATTGTATGAGAGGGTTGAGACCCAAACACACCTTATCCTTTGAATAATTTATTTTGGAGCCATTAGAAAAATAAAAAGATATGATTATAAAATAATACCTCAAGATTTTCCTAAAGGGACCCTCACCTCTCTTATAAAAGGGCACCTACCTTTATCTAAAATTCACACCTTCAAAGCCATTTGGCTCGGCCAAAACCTGCCAAAATATCTTCTCAACTATCCTCCCTTAATCCTAGAGGCATTCCGTTAGTCAGAAATTTAACATAAGGATCCCTTTTTATCAAATCAAAAGGAAGAACCCGAAGATCAGGTAAATATTTCATCACCTCATTCAAGTTCTTTTCATCTTCCACTTCCTCTTTCTTTGTTGTTTCCATTATAAAATAATAACTCTAGTATTTTATATATACTATGATGTTATTATAAAAATGGTACAGCCATATTCATTATTCTATCCATTCTATAAATGACAATGTCATTATACGTGCGTACGTACGGATTACCCTCTCCACGTCGTGGTGTAGTTTGTTATTCAAACACTTCATCTTTAAGATGGGTATAATAATGAGTATAAATGACATAGATAATAAATATAACATGATAATTATTCTTTATATATGATATACCATCCAATTATATACAATTTCAATATCAAAAGAATGATATTGTTGCTCGTGCTTACGTCTGGATTACGGTCTCAACGAGCGCAATGCGATTCATTCCTCATGGAAATCATTCAAGAATAATTTTCATATTATGATTAAAAATAATTTTTATGAACATAATATAATTCTGTATATGAATCAAATACATCCTATCCATAACAAACAATGCTTACGCTACCAAGCATATAAAGGAAAACGAATCAGTTAACCCCCAAAATGATGATACTACTAAAATATCATTAACAAAACAATATTAGAAGATCATATATGATATCATATTAATTCATATGGTTCTTGTGGAATTTAATAACAATGTTTTCACCATTATACAGGAGGTTAACCTACCCATGGCAAGTAAAAGTACATGTTATGGGTTAATTTCACAATCCCTTTATTATCCAAGGTTGTTTTTATGTAAGTATCTACTGGGACCTCTTTATCATCCAATCCATGTTTCTTAAAAATGTATTGAAAAATATTTTTACTATTTACTAGAATATGGGTTAAATTCATTTATACCCTTTTTTAAATTTTATAAAAAATGATTTTAATGGAATCTTTCCGTTGTTTTCCAAACAAGGTACTTTATGACCTTTTTGACAAAATTAAGATAAGATTGTTTTTTAAACTTATATGGAGGGTGCGGCTATTTTCCACTCTTATAACATTGTTGAAGCATCCCTTACAATCATATATGAATAGTTTCAAAATAAATGTTTTCATTTATAATTATATGACTTGTAAATTATTTAAAAATAGAAATAGATATTTATCTAAAAAAGTTTTGATTTCATCTATGTCAACATCCTTTGATGGATTTTAAGCTTGTTTGAAGTTGATTTATTGTGATACAAATCTTTTATATTATAATAAAGGTTCTATGATATGTCTGACTATGGATTTGTTATTTGTATACCATTCATGTTTTATGGATAAAGTATTGACATTTCGTATGTTAGTTTTTATATTAATGTTTATGTTATGTTTAAACCATTTCATATGAGTAATTCATAAGACTCATTATGTTATGGGTTGAGACCACTATAGATCTGCGATGCTTTGGTAGGTCTGAAGAGACAATCTAGTGTCTTGGAACGAGGCCTTGACAGAATCTTATTTTTAGTCTTGTTAGAAGGCCAAGAATATGTGGTTATGAAGTCTAGCATTATGCATTCCATCATTATGAAAGTGGCTATTGATATTGCATGTGATTATTCAACTAGTATAATATACATGTGAATAAGAAAATGGAATTATTTGATTTTATCTTTTCCATATTATGCCGATGTTAATGTTTAAAATGATTTTGTTTTATTCATACATTTCCTTAAATTTTTATACTTATTTATGAATGTTTCTAGTATATTGTTATCCTTACTGAGCATTTGATCTCACCCCTTTATATGTTTTATTTTTCCCAAGATTCGAACAAGTATATAATGACTAACCTGCAGGGATAGTATAAGGGATTTTATTATGGACTATGGAGACTATGTTGTTGTATTTTTTCATTTTATAATGTAATGTAAAACTTATTAATGTATCTAGTATTTCCAAGGATACTAAACTAACCGGGATTTTAGGACATGATCTTTTATGATCATGCCAATGTTATGTAATAATGCTCCAACTCTGGGTAACTAGGGTCGAGGAATTATAGTTGGGGCATACATCTATGGTTTCCAGCATCTACTCTACACATACACATCTTGTGGGGTTTTCAGTGGCTGACATGGAATGGATCTCGTAATTTCAGTTGTTATAGTTATATTTTGTTGGGTTTTTATCTGGATCATTTACTTTCAGTTGTACCTATACACTCAATGGTTGTTTAGTAGCATACATGTTCTCTTTTATAGTTTTCATGGGATGTGGTTGTATGTGCATGTTTTAAGGTACAGAAAAAAAATGTCTCCAACTGGAAGGATGACACCTTCAGCAGTAATCACCAACCCTTAGCCTTTGGGAGGTGAGCATGGGGGAGTCATGACACATGCCCCATGGGACAGTTTTCAACAAAATGGTATCAAAGGTGTTAGGTTCTATATTAACGATCGTGAGTCTGTTGTTTTATTTTTGGGTAACAATGTTAAATGTTTTGAGTTATACTTTCAGATTCGGGGAGTCTAGTGTTGGTGTGGCAGATGACATATCCATACATGATGACCAAGAATTATGCTCTTCAGCTCCATACAAAAAAACAATGTTTTCGTGAATCATATCAGAATTGAGATTTTCCTCACGTTCTTCTTGAATTAGAGTCACCTCACAAGGTATAATATTTTGACTATGGTACATCATTTTTTGTTTTATGATGCTTATACTTAGCCAGCCAGCCAATATTCCACAGAATAGTCAAAAGGGTAATATTTGGGGTTACAAAATGGGTACAACAGCTCATACCAGATACAGAACAACTAGGTGGGGTTACATTTATACAATTACTTATGTAGTTGCACATGGTACTCATACAACAATCAGATGAGATGCATGGGCAGATATCACTTCAAAACTTTTAGTGATAGATAACACTTAGTTTCTGAGGTGAGCCCGACTCAATGGTGGATAAGGACTATCATGAGGTGGTGAATGAGGTTTCCACCTAGTCAGGATACCATTATATCAGATGGTGGTCCAGGTAGGGAGCCTTATATCTGGCGGAAAAGGGCGATGGCGGTGTTTATATTACCAGATCATACAATGAGGTGAATCTTCTATAGCCAGATCTCGAGAACCTTTCCCATAGAAAGGTCTCTTTCCATTAATGCTAATGGCTATTTGCACCAACGAGCATCTACATCTTCGATAGGATGACATGATGGTATCTGAGTACTCGTCAAGGCATACTTACTATTCCAGGAACTCGATGAATACGATATGAACAATGATTTAGGACTAAGACCCCCCAAGTAAGGTGTGTTTGGGGAAATCCATGCCAATGCTATTCCAATGTGTATTCATACTTATATTATGGTTCTAGAGAGAACCCTTTTGGTTGGAAGTCATTTGGATGTGTAGATATAACCAGTGGATGTCATTCGTAGGAAAGAAGGAAAACGACATTAGTCTTAGATACATGGATGTGTGAGACGTTTTGAGAAGAGGACCCAATGTGGGGAATCTATAGCCCAAGGCTCATGGGTGAGTCCAGTAATCCAAGAAATAGGCAATTCTTTTAAAAATATGGAAGGGGACATCTCGCTAGAGATTTTTCAACCTGTCACGCCGATAGTGAATTGGTGTATGGAATAATGATTATAGGATGTGACATGAATATATGAATCTGTATAGCATAAAACTTAGAAGAGGAGTTAGGAGAGCAGTAGGAGGTGGTATACATTTTGAAATGTTACAACCACCACCACAATGTTGTCCACACCAGGCTAAGGGAGATCGAGGACACAGGAAGGTAGTAGCAACATGTGATCAAGGACTATGAACCAAGGGCTCCCAGAATGTTTCATGTTATATCATATGACTACTACAAGTGGTAAAATTAATATACATAGGTGATGATCATTACTTCTTTTCATGAATCTTTTTCAAGAACCATTGTTTCCTGTTAAACTGTTTACATTATCCTAACATCTAGAGATACCATTAGGAAGAGACTAGATAATCACACTTATGTCGAGGGAGTGGTATGACCCTTATGTAAAGAGTTTTAGTTGGAACCTCTAGGTGGAAGCATCGACACCTTAAAAAGCTATTTTGGGTATGGACTGGTTAACAATATTTCATGCATATATTGACTATTTTAGGAAAAGGGATGTGGTATATCCGTAGCATTGGAATGGGGTTTTCATTGGTCTGAAAAAAGGAAACACATGAAACACAGGATAAAATCATGCATAAGAGGGTGAAACTGATCACTCATGAGTGTACCAGCCTTACCCTCATGGAAGTGGATGTTTTGAGTTGTTAGTTCCCAACTATAGTGTTAGAGTGAGGGACCGTCATTTCAAAGGATGTTTCCCGGATTAACTTCCTGCATGGAGATCAATTTTTGTATCATTATACACCACATGATGGCACTAATATCAACATCAATATATTAGATGGCTTTAATAGAGCCTTTAAAGTAGGTGGCATTGGTGGGGGACTCACAGAGAAAGGTCTTAGTACGACCCAGTGTTCGAGGTTCTATGTGGATTACTAGATCATTAACTATGTGGTCGTGGAGAGTGAGTACGCAATACCAAAGGGTCTATGATCACATCAATCTGTTGAAAGGGGTAACCTTTAAAATTTATGGAAGCTCCCCATAGTCTTTTCATTAGTTGAGACATGGATGAATAAAGTAGTTGTAGATTTCATTTCACAGTGCCCCACTTGTCAGCAAGTGAAGGCCAAGCATCAGTTTCCACCAGGCTTGGCACGACCAAATGTGGTACAAGAGTCATAGTGGGATGGTATCTTGATGGAATTAGTTATAGGATTAACACACACATCCAAGGGCCACAATTCATTCTGAGTGATCATTAACCAACTCACAAAGTCATATCACATCATACCCATCCTGGAATAGGGATCAGAAGAAGGATTAGGATTCCTCTATGTCCAAGAGATAGTGTAGCTTCATAGGGGTCCTTTAACGATTATCTCAGATCATGATTATCAAATCACATCCTAATTGTGGAAGGGATTACAAGTTTCATTTGGGAATCAGCTACACTAGAGAATAGCCTCTCACCCACAGAATGATGGTCAGACGGAGCGGACCATACATACCTTAGAGGAAATGCTTCGTGCTTTCATCCTTGATTTTGGTCACAATTGGGAGGAAAAACTACCACTAGGGGATTTTACATACAACAAAAACTATCACTCCACCATTGGAATGGTACGGTTTGAGTCCTTATACAAGAGGCCTTAGAGATCACCTCTATACTGGGCAGACCTAGGGGAGTTAACCCTCATGGGTAAAGAGCTGGTACGAGGTACCACTGAGAAGGTGAATATCAACCGAGAGCATATGAGGACTACACATAGTAGGCATAAATCTTATTCGGATTGGTGATAATGGCCTTTAGAGTTAGATGAGGGAGACCATGTGTTCCTTTAGGTCTCACCCCAATGAGAATTTCAGAGATGTGGCTGGGGTAGAAAGCTATCTATGAGGTTCATCATTCCTTTTTTATATTTGGAGTAGAGGTGGTGAGGTGGCGTACCACCTAGATATTCATCTATAGATCCACTGGGTTCATGGTACTTTCCATGTGTCACAGCTGATGAAGTACACGCATGATCCATTGCACTTAATCGAATGGTGTGAGCTAAATATTGATGATGTGGAGATGTTTTTTGAGTTCTTAGGGGATATAGAGGACCCACGTGATTGGGTCCTTCATTGAAATCTGATTCGTCTTGCGCATGTTTGTTGGAAGCATGATAATCTGAAGGACAACACAAGGGAGTGTGACGCTTTGAATTATTCTTAGTACAACCATTCATTTTATAATCCCTTGTTTTGGATTTCATGGACGTAAAGCCCTATGGTGGGGAGAATGTAATTTCTTGGAATTTTCGTATTTTTTTTGAAATTGTATGGAAATATTTTGAGACATGAAATTTTGAAAAAACAAGATTCCAAATCCCAGTGATCTCAGAATGGAATTTTAAACTTTTTTACGTTCAATTAAGTAAACGTGCGAGTTGGTTTTTCTATCTTTTGAATTAGTGCTTATATCAAAAATCAGAGGCAGAAGATGAACATTGAATGTTGAGATTCTCCCATAATGGACTTATCATCGATTGGAAAGGGTCGGAGGGAAGTGTTAAATTTCAAAACATTTTTTGAAAAATAAAATAACATGAATAATATTTAATTTTGTATTTCGAAACCGTCAGGTGAGTAGTTGGTGGGATATGGAGTGGTGACAAGGCACATTAAAGGAATCTCATTAATGGATCATAAATTTGTATCATAATTATGCATTAAATCTAGCGTAATAGACACACTGCTTCATAAATGAAATAATATAATGACATGATGACGCAGTGCAAATGAAACGATGCAACATGTTTTCTTTTTAATAGGTTAACATGTTTGAGAAACAGGAATTAAAATATTGAAATTCTAAGAAGAAATTATGCTAGAAAATATATACAGTGAAAAACATTGAACTCCTGGGAAACTCTAAAGGAATCAACGATGAACGGGACCGATGAGTGATGAACACTGATGACCTCAATCAGAACCCAAAAATATGTTGAAGGAATGCTCTAGTGAAAAATGTCATTTGATGAATTGGATTGATTTAATTTAAGTTTTCTCCAATATTAATTATTAAACGATGAACGTGGGTCAACCCATGAATAGGTTAACCTTCATATCAATCGTCAATGCAGTATGGTGCCTTTTTTGGGGGGACTTTTGTTTTGGGATTTAATTATTTTTTTGAAATAACATCATCCTAGAACCACTCTCTATTTTGAACATCTAAAGTGGAGGGTGTGGGGAGACACAAACAAGGATTGTGCCCCTATTCATATTCATTATTAATGATGGAGTGTTTTAAAAGGAAGAAAAGAATATTTGAGGCCATCGTAGGGAAGGTGACACCGTAAGGAGGCTCGAGGCGTAGACGATGCGAAGAATGAACCACTAGTGTAGACCTAGTGTTATGAAGAAGGACACACCAGTGGTGGTCTTCTGCCAGGGCCATGGTTGGGTTCTACCACACCATGATGGCACGCTGTTGAAGGAAACCATAGCCAGATTGTGCCATAGCGCAGTTGGAGGATCTGCCAGTTGGGCCAGTGGCTGAAGGAAGGACGCGAACCCTCGGAGGTTTCGGTGGAGTGGCCCGTAGTCGCGGGCCATGGTTCTCAGGGCACGCGATCCCCTGACACCATGAAAAAGGTTGGTCGGCCAATTGGTCGACCGCTTTGTGGTGCCCGAGATGCATTGTGCATTCAGGATTGAGGAGGCAACCCAGTTGTGAACCACGAGACAAGAGGGAGACATAGCCACATGTTGTGTCCCAGCAAGACAAGGCCCGCCCTAGGTGGGACGAGTAGGGGGTTGGCTGCCCCAGCAGAATGAAAACGGCCCAGTTGGTCGGAACTATGACCAGTGATCCCGACCCTCTGGTTGTCGGCCGACCAAGATAAGACTTGGCCGTCGGGCTACCCGGCCAGCTAGACCCCCAGCCGAACTGGGCTAGGTCCAGCAAGGCCCAATTGGCCTAGCCCACTGGCCATGCCAGACTGGGATGAAGCAAACCTGAATCAGTTTGGGTCGGGTTGGCTGAACTAAACCGGCGCATGTGGGGCCCCTATCCCACGTTGGTTGGGCCGGTCTGACTGGGTCAATCCAGGCCCACATGCAACCAGTCCCTATTTATTAAAACACCAATAACATACAAACTGGGCATCCAATTTAAAAACTGTTTGTGGTGTTGGAACCCATAAGAAAATAATGATATTTTCAAATAATCTATGGAGGATTTAATTGATGGTGAAATAAAAATAATTGATTGGGTATAGGTTCTCTCAGAAGGAAGTACACTATGTGCGGAAATCCTGTTGTTGGATGATACCTAAAGAATGCTGACAAGATAGCCTATGTGGATCATCTACAATGGCCATGTGGGAAGAGTATATGTGTAACATAGTAGACCCATGATTGGGAGTGGTTCTATTTGACACGAAAGACACATGGTACTCTACAGGAGGAGTACCTCAGCATGACCGAGGTAAGAAGCAACTTTGTGTGATCTGACATGCCCTCGGTGGGGAGGGGCTCTATGTAACCCTGTATCTCCACGATAATACTTAAGGATGAGTACCAAATTGTCCAAGTTTAGTCTAATGTGGCTATGTGTGACCCAAAATCCCCACTAAACTCATTGAGATGGAGATCTGTAGCAGCCTATGGTGATCGAAGATACGATTGATGGTCTTACATTCCTACTCTAGAATATTCCTAGTGTTTTTTGTTTTTCATTGTGATCATTATTTATTGGTTTCTTCAAGGATTTATTTGTGATATTTCCATGATGGATTTGGGGTCGCTACTGTGTACTGAGTTACTCACTCATGCATGCCCTTTTCCTGCACGTGTTGTCTCAGGTGCGTAGAACCGCCGGCTTGACAGAAGACCTGGTAGCCCAAGAGTCGACGGTTACCAGTGAGACCAGGGAGGAAGGGCGTACTTATATGCATTATAGAAGATACTCTACACTAAACCATTAGGTTAGGTTTTCAATGTATTAATTTCTATTGATCTTGTACTTTCACATGATTCAGTTTTCTTTTATTGGGTCTATATTCTAGACCATTTACATTCAGTTGTAAATTTACACTTAGTATTTGGTTAGTAGCATGCATGTTCTATTTTTTAGTTTTCTTGGGATATGGTTGTATGTGCATGTGTACATGTAATCATGAAAACTCCTCCCTCATGCATGTTGATGTCTTTGGTGATAGTCTTCGACCACTAGCTTTCAAGAGGTGGTATTGGGGGAATCATGGTGTTGGCCCCAGGGGACGGGTTGTGACAATATGATTTGGGATAAGAATTTGTATAATTATTCTAAAATCTATGTGGAAACTCAAGTTCCAATGAATAGACAACATGAATTTTCATATGTAAATGTTTCTAACCATGTGAGACTCTTATATCCTCTACCAAGAGGCACACAATTTTCAGAGGATGGAGACAATTTCTACTAAAAATATGCCAACCAAGAACCACAATCTTTCTTATAAAAATATCCATTTTAGGGGAATAACCTGAAAATTTTATGGAAAAAATCATGTAAAACAATACATTATAAATAACTTAAAATATCCCAATGGGTGTGACATCTTTTAACCAATTGGTTATATAATATCTTTTGAATAAAACATCAATATGAATAAGATACAACTGACTTTGAGTACGGAGGATAGTGAGTTCCAACGGTATGTGAAGATGGTCATATAAGTGTGACGAAGAAGAAATTTAAGGTAGGTATATGATATCCAAATATTATAAAATAAGATATATAAGATTCTAATTATGTAACTATTGAGAATATATTAGTGTCAGGACTTTTCATGAATGATATCAAATGTAACTAAATAATCAAAGTGAGTCCATGTGGAGAACTAGTCCAGCTAAAAATATTATGTGTTTACCATTATTCAGTGGTTGAAAATATATTAACTATTTCTCAAAAGACCCTTTAATTTCTATTCGTACCAATATATATAATTACAAATTCTAGTTGAAGGATGATGAACTATATTGAGGTTGTTAGTATTATATGACACAAGGAAGAAAAATACATGTTCTTATATGAAAGATATGTAATATAGAGTAGGTCGTATTTTTTATTATATGATTAAAACTGACAACATTTTGTGGTAATCAATCTCACATTTTAGTGATTAATACATGTTTTAGAATAAGATTAAATCTTGGAATGTAATGGAATCTCAAACTGAGGCCCAGAATTGTAAATCTATATATATTGATGATCTTTCTTATTCTTCATTGTAGAACAGTGTGAGGATTAAGAGAGAATCCTTAGATCAATTTTTAATTTTTGTGATAGAGGTTCGAGTTTAATAAGGGATGATATATATGAAAGTAAAAGTTTGGAAAAATTTCCTTTTCTAATATATTACCCTTATAGGATTACTTTAATGACAACCTATTAAAGGGATAAAAACTAGCCTTCCTATAGTTCATTTTTAACCAAGTATCATATGTAGGAAAAATAAAATAATAAATTTAATCTTATTATATCTAATAGTAGGCACACTGATATATATCTTCTATATATTTTTTTGCTGAGGGTGACAATAATATAGGAGTATTAAATACTAAAATATTTGTTCAAGATTTTCGAGTTTTAAAAAGATAGAAAAATTATTATCATAATATATTTTATGATAGTATTTATAAAATTAGACTATCCAATATGTCATGCTAGGGAAGATGATAAAAGGTAAATAATTGGGGATTTTAACTTTTACATGTTTTACATATAAAGTTGATGTCAGCGTATATAGAGTAGCAATGAAGAATAATTATGCATTTTAAATATCTATAGTAAAACCTTAAAAGAATCTCGGTTATCATGATAGAGATAACAAGTTGACAAATTTTAGGAGTTGGGTCTAATGCAAGTGGGAACCATTGGAGTTATGATCCAATAACACATTGACAATCTACTTCTGATTACTAGAATATTAATATACGTATCATTATCACATAGTGATTATTCATGTTTAAATAATTAATTTAATAATATGCTTAGAGTATCTATCACATTAAAAGGTTATAATTGTTTCACACTATAATGAGAACCTATAGTGGTTATGAATATATTATTAAACATGTTCTATGGTCAAGATACCAAAATTTGATATCGACATAGATCATATTTGTTTATCAGGTTTTGGGGGCTCATACGACATTTATATTTCCTCTCATGAAGTTTAGTGATTTTGATTTCAATGAAAGGGAGGTCATGCGAATTGACATACATATAAGTGATCAACAAATTTTAGGTTTCATTTGATATTCCAATCTATGATTGTTTGAAATAGTTCTTCTACTTTCAATTATAATTTTTCTATATAATTGATAATGTAATTTTATTTATGGATTAAAACCATTAAAATATATACTCATAGTGAGGTAACATGTATTGGGTGTTCCGTTTTTTATATATCAATAATTTAATAATTCGATAGAGGATTTTCAAGTCCTTATTAATAAAATAATATATCATTATCTCTTTGATCAAAATGGATGTTTTTGATTAATAAATTGGTGTGGTAGTTCATAGATAAGTTAATTTTGGAATTTAAATGACATATAAAGTGATCATATTGGGTGATGACAAATTTTTGAGTCTGGATTGATGAGATATCATGAAAAGGGGATTATATTATATATCAACTTTTAAAGCATTGTTTTTTATGATTCTATATTTACTTTTTTTTCTCTATGGTTTGTCTTTCATATTTCTAGACACTAATATTTACAATAGGCATGTTTTCTAATTCTATTATGAATGTGGGCCTAAAAGGTAACATATTCAGTGAATCCAACATATCCTTAAAATATTTTAAAATTAATATTAAATAATAAATATTACTCTAGGAAATTGAATTAATATTATTCAATTATCATTGATCATATTAAATCAATTTTGTGATATTCGAGTTTAAAAAATATGGGTTATGTTTTATCTCATTTTTAATTATTTATAATGTAATAAAGAAATAAATATGTATTCACTAGTTTAGTGAATATATTAACATAAATATTTATTTTCTTCATCAATTTATAAAGAAATATTTTTTCACAAGATTATTGGATATAATATATATTTATTCAAACAATAAATAATATGTATTTAAATAAATGTTTTTTTCAAGACTTGGTAAATTTTACGGGAGAATAAATGAAAAAAGTAAATGGATGAATGAAAATTCTATACATATAATATCATTTAAATCAAAAAATATTTATTTATTTATTTGAGAATGGATATCTAAATGAACACATTTCATGGAAATAATAATTATATTAAAATTAGACAAGGGGTTTTACAATGATTAAATATATAAATAATAAATATTATCTATTTATAAAATATTTAACCAAAACTATACATTTATAATTATAATTTTTTTCATTTTTAAAAATTATACAAAATAAAGTAAATTTATTTGGAATTCTCCAAATCCCTAGAGATATTATTCCCACCATCCCGCATATTATGAAAAATGAAGTAACACCCAAACCTAGATCCTTGAGTTTGATCTGGAGAGACACATTTTCTCATGTGTTCCTCCATGTATGTAAAAGGATACCAACTAGAATCGAGGACCTAATTAATGATGTGGGATGATTATTCCATTGATTTCGAGTAACCATAAATACTAAAGGCGGTGTGTGTAGTGAAAAATAAATAACTAACATAAAAGAAACTCATCTGAATACCATAGATAGATACCATCACATTGAATATCAAAATGTTATTTGACTAATCATATATTATTGTAAAGAGGATCCCTACATGTAAAGGATCAATACATGAGATAAAAAGAAAAATGATATTATTAGAGTCTTAATTGAAAAAGAGCCTAGATTATTTATTAGATTCATTTCAATTTTATAACAAACACTACAAGATAATCATCCAATCATAGGTCCCTTATCTTGGGATAGATCCCGGATAAGATAGTCTACACAAGCACCAAATTTCAATGTAGTGGGTGAGTAATAAAACCAGAAAGGCTCCAAAAATGTGACCTTATCATAGACATAGTAGATATATGTTAGTGGATAAACTAATATAAATAACTAAATAATAAATAAAAAACATGAAATATAAAATTATGTCATGTTATAGCGTTCTAATTAAACAACATTAGACATTGACCATACCTAAGGTGATCAAGGTCAAGATTAAGGTGTCACAGTGTACTATGAAACCACTACTAGTAAAAAAGAGACATCTGAGGTGGGAATCACAATATCCATCCTAATGTGTGATCTTAACCTTCTTTCAAGAAATGCCCCTTGCTTTATCCTTATATCCATTGATAATCAAAAAAGTTGTTAGATGAGGGAATAATGATTACCAACCTCCCAAAAAAGTTAAACCACACCACATGGAAGTGTTCTACAGCTAAAAATCACATATTTGACCTTAAATAAATATTATTTGTAATTAATAAAAATGGAAAACTTCCAACAATATCTAAACAATCCCCTCAAGGAATGATCTATTGGTCGCACCTCATACATCTGACCACATAGAAGCAGTTTAAGTATGGAATCGCAATATCCAACCTCCCATCCATGTTGAAATATACCATAATTTTAATTTCCCATAGACACATAATAATAATATATCTCTCATAATGGGCCAAAAATTTATTATAGTCGATTATTGACAAATAAGGGTCACATGCTCCTTAAATAATCAGACCCTAACAAGAATTCCTCAAATAGACCCTTGACCTTACCTTAACACATTCAAAAATAAAATAATATACTAGCCATTAATTTCAACCAAATTCATTTAACATTGGAATGATTTCACACCCATCCCCATGAATGAATGAATATCGTATTCCAAGACACTTGCAAGTCTGTAAATCCCACTCTAGGGATAATAACAAAAACAGGAAACCCTACACTCATCCACTAAACATGGAATAGATTTATCATACCATAGTTTTTATAATTATTTCTACAATATATCGTTCCAATTACATCATTATAATATTAGCAATCAACTTTTATACCGAAATTAGAAAATCACATGTCCAACTCATGAAATCACCTAAACAATAGACAATATAACAATATATGAATATTGTAACATGGTACTGACTTATGACCTCATGAATATGGGAGAAAAATTATTAAATGACTCCCAAATATTCATTATATATACAAAATATTCATTAAATCTCATGATACACTTAAAATTAGGGATTATTGATTGGAAAAATGTAAATAGTGAAAGTAGAATTCATTGGGGAGATGGATGATATTCGATTTACAAAGATTATACATTCACAATGAATGAAATTTTTAAAGGATACGAGGTTAGGATAGATAATATTAAAAATACATGGAGTATTTAAAAACAAGAGTGGTTTTAGTGAGGTCTAGGGAGGTGGATCAGAGGGGTAAAAATGGATCTAAAGAAAATGTTCTGATCAACCCTTAATAAAAATCTTCCAATTAGGAAAACTACATTGTGACCATGATATCATGAAAAAACCTGACTACCTTAGTGATGTTATCTGGATTCATTATATGGATTATGATGTAAAAACCATCCAGATTTCATAAATCATGACACTATATAACTGTCTATAGTTATAAAACCCTTGACTTTTCACAAAAATGGAATATACCATATAGACTTGTGATATATTCACCCTATTTTTTTATTGGACCTTACTAGAACCATAATATTAATATTATTTGGGGCCATCATAAACTGCTTCCCATGGTGATGTATCATGATCAACTCAAGATCATAAAATTTTAATTACATATAATGTTATACCACAGTATAACCCAAAAAAGTATACTGTAAACTGTTTCTTGTAGAAAAAAGATCATCGTAGCACAATAACATACACCCTGAATGAAAATATCAGTATGTCGGTAATACTAAATAATATAAAAAATGCATGATAAAGACATTAATAGAATTTAAATAATATTCACCTTGAAATTATATGGGAGTTACAAACAACTCATTAATGGGATTATCCTCCTTGGAAAGAATCTACTGGGAACCTCACTGAAAAAATATGTCCATTAGACATGTAAATATATCTTACACTCTCAATAAAACTTTTAAATATTCTTTATATGTGATAATATATGGACTGGAGGCACTATATTCCCTCAAAATTTCAACATACTACAATCTATAATATGCAATGGGCTATCATCAAATGATGATTCAGACTCCAAATTAATATAATCATAACATTCATGTGAATTATTAAATATAAAATTTCAATAACTATGAAATATGAAAAATATCATTCATAAATGTATTTTTTGGAATGTAAGTTAATTAATAATACACTACTCCAATCTATTAGAGAATATCGATTGAATCAACAACCCATGGTTCATGATTCCATTATATCCTAAAACAATGACTCCTTATCTTTAGAGAGACAATAATAAATAGTCTCTAATGGTAAAATCATAATATCTAGTTATAATAGGATTATTATGTACTCAAAGTGGTAACTAAACAATTTTGGATTAAATAGACATGCCTAGTAGTTTCCAAAAAAAATCTCATCCCAACCACAGCTAACTCTTCTACTTCTAACCCGCAAAAAGAAAAGTAGAATAGACTACCATAAAAATCTTGAGTGGGTCCATTAGGATCGAATCATGACAATATTTTTTATAAAAAAACATACCAATGTATGATGGTTTTTCCATGATATACCAAAATAGAGAACACATACTCTAAAAAGTTTTTAAGAATAAATATTCTCCTTATATAATAATTATTTATCTATGGGTGGTATAGCATACTGATATTTAAAGAATATTGCATGTACTTTTATAGTCCCTTCCAGAACCATGATGTGAACATTATGTCTCAATATGGTAATATTCATCTTGGTACCTCGTTATTCAACAGTATCATCCTTAGTTATAACATGATTATATTTTCTACTGACTAAGTCTCTTGAATCAGATAGAGTCTCACAAATTTGGCCAGCTAGTCCACTACCACAAATACTGGATCACAACACCTTAGGTTTATAGGTAAAATCAGGATGTAGTCTATTTTCACATCATCCAAAATCCATTCTATCATTAAAAGGGATTGTATAATCCAATTATTCATTGGTGATCAACCTTTATCTATTAAAAGGTAATTTAGTGAGAAATAAATCTTTTAATATCGTTTATAATACCCAACCACTAAAAAAAGGCTTAATGTCATGATATATATTGGTCAACCCCAGTTCAACCATCCACCATGACTCAAAGATCCCAAAATCATACCATGGATATAGAGATTATGATCTACATATGATACAATATTTGGCCTATGTCAACTCCCAAAATTCATTACTATATCACAAGGTAATCAGAATACAGTTTTTTAATATCCTTCACCTGGTCAACTGATGATGGTATTGTAAAAAGAGTCCGAATACAAAGCATATCGTCCCTCAAAAACATAGAACATCTAGTCACTGAGAAAAAAAATTAGATTCCACTCTCCTTGGAAAAAACAAACTCCATGCTAGTGTTAATTCTTATTGAGGTCATTTGTGATGAAATTCACCTTTTCTAGGCAATATTATATCACAAAATAAAATGATTATAATTATTTGAACCAATTACCCCATCATAGGTTCGTAAAATATTAGAAGAATATATACCACATCCTCTTTTAGTCTGTGTATATGAAAAATCCCTCACTAAAAAGATAATGATTTCAACACAAAGGAATTCCCAAAAGATGTTGGATCAAGATCTAGGAAAGGGTAGCTCCGTTAATGGAGTTATTCCTCATGTGACCTATAAGGGACTATATGATCTCATAGAATCATTAATTATATTTTAATGACCCCCAATGATTCAAAATAGATGGTATAATCATTCCCTGAGTCTAGAAGAATTATAACAAAATCAGACATCATCCTGACATTCAACTCCTAAAATAACATCTCACATTGAACAATTTATTCAAACATAACTCCCTTATTGATTTATACCTTCATTGATGCTAGTATGAAATAAAAAACTTCAATTAAATACTTTTAATACCA
Source organism: Viscum album (assembly GCA_963277665.1). Lineage (NCBI taxonomy): Eukaryota > Viridiplantae > Streptophyta > Magnoliopsida > Santalales > Viscaceae > Viscum > Viscum album. The sequence goes on along the minus strand of OY728153.1, from coordinate 99,991,651 downwards.
AATTTGAAAAAAAATCTAATATCAAACACATTTCTTGGTATTGATTAGGACATCATCATCACTGTGTAATTTGTATCAACTAAAATTCGTCCCTCTATTATCAAAATCCAAAGAAAACGCACCTTGTCAATCCAAAAGTAAAAGATACACTAATCTGAATAAGTTCAATGTTTTTGAGTCATACCCAATGAAATCTTCGGGTGCTCAATATGTCACCCATGAGATCGATATATTACTAATAATACATCAATAAACACTATCATTAAGTAGTCTAGGTAGGGATGAATGATCCAATTCATGGGAATAATAAACATAAATAAATAAATAATTATACTGAATGAAATCACAAGGTACTCATTCAAACATTAACTTTTCATAAATTTTGTATTCAATATACCCTATACCATGACCAGAAATTGATGATATCCTAATTATAGGTCAAACCTATAAAACTAATAATCTCGAATAAAATTGTCAAATAAGAAATATTTCCTACATAAAGGATACCTTTACATAAACATAAAATGGTTTATCTTTAATTAATTTATTAAAAATATGAGAATATCATTCCACTGATTTTAAAATAACATGGAAGAACCACATGTAGAGGTTAGTGAATAGATAAATCCATTCACATCAGGGTCCTCAAGTTATAACTACTACTCACTTAACTCAGTGGTTTAATATGATAAGTGGATATTGATATAATCTCTAGAAAAATTGTGGTTTATTGTAATTATTGAATTTATAATGGTGGGAAATCCAATAAAATCAATAAGAAAAACAATTGGAAAAAATACACATATAATTGAAAAGAATATAAAACTATTATCAGATCCACTAACAGAACCATACCCACCACATACCCTATCATGGATCAAATATGTCTTGGTCTTGTTAAACTCTTCTATAATCCACACCTCACTCTCCCTCAATAACAAAATCATCCACCATAAGGATTTTTAAAGATTAATTCTTCTAATAGGCATCTATATGGGCCTTGAAGCAAGTCAAATAATCCATCATGAAGTCAAAGTTCATCCTCTTTTAAAATAAAAAATTCCTTAAGTTCTTATATCCCAAACCACTATAAGACTTTTTGGGAAACTATTAATACGATCTAGCCTATTCCCAAGAGACATATAAAGATAAAACATCAAATGTGAAAACTCAATTTCGAATTAAAAATTAGAAAAAACAAAGTTAGAATTAAAATAATGATACACCCTATTATCAAACAAGGAAATGAAAATTACTAAAGATACCAAAAAAATAAATTTAACAATGGAATTTACCTATGATTGATCCACAGTAACCATTCCCAATGCATAAACCCTTATAGTAACAAATCCAAAACCTTGACTCTCAATCCCTTAGTTCTCTTGAAGAACAAAACCTTGAGTCCTCTTTATTATCATTGTCCTTGTTACCCTCAACTGAATCCATGGCCTAACATCCCTGATATAACCCTACAATCTATCTGAACTCCCCCGGAGCTAGCTCATAACAATTACATAAATCCTTAACCTCTACCCAAGCCCATATAAGGAATCATAATACAGAGCTAATGGAGACAACCCATCCCACCACTTGTATGCCACTCCCCTAGTTGGCTAGTACATGAACTTCAGTAAGAAATTAACTTGCCTCACTATGAAAATATATGGTAGAATCCTATTATATTATGGAGAAAAAAATCATCCCTACAATTACTATAACTTTTCACCCTGATAGAACACATAATATCTCCTCTACCTACCACTAGAAGAGGCCTCAACACCACCACTACGAAATCCACCACCATATCAATAAAAAGTTGGAAGAGAGACTATTTTATTAGACTATTTCAAGATATTATAAATTGAGAGAGTCTTATGAAACAAATTATTGTTGGATTTTTGGTTAAACATACTATCCTAGTGCCTCAACTCTTTTAAAAAACTAATCTCAAATCTCCGGGACTTCTAGGCCTTGTTCCATACTAACAACGAATAAAATCACAATAAAAACAAAAAGAAATATGTATTTTCCATAATGGCAGGAACAATTTATTGCAGATATAAAAACTACAATAGTTATTCCATATTTAGATACTTAATTTACACTTTAAAAAATTTGTCTTTTTTGGAAACTTGTAAGAAGAACTCATTACAGTTGGCTTGAAACATGATACCCCGCCACCTTCCAATGGGTTAAAAACAATGCATGATAGTAACTTCAATCACATATCATCACGTGTGCTGATAATATTAACGATCCCCTAAATAAACTAATTACCTTATTAAAAATTTTAATGACCACTTGTACCATATAAATTCATGGGGTTTGTAACTAAAAATTAAGTGTGAATTCTACCATAGTATATCCACTCAGATGTGTATACTCTCATTCAATTAGTAAAGGATAAAAAAACCATATATGAAGAAATATCACTACTTGAAATACTGGAATATTTAGGGGTGCACACATTTCCCCATCATCATAAAAATTTGGAGGTATGACCTGAGTATTCGCTACTTTATAGAGACACACTATTTGGTAATTTCCTATAACCATGGGATGCCATCAAGTAAGAATTTATTGAATCCCAAAATACAAATTAAAAACATAGTTAATAACATAAATCTTAATTAATGTAATATATAAATAGTCACACACATATGAAATATCCATTGGATACATTACCTATGGGTTTACCTATAACCACTATCCAAAACTATCCACTCCACTCCTAAGGCCTTATCCATACCATTAGTACCTACAAGTTATTCCCAATAGAATATACTAAAATTATAACATGATTATGTAAAATTAGTTAGATATTCCCAGTAATATTATTTTTGATAAGAACAAACTTTTTATTTTTTGAGTTTAAATAATTAACCCATTCATAATCAGATGAAAAAAAGAGAATGACATGTAGACCAACATGTGGAATCATAATGCATGAAACCATGTTTTCACAATATCCCTGACAATAAGAAAACCCAGAATAAACAATAATTAGATTTTAAGGATCATATAATATAATGAAACTTTATTAATATAAATAATAAAAGTAATCCCTCTACACTAAAAAATTGATCTTCCAATATATAGGTGTTGTCCTGACAAAAGAATAAATTATCTATCGGGTCCTCACCATCGTATTTCTATTCAACCATTACATAAATAATAAACAAAATAAAATGGGCTATAATAACATTATTTAATTCCCTAACTTGTATAACTAGTTCGGAGCTATAGTGGAACATGTACTCAAAAATACTTCCCCATATGAAAGAGGATACCCAATTGTATTAGGGGAGTAAGTTATACAGTGACGAGACTATTCTCTTGATATTAGTTAACCATTAGAAAAAAATATATAAAAAGAAATAAAATATAAATAACTAGTAGAAAATAAATAAATTGAAATACAAAAAAAATTCAATCCAGTGAAATATGAAAATGTGACACAAAAAACGTATTTTCAGTACAAAATGATATCCATATAATATGGATAAATAATTCTAATAAATAAATGAACAAAATATTATCAGAGTTATAATAGAAAAATGTCCTACATTATGTTGTCACATCACATAAAATATTTGGTTGTATTTATATACTCATTCGACATAGGGCCATTTCCCTTAGACATATCCTTAATAAGAATGTATGGCAAGAAATGAAATTTTCATGTAGGGTGTGAGTAATAATCACTATATAACACCTAAAAAGAGACTGTAACATATTTAAAAATGATATATTGTAGTTTATTAACTAATAGAATCAATTAAATAAATAATAAAATATAGGAAACATACACCAATTATGGGACATCATGTGTGAAACATACCCACAAAAACATTGACTATACATGAGGTGATTGATGATGGGAAGAAGATTTATCCCCATACAAGTTACATATTAGTTGTAACAATGGAGTGATATGATAAAGGAATCACCATATCCAACCAATCACATACAAACATTCCCTTGGGTAAGGTCCTAGGGTGATGTACCATATCCACTAGTCATCACAACATAGGTCTACAAAGGGAGTCTTTCTATCCAGCCTTTAGAACAAGAAAATCCATACCCTCAACGAATGATACCATATATATATGCCAAATATTTTACCTCAATGTATAAAGATGGTTTTGAAATTGGTGGCCTCTCATTCTATTTGAACCATGCACTTAGGTAAAGGACCCATGTAGAGACAATATATATCAAACCTCAATTAAACATTTTTTAGAGGGTATCACAAAATAAATCCTCCCAATAAATCTAAACCATCCATTTAGGGAAATTTATAATGGCCACATCACCCAGAAGACATCTAAAAATGGGAAACAATGTGGTCATGGTTATTTTCAAACTAATATGGGCCATATTCCCTATAACTAGTCACACCACAAGAAGAGTTTGTGAAAGGTCCATCTATCATTCTCTTATAAATAGCTGTAACAAAAACCTAGGATATCCATGAAATATAACCAATGGAATTTACACTATGATAGGTTCACCACCATCCCCATGTGATACAACACATGTTAATATAATCCCATTATGGGAAAGGGAATAAAATACTTGTATCAGTTATACAACTGTGTAACCCTAAATCAATCCTCTAAATAAGGAATGAATTTAACATACCCATGTAGTTCAACTTTTATCCACTATATAATTGGATCATCTACATTATTCTAAAAATATCCAACTACTTCATTACCAAATGTAAAACATTATCAATCAAACTCAGGTACTCATATTAAATTTAGAAAATAAAACAAAATACGAACATTGAAAAATGATAAGGACATCTGACCTCATGTTCAATGGAGAAAAATCATTAGTTCATTCCCTTTGATTGATTTTTGAACAAAAAAATCTAAACAATTATCCCAAAACCCTTATAATAAGACAATTGAAATTTATTATATGAAAATAGTGAAGGTATAAGTAATATATGGAAAAAATTATGTTTGAAATACAAATTGAATACATTAATAGTAAAAGACTGTAAAAAAATAAATGAAGAGAGGATGGAGAATTTTAGGAAGTTTTGAGAGATATCCAAATCATGATGGGTTCAATTGATGGTCCACATAGGTGAAATGAATGAGTAAAAATCATCTAATAGAAAATTAAAATTCATACATAAAAATAATTTATCCAGACGATTGGTTGTAGTTTGACTATGATGGTCATGGAAAAACTGACTCACCTAAGGGGATCCATATTTCCCGGCCCTCATGGTTATGACACAACACCAATCCAAATGGAAGAGGGTATAACATCCTATATTTTTATTTTATGATACAACCCTAAGACTTGTGACCTAATGGCCGACCCAACATAAGCCTCACTGAGTAGTGACTCCAGTGGAGGCAGAGTCTGACCCTACAATAGAATTTAAAAATTACCTAAGGATACATTATGTTTCATGGTGTGACATCATGATCCCCCAATATCCTAAAACTATAATCACACATTGGGTAAAACCATGTTAAAACCCATTGTACTGGGGTGTGATCTTATAACTACTAAGAACATTTAAGCCAAAAACCCCACTCAAATACTTGAATGTTGATCTCATTAAATTGGTAACACTCAAGAAATAAAAAGAAATCAAGATAATAAAAATTAATTTAATTTTAAATAATACAAATAAATAATTTCTAGGGGAGTTACAAAATACATACAAAGATAAATCATTGTTAATATTATCATTATGTGGGGTAAATATATTTTTTCCTTCATAATAGCACTCAGAACACCTAGTGTTATGCCCAATGATTCGTGAAATACATGTGGATAAATCTAGAGGAATAAATTCATAGACAATTCACTATAGTGAAAACACAATGAGAGAACAAATATAATATTGAGCAAAAGGAATAACCCAATTTGAGATAATTCAAATTTTAATTTAATTATCAATTAAATTTCAGTGATCCTCTTAAGTTGATTTTGATATGTTCTCTTCAAATTCTCCTTATTTTATCATTTTATATTGATAAACAAAATTGCTTCTCAACATAATGATTTATTCACACCCCACAATATTTACTTCAAAAAACTCATGAGGGTAAATGGAGAGGGGAATAATGATCAATGATTTCAGAGTTAAGTGGAATGAGATCATGGGTTATTAAATGAATAAAATGTTTGAGATTTTTATAATATTTTTTGGAGAGAATATTGGGGAATCTTGGTTATGAAATATTCAATACCATTGGAATTTTCAAGGATTTAAATCATTGTATTTCACAGGGAAGGAAAAGTTTTTGACATTTTTATGTTTGATAAATAAAAATAATTTGTTATATTACTGTTTAATAAAGAAAAGGTTTTTCATCACAATGAAATATTTTAAAAACAATAATATATATTTCAAACATTAGAAGCTTATTTATAGGATTATAAAATTGATTTTAATATTCAATAATTAATTTAATTAATAAATAAATAAATTTTTAGTCAACAAAGAATTTAAATTATCTATTACAATTTTTTTAAATCATAATGATATCATAATACACACTCTATATGAATTATTTATATTACTATTTTCTTAAATACCCATTTATTTTAGAAAAATGTCAAAAATTAACTATTGGATAATTTTCAAAATTATGATTCTAAATTTGAGTCTCTTTTTATAAAAATAATTTTTAATATAAATATATATATGATAAGTTAAATATTAAATAATAATTCTTAGTATATTTGTAAATCATGTATTTGGTTCCAAAAAACCTAAATATATCATTTTAATAAGTACGAATCATTCTAATATATAAACAGCTAAATTAAAATTTATTGATTAATAAATATTATTCAAATTTATTAAATTTACTTTATCATTTTATATAGTAATATTTATTGGAGACTTTTATGCCACACATAACGGTGAAATTACTATTAAAAAGTTTTCATTACTGTGTTACAGTTTCAATGGCCATATTAACCCTCAAGTGGTTATATTATCCATTATAAATACACATTATTCTATTTTCTATAATCATTCATATCATTCTCTTAATTTATCTCCCATTTCCATCCCATTTCTGAGAGATTTATTTGTAATAATGATTTACCATTAATTATTATTATTAATTATAGAGTATGATACCATGGAGATCATGATTATATTGTGGCAACACAACAAAAAATCCAATTATCCTTGTTTTATTAAAACATGACGAAATTTTATTTTAGATATTTTTTTATTAAAACATTTATAATTTGGACATGGTTTTTTAATGTGTGTAAAATCATGTCCAACTTTTTAGTCAAACCATTTTTTCATAAAAACATGGCTATTTAGTCATGATTTCATAACTGATTTAATAGTTCATTAATTAACTTTTAACCTTCTTTTTGAAACATTGGTAGATTAAATAATAAACTATAAGGTATTTATTTCAGATATAGACACACACACACACACTAACACAAACATAGATACACTGATAAATAAATATATATATAAACACCTACCCACACATAGAATGAAACATTATTTTACTTTTATTTATTAATTACAAATTAATTGATCATTAAAAAATTATTATATAAGTATATATATATTTATATATAAATATGTATTTAAATATATTAATTTTTAAGTTTATTTATATGATTATATATTCATATATATAATGAAACAACCATAATAGTTATAAAATAATAATAATTATTTAATAATAGTTTAATAGATTAAATGAATATATAACAATATGTATGTATATATATTAATTTATAAGAACATTAATATTAATTTTTATTTATTTATTTTAATTTACATATAAGTATATTTATATATATAAACAAGTTGATAATACAACATATATAACAATATTACACAATATTAAAAATTAATGAATATATATATATATCTATATATCTATGTGTGTGTGTAGACACACATAATATCATTGATACACACATATATATGTATTCATATAATCACACCAACAAAAAAGTTAAAACATAATTATAATTGATTAGTAATAACTAAATATCTTATTCAATCTTGGGCATGCATCACGCCGGATTAAAAAAATTATAAAAAAATTAAATCAGTTACCAATATTTTGATTAAAAAATGATCAATTGATGATCTATCTTACTATGATATATAAAAATATTGATAAATGAGATGCGGTTAAATTAATGATGTTTCTGAAAACATGTCTAATCAAGAAAATTTAAAAACATGGATAGTTTACCTATAAAAGGTTTTCCAATGTTTTAATGAATCTTGTGTAAATACATTATCCATGTTTAATAAAATAAAAATATGTAAAAAAATGCATAAAAATTTAATTTTTTAATAGTCCCATGTATTTTTATGTGTTTTATAGAACTAGTTTTAGTTGTTTGATTGTAATTAATTATATAAATTTTTATTAATATATTTTATAAAATAAAATAATAAGTATTTTGTGATTAATTTCATAATTAAATGTCTCTAATAGTATAATCTTTAGTCTTAAATTCTAACCCTTTATGTAAAATCATTCATTAAAAATTTTCTAAATAGAAATATGAAAACAAAATATGGATAACTCTAATTCATTAATTAATTATATCACATTATCTAACTTGTTTTTCATTAAAAGTACATCCACTAGAAAATTAGTTTGAATGTTCGTTAAAATTATCTTAATTATTAATAATTTCAATAGGCTCTTCAGTTTCAAAAAATTCATATTTTAGATCTATTTCATTAAGGGTGAGTAAGTGTTTTGATATGGAAAGTAATTCCTCAATAATTAGAATTTATAAGAATCGTTCACCATAGAGTGGTTGGGTGGTAATGAAAAATGATATTCAAATACTCTAGTTATCACCAAAATCCCAAAATATCCAATATAACTAGATTATAGGTTGCTTTTAATTCAAAACCATATAATTCCCAAGAATTTTGATACCGTCAAGATGATGTACTCTCTTAATTGAAAATCCAATTCCTTCACCAAATTATTAGTATAATTTCTTTTATCTATTTCCATTTATCTTTATATGTATAAAGAAAACTCATTATTTCCTGGTCATCTCTTTAACCTGTTCTATAAAAAACTATCACTCATTCCTAAACATCAACCCATTAGGTGTAAATATGATTTATTTTCCCATCCAATTGTTTTTATGATTCCTTAGGAACGGTGGATTAAAAGTTATTATTTTCGGAATATTCAACCATATGTAGAACTGATCCCAGGTTCTTTTGAACATTATTGAATATGGAGTCAATATTTCATCATATTTTTTGATATTCATTTCGAACTAACCATAAATTATGGGATATTATTATTCAGTAAAATATATCTATGTTCTTTAATTGTTTAAAATAAATCTCCAATATTTGGATATGAAATGGGGGATATGGTTAGACATAAATTATAGATGTACAATATGATGAATCACAACCCAATTTATATAAAATAATTAAAATGTATCTGTGTGTGGATCCACCCTTATTTCTAAAAAATGAATAGACCACAAAGGTTATACATAATAACTCATGTTGTATAATATATGTTGGATGTCTTAGTATTTATAATAACAATTTCCATTATGATATTATTCCATTTACATATTTGTGTTGGAATATATTTCATGAAACCCTTTTAATGTTTACACTTATACATTACTGGTTTTAATACCAAACATAATGACATAGAGTTTGTGATTTCTTTAATCATGTTGTCACTTTTAAAATTTTCTTCTACATGCTGGTACATGTTTGTTCCATTTGGGTGTATAGTGATATTTGAGCTATGAGATTCATCTTGAAGTTCCCACTTTAGATTATGTTAATATAGTACCTGCATTTTCTTTCTAATCTAAAAAAATCCATATTTATATTTATTGTCCCACAATATAACCTGTTTTAGGGATTTGACCTTAATTTTCAGACCCTTTATTTAAAATTTAAAATACAGTATTTTTTACAGTATACATGTTCCCAAAATTACTTCCATGATGAATAATGCTTCTCATTCCCTTATGATTTATACATCCGTCATTAATATATCCAAAAATTTTGGATCCTTTAGTATCATAATAATTAATATAAATCCATAATTGTTCACAATCAATTAATATTCTTCATATATTACTTCCCATGGGGTATTTTTACATATAATTATAGTCATTTAATGGTTTTATATATCACTATTTTCTCATGTTATGTTAATTATATGTGAATATATACTTCAAAATCTTATGATCCATATATATTTCACATCTTTCATGATAAAAATAGTTCCTTTTTATCTTCATGGAAAAAGTTATTTTCACCAACTCATTGAGTTGGGTAATTTTATTTGTCATACTTTAATATTTGTGGTGCATAATAAACACATATATTTGTTTTTATAAGGTTTGTCGTTGGATCTTTGTTCAATAAATCACTATATATAATTTTTCCCCTTGGTAATGGTAGTACTAGTGTATTGATTAATTTATTAATTAGTTCATCAATAAAATTCACATTCCATTGACCATGGGAATATAACCCCTATACATGTGAATATTTTAAATGGGTATGTTAATGGAGATTTTTTTTCATTAAATGTTAAGTAATAACTAGAAATGATATTGAAAGTATTTATCTTTTCTATATATTTTTTTGTTAGATATTCATTGAAAACATTGATCTTTGAAGCATCAAATGACATTCTCTAATTAAGGATAATACTACCAGGAAAAGTAACTTGTTGATAATAATATTCAAATTTACAATATTTCCCATATAGATTATTTTTTTGAGGGCCTTAAGATAAATAAATAAATTATTATGATGTACTTCATAGATCTAAGAGTATAAAATGTTATTTTTAGTAGATAAAATAGAAAAAATTTCATGAAAATAATAGTATACTCTATACATTATATCCCTTAATATAGATTTTTCATTTGTTAATCTAATGAAAATTATTTTGAACTCATATGGTATGAACATTTTATAAAAATATATATGGTATGTAATCATTCAAATCATGCATGAGGTAATAAGAAGAAAAATATCAATCTTTGAGAAGTAATGATTCCAATGAACTCAATTAGATAAGTCATCATTGTTTGTTAAAATATACTTGTTCCTAAAAGTAATTCAATTTAATTCTATATAATCTATGAATAACGACATATAAAAATTCTTTTTATTTATTATTATGACAAGTAACCTAATAAGGATAAACCTTGGGGTATATAATTTTTTTTCACATATATTTTGTGGTTCATTATTTATTTCCAAAATTAAAACTTGATCTATTAGATAAGTAGCATTAGATTTGGGGTTTTTATCTAAGATAATATCAGTATTGGATTCAACTTCACGGATGGGTGGATATCCAGGTAATTCCTCAATAAATATATTAATGTAATCAAACATAGAAGATAATTTTTTATTAGAATATAATTCTCAATAATAAATTTTATTTTTTATTAGTTCTCACTAAAAATTTTATTACGATAATCCATAAGAGGAGGTTCCAATTAAGGCTTGATAAATTAATTATCTCTAATTAAAATAAAGGATTATGTACTCACATAAAAATTTTAATATCTAAATTATTCAATTTTACTCTAACAGAAAATCCATCTCTAGAATTATATCAATGTCTACGCTCGGTAGTCCAAGAAGGATGATAAATATAAATCATCCATATATTAGAGATGATGCATCCCAATTTACTAACAATCCACTAATTTTTCATCAAGATTTATAGCTAAAAATTTAAGCATTAATATATCAAGATATGGTCAATGTTCTTATAAATCATGTAAGATATAAAAAATTCCATAAATTTGAAATGAAATATTGTATTAGATAGATAATATTTTTTGATCAATGTACGTAATATCACATCATTCTCGATATCATCATTCATAATTGTAATTTTAAAATCTCGGGCTTTCTCTATATAACTCATTCATGCTAGACCTCCTAAATACATGGGGGAACTGATTGAAATGGTCTCTCATCAAATTGTAATTGATGCATCAGACAATGAAAGATTCTCTCTAAACATATAACTCATGATATCGATAGCCATTGTATCAAATCTTTTTACAAACTCCTTGGACATTGAATTAATCCATAGGGTATTTCATCTTATAATTATTATATGTAAAAAAAATACCCTTATATTCTTTGACATTTCAAATATCCCTACTATATGGTGCTAAACTATCATATTCGATCTTTTTTACTTTACTCTAAAAATATATGATTTTTTATAACTCCTCAACCTCAACAGATCATGTCACAATCTCCTCATATGTTAAAAAAATTTAGGAGTAAGATGCTCAAATATTGTTCAGATTTAGTCTATCAATAAAACCATCTGTAATTCATTCTCTTTTGTATATATATTGAAGAACATTTTTTAATAGTTATAATGTTATCCTCATAATAAATAATTTTTTCCTTTTCCTTTTAATTTAAATTCAATAATTTCCATCCCATGTTAACACTTTTCTTAGGGAAGATATGTAACACCCCACTATTTCATAGTACTTTATCTGCTCAATGTAATTCAATAACATGTTCTACAATCAACATCGAGTTAGAGCACACCATGACTTACCAAAATAGTCGTTAAGAAAGAGATAATTAATAGTATTAATTTCATTTTGAATTTTATATAGTCCATATAATTTTTACATCCATATTATGTGTTTCTAATACATAATATTTGAACAAATTCTACTTTTCCGATAAAGGAATTTTGTTTCAGAAAATTTAATTTAACCACCTTTTAATGAAGGAACCTTTTTAAATACAATATTTAAAACTTTTATATATTCAATTTGAAAAAATAACATGTTATTTATAATTGGGACAGAAAACATTAGTTTTGATAATTGTTTTTTTTCAAATAAATTTCATAATTTATGGAATTGTTAAAAATTCTAAATTTTAATTGAAAACATCTTTTTTTAATAGAAATAATTTATATTTTTAAATTATATATTTTAAAAGTTTGTAATTATAATTAGATTATATTTTTATCATTGAATACAATTTATGTCATTATAAGTAATTTCACAGTTAATTTTGTCATAAACACATGCCAATCTTTTGATAGTTTTACTTAAAAAACAATCTTTCTAGTTTGGACAACATGAAATAATTTTAAATTAATTAATGAAACTTATATGTTTTTAATTTTCTTAAATAGAAAAAATTTTGGAATTAGGAATATCAAAATTATCTAAGGGTGATTTTTTGGTATTTTTCTAAAAACATTCAATTTTTATGAATAGTGAAAAACACAACGTTATTTTTTAAAACCGAATATTTATTGAAATGATTATTTATATTATTTAACTGTATTTTAATTAAATATATATATATATATAATATTTATAAAAGTTCTATTTAATTAATTTGAGTCATTAATTTAGAATATTATATGTATAAAATTTTATTCAACATTTTAACGTCTTTTACCCATCTTCCTGGAAAAGTTTAAAATTTGAATAAAACTTAATTTTACAACATCTGTGAATTTAATTTCAAAAATCAAAGTGTCATGGTTTATATAAATAATTAATTTTTTTTCAATTGGATGAAAATATTTTTTGGTTAATAGTATCTTGTGGTTTTTATTTACCACAGTTAAAAGTAAATATGGTAATTAAAGGTAAAACTGATATTATAATTACTCTAACACATTTTCGAATTATATTGGATAAGTTTATTTTGAAAAAATCCAACCTTGGGATTAAATTATGATTCTTTTTGTCCACATGGATTAGATTACGTCATTTTTTTTATTTAATTTAAAAAAGATTTAAAAGTGTCAAATTCAATGTTTATTAACTAAACCATTTTTAAAATAGGGGTCTACATAAGATAAATTCCAATTTAATATTCATTTTAAAGATAAAAAGATTTTACTACATAATGGTATTTTATTTATTATATTTAGAGATAAATTATTAAATTTATTTATGACAAAATGATAAGGCAATATTATCTTTATTAATGAAAGATTAAAATCATTAAAATTATAAATATAAACAAATTGTAATTTGAGGATTATAATATCATCAAAGAATTTCTAGATTAATATTAAATGTTTTGGTTGTTTTAATGATTTTTGTAGAAGAAATTAGGCTGTTATGACTTTCAAAAAACCAAATACTAAATAATGTCAAAATTGACATAAATGAGATTTTAAAACAAAAAATATATTATTAAATGATATAATATTTTTTAAAATATAAGGAGTAGAAAATGGACTTATATAATGATAAATATTTCATTAATTAACAACTTTGGTCTTGAATATATTTTTATAGTATGTTTATTATCAATTTATTATAATAATAAAAGAGGACATGGTCAACGTTAAACTATTTAACTATGAGAAAAATCTAAATGATAGGGTTGATATGGTGACCTAAACAGTTCTAAAACCTATTTCATTAGAGTATTTTGACCCCTCCCCATCGTAGCATCGAAATAAATCAATTTGGATCCATTAGAAACAGAAAATGATTTTTTAATAAGACAATATTTCATACTTTTACTAAAATAACCCTCATCTCTCTTAAAAAAGGGTACTTCCCCGTCTCTAAAAATTACACCTCTAAAGCCATTTGACTTGGCCAAACCCTACCCAAATCTCCTCCCAACATCCATAACGTAAACATATAAGCTTTAACTTGACCAGAAAGCCAACTTAATGAGCATTTTTGTTCCAATCAAAAGGAAACACCCAAAGAATATGTAATTATTTTATCACCTCCTTCAATGTTATTTTCTTCTTCCACTTTATATTTATTAGTTATTTCCATAGAAAAATAATAACTCCAATATCATCCACACACTATGATGTTATTATAATTATCATAAAACCATACTCATTATTCTATCCATCCTATGAATGATAATGTCACCATGCGTGCGTAGGTACGGCTTACCGTCTCCACATCATGGTATAATATGTTATTAAACACTATAATATTTGGATGGATATAATGATTAGTAATATGTATTTAAATAATGAAAATAACATGATAATTTCTCGGTTCTATTAATATACCATCCAATTCAATAACTTTTAATCATTAAGGAAATTATATCATCGCTTGTATGTACGGACGACTTACTATATCAACGACGCGATGAGATTCATTTCAAGGTTCACCATTCAATAATGATCGTAAAATATAATTTATTAATAAGTATGTAATATAGGAAATAATAATTCTATTGGAGAGAGAGAGATATATATATATATTTACTTACATATATCTTATTCACTTACTACCGTTCAAAATGATATGAAAACAAAAACAATGTTTATGCGTACGTACGGATTGTCGTCTCCCTAAACGATGTTTTCCATTTCAAATATATATCTATTATACATATTTATATTCAAAATAATAATTATATATAAATCATGTTTTATATTCTATAAGTATTTAAGTCATGATCTAAATGACATGATCATGAATAGAAAGTTAAAACACATACAATAAAGAAAGAGATTATTACCCGAAATGTTAATTTAACATGGAAATAATTATTAAATGGGAAGTATAAGGTCATAAATGAATCATGATCAAATATAATTATTAATGGGACCCCATTTATCCCCATTACATGAAACACAATACGTTGTATGTAAATTTATATTAGTTTGTGATACTTAATTGATGAAAGAATATTTGAGTTTCTTAATCAATGAAAAATAACCCACATTACATCATATGATTTGGAATAATGAGACTATTTTTTTCAAAAAATCATATTGATATATTAATTTTACAAATGTGCTGTAATTTATTCTATATAATTTTATCTTAAAATTTTCATGAGGTTGTCTAATTTATTTTAATATAAGGTAATATAGTGTTGTGAGACCTCATATTTTTTCCAAGGAAGGGTGTAATTTCATGTTTTATACACTATTAGTATTAAATGGGGATGTTTTTATTTTAATTGTGTTTAATATAAATAAAAATTAACAAAAAAATGATTAAATATCTTAAAATTAAGGTTAAATGGTATGAGGGTAAGAGTTGTAATGTAATTTTACGATAGTTCCTTAATGATAAATCCTTCTACTAGTAGTTGATCAAAGATAGAGTTCATGATCATAGACCTCTCACCTCTTATTTTTAGTGATAGTGAGTTATAGTTGAACAACAATCTCTATTACCCATAACTTCATCATATGTGTCAGAGATTGTTTTATGAAATATTATAATCCTCCAATTGAGGACTCACCATCAACTGTTATGAAACATGTAAATTTGGAGATGAATATAAAGATCAGCCAAAGGATAGATTATATCTTCCACACATTTTCTATGAATCTATATCACTTCACTATTTAATAAATCATTCCCATAATATATTTGAATTGATAATTAGATGGTGAAATTTTATTATAAAAATATATAGAAAGAAACAAATTAAATAAGAATTAATTATGACCACATAAAAATAATCATAACATAATATGACACTAAGATTAACATTATAACACCCAAATTACAAAAACCTATATTTTGTGTTTATTTTAAAAAAAGTTCGCTTTATATAATGGATCTCATGCAAAATGATTGAATAGTTTTGTATTATTTGGAGAATTAATAAATACATTATTCATATATTAAAATTAAAAACACAAAATATTACTACATAATTCCATCGAGAACTTTTTAATTTCTTCAAGTACATCCCTAAAATCATTTATATATAAATTATTGATATCCATTGTAAGGAAAAATATAATAATTATTTATTATACATGACCAATAAAATAAGGTGTACATCAGATGCTATCAAAAAATAAATAAATATGTAATAATATGTTTGATATAAAAAAATATAATATTCTATATTATTAATATCATAACAGGGGGATATATCCATGGATAACATATGAACATAAATAATCATATGTATAACAAAAAATTGTCTTATAATGATGAAATTCATTATTTCATTCATTATAATTATAGTCTCAAGACCTTGTTCCAATACATAATAAACATACTATCAAGGCATAGTTCAATGACATCATAAATAATTTGGCTAAAATAAAGAAAATAACAGTCAAAGTTTAGATTATGGGATATTCCAATTAAATGAGGATTTATAAAGGGACCCTTCAATAACATACTAAGAAAAATTAAATCATCAAATTATATGGGGTTAATAATCAATATAATACATAATAATTATAAATATCTACATTTAAATACTTTTATATTTAATGTCAATATTTTTCAATAGTCAAAAATAAAACATAATGATCATAATACATCCAGATTAATACGGAGTACAAAATCCTCATTGAATATCCACAGTAAAACAAAATATCCATCAATGGATATTGACATTGATGAAAATTGTTTTCAAATATAACTGGCACATTTCTTGAGGAAATTACCCTTTTCATTTTGAAAACACTTATATAAATTCTATAAAATTAGACAATATGAACAGAAAAAAATTATTTGAAAATATCCAAGTAAAAATATTAAGTAATCATCAAAGAGAAGAGTAATGATTTTAACAGTAAGAGGTGTAAAAGTCGTATATGTAAAAAACATTCTTTTTATAGCCTTTAATCGAAGTCAAAATGTGTCATACTAAAAATTTTATAAAGTATCAAATTATAAATATTATCAAAAAATCATTTTATAGATGAAAATGAACATAAGAAATCAATCAAATATAGATAATAATTTTTCAAATATTTTAATAAAATATTGTCAAGGAAGAAAATTTTCATCAACCAGAGAGGAAAAAAGGTCATCTTTTAATTTAATAAATATTCTTGATTGTGTTAAGTACCAAATAAAATAAAATAAAATAAAATAAATACATAAATAACTATAGAATAGTAAAATATGTGTACTTTTAAAGATAAATAAGTTTTAATTTACTTCAATAAAACATTTAACATAAACATTCGAGAATAAAATTGAGATTACATTAAAAACTGTACTACTCGGGTTACTTTTTGATCATAAAACCACTTAATTAAGTAAAATTAAAATTAAATTTAAATAATATTAATATAAGTAACAAAATTATATATAATATTGAATGTTTATCAAAAAAACACAAAATAAATATGTGGTGAATAGGACATATGTCTCATAGAAATAAATGTGAGATGGGAAACCCTTTAAATTTTCCCAACATTTGATGTGATAATTAATAAATTAATTGATTATGAAGAAGAAATTTATATCCATATAAAAATATTTTAAATAAAACATTATATAATATCGTTTTATTAAACAAAAATTCATGTCAAAAACAAACAATCAATGGGTAATATAACCCAATTATAAGAAATTCAGTTAAGAAACCCCCTACCACATGTCTAAATTACCAAGTACATAAATTATCTCATGTTCTATAAACATATATTAATTTTATAATTAATTAATATAATTTTATATTTGTCTTAAATTATTATTATCCCTTTAATTTCATATATTACCATTATTTATATAGTTATTAAATTAGTTTAGTTCACATCAAACATTTTGCAGATATTTTTTTCATAATAAAAAAAACTGTGGTAGGTTGACCATTAGAAAATAATTCATGGTTACAATCATGAAATAATTATCATTTTTATACATTAAATAATATATTCTAATCATCCATGAATGGAATACATGAGAATCGAGTCACATATTTTTTGGATGAGGTATTCCTTATATACATTCAAGGGTTTTTATCATTTTTAATGGGAAGAAGTGTTAGAAGTTATGTAATATATTAATTTTCTTTGATCATGTTTATTAAATTAATATCATAATTATTAAATATATCTATCATAATAACTATCCTTTGTATTGGTGACCAAAAACTAATCACAACACTTCGTGAAGGTGGTAGTCCACATGTAAACACGAATGATGTTTTGGTTCCCCACAAGTTGAAAAAGGAGATAAAAATATTGTACCATAATCATAAAAATAATTCATTATATTTTAGAATTGGGTTTTATTATATCATCACAGTTTAATATTATTTTAAAAAGGTAGATGACGAAATAAAATAAAAACACTCTGTTAAGAGTTATACATATTCTATGTAAAATCACCTCTTGCATACACGTTAATCCTTCTAGGATGGTATTTTGATAATATAAGGTCCTCAAGGACGTGGTTATGTAGTTTGGAAAGTTTTTTTGGGTAGATATTGGTTGAGACAGTGTTTCTAAAATGTGTGAGGAATAGAGGATAGGATGTTACTTTTTCTAATTGGGGAATGGACACACTTGGAGTTACATAAATGATTTAAGTATAATTAATGTATTTCTCAAGGAAAATTATTCCTACGGACATGTATTCAAATAAAAGAGTGAATATATAGAATATAATCCAAAAAATATATTTACATACGTTTTGATTCATTTTAAACCCTATATATTAGTTTAACTTCTAGATTAACCATTCCTAACTTTATATGTTGTTACATAATTATTAGCATTCAATGGTCATTACATAACTTCCAAGGTGACAAGTGGATTAAAAATAGTCCATGGACGAATTTTTAGACCATTTACAATTTCATCTCTCATCTTCGGAGATATTTTCAATTTTTAAATCATTTAATAAAATATTATATCACATAAAATATCATTAAATACATTTTTGGGACTATTCAACTAATTTCAATTTAATATCATAATTACTATTATATATTTATAATATAAAATATTTTTAAAAAATTAAATATTATTATTAACAAAAATATTAATAAAATAAGATATTGCATTAAAAATATATTTCTTTTAATATATTTAAAATTATTGAGTTTTTTTTTCTTACTGACTGTACTAGAACTGATGCAACATTGCATAATAATTTTATGTAATTATACAAACACAAAAAATATTAATAAATTAAAATTAACAAAATAAATATATTTATGATAAAAATATGAATTTATAATAATTAATAACATCATTTTATAACTTTTGAAATATGAGAATGATATTAAAATTAACAGAGTAATATTTTATATTTATTCATTACATAAATTAATATAAATGTCACTATCAAAGAAAAATGGAACTAAAATTAAATGTAATAAAATTTATATTGTACATGGAGGGAATTATCTGATAAAATTATATAATTTATTGTTTTTCATTGACTTTGAGACCTTATCACATAGTCTTAATGATCTTTTACATATTTAACCCTTACCATGGTGACATATCATTTATATGGTAGCTCTTCATAATAATAAAAAATAAAATGGTCTTATTTACTAAATTTGAACATTATAATTCAAAATTTAAGGTATGTTTTTCTATATTCAATTTATATAACTATCAATAAGAATTTAATATAAATTTTTAAAAATATACTGAAAATATTTTTTTGAAAACATTGTTTTTAATCATAAAAATGAGCTTATACAAAAATTAATTATGATTACATATAATTTTTTATCAGTTATATATTTTATAGTTAAATGATAAATGTGTTAATTAAAAACAAAATCCAAAATATAATTGTAGTTCAAAATTTATTAATATTTGAAAAATATTGTTTTTTAAAAATTGTAATTTTCTTCTATTTATATAAAAATATTCATTTTTAGAACAATACCAAAAATTAATCCTAGAAAAACAATAACATGATTATACAAAAATTATATCAATTTTTTAAATAAAATATAAAATTTTATAAAATTAAAAATAATATATGTGGAAAAAATAAAATAAAAGTCCATTTTCGAATAAAAACTATTTTCCAGGGATACAATTTCATTATAGAAAAATGAGTACAAATTGATAATAAATTTTCATTATGTAAAAACATTGTAAATAATTTTAATAATTTGGTTATTTTAATTCACAATGAAAATTTAATAACTTGGTTATAATGGTTACATTTAAATAATAATATTTTTATAGAATATCACACATTTCATTAAGGATAGTGTTACGTGTTTAGAAATATCTCAAGGATAATATTCATTATAACAGATTCTTTAGTGTGATGAATTATACCCCCTCAATGATATTTTAGCCTCAAATGTTATATCTCTATAATAAAAGGGTTTATATTTTAAAAAAAATATGTGAAATCCCATATCATATAAAGCGATAATAAATCCTCCATTGAAAAGTACATAACGTAAAGATAAACGTCACATGAAAAAACAAATAATCGAGTTCCCAGATAAGGGGAACATTGTAGTGAAGTTCAAATATTGACATGTGGGAAAAATTAATGTTTTTTGAAAAGTATAGATTGATAGAGAACCTAATCTTGATAATGTTGATGATAATAAAACCATAAATCAGAAATGCATAAAGAAGGCAAAAAATTCATCAGAAAGAAAATGACGATAACAATTTTATTAGAAGATATTTTTATAGTTTTGAGGTATTATTTTACTTCCAAGATATTAAACATGTGAAAATATACTAATATAATTTTTTTGATCAATTTCTACTTTTATGTCATCTCTTACTCCATCAAATGAATATTCAAGATGATTATTTCATTCCATATGAACAAAAATTAACATTTATTAGATCAGAAGATCCATAAAATTATTGAAATTTATTCTCCATACATCACTATATTAAAAAAATGGTTTATTGGATATGCAATAATATTATATAAGAATAATCCTTGATATGAAGGAATAATAAATTGATCACTAATGCATCAACAAATGTTTACAAAGTTGAACTAATAATAAAACATTTCAAAATATAGTAGACCAAAATGTAACTCAAATATTACAATTTTTGATTATATATTATTCTTATATCGACATAATTTTTTTATCCAAAAAATATTAATCACTCATAATGTAACATGAAAAATGTATTTACCCCAATCATTTGTTCTCATGATTTTAGAATTTGCTCCCTAAAATAACCAAAATCCCCATTAAACCTCTATAACAAATTTATATACTTCTAAAAAATAACCTAATTCTTATTCATCAAAATAAATTGCATCATAGAAAATATTATTTGATTTATCTTAATAATGTAATTTTCCCCAATTATATGTTGAACACATTTCGAAATATAATTAATCAATTTTTCACAAAATCAATTTTAAATCCCATGGTTATCTATAAGTTAAAATACATGTTTGTAAATTGTAATAACCCATAATTACCTCAACTTAATATATCATATTAACCATTGGGTTTATCAGTATATTTTAAAATATGAAAATAAAATATTAAAGCCTAATTCCTAAAATAAAAATTTCACTAAAACAAATAGTAATCCCAAGGGTTGTATTCCAATAAATGTAACAAAAAAACATCCATAATCATCCTAAAATCACATACAGAACACCTAAAAAGTGGTATATATTTCAATAAACTAATGATTAACTATATACTTATCAGCCCATAAACATTTAGGTCTATCATATATCACTAGGGTATAACATCAGTTTCAATATTTATATACTCCCATTCATTATAATGGTTTAGAAATAAATATGTGAGTTATCCCAAGAATATCACATGGGGGTATCTATAAGGGTGTATATTATTAGGTGCACTCATGATGCACATATGATAAAAAAGTTAATACTAAATATTATATTTTTTAGTTGTGACCAGTTAGTGCATCAGTACAAAAAATTCTCTACTTGATAGTGTCCAAATATAGTTGTATTTTATAGTAAAACCACACAATATAAACATTAAAAATTCTCTGTTATATTACTCAATACCTATAATTAATGATTAAATCTATCCCTGGGATATATTATCTAAATCATGTTTTCCAAAATCTTGTTCCCAAGGGTCATAAAACATCACTTGATAGAAACGATAAAAACCAAACTCTAGTATCCAGGATCTGATTTTTATTTATTCCATTTATATAAGATACAAGGTATCTCTCCCTTTATCATTATTTAGAGACTATATACATCTATGATTCTCACATTACATTATAAAATACGAAATAAATACTGAAAATTTCAATGAAAAAATTATTATTTTAGCTATTATAATACATAAATTATTCATATATTCTTTCATCGTATCCTATGGAAAGGAAATATAATAAATAAAGATATAATTTTCTCAGTAAAGGAAAGAGTACAATAGAGGATACCAAATGATAAATTATATATGATTAATATTTAAAATATAAACAATAAATAGTACATAGAACTAATATCATAATTGTCAATATATCTATGGACAACATAAAACCCAAAATAAATAAATTTATTATAATAATTGGTTTAATAAGAATATAATGGATAATTTTAGGATTCATAATCATACAATCAAGACCTTCATCGAAGACATGATAATCATACCATCGAGACCTCATGCGAAGACATCATAAAATATTGGATAGACAAACACAAAATACCAAGGATATTTTGTATCATGTGACCTAATGATGCATCGATAGTCTATAATGGGCCCCACCCATCACTTAATAAGTCAAAATAATTCAACTTATAAAACATAGTTAATAATCTATTCAATACATATTCAATATAAATATCCATATTTGAAAACTAGAAATGGATTGTATATGTTTTATCCTAATAAAAAATTGAACACTATAATCTATTCGAAGTAATATGGTCGATAATATCAATAAGGAATAGCCCATTTATTTAATAATATTCATCAATTGATGTTGATATAGATGAAAAAAATTAAAATATTACTCATTCATTTCTAGAGGTAAATACCATTTTCAATGTAAAATCACTTATTTAAAATCTAAAAATTATCAAAATTTTGTAAAAAAACATTTTCATTGAAATAACCCATGGAAATATATTAAGTAATCTTAATAATAAATATTTTTTAAGATAGTGGGATGTGGTATTCATTTTTTATATGTGAGAAGATAATTTTTCTCCACTCAATAAAGATAGAAAAATGTGTTCTACAATCAATGTATAAAATATTTCTTCTTATAACAATGTAAATAATGTGAATGATAGTTCAAAATGACCTTAAGAAATATTTAAATTTAAATAATAGAATTTTTTAAATATTATTTAACATAATTTGACATGAGATATTAATTTCAACGACGAAAGAAGAAATAAGGATTTCTTTTCATAAAATAATGATTCATCGATCGTATTATGTACCCAAGAGAGGAAAATTGAAGGGAAACATGTAAACTCCATGGATGAAGAGATAAAAATAAAATTTATTTATTTTAAAATTTAAAGAGATTATAATTTCCTTCAATTTAAAATTGAAAACAAAAAATCTTTAATAAAAATGGAATTGCATAATTAATTCATACCACTTGGGTAACTTTTGTATCAAAACCCCCTTGAAGGAAATTAAATTAAATGAATCACTAAATAAAATATAAATAGATTATTGATATAAAATAGAAATGGTTTTGTATAAAAAATACATAACTAAAACATGTGGTGAATATGGAATATTTCTCATAAAAGGAAATGTGGGATAAGAAACCCCTATAGAGGTTGTAACATTTGAAGTGAGAATTAATCAATCAAGTGATTATGTGTAACATATTAAAATTAAATTGAGAAATATTTTAAATTAAAAAATAATAATGTGAGGTAATTATACACATAATAATTGTGTAACATTAGAAATTAATATGTAATACAACATAAAAAAGTAATTTGAGTTAAGAAATCACTTACCTTGAGTCAGACTGACCACATAAAAAATTTATCACATGTATAATAAACTCATATAAATATTATAGTCACATAATAACCTTTTTAATTATTATTTACTTATAATTATTCTATTTAATTTATTAATTTACATTCCTTATAAAAATATTAAACCAGCTAATTTTATGTAAGATGTCTTTAGGACGTTCGGTTCATAATTGAGAAAAAAGTTCAGTTGGTTGTCCACTATCAATGAGATCATGGTTCCGTTATTTATAAAATTTTAATCATGAAATATTTATAGTATAATAAATTAATCTCAATTTTATAATCATGCTTTAATGGTGGACATGATTGAAAAATTTTATTGCATTGTGGAGGTGGAAGTTCACATGTACGCATAAACAATTTAATTATTTTTTAATGAGTAGATAGTTAAGAATATAAGAAATATATTATCTATAAAAATAACTTTTTTCATTATTATAATATTTATTAATTAAAACCATCATAATAAATATTCCTATGAGGTGGTGATTCTAAAATAATAAAATATTGTCCTAGGGGCGGTACTCTACATATATGAATGAATGTTGTTTTCATTCCCCATACGATGGAAAATGTGATTAAAAGTTTCTTTAATAAGAAAATAGAATTTATTTAAATTATATATACTTATGTTATTATATAAACATGGTTGAAAGATATTTTAATGAATTAGAATTTTAAAAAATTGAAATCAATTTTTTAGTGTAATACATATTCTTTGGGAAACCACCTTTCAATTACACCTTAATTCATTGAAGAAGATCCTTTGATGAGAACAAGGACCATAGGTCATGCGTAAGAAGGTTAAGAAGGGATTTTATCTTTTAATGGTTGAGTTAGATTGCTCAAAATGCGTGAGGAATAGATGATAGGTTGTGGAATTTTATATGCAAGGAAAGGACGCTCATGGAGTTAAATAATGGATTTAAATAAAATTAATTTACTTATCATATAAAATGCTTCCAAATGTCCAAGGATTAAAATAAATTTTTTAAGGAAAAAATATAACTAAAAAAGTAATATTTATATTAGTTTTTGAAGTCATTATAATCATTATATATGGATTTAAACCATTCGTTAGCGGTTTTTATCATTAATAATGGTAACAAGTTTTCTTGAAATTAAGGGTCATAAATGTACATTTAATGAAAATGGTGGCTCCAAAATATTCCACGGAATAAATTTCATATCCTTTAAAATCCAACCTGTCGCATTTTAATATTTTTTACTTTAATAAATTTAAAATGTATTATATAATATAAAATATTATTATTGTAATTTTTGCACTATTCTATTAATTTGACTACAATGTCATCAAGATTACAATTTATTTTGTAAATACACTACATTTTAATTAGTAAAAAATTCCCTTTGAAAATAAAATTCATGGATAATGATAATTAATGGAAAATATATTTCTTATAATGTGTTTATAAAATTAGACTTTTTCTTATTGTCAGTATCATCAATGCGTCAGCATTGCGTAAGCTCTTAAGATAATCATACAATCCCCAAAAACAATAAATAAATTAAAATTATAAATATATTTATTTAGTATTACAACAAAATTTTCTATTCAACAGTAACTTTATTTTATCCCAGTGAGAACCTATTAGATAATTTTAAAATACAATATTGATATTTTGTGTTGTCCTCGTAAATTATTATAAATGTGATTATTTAATTAAAATGAAAAAATGACACATATTGGATGATAGGATGTTTAGATCCAAAATAATATCATCTAATGAAACAAAAAAATTATTTGTTTTATTTTGGATTATATCCCATTGTTTTAACCTTGTCTTACCGATTTTACCCTTATTGCGGTGAAAAATCATTAAAACAGTCACTATTGATAATGACTGAAAATAAAAGGTAAATATTTAAAAAAAGTTGAAACTCAAGATTGCAAATATTAAATTTTAATTATTACATTTCTATATGTATTGGAAATTTATTTTAATATAAAATCATAAAACATAAGATTTTTTTAGAAATATGTGTTCTTAAGAAAAAATATATGCTTATAGAAAAAATAATTATGATGATGATTATTTTGATTAATTAGTTGATTTGTTATTCATAGAAACATATGAAAATTTAACACTAAATTCAAAAAATAATTAAAATTTTAAAATATTTTTTCTAAAAATGATAGGAAATTTTTTTGGCAATTTTCACTATAACCTAAAAAATTTATCATTTCACAAAAATCCAAAAAAAATCATCACAAGACTATTATGACATTATGATTTTAAAAATGATATCCATTTTTTAAAATAATATTTTAAAATTGGGGAAAATAATTAAAATATATTCCCAAGAAAAATACACATTTTCGAAAAAATATATTTTTGAAGTACAACATGTATTTTCTCAAATTTTTGGTATATTAAACATATATTTTTATAATATAAATCCTTTCAACATATTTTCTAAAATATGGTCATTTATATTAATACCACTAATTTAATTAATAGGTTATATTGGTCACATTTAAAAAAATTATATCATATCATAGTTCACTGAAGGATCGATGTGGTATGTTACAAAGTATATTGAACATAATATTATATTAAACAGTATTTTACAAGTGATAAAAACAATATGACAAAAAATATTTTCCATAAACATGATAATTTAAATGGATCTCCCCTGGTAGATCAATCACTAATTTGGGTATTATACTTACATATCAAAGATAATATCTATGAATATAGAGATCTAGTAGATAAAAGTAATCAAACTATAAAAATCTAATAGTATAAAATATGTAGAATATTCCTTAATGATAATGTTCGTCGCATTTTTTAATATATTCATCATCTTGAACAATTTCACATATTTTCATGAAACACTAAAATTATCCATATTAATTTTTTGAGTCATCATGGAATTATCAAGTGAATTATGTAGTCCCATATTCCCAACATATTTTTTCTATCTCATGGATTTTGTACAACATGAAAAATTATCAACTCATTTTCAAATTTTTTCTAGATAGATCAAATGAATGATTTGTTTTTTCCCTAAATCAATATTAGTAATAAAATTTGTTCCAAATTTAAGATTGAGGGATATCCTAGATTTATGTGTCTTTTTTTCATGATAAAGGTTAAAAAAACACTATCGAGAGAATGAATCCCATGTTAAATTATACAAATATGTTAGGCATCCAGTCAGTTTTATTATGTGAAATGAGATTACATTGGTCTCATAATTGAATGTACGTTATCACTTGATATCACCTTGGCATGAAACACTCGAAATTAAGGGGAGATACACTATAAATTACATTTGAATAAGATTTATTTGGGGAAATTTTATAATACGATAAAAGCATTTCATTTAAAATGGTTTTGAGAAATCAAACTAATTTCTCCTATAACATTTATAAATTATTATTATGTTTTATGGAATGACATCTATTGAGAGTTAAAGATACTAAAAACATAATCCAAAACAATCGTATTTCAGGAACATTCATCATCTTAAATCTAGAAATATAGTGGCTCACTATATCCTTAGATGAGGCCAATAACTAAAATCTTCCAAGATTCTATCATTAATAAACTATTATAGCATATATAATGTAATTGAAATATGTTCATTCATGTATAAAATTTGTGAAATAACAAATTCCTTTACTCATTCATTATAACATGTTAATTAATGAATTCATTACATCAGTGTTTCTTTATGGGGATTTACAAATCCCAACAAAATATAACGGTAGAGTGTGGTGCTTGTAAAGACTCAACTAAATCTACCCATTAAATTTATATGTCATTTTACCTCCATTATACCAAACACAATTTCATGTAATGGAGTTTGGAAGGATCTCAACCCATCATTAGATGATTCAGAAGCTTTTGGATATAACACAGAGGGAGGATGTCTTAGGGTTACCTCTTATTAATCTTTTTAAACATCATTGGATGAGAATGTAAGTGGAAGATTCTTCAAAATATATAATTTAAAATTTGCTTCCCAACCAATTTTTAGTTTTTCATATTTTTAGATAGGGTAATCTTCGGTTGGGATTTAAATTACATTTGTAGGTTTGATTTTGTGTTATTAGACACCTACATCTCCCAATTATGGAATTAGAGGTTAGCAGTTTTTTTAAATTTATAAACTCATTCCTGAAATTAAGGATATAAATATCATATTTAATATAATATAAGTTGTCTTAAAATATTAATAAATCCTAGTTCATCAGTTTTTTCCTTTTTTCAAACTATATTGGATATCTCAAACCATGACAAAGGTTGAATCATATGATTTTTTTATACTCAAAACATAGGATTTCCTATTCATAGTTTTATCAAAAATGTGTATCATATATTTAATATGTTATCTCATTATATAAAAAAGTGTGATTATAAAAAACCTTATACAGAAGGTATATCGTATTAAATGATACGAATATATATTATAGAGTATGAGAGGGAAGAACCCTTATATATATAAAATTTAGTATTTAGTGATTGAATTTTCTATTATAAGATATGAAATATTTTTTTTGAATGGTTTATACTCATACACTATTAAATCATAATATATTATTGATGTTGAGTAATAAATCATGATATATTAAGAAAAAAATTAAATATTTTATTAATTGGACTGTATTTTTTGGAATGTATTTATAAATAATTGGACAAATATTTTCAAAAATTTTAAAATCTATAAATATTTATCATAAATAAATAAATAATAAAATATTTACGATTAATTATTTTAATAATTTCTATTATTTATCATAAATATTCAATTAATATTTTGTGTAAATATTTAATGTGTAAGATCCTGAATTTCTTTGTATGAAATGTTTTACTTACATTTCAGTTTAAGCCCTTTAGTTTTGTCAATTAAGTGGTTTTCCATGTCCTTATGAAGGCTCAGGGGTGTTCTGGGGTTCGGGACTTGAAATAGAATGGAAAAGTGGGGTTCTAGGCATGTTGTACGGTTTGCGCATGGTTAGGAAAACCCGTGTAGAATTCCCATGAAACCGTGCGAATTGGGGGTTTTGGACAGTATCCTCCACAAGATTTGTGCACTGTTTGGAAAATTATGCTGGTAAACCATACGAGTGGGATATTTTGATATAGAAGCATCTGCATGGATTTCAAACGGTTTGGAAAACTGTATAGGTAAACCATCCAGGCCAAAAACTATTAAAAATTACAAAAATTCCATTGCATGATTTTTAAACCCTACTCGGGATATCCCCCCCACCCCCTCTTCCTCCTTAAACTCAAGTGACAAGACAAGCTTCCAAGATCTTCAAAGAGGTTGATCTTTCCATTTTAAGTGCCTCCAGTTGTGGATTGAAGATCTTGGAAAGGATAATCTCCCTCTTTCTTTTCTGTTTGATTTAGGGTTTCTATTTATTCCCCTCTCTATCTGAATCTCTCAAACCATACTTTTTAGTGAGATTTAGAGTAATGATTCAATTGTTTGTTGAATTGAGACCTAAGTATTTGGTTAGGAGCATGTCATCCAATATATTTAATGTAGGTAGTCTACAAGTTATATCCCTTTATTTCTGTATAGATTTGTGCATGTATGGTTTTTATTCTTGTTCCCTTTGAGCGAGTTCATGGTTCCCTTGACTTGATGTGATGTATCTCTGTCTAAATGGTTAATAGAATCCCTCTTGATCCCTAAGGGATTAAAGGTGGATGACTTGACTAAATTTGGGCCACCCGAGGGGTGTGATGATATTCCATGGACATAGAGCTAGCTAAATAGGTGTAGGTCATTGTGCGAAAACATAGAGCCTATAACAAATATATTAATATGCTTTACTAATATACAATATGTGTTTAGTAAAACACTTTGGTTTGGTAATTACCTAAGAGATTGTTTTTCAAACATGAATAATGGTTAAATGGATAAATGGTAAAAATGACAGGGATTAGCTTTATACTTGAATTTGATTAGTGAGATATGAATGGAAAATAGGAATGGGTCAAGAGGGGTTTGGTAATATAAATAATGAACGTGTTAATGGGTTAGGGAAAAATTCAATTTCCAATTTATTGAGATTGTTGTGATGTTTTAAATGACGATGGCTATGTTGTTGTGATATGGTGTTTTGTGGGGAATGATAAATTGTCATGATCACAAGGCTTGGTAGAGTGAGGTATTGACATGAGGTTCTACGCCCACAGGTTGAGTTGGACCATGGTTCTAGATCTACCCTTAAATTCATAGGTTAGGGAAGGGGATAGAGTTCAATTCCTCTAATGTTTGCATTCCACCCGGACTAAGGTTTTGAGGTGAGGATATTGGGAATTTTTTTCAAATGATGCCTAGTGAGATATGGCTTGTTAATTTATCACATGTTAAAAATGTTGATCGTGCCTAACCCATTTAACACACGAAATGGATTAAATGATAAATGAAATTTCTTGTTAATAAACAATGTTCAATTGGTATATTAACTTAATATAACAGAAATAATGAAAGACTATTAAACTGATTACCATAAGTTTCCTTTATTTATCATTTACATTCACTATATTCCATGGTAGGTATTTTTGAGACACCATCGGTGGTGGCCTACTGAGTTATACTCACACCCTTTTCGGGCCATCATTAGGTACCATTGCATATTTCATGCTTACAGGTCAGGATAAGGTCAAGGGCTCTACGATAGGGAGATGATTTGGACATGGGACATGTTTGGGTGAGGTTCCAGACATTGAGTCTAGATCATTTTGGGTATTCTACTATATTATTTATTTTCGGTTTCGTTCACTTGACACTTTAGCATGGAATGTAATATTTATTGTTGTTTGTTATTGTACTCAGTTCTGGGATATGTTTATTTATGCATGTTATGTATTTTTCTCATTGGTTTCCACTATTTTAATTATTATCTATTATGGCGTACTCTGGTATTGAGTGCATATTCTCCCCACATGGCCTATTGGAAACTCATTGTTAGTTGGTAACCTCTAGCGTACGGGGGAGGGGGGCTTGAGGTCATGTAACTACCAGGATTGGAGCACCGGTTTAGTGGATCCCAGGTCAAGGACATTACAAATTGGTATAAGAGGAGTTCATTTCCCTATTCTTACTATTTAAGGAAGGTATATAGTATATTAGGAATGTTTTGGGCCTTGGTAATTAGATCGTGCACGGGAGTAGCTATCCCATTTATGGGAAAACCCCCAAGTCACCTACAGAGGGGATTGTTGTTCATGTTGTGTGTAGTTACATTTTATGATATCTCACCATTAGATGATGCACTTGTTGTGTGATTTGATGTATTTATGATATTTAT
Organism: Viscum album; assembly: GCA_963277665.1. Lineage (NCBI taxonomy): Eukaryota > Viridiplantae > Streptophyta > Magnoliopsida > Santalales > Viscaceae > Viscum > Viscum album. The sequence continues at coordinate 99,959,664 of OY728153.1, read as the reverse complement.
CTCATAGCCAAAAAGTTATTAGGTTTTTCATTAATTCATCATTCTAGGCACATATGTAGGAAAGTCACAAGCATCATGATAGGCACACACATAAGATGGGTGTATGGGATGAAATGGTTAGGATACCTAAATTCTATTAAAAGTAATGAATTATGTCTAATAAGATGGAATAAAAGAATAAAAACCAGAAGTGAAAATGTCATGTAGTAATTAGAAAATGGATCTTGATAAATAAGTAAAAGTGGAATAATTTGTTTTAATGGAAAGTTGGAATATGAAAATGTTTTTAATGGGAGTAATAGATATGGCTTGTAACCATGATAATTAGATAACATGTTGGACATGGACAAAGGGAGACGACCGAGGTTTGTGACCGAGTTCTGAGTGGGATTTTTTGGGTAGTGTATATAAACTGGTTTTGTTATTATAAGTGAGGAGTATAGAGACCCTAATCTTGATGTACATGGAAATTACATTACTTTTGTGGAATACTTATTACATTACAAAAACACACACACAAGGACCGTAATATTTTAGTGTCTTTGGAAACTCGGAATATAATCTTCTAATCGTGGTGAAAGATCTTCAACATCTCCCATAAAGATCTTCCCTTTTTTTCTTACCTAAAACATTTCTTTATATCCTAGGGAAAATAAAACATAAAACGGTGAGCTCAAATGCTCAGTAAGGGTAAACAAAAGAAATATCAATCACATCATATTCAGAAGAACATAACATTTTGAAAATCTTATCCTGAAAAAGAGATCATAATATCTAAACATGGGATAAATCATAGTAGTGACATGTAATCCCAACAATTATAACTTAAAACAATAAACTTCTTGTAATATGCACATAATCACAGATAATCATTTCGTATTAGTAAAGACTCATTTCCAAGACTATCTTAGTGGACAATGTCCATATCTGAACCGAGTTCACTCCTCGTTTCAGTCCTGTTTCACTGAACCGGTTTAACCTGCCGTTCCAGCCATGTCTATCTCATGAGATATAAAATCTGTAACCAATTCATTGTAGGTAGATATAGGTCCCACCCATCTCATAATGATACCATTCTTATGTGTGCCACAAAATCATAAATAATACATCATTGCATAACCCATGTAATAAAAATGGGATTCTTAAATAACATGAAATCATAAAACAATCCATATAAGATAAATGAATTCATAAAAATAATTCGATCACAACATAATAAAATCAATATAATAATAGGGATAGAAACAGAACCCTATATTTTCTTAGATGGAAAATAATTTTGATAAAACACTTGAACTCCATTCTTGAGGAAAATATCCATTATACTTCAAAAACATTTTCATTTCTTAACATGTAATACAATTTTAAACTAAAATAAGTTGATTAAAAATAAACTTGAAATCTTTTAAAGGAAGGGTGTTGGAAATAATGTTTAAAAATCCATTCATGCCGTATAAGTTAAAAAAAACATTATTCTTGAACTTTTGTCGGAAAAGTCAAAAAGTACCTCGTACGAAAAATGACAAAAGATTCCTTTCATATCTTTTACTAAAAACTCACCAAAGGGTAAAATTGGATTTAAACAATTCTAGGTGGATGGAAATAATATTACATATTTAGGAAACATGGATGTGGATGATAAATATTCCCTAGTAAATTCTGAAGTATAAATAATCTCAGATAAAAATTGAGATTGCGAGATTTTCCCTTACCTTAAGTCTGATTTGCTTTATAAGTGTCTGAACCTCCTGTATAATGATTTAAGTAATGTCATTGACTTATTCCTAAATCATACTCATTGTTTTGATATTATATATGGTTCACTTATGACTTTATATTACCTGTTCTTTTGTAAATTCCATGTTAAAGAGCATTTTTGGTAAAATCATTTCATTTGACGTCCGTGTTTTGACTTGTGATTATTCAGATGATTACATAGATCATGATTACTTAATTACAGAATACAAAACATGATTTATATATAATATATATTTAGAATATACATATATATAATAGATCAATAAATGGAAATAAATACATCGTTCATGGAGACGGTAGGTCGTACGTACGCATGAACGCTGTTTTCGTTTACTTATTGAGTTGAATGGAATTAAGTAGATGACATAAATATATATAAACATAAATCCAGTATCATTATTATGTCATATATTTCATGATTACTTATTATATATACTTTATAATCATTCATGAATGGTTAATGTGAAGAATGAATCTCATCGCGTCGTGGAGACGGTAGTCCGTACGTACGCACAAGCGATGATATTGTTCTCATGATCGTGGAATTGTATTGGAGTTTATGTATACTATTTCAGAATCAATATAAATTTACAATAATCATATAGATTTATTATGTACACCATTATACCCATCCATGTAAGGTGGTGGTGGAAAATAGATTACACCACGGCGTGGAGACGGTATTCCGTACGTACGCACGCACGGTGATTTCATTTTCCGTCGGATGGATTGATGATGAAATAGGGTTTTTTCATACTTATAATAACATATCAGTATATGAGTGATACTGATGTTATTAATTCATAATTAAACAATCTAAGAAGAAGAAGTGGAAGAAGAAATAAAGTTGAATGAATCGGTAACGGACATTACCTCTTATTTGAAACGCCTCTTAGAGACCTCCATTAGGGCACTAAAATTGGTCATTGAAGAAGAACAGGACCTCTAGGATGTTTCTAGGGAAGTTTATAAGAGATGTTGGTAGGGGTTGGCAGAGCTTGAAGGCTCAAAGTGGGGTGGGGAAGAGAGGGATGAGGTTCCCTTTTATAAGGGAGGAGAGGGGCTTCTTTGGAAAAACTAAAAATATTATTTTATTATAAACCAAATTCGGTTTCATATAGCTCCAAATTGATTTATTTCGAAGCTAAGGTGGGTATGGGTCGAAATACTCTAATAAAATAGAATTTAGAAAATTTTAGGTTCCTATTTTAACCTTATCATTTAGATTTAACATTAAGTTAAATAATTTTACTTTTACCGTGTCTTCTTGTGTTTTTACACTATAAGGTTAATAAACATACTATAGCAAGCCAAACGAACCCCACGTTGTTTATTATTAATATATATAACCTTATCTAAGTCCTTTGACTGAACCGTATATTTTTAAGAATAAAATAACAACTAATAATATATTATTTGTTTTAAAAACTATTTTATGTCAATTTTGACACTATTTAGTAATTGATTTTTTGGAAAATCATAACAGAATGATTAGTTTGAAAAAAGATAATTAAATCAATACTAACATGTCATATTAACCTAGGAAATTAGTGTAATTCATTAAAAGTCTAAAATTACATTTATTTTGGTATTTATAACATCAATTATGTCAATATTTCATTAATAAGATAATTACTGCATCATCATTGTCTCATAAATAAATTAAATTATTTAATCTCTAAAAAATACAAATAAAATAAAATTATTTAGGAAATATTTTTATCTTTCCAATTAATATTTATAGCCGATTTTATATTATGTATAAACCTATATTAAAAATTATTTACTTAATATACTTTGATTTTAACTATTTTAACCCTTCTTTAAATAAATTAATAATAAATGTCCTAATATAATCCAAGAGAGAAAAAATGGCCTTATTTTATTCCTAAGGTTGTTTTTGGTCTAACTACACTTATCCAATAGAATTAGGACATGTTTTAGGGTAATAATAATAACACTTTTACCCTTAATTACCCTATTTACTTTTAACCGTGGTAAAAAAAAGTAAAAAGTTACTATTTACCAAAAATTATTTTCATCTCATTGAACCACATTTTAGTCCTTGATATTAATCCCGTCTCTCAGATTTTCAAAATTCTACTCACAGAAGCGGTAAAATTAAGTTTTATGAAAAAATCTGTTTTTTTAACTACCACTTAGTGGTTTCACTATTCATCAAAAATTGAAAGTATTCAGAAAAATACCAAAATTTCACCCTATGCTAATTTCAATATTCTGAATCCAAAAATGAATTCCATTTTGAAATATAAAATTTACAAAATTTCAAAAAGTGGTTATTACTATTCATAACGGTTAGTTTTAATAATAGCATATCGTTGTTTAGTGAAACTCGGTATTGCGTACTACACACGCCATCGAGGAAGGTCGCGATTACGTGTAATGTAAGGCAAGTCAAGTATGCGTGTTGTGCAAGCTCCTTTTGGTGTAGCATACAACACAAGACATTAATGAAATTAAAAAGAATATTTTTCATAAAATCTCGGGGTGTTACATTCTACCCCACTTAAAATGAATTTCGCCCTCGAAATTCGTCGAGGTTATATATGGTTTACTCGAAAGTTTATTTAATAGAAACCCACATCATAAAAAGGAATACCAAAACCAATATTTAAAAACAAATGTATGGAACATAACGGTTACCCAAACAATCTAATCACTCGGTTTCCACAATAGTGAAAATATGGACATGGAAGAGAAATGTAACCACCATGTTCTGATGGAGAGTGGTAGAGAACATGGATATGAAAAAGCCAACAGTCACAAAGCCATAAATTTGTGATGATCTAAGGTACCATCTAATTCATCAAATATAAGGGAACTGGGATAACATTTTTGGTTTTCATGATCATTTCCCTAAAGTTGAATAATTTGAATTAAAATAAATATTTACTTTATTTTGGTAAAATCTAACTGTTATTCATGCCTTGAACAATTTCCACTTCATCTCTTAAAGAAATGATATTGAATTAGTTATTCGTGAAGTGTTATCAGATCATGTGATAGAATGACAGGTCATTCCATCTGTCTCAAAAAAAGGTTAACAAAAGTTATTAAATATACATAAGTCGATCTGTAGTGAGATTAATCATATATGGTTCCTAAAATAGACTTATACTTCATATATCATACTGCTTAATATAATAAAACTAGTTTCTACTAAACAGGGACTTCTTGTAGGCCAATGGTGGGTGATAAAGGCCAGTCGCACTTCGGTTGTGGGTTCGATTCCCACAGCCTTGTCCGACGCGATGGGCTGTCGTCCGTCCTGCAGGTTGTCCTTTTTCTAAATCTATATTACTATAACATCCCATAAATAATATCGAAATAAAGTTCTATCCTTAGACAATACTAACTTATGTACAACATAATCCATTCCAATATTTAGGATTATCTAAAATTCTTCGGTCCAAGCTCATAGTATAATGAAAATGATTACTTGAATTGTCATCAACCAAGCATGTGAATACCATCATTTATCCCCCATATATCTTTTTGGTCACATTCCAATCCTGTGAATACCTTAATCATGTATTCTCTTGAAAAATGAATACCCATTAAACCTTAGAGAAAACATGAATGCTGTAAAAATTTAACTCTTTCCTCATACCAAAATCCAAAAATTATATATACTCAAACCATGATATAACCTTCTCCTTATATCAGTCATGAGCTCATGAATACTATCAAACATTTAATTTTCTCCTTATCCCTTCATTATGCGCATATCAGCTACATTCCAAAAATATCTGAATAACCTTTCATGGACACTGGTACCATTAATCATACACTTTCAAAACTCATGGAAAGAAAACAGGGTAACAATCCTTAGATGTCTCTTTATTCCATAGTACCATGAGATTACTTATACAACATTACACTTGATAAACATGTAATCATTCCACTACCTTCTTAAACCATTGGCCGAGCTTCAACAATTATTTCATCTCACATATCATTTGTAGTCTCTTCATCATCATCAACATAAATACTACCTATATGACCATACTGTTTCTCTTCATGAGACTTTCCCTTAGGGCATTGGTTTGCATAATGCCCGTACATTCCACATTTAAAACATTTAACCATTGTTGATGTCGTAGCAATACCATTATCCTCATCCATGGTGTTAGGTGAACCTTTTCCTTTGCACTTACAGGCTTTGTGTCCTTCTCTTCCACACCCAAATAATCTTCTAGTTCCCTTGAAACAATCTCCCCGGTGCCTCTTCCCACTTGATTTACATTAGGGAAATTGAACTTTCTTTCCTCTATGATCATCATGAAACTCCATCTTTCTCTTATTATCTGAGTTGGGAAACTTACCAAAGTTGAGATTATTGATCATATTATGAGATTGTTGATTAGGAATAATAATGATGTTTGGATTTCCAAATCCTGTTTCATTTGGTTTCTCAGGAAGAATATCATTCCATTGTTTGTCATATCCTCCATTATCATGAATCTTCCTATTTCCAGCCATTTTCTAAAACCCAAAAAGAATCGTTTGAGAGGTAAAAATCATGCTTGGGAAAACAACATAATAAATGGGGGGTACCTTCAATATCTAACATCTTAGGATTAATTCAATGATCTTTACCATAATTATAGGACTATAACCTATACTTATACTTAACCTTAGGGACATCCATAGACATACCTTAGAAATATCTCTATGGATCTCACTAAAGTTCTCACATCCTATTTTCCAATGGTTGACTAAACCTTTCCTCTGATAACAACTATAATGGTATGGAATTACTTCTAGTGGACTATAATTGATACCTATCATGGCACTCCATGGGCGGTTACACCCCCTGGGCGGGACACACCACCATCTCCAGTGCCAGCTATTTCCTCATGAAGCCCTTGGGCAGAGAGCCATGCTTCGTCCAACGCTCACATGTGAGAGTTCCCAAGGATCAGATACATTCATACCTCATTTTCCTATGATACCAACTGTATAGACCCTAATCTTGAAGTACATGGACATTACATTTCTTTTGCGGAATACTTATTACATTACAAAGACACACATACAAGGACCGTAATAGTTTAGTGTCTTTGGAAACTCGGAATATAATCTTCTAATCGTGGTGAAAGATCTTCAACATCTCCCATAAAGATCATCCCTTTTTTTTCTTACCTAAAACCTTTCTTTATTTCCTGGGGAAAATAAAACATAAAACGGTGAGCTCAAATGCTCAGTAAGGGTAAACAAAAGAAATATCAATCACATCATATTCATAAGAACATTACATTTTGGAAATCTTATCCTGCAAAAGAGATCATAATATCATAACTAGGGATAAATCGTAGTAGTGAAATGTAATCCCAATAATCATAACATAAAACAGGAATCTTTGTGGCATACACACATAATAACAGAGAATCATTTCTTATTAGTCAAGACTCATTGCCAAGACTATCTTAGTGGACAAAGTCCATATCTGAACCGAGTTCACTCCTCGTTTCAGTCCTGTTTCACTGAACCGGTTTAACCTGCCATTCCATCCATGTCTATCTCATGAGATATAAAATCTTTAACCAATGCATTGGAGGGAGATATAGGTCCCACCCATTTCATAATGATACCATTCTTATGTGTGCCACAAAATCATAAATCATATATCATTGCATAACCCATGTAATAAAAATGGGATTCTTAAATAACATGACATCATAAAACAATTCATATAAGATAAAGGAATTAATAAAAATAATTCCATCACAACATAATCTAATCAATGTAATAATAGGGATAGAAAAAGAACCCTATATTATCACAGATGGAAAATAATTTTGATAAAACACTTGAACTCCATTCTTGAGGAAAATATCCTTTCTACATAAAAAACATTTTCCTTTCTTAACATGTCATACAATTTTAAACTAAAAGAAGTTGATTAAAAATATACATGAAAACTTGTAAAGTAAGATTCTTGGAAATAATGTTTTAAAAATCCATTCATTCTGTATAAGTTAAAAAACATTCTTTTCATACTTTGGTCAGAAAAGTCAAAAATTACCTCGTATGAAAAACGACAAAACATTCCTTTCATATCTTTTAATAAAAACTCACTGAAGGGTAAAATTGGATTTAAAAAATTGTAGGTGGATGGAAATAGTATTACATATTGAGGAAACAGGGATGTGGATGATAAATATTCCCTAGTAAATTCTGAACTATAAATAATCTCGGATAAAAATTGAGATTGTGAGATTTTCCCTTACCTTAGGTCTGATTTGCTTTGTAAGTGTCCGAACCTCCTGTATAATGATTTAAATAATGTCATTGACTTATTCGAGAATCATACTCATTGTTATTATATTATATATGGTTCACTTATGACTTTATATTACCCGTTCTTTTGTAAATTCCATGTTAAAGAGCGTTTTGGGTAAAATCGTTTCATTTGTCGTCAGTGTTTTGACTTGTAATTATTCATATGATTACATAGATCATGATTAATTAATTATAGAATATAAAACATGATTTATATATAATATATATTCAGAATATACATATATATAGTAGATCAGTAAATGGAAAGAAATACACCGTTCTTGGAGACGGTAGGCCGTACGCACGCATGAATGTTGTTTTCCTTTCCTTATTGAGTTGAATGCAATTAAGTAGATGACATACATATATATAAACATAAATCTATTATCATTATTATGTAATATATTTTATTATTACTTATTATATATACTTTATAATAATTCATGAATGGTTAACGTGGAGAATGAATCTCATCGCGTCGTGGAGACGGTAGTCCGTACGTACGCACGTGCGATGTTATCGTTCTCATTATCGTGGAATAGTATTGGAGTTTATGTATACTATTTCAGAATCAATATCACTTTAAAATAATCATATATAGTTATTATTTACACCATTATACCCATCCAGGTAAGGTGGTGGTGGAAAATAGATTACATCACGAAATGGAGACGGTATTCCGTACATATGCACGCGCGGTGATTTCGTTTTCCGTAGGATGGATAGATGGTGAAATAGTATTGTTTAATACTTATAATAACATATCAGTATATTAGTGATACTTATGTTATTACTTCATAATGAAACAACCCAAGAATAATAAGTGTAAGAAGAAATAAATTTGAAAGAATCGGTAACAAACATTTCCTCTTCTTTAAGCGCCTCTTAGAGACCTCCTTTTAGGGCACTAAATTTGGTCTTTGAAGAAGACCAGGACTTCTAGGATGTTTCTAGAGAAGTGTAGAAGAGAATTTTTCAGGGGTTTTCCGAGCTTGAAGGCTCAAAGTGGTGTGAGGAAGAGAGGGAGGAGGTGCCCTTTTATAAGGGAGGAGAGGGGCTCTATTGGAAAAACTAAAAATATTAATTTATTATAAAGCCAAATTCGATTTTAAATAGCTCCAATTTGATTTATTTCAAATATAAGGTGAGTATGGGTCTAAATCCTCCGATCAAGTAGAATTTAGACAAGTTTAGGTTCCTATTTTAATCTTATCATTTAGATTTAACATTAAGTTAAATAATTTTACTTTTACCTTGTCTTCTTGTGTTCTTACACTATAAGGTTGATAAACTTACTATAACAAGCCAAACGAACCCGAAGTTGTTTATTATTAATATATATAACCTTATCTAATTCATTTTTCCGAACCATATATTTTTAGGAATAAAATAACAATTAATAATATAATATTTGTTTTAAAAACTATTTTATGTGAATTTTGACACTATTTAGTAATTGATTTTTTTGAAACTCATAAAAGAATGATTAGTTTGATAAAATGTTATTAAATCAATACTAACATGTCATATTAACCTAGAAAATTAGTGGAATTCATAAAAGGTCTCAAATTACATTTATTTGGTTATTTATAACATCAATTATGACAATATTTCATTAATAAGATAATTACTGCATCATCATTGTGTCATAAATAAATTAAATTATTTAATGTATAAAAATTCAAAATAAAATACCATTATTTAAAGAAACTTTTTATATTTCTAATGAATATTTATAGTCTATTTTATCTTATGTATAACCCTATATTAAGAATTATTTACTTAATAAACATGGATTTTAACTATTTTAACACTTCTTTAAATAAATTAATAATAAATGTCCTAATCTAATCCAAGTGGGCCTAAATGGTCATGTTTAATTTCTAAGGTTATTTTTGGTCGAACAACACTTATACAATAGAATTAGGACATGTGTTAGGGTAATAATAATAACACTTTTACCCTTAATTACCCTATTTACTTTTAACCGTGGTAAAAAAAGTAAAAGTTATTATTCACCAAAAAATATTTTCATCTCATTGAACCACATTTTAGTCCTTGATATTAATTGTGTCTCTCATATTTTTGAAATTCTACACATAGAAGTGGTAAAATTACGTTTTATAAAAAATTCAGTTATTTTAACTACCACTTAGTGGTTTCACTATTCATCAAAAATTGAATGTTTTCATAAAAAAACCAAAATTTCACCATCGGCTAATTTCGATATTCCGAATCCAAAAATTAAGTCCATTTTGAAAAATAAAATTTACAGAATTTAAAAAGGTGGTTATTACTTTTCATAACGGCTGGTTTTAATAATAACATATCGTTGTTTAGTGAAACTCGACATTGCGTACTACACACGCTATCGAGGAAGGTCGTGATTGTGTGTAATGCAAGGAATGTCAAGGATGCATGTTGTGCAAGCTCCTTTTGGTGTAGCGTACAACACAAGAAATTAATGAAATTAAAGAGAATATTTTTCATAAAATCTCGGGGTGTTACAATGAGTCTATATATACTTCTTCATTCTCATAAAATCAATATGGTTGTGTTCTAAAGCTCGTGTTTGGAATTGTAGGGAAATGCCACCTCGAAGTGGTGCGCTGGTTGGGAGACATGAGGAAGAATCCACAAAAAATACTCTAATAGGGGAGTAGGAGAAAAAGGTTGTATAAGGGGATAGGGAAGAGAAGTTATGGGAGAACATTTCTTGTTTTATGAAACTGATGGAATGAGACATAGGGTGTGTTACCCCGTGAATGTTTTAGCTGACCAGAGAGTTTCAACTCAAACACCCTCTAACCCTTAAAAGAGAAGGTGTTCTAGAAGCAACATAGTTCTGGATAGAGTATATCCAAACTATTCTTGACCATATAGAGACTCCTCTCGAGAAGCTATTCATGTTAGTGGCCTATATGCTTAGGGTGGAAAATGTTAGTGGGACATCATGGTACATATAGAGAAGGATGTGGGGATGATATGGAAATATTTTCAAGAGAAGTTTCTTGAGAACTTCTATCTAAAAACCATGAGGAAATAGAATGCTATAGATTTCATGAGCTGACATAAGGGAATATTTTTTTGATGGACTATGCTACCCATTTCTCCCATTTGAGATTCTTAGTTCTGAAATTGAATGGAGATGAGGCAACTATGGGGAAACACATCCAGGATGGGATAAGACATGATCTCAAATCTATGGTGAATATATTTCTTCTAAAAAAGTTTACTAAGTGGTGGATCATTCCCTTTTCTTATAATGAACCCAAAATGTAGCATTAGGTAGTGAACATGTGGTGCCACCTCGGCGAGCAAGTGGGGTTGTTTCTGACTGTAATAAGCACCGTTTTGAAGCCCTTCAGTAAGTTGGGAGTGCACAGAGTAGTCAAAAGTGGGGTTCAAATTCTCTAGGTGGTGACCAGGTATTCTTCTATCCATGTGGCAGGCAGGGGCACAGGCGTGCCCAATATCCCCGCCCACCAGTTGAGTGCCACGTGTGCAGCATGCTATGCTATGTGCCGAGATTATATAAGAACCTATAGCAGTTGGGGAATGATGGAGGCCAGAGGAAGATTATGAGTGTTGGTAGTGGGTCAGTTACATGTATCATGAAGGTAGCTGGATCTCCACAAGCCGTATTGGTTGGGGCGGTGGACGTGTAACTCCAAGGTAAGATCTCCATTTCCAATAGAGAAGTGCAGTGCATGGTACTCAGGCTAGATCACTGGATAAAGGGGTACGTCATCTCAATGCAGTTTAGGTTCAACCTGAAGGTGCTGAGGTAGGGTGATCTACTGTACATGTTATGATTCTTGTAGCTTCCAGGTTTTATAGTGCTTTATTTTATACATGTGATACACATTCCTTTATTTCATCTCATTTTGTAGTTTTGTTGGGACTACCCATAGAGACTACATGTTAGGAAATGCCTCTTGATACATCACTACAAGCATGAGTTATGGACATCGGGTTGTATAAATGTTATTCTCTGGATGTTTGGGGTTATCATTTTCTACAGGATCTGTATTTCATAGAGATATCAGGTTTTGACCTATTTTTGGGAATAGATTGGTTTGTGTTATATCAAGCCATATCGACTATTACCAACATTTATTAACATTCAAATCTCTTGATGGGAGCACTCATGTATTTCGTGGTGAGTGCGATACATGAGAGTGCCACATCGGTCCGCTACACCATCAGATGGGGGGGGGGCACAACCCAAGTGGCCTCCCATTTGATAGAGTTTAGTGAGAAAGGAAAAACATTCTTCCATTTTTTTGTGGACCATTACGAAGACGTGTTCCCTGATTACATATTGTGGTTACCACCCAAGAGAGATGTTGGGTTTACAATCGAATTGTTTTCTAGATCAGAGCGATTTTCCATCACACCATACTGAATGGTACCGATAGAACTCCAAGAATAAAAGTATCAATTAGAGGAATTGGAGCATTAGGGGTTTATACATCCAAGTAGATCACCTTGTGGATCCCTTGTTCTATTTCATAAGATGGATAATAGATCACTGAGGCTATGTGTTGATTTAAAGAAGTTGAACCTACTAACAGTTAAGAACCGATACCCTCTTCCATGAATTGATGACCTGTTTGATCAGTTCAGAGGTGCCTCAGTGTCATCCAATATTGATTTGAGACCAGGATACCATCAGTTGAGGGTGAGACCTTTTGACATACCTCATAAGACATTCTAATACAGGTAGGTGTTTTATTAATTCATAGTAATGCCGTTTGGTTTGACCAATTCACCATCTGTGTTCACGACTTTGATGAAGCGGATATTCCACCCTTATCTAGATCAGTTTTTAGTTGTTTTTGTTGATGAAATATTGGTGTATCCCAGATCTCATGAAAATCACGAAAAACATCTTAACACCATCTTGATTACACTAAGGGAGAGTAGGCTTTATGATAAGATATCAAATTTCCATTTTTTGATTGATGAGGTTAACTTTTTGGGACATATAATATATAAGTCACGCATATCGGTGGGTCCAGAAAAGGCATGGGCTGTAGTGTCTTGGGGACAGCTCAGGAACATATCTGATATTCAGAGTTTTCTGGGTTTTTCTAGTTATTACCAAAGGATTATTAGATATATCTCTCATATGGAAACACCACTCACAAGAATAACAAAGAAGGGGATTAAGTTCGATTGGTCAGAGGCTTGGGAGAATGATTTCTAGGATCGAATATAGAGATTTACCACTATAGCGATTTTGATCTTACCCGAACCAGGTTAGGGGTACACCTTGCTCTATGATGCATTTGGTGACATACTTGGGTCAGTTTGGATGCAAGAGATTCTTGTTATGGCTTATGGGTCAAGGTAGTTGAGGCCACATGAAAGAAATTATCCTACTCATGACCTAGAGCTAGCGGCTGTGTTTCATGCCCTAATGTGTTAGAGGATTTAATTTTTGGGAGAACCCATTACAATGTTTTCCGACCATAAAATTCTCAAATGAATCTTCTCCTAGTGGGATTTGAATATTTGACAATGATAGTGGGTCGACTACGTTTAGTCTTTTGATTTCGAATTAGTTTACACACCAGGAAAAATGAATCGTGTTTTTGATTATCTTAGCCGGAAGTCACAAAATCTTATAGTTCAGGAATCCACTTTATAATGGGGGATTATGGCCTTGTTTGAAGAGATACATTTGGAGGTACAGGGGGGAACGGGTAGACGACCCTTGCATCTATAGCATTTGAGTCTTTGCATTTGAGTCGAGTTAAAGAAAGTCAATTGTTAGATCCAGATTGTTTGGCTATAAAGGAAAGTCTTAATGGTGGGGAGTCACATTCTGGTTGGGGCATAGGCACTGATGTATTTTCTTATGTTCATAGTTTTATTGTGGTTCTGGAAGATGTATGGGAAGAGTTGATGCACAAGTTGCACAAATCAATGTGGGATGTGCTTCTAGTATTTACTAAGATGTACCACGACCTTCATAGGCAGTTTTGGTGGACAAGAATGAAGAATGAAGTGGAGTGTTTTGTGGCACAATGCCTTACGTATCAGCAGGTGAATACTGAACATCAACACTGAGGTGGGTTTTTGCATTCATTTCCTATTCCATAGTGGAAGTGGAATGAAGTCATGATAGACTTCGTAGTGGGTCTTCCATATATTACTTGTAAGAATGATTCCATTTGGGTGGTGGTAGATCCGCTGGCCCAAGTGGCACATTTCTTGATGATTCAGAAGAAATATATAGTCAACCAGTTAGTGGATTTATGTGTTCGGGAAATAGTATGGTTTCATGGCATGCTAAGAACCATAGTTTCATATCATGATATGTGTTTCACTTTTCGCTTCTAGAAGGGAATATATATGGCACTTGGTACCCATGTGTTTCTAACTACGGCTTACCACCCACAAACTGATGGGTAGTCAGAGCGTACAATTCAGGTATTAGAAGACATGTTGGGAGCATGTGTTCTGGATTCCGGTGGTTATTGGGAAAATCACTTGTCACTTGTTGATATTTCTTATACCAACAGTTTTTAGGCTACACTTTAGATGTCACCTTTTTAGGAACTTTATGGGAGACCATGTAGATCACCATTGTGTTGGTTAGAGGCTGGAGAGTCCAAGCTATTAGGGACGAGTCTTAGGTAGGAGACATCAGAAATGGTTCATTTGATTCAAAAGACCATGAAAAGATCTCAGAGTCGGAATAAGTCATATGCAGATCAGTGTCATTGACATCCTCAGTGCATGGTGGGTGATTGTGGGTTTCTTCATGTGTCTCCAAAATTGGGTCACTATTGAATTCGTAAACAAGGCATGTTGGGGCCTATATTGGTGGGGAAATATATGATTGTGGAGAAGATCATACCGGTGGCTTACTGATTGGATATTCCACAATGGTATAGTGGGATGCATGATGTTTTCAATGTTTCACAGCTCCAACAATTTCACCCAGACCCATCACATTTGATAAATTCAAGGATGTCAAGCATGAGGCTGATGCGTCCTTTGTGGAGAACCCGGTTTGTATTGTAGATCATAACGCTAAAGTTTTGTGGGGTTAGGTTGTGACCCAAGTTAATGTTCTATGGAAACATGGAAATAATCAAGAGGAATCATGGGAGCATAAATGGGATATGCGGGTCCAGTGGCCATATCTCTTTTCTTTAGAAACTCAATGATGTTTGGAAGAGTTGCTCGAGGACGAGCCATTATAAGGTGGGGAGGTTGTAAGATCCCAAATTTCACTATAAGGTTTTTATTACATACATTTCAGTTTAAGCCATTTACATTGGTCAATTAAGTGTTTTTAAGTCATTATGAAGTCTTGGAGGCGTTCCATGAGTTCGAGACTCAAAAGAAGAAGAAAACGTGGGGTTCTGGGCATACTGCACTATTACTGCCAACCATGAGGAATTCCCAGGAAATAGTGCAGGTGGGGGCGGGGGTTAGATACTAGCTGTAATGGCCAGGGATTAGCCCTGAAATATTCTTTAAAATACATGGAAATATTACGAGTCTGCGAAAATTGACGACATGTGATTATGAGGCCCGTAGTGCCCGGAAAGAATTTCTAATCTTTTTTAGGTATGTTTAGTAAATGTGAAAGAGGCATTTTTTAACATCTGAACCGGTGCTCAGAATTGAAATCTGAGGACACCACTAAACTCGCAGCGCCGATATTCTCTTATGGAGTCTTTCACCCTGACTGTAGTAGGTTGAGGGTAGAATTTAGTTTTTTGTATTTTTGTGGGAGGGTTAAACAAATAATAAAATAAAATATTTAACTTTTATTTATTATCTTGAAACCTCGCATTTGAAATCATGGTTGTGGGGACCATTGGAACTCCTCCTTTGATGGAAGGTAACTCTTGGAACCTCCACATTGATGTGGCACCTTGATTTGATTAATTAATACTACTAAATCATAATAAGATTGGCTCTTCACCTCATATGGAGAGAATTGTGTTGGCATCGTGTTATGGTGGAGAACTTTTAAAGGAAGCCATCAAACAAATAATATCCTCCAACGAAGAACAACCAAAAACAATGAACGAGGACGATGTATGTGCCCAGATCAGAAATGTGTGGCAGGAGCGACAAATGTCGGAGATCCCTTCATCAACTTCATCCTCTCCCTCACGCCATCTCCAATGAGCAAACAAGGTAGGGGTGTGTTAATGTTTGTTTTCTGTGGTTTTATGTTGAATCATTCTTCTCATAGTCGCATGTTATCAGTTTAAGGTGGAGGGTGTATTCGAAATAAACATGGCCAGAACCCTCTGCATCTTTATTAATGATGTGTTCTTTACAGGCCACAATGACGGAGGTGGTGCAACCGCATCGCTGGAGGAGACCACAGGCCGTCAACCGCATAAGAGGAAGATGGCGGCAATTTATGGTCGGTTACATGGAACAGGGGCGGCACGCGGATACGTTGCTGGTAGTGAAGGAGGTTACAGCCCGTCGGCCGCGTCGGTGGGAGGACAATGGCCGACACGCCATCCGACCACATGAGGTAGGGTGGCGGGCATCCGCGCCATCGGTTGAGGAGGAAGCCATGGCTTTTTAGCCATGGCGGTTGATGGGAGGGTGGATGGCACTCAGCTGGCCACGTGAGATCAATGGTGTTGTCGCGCTATAGAGAGGAGAGACGACCTGAGCACCGGTAGGCTGTAATGGATCTGCAGTACCAGCTCGCGTCTTGCTGGTGACTTGGCAGCACCAAATGGTGCTTCCACATGGTGTTTCGAACGGAAGGGGGGGGGGGGGGGGTGGGTCCCCTTCAGTTCGAGCTCGGGTGGACCGTGCTGCCCAGCGGGCAGCCCCCCACGGGTCGGGCTGCCCGCCCCTTGCGGGCGGGGTTGGCTGCCCACCGGGGAAGGGCCACCTACCCCCCGCAAGAGGGGTCGTCTGCCCATCGAGGGTGGGGACGCCTACCCACCGCTTGCGAGGCCTTCCCTCTGCGGGCCGAGCCACCCCACCGCGGGTCGGGCCACCCCATCGCGGGAAGGGTCGTCCCACCATGGGATGTGTCGCCCCATCGCAGGCCGGGCTACTCTTTCCCATGACGGGCCTGACCTCGGCACAAAAAAACTTGGTCGGACCCAAATTGGGTCAGGCCGGGTCTGTCTGACTGGGTCGGACCAGTCCCGGGCCCAGAAACAGTTAAATATCCTTTTCTTGAAAACTGGATGTCCGTTTAATGAACATTCTATGGCACCAGAACCCTGGGATCGAGGAAAACCTTTCGTTATATACAAATTGAGTTTTGGATAAAGTTTGAGTATGGTGGGGATGGATCGAACCTGAATCCAACCGAGCCCTCAGAATGGAAATGCTAATAACTTACGGACCGGGAGTCCGATTGGCGCGTAGTCAGTTGTGTTGGTTCCCTTATGTCGTGACAGAAATTTGGGATACTTCTTCGTGGGACTTTTTAGTAGTTGAAATATCAACCGATGTGTAACGTCCCCGTTTTGGAAGCCACACAGCGGTGCCCTGTACCCGGTTGGTCACATGGCCTCAAATGTATTTCCCCGAATGCCAGAGGCTGCTGAATATCAGCGAGGGCCTTAGGTTTGATAGTGGGGAAACTACTCTGTCATTGGCAGAGTAACACAACAGAAGTAAGCTAAAAAGGAAATATCAGAAGTTGTAATGATCCATCCAAAAGTAAATAGTGGAAGACTGGAAATAATAAACTAGAGAACACATACAAATGAATGATGCATGATACATATGTCTAGGAATTCCGCCAAAAAAATCACAATATTGGAATACAAAACACTAGTAAACCAAGGTACAAAGGAAAATAGATAAACAGCTCCTTAGCATTGCAATCCTTTTCTTGGTCCCATGCTCTCCATATCAACTTCAATCAAGTACCTGAAGTAGAAGGGTGCTTTCCCTTATCTATACCTGCAATAATATAATCTGTTTGGGCCTAAAATCATATCCCAAACAAGGTGTGAGACTAAATACCAATAGTCAACCACCACAAGATATGTTCCTAATAGTCAGTGAATATTTTTTCAACGCAATAATAAAAAGAAGCATTAAACAAGGAAGTACTCAACAGTAAACATTCCTACAGTTCAAAGCATTCAATTCCATAGAGAAAGAAAACAGATAGTTACAAATAGGTATCCCTTCGGTATGTACTCACAGCCTATCCCCTATGGTCCTACCTAGCTACCACAAATAACCCTCTGGGATGTACACATAGTATAACCCCTCTGGTATAGATTTTGTAAAGGCTCTATGAGGAAGCCCAGATTGTCAATTCCCCTTTTATCCAAGTATGATTAAAAACTCTCTGAGGAAGCAGTCACCCTCAATTCCCCCTATAGTATTTTAACGGAAACTATATGCACTCTGAGGAAGAACTCAACATTAATTCCCCCTATGGCCTCATAACATAACTATAGACCCTCTAAGGGATCATTCAACATCAAACCCCCCCCCCCCATGGACTTGCAGTGTGATTAAAATAACGGACCATCTAGAGAGTCCTTAACGTCTATTATCCCTATGTTCCACTACACCAGGTTCCCACGGTCCAATGTATGTCAACAAAAATGGAAAAGCATATCGACCATAATAAACAGCAAGAACTGGTTGGCTAATAATCTACAACATAACAACATGGATGATAAGAAAAAATCACTCCATCCTACAATACTAGGAATGGAAAAAAACAACATACTAATAGGAAAACTATACCAAACTATCATAAATAAAATATGCATGGGTAAACAATTCCCAAGAATAGCAATAAACCCTATTATCATTAAATATACTTCTATTCAAGCATACAAGCATAATAGGAAAACAACGTGGCAAAATCGATAAACACATAATACACAGATCAAGGGTATTGTGTAATTTTGCCCATACAACTCAAATAAAATCAATAGAAATACACAAACCACCTACCTCATTGTTGGGAGATCGCTATACAGAAACCTCAAGCCTTTAATCACCCAAGGACACCGTAGATCTACCAAAACGTCTGAAATGTTAAATGGAGGATAACTTGAGGAAGAGGAGGAATCAGGAAATAATGCTCAAGCAAAACGAAGATCTTACTGAGCTGATCCCAATGCAATTGAAAACAGTCTATTCAGATAACAGATGCTCGATCAGGGGCTCAAAGGAAGATTGTGGTCTTATGGGTTCTCTCGGATGAACAATGTCGAGAAGTAGACGGTTCTGTCCGTCAGACGTGACCCTGGTACATTTATAGAAAAAAAAGAAAGTACCTGGCATGTACATTATATGTTTATGACATTCACATTCCTTCACTGGCCCCAGCATTAGGAAATCTCCAGGTCACCACATAAGGACGTGTGCACGATCGTTACAAATTATGGACCTGGCTACCGGTGGTAACTGAGTACCCGGTGTGTACTCATAAAGTACATGATGTGTACTTAGTAAATTTCCATAAACTCCACTTTTTCTAAAATACACCAGAAAAGGAAAAACATACCTGAAAAAAAGATCATGGTTCTTACAAACATCCCCCTTAAAGAAATTTGTCCATGAATTTCCGTAGCAATGTGGCATAGATGAAGATTCCCTGAACAACTCTGGACACTATGATCGTACATCGGTCTCCCTCTCCCAAGTGTCATCCTGTACTCGCTCGTGCTACAATAGCACTGTTACCAGAGGAACATACCGGCCATGGAGATCCTGTATTCCTCAATCAAATATCCAAATAGAATGCTCCTCGAACGATGCATCTACTTCAAACTCAACCATCTCATGTTGGAAGACATGAGATGGGTTTTAGAAGTAATGTCAAAGCTAAGAAACGTGGAAGACATCATGCATAGGCTAGTTCCTATGAGTTATCTACAACCGATAGTCAAACTTCCCAACTCTCTCCAACACCTCAAATGGCCTGACGTACCTCGGAAAAATATTACCCTATCTCCTAATCCTCCTATATCTCAACCTCTGTGTGACACACATGAAAACCTGATCTCCGACCTCGAACTCATGAGGTCATATCTGATAATCCGCAAAATACTTCTTTCAAGACTGTACATCAACCATCCCATTCGGAATCAACTCTATATTCTATGTGGTCTCCTAAACAAGATGAGGTCCCATCAAAGCTACCTCTCCTACCTCCATCCAACATATGAGTGATCCGCATGGCCTCCCATACAAAGCCTCAAAAGGTTCCATATGAATAGTTTCTTGAAAACTATTGTTGTTGGAAAACGCTAATATAGGTATGTGATTCTCCGAAGAACCTACAAAATCTAGGATGCATGCTCGAAGCATTTCCTCAAACACCTGAATCATACGCTCAAACTGGCCATCTGTCTAGGGATGGTAAGTTTTACTCAAATGTACCTGTGTACCCAAAGCCTTATAAAGCCCCTGCTAGACCCAAGAAGTAAAATGAGAATCCCTATAAAAAATAATGCATTGTAGAACCCCATGTAGGCATACAATCTCACAGAAGTACAACTCTCCCAGATCATCCACACTGATGGTCTCCTAGATCGACAAGATGTGAAAAAACTTCACGAGTCTATTAATGAAAACCCATAATGCATCATTCCGTTGAGGAGACCTCGAAAAACACGTCACAATGTCCATAACATCATCATTATACTTCCACTTGGGAATGGGTAACTGCTGCAAAATCTCTATTGGTCGCTGATTCTCCGCCTTTACCTAATGACAGGTGGAACACCTCATGACGAAACCAAAAAAATATCTTCTCATTCCTGGCCACCAATAGTAATAGTGTAGGTCACGATACATCTTGTTGGAAACAAGATGAACTAGGAAAACTGAGGAATGAAAATCCTATATCAGTTCCTCACGTATGTCTTCTGGCACCCATACACGCCTCTGGGTACATAAGATCTCATCCTTACCTATGTTCCTTCCAGGAATATGGTCCTCTCATGATACACCTTCATGTGGGACTAGGCCATCAAAATCTAATAGCTTCCTCATTCACACTCGATAAAGAAGAGTAGAGGTAATAGATATAGAAGAATGAAACATATTCCCATGTATGTCGTGCACCTGCAAATGCATCACAGAGAACATAGCCATAAGCTGCCACTCACTGCAGGCCTCTTGAACTGCTTGTTTCTGAGTCCTACTTCTTAGAGCATTAGCCATAGTGTTTCCTTTCCATGGAATGTAGGCAAGATCGATGTCAAAATACTGAATATACTCAACCCACCTTCACAGCTTCAAATTCATGTCACTCTGATTGGAGATATACATGAGACATTTGTGGTCAGGGAAACCCACAAAATGCTCTCCCAGTAGATAATGTCTCCCACATCGTAAGGCATGAACAACTACTGCCAACTCTAGATCATGTGTCAGGTAATTCCTCTCACGTGGGCTCAACTGCCGAGACACGTACGCAATGGATCCTTCTCCATGCATAAGCACAAATCCCAGCCCGATACCTGATGCATTATAATAAAATTTATAGATCATTCCCATTTTGGAAAAAGCTAGTATCGGTGTTGAAATCTACCTCCCTTTTATCTCCTGAAAGGTTGAGTCATAAGAATATGACCACAAGAACATTACACACTTCTTAGTCAGGCCCTTTAGTGGCACTTCTATGAGTGAAAAGTTCTATATAAAAGTCATTTAGTATCTATCCAACCCTAGAAAACAGCACACCTCGAAGACATTCTTCAGTTTCTCCTAGAAAACTACTAAAATCACTTTCTCTGGGTCTACTGATACTCCTATCTCCGAGACAACATGACCAATGAAGTGAATATGATCCATCCAAATGTGGAATTTTGAGGGCTTAGCATAGAACGGATGCTATCTTAGTGTACTCAAATCGATCAAAAGATGGGTAGCATAGTCATGTCGATTGTGAGAGTACACCAAGATATCCTCCATGAAGACAACCACGAAATAATCCAAGTTTGGATGGAACACTCCGATCATCAGTGAGATAAAAACTATAGGTGTGTTTATGAGACCAAACCACATAACCACATTCTCATATAGACCATACTTTATATGGAAGGCTGTGAGAGTTATATTAGATGTTCTAACACACAACTGATGATAACCGAAGCACTAGTCAATATTTGAGAACTCCCAAGCACCTCGAATCTAATCAAAGAGATCATAAGTCCTCGGTAAGGGATATCAGTTCTTGACTGTCAACTAGTTCAACTTATGATAAACCACACAAAGCTTGAGGGTACAATCTTCCTTCTTCGCAAACAGGACAAGCAAACCCCATGGAGAAGTACTTGGTCAGATGAAACCATTTTCCTGAAAAAAAAATTCCAACTGCATCTTGAGCTCTTATAACTCTGGTGTAGCCATCCTATAAGGAGGAATGGACACCAGTGCCACTCCTGGAACACCCTCAATGGAAAATTATACCTCATCCTCCAGAGGAAATCCTGAAAAGTCCTTTGGAAAGTCATATCTGAAATGATCCACCACTGAAGGAATGTCCAACTGTGATGTCCCCTAGTCATCTAGGTATAGAGAATAAATCTAGGCAGTAACTCCTCCTAACCCATTATGATTGGGTCCTTCTCTACTTTCCTGGACATACCATTTTCCATTATGAAGAAATGACCTGCCTTTGAGTGATGTGAAACACACCCTACGACAATAACAATCAGAGACTGGATGGAAGGGAACCAACGAGTCCATTCTGAGAATAACATCATAGCCTGTCATCTATAAGACATAAAGGTCCCATAATAAGTGACACCCAACAACTTCAAGAGGGCACTCCTTCCATTGTCCCACACTAGCCGTTCTAGTCCCCAACAGAGTGTCTAGAATCATGATATCTGCAGAAGAAAACATACAGAGACTAAGACTCTCTACAACAATAACAGAAATAATGCTATGGGATGCCCCTGTATCGAAAAGAGAAGAATCTAAAAATAAGGCAAGTATGATCGTATCTCGAACTCTAGAGGGTCCAAGATCATGCTCTTGCTAGGTCTGCTTCACTACAAATGTATGACCTACACCGCGACCCTATGACCAAGCCTGACCACTCTGAGATGATCCAACCTGTTGTCACTGAAATCCTGGGGACTCGCTACCACGACCAGGACCTCCAACTCATTAAGAACGGCCCAAAGAACTCCAGTTCCCGAACTGATGAAAAACTGGTGACACTACTCCAGAATGAGGAGTCATAGAAGAACCCCTGTCACCAGTTGCTAGTGAAAAGATCTGACAGAAACGTTGAAGGTGACCCATCCTAACGAATTATCGGCACTCCACTGGGTCTCTCGGGCAATGTGACCTTGTATACCCGACTATCCCACACTCATAGCATACCACCTGGATAGCTGAAGGTAGATCTTTCCTACTCAGATCTCCACATGTAGTCTCCCTACGATGCTTCCTCCTATCAGTTAGAGAATCACTAACTATGGATGCTGAACTGCCCTAGCTCACAGCTCTAGAATCCCTCAGATTATGCTATGTGGTTAGTTCCTAGTTGACGATAGATGTGATGGATTTAAACCTGAAGATGTCCACCTAAGCCCAAATCTATTTCCTGAGACCATCCTCAAACATCTGTGCCAGGAATAATATACCACCCCTAGAAAGGGTGTAAAGTGTTGTAGCTCGGTGAAGCGGGAAGATTACTCCATAACAGGAAGAGTACACTACTCCAAACTCATGAACGATCATGCTAGATTGTCCCTCAAAGTCTCATAATAGAAGTAATCATAGATGGTACACTAAAACTCCTCCCAATCCATATCATGTTAGCGTCCTGCATGTGAGATCACATATCACCATCTCTTGGCAGAATCCCAAAGCATATACATGGCGAGATTGACCCTACTCTTCGAAGGCATCTATAGATGCTCGAAAACCATCAGAATTGATTCTAGCCATGACTCTTCCACCTGAGGTCCTCCTTCCCCTATTAAGGTGGGAGGATGATGCTTTTTAAAGACCCGCATCAATTCTTCCATCGATGGTATAGGAGGTGGTACTCCCTGGTAGGTCTACACGAACCTCATGAAACCTTCTTGGAACCATGCGTCAACACTTGTGCCCAGAATGATGGCTCGTGCCAAGACTGGCAGAACTAGTTGATCTATAGTTAGTCCTTGATCAGTCATGTCTGGTGTTTGATCATTTCCCTATAACTAGAATAGAACTAGAGGACGTCTTGGTGGGATGAATCTGCAAGGTCAAGTGCACACAATAGTTCATGATTGTCAAGGACTGAAAACAAGAAGAGTATAGAGGGAGCAAGAGAAATAAATCATTCATGATTTACAAAACATGGATACACGGTGTGTATACTTAACAACATGGCGTGTCCCCATAATCCTTTTACATGAGCATGTACTACTGCTAAAATTGGTCATGTAACACCCCAAACACGTGGAGTGTTGTCCAAACACATGGCGTGTACTTGAATCCTCTTCCCCTACATGAGTTATCTTACATGGCTAAGCCACACAAATCTCAAAGAACAAGACTACATGGCATGTTTGTGCCAGACACAGCGTGTACTAGGAAAGCTTCATCGACCCATGTTGTTAGTGACACGACCAAATTCCCAGATCACACTACATGACATGTTTAAGATGGACATGGTGTGTATTTGAAAAGACCCAACCGACCCATATTTTTAGTCACTCGGCCGGTTATACAACACTACAACATGACATTTACATCAGGTACACGACGTGTCCTACTAAAGATGTCCAAACCCCGTGTCTCTCACCACACAGTCTAAGACATGGTTAGAGACAACACGGTGTGTAAATATGGTACACAACGTGTACTTAAGAAAAATAGTTTCTTCCTAAACAGATGAACATGTTCCATGTATTCAACATTACACGCCGTTTATTCTGGGTTTTTCTCTAACAGTAAGCCATAAGAACTACTCTAGAACCCATAAATCATGAAAATGAACATTTAAGTGCCAAACTAAAATCTGTGAGGGCCCACACTCCCCGCGAGTCAAATCATGGCATCTTATACATGTCACATACAAGAAAAAACGACAATGATCCACCTAATTCGAGTCCATGAGGGCCCATAATACCTCAAGAAACAAACTGTGGTGTTCATCCAAACAAACCTTACACAATACAATACCCTATCACAAGCACGTATTCTATCAAGGCATCTATCACAATACCATGCATATCTTTCACAACATCTTTCACAACAATATGCAATCAATAATTCACCCTAAATGGCATGGAAAGAGTGCATGCCATTTGATTTTTAGAAAGTGAATGTATGATGCATGAAATGGAATACCCTCATCTCACCAGGTTACAACATATTGAGTTCCGCAATAAAATCAACAATAGCAACACTAAACTTGTGAATCACCCAACGGTGAAAAGAAAATCAAATGTAAAATTGAAAAACTAGAAGAATTGTAGTAAATGAGGTAGATTTTATTTTCCCTATACACGGGATAGCTACTCCCGGACATAGCTTATTTCCAAGAACCTATTTCATACTATCCCTAACTATAGGCTCTAAATAATAAGTCAAGAGAAAAAATCCCTTTGAAACCACTTTTTAACATCCCGATTCCAAAATCAACCCAGAGGTGCCCCGTAGTGGGTTTGTCACATGGTCTCAAGTGAATTTCCCTGAAAAACATAGGCTACCGACTAAAAGTGAGGGCCTTGGGTAAAATAGTTGGGAAAAAATGCCCTCATTGGTAGAGTAACAAATCATAAGTAAGAAAAAAGACAATAGCGGAAGAAGTAATAATCCATGAAAAAGTAAACAACAGAAGACTGTAAAAAATAAGCTGGAGCACACATACATATTGATGATGCATGATACACTGTCTAGGGAAGTATCTAAAAACTTACAAAGCTGGAAGAAAAAATATTATGAAACCAAGGTATAAAAGAAAATAGATAAACCCCTCCTCAACATCGCTACACTACTCTTGGTACCATGCTCTCCAACTCCACAACAACCAAGTACCTGAACTGGAAGGGCTCTTTCACTTACCACTACCTGCAAAAATATAATCTATGTGGGCCAAAAGCAAGGCCCAAATAGGGTGTGAGACTAAATCCCAGTAAGAAACCACCATATGATTTGTGCCTAATAGAAAATGAATATATATGGCATGAAATAAGAAAAAAGAAGAAGTAAACAAAGAAGGACACAATAGTAAAAATTCATACAGTTCAAAGCATTCAATTCCACAGAGCATGTAAACATATAATTACAAACATGTAACCCTCTAAGATGTACTCACAACCTATCCCCTCTAGTCTTACCTAGGAACCACAAACAACCCTCTGGTAAGTACACACTATCTAACCCCTCTAGTTTAGCTTTTGCAAAGGCTCTCTAAGAATGCTCTCAAATTCAATTCCCTTTATAGCATAGTATGAATAAATACTCTCGGAGGAAGCACTCACGGTCAATTCCCCATATAGCCACTTAATAGAGACTACTAGGACTCTATGGAATCAATCAACTTCAATTCCCCCTGTGGAATCATAATGTAACTATAGACCATGTGAGGGAGCAATCAACATCAATTCCTTCTATGGTCTCGCATCGTGATTAAAATAATGGACACTCTGGAGAAGCCCTTACGTCTATTCTCTCTATGGTCCACTACACCAACATCTCACAGTCCTGTGTAAGTCAACAAGCATGGAAACGCTTATCAGCCAATGTAAACCTCAAAAACTACTTGGCTAATAGTTAACAACATAAATTAAATGAAGATAAGCAAAAATCACTACATCCTACAACACTATGCTTGGAAAACAAACAACAACCTAACAAGAAATCTATATGAAACAGTTATAAATAAAATATGAATTTGTAAACACTTCCCAAGCATATCAATTAAACTTATTATAATTCAATTAACCTCTATTTAATCATAAAAACATAGAAGGAAAACAATAGGGTTAAACCAGTAAATAAGAAATACCCTATTCAAGGGTATTGGGCACTTTTTCATATATAACTCAAAAAAAATCAATGAAAAGACACAAACCACCTCTCTCAGTGTTTGGAGATCACTATACGTGAACCTCAGGCCTTGAATCGCCCAAGAACACCCTAGATCCACAAAAATTAATAAAACGTTCAACAGAGGGTATCTTAAGGAAGATGAGGAATCAGGAAATGATGCTCAAGAAGAAGGAAGATCATATCAAGGTGAACCCAATGCAATCGACAGCGGTCAGTCTAGATATTAGATTCTTGGTCAGGGGCTTGGAGAAAGGTTCAGGCCGTATGGGTTCCCTCGAACGAACTAGGTTGGGAGGTAGATGGTTCTGTCCGTCAAACGTGACCCTGGTATGTTTAATGGAAAAAATATAATACACAATGTTTACTTTAGAAGTACACGGTGTGTACTTGCCTTCACCGACCCCCCATTAGGCAGTCTCTAGGTCACCACACATGGTCGTTACACGACCTGCACCCGGCTACGTGCAGTAACCGAGTACACGACGTGTAATCCTAAAGTACACAACCTTTACATAGGAAATTTCTAGAAACTCCTCCATTTCTCAAAAACACCTAAAAAAGAAAAACATACCTGAAAAGAAGAACTGGGTTCTTACAGATGGATTGAGAAGTGGAACCTCCTTAAATCAAGCATGTATAGTGCGAGAACCCTGTGGCTAGCTGTACTTAAAGAATCATTAGATTTTGTGTGTGTCATATATGGATCCTATGTGTGTCAGCGCTCAGTGATCCTATGTGAGATAGCACATACCGATCCTATGTGGGTCATCTCAAGATCATGTGTGGGTCATTTTTAGATCTAGTGTGGCTTATCTCTGATCCTGTGTGGGTCAACTGTAGAGATTCTTGACGAAGTAAGTGGATCAAGAAATACAACTAATCAATTGAACATACATACCCACGTGATACCTAGTGTAATAAGAGTAATAACCATTGTGGTACAATTATGTGCGGTGATACCATAGTGGTATTCTTCTCCGTGGAGTTACCTTTGTGGTACTCACCATCATGTTGTTACTTATGTGGTACTCTTATCTTCGGTGTGTTACCAGTTTGGTACTCTTATCTTCATGGTGTTACATGTGTTGTACTCTTACCTTGGTGGTATTACCTTTGTGGTGTTCTTCCCTCATGTGTGAGATTATTATATATGGATAACTTAGTTATATGTATGGGTATATACCTAAGTTGTGTTGATGACTATTGATTCGTGCTTTGGGATTGAGGTCTTGATTTGTGGTGCATATTTTGTGGATTATATGAGAACTTCAAGGGTCTCAGGGTCCCAACTGAGTATCATTATACTCACCCATTCATAGGCTATGCCCGCACCTTGTTGTGTCTTATGCAGATGACCAACATCGTTGAATGAGGACGAGGGTACTAGGGCGTAAGGATGCTCGGGGGTGGACCATAGACGAGGTGAACTACAGACACGACCATTCGATAGTTGTACCTACCCTTCAGGTAGGGACCATGGTGGGTGTTCATGGGTGTTGTTTTTAGTTTTACTTATACATTCCAGTTTGGCTTTTATTCTGGCCCCGCCTTACTTATGGTACACACCCTATTTACATTATTTTTTACTTTGTCCTTGTATTTTGATGTGTTCTTGGTTTGTGTGAGATTATAGGTTTAATGTCAATGACTTCCTAGTTTTAGGGATATGCCTTTCTAGTGCAAGTCCCCAGCCCCTGGCCTATGGAAGGCATGCTTGGGGTAGTCACAGACCGGGCCCCAGGGGATGGGTCTTGACAAATTGGTATCAGAGGAGTTGGTTCTACTAAAGAACATAGACTCTGATCATTTAATCTGCAATAGTGTTAAGTGTTAAGATTGTGGTTATCAGTTTGGGGAATCCAGTGTTGCTGCGGCGGCTGAAATATCCATACACCAGGACCCTGACTTCTCATTTCTGACTCAGTACATGAAAATATTGATTGCGTGTGTGGTTTTGAAAAGTTTATATTGTGATCTATTTGAGTCAGCTTACCTGGTATAACATATTGACTGTGGCCCACCTGTTTCTTTCTAGGATTCCTCCACGAATATACCCAGCCAGGGTTCTAGGTAGAGTATGCAATGAAATCCAACCGAGCGATGAGGCTTTGGTGCACGTCCCTCTTATAGTAGTTGTACCACTAGGTGGTGTACCTGCAACACCACTACACATTGGGAAACTGATGCCACCATCCCTAGTAGTAGAGGGTGCATGCTTCTTGAGCGTGTTTCACGAGCCTCTGCGCTAGAGGGCACCAATGTTTAGGGGAGAGACCAATCCACAGGCAGTAGAGGACCGGCTAGAGGTTGTGGTTAGAGTTTTTCGACCAATTGGGACACCAGCTGATCTCATGGGGATCCATGCTGTTAGTATTATTCAGGAAACAACGGGCATATGGAGGATCCTGATGCTCCATATTTATGATGAGGTCACTCTAATCTGGATGGAAATTTAGCGCCTTTTCTGTGCAAATTTCATCCCAGCGACTTTATGCTCAGTGCGTATACAGGAGATTCTCCACATACAGTAGGGTAGCGTGACTGTGGCTCGGTATTCAGTAAGGTTCACCGAACTCTCGTGATACTCCACTTAAATGGTGAATTACCCTTTCTTTAGGGACCAGACCTTAGAGTAGGGGCTCAGATGGGATATTAGAGCTTCAATGTTTTATCTTAGCATTCTGACGGAGGGGGTGTTAGAGGGAGCACTTTTAGTAGAGTTCTGTCTTGCTGAGCAGTCACCGGCAACGAGACCCACCACCAGACATTACGTAGCAGTTTTATCTACAGTTGGCAATGGATAGATGATGTAGAGGTCCAAGAGGCCTAGATATACGAGTGGACGACCGTGGGATATAGGTTCGATTGTGTGGGGCTATCGAGACAGAGCAGGACATGTGAGGAGTAGGCAGTGTTACTCATGCGGCGGATAGGGTCACATGGGTCGCAAATTCCTGACCCACCATACAGATGACAAGTAGATGGTTGAGGGAGCACCTGTTCAGAGGAAAAGATTCGATCGAGGAGGTCCGCATGTAGTAGTCGGATGTGGTAGAGGAGAAGGACGTGCAGTAGGAGGTGGGTGGTGATTCAAGGTTCTACCGCCACCACCTATAGGCAATCCACCCCGACCCCAGGTAGAATGTGGATAGGGATGAGTTCAGCTCCAAAAAACTATGGCCTATGACCACACCGCTCTAGAGATGATATGAGGTAAAATATGTTTCTACTCTACCCTAGATGTAGTATATAAAGACACAGGTCCAAGTCACCCTTTTATTCCAAAACCCTCCTTCAGTTCTCGGAGATACCGGTTGAGCCATTGGCTCAATCCTTACGGATAGAGACTTCTAAAAGAGATGATTTGATGATTACACATTGGAGCCAGCAGTGTGAGATTACTCTAGGAGGTGAACGCTTTGGCTGTCATTTTCTTGTAGTGGCATCGAGGTCTTACGACGTCATCTTTGGTACGGAATGGTTATCTAAAGCCCATTGTTAGATCAAATGAATTAGACTCAAAGTGTAGTGTGTTCACGAGGATGGGACGAGGTTTTACTTCACCAGTGTGAAGGGAACATTTTCAGCGCAAGATGGACTTTCCTGGAGGAAGGTGCAGCTGATGACACATCAGTTCGCTAGCCTTTCCCTTAGAGTCATTGGTGTTGAGAGTCTGAGCTATCCTATAGTGATGGACCAGTATGTTGATGTTTTCCCTAATGATGTTCTAGGTCTACCTCCTCAGATAGAGGTGGACTTTAACATCGACTAGTACCCAGGAACGACACCGATATCTATACCAGTATATGGGATGGCTCCTGCGGAGCTACGAGAGCTGAAAGTACAGCTGGAGGACTTGTAAAGCAAGGGGTTCGTTAGGCCCGGTGTTTCTCCTTGGGTAACCATTGATTTTTTACCCAAGAAGGCGGATGTGAGTTTGAGACTATGTGTGGACTATCGGCGCCTGAACTAGGTGACCGTGAGGAAAAAGTATGCACTCCCAAGGATTGATGATATCTTTGATCAGCTGAAGGGAGGATGAAGGTTTTGAAAGATATACCTCAGATCAGGCTATCACCAGCTCGCGTTATGAGATGAGGATGTGCAGAATATGACCTTCAAATGTCGGTATGACTATTTTATGTTTTTATTTATGCCTTTTAGTGTGAAAAACGCCCCATTAGTTATTCGTTATCACTTTGTGGTTGTCTTGATCGAGGAAATCCTGATAAAATCAGCTACAGAGGAAGAGCATGCCTGTTATCTGTAGATTGTTCTGGACACACTCTGAGAGCACAGTATTTATGGTAGACTCTAGAAGTTCCAGTTCTGGATACGAGAGGTGCACAGTCTAGGACATTCCATCTCAGAGGATATAGTTGAGGTGGATCCAGCGATGATTGAGGTTGTGCTTGCTTAGGATCCACCCAGGAGTGTGATTGAAGTACAAAGTTTCCTAGAATTGGATAGTTATTACCAGAGGTTTTTGCTTGACCTTTCCAAAGATGTGGTGCGCTTATCAGCATTGACAAAGAAAGGGAAACCATTTGTGTGGTTGGAGAGATGCTAGCGAATTTCCAGGAGTTGAGGTAGAGAAAGATGAGTGCACCCATCTTGGGGCCACCAGAGGAGGGAATTGGGTATGTAGTATACTACAACACATTAGGGACAGAGCTCGGATGTTTCATGATTCAGGGGTGATTAGTGATCGTGTATGGTTATCCAAAACCAAGATAGAATGAGAAGAACTACGCTACCCTTGACATGGATTTAGTAGCATTGGTATTCACCTTGAAGATGTTGTGACATTACTTGATGGGCGAACATTTAACAGTCTACTCTAATCACAAATGTCTCAGGTATATCTTCTATCAAAAGGACCCAAACCTGAGACAATGACATTGGCTTGAGTTCCTCGGGGAATACGATTTTGAGATAGTCTATACTCCTGGAAAGGGGAACTTAGTAGCAGATTCACTAATAAGGATATATTCTATCCAATTGCTGAGTGAGTTTCCAGTGCAGCTAGCCGCTTTATAGATATCCTACATGGATCGAGATGGAGCATCGTATCATCAGTCTCTAATAGTCACTCCCCCACTCCTTTAGTGAGTCAGGGAGGTGCAGCTTAGGAAAATTGATTACGAGGCTCAACGTGCTCAGATGTCCATATTAAAAGATCCTGGTAGATTTTCTGAAGGTGGGGAGCACATTATCCTCCTCAGAGGGTGTACTATGGTACTAGTGGCACTAAGGAATGAAGTGGTAAGGGAGTTTCATACTTCACCTCTAGCTATACATCCAGGAGTGGAAAAGATGTACCGAGACCTTTGGTGTCAGAACTGGTGGCCGAAAATGAAGAAAGTAGTAGAAAAGTTTGTCTTACAGTGCCTCACTTGTTAGCAAATGAAGGTAGAGAATCAGGTTCCAGAAGGATTAGTTTAGCCACTAGAGGTTCCCATGTTGAAGTGGGATATACTTTTCATGGACTTCGTGATTGGAATTCCATGCATGTCCTGGGGTTATGATTCTATCTGGGTGATCGTTAACCAACTCACCAAGTTATCCCACTTCCTAACTATCAAATATCAGGGACATGTAGTGGGTTTGGGATGCATCTACATGAAAGAGATTGGGAAACATCATGGGGAGAAATGTACGATTGTCTTCAATCGTGATGCACATTTTACTTCCCAGTTATAGAACGGTTTGTATGAGGCATCTGGGACACAACATCGGTTGAGCACCGCCTTTAATCCTCAGATAGATGGTTAGACAGAGCAGACTATTCAGGCCCTTAAAAACATGTTGCGTACTTGCAACATTGACTTTGGACATTGCTGGGAGGTTCACTTCCCTTTGGCGGAGTTCGCGTACAACAACAGATATCACTCCACCATTAGTATGGCACCATTTGAGGAATTTTACGGGAGACCTATAGATCACCTCTGTGCTGGACTGACCCAGGGGAGTCAGCACTCATTGGACCAAAGATGGTATGGGATACCACGGAGAAGGTGCAGATCATCTAGGAGAGGATGAAGACTACATAGAGTAGGTAGAAGTTGTATGCTTAAAGGAGATAGAGGCCTCTCAAGTTCGAGTATGGTGACCATGTATTCCAATGGGTCTCACCTTGTTGAGGTTTACAGAGATTTGGCTTGGGTGGAAAGTTATCTACGAAGTTCATCAAACCCTTCCAGGTCCTCAGTAGAGTTGGAAAGGTGGTGTACCACCTAGCTCTTCCCCCTCTATTGCACCAGGTGCACAACATTTTCAACATATCCTAGAAGAGGAGATATGTACATGATCCTCTGCACATCATTGACTGGGGAAAGATGGACATCGACGATGGGGAGATGTTTTCTGAGTTTCTAGTAGATAATGAGGAACAACATGAGAGAGTCCTTCATGGGATATCGATACCTTTGGTGCACATACTTTGGAAAAACATGAACCTCCAGGAGAGAACATGGGAATGAGAGGCTCAAATTCATGTTCAGTACCCCCACTTGTTTCCCTTGTTTGTGTTGTGGCTTTCAAGGATGAAAATCCCTGAGGTGGGGAGAATGTAAAGACCCAGGATTTTCCATGTAATAGTTTTTAAAATATATGAAAATATTATGAGTCCACAAAAAATGATGGCACGTGATTCCAAGGCCCGAATTCCTCGGAATGAATTTCTGGTCTTTTTTAGGTACGTTTGATAATCGCGTGAGCTACGTTTTGTAGCTTCTGAACTGTTTCTCGGAATTGAAATATGAGGACATTGTTTAACTCGCAGTGCCGATATTCAGTTAAGGGGACCTTAAATTTGAATGTAGTAGGTCGAGGGTAGAAGTTAATTTTTCATATTTTCACAGGATGGTAAAACAAATAATAAAATAAAAATATATAACATTTATTTATTTATTTTGAAACCTCCCATTTGAATTCATAGTGGTGGGGATGAACCAAACGCCTCCTTTAATAGAAGGTTACTCTTGTAACCTAACCATTGATGTGCCATGTTGATTTGATCAATTAATAATACTTAATCTTAATAAGATTGGCTCCTCACCTCCTATAGAGAGAATTGGGTTAGAAACTAGTTGTGGTGGTGAACTATTGAAGGATGATCCTGTAACCAAGAATACCCTCTAATAAAGAACCACCCACAATGAAGAATGACGATGACGCATGAGCCTGGATTGGAAATGTGTTGTGGGAGTGATGAACGTCGGTGATCCATTTATCAACTTCATCCTCTTTATCACTCCATCTCCAACGACCAAACAAGGTAGCGGTGTGTTTATGTTTGTTTTTTGTGGTTTTATATTGAAACATTCTTCTTGAAGCTGCATGATATCGGTCTATCGTGGAGGCTGCAGGCCAATCCAACATGTCCCAATCACTCCACATCTTTTTTAATAACGTGTTATTCATGGGACGCAATGACGGTGGTGGTGAATCCGAACTACTGAAGGAGACCACGGCCTGTCGGCCATACCGATGGAAGGCGGTGGCTGGTTTGCAGTCTGCCATATGGAACTAGGGTGCCATGCGTCTGCCCCACTAGTTGAGAAAGAATCCACAACTGCATTGTCCTAGTGGTACATGCGAGGGCGGCCATCACTCAGCTGGCCATGGGAGGATAGGGGCACTGTCATGTCGCTTGGAGGAGAGTCGGCCGGGTAACCGGCCGACCATAATGGATCAGTGAGACCTTCTTGGGTCCCGCTTGTGACTTGGCAGTGCCTAATGACGCTGCTGCTCAGTGTTCCAAATTGAAAGGGGGGGTGGGGGGCTTCGGCGCCAACTTGGGCAGACTGCGTTGCCCTGCGGGCTGGCCACCGTGGGCCGGCCCGCCCGATCGCTGGCCATGCCTCCTCATCACGACCCATGCCTCCCCCTTGCGGTATGGGTCAAACCTCTACCCAGCCCATCCAGGTCAGACCCATATTGGGTTGGGCCGGGTCGGTTTGACCGGGTCGGACCGACCTGGTCCCAGATACACTTAAAGGGTCTTTTCTTGAGAACTAGATGTCCATTTGATGAACTATTTGCAGTGCCATAATTCTTGTATCGATATAGTCTTTTCGGTATAGTCCACTTGAGTTTTATATAAAGTTGGACTATGGCTGGGTTGGATCGAACCCGAATCCAATCAAGCCCTCGAAAAGGAAATTCCAATAACATACAGACCAGGCGTCCGATTGACACGCCTTCATTTTTATTTGGTCCCTTATGACATGGAATACATTTAGGATACTTCTTCATGGGACTTCATGGATGTTGAAGTATCAACCGATTTTTTGAGAAGAGGAACCTCTCGGAATCAATCATTCTTAGTGACGGAACCCTATGGTTGGCTATACTTGAAGAATCTTCAGATCCTGTGTGGGTCATCTTTGGTTCCTGTGTGGGTTAGCGCTTAGTGATCCTGTGTGTGTCAGTGCATATCGATCCTGTGTGTGTCATATCCAGATCCTGTGTGGGTCATTTTCAGATCTATTGTGGCTCAACTCTGATCTTGGGAGGGTTTACATCAGAGCTTCTCAACGAATTAATTTTCTTTAGAAATATAGATAATCAACTGTACATACATACTCAAGTTATACCTGGTGTGAGTTGAGTCTTTACCTTTGAGGTACACATTTGTGTGGTGATACCATTGTGGTATTATTCTACATGGAGTTACGATTGTGGTACATACCTTCATGATGTTACCATTGTGGTACTCTTATATTCATGGTGTTACCTGTGTGGTACTCTTAACTTCATGGGGCTACCTGTGTGGTACTCCTACCTTTGTGGGGTTGCCTTTGTGGTGTTCTAACCTCACGTGTGAGATGTGTATATATGTATAACTTAGGTATATGTATGGTAATATACCAAAGTAGTGCTTATGACTATTGCTTCGTGATTTGATATTGATTTATTTCTTTGTGGTTTATCATTTGTGGATTCTATGCTACCTTCAAGGGTCTCAGGGTCTATATTGAGTATCGTTATACACAACCTTTCATTGGTGACGCCCGCATCTTTCTCTATATTGTGTAGTCGATGAACCTCTTTGATCGAGGATAAGGGTACTTGGGCTGGAGGTTTCTCGGGGGTGGTCCTTAGACGAGGTGTACTGCAGAGACGACCATTCTAGAGTTGTTCCTACCTTTCATTCAGGGTCCTTGGCAGGTGTTCGTAGGAGTTGTTTTCAGTTTTACTTATACTTTCCAGCTGGGAAAGTATTTTGGCCCCCCTTACTAACTGTAAACACCATGTTAACTTTATATTTTACATTGTTCTTGTATCTTGTTGTGGTCTTGGGGTGTGTGAATTTACAGGTTTAATGGAAATGCCTTTCTTGTTTTAGGGATATGCCTTTCCTATGATAGTCCCTAGCCCCTGACCTATGAAAGGTGGGCTTGGGGTAGTCATGGCATGGCCCTCGTGGGATGGGTTGTGATAGTAGCATCCACACATTTTTCACACAGTTCGGAAAACATTGAGGGTAAACCGTGCGTGGGGGTCATTTTTGGGATAGAATCAACCCCATGGTTTGCTCACAGTTTGTCAAACAATGTGGGAAACTATGCGGCCTAGAATCTTTTAAAAAATTACAAAAAATCCATTGTTGTAAATTTATACCAAACTCATGTTTTCTCCCCCCTCTTCCTCCTTCAACCCTAGTGACATTCCAAGAATCCAAAATCTTCCATGAAGTTGATCTCCATTATTCCTAAGCTGTTTGGAGTGCTGTCAGTTGCAGATTGAAGGTTCGGGCAAGGCTAATCTCCATATTGTATTTCTTTTTTGGTTTAGGGTGTCTATTTCATTCCACAATACATCTAATTCTCTCAAAACCTACTTTTTTAGTGTGTTTTAGGGTAATGATTCAAGGGTTTGTTGAATTGAGATCTAAGGATTCGGTTGGGTGTGTGTTCGCCAATAGATTCAATGTAGTTTTTCTACAAGTTATATCCCTTGTGTTTTGTGTAGATTTGAGAATTTTGGGTTTTTATTCATACCCTCTTTGAAAGTGTTTTTGGTTCCATTGACATGATGTGATATACTGGTGTCTAAATGGTTAATTGAACCCCTCTTGAATACTATGTGATGTAAGGAGAATGACTTGACTAAATTAGGGCCATCCGAGGAGCGTGATGGTATTCCCCGGAATTAGAGCTAGCTATATAATTGTAGGCCTTCATGCGAGAACATAGAGCCTATGGAGAATATTTTAATATGCAGAAGTGATGGAAAATTGGTGTTCAGTAATACAATTAGCTTGGGTAGTTACTTAAGAGGTTGTTTGGTTGTCATGAAAAAAGGGTTAAATGGATAAATGGGAAAATTCTGGGGATTAGCTTTATACTACTATATGATTAGTAAGATAGGCATGGAGAATGGTAATGGTGCTAAAGTGGCTTAGAAATATGAATAATGAACGTGTTAATTGATTATAGAAAAATGTATTTTCCCATTTTTTGATATTTTTGTGAGGTTTTAAATAATTTTTTCATTGTTGTTCTGATATGGTGTTTTGTGTTGAATAATAAATCAACATGTGTACATGGATTGGTAAAGTGGGGCATTTTTATTAGGTTTAATGAACATGAGTTGAGTTAGACCGAGGTTCTAGATCCTCCCCTAAATGCATTGGTTAGAGAAAGGGAAAATGTTCTAGTCTGATAATGGTTGCATTCCACATGGACCCAGGATTTATGGTGAGGATATAAAGAATTTTTTTCCCAAATTATGCCTAGTGAGATAGGACTTGTTAAATTCCCACTTGTTAAAAAAATTGAGCATGACTAATCCATCGAACACAACAAAAGGGTGACATGATGAAGGAAATGTAATTGAAATAAACATGTTTTAATTGATAGTTCATCTTAAATAAACATAAATAAAGATAACCATTTTAACTAGTTACCATAAGTGGCATTTATTTATCATTTGAATGAAATATTTTCCTTACTAGATATTTTGTAGACACCATTGTTGGTGGCCTAATGAGTTGTACTCACACCCTTCTTTGGCCGTTGTTGGGTACCCGAGAAGATTTCATGCTTGCAGGTCCAGACAAGGGAATGGGCTCTATGTTTGAGAGAACAGTTGGACGTGGGACATGTTTGGGTGAGGTTCTTGAATTGGAGTCTAGACTATTAAGGTGATTCTACTATTTTATTACTTTTGGGTTTCATTCAATTGAAACTGTAGAATGACATGTAATATTTATTATTGTTTATTATTGTTCCCAGTTTTGGTTTTTGATTATTTATTCATGTTATGGATTTCTCTGTTTTTTATAAAATTTAAATTATTATCTGAAGTGGCGTACTCTGTTATGGAGGGTATAGTGTCCCCACATGACCGATTAGACCCTCACTGCTAGTCAGCATCCTCTAGCGTGGGGGGGGGGGGTGAGGTCATATAACTACTCTGCTCGAAGCACGGTTTAGTAAATCCGAGGTCAAGATTGTTACATGATGTACCTTTTTAAAATTTATATGAATTACAATAGAATTTAAATATAAAGTGATTTTATGGGAAATTATATGAGTAATATATAGAGTTTGGGAAATATTGAATGTGTATATTTTTAAATTCTAAATTTTTCTTATGTAATTAATTTTAATTGTTCAAATTGAATTTGTGCACGAGGAAATTATTCAAAACATCTTATGAGAGTTGTGATGATTGAATTGACAAAGGTTTTCATAATGCCTCTTTAAATAATTTTATTTATGTGATATTTATATTATGTAAAAGGTTTAAAAAATATAAATTGGGATATTACAGGTTTATATTTCATGAAATATCAAATACATAATGTAAAATGGCATATAATGAATAATATGAAATGTTCATATTAAAAAATGAATCTAATGTATTTATAATCAATGATATGGAATGTCCATAATTCATAGAATAAATTATAATGTCGTTATTATTAAAATATAATTTTTCAATTATACACAAATAGCGTATCTATTGTTTAATAATTATAAATATTGAATTATTTAATTTTTATTACTTACTTTATTTATAGTTATAAATTGTATAAAAAATGATTATGTGTATTATTTAGTTTAAGTGGTAGGATCATTTTTGGAAATTACCACCCATGCATCTAAGGAGGTACTTTCATGAATTTAAAATGGATTTTATTTTCACGATAATTCCCCAAGATTATATTTTAGGTATTTCCATTCAATTAATCTAATGTGTTTGATTGCTTGATCGACACACAAAACCGAACTAGAATGATCTATGAAAAAATATATTCATAAATTTATGATATATATGAAAAAACAAATTGTAAAGAGAAAAATTACATTCAATTATAAATAGATACTTGATATTATTAATCATAGTTCTTATTTTAATAGATATTTTTTTAGTAAAAGTAGTTTTTATTTATATATTATATTTTAATTTAAGAGTAAAATTTATAAATTTTAGAATT
Source organism: Viscum album (assembly GCA_963277665.1). Classification (NCBI taxonomy): domain Eukaryota; kingdom Viridiplantae; phylum Streptophyta; class Magnoliopsida; order Santalales; family Viscaceae; genus Viscum; species Viscum album. Next base: position 99,920,144 of record OY728153.1, on the reverse strand, counting down.
TAATTTTTTTAAAACGTATCCATTTTTTATTACAATATGTAAAAACTATTTTACAGTGATATTTTTATTTTTTTTAAAATAATTTATTTGAAGGTGAATAGTGAAAAATACTGTTTTTACCAATATTGTAATGTCTATAACATTACTTTTCTGTAAAAATCACATAAGCAACCTTTAAATTGTTTATTAGAAGAAATATATATATAAATGTTATATTTATTAATTTAAAATTACTATATTGAATTTTTTAAGTCCCATGTTAATTATTTTTGAAACTTAAGTAATATTATAATATAAAACTCGTCTTTATTAATTTAAATTTGAAAAATTTATTCACATAAATATATTGAATATAAAAAAAATTAATTTATTTTTTTATATCAACATTTACAAATTATTTAACATGGCCAATTTAAATTTTAGGAATAAAAATTAGACTACAAGGATTTATGTTAACTACTATGACATTGGTAAAACTTTTACATTCAATAAATGGATTTATTAACATTATATAATTATCAAATAATCATAGAGTTTATTATATTATAATGAAATTTATAGTTTTTATACCTATATTTAAATATATTAACACTCATTAAATTGTTAATAAATACTAAATATGATTTAGTACAGTAAATGTTAAAAAAATTCAAAAAATTTGATTATATTGATTCAGAATTTATGTTCATAAAATAAAAATTTGGTATGAATAGTTACATTATATTTTTAAAGAAATATATTATACATGGGTATGAACTAGTTACACTGGTAACGTCTAAAATGGTAACATGTAAATTAATGTGGTAAAAGAATTAAATATTTTTTTAAAAATGTTTTAACATGAATCTTAGAGGACCAATTGACCTTTTATCAATGAAAAATTCAATAGTTCCCACTTTGGGAGCCATTTAACCTTCAATATTTCCATTCTATAATTAAAAGTAATGGGTATTTATGATAATTTCACTCTCTTCACATATAAAATGATTATAACATGCACTAAATTATCCACCGATTATAAATAATTAGCTTAACTAAAACCCTTACCTAGTCTCTCCTCATCTATATTTACATGCCATATAATTCTTAACATTTCCAAAATACCATGTGAATAATCCTAAATGTGTTTCCTAATGGAGAATATACAAAAGGAGAGATAATGTTCTCCACCAACCTCTTTTAATATCTTTCCTCATACCACCTCAAACATATTCTATCCAAAAAATTAATCTATCTTTTATACTGAAAATATTCTAAAATGTTATAATTATATTAGAATATCGATTTTATACCCTCATCCCAACCATTTGAAATATTGAAATGTTTCTTGTGTTACGTATGAACCAGTAACTCCGCAAGCATCATGATTCAATTTTAATGATATACATAAAATAATGGTTAAAATTAGGTATTCAATGACTAGATATTACATTTAAAACATATTTAATATCCAAAAAATATAAAAAAAATTACTATATAATTTACATTCTTTGAAAATAATCATGTCCCATGTTCATACATTCTTACTACCACATCCTCAAAAGCGACATATTTTATTTTTTAATGTAGTATTTTTATTATTTATAAAATGATCTAATAAACTTATTAAACAGAATAAAAACATTTTAATATAAATATATAATATTTATATTATTCCAAATTAATCACTTTCTTAAAAATACTCACACATAGATTATAGAATGTTCTTATTTGGGTCAGTTTAATACCCCACATGACCAATGATATAAACCTCTATGATGGATGAATATAGAAACCTAAATAATCATTTCATTATAAATTAATGAAAAAATAATTTCTGTTTTATGTTTCTAGAATTTTTTTAAAAATATTTTCTTATTATAATTGTACCGACTTTCTGTTCATTATAACTTAACAAAACAAGCTCACCCCAACATGATCATCACAATTAATAATAAAAACAAATATATAATAAAAATAAATAATTATTAATAATTATAAGGAATCTATTAAAATACCAATAGTTATCATATAATTATGATCGTTTAACCAATAAATAAGAATCAACACCATTATAAATAAATAAGTAATAAATAAATAATTATTTCTAGTTACATGTTACGATGATAATAAAATATATAAAAATAGGATATATATTTGGTAAATAAATATAAATGAAGCTTATAAAATGTTATATATATTAATATAGAATGGATATTTTTTATTTGGTTAATTATTGTTATAATGTATGTTGGAGCATGTTTGGCTAAGTAAGAATAAAAAGAAAGTTTTTTTTTTCAATTTCCTTTCATGAAAACATATTTTTATACACATAATTTAATTGAAATGGATTATTTATTTTTTATTTGACATTTAATTACCTTTATTATCATTTATTTTTAAAATTTTCTATTCAATTTCAATCTCTATATTTCAATACGCCATTATGATAACATTTTATAAGCTTGAAGTATTGTTTTCGTTTTAAATTTTCTTTGTAGAGATATAATGAATATTTAATATTTCATTAAATTTTATTGTGTATATATTATATATTTATTTATATTATCTAAATTATAAATAAAATATATTGTATTTTAAAATATATCTCATGATGTACTATTCAACTATTTTTAACTCAAATGATAATGTCGATGTAATCATTTTTGTTAATTCAGTTTCCTTCAATCAAGCTATGATTATTCTTTTTTAAATGTATATTAATAAATGGGTAATGTTATTCTCTAGGATTTTATAATGTTTAAATACAAGTTAAATTAATTGTATGTTCAATTCTTTTCAATAATCCATTATTCCATTTATATTCATTCAAATATTAGGAAATCTATATGGGGTTTTTATTGAATCAGCTTCTATTCATGCATCATAATTAACCCAATACAAATAAGGATTAAAAATGATGGTTATATTCTTTTAAAAAAATATTATAATATATTTATTAATTATTTAACAAATATAGTTAAATTTAAGTATTTCCATTATAATAAAAGTTGATTATATTAAGAATAATTTAGATTTTCTCAAAATAAGAACGTTTTTCAACATGTTAATATTTTGTCTTCCTAACAAAGACATCTTTTATATTTGGAAAATCATTTGTCTATTTTATCCTATCACATTTATATTTACCTTATCCACATTCAAAAAAAATGTTTTCATTAATCATATTTTGATGTTTTCATTCAATAATGAATGGTCTCTATATTAATTTAATATTATTTAGTCATAGTTTTTAAGAAACCACATCTAAATATTATTAAATATTAAAACAAAACACATTTAAATGAATCATACCACACCCTAGAATATAGTGTCCTACTATAACTCTTGAATACATCCCCACATCGTCACACAAGGTCACTATCGACCTGATTCCCCCTCATCATCTCCCCATCACACTCACACTCAATCCCAATTCTCTTCCATAGATTCACTTCCATTGAATCCCTCTACGCACAATCAATCATTCTCTCACCAAGGTATCCATTCTATACTTTTATCTTATTTATTTATTTATTAAATAATAAGCTTATTATTTATGTGGGTACTTTTTACCTTGTTGATTTTTAGTTTGATCATGTAATAGAGTAATAGTGTGATATCCCAAAAACTAGAATATCAATGAATATTTTCATTATTATTTGGGTATAGAATAAAAGAGTTAATGTAGGATAGAATAGTTTAGTAGTCATATAATACCAGTTAAAGGCATACGTAACAGTTTAACATGTGAGATATATCATGAACACATTGCGAGAACCTGATTAACCCTTCTATAATATCCTTGAAAATAAAAAATATATCTCCTATAGGTTTCTAATTGAAAGATAAATATAAGTGTGATAATAGATTCTCAGTGAAGAGTTGCATAAAATAAAATATTAGATTACAAAAACATGGAATATGTGATATTAAGGGAATAAATTAACAACATTAATCCATAAATTATTGAAATTGAAGGCATTATATATCACTAAAAGTAAGTTAAATTATGAATAACAATAAACATTTTTATCATACTGATGAAATATAGAATGTTAAAATTAGTTCATATTATCAATGAGTTGTTTCAATGAACTTATCCTAATATGGTAAGGGTTATACACCAAAACCCATCCTTTTTGTCTAATTAGATTTTTTCATGCATTGAGGGGTTATATATTTTTTATCCCCGCCTTTTATATGATAAATTACACTATATTCCCGAAAAGAGTCAACAATAAAATTCACAACATTATTTAATTAAAATATTATTGAATAAAACATGGATATCCATAAAATGATAAATATAGAATTCAAATACTTCTATATTAAATTGAATAATGTGTTTGTCTTGTGGAACATTCCTTAGTAAACATAGAAGATATGGGGCATTGTTAATGTAACATTAAGTACCCTCATCAATGAAATATATGATATATGGTACTAATAATGTTTTGATTCTTTGATAAAAGATAATTACTATGTTATATATTATGCATTTTCTGTATAAAAATTTGTATGAAAACTCTTTTATAAGGGTTCATTAAGTGTGTGTGAGTATTCCAAATCATAGGCCTTATGAGTGTCTAACTAGGTTCATGGTCTTATTCCCAGTCATCATTAAATATAGTGATGAATATGTTGATTATGAATCGAACAATTTTCGGGTGATTATTCATAGGGTATTTCTTTCCAAAACCAAATCCACATTCTAATTTTCAGACAATGTTTTATTCAATGTGAAATTATGCAGAATATTTCATTATTAGATGTTAAGATGATTTATCCCCCATGGAAAATATTGGGGTTTACATTGGGTTGGATAACAATTGAATCAAAAGAATATGATAGAAGTATATAATTATTGAATTGTAAATTCAATTAATTTCATGAGTGATATGGAAAAAATCCTTTGATTTTTATGTATGAACAACATAATAGAAAATTAGAATAGAATATAACATGAGTCCCAATGAATGAAAATTGAGATGGAAAACCCCATGTGTGGCTTGAGTATAAATTCAATCATAACCTCTTGAAACATATGAATTCAAATTTATTATTAAATACTATGAAAAATTTAATTTCATGATGTAACATCTAAAATAGGAGGCACATATACAGCACCTAATGGAAATTAGGTGTATAATAACAAATGTCTCAAAGAGGAGAATATGAGATGAAAAACACTTAACTATTATCATGGATTCAATTAACATAATTTACAATCATGTATAATAAAAATAGAACTCATAATAACATTATTCATAACCTTAATCAAATTAATTTTAGTTGATACTCTTTATAATTATTTATTCTCTTCATGAATTCATCATATTTTCCACATTCTGTTATTATAGCATTGATCACATGTACTAGTTCCATAAATCATGTCTCTATTTTTTTTCAAATATAAAACTTCTTTATAAAAATTCATTTATATTTTGTTCAAGGATGATTTATAATTTTTTTATTATTTTTCTAACCCCTTTTATGAGTTTTTTTATTGTTTATCCTTGAAGATGGAATCAATAAGTAACATGTTTTTGTGATTCATGAGGATCAAAGTTCACATTATTAATAAATGAATTAAATATTGATATAACAACTTAAAAACCAAAAACATTACTCAAAGATTTAAAGCATATTATACTCTAATTTATGTTCCCGAATTCAATTATGATAAAAATTCACAGTATTTTTAATTTAAGTGGTTAAACAGACCCGAACATGGACAAAAACTAATATTTTTAAGATTATGAGATGGTTTTGTTTTAATATAGATATCAGAGATAAATAATGATATTATTTAGTTAATTATAGTGTTATATACAATAATTTTATGGAATTAGAAGTACAATTAATAGATAAAAAAATCACTCAATGTGAATAAAAGGTTATTCTAATAGTACAATTATTTTAAATAATTAAATTAATGATGATCGTTTGATGATCATGTCATTAATAGCTTTTATAATTTTCCATAAAATAAAATTAATAAAATAATAGAAATAATATTTTTCCATTAATACTTTATTTATATCAATATTTTTAAGGATTTGAAGGAAAACAAAACATGTTGCATCATGGATGCCATGATCTACAAAACATGTAGACATCTGTTTTCTTTTTATTGATGTATATAGTATATGAGTAAAAAGGACAATAAAATTAATATATTATAATTATAGTATATATATTTTTAAAACATAATTATACTGGTGTGTATAATAAATTTTAATGAAATTTAATTGGAAGATATAAAATATATATGATAATACTCACATCAGTGTCCTAAATTCTTCGAGGAAGCCTCCATTGAAATCGGAAACATATGATAACTTATGGTGACTATAATATTTTTAAAATTGTATAGGTTTTATGAATGTTTAAAATAAATATTTTCATGTAGAAATTTGAATGATAGGTTATCCTTGAAGTTTTGAAGATGCTACCATTTCATAAGTGAATAGAAGGGTAGTTCTTAGAGTAACCCATACATATTTAATAATTCAATTTTACAATTGATGTTTGAAAGGGAATGAAATTGAGAAAATAGTTAAAAAATGATTTTTTTCTATAAAATCATCTCAAATACTGCTTTTTAAACAAATTTTAGTGCTTTAGGGATTTTTATTTTAATATTTTCTCTTTTACCATTGTTTACCATTATCATGGTAATTAATTTCAGTATATAGTAATTAATTATAGTAAAAATTATTAATATTATAATTATTTCCTAATTTAAACTTATATTTTCAAATTTTAAAACATGTTATCATATTAAATTTTGAAATTTTTTAAAAACGTTATTTTAAAACAAACTCACCAAATCATGTAAAAAAAATTTTAGAAAAAAATAATTTTTAAAGATATAAATTTACATGTATTATAAAATTAAGTACGATAATAGTTGTAATGAAAATATTTGATTTATATAAATTATATAAATCATGTAATAATTTTAATGAAATATAAAAAGGAATCTCTATTTCAAATACATGGTTAAAAATATGGAAAACCATTTTTTATTAACGTGCAAAATTTTCATTCTAAATATATATTTTATAATATATTTTAAGTTCAAAGAATATTTTTAAATGTATATTTTTAGTATATAAACTAATATTTTCATTACTTAAAATGGTTTTCCAATATCTTGTTCATTATTATACATTGATAAGGTGATCAAAACTACACATTTCGTGAAAACTGTATTTTTAGACTAAAAACCAAAATGTTTAGAAAAAGTTAAAACAGATACTAATTTAATTTTCATATGCTGAATTAAAAACTGATGTTAAAATGTTCTATTTTTAATTATAAAATAATACTTTTATATAGTCTTGAATAAATTATCTTTAATATGTGATATTCTTGGATATGGTTTTTACCTGTAATAGTAGGGTATCTGGGACTTCATTCACCCCTATTAAATAATTTCTTCTTAGAAATTGGATTATACATTAGATAACAAACAAATGTGAATAATGCAACATCATATTTTCTATAGGCTATCAGGTCACCTCATATAGTTTGTGATTTCCCTAAAGAACGTTCACCATTTAGGTATTCTAATTGGACAATAATTTCTCTTTAGTATCAAGAATTTTGATTGGATTCCCTATTATAAGACTTGTTGGGTTCCAAATATATTAAATCTTATGTGAGGGAATAAATTGGATCTGAAATTTATTTCTTGATTAAGTAATCATTGAGTATGTTATATACTTTAGATAGGTAGGGTGTCATTACTAATTGGTAATCAATATCCCCAATACATTAAAGTATTTAAAAGGGCCCAATCTACCTAGGTCTTAACTTCCCCATTTTACCAAATATTAGAACACCTATACATAGTGATGAAATCAAGAATACCTGAATCTCAACATGAAATTAGAATTCCTTCATTCAACTAGCATCACTAATATTTTTTTTAAATTGAGATGATTTTATATGATTAAAAATAGACCATAAATTAATAGTTTTCTCTTATAGAGGATTTGGACCAAGTAGATTTATTTCTCCAACTTCTTTAGAATGTGTATTATGATGAAATCTCATAACATTCAATACATCATATGGTGCCCTATGGATTCTCTAATGGATGATAATATTGTATTAAAATATAAACAAATGTAAATATTGATCCCACATACATTGAAATTCAGGATAACATGATCTAAAAAAGTCTACCAATGTCTAAATAATCCATTCAGACTACCCATCAGTCTGGGAATGACCAGGGATGCTTAAATGTATCACGGTGTCAGGATCCCTTTATATACTCATCTAGAATTTTAATTTGAACTTAGGGTTATGTTTTGATTCAATATATAGATATATTCCCTGAATCATTATAATATCATTAATAATGTGTCGGGCTAGGCACTCATATGGGTAGATTTTCTATTATTGTTTTGAAAAGAGAAGACTTAGAAAGATAATCAATTAAGATCCATTTCATATAATTATTTCAATATATCTACGAGAGAATAATGAAAAGGTACATTTTAAAATTTTCCCACTTCCATATAGGTATTAGAAAATGTTTTATGACCACCTTATGATGTCATCATTATACCTTTACCTCGAGGACTACTAAGAATCTTTTCACATAGTATGAAATTTCCTAGATTAAAAAATTCCAATAGAAATTATATCATAAATCCCCATAAATCATTATGATACTATGGTGTACAGATAAATATTATCTATTTTCTTCGTCTTTCAATTCCCTCATTAATTCTAGTATGGATGTAGCACATCACCTCTTATTATACATTATCACGTCACTTATATTAATGTATTACATCAATTTCCAATCATTCACTACTTTAATATACCTCTTTATTCTCAGTAAATCCTATTGAGTCTTCCCTATACATAATAGAGAGAAAAGTAGAACAATTTCTTGAAAAAGGAATGATGACTCCCAGTTCTTGAAAATCACAATATTCATCTTTCCCATATATTTTTATATATTATATTTGTTAATCCTCTTAATTTTTTGAACTCCATAATCTCCCACACTCAATACATATCCCCTTTTTTATATCCCATTATGTTATTTTATCAACAAATATTAGTCATTGAGAAGTTCTAACCATCTTTATTACCACATGTTTAGTTCCTTTAGATGGCTGATATACTGTAAACACTTTCCATCATTATATATATAATAGTATTAAGCAAATATGTTGCATCTATATATTTTTCAAAAATTGATTATAGTTTTCAGCCCATGATCATGAGTTGGGTAGTAATTTTTATGTATTTCTAATTTCTATGATTCATTAGAAATCACTCTATCATTATTCATAAGGAAACAACCAAGTCTTCCCTGAGATGCATATCTATATATTACAAAGCCTTATTTACCTGATGCTAGTGTCAAAAAAGATGAAACAATAATTCACCTCTAAAAATCATCAAATCATTACACAAAATACATTAATTTAGGAAATTTGACATTCTTAAGTGTTATCTAGTTTAAAGGGTCGGATATCTAGGAAAAATATTGAACAAAACATTTATAGTTACATTTTAAATCCACAAACCATTGGATCTTGGTTATTTTCCTTAGAGTAGGCCAATAATTTACTTCGATATTCTTTTAAGTGTCAAAATATTTTCCATCAGTGGAGGAAATATATCAAATAAAAGATACATTATTGAGTTGAAATAAAAAATTTCATATATTTCCCATATAATATTTTTTTCCAAGGGTCTCTATATTTATTTATAGAAAATATAACTGTATTAATAGATTATATAGTATGTAAAATACTGTTAATTAATATTGGAAAAATTTATTCAAGATACCCATTGAACACTCTATTTTTTAGTTGAAAAATCATATAGGATACACTACAAAATCCAAATGGACTTACCATACACTCATAATGTCTATATGTTGTTTTGAATGTCATCTTTGGTATATCACCCTTCTTCACCCATAACTAATGATATCCAAGGGGATGATGGATCTTTTAAAATTAGTTGGATTCATGATGTGGATCAAATAATTCTTAAGTGTGTGGTAAATGATACTTAATATTTATATGAATGAAATTATTTTCCATATAATTGACACATAGTCTCATAGACTTGTAATTATTTTAATGAATAATATAGGGGTACCCATGGTAAAACACTAGAAAATATAAATCCCTTATCACTCAACTCCTGATTTTTTTCAACTCCAATAGTTCCATTATATATGTATTTTTAGATGTAGAACAATCATTAGGAATGATTTAAATGAAGAAATCAGCATCACACTCTAGTGGATGACCATGTAGTTTAGTTGTATGATCATTAATGAATTTTTGTACCATATATAAATCCTATATTATTTTGATATCTTCATCATCTATACATCATGCTTCATATTCCCATATACTAAAAATTTTATTAATTGTAGCTACTATTGGAGGATAAAAACATGACTTGATGACACGTCCCTTATAAAGCCATGATATTTGACTATATCTTTTTGAGTTGTTATATTATCGTCATGAGAATAATTTTTTTCAATATAAATTGATGAACAATCCATGCCAAGGATTATATCAATGTTAAACATATGAATGATTACTAGGAACCTTGGTATTTCCAATTTTCCTTTTACAAGGTAAATTTCATTGATGTTCTTAGAATGTGTTTTCATAATGTAACTTCAATGTATAGTAAAATAATTAAATAATAATAATATTATCCTTTCAATTGAATTAGTAATCTTGAGGGTTTTTTCATTTTCACTTATATCAAAATCTTGTAACCTTCCTATAATACCTAATATTTTTTCCTTAATTACTATATATGGGAAGTACCCTCATTCAATTTTCCTATTTTCCTCATTATTCTTCCCTTAATACCTATATGAACCCATTTTTTCTTAATAAACCATGAATAAATACATTCAAGAGAACTCCATTTATATCATAATTGAACATGAGATTATATCCTTATATGAATAAAATGAACCCTGAATAAATACATTCAAATGAATTTGTAGTAGTAACCATGGGATTGTCTGTTTTCCTTTTACAAGGTAAATTCCATTAATATTTTTGGAATATATTTTTAAAATGTACCTTATATGTATATTAAAATAATTAAAAAATAATAATATATTCCCTTCAAATGAATTAGTAATCTTGATGATTTTTTCCTTTTCACTTATAACAAAATCTGGAAACCTTCTTTTAAACCCTAATAAGTTATTTCCTCAATTATCATATTTGGGAAATACCCTCATTTAGTTTTCCTATTTTTCTCTTTGTTCTTCCCTTAATACCTAGCTGATCCCATTTTCTCTTAATATACCCTCAATAAATAGATTCAAGAAAACTCTATTTATATCTTAATTTTACATGAGACTATATCCCCATATGAATAAAATTTATGAGAGAACATTACCCTTAGTAGTCTTGAATTTAACCCATCAAATAAAAAAAATCCTCATTTTCATCTTGTGTAAATATTTAGAAGTATGCTTTGATATCCTTCTAAATATTTCAACATTATCAACAACATTTTCATCCACCTTCGATCTAAAATAGATGAATTTATTTTTTATTTATTCTATTTTCTCATAATGAATGAAATTTTCATACAATTCCTCCATAAAAGTTTACTATTCTTCATAATTGAAATAAACATCATCCTTATTGTTTTCCATTAAAAACACCATTGGTCTGAATCTCCCATCATATGATAGAACACAATGAAAAAGTTTCCCTTTTCATTACTTCCCAAATAATTAAAAACATTCTTTCTAGAATTTGTCTATTTCCCATCTATATATTTATTATTAGTTCCACTAATTTTATTATATTTTTGTAACATGAATAAATATGACATCGTTAAAACACATTATGTATTAGTACGTCACACTATGTGGGTGAAATTATTTTCTATAATAAGGGGAAACTCCATTAATGTGGTTATGAACTGATTTTCCTCATGTCTATCTTCATTAACATGGCTATGGGGAATATACCTACATTTCATATTGTATTGATATGATTACCATTCTCCTATTAGTAAAAATATTTTTATAATGGAACAAACATACAAAACTCATGAAATTGAAATGTTAAATACAATTCTTATTATGTTTTTCAGGAGATTCCCAGTACTTTTTGATGATTTTTCATCAAAATTATGCTATATAAATTGGTTCCTATTAATATAGTCCACAAAGTTCCTACTAAAAACTCCCTTATACCTACTATAACATAAAAAAATATAGAAACTAAAATCCATTAGTTATATTAAATATCTCATTTACAATACAAGATTCCCTAATAAATTGAACAATATAGTAGTATGAGATGGTTATATACACACATATATTTCATTTTAAATCATTTGATTAAACATGAAGAAATTATGATAACATGATTATATCATCAATAATATATTGAATTTTACATTATTTTCTATTTTAGGTTTTCTTCGACAAATAAAAAAAAGGGTTGTTATATATTCTCAATAATGAATAACATATAATGGAAAATTATATAAAATAAACATAGAATAAGTGAAATGATAGGAAAAAATGAAAAATAAAATTACATAATAAATTAAAATTATGTGAATTATATATTTATGTCAATCAATTATACCATATATAACAAAAACAAATGATCTCGTAGTGATTGAATTCATAATACTTGACATAAAAAATTATTTTCATAAAATTATGGGAATATACTTATTCTGTAATAAAACGATATATACACCAAAACCAATCCACTTATATCATATAAGACTTATATATGTATCCTGGGGATATATATTTCATAGATATACCCTTGGTTTGAAGGATTCAAACACATTTTTCCTAAGAATCTTCAAAAATTTGAATTATATTCAATGAGGAAACTCTTATAAAATAAAAAATTTAAATCAAAATAATAATAATTATGAAAATAAAATACATCACCATTATTTGTAATTACATGTATGTCTATAATAACACCCTGTAAAAAATATATTCTATAGATTATTATAAAAATAACATTAAACGTTATTATCAAATAAATATTGGTTACTCAATTTTCATTTATTTATCCATGGACGATGGTAAATGGGTTCAATAGTTTTCATAAGTTGAAGAACAGATAAATTTTACCAAAATTCCTTTTTAATGTTTTATTAAATGAGTGTGAATATTTTGAAGCATATCTTACAGTATTTTCTATCCAAGTGTGAGTTCTAATGCGTAATAATCAAGGTACATTGTGGTGACTGAGTACATGCTCAACCAACCAATTTTAGGATGATTACCTCGAGGTGCATCTATGATATAGCCAAATACATTTGCGAGTATTCAGAAAGGGATGCATTATCATGGAAATTATACAAATATTTAGTTTTGGAAAACATTGGTTTATTTTTTTTCTATTTTAGTTATTTTGTTTTATAATGGTTTTTGGAGACTCTTGAGAAAAAATAGAATTAGAGAGGGATAAACTGACTCAAACATGAACATACCAAGATTTATGAAAATATTTCAAAGTTGGTTTTTTGTAATTTTATTATATTAAAAACATAATGATATTTATTAATTTTCATTAGTGTGATATATCATAATTTAATGTATTTATAATAATAATTTATTAAGATAAAAATATTATAATGTTTCAATAAAAAGGAATCCTTATAGTAAACTTATTTAAAATAATTAAAATAAAATTGTTCATTTTTTGATCATACAATTAATAGGTTGAAAAAAATTATACCAAAATATTACAGATATCATAAAAAATATTTATTCTTTAGTACTATTTTTATATTCATACATGTATGATCTTTTATTAAAAATAAAAAACATTTCTTTTTAGGGGAGGAATTATACACAACACATAGACAATGGTTTTGTTTTTATTAATGGACAGATTGTATGAATAAAAAATTATAATAGCCATATTATAGTATAATTAATATATAAAAATGATTCCAATATATTTATATTAATTTATTTGGAATAATATTTAATTAATATAATTTATAAGAAAAAAATTTGTTGATAGTACTCACATTAGGGCCTTGAATTTTCCTCGGAAGTCTCCTTGGAAATGAATGCCTTAGTCTTATTAATGATGGTGAAAAGGGAATGAAAGTGGTAGATGGTAATAGGATGAAAATATATTGAACTATAATATTCATACACAAACAATAAATCATGTTATCCAAAATATCATTTACATATGAATACTATCCACACCAGATTGAAAAAAGTATTGTCTTTAGAAACACAGACACATAAAAACTATTACATGAATGACCAGAGTCATTTCCCATTAATTTCATCACATCATTACCCCTTCTAATTAGTAAAATATGTAAAAAATCATCTATAACCCATGTAAGGTAAACATAAGAATGTGTGAGAACTGATGCTCGGTATGGGTAATGATAAGAGATATTAGTCAATGATAAAAAGTGGGCGGAAGATAAGAAATTGGGTATGAGAACATGTGATTAAAATTGGACAATCATACACATAAATTCATAGATCAAATTTATGAAACATGAAATATTGTTTTAATAATCAAAATACATGAGAGAGAAGAGTGAAGAATCATTGATAATCAATCATGATCCATGGAAACATATCATAACCATAATACATATGTTTTTTGAATGAAAATAAATATAGAACATCATTTCCATGGTTAAGGCCCACTGCCAAGACTGTCATAGTGGATAATATTTACCCCCATTACATCAATATATTAATAATGGTTCAAACCCAAGACTATATTATTGGAAAATATACCTTAAATATTTTAGTCCACTCCCCATTAGTTCCCTTATTATCTCATGAGATACAATTTATTACCAAATGAATTGTATGTATATATACTTCTAGTTCCCCACATCAAATTAAAAACTATATATAATCTTGACATAATATCATAAAGCATTCATTATATCATCAATTCAAAACCAATAGTAAGTATTTTGGTTTTCTAAAAATTTAAGGATCATAATAAAAAACATTAGTTAAAATATTAATGTTGGTAAAATAAGATTATATTATCATTAGACCATAAGAGACATCAAAAAAAATTTGTAAAAAAACTCTATCAAAATATCACTAGAATATTATATTAGGAAAATACCATGTTCATTTTAAATAAATTGTATAGAATCTAAAAATATCCCATGTTTAAAGGAAAACATTATCGGTGTAAAAGAATTTGAATAATAATAAAGGAATCTTTAAATAAAATAGTATTCATGATGGAAGGAAATTTATTAATGTCGTGTACATTAAAACAAATCTGTTTCTAATTATTGGGAAAAAATTCAAATTTAAAAATTTTAGAAAATGAAATGATTTTTCCTTTTAATCCTTGGGAAAGAAATTAAAATATAGTAAAAAATTACACCAAAAATATATGGATAATATTAAAATAAATATTTAATTTTATTGATGAAAATATGGACTTGGAAGAAAATATTCATGACCGAAGGGAAAAACAAAGTAAGTTGTCCGTAAAATTAATTATTTAGTAAATTGACTACATAAAGACAAGAAAATTAATTAAAAACATGAAAATACAAAATTAAATAGAGGATAGGAAAATAGATAATATTTGGGGAATATAAATTATACAATTTCATTATCATTAAATTTGGGAATTAAAAATATTATTAAACACGAGATTGTAAAATTAAACCCTTAACGGATGTCAATCTTTCTTTGCATGCACTCTATCCTCATCTAATTTGAGATAACACATTTTTATTACTCTTGAAGCCTTGAATTATTGCCCATATGAGAATAAAATAATCTCTAGGATTAATGTAATGATATTACAAAATTTTTGGTGTCAGTATTTGCTAACCTAGAAGGCCCAAATAGTTTAATAAGGGAATGTGATGATGTGACTTATTATAAGTGAGGGGGGAGGAAACTCATGAAATTTATTAAATGATTACAATTATATAATTTCTATTTCAATGGAATGTGGATCCAAAGGGATATGTATTGGAATATAGTATAAGAAAAAGTTGAAATTTATTCATCTAAAATGAATTAGAGAGGTATGGATTGAAATCCTACACTTATCACTAGGGTCAACACACTAAGTAAACTCGTTTAATCATAAATGTTAGTAACATAATTTTTCTATTTTTTTATTCACCGTGATAAATAAATTGCATTTACCCATTTAGATTATATACCATTATGATGATTTAAAAACTGGAATCTATTTTAATATATCAATTTTTATTATATCAAATTTTATTAGTGGATGAATTAAATTTTAAATAAACATGTCACCTATAATGAAAACATGTTTTTTTAAAATCAATATAAAATCATTAAAAAAATTACATAAATTATATTACTTTTAATAACCATTGAATGACTATTAAAAAATATTTCTCAATATATAATCCATAATTTTCATTAAAACCAGTAATAAATAAGGAATAAATTAGTTTAGTAGGAAGATTATTCTGTATTTAATTATATTATTTATAAATAAAAAACATATTTTAAATTAAGATCAAATTAAAAACCTAATCAATCATTAAAATGAATATAAATTACATTTTTTTATAAAAAAGCAGTATTTTTCTATTAATAAAATATTCTTATAAAAATTAAAAAACAATCACCATAATTTAATATTAACATTCTTAATGTAAAAATTATACTCATTTACTCAAATTAAATTCCTAAAAATTATAAAAATTAGTTATAATTTTTTCATAAAAAAATAAGATAAAAACCTTTTAGAGGAAAAAATATTTTTTAAAGCACAAATCGAATTTAGTAAACTTGATTACTGATTTTATAAGGCCCTGAACCCGTGATTAGATATCAGTGCTAAAAACATGTTGTGTATTTATTTATAAAAGATTACTGAAAAATATATAGTGCATTATATAATATGGGACCCTTTATCTGTTTAGATTATTAGAGGATTAGAAAACACCACACATTTATCAGAGATGAACAAAAAAAATAAATGCTTATAATGTTGTTGTGTGCACTAACTCTCTAAAGAGGAGACGCATGAGTTAAGGCTTCTAGGACACATGTGAAAACCATTTAAAAAAACATGGGATGATCATTATACATCCCAGTAAGGGATTTTAAAACTAGTGTAAAAACAATAGTAACACTTTTAATAAAATATTATATCAAGTATAAATGTTTGATATAAATATATATATATATATAACATTTTCAAAAATACTTATTTTGAAAACACAGTTCAAACAAGTTCATTTAAAATACATGGATTTCTCATTCAAAAACATTTTGAAAATAATACTTTCTTTATGAACATTTTTCATACTAGATAGATCGTAGGACAACTCAAATAGCCACAAGCAGTATCACTAGTGGTATAGGGTTTCCTGAGGTTATTGTTTCACATCCCATTCCATATTCTCCCACCTGATACCAAAGTTCTGGTTCTAATTTTAAGAATTATTTTTAGATAAATTCTTTTCTCAATAATAATCCACTAAAAATATTTCGAAATTGTACATAATTTTTTTTAGAGAAGCAGTTTATTGAAAATTTCTACATTCGATACATAACATTTTTGAATATTTTGATGAGAATTACATATGTTATAAAACATTATCATGGATAAATACATTGCAAAATTATTTAATAAAATCTATTAAATTCGATCACAATAAAATAATTAATTTTATTTATTAGTGGAAACAATAATTTACTTCATATCGATATATTAAAAACATATAATCATAAGAAGAGACTTCATTAAAAATAAATAATTACCTAAACGACATAAGAAATTTTCTGATATAGGTGTTTCCTCCAATATGCATGACTTCTATATAAAATAATGTTTTAAGAAACCATTAAATTTTATATTAGGATGGAAAACACAATGAATTTAGGTATAATATTGTTTCTAAGAAAATTGGGTAGGTTTTGTTTCTTGATAAATGGATTAATGTGGCATAGACAATTAAATAGAGGCGTGTTCATTAATTTTCTGTGGGGGGGGGGGAATGACACACTTATAATTTTTTTAAATAATAAAATATATTTATGTCATACTAGATCCAAATTCTCTTAAATGTAAATATATTAAAATATTAAATTGAATTATGTCTAAATATTTTCATAAAAAAGTATTTATACATGTTTATTTGGAAAAACTACCGATATATATTGGTTTGAAAACCGATAAACCCATTTTCACCTTAAATGTGTTAACAAATTTTTACTAATTTTAATATTAATTATGATAAATAATTAAGTGGAAATTATTACCAAATAAAAAATATGAATCTTCCAAATATATATTACCATTATTGAAATTCCAATAAATGAAGATTCAAAATTTAAGTTGAAATTAAATTAGAAATATTTGATGAAAAACGGTTTTCCATAAAGTTATATTACTATATATAAAAGGTTTTTCACCAAAGGAAACCATAAAATTAATTACAAATAACAAAATTTGATAATTAATAATATAAATTAACCAATATTACTTTTAAAACCAAATTTAAAATAAAAATGTATCTTTTTAAATGATTTAAATAAAAAGATTGTTTTTAATAAAAATTGGTATTTTTCAATATTCATTAAAAACAAATCTTTTCATAAAGTTATGAAAGAAACAATATCAGTGATATTTTACAAGATTATTTCAAAAAATAATTTAATATTAATAAATAAAATTTTTAAATTTAGAATTTATTAATTATATTATATTAGTATGAAACCATTTAAAACCATTTTTGAGGAAGAAGGGTTTTTAAATTGTATAATGAGTTTTAAAAAAATTATATACTTATTTATAATTATATCTGTTTTATCTAATACCATTAAACATAAATTTTAATAAATTTTATTGTTCTTTCTAACTCAAAAAATGGAAAGGTAATAATGATATATTATATTATAGATAATTTAGACTCGGGGTTGGGTATAAATCAAGCTATTAAATAAATTAAATTCATTTGAAGAGAATATATTATAAACATTTTGGGTGTTACATTTAGTTTTCTCATTTGGAAGATCATAATGATTAATGGGTTAAGAAATTTTCATAAGAATAGAAATATCATTTTTTATTCTTGTTCCCATAATATTAGATTTTTTAATAGTGGGAAATCAATGATATGCCTATCATATTCACTGTTACCACTTTTCCTTCTAGTTCTAACCTTTAACTTAAATTAAAATTAATAGAATGAGAATTAATAATCATATTGGAAAATCAAATAATAATAAATATCATTTAAAATATATCTAAATCATGCAAAATTATTATCAATATTTGATACTGTAGGTTTAACCAAGTCCATACATAGTGATTATATATTCCAATCATTCATAATAAATCATTATGAAAATGTGAATTAATATAATAATATCCCTCTGATGTGTCAATTCAGTTGTGTTGTAAGAAACCTTTCACTATGAACTATAATTTTGGAAAATATACACCAAAAAAACTCTTTTTGGGTTTATTATCTTTTAATTAATTTATGCTAAAACCACTTTAAATTATTATATCAAATCCAGGAGGTATTTTCCTTAGAAAAGTACAACAATTTCTTTTCCAAAACCAATGTTTTTCACCAATAAATAGTATTATCCTAATGGTTATTATTATTGTTTTCAAATCATAGTTTCTCGGAATGACTAAACATATATCAAATACCAACTATAGAGACCCATATTATTCATACAAAAACATTAAGCCTTATCCGTGAAAATATCCATCACATATTAGTATAATTCATGCTAAACCCACAATAGTAAGTTGTCATTGTAAAAATGGATACATAAAAAACTTGTACATAAATGATCTACCTCATTCCCCACTACATTCATCACAACTGGCTCCCTTCTTATATATAACATTTTGGATACCATTCATCTTATCATGGGGAATAAAAACATAATAATGGGTGAGCTTATTTTCTCCTTACAGTAAAAATAATAGATTTAAATCAATGATCATAATTGAACATATGATTAGATAAATTGTATGAGGATATGATAAGAACATTAAAAAATCATACCCATCAATTTATATATCATAATCATGAAATATGCTCATATGATTTGTCAATAAAATTATCTATTCTATAAGTTTGTAAAAATCATCAATAATTAATCACGATATATGAGAACATATTATATGAAAAATAAATATGTTTGTTTTATGTAAAAAATCTTATAAAATATTTTATTTAGTGAAGGATCACTTCATTGACTATCATAGTGTATTGGGTTCACTCCCCATTGCACCATTACCTTAGTTGAGGTTCACACAAAATACTATCTTATTAAAAAATACACTTACTAAAATACGATTAATACCCATTCTAATACTTACAATATAATTATATATCATTATTTTACTAATGAATTGGAAAAATATATAATTTTTTCCTTACCAATAACGTAATAAAAAATAATATATGTGTACTACAAGATCATAAAACAGTCAACATATCATCAAATAAAAGATATTGGAAAGGATATTAGTTTTATAAACATTTCATCAACATAATAACAAAGCACTAAAAAAATAAATTTAGTTGTTAAAATTAGACAATATACCAAGTAAATAATAAGAGAAATAAATTAATTTTCTTATTGATATAAATAACTTTAAAATATATCCGAAAAATTTATTTAGGAAAATACCCATTTCATTTGAAATCACTTCTTCAAAATATAAAAATTTAAAAAGTATACAGGAATAAATATTTTTTTAAAATAATAATTATAAACTTATAAATTTAAATTTAAATAAAATGGTATTCATAATATCATAGAAGTATGTTCATGAATTTTTTGTAAAGAAAATTCCATTCACATTATTTGGAAAATTACAAACGTACCACATTTTGAAAATGATATGATAGTTAATTTTACAATTCTTTATGAAATGTGAAATATAGTAAGAAAAATATTAATTAATCATTTTATTGTACTAAAAAAATTATTTAAAATATTTTAATGAAAATATGGAAAATAAGAACAGATTCCTGACCAAAGGCAAAAACACAGCCGAGTTTCTTTGAGAATATTCCTTTGGTCTCATTAGTACATAAAGAGAGAAAAATCAAAGGGGAAAACATTAAAATCTATATAAATAACCAAAGGAGAATAAAATTAATATGAATTGGGAGATATATATATCACAATTTCGTAATCCTGAAAATTTTTCATTAATAATCCCAATAAAAAGGATACTATAACTTGAAACCATTACATCATGTCTATTTTTCTTCGTAAGTAATATAACCTCATATTGTTTAAGAGACATCATTTGGATTTTAATTTAATACTTGTAATATTGTTTATATAATAATATTAGAGGATGTTGGATGAAAGGAAGGATTTGGGATATGTTTTAGAGAATGGATGTTTTGAGATATAAGTACCAAATATTATGAATGGGTGAGGAGAAAAAGTTTTGTTTAATATGTAAGGGGAAGGAAACATAAGGAATTTCAAAAAATATTTCAATTCTGTAAGGTCTCCTTCATAGTAATGTGGATCCAAATTGCGATTTATAATATTATATTTAAATATCTTTATCCAACTAGTATTGGACTTGTATGGGTAATAATCCAACATTTATCCATTGGTTTAATCCCTAGTAACCTCATTTTATCCATAACCTTGGTAAAAATATTTTTTTCTTTTTACTATTCAATTTGAAAAAAATATTCTAAACATAGTAGATTATATTAAGTATCAATATTTTAATTATTAAATCCATACTACTGAATATAATTTCAATAAGTGTTAATGTTTTATTTAAAATAAACTCATAAAATGCAATGACAACCCGTTTTAGAATAATAAATATTTAAGCATTAAACAATTTATGTACATTACATTCATTTTTGAAAATATGAAATTAATTTTTAAATGTATGATATATATATATATATACATTTCAGTATAACCATTAAAAAATATTTAATAATTTAATTTATTATGACAAAAACACTTCTTATATAAAAACTTTTTTTAGGAAAATTTGTTTTTATGCCCCAAAATGAACATATATATAAATCATGTATAATGATGTCTATTTTTAATTAATTATATTAATTAGAATTATATTATAATTATTTAACATTAAAATAAAATTTCAAACATAATAGGGTTTTTATATGAAAATGAACTCCATATTTCAAAAAAAATAAACATTCTCCACTATTTACAAAATATACTAAACATTTTTTCAAAAACAAATAAGAATATCCCTAATATAATATTGACATAATGATTTAAAAAATAATTCTCATTTACTAAAATAAAAAAAATTATTTAGAAATTAATTATATTATTGTGATGGAACAAATTTATAAATTTTTTTTTAATAAAATATATTTTGCAAGTATTAAATACTGTACATAAAAGTTAGAAATTATTTATTAATAATTAATAAATAAATTTGAATTTTTAAAACCATTATAAATATTTTTATAAATGTGTCTATTTTAATCATAACATGAAATTTAAATATTAGTTTAAAAACTATTATTATATCACTATCCATATAGACTCGGGGTTGCATGTAAGGAAATCAGTAAAATAATTTTTTTTTATTTCAATGTAAATTTATATTAAATAATTTGATGTTTCGGAAGATTAAGACATTATAGATGATATTATAATTATTGGTGATCCATGATGTGGTTAGTTTTTACCCTTTTATATGTGAATGGAATTGTTTTTTGGCAGTGACCCTTACATTTTCAACAACATCTGGTTAATATTAAATATTTACGAGATACAAAATAAAAACAATATGATTAGAAAATGTTTTTCACTCAAAACACACCATGAACACTCATTATTAATACAACATTGAGTGTTTTAGGGAATTTTAATTGTGAATCTTCCATTTTAATTTTCCTTTATCATGATAATCAATTTCTATCGTTAGTAATTAATTTTAATAAAATGGATTAATATTGGAAATTTTTTCTAATTTTGTATTTATAATATCATATTTGAATATATTTTTTCCAAATAAAATTATTGAAAGGTGTGAAATGTTACCTTTAAAATAAGCACACCAAATAATGTACAAAATCTATGATAAAAATAAAATTTTTAACCAATAAATATTTATATAATGTAATATTATATTTGATTGTAATTTCAATTACATAAATTTATTTACAACAGAAAATGTCATCGGAATTTAAATGAAATCAAAAACTTATTCACTCATTAAAATTCATAATACGAATAAAATATTGAAAACATTTTTTTATAAAATTCACATTATAATTAGTTTTTTTAATTTTGTAGATAACATTTATATGATTTAATAATATTTTAAAATGAATGTTATAGTTCCTTAAATTCAATATTAGTTATATATAATTATTTTTAAACATTGAGGTCAATTTTATAAAAGGATAGTTATAAAATTTAAATGTTTTGTGATCCTCATATTTTTCAATTACAAACTGTCCTTCTCAAAAAAATATAAATAATTAATAATTTGTTAATTTTGTTAGGATGAATTGAAAAAATGATGCTAAATTAATCAATTTCAAATTATAAAATTTAACTTATAAATAAATTCAATAATGAAGTATCTTTATGGTCTAATAGTTTAGGATATGGTGTTTTCAAGGTACAATTGGGACTTTAGTATTACAGATAGAGTGTTTTTGGGAAAGGAGCACACTCATATTACAAATTTGTGTTTATTTAAATTTTTTCTTATTTTATTTTGAGAAATATATATTTATTCCCCTGTGTGAGGGATGGTTTGGTTCAAAATGGAGAATCTAGATTGTAATGTATTTAGATGAATAGAATTTAGATTTTTGGTTTGTATTTAAAAATGATTCATTGGTATAAAATCATTCATTTGAAGCTGGTTAATTATTAATAAAACAATGGTGAGCATTGGTTTTTATTATATGATATTAGTGTGGTTGATTTTCCTTAATAGAATATAGGCAAGGGATCCAATATTATGTTTATAGAAAATATTTTATTAAAATATTTTGGAAAATTAATAGTTTAAATGATGTTTTATTAACTGATAGGAATTACCAAATTTTCTAGGATAAGGTTGTATAATCTTATTCTGAACCATTAATTTTGTGATATTCAGGTGCCTACAATTTTTTAAATGTATCTTTTTTATTTTCACTATAATTCTCTAAGGAACGTGGATATTTTTATGGTATAAATAACTAGTTATCCATTTCATCCAGTACACGATCATTTTTAGTGAGTATCCAACCTGAGAAATAGGGACTCGTGTAATATATAATTAATATAACATCATATTTTCTTATATATTTATATTTTAATCACAGTACTTGATTAAAATAAATTATTATAATTATTCTAATGATATTTAAAGCCAAACACAATTTTAGTGCTCAAATAGTGATGCTAGACAATATACTAGATAATTGAAATATTATTTATTAACAGGATTATTAAATTATTCAGTGCTCTATTAAAGAACAAATTCATAAGTGTGTCTATAACCCTAGAATATATTGGGTTATTGGGGAATTTTTAGTGACATTCACTACGTTCTTGAAATTTATTAGTTATTATTTCAATTTTTTTCTTAATAAAAAATAACTCATCACTTTGTTTGATTTCCAGTACTAATATTTAAAGAAATTTCTAGTTTTATAGTCCCACGACTATTCCATTAAATCTCACTAAATTAAATTGAAATAATTCAAGTATATTTTTTCTTATATAGAATATCATGTTAGTCATAAGAATAAGATGAATAAATTTCATTATGTTTACTAATTCAAGTTTTCTATAGTATAGAGTTAGAACATATCTTCTTGGTGGTTCGTTATACAATTTTTATTAGTGAATCATAAATGTTTAATTTAATTAATCATTATATATTAAAAATTGGAAATCAGTTTTAATACCATGATTATTGGATATTTATTAATTTATTATTTTTTAAAATTATATTTTTTATTTCATGAATAGTTTTTTATAAAAATAATTATCATGATTTATATTCAGTTAAATACTCATTAAAAAATCATCGAAGAGATATGTGTTATTATTTTTTCCAAAATGATAAATGACTCAATAAAATGATGAACACATGAATGATTAATTTTATTTTTATTTTATAATATAGAAATATGAATTAGATTGATATAAATTTTTTAAAAAATGAATAATTAATAATCATCATTTTAAATGAAATAACATAACTTATGTGTTTTCCTAGATTTGGAAGTTATGGTAATTCTGAAATATTATATTCATTAACAACATGTAGTTTCTTGGTGATATATGTAATAATGATATATCACATTACCAAGAAACAAATATTAGATTACTAGTATTTTAGATAATATATTATATTTTTTAACTTCTAATATATCCATTGATGGGATAATAACATGTCCTTGTACTAAGTGTGAATTTAGAAAAAAAAATATTATCTATACTGTTTATGAAAACTTTTATTTAAATAATTCCATATTCAATATGTGAATTTGATTTGGAATAGATGATTAATTGATACATAAAGTTTGAGCCCTGATGTCACTCAATAGAATGAGCTCACAAGTACCTTGACTATGGAAAATGAAATTCAGAATATTATAAAAAATAATATCAAAATTGCATGGAATCAACCATATAATAAAAAAATATTAGTGCAACTAGCTAATGCTGTGAAAAATATTAACTTGTCCGATGATGTTTTGGGTGCCTCAGGACAACTAGTTCATGATTATAAAATATTTGTGGATACTCTTCCATATATTATGGAGATTAATTTAAGATATCAATCTACCTCATAGAATTGTATGATTCAGGACATAGTCGATTGTGGAAATCAGTATTTGTATGGAGGATGTTTGAAGTATTAAAAACATTACTTTCTACTAAATTTGTACCTTGTAAAATGCCTTTATATAATGAAGAACAAGATAATCTCTAAAATATTGAAATTTTTGCGTAACACATTTCTTGAATATAAGATCCCAAATTATTTTTATGTCATGAATAATGTTTTTAGCAAAATTAGGCTCAATTATACAATAATAAATTATTTCCTCATAGATTAAATGCTTTACTAGGGGAGAAGATTAATGCTAGAAGGAGTGAAAAAATGTTAATCTTCTTGATTAGAGTCAATGGGTAATATTAGATGTTTGAATGAACTAACTAATATTAAGAAGAGGAAAACTAACACCCCTTCAATGTTTTTGTGTTATTTCCCTTCCAAAAATGATTTGAATGATTATTCATTTCCTCAAAAATCGTCGATCAAATGAAGTGGCATGCTATAGATAATAACAATGACATGTTAATGTGAAATCCCAAAGATTCAAAATAGTTGAATACATGTGATTGATTAAATCAATATTTATAATCTAATCCAAGTAATGGCTGATTGGAATTTAATTATAATAGATTGATCCCATTTAAATATTTGAGGGCCTATTATTGAAATTTTCCAATTATTTTGAACATTTACAATCTTCTTTTCTGGATGTGTATACAAGAAGATTACTTTTTCATTTCGACGATAACTATTTGAAAAATAAATCCCAAAATTATATTTATACAAAGAATTGCTACTAAAAAACATGTGTTTAATAGTTCTGATATATATCAGTTCTAGAAAAAAACTCCGATAAATGACATGTTTAAAAGTGGTAAGGAAATCATTGTTAAATTTAACCATTTTCAGCGCTTCATTTTATGAATGGAAAAATATTTCTTTCATAAACTCTATTTAGAGCTGATAGTGGTCTGAATAAATAAAAATAAAAAAATAAAAAAATAAAATATAAAATATAAGGTTACTAAAAAAATTAACAAATATTATTAATTAAATTATTATATATAAAAATTAATAAATTGATTATACATTATTAAATATTAAACATTTTATTAACATGATAACTTTGACAATTAAGGTAATTATATTTTATATATTCTATATAAATATAAATATTTGTATTAATGTATAAAAATATGAATTATATATTAAAACATATTTATGAGGTTTACATTAAATATCCATATTATTAATTGATTGTCATATGATTTTTCAATTTAAAATAGTTCAAATACATGTTATATTAGTTCCACATATACGTAATTAATTCCTTTTTATATATAATGCACACAAAGATAAAATTTCCAATTTTTCAATATTTTTTGAGTTCACATATTCATAATACATTTAATTTCACTCATTTTTATCATATCTGAAACCACTTAAAATTAGATATTTATTAATATTGTTGAAAATATATTTGTAAAAAATATTTATAAATGTATATTTACAATATTTATACATATATAAATTTAGATTTATAAATAAATAAATATTATTTAAAAATTATTTATAAAAATATAAATAAATAATTATATATATTAAAATAATTATTTAATTTATAATATATTTTATTTAGTAACGAATATATTTATTATATTTATATAAATATTTTTTGAAATATTTATGTATTATTATAAAAATATATACAATGATATAAATATTATTTTTAGAAAATATTTATATATTTATAAAATTATAATAAATATATTTAAAAACGAATATATTTACTCTATATATATATATATTAGGTAAATATAAATACATAGAATTCATTTATTGATATTTCTAATTATAAATCCATTAACAACGCTTATGTAATAAGCATTAATAAAAGAATCTTTCTCCACACAAAAAAGAGAACTGAAAAAATTAATATTTATCAGCGCTATAACTTTAGTGTGGATAAATATTGATTTTCTCAATTATTTTTTAGCACTGATATGAACCTACCATTATATATTTTTTTTTATTTTCCTTTATAAAAGTGTCCCGATCTAATTAAAAAATAATTATTATTTGCGAACATGTCGCGATATCATAAGCCTTCCACGGAATCCACCATATGATGGTGCTCTTCCTCGGTGAATTGGAGATCAAATCACACCACTTGACTACATGTCGAACATCTCATCTGTCATCTAGTGTTCGATTAAAATTAGGTTTTCTGATCATGCTTCCGATTTTCTTCTGACTAGCAAGATAATTCATCTGAGTTTCTTTGCGTATTTTGGTTTCTCATTTGATTCCATCTACGATGATGTCATTATTTATGGACAAGTGATTGTATACTAGTGATGTAGGCCATCCCCTTTTTTCAGATTTAAATTTTGATTCAACTCATGATTTCACATGGAGGGGTTATTGTTTTTGGACTTTATGGTGACACATGGAGTCACATAGAGTTTAGTTGGTTGTTTTAGTTTGTTTACATTTCCCAAATTCATCACCCAATGCTACAATACATATTTTTCATTCATTATTTTATCAAATGTATTCAATACATGGTAAAAATTAGAAATTCAAACTAAGTATATTGTTTTTGAGGGAGTTCAAGATAGGTTAAGGGATTTCATTTAATTATACTAATTTATATCTTGTGTTTTCTAGTTATCAAGGTTAGTGTTGGAATCCAATGTATGGATGCATCATGGAATTTGTTATTTAAATTTTCATTCAACTAGTTTTATTTGTTTTTTGGGACAAATATTTCCAATTGTGTTGTTATTTAGGTCGTGGTGCTTGTCTCCAGGCCACAGGGGATTCAAAATGTCCCTTGGATACTAACATGGGCCAACTCGCGTGTTTAAGATATTGTAATGTGGATTTTTTTTTCAAATACTAATGTGTAATTAATATTAAATGTAATATTGCCTTAGGTTTCTACATTACTTCTTCCAATTCTTTTTTTATATTCTAGTTCATTGAATGTGAGTTTATTATTCTTTTTTGTCATATTTGAGTTTCTCATTACTCCATAATAGCCTATATTATATTTTCATTTGTTTAGGGTATTTATGAATGATATTATATTGAGTAGTTCTTTTCTGAAATTCAAGTACCCATTTTCTACAACATATTGAAGTTCATTGAAACAAACTAATATTGAGTTTCCCTTAATATAATTTTCTATAACTTCCACTTTGTATAATAAATATTTTAGGTTTAATTTTTATATATATATTGTATTCAATTAATATTTTATGAAAACAATAGGATATATATGAACCAAAAATAGATTTATTTTAGTAGTTTGTGAATCAAATATGAAAATGGAGTTAAATAGTTCTTAATGTTTGCAACAGAACATACAAACAACACTTCTAAAATTATATGTCTATGTTTACATTGCTGTTATTAAAGAAATAGTGGTCATAAATAGTTGGAATAACATTATAATTTTCATGGAATAGATCATGTCTATAAATGTTTAACTAAACTATGGGAAAATGAATGTGTACATCAATTGTGATGATACTGGGATTGATAAACCATTTTATATGAATACCCTTGTAAAAGATGATGGAGATCATATGGAAGAAATGATAATTAAAATTTAAGATGATCTTCATGACATTCCAAATTTTATTAAGGAGTTGAATAGTTGTTCAAAAAAACCATTTAATATTGATTGTACAAAACACACACCCCTGCCAGCTATATTGAAGTTATATAGTTTGAAAGCTGGATGTGGATGGAGTGAAAACAGTTGTAAATAACTACTTGGTATTTTGAAGAAATTTATACCATACAAATATGAACTACCATGCCAATCATATGATGCTAAACAAATTTTATGTTCATTTGGAATGATATCTAAAAATTACATGCTTGTCCAGATGATTGCATATAGCTTCATAAGGACCCTGGATCACTCATAAAATTCACTAAGTGTGGCATAGATTGATACAAGAAAAATTAATCATGTCCTTCAAAATCAGTATTGTACCTTCATATTATACAATTTTTTTATAATACTACATGAATTTCAAGAAACATTTAGACAATTAACATGGTAAGAAGATGAAAAAATTAAATATGGTAACCTACATCATCCAAAGGATTCTCCTCAGTGGAAGATAATTGATTATGATTTTCTTGAATTGGGAGATGAGATGATAAATATTCATATTTCGTTATCTACAGAAGCAATAAGTTATTTTTGTGCACATTGTAGTATTCACATTACATTCACCAATCATGTTAGTAATTTATAAATTTCCTCCATGGTTATTCATAAAGCATAAATATATTTTGTTGTCACTACTTAAATCAAGACCAAAGAATCCCAGTAATTATATTGATGTTAATATTTCCCCATTAATTGAAGATCTAAAATCGATGAGGGATATATTTATTATAATATATGGTGCTCAAATAAGTGAAGTATTCACACGTGGGCCATGTTTTATGGAATGATAAATGACTTACATGCTTATGGATATTTATCAGGATATTAAATAAAAGGAATATTGGGGGGGGGGGGGGTACCATTTTTGAAACACATAAATAATTAGTTTCGTTAAAAAATTCCACGAAGCCTTTGTTTTTAGAATATTATTAGCGTTTTCCTCGAGGAGATAAATACTAATCCTAAATGAAAATATTTGATGAGACTACCGAACATGGTACCAGACTATCTCTAGCAACATGTTTTCAACTTTAAAAAAAATAAAAAAATTTACACTATTTATAGTAAACTGTTTTTGATAAACTTATCTAAATCAGATTGGAAGAAGAGATAAATTTTCTATGAATTACAATATTACAATATTTTTTTGTTATCCTTTTTCATGTGGTCATATATATAGAAAAAAATAAATTTGATATTGTTATTGTAACATTATTAAATATTCCTAGAAAAATGAAAGATGGAGTCAAGGATAGGGTGGACTTGATTGAAATGGAGATAAGGGAAGATTTGGAACTGATGAAGGGTAAAAGATGGACTTTTCTTCCTCCGTTAGCTTACAATATATCAAAATAGGAAAATTTTTAATTATTCATCTTATTACTAGTGTAAAAGTTCGACAATGATATTCATCAAATATCAATAATTTTTTCCAATGAAAATATTTAAGTTACACGGACTAAAATCACACATCAATCATGATTTGATATAAGATTTAATGCACATTTATTTCACTATAATTACACATCAAAATCAATGACATACATTGTATGATCTTGGATCTTGGAAAGGTAAGTTCTCATTTATGTTTTGGTTTGATTCACTTGATTTTTTTAATTATGTGCTTTCCCAAGTCTTTAAGGAGGCTCAAAGGGTGTTCTGAGGGGTTGGGAGATGAAAAATGGAGCAAAAAGGTGTTTTCAAGGTATTCCACACAGTCTATGCACGTTTAGTTCAAACTGTGTGGATTTTACAAGAAACTATGAAGGATGTGGTTTTTTGGATAGTATCCTCCACATAGTTAGTGCACAGTTTGGAAAACCATGTGGGTAAACTATGGGGCCTAGAAACTTTTAAACAATTACAATTTTACCCATCTGGGATTTTAATACACAAATAATGATTTCCTCCTTTTTCTCCCTTTATCATCCTTGGAAAGAACCAAATCACCCAACTGATCCAAGAGATCAATATCCCCCATTTATAAGGCATTTCAGGTGCCATTGGTTGTAGATTGATGCTCCGGGTAAGGCTAATCCCATCCTTGATTCTCTTTTGAGTTTATGGTTTGTATCTTCGTCTCCTCTTTTTTCTGAATCTCTAAAACACTACTCTTTGGGTGTGATCTTGGTTAAAGCTTCAAAGGTTAGTTTAAGTGGAATCTAAGGGCTCGATTAAGAGTTTTTTCTCCCTCGGAATCGAGGTAGGTGTTCTATAAGTTATATCCCATGTATTTTTGTGGTTTTTTTGCATGTGTGGTTTTGTTCTTGGGTGTCTCTTGTTTTTTTGATCACCCATGGAATATTTAGGTAAAATAGTTGTTAAGAATGTAAATGGAAACCCTCACAATCCCTAAAGGATTCATTGATGTTCATGAGACTAATATAGGGCCACCCATGGGGTGTAATGACTTTTCAAGACCTAGGGATTTTTGATAAACAAGTGAGATTGGTGTATATTTATACAAATCCCTTGATGAACATGTTTATGTGATGGATTATATTGGAGTAGAATATAGGTTATGAAAAGAGGATTAATAATAATAACCTAAAGGATATTGGGTTAACATGGAAATTATTAATGACCATAATGAAAGGGGTTATGATTCGGTAATGAAGCCTAATGAGTTTGTCTTAATGAACGAAGCCTAGTGAGATAGGAAAAATGAATGAATTCTTAGGGAGATAAGAATAATAAAAGGGGATTGGGCTATGTGGCTAAATGATGTGAAATTTGGTAAATGTTTTAGTGGGTTGAGGCATCTAATTAACTCTCATGTTAATGTTGTAATTTATGTTTCTCTTGGAAAATGGTTGTGATGTTGTATGAATGGGAAATGGATAAATATATGTATAAAATATGCACAAGGCTTGGTAGAGATGGGTATTTACTTGAGGTTCTATGCCCATAGGTCAGGTAGAATAGATGCTCTAAACTCCACCCCAAATGATTGGGTTCAGGAATAGGAATGCAACAGTTTTCCCCTAACAGTTGCATCCCTTCAGACAGAGGCATCGAGGTGAGGATATGCCTGACATGAGGAAGTTGGTCCTAGAGAGATAGGATAACTGTGTGTTTAGTCATTCATGTGATTGTGTATGTTAAGTCTGTGTGACTTGTTGTGGTCAATGAACCCATGTTAAATGTGTTGTAAGTGGTAAGTAATAACAAATGGGATAAAATGGTAAGATATGGAAATGGGAAAAAAATGTCGGTAATTAACCTAAATTGGATAAGGGAACTTAATTTTTTTCATTTAATATTCATTTCCATTTTCATGAATAATTATTTACACCGAATATGTTGTAGACACCATTATTGGTGGCCTACTTTGTTGTACTCACACCCTACTTAGGCAGCTGTTGGGTACTCGAGCATACTTTATATTTGTTGGTCTAGAGAAGGGAAATAACCCTTGCTAGGAAGTTGGGTTGGCATTGGTGTGTGTGGGGGAGGAATCGAACCTAGTGTGGGGACCATTTTGGAGTTTTTTCAGTAGTTTACATTTTGGGTTTTGTTTACTTTCTCACTGGTATCATGGGATGGTATATTTAATGTTGAACATGGTTGTACCATTTGGGGAATGGTTATTTATGCATTCTATTGTATTATTTGTTATTATTACAATATTTCGTTTTTTATGTTGTGGATTACTCTGATAATAGGGGGTATAGTATCCCCAATAGACTATTTTGACCCTTGATGCTAGTCAGCAAACTATGTCCTATAGGGAGGCGCACATAAGGTCATGTAACCACAAGGATCGGAGCACTGATTTAGTGGAATCTAGTTTGGGGACGTTATAATGTGGTATCATAGGAGGTCCATCTTTTCCTTATTTGTAATACTATTATTTGGGATGGTAGATAGCATTTATGATGTGTCAGGCCCTGTTAATGAGCTCATTATTGGGAGTAGTGAACCCATGTACGATGGAAAGCCCAAGTCACTCAAGGTGGGAATTGTTATTCTTGATTGTGTGATGTTACAATTAATAATATTTCACCATTGGGTGATTCACATGTTTTGTGATGTGATAGTTTTATGATATTTGTATCGTGGCCTTAATGGAAGGAGGTAGTGCATCCAAGCATCAATGTGGGCACCTAGAATTATAACATAGATGCATTATGGTAGGCACACATGGGTTGGGTGTGTGTGGAATGAAATATAGAATGCACCTTTCATTTTTATAATTGAAAATAGAAAATTTATTAAACAAAACAATTCGTGTGGGTGAAGATAAAATAATGATAAGTGATAATTAATGAAATATGTGTAATTAAGGGTTTGTAATGAATTGAAAATGTTTTTTTCCACATATTGTGTTAGTCATGTGGTGGTGAATGGGTTTTTACCTCTTGTGGACCATGGCCCGCGGTAGGGGTGGTCAGGGAGAAATTTTCAGAATGTTATTTTTGTTGGAATCGTTCATGTATGGTGGGTTGTTGTAGCTATTGAAGATCCTTCATATAATGAAGTTGTGAATGTTTTTTGGTATGTGTTATAAACCACATGTCTAGTAATGTTGAGAAATTCCACCACGATGTCGAGTGACGGTTGGGAAATTGGAGGATGTCTCTCAGAAAACTCCTCTAGTATATGAGGAAGAGAATGTGGTGATATATAAATATAGAGAATTGAAGTTATGAGAGAACATGGGTTGTTTTATGCATATGATGGATCAAGACCCGGTTTTTACCTAGTACATTCAAGCTGATCAGAGAGTTTCAATTTTACCACACTACGACCTTTACCAAATAGGGTGGGAAAAGAGGTAGTGGAGTTCTAGATAGATCCTTTATAGAATATACTTGATCATCTGAATACTCTTGATGGGAAGCAAGTCTTGTTGGCAGATAATATGTTGTGGGGCCCAAACAATCATTGGTGGGACATCCTAGATGAGATAGAGTAGGCAGAGGGAATGTTGTGGAATTATTTCTAGGAAACATTTTTGGATAATTTTTACCTAGATACTTTGAGGCAAGAGAGGGATGCAGAGTTCATGAACCTGACTCATGGATCGATGTCAGTGATGGAGTATTCTAACTTCTTCACTGAGCTATGATGCTTTGTTCCATCATTAGCGGGGTATGAGGTTGCTGTTATGAGGCATTTCTAGGACAGGAAGAGTCATGACATCAGGCCTCATGTGAATATATTTATCATGAACAAGATTACAGAGATAGTAGATCAAGCATTGATCTTAGAAGGGAACCTAAAGAGAGATTAGGGTAGTAGGATTGTTGTGCCAGCTGGGTAGACAATTGGTGCAGTTTTCGAGCGATGGAAGTTCTGTTTTGGATTTTCAATTGGAAGGAAGTGTGCAGGGTGGTTATAAGAGCGGGTTATCCTCTTAGGGTGGGGATCAGTTGTTCTTCTATGAGGGTGTAAGTTCATGGAAAATTAGTGGCTAGTGTCCTTGAACTCTATTTGAGTGTTGGTCATGTGGAAGATTAGGACACGTGTAGAGGTTCTGTATGAACCCTCAAAAAATGATCATTAATTCTAGTGATAGAAATATTCCAAGCAGAGGAAATGGATTAGTTTCTCTATATCAGGCAGGCAGTTATAGTTCCACGAGTCGTACCTACATGACAGGTGGACGTGGAACTCCGAGGTAGGATCGCCTATGTCCGTAGGGTAGTGCAGTGCAAGGCACACAGATTATTGCCTAAGGTAGAGTTGAAGTTCAGCTTCATGTAGATCAGTCTGTACCCAGTGATGGCGAGGCTGGGCAATCGATTGTTTGAGGCATGATCCTTATAAATTCTATGCTTTCTACTACGTTATTTGACACTACTGCCACACACTATGTTATTTCTACTCAGCTTGAGGTAGCCTTGGGTTTTCCTGTGGAGAGTGTGTGAGGGGTTATGTCGATTGACACTCTGTTGGAGGTTGAAAAGGAAGATATCAGGAAGTGTAAGGATTGTTCTCTAGAATTCAGTGGGTATTGTTTTCTGTGGGACATGTTCATTCTCAAAATGTCAATATTTCACCTGATCTTGGGTATGTAGTGGTTGGTGTTATATCAGGAACGCATAGACTGTTACTATCATAGGGAATCATTTATGTCACATGAGGGTGACTTGAATGACTATCATGGAGAGTGGGATGTTGGAGAAGATCGTGCAATACTGTTTTGTTAGTATTTGGATAGGCTCACAGCTCAAGTAGCTTTCCTTGTGCTTGATGATGAATAGGGGAATATTTTGACTTCCCTCAAGTAGTGGATCAGTTTCTGGATGTTTTTGATGAGTATTTCTCATGGGTGACACTTGAGAGGGATGTTGAGTTCACAATTGATTTTTTACCAAGAGCAGATCTAGTTTTGAATCCACCGTACCGAATGGCACTGAAAAGACACCGAGAATTAAAGTTTCATCTAGAGGATTTAGAGAATAAGGGTTTCATACCCCCTAGTATGTCTCCTTGGGGATCTATTGTTATTTTTTGAAATAAGGTTGACGGGTCGTGATACTTTTTTTATAGATTATCGGAAGTTAAATTAGATGATGGTGAAAAATAGGCACCCTATTACTAGAATTGAGGACCGATTTGACCAGTTGAGGGGTGAATAGGTGTTTTCTAAGACTGATCTGACATCAGGTTATCTCCAGTTTTGGGTGAGGCCTTCTGAAGTACCACTGACAGCTTTTAGGATTCAGTACTGGTTATTTGAGTTTGTGGGGATGGCTTTCAGATTGACTAATGCACTAGAATTGTTCATGGATTTGATGAAACAAATATTTAATCCTTATCCATATTAGTTTTTTTGTTCATGACATCTTCGTGTACCCAAAAACTCACGATGATCATGCCCAACATATTGACATCATTTTGGGTACACTAAGAGAGAATCGGCTATAATCCATGTAGTCATAGTTTCAGTTCTGGATTGGACATGTTCATTTTCTAGGTCACATCATCTCTGAGGTAGGTGTATCAGTGGTTCTAGAGAAAGTGCATGTTGTTGTATCTTGGGAGCAACCCAAGAGTGTTTTAGATGTTCGTTGTTTTATAGGGTTTTCCAAGTATTACATAAGGTTCATCCATGATTTCTCTCACTTAGTAGCACCACTATCAGGCTTGACCAAGGAGGGAATTATGTTAGAGAGGTATGAGGCTTGTGGTAATTCCTTTCAATATTTGAAAATGAAATTGATGACCGCACTGATATTGATATGACATAAGCTAGTTATAAAGTAGGTGCTATTTTGTGATGCCTCCAGAATCGGTCATGGGGCTATGTTGATGGAAGATTAGATGTTCCTGGCTTATGTGTCATGGAAATTGGGACCCCATGTGTAGAATTACCCCAGTCATGATATTGATTTGTCTGCAATAGTTTATACCATAAAGTTCTAGAGGAACTACTTTTTGGGGTAATGGTTCCAAGTGTATACTAGTCACAAGAGTTTAAAGTATATATTTTTTCAATAGGATTTGAATCTTCGACAAGGAATGTGGGTTGAGTGTCTCTAATCTTTCAACCATGATATGGTATATACACTGTGGAAAGGGAACATTGTTGATATTATTTTGAGCAGGATGGCTCAGAACCTGGTGGTTCAGGACTCTAGCACTCAGTGGAAGGTGATGGCCTCGTTCGTAGAGATGCACCTAGAGGTGTGGGATGAAAACAGTCAGGTGAATCTTTCCTCTGTGGAGTTTGAGTCAAGACTTTTGAGTACAATTAGTGAAATACATATCTACAATCCACAATGTTTTTCAATGAAGGAATGACATCAAGGTGGGGAGCTACCTTCTAGTTGGACTGTCATTGTGGATAGGGTTTTTTTGTGTTCATGGTTGTGTGGTTGTGTTGATATGCATGGGGGAAGAGTTGATGCGTGAGTTCCATGCATCATAACTAGTAGTGCATCCTGGTTTGATCAAGATGTGTCATGATCTCAATATAATGGTTTGGTGGACAAGAATTAAAAAGGATGTTGTGGACTTTGTGGAACAATTCCTTACTTGTCAGTAGGTGAAGGCTGACCATCAATGCATAGGTTGTTTGTTACATCCAATACCAATTCCAAAATTAAAGTTTGATGATGTGAAGATGAATATTTTGGTGGGTCTTCTGAGGATTCTATAGAAGAATGATGTAATCTGGGTGGTTGTGGATCATCTAATGAATGTAGCTCATTTATTACCAATTCAAGAGACTTACATAGTTGACCAGTTGGGTGTGTTGTATGTTCATGAAATAGAACATTTTTATGGTGTACCATAGAAAATAGTTTTGGATTGTGATCCTTGGTTCACATCACACTTTTGGAAAGGTTTGCATAAGGCTCTTGGAACATAGGTGCTATTGAGTATGGAATTGCACCCGTAGAAGAACGGGAAGACACAGTGTAAAATCCATGTGTTGGAAGACATGTTGAGAGCTTGTGTGTTGGATTTTGGGGGTTCCGGGGAGAAGTACCTATCACTTGTTGAATTTTCCTACAATAATAATTTTTAGTATACATTTGAGATGGACCCATTTAAGGATCTCTATGGGAGGCCATTTAGATCTCAGTTGTGTTGGTTAGAGGCCGTTGAAACCCAGCTAATGGGGTCGAGTCTCATGTCGGAGACATTATAGAATGTTGAGTTGATTCAGAAGTGGATGGAAATAGCTTAGAGTAGGAAGAATTCATATGAATATTAGACGCCTAAACCTCTTGTGGTCATGGTGGGATATAGTGTGTTCTTCAGGGTGTCTCCAAGGCTGGTTCACTAATGGATTCAGAAGCAGGGAAAGTTGGTACATTGGTATGTGGGGCTGTTTGATATTGTTAGGGGATCGAGCTGGTGGCATACTGATTGGATCTTCTACAATCATATAGTGGGATTCATGACTTTTTTTATGTGCCACAGCTTCAGTTGTATAACCTTGGCCCAAATCTTGTGGTGGATGTTGAAGATGTGAGATTGAGGCTCATGCATCCTTTGATGAGCATTCGGTTCGTGTTGTGGATCGTAGTGATAATGTCTAGTGGGTAATGGTTGTGACATTAGTACAACTACTAAGGAAGCCTGGAAATGTTCCAGAAAAACATGGGAGGGGGAATCAGATATGCAGGCTCAATGGCATGATCACTTTTCCATAGAAGTGCAATAAACCTTGGGATCTCTATTTGATGATGAGTAGTTGTAAGGTGGGGAGGTTGTAAGATCCCAGATCTTGTAATAGTATGTTCTCATTTATTTTTTGGTTTCAAATCCTTATTTTTGTTAATTATTTTCTTAAAAAGGTCCTTAAAGAGTCTCATGGGAGTTCCAAGGTTTCAGGACACAAAAATGGGAGAAAATGGGGTTTATGGGTAGGTCTCACAGTATGTTCACGGTTAGTTCTAACCGTGCGGACAACCTAGGACACCGTGTATGAGGTGGGGTTTGGATAGTGGCCTCTGCACTCTTTGTGAGAATTTTGAAAAATCGTGTAGGTAATCTATGTAGCCCAAAAACTTTTAAAAAATTAATATTTTCCACTTCATGATTTTAATACCTAACATAATATTTCCTCCAATTTATCCCTTCTTCACCCTAGGAATGAACCAAATCTTCTAAGTGATCAAAGAGATCGATCTACCTCAATTATAAGGAATTTTTGGCATGGTTGGTTGTGTATCGAAGATTAGTGTAAGGCTAATACCATCATGGCTTCTATTTTTAGTTTCAGGTTTGTATGTTCTTCTAATATCTTTCTGATGCTCTAAAACCCTACTCTTTGGGTGATATATATGTTGAAGCTTCAAGGGATGGTTGATGTGGAATCTAAGAGCTCAATTAAGAGTTCGTTCTCACACAGAATTGAGGTAGGTTGTTTTAAAGTTATATCCAATGTATTATTTATGGAATTTTTCATGTGTGGTTTTGTTATTGTGCATCTCTTGGAATGTTTTGAAAACCCTATAAATGTTTAGTTAAAATGGATGTTAAGAAGGTAAATAGAAACCCTCATGATGCCCAGGGTATTCATCATGGTTGATGAGACTAATCTAGGGCCACCCATGGGAAGTGTCCACTTTCCTGGACCATGGATTTGTTAAGAACAAGTGATATTATTGTCTATTTATATAGAGCCCTTGATAAACATGATGATGCGATTGGTTGTTTTGGAGTAGAAGCTAGGTGATGTACCTAGGATTAATAATAATAATCTAAGAGGTATTTATTAAGCATGGATATGATTAATGAACATAATGAAATAGGTTATGAACCTGATAAAGTATCCTAGGGATTTAGGCATAATGAACAAATCCTAGTGAGATAGGTATAATAAATGACTTCTTAGTGAGATAAGAATAATAAAAGGGGAATCAGGCTAAGTGTCTAAATTATTTAAAAGTTGGTAAATGTGTTAATGGGTTAGGGAATTGTATTAACTACCATGTTAATGTTATGATTTATTTTTTCCTTGAAAAATGGTTTTGATGTTTTGTGAATGTATAATGGACACGTATATATAGACAATGTGCTCATGGCTTGATAGAGTGGGGTATTGACTTGAGGTTATATTCCCTCATGTCGAGTGGGAATGAGGCTCTAAACATCACCCTTAATTCACGGGTTTGGGAAGAGGACTTATGATTTATTCCCCTAACATTTTCATTTAACAGGATTTAGTCTTTGAGGTGAGGATATGGTTGAAATGAAGAAGTTAGTCCAAGTGATATAGGATAAATGTTTGTCTCCTCAGGCATGTGATTGTGTACATTAAGCCCATGTAACTTTTTATTCTTTATGAACCCATGATAAATGTTTTGGATATTGAAAATAATTGGAAATGGGATAAAATGATAGGATATGGAAATTGTAATAAATACTGGTAATGGAATTAAACCAGATAAGGGAACTTAATATTTTTTTGTCATTTATAATTCATTTCCCTTTTCATAAAAAAATGTTTATATGAGATATTTTGTAGACACCATTAATGTTGGCCTAATAAGTTGTAATCACACCCTGATCGGGCCTCTATTAGGTACCCGAGCAGACATCATGTTTGTAGGCCAGGAGAAGGGAAAAGGCCCATGCTAGGTAGTAGGGTTGACATGGGTGTGCGTCGAGGAGGACCTGGACTTGGTGTTAGGATGATTTTGGGTATTTTTCAGTAGTTTACATTTTTGGGTTTTGTTCACTTTCACACATGTAGCATGAAATGGAATATTTACTATTGGAAATGGTTGTACCATTTGTGGAATGGTTTTTTATGCATGCTCTGGTATTAATGGTTATTAGTTTTCAATTTTTTATCTTATGTTGCCACCTACTCTGATAAAAGGGGGTATAGTCTCCGTAATGGTTTATTTTGACTCTCACTAATAGTTAGTAACCATTGGTTTATGGGTAGACACACTTAAGCACATGTAACCTCTCGTCTCGGAGCACCAGTTAACTAGATTTCGGTTTAGGGAAGTTACATTCATTAACCAGACCTTTCATCTTTTTAAAATACATATGCAACAAAAATATAGAACCAACAATGTTTACCATAGTGAATAAGGATATTTAAAATATAATAAGTTAATTAGATATGTTTGTACCATCATCATTTTTTGTTATAATGGTCCACCTGATAATTATCTTGTTTATTGAGGTTCAACTATGTGGTCTTATCCATTATTAATGGATGTACCCCGTTTAACGACATATAAATATTTTGAAAGGGTATGTCAAGAATCAATGTTGGCTAGAAGGTTGTAATATATAACAATATATTTTTGAAGAAGATCTTGAATTCTGTAGAATTTTCAAATTAGATTTTTAAAGAATAAGTATTCCAAATTCTTGTAATAGTGAACGCCTTATGAGTGGAAGGATTATTGGAAGATATGTTGTTACAATTACCTTGATAGAGCGGGAGAATGAATATCCCTACATATTACATAATATTTATTTTTTTGATCCATGAACTGAAACCATAAATAAATTCATAGATATTTGAATCCATCAAGGGCCCACGAATGTATATCAAATACATATAATCAACAATTTATAATATGGTTCATATATCAAATTTATAAGAAGTTATATGAAAATATGAATTCAATTGTTGAACAACTTCAATGCCTAGCCAGATGACCAAATTAAAATATTATATATTAAAATGAGTTTGTAATCAATTATTTCATATTATATAAAAAATAAAATGATTACATTAGCATGATGAAAAATATTGGTGTAACGCTAGTGGCTGAAGTGATGAACATATATGGTTCCAAAGATAGATATCCAATTTATGAACATATGTCATGTTTTGGAATTACCAATCAAATATATGAGTTGGATTATAAAACATTTGAACTGATTATTTTCTATTGAAAATAAGTTTACAATATCAGTGGAGTGAAATCTGATGAAATGGACATTGTGAAGGTGAATTTCAGTGTGGAAGGGGGAAAAGATGATCTATTCATAATGGCATCACAATCAGTGAATGAATTTTATCTCTCTAAACAAACAAACATGAATTTGTCAATTATCATGTTAGACAATAAAAAAATGTTGAGTTTGATTAAAATTCAATCAATGGTTACCCTTTCACTATACCATCATAATCGGTTCATGTTGGTCCTAATATATACAATGTCTTGTTCATTAGAGGGGACCTAAAAGAGGGGATTTGAAATCCCTATTGTGGCACGAAATCCTTGAATCCTTTAAAAAAGAAAGTGGGTTAAATGATAAGGTAAAAGTGTTTTGTAATATATTAAAATTTTCATCTAAATATTA
Organism: Viscum album; assembly: GCA_963277665.1. Classification (NCBI taxonomy): domain Eukaryota; kingdom Viridiplantae; phylum Streptophyta; class Magnoliopsida; order Santalales; family Viscaceae; genus Viscum; species Viscum album. The sequence continues at coordinate 99,877,910 of OY728153.1, read as the reverse complement.
TATGTTCTCTACCACATTAACATAATATAAATTAAATTATTCCCTACTCATGAACAAATTTCTTTTGCACATGTTGGAAAAAAACTATAATAAAGAAAACCTTTTCTAACAATGTTAAGGTAATGTTATGATATAAATTCACTATTTTACTAAAAATTATATAATGAAATGTTTATTTAATTTTCATTATTCCTTATATTGTTCATTTATTTCAGAGTATTTTTTTCCAAGTGTCATTCTATTGGAGGAAGAGAAACGATGGTGCCTCTACTCGATTGCAGAGGTAATCTTGATATTTTCTTATTAAAATATTTTTCAATTTAATGAATATATTATTTTAAATTTAATATTAATTTATTTATTTTTAGAATTAATCCAATAGTAATTTTTTATAATATAGGTTCATTTTTTTTAGTTGGGATTTTCTGTCCGACATTCATATATCATGTCTATTAAATCATTTTTACCCATGTAGTAGTTAATTTATTATATTTTTTCAAGTTACCTCGACTACCTTTTCTAGAAGAGAAAAGACATTGAATCTTCTCAATTATTAGGGTATTATTGATTTTATCATAGTAAAATAATGGTCCGTAGAATTAATGAATTATTTCATATTTAGGTTTTATTTATTTATTTCTAGTATTATTCACATAATAATTATTTTATTTTAAGGTTGGATTATTTTGTTAATGTTTGGTTGCTCTATCAATATTTCATTCTTATTCTCCCTTACAAACCTTTCACACATACATTTGTAAATTTATCACTTTTTTTCAAGTTACATCCACAACCATTGCACGAAGGGAAATAAAGCTGCCTCTCGTCAGTTACAGAAGTATTATTTATGGTTTCACTATAAAATCATTGTCTATATAATTAATTTATTGCTTCATATCCAATTATAATTTACTTATTTTTAGTATTACTCACATAATAATTCTTTTCTAACACATGCATATTCTTTTGTTTGAGTTGGGGTGCTCTATGCATCTTTAACGATTCTTCTCCCGTAAAACCATTTCACCCTTATAGTGGTTCATTTATCACTCTATTTCATGTTACCTCCACTACCTATACAGGAAGATAAATAATGCTAACTCTACAAAATTATATAGGTAATATTGAATTTTTCACAATAAAACCATTTTTCATAGAATTAATTTATGGTTTTATATTTATGTTTTATTTAATTCTTTTTATCATTACTCTCATAATAATTATTTTCTTAAATTGGTGGATTTTATTATTCAAGTCAGGGTTATCTATCCATATTTCATCCAATTATACACCAAATATTCCATAGACATCTTCTCCCTCAAAATATTTCACCCATATAGTGTTGACATTTATCACATTCCTTTATGTTCCCTCCACTACAATATCATAAATCAATTGTTGAAAATTTCATAGTAACAACATTATCTATAGAATTAATGTATTATTTAATACTTATGTATAATTTAATTTTTTTATTATTACTTATTATAATGGAAGTATTATATAGGTGTATTCCTTTTTTCAAGATGGTGCGATTTTTTTGAAACTTCTCATGTGGTGTTGGCAGTTCGAAAATGAAAGTCAATGGATAACTTGGTATCTTTGATAGTTAGGATTTTGTTTAGACTTTGAGACATATAAGAATTATCCTCATCTCAATATAACATAAGATATGATTGGTATGACACCATGTACTTCTTTCTATTTTAAATAGACAATAATGTCAATAAAAAAGGCAACTGAATCAATGTGTCCATTACTAGTTTAGAATTGACATTTTTATTTAAAAATTTTTACTCCCCAAAAAAATTAATAATGATCATATTTTTTTTTAAAATATAGGTAATCTATTAAAAATAATTTATGTTCTGTAGGATTTAATATCATGCCAATCCAATACATTATGTGATCGATATGAGTCAAGTTGCGTGTTTCACATTTAAAATGATATTTCAGTAAAAAAAGACACTTGAAATAGTTAAAAATGAGGATACACAATCATATTGTTTTTATACTTTAGGAAAATGATCCATAAGTCATTTGAGAAGTTTTGGAGTATGACACCCCTCTATCTGATACACGGTGTGACCGATATGACTCAAAGTGTATCTCTTTATTTAAAATAGTAATCAATTTTAGTAAAACAGATTGTTTTCTTTTTTAAAACCAAGAAAGCACATTTTTATTGTTTTGGTACTTTATGATAATGATTCATAAGTCATTATTGATGTTTAATAATCATCCACCCCTCAATCACTTACACGATGTGCTCGGTTTAACTCAAAGTGTAATTTATTATTTTAAAAACTACATTTTATTTCAAAATGGTACACTAATTGAAAACTGTCAAATGTGCTCCAATTTTCGCGATTATTTTGGAAAGGAAATTAATAATTCATTTTTTATGTATATGAATCCATTTCTTATCAAACTGATACCTCATATGATTAGAATGAGTTAAATGCGAGTGTTTCCAGTTTAAAATTCCAATTTTTTAAAAAAGACAACTGAAATACTCAAAACCAGTCAAACACATTATTATTTTTTTGATACATTAGTACAATGATACCAAAGAAAACTCATATGTGTTGTAATCATCCACACTTTAATTCAATGCACAGTGTGACCGGTATGACTCCAGGTGAGTCGTTTTATTTAAAATTATCATCAATTTTAGTTAAATTAACAATATTTATTTATTTATTTCTACATATTAGTACTAACATAAGAATTTATTTCGTATACAGGTTCATTATTTTCCTTGAAAATGGATTGTCTGTTCGTCAATAGCATGAGTTAGGTCACGATTATAAAATAAATGAAAATTGATTTTTTTCGATGTTTGTAACGATTTGTATTTATGTGATTATATAAAACAATGTTTCAAATGTCTATTGTATATTTTTTTCTTTATTTTTGTGTTGTAAATATCATTTCATTTAAATCCAATATTGGGACTTGTTTGTTTTGATATTTTTTGTGTTTATGGTGCTACAGTGTTCTGTTACAGTACACTACTATGTTGTTTTAGTGTTCTATTATAGCACACTACGTAATTTCCCTTTATCGTCACTTTTAAAAGCGTAGATAATGTCTAGATTTACCAAGTAATATAAAGTCACTAAAAAAGGTATAATATACCCCCAATATTCTATGCATAGATAAAAGATCATTATTAGTGCTTTTATAAGTGCTAATAAATAGTCCCCGTAGGGGCGCTAAATTAAAGTGCTGATAAATGGCTCCGTTACGAGCACTTTTAAAAGCACGGATAAATGTCCTATTTTAGTGATTTTTTGTGCCGATAAAGGACACCTTTATCATCATTTTTTGGGGTTGATAGAATTACATGGATTTTAACCTCTCTCGTGTAATAAGTTCTTTTCTAGCACTCATAAAGGCCATTTCTATCACCGTTAAAATACTATCTTTTATTAGTGATTCAAAAAATAATTGAAGAAATTTAAATTAGTAGGGATCTATAGTGTTTATACATATAACTTATCATGTAGAGTAATGTTCACATAGAATTATACACTAATTTATAGCATTAGTGACTTCCTTGTACTCCAGATCTTTTATAGTTATAAGAAATAAATTGTCTTAGTATTTCCTTTTAACTAAATTGATTTTGAGAATTAATTATTAATTATAGTAAAAAATAGTTATGTTGGTAGCATAAAAAATTTCATATCACAAATCGTATTTTTCAGTTAAATAATTAGAAATTAAATTGGCCTATTCATCATAATCCAACTTCAAAGTTGGTGAAATGTTTTAAAATACAGCAACAACTAGTAAATCTTAAAGGATAATTTTGGAAGGTACATCATTTATAAGATAATGGTAATTGAGTTTGATGTTTATCATTATCCAATATTGAAAAATAATAATGGAAGGAAATAATATATTCCTCAAACATTCATATTGTTAATTTTATTAATTGTATCATAATCATTGAATTATGCATATTTAAGATAATTTTTGTGAAAATTTGATATTCATACTACATAATGGGAATAGAAAATTGAAGGACTATCTCAATTCTTGGAATAAAATATATATGTTTAATATAAATAGAGATGCTTTTCATATTAGAATTGAATGTCTTCTACAAGTAATTTTACAATTAAAATTAGGTAGAATGATATATTCCCTTAAATTTTAAAACTTCTAAAAGTACCTGATTGGTATTGAAATTACATATAATGGTGTTTCAACTAAAACCATCATAGTTCACACGGATTGAAAATTCATGTTTTGAAAATATAGATACAATAAATTCTTCCATTGGAATAGAAAACATTGGTAGCTAAAAAATTAAATGCAGTTGTAATCCAGTTCTATAGAATATTTTGACAACTATGTAAAACTTTTCTACAAACATTTGTGGTTTAGATGAATTATTTAAAATTTATACTAACACTTTGTGAAATGGAGATGATAATTTTCACATATTTTTTTCTACCATGATTCACTTAATTGTGAATATTTAATAGGAAAATCATTTTGGAGTTCTCGTATATTATTTATATATATATACAATTTAGTGGTACATTGTTTTTATGCATTTCATATTATGTAAAACATTCAAAATACTTAATTAAATATATAATTGTTCTTAATTAATTTTATTTCATAAATTCGATTTTCATTTGAAATCAAATATGATAAATTGAGATCAACAAGAAGTATATATTTATGGTGGTTACCAAGATAAGGAGTTTATTACCTTTTATTATAGATTCAGGAATGATATTTAGACAAACTCAATCAAGATGGATGTGTTGATGAAATATCAACTCTACCCACACTACATAGGAATTAAAGAAGATTTTCTACTAAATAATGAAATTTTTTGATCCAGATATTAAAAGTCTATAGATACAAACAATGAGGCGCATGAGAAGTTTAACATGAAATGAGAAAGATATAACAAAAGTTGTTAATAATGAGTTTATAGAATGGTGTTCACATCATGACAGTTCACAATTAATATAATTAAAATATTTATTATTTTGCAATATATATTTTATAAACAAAATAATATACAAGACATTTTTTAGATTATGAATATAGACACTCAAGATGAGTTTCCAAAATATTTGTTTCCTTTCACTAAGGGTCCTCTAATGTAGGCAAGAAGATTTGATGCATACATTTTTAATGGATTTAAATTTCATTTTGTTGATTAAGAAGAGGTTGTAAAAATAAAATAGTGGTACATTTATAGTATATGAATAGTGATACTTTTTGAATGTTGACTGATATCATTGAATTAAACTATAACCATCATTTTTTAGTTTTTTTATTCGAAGGAAGGAAGGTCAATATTACCAGGAATATTGAAATATATTCCATGAAATTTAATTTTGTGGACATCTCTCACTTGATGGATGTCAGTGACCCTGATTTTCATAGTCTGTATATCTTCACATAATAAGAGTAAATGGTATATTTTTTTCAAAAATTCCCTGTATGAATCTTGAAGTGTATTTTTTCACACAAAATGAAGAGGCTTGAATGATATGGGAGATAAAGTAGAAGATTTTTCCTCTATCATTGAATCATAAAAATGAAGATGACTTTTTTTATTCATTACTATAATTAAAATATTGGTCTTACAAGGGTGGTTGATGTAGATGTTGTAATGATGAATCTAGATAATAATATTTGTGAAGGGAAAATTTCTTTTATTCCAAATTATCCATAAAGTTTTAACCTGAATTTTTTAAATGATATATATTTCATATATTGTGGTTATATTATCATATTTATATTAATTTTTATTCGTGGGTTGTTTATTTTTAATAAGTAAATTATATATTTTTATGTGATATAAACCACTCACATATCTATATATTTTTATTATCAATTATATGCATTATTTTTCCAATTCGAACATACATCTTCCACTTGAATATTTCTAGATATTTGTTTTAAATTTATTTGTCACTTTTTTAAAACGATAAGAATTCCAAATAAGTAGTGCTTCACTAAAATAATTTTACTTTCAGTTGGCATTCTCCTATCCAATAAGATGTCATATATATTACATGATGATCCTTCGATCCCCCTCTGTATAACAACTAAGATATAAACTATCTCCTTCTTGTTAGCTTTTGATACACTACCACTTGATTCAGTATGTTATGAACACGAAGGCCCTAAAATGAAGGAATAAGTGGTTACTCAACTTTCCTAATGATGATATTGGAGGGAAACTATTATAGGTATAAAAATTAAGGTGTATATTTATATAAACTTATTTATAATAATTAAAACATGTTTAATAATATATGGAAGTGTTGTTACTAATGGGACAAACATTTAAAGTATAAATGTGTGGAATATGAACAGATTGAATGCACTTATCATATTTTATTAATTTGGGGTCCTCATAGATGATGTTTCAAAAACAATTGGCTAGATTATAGCCTAGTTAGTCATTTCACCAGTGACTGTTTCCATTATAAATATTTTCTTCCACTTTACCATTCCTGATTCTATCATGTGATAGTGGGAATTAAAACTTTTGGATAATAAATTGATATTTTTAATGGGATATTAATTCCGGATTTAGATGATACATGATTGAACAATCAATATATGTCTGATAATGTACCATGAGATATGTGGAATTTTTTATTGAATCTCATTTCGATGAGAATCACATGGTGTTGGTGAGAAAATTATTATATAAATTTAATTTTAGATAACTATATGAATAAGAAAAAGAAATGAAATTTTGTTGATTGCTATTAAATTATTAGTTATTTATTTCAAGAAGTTTTAAAAAAATTAACTTGCTGAGAAAAAAAAAATCTTCCCCCACATAGTTGGGTTGAAGAAAAAACACATCCACTATGGTAATTTTTTCATCAGTTTAAATATTAATATGATAATATAATCTATTGAAAATATTAAAATATTGACTTATCTCTTTTAAATGTAGAAAATTAATTTAGGTCACTACGTCTCCAGAACAAGAAATTTGTTGGATGTTCATATGAAATGTGTTGGGATTTATATGAATGAACCAATGATAGTTGTTTTCATATGAATTTTTTTTTCATTTTATTGGTTCTCACAATTATCTTCAACAATACAATATATTTTGAAAACAATTATAACAATTAATTTTTTTTCATGAAACATTAATTAATAAAAATATTTATTATATATTATAAAAAACTCTCACTTGTTAAAAATTTAGATATCAATTCTCAATATAAAGTTGTTTTGATAATGACTGTTATTAGTAATTTATTCCATCTAAATTAAGAAAAAAATTTATTTATATTTTTAACATTTCAAATATTTGTTAGTTTAAATTTTACTGATATTTGATTTAAAACTATATATAAAGTAACTATGGAATTCCAATATCATGAACAACTTCTCAGCCTAACAAGATTATCGAATTTATTATGATATTTAAATAGACTACCCTATTTTCATGTGTGGTATGGGTTCTATACCATTACATTATGTGGAATATGGTAATTTATAGGGTACTACCATTGAATTTACTCTATGTTGTAGTCACTCGTTACCTCTATATGATCATATGTAGTTTCATGTAATGAAAAAATACACCACTATATAACATGGGAACACAATCTTGTAATATGAGATTCATATTTATCATTAGGATGTGCAGTTCATTGTAAAATAACTATGTTGAATTGTATTAGAATTATGATAAATGTTCCCCTAGTGATATTGTTTTGGTGTCTTGATTAAGGTTGTATTTAAATGAAACAATTAAAAAAATTAGAACACAACGTTTTTCTATTTTAAGTTGAATTTTAAAAATTCATCACAATTTAGTTCTTTAGAAAATACTCATACAGATTCCAAGAGAAGGGAGTGGGGATAGAGGGAGTGATAAAGATGGATATTATCTGAGTCTATCAGGTAGAGATACTAATTGATTCTGAATTTAGTTGTGAGGTTGTATAAATAAACAAAGTACCTTTTACTTGTTATTAATAATATGATATATATATATATATATGTTCCTTACATATAATTTATGTTGTTTTAATCATTATGTGTTAATTTTTATGAATTTCTATTTCTATCAATGTTTGGTTTTTATTTTGTGCAAGGAAACAAGATTGTTCCATTGTAATAACATTGAGACAAATAAATCTTGTAGAGGATTAAACAATATCTATATATTGTAACCAAAATAGTGGTGGTGTGAAATTCTTTATAAATAATATGAATTATATATATGGTTGAAATATATACTATATATTTAAAATTATTAATTACCTTAAAATGATTCTAAAAAACCGTAATAACTGCAACCAAAAAAATTTAAGACAATTGATAAAAACCACCGTGAAATGAAAAAATTAATATTTTCCAATTATTCCCAATAAACTATTTATATGTTTATTATAATTAATTCAATGGAACAATTTAAAGGAGATATAAGATTTTTCTAAATAACAAAAAAACAACTAGTAGTTACTTTTTTTTGTTTAATGAGATATTTCTCTGCTACCCATGTAATATTAGAGAATTGATATCTTGCACTTGATTTCATGTTAATAAATTTTCTATTACCTGGAATTTCATACCACTACATTCTTATGTTTTCATACCCTATATTTTTAATATGTGTGTAACTTATGAGATGTATAAAAGAAATAATAGGGTGGATCAATTATAAATAAATTCTCAAAAGTTCACTAAAAATGGTTTCTTATGTAACTGATCTTAATAGAGAACAATACTTGAATTTTGGTAATATGTGATTATAATGAGATATATTGTTTAACATATGAAAATGAAGTAAAATATTTTTTTGTCGGCTTTCTCACATTGAGTCCAAAAAAATGTCCATAGAAAACCTTTTTAGCCGTAGATCTAGGAGTGTAGGTCTGGGGAAAATCAGTTCATATTAGAGTAATATCTAGTTATTATTGAGTATTAGGTTAGTTTTTGTCATTAATTTAGATATTTTTAGTGAATTTTTTTTGGATAAGTCAATGTGTGTGAAAGCATCATATAAGTTTTTTCAATTTAGATATTTTCTTCTTTACAAAAAATGAAATACATGTCCAGATACAAAAAATAGCATATATTTTTCACATTGATTCACCAAGGGGAAATCACCACAAAAAAGGATTGTTGAGTATAAACTTGATCTTAAATCAGTTAATTATGTGTGTGCCTAAGACTTCACACCTATCTAGACACTCCCATGAGATATTATTTAGTATTCGACACTTTATTTACAAAAAATTATAAACTATTAAAGCATATATTTATGGTTAGTTAAGCAACCTCATTGTAATATGACTATGTAAAAATAATATCAATCTAAAGGAGTAATTGGTTGATCCAATTATATCATCTTTGACCCAAATGTATCATAATTTGAAATGAATATATCGTAATAGAATACACTTTATACTTTAGTTGCCATATTCTCATGATGAATAACATTGATTATATTGGATACTACTATAAAATTTAGGGTTTTATTATTTTAATGGATATAGGATTATGAAAATGAAACTAAAGAATCCATGTCACTAGAAACACTTAAGAAAAACTAGAGAATTGTATTTGGTGTAGAATTTTTAGATAAAAGAAAATCGTAGTAAATGCCTATTATATGGGAAATAATGAGTCTCCAATTATTTAAAATTATTAGGTTGATATCTCAGTAAAAAATATCACTTGAGTTTCTTATAGATCACATATCTTATTTCATTAGTGATTAAAAATTTAAAATTATAGGGAAATAATTTATTTAACAGGGGGTGATGCAACACCCTAAGAAATTATGATACATCTTTTATTTAAATAAATCTATTTATTTGAATTATTACTACACATTTATCACATAACTAAATTGATTGAAGATATATTAATCAATAGGTTTTAAAAAATTAATAAATAATAACATAACTGGTTAATGATTAGGATGTAATCAACTTAAATTTCCTACAAATAAGGATTAATAACACTTAAACATTTAAAAGGGAATTTTTCAACTACATAAATTCTTTATTATTAATTCATTTTCATTTAAAAGTTAAATTTATAAATGTTATAACATTAAATTTTTAAAATGAACATTATTTCTCATTAAAAAATATTTATAATTGACATAGAATTATTTTTTTGAGATATTTCTATACTAATTTATTTTTAGGAGAATAATGAAAAATTATTTTTTTATTAAGATTGTAAAGATTATAAGTCTATCATGAAGTAATTATTAATTAAAAAACATCAAATTTTTTTATTAGGTTGATGATATATTTATGTAGTAAAATTATTTGTTTAAAATAGAAATGGGGAATTTATGGAATCAATGTCTAAAATTTGGATTTATAAGTAATATTTCACTCTAAAAACAATTTTTATTTTCATGTATTTAAAATTAGTTTTCTAAACTTATAAAAATTGATTCCAATAAAATTGAATAATTTTTTAGATCAATATTTTATAATTTTTTAATAATTTCAATTTCAATTTGATGAAAAAAATATTTTTATTATTAATGATAATTAACTTGATAATGGTTAAACTGTGATATTTAAAGAATTGTTTTATTAACACTGTGTAATTTTTCTCAAATAAAATAAATTATTAAATTATTAAAAATTAATTTAAACTAATTTTGAGATATATGTATAAATATATAAATACTAACTCAATTGGTAATTTATACTAAATAAGATCGAGAACACATAATTAAAAAAATCATTTCTATACCAATACGTTTTTCTATATGTTAAATGTCTAAATTTAGAATATAATTTTATATTTTATATAAATTGAATTATATTATATTGAAAATAAAATTATTTCTCTAAAATTAAAATTTTATAGTATGTTTTAAATTATATTTTTAAAAATGTATAAATTACCAATGTAAAAACTAGTTACTAATGTGAAAATAAAAATTGAAAATTATAAACATTTTATGTTAAATTACATTATACATGATTAAATTATGTTTTAAAATAAATGGTGGAGGTTTTTCTGAAATTATATCAGACCAGATATCATTATTTCTCATGTTTTGAAGTCATTGGCCAAGGAATAGTTTAATTTCATCATAAAAAAATGGGTATCTAAGAAAATAAAATTTTATTCACTTATAACGGGGATTACATCCACCACATTTTTCCAAACATTACAAAGAATAAGTCAAGAAAAATATATAATAAAATATATTAGGAATTCCCTCACCACATTCTATTAGTCATTTACATTCCAAAAGACCATTACAATGAAATTTATGTTTTCACCCATTGGAGAACATCCAAAGAGATATGAAATGTTCTCAACCAAAATCAAATAATTCATTTCCTCTTCTACCACATAAAAACTATTCTATAATAAATATTATCATTAAATAATAATTACTAATATTATTAAATTTTATTACAATAGTGTAATATCAATTATCTACCCTCCTCCCAACTATTTGAAAAATGAAAAATAATTTTTTATTACCTACGGACTACAACCACCATTATTTATATGATTATTTATATATAATATATATAATAATATGGAACAAAAGTTTTATTTAATGGATAAGGGTTATATTAAAAATATTATTAAGACTAAAAAAATTAATGAATTCCTGCCTCTTTTATGTTCTATGTAAAAGAACGTATCACACGTGTGTTTGTACGGACGACTGCCTCCACAAAGTGGACATATTTTGTTTTTCAATGATGTGTTATCTTATTTATATAAAAATAATATTTCCATATTAAATATAATAATACATGTAAATAAAATCATTATGCATCTATAATAATTACATTATTCCAAATGAATCACTTTCTTAGTTATAGTAACCCCTAGATTATCAGTTATTCTTGTTTGAGTCAGTTTAACCACATAAATTATCAATTAAAAAAATTATATTATAGATAAAAATGGAAACAAAAATATAGGTGTTATTAAAAATTAATGATATAATATTTTTGAAAGTTCTTGAATTTTATATTAAAATTTATCTTATTATCAATTTAAAACATATTTTTTAGTTATAAATTAACAAAACAAGTTATTCACCAAAATCATCATCAATAATCATAACCTATATACATATTAAATAAAATTACAACATTATAAATAATGTTTTAACGTTATTTATAGTACCTACTCGGATTGTAGAATATATAATTTTTATTCTATAACAAATTTTCAACACCACCATTATGGAACTTGTAGTAAATAAACAGTGGAAAATAATTACATTTGACAATGAAAATAAAATATAACCAAATAATATATATATTTGAAATAAATATTATAATTGAAAATTATAAAAGATTATAATTATGAGTAAATTTCCTAAATATGTTTTTACGATTTTTGTTTTTTCTCTAATGGATTTTAGAGGACATTTTGATTGATAAGAAGAAAATCTATGGGTGTTTCATCTAAAGTTCTTTTCTTTGAGAAATATTTTGTTTACGCACATAATTTAATTTAAATTGTTTCTGTACTACCTATGATATATATAATATCTTGAATTACCTTTTATTCATTTTATTTAATTTAAAATTTTGTTGTATATCTTTTGAGGGGATATTATTTGAACTTTTATAATGCCTTCATATTTTTTTCATCTCTATTTTTTTTATTATGATGCCATACAAACTGACCACTTGTATGTTTTTTTGTCTATATATATTGACCATAGGTTTATTGGATCATAATTGTTTCCTGTAATATAATGTACTTACTAATCCAACTATTTTTATAACTTTCATGGGTTTTCAAATTGAAAAATTACGTCGATGTAAGAGTTTTTATTCACTTAAAATATTTTCATTGAGTTATGATTATTCTTTTTAAAATTTATTATTATTAGTTTGGAATGTACTAGAATAAGATATTCATATATTTAATATCATATTTATTTTCAGGGTATTTGTGATCCCTTTCAATATTCCCCTAATATAGTTCATTTGATTTATTTTTCATGAAATAGGTAAGGTTTATCATGATTCAACTTTTTTTCATGGGTCATAATAAATACACTTTAAATTTAATACTTTAAGATATTTTTATTATACTATTTTTTTTTGATTATTTGACTAGGTATTTTCTATAGAAATTAATATTTATTTTTTTCATTCATTCTAAAATTTGATGATGTTCAGAATAATTCAAATCATATATATATAAGATTTTTTTATTCAATGTCAGAATTTCTTCTTCCATCCAATATTATAAATTAAATATTCAAATATAATTTTGTTTTTTCTAATGTGTCTATCATATATCCCTTATAAAACTTTAAAAATGAAGTAATGATACCCTTTTATGTTTTTGTTTTTCAAAAATTTTACTTGAAAACCTTAAAATAATTTTTCACCCATTCTTGTTAAAATGTTTTATCTTTAACAACACATTATCTTTTAAATGCCTAAATATTTTTATTCAATGATATATTATAGAATATTATGATTAAAAGTAATTTTTTCCAAACATTTCACTCTATATTTTAAATAATTAATAATTAATATCATTTGTAAATTCTTATTTTTAAAAAATTAAATTCATTACATAAAAATTGTTTTATTATTTCACAACCACTTTTCCATATATTTATATATGATTCATATCCACGGAAATAATTCTCCATGAAACAACAAATGGATTTTATTATGAAATATTCTATAGGGTATTTGAATATTGGGTATCAATAATTTATATTATTAAGTATACTTTTATTGACACCATTTAGAAATGTTGTGATCCCGAATTTTCATTCAATGCATACATTATATTGTGTTGAATAAAACCCATTTCCTTATAATGGGTTTTCTTGGTATATTTAATGATTGAAATCTAATGGAACGCATATGTATGAATGATGATATTGGAGAGTCCTATTTCACACTATAGTGAATTGGTAATTTTTTTGTCACACGATATAATGTGGTGTTTGGATTCATGGATATGCTCAAGAATTAACTTGTGATACTTATTGAATATTCTCTTAAATTAATGGGTGTTCATTCTTAAAAATTCTCAAAATATAATTATACCCAATTTTTATTTTTTCCTATGTTTTTTGTTATTCTATTTACTGAGGTAATGATGAATTTCTATATCATATGCCTATAAATATTCTATATGTATAATGATTTTTATCTCATGATTTTATACATTTATTACATTGCATATGTTTTTTAAATTGATATTTCATATCCTACTACCCTGAATTATGGACATCTCTTATAGTTCCATTTTATTTTGGTAAGATTTGTCTCTATCGATAATGTTCAATTATATTGATATAATATAACAATTAATGAATTATTGATAAATTTTCCTGGACTATATATTTATCCTCACTTCTTTATATGTTTTCTATTCACCATGTTTTTAATATTTGTATAACTTAAGATAATTATATAAGTGAGTATTACGGATCCATTATGAATAATTTTTTAGAATTATCATAAAATAAGATTCATATGTAATTTATTCTCAAATGCACTAAATATTTTACTATTTGGATTCTGTGATTATTATGAGATATAATGTTTAACATATCTAAATTATTCTGAATATATATTTTTATCTCACTTCTCATAAAACTATAGTTTAAATAATGTGCTAATAAAAAGACACAAAAGTTTGGGTATGTTGACTTTTTTCTTCTACCATGACCTCGGTTTGTAATTAATTTTATTAGCTTGAATTAGGATGTTGAATTTCATTTATTAAAAATATATTTAAGAGTAATGGTGAATTTGATTCTATATTGAGTGATATATCCCATGGTAGAGGGGAATTGGGTAAGAATTACCACTAGCATTGATTCTTGTGTATTATTCTTGAGAGGAGGCGGTGGGATATCTACATCTACAGGGTTACATATGTGGAGATTTTGAAAATCATATAACAATAAATTTTATAGAAAAAGTTCTTGTAACATATGAATGTGATGCATTTGTATATGTATGAATATATTTTTCATCTACTCCTAGGTGAGAAAAATTAACTTTGGGTGTTCAATGAGACAAACATCAGTATTTTTTGAACATATTAATTTAGTGTAGGGTACATGATTTTAAAGTAAATAATTAGAATCTTTCATAATTAACGACATTAATACGAGATAAGTTTTTGAGATTAAAATTTTTTATTAATACTATGTGTAAGATTCCTAAAAACGAAAACATATGTGAATACATTGATCATTAAACTATTTATATTTTCTAATAACTAAACATTTTATATTTTATTCCATTAAATATGAACTTTGTTTTACATATTAAATCACACACAACACTTACGTTAAATGATCAATGGTTTACTATTGAAATATTATTGTTTAAATATAACCCTTACAACCAAATTATTGGATTTTTATGTATAAAAATGTGTATCCTCATTATGAATTATATTTACACAAGTTTCCTTTGAAAAAAATAATTGATTGATTCATAAAAAATTAGTACAATGTTTTTAATAAAAATAAAGAAATCATATAATATTATGAATAGTTAATGTTTAAACTATAATTAGTTATACAAGAGAGTGTTATATTTATTTTTTTTATTTTCATTTAAAAGGATTGTTTATAAATTTTTAATATTTAATTTTATAAAAAGTAATTAATTCATGATATTTTCATATCAAAATAATTCTAAGATAAATTGTAATTATTTTTTTCAAAATGATGATTTTGGGTGAATATAAAACATATATCAATTTTTCAAAACCCATCATTTTATTATTTTATTATTTCAAATTTAAATTTTCAATTTTTTTGAATTTTTTTTAATTATCCTAAGATTAATTTAATTTAAAACAATAAAAATAATTCCATGTAAATCAACATTAGGCTTATTTTTTTGGAAAAACTTTTTATTCATAAAAAGTATTTTTTTTTCTAAAAACTTTAATCCATTGAGTTTTGTACTCATATATTAAGATTATTATTTTAAAATTAGATAAATTAAAAAATACGAATATAATTCTTGTTTTTAATTAAGAGTTTTAAATTATGTAAATAGGTAACATTTGTTTTTGTCCAGATAAATAATTTACCTAAGTAAGAATTCATCATAAATGTAATTGTAAAAATAAGTTAGTAAGGGTTAAAAAAATTTGATTATAAACCAATATGTTTTCTAAAAATGTGTTTTTTATTATTGATATAAAAAACATTATCCATGATAAATTTATAACCATTTTTTATCTTTTTTACATGATTATGTCATTCATTTTTTATATTAATAAAAATACATTTATAATAATTGTCAGTAAACCTCATTTAATATCTTATATATTTTTACATATTTAGAATAAGAGAATATATATATATTTTCAATTAATTTAGATGATGATAATGAAGTCAAATAAATTATATTAATATTGATATATTTTTAAACTTTTGAAAAATGTATGAATGTCTTTATTTCTTATGCCATGTTAGCATAATGTTTATAGAAACAAGAGAAAATTCAACTTATCAATTTTAAAAGAAAAAAATTATAATATTTAGAGGAGTTATGGAATCAAATGAATTTTATAGATTATTATGAATTATAAGTGATTATTTATGAGTTTTAATTTGAATTCCATTGTTATAAATATTTGATTAATGTTATAATTTTTTTATCATCTAAAAATGAAGTAAAATGATATTTAATTCTTAAATATTATTTTCATATGATAAAAAAATAAACAAAATACTAAAAATACTCAATATCATTAAAATTTTCTTATAGTATCTTGAATTTTCCTTGTATGTGGAACTTGAAAATTGAATATTTTAATTTCTAACCCCTGTGATTGAATTTTTTTTGAAAATTTATTTTGATTATTAACTTTAAAAAGGGACTGACTTCATCCATATAAATAAAAACAATTTGTTTTTATATAAACTAAATATACACCAATTCCTCTCTAAACTATCACTAACATGTTTGTAATCCCATATATTGACTATAAACCTCTCCCTAAAAAACCATAAGCAGAATTTAATGAATGATATAAAAAAAGAGGTATATGTCTTACCTGATATAATTTATGTTTATTTCTTCTTTTACCTCCATCAAACAGTTCATTACCATGATAAAATAAAAACATAATTATCTACACTATACTGAATTGATATTATATTCATAGAAACCCCTTTTTTCCTTCACCTATTATATAAAATTTAAAATGCACACTTGGAATGTGTGTTTGTATAGGAAACCTCCCCAGAAAGCGAGATACATCATTTTTTATCACTTCAGCCTAAGGCTAGTTATAATGATGAATTTATTCTATATAAATATATGTTATATTTATTAAATTGTTATTATTACGTAAATATAATACGTTATATATCTTTATACCTTATTATCCATTATAAAATTGCAATAATGACTTTGTGTATGTGTTGACTACCACCTCTAGGAAGTGATGTGATTAATTTTTCATTTCCATATAAAACATATGGTCATAAGAATAAATGTAATGAAGAAATATTATTATCATAATATGATTATTATTCTGTATGGGTAAAATTTAAAAATCTCAATTCAATTTCCACAATTTGAAAAAATAAAACACCCCCCTTTTGTATATGTTGCCTACAATTTCTTTAAAATTATGTGACATGTTTTTCTTGACATCTATACATGGATGAATCTAAAATATTTTATGATGAATAATAAATATTATTATAATATGACTAAAATTGTATATATGATGGAACTATATCTCTTTTATCAATGGTGAATACACTAATTTTATATTGATTTTTTAAAGATAATGACTCAAAAACATGAAATGTGAATATAACTAATCTAGTAACTAAATAAAAAATGTTAATAAGTGAAACAAAATGAATAATACATATAAGTGAATGACCTATCATACAAGATTGTTTGTGTGGTGTGTGTTTGTTTAAAGTAAATGTACTCCTAAGAACCTAATATATATGAAATTAAAAAACAAATGTTGTGATTCTGGAGAAAGGGTATTATATTTCATGTCCCAATATCTTTATTTAAGACTTTTACAATTTTATCAACATTTTTTATTTTTTGTGCTATATAAAATTCCCTAAGTAATGTTATAAAATCTAATCACAAAAATTATTGAGGCTTACCAATTTATTTCATGTTACCTCAATATATTTTATTTTTAACCAATAAATTATAATGTCATGAATTATTTTTCTTTTAAAAGTAATTTTTAACAATTTATATTATTTTCCCACCATATCCATGTTCATAAAAATGTTTCAATAATGTTAATTTTTTACTCTAAATATTTTATATTATGTTTCTCAATAATACTTGATTTTTTTACAAAGGATTCAAAAAATAGATCTTTTAAATTGTTTCCATAATGGTAAATTTTGAATCATTAATAAATGGAAAATAATATTTTCATAAAATTTACCACATGAATTTCTATTCCAAATGTAATATCATTTATTTTTTTTATCAATATTACTCTACAAGATTATGTTATTTTTAAAAAATATCTACATACCAATATCATGGTAATTTTTATTCAAGTGTTTTAAATTTAAATGCTTACTTATCCTTATTTCAATGAGAAAATTTAATGTTGTGTTTAAAATGGGTTCAAATAGAATGTTTTATGCTATTTATGTTGGAAATAAATTATTTTATATTTAATTATCATGATTTGGTTGTTAGAAATTTTATATGATGATGTGTGACACCGATATAACTCGGATGATGGATGAGTCTGATGTAGCTCTCTAAGGTGTTGGGTGAAGTGACAAAGATAACATGATATAATTTACTAGAAACAGATATGACAAAATAGAGTAATACATTCATTACATTTTATGGGTTCTTGTAATGGTTCTTATATGGATAGTGTTCAATTTTACCAAGATGAATTTTCAATGATTTCAATTGAGTATAGGGAAATCTTTAGATTTAATAATGTTTGAAAATGAGCTCATGATGAAATGAATTTCTATAATCGTATAAATTTGAACTCGTTTCTTTTCAATGACAATATTTCTTTATTTCTCTTGTTTTCCAATGTAAATTTCATTATTATGATTTTTCCATTATGTATTCTGACTATATGATTTATCAATAATTTGGGCATTAAAGTTTATTTCCTAAGTAAGTAAATGATTATTTTTATCCCCATGTATATTACTAAAAAAATAAGTTTTCATATGGGGTTTAAGTGGTTCAAATAGATTAATGGGATCTCTTTCTATTTAAAACCCTTGTTGAGACATTTTTTTTTCACTTCCCATGTTTTCAAATGGTTTTCATAGGGATTAAGGATCTGTTAGATAATAGAATGGTAAAAAGTGACACATCTTGAATAATGTAAAAGGGTCATGGATGAAATATGAGTATAAAAAAGATTACTATTATAATTGACAATATTTACACTATGTGGATGTGTACACTTATTTAATAAATAGTTCTTATAATTATATAAATAAAATAAAATATCAAGGAAATAAAATAAATTGAAACCATTACTATAAATCATGTAATTATGAGATGATTAAAATACATTGAGTTATAGATTATGTCATAGAAAAGGTTTAGAAAACTTTATATCTATAAATTTTATATAATAATATGTTATAATTATTATATAACATAAATGGTTACTATATAAAGGATAAATATATCTACTAGTTTAAATTATTATTTAAACTAAAAGAGGTTAATATTATTTCATGTAGTTAAGGACATGCTAATGTTTATCTTATTCATAATATATTTTATTATGATATTTTTTGATATACTCATAGTGATTTTTTTTGTTTTTGTAAATGGAAAGAACCTAGAGGATCCATTTTAATAATGGGTGTGAATGAAAATGTTGTTCATGTCCAAAGAAGTTACCGAATGATATAAGTTTTCGAGTGGGAATTATTATGGTTATACATAACCACCAATCTTTCGTTACAGTTGATAACACGAAACAAAGTGAGATTCATTACCCACCAAATTACTGAGAAATTGCGTTTTATGGATTTTAATGTCATAAAGATAATGAAGGTGAAATGATTCATCTTTTTACATTTAACACCCTAGAACCCACACTCTCGGATCTAGCGCAAAAATCAGAAAGATTACTTATCTGGATTGTGTGCTAATAATTGTGACCAAATTTTTTCCATCCAAAACATATATCATCAAAAAGAAAACATATATCACTTACATTACCTTGGACCTTTAAGGTTTATTGTGTTAATGAATTACGAACAAGTCCTATACAGAAATCACCCATATAATCAAATATGAACATCTTCCACTTGACCTAAAATTTCTTATTTCAATTTATGTCATCTTCATCATCCATATTAAATAAATTTTATGTATATTAGTTTCTTAACCTCATTATTTATATCATGGGGAAATAGAAACATAATAGATTTTTTCTGAAACTCCCATTAATATAAATCCTAATAAATAAAAAATTAATTTCACTAGTGAGAATAAGTAGACAATTATTGAATGACAACATAAAAACATTTCTTGAGTATAACATAATAGTATTCATTCCCATCAAAACCAATAACAAAAATAAATAAAACATTTTGTAAGGATTTAAGCAAAGAAATAGTCATAGGAATCAATAATCATGATCCATGTGATAACATTCATGGATCAATTGAAAAATCATAAATGACTAGAAATAATAAAAAAACATATTTATATGTTAGAACATCATATTAATATTACCCTTAACTAACCCTTACAATATGGATAACTATTCAGATGACTTCTAATATCATTATTCTGAGAAGATAATCATTATCTTATTAATTAGAGGGATATCATGGACCCAATTGTCATTGGTTTATTATCGAACTTCCAATCATTGGTGTATCAAAAAACCACATGTCTTTGGTTAATAATGTAACCACATCTACATGTTTTATAGTTGAACCAATAATCAATGTAAATGATCTCCATGAACCATAACCCATGGAAAATAAATCGGTTCCATAACATTCTCTTTTAAATAATAATTATCCATCCAAAGAAAGGATGAGGACATAATTAATATAGAATATCCCCATTAGATAAAAATTCACAATAATTTTTGTTGAATTTATGAATTTAAATATCATGAAAATATCATTTAATATTTTCGAGTAAAATAACCTCTTCATTTTATAAATCACCATTAAAAAGATAAAATAGTTTGAAAATCATTTTCTTTGAAATGTAATTTAAAAAATTAATAATTTAATGAATATTAGGGAAAATTTTTCTTTAGAAATATATGTGTAACCTTTTCAAGTAAAATTCAAATAAATTTAGTTCTTAGTAGTGGTTAATTTCGTGCATTACATATATGCTGAAAACATTCATTTTTCATTATAAAATGAATAGAAAAGTAACCTTATCAAAAAATGAAAAAAATATTCCTCTGAATTTTTTTTGTAAAAATATAAAATGGGTTAAATTACATTATTAAAATATTTTATACTGATTAAAAAATTTTAATTTTTTTTATAAATCTTGGATTTGGAATAAAATAGATCTCCAACCAAAGAGATAAGTGATGTCACATATTCTTAAAAGTAATGTTTTATACTCATGAGTATATAAAAAGAATAAAATGAATGGAAAAAATGTATTCTAATTAAATAAGTATAAGATAAGATTATTCATAAGAATTTATGGTTGGTATATAATAATTTTTCATTATTGGATACCTAATCACATATAATTTTGATTGATGAATGAAATTGTAATATAAACTCATAAAACTTTGGTAACATTGAATGATAATACACAAGAAAGAATGAAAATATAATAGAACATATAATATCTATAAAATAAAGAGATATATTAATTATAATGTTATTGGGTCAGTATATAAACCTCATAAAAGAAGATATTTGTATAACATAACATACATCTTGAAGAAGGAAAATTGAGAAACAAATCCCCCATTGCATTGGTAACATTGAAAATGTAAACCCCATGAAAGAGTAATAGGAAATGGATATGTAAATAAACAAATATTTATGTATAATAATAATAAAATAAATTTTAGTGAATTATGTACACCAGACACAAATAATAAGGGATGAATATAACATATATCTCATAGAAATAAAAAGGAGATTAAAAAACCCTTACTGTGAGTTTGATTCATTATGTGTTTCATTATATTCCCGAATAAGAATAATATGTTAATTATTTAATTTATTGATAAGTATTTTCACATTTATTATCAAGTTTATTTCTCTTATTATAGTGTTTTATATAATTACATAATAAATTATGTTTACATGTGATGTTTTGATCGTATTTGGCTTATGTGACAAAATTCACATTACTTTTTGATGTACGATCAATGTGGTCATTATCTTAAACATATACAAAATAATAATCATGAAATAACTATCATATCTATATACACATGTTTAGTGTTGTACGTACACATGTGTAATGTATCCATTATCTAGTGATCATTATAGAAAGAAGGTAAGTAGCATTTATCATTATTGAATTTTAAAAAATTAAAAAATTAAAGATTATTAATTTTATGTTCTCATATATATCATTATTGTGATCTACCAATGAAAAATACATCACATCTCTTTGGGGAGGCGGTTGTCCACACGTACATGAACGAATTTACCTTTTTTCACTAAGTGAAAAGATAAAAATGAAAATGATAAATTAAATTTAAAAAAAGTTACATATGTAATTAATGTAATTATTATTTCATTATATCAAATATATTCATTATTTTTACAATTATTTCCAACCATTTTACATTTTAGTGAAAAATAAATCGCATCGCTTCGTAAGGCAGTTGTTTGCCGTAAATACAAGCGAAATTATCGTATACCTTATGATATGGAATTTAAAAATATATAAATTATATAATTGATGAAGTTGTATAAATATTTTATAAATATCATATATAAACTTTATATCCATAATTATACCCAATCAGTATAGTTTGTAATGGAAAAAAATAAAGAGATTGTTCTGGGAGGCTGTAGTCCGCCGCACACAAGAATGATGATTTTGTAACCCATTTGATAGAAGAGAAAAATTATATAGTTTTTGAAATTAACCTAATAATATTTCATTATATGGATGAAATTGATGATATAATATACTCGTTTTTTAATATTAATTGAAGGAGGTGGATACCAAAATAAAATAAACACACTCATTGAATAATGTTACCTCTTCACTGGGTATCCTCCTTAGGTTTCAACAAAATTCATTCTCAATTTATATTAATGAAAAAACTAAGGATTTTGGGATGATTTGAGTGATGTTTTAAAGTCCCTTGTTTAATATTGTGTTGAGAAAAAAGGTTTAGTAGATATTGAGAAGATTGGGGATTGATTTCCATTACTAGTTGACCCTGATTGACATTTTTGTAAATACTAAAAAGTAATCACTATTGGGGGGTCAATATAAACTTATGATCCTAAAAAATTGAAACATAATATTTTTTTGAAATTTATTGTTGATAAACACTTACAAAATATAAAAAATACTTGTTTTAAACTTGTTGTTCTTTAACATCTACGTTTCTTTATTTTTTCATTTTTTGGTTTTCACTATGGTAACTAGCTTTCTATAATAGATCATCTACCATTATGAAAAAAGTACAATGAAACATATTAGATGATTTTTACGTACTTATTATATATATTAAATAAAATTTTTAAAATAAAAATCCTATGTTCTTGGAATATAAATTTTATCATAAGCATATGTAATGTGAAAAAACACAAACATAACTGTGCGAAAATATTTTTTACTATTTAGGTGTAAACATGATCATTATTAAATGAATACTGGAAAATTAATTTACCATATTTGATATTTATTAACATTTAAAAATCACTTGGAAGAATAAATGATTTTTAATAATTTTAAATCCCATAATGAGTCTTTATTTATAAAAAAATATCATTAAATGGAATTTTGACATTATTTACATACTTTGATCATAATAACAACATTAAATAAATTTTATTACAATTAAAAAAAAAATAATCTAATATTTAATATTAATCTATGAAAAATATATGTTAAATAATGGTTCATTCAAATTATAATATTTTTAATATATTAAATATAATATATTTTATTTTCATTTTAATTAAATCATTACTATATTAATGGTGCATACGAATTTATGGTAAATTATTTATCTCTAAAAATAAAATTGAGTTAACAATATAAAAATTAATCTTTTATCATCCAAATAATTATTTATAAATTAATATAGTTTTTCCTTAACCCAAACAAAAATATTTACTGATATTGTAATCAATGATGGCTTTTTTATTGTTTTTTTCATTACATAACTTATTATATTTGGAATTTTCAATGGATAGTGGAAATATATTTCCATATATTTGAGACTATGATTTAATTTTTATAAATAAGCTCATAATGTAATATTAATATAATATTTTCATCCATTTTCACTCTTACCATTTTAGTTAAACCCAATGGAAAATTAGTTATTACGAGAACTACAACAATTAATTTTTATAGTTTTGAATATTATTTTTGGTCAAAAAATAAGTTAAACTTAATCAAGATTATAAATAATTCATATTACAAATATGTAATCCAATTTTCCAAATTTAGTTCATATATATGAAAATTTTTCATTTATAATAAATGCAAAAAATGTGATGAGAAAGAAGGATTTTAAAGACAAATGTGTTCAATTGATTCCAATGTTTTTAGATCAATATTAAATATAAGAATGAATAAAAAGGCCTAAATTTGATTAATTGATATAAAATTTTATTTATTTTACTTTAAAATAAATTAATAATATAATTTGACTTTATAAATTGTTTAAATTAAAATTCATTTTTAATTAAAATTAACTAGTTTTCACAATTCATAAAATATGAAACCTTTTAAAAATATTCCAAAACATTAACCCTAATATAATTACAGTACCAAGATTACAAAAAATGATGTAAATTTTTTCAAATAAAATATTTAAAAGTGCTAAAAAATATGTTTCTATTATGTGTGCAAGGCCTGACTAAACTGTCTTTTATCAAGATATTGTTTTATAGAATTTTTTTATTTTAAATTAATCCGATTTTATTAGTAATAAAAATATAAATAATAAAAGTGTATAAACTATCCCTTTTCATAATTTAACTAATAATATTCATACCCATCATTCCAATGGATGGGAGATCATTATCAAATTAAATAATAATGTTAATAGTACAATGTTGATATTAAAACTCTATCTTGCTTGTAAACAAGCTATTGATAAAACCAACTGTTTATTTTATCATAAACTATAAATTAAAATAATTTTATTCCTAAAGTAATATATTTAAATGTCTTGGGGTGTTATATTCTCATCTGATCTTGGAGTTTCATGTCACATATTCTACTGAACACACTATTATTCTTGTAAAATATTGAGGTGTTACATCCCCACTTAATAAATTTCATCCAAAAACTGAATAGTAACTAAGGAATCAAATGATAGACATTTGAGATTATTTTTTTCCGACACACATATTAAAAAGGGTTAATAAAACATCATATTAATATAAGAGAAAGGTAATTAAAATGGTCATAAGGAATAAAAAATACATAGTTTTCAAAATAAAATAACTTAGGTGGGAATGGAAGAAAATTTTAAATAATTATAGAGAGATATTTAGGTCATTGATCACAATAAATTGAATGATCAATGGATAGTTAGGGGAATAAAAATAAAAAATATGTGATTATCTAAAGGACAATTAGTTCATCATAAATGAAGGTTCTAGGACAAATTTTTTGTTCCAAGATCTTTTTCTGTGACTTCAGTGATTATTATTCCATATAGATAGATAGAATAATGAAATATACTAATTTTATTAGTATAATTTAATAATTTTGTCTATTAACACCACAATCTTATCTTCTCACCAAATAATGAGTTTTCACGTTAAATTTATGTATGTATAATGCACTAAAATCATCTTTTAAAGAACATATAAATATAAATGAGATAAAAATATATTCTTTCAGTCCTTATCTAATAACAAAACCCAAAATGGTAATCAAATTTTATGATTAATAAAAAATTAAATAAACATTCATATTATACATTATCCATAAATATTTAACAATTATACCCAAATATGAAACAAAATCATTCCATAACCCAATATCCTAAATAACCACAATATCCTCCATATTAAAGAGTTTTTTATCCACAAATACAATCTCAAACCATTTCATATTTCAAGTAAAAAATTATGACATTGTTATTTTGAGGTAAAATTAATCACTTAGTCACTAAAGCACTTTTCAATCATGTGGTTATCAACATGATAAAACTTATGTTTCAAATATCCAGGATCATATAATCCCTAATGGTCATTAATAAAATATATAAATTTTTAAATAAATTTAAATTCATAAATCATGTTAAACTATTACTTGATAAATAATTTAACCAATTAACTTCCCCTAATATATTGTTAATCGTTTTAAGATCTCATACCTTTAAACCGAAAAGAGGTTTCTATGAATTTTAACTTATAATTGTACTTATGCTTATAAAACTATGATGGTATCCATAACTCCTAATATAACGTCATATAAAAACATAATAACATCCAAATTTATCTAAACCTTTCAATTAATAACAAATATATTATCCCAGAACCAGCACTCTTAGATCTAGTTTTGAAATTTAAATCTAACTATTTTTTATTAGATGCTAATAATTGGGACCCAATTTTTTTCCATCAAAAAATTACAAAATCAAAATCAAAACATGGATCACTTACATTCCCTTGAACCATTAACGTTAGGATTTTAAAATAATTATAGAAAAATATAATATAAATAATACCCATGTCATAAATTGGGAATTTTTCCCACTTAAATGAACATTTATTATTTCACATTAGGTCATATAAAATATACATATGAAATCCATTATATACATAATTGATTCATCCTAATTCTTTATAAACTAGGGAAAAGGAAACACAAGAAGGGTGAGATGAAATGATTAGTAAAGTGAAGCATAATATTTAACAAATTAATTACCTCAGTTATCATTATAAAAGAATTAAGGTATGATTA
Organism: Viscum album; assembly: GCA_963277665.1. Classification (NCBI taxonomy): domain Eukaryota; kingdom Viridiplantae; phylum Streptophyta; class Magnoliopsida; order Santalales; family Viscaceae; genus Viscum; species Viscum album. The sequence continues at coordinate 99,850,812 of OY728153.1, read as the reverse complement.
CATAATCAAAGATCATGAGTATTTCATTAAAATATTCATACCCATAAATAAATGGTTCATAAAACATGAATCCATGGAAATATTATTTAATAAAGCATAAAGTTATAGAAACTAAAAACCATAGGCCATGTGTTATCAATATCGATAAAATGTATCATTTTAAGCCCAAAGAATGCATAGAAAAATAATATTGGTATCTTGGAATGAAATCTTCATAGAACCAAAATAGAACCCTATCAATTGGAATAAACATTAATTTGACTTCCAATATAATTTTTTACTGAAAATAATCATTACCCAATACATTGGAGGGATATCACTAACCCAAAGATACATGGTTTATCATAGATCCAATCGTCATTTAATATCATGGAACCACCCATCATAGGTTAGTAAAATAACAACACATCCTCATTTTATTATGGAACCACTAGTCAATGTAAAAGACCTCTACAAATTATAACCCCTGGAAAATAAATGGGTTCCAAAACTATCCCATTGAATTAATAATTATCCATACAAATAAAAAACGAGGATGGTATAAATTTATAATATATCTAGTCTTGGATAATTGGCAATAATGGGTTTTGATTTTGTGGAATTTAAAAATAATTAATAGTCTATTTGAAACATTTTTTATGGAAATAATCATTTCATTCTAAATATAACTTTATAAAACATAAAACATTTGGAAAAAAATTTAATTTTAAAGAAATATTTAAAAACTAAAAATTTATAGAATATTAGGGAAAAAAATATTTAAAATAAAATTACTTATTTTTAGGTGTTTTGACCCATAGATATGAGTATACAATGATTAAATATCATTAGGTATTTTGTTGATGTATTTATGAATGTTCTTGAAGCTTTATGGGAATGTGAACGGTTAGAATACATGATTAATAACCATAAAACAAGATCAAAAAACATTTCTAATAGACCATTTATGGGTCAAATTGTTTTCTTGTAGTTGGACAAAACATGGTGTATGGATAGAAGCAGGTCTCACAATTTTCGTATGGTTATAGTAAGCATACTACCTAACCCTATATCTCTTCTAGGGGCTCTCTTTAGGGTACATGTTTAAGCACATGATTAAACCTAACGATGGAAAAATGTCAAAGAATCCTTGTATGTAGTAATTAAATATCCTAAAAATTTAATTAAAATAAACCCCCTAATTAACCAATAACTCCCCCACGTATCGCTGTATCAATCCATTGGATTTTTTGATCCCTTTAAATCTATTTGGGATCTCCAAACCTAATCTCTTTGTAGATTTAGGTGTCCATAAAATAGAGGATATAATCTTTTACTTATTTTTTCTTTGACCACAATTATTCATTTTATTTTTTATTCCAGGAGATTATGATGTCCTTTTGATTCATTAGATCTTGGTTTATTGAAGTGTAATTTTTGATATTGGAATTCTTCTTTCTTATATTGATTTGTTTCTTAAAAGATCAAGTGATCTTCATAAATGTAAAAACTTTTTAGATCTATATTAGTTTAATTTATTATTTTCAAAGTACGTGTCTAGATTCCTTAAGTTATTATTTTAATTCATGGTCATATGAGAACTCCTAGCAGCATGTTTCTTAAATTCTAATGCATGTTCTATGAAAATTTTACATTGAAATCCTTATGAAATATTATTTTCCCATTTTCTCTCAAAATTGAATATGAAACCAATTAAATTTATATGAATTTGATTTCTCAAACCTTTTTTAAATTGATGAATTCCATTTCTATTTTGATTTTTTATAGAATATCTAACAGATATTTTGGTGTAATTTATTGATTTGGATCGTGTTTTGATTTATAATAAAAACATCCATGAATTGAAATAAATGAGTTAAAATATATAATATTTTCTCAATAATTTTGAATGCATGATTTTTTTGAAATTTCCAAGAACCCAGTTTTATTGATTTTACCCCTATTTTGAAATGTTTGTTCTTGGATTATTTGAAATAAATGATTTGTTATCATGGAGAGAGCGTGTAATGCCAAAAATGGTATATATTTAAATATTTTAAAATTGAAATACTTTATTTGACTACATTAGTTTTTATTTGAAATAAATGATTTTTAAAGGTTCTTTTTGAATTAATATGATTATTGTGAAAATAAGAATGTATGATTACATTTTTTAATGTTTAGTGGTATAAGTGGTGTTGAATTAGAATTGATGATGTTTGATGGCCCGGGTTGCACTTTATGATATGTATCTCATGTAATAATCAATTATTGTATCATGTTGATTATTATAACTCCCATTGTTTGGTGTTTAAAAATTTATTATTTATTTTGTGGTAGTTGGGGTGTGAGAGTGATATGTGATTTTAGGGAAGGATCCCAATAAAGATATTGAGAAGGATCCCCTTGTGATCCCCATAACATTATTAACAATCGCTCAATAGTATGGGAATATATATATATATATATTTAGATGGAATGACCAAGATATATGATTCATTATAGTACACACTCCACATCTAGAAAATCCATAGAGAAAATGAAAATTTCAGGCATTGGATGTGCAGCTCAAATATCCAGTGTGTGTGGAACTGGTTTTCTTGAGACCTATGAGACTAGATGTAATCCATAAAAGTAGTCATGTTTTAATTTGACCAGATATTTTGTGGTGGACTCACATTATTAACTAGGCTTTACCAATGACATCAATATGACTTATATTTGATATATGACAGTGTTTATTGTCACTACATGGAACCATAGATTTTTTACATGATTGATTATTTCCTTTGATTCACTATTTATGGTTATTATGAACATGGAAACTACGATATTGAATCTTTTACATATTTTGGTCTCAGTTTCATATTATCAAATTTTATTTATTATCTGAATTTATCTTGGGAAGTGGTTTTCAATGCTTTTCAGTAAAATGTTTATTTATTAAATAGTGAGATTTCATGTTGTATAGGTTTGGTTTAATAAATGATTTTTAAATGTTTGAAACTATATTTCTTTTCTAGGAATCATACTCTATGTATTTTACTCCTCTTTTACTATATTTTACTAACCTTACTAGGTAATTGAATTAAGTCATTAGTGGAATCCTATAGGGGACTTTATCATACACCCATATTGTCAGCATTTATGATCTTATTGCTGGTGTTTATACTCACACATTTCATTATGGATTCAATTTAGGGTGACTATGGGAATGTGACCTGGGACAAGTGGGTCATTGTGGGACACCAATAGATGGGTTTTGGATGCTTTTTTCTATTATTTATCATCTCCTTCTATAATTTATGATTATATTCATGTATTCATCTAATGACGATTCCATAGTTTACATTGTTTATTGAAATATTGAAGTGTTAAATAATTCCCAATATCTATTTATTGATGAATATGTACATGTCATCAGCCTGTCGAGATCATGAATGCTATGTGGGTTTGTGGTGAATCAGTTCATATATCTATTTTGATGGTATTTTGGTGTGGTTCATCAGAAATGGTATCGAATGAATTCATTCCTTAAATAAAAGTACATGAATATAAATTTAATTGTGTTATATATGGTGAATCATGGTAGAAAAGAGATTAAAAATATGTTAGGAATAAAGAGGTTGTACATGAGTGGGTGCTTGATCACCATATCCTGATCGTTAGACTTGAGTTTCTATGAACATGGGGACATGAGTCTTTTTTGGGTTATTGATTTCATGATAATAAATGATATGAATACTACCAGTGATACTATATCTAGTTTTTGTAATATATTATTATTTTTGAGTAGGAATTGAATTATTACAACAGTTTCACTATGCCTTAAGTGTCTTGTATACTTTTAGGTACTGGAGTGACTAATTTGGAAGTCAATCCAAGAAATATTTCGAGACTGGTGTGTGTTTTACCGGCCCATGCTACCAAGCCATGAATAATTAACATCTAACCCAAAATTTTTACCAAGTCTTTTATCTTTCTGGTGAATTCACATTAGTAAAGATAGTTATAGTTGTTGTGGATATGATATGTATTATTCTGTTGTGTGGTTTGTTGGATTTAATCCATTACTGTTGATTTTAAATCATATTTTAAAACCAAATGCATAGATTAAAAAATGTTGTTTTCAGTTATTTGAGTAGTGTTTTCAATTATAATAATGTGATTTTTATGAACAAATTTTTGGGATAAATTATATTCAAATACTCTTGTAGGATGAGCTAAAGAATGTTGTAATAATTAATATTATTGTGTGATGGATTTAAAATATGAATGGTTTTGATAATTGAAAAATAGGATTAATTATTTTGAAAACGTGGATGAATTTATATTTGATGACAAATATTTTTTTGAAACTCTCTTTGATTTATATCAAGATTTATTATTTATAAAGGAAGGAGTAATTTATTTAAATTATAAAATATTGATTATTTTAAATCAATGAATCATTGAAGAAGTGGCATGTGACTTATTTTAATATTGATATATAGTTTCTATTATTTTTTTATACATTTGTTGATGATCCTATGTTTTTATGTTCATAAATGACTCGTATGAATTATTTCACGAATGAAATAACATCGGTTCAATGATCTGGTCCTCGGGGTAGTTCTTGATGTTTTTAAGAGGTGGTGTCAAACATTGTTGAGACTTCCCATACTCTTTATCGTATTGTTGAGACAATGACCTTACAACCATGAACCCAATCATTGAATTTTTCTATTTTCATGCACCTTATTATAATGGAAAATAAGGATATCTTGAGAAATATATGTGGCTTAATGAATTTAAAGGGGTATTTTATTCTCTAAATATTTCTGAATTTATGCAGGTCATGTCTATCGACACATTATTTGAGGGACCTATCCAGGTGTGGTGGGAATTTTTGAATACATATGGTATTTATAAAATAATTTTATATAAATTCTTCAATTCAGTATTTATTCAACGAAAATATATTGAGAGTGTGAATAAGGGTAAATTCACAGAGTTCATGGGTTTTGGTTATGTTGATCTATCAGTTGCAGAGTTTGTCATCCAATCCTCATGTTTGGTATGTTTAACACTTTTTCTGGATGGAAATGAATTCAGTAATGATGCCTATTTTATAAAAGGTATTCACCAAGACCTTATGACCTCTATTCATGTAGGGGGGTTGATCTCTTTTCTGGATATTCTTAAAAGATCTTTTTTAGCTGATGGGGAGCTAGAAAAACAATGATAATTGCTAAATGACCCGTTCATGGATGCGAAATGGAGAACTCGTCAGGAAAACAATAGGACTTCCATGTCTTTCCAATATAGATCTCCTGGTCATACCAAGAGTTTGTATTTGAATACAATAAGATTTTGTAATTTTTGTGGCCATTTGGGTAACCCTAATAGGTTCTATATGTTTGGAGATCAGAAATGGAAATCTTGGTTGAGAATACCATCTCATGATCTGGAGGTTGTAGATGATTCAGGATAATATGGATACATCCATATCCCTCATACTAAATAATTCATGCACTGGAGGAGCTTTTTTTTATCATCTATGGGTTGATGGATTCCGTTGATGTTGATTTGGAAAATTGTTTTTGATGTCATAGTGGAAAATTCGTGATTTTTTTCTTCATATATCATTTATATTTATGGAAAACATTTCTTATCATTTTGAATGATATCATTTAGACCTTGATTTTGGTTATTGGTTTATTGATGATATTATAATGTTTTATTTTTATTGAGATCTCTATGGATGTGCCTTTTTGATGCACACACATTAATTCATATCCTTATTTAGGGATGCTAGTAGTTCCTTGAGGTATGTTTTGCTCCTAGTGATGGAATGAAATCCTGTGTTGAGAATCCTTTATTTGATTGTCTTAATTATTTTTCCTATGATTTACTCTTCATTTTAATTGGTGGTTATAGATTAATTTTTATGTGAAAGATGATCTGCCTCATGTGATTATAGTTTCCTATTGTTCACTACCCTGTATTTTTGAGCTCTTTCTAGTCAGATATTGTTACACAAGGGGAATGTAATCTGGTAACTAGGATGATGTGAATTTTTGATAGGCTAGGAACTCAGAGATACTGGAATTTTATTTGATGAGCACATCATGGGGGATGGTCAGTATTGAAAATACAATGTTACCATCAAGTATTTACTTGTGGTAGAAATATTTGTTTGCTTTTAACTTTATTTGGGTTGTTTCATGTTAGATGTTTCTCTGTGGTCAGTGGTTGAATGTAACAACAAAAAATTTTGAATGATATTTTTTTCATGGAAATTTGAGTTATATTATTTTGTACTAAAAAAACTATATCACAATAATAATGAAGTGAGCATAGTTTAAAATGTGACCATCAGGTTTTGATTTTTTTACTATTGTTCAATTTTGAACATTGTTAAATATTACCATTGGAATATAAAATCTAGATAATAATTTTAATGATATAATTGGTTTTAAAAGTAGAAATAAAAAATTAAATTCAATAAATAATGATGAGTTTATTTCCTCATCCAGTAGAGTTTTTATCATAAAAAGTAAATTTATCAGAACATGGGAGGTAGGTTGAATCATTGGGAATATTTATTGACCAATTCCAATATGATCATCAACAAGTGAGACCTTAATGAAATATCTTATAGGGTATTTTCAAGTTAGTGGAAATGTCCACACTTGGGATGTTAATGATCCACCCCATTAGTCTATCACCATCGCATACCTCACCCTTACGTTGTATGCGGGTGTTATAAGGGGTTAATTAGCATGGAATTTTTTACTTAGTATATAATTTCATTGTATAAATGATATATTTATTCCCTATGTTCCACTTTATGAACATGTTATCCTAATATAAAAATATGAAAAATTTAACAAATTGAATTTTTGGATATTAAATGGGCATTTTTGAATAGATATGATTACTATAATAAGATAGAGTATTATGATTAATGAATATTTAAATTAAGTAGAATGATTATAACATTTCTATTTATATATAAATGATAAAATAATTTTATTTTTTTCGAGTGTCAGAAATTTTAATATGAATTTTAACTATGCATTTACTCTACGCTATTATTTTTAATAAATAAGGATTTTTTATTTAAATGATAAAATTTATATATTTAGATAATTATTATGATATTATTTTTGAAATTATATTATCTAAATGAGGTTCGGGTGAATTTATGAGAACTCTCTAAAATACTTTAGTTTTTATTGAATAATAAAAATACAATATCTATTTTTCAGTATGTTTAATGACATCCAAATGATATAACATGTAATATAAAATATTATTTTTAAATTTTGTTTTAATATAAGATAATAATTTTCTTCTTTGGCCCACACCATGGTCAAGCCCATGTTTTTGAATTTACCACTACCTAGGTGCCAAATTAAATTAATAAGTCAATCCTCATATTTTTATATAAATACCCACCCATTTCTCCATTTCCATTCACATAAAATTCATCATCCATGATCCTGTATTAGTTTTACCTCCCATTTATTACTACCAATGTTTCAAAAATCTATCGAGGTCCCAATGTTCTAGTGTTTGGAACAATCTTCAATGTAAGATAAATGTCCACTACTCTTTTCCATTCAACTTTTCTCTTTACGTGGCATGTCCATAAAATTTTAGAACCCCATTATTTTATCCATTAAAATCTAACACTTAATTTATTACTAGTCTTTTATTAATGGGAAACCCTTATCCCCTATCATTTTTATTATTTCTAAAACCATGTTTCGTACCCATTATGTTGTTAAATTTTCCTCTCAAAATCACTCTTTTTCTCCTGAAATCCACTTAATTTATTTTTTGAATACGCAAACCTCTTTCATTTCAAAGGGTATTCAAAAATATTTAAAAATAATCTGTTTTATTATGGTATTAACAAACATGAAACCCACCTTCCTTTTTCTAGGTATAATAATGACTTAATGATATTGTCTTTAATCACTTTTTTAAATGCCATTTGTTTATTATGAAGCCCGTTCCATTTATTCTACACGATTTATTTGTAAAATTATTTATTATGATGTATGTGGCAAAAATTAATTAAAATATACCAAGGTTTCACTTTTATAGTACTCCAATTCAATGGGTGATGATTTTAATCTTTAGAGATGATATGTTTTACGATACCTTGGTGAAAAATATTGGAAATTTTTATGACACCACGATGAAAAACCATGTTGATATTCTATTGAATGTAAAAATTAGATGTTTTAGCCACATTAACACATTTTTATTCATGTTTATATTGTTATGATATTCCTTTTTCTAATGCATTGTCATTATGACTAACGTTCTTATTGATATTCCTCAAGATCACTGGTAAACTATATCCCTTTTTTTCTTTACTGGCCCTTATGATCACCCATTACTTTGATTAATTCCCTAGTATATGAGATGAAGTAAATATACTTATTATTAACCTATTATTTATCCATTAATGTGGAATAAAAATATTTTTTTTTCATGTATTATGTATCTAATTTTCAAGAAACTAAACATTAAAATACCTTATGTTTGTTCAATGTATGAAAATGTTATGTTATAAAGAGGTGGGATTCCATTATTTTTATCAGATTATGGTTTATTTATTTGCTGAAATTATTGTTTTAAAATATTATGGAAATTTTTAAAGAAAGCATTTAATATTAAAAACATCATGTTATTTTGTTGAAGTATTAAGTATGTGGTTTTTGAGAAGAGGAATCTGTATCTTGATACAAACAAGTTGACATGGTTCTAGAACAGATGTACCTAGGGGTAACAACTATGAAAAGGTAAATCGGTCTCAATACCTTGTAATATAGTACATGAAAATGAGAATTAATGCAACCCAATTTTGACACTCTCTAGGGATATGTTTGGTTAATAAAAATATTTTAATGAACAAATTTGAAGGATTTATAGAAAAATGTAATTTTTGATAATGTATAACATATTTTAGATTGATTTTTATGACATAAAATATCTAGATAGTTATAAATTTCTAAAAATATACTCATTTCTCAATAAGTATTTATTCTTTTAGAAAATGGTAAGAAATTGAAAGAACAACCAAAATTTTGAGTGTGACAGACAACGCACTGACGAACCAATGATGGAATCTATAATGGAAAACATCATGATAATGATGAATAAGTTGAATCAAGTTATAAAAAATATCTTGAATCAAGATGAGATACCAGATTCACCACAAAGGGGTAACATTTTTGTTGATTCCTTTGTTAATAAGTGTCCACCATCTTCAAGGGATCAAATGAAACATTTATTTTTGAACAATGGATAACATCTATAGAAAAGATATTTCCTATACTCGATTGTTCCTAAAAATATAATGTCACCCTGAGTATGTATCTATTATAGGGCGAAGCTAATCAGTATTGGACACTAGTTGAAAATAAGAATCCATTAAGGTCGATTAATGCTATAGAGTGGGAAGAGTTCAAGGGGAAATTCATTAGAAAATATTTCCCCCATTCGTTGTGAATGAAAATTGAAATAGAATTCGGAGAGATTAAGGATATGGAAAATGAATCTTTTGGAAGATATTAGATAAACTTTACATGTTTTATCGCTACAAAAATATCTTTTTAATTGATCAAAATTAAAGGGTTGTTAGATTCTTCGGTGGACTAAAACTCTATCTATGGATGAATATATACAATTTAAACTATAAAATATATAAGGACATAGTGTGAAGTGATATGAAGGTTGAAAAGGAGTTTGGTGAGATGCTATTTTTAGACAAATATAATGAAAATAAGATATATTTGGATCAAAAATGGGAAAGAACTTTGATCATTGAATATACATAATGAATGCAAAACATTCCCCATGACAAATATGTGGAATGATTCATTATTGGAACTACTTTCTAGAACCAATAATTATTACAAGAGAAGAAGATGATGCAATTTTGCTGGGAACTTTCGTACTGAGGTGATGCCTCAACTTATCATGACTGATGACAAAGTGAATATGGTATAGGCTCAAAATGAATTTAAATGCATTAGGTTTGGAAAAATTCGGAACATTTCCAATCACTGTAAAATTCCCAAGATTTTGGAGGGGAATCATAATCAACCTCATCATAGGATAACACAGCAAGGTCGGAATTTTTCTTTCTTGAATACAGATCTTGAATCTCAAAAGGATGTGGTAGCCGGTACTCTTGTTGTTAACTTAAAGATTGAATGTAATTTTTTTTTCTGGTTTAATAAAATCTATTATTTCTTCTTCATTTGAAAAGAATATTGAATGAATCCATAATGTTCTAGAAGTAGAGTTATTTTTCTAATCTTCTAAGGGATTATCCAAACATCCACAGTGTATTGAAACTGTAATATTCATTTTGGGGACAATTATCTCATCACAAATATAGTATTCAATATCAAGCTGGAATTCGACAATATACAAGGGATCAACTAGATATCAATGTATAATCAAAATATCAACCATTAAAGAAAGTAAATATCAGTATCCTTGAGTGGAAAACATACAATAGTTTTCAAAGGAGATATATCCCGAACATAGATGTTTCGAAAAGAACCTCTTATAGCCTTCCTTAGGGAAATGATTGGGGAATATGAAGAAGTAAATGAATGAATATGAATAGAAATTTTCCCATTCAATTAGGATTACATTTAGGTATTTATAGAGGAGTTACCCAGTCCTCCCCATGAAAGAGGGGTAGAATTCTCTATTGATATCACGATTGTATCCAATCTGATATCAAATAAAGCACATATAATAAAAAATTTGGAGCTAGAGGAATTAAAGAAACAACTAAAATATATTTTTGATAATGGTTTTATCCATCCAAGTGTGTCCCCTTAGGGATATCCTTTTCTCCATGTACATAATAATGATGTATCAATGCGAATATGTATTGATTATATAGAATGTAAAATGATCATAGTGAAGAATAAGTACCCTCTTCCATGGGTTGATGATTTATTTTATCACATTCATTTGGCTTAATTCTTCTCCAAGATTAATCTTTGTTTTGGTTAACATAAATTGGGGATGAATAAATAATATATTCCCAAGACTTCCTCCCATTCAAGATACAATCATCATGAGTTTTTTTCTCTTCCATTAATCTTAACTAATACACCTACTATATTTATGGATTTGATTAATAGAGTATTTATGGACTACCTTGATAACATTGGGGTTGTTTTTATTGATGATATTCTGATATATTCCCAAAATTTGTAAGAGCACGAGGATCATCTAAAGGATATATTGAAAAATATGGGATATGAAATAATTTTTGGAATGTTTAGTAAATGTGAATTTCAGTTTCAAAAAGCTAATTTATTGAGGTTTATTGTATCCAATGGAGAAATCTCAATAGACCCTACAAAGGAAATTTCTGATGATGAATGGAATCATACTACAATATTAAATGAGATTTTAGGTGTCCATGGTTTAGAAGGATATTATATGAAATTTTTGAAAAACTTTTCATTTATTTCTAATCCACTAACCATGTAAACATCAAATGGGGTTATTTTTATCTAGAAAAAAGAGCATGAATAATATTTCCAAGTGCAAAACAAGTGATTGATTACAAATCCCTTGTTAACTATAACCACTATTTAAGAAGGAATAATTATTTTTAGTGATTCATATCTGAATAGGATTGGGTGTTTCCTTAGGAATAATTAATCGCTTATTATATACGGATCTTCATAGTTAAATACTATTGAGTAGAACTATACTACACATGACTTGGAGCTGGAAACTATTTTTTTCTAAATATATGGAGGAACTATCATTATGGGGAGAAGTATGATATATACATAGACCATCAATGTTTAAAGTTTATTTTCAGGGAAAAGGATTTGAAAACAAGGCAAAGGATATGGTTGGAACTTCTTGAAGACCATTACTATTCAATTAACTTTCATCCTAGAAGACCAAACAAATCTGTTGATGCATTAAGTAAGTAATACCCATTTTTTCTATAAATTAAGTGGATTAAATTTGATCATACGATCAAAGACCAAGTAAAACTGGGTATGGGAATTATAAGGAAATAGAAATCATCTAAACATTCCTTAATGATTTATCAAACATCATTACTGGATAAGATCAAGAAATATCAATGAAAAGATCCACTTTTATAGAAGAATATAGAGGTATGAAAGAATGGTATGTTTACTTTGTTCAATATTTATCATGAAGGTGTAGATAATTTTATTACATGGTTATGTGTATCATCTATTCATTAAATTATAATGGACCTGGTTTATCATGCTCATTTCTCTACATTCACTATGTATCCTAGAATCACTAAAATATATAGGGACCTTCATGATAATTATATGTGGGGGAACTCAAAAAGGGATATTTCTGACTACAATTTAAATTTATTGGTGTTCCAAGAAGTGAAGGATGAGAGAATATTTTCTAAATGTGTATTACAGCCACTAACCACTCCAATATGGAAGTCGGACTAAAAAATAATCTAAATTTTCACTGATCTCGTATAAACAACCAATGGAAATAATGTGATATCAGTTATAGTGGAAAAACTCACCAAGACTACCCATTTTATATATATTTGGGAAATTTATCACCTGAAAAACATTCCAAGATATACATAATGATTGAGGTAAGGCTTCATGGAGTGAATATTTAAATAGTTTTTTATCATGATCTGTGGTTCACAGTAAAATTATGGAGAATCCTTAAACATGTTGAAAATAATAAATTGAATTTCGGTATCTCCTTTCACCCTCAAATGGATGGCCAAAGTAAAAGTATAATTAAAGAACTAAAGGAAATGACGAGGACGTTCTCATGGAATTTAAAGGTAGGTGGGATCAATATATACCATTACAAGAGTTCTCATACAACAACAACTTCCATTCTTCTACTCAATTATCACCCTATGAAGATCTACAGGGAAGAGACCTAGAACTCCTACTTATTGGGATAAATATGGTGAGAGAAATATTCATGGTCTTGATCTTATGCAAGAGATGATAGAAAAGGATCATTTCATCATACACCCATAAAGACCGCTCAGAGTCTGCAGAAGTGCTATATGGAAAACTGTCAATGAGACTTCTAGTTTGAAGTTGGATACAATTTCTTTCTTAAAATTTCACTATGGAAGAGAGTCAAGTGGGTTGGGAAAAAATTGAATATCAACCCTATGTATACTTCCACCTATGGATCCTTTGATCACATTAGAGTAGTGGCCTATTTGATTTAACTCTCACCAAACATATCTCATGATCATGTAGTTTTCTATGTATCAAACTTGATGAAGTACATACCTGACTCTTCACAATTACTATTTAGTGAGGTGGTACAACAAGAACATGACCTCTATTATTTATAGTATCCAATTAATATATAGGAACGCAGAAACAGGGTTCTATTTAACAAAATTACACACCTCGGCCAAGTGTTGTAGAGGAACCACATATATGAAGAAGTGTTATGGGAACCATAGGAAAAAATGAGGCATAAATACCCAATCCTTTTCCCAACTGAGATAATGGGTGGAAATTTTTAGGTTAAAATTTCTTAAGGTTGGAAGAATGTAATGACCATAAAATTTTGAATTTTATTTGTTTCCAAAAAATTTGTGTTATATTATTTTGTACTAAAAATTTCTACAACAAAAAAATATTGATTGGAGAAAGGTTTAAAATTTGACAATTAGCCTTTGACCATTATATTATTGTTGTTCAATATGAACATTGGTCAATATTACCATTAAAAAATATTACTATTTGAAACTATACTATTTATAAAATTTTTACATTATAATTAGTGTCTATAAGTAGAAATAATAAAGTAATAATTAATGTAGAAAGAAGAGTTGATGGAATTATCCAGTAGAGTCATGTCATATGAAGAACATTTTTCATTATATGGGAGGGATATAGAGTCCTTGGGATTCACTCTTGTCCAATCCTATGTCGAGATTCAACAACTGAGGCATGACTTAAATCGCTTACAAGAGATGTTAAATTTCGTGGAAATTAACACTCAAGTGATATTAGCTGAACTGCCCCATAAGTCTATCACCATTGCATACCTCACTCGTATGTCATCTACAGGTGTTAAAAGAATTTATTTATTGAGTCCATTGATAAATAATGGATAATCCCTTTTTATATATAAAATTTTTATTCCATGAATTCTATTTTAAGAATAGTTTTTCTTAATATAAAAAGATGATAAAATGGATAAATTGAATTTTTGACCAGAAATTTAATTTTTCAGAAAATATTTAATTATTATTATAAACTAAGGTATTATGAGTATATATGTTATTAAAAATGTATAATTATTAAAACAATCCTATTTAAATATTGATGTTAATTTTCTTTCAAGTGTTGAAATCTTTATTATATGATTTGACAATGCATTTTAAATAAGCTTTTAATTTTACTAAATAATGATTTTTATATATAATGATAAAATTATAATATTCAGATAATTAATGTGATAATTTTTTAAAATAATCAGGTCGAAATTACGTTAGGGTTATTTTTTATAGTTATTATAAATACATTAATTTTTCCTGAATAGTATTTTTTTTTGGTTTTTCGATATGTTATTTGAAATCATAATAATGTAATAAGTAATATAAAATGATGAGAAACTATTGTGGATTAAAATAACCTAATAGTTTTCCATGGTTTCCAATTAAATGGGAAAATACCATGGGAAATCCCATTGTTTTTCAATTACCACTACCTAGGTGTCTAGGGAAATTAATAAACAAATCCTCTTACTATTCAATAAATATCCACGCATTTATTCAAATCCATTCTCTTCAAATTAATAATACTTGAAGATATGATATTTTTACCTCTAAATGAGTCCTCCCATGGTTTCCTCAAGCCCACCATGGTTGCAACTATTTATTTTTAAGAACACTCTTCATAGTAAGGGAAATATCCACTTCTCATTTCAATTTGGGTTTCATCATTATGTGGTATGAAATTAAAATTTACAAACTATCTTATTCCATATTTATTATTATATACCTTTACTATATTAAGAATAATTTATTAATTTTATACCCTTTCCACTTATCTTTTTAATATTTTCTAAAATCATGTTCCTTACCCATTATGCTTCCCAATATTCTTCTCAAAATTTCTCTTTTTATGAAGAAATTATTTTCTTTACTTTTGTAAATATCCAAAAATATTTTTTTTTCAAGGGGTATTCACATATATGTAAAATATATATTTTATTCTTCAATTAACGTACTTGTAACCCAATTTTATTTTTTTAGGGTTAATAATGAAATAAAGATCTTTCCTTTAAGCAATTTTTTAAAACACCATGACCTTGAGGTAAAACATTTTGTTTTACTCACCACGAGTTATTTATGAAATGGTTTATTATGATATAAGTGTCTATAATTAATTATGAAATTTGAATATAGTGACCTAATAGTTCTCCAATACAATGGGTAATGAATTTAATCTCTAGATTTGAGATTTTTTACGATACCTTGTTGAATAACCATAGTAATTCTTAAAACAACTTAGTGAAAAACAATAGTGATATTATTATGAATATCAACATTAAATGTGGTAGCTAAATTCCCCTATTATTATTCATTTTTTATTGTTATTATATGAATCTATCACATGCCTTATTATTATGAATCATATACTTATTGATATTCCTCAAGTTCACTAGAAAATTGTTTCCCTTGTTTCCCCTTACCGAGCACTATGCTCACCCATTCCTTTGATGTATATCCCTGGGTTAAGAGAAGTAGTAAATGTAATTAGTATAGACCTAGGATGAATGATTTTATGTGCATTAAAATAATTTGTTTAATTTTCATGTATTATGTACCTTTTTCATCAAATAAGACATTAAAAGATCCCCTTATTGGATAGTGTAATGAAAAGTAATGTAATAAAATGGTGATATGCCATATTCAGGTCTCTTTTTTCGGTATGAGGTATGTTAATTTCTTATAAAACAAAATTATCATGAATATTTAAATAATTAGTAGACCTATCCGAGGTCTCTAGTATTTATATGGTTCATCGATGTGTGATGGCCTTGTTGTGTTAAAATTGTTGATGTGTGTCTGTATTATTAAATTATCAGTTAGTCTCTCTTCGGGGCCTTGAGTTTCCCTCCTCACAATAATATTTATGGGTTTTTATTGTCTAACCTTATTCTAAATTTGGGAAAAGAATATTTTTATTGAAATAAATTTCTATGGTGGGGATGTGGTAACAAATCATTACATTTTTAGGGTTTTTGACTAATTGATTTGAGTATTTAGTGATTGGACCTTTTCGAGGGTTGTTTTTAGTGTTTTCAGAATTTGTTATTGTCTCTAGACCAATTAATGGTTTGAGGATAGTTTGAAAACCCATGAATCCAAACCATGTAATATTTCCAATAGAATATGTTGGGGACAGTGGGTTTGAGCATAGTTTTCACACGGTTATAAAAACAATGAAACCCAGATAGAAGGGGGTCACATGGTTAGTGTGTGGTTAAACTAAGTGTCAAACCAAACCATGCAGCTATTTTGGGGGATTTTTTGGGGACCATTGTTAGGATTATGGTTAGTACTAACCATCTGACCAGAGCCAGGAATATTTGTGAACCGTAATTAAAGAATTTAAAATTGTTATTAAATTCCACAAACCCCACAAATTATACGTAAAATCATACCACATGATCCCAATCAATACTTTTGATTTTGGGAGCCCTCTAGAAGTATTTTGGTTCTCTAAATCTCATCTCATTGTTGATATAAGAGCCAATCATTGTGGGGATCTTCTTTTTTACTGATTTTTTTTCTTTCTGTTCTCTGAACTCTTTTATTTTTTTTATAGATTTATCATAGATGTTATGATGGCATTGCGATTAATTAGAACTTTTTTAATTATTCTTGAATTCTGGATCTTGGATATATTATTTCTTCTATCAATAGATCTCTTCCAATACATGATGACTTCCATCAAAGGAAGTACATAATTTGATATTTTTTGGTTGGATTCCTTCGTATAAAAGTAGTTGTTTCTATGATTTTCCTTCATATTATAAATAATTATACCTTTATAATTCTGAGATATATGTTTTTTTATTTTTAACACATGTTTAATGAAAAATATCAATAAAATTATTTATAAAATATTCTATTCCCCTTTTCTATCCAAATTGAATTTTGCATGAATTAAATGGATATTAATTTTATTTCTCAATTTATTTGTGAATTTATAATTTCCTTGTTTTTTTGTTTAATTTTAAATTAGATTTTAATGGTTTTTTGTGAGATTTAGGTCTTTGGCCTGAGTTTTTATTTTTAAAGAGATGTTCCATGAATTGAAAGAAATGAGTTGAACTATTTAACATTTTCTGAATAGTTTTAAATCATTACATTTTTTAAATTACCAAAACCCTATTTTAATTAAATTACCCTTGTTTTGAAATGGGTGTTCTTTAGTTATTTGAAAAATATGAATTATTTTCATCTAATGTGGGTGTAAAACTATGGTTTGAAATGTATATTGACCTCATAAAATTTTATAACATACTCTAAATGCATTATGGGTTCATTGAAATTAATTTTAATTTTAAAGGAGGATTTTTCACTATTTTCATGACTTGGTAAAGGAATCATGTATGAATTACCTTTATAAAGATAAGATGTAAAAAGGGTTTTAATTGAAATTGATGGTGTCTGATTCCCGAATAGGAAATTTCTGATAAGTCCATTATATAATTACCCCTTATTTTTAACATGTTGATTAAAATAATACACATTTTTGGGTGTGGAAAAAGGATTGTCTACCTTGATAGGGATCAATGGTGGGAATGATATGTGATTTGAGGTAATGATCCCACAATTTATTGGCTCATAATATAATTCCAACTAATTCATGTATACAATTGGTTGGTATTTCTCTATTATTGTGGATTTCCCTTTGAAATCATCATAAAGAGGATGTAGAACAGATGTTCCCTAGTTATAAATCTACATTGGAGGCATGAAAAGTGCTCTTTTACCTATTTGAGTTAAGGAGGGATAACTTGGTCTCCTTAAATTAATTATTTCATCATTGAAATGGGGTCATCTTCTCTCCTAAGATTTTAAACCTAATCTTGTTGGAAGTGGAAGAGCATCTACACTTGATCTAGTTTGGCCAAAATGATGTCAAATATGAGGGAACCGAATTCTATTTACAATCAGATTTGGTGAATATTGTGGTTTAAGTAATGGAATAATTTTTTTATTTAAGTATTTTTAATAATAATATTTAGAAATTTACGATGCTCAAACACCTGGTAAATTCCAAAAAGGACAGTCCGTTGACTATAACTAATGAGGTATTCTAGAAATATATCCTTTTAAACTAGATTAAAATCAAATCAAATGATTCTTCAAAAAGAAACCCCAGCCCCATTGTTTTTGGTTATTTTTTTTGGAATTTAATGATGGGATTATTGGTCAATTATATAGATTATTTGGTATATCATCATCTCATGAAGATGAGTTTCAGGGTGTTATCAATTAAATTAGATTCACAATAGAGAATGGGTGGAATAATATATGTTGGGAAAGTGACTCTACTATGAACATGAAAGTCAAAAAAAGTGTTACATTACATATTTCATTGATACTCTCTAGTGGGTTGACATAATTTACATAATTTCTCTCGAATCATAATTTACATATTGGTTATGTATATTTGGTGGCTACTATTCTGTCATATGGGCTTTCCAATAAAATACTTCGAAGGAAACTCACTTGGTCCGATGAGATTTCAATAGAGTTGAATTCACATTTTGAAATAGAATTTAACAAATTCGCATCCTTCCCTTTTATATAATTTCTCTTTTTGTTGATAAATGACATGGACACTTTGGTCAATGAATGTTTTTAAAAAAAATGAATGCACTAAAATCTATATGAATATTTTATTTTATTTTTTATATTTATCATCACTAGAATATTCAAAATATATAAACATTAAATATATATATTTTAATTAAATCATGGTTATCTTTGTCATTATTATGAACCATTACAAAAGTAATGTTACATAAAATAAAAAAAATGAAAACATACATGAAAATCAAAGTAGTTACTTGTGGAATCATGATTTTTTCAAGTAACTATTAATAATAATGTAATGAAGAGTTTTAATTAAAAAATATATGGTATGATATAAATGTTTTAAAATAAATAATAGATTTATATTAAATTATATTTATAATAAATGAGTTTTGAATATGTATGAAGGATGTCGAGACATATAGTCTTGGATTTCTGTATCACATTTATTTTCGGTGAGACACACGACATATTGACTACCTATTTCATTTATTTGGAATATAAAATTACCATGTATGGATTTTATTATAATTATTGAGAAAATTATTAGTATTTAAAATTTTTTTAGAGTATCTCCTTTTCATGGTGTTATAGTTCAAATGTTAGTAAAGTTGCATGGTATTTTTGTCTCAATTTTCCTTCTCTAATACATATGTAATGTTATGCACTAATCATAACTACTGATGTATATGCACATCCCCTTTAAAAGTTAATATTTTTATTTTATTTATTATCATGATATAATATTTATAATTTATCAATATTCTTTCATGGGGCTTATGATTCAAATTAATCCATGTGTTAATGGTGTTTTGTTACAATCTCATCTTTTATTGTGATTTCTCATCATTATTCTTCAAATGATTAAATCATATAATATATTAATTGATAACCTCATTTATATTATTATACTATTTTTATTTTTATAGAATACATGTTTACAATTAATTTTCCTCTATATATGCACTCATGATTTGAGAATAATTTTTTTTGAAAAATCTTCATTATTTCTCTCTTCACTCAAACAGACTATTTTTCTTCAAAACACATGTTTTCAAAAAGAAATTACAAAAAATGTTATTAAAATTATTCAAATTTTGTTTAAAATAAATTTTAACCATGTTTTATTTTTAATAGATTTTTTTAATGGAATCATTATATTTCTTAAAAAATATGTTCTATTTGAGTTTTATGGAAAATATGAATGAATTTTTTTTATCTTATAGGACATGAATAATTTTTTCTTAAAATCATTAAAAATAATTTCATTGATGCTTCCTTTATTATTTTTTTTGTTTAATCTCAAATAATTTGAGTTTAAAAATATTTTATGAATTTTTTTTAAATAAATGATTTTCAATGAATATATATTTTCCTCAAGAAACCTTCAATGTTATTTTTGTTTAAAAATAATTACCTACTGAAGGTTACATAGTATTATATATCTAATGATTAACTGAGGATATAATACAAGGATACAATTCCAAACCTCCCATTGAATAGTTTAATTTTTTTTCAAAGAATATTCTTATAAAATATTTTTCTCTTCCATAGGTTATACATTGATTAAATTCTTATGAAACATGATTCTTTTACCATGGGGTATGTTTTTATGAAATGATAAAATGATTATGAATCATATTTATTTTAAAAAGTTTATGTTAAGATAAAAAAAATTTGAACACCATTTCATATCATGGGATCTGATATCCTATATTTTTTAAACTCATGTGTCACACATATTGATGATTTTCATTCAGAGATCGGTGGTAGCTATATGCCTCTCCAATTAATTGTGAAATGATTGATATCACATTAGGTAAATTGGATTAGATTGGGGAGTGAAACAAACTTTGTAAGGGAATCTATCAACTATGATATTTTTGGGAGTAAATATTAACTACAATTATGGTTTGAGTATTTAAACCATTTCACTATGACAGTTTCATCCATGAGTATTGACTACCAAGTAAATGATTTGTATAATTATTTGTGAGAAATAAATCGATGTATTATGCCAATGATATACTTTCATGGATCATGTTCCTTGATCCCATTATGATTCATGTCTTATGAAATTCTAGGATTTATTCCCTGAATCACATTTTTTATAAATTATATATATTTTTTGGGTTTTAAAATGTTATTCTCATGTTCTCATACCCATATACACATATTATGTTGATATCTCCCTTTTTCAGCCATTATGATAATCTAAGATCTCTCTTTATTACATTTCTACTCCCTAGGTTATGAATAATGTTTTTAATTATGGTATATCAATGAAGAGTAATAAATGGGAATATTATTTTTGGAAATATTTAAGATCATTAAATAAAAAACAATATTTTATACCTAGCCTCTAATGGCACTGAACTATTATGATCCTAAAGTGTTTGTTTTAAATTTCAAGAATACTAATCTAAAAGATGTAATATCAATATATTAATAGTTTAGGTCTTTATATACCTGGTCACGGTTGAGTATCTGGTCCTTTCTATGTACTCTGGTTGTTTCCATGTTCATATTTGTGTCCATTCCCTTGTACCCATATGGTACATGACAATTTTCTTAACATGAGTCGCATAACATGTGTTAGGTCCAACATGACATGTGATATTTAATTATTACTGAAACCAAAGGTACCAAAAATAAGGTAATACCTCATGTTTGTTCTTCGAACTAAATGTTATGTAGTCTATATTTTTCCTATACCCAAATTTTTTATGTGAATTCATCTTATTCCTATAAATAAATTGATCTAGCTGCAATACTCCCCATATAATTTAGATATAATATTGACCTATCCATTCCATCACCGATGGTCAGTTTCTGATTACCCGATATCCTTAGAAAATAAATGACATCATTCTATATCTTCCGAAATACCAAATCCAAGAATGTAAATAGATGATCCAATGTATGTTTCACCCGTTGTTGTAGTATCCCTCTTATCATGCACTGAATCATGATCTTTTATTTACATAAATTATTTATTACACTAATGGTCGAATGTAAAATGATTACTTTCTAGGAATTTTTCGATCCATCAGTCAAATAGGACAATGATGATGGTTTAACAAATAATCTAGGTAGAAAATAACAAAATAAAAGTGATTATAGATCATTGGAAATTATTAGGGTCGGCCTACATTCAATTGCGGGGAAAGTGATGAATACACAAAGTAATGAAGAATCCATAAATAAAAATCAATTATTATTTCTAGTAATATAACCAAATGACAGTAATAAACAATCAATCAATGAATCTGTAAATAGAGTTTAGTTTATTCATGTTTGATATCCGTTAATAATAATGGATTATTAAAAATAAAATATCACCGTACCTAAAAATTAGATCGATTGTTGACGAAGAACAGTAGAAATTGCAATTAGAATGAGTTTTCAAACACTTTTTTCATAGACGATCCTTGGAATCATTGTTCCTGATTCTAGATCACTAATTTTCATTCCAAACTACCCTCTAATTAACCCACACTTAATCCAAATGGTTCTACAACTGACCATATGGATTTTCCATAATGGAGCGTAAATAGTGGAAACTTTTCTATGTAAAATACATAATATATATATATATATATATTAAATTTATAATTTTTGCTTGAATAAACATTAATTAAAAACCTCAAAACATAAAAATATTAGGTCACACGTGTATTAAAACCCATATTAATGATTTAATTATGATATTAGATTTCCAATCCGAGACTCAGTTTAATTGTTATTCCATTATTTGAGATGAAATATGAACATATGATATAATATATTTAATATATTAATTACATAAAAATTGAGCTTCCTCGGGCCCCGATATTTCATGATACCTAAGGGAAGATATTCAGAAACATTCTCTAAAATATCCATAACAATTGCTAAGAAAAATCTGATTTGTTTCACAATAATACTTGAAATTTTTTAATAATGGGGTTGAGCATGAGATAATGTCTTAATATGTAATCAATTCATTTTTACATTTTCTGTATATATTTTATTATGTAATATACTCTTATAATTTTCACTTTAACCATTTTTAGTTTTATGTTGGAAATGATATTTTACGCATTAAATGTGCTAATGTTAGTTTTATCATATAAAAAATATAACCATAAAGATACAATTTTATAAAAAATGGGATTTTATGTATTAAATATTCCAATGTTAAAATTATAATTTATTACATAGAAATTTTACATTGAAAATATTATTTCATATTTTTAACAATTAATTACAAATTATATAATAATTGATATTTTTGTTAGTCATTAATGTTAGACTACATAGGTAAAATATCATTTCCACCATAAAAATAAAAATGGTTAATGTAAAAATTATAAAAGTATATTTCATAATAAAATATATAAAAAAAATGTAAAAATGAATAGATTAGATATTAAGATATTATCACTTTCTCCACCCCATTATTGAATTTTTTTAGTATTATTGTGCAATGAATCAGATTTTTCATAGTAATTATTATGGATATTTTAGACAATATTTTTCAATATATGCCCTTAGTTAGCATGAGAATTCGGGGCCTGAGGAAGCACAATTTTTATGAAATTAATAAATTAAATATATTATATCATATGTGCATATTTCGACTCAAATAATGTAATAACATTTAAAATGAGTCTCGGATTGGAAATATAATATGATAATTAAATCATGAATATATGTTTTAATATATGTGTGACCCAATATTTTTATGTTTTGAGGTGTTTGGTTAATGTGTATTCTAGCACAAATTATAATTTTAATATATATATATATATATATTTGTTATTTATTCTTCTTAGAAAAGTATCCACTGTTTACGCTCCTTTATGGAAACTCCATATGGTCAGCTATAGAACCTTTTGGATTAAGTGTGGGTTCATTAAAGGTAGTTTGGAAATCTAATATGTGATCTAGGTTTAGGGACAACGATTCGATAGATCGTTAATGAAAAAGGTGTTTTAGAACTCATTGTAATCAAAATTTCAACTGTTCTTCATCAACAAATGATCTAATGTTTAGGTAGGGTGATATTTTATTTTTATTAATCCTTTATTCTTATCACATATGAAACATAAATAAAATAAACATTATTTATTGATTCATTGATCTATTGATTATTACTGTCGTTTGGTTATATTACTAAAAATAATAATTTATGTTTATTTATAAATTCTTCTATTATTTTGTGTATTAATCACTTTCCCCACAATCGAATGTAGGAAGACCCTAGTAATTTCCAATGATCTATAATCACTTTTAGGGTTTTGAATTTCTACCAAGATAATTTGTTAAACCATCATCATTTTCTTGTTTGACTGATGGATCGACAAAAACCTAGAAATTAATCATGTTGCATTTGATCATTGGTGTGATAAATCATTTATGTAAAAAAAAGTTCATGATTGAGTGCATGATAATAGGGAGACGACAACAACGGGTGAAACATACGTTGGATCATATGTTCACATTCTTGGATTTGGTATTTTGGATGATATGGCATGATGTCATTTATTTTCTACGTCAGGTAATAAGAAACTAACTATCGGTGATGGAATGGACTGATCAGTATTATATCTAGATTATATGGGGAGTATTCTAGCTAGATCAATTTTTTTACAAGAATAAGACGAATTAAAATAAAAACTATGGGTTTAGGAAAAATCTATACTATGTGACATGTAGTTTGAAAAACACACATTGGTTATTACCAAATTTTTTGTGGCTTCGGTTTCAGTAATAATTAAATATCACATGCCATGTTGGACCTACCAATTGTTATGTTACTCATGTTAAGAAACATGTCATGTACCGTAGGGGTACATGGGAATAGACACAAATATGAACATGGGAACAACCTGAGTACATAGAATGAACCATATACTCAACTGTGACCAGGTATATAGACACCTAAACTATTAATATATTGATATTACATCTTTTAGATTAATATTCATGAAATTTTAAATCAAACAATTGAGGATCAGAATAGTATAGTTCCTTTTGAGTCTACGTATAAAATATTCTTTTTTATTTAATGATCTTAAATGTTTCCCAAAATAATATTCCCATTTATTACTCTTTATAGATATACCATAATTAAAAAAATTATTCATAACCTAGGGAGTGAAAACGTAATAAAGAGTGATCTTAGATTATCGGTATGGGTGAAAAATGGAGATATCAACATAATATGAATATATGGGTATGAGAATATGAGAATAACATTTAAAAAAAACATATATATCATATATAAAAAATGTCATTCGGGGAATAAATCCTAGAAGTTCATAAGACATGATTCATAATGGGATCAAGGAACATGATACATGAGAGTGTATCATTGGCTTGAGGTGTCGATTTATTTCACAATAATAATCATACAAATCATTTACTTGGTAGTAAATTTTAATGGATGGAACTATAATAGTGAAATGGTTTCCATACTCAAAACATAATTATAGTTAATATTAACTCCCAATCTCCAGTTTTTTTAGTAGTGTTGTGATGGTGAAAGCTAGTCTTAACGTGATTGATGATGCAGAGGAGTTTTCTTTGTATTGAATTTGGTTGTTTTTTCTTTGAAATCATGGACCGTGAGGGTTTTCTAAAATGTATTAGTCTCTAAAGTCATGCTGGGTTCCCCCTTTCCCTCTAAAGGAATTTATGCTAATAATAAAAAAATTAATTTCCTATCAATATTTACTCCCAAAAATATCATAGTTGATAAATTCCCTTACATAGTTGGTTTCACTCCCCAATCTAACCCAATTTATCTAATGTGATATCAATAATTACATAATTAATTGGAGAGGCATATAGCTACAACCCATCACAAAATGAAAATCATCCATATGTTTGACACGTGAGTGAAAAAACTATAGGATATCGGAACACATGATATGAAACAGTGTTCATAAAATTTTTATCATAACATAACATTTGGAATATAAATTTTATTCATAATCATTTTATCATTTCATAAAAACATACCCCAAGGGGAAAGAAGCATGTTTCATAAGAATTTAATCAATTTATAACCTAGGGAAGTGAAAAACATTTCATAAGAATATTTTCATTAAAAAATAAACAATTCAAAGGTAGGTTAGGAATTGTATCCTTGTATCATATCCTCAATAAATCATTATTTAGATAAAAATATGTAACCTTTGATAGAAAATTATTTTTAAATAAAAATAACTTTGAAGGTTTCTTGAGGAAAGTATATATTCATTGAAATAAATTTATTTTAAAAAAAATTCATAAAATATTTTTGAACTCGCATTATTTGAGATTAACCAGAAAACATATAATGGAAGCATCAATGAAAACAATTTTAATTATTTTAAGATAAAATTATTCATGCCCTATATGATAAAAAACGATGTCTTTCATATTTTCAATAAAATCCAAATACAACATATTTTGTAAGAAATATAATAATTCCATTCAAAAAAACTATAAAAACTAATATATGGTTAAAATTGATTTGAAAAATCATTTGGATAATTTTAATAATTTTTTTATATTTTTTTTGAAAACATGGATTTTGAAGAAAAATAGTTTGTTCGAGTGAAGAGATAAATAATGACGATTTTCCAAAAAAACATTATTTTCAAATCTTGAGTACATATATAGAGGAAAATTAATTGAAAAATTGTATTCTACAAAAATTAAAATAGTAGATAAATATACATGAGTTTATTAATTAATATTTTATATTATTTAATCATTGGAAGAATAATGATGCGAAATCACAATAAATGATGAGATTGTAACAAAACACCATTAACACATGGATTAATTTGAATCATAATCTCCATGATTTAATATTGATAAATTATAAATATTATATCATAATAATAAGTAAAATAAATATATTAAATTTTAAAAGGGATGTGCATATACATCATTAACAATGATCAGTGCATAACATTACATATGTATTAGAGAAGGAAAATTGAGACAAAAATTCCTTGCCTCTTTACTAAATTTTGAACCATAATGCCATGAAATGGAGATTCACTAAAAAATATTTAAATCTCAATAATTTTCGAAATAATTATAATAAAATCCAGTCATGGTAATTTTATATTCCAAATAAATGAAATAGGAAGTGAATATGTCTTTTGTCTCACCGAAAATAAAAGTGATTTAGAAATCCCTTACCATATGTCTCGACATCCTTCATAAACATTCAATACTCATTTCCAATAAATATATTTTATTATAAATCTATTATAAATTTTTATAAAATTTATATCATACCATATATTTATTAATTAAGACCCCTTATTACCTTTTTATTTACAATTACTTAATAAAATCATGTTTCTACAAATAACTACTTTGATTTTCATGTAGGTTTTAATTTTTTTTATTTTATGTAATATTAATTTTGTAATGGTTCATAATAATGAAAAATTAAACCATGATTTAATTAAAATATATATTCAATGTGTATATATTTGGAATAATCTAGTGATGATAAATATAGAACACAAAATAATTTTTTCATATAGATTATAGTGTGTACATTTTTTTATAAAACATTCATTGACCAAAGTGTCCAAGTCATTTATAATCAAATAGAGAAATTATATAAAATGGAAGGATGAGATTTTGTTAAAATCTATTTTAAAATGTGAATTCAACTCTTCTAAAATCTCATCCGACCAAGTAAGTTTCCTTCTAACTTCTTTATTGGCAAGCCCATATGACACCATAGTAGTCACCCAATATACATAACCAATACATAAATTATGATTCGAGAGGAATTACTTAAATTATGTCAACAAACTAGAGAGTCTCAATGAAATATGTAATGTACCACTTTTTATGACTTTCACGTTCATAGTGGAGTCACTTTCACAACATAAATTATTATAACCTTTCTCTATTTTGAATCTAGTTTAATTGTAACACCCTGAAACTCATCTTCATGAGATGATGATATACTACATGATCCATAGAATTGACCAAGAATACCATCCTTAAATTCCCAAAAAACTACACCAAAAAAATGGGACCGGGTTTTATTTTTGAAGAAGCATCTGATTTGATTTTAATCCGATTTATAAGGGTTTATTTCTTGAATACCTCATTAGTTCTTGTTGATGGATTTTCATTTTTGGAATTTACCAGGTGTTTGAGCATCATAAATTCCTAAAAATTATTATCACAAAATATAAAAAAAAAATTATTCCTTTACATAAAACATAATATTCATCAAATTTGATTGTAGGTAGAAACTAGTTCCTTCATATTTGACATCCTTTCTTCTGAAATAGATCAAGTGCAGGAGCTTTTCCACTTCTAACATGATTAGGTTTCAAATAATAGGAGAGAAGATACCCCCATTTCAAATATGATTTAGTGATTTTAAGGATACCAAGTTATTATTCCTTAACTCAAATAGGTAAAAGAAAACATTTCATGCCTCTAAGGTAGTTTTACAACTGGGAAACATGTATTCTACAACCTCTTTATAATGATTTCAAAGAGAAATCCTCAAAAATATAGAAATATCTACCAACTGTATACGTGAATTAGTCAGAATTATATTATAGAGGTGCACAGTTACCCAAAACATTGAATTTCCTCTACCAAATAATGAAAAGTGGTGTTGGGATTCATTTGGGGGGTGAATGGTTTGGGAAATATTTTTCCAATCTATTCAAATACATGGAGAAACCCTAAATTTTTATATAGATGTAAAATCATACTTGGTGAATTGTTTCACAAACTATATGAGCCAACAGTGTAAGGGGCAAGCCTTGAGACAATAGAACCAAACTACTTTCCAAATTGTACGAAATAACTATGTGCATACCTTGGTTATATCCAGTAGAAATCCCATGGTTGGAACATTATATGTCACACTATGTGAATGATCCATGAAGAATAATTTTATTTCCCTAAACATTAAGTTTAAAATCATATTACGGCCCCAGAGCCCTCATTTTTCAGATATTATTTTATGGTATCAAACTCATATACTCTTATAGGATCCCAAGGAGATTTTCATTCATTGATAAGATAGTTTTTTAATAATCAATGTCTATTTGAGATCTAGAATCATGTTTTACCACTTTTCTTCCTCTTTAATCTTATATATACTCTTCTCGTCTATATTGAAGTCATAGATCTAGTCTTTTATATATTTATCTATGTGTTTTGGTCTGGATATTGATGTGATAATGTTGGTTATATTAATGGTAAGGTATTGTGAGCATGAATCAAGAATTAATTAGCACCATTCTTCATTTTCATAATCTGGTGAGAGGTATGTATCTTCTCTCTCATATTTAGTTGTTCTATAATATGAATTTTTCGTTTTATTTAAATGATTTTATTTCATTTTGTATTTAATTTTTTTATTCCTTTAAAGAACCTACTTTTTATTATGATTTGGAAATATAGTAAATTTAATGGATTATAGAAAATCTTTTTTCTAATAATATTAACATAATGGTTTTTAAATTATGGAATGGATTTTATTATAAAAAATTATATATTAAATTTTTTCAAAGGAAGATTTTTCTTATGTGAAATTAATTAGAATATGATTTCTAATAATTGTGTTGGAATTTTTTCAAAGTGGGATAGATTATGGTCATCATGTTGCGTGGTCAATGTGTGATACAGAGTATGGGTTAGTTTGTGGGTGTGTATGAGTGAACATGGGAATGGTAATATAAAATATTAATAAATAGTTAAAATATTGTTTACAATTTTTGATATATTGATTTCACTTATAGGTTTACATTCACTATTTATCTATTTTTAAACTATTTTAAATCCAATTTTCTACCAATTCTTTATCCTAATAGTGAGTATTGAAGAGTTATTGAGGATTACATATTGAGATTTTTATCACCCCCAAATTGGGAATATTAGTATATTTTTAGATGTTATATTCTTATACACTGGGAAGGTAAAGGTATCTTTTTTATCTAGTGATTTTTCTTGATACTGTGAAATTTTATAGTGGTTTTATTGCATAGAGAAATTATATATTAAGCTTCAGATTATGCACCATTAGTTTTCTTAAGTAATGTTGATGTTGGGTTTTTAGTTGACATTACTTATTCAATTATTACTCTAATATTTTTATTCTATTTGGTTTTATTTAAATTTTTATTTTATGAAATCAAGCATCAAATAGATTTTTTGGATGTTTATATTTAATTTAATTTGGTTGTTGATGTTATCATAAACCCTTGGAATTTATTATGAGTCGTTGGTGTCTTTGGGATTTCACCAAAGGATAGTAGAATATTTGACTCCACTCAAGCTAATGAGTTGGGGTGAGATGTTACAACATTTGAAACATGAAATAATTCTAGTATATTGTTCCATATTATATTTTTCAATATTATTTCAACCATGTACTATGAATTGGATATAGAAACCCCATGGTCTATGATACTAGATCATTATCCAAAATACTAATGTTATTGCATAAGTATATTTTATATAAAATAACCAGGTTTTTATTAATATAATACTAATTACCTATTCTCACTATGTTATAGGATTTTTCCAACATTATAGAACTCCAATTAACCTCTTGCATAAATAGGAATACATTATTTCAAATGAATATTCTATGACTATTAAATGTTTTTAAAACCATTATTGGTCCCTTGAAACTTGTATTCAGTATTATATTGTATTAATGTCACTACACTTTCTGGTCACATTATGTAGATATTTTCTATAAAGACACCTATATGGATTGGGGAATTAAAATATAATACATATTATAATGATCGTATTATCTATAAATAGTATAATTTAGTATGATTTAGGAATGATGGTTTAGTATAACCAATTGGGGCTTAATGTTACTTCACTTATACCATCCATATATTGTTTCCATTTAATATCCATAGACATATTTACATAAACCACCAAAATACATAATGGAACCTAGTATATAAAATCAATTTTGAAATAATATAAACATATCGGGGATATTTAGTGGAAATATACTTCTCCCTATTGGATTTATTTATAGAATTGAATAATATATCACACAATTTAGTGAATATAGAACCCCCACTATGGTTTTTACCATCCAATGTATAATATACCACTGGAGAAATTCCCCCCCCCCACTAACAATTATTGACTATTTTTTATTACATCTTTTGAATTTGAAGCCAAGATTCAATTAATTCTTTAGTTTCTCCCACTATCTCAAAATTATATACCTCCCTCAAAAAAATATTTTATATGATTACTATCATTATATATAATTATTATCATAGTGTCCATGGTAAAAATAATATCTTTAACTGAGATTCTGCTTCTGTTTTTTCATGATGTACATTTGAATCAATCACCACCATTACAAAATAGTTCTATTTAAACACATTAGGATTCTATATAATGTACATTCTACATATCATGAATTATATGATATCCATTATTATATTTTTTTATCATAGGGTTAGTTGTAAATCATTTATTTTTAAAATATATCTGGAAAAAGTGTCATTAAATATGCAAAATATTTTTATTAAAATCATTATTGATATACATTATCTCTATAATTTTAATAATGGTATGTGAAGTTATAAAGGCCCTTACTATTATGTTAAATTATTTATGGATACTTGGTTAAAATGTTCTTAAACATAGTATGCTCGATAATCCAATATCTTTTTACATACTCACCTATTACATCATAGATTATTTCAAAAACATGTTAATGGAATCTCCCAATGTATATAAATTTACCCTTAGCTTCTCTCTATAGTTGTTCGCGCTTTATAGTTGAACTAGTTCTTGAATAATTGTATATTATATATATAATGGCTTTATATTTTAAAACATATGTATTTCATTTAAATATTATTTTTATCTGAATCTAGTCAAAGCATTATTATACATATATATGGAATCATATATTTTTACCATAAAATGAATTATCTTTCCCCAACTAGGACTGAGTCTTCTAACAATATATTCATCAATTATTTCTAATGTTTGATATTTTTGTTTCATATTTTTTTATAAGTATTAGTTAAATGTAGTTTTCCCCAAAAATATTAATTTGAGAATAAATAATATATTGTTCAGTTCGATATAACACTGAGAAAAATGTTTCTTAACATTGTACATAAATAAAAATTCAATACAATTTAATACCCAAGGAAAAGAAAGTCCATTAATTTCTCATTGGTTATATGAGAATAACCCATTCTCAACCATTATAATAAAAACCCAACATATGATGTATTGTATTTCTAAACGATGACATAAGAATATAAATTTCATAGGGACAAGGTGAACATAGCTTTTACTTGTAACGTTCTTGTCTACTTATAATAACTAACATAAGGATTAAACATTCCTATACACTATGATAAGACACTATAGTTTTTTTGATCTTATACTAAAATAAAAATGTATTACATAATGTATAAATAAATTATAAACATTATACAATATGATGAATAAATTCCTTTAGTATAATGTATAAATTATTTATGTTTCGTATTCAGTGGAGTTTCTTTTCAAATGACCTCTCTATCCACATGGGAAGAAATTAACATTCTGTTCACTATAATCCATAATGATATATCATTTCATTGAATGGAGTTGGGAAGAAACTATTTACCATAAACCAATTAATTTCCTTTCAAACTTACCTATTCATATCATTCACCATAAATATTGTGGAATCATGTTCCTCGTGACTTCTATTTATCTGGTGAAGTGAAGTTAAAATAATGTAGAGATTTACATCCATAGCACTCATCACATAGTCTATATGAATAAATAGAAAAAAAGGTTAGTATGATTATATAAGATTAATTTATAGTTTATTATCTATTTAAATTACTAAACATTAGAAACAATTAATTATACTTTAATATATTAAAGAAAATATCAATATATAAGTAACATTTTCTTTTTTACACTAGTATTGGTTAATGAAATTATATTTTTTATAAAGCCTAATTTTCCCCCATTAAAATTGATAAGATATGATATTTCATCGTATAAGAATTTATGTCCTTATATTTCATTATTAGTTCTAAATACATAATGGATATCTTGACACAATAGTCATTTAAATTGTCCTTTTGTACATTTTATAGGAATACTTCTCACTGTCCCTTTCTATATAAAATGGATAATCATAGTTATATAATTATAGACCATAGTGTGTATTTTTTGGTTTGTATTTATATGTATTAAACACCAATACCACCATTAGAAATATCTGAAATATATGAAATTGTCAACTTTGTGTTTGTACAAAAATATTGAAGTGTTATGAAAATTTAACATACAATAATATAAATGAATAAAAATCATATTTAATTATTTTTATCATTAATTCCAAAAGTTAATACATAATAAATTGTATTTATTAAACTCCAAAAATTTATCAAAACCCAAAAACCCATACCATTGGTTTTAGAATATAATATTGTATGGATATTATTATGGAAATGATCTTTTTTTCTTTTATCATAACCCAAGAGAGTGAATAAAAATATATTAATAGGAATTTAGGTAGGAAGATATTTTGCAAATACATTAACTCATTGATCCTTGATTTGTTCAGCGGAATCCAAAATCATGGAATCATAGACTTAAATTTCCATAACAATTTCTTTATAATGTAAAAAAAATCTTGAGGGAATTATTTTACCCTATGATTTCACGATTCAATTCTAAAATAACTAGTTGAAAGCTATACCTAATTTATTTTCTACTTAAGGGATTTTATATTTATGTTTACTTTTTATAATTAATATTTTTATATTATTGTAAATATTAAATAAATTTTACATAATATAATTATTATATCTATATTAAATGTATGCATAATACCAATTTTTTTGAATTCTATTTTGAATGCATGTTAATTTATTTATTACGTTATAGTGATAAATCATCCAAAAACAAATTAACCTTGCAACTAAAAGAAGTAAAATCATAAATTTGATAGTATCATGAGATTATAAAATGATTAGTTTGTCTATAGGATGATAAATTAACACATAAACAAGGGGTAAATCATTCAACCATTAAATTATTCAAGATTCTACATTCCACATATACTTTAATGTTACTCTTGTGTTAGTTTCAACTCTACTCTGATCTTGAACTACCTGTACTTGAGTGGAAGCTCCATCCGTTACATAATATTTTACTCACAAGCATGTGAGTGGAAATAAAGGACTTTTGATGGGTTTTACATAAATGAAACCATAGGACCATAAACCCAAATATAATATATGATGGCATGACAGGCGTACAGGCATTTTATTTTAAAAAATAGTAATTAAAAAATAATTAATTTATATGAAACCAATAATATTAATTATGTTTCCTATTATCATGATATTCCTCCAATTAAATAATTAAATATCTATACCCAAACTCATATTCAATTCAATATGGTCTATTATAAAGATAAAATCTTATCAAATTAATATAATTAATTGAATTATTATTAAATTAATCAATTTGTTTTTTCTTGCCTGGACTTTATTGGAAATTCTATCATATTAGAATAAATATATTCAAAAAAATAATTTTATATAAAATTAAATAAGTACACTATGTGTATAAATAGGAAACCCGATATGTAACTAATTTTACAATATTTAGTCATTTATTAAATCCATACATGTCAAATTATTTTATAATACCATTCATTTAATTAATTATCATGAATATCCATATGTCATAATACATCATAATAAATGTGTAATTTATGAAAATTGGACACACATTTACCAACGTGACAAGTAGAACATTAAATTCTAGTTGTAAATACATAAAAAATTCGGGTGAATTATATTTGTGAGATAAATTATAACTTTACATACACTTAAAAACCTAGTGTATTGTAACTTCAAATCTTATATATATGATTTTTGGGTATTAATAAAAAAAAATTTAACTATTTGTTAAATTTAATTCTTTTTATTACTCGATGTTTACGTGGTATGTACTAGTGATCTAAATCCCTTGTATATTTCATTTTATCTTACTGTAGAACATGATCTTGGATCTGGGTGGATAAACCTCAGGAACATTTATGATTTGCAAAATATTTATGTGCTACATAGAGTGTAATATAATAAATTATGATTTGAACGGATTTATGTCCTTATTCATCACATTGTGCATATGTTGAGTAAACAATTTCTAGTGATTTTGATGGCCATTCTATGTCGGAATACATGATATGTAAGAAGGTTATATGGCATGTATTCCCTAAAGATGCATGCCTATATAGCTTGTCAATAAGGGCTCTATTAATTACTCAATGAGTCAATTTTCTATTTGGTGAGTCATGTATCACCAATATATTCTTGATATTGAAAATTTTGTTACAAAAAATGTAATTTTTTGTTACACCGTATATAATAATGTCATATAGAAAAAACCATTATCACCTCATGATGCAACGTTAAATCATTTTTCATATTTTAATCATGTGTTATGTATCACATGAATATAAAAAAATATATAATATTGGCTATTCTTATAAAATAAAAAGTTAATGTAAATTCTATAAAAAATGTGTATATCAATCAAGAAAAAATGGATTATTATAATGTGTTATGTAACAACATTCATACCACTTTGAGGTTCCTTGATGAAACAAAAGTGGTCAATCTTGTGACCAATAACTAAAATTCACCAAATAGTTCAGACTTATCAACAGAATTAGGTAAATTTAATCCTTATAATCCAAAATCCATGATCACCACATACAATTTATAATTATTTTGAGTTAAGATAAATATCAATAGGTTATTTTAAATCCATATTTTTGTTGATTTGGTTTATAAATCTTGGTATACCATTGTTTCATCAAATGAATTAATGGGTGATTCACTTTAGTGGTGATCAAATCATTGTCTTTGAACCTATAATTATTTTTCAATAATTTTAATAATACTATTAAGAAATGGTTGAACTCTTTCGTTGATTATTGATTTATCAAAAAACAATCCTTCTTGGTGAGATAAAATTACACTTTTTAAAGATGAAAATCACTCCCTATTCTTGATATTTTTTATAGTAAGTCCTCTATTGGGATTAGGAGTATTACCTATAGGTTGAATTTTTTATATGAGTTTCTAGGATTGGATTGGTTATATAATTACAAAAATAGGTATTTATAAGATTGGGGATAACAATAAATAACTATATTTAGAAGATTAGTATTCTATAAATATCAAGAGAACCCCATGTGTAAATAATAATAATAATATTGCTATTTACATAACAATTTTTAATAATAAAAAATTAATAAGTATCATTTACATGAATAAATAAATGGAAATTTATTCAATTAATATTTAATCTATCATTTCACATCAGGCCATTAAACCAGGTGTGGAAAACTACGTCAATATTTATTTAACATTGATTATTCTTTATTTATTTCAATAAATAAATTCTATATGATTTATTACAAATAAATAAATTGATATAATATTTAATAATTTAGTGAATAAATTTTTATTAATGATTAATGTAACCCAAAAAATAAATATTAGGTATCTTGTGAATAAACGGATGTTAAATAAAAATTTCTATATTTAAATAATTAAATTAATATTCACCATAAGAATAAATATTTAATTAACATTCAAATCACATATTATTATATCAAATAACTAGTGACAGGATATATTAGATTACCATAACATAAGTTATTTTTAAACCAAAAAGGGGAATAATATCACTTCAAATGGTTAAATTCATATAGAATTTAACTGAGGTTATATATACACTTATTTTCTTTCCCTCTTAAACACATTATCAGTTATATTAGGAAGAAAAACCTAATACCCAACATTAAAATCTCGTAAAATGGCATGTATTCCATATATCAAGAAGTTAATGTTACATTCATAAGTAAATATATTTGAAGAAACACTATGTAAAATAAACAATTTTTTCTTGAAATCTAACATCAATGTGATTCCATACTACTGTCATCCACCTATGTGCTCGATGTAAATTTTGTTAACCATCATGAAATGAAATTACCAATATAATATCATGGAAATGGATTTAAATAAGTAGTTACACAACTTTAAAATGGAATGAGATATTAATTTCTCTTTAAAATATATGGGAATGATTACTTGTCACATTATTAATTAAAATATATCACTTGTGATGAACCCAATATACAATACTTCTCAGGAACACATGATGTTAGAATTTTTGTTAGTACATCAAATTTAATGGATCATCATATTAATTAATAATAATATTCAATTCTAAAGACCATTTGACACATCTATATATATGAATTTCCAATGAAAAATAAAAATAAAAATTTCCTACCATTGATTTATGTTCTCATAATTTAATCTCTTGAGAAACACCATGGGTGTACACCATGAGAAACTGTCTTAATGTCTACGATTCTCCTCCCCAGATATCCTTCATATTTTTTTCTTATGAAGTGATACCATCTTTATATAAAACATAAATTTAAGAATAATATCATTAAATGCCTAGGTTCTCATCAATGTGGGGAATTTCTTTGACCATTTTTAAAAAAATTACTTTATGAACATTATCATATTCATTAACACATAGAAGAGAAATCATGATATAAAATGGTAATAATTAAAATTCAACCCTATGAATACTTCTTTAATCTAATACACATAGTAGGCGGTTATAGGTATATAAATCCAATAAAGAGAACCTAAAATATGTAAACCTAGATATAATATTAATTTATATGTTATTATTAATGAAGAATAAACCAAAACCCATAATAGAAAAAAAAAATCAAACTTCAGAAATAATGGAAATCATGCAATAAAAATATCCTGATATAAATAATGACCTATAATAATAATAAAAATAATAATAAGTGATACACATCACATTGGCTTAGAACATAATCATTTTCAGCATCGTAAATTTCCTAGAACCAATAAGATAAAGATAAATTCTCACCATATCCTATAGGATCACTGATAATCTTTTATTCATCTAAATAGATTGTGACATATGCATTAAAAATTCCTATAAATTGATTTGTATATGAATACATTATATAATTCCCAAAAAAGATGAAACTATGAAAATTAATTTTTACCTCTATCTTCAATATATATAGCTCAATAACCATGAATGGAATCTGAATCATAACTTTAATGGAGGTAAAAATATCATGGATGTGTTCATGAAGGAATGGAAAAAATAGAATATTATTTTGAGGACATTATTAAATTTTCACTAGAGAAGAATGAATTTCCCATCAACTAGAACATACATAGGGATCATTGCATTAATTTCATTTTTATGGAATGATACAGTAATATACTATAAATCTTATGAAACATTATATTTAGTTTTTCTTATTTGAGTTCTAAATCATACCCATAAAGTGACTTATTTCCAAATAATATATTTTATTTTTAGTGAATTAAGAAAAATGTCATAGATTACACATACACACATTAAGGATTTAAACATTCAATGTATTAAAGAAGTCCCAATTACCTTCTTTAGTGCTAAAAGTATCATATTCCTTGATTAAAACTAGATATATAGAATATCATAAGACTATAAAACCTACACAAACTAGTTATTATAATATTTACATAAGCAAGGAATTTAGAGTGTGGGATCTATACCTTCTTCAGAGAATGATATATTGATTGAGAGAGTACCAGGTCCAATGGGTAACCCACACCTCATTATGGGAAATGTTTATCGATCAAGGGAGTACTGAATCAGTGGATGGTGGACTCACACCCATGAAAATGGTGGAGTACCTAAATTTTATAATCAAAATTGGGGACCCATTATTTAGAGACATGGACCTAAAAACTTGGAGCTAGAGCCTGCAACCATTACATTTTCATAAGATAAAATTAATCATATCCTGAAGGAATAATATATTTAGTAGTCTTGGTAAACTAGATATATATATATATATATATATTGTTCTAAAATTAAAATGTGAATACACAAGAATATAAATTTTTTTAAATAAAACTATTTCATCTCTTGTATCCTTATATATTAGTCATAGTAAATATAATGGTGTCTTGGGGAAAAGAAACAAAATATGGGTGATCTCAAATTCTATGTAAGGGTTATATGTAGTGTAAGAAACAATGAATAAATAAGTATAATCATCATGGAATGGTAAATAACTGAACAAACATGGCATTTAAAAAATAGGATATCGAATAATCAATATAGAAGGTTTAATTACTAAACAAACATACTATTTAAATAAATGGATAAAGAATAATAAATATAAAAAAATGAAAACAAATTCTATTAAATCAATAAATTAAGATTGAAATGCATCAATATTTTTTTCATACGCAAAATCTCACGGATAATAATAAATTAATTCCAAGTTAATAAAATTGTGAATTATTAGATTCCATATTTCCTTGGTATGTGGAAAATTTACAATCAATAACATTCATAAGTTTCTTTAAAATATATTGGGTGAAAATCCATTAGCTAAGGCTAGCCAACTTATTCATCCCATGAGAGTACTAATTCATCATATGGATTTTACCAACTGGTTCCCAAGAATTTCCTTTCATGTCAAATCATTCCTCACATATCAAATATTCAATTTAATTTATAATAATGTGCCTTACCAAA
This sequence comes from Viscum album, assembly GCA_963277665.1. Classification (NCBI taxonomy): domain Eukaryota; kingdom Viridiplantae; phylum Streptophyta; class Magnoliopsida; order Santalales; family Viscaceae; genus Viscum; species Viscum album. The sequence goes on along the minus strand of OY728153.1, from coordinate 99,811,289 downwards.
TATCAATATTGAGTAAAGGATGAAGATTTTTCAATATTTCCCCTATTAATCAAATAACTATAAAATTAAAAACATTAGCGAAAAACAATATAAAATTTAAGAAATAAGCATATAAATGATAAATGATATGTAAATTTATTGTAAATATAATATTCAATGATCCCATTAATGTTAACATTTAAAGGGGAGGTTAATAACTATAAAAATGACTCAATGAAGTGAATTTCAACACTATGATTAATGTAAATTACTATATCCAATCTATAAGAAGAGTAATGGTGGTATCTATATAACATATACCCATTGGATATGGGGTTTTTTTATATGTGGGGTGAGTTTCACACTTGAACTTTCTTGAAAGAGTCAATTCTGCACATATTTTTTCCATGAAACCAGGCCCTAAAAATGTTCCCTAATCGATACTAGTGGTTATATGGATGAAATATTTAAATAAAAGGGCGGTTGGACATTTTCTTGGTCATTTAAATCCTTATATTATATTTTTAACAATGTAGTAAACTCATTCTCTCTTTAATTACTGTATTTAATTTTAACCATTTTTGTTATGAAATTATAAATTGATAAAACAATTAAACCCCTATAACTTTATAATCAATCAAATCGTATGACCAAAATTTACTAATTATAAAATTAATCATTTAATATTATGAAGATAAATAGATTCATGAAATTACATATAAAACAAAACTATAAATACACCACATTTAATAAATAATTGTTCATTAGTGGAAATTTCCTGAAAATAAATGTGAGATGAGAAACCCTCGACCACTTTATAATCAATCAAATCATATACCCCCAAATTATTATTCATAAAATGATACATTCAATACCCTAAATATAAATATATTAATGATATGATACATAAATGGGTAGTAAAAATACACCACACACAATAAATTGTGGTGAGTAAGGCATATCTCATGGAATTGAAAGTGAGTTGAGAAAACTATTACTTGGATTGGAAGGAAAGTTTGGTTATAACATCATGAAACAATCACACACATATATATTTTCATATGAGAAACATATATATGGGGTTCAAAAAGTGGGATATATATATATATATCTATTACATATCATGTTTCAATTAGAAAATATACCTCATGAAATCTGAAATTGGCCAAATCAAAAGGAAAAAAAGTTAATTAGTGACAAATAATAATCATTCTGTCTGATTGACATTATATATATATATTTGAAACTTTTAGGGGAATAGGATGTGGTGTGTCATAAAATAATATTGACAATGTAATATTAGAGGAAATATAAGAAGCGATGGGGTCATGGATAATGAAAGATGAGCATCATGTGTTGATAAAGAATAATAGAGAAGGAGGGTTTTCAAACGATGGCTCATGCATTGCGAGTTGGTGTTGATCAACCTATTTTCCAATGGAGAATAAATCTGAGATTCAGATGAATGGTTGGGATGAGATCATGGAGATTGAATTGGTTGAATAACACCCTATAATTTTAAATGGATGGATATAATGGAACTGTCTAGACAAAACTAGGTTCGATCATTCGGTTGAAAAATACCAACAGTTATCCTTCTCAGCACGTTGTTACACCCATACAATCAACACCCATTCTCAGCACACTTTTTATTTATTCAAACTCTTTAACCCGCTATTTGATTATTTATTATTTTTTCTTATATTTTCTTTAGCGTTTTGTTTTTTAATTCATGTTTTAATGTCACGTTTTCCCTTTTTTTATAAGTCATCATTACAATTATATATGTGATTTTTTTTAAAAAATAAACTGAAAACGTTTTTATATAAAAAATAACAAACCAACACATATTTATAATAATAAAATATCACCAATAAATAATTAATTAATAGGAAAATTATATATATATATATTAGTTAAATAAAACCTATATACTAAAAATCATAATTATATGTATTTATAAATATATACATATAAATATATATTAAATCATGTTTTATATATAATTATATATATATAACATATAATGTATTTTTGTAACACCCCGAGCTTCCATGATACGCTTCCCATTCAATAATGCAATAGCTTGCATTGTACGCAACTTCGAGTTCTAAAACACCGCGACTAATCAAAGTAGCTGTTATGAATAGTAATAACCACTTTTTAAAATTATAGAAATTTTATATTTCAAAATGGACTTCATTTTTGGATTCGGAATATCGAAATTAGCCTATGTTGAATTTTTAGTATTTTTCTGAGAACTTCTAATTTTTTATGAATAGTGAAAAATACTTATGAAATTGGACATAAACAATTGCCAATCTTTTGATATAAATTGTTTCTTAAAAACACGCTATTTGTTATGACAACGGGAATTAATTATAAAATTAATTAATGAAACTTATATGTTTGAAATTTTTAAAATAGACATAATTTTTGAATTTGGAATATCAATTATAGCTTAGGGTGAAATTTTGGCATTGTTCTGAAAAACTTCAATTTTTGATGAATAGTGAAACCACTAAGTGGTAGTTAAATAACTGATTTTTCGTTTAAATGAAATATTACCGCATCTGTGATTTTATTTTAAAAAATCTGACATACATGGTTGTCATTAAGAAGTAAAATGTGGTTCAATGAGATTAAAATAATTTTTTGGTGAATAGTAACTTTTAAGTTCTTAATCGCGATTAGAAGTAATTACTGTAGTTTAAGGTACAAATAATGTTTTAATAATATGAGATGAGCATGACACTTGTCCTACTCCTATTAGATGAGTCATTGGCGACCAAGACAACCCATGGGTCAACTTGGGGACCCCATGGAGCCACTTTAGTTGGAAAATGACATTAATATATATTTATTTAATGTTAAAATTAAATTGACACAAACATGAGTTGTTTTACAAAATCAGTTTTTAAGTGGGGTTAAACAAGTCCAAATTTTGACTATAAAAATTCATTAGAAAGCTAAAAAGATTTCCTACATCATAGTATTTTTTTTATAATTTTTAGATATTAAATAAATTAAATTATTTATGACATAATTATGATGTAGTGATGAACTCATTAATTAATGATTTTAATAATATGAAAAGATAATGTAAAATCCAAGGCTTACACTTGTACAAAGACTATTGGATGGGTTGATTTCGAACCCTTATCACCTTATCCACGAATTATATAATTGTGGGACCTTTAGAACCCGAAAAGCATTGTGAAATAATGTAACATTTTAATCATTCCAAAAGTGCCCCTCCTCTCCACTTATAAAAGGCCCCCACCTCTCCCACCTCATTTACACTTTCAAGCCATTTGGCTCGGCCAAACTCTGCCCGAATACTCTCCCAACATCCCCCTCTTACTCCTAGAAGCCTCAATGTTGGCATAACTCTTCTCAAGGAAGCCTTTGGCTCAAATCAAAAAGAGTTACCCGATTTTGAGGTAATGTCTTCTCTAATGTTGTTTTGTTTTATTTTTCTTCTCCAACCCCCTAAACTCTTTTTATTAATTTCTTTTGTAACAAAACCCGTATCCTCAATATACTAGGATGTTGTAATAAGAAGGATTCTAGCTACAAATAAACACACCTACATCTAATGGTTAAAGAACATACGGTTTCTGTGGATGGCGAATTTCTGCCTCACGAAACGATGATTGTTCAACACTCATATAACACCTTCAAAGGTGGCCATTAAGATGTCACTATTTTTATATATGATATATAATATGTTTATGTTTTACTTATGCTTCTGTATTTATCATTTATGGCATACTTTATGATTTCCATTGTGGGTAAAACGCGATAATTTCATTTTCGGAAGTGCGGACTACCGCCCCCTCAATGTGATTTGAATCGTTAATGCCATATGTGGGATGTATAAAGGATGGAGTAAATGGTACTATAAACTATATTATACTAGAATTATATTATACATTTATATCATTATGATTTTGTTCCATTAAATACTAAATTTAAATGAAAGTAGCATTCATGCGTACGTACGGCTTACCGTCTCCATGAACGGTGCATTTCATTTCTTACCTCTAAATGTTACGTAATATTATAAATGAATGTATATACTGGATATATAAGATGTATATGACATCTAAATCATGAATATAATTCTGGAGATAATGGATATTCTACCACATAAACAACTTGTAATTATAAGAAGTTTATTGTTGACTCAAGTACCAAAGATCGACAAAACAACCGTTATTAACTTAAATAATTACATAATGTTCATATCATTGTAATAAGTGATATAATAAGGATAATGAAATTGAAAATGGTTCTTAATAAGGTATATATTAACTCTAGTTTATTATTCAGGAGGTTAAAGAACGGTTGAGTCAAGTCAGACACGAGGTAAGGGAATTTCTTAACCCAACTTCCATTCTTTGGGTTAATCTCCTACTTTCAAATTATGTCATGATATTATTATGTCCTATTTTGTATTTTTACTTTATTTATGTGTACCTATAGTGAATACACATAATAGATCTATTTTATTTTAAAATTATCTTTTTAAGAACTTCATCTAAATCCCTTTTCATTGAGGCATATTTGGTTTTATACACAACTTTCTTTTATACGGTGTATAAACCCCTTTGACTTTTACGTTTATTCAAAAGGAATATTTTTTATACGAAGCGTTTTGCTAAACAACAAAAGGGAATGTTTTTCTTTCCGTACTTATGCGGCGATAATGACTTCTCCACCGCCGTGACCATTTTTTGAGTTTCGGCTTCCCTTACAAGCCATCATTTTTTTAATGAAAAATAAATACAAAGTTTTAACTTTCTTTTATTTTGGTATTGAAAATGGTTTTGAAAGCGTTTTTATTATATCAATGTGTTGTATTGATATCTTGTGATTGAAATGTGGAAATATTATGTTTTCTTTTATGCATGTTTATGTGATACGATTATGTTATGGTTTATGATATGTTTAAACCTATTCATATGAGGAATGTATTGGACTTAATAAGTGACGGGTGGAGCCCGCTATAGCTCCTCGATGCATCGGTAGGTCTCATGAGACAACTAGACATGGAATTGGCCGAGGCCCTTTCCCAATTTGATTTATGGTTTTGGCCAAGGCCTTAATCATTTTAGACGTCTTGGCCGAGGCCTTGAAAAAATGTTTCAGAATGTCCGGCATTATACATTCCCTCATTATGAAAGTGGTTATTGATATTTCATGTGATTATTCCACCAGTAGAATATCCATGTGAAGTAGTGAATGGCATTATCTCATTTTACTTTTTCCATATTATGTTGATGTTCAAGTTTAAAAGGCTTTTGTTTTAGTTATACATTGCCTTAAATTTTTATGTTTATTTATGAAAGCTTCCGCAATATTGTTATCCTTACTGAGCATCTGAGCTCACCCCTTTCAATGTTTTAATATTTTCCAGGATGTGAAGAAGTATTTTATGAATGACCTACAGGGATAGTCCGAAGAGGATAGAAGTGTGGACTATGGAGACTATGTTATTATAGTTTTTCACTTTGTGATGTAATGTAACATTTATGAATGTATCTAGTGTTTCCAAGGCTACTAAACTAATCGGTCTTTCGAGACATGATATTTTGTGATTATGCCAATGTTACGAAGTAATGCAGCGACTCTGGGTAGCTGGGGTCGGGGTGTTACAGTTGTTATCAGAGTAAGTTTAGTACAAACCTTGGAAGCTAGATTTAGACAAACTCTGATTGGAGCACGTAGACCTAAGATGAACTTTGAGGATTAGTATAGAAGAACTTCCTAGAATTTTGGTATTATAGAGATGTTATGAGTTTTCCGAGCAATACATCCCTGTCTGGATACGAGCAGGTAGAGGCGGCTCTGGCACAGATGTACCTAGGGGTAAAACCCGAAAACACCGCTTTGAGCTAGACTCGAATGGGAACTGGTGCACGACAATGGGCCTTGCTGCACTCTTGGTTATGACAGTCCCGGGGGATATGCTTAGGATAATTCCCATTTTCTTTACTAACCACTATGAACAGTTATGAGTATATACTTCCTCAAATAATTTTTTTTTAGGATTATGGATTATATCCATAAATAGTTTAATTTATGTTAAGTATGGAATTATGTATTTTGATTCATAAACTAATCTAGTTTATGGCATTGTATAGAAATGGCGCCCAGTAGAAGGAATGTGAACTCCATCAATACGTATGATCCAAAGAGTAAGAAGGATCATATCTTTCATGGTATTAAGCCAACATTTAGAAGGGAAATATTCTCCCATGTGTTATCAACATATGAAGAAATAGTATCATGTGTTAATAAGATAAGTAGAGAATTCTCTAAGTCTTATGGATTTGAAGGGATGAAAGAGAAGAAAAGGATGGAAGAGAGAATGATGGATAAAGGGACGAGGGAAAAGAAGAATTTTCCAATATGTGATAATTGTGGTAAGAAACACCTTGGAATTTGCCTGAAGGGAATGAGAGTTTGTTATAAGTGTGGAGAAAAAGGACACCAAGTGCGTGACTGCAAGGGTAAGAAAAAGGTTTCAAATGTACAATGCTTCATCTGCAAGGAGTGGGGACACTACGCAAACCAATGTTCAAATCATCAGAGTATGCCCCAAATGATGTTATTGGATAATGATCAAGTTATGATACTACCAAATATGAGGAGGAATGATTAGAGTTCTTATGTTGTTATTAAAGAATTTTGTAATTTTAGTGTTGTATCAATGATGTACTTGTTATAATAATTATGGAGTATATAAGGATTGTACTGCAGTACTATTTCATCTAGGACTTGAGATTGTGTGGAACCAAGAAAAGTGACTCCACAGTAGGTTAAATTTTTGGAAAATATATGGTTGAGAGAAAGATAAACAATAATATGGTTCTGATACCAAGATAGTGATTTTGGAATAAGACATGATTGATTTGGATAAATTATGTTGGATATTCTTAACGTCCTTGAAACTGATTAATGATTTGTATACATTTTTGGATAGAAGGAGTATATCTAGTTTTCTATAAGGAATAAGGGATCATGAATGTAATCAATAAGGATTTATGGTAATACAATATGTTGTAGTGTTTTAAAAGAATACATGATGAAGGCGTTCACATGTTGTTACGTAGAAAAAAAGGAGCTTCATTATGTTTACCTTCCTCATAAAATCTGGACTGTGAGTTGGACAGAAGTATTTTGGATAACTATAAAGGTTGGAATGGATTATATTTTACATTGGATACTATTTTTAAGGTTATTTTTGGATATTTATAAAAAGGACAACACGCAGACCGAGTGACAACCCATCACGTCGGACAAAGCTGTGGGAATCGAACCCACAACCATAGTGCGATTGGGATTAATCGCCTACCACTGGACTACGTGAAGTCCCTGGTCTTTACAGAATAGTTTTTCTAATCTAAATGGTATGTGTTAAAATTTGGAACCTTATACAATTAGGATAAGTATAATATTTTTGAGTTCTATTATCTTTTTGAGTGAAAGATGAGTTGAAGGTTGAAACTCTAATTGTCAAGCTTAAATATATATATACCTATCTCTCATTCAATGAATAAATTAATTCTTAAACTTTATTAAAGGGATATTAAATCAAAAAAATGTGTTATCCTAATACCTTATGTCTTGTTGAACTGATGATATTTTAAATCAACATAGATTGAAGGCTTTGAGGCCCTCAATTTGACAGTTGATTGTGAATGATGACCTCAATCACTCCCTACAAATATTTACGTTTTCCTCCAATTATATGTCTTTAATTGCCACCAATGTTCTCCTAATCGAGATCATAATTGGGTGGTGACTTTTTCATTTCCCTTTCCCTCTTATTAAGGCTAAATTTTATTAATCTTATTTCCGATGTGGGTTTTCCACAAAGGTATTTTCTCTTTTCAACCTTTTGTTTTCAAAGAAAAATTTCAAATTGCGAGGAAACAATTTATTGAAGGAGGGGAGAATGTAACACCCCGAGCTTCCATGATACGCTTCTCATTCAATAATGCAATAGCTTGCATTGTACGCAATATCGAGTTCTAAAACACCGCGACTAATCAAAGTAGCCGTTATGAATAGTAATAACCACTTTTTAAAATTATAGAAATTTTATATTTCAAAATGGACTTCATTTTTGTATTCGGAATATCGAAATTAGCCTATGTTTAATTTTTAGTATTTTTCTGAGAACTTCTAATTTTTTATGAATAGTGAAAAATACTTAAAAACAACTTTTTTAATCAAAATAATTTATAGTGATAAATTATACTATCTAGTGGTTTTAAAGTATAATTATAATATATTATTACAATTTTATCCAATGGTGGTCATTAGAATTAATTTAACATTGAAATTGGACATAAACAATTGTCAATCTTTTGATATAAATTGTTTCTTAAAAACACGCTATTTGTTGTGACAGCTGGAATTAATTATAAAATTAATTAATGAAACATATATGTTTGTAATTTTTTAAAATAGACATTATTTTTGAATTCGGAATATCAATTATAGCTTAGGGTGAAATTTTGGCATTGTTCTGAAAAACATCAATTTTTGATGAATAGTGAAACCACTAAGTGGTAGTTAAATAACTGATTTTTCGTTTAAATGAAATATTACCACTTCTGTGATTTGATTTTCAAAAATCCAACATACATGGTTGTCATTAAGAAGTAAAATGTGGTTCAATGAGATTAAAATAATTTTTTGGTGAATAGTAACTTTTACGTTCTTAATCGCAATTAGAGGTAATTAGTGTAGTTTAAGGTACAAATAATGTTTTAATAATATGAGATGAGCATGAAACTTGTCCTACTCCTATTGGATGAGTCGTGTCCGACCAAGACAACCCATGGGTCAACTTGGGGACCCCATGGAGCCACTTTAGTTGGAAAATGACATTAATATATATTTATTTAATGTTAAAATTAAATTGACACAAACATGAGTTGTTTTACTAAATCAGTTTTTAAGTGGGGTTACACAAGTCCAAATTTTGACTATAAATATTCATTAGAAATATAAAAAGATTTCCTACATCGTAGTATTTTTTTATAATTTTTAGACATTAAATAAATTAAATTATTTATGACATCATTATGATGTAGTGATGACCTCATTATTTAACGATTTTAATAAAATGAAAAGATAATGTAAACTCCAAGGCTTACACTTGTACAAAGACTATTGGATGGGTAGATTTCGAACCCTTATCACCTTAGCCACTAATTATATAATTTTGGGACCTTTAGAATCCGAAAATCATTGTGAAATAATGTAACATTTCAATCTTTCCAAAAGTTCCCCTCCTCTCCACTTATAAAAGGCCCCACCTCTCCCACCTCATTTACACTTTGAAGCCATTTGGCTTGGCCAAACTCTGCCCAAATACTCTCCAAACATACCCCTATTACTCCTAGAAGCCTCACTTTGGGCCGAACTCTTCTCAAAGAAGCCTTTGTCTCAAATCAAAAAGAGTTACCCGATTTTGAGGTAATGTCTTCTCTAATGTTGTTTTGATTTATTTTTATTCTCCAACCCCCTAAACTCTTTTTATTAATTTCTTTTGTAACAACACCAGTATACATAATATACTAGGATTTTGTTATAAGAAGGATTCGAGCTACACATACACACACCTACATCTAATGGTTAAAGAACATACGGTTTCTGTGGATGGCGAATTTCTGCCTCACGAAACGATGATTGTTCAACACTCACATAACACCTTCAAAGGTGGCCATTAAGATGTCACTATTTTTATATATGATATATAATATGTTTATGTTTTACTTATGCTTCTTTATTTATCATTTATGGCATACTTTATGATTTCCATTATGGGTAAAACGCGATAATTTCATTTTAAGAAGTGAAGACTACCGCCCCCTCAAAGTGATTTGAATCGTTAAAGCCATATGTGGGATGTATAAAGGATGGAGTAAATGGTACTATACACTATATTATACTGGAATTATATTATACATTTATATCATTATGATTTTGTTCCATTAAATACTAAATTGAAATGAAAGTAGTGTTCATGCGTACGTATGGCTTACCGTCTCCATGAACGGTGCATTTCATTTCTTACCTCTAAATGTTACGTAATATTATAAATGAATGTATATACTGGATATATAAGATATATATGACATCTAAATCATGAATATAACTCTTCTTATAATGGATATTCTACCACATAAACAACTTGTAATTATAAAAAGTTTATTGTTGACTCAAGTACCAAAGATCGACAAAACAACCGTTATTAACTTAAATAATTACATAATGTTCATATCATAGTAATAAGTGATATAATAAGGACAATGAAATTGAAAATGGTTCTTAATAAGGTATATATTAACTCTAGTTTATTATTCAAGAGGTTAAAGAACGGTTGAGTCAAGTCAGACACGAGGTAAGGGAATTTCTTAACCCAACTTCCATTCTTTGGGTTAATCTCCTACTTTCAAATTATGACATGATATTATTATGTCCTATTTTGTATTTTTACTTTCTTTATGTGTAACTATAGTGAATACACATAATAGATCTATTTTATTTTAAAAATTATCTTTTTATGAACTTCATCTCAATCCCCTTTCATTGAGGCATATTTGGTTTTATACACAACTTTCTTTTATACGGTGTATAAACCCCTTTGACTTTTACGTTTATTCAAAAGGAATCTTTTTTATACGAAGCGTTTTGCTAAACGACAAAAGGGAATGTTTTTATTTCCATAATTATGCGGAGATAATGACTTCTCCGCCGCCGTGACCATTTTTTGAGTTTCGGCTTCCCTTACAAGCCATCATTTTTTTAATGAAAAATAAATACAAAGTTTTAACTTTCTTTTATTTTGGTATTGAAAATGGTTTTGAAAGCGTTTTTATTTTATCAATGTGTTGTATTGATATCTTGTAATTGAAATGTGGAAATGTTATGTTTTCTTTTATGCATGTTTTATGTGATACGATTATGTTATGGTTTATGATATGTTTAAACCTATTCATATGAGGAATGTATTGGACTTAATAAGTGACGGGTGGAGCCCGCTATAGCTCCTCGATGCATCGGTAGGTCTCATGAGACAACTAGACGTAGAATTGGCCGAGGCCCTTTCCCAATTTGATTTATGGTTTTGGCCGAGGCCTTAATCATTTTAGACGTATTGGTCGAGGCCTTGACAAAATGTTTCAGAATGTCCGGCATTATACATTCCCTCATTATGAAAGTGGTTATTGATATTTCATGTGATTATTCAACCAGTAGAATATCCATGTGAAGTAGTGAATGGCATTATCTCATATTACTTTTTCCATATTATGTTGATGTTCAAGTTTAAAAGGCTTTTGTTTTAGTTATACATTGCCTTAAATTTTTATGTTTATTTATGAAAGCTTCTGCAATATTGTTATCCTTACTGAGCATCTGATCTCACCCCTTTCAATGTTTTAATATTTTCCAGGATGTGAAGAAGTATTTTATGAATGACCTATAGGTATAGTCCGAAGAGGATAGAATTGTGGACTATGGAGACGATGTTATTATAGTTTTTCACATTGTGATGTGATGTAACATTTATGAATGTATCTAGTGTTTCCAAGGCTACTAAACTAATCGGTCTTTCGAGACTTGAACTTTTGTGATAATGCCAATGTTACGAAGTAATGCACCAACTCTGGGTAGCTGGGGTCGGGGCGTTATAATTTTTGCAAGTTATTTATAAATATATTTTTTAAAAATTGCACATTTTTCATCTTCTTTTTGTTATTTCAATTTTTTTATAAATATATAATATCAACTTTTCGTTTAAAACAGAAAATTAATGTGGATTTTATTATAATATAATATTTATATATATTTATAATTTGAAAATTTTTATTAGAAAACATTATAAATCTAATATATTAAGAAAATATTATCTTAAGAATAATAATAATAAATTTCTAAAAAAACATTAACCCATAATGAATATAATTTTCATTATAAACTTCGATTAAATAATATTTTTCATAAAAATGTATTCTATTTTACCCAAATAATTTAATAAATATAGCTGTTTTAAAATATTCTTTTAAAAAATGTAGAACCGTATTTTACTTCAGAATATTAATTTGAAATCTATAAATAATAGGGATAAATATTTATATGTATTGTAATTAAATTAATTAAAATAATAGATTTCAAATATTATTTTCTCTGAAAATTATCTCAAAGACATAATTAGTTGGTATTAAAATATATATATATATAAAAGAATTTGGTTTCGAAATTTGGGGATGTTATAATTTAGTTGATGCGTATGAAGAAAAATTCACTTGATTGGAAAGGTGTGATCCAAATTTTAACTAGTATCTTTATAGGAAAATAAATCATTTTTTACTTAGTATTAAAGCGTAAATATCCAAGGGAAATAGATTGTTTTGAATTAAAATGTTATGAAAAACATGTATGATGTGTAGAGTAGTTGAAAGTGGATTTTTCCACTGATTATTTTTTATTTAAATTCATGAATAAAAAGATGTTGATGTGGAAGGAAAAATGAATGAATGCATAAAATAAGTTTTATGATAATAAAATTACCTTTTTAGTTTGACATAATTGTGGTTAAAACATACTTGGTAATAGATTTTGAAGTCTGGTAAGCATTTCTAATGTTGTTTGTTTGGAAATATAAGTCAAATTTTTAATGAAAATGATCATGGTAGTGGTATTAAAATTTATAATATATAGAAAAAAATGTTTTTAATCTAATTAGATGGGTCATTATGAAAACCGGTTTCCGAAGATGAACCAAAATTATCGAAAGCAGCTAGACTATATGTATGATGTTATGGTGAAATCTAATCCAACTACTTTTTCATATTTTGTACCATTGAATGATGATTTATTAGTTACATTATTTTTTTATTCTTATTATCATTATATCTTGATTGATATGGGGTTTTCCCATAATTTCATTTTTGATTAATTTTCAGGTAAATTTGAACATCAAGTTTAAGAAATGAAGTCAGAACATATAGTAAAATCATTTCATTGTAATATTAAGAAGAAAATAAATTATAATAATATTCATGTCATTTTATGATAATTGAATTTACGAAAAAATCTTGTTTTCTTTCCCCTGGTAGAAATTTATTTCATTCTGAGTATGGATATGCTTTATATTTTCCATGCTAATATTGAATGTAGAGATAAATAATTATTTTTTCATAAAGAGCATCAAATTGTATGAAAAAATGTACACATACCATTGATAACATATCATTAATATATAAAACTATTAAAATATGGAATCTCATGTTATATTTCACATGTTTTTTCAAATAAGATAATTGTTCAGATCAATGATGTGTTGATTGTAAATGAGTATCAGGATGTTTTTTCTAAATAGTTTTCTGGTATTATAACTGATAGGAATGTTTAATTTACTATTGAATTTGTCCTTGATCCCAATACAACTACAAAACCCCCAAATCTAATAGATCATGTTGATCTCATAGAATAAAAAAAATTATTGGAGATTCAAGATAAAGGTTTCATTTGTCCGATTACATCACCTTGGGGATCATCTATTTTGTTTTTCAAAACAAAAGATAGTTATATAAGGATTTAAATTGATTATAGTTCATTGAATAACATCACTATTAAAAACATGTATCACTTTCCTTTTATCGATGATTTTTTTATTAACTCCAAGGAGTGTTATACATTTCAAATATTGATCTATAGTTCAAATACCATCATCTAAAGGCAGAGAAGGATGACATTAAAGGAAAAGAGTTCTACAATAGATATGTGCATCAAGATTTTGTAGTTATTTATTTTGGTTTGAAAAATTCTCCACCTCTATTTATGAATCATATGAATAGGTTTTTTAAAGAATATTTAGATATTTTTTATTGTATTTATTGGTTATATTATGGTTTATTTATAAAGTTATTGGTATGATGAAGAACTTATAAGGAATGTTTTCGATACCCTTAATGGAAATAAATTTTACTGAAAATTTAGAAAATTTTATTTTTGGGTAAAACATTTTTTATCCCATGGGAACAATGTAAGTTAATATTGAATTATAGTAGATACCTTGAAAAAAAGTGTTCAATGAATGGACTCGACCAAAAACGGATACTATGATTCACAACATTAATAGATTATCTTGTTAATAACTATGGTTTTTAGAAAACTTTCCTCGGGTTTGTAGCCCCTAAACTAAGTTAACATTAAAAAGAATAATGACTATTTGTATATAATAATGTGATATTTGATTTCAAGAATAGAAAATGAGATTTTTTCAATTCTATAGTTTTGGATTTTCCCTTGTTAAATGTGATTTTTTCATCAATAATGATGCTTCATTAAAGGTACATTGTTGTTTACTAATGCATAATGATCAGGTAATTGCTTATAAAACATGGAAACTAAAATCCCATGAGTTAATGTTTCCAACCCGTGATTTGAAATTAGATGTTGTGTTTTTATATTAAAAAATTTATAGAATTTATTTATATGGGGAAAGGTGTTAAATATATACTGAAAATTAAATATGAACATATTTATTCACTCAGAATGAATTGGGAAAGTGGAAAATAATATTGTAAGAATTGAAAAAGGATAATGATTTCATGATCAATTTCTATATAAGAAAACCAAACAATGTGGAAGATACCATGAGTAGAAAACAAGATGCATCATTAACCATGTTTCACATAGAACATGGACCATCAATTATTGATTTTATCAATGTGATACATGTAGTGGTGGGTTCTTGAATTTCATCTATTTTGTTTTGAGTTTCTATTCAATCATCTCTTTCAAAAAAAATTAAGCTGGTTCATAAGGAATATATTGAGTTACATAAAATTATAGAATTGGTTAAAAATGGTATGTTTTTTGAATTTAAAATTGATAAAGATAATATTTAGAGATTTGGGAAGATATTATGTGGGCATTTTAATTCTTATTTTTAGAAAGTCATCTTAGAGCTCATTATTCTACATTTCCAGTTCATCCTAGCATCACTAAAATATATAGAGTCCTTCAGAAGTATTACTGGTGCGATAGAATGAAAAAAAATATATTTTTGACTTTATATTGAGATGCTTGAATTGTTTATAGGTAAAAGTGGAAGCTAAATTAAAAACATGAATTCTTAATCTTTTTCCAGTGCTAGAGTGGATATGTTAGACTATATCCATGGATTTTATTGTTGGACTACAAAAGAATTTTTTACGAAACGATGTAATATGGGTTATTGATGATAAAATTACTATATTTTACCATTTTATTATCATTCAATCTAATATGTATTTACATTAAATATTATGACATTATGTTAAAGAGACAGTTTGATTACATGGATTCCCTCTATCCAATGTATTTTATCATTATCTTTAATATACATATAATTTCTAGAAATGACTATATAAGGATATGGGGATAGGATTAAATTTCATCTCTTATTTTCATCCTCAATAAAATGAATAGTCTGAGTGAACAATAATGACATTAGAGGATATTAACTGATTATGTTCAGTGAATTACCTTGAAATTTGGGATCATTGTTTTTCTATGGTTTAGTATTCATATAATAATAGTTGTCATTCCATTATAATGATGGATGAATTTGAGAAATTATATATAAATCTCTGTGGAATTCTAGATTCTTAGGATGAAGTACAAGAAATGATGTTCTTCAGAGTTGATTCGGAACAAAAAATGGTTGGTCTAATGTAGATAATTCTGAAACAAATGGAGACATCTCAAAATAGGTAGAAAAGTTATGCATATAACAGGAGGAAACTCTATTATTTCAAGGTTTGTGATCATGTTTTTCATTAATTATATATATTAAAATTTTTAATTAGTTTTGGTATGAAGGGAAATCTATGTCGCAAATTTATTTTATATTATGAAGTCATGTAGAATATTGGATCAGTTTCATTCTGAGTGGTTTTTCCAACATGTTTTTCAAAGGTACACAATGTTTTTCAATTTCTAATGCTATGAAAATATGTGACATATTCATCACAGCTTCTGAGCCATGTGGTTGTTTAATTATAATTCAGTGGATTATATGAGGAATATTCATATTCTTACCCCAAGGGAACATGTATTTCCGGATAAGGCAATTCACCAGGTTACTGTTTTTTGGAGAAACTACATGTTTGATGAAAAACATGATAATGTAAAATGATATGAGGGAAAGGTATCCTAATTTGTTTAGTATGATAATAAGTTGGGAGGATTATATTTAAAAGGTGGGAGAATGTAAAAACCATCGTACTAATACAATGGTTTTCCCCATATTAATTAATATTATTGAACTAAAGAGTTATGTAATTCTTAAAATAAATAGTATTATAAAACTAATTTCTTACATAATTAAATTTAAAATATTAATTTTCAAGATACAAATTTTTATTTTAAGAAAACTAATTTCTTTTTTTAATTCAGCATGTTGAAATTATCTTAAAATTAATTTTATATAATTGCAAGAAAAAGATAATTTTGTGAATAGTAAAAAAATACATATTTTTAAAAAATACACAATCTATTTGTATGTCGTCCAAAAATAATTAAGATATAAAATTTATTAAACTTATGGAATGAAAAAATTATGATATTATAATTAAAATTTCCGACAAAATTAATCTATATCATATAAATTAGATATTATTTTATGATAAATATAAACAACATTGTTAGGGATGATTCACTACATGAACAACATTGGTAAAGTACAAATTGGAGACTTATAAATAATAATTGACTGATAAAAATTATTTTTCTGAATTTTTTATTAATTACTATGTTTAATGGGCATTTTTCGATAGTTTCAAAAATTATACTTATATAATATGAATCTTATCCAAATGCGTGCGAAATTATTTTTCTATATAAGGAAAGTCAAATTAACAAATTATATATGGTGTCTTGACATGGATATGAGTAAATATACATAATGAAAGAATATAAAAGACTAACATGAACAAAATTTGTTTATATTTTGGATAGTATTTTATTTTTAATTTATACATATGAATTAATTAACTTCAATTCTTAGGAAACGATGATGTAATGCTTTTTCAAACCAATGAAAAATCATTAAAGAGATTATAATTACATATATAAGAACAATTAAATGATCCAAAAATTAGCCTACATATTTTTTTGAGTCATTTTCTACCATAATCACTATTAGTTCGAATTCTGGTCATTTTTTATCAACATGGATGAATTTATTCTCCTTATAATATTTTATTTTAAAAATTTCAAACTATACCCAATATGGTTTTTAATTACTATAATTATTTAATATATTATTTTCATGAAGTTATTTTTTATCATAAATAGTATTTGGAAATATTATATATTTATCTACTGATTGGTAATTTATTTTTAAATACTAATAAATAATTAAATGACATTAATTCTTTCACAGAGATGATGATGCAATTATTAAATTAATTGAAAAAAATTATATTAAAAATACTAAAATAAAAATAATTTTAAAATTTTATGATAATTTATGAATTATCTACATAACTATAACATGTATAAGGTATAATAAAATATTTGGTCCCAATTTGAAACTTTTTTAATGTTTTTAAATTCATAGTAACAAAAACTATTACATTTTACAAAAATGTTATTTCATGAATATAATATTATACGAAAAATATAAAAAATAAAAATATTCATGAATGTGAAAAAATGGGATAATAATTCATCTAAAATGTAATACCTTGAGCTTTATTTGATTTCTATAAGAATTTACGAATATAATAGCCTAATTATATTTGTCTTTTTCAAGATATTCTTAAATTTTCCATCATCTCAATTATAAAAGGGGACACCATTATTTAGTTAACTTCATCACATTCAGCTTTATAAATGGTCCATACTCACAAAAATTATATTCTCCTCATTCCTAGCCACATTTTAGAGTTCTCATTGTCACAAAAATCTCATTCCAAGTGCAATAACAAGGTTCTCAAGGAAATGATTTTAAAGAGGTAAATTCCTCCTTACTCTCTTAATTTATTTTAAACTTATCATCACCACAATCTAGGGACTCATAATAACTCTATTATCAAACAAACACACAAAAATATATATATATATATATATATATATTAGAATTTAATTTTTTTAATAAAATACCCATCATCAAATCTCTTATCTTAACATTTGGTTCTTAAAAACAAAATCACCATCAATGGTACCTTGATTTACCTCATTTGTGGAACATGAATTTCTGTTTCCCATCACCACATTCATTAAAATATGAAATTAACCAATTATTTTTAAATTGGACTAAATATATATTATGTTGGTCTCATATTCTTGAAATAATTTGTGGCTATCGTATTAAAAAAAGAGAAATTAGTTCGTGATGGTTGGAAAAACATCTGAAATAAAGTAAACATTTTTTATTAATGTTTTATCAAAATAATCATTGTTGTGATTGGAAAAAAAGAATTTTTGGGACCATTAAAACATCAAAAAGAGTATTAATACCATTTCATTTCAAATTATTGGGTATTTTTGAATTTTACCCCAAAATCTATAATAAACCCACTATGAAACCATGAAATGAACTCACCCGAAATAATGAAAACAGCAAAATGTTATTAATAAATGGAAGGAAAGGTTATAAAAACATCACATACGGTATTAAAAATATGAATACGGTTTTCTAATAAAATAATAACACTCTTTATACAATTAGATAGGTTTTTTAATTCATTTTATGGAATTATAACCCAAGTTAAGGTTATTTCCTTTAAAAATCCTATTTTGTTGTCTTTTTTTACAAAATTCAAAAATAATCTTATTTTAAACATATATAGTATGATATTAATATCAAAAATTCATGAATATTTAATTCTTTTACTCATCTCTTAAATGTTTACAATTTTATTTTTAAATAAAATGTATTCATTTTTGAGTGCCCAACTTTCAAAAATGAAAAGTAATTTTATAATGGAAATGTTATTTTACTCAAGAATGATTATATTATAAAATATTTATGTGTTATTATCATGTTTTGGTTATTGAAAATTGTTATTATAATGGGTGGTTCCATGATATACTGAGGTTGGGTGAAGCTGTTATACTTCTCCAATAGATTGGGTAAAAGGACAGAGGTAACTGTTTTGGTTTCTCATAAGAGATTATTGGAATATATAGTGATGATTATTCTAAGAGTATCTAGGATGGACACTACCTATTTAGCCAATAGAGCTGCATTATATGTAATAGTGATATGAGAATTATTCCATAAGTCACCTTTGTGATTTATGATTTCTATGGTTTTACATGAAACTTTTTATTTCATGAGGTATACTAAATAAATTAAGTTATATGTGTAGAAGTAATATCTTTGTTAAAATATTATCATTCATGGAATAAGTTTTCATTTTATCCTTTTCATGTACCATAAAGATCTTTTTTGTTCTCATGCAATGTTATAAAATGTTTTTCATGGGTTTTTATGGGTAATGGATGAGAATAATTCAATTTAAAAATTGTGATGTTTTTTTATGGAAATAAATCAATATTTTTTAAATATTCATATTGGTAAATAATGGATATTGACTATTAATTTCCAATTTTTAATATATTATTTTTAATTTTTAAGGCTATGACCTAATTCATTAAAAATCTAAACCAAATAGATCTTTGGTATTTAAGAATGTAAATTCTAGTTGAATTAACTAGATTATATAAGGATTAAAGGCTATCTTCATAAACCAATAATTATCCATTCACATTTATAGAACTAATAAATTTATAAATATTTCCATTCAATGTGTTTTAGAGATTTATTGGATATTTTTAACCTTATTTTCAATGTTTAACCTCAAGTAAATCATGTTTTTCCTTCATCAATATAATTAATTTTTACTTCCCCACTAATATTAAAGGTAAAAATTCCATTTTTCATCTTTAGAAATTATAATAATTAGAATTAAAAATCTTGAATCTTTTTTGACATTTCAATTGACATAATTGGAGAAATTAATTATAAAATTAGTCTCATAGACTAGATAAAAAAGTGAGTTATTAATGTGAAAATGGTCAATAGTTCACAATGTTTTTATATAAAAAATAAATATTCAATTTATTCCAATGACCAAAATTAGATTAATATATCTATTATTGAAATATTTTTACTTCAACCCCAATTTAAAATATAATTTGACATTATATATTACTTAGATTAAAAGGCAGTTTTCAATTAAAATTTTTCATTTTTAATATTCATTAAAAAATAAATCTTCTCATAAAAGTAAAACAATTAACCTCGAGATAAATTTAAAATTATGATTCCAATAATTAAGTATACATATTCAAATAAACATTATAAAATATTAAAAATTTAGCTTATATAGAAGTGTTCTATTAAAAGATGGCAAAACTGCCTGTAGAAAAATACATATTTTTATTCATAAAATTTGTTTTCTTATTATCTTATTCCTATAAAATATAAGAGATTAATAAAAAAATTAATTTAATATATAATATTTGAAAAGTGCATCTTCTAATAATAATTAATTAAATTTACTATTATAAAACACCATTGGAGCATGAAAAATGTTTTTTATAAAAACATTTCATTAATATTAAAATGGGTTTTGTATTAATTTCAAATTTATTATTAAAAAATTAATTCTACTGTTTATTTTATTCTGTTAATTAATCCAAATACTAACCTCCAATTTAATTGTTATGAGATAATTTTAATTTTAAATAATAATATTAATTGTACTTGGTAAAACTCATTAATGCATGTAACACAAGCAATTGAAGAAATTCATTATTGCATGAATCATAAGATAACTTAATATTGCATGCATAGAAACATATATAATTGAATTTATTTAAATTAAATTATAAATTTATAAAAAAATATCAAGGTTTTATTTTCCATTATATGAATAGTTTTTCATGTCACACATGATATTAGATAAGATGTGCATAATTTAAAAAAATTTGGGAATTGCACATGACCCAATGCATTAGGGTGTGATGACTTCATAATTCAATGAGGTATTCCACACAAATAAGTGTTTTTACCATTAGGGTATCTATGACCATATTTATTATCCAAATTCATTGAATTAACCTTGTCCATACGTATTTATTGATATTAAATTATAAATATTATAATTAATTATAGGCATCCTCAAATTTAAAATTGAACCACACAATAATATTCGGTGTGGGAGAAAACAAAGAATCGATTTATATGTTTGATTATAATTATTAGGCAGGATGATGTGTAATGAATGTGAATATAAAATTTAAATGAAATATAAATTTTTTAATATTAAATACACATCTAGGATATAAACCATGTTTCATCACTACTTCTTTGGATATTCTTCATTTAACCATAAAACACATTTAATGATGGTTCCCTTGTGGATAACCAATATTAGAGTCTATTAGAATATATACATGATAATTTTCTCTATGAAATTATAAATGATTCAAAAATTATATAATATAAAAATATAGAAATAAATAAGGTTTCACAACCACATGAAATATGTTGCATGGTCCGATTATTATGGATGTATAGACTTTGAAAAACTCTATACCACCTCTGATAAATTTATGCATGTATTCATTAATTTATAGAAAATGTAATGGCTTCATTATAATGAGTCATGAATAATAGAACTCTTTAAAACATTATCCCTATCCATTTCAAACACATAACTATCATTTTCTATTTAGTATAAGGACCCACATGCAGAAATGGAATAACCCATCCCAAATTTTGAAATTTTCCTACATTAATATATAACACATTTTCTACATTTTTCACTAATATATACTCAAGAATTAAAATTAGGTGCATTACCAATTATAAATAGTCGTCATTTTCCACTAATTCAAATAATATCTACTATAAACAAAAAATCACTAATTAGAAGTTGAATGAAAATCATCCAATGAAGAATTAAATCATATATCTATGGTTGATAATCATTTTTAACTATTCTATAGAAATATAATTTATTATCATTAAATTTACATCCCATATTCCCTAATTATAGTTCTTGAGAATAATAAAATGATAACTTTTTAGAATAATTCAACCATATAAACCCTTATACTTCCAAATTACAATTTCCTCTTCTTATTTTTCTTATTCCATCTTTCATTAATTATAGAAGAATATAATCCTATAAATAGAAGAAGTTAAAGTATATAATACATTAATTTAATTATATGATGAACATAAGTCTTAATTTCCTATGAGTATCACCACCAATAACTTATATAATTCTATTGTTTTTTATCCACTATTTCAATCATCCAACTCACTACAACATGCTTACACTAATGAAGATCCCTTTGAAGATAGAATTAATGAGATGGAATAATTTGGTGAAAGAAACTTTTATAGGTGGTGAATTAAATTACAAGTTATGAACTATCTAATTCCTATGCATAATTTACTACCATAAATTCCCCATATAAATTATATACCAAATCTTCCCTCCCCACTCCCTTAAATTTTCATTTTAACACCCCAATAATTCCATTATTTTAAATTCACTTTAATTCCCATAACTTTTCTAGCCAATAATATCAAAAAAATTGTTCTATAATATACAGAAGAAATTTTATTTCACTGAACACATTAAATTATATCTTATACTATATGAATCATTCAAAAGAATACCCATGAATGAAAACTAATTTCTTAAATAAAATATAATAATCAAAAGCTAATATAGCTCAATATCTATGTTGAATACAAATCATCATTAAAATTTACCTATTTACCACCGAAAGGTAAATATGATGTATCAAATAAATTAGTTCACACAAAATATTATTTTGAAAAATATAAAATTACCATTTCAGCCTTCTCATCCCCCTATGTGATTATATAATATAAATATTCTTAAAAAAAATTAGTAGACTTATCATAAAATTATAATTTGTTGAATCCACCTAACAATCAATATTTTTCATATAAAATTAATAACGATGTCAGTCTGGTGAGGGTAAAAAGATTTTATATTATTATTTCCCTCCAAAAATCATTTAAAATTATTTTCCCCTTCCATAAGATTCACTATAATTATATCACCCACTACTGATTTGTTTTCTCTTAGTGTTCCTCAATCACTACATATACTCCAAAAATGTGGTGTCCAACCTTAAATAATATTCACCCTAGTAAATAATATTAAAATATTCTTCCTCATACCACCTCAATGTTGTCAAGTGGAATACCTTGTGAAACGGATCCATCTTCTGGGATAACACAAAGTCATAAAAACATTGAATACCCTATGAATGATTATGAAATGTCCAATGATCCGAGGGGAGAGATTCCTCCCTTGAAGTAACATAATTAAACAACATATTTGTGAAGAATTTTTAAACACATAATCTACCTCCTCGAAGTAAAAAGTGTTTTATTTTCAGTCCATGTGGGAATATTGATAGGCCATAGGTGTCCTTATATGCTCGATGATCAACTATCAGATCCCTATTTTCAACTATTATATCTTAAACAAGATAAGTAATGAATCCCAAATTTCAATTAAATAAATGGGTGATCTATAGGGTCTCCTATATAAGACTATATGTGGTTCTATATTGATAGTACATTGAGAGATTTTTTAATAATCAAACTTCACTAATGGCAATTGATCAACCATTATCATATCGAAATCATGTACATAGGCTCTCAATATGTCCTTAAGCACCTTAGCAGTCTTCCCTATTAGTTTGTATATCTAGGGATTGAATTTTATGGTCTACTTCTATTGGGTCCCAAAGGTTTCATATAATCATTACTATAACTGAGAAATTAACTAATCATATTATTCATAATGAATTATTTATAGAACTCTAGGACATCATAAAATATAATTCTACTATATACATCCCAAAATCATTGGTGAAAACTCTTAACAGATAGAGAGGAAGAGGGATGAATTTTGTATCAATTCAATGATCTCCTAAATTACATCACGAACTTTCAACAAACATAGAAATATGTTCTTAATGTTTATAAATATATTATAGATAGTTGAGAAGCGATGAGATTGTTGATATTGGTCTTAATATTTTTTATATCGGAGAGGGAACTTTCATTACAACATGAATTGTTTTGTTTTTGGCCTTGGTGTTCTGGACTGGGGGTTTGATTGTCATATATGAATTTGAAGTCTTGTAGGGTTCCCCCTAACCCATTTAAATGGGGTTTATCTTAAAAATAAAAATTTATAGTGTATAAATATAATAACAAACATGCACTATGCGGATTCTAGAGGTTTTTATAGAAAAAATAAAACATGTTTTCCTTCCTTCACCCATTTTTGGGTGAAGATTCAAGACATGAACCCCACATGACACCTCCCCATTCTTTTCCACAAATACTGATGCCTAATATCCTGGTACATATTTGTAACGTTGAGGTGTAATGAAAATGGGTATGTCCAATAATCATTCGACCCCTTCAAATGAAACAATACTAGAACCACTATCCACCACTAAAATAGGATGACATTATCCCCACGTTTAACAAATATATTGGGACATAAAATAATAATTTCATATAATGAATAAACTTATAGTCTAAATTCTATAGAATGCGATACTCCACGTAGTATAGTAAATTTCTGGATACTATCTTCAATCAAAGGAACAAAACGACTACCTTTTCCAGTAAAAAAACTACATCATCGTCAGTTTCTCAGATAGTCATACTATTATCTGAGAATAGGTTTTCTCACTAAGAGAATCAACCACTACAATAACCTTAAATAGAGTGTAGTTAATATTATACTCATAACTATATTTATTGTTATGTGAAATCATAGAAAATTTGTATATGTATATCTTATAATATCTTGTTAACCCATAAATGATAGACACCTTGAGCACATTACTGCGTGACTCTCACACTATGATAACCTCAATCATTATGGGTTCATGTAGTACTTCACCCTCATGGATTCAATTTACCAAAAAATATACTTCTTAAAAATAAAAAATAAATATATTAGTTTTTTTCGTAATACTAGTTATATTAGATAAAGCCCAAATAATTCAATAGATGTTTGGAATTATAATACAGTAAAACATAATTCATGGGGATTTCATGGATAAAGACTATCTTGAACTAGTATAATAATGGATTGGGATATAGTTAATGATCCATATAAACACATCTGGGTAATTCCACGTGAAAAACTATATCACCAGAAACTCAGGAAATCTTTAGATACACAAAAACATTTTCTTTGCGAAATTTCCTTATGAATTATAAATTTATTATATTAAAAAAATATCTCTTAAATAATTCACGAGTTCAGTGATCCATGGTAGAGTGTTTATATTCATTAAATTAACTTGGATAAGGTAGTGATATTCAAAAAAATTCTATTATTTTATTTATCATCCAACAAAATGGGAGAAACACAGTGGGGCACATTGGGCCTTATTAAACAATTCTCTGTAATGTTCTATAATTGAACCCTCATCAACTGGAGGATCATTGAGGCCATATGATATGTTTTATATGATATAATTCTAATTATGAAATTAATATTCATAAATAATTAAATATATCCATGATTTTAAAATCATAAAAAATTCTATAAAAAATTTCCACTTAATCCTTTATAGTTATAGGATGTTGATTCTATGAATCATTCACCACTCAAAAATCCAAGATCATAAAACTCGGAGAAAATATGTTAAATTTTCCTATAATGACTCATTATATATTCCTATAATCATACTAAAAAAAGTGTACCATGATCTATTATCGTGATAACATTCCAATCTATTAAAATTGAAATCATTCGTCGAACACACTATAAATAACCAATCCGAGACAAGAATGAAAATGTAGGAATTCATCCCTACAATAATATGGAAATGTGGGAAATTATATATAAAATGTTTAATATATCTTTTTAATAGTTTTGTGTTAGTTTTTAACCTCTTTTTGGATTCCATAACTAAATAGTTTGAGATAAGATCACTACTATGATTTCTAACTCTCCATATAGTACTAATATAATTAGAGAATTACTCCAACCATGGTAGAAATGTATTGGTGTGTATGTATAAACTAAATTTATCATACATGAATTAATTATTATAAATACCTATTTGTAGCCATAATAATCTTTCATCTACATAAAAATTTATCCACTATAACCTTTATCCATGAGTATACCACCTAAAGGTAGTGCTGGTGGAAGTAAGTTAATGTTTTCTGCACCTCTAGAGCATCCAATTATTTAGTAGGTCCTATACAAAACCACATCATTAGGGATCTACAAAAACATCACATGTACCCTATGAAAAATATTTACATCATTTATTTAACCTTTCCTTATATAAACAATATAATTGTTCATAACGTCTCATGCTACATGGACTTGAATTCTTCATGTGTATAAATATTGGTCTCCCTAAAAGATCAATCCTCAGTGTGACTCACAAGTCCCAAATCCTCGATAGTGGATTTAGAAACATATGTTCCACTACAAATAATATCATTATTCAAAACATCATTTAGATTCCATTGATGACTCTAACATGGAGAAACCCTAACCTACCATAGTCTTCGGTTGTGTTCCTCTTAAAAAACTCTAGCTCATAAGGGATCTATCTAGAACACTATCATAGATGGGGATATACAAGGTACAACCTATAATATAATATTTAAAATATTTGTACACTCAAACATTCATGGTCACAAATATTTATCACAATACATGTTTAGGGAGTATCATAGTAGGTTTTTTTATAGATACTCATTTAATAAATTGATAATCTATTTATGTTCTTATAGCTACCACACTCAGACTATCATCACCATAATTGGGTAGCACTCCTCTCTAATGTGGTGTTAAAACACTGACTATGGGAGAGTAATTTCATCACATGTGTTAATATTTATATCCCTTCAATGAACTTCCAAAAATATGAAGGTGATTAAATGAAATCACTACCATCTAAATGGTGGTATTTTTGATAAAGATGTACATCAAAGTCAATTCATTTAGCTAGTTGTTGACAAAAAAAAAGGATTCAAGTCAGACTAGATCCATGGTATTCTATATCACTACAACTCATATAGAACACTCAACTTATAAATCATCTCACCCTGATAAACATGAATCTTACTCTACTCTATTGTTAGAGGATAATAGCTGAAAAATTGAGTGGATGATCTTATCACATTATAAGGGTATAAGTGTCTTACTTCTTATCCCTATGTTGATATTTATCTCAATAGGGAAACTAAATTTAAGCTGCATCATTCAAATAATCATTAGAAGGATCCTTATGCATTAGTCCCCAGTCATCTCTGTCCTACCTCAAAATCCAGGATGACTTTTTGTGGGGTTTCATCCTATATTAAACTAGATGAATCCATGGACAATAAATCATATCTGGGAAATGTGACATAATAAAAACATGTATAAACCAAAACATATATTCTATAGGATTTTTCTCAATATTTCAACCATATAAAATATGAATTAGGGTTATGAGTGAAATAATAGAATATGAGGGTCATGACATAAGGATATATTGGCCACACATACTTGATATGAGTTACATGGTTCAAAAACTAAAAATAAACCTATTAACACCATTTCACTTAATTTATAACAAACCAAACCATAAATATCTCCTAATAATAAACATATTCCCTATAAAAGAACACTATCTAATATTATTAGTACATGAACTGACCTACTCAAACCCTACATAGGATTACAGTTGGGTAGATTGTTCTAGCCCATAGCTTTAAAGAATTGTCCACAAGCTAGTAACTAACATCGAGAATCAGTGTCACACAAAAGGGAGCCCTTAGATTATTAAAATTGCACATATTTATATGTATGTTATAGGAAAATAATTAATGAAATGTTTGATGTAATAACTAATAATAGAGTATAATTTTTGTGAAAACACCAAAACACTTAATTTTATAACAATTAAAAAAATTAAATTTGAGGTAAAACACAAAATCATAATATACCAATCTAATAACAAATGAGACCCCACTAAAAATTGAAATCCACATATCATAATAAACCACAAATAACACTGTTATCCATTTTCAACAATATAAAGTTGTTTTATTCATCTTCATTGACTCCACATACTTTTCAATTGCCATTGAATTACCCATTGAATGCATATAATATATCAAGTTCAGGGGAAATTCCCATATAAGTGTGACTATAAAACTACATAACAAGGATAATATAAAAAAGGAAGAAATAAACTGATAAAAAATTTAACTAAAATAAGAAAGAAAATTCCACAAATGACCCATGTATGGTTTAAAAATTAAGATAATTATAGAAGTAATAATGTCCCAACAAAAAAAATAATCTCTATAAATATGATTTCTATAGGGAAATTATGATATATGGAATATTTTAAGATCCATTCTATATAAACTACTAATTTCCCATAACCCATACATTACATTTAAATTTTTTATATGGGCCTCACAACACAATGAGGGGAAGATATATTTATTATGGGAGAACATATCACTATGGTGGACCTATACCTCATTAATGGAAATATATTTTAATTGATGAAATATTTAATATGTGGTTGGAGAACCTAGTCATTGAATCATGGGAGTGTACCTTTAATTCATAAATTTTCTATGGGACCCAAACCACAATTCTTATGGGAGTACCAATAAAAAGTAATGAAATAGAGGATTATGCCCCAATATACGTGGGTTTGAAACATCATAGAGGATATATTGTTCCTTTAATATGATATAAATTTGTGACTTAGGGTGTATCAAACACTTGTCTACTCTAAATGCCTCACCCAGAGCCTGTAATTTCCTATTTGAATCCAAGATACTCAAACATCAAAAAATGTATAATATAGACCATCTAATAGTGAATAGAATTTCCCCAATATATTAAATATGGTAAAACACATTGAATGGATAATTTGGTTGTTCGATTCCATCACATGAGTGAGAATACTTTTAATATACAGTAAAATGGAATTTAACAAGCATGATCTACATCATACATCAACTTTTATTATAGGATAAACACCAAGTGTCACAACTTCTTCCCCAAACATTAATAATTTGGCTATCAACCTCTAGTAATGACTATGTCTGAATGGATACCTAAGATTAGATCATATTATATTAACAACATTGGTATATTATCTCAGTAATTTTATAGGTAGCATATGTTAGATGAGGGAAATAAATAGGATGGTATAAGGGTGAATGGCTTAACAAATGATATGTCATAACCCTTGTATTATGGTGGCATAGCCGATGAGAGGTTGTACACCCCCATGTGCTTTCATAGAGAGAGATGTTGAATTGGTCTAGTGGGGGGTGAATAGACCTTCTTAGACATTAGAGGGATTAAAATTTCCGTGTTTAATTGCATGTTTCAATTCATGTAATGACACATAACATGAAAAATATATAGATAAATAGTTTTTTTATTTTTTAGTAGAAATAAAAATAAACAAGTAAAAAGAATTTTTATTTTTTTTATGATAAAAATTATCATATATCTACAACTCAATTCTCTATTCACTATAATACAAATATGAACCACTATGAACAAAAATAATTTTTTAGAGGTAGTGGTTCCCATTAAAAACATCTCCATTTTTATCTTCTAGAAGAATAAACAATAAATCAACACACCCAACATATTATAGATCAATGAATAATAAAAAAATATTGATTTTTGATGAGTTTCAAAACTCAACATACAAAATTTTAATTTTAGATAAAACAAGAAACAATCGATGTGGATTTTGAAGGGAAAATCAGAAACATTTACATTAAGATTAAACAAAAATGAATAAATACATTACATTTGAAACTGAAAGATAAATGAAGAATAGAATAATGATTGTGTCATTACCATTAAAAAAATGTTCCACTTTACAGATCCTTCATGATTAAATAGTATAATAGTAGTTATAATAGAAAGTATCAATACTTTTTATTTAAATACTTTAATATTCTTTAGTTCTCTCTTGATTAGATTTATATTAATATCCATAATGGTTAGGTTTATAGAGATACATAGTCTTATCCACAATGGTTCACATGTTTTTTAACATCATATATATTCAAAAAAATTACTTTCCAAAACTCAATTCAATATTTAATAGGAATAAAATAGAACAAAGCCAAAAATATAAAAAATTAAAATTTTAAATTTATCACCAATTGAATTAAACCACTTATTATGGAGTTCAAGTAAGTATAATTCATGTAAGTATTGTTTCAACATATGGTTATGTCTAGTAATGATAAATCAAGTAAGGATCATTCAAATAATGATAAATTATCTAGTGATAAATTATGTCGTTCATAAGCATCATCTTACATTCTTCAAAATCATGATTTCTTATGTGAAAATATCATTGTAGCTTCTATAAAATACCACTTCTCTTATTATGTAATATTCATTTTACAGTGTATGTGGGTCATTTTATAGTTGTCTATGATTCATTTTTCATACTTTTTGAAACAAAATGAAATTCTAAAAACTCAAAAGAAAAAATGTGACCACAAAATCATTAGTTAAAATAATAATCAATACATATAATACGAAAAAATAAACCATTTGTGAACAAAAGTTTTATAAATTATGACTATTAAAATTAAATTTATCTAAATTAGTATTAATTATTGGAATTTTAATATTCAAGGCATAGACAATAATCAAAACACAACAATAACAATCTCCCAAACTACAACAATTATATTAGAACAAACAATCCAACAACTTTTACAAAATATAAAATCATATATTAATTACAAAAATTTTACCTGATTTTGAAATTTTTAAAAAATATGAATAATTGATAATTCAGTTAAAAACATCTCCCACATTCATAATTTAGTGAGAAAACATCTCAATATATAAATTTAACATGACTTGAAAATAAGTTATTAAATAAATAATTGCCCCCATAATTAATGCATAATAACTCAAATAAATAATAATATATATAATTATTATATCATCTAACAAATTTTCATTATAATATGGACCAAAAAATCTATTAGTACAATTTATTAAAGAATGAAAACTGGTTTCATAATAATTTAAAATATAGATCATTTATAAACAAAATATAGTAATAAAATTAAAAATATCGACGGATCAAAATAAATCTTTATTATACAACATTAAAATAAAATCTTCTCATAAACAATAAAATAAAATTATTTAGTAGATATATCACCATGTGGATTATCAGTTGAAAAAAATTAATAAAAAATATCTATTTTGGTAATGTGATCAATAATAAAATAAAATATATCATTTATATTCCTATATATAGAATACTATAAATGATTTTTCGACATTAAAATAATATAAGTTCTATTTGATAAATATGAATTCATAAAAAAAATTAAAATAATATATATATATTATTTATTCCAACGACATTAAAAACCATAAAAAACAATAATATAACTTATCTTGACTATGGATGCACAAAATAGATAATTAATTTTTTTGATCTCTATGGAATTATTTTACACAATGTATATAACACATAACTCATGTACTTTTTCTATCAATTCTAAAACCACCGATATTAGAATTAAAATAAAAAATTAAACCAAATTAGTTTTTTAACTTGGATAAATTAAACCATAATTAATATCTCATTTGATATAACTTATTATGGTTTTAAAAGCTGTTAAATTAGTTTCTATATGATTACATTTGAATATTTCCCACACATCAATAGAACATATGATATTAGGTCTAGAAGTCATAGAATAAATCAATATTCATATCATTCTACTAAATAGGATATTATCAATATGTTTTCTAGATTATTCTAAAACTAATTTAGAAATGGTACTCATAGGTGTTATAAAATTTTTACTATAATCAAGATTAATCATTTTAACTAGCTCTTTATAATAATTATAATGATTCAAAAATATTCTAAACAACATGAGATTTTGTGTATGAAATATCCTTCTTGAATGTTTAAATGAATTATTTTGTAATTTAGCTGTAAACGTTCACTACCATGGTTATTTTTTATAGTTACAAGTAATATCATGTCCAAAGTAATATATATTTAGTATAAGAATATTTTATAGTATGGTATTTATATAATGATCATATGATTAGTATATATTAAAGGTTATGACATTGTCTAACAAACACAGACAAAGGAAATGTTGTCCTTCTCTCGTAAGATCATACCCTATTAATCCCATTTATCAAAGCTTATGAGTAAGATAAAATAATTGATATTTATCCTTAATAAATCCAAAAAAATAATCAACATCTGAACCATGAATTATGTCTTTTATGGAATTTGTTCAAGATCACTTAAATGAAAACAGAAACCCTGTACGTTGAACCACCCCAAGAAAATATCAATATCACACACATTTCCCTTAGGGTATATAATGGTGATGTAAAATGATATGTATCTAGCCCCTAATAATATGAATTTTTATATTTTATTATTAATTATATAATTATTATATTTATCCCCATTTAATATTAATTTTTAAATGATTAAATAATGAATTTTATTCAAATTGTTCTCTGATACGATGAAAATAAAATATATTTTTTTAGAAAATATATATTTTAAATAAATATGATATTTTTGTATGACATTATGAATTATTGAAAAAAATTATATTTTAATAAAATATTATTATTAAATAAATTTTTATTATTATAACCGGTAATATAATATTATGAATTCAATTATAAATTTTATTATGGTCCAAAAGAGTTACTGTAAAAAATAGTATTTTTTAAGAAATGGGTATTATTTTATAAAAGTGTAAATTCTCATAATTAATAATATATTATGATCCAATTAATATTTTTTAGTAAATTATGTTTAAATTATCCAATGTTGATTTTTCATATTTTTCTCACAGTAATTTTTTTGACAAAAATTAAATACAATATGAATATGTTATATATATTAAAATATAAAAATGAACCAAATGTGATCTAATATATTAAATATGTATCCATTAACAAATAAATTATTACCCTTTAAATTTATGTTTTTAATTTTTTTGATTCATTATAAAAACACAAAATTATTTCTCCAAAACCTATACAATATTTTAATGTTTTAAAATCAACTCTTTGTAAAAATTACTCACTTCCACATCACAAAATGAATTATATAAATGATCTAGATTCATAAACATGTAAAATAACGAAATCCACTTCACTTTGGATGAAAAAATGGGCATAAACCATGGTATGTTTTCTATTTTCTGATTATATTATCATATAGTGTCCACAACTTTTATGTTCGGAAATTAATAATGGGTTCACCTCTCCATTGGAATATTAACAATCCGAAACACCCATTCTTCTTCAATAAATACAATTTTTTCTTCAAATTTCTCCACCCTACCATCTTGAGAGTCCTACCATGTTTCTCCATGATCTTAAGACGATCCTCCTAATCTTTTATAAGCGCCCTCCCAAGGTATGTGATCCTCTCGTATTCCTCATAATTCAAGAACCTTCTTTGTTCTTTTCATTTAATTTAAGAATTTTACTATTTTATTTTGTTATAATATATACCTATTACTATAATTATTAGGTAAAAGTTATGAGATAACCCTTACAATTTCACTGTAATGATATAGAAATCATTTTGCAGGTTTTCATGAAACACAATTGGGTAGTGAATACCCATCCCCATTAATGATCTAGGGTATTATATGATATGTAAATATTATTCACTTATTGAATACATCCTTGTATTTCTCCCATAATCCATAATCATGGGTTTAAATCTGATGAAATTGGATCCAATATTGAATGATCTATGTGCCACACTCATGCATGTACATGATTAAAATTTTATAGGTGGGCCCATAATTATATAGTCATACAATTCAATGGGTGAAATTTGAATATAATGACATATATTGTATGGTTCATGTTATGTTATCCTATAGAAACTATTTTATGGATTCTATCATTTTTTCATGACTTTTTTCTGATGTCATGTTTTATAGTGTTGGCACATTCTCATACCACCTTTACACTATAATGTTTTTATCATAACTCGTTATTCAAATTATGATTCTAACAAATGTTATTTTACCTTGATAATTATATTGGATATAATATAATAATTAAAGTTATTTTATTAGTTTTTTATTTCATTTTTCTCCATTATATCTCACTCGTTTCTTATGTACATCCGCATGTTATCTCATGCAGTTTTAGAAGAATAAATGAATTATAGGACCATGTTAAATATATTTTCAATAATTTCATTGTTTTATTTTTTAGGTTATTATGAAATGTACCAATGTTCTATAATACAGTAGACATAACAATTTCTTTTTATTTTATTACATGTACCATTACGTAATAATTCATGAAATAAGGTGTATTTAAGATATGGGTTTTCAGAGTTGGTATCATAAAAAAGTATTGTTATTTCAGATATTGATATTATAAAACTCAGGTGAAATACTTTGGAATAAGAGTAAACATTATAAAGAATCCACGTTTTTTTAATTTTTATAGTTAGTTGATTCCACAAAAATAAATCTATGTCTGGATGCTATAAGTGGAAGCCATTCTGGTAAAAATGTATATTGGGGAAATAAACATTAAAAGGGTACATTGAGATAGAATCACTCATTACATGGTGTATGAAAATGGGCCTTTATTCATACTTAATTTCAGACTCCTAAGAGATATTCATTGGTAAATTCCAATTCTCAAAATGAACCACTATTAAGGGAATATAAAATGACCATAATATTATATACATGGAAATGGATCATGGAAAACATAGATTGAATACTATATATTAAAATTTTAAATAATTTATATCATTTATGAATTATGTATTTAATTATCATGTTTTCTCATATTTGTGTTTAACTTTTTATGAAAACCCATAAATGATTTTTCCTCTTTTAGTCATATGGTTGAAAATATGAGAAACTGAATCAATAGCCAATTTGATGAGCATTGAAATGGATCCCAAAATTAGATTCCCAACCCGATGAGAGCATAATTTAAGAAATTTATGAAATTACACTCTAAATTAACTTGTCTTTTGAACCAAAATATAAATCATGGGAACACCCAAATCTACCCATGATAGATAATGTTTCAATTGATTGATTTATATAACAAAGGACTATGAAATTTAGTAGATCTATCAATACCTTTATAATTAAGAAATAGTTCAACTACAATGAAAATATACATTCCATACATAATTTTTTTAGAATTGAAAGGTTGTGCTATATGTTTATAATATGTAAGGAGAAGCTGATCAGTGGGTGAAGGTGGTAAGAAATTTGAACCCATGGAAAAGATTTAGCGATGGAGTTAAATGATGTCCATAATTTTTTTTTTGGAAAATATTTTCCCAGAACTCTTTGATATAAAATGGAGAGGGATATCATTAACCTTTAAAAAAAGGGAAATGATTCCATTATATCATATGATAAAAAGGTCATAATACTTCCATCATACACTTTTGACGATTTGATTACCCCAAAATCTAATGTTGACAACATCATTGGTGGTCTAAATCCAAGTCTATGAAAATTATTATCTATTTGGGAATTTGATAATTTTAGGGAAATTTTTTAATGTTCTCTCAAAGTAATAATAGAAATAAGTAAATTTCAAGGGTCTCAATTGGATGGAGCAAGAGGTGAATAATGGATTGCAATTCTAGTAGTCTGATAGAATGAACTCATGGTTGTAATAAATTCAATAATCCAACTTCTAAAAAGTGTGGGAAGAATAGTCCTAGAAATTTCCTGAAGGGTGTGAGAAAATAATATTTGTGTGGGAAAGAAGGGAACCTAGATAGGGATTTCCAAATAGTTAATCCCAAATTTGGGATAGAATAAAGGGATCCTCATGTTAACCATCGGTCTAATTTGGAAGGTGACAATTCTAATGAACAAATACACTATACAAATAAATTCCTTAATCTATGGTGTATGGAAGAAAAATTATTTAAATACCCTCCAAAGTCTAGAGATATATGGTTATATTATGAAATCGAAACTATTGAGGGGGATCCTGGAAACAAAGTAGCGATATGTACACTAGTTAGACATTCAAGAATAAAGAACATATTTTTTATTTTCGATCTATGAATTTTTTTATATTATTCAAGTTTAGTAGATAAATTTAAACACCAACTAAAAACATGGAAGTTGATTTATCGGTTAAGATAATGAATGTTTCAATTATTTCATCCTGATAATATAACTCTGTCCCATTCCCTATTTATGCGAACAATTCCCTAGGTAATTATATGATACTACCATTTGTGTTATTTGATGCCAGTCTGGGAACAAATTGACCTTCCTTGTATAGAGTCATCATAAATTTTTGATTGAAGGAAATCACCCTCAATATTAATAATTACCATTAAATTATAATCAAGTGAAATATGGAGTATGGATATTCTTTGCTACTAAAAAATAATGTGTGGATATTTTTTGCATAAGAGTAATTTAATATCAATAAAATGATTATGACTATATAAAATATCATTATTGTGGAAATTCTCATTAAAAGGGAATTTTATAACCTATTTTCTGATTAATTTTATGGAATTTCCAATATTCGTAATGTTGAGTTGTTAGTAGATATCATACCTAATGATTTTACAAAATCCAAGACATTATAATTAATTACCACTGTTGATCTTTTTCATTAAATGAAAAAATAATAAGAAAAAATTAATTATGGGTTTAAAATCCCAAGTGCCTCACCATACGGGGAACTTTTCCTCTTTGTTAAGAATAATGATGTGTAAATGTGCATCTACACTTTTTATCTTGAGAAAAAAAGGCCATGAACAATATCTTGTATCCTATACCATGTATTGATGAATTGTCTTGATTCCTATGTGGATACATGTACATTTATTTTTTAGACCATCTATTGAAATATTATCATTTAAAGAATTTGTATATCCCCTATACTAATTTTCATAAATTTTATAGGAATAATGAGTTAATATTGATTCCATTTGGACTCACTAATGAAATATTAAATTCATTGGAATGATGAATCGCCCCCATAAAGATTACCTAGAAAATATTACGGTAGTCATTATATATAGTATTCTCATTTACTCCCATAGTAATGAGGAACAAGTAGAGAATTTTATTTTCATACCAAAGACACTTTGAAAGAAAAATATATTTTTAAAGTACATTAAATGTGTGTTTATGATTGATTATGTTATTTTATTAAGGCATGCTGTAAAAAAGTGGCATTAGTGGATCTTTCAAAAATGGATGCAATTAAAGGACCTCAAATGCCAAAATATATGAAGGAAATATGATTTTTCCATGGATTATTGGGGTACTATCACGGATTTGTGAGAATATTCTCGCCATCATAAATATCAATAAATATGTATACCTAGAAGGGAGCCATGTCTGTTTAGTCTTTGGAATACAAATAATGATTTAAAGGGATTGATGAAAAGGACAATCATTACACCTATTTTCATAGTACCCACAGGTGGGAATGGATTTTATATCATTAATGTTTCATCCAAAAAGGGATTAGATTTTGTACTCATGAATAATTAAATATAGATAAACTATGACTACCTCCAATTAATGATCTAGTAGAAGAAATACAAGAGCAATCATCTTAAATTACCTGTTGTGATATTTGTATTATAGATATGGAGACATTATTTATATGGAGAATATTGTGATGTATATATAGATTATAAAGGAAAATGTTTTATATTCACATAAATAATAATAATATGAAATAACAAAGGAGGTTAGGGATGCTCAAAGATTATGATTTTCAATTGTTTACCATCTACGAAAAAATTAGCATATCCTATGTGAAGAAAGGATTATCAAACCCAATCCATGTTGAGGATTATAATGGATCAATTATTTGTTGAGATGAAAAATATGTTAATGGGAATAATAATAGTATATTTATCCAATGATGATAAAATAACTTCCCAACCAACCATTCTTTATAAGATCAAGGTCTCTAAGAAAGATGGTGAATTCCAACAAAATACGGTAGTTAATATTCTTTATTTTAAATTTTCTATATATGGAGTTATATTTTTTGGAACCCAAATATGTGTCCCATAAAGAAAAAAATTGAATAGGTAAATTATGGATGGTACACATAGATCATCCATATCTATTCATCCAATAAATACTAAGATTTATACATATTTAAAAAAATCAGGTGTAAAAAAATAGAGAGGGAGATTAGAGAGTCTGTATCTTAATTTTAGGTATGAAAACATGTCAAGGAATAATGATAGAAGAATGATGGAATGATTAAACTATTTCCCACACCTATATGGAAATGAGAAGACATAACCATTAGTTTCATTTTAGGAAACCCTATGACATATAAAGGAAATAACTCTATCACTGTTGTAGTCGATCACTTTAAAATTTTAGAATATTTCATTATTATTAATGATGATATTTCTCTTGTCCAAATCTCTATGTTATACATAAGGGATGTGGTAAGACATACTATATTTTAACACTCAATTTAATGTGATCTAGATTTGAGGTTTACAATTTTGTATTATAGAATCCTTCCCCAAGAACTAGACAAAGTAGTGAGCTTCAGATTCACTTCTCACACTCGTATGGATGTTTTGTTTGAATTAAAAATTTAGACCCTATAGTATATTCTCATACCTTATTCAATGTATTTCATTGTATGCTTGGGATATCCCTTTCCCATAATAGTGTTCTCATTAAACAATAATTTCCATTGTTGAAATGAAATGGAACCTTATGAGGGTATATATGGGAAGAGGTGTCAGACTATGAAATGTAAGGATGAATTTGGATGGTGGAAGATAATATTACCTAATCATATCCAAAATATGATTGAACTGTTTAAAAAATTCACCAACATATGAAATCCACACATACCCATCAAATAATATATACAACCCATCATCAGTTATACTTGATGTGTGAGGTCTGGAAGAAACTGTTCCTTCTTATATTGATGGAAATTAAATTCAAGAGAATTTAATGAAGTGAAATATCATTCCAAGACACTTCAACCCCTCTCAAACACTTAGCCGCATTGGATCATTGGTATGTTGACATTAAATCCTTCCTAACATATCCGGTGTACCTGATGTGTTCCATGTATCCCACATAAATATGTACCTTCCATACCCATCACATGTAATTAATCTTTATACGGTACCACTAAATAATGGTCATTCATCTGAGGAATAACAGATGAATATCGTATATTTTAGAAACAAGGTTCTGCGAAATAAGACAATTGACATGGTCAATGTGTTATGGTGGAACCACAAGTTTTAGGATGTGATATTGGAGCTACAAGGGATGAGGAAATAGAGGTAACCATCATATATTTTAGTGTATGAACTTAAAATATCAAGGATGAAATTTCTTATGCGTTGAAGATTATAATGAACCAAATTTCTAAAAATGATATTTACTTTTCGAATGAATAAAATCGTTATTAAGTAATGTTTCTATTGAAAACACATGAATTACTTTGGAAATTTTAGACAGGTATAATTTATATCCCATTGAAATTGAATGATAGTTAAGAATCCCAACCATTGATATTCTATCTATTATATAGAGATAATATGGTTAGTAAATATTAAGGGTTATGATAAAGTATAATTTCCATAGAAAAAGGAATATATGGCCTCAACTAGTCGGATCATACCCTATAAATCCCATGTATTAGATGTTTTGAGGGGGATAACATCACTCGGATTTTACCTTGATAAATCCTATTTTTCGATTCAATAACTAAATTATGAATGCAACCATTTATCAGATAATTTAAATCTTATTGAGACAGCAACCCAAACCATGTCTTACAAACCACCCCATGAAAATATCATCATCACATGCCTTAATCTTAAGTAATTTTCTGGTGTAATAGAGGGATTTTTATCTACACCCTATAATAATGAATTTTTATATTTTTTTAATAAAACAATATATATTTTTATTCCATTTTGAAAATAATTTATAAATATATAATTAATCAGTTTAAACGATTTTTTATTCTGTTACGATGAAACAAAATATGATTTTTTTTACGAAATATATAGTTTCGTTCGAAACACTCATTTTTAAGAAATTATTATTTTATGGGATAAATGATATTTAAATAAAATATTATTTTTTAAAAATATTTATTAAATTTAAATAATAATATAAAAATTATGAAGTCAAATGTAATTGTTATGAAGGTTCAGCTAAATGTTATTAAAAATGATATTTCTTAATAATTTGTTTTTTTATTTAAAAGTATAAATTATATTATTTAATGAAATACATTGATAAAATATATATTATTTTTAAAATCACCATATCAATGTTATCCAATGGTTATCTTTCTTTGTTTTCCGAGATAGTTAAATTTTCATGTTAAAATTAAATACATTATAAATATATTACTGTTATTATAGAATCATAATGACCCAAAAGTTATTTAATATATTCCAAAAAATCAATCAATTATTAAATAAAAATTTCTATTTTTTTAAATTATAATATTAATTATGTAACCCCAAAATGAAACATCCCATACCTATATGATATTTTAATGTTTTAAAATCAGTTCATCATTAACATGACTCACATCCACGACAATAAGGGTAATAATTTAATGATCTATTATCATAAACATGTAAAATAAAGAAAACCACTTAACTTTTAAGAAACCATTTGAAAAAATTGTAGAAAAATCGTTTTTTATTACATAATCATATAGAGTCAAACACCAAGTTTTGGAAATTAATAAATAATACCCCCCTCTTTGGTTATATAAAGGCACCAAAAATCCAAATCCAATTAACATAAAACCCATAGAGAATGAAATTAATCGACACATTTTCTCTTTATATTCCCCTAATGGTTTCTTGTGATCTTAATAATCGACCCCAAATCTGTTAGAATCTCCATATCTAGGTTATGAATGTTATCTTAATCCTTATAATTTAAGAATCGCCATTGTACTATGGCTTTAAATTTCAATTGTTCACATTGTACTATGTTTTTAAATATCCATCATACATTCCAAATGATTTCTATGTGATTATATACCCCTTATAATATCATTAATCCCTTCTATGAGTCATTATGTACAACTGTTATACTGCTGTAATCATCCTGTGACTTTTTATGCCAAGAATTTTATTTAGTGAATGCCCATCCCCATTTCCACTCAATTTTATTCACCTAGATTAAACTTTTATTCATTTATTATGGAATTCCTTGTATTTATATCACACTCTATAATCAAGGGATTAAATGCGATGAAATATGATCCTATATTGAGTGATATATGTGGAACACTTATGAATGTACATTATATGAAAGTGTTTGGTATGATTGAAATTACATAGAAATATAATACATTGGTTCGTGTTTTAATCTCATGATATTCAATTTATTGTTCATGGGAGGTTATCCAAATCTCAATAAGTATTTTTTCGTTATTAGCCTTGTATTATTTTTATGATGTCATGTTTTATGTGTTTTCTACATTTCCATGTTGCCTTTTTGCTCTCACGTTATAACATGCCTCATTATTAAATATTCTGATTACCACTCATCTTATGTTACCTTGATAGTCATATTGACTAACATTAAATTATTTAAAATGTTATATTATTTTTTTATTCCCTTATTGGGATTTATTTATCACACCTTTATTATGTACATACCCTGGTTATCATGTGTCATTTTTGAAGATCGAGAAAATTTTAGGAAACTTTTTAGGGTGTTTTCAATATTGTAATTGTATTCATGTTGCATGTTTTTATGATACATACATAATTTCCCAAAAAAACTTGGATTCATGAGAATTTTAGATTTTGTGTTTTGTACCTTTATGTAATAATTCAAGAAATAATGTGGATTAAATATATGGGATGTCATATTTTTCATGAGCGATTTGAAATATTTGAACCTGAATATAAATTTTAAATTAAACCCTTAAACTAACATAAGATTTAGAAGTCATAAACAATGAAAATTAATTACATAACAAATAACTGGATGATACAAACATAATTTCATAATGATATATATATAAAATTATAATATTACTAGAAACATTATTAAGAAACAAATTTAGAAAAAATATTTAAATAATAAAACCATTATTAAAATAAAATATATAATGTATATAGTAATAATCTATAAGAAAGTTCTTAGGAATACATAGATATTTTTATAGAAAAAAACAATATTTTAATACATTTTAACGCTCAAAACCCGGTGGTTGATTAACATGAACATCATCAAAATCCAATGATTAAAAAACACTTTTTATAACTATTTTAATCAATTTAAAATAATAAAAAGAAGCAAAAAAATAATATATTAACAATCAATTCAATTATAGCATCGAAAAAAAATGATTCATCAAAATCAATTCATTCATATTAAAAAAATATTTGAACAACCATTTTATATTATTTTTTTACAACTTAACAAGATTCATGCATTGATTTGTACTAAATATATTTTTTCATAAAACATTTCAATTTTTTTTGTTTTCAACTACTAAACAAATATTTATTTTCTTATATTGATTAATTTCATATGGTAAATAAATAATTTATTTTTATCTATTAAATAATCATCAATATTATTAGTAAAAGATTACTAAATAAAATCTGAATGACAATCACAATTTTAAACAAAATTTGAATTTAAATAGGTTTTTATGATTACATGGCATACAATTTTTCCAAGTAAACATACAGAAATAATAAAATATTAAAAAAAACACATTCTTTACCTCTTAAGATAGTATTTTTCATAAGTAGAAATAAATCATTATGTAAAAGTTCAAGAATTATTATTTTATGAACTTCATTAAGGGATATAAAATATTTCTTATGTTTTTTCTATATTAAACATGAATCATGGAAAAAAATACATGTTTTTAGTTAACATAGTTTCCAAACCATTAAATTTATTGAAAATTTTAATATCATAAAAAATTTCGCATGTCCATGACATTTATACCATATGGTATCATTGGTTTATAAATAATTAAGATACTTAAAATTTTTATTAATATGTTTAGGAAAATTAAAAGAAATAAAAACTAATTTATTTTCACATAAATTTAAATAGATTCAGTCTTAGAAATTAAACATTCATTATCATCAATCAAAACATTCATTGAATCATCAAAATGATATGAAATTTTTATCAAGGAATCTCTTAATCCATCTTCATATAAAACCATATAAATAAAAACTATATTAAAAATACCAACTATAATAAATACACTAATCATTTATTTTTTGTTATAACTAAATTTATTTTATCCACCAAAACTCTAAATATAATGAATAATTTTTTATGGATCCCTATTAATATTTTTAGAAAAGATGATATCCATATACTATATATCATTGATTCTCTAAAGGAATCTTTGGGGAAATAAATCTAGTTTAAATTATTTCTATACCCATACAAATTTAGGTCAAATATGATAAGTAAATGTGTTCTTATGCACAAATAGGATTTGAAATGTGTGTTTTTTGGGTATCCATGAAGATTAATTCATAATAATAATAGCCTTAGTGTGACTAAATGATTTATTTAATCTTTGTAAAAATTCATTAGAATAATTTCCTTTAATACTACACATAAGGGATGTAATTGTAGAAACATTACATTTTGTACATTTAAAAAACCTTGTATTTTATAATTTAGTTTTTATATTTTCATATGAACTAATACATTTATAATTATTTTTTTTCTAATATATCATCATATCAATCTTATATTTCCATTTTAAATGAGTAGATAACTTTTTCCATTAAAAAAACAACTTTTTCATGAATAATGTGTTCAATTTTCTCAAACATTCCAAATAACTACAAAAAAATCATTATAACATGATCTTTTAATTATTAATCAATTATGGTTTTTTACATTCTTTATTTACATGAATTGTTTCCTTAGAAAAAAATTTATTATACTTTTATCAACTTTATTATTTATTTGATAAAATATTTGATCTTATTATTCTTAAATTTTAGTTTCCCTTTTTCTATCTTAAAATTTTTATTTTAATATTCTTGAATATAATTTTCATATTATACATTTATTATATTAAAAATATCTAAAAAATGTTTT
The DNA here is from genome assembly GCA_963277665.1 of Viscum album. NCBI lineage: Eukaryota > Viridiplantae > Streptophyta > Magnoliopsida > Santalales > Viscaceae > Viscum > Viscum album. The sequence goes on along the minus strand of OY728153.1, from coordinate 99,767,056 downwards.
TTGGGTAATATTTTTTTTTACATGCATTTTAAATTTTCCTTATAATTATTGATATAATTCATATCTTCCTATAATATTCTTTAAAAACTAAATATTTTTTGATGTTATTATTTAGAATCACATATAGAATAGGAATAATAACTATAATATTAATTTTAATAAATACTAATATTGTTAACATTTCTATCCCTCAAGAATAGGTTTGAAAATTACAATTATTTTTTAATATTTATTATATAGTTGGATTATTTATTTCAGCTCCATCCATCAATCATTTCTTAATTCTCCATTTTAATATAATTCATATATTTTCTCAGTAAAATTAGATTCATAAAATATAACATTTATTTTCTTTTCTTTCTACACTCATAGAATGTTAGTTCTAATTTGTCATTATATTAATTGACACTAAATTTTTATTTCAATTATAATTATGGTTATCTATTATATATCACTTCCAAAATCCCTTCATTCATTTAATATTTTTAAAAACACTTTTACTGAAGTTATCTATTTAAAATTCATATCCTTCTTGTAGCATAGAGTCAGATGTCAAGAGAAATATTTAATTTTGTTTAAAATGAAATATCGTTCTTCTATTAAGTTACATCATTAGTAATAAAATTTATCTCATTTTTTTAATTTAATTGTGATGTAATGAGTTCATCAAAATTATATCCTTTAAAATTAGGACTCTCACTGATTCATACATTAGTTTTTTAGAACATTTTAGGTATAGATTGCAATACACATTGAACTATTTTTGTGTATAATAAATATTCTCTAATAATGTTCATACCATTTATTATTCCTGTAAATTTATAAAAAAAATTATTCATAGATTCATATTCACTAGTATTGATGCCCTACAATTCCACATATAACAAACCCAATTTTTCTAATAGAGTTATTTTATATTGTAGTGTGTGGCATGAAGTCTGATCTGAATGTATTGATATAACTTAGAAGATAAGACATGGATAAAAACACATGGAATTATATCATATTATAATGTATTAATGACATGGTAATTAAAAAAATACTTTAAAACATAATTATCCATTAGTATTTTTGGAACAAAATAAGTTTCATTGTATGATTTTACTATTACTTTACAATTATCTATGAAAATATGTTTAATGTACCCTAACGTCGTTTCATTACAATATCCATAATCATTCCCTTCAAAATATAGTATTTAATGAATCTTACATTTTGTTATGTTAATTCATCACATCTTCCAATTTCCATTTTTAGATAGTTATGTTTACAAAAAGTCTAGAACAATAAAAACTGCATAAAAAATCGTATTTCAAAAAAGGATTAATCTATATTTTAATTGTCTTCATAGTGAGATATGTCTAATGGGTCAGGAGGGGCATGGTGGGCAGATAGGATGACCTTATTAAAAAAAATAAGTGGATTAAAATAAATTTTTTTATAATATAATTCAATCATGATAACACAATTGTGGATGAAAAATATATAAGTGCATGTTTGAGTGCTTCTACAGCTGAAATAAAAAATAATATATAATTCCATATTTTTATAGTAGTTCACATCATTTTGATCCTATTTCTATATTTCATATCTCTATTCTCCATGATATTAATTTCACCCACTATATCCAATTTTCAATTTTGATAGGTAGTTATAACTATTTACAACTCCTTCCCTTTGATCACATGGAGGAATAGCCTAGAAAAAAACTCATGTATTTTTATAGACCAAGGAATGACAAAAAATAATATTTATTACATATGAGAGTGAAAACACAACAAATGAACCATTTATTGGTGCTATAACTATTAACTACCAAGCCCGGTTTTGAAGATGAAAAAACACAATCCCACCCTTTGAGTTCAAATAGAAATTAATTAAGATAATACATTTAAAAAAAGAAAAGAAATAAAGTATTGAATATTGATTAGAGCTTGATCACTCCTAAAAAAATATCACAGGTTTAGGGTCATTCATTATCACACAATAAGAAAATATTTTGTGTATAAATATGTTAATATTTTTTAATTCATTGGTTATTTATTTTATATAATTTTTATCGACAATGTTTATAAATATGTTTCAAATGGACACCCTTAAATATATACAAGATCTTCTCCATGAAGATTTTAAAAATTCTCCATGCAACCAATGAAACATAAAATCAAATTTCCAAAATTCTCACCAATCTTATATTGGAAAATTTAAAAGTGAGTGAAAATAATAATAATAATAACAACAAAAAATATTTCTAATGAATCCAAATACAAGGGTTTCAAGGTAAAAATAATTCAAATATGGGTCATATCCATGTAAGGATAAATATCATTATGATGAATCATTTTTTTAATTAATCACATAGAGATAAATCACATTCTGTGTAATCATCATTTTATATTCTGTGTATCCGTGAATTTTCATTCTATGTAATCATTCTTTTATTTCCATGTAAATATCATTCTAATTACATTATATAATATTCCGTACTATTTGTATGAGTAATATTAATATTTTATATGAGTCATTTTTTAGTACATTATTATAAATTGTTAAATTTTAAAAATTGAATGAAAACATAATAATCACAGAGTCTTTATAAAAATAATAATTTTTAAATACGTATAAAAAAATATAAATAAAAATTATAATAAGAATTTATAATTACATAAATTTTATTTATATAATTTTTTATGCATATGAAGTATTTTTTCCAAAAACATAAACAAAAATAAAAACTTAAACACTAAAAATTTCTATTACTATGAACAAAAATCAAGATTTAATACCTTGTCTCATTGTAGCATGTTGCATGTAAATATTTGTTACTCCATCCCCTCCCCCCATCACTTTTTTATCCATTTACAGTATCTATAATTACCCCAATGGTGAAATTTAATATCCCATTCTAATATTTTCTGGGTTCCATCCATTAACCTCTAAAAAAATATTTTTATGGGGTTTCAGTAATACATTCTATAATTTTTATATAGGACACTACTAAATATAATGAAATTCATAAATTCCATTACCAACAAAAATTTCCATCGTAAACCAAATTAAAATGATTAAATCATGAATTGAAATTTTTTTAAATTATGAAACTTCATATAATTGTTTAGTATTCATATCTAATAATTATACTAGAATAAATTTTTTCATCATTTAATAGAATATCTATATTTCATCATCTTCCTTTTTATGAAATCCAAAAGTATAAATTTTTATGATAACTAAACAATATAAACCCTTATCCTTACCAATAATAATTTCTCTATTTTACTATGTTTATTCTATAATTTAGGAATAATGAAAATATCAATTCCATATAAAATCCAAAAAGGAAGTTAATGTCTAGAATATCATTGCTTGATTCAATGATGAAAACAATCCTCGATTTTCTATGATGATCAACATTGGTTTATCATCTGTTCTCCCTATAATTTATCGTCTAATTGGATTTACACCATACCACACCAAACCAACACTAATGAATTTCCCTTTTGAGATGATATATAGAATAAAATAACAGAGAGAATATCATAGAAATAATTTCAATGGTGAAGCTGATTCAATGTAATAAGCCACTTAATTCCTACTCATATTTCCCAAGCATAATTTCCACCCATAAATTATCCCATTATGCCTCCACTTTATCTTTCTATATATTACTCATTTAACTACACATTAAATACACTTAACTCAAATATCCTGGAATTCATATTACATTGCATTATATGAAAAATAAAATATCTATATCCATAATATGTTTTAATATTAAAATATCATTAAAAAATTAAAATGTATGTCATCCACATAAATAAAATATAAAAAAATGATAATGAAAATGAATTATATATAAACATAAAAATAAATGACTTCCACTACCACTCTAAATCTATATAAAAATTGAACCATCTAATAGAATTACCAAATTATTATTCAAAGGTAAACATTTTTTTCAAAACTCAACATATGATTTGACATTATCCATTGACTATGTTACCCCTTAATAAAAATATCAAAAAAATATTATAAATGATGTAACATTAAAATCTGGGTCTTTGAAATAATGGATTATATTTACTGGCCTACTAGTCATTCAAATATTCAATGGTATATTCCTCCATAATTAAAAATTTTAATTTTCTATTGTAATCATTATATGAATTTAATACTAGTCATGAAACACCAAAATAATTAAATAATATATTATTATTTACATTATGAATTCTAACATAGGAATCATGATATACATAGATAATAATATAATGTATAGGGGCTTATTAACATGCTTACCGAAAATACCATCCAATAAAATATTTATTATATATTGTGTCTAATAGAGGGTCAGTCCTATTGAACTCACATCATATAGATCTTCATTTGTGAAATTTATAATTTGAGTATATATTTATTATAACCATCCATCACAAAAAAATAAAACATTAATGGTGTCATATCAGACTAATTCATTTATACCACGAGACCTAGATTTATGAATATATTTATGGAATAACTATGTTCTCACTAATGTAGGGAACTACTGTAACCCATTTTTGAGATATATACACTAAATAAAATTTCATATAAATAAAATGGAAATAAATTACACATAAAACAGGATCATACCATGTATTTATAGAAAAAATGGTGTCGTAATGAAATGTACCAAATAATGCTAGTTCAAGGGAACCCAATCTAAAAATCACCCTCTTTCACTAGACATAAATATTTAAATTTATAAACTCTCCATGTCTAACATGATATTAATGTTTATTTTGTGGTTTTTATTTAGTCACAATGATTTTTATTTTAAATATATTGGTATTCTATTAAATATTACTTTTACTCCATGAAAAAAAGTAATTATTAAATGAAATATCCAAAATATATGTCAATTTCATCTTTGACTAAAAAAAATATTAAGTTAAAAGATTATATAGAATAAATAAGTACAAAATTATTTTATATTATATTTATTATTGAACTATCGTCACATATAATTTGTTATCAGATCAAATAAATCCTTTAGAAAATGAGCATATGTGAACCCGATTATAATTGGTTCCTTATCTTCCGAATATACCTAGAATATATCCTATATATAAATATATTTTCCTAGGATTTATTAACTATTTATCAATACATAAATTTCATATTAACTAGTTTATTTATTTATATACATGATAGGTATGGTTATTAAATTGAAAATAATTGTCTTTTTTATTTATTCCATGTGATATATATGAAAATATTCTCTTTATTTCTCTATATTGAATCATTTGATACCTTATGAATCTATGTCATTTGACTTCAATAAAATATTTGTTTAGACTTATATCTATAGATCCTGATCAATTAGATATAGGCTACATTACTGAATTTACTCAAAGAAATTTTTTTAATAATGTTTTATCTACCTAAAATATGGGTATATATTTTTATTAATAACAATATATATAAATATAACTGGAACAAATATATCACTAAAAACAACCTTTTATACACAAAATACATACATCTATTTATAAAAAACAACTGTATTTTATCACCTAAAAAGTACATTGAATATGATTTGTTCCTCATTCCAAAAATAGTTTTATATAACAGATCTCAAAACCATGGTATGTTGTTAAATAATGTAAAGATCAGATGGATTTTATCATATAAACTGGATAAAAATATATAATCCTTGTTGTTTCATGAATGCATTATCATGATTTTTTGGTTCATAATTTAGCATTAGTGCCTAATTTCCACATCGATTTTATTTTTTCGTAGTGGGATCTTCTCTATTTTAGGTTCGACTAGAATTTAAACTTGATTTTTTTTATAAAAAATTCATTTATAAACTCAAAACATCAGAACACCTAGAAAATTATTTGATATTTAATACCTATTATTAGAAAGGGTTTATCTATCCTCATGAAATAATGAATTAATTTATAATGTGATAATAAATTAGTGTTATAATGTTTTCTAACATCATTAGATGGACTACACATTATTTTTTCCTTATAACAAATTCATCCAACTAAGTCATGTAGAATTTTCATCCAAATACAAATCATTCAAAAAATGATCCTTTAATTCATAAAATGTTATCTAACTCTTAAAATATCTTTAATATATTTCATTTAATTATAGAAATATGAATTAGCATTTAATAATTTATTTTTTTTATTACTAGGACTGTAACAAATCTCCATGGTTCTATCTACCACATCACCAAGACCGAATGTTCCACATGGCACGAAGTGAATTACCCATCATCACAAGATAGAGAAAAGAACTAAGGATTTCAAATAAAACCATTATGAATATTTTAACTATTAAAACAAATAAACCACACGGAAAAAGATTCACCCTTAAATCCATAATGGGTTATCCATAACCTGGACCTCTATGTACTCAAAAAAAAATTCAATAATGGGAAATATTCCAAAAATATTAAAAAATTGATATTACTAAACATCCAACCATCACATAAATAAGATTAGGAAATAGAATAATACATAAAGGAATATCAAAATATGTCAAGGATATAGTTTCCAATTAATAATCACGCCAAAATCAACACTCTTTTGGAAAGCCAAGATGATCCACAGAAGATAACCCCACATCAACCACAATCATCACTGATCATCACACCAACAATTTTGATAGACAACATTATGAGCCACCATAATAACTTTCTCATTTACATTGAAATTATTCAGAAAAAACAAATTCTTTATATGCCAAATGGTCATCGTTTCCTCTGGAAATGGGGATGACCTCATTTGATTTAAAGTTCAAACATTCAATGTGGTTTCTAACGGGTTTGTTCATAGAACCAGAAAAATCCAATGATTCCATATCCATTTGGACCTACATTCCAAAGGTAGGGGCTCATTAATTGTAAACTGATGAGTCTTAAGAATTTGCATTGGTCGAGAGGATGAGAGGTCGAACTCATCACACCCTTTTAGGGGGGATTATTGTTTACCCCGGGACTCTATTTATAGATTTATGTTGTGTTCGTGAATCCTTATTACATTACCACGCATAAAAATCAACTTTCCTTTAAATCTGACAATCAATGATTAATATATAGGAGATTTAGAGAATATTTTATATGTATTCGAGGTTCTTCATCGATAGAGAATCATCTGTATTTTTTTAGATATTATTACTCAATGGTATCCTTCAATAAATTATATAAAAGTCTATTGGTCATTATGATGACCATACTGGTTTTAAATACACTCAGTGTGTCATTTGATATTTATTGTCATTTATAAGGACATTGATTATTTCAGAGTTGGGATCGTACCCACAGATGGGATACCTATGTATCCTTATTTAGAAAAGGAATCATAACCCACGTAGTTTGAGTAAGGGAGAATGAGGTTTATGCATGATTAATGGCTCAAATAAATATGTCATAAATACTTTTACACTCTAAGCGCAGGTGATTCATACTCGGTGTGAGAAACAAGTGTTATTGGTAAAACCAAACAATTGTGCCACGAAAGATGAAATAATGTGGGGCTTATGTATGTGTGACTGCCCAAAATATATGAGGATTGGGTTTTAATTCACAGAAGAAACCCATGAACATGGTCCATAAATGTATATGTGCTTTATGAAGATTTGAATACATAACTTAGGACTTAATCCTGAGAAGGATTCCCAAATTAGAGAGGACTTATGATTAGGTTTTATTCCTGAGAAGGAAGCCCAAAATCAAAAGTAAATTAAGACTGGTTAACGGGAATTATGACTGGGGACTACTCCTGAAAAGGAAGCCCAAGTTAATGGGAATTGAAAACTGGGGCTTACTCCTAAGGAGGAGGCCCAAGTTAAGGGAATTTTAGAATTAAGGGACTTGGGGATTACTCCTAAAGAAGATTCCCATATTTGTAGACTTTGAGACTGGGGAGTACTCCTGAAAAGAAAGCTCATGTTAAGGGAATTATGGTTCGGGCTTACTCCTAAGGAGGATGCCTATATTTTTAGGCTTTGATACTAGGGATTACTCTCGAAAAGGCAGCCCAGGGTAAGGGAATTCTGGTTGCGGCTTACTCCGGAGGAGGATGCCTAGATTAGGGAAATTATAACTGGGGCTTACTCCTAAGGAGGATGCCCAAATTAAGAGAACATGTACTAGGGATTACTCCTGAAATGAAGGCCCAGGTTAAGGATTCTCTAATCGTTAAAGGATGAGGTTGAATGAATGAAATTTCTAACCTTAGTGGCATAAAAAAGTGTAAATCACTAGGTTTTGAGAGATGTTCCACCAAATTCCTCTTAGATAAAGAAGACAACATAGGTACCATGCCATAAATGGCTTTGAAGAGGGGTTTGAAGGTTGAATCTTAAATATGAGAGGTGGATTGGCATAAGAGAGGTGAAATGGGTAAGAAGGGCACCCAAAAAGAGAGGAGCGCGCAAGTCCTGCATGGGCGTGCAAGTCCTGGTCATGTAGGTGTACCTGCGTGACACATGGATACTTGCACGACGGCCAACCCTTAAGGTTATACATGGGCGAGACATGGCTCAAGCCCTTAGTATTATCCCTAGGGGCTTCCAGAAGATTGGCGCGCAAGTTCTATTGAAGGGGTAAGGCGGCGCACAAGTGTGTCCATTTCCCATAAGAAATGGTTACATAGGTGCGGAAGTGTCAATAAGTTTCAACACTTAGTCCCTACTCCCCCTCTTTAGATCTTCCGTTCTAGGTAATAAATTACCTTAGAAATGTTCCGAATCTTTGAGAAAAGAATAGGGAGTGGGGACCTCAAATCTGAGTTTCTGTAAATTTTCCTCATCAAATGGGGGGCACAGCAGGTGTATTTATAGGTTGGTGAAGACCCTGGGATAAATTCAAAATTGGGCATGCAAGTCACCTGCTCGACCACTAGGCGGAACACAAGTATACTTGCGTGACCTTGTTGGAACTTGCGCGACCCAAGTGAAAATGAATCTTTGTTCATGCCTTTTTCAATTTTTTATGTTTCTTCAAATGATGAATCACTTTTAGTTCAAGGTATTTCCCTTTTCATTCATTTAGACTCTGTGATGGAAAGGAGTGTCAACAAAAGTCCCCCCTCAGAGTTGGATCCGAAAGAAATAAGGATGTGACTATGAGGTAAAGAAGAAAATCAAGGAACATGCGGCGCACAAGTGTTGTGCGCGCAGATGGCGGCGTGAAAGTGTTGAGCGTGCAGATGGCGGCCTGCAAGGGTTGAGCACAATGGCTTTAGGCACACAAGGATGAGTCTTGGCCTATATATATGAGGACATTCTCGTGCAAAGCACCTGGATTTCAATCTTTCGAACTCTCTCCATGCAAGTTGCCTTCACCACGCATGTTGCTAAGTTTTCCGCTGTTTCATTGTTGTCGCGCTTCTGTATAGGTATTTGGACTTTCATGTTGAAACCTGCATGCCAAAAACATGCATGACACACTGAGACTTGAGCTCCAATTTTTGGTCTTGTGCACCTTAATGCCTTTTCCAATTTTTTCACTTTTCTTCAAAAAATTTATGAAAAATAAACTTACTAAAGAGTTAATTATTCAACTTTTGTGTAGATTAAATCGCTCCTAGAAGAATCGAAATGGTTGATGAACTGGCTTGCAGGTGAATTGATGATATGATAAGCATCATTGGCCATGATTATTATACTATCTGTGATAGCAGTCTTCTGGATTTGTCCAAGTACCTGATGAATTATCATATTGAATTCCAACAGATTATTTATCTACCTCTATACGGCTATGGTCATCTGCAATAAGTCATCATTCCAGAGGTAATGAACTATCTCCCAAAGTATTGGTTTCAAAATTACACTAATTTTGATTCAGCAAATATGTCAAGTGGAGGAGAATTTTTAAATGTTGGAACAGTGGAGAAGGCCTACATAATGCATCATATCTCATGTACCTCAGATCTGAAACCTAAAAAGCCTGAGCTGCAACCACATTGTTATCCCTCAATCTTCCAAAAATCTCGGATGGATCAATCCAAAGGCTGGAAGAAGAGTTGGGACTTTCTTCCTGGATGATGTGTGATGACAACATGGATGTGGGCATACTGGGTGTGACAAACCCGCACAGAGTTTGTCGAGGATTTCGATGTAGCTACTATGTATGAAGCCGTCTGGGCTGGGAAAACATATGTTTACTGGAATGATGATTTCGTGATGGAGATACTCAGCCATTGGAGCTCAGAAACCAATTCTTTCCATCTGACTCATAGAAAAGTAGGCATCAGTCTGTGGGATGTCCAAAAGATCTCAGGGGCTCCAATTTTGGGTGATATGTATGATGAATTCATCCCCCCAAAGGTGACTTGGAATGATTCAATGAAGACCCCGACTTTGTCTTTGGAATTATTGAAAATCATTCAGATGCTCAAGAGTTCAGAGACCTCCTTAACTCATTCTAGAAAGGAAATTCATCTAGAGGAGTGGATGAATATGTTTCATACTAAGAAGCAGAAGAATGAGCCAAAGGATAAAGGATCTAAGGAGAAAGGATCGAACGGGAAGGGGTCCAAGGGGAAGGGGCCCACTCGTCCTTCAACCTGTCCCAAAACAAAGAAGATGGGTGCTCTAGGGATATTCTGGCCGACCATGGAAGCAAGAGAATTTGATAAGTGGGGATCTGATGTAAATCAGAGAATCCCAAAGAAGACTCATCTGGCGGGCTTCTTTGCCTTGTGGCTTAGTGTTTATCTTCTGCCAGTCAGGGACTCGAAGGGAGGCGTGAGGCTATAGACCTTCATTATGGAATACAAGTTGGCATAGGGAAAAATGGTTGGGTTGGCTACCCCCATTTTAGCAATGATTCACAGGAGATTACTCCATGTCTTCATGGGTAAGTCTCCTTTGAGAATAGTGGGACCATTCAATGTTTTGTGGGGATGGATCGCCACTCAAATCAGGACTTATAATCTAAAAAACATATTACAAGATCATGTGGGTTCTTTCAGGCCATCAGTGCAGGCATTCTCTGGATTTTCTCCACTAGATCTCAATTCCTATGATATGAAGGTGAGGCTGAGCATGTATAAAGAATTAAATTTCTTTTCTTATGGAAATCCTCCAACAGGGCAGTTTGTTGATGATGGAACAGCCAGCCTGGAATTGAGGGCATACATGCTGGCCTACAGAGATGGTGCACTGGTCACCAGGATTGACGAAAAGATTATAGGCGAGGCCTATGCTCCATATAGATTTACACATCCATTTAAGTGTTTGTAGCAGACCTTTCTATCACCCCATGTGCATGTCAGGTTAGAGAATGGTTGCCCGAAAAATATGGTTATTGACATCGAGGGAGAAGACCGGGGCAGTGTTTAAACTACTAGTTGATAAAGTGGCAAATAACTTGACCGCATGGTACGCCAAGAACTGGAAACCATCATACCCTGGAGGGGTGCTGAATCACCCAGTTTATCAGGTGGGGAAAAGGAAGAGAACCATAGATAAAGAAACCCTTAATCTGGAAGGTGATTATTCTTTAACACCCGAAGATGATTCACCAGATTCTCAAGATGGGGATGATGAGACACAACATTCGGAAAAGCTACCTCATGTGAAATATTATCCCCCTGTCAGAATCAAGGGACCAACTCCATCGACTCCTAATGAGCTACTTCATTGGAGAAATTTAATCACCATTACATTTTAAGGCATCAAGTATTATTTTCTTATTCTCTATCTGTAGTTGCAAGAGCTAGGAAGAAGTCGAAGTCTAAGGTAATAGGACCCTCCTCACATCCTTCTTGTATACATACTGAATATCTATAACCAGAGGTTGTCCAGACATGGCAGAGTTTATACTGCGGTGCCGAAACTTCCTGGATGGATTTGTGCAAGGTGCTACATCTCCCTGGAATAGGCAATCTTCTGGCTTTACAGATATCTGTTACAAGGATAACCCCGATGAAGTGCGTGATTACATTAGAGTGCTGGAAATGATCATATATGCCACCGATGAATCCATTCCTATCACCAAGCGGGTGAAGGAAATGATAGATCGTGGCGCCACTAAGGGGACTGGTGGTTACCGAGATGAGTAGTGGCACAATTACGTGGATCCTGAAGATGTAAGTCTCTTTCCTTATTTTCTTTGTAACTTGATTCCAGTTAAAACATTGTTACTCAAAGAAATTATTCTCTTTATCCTGCCGCTTTCTAAGAAAGGAATTGCTGAGGTTCCTTCACCAAAATATAGCCATGGTGGTACAGCCATTGGGGTTAATGAATCTCCTTGCGAATCGGGCAAGATTTATTCAGGCCTGCAAGCCATGGATTAGGAGTTGGACATGTCTTTCAATTATCCAATTCATGTACTTGTAAAGGAGACTGTGTACACTCCCAAAAAGGCAAAGAAGCAAAAACATCGAAGGAGGAAGTCCATAGCTAAACACTTCATCAGTATGGGTAAGTCCGTCTGATAATCATGAGTCTTAACCCATGAAAATATTGTTCATACTTTTTGGTATTGTAGGGGCTTCTTCAATTTCCCGTATGAGGGAAATAACTGACCCTCCTTTAATGACCAAGAAAGGTATTGGTGAACAACCACATGTTCATGCTAACTTGGCTGCTCCTGGAGTGGATCTAACATCTTTTCCCAATATCCCTCCTGTAGTTGTTGCATGGAGAGAAGAGCCTGCTTCTGGTAAGTTAACAATGCTTAATAAAATGTTGGATGAAACATCTACTGATTTCTATTCTGTGATACTTTAGGTTCAACCCCTGCACTAGAGCTTTTGGTGGCCATTGCAACTGACGCCGCTACTTTATCTGAAAAAGATATCCAGGGTCAAAGGCTGCAGAATGAAGGTCTCCATGATGACATATCAAATGCTCCCACTAGTGAGATTAACTAGGATTCTGAGATTACATTGGATGAAATGACGGAACTTGGCACATCTTTTGAAGATTTTATAGATCATTTTCAATTTCCATGTAATTTATAAGATTATGGATACGAGTTTTATCCATCATCCTATTAAAAATAATTTCTTATTACATCTATAATCATTATTAGTTGAAATGTGCAGTTCTACCTGGGCAAGCTGCTGGAATTTCAATGCCTGAAGGGGGTACAGAAAACCCTATTATTGCAGATACATTAGCTCATGTGGAGATGAACCCCGTAGAGCTTCCTCAAACTCACGCTGAAAATCTTTTTTAAGCTAGGAAAGATGAGGAGGATCCTTCTCAAGATACTTTTCTATCGTTGGTTAAGGGATAACAATTTTTTTCCGACTGTACTTAATTTACAAGATAGTTAATCAATTTTTATTATCCTTTGAAACATACCAAAGATTTCAATTGATTATGCAGGGCTGTCAATTTCAGTGGCTCTATCTGGAGGTGAAGCCTCAACTTGTTCCCCAACATGAATATAAAGTGATGAAACATGGGTCAGGGGTGAAGGAGAATAACATGGCTCTTCCCTAAGTGCATTAATCCCATATTATGTTCCCCCCTTTGAATGTGATACCGAATCAGACCAAGATATACAAAAGGTTCCCAAATTTCATGACGCAAGTCATTACAGAACATATGGAAGATCATATCTGATGTGCCTTTAAATAAGCTTTCATCAAAGATTATCTGACTGTTATCCCTGTTCGTCATGTTGGGACTTGGCGGTTTTGGATATCAAAACATCCATGTCGCGGTAAAACAAGTCATCTTAATGAGGGAGCAGAAGCAAAAGTGCCGTCAGTATTTGACCAGGGTGAAGCTGTCAGCAAATATTAGGGAATTTGAGGCTGAAGTATCCCGAGCTAAGGTTGATTATGCTTCCAAGATGGAGAACCTGAAGCATAAGATCAATGATAATGTCGTCCAGCAGATGCACCTTCATCAACAGTTTGATGCTATTACTGGGGAACTTGAATAACTAAACAATTCACTGGAAGGAGCTCAAACAAATGGTATTAAAATCCACTGCATATGCCAAGAAATCACTCCATCAAGCTGAAAAGAGTGATGTTGGTCGAGTACATGAGCTTCAAGTGGCTGCTGATGAAGCTCGGGATGCTGTAAATCAAGTGAAGATTTATGTTGAAAGCCTTTTGTAATTCTTGGGAAAGAGAAGAGACTCTAGTTTGGGGATGTCCTTCTGATTCTTATGCATCAAATGGAAAAACCATTTCATTTTCGATCATTTGTGCACACATTTTCCTGCTACCTGCTTTATATTTTTACTTATGCTAGTGGGCCTAGTAAGCATAGTTTGTATTTTTCTAGGATTGTTATAAATAACCCTAAAATCTTTGAATCTTTTAGTTGCACAATATTACCTAAATCATACGAAAATGTATGTTTTAGTGAGCATGGACTTGACTTTTGTTCAAATTTCCCTTGTCTTTTGTGGGCAGTTTAAATTCATTCACGTATGAAATAAAAAGGCTAATGATGAAGGTCGAAATAGCTTCGACCGAATGAATTATAATTAACTCAATTCCTAGAAAATTTATCTAAAAACATATTACCACACTAAAGTATGATGGAAAATGTGTAAAATATAATTTAATAAATTTTGAATCTGAGGGATGATATGAAAAATGGATAAATGAAATTAGAAGATGTAGTTCCCAAGAATAAAGTTACCACTATTTAACAAACTCGTTAGGGGGTTGAATTATGTAGGGCCGCCTAAGGGCATTGGCCGCATAGTCAAATAATAGCATCTTTTGGCTAACAAGTCCATTATATAGACTACATATGCAAGGCCACCTAAGGGAACATGCTGCATAGTCAGGCAAAAGAACTCTCAGAAATTTAATTTTTTTTACTGCTAAAAAGCGAGTAAAAGTTCATGGTGATTCAAATTTTCCAAATCATAGAGTTTTCTGTATGGAAAGAGGTACTTGAATATGTAGAAGATGTTTCTAATCATGATTTTCTAAGAAATGGGTGAATTTTACTCCTACGAAGGTCTAAACTATGCATATGGAAGAGAAATATAAACCATAGACCTGATTAATTTTAGATCATGAAAAAGAACATAAGAAAAATCTGTTAAGGATTGATATCTTTTGCGGATCACTACATATTGTCATTAAGACCAACAAAAAAGAGGTTTTCATCCCAAGAATGATGTTTCCATTATTTAACAAACCCGTTATGGGGTTGAATTATGCAGGGCCTCTTATGGACATTGGATGCATAGTCAAACAATAATATCTTTTGGCTGACAGGTCTGTTATGTAGACTACTTATGCAAGGCCGCCTATAGGCACGTGCTACATAGTCAAGCAAAAGAACTATCGGGTTTCAGACATTTTGTGACCAGAAGTCGAGAACATGTTTATGAAGATCTGAAAATATTTAAGGTTAGGATTATGACACATAAAAATGCGTAGTTTCCAATGTATGTAGAGATACATAGATCAATGCTAACCATATTCATGTCGTGGCTAGGTCCGGAAGTGAAATGATGGACTTCACTACGTATCCCATAAGGATGGGAATCAAGCCATACGTAGTTCTTAAAATACTGTTTTAACTTTATGTGGTATGAGAGTATGAGAGATCTTAGTTTAGGGTCATATATCAAGGACCATAATAATGAATACATAGTGTGTGTTTTCACAAGAACTTTTCATCAAGGGGAATAAAAGTGGAATTTGGGGTTAGGCCCAAAAGAATTTGGACTGGATTCGAGGGACACTCGAATCTTCCTACGTATCCCATAAGGATGGGAATCAATCCCACGTAGTTCTAGAAATACCCTTTATACAGATTTAGTTCGTACACGTGAAGGGTGAAAAGGGGACTTTAGTGTCATGATGGTCTGACCCAATATAAAAGGTTCAGGAATTGCCATGTATGCACGTAGTCTTTAGAATATAACATGATTGGAGATCAATGAAAATAATGATTCCCTCCCAGGTGAAGGTATCAAAGAATGTTGTAGTTTATTGTCGTACAGGACAAAAGTGATGTATAGTTTAACGTCATATAGCAAAGATAAAGGTGAACCAATGTGAAGATATTGATTCTAGGGGTGGTTTAACGAATCAACATCGTATAAGACAAAGGTAATCTGATGTGAAGAGATTGGGTTTGGGCTTGAACCTTGGGAGGCTGCCTACGTACCCAGCCTAGAAGGAAAGGATCAAAGTTCGCATAGTTCAATTAAAAAATGAATTAGTGATCAAGTTGTTCTTGGGGACAATGACCTAAAAATGGTGTTGGCACTTACGCATAGTTAGCGGCCCAGAGAGGGTGTTATGGTTGAAGTTTACTCTAAGCTCACGTGATTCATACTCGGTGTGAGAAACTAGAGTTAGAAACAACCCTAACGATATAAAATTTAATTCCATGTAGGGCATACGAAGGGACTGTGAAGTTTAAATTCTTGCAGTGAGGACTATTGGTGCTGTATAGATTAATGTCATGTAGCAGGGAAAAAATGAAGTTTAACGTCATGTAGGATGTATTAAGGGATTTTTGTATAGTTTAGCGTCATGAAGCTCGGACGATGGGGACAATATATTTTAACGTCATGTTGAACAAAAGGGGGACTGTGTAGTTTAATGTCATGTGGTAAGGAAAAAAGAGTTCATATTTTAATGTCATGTTGGACGTATTAGAGTCTTTTTCACAGTATACCGTCATGTTCGATTAGAGAAATGAAAATAGTTTAAGGTTGTATGCATGGACAGTCAATGGTTCAGTTTAATGTCTTGATGGAAAAATATAGGGACACAGTTTAACGTCATGTTAGACAATGGTGCGAATAGTTTAAGGTCATATTCATGGACTGTGATGGATTATTTTTTGTTTATACAAAATACTTCTTCAGAAATCCGGAATTGGTTGGAGTAGTGATGATTTCTACATCCATTAAGATTAAAGAATGAGTTCCATTAGATTATACCTTATGTATTGAATAAGGACCATCCCATTTTGGCTCAAGCTTGGGAGGTTTCTTTCCTGGTATCATTGGAGTTCTGAGAACTAATACCAATTCTCCCTGAACAAATGAATGAAGATGAACTTTTTTGTTGAATGCTCGTGCTATTCAATTCTGATAGGCTTCCTAGTGGTGTAGGGTGCACAATCCTTTCTCATCTAACCGTTCCAATTCATCCAATCGCTTCTGATATTGTTCATCTGTAGATGACTGATCAAAAAAGGCTACTTTGAGTGAGGGTAATTGAACTGCAATGGGCAAGACTACATTCTTTCCATATACCAATGAATATGCAGTTGACCGTGTTGCAGTGCGGGTGGTGGTCTGATAATCCCATAAAGTATGAAAGTGTTTATCAGGACATGATATCTTATCTTTATCCACAATCTTTTACAGTATGTTTGAAAATGTCTTGTTGAAGGATTCTATCTGGCCATTGGCCACTGCATGATATCGAGATGAATGATTGGATTTGATGTTGTATTCTTGATACAACATCCTCACCTCGGATGAACAGAAGTTGGTGCCATTGTCCATCAATATGGTATGAGGGGCACCAAATCTGGTAATGATGTTAGACTTGATGAAGCTAACAATGCATTTAGAACTAACTTCTTTGAGAGGTATTGCCTCTGCCCATTTGGAAAAGAAGTCAGTAGCAGTAATAATGTACTTAAACTGCTTGGTTGTGGCTGATGGATAATGTCCCACTACATCCATTCCCCATGTGGAAAATGGCCACGAGTGTTTAGTTGCATGAACCAAATCTAGGGGTTGATGATTGAAGTTGGCATGTACTTGGAAATAATGACACTTCTTTGTGAAACCAACAAAATCTTGCATCATTGAAGGCCAAAAGTATCCAATCCTTTGAATTTGATCAGATAGCCTTTGTACAGAATGGTGGGCACCACAGACTCCTGCATGCACTTATTTCATGACAGCCATTATCTCTTCACCGTCAATGCATCTTAAGATAATTCCATCAAAACCTCTTTTGTAGAGAATTTTCTCTACGTGATCTGGGCTGTTATAAAGAGTAAAATTGACCACACATCTCCAGATTTGTTCTTTCCCGGCACTATCAGGTGGAAGTATTCCATTTTGATGGTATTCCCTAATAGGTGTCATTCATCCTGTATTATGACCATATGGTTCAGGAATGGTACTAATTTCATTGATTTCCTCTATTCTGGTTTGAACATAAGGTGAAATTGTACGACGGTGGACAATATTGATGGTTGTCTCGTCCCGATTTGGATCTGCCAGGGTTGTGGCTGTATTAGCCAGTGCATCATCTTGGGCATTTTGTGATCACGGGACATAAGAAAATGTCGGTTAGGAAGAGAATTTCGCCATTAACTCTATGACGTAATCATACAAAGGGATTAGTTCTACTTTTCTGATTGCATAATCCCTCATTGACTTGTTTGATTACCATGTATGAATCACCTTTTACTTTTAAGTGATTCACTTGTACTTGAAGCGCCAAATCAAATCCTATGATGAGAGCTTGGTATTCTGCTTCATTATTTGTTCTTTCTCCCAATAATAAGAAGGAATAAGGCAGCACTCCCATTTTTGGAGAAGTGAGCATAATTCCTAACCCATTTTTTTGAATTTAGGATTTTCCATTTTCTACCCTGTTGGACTTCTGGAAGCTCGATCAAAGTACATTTCCCTTGTTTGAAGATTATCATGAATAGAAAAGACTTCTTCATCGGGATGTTCAATATCTGAAGATGTATCTTTTACTGAAGGATGTTTAGCAAGGAAATCAGCCAAATCATGGCTGTTTATTTCCTTTTGATACATATACTGAATATCAAATTGCTGCAAAATAACTACCCACCTTGCCAGACGTCTTGTCAGAATTGGACGACTAAGGATGAATTTTTGCGGGTTATTGTGAGATAACAATTGGACCTATTGATGTTTCAGGTAGTGTCTCAACTTTTTATCTGCAAAAATTAATGCTAGGCATCACTTCTCAGTATTTGAATATTAGGTTTCTGCTTCAAGCATAGTCCGACTGAGATAGTAGAGGCTATTTTCATTCCCAACATCATTCTTCTGAGCAATAAAGGCACCCAATGATTACTCTAAAGTTGTCACATAGAGGATAAGGTGTCTTCCTTCAACAGGTGGCATTAATACCAGGGGACTCAAGAGATATTTCTTGAGAATATCGAATGCTTCTTGACATTCTTCAGTCAACTGGTAAGTGATTCCCTTCTTCATTAACATGGTGAAGGGTAAACTTTTGCCTTCCAAATTGGTGATGAAACGCCGAATATAGGCCAGGTGTCCTTGAAGCCCTCTCAATTTTTCCAAATTTCAAGGATGTGACATACCAAGGATAGACTTCATCTCCTCAGGATCGACTTCAATACCATGATGGCGTACAACAAAGCTGATAAATTTTGATGAGGTTAACCGAAAAGCACATTTTAATGCGGTCATCTTCAAATTGAGCTTTCAATGTTTGTGGAAAATGACTTCCAAATCAGCCAAGTGATTAGAACATTTCTTGGATTTGACCACCAAATCCTCCACATAACATTCAACAAACTTCCCTAAAAGGGTTTGATGAAATGATTCATGAAATGCTGATATGTTTCTCTTGCATTCATCAAGCCAAAAGGATTTACCCGATAGCGGAACACACCCTGAGTGGCTCTGAAGGCTGTAGATTCCTCATATTCTGGATCCATTCAGATTTGATTATATCCTGAATATCCATCCATGAAGGAAAGTGCTTCATAGCAAGTTGTTGCATCAATCAAGAGTTCTGTGATCGGAACTGGAAAATCAACCTTAGGACAATGCTGATTAGGATCTCTAAAATCAATGAAAACTCTATTTTGTTCATTCTTCTTTTTCACGGGGATAACATTATCCAACCACATAGGATATTGAACTTCTTTGATGAAGTGTGCTTTGATAATCTTATCCACTTCAATATCAATTTTAGATGCATAAGTTGGGTGTGTTCTTCTTGTGGCTTGCTTAAATCATCGATGTTCTCCTGGAAAACCCAAATGATGAGTAGCAACATTAGGATCAAGGCCTGAAATTTCTGTATAGTTCCAAGAAAATATATCTCGATTTTTATTTAAAAATGAAATATACATTTATTTCTCTTCAAGAGTCATGGTTGCACTAATTAAAGTGGGGCATGGATCTTCTTTTGTACCCGGATTTATTTCTCTGAGTTCATCCACGGTGGTAGAGAAACCCTCTTCAAATGCTGGAGGAGAATCTCTAAGATCTTCCTCTTCTTCTTCAACATGTGTTATCGCTTCTGATTCTACTTTCAAAGTTGATGATGAAGCATAATTTTCATTATCAGGAGAGATTTCAAAATTTGAACATCTCAAAAAAGAGGCTTCCATTTTTTACCATATTGATGAGGAAGGGTCTTCATTAGCTAATGAAGAGGAGATGTTGGATTGAGAATTGATATCATCCTTCTCCTTTGACATTATTATAACTTCTTCTGGCCTAGTTGGTGAAGTATAGACTTTTTGGATTTCAACAGAATAAATGAAGACATCTCCATTTGGTCTTTTATCATTGCTTGGTGAATCACCAATTTCACCCATGTTGTCTGGTTTGATTGCTGTATTTGACATTATGGAAGTTTCCATAAGAGTATTTGGATTCAGGTCTATCCTGTCAATTTGACAGATAGGAAACATATAATCTGTACTCACATGTGTGGATGGTTTTACTAGAATATTTTCCAAACCATATGGAGCATTAACTTTGGTAACCATCATAGTTGTGGATTTCCCCTTACCCTTTATGTGACAGAATTCCGCATCAATTTATTGAGATTTAGATGTTTTTAAGGGGACTTTATCACCATTCAATGTCCTAATTTGACCGTCGAAGCAATATTTGAGGCATTGATGGTATGATGAAGGGATAACTGCAAGTTGATGTAGCCAAGGTCTTCCAAGAAAAACGTTGAAGGATATATCATGATCAAAAACCATGAAATCTAAATTGGATACAATATCTCCAAACTGAGTTCTGAGTTTAATCTCACCCAGTGGTTCTTGTTCATTTTTATCATATCCTTGTAACATCAAAGTAGAAGGAGATAAATCAGATTTTGTGAGGCCCAATCGATGAGGTGTACGAATGGGGATGAGGTTGACTCCTGAACCATTATCAATTAAAGCTCTTCAGATGTCTACACCATTTAAATTTACATATAAGTACAAAGGTCTATTATTTCCATGCACTACATCATCTTCATCTTCATCTGTGAAATTTATCACTACATGGAATTCTGCAGGACCATTCTCAACATGGTAAACTTCAGACCCAACAATTTCAGTTTCAAACTCTTGAGGACTTGACAAAGACTCAATGAGTGCCTCCCAAAGATCCTTGGATAGATTCAAGGTATCTAAAATTGATAACTTAGCTGGTACTTGGGCCAAGTGCTTCAATACATCATAATTTTGATCCAATGGTCTGTGTTTCCCAACATGAACATGTGATTTCGTAGGTACCTTAGAAGTTGATGCTTTAGAAGTAGATGAATTTTGTATCAGGGTAGGAGTTGGAAATACTCATTGCTTTAGAATATTATACCGAATATGTCTATTTACTTACTACGAGAAGAAGATGGAACCTCCAACCGATCTTCTAGAATAATTATTCCAGGACTGAGTCTGCTATTGGTTGTAGAATTTTCTTGTTCTTGTTGTGCCTGTTGAAGGGCTCTACCACGAGTTTCTGCTGTATAAATAGTTCTAGAAAGGGTAGAATTGGAATAGTGGCTTCTGGTATATCCACATATTCCCCTATATATCAATCCTTTGGAACTCCCTCTAATTCCTCTGTTTGATACAGGGAATTAAGGATCATTAAAATCAAAACTGCAACTTCCATAAGGATCTCTTAAATTAATCATATTAACAGATCCAAAGATTAATTCTTCATCTGATGAAGACTCTACCAGATTAGCTCGTTTAGGCTAAGTTTTTTGGTGAGGCGGTTCCCATGGCTTCAAAGTAGATGGCATAAAATCTACCATACTCAAAGACAACTTAGGCTTTGACACGATTTCATATTCTTCTGATTGCTCTTCTTTCTTTGAACTATTCCAATTCTTTGAGGATTTTCCCTCTAATGAAGAGGTTTTTGCTGTGGTATTCATGGAAGAAGACCCAATTGGTTTCTTCAATTGTGTTCACAAAATAGCATGAGTTTGGTTTATCATTATTCTGACCATCCAATCATCATATTTTTTAACATTCTTGTTCGTGACATCTTTCCAGTAACCCTCTTCCTATAGATCTTTTGCAGTAACACATTCTACCTGAGCTGAAGAACCTTTCAATTTGACTGGGAAATAGTTGGGATGGTCTTCATCTCCTTCCTTGTTAGGCCTTTTGGTCCTTGGCAATTGAACCAAATTATTTTCCTGAGCCAAAATGAAATAACCAGGATCTTGTTCATTTTGGAAAGAGTAAACTTTAATCTCCAAATCCTCAAATTGTTTTTGTCTTTGATCTCATTGATTATCTTTTCAAAACAACCACTTTTGTTGATGCTCAGTTGGTGGAGCCCTTCGAGAAGATGAAGGCATTGAAGTAGAAGCAGGTACTGGTGCTTGTTTAAGTGTAACTGTAGCAGTCTCTGCTTTACCCATTCTCCTTCCTGGAGCTAATGGAACTACACAAGAATTATCCTTGATATTCATAAGAGAGTCTTCAATCTGTTGATATATTGAAGTAAGGTCTCAAAACCCCCCTGTGTATTTCACAGGGACCAACGGTGTGCGCAACTCATCACGCAAATTTTCCACACATATTGGAAACAGTTCTTCTTGAGGGACTGATAAGCATAGGGAATATTTTAATCCCTTCCAGCGAGCAATTTAATATGAAACCCTTTCCTTCTCCCTTTGCTTACAATTTTCAAGCTAAAAAACCGTTGTCTTTGGCAATGTTGAGCTGAATTGAAGAACGAATCGTTGACAAAGATCCTCCCACCCAGTAATTGACCAGGATTGCAAGCTTGTGTACTAGAAAAATGCAGGCCCTTGTAATGACTGGAAAAAACACCTGAACATAACTACTTCCTATTGTTGAGGGGTTCCCATCATTAGATCGCAAAGAGAAACAAAATGGGTTAAGTGTTGCTCTGGGTCTCCCGTACCATTAAATATTGGGAATGTGGTACTTTCAAAATTTTATGGTGGAGGAATTACATCAACCCATTCAGGATAAACTCTCTTTTCTGGTTGAATTTGAGCACGCTTTACCTCTATAGCTTCTAACCAAGCTTTTAATGACTTAATAGTAGTTATTAAATTTTTAGAAACATCTGGTTGAGTTTAGACCTGAACAGGTGCAATGAATGGAGCTTGGACAGATGTGGTGGCTCTTACTACAACTGATGGTAGCACCGCTAATTGTTGTTGCACTTGACTCGTAGGATTAGAACTATGAGGGTGTATTGGTAGAGGAGAATATTCTTGATCCATCTCCGTAGCCGCAACAAATTCCCTTGGCTGACTAACTCCAGCATACATAGGATGAATACTACCCAGAAGTAATTCTGCATTCAACATCCTCAATTCCTTCATTTCTTCCTCCTGTTGTGAAAATAATTGCTCTAGTGATATTGATTGACATTCTCCAAAGGAAGGGTATATAACCAGATTTTTTATATTCCCCTTATTGGACACCTTTCAGAGAGGGAGAAGTGATTTACTTTAAGGATTACCTAGAAACTGGGTAAGCCATTGATTTCGTGTATGCACACCTTCTTCATTTATGTCTGTGCGTAAAACATCTTGAGCATGAACCTCTTCATCTGATCCCTCTGAGTGAGCATCATCTGGTGGATCAGCAACAACAGAATTGATGACATTAATTGATGCATAAAGAATTTCATTCCTTCTATCATCATTTCTGCAATATTGTCTTCTTCCATGTCCCTGATGAGTCATTGCCTTTTGTCGATTTAATCCCTCGGGAACTTCTTGAAGAACAGTAATTTGGAGGGAATCTCCTGATAATTTGGCTCTTCGTTTCTCTTGAGGCTTTTTCCCTAACCGAGAGAATACTGAATTTATCTGAGGAAGAGATTGATGATTTGAAAAAGTCCCCAGTCCGGTGGACTGGGGCTATTCCTGGTCAAGTAATCAAATCATTTTTGTTGATTCTGAGGGTTGGGTTAAAAGAGTCCCTAGTCTGGCAAGCTGGGGTGGTTCTAGAGATGCTACATCTGAGACATTCTTGAAATCTCTCCAGATCTTGCAGACATTAGTCCGGAAGTCGGCTGGATGCAAGAACCTGCATCCACTTTTATCACCCGGCTCAAAAGTCTGTTGGATGATTTCAGACACTACTGTCACTTGATGATGTGCTTGCTCCAAATGAGAGGCCTATTCAATATTCTCGTTTTCTTGATGAAGGTATAATTCAATAACTTGTTCTATGTATGCTTGATTTTGTGAGGAACTAGTTGAGGCATGTTCTTGAGTGAGACATTGATTAAAAATAAAGCCAGTTGGTTGTGGCCGGCCATTGGAAATAACATTTCATTAGACCATTTTCGGTGGGCTTTGTTGGCTGGAGAGTATAGTAAAATTTAATGCTCCATGAACACCCCATCCCCTGATATGAATACCATATGAGGCATTAGAAATTAACTGGCGCAATCTTCTTAGTGAACCAATGCATGAACGCTGAAGGGCTCTCTGCTGCTTTTCAGCCTTTGGATATTGTGAAACTGAGAGAGATGCCAAATCAATTTGGTGTTATAACCCTTCTATTATCTTGACATGATTTTCATATTCATCATAATATAATATTATCTTTTTCAACTGACAAATATTTTTCCATATGTTGAGACGAATATCATGAATTCCATATTCCGTCAACATCTCTAGAATTTCATACTGTGAATCAGCCAGAGGAAAAAACATGACAGGAACATCACCTTTTGGCAGATATTTTCCCATATTTAGTATTTCCTCTTTATCATTCAATGAATATTATTCTACCTGATTAGATCAAAGCTGTTGCTTCCTTGTTTCATCATCAGATTCAACAAGATTGGTAGAGAATTCACTGATCAAACTAGAAGATGAACGACCCAAGGGTGGTTTGGAGAATGACCTACACCCCAGGCTATCTTCTGATTGAGAAAGTATTTCACCTATTATTGGTAAAGCATCAGACATGAATCACTTCACATTTGAAAGTGCCTCAATATAAGAGGGCTTTCTTGTCACTACATTGTCGATTGGAGCATTTTCTATGAACTGTGAATTTCTAATGCGGTGAGGACATTTGGAGCTAAATTCATCATCATGGGGAGTACCACCATGGTGGGTTACAACAAAAGATGAAACATTTTGCTCTATGGTCTTCTGGCCACACAAAGGGTTCATGTGGCTCTCATTTGAAGATGAAACTTCGAGATTGACCGAATTGTCATGAAGCAAACCTTCATGAGGAAGATTCTGATGAAGACCTTCAGAATTAATGTTCCCACTATTGGTAATTGAGGGTGTAGAATCTTGAATTGGAACAGATAGTTGTCTGAGGACTTCAAGAACTCCATCATCGATCATGGCCTTATTACAGATTGGATCTTGATTTCTTGATTGTGCTGGGCGGGTCTTCTTTTTAGATGCCTTCTTACTCACTTTAGGAACCAATTGTTGATGAAAGTGGTCATTATGGGCAGGTGTATGTGCCTGCTCATGGGAAATGATCAGGTTAGACTGATTATCTTCACTCAAATCAGGTGTATGTGCCTGACTTGGTTGTCCGTTTATTATGGGGGAGTACGCCCCACAACCCTCTTGGACTAGAACAGAGGTGTGTGTCTGTTATAGAGTGAACTATTGATGTGTCACTCCCTGGTAGAGATAGATTTATGTGTCATTCCCTGAGATACTGCTGAAGCTATTATAATATCCTGGCAGGCATCCAGAATATGAGCAGGGATTTGTTTCTACTCTTTCACCATTGATAGAATATTCTTCATGACTTCAGCTGCCGGAATGGGAATATACGTCCATTCCGTGCTTGGATTATGTGTATATGAATGCTCATATCCTCCTTTTCCTATTAGTGAATCCTCACAGTACTCATGTGTGGGGTCAGAGAGTTGAGGCTGCCTCTGGTTTGTCATCGGAGCTTTCTGACTCACTTCTCCAAATGCTTCAAAACGAGAGAGTTGGTAGGCTTGATCAATAAAAGTAGGTGTATGTGTGTGCTGATTTCACTCCACCAAATGTGGTGGACGATCTTCCTTAAATATTGACAGACGAGGCTGCTGGAAGGATTTATGAGTGTAAGTAGGTGTATGTTCCTGTTTACCAGTTATCAACACATTGGGTTGGCGGGCTCCATCGTATGTAGTTAGACGAGCCTGCTGACTAACTGATGATTTATAAATAGGTGTATGTTCTTGTCTATAGTACTCTGCCGGAATTGCCTGACGGGATTGGTATCACTACTGGAATGTGGGTTTTCCCCACACTTATATACCATCGGTTTCATGAAACCATTGGTAAAGGATGGTTTAGGGAAGCTTTTACCAACAGTTCCTTAGAACCATTGGTATATGTGTGTTTGTGGGAGCTTTTACCAATGGTTCTAATGAAACGTTGGTATAGATATAGTTTAAGGGAGTTTTACCAATGGTTAAATGAAAACTGTTGGTATAGGTGTGGTTCGGGGAAGATTTTACCACCGGTTCTAAGGAACTGTTGGTATAGGTTTGGCCTGAAGACATATACCAACGGTTTTTAAAAAATGTTGGTAAAACGTTCCCCCAAATTACCAGTGGCCCATTCTCTCCCCCATTCGCTATAAATAACCCTAAACGGGAGCAAGTGATCTTGGAGCTCCTTCGGCGGGAGCAGTTTGGCGATCTTGGAGCTCCTTCGGCTTCCTCTTCCTCCATCCCATCCAAGGTGTTGAATCTCTTTCCGAATCTTATCATACACATCCTAAATTAGGTATTTTCTTAACTAGTACCTTATTTTTATTGAAATTTATCTAATATTTCAGTTTTTAGTTTTGATTTTGATGTGTATATGTTATTGTTTATGTTTTGATTTAACCAATATGTGATGTGCTTGTATCATCATTAAGATGTGTCCAATGGTTCTTTGATCATTGTTTTGTGGAGAAAGAATGGTTTAGGACCAGCATTAGAAGTAGCTTCCAGTGAGACCATTTTAGTATAAGGGGAAAAAATTGTTATCTACTAGGGGTGATTGAGTTGGTAGAGACCAAATATAGTTTGTTCCTTGTGTTCAAGAACCATAAATAGAGCGTTCTAATTAGGTGGTCATTAGTAAAGACGTAGGTAAGATTTCCAGGTCCGGTTTCATGAAGTTGAATATGTGGCTCTATAGTGGTTTTGGATTGTTTGAGGTACCCTTAGTGTATTGTAAACCCTCATTTGTTCCATACTCATTTAAATTGATTTAACATAATTTTTTAAACACACACCACTATATCCTCTAAAACTATATTTAGAGTGTATTTTTATTCTTATGGTGTTAAATATTTTATTAAATGTCCATACTATCTTCTTTTATGTGTTCTAGGGGTTTAGACTAATGACAGGGCTGCATGATTATTATGGGGGTATTCTTTTCATATAAATATACCTATACTATGTTATCAAATGAGTCAACTGGTTATATTCCTTACATATTTTTATCAAATGATTCGGAAGGAGGGTTGTGTAATCATATGGGGATAGAAAAATGTAGGTTTTGTTATTGAGTGGGAATTTTAGGTGGGAAGTTGATATGTGGACCACCTAGTTTATGTGATTGTTCATACTTTTATAGAATAGATTAAAGCTATTATGTTGGAGGATACCAAGGTTGTTAGGTTTTTTGTTTTTGTTTTTTAGGAGGTGGTTTTGATGATACTCCCTTGACATGATGTTGAGATTGAGATAGACCAAAATCTCGGTGCTTCTCTAATTTCAATAGCTCTTAGTCTTTTGTATCCAATATTGACACAAAATATTATTTTAATAAATCAAATTTTATTGAATTGTAATCATTAATATGTCACAACATCAATCATTAGAAAATAATTTCATAAACTATATTGTCATTTCATCTATAAATATAATGATTAAAGAGACATTATATAGATGGGAAATCATATTCATGAGATATATGAACAAAATTATAGTGTTTATCAACCCAAAAGTCATGGAAAAAAATAATAAAAACCATATACACTCCTAAACGAAATCTTGGGAATGATTCATTATATGACCCACTACTAATGGTATTTTTTAAGGATATTAATCAATAGAAAGCAACAAAATGTCAGGTAACAGATAAATTTTTCCTAATATTTGTTATAGAGACCTTCTTTATCTCTATTAACTAATTAAGATTCAATTAGTCCAAAAAATACATATAATACCATATTACATCTATGAAAATATAATTTTATCACCTTATAGTCATGTGCCCTGTATGATAATTATATTTCCCTAAAACATTTCATAATACATTGTATATACTCAGAGGGACCATCCCACTCTAAGAACCTACCAAGATTCCAATCCATCCTCATAAGTATTTCCTCATCAAACTAAAGGTGTAAAATTTCCACACCTATCATTACCCTTGTTGATAGCCCACCCACCCCACCCCTGGATACCCGCCCACCACCTTGGACAGCTCGTGCCCCCAGTACAGCCCCCACCCTTGTTGACATCCCGCCCACCCCATCCCCGGACACCTTCCCACCACCCGTCGGACACCCCCATCCCCCCCCAGACGCCCCCACACCTTGGAAAAGCCCCCCCCCCCACCCCCACCCCCTTGATACCCTCTACCGAACTGGACAGCGCCACCACCCCTGTGGATAGCCCTACCACCCCCCATGGACAGCCCGCCCACCCCCTGGACAGCCCGCCCACCCCCTTGGACACTCTAGACCCCCTGGACAGCCCCGCCACACCCATGGACAGCCCACCCACCCCCTGAACACCCTGTACCCCCCCTGTACAGCCCCACCCACCCCCTGGACACCCCGCTCACCTTCTTGGACAGCCCTCCCACCCCCTGGACTTCCCCTACCAGATTGGATAGCCTGACCACCCCCGCGGAGAGCCCGCCCACCTGGACACCTCGACCCCCCTAGATAGCCCCCAACCCCCTGGACACCTCCGACCCCCCTTGGACGGTCCCACCACCCCCTAGACACCCCACACCCCCTAGACACCCCGCACCCCCCTTAGACAGTCCCTCACCTCCCCAAATCCTCATCCTACTCCTCATCCTGATCTCCCTGAAGAAGTTAAAGTATAAAACTCATGTACTCCCAAAATGATCCTTAAGGATTATGTATTCCTTGATCCACATCCTATATCATACTGGGAAATCCTTGAATATAGGCATTAGAAATTCTGTATCTTATTTTCTTATATACACTATATTTTGCTGTATTTATTAATATGATTCTCATATAGAGTAATGTGTCTGTTATGCTTTTATATAAAGTAAACAATTGTCATTTACCTAAATATTGTTTTTGATTAAAATTCAATATTATTGAATTTCTTTGAAAGGAATTATTTCAATTTTTTTACAGAATGGACAGAATTTGGATGTACGAAACTGATCGGATTTCAACCGATTTTCAAAATAATTTGAACAGGTTTTTAGATTTTTCATTTGACAAGGCATTGGATAGTGGTCGCATACACTGCCCATGTTTTAATTATGTTGGAACACCTTGGTTGAGTCATGAAGCAGTTAGCTGTCATATAACCAAATATGGTTTCCAAAAAAACTATTATTTTTGGTATCATAATGGAGAGAAAATGGAATCTCAAAATGTTGATGATCCAAATGATTGGACTGAATTGGAGAGTTTGATATATGATCGGTATCCATTTATTTGGAATCATGAGAAGGAAAGGATTTCCAGCCAACAAGATTTCGATACATGCACACATGATGCATCCAATGAAAATGATGATTTTGATAGGGTGAAAAATTGAATGATGTTGCGAAGACTCCAGTATATCGGCAATGTGGTAAAATGAAAAAGATGGAATTTTTAATCGATTGTTTCATGGGAAAAATATGTATGGGATTTCAAATACTGCAATTGATTACATTCTTACCTTTTTGAAAGACTTACTTCCAGATGATGCAGATATTCCCTCAAACCACTATATGGAAAGCAAGGTAGTTGATGAACTTGGATTCTCAAAAAAAATTCATGCTTGCCCGAATGATTGCAGCTTATTTTGGGAGGAAACTGCTAAAAGAAATGATTGTATCAAATGTGGAACCTCC
Organism: Viscum album; assembly: GCA_963277665.1. Classification (NCBI taxonomy): domain Eukaryota; kingdom Viridiplantae; phylum Streptophyta; class Magnoliopsida; order Santalales; family Viscaceae; genus Viscum; species Viscum album. The sequence continues at coordinate 99,736,787 of OY728153.1, read as the reverse complement.
CGATGGAAGACAAAATATGATGGAACACCATCTCATGTGCCACAAAAAGTAATGTGGCTCTTTCCATTGATCTCCAGATTATAGAACCATTTCATGTTTGATGAAATATCCATAAAAATGTGATGGAATGACACCGAGAGAAAAAAGAATAATGAAGAGTTGGTTCACCCTGTAGATAGATTTTCATGGAAGAGATTTGATGCTCGATATCCTGAATTTGCAGCCGACGTGCGTAATGTGAGACTGGGTCTTTCATGTGAAGTCTTTAATCCATTTGGGAAGATGCTTACATCTCACAGCACATGCCCAGATTTCATACACATTTATAACATTCCCCCTTGGTTTTGTGTGAAAAATCCTTACACTTTCTTGAGTATACTGATATTTGGCCTTTCTGATCCCAGCAATGATATAGATGTATACCCGCAACCTTTAATAAAAGAGTTGAAACTTATTTGGGATGTGGGTGTTCCCACATACAATACATGTTCGAAAGATATATTTCAGATGCGTGTTGTGATTATGTGGATGATCAATGATTTTTTTGCTTATGTAATGATGTCTGGATGGAGCACAAAAGGAAAATTGCCATGTCCTGTTTGTATGAAGAATACTCGATCGAGAAGACTAAAATATCATCATAGTTTTAGTTTTATGGGTCATCGACTATTATTTCCCCGTGGTCAGTCTTTCTATAAAATTTTATTCCTTATAGACTGTTACTCATTTTGTAAATTGTTTTCCTCAATATCATTAACTTTTATTCCTCCATTATGTATTTGTAATTTTTTTCAAAAAGAAATCATTTTAAGTGAATACAATAATTGAAAATATGGAAAACCGACCAAAGGCATTCGAATTCTATTGAAACTTTAGCAAAAATATACATGGGCCATATATGATGTGTATGAGTCAACCCCACCACAATCTGAGGCATGATGTGGCCAGTATCGCTCGAAGTGTCTCACTTTTATTTGAAATGGACAAGATTTTAAGTGAAAACAACAACCAGCATATGGAAAACTGGCCAAACGCATTTGGATTCTATTGATACTTTAGGGAAAGTTTCCATGGGTCATTTTTGACATGTAAAAGTAAAACCTGCCTCAGTCCAAGGGACGGTGTGGCCGGTACCACTCAAAGGGTCATTCTTTTTTAAAAAAAAATGGATGTGCTTTTAAGTAAAATAAACGACAAACAGAAAACTGACCAAACGCATTCGTATTGTGTTGATAATTTATGAAAATGATCTATGGGTCATTTTTGTCATGTACGAGTCAACCCCGACTCAATCCGATGTGCGGTGTGGACGGAACCACTCAAAGTGTCTCACTTTTCTTTGAAATGGACAACAGTTTAAGGCAAAACATCAACTGACATACGGAAAATGGACCAAACGCATTCGGATTCTATTGATACTCCATGAAAAGTATACATGGTTCATTTATGACGTGTACGAGTCAACCCCGTCTCAATATGAAGCACGATGTGGCCATTACCACTCAAACTATATCACTTTTATTTGAAATGGACATGATTTTAAGTGAAAACAACAACCGGCATACGGAAAACTGACCAAACGCATTCGGATTCTGTTGATAGATTAGGAAAATTTTCCATGGTTCATTTGTGACATGTAAGTGTCAACCCCACCTCAATCTGAGGGATGGTGTGGCCGGTACCACTCAAAGTGTCTTTCTTTTGTTTAAAATGGATGCGCTTTTATGTAAAATAAACAACATATGGAAAACCAACCAAACGCATTCGGATTGTGATGATACTTTAGGAAAATGATCCATGGGTCATTTGTGACGTGTAAAAGTCAACCCTACCTCGATCAAAGGTGCGGCGTGGCCGACACCAATCAAAGTTTCTCACCTTTCTTTGAAATGGACAACAGTTTAAGTAAAAAAACAACTGACATACGGAAAATGGACCAAACGCATTCAGATTTTGTTGATACATTAGAAAAAGTATCCATGTGTCATTTGTGATGTGTACGAGTCAACCCCGCCTCAATATGAGACATGTTGTGGCCGATACCACTCAAACTGTGTCACTTTTATTTAAAATGGACAGGATTTTAAGTGAAAACAACTACTATCATACGGAAAACCGACCAAACGCATTAGGATTCTGTTGAAACTTTAGGAAAATGATCCATGGGTCATACATGACATGTACGAGTCAAACCCGCCTCAATATGAGGCGTGGTGTGGACGACACTGCTCAGAGTCTCTCTTTTGTTTAAAAAGGACATCATTTTAAGTGAATACAAATGAAAATTACATTGATCCACAATAGTTGCAAACTCTTTTTCATGAGTTGGGTAGTTTCACTCATTGGGTCATAAGTGATGAGACTCCTTTGAAATTACCTTTTCACCATATATTATAAACAATCAATGTTCAATGAAAAATTCATCACAAATCATTATATACCCAAATCATGGATCAGAAAAAAAGGGATATAAGCCAATTTCAAACTCTTATTCAACTCGAATAGGTATTTATCATACTATTCTGCCTATTAGAATTTGATGGGGAGGTGGGGGGCTGTGCTGGTTGGGGGGTTGAGCAGGGGTGAGGTGAATTACTACCGGATGATTATTGTCATATGTAGATTGAAATAGGGAATTGTAGTACATGAAATGGATGGAAGAGTTTGACGGTTTTATGTGTTATTGTGCTATTTTAGGTGTTTTTTATAATGTTTTAAGTTTGTATGTCGTTTTTGTGATATTTTTTATGCAGGTGTATAGTGGAGGGACTACTGGAGGGGGGGTTCTCTACAACAGTTCTAGAAAAACTCAATACCAACGGTTTTAAACTGTTGGTATAAGAGTGCTGGATTTCTGAAAAAACACTATACCAACATTTTAGAACCGTTGGTATAGGTGTTTGGGAATTCTGGAAAAAAAACAATACCAATGGTTTAGAACCGTTGGTATAGGTGTTCTGGAATTCTGGAAAAACACAATACCAACGGTTCTAAACCACTGGTATAGGTGTTCTGGAAAATCACATTACCAACGGTTGAAAAACGTTGGTATAATAATTCTCCAAAAATATAGTACCAACGGTTATAAACTGTTGGTATACATTTGTAGAAATTTAAAAAAACAATATACCAATGATTTAGACCAAACCATTGGTATAAGGATTTCCTCACGACTTATTACCCAACGGTTTGGAAAACCGTTGGTATAGGCTATACTAAAGGTTTTCCAGCCTATACCAATGGTTTAGAACTGTTGGTATAACCTTATTTTCTAGTATTGTGTGCTGCTGCTAGACGAGTCTTCTGGATAGCGGAATTAAAAAGGACGGGTCTGTGTTGTCGTTCGTTCCTTGTCACCATGTTAGGTTGGTGGAATTCTCTGGAGATGGCAGATATTAGAACCTTCTCACTATTGACCGTATTTCACCTCTGGAAGTTCGTCTTACCTACTCAGGTTCGAGGAACCTGAGGAGAATTCCTAGAGACAATACCCTCATCATGTTGAGGGCGCACTACCGCACGAGTCTAGTGGCGATTATTGATGGGATCCCTTGAGAATGACGCTTGTCTCCTTGAATTAAGGCCCTGAGGGACCTGCTCATTCACCTCCCTAGAATACGGGAGTGAATGATGATTGGGTTCTGGGGATAACAACCCAAAACTGTTAGAGATGGTAGTTGGCACCACCTGCTTCTTGATCATTGTTCGTCGCTGTCCGGACGACCAGGGTGAATTATTGAATTGGAGGGCTTGTCGAGTGGCCTCTAGAGTCGGAATAGTACCATCTTGATGGTACTCTTTAACCAGCACATTTGATACCCAGCTTTGAAAACTCTTAGTAGGTGATTTCATCCTCAGAGCGGATGAAAATCCAGTAGAAGTAGCCATAGAGGCATTTACAGCAGAAGTATTCACAGCAGAAGTATTCACGGGTGTGAACGTAAGAGAAGCCATTTCTGTAACATAGATGATCTTGTAAAAAAGTGCATGTTTGATATAACAGATGTAATCAAGATAATTCCAGCCACTACATCTTTTGGATAAGAACATATGTTATTGATTATCTTGTCGTCCCTCTCATTGAATCTAAATAAGGGCCTAAAAATAGGTAAAAAAACTTTTTAACTTGGTTAAGGATTCATGTCGGGTTCACCATTTTTTGTTTCCTCAAGAAATGGGGATTACCTTGTTAAATTTAAGGTTCAAACATTCCAAGCAGTTTCTAACGTGTTTTTTCGTAGAACTGGAAACATCCCATGATTCCATATCCATTTGGACCTACTTTACAAAGGCAGGTGCTCATTAATTGTAAACTGATGAGTCCTAAGAATTTGCATTGGTCTAGAGGATGGGAGGTCGAACTCATCACACCATTTTGGGGGGGAATTATTGTTTACTCGGTGACTCTCTTTATAATTTATATTATGTTCATGAATCCTTATTACATTACCAAGTATGAAAATGGGCTTTCCTTTAAATTTGACAATCAATGATTAGTATGTAGAAGATTTAGAGAATCTTTTATATGTAATTGAGGTTCTTCATCGATAGAGAATAATCTGTATTTTTTTAGAGATTCTTAGTCAATGGAATCTTTCAATACATTATATAAAAGTCTCTTGGTCATTATGATTACCATACTTGTTTTAAAGCCACTCAGTGGGGCACTTGAATTTTATTATCATTCAGAAGGACATGGATTATTTCAGATTTGCGATTGTACTCGTAGATGGGATACCAATGTATCCTTATTTAGAAAAGGAATCAGAACCCACGTAGATTGAGTAAGGGAGAATGCGGTTTATGAAAGATTGATGGCTCAAAGAATGATGTCATAATTACTTTTACACTCTAAGATCACATGAGTCATACTTGGTGTGAGAAACAATAGGTATTGGTAAAACCAGACAATTGTGCCATGAAAGATGCAAAAATGTGGGGCTTATGTATTTGTGACTACCTAAAATAGATGAATATTGGGTTTTACTTCAGGGAAGAAACCCAGGAATAAGGTCCATAATGGTATATGTGCTTATAGAGATTTGGTTTCTTAACATAGGACTTAATCATGAGAAGGATGCCCAAATTAGAGAGAACAAATGATTAGGTTTTATTCCTGAGAATGAAGCCCAAAATCAAAAGTAAATTAAGACTGGTTAAGGGGAATTATGACTGGGGACTACTCCTGAAAAGGAAGCCCAAGTTAAAGAGATTTGAAAATTGGGGCTTACTCTTTAGGAGGAGGCCCAGGTTATGGGAATTTTAGAATTAAGGGACTTGGGGAATACTCATAAAGAAGATGCACATATTTATAGACTTTGAGACTGGGGATTACTCCTGAAAAGGAATCCCAGGTTAAGGGAATTATGGTTGGTACTTACTCCTGAGGATGATGCCCATATTTGTAGACTTTGAGACTCGGGCTTACTCCTGAAAAGGAAGCTTAGGTTAAGGGAATTAGGGTTGGGGATTACTCCTAAGGAGGATGCCCGAATTTGGGAATTTATAATTGGGGCTTACTCTTAAGGAGGATGCCCAAATTAAGAGAACATGGACTGGGGCTTACTTTTGAAAAGAAGGGCCCGGTTAAGGATTCTCTCATCTTTAAAGGATGAGGTTGAATGAATGAAATTTCTAACCTTAGTGACATAAAGATGTGTAAATCACTAGGTTTTGAGTGATGTTCCATAGAATTCCTCTCAGATAAGGAAGCTAACAAACGAACCACGCCATAAATGGATTAAAATATGGTTTTGAAGGTTGAATCTTGAATATGAGAGGTGGAATGGCATAAGAGAGGTGAAATGAGCAGGAAGGGCACCCAAAAAGAGAGGGGTGCACAAGTCCTGGTCATGAAGGTGTACCTGCGCGACACATAGATAAATGCACGATGACCAACCCTTAAGGTAATACTTGGAAAAGACTTGGCTCAAACCCTTAGTATTATCCCTACGGGCTTCCAGAAGATTGGCGCACAAGTTCTGTTGAAGGGGTAAGTCGGCTCGCAAGTGGGGCCATTTCCATTAAGGGCTGGTCACTTAGGCGCGCAAGTTTTGATGAGTTTCAACACATAGGCCTTTCTCTCCCTATTTAGATCATACATTCTAGGTAATAAATTACCATAGAAGTGTTTTGTAGCTTTGAGAATAGTCTAGGATGCCAAGAGCTCAAATTTGAGTTTCTGGAATTTTTCCTCCTAAAATGGGGGGGCCCACTAAGGGTATTTATAGGCTAGTGAAGACCCTGTAAAAAATTCGAAAGAGGGCGTGCAAGTCACCTATGTGACCACTAGGCGGCACACAAGTATACTTCCGTGACTTTAGTGGAACTTGCGTGACCCAAGTAAAAATGAATCTTTGTTCATTCCTTTGTCAATTTTTGTTGTTTCATCAAAGGATGAATCGCTTTGAGTGCAAGGTATTTCCCTTTTCATTCGTTTAGAATCTGTGATGGAAAGAAGAATCAACAGTCATGTATAGTGCATGAAAAAACAGCACATAAGGATACCACCATGAATAGATATAATATCTTTCAATATATAAACCATAAATACTAATTTGATAAAATAATTACGGAAACACCATTTAAAAAAATAAATTTTTGATTCCTGAAAAATAAATTTTCAAATCCAATTATTCCCATAATTTTGGTTTTTAATAAAACAATCCATGTTTTAGAAACAAATAGATACATATAAAGTATAATTTATACATAAAAAAATATCATATATACATAAATATTAATTGCAATAATGATATGTCAAAAAATTCATTAAATTGTTACCTCCCATTGGATGTAACCTTCAGGACATTGAAAAAAAAAAGAATGATGTATCCTAGGATCTCACTCAAATAAAACATGGCACCTTTGTAAACCTAAAAAATCTAATCATGGATTACCTTCATTGACATTGAATTTTCAAACTACTTGTGAGAGAATAATATAAACTAGTCACTAGTCATAGAATTATCTAATGTAGTGTATCACTCTTCGAAAAACTCAAATATATTATCCCATTTTCCCTCACAAAGTCATAAATAATTAGGAAAACTCATAGAATTTGGATAACATTAACAATACCATATTCAAACAATACTTCACAAAAATATATGTATTAAAAATCAACAAATCTTATTTTACAAAAAACTATCCTTTAAAAATACATTAATAATATAATTTTAGTCAAAATAATCATTAAATTTTCTTATCAAATACCACATTATCATAAAAAAGATTTTATGGGAAACACCACATTAATACTATATAAAACCTCATTTTATCCAATCCACAGTCAAGAAACACATAAAGAAAATATATGTCTATAAAAAAATTCATTTTAATTTTAATATAACATAAAAATCAAGAGAAACTCATGTTCTAAAGGTATGTAAAAGTAAAAAAAACCATTATTTAGAGTCTACTACCTCATGTTTGATGCTAACACATCATAATTTTTAAATAATAATATAAAAAGATAAATAGGTATTCTCAAAATCAATAAAATCCATAATATTTAATTATAAGAATATCCCTAGTAATTGAAATGATTTCTATGGAATTCCAAGGAAAACATGAAGTAAATGGACAAAAATTATGATACAGGAATATAGTAGAAGATATCAAAAAAGTATTAAGGATTTTACGTTGAGAAATATCAGCAGAATCTATGGTGAATATATTAGAGACATAGAATATGTTTGTTATGGATGAAGGGGTTTTGATATCATCTTAATGTGGAAAAGAGGGATAATTGTGTTAAAATTTGATAGGGATATAATGGTGAAATATTTTTTTAAGAAATTGTGGATGGCCACATAGTTTTCCCTCATGTTTTTTGAAACCTTGTGCCAACTATGTAGTTTCCACGTGATTGAACCCACTATAATTAAGGGGGCATCACATATTTTGGATTTATAGTTTCCTATAACCTAAAGCCTTCGATTTTCCTCATAATTATGTATTAGACGATCCATTATTGTATTCTCAAAAGTCATCAGGGTTCTGATAACATTTAGGTAACCATGGAAACATCACTGGAACACCCCATTCCATATGCATAGTTTTGGTGCACGGTTGTCCTTAACCATGATCTATCAATGTACCCCATCTAGTTTTACCCATTTAAAAACTTTTAGAAATTAAAATCCTTCATTCAAATTAAATATTTTAATGTAATAAAACAATTAATTACATATGAGTGATTCAAAGTGTATAAAATATATCGTTACCATTCAAAAATTTTACCCTCAAATCATTTTAGTTATCGTCATTAGAAAAATGATGAAGCCATTATTCTATCATAACTGCCCCACACACCCATGTATCGTGGCTATATCAACCATAAAGAAATAGATAATGTACCATTGAAATAAACATTCCCCATAACAATCTATCGTGACATTCTATAACATGGATAGACTACACAAGGAAGGTGGTATCGAGTTCCTAATCCACACCATCCCACTCAGCCATAAGAGATGGATCTGGATAATACTTATTCTACTGGGATCTGTGAAATACATCATTAATTGAATTAATTTTGTATATTAAGTCTTTATGGTATCTCACATTCATGATATTCTATATTCATATCTAGTGTAAAAAACATAAAATGAACTCAACTTTTGATGCATAATAAATCGATGATGTCTCATATGATAATAATCTCTAAGAAAAACCAAATCCCTAATGAAAAATTACAACAAATAATACTGATGGTAGACATAATAGTTTTTGTGACATTGATTCATTATAAATATAATAAGAATAAATGAAATATTATATTCTTTCTTGTGAGTGATTCATAATCCCAATAAATAAAAAACAGACAATTATGGATAGAAAATAGTGATCTAGAAAGGTCAACCATAAAGAGTTTCTACGGTATCAATCATAATCATGGATTCATAACTATTAATATGAGAAAACAAATGTAATGACAAAATTTTCTCCTTTTAGTAACCACAGTCAAGAAATAAAACCAATTTATATCCAATACACTGAAAAATGACTAATTACATTAATAATCAATCCGTGGATGATAATCCTTACAAAATTTCATCACAGTACCCATCAGTTCCTAAATACATCTTAAGGAATGGGAATTATACCCCTTGTCTTGATTACAAAATAATAGTTCCTGGCACGCCATGAAGATTCAAAATCTCTTGGAAATATAAGTGTCTAATATCTTCCACATTCATTATCTCCTCACTAGTAAGTAAGTGATAATATATATGTTATAAGATAGTATTGACCTTTTTAGAATTATTTTGAATAGGATATTGATGTAATATAAGAACAAATTCCAAGTATATGTCATCCCATATCCACATTATAATGGAATGAGGATATAATTTTCTTGTAATCATTTTAGGCTTAACTTTAATTTTCTAATATGTATGGATTGAAGACACATAATAAAAAAACACACTATCTTTTAGGACATCAATATATATGATAGAGATTAGAAAGAATCATGGAAGCATTAGCATTCAACTCCCAATAAGAATAGTTCTCAATATCTATCACCTCATGTCTCGAGGATAAAGGAACCACTAGACTATTTCTAAAACAAATTAATTTATTGGGAGAATGATTATAATATCCCAAGGTCTCAACACTTTTTCATATACTTAAAATACACTAAAATTCATGATTATCTACCTGATTTTTTCAAGTCCAATATACTATGGAGGGAGTGAATTTCAAATTAGAAAATAATACCAAATCACCTCCCTCTGTCACATTATGATCCATCTTGAAAATGATATAATCATATTACTCCTCTCTAAAAAATTTTCTAACAGTTAAGTCAAAATCTTGTGAATCAAGGCATCAACCACCACATTAACAATGCCACTGGTTTAAGATAAATCAAAATAACATATTTGGAGATATAAAATTTGTCTCATAAACTAAATATTATACTGCATAAAAAAAATTTCCTCATACTTTTATGATCAAAATAAATAGTAATATTATCCAAGAAGATATAGTGGTTCCTTGTTTTCAATTAATACTCAATCATTACCAATTTAATGTCAAGGGTGTGGTAGTTCTTCTCATGATGGCATGAATGGAGAGAAATGTATACCACATGTTGGTCAGAGTAGAGTGCTTAAATACGGAATGAATTGAGTGTCCAATAATAATTAAAATTTGAGAACATTTATAAAACAATATCACAATTTTAGAAAAGTATTAGTTACGTGACACAATTGTTGTAACGAATTTGATATTTACTAATAACCTATGAATGTCTTGATCAAAACTCAGATATAATATGTTGATTCAATCCTAAAATTCAAGATTATTGTACTCACATTAATCAATTGATATATCACTAGAAAGAGTAAAATATGATGTTGTTTTTTGAAAAACTAGTTTTTTATTATATAGTTATTTTAAATGAATAATTGATAAATACAATTGTAAGGAATTATTATTTTGATAGACAAAGAAAAAATTAATTTAGTGCAAAATGGAATTGAAAACAATAGGTAAAGTCTTGGGTTGATACATAGTCTTCTCGACTTGAAATACTCCGATGGAAAATAATTTTTATTAAAATAAACAACTTTATCAAAAAAATAGATCTAGTTTATGAAATACAATATAACATAATGGTATACAAGCTATCAAAAAGCATATTCCATATCATCTCAAGGGAATACAAATTTTATGGAAAATTAAAAAATTTGTATTGGAGTAATGATAAATATTGTAATATTTTCAGTCTTAAATAGTATTAAAATAAACTAATAAAAAATATATTATAAAATAATAGTGATTGAAATTATATTCTATGTAGAATTGACACTAATTTAATTTTGATATATTAACAAGTGTGTTTTCACATTCATTGTGGATTCCGTCGATTATGAGTTATGGTAGAAAAAGCAAATGTGTTCTCTCTTAAATTATTGACATTCACATTATAATTATACAGTTATATATTTTTTAATAGAGTTGTATCATGTGTTCCCTCAATCAATCTAAAGTTATCATACTTTAAAAAAATTTAAATATATAAAATCTTCTACAATATATCCATTAAATAGTAATCATTAAAAGATTTGTTTATTTAAAAAGATAGAGAATTTTTAAATTCACTAACATTGAATTTAATTATTTAAAACAATATATTTAAATATATTACATAAATAAAATTGAAATTTTACATTACTGATCCATGTCTCTCACATTAGTTTGACACACCCTAAATGATTTAATGAATTTGAAAAATCAATGTCTGAATTGCATTATCAGTAAAGTGGTTGGTCAATTTTACTTATGGTCACATCTCTTCAACATTTATTCACTTGAATTAATCATTCAATAACATGAATACATTTCCTAAATTCCAACTCTACCATGTGTTATCATCTTTTTATGTTACGGCCAACTAGTTATACAATGTTGTTTCTTCGATGCTTTTTCATTTAACTGATAGGGTCTACAGTATATCTATGTAGTCACTCTATTTACACATATGGTCTCTTAGAATAATCTTGCTGTTTATTAATGGTTCTTTATTATTTTCACTATGGTTGACCAATTTTTTATACAACGAGTCAATTTAGATGTGTGGTGGCCTTCATCCATTGTGAAATTTTACTAAATTATATACTGCATCATGTAGTTGAATGGAGATATTCACAAGGTCAGTTGACTCATTTTTTGATTGGTATAATAATCCTTTAGTCAATTATCTACATAGAGTTAATTCCCTTATATGAAATATTTTAACCTCAACAGTACAATACTATTTTTTACGTCTCCATTTTTCATGTTTGTTTTTTAGAACCGATGTGAAAATCCCTAAAAATTGATTTTCAACGTCTGTTATTATATAAAAAATGTGAAAAACAATTTTCTATGATTATACACGTCAGTTATATATGAACCAATGTAAAAATTTGATTTTCTATAATTTTCCTCATCAAATATATAAGAACCAATGTGGAAAATATATCTACCTATCTTTTTCACATCAGTTATTTAATAACTGAAGTTATAAGGTATTTTTGACATCGTTTATTCAATAACAGATGTGAAAAATGTTTACAAACATGATTTTCATTTCGAAGCTTCGATTTGATAGGTCATTAAGCTCAAATATATTTACATATTAAATGTTATTGTTATCATATGTTGATTATATCTAAACGATGTCTTAGGAAAGGTCAATTTCAGAAGGCCATAACTTTTGATCTGTAACTCTATTTGAGCCCTTTGACCTATTAAATTGAATATTTATAAATTAAATACAAGTTTGTTATAAATGTTCACTTCGGTTATAAAATAACCAACATGAAAAAGGCCTTTTAATGTTGGCTATTAATTAACCGATCTGAAAATGTCATGAAAGTTGATTTATCAAATTGGTTATTTAATAACTATCATAAAAATTGATTACAAACATGTAGTTGATTTTCTAAGAATCGATTTTATAATTTAATGACCTCAAATGATTTTATGGATTAAAATTTATAGAAATTACAATTTTATCATCTCTAAACTATGTCTTAGGGAATTTCAATTTCTGAAGGCCATAACATTCGATCCGTAACTCTGTTTGAGCTCCATGACCTATCAAAACAAAGATTAAGAAATTAACTACATGTTTGTAACCATTTTAGAAGTCGGTTATTAAATAAACTTCTTGAAAAAGTAATTATAATTGATTTTTCACTTCATTTATTAAATAACCGACGTGAAAAAACTATGAAAATATTAATATCTATTCATGACTGTTATCATAAACCCGATGTGAGAGATAATTTTAAAATCCATCCAATGAGAAAATTCAATAATTTTACATCACGTTATCGAAATATCAAATTGCCACCTTAAATTTTTAATACCTCGTTTTCTTTTATCATCTCAAATATATTTTTTCATTATACTCATATGATAAATTAATTATCATTTTTCTTCCAGCATTGTTCAAACAACATGACACGGTTGATCTTCAACATGAATCAATTTTTTCTTCTTTTCACGATATCTTCTTGGAATTTTTAATTATTTATGCATGATTTATGGTTTTTATTAGTTTTTTTCTTAATTTATTTACCATTTTATAATCATTTCTTTCAACCATAATCGTTCCACCCACTCGAAATGTTCGATCGTCGATGTGAATCCACTATTTCTTCTTTTCGTGATCTCGTCAAGGCATTTATAATTGTTTTTGCATAATTTTTTTGATGAGTAGTTTTCTTAATTTGTATACCATTTAATTATTTTTATTTTATTATAATAAAGGATAATGATTTATATCATGGTAAAACATTAAATCCTCCTTTGGATTCTAATATTCCTTCTAAGATGAAGCTACGATCGGCACATTCGATATTTCCTTTAAAAAATATACCAAACATAGGATGGTCACAACTTTTGATCCATAACACCATTCCCACTCTAAGATCTGTCAAATAAAAGCTTAAAAATTTAACAATAATATGGAAAAAATAAATTACATCATTCTTTTAAAAACTTATGTTAATTATGACATTTAATGTTTTTTTTTAAACAACATAAAAACGCTTTTTTAATATCATTTTTATATGGTATTTCACATCTGTTTTTAGATAAACGATGTTAAAAACCAAAAAACCCATTTTTAACATCGGTTATTAAATAACCGATGTAAAAAATCATATTTGTAATGTCTCTCACAATAATGTCACCTCAAAACCGACGTTAAAAAGCTAAAAACCCAACGTAAAAACTGTTTTCGTAATAATGCCTATTTCTTCATGCTGTTAGTTTAATATATTTATGTGATTAATTCATGGAATTAATGTAACATTGAGTTTAGTTAAGCTTTTATATTTATAAAAAACAAAATTGGTTATCATATTACATTTAATTGATTAATAATAAATTAAACACTATTTGACATCATTAAGAAAAATAATTACTGAACTAATCAAAAATATCACCATTTTCATAATTGAAAATCATGTAATAAATAATATGATAAAATACACTAATAAATAATTCTATTAATTTATTTCCTCATACTATTACCCCCCCCCCCCCCTTGAGGATTAATTAAAAGGTGAAATGATAGCGTAACAAATACAAATAAAACAGAATAGAGTATATAGGAAAAGTATATTTGGAAATGTGATTATATTTAATATCTTTTTTTGTTACATAAGCCCTATCATATTCCTTAATAATAATCTAATAATGTAGGGTCTCAAATTATGTAAGGATCAAGAGGTGATTTTCAACTATTTATTTATAGAATAGGAGAAGGTGTTGGTGTCGGTTGAGGAAATGAATTTTTGGGAACTTATTGGTTGAATGTTGTTTTCAAGTGATCGAAGAAGTGTTTTATTCTTGTTCTATATTTTTTTTAATTATGAATAATCACATTCCATTGTATGTGTGGTGGTCGTATGAGAAGTACCAAACACTAAAGATCATGTGAAATTTTTTAAATAATGACTACCATTTAATGTTTTTTGTTCTAATGATATATTTTGAGTAATCATGTTTTTCAGACTCACATGTTTTCTATTGTTACTAGTTGCATTATATTCAGAATGACTCTATGGATGTTCATCAATAAATATGATAATACCTTGTAGTGGAAAAAGTTCTCAACATTAGATGTTTGCTAAAAAAATGTGATCCATGCTTTATTAATGAAATGGGATAAAATGTGTTCTACATATAAAGTCCAGTGATTCAATTCCAATATAAATATTATAGAAATCATCATGAATTCATGATATAAGTATGGATTAAAAGAGAATAATCTATCAAGACTTTTGGATACAAGTCATTTTTGGGAGATGAAATGGCCTCTCAAATTTCATGAATTTTGTGAGTTTGAATATTCTAAAGATACAATGGTTGAAAATTATTTACCAAAAAATCCATCTTAAATATATCTCGATTAGTAAAAATGATTCACTAAATGAACTATTGGTTTATTTTTTTGGTAGAAATAAGTCATTATAGAAACCGGTCCATCATACAAGATGTGCACAATTTCATCACACTATTTCTGATAGTGGTCTATCAGACAAGTTCCACCAATGATATATTAAAAAATAATAAACAATGATTCCTTATAAAAGTGAATAAAATGAGGTGAAATCAGATTTAAAAATCTATTAGAGGTGGTCCAATGTTTTTAAATTAAATTGCATAGAAAAAATTATTGATTTCTATCAATCATTTGATGTTGTTGGCACTATTTAATTAGAGAGTCACTAAGATCATTCCGTTAGATGGGATTAGAGACTTATAAATTGTATGAATAAAAATAATGTATTTAAATATTTTTATATAGAAAAATATATGAATTTCTGGAATTGTGTCGATACTCGTCAGATGTTATTTGACATTGGAAAATCCTAAGATACTAAATTTTATCAAATGTGGTTCAATTAATTTAATGATATACTAATAAAATAAAGAAAAGGTGAGACTAATTTTAGTTTCCATTATATTTTTGGGTTCTAATGTATATAGATGTTTAAATTATGTTTATGGAATATTATTTATTGTTGGTTTGGATCATTGAAATGGGAATCCTTTTGTTCTTCATTTTTTCAATCAAATAAAGTGAATGAGAGTGACAAAAAGTTTCAGAGTGAGATTTTTTTATAGAATATCAGTTTTTAAAGAATTTATAGAAAAAATATTCTTATATAATATAGATTGGTTATATATATATATATATATATATTAAAAAAAAATCGAGAAGAATCTAGGAGAGTTTAGAGGCATTGATAAATTTTAAAAATTATGTTCAAATGAAAACAAAATATTGATATCTAATATTTAATTGAGCAGGGAATAAATTTTGGGTTCCTTAATTTTTTTGTATTCAAGGAACCTATATATGATTTTCATAGTAAAATGTACCCTAAAATGTTTCACATATTGGGGAGATCAAGAGAAATGGGTTTTTGGGGAAATAATTTCTAGAGGAAAGTTTCATATTATGATTTCATGATGATACATTTTCTGAACAGAAGAATCATTCTGATGAAGTTTTGGTTAGTGTTTTTAGATCATATCTAGAAATATTACTGATAGTATTGGGAAAAGAAAGAAGTGAATACTATCCATTTCTTGACCACAAAAAATTATTTTTCTGTTATAAAGAATCAGGGTGAGTGATCATACTGAGTTTTCAAACAATGTCTAGAGAATTTTTTCTTACCTGCTACTTGGTATGAAAGATAATATTTTTATTTGTTAACGTATTACAAGATTGTATTATTTTTATGTGTAGCACTCAATGTTTTTGGAAAAACTGATTAATTTTTCTAAATTTTCTAAAAAATATAATTTACATCATTCATTCTAAAAGAATCACATTATTGTTTTATTTATCATAGTTATTCACAAGTGTATGGGTATTTGCTATTAATTATATCATAAAACATGGTTTTTTTAGTGTATTGTGTGGTGTTGGATTATTTCCAAACCAAGTGAAGGACTAGATACACTTTTGGATTAGTCAACATTATAAATACATGTGTACCTATGTATTTGTGAATGTCTATTTTTTAGAAAATTTATAAATATGCAATAGGAGGTGAAGGTTGTTATAAAATTAATATAACATTAAATAAAAATATTTCACTGATTCACCCCTACACCACTCAGTGATTTTATTGATACTGGTTTGGTAATTTAAATTTTTATTAGAGAAGAGGACCCTTAGTGTACTGTTTTCTTTAAGTTTTTAAGATAATTTATGATAGAGAATTTTAATTTTTTGAATTGTAATGGGATTATTGTTTTTATGAAAGGAACCATGGTATCTATAAAATATAATATTAGTGTTTCTTATGTCTATGGAGAATTTATTTTTCAATGATAATATTGAAATATTTTCTTCTCTTCTTAAAACATTTCAACTTATATCTTTAAATAAAAAAATATAGATAATTTTAGATGGGAAAAGAATAATTTACTCTCACAAATTTTTGAAATTAAATTCCTTATATTAAAGGGAGTTGGAACTACAAAAAATTATCTTGGATAGATTGAAACATATGTATGAAGTAAATATGAAATTTAATAAAGAAATGATAAAAATGTAGCGGTTGACGTATGAAGATATCAAAATAGATGAGTTGTAATTTTTCGGTGACTTCTTTACGAAAAAATATGGTTAACACCATAATATGTATTGGTGTGAATATAGAAGGCTCAATAGTTGATGAAATTATATTACAACTGTTTCCAAAAAAGTTCGATGGAATTGTTTCCTGTTTTAATGATAGAGATCACGAAACTCTATATATAGATAACCTTTATAGTACTCCCATAACAAATGAAATTACATGGGAGGATGTTTTGAGATGTAACGAAATAGGTGATCAATAAATTTCTTTCAATTCTACCAGGAAAGTATGGTGGCACCATAAAATGCATCCCCAAAATTTTCCAAATTCTTTTATACATGAAAAATATCGTATCTGGTTTCGCAAGCTTCGATTTGATAGGTCGTAGGGCCAAAACAGTGATACAGATTTGGAGTTATGGGAATTTGATGTTGGGATGGAAAACTGGTTCATTTTGCCCATTCACAAAGCTCCCTCCATGATCACAGAGTAGAAGAACATGACGAAAGCCTTCGCAAGTACCTTTAAGGTCGATGACGGTCAAATTCGTGGTTATTAAGAACTTGAGGGAACATTACCAAACCCTCCGTGAATGTCGCATATCTCGATGATGGTCAACTCTGTGGTTATGAAGACCTTGAGGGATCTGTACCAAAGCCTCCATGAATTCCAAAAAGCTTGATGATGGTCTACTCCACAATAAAGAGAAAGTTGAGGAAATTCCCTCCAATTGTAGATCAAAATTTGCTTTGCAGAATGCATTTGTGCTTCATCGCAAGAATTTGTGCATCACGGCGTCCTCTGCTGATATTCATCACCTATAAATACCCGGCTCACCCCCCATCATAAGGACAGTCACGCTGCCCCTTGGGTGGCCGATATCTAATTTTGCGGAGCACCAGGTCACCCCGAAGTGAAGCCCTTTGGAAACGGAATCGTGAGATTCTTTTATCTGTGAGACACTTTTCTCATTAAGGTGCTTTTCTCCACAACCCCTTTTCTTTAGAAGACACTTCGCTCCTGAGCCCCTATGATTTGCGAGTCCATTCTCTGTGACCAGATTTCATATACGATTCTACTTCATGAGACTCCATGCTCTGTGATCCCCTTTTCTCTACGAAGCTCCTTTGCGAATACATATCCTTTGCGTAGATCATACATTCGCACCCACCGGTCCTTACCACGGGGCTTGTGCCCCACACCCCTGCCTGGGCTCATTGTCAAGCATCGGTCCTAGCCCTCCAGGCTGGACCCTTTACTTCCATCACTGACCCCCATCGAAAATGGTGTCTTGCACCACGTACTTTTTGGTCCGGGACGACAACATTTTCCATTTCACCCTTATGCGCAATGACCTTCCACCTATAGAATACCATGATTTGAAATACTCCTCCACACAGCACGAAAAACCATCTATCGACATATTCATCTTGGCTAGTTTCCCATGTCGTGAGTTGATACTCTCATCAATAATTCCCCAAGAACCTTGAGTTGAACCATTCCTCAAGCAACTCCTCACAATCCTACCACATGGCTCATATTCCAGGTTGAATAACAAAGGTTCGCTCTTGCATATGTCCCTAAACTAGCCTTTTTTAGACACCTTATGCGATAAGAAGAGGAGGACTAATAGTCCTCTCTACATTACTATGAACTGTATTACTGCCTATGTGACAAATATAGGATGTCTATTACTCCAAACTAGAGATTATTTATGCTCTATGCAAAAGATGCTAACAGTCCTCTCTACATGACTATAAGTTGTAGTAATCCCTATGTGACAAATATAGGATTCCACTTACTCCAAACAAGATATGCCTTATTCTCCAAGCATAAGATGATAATAGACATTACTACATGACTATAAACTATAGCATTCCCTATCATTCAATAATTTAATGAATTTAGAAACAAACAACAGATGCCTTATATGCCAAGCCAAAGATTCCCAATAGTCATATCTACATGACTATAAACTATAGTACTCCCAATGTAACAAATATATGATGCCTCTCACTCTAACAAAGAGATGCCTTATGCTCCAATCATAAGATTATAACAGTCCTCTCTAAATGACTATGAACTATAGCATGCCATATCATTCAATAATAGGATGTATATTGTTCTAAATAAGATATGGCTAATGTGAAAAGCATAAGATACATCAGGCTATGAATATAGTGTCATTATTTTAAGAGTGTTGGAATTCATTCAAACATTTCATCACTCCACCTCATGATTTGGAGGTCCATCATTTGTATCTTCATCCTCTTCCATGTTTGAAGGTACCCCCTAACGGCCTGGTCACATGCCGTCATAGCTCACCTACAGTTCTGGGCCAACGCCCTGGGAGATTTTGGAAGACACTTTGAGTGTGGTCATGTGTTTCGAAAATGGTCAATAATCATCCATCATTTGTTTCTTCCGATTTTAGGATAACGTGGTAAGGATGATATGTTTCGAACATGGTCAACAATTATCCTCCATCACCACCCCACCCTCATTGCATTTGGAGTGTCGGGCATGTGATTCACACTTTTCATCTCCCTTTGTTCAGATTGATTCTAATGCCCCTTGGTGTTATCCCACTAGTGCACTTGTGTATAGGTGTTGTCCCCAATTATAGACATCAAACAACCAATGAGTTTGGATTCAAACATGGGTAGAAATGAGGAAAACCTTACGGTTAGAGTCCATGGATAATCCCCATCCACCATTGCTGCTCTTTAGGGCACCCGGGTAGTCTCCATGTGTAATCCCCACCCATCCATTGTCGCTTCATAGCGGCACATGGGTAGTTTCTTTTCATAATCCCCATTCACCATTGCCACTCCATAGTGGCACCCGGGCATCTTCCTTGCGTAAGCCCCATTCACCACCCTTCATGGATTTACCTTTGTGTCTTGATGGTCTGGTCCTTGTTTCCTCTTGTTTATCACACCAAGCATGACTCACGTGGGAATAGAGAATGCATCAACCATGAAATCCTCTCTGGGGAATCCAAGAGTGCAATCCCCACAACACTCCGAACTATGTGAACATTGATCTGTGTCTTCTATACATGGTACATAGGAATCCTCCCTAAGGTTCAATCCCAACACCTATTGGTCCCATACCCTTTCATGCCAGTTCACCAACACCTCTTAACCTACGTGGACAGTGATCCATGTCTCTTAGACATGGTATGTAGGAATCCACCCTGAGTTTCAAGACTAACACCTATTGGTCCTGAATCCCTTCATGTCGATTCAACAAACACCATCACAAATTACGTAGACTTTCATCTTTTTCAAGGCATTGTACATAGGAAGCCTACCTGAGGTTCAATCCCAACACCTATTGGTCCCAACCCCCTTCACGTCGGATCACCAACACCTCCTGAACTACGTGGACTTTGATACATGTCTCCTAGGCATGTTACGTAGGAAGCCTCCCTATGGTTCAAGCCCAACACCTATTGGTCCCTACTCCAATCACATCAGTTTACGAATCCCTCCCAAACCATAAAGACTATGATCCTTGCCATGGAAAGGTATATAGGAAGCCTCCATGAGGTTCAATCCCAAAACCTATTGGTCAAGACCCCCTCCACGTTAGATCACCAAAACCACCTAAAATACGTAGACATTGATCTGTGTCTCCTGGACGTGGTACATAGGAAGCCTCTATGAGCTACATTCCCAACACCTATTGGTCCTGACTCCCTTCACATCAGATCACAAAACTATCCTAAACTACGAGGACTTTGATCCTTTCCATGGAAAGGTATGTAGGAAGCCTCCCAGAGGTTCAATCCCAACAACCCTTGGTCATTACCCCTTCACATCGTCTCACCAACACCATCATGAACTATAATGACATTGATATATGTCTCCTAGGTAGGGTACATAGGAAGCCTCCCTGAGGTCCAATCCCAATCGACAGTAAGCTACTGTGTACCCCATCTAAGAATAAGCTATTGTGTACCCCATCCAGTGGTAAGCCATCATAGTCCACAATCAACACTAAGCCATTGTAGTTCCCTTTGATGGGACCCACATCTCGGGTCCATGTTCGGTGAGTCAAACCATCCTAGGTGGATAACCATGCGTAACCCCAACATTCCTTAGAGTCATTTTCCTCTGCGCACACCCTGATTTCAGGCCCCACCAGGTGTACCTACTTCCTCTAGCCCCCATCCATGCATCCATCCTCATGGATCACCTCCTAAAGTGTCCCATCAACCCTCCTAACTACATGGACATTGATTCTATACCATAGGGATATGTAATAAATCTCATTGAGGCTCAATCCCAACATCATTGTTGTCCTCATGTTGGTTCCAACTCATTCCCCCTCCACTTCATTCAACTATCTATCATCCATCCCAATTCTTACCCATTCTGCCACATCCTGGTGGAATCATACCATTACCTTGGGCGACTAACCATTAATAAGCCCCACATAATCCATAATCAATCAACCAAGACTGTCCCTCTTGTGATTGGCCGCTATCTATGTGTAAGCCCAAGCATGCAACCTGGTCGATGTCCTTTGTGTACACCCTGATTCATCACCGCTTCAAACTACAAGGGATCTGACCTCTCTCGTCTTCATAAGGTATGTAGGAAACCACCACTAACTTCAATCCCAATGAATGGTAAACCTTAGGATTCCCCCATTCTGGGGTGTACACTCCTTGATCTTCCCTCAGAGGTGTCTAGATCAGCCTTCTCGGTGTGACATCTTCTCTTTATGGGACACACCATCCTAGGTCTTCTCTTATTGAGTGTTATGATCCATACAACTGGTAAAAACTAATGGTACTCCCCCCTAGGGATGTACCAATCTGATACGTCTCTATGGGAAATTTTGATCACATTAATTTCATCTCCACAAGACGTTAAACTCAATGTCTACCTCGTATTAAACATGATATTCCTTAGGAAAACCTCAGAAAAAACTCATTTGGTGTAACCATCTATGAAAGACATTAAAATCAAGACATACCCCATGTAAAACATCGGAAGATGAGGAAAACCTCATAGGCATGCCTTCAGTATAAGATACCCCATAACTGACATGGTATGCTTCGGGTTCTGTGGCCTTGAGATGCTATCTTATGAGGAAGAATATAGGTTCCCCAGAGTCCATGCATCATTATATTCCTCAAAAATCCTCATGTTTTCATCTACTCAGACCAAAGGTTGCTACCATGTCTGCACCCCATGGAATTTCTTGATGAATGTTGTGTAATTAACTGGAATCAACATCGATATGGCTCTATGAATGAGATTCACGAACAAAGTCTTAATATTTAAGGGATACCCGACTAGGTAACGAGTTATTATGAGGAATCTGAGGAAGGATGAAATGACATCCCAACATCCAATTCCGATCAAGGAGAAAATGTCACTGAATAAGCGACAGATGCTGCCCACCTTTGGAAATCGATAATGCGGGGAAATAGTTAGTGTGTCCTCAAACTGACAGTTGCGTGTACCCTGACAAAAGCATCTGAAACAAAGGAAAATTCATGAATGTTAAATAAGATGAATATTTATGTGACTCTAATTCTTAAAAATGAGTTTAGTAAAAATTTCAATGAATAATTGTGCTTATTTTCAAAAAATGAGAATAGTGGTAGAAGAAAATAAAAAAGGAAACATCCTATAAAATGTTTTTAATTTGGTTTTATTAGTCATTTGGTTGAGAATAACCCTTAGGAAATGAATGGAGAAGAATGTGAGGATAATGACAGAAGACCAATAAAATCTTGGAATGTTTGATCAAATAGGTAAATATGGTATATTTATTGGATATGCTCTAGATGGTAGAATATAGAGATGCATCAAAAAGAAAAATTAAGGATCGTTGATTTTATATATTTAAATGCTCTTGAAAAATATGAAAAATATGTTTAAAAAATCTTGTTGGTAAGGAGGATAAAAAAGATGAAAGTGTTTTTTCTGAGCCGCAAAAATTGAATTCCAAAAACGATTATTGTACATGGGAGGAAGAATTTGACGTAGCTATTTCTATTAATGAGGAATAAAATTTTAAATCCCATCATAGGATGAGGAAAATTTTACTAGCTTCAAACGTCATATGTGATCAAAAATATAGTCATACAATAAGAACATCAATGTTTATTTCACATACTAATCTTTATTCAAATATTTACTCAAAAGATGTTAATAACTATTTTTGAGCATCATGAGTGGATTAACTATATTAATTAATTGTTGAATTAGATTTAGATGAATTATTCTTGGAAACTCATACCTAATCCAAATGATAAAAATATTATTGGTACAAAGTGGGCGTTCTTAAATAAGTTTTGTGAGGACAATGATGGTGAAGCTAAAAAATTCACTAAATCAGTTGAATAAAATATGTTTATTTCAAAATTAAATTATGATAATTTTTAAATCATATTTTTGAAAAGGCTTAATATTGGTTAGAATTTGATTGGAAAGGTGAATTAAAAGAATGTCTCAGGCTAATTGTGAGTCTTGAAAGAAAAATAATGAAATTGAAATAGGAATGTTATATTTCAAACAATAATGTATCTTTTCATTATAAAATATATATTTGGATTGAAGATATTAATTTCATGAATAAATATCTTAAAAAATAATAGAATCAGAATAAAAATCATTAAATGGACATAGAATAAAAGGATGAATAGTTGGAACATTACCAAAAAAAGTTATCTACCGATGAGAAGCATGTAATTTTTTTCAAGAAATATATCTCGAAATTTAGAGAATTCTCTAGATATTTTACATTTTAATAAAGTTAAAATATATATATCTAATGATTGAAAGGAAGATTGATGCTTTTCCTAATGATATGAAGGCAGATAAAATCTTCTATATTTCCATTACCCACAAATTTAAAAATTCTAAAGTGTCCAAAATTTCAATGTTAGAAAAAAATGTTGTTAATTATAATTATTTTGATAAATTTGGGAAGAATTATGAGTGGAATAAAAAGAATCTAGGTGATAAACGAATGTTTGGGGATCAAAAAAGTTATGATAAGATCGGGAAGAATGTTGTTCAATGATATGTTCACAACCTCACAATTTATAGAATGTTAAGAGGAAAATATTCTTCCTAGGGATAATTATACTATGGTGGTGGATTTAGATAGATGAAAAATATTTTTTTGGTAAGATCGAAGACACTAAATAAATTCTTTGAGTTACATGAAGAAACGTTTCATGGTAAATTATTCCTCTCAAAGAATTCATTCTGGGAAAGTTGTTTTGTAAGATTAAAATATGTTCCAATATCTAGAAAATATTTTTGAATAATGTGAAAAACCTAGAAATAATGCTAAAAATGACTTTTTTTTTCTTCTATAACAACAACATGTTTATTAACATTATCATAATCCATATGGAAAGGACGATAAAGGGAATGAAAAGGATCTTGTTATGGAAAGTACTCTCATAAATACAAAATCATAGTGACCCAATATTTTTGATTCTTGGTGCCCCTTATATATGATAGTAAATTTGAATTTGTTGATGAATGTGAAATTATTTAAATAATTAGTAGTTAAATTGGGAAATAATTAATCATTTAGAATCAAAGATGTTGGATCTTCTATTATTAGGAACAACATTTCAGATCCATGAATGCCTTTTTTGTTAATTGGGTAAAAAACATATTTTTAAGTCTTTCAAAACATTTATATGAATTATTTCTTTAATAAATATGTTTTTTTTGTGAAAATATATTAATATGTAAATATCATTACAAGAGGTCAATGTACAATGGGAAACTTGTTTCAAGTTAGTGATATTTAAAAATCATTTTATATAAGCATCATGAGAGGAAATCATCTATTGAATAAAATTTTGGGGAATATGTTTGAAATAAATATAAAATTTTTTCTTTGTGAGATAGTGTTTGTGATATTGAATATATTACAAGGAGAATAGATTGGACATCAATTTTTTAGAAAGGGATGATTTTAGATACTTTGGGAAAGAAAGTTAAAATTCATTATGCTCATCCCTTGGATCTAATTCATTCTGATATATGTAGGCACATGAATAAATAATAAACATTCAATGATAATTAATATGTTTATTTGTTTAATTATTTGTCTCTAATTACTTGTATTATGTAATTGAAATATAACTCTAATTCTCAAAAAATGTTTAATGTTCTTAAGAGAAGAGCTAAAAAGTAGTGTAACATTATATGAAGAAGTTATGAACATAAAATTGTATTGAATAAAAGAATTAATTATTTATAAGTCACCATGAAAAACATGGAATTGATCCTATTTTCAGTGCATAATACACACCATAGAAACATGGTTTTCATGGAAGGAATAATAGAAGATTAATAGAGATGGGTTATATAATGTTGACTGAATATAGACTTTCCCAATAAGTCTGGAGGTAGGCATTGAGTATAGAAGTCAATGTTCAGATTAGATGTTTCTAAAGGGAATGTTCTTATATTTCTCAGTATAAAATTTTATATAATGAAATTTAAATTTTAAAAAACATCAGTGTTATTGGATGTCCATACATAATAATGAACAATGATGAAGGGACTTGTGAGAAGTTTGTTGACGACAAGAAGAAGTCATTTGAAATTGTCATTCTTGTTGAAATGAGATATATTATTGTGTTAAAAATCCCACAAAATAAGAAATACATAATTTTATATAAAGTGTATTACTCTACTAAACATGTTAGGAAGTTTTTAATGGATTATTCAAATCCCATTTCCACCACAATTTTGAAAGGAACCATGCTTTCTAAAGATTGATAAATAAAGGAAGATGATCCTAATGTGTTTCAGATGCTAATTGGATGTTTTTAATATCTGACTACATCAAGATCAGATATTTGGTATGATGTTACCATATGTGAAATATTTAAAATATTCCCCAAAATAATAACATATATTTTCTATAAAATGAATTTTAGATATAACATTGGCACAAAAATTTCAAAATCAGATATGATATCTCATGAAATTTTTTTATTTTTGTTTAGAGATTCTTATTGGGTGGTAATTGTGGTTGATCGAATATGTACCTTAGGTGATGTTTTAATTTTTTGGGATTCTTTTAATTTTTCATACAAAAAATTAAATTTATATAACTCTTACCAAAATTGAAGTTAAATATTTTTCCACCACTCAATATGGGACACAAATTATATGGTTAGAGACTCGGTTGGGATTTTTTTTAAGTGAAGTTAGATCTTCTCTTTGGGTTGTGATAATGAAATCTCTATAAATATCACAAGAAACATAGTAAAAAATTCTTGATGAAAACATTTTTATATAAAATATCACTTCATAAAATATCATCTGGATATTAATGAACATGAGATGGAATATATTCCAATAATATAACAAATTGGAAACTTTTTCAAAAAAACCTTTACCCAAGGAATCAATTTTTTCAAACTACGATTAAACATGGAAATCCAACCTATTTCTGTCCAAGGTTATGGTATGTTTTTATGTTCCCTCTCACATTTACTCTTCATATAGTTAATTTAATGGGGATAAAATTTTTTAATAACAAATATATCGATCGGTATGTGCTAAACCATTTAAGGAATCCTATATTTTGAAGGATTTTAAAGGTGTAAGCAGTGAACGAACACCGTATGTTTGTGAACTATTCAATGATTTTTTATTTGCTTGTTGGAAAATTATTTTAACAAGAAATTGAAAGAACTAAATAATGGGTGTAAATAATAATGTTTAAGAAATGTTTCATAAGTCAATACATAGGGAGAACAAGGTTTTTATCACTAGTTCTTGTTTCCTACAATGAGTTCACTCACATAGGCTAATAAATATTCATTATTAATCCATACATTGAACTAAAAAATGATTAATTTTTTGTAATATTTTGTTGAAAATAAAATCTAAAGGGAGATATTTTTTAGACCATGTTGGATGAATATAGTTTTCATATGCTCGAGGACGTTTTCAGTACATTTTTTGTATTTATTTCAATAAAATAGTTTCTATAAATACTATTCTTGGTGGTTAAATGATGTAAATATGAACTGTGAAGATTGGATGTCATTATCTTAAGAAATTAAACCATTTATAGTTTTCTTTTTTAAATTTTTAGTGAACTTTTTTTCTGACTCACATGTTTTCTAGAGTGGGAAGTTATATCAGTTTCACAATATATCTTGAGATGTTTGTCAATAAAATTATAATTAACTTATGTGAAAAAAATTCTCAGCTTCATAAATTATCTAAAAATGATGATCAAATAACTATGAAACAAAGGAGGATAAAATGTGTTTTCCATATTAAGTCAAACAATTATATGCCAATCTTAATATTCTAAAAATCATAGAGAATTCAAGATACATGCATGATATAAAATATAATAAGCAGTAGAAGACTTAAGATCTCTGGTCATTGATGTAATATGAACCAAAAAATAAAATTTATTGAAAGATGAAATTTTTAATATGCTGAATACATAAGGATTATAATGTGATTATTGACCATTCTATCAGATAGACTGCTATATCGGTTGAACCAATTATTTGAATGAACCACCAGTTTCTGATTTTTAGAGAGAAATAATTCAATGTTGATACCAGTCCATCAAACAACCTATTTCATTGATTAATCAGATGAAATTTATAATTCTCCATCATAAATGGTCCCACACCCATCTATCAAAATGATCTAGGTACCAATTAATTAGACACGTGTTTACACTAATATATATTTGGGTTGAGAGATCAATTATAGGAAGATTGAAGTTGTGAAGTGGAATGAAGAAGAGAAATTATTGACACCAAAAAATAAGTGGAAGATGTAAGTATCTAGGAATTAGTGGGTCAGAGATACTAATCCATCATATGGTTATATAGAATGATAAATGAGATGATTCCTAAAAATGTATCAAACAATTATCAGATGGTAAATTTTGTAAATTGCTTCAATTGGGTTAATGATCATGATATCGAATTTGAAACTATTAAATCATATGATGTGGAATTTATTAAACAAAATTCTATCAGTCTATGTAGATTCTAATTAAATGAATAACTGGTGACAAACATTTGGAAATAACGATAATAAGATAATAATGGATTTTCAAGTTGGTGGGTCAAATGAAAAAAAAAGATCATACTACTCACATGTCAAAATGTGGGAAGAAACATCATGGGAATTGCCTCAATGGAATAAGGAAATGCATCATGTTTGGGTGAGAAGGAAACCAAGAAAATAAATTTCAAATATAAATGAAGAATCTGGCCACAATTATGGATTAAAATAATACACCTTCTAATATGAAGACTATAAGAACCCAGATCTTCATTTTAGGTATGAATATTGATTTCATTTGTTTTTTACTGAAAAAGGGGAGATTTTGGAATTTTATAAGTACACGCTGTGTACATATAAGTACACACCGTGTACCAAGTTTCTGTAGGTATTCATTTGATAGCCGTCTAACGGCCATGTCATGGCCTTCTGGGGTGATAAGGAGACCGCCTAAAGCGGGGACCGGTTGAGGCATGTACATGACATGCACATTAAATGAACATATTGTGTACGTTTTCTTTTACATCAATAAACAGACCAGGGTCACATCAAATCATCATATTTATCTTCTTCAGGCCTCGTCTTGACCTGGAGCAGCTAAGATCAATGATTATTCTTTGAGCCATCAATTATTCATCCTTTCTCTGAATTTATCTCTCGAGGGTACATTGGAATCCCATCGGTAAGTTCTTCCTTCTTCTATAGCCTCTCCTCCTGATTTTTCTCTCTAACTCTCTCGAGTTATTGATGGTTGAATGTTTTTGAAGTTTTTGTAGATCTACAATGTTGTAGTTTGATTCAATGGTTGAGGTTCAACTATATTCATCATACAACATCGAGGTAGGTGTTCATTGCCTTACCGTAGTTTTCCATTCAGTTATATATGCCTAATTAACGTATGCCTTGTTTAGGGTATTGTGTGTTTTCTAGTTTAACCATGTTTAATGCCTAATATGGGTGTTTGTTTTATAATGGTTTATTGATTGTGAATATTGTTTTGTACCTTGATTATGGAGGTGTAACCCATGTTTGATTTGGTTATGACCTTTGGGTCTAGAAATCATGTTTTTCTACTTTGTTTACATTAGTAGTGTTGTTAGGATGGAGTTGTTGTTTATATGAGATGCATGTGTTTATCATTATAAATGTATGACTAGGGGACTTGACTGTGAGATATTCCTGAAGTAGGGGCTATTAATTATGAATTATTATTATAATTGACAGGATGTATTGACTTTGATAGCTTCCATGGGATATCGAACTGAGGGGTTAGACTGTGGGAGCTAACCAGAGGGTTGTCATTAAATAAATGATAGAAAATAGGCAATTGACTGTGAGAGATACCAGAGGTTCATTATAATTTATTGTTTCTATAAAAACCAATGGGGTATTGACTGTGAGATCTATCCATGTGGCCATTCATATTTGACTATTGCTTGTGAGAACATGGGGTTTATACTGTGAGATCTTTTCCAAATGGTCATTATTATTATTTTAAATTGAGGATATGTTAATCTAAGTGGATATGCTATGAGGAATTTCCTAGAGGGTTGTTTTGAAATAATTGTATGATTGTGATGAGTATGACTAGAAAAAGAACATTCTTGGAATAAGTCTTACTTTATAATTAGAATTTCTTTTGAGATGTTTGTTCATTAAGGTTTTACAAGGGTAAATAGACCATAGACTAGATCTGAAGGATAAATTTTACAAAAGTTTGAATAATTAATTAATGTAAATGAATGTAATTGGAAAATGTGGGATTGTATATTTTTGAGTAATTCCTATTTGTTGCCTCATTACTATATATTGAATGCTATATATATTCAATGATAGTTAGGCATAGATCTTTCAGTGGTATCTACTATGATTTGTATCACTCCCCTTTTGTGCATTCTTTTGGACACAAACAGATTATATAGTTTCAGGTATAGATATGGTAAATCACCCTTCAACATTAGGAACTTGATTTTGGTGGAACTTGGGAGTAGGGGACCAAGCTGAGGCTTGATATGATGTTAGAGTTTATTTGATTTTTATTACATTGGTTTCTGTTTTTATTCCATCATTCTGACTGGTTAGACTGCTTTCCTAGACCCATGTGACATTCCACAATTATATATCTATTGTATTTGATTTTACTATTAGTCTTCTGATGATTTCATTATTGTATGGTATTACTGCTTCCTCTACATTGTTTATTTGTCATTTCATTATGCATACTCTTACAATGAGGGAATACTTTCCCCACTATCACAATAAAGGACCTCACTTCTAGTCGGCAGCCTCTGGCATTCTGGGAAACATGCTTTTGGCCATGTGACAAACCAGGAAGTAGGCACCATTAGGCGGTACGTGGAACCAGGACATTAAAATGTGGTATCAGAGGATTTTCATTCCTTCTTTGTCTTACTATTCGGAGCCTATAGACAGGGATATGGAAAATTAGGTAGGTCCTAGTATGTTGTTTCTAGGAGTAGCTAACCTATGTAAAGGAAAAAAATCCAATTTACCTCAATTGTTGATATTTTTCTATTTTTTCAATTGTTATAGTTGATTTGATTTCATTTTTTGGTGATTCACGTGATTCGGGATGTTATCATTGAAAGTATTGAGTTTCTATTTCTATTGCAACATAATGAGATGATGGTATTCTATCTCATGCATCATATTGACACTTGATAGGAATAAAATGTCATGCATTTTGGTCATGCCATTTTTGGATCATTACTGATTATATGTTGTTGTGATAGGTGTTGTGGAAGATATGCTTGTTGTTGTGATAGATACATTGATAGAATGCCATCTATTTTGATAGGGTATTGGAATATGTAATGTTTCTTTAAATGGATTCCAACCATTCGTTCTGGAGGTTTTATGGGCCCTATTGGTTTAGAATTTGGTGGACCATGTATGAAATTTAATTGAATTGTTTCATGTTATGAAATGAATAAGGATGACAAATAATGATTCGTGGTAGTATGGGCTTTCTCAGGTCAAAATTTGACATTCCTTGGAAAAATTACTGAGTTTTCTAGGGTTTCAGATATGTTTCATAGGATTCTATCTAGAAACCGTGACAACACGGCATGTGGTGTTATGGACCCATGGCATGTTTTCTTCTATTCTGGATGAAACAAATTTCTTAAAGTACACATATTGTACTTTATGTACAGTCTTTGTAGTCTTTATTCATATAACTGACTATGTCAGTAGAGATAGGGGCTTTGAAATTTTGGGTTAAACTCTCTGTGTACTTAGAGTATATACCATGTTTTAAGAGTCGTGTATCCAACAGTGTGATCAATAAAACTGGTGGGTGAAACATAGGTTATACATATTGTGTTCTGTTATTGCACACCGTGTAGAGTTAATTGTGTCACCGACAGTGTGACTAACGATACGGGTGGTAATAACTTAAGGAGGTACACATCATGTCTTGGGTTAACACACAATGTAGTGTTACATAGGGAATAACCGTGTGTGTAGATGTGAAGAAGAACTTAGGCCGGGGGAAATGATTCAAGTACACACCTTGTGACAGGATGAACTTGCAGTCTCTAGAGGTGTTACACGACCAGTTTTGGCAATGGTACACACCATGTTAAAAGACCTAGGAAAAAGCCATGTTGGGGTTATACATGCCTTGAATGAATGTTTTGTAAAAAATGAATAAATTCTTTTTCTTATTTCTTAATTTCACATCTATGTTTAAGTCCCAATAAATCTCAAACAGAGGTGTTCATTTGACCTTGCAGATTCATGCCACCAAGATGTCCCCTAGTTGTATGCCCGATACAGGGCAATAACCAAACACCGAAAATGGGAGATCCTGGACTACCAAAAGAACTTCCTATCATGCCTTCCATGGAACAGGATATTATTCCAAACATAGGTGAAAACGCACAGTTCTGATAGGGCTTCATGAGGATGATGATGGCCTTCCACGAAGCAATGCATCCATCCCCGTCTATATAATTGTTCACGCGGGTGTTCTAGTAGAATCATCATCCCACTATTTCTATAGATGGAGAATCACAGGCTGGAGATTCATGGTTGGAGGCCATACTAACTACCTCTGACCATCTATAGATTCCTTTAGAGAGGAGGGTGTTTCTCACAACATACAACTTACATAATTCCTACAAGAAAAGGTGAGATGTTATCTCATAGGTGGAACATTATCTGCATATTACATTGGAATAGTTTCAGAGTACCTTCTATGATTACTTATATCCCGAGACATTGAGGACCGATCGAGACTAGGAGTTCATGAATTTAAAGAAGGACGCTCTCTCAGTGATGGAGTGCACTTCTCATTTTCAAGAGTTTCAACTCTTATGAACTGTTCTTGGAGGTGACAAGTTCTCTTTGGCTAGGAGATTTGAGGATTTTCTATGGCATAAAATCTGATCACAGGTGAATATCTTTAGGGTTACTTTAGTAACCTCTATTGTGAATCAAGTGTGGACTACCGAGCATAGTCTGAGGGAGTTTCAAGCTTCCATCCTAGGTGTTTCAGCATCCAAGGTTGGAACACCTTTGATAGATATCAGGAAGCATCATAGGGATCATAAACGTGATTTTTCATCAGTTATAAAGGTGGTATGCTACATGTGAGGGAAGAGATGGCATACTAGACCGCATTGCCTGAGAGACACTGTTAAATGCTGATCTTGTGGAATGATGGGCCATCTTCATCATTTTTTTCAGGTGTTCTCACCACCATCATGTGATAAGGGTTCAACTATGACTCCACATTCATGAGATGGACCACCAGTTTCTCATTAGATAGAGAATTGAGGTTCTTTTATCTGTTCAGGCCTACGAGTTGGTCGTGGAAGTGGTAGTTAGGCTTTAAAATTTCTGTGATAGTAGGGTGGGTCAACTCAGGGTAATCAGGTGCAGTTGCATCGTTGTAGTGCAGGTTACATGTTTTTAGTGGAGCAAACCCAATAGGAGGAGTATCACAGACCCTATGCAGTTAGAGGTACAATTTTGGTTTCCTCAATTTTAGCTTCTTCTCTTTCCGATATATGGGCTTCCCAGAGCTTTATATATTTTCCTCATGTGAAGAGCCATGGGCTCTGTATCATTACTTCTGCTGATAACATGACACTAGAACCTTCTTAGGGGACTAGAATGACTTGTGTACGTCAGTGAAAGGAGTGCCATCTTGAGGTTTGTCGGTGTCACTTCTTATGGGACCTTTTTGTCCTAGATATGACAGGATATGACGTCATTCTCAAAAATGGACTAGGTAGTTCCCTTATAGGTTCTAGTTTATTTATATCATCGTAGGGTTAGATTCACATCAATAGAGGGCGGAATGTTTCTACATTAGGGTGAATGGGATGTCGAGGAGAGCATATCTGGACCTGAGCATCATGTGCTGAGAGGTGTTATAGCCCAGATTGTTATTTTTTATATGGATTCCTAGCATACCACACATATGGACATTCCTCCAGTTGTGGATTATTTCAGCGATGTATTTTTGGAAAACATTTCATGTTTTCCTCTAGAGTGAGAGGTATAATTTTCTATTGAACATGTTCCAGGAGAAGAACCAGTGCGTATTTTTTATTTGATTTATACACTAGAGTTATATAAGCTCTAGATGCAGTTTGTTGAGTTACATGTGAAGGGTTTCACTTGACCCAATACTTCTTCATGGGGTTCGCATTTTGTTTTTGTGAAAAATGTCTATGGAACCCTAAACATTGAATGGATTATCGAAATATGAACCAATTGAAGATCAATAATCAATATAATTTTCATCGGATTGATGATCTATTTTTTCATATTCGAGGAGACTGAGTATTCTCAGAGATAGACTTCAAATCCGGTTATCATAGGTTGTGTGATTGATCATCAGATGTACCACTTACAACATTTTGAAGCATGTATAGTCTATACGAGAATGTGGTTATGTCATTCGGTCTCATAGATGAACCTACATTTTTTATGGAATTTATAAACTGATGTTCCCATCCTTTCATGGAATCCTTCATGGTTGTTTTCATCGATGATATCTTAGTGTACTATCACACTCGACACGACCATTCCATCTATCTAGATATATTTTTGAGCACACTAAATGGTCATCGGTTATGTGGTAAGATCTCAAAATGTTACTTTTGGATGGATCGGATTCACTTCTTGGCTCATGTAATCTTAGATATAGGAGTATCAGTAGAACTAGAGAAAGTCAGAGCAGTATTTTCTTGGGATAATCTGAAGAAAATCTTGGAAGAGTAGATTTTTTTAGGGTATCATGGTTACTATAAGCACTTTATAAATGACTTTTCAGGCTTAGCAGTACCACTGACAGTCCTGAGTAACAAGGGTGGGAAGTATTTGTGGATATATTCCTTTGATTCAGCCTTTCAGGAGCTAAAACAAACGTTGAATTCAGAAGTGATACTAGTTTTTCTAGATTCAGGAAAGAGTTACACTGTTTACTATGATGCATCAGGTATCGAGCTAAGAGCAATGATTATTCATGGGGAATGATTAGTTTCATATGGGTCTCAATAGTTATCAAAACATGGGAGGAATTTTCCTACAAATGATCTCAAGTTGGCTAATGTTGTGCCTTCTTTGCATTGTAGGAGACATTATCTTTTGGGAGATCACTTTGTGGTGTTCAGTAATAACAAAAGTATCATGTATATCTTTACTCAGCATGATTTGAATTTGAGACAATGAAGGTAGGTTGAGTACCTATAGTCTTCTGACCATAAGCTTTCCTACATGCCTGTGAAAGGCAATGTAGTGGCTATTTCATTGAGAAGGAGGACTCAATTATAGGTAGTTCGGGAGGCCAGTAGTGAGTGGTAGCTTATGGCTCTATTCATTGAGATCCAATTGAATGTTCATGATAGACAGGGGAAAACATTTCATTCTTCTGTAGCTGTTACTTATAATCTTCATGTTTGGATTATAATGAGATAGTTATCATATTATGAGGGCCTAGTCCTACAAGAGAGTGTGTTATGAGTGAACCCTACTCCTGGGTGGATCGTAGATTAAGATGAGATCTTCTTCTTTCATGGACATGTATGGGTGTTGGAAGACATACACAAGGAGATTTGGCAAGAATTTTATTCCTCTGTTTTGGAATTTCATCCTGGTGTCTCCAAGATGTACTGAGATCAACACCATTGGTATTGGTGTCTAGGTATGAAGAGATATGTTTTTGGTTTTGTAATGAGATGTTCCACCAGTCAGCAGGTGAAGGGGGAGTATCCGCAATTGGCAGGGCTTTTAAAGTATTTACCCATTTTTGAGTGGAAGTTGAATGATGTCACGATGGATTTCATGATAGGGTTATCGAGGTCACCTCAAGGTAATGATACTGTCTGAGTTGTCATAGACTAACTCACGAATGTTTCACAATTTTTACCAATAAAGGATACCATTGTTGTAGATGATCATTGAAGGTTGTAAAAAGGTGAGATTGTACATTTTTATGGGTTTCCACACTCTATTGTTTCAGATAGGGATACATGATTTACTTCTCAAATCTAGAAGGGGCTTTAGAGGGATTTTGGTACACTGGTACATTGAGTACAACTTAACATCCCCAAATAGATGGCCATTCTGAGTATACAATTGAGGTGATAGAGGAAAATCTCCAATCCTATGCCATGGACATTGGAGGCTCTTTGTAGAAGCACCAACCTCTGGTGGTGTTTTCCTACAATAATAGTCTCTAGGGAACTATTCAAATGGAACCATAAGTGGATTTGTATAGAAGGCCAGGTTAATCGCCCTTACGTTGGATGGAGGCAGGAGAGGTAGCTATGTTGGGACCTCATCATGTCTAGGAGACCACAGAGCTAGTGGAGTTGATGAGGAAGAAGATAAAAACTAGACAATCATGACAGATGACTTATGTTGTTCGATAGAGATGACCTCTAGTGTTCGAGGCAAGAGATCAAGTTTTCAAATGTGTCACAAAGAGGTTGGGAAAGAGTATGATTGTGAGACATGGATACCATTCACCGAGATACGTTTGCCTATTTGTGATTTTGGAAAGAGTCAAACAGTTTTCCTATCGGTTGTAGTTACCTCTATGGTGTCTGGATATGCATGATGTCTTCCATGTTTCTCAGCCACAATGTTCCCTTTCAGAACAGTCTCACATTTTTCAACCTGAGGTGTTTGATTTGGTGGTGGAAAAATTTTTGGAGGAGCATCGTATTTGGATTATTGATCAAGGCAAGATGGTTTATTATGGCTAATCTATTCATCTGGTATTGGTGTTATGATATCACGTGTTAGTATTGGATAAAAATTGGGAGAGGGAGGCTGATGTGCGATCGTAGTGGCTCCAGCTATTTGAGGATTATTCTTCCCCACCTCGTTAGGGAAATTCGATAAATAATTTCATTAAGGTGGGATTTTTTTAAAAACCTAGAACTTCATTTAAGGTATGAATCTTTATTTCACGTGTTTTCTAGAAAAAGTGGAGATTTTTAAATTTTATAAGTACACACTATGTACATATAAGTACACACTGTGTACCAGGATGTTATGGTTCTCCATGTGTGGAGTGTCTAATATCCATGACAAGGCCATGTGGGGTGACCTGGAAATCATCTAATATGGGAACTAGTTGAGGAAAGTGCACCTTATGTACATTAAATGAACACGCAGTGTACTTTATCTTTTATTTCATTAAATGGACCGGGGTCTCGTCTAATCGTCTGATTCATCTTCATCTATCCTTGTCACATCCAAGATCGGTTGAGATCAAATATTCTTCTTAGAGCCACCGACCGATCATCCATTCTCGGAATCGTTCTCCAGTGGGTGCGTTGGAATCCCACCGGTGAGTCCATCCTTTTTATGGAGTCTCTTCACATGATCTCTTCTCTCTCTTGATTTATTCGAGGATGACCATTTATTATTATTTTTAGATCTACAATGTTTTAATTTGTTTCAAAGGCTGTGGATAAACCACATTGATCGTACAATGTCAAGGTAGGTGGTTCGTGTCTTACCGTAGTTTGTCTTTGAGTAAAATATTCCTAAGTGTCGAATACCTTGTTTAGGGTATTCCTTGTTTTTGGAATTATAACATGTTTAATTATTGATATGGTTGATTTTTTAAGAAGGGTTATTGATTATGAATATGGTTTATAACTTTAATTATGGAGTTTTTACTCATGTTTAATTTGTTTATGGTTGTTGGATCTAGAAATCATGTTAAGCTGAATTGTTTCTATACATAGTGTTGTTAGAATGGAGTTGTTGTTTATATGAGATGAATGTGTTTGAAATTATGAATGTTTGACCGGGGGAATTGATTGTGAAAGATTCCCAAATTAGGTTCTTTTAATTATGAATTGTTGTTATAATTGACCTGAGGTATTAACTATGAGAGCTTCCATGGGTCATTGAGCAGAGGGGTTAGACTATGAGAGCTACCTATAGGGTCTTCATTATATAATTGTCAGATCATAGGGAATTGATTGTGAGAGGTTCTAGATGGTCATTGTACATTATTGTTTCTATGAATACTAAGGGGGTATTGACCGTTAGAGCTACCCAAATGGTCATTCGTATTTGATTACTGCTTGTGAGACCAAGGGGGATAGACAATGTAAGCTTTCCAAAAGTGTTGTTGTTGTTATTTTAGATTGAGGATATTTTAAACCAAGGGGGATAGACAGTTAAGGGTTTCCTAGAGGGTAGTTTTGAAATGATTGTATGATTGTGATACATCTAAAAAGCCAAAGCTCAAGCTTGGACTCAGTCTTACTTTATTGTTATAAGGTATTTTGAGGCGTTTGTTTATTATGGTTGTATAGAGGGATATAGAGATTAGGCTAGATATTGAGGCTACATTATTCAATGGTTTAATAATTAAAAAATTTAAATGAATTTAATTGGAATCTATGGGATTTTTACTTTTGAGTGCTTCCTAGTTGTTGTCTCATTTCTGCACATTTGCTACTATATATATTCAATGACAGTTGGGCATAGATCATTTAGTTTTTTCTTACTGGGATTCATCTCACACCCTGTTTGGGTCCTGTTTCTTCACCCAAACTGATTATATGTTTGCAGGTATAGATAAGGTTAAGTTCCCATCTACATCCACTACTTGATTACTATGGATCTTGTGATCATTGGAACAAGATGCGGCTTTATATGTGGTTGGAGTTTATTTACATTTTAGTAATTTGTTTTCAGTTTTGTATTCTAGCATTGCGACTTATATCACTGCTTTCCTAGACCCATGTGACATGAATCATTTATATATCTACCGCAGTTTATTTTTCTATCAGTCTTCTGTTGTTTACTTTTTTTATGGTATTATTGTCTTCACTACTGTAATTATTTGTTATTCTGCAATGCGTACTCTTACAATGAGAGCATATTTTTCCCACTATCACACCTAAGGTCCTCACTACTAGTCGGTAGCACTAGAATTCAGGGAAATTTACTTTAGGCCATTTGACCAACAGGGTATGGGGCACCTTTGGGCGGCACCTCGAATTGTGACGTTACCTAGACCATTGTTCATTAATTCAATTTTAGGGAGAAAGTGTAAAGTGAAAGACTGTGCACTAAACCACAGGTCCTTGAGGGTTATCTGTTCTAGTAAACATAAAATCAAAAGGTTAAAGGGAAGTATTATTCCATTAATACTACTATATTGGATCATTAAAATAATTTCATACAAGGTACACTTCATATTCAATCAAAAATGAATAATGATTTATTTTATTCTGGTTCTATGCATTCATTTATATCTTGTTAGTTTTCTCGAACTATTAAATCAAAACTTTGGTACATTGAAGTATAGATATATATAAAAACACTTAATGGTGAAATAATTAAAGCCCATGTGTTGGAAACATCTATTTTTAGTGTATTTGGGAATATTATTCCAGTGAAACATGTAATTATTCCTTTGTTGATACTCAACACTACACTGGGTATGGATAGCATTTTATTATATAGAGCACAATTGTAACAACACCGACCCTAGTTACCTAGATTCAATGGTTATTTTATTACAATGGAATAGATAAACGAGATCACATCATCAAGGATTGAACAGTTTAGTTTTCTTGAAGATCTAGATACATACATAGTTCACTTCATACATTCGTAATTAAAATTATAACCTAAAAAAGGAAAATATACTTCGTTCTTGACACATATTAAAATATTTCTTCTTTATATCCAAGGGAAGGAAAAAAATAAAAGGGTGAGCTAAAATTCTCAATAAGGATTACATGAATAAATAATAATTGAAACAAAGTCAATAAGCCATAGCCATTATGAATAGGTAAATATCCAATAAACACACGACATTGAATAAACTGAGAATCAAGATGGATCCATAGAATTTGTCATAGTGACAATATCATGGAATGTAATAACTAAATATAGAAGGATTAAAATTTATAATTATTGGACATCAGGTATCTTGAACATGAAACATTTTACAGGTAATATAGTTTAAGTCTTTCTTTAGAAACCCATATGATTCTTCTTGGAAACAAACACTAAGGGTTTTTGTCCAAAAGTATTGTCTTATGGGACATAACGATGCATTGAAAGGCTATATCTAACTGGTCCCCAACAATCACTTCATGAATAAATCATTCTTTATATATATATATATAATTCATGAACAATATGACTTATCAAATTATTATTGTTGAGTAGAAAGTGTGCATTTATCAATATTTTACCAGTTAAAACAAATTCAAAGAAAACATTGTTTGCATATACTTATACAGCTATGAAAATAATTATATCCATGATACAAGAAAAATGAATATTTAATGAAATCATCAATTGATTATGCTTATAAATAAATGGTATGTATACATAAACTACACACAAGGGATATGTTTTGAATAAGGCATAATAAAAGGGAATATCATAACGGTGTCCATAAAAGAATTGATTTTAATAGTAATTTAACATTCATAATAGAAAACAGGCATGCATCATGATAGGTAATGTTCATTTGATGTGAAAACATATAGAAACCCAAATAATTCTACTTGAAAACAACCTTGAAGGGTTTATTCCCAAATAATTTTGTCACATGAGACTCCCAATGCATCAAGGAATGTTTATTAACCAGTTCTGAACCCATGTAGTGAAATACCAATTAACTCCTCTTATATCATAAAATTGATTTAATTTGTAAGAACCCAGTTCTTATATTTGAGGTACGGGTTTCTTCTTTTCTCTTTTCCATTAGTGTTTTTGAGAAAATAAGGAAAATGGGGGAAAATACCAAATTTTGGAAGTACACGCTGTGCACTTTTCCACAAGTCGTGTACTTCTGGCCGAGTGGAATGAGTACACAGGGAGTGTGGCATGTCGATGATGAAGTGTGTAGGAACCGACTATATGCCGTATAGTGGTCCTTTACACGCCGTGTAGTTAGTCGGCAGGAAAATAGTAAGGCGGTGGACAGTTTTGTGACAGCACATGCCATGTACTCAAGAAGACACACCGTGCAGTCATGTCGGCATGTGAACAGTGCCATGCTGGCAGGAAGGCGCCAGAGGAACAGTTTAAAAATGGAAAGTACACACCGTGTTCTTGAGATTACATGTCGTGTATTTTGTTTATTCGGCTTAAAACCAGCAGTAGCCTCCTCATTTGGCAGAGGGGTAATTTGAGCCATTTTGGTGCCAATGGAGGAGGCTCGAGCTTCAGTGATCCGCTGGGCGCATGTTGGGAATCCGTTTCCACCTGGGAAGATCTCGTTGGAACCGTACAGGTGGTTTCTCCCTTCTCTGGGAATAGTTCTCACTAATTCTTCCTCGTTTGTAAGTTATTTATGTTCGAACATTTTGTATTTTACCTCAAATGTACCTCATTCTAGGACGATTCATGTAACGTTGTTTGAGTATACTGATCAGGGGCATATAAGCTAGGTGGCTTGGTGTTTATTTTCCAGCGGTTGTGCATTTTGTGCGTTTTTGAGCAACGGACTCATATTTCGGTTGTCGTGTGGCTGAGTACATGGATATTTTAAATACCTATAATTGTATAGGTAATTTAATGTGATATTAAAATGATTTTTGGGATCGCTGCTTGGATCCAGGACCATCTCGAGGGGTGCGTTCCTCAATTTAGCCGTTTGGACAGGATACCTGAGGGTATGCCATGTTTAAATTATGAACTACTTTTTCCTTGAGAGGAATTGTATTTAAATTTCATGTTTATATGTTGGGGATGGCCCAGTTACTTATGCCTGATATCGGTGTTTACTCTAGCCCGAGGGCATGACTGTATTATCCTGAGGATGACGTTCTAATTCTGCCTATGGGAATCTTTTCTCGCCGGAGGGCTCGACTTCTGTGCTTAAGGGAGACACTTCGTATGCCTGAGGGAGTGATTCTGTTATGCCTGAGGTAAATGCATGAGGGCGGGATTCTATATAGCCTGAGGGAAAGAATGATGGTGTGGTTTTACTATTTTCGCCTGTGGGCAAGGTTCTAGTTGTCCTGAGGGATTGGTGCTGCTGAGCACAGAATGTTACTCAATTTAATGGTTAAATTGATAATTAAAATGTCAATATAATTGGTTACTTTAGTTACTTTTGAGTACTACTTAGTTTATTGCATTTACTACTACACACTGTTGTTGCATGTTTACGCACAGTTGACCACAGGCCTTTGGTGGGTGCCTACTGGGAATTGTTTGTCACACCCTATTTGGGTCATGCTTTTCAGCCAAAATAGATTATGTTTCTGTAGGTGTAGATAAGGGAAAGGGTCCTTATACAGGTACTTGATTTCTGTTGGGGTATAGGAGAGTATGAGACCGACCTTTGGCTCACAATGCCGCAGGCTGTTCTATTTTTCTTTCTATACCTGTACTTCAGTTGTATTGTATTGCAGCGTAACATGTTATGGTTGATTTATAGAATAGTGACATGTTGCATCATCATATATATATGAATGATGGTTTTTTCTTTTTGTTATCAATTATTCATTTCAGTTATATATATTGTTGCTGCTTCCACTATTGATTTATGTTTATATTATATTCTGATGTGCTACACATTGACAAATGAGGGCATCGTTTCCCCACTATCAGACCTGGGCCCTCGTTTCTAGTCGCAGCTGCTGGCGTTTGGGGTAATGCTCTTGAGGTCACGTGGCGAACCGGGTTCAGGGCACCCGTTGTGTGGCACCCGGAACTAGGATGTTACAAAGTGCTTTTAGAGGGGGGTTCTTTTCTTTCACTTACTATTTGGAGCTATAGTCAGGGATAGGACAAAAGGTAGTTGGTAATAAGATGTGCCCAGGCGTAGCTAACCCGTCTACAGGGAAAATCCAATTTACCACGTGTTGCAATTTTACTAATTTTTCAATTTACAGTTGATTTGATTTCACCATTGGGTGACGCACTTGATATTGCACTACTAATATTTTATTAATGGGTTCTATTTAGTTTCAACCCGATGAGATGAGGGTATTCCATCTCATTCATCATATAGGCACATGCTAGAAATCACATTTCATGCATAGTTTCCATGCCATGTTGGTGCATTAGAAATCACATGTTGTTGTGATTGTTGTTGTGCTATTAAAGAATGTTGTTGTAAAAGATGCTTTGATAAAATATCTGCTATGTGATAGGTTATTGTCTTGTGTGATCCGGTTCATAGAATGGATGCCAAACTTTGGTTTTTGGGAAGTATGGGCCCCCACTGACCGGAATTTGGTGGATCATTGACTGTTTATTTTGTTATAACACAGATGAGATGTCAAACATTGATTCATGGGGAGTATGGGCCCTCGCGGATCGGACTTTGACACTTAGGTGTTGTTTTTCATTGTTTTCTTGGATCCGGGGGAGTTTCTGAGGCATACTATCTGGAAACCCACTATACACGCCATGTAGTACATTAAACATGCCATGTATGGTCTTCTGTTCGGGAAGAAAAAAAAACTCTTTGAGTACATGTCGTGTACCCAGAGTACACGCCGTGTAGTCTCTTCCCATGTCACAAACCATTTTGGCGGTGACATAGGGAAGGGAAGAGCTTGAGGTGAACACGCTGTGTAGCTTCTGTATACACCATGTAGTAGCTTCCCGTGTCACAAACCGTTTGGGCAGTGACATGGGTTAGGGAAAGGCTTGGGTAAAACACGTCGGGTACCCAATGTACATGCCGTGTAGTGTTGACCCGGAGTCCGGCCATGTAACTAACAACACGGGTCGGTGAACTCTTTTCATGAACACGCCGTGTTAATGATGGACACATGGTGCAATGTGAGCCATGTGACCGGCCGTGTAACTAACAACACGGGTCAGGGAAGCTCGTCTAGTACACGCCGGGTACCTATGGGACACACCGTGTAGTCTTGTCCGAGGAAAAACCTTGTGGACTTAGCCGTGTGGCTGGAAATGGGGTGGTGTACACACCGTGTGCGGGTGTAACACACCGTGTAGTTGCAAGCCGAGTAGTCGGCCATGTCACGAATGCAACGGGAATTTGGAAAATAACACCATACACACCGTGTATATATTATACACGTTGTGTAGTTTTGTTTAGCAGAAGTTGTGTGGCTTAGCTGTGTTGAAGGACCCAGGCAGGGGAAGGGAAGTCAAGTACACACCGTGTAGTAATTGTACATGCCGTGTAGTCTTGTTTTTCAAATTTTGAAATGCCTTTTTCCTCTTGTTCCCTTTTGTGGTTCCTTCATTTTCAGTCTCGTTAATCTTGAATCTAAGGCATGTTTTTGAACTTGTAGTGTCATGCCGCCTAGATGTTCGCTCGTTGTTCGCCAGGAGAGTGGTGATGACTATACTCTAGAGATGGTGGGCCATGGAATACCATTTGAACCTCTAGTAGAGCCAGATGCGGCGCCAACCATTATACCAGACACAGGCGCGGAGGTGCAGTTCCGTGAAGGCTTTATGTGGTTTATGCAGACCATTCATGGAGAACCGCAGGTTGCTATATCTATTGCCAAGCTGACACGTATCATCCTGCAGTAGCATCCACCCACGTTTTCCGGGGAGGGTGGACCACAGGCTATGGAGTCTTGGATGGGGTCAATGCAGAATATTTTCATGAATCTTGAGATGCCTCCTGGATGGAGGGTCAAGCTCCCAACTTATATACTGCGTGATTCCGCCAAGAGGTGGTGGGATGTTACCACCCAGTCAGATCATCATAGAGACATGGTGTGGGATGATTTTTAGGCAATATTCTATGACTTCTTTTTCTCGGAGATTCTGAGGGAAGATCGAGCTCGATAGTTAATGAATCTACATAAGGGCTCTATGTCGGTGATGGACTATTCTGCTCATTTCACCGACCTTCAGTGTTTTTCACATGTATTGGTGGGTGATGAGACGTTGAGTGCCAGAAGTTTTGAGGATGGTCTTCATTATGACATCCGAGTGCTGGTCAATGTTTTCAGGTTGCCTTCAGTAAATGCTATTGTGAACCAGGAACTGATTACAGAGAGGAACCTGCAAGAATCTAGTGGTGTGGACCATGTCTATTCAGCACCAGTTTTTGGTACTATTTCTACTAGCAAGAGGAAGAGACAGATAGATTTCTCTCAAGGTGGAAGTACCACCCAGGAAGTTTCTTCAGGTGTCCCGATCAGGTGCTACCAGTGTGGTAGAGAGGGGAACCATAGACCGTAGTGTCCACAAGACCCAGTGTAGTGCTGAGCTTGTGGCAGTATGGGTCATCTGCAGTGCTTTTGCAGGGCGTTT
This sequence comes from Viscum album, assembly GCA_963277665.1. Classification (NCBI taxonomy): domain Eukaryota; kingdom Viridiplantae; phylum Streptophyta; class Magnoliopsida; order Santalales; family Viscaceae; genus Viscum; species Viscum album. Next base: position 99,691,894 of record OY728153.1, on the reverse strand, counting down.
CTACCAGTGGTAAGTGAGAGGGGTTCTGTGTAGACTCCGCGAGCAGGAGCAGGACCAGCAACTTCTTACCACTCGGTGAACTGGTATACGTCAGGGCGTGCGGGAAGAGATGGTTGTCATGGTCGTAGTAGCCAGGCACAAGGATATCAGAGGCAGTAGGCCGGGACAACTCAGGGTTTCCAAGCTTTGTCGCAGGGCTGTGGCACGGGTCATGCATATGCAGTGCAACAGACCCAGCAGGAGCAGGATCCGAGACCATATACAGTCAGAGGTACTATTCAAGTATCTTCTTGTCTTGTCTTTAGTACTTTTCGATACGGGTGCCACACATAGTTTCATATCTGTACCCTTAGTGAAGAGCCTTGGGCTCTGTGTTTCTACTTCTTCTGATATCATGATAGTAGACACTCTGTTGGGGACTATAATGGCTGGTGTGCATTAGTGCAGGGAGTGCCCCCTTGAGGTTGGTGGGTTTCACTTCCTTTGGGACCTCTATGTCTTGGAGATGACGAGCTATGATTTAATTCTCGGGATGGACTAGTTGGTTCCCTCTCAAGACTTTGTAGACTTCTATCATCACAGGGTGTGTTTCATGTCACCAGAGGGCGGAGATTTTCTATACAAGGGTGAATGGGATGTTCAGGCGAGTCGAGCTGGACCAAAGCATCGTGGGCGAGGTGGAGTCACAACCCAGATTGCAAGTTTATATCTGGATGATCGTGGGACTTGTCAGACAGATTTCCCTCCAGTGGTTGATCATTTCAGCGATGTCTTCCCATACAACTTTTCAGGTCTTCCTCCGGAGCACGAGGTGGACTTCTCTATTGAGCTTGTTCCAGGAGCAGCACCAGTGTCCATTCAACCATATAGGATGGCTAAACCTGAGTTGCAGGAGTTGAATAGGCAGTTAGAGGAGTTACAGGCAAAGGGTTTTATTTGACTCAGTACTTCTCCATGGGGTTCACCAGTCCTTTTTGCGAAGAAGGCGGACGGTACCCTCAGACTCTGTGTGGATTATAGGAAGCTGAACTAGTTGACGGTTAAGAACCGATATCCTTTTCCGAGGGTTGATGGTCTTTTTGATCAACTTTTTAGAGCCTGAGTGTTCTTGAATATTGACTTGAGATCAAGATATCATCATTTCTGCGTGAGACCATCAGATATATCGCTTACAGCTTTTCAATGCCGATATGGTCTGTATGAGTACTTGGTTATGCCATTCGGACTCACGAATGTGCTGGCAGTTTTCATGGCTCTGATGAATCATGTGTTCCATCTTTATTTGAACTCTTTTGTGGTAGTATTCATGGATAACATCATGGTGTACTCTCACACTCGAGACGATCATGCAACCCATCTTGAGATCGTATTGAGTACACTGAGAGAGCATTATCTCTATCATATGCTCTCAAAGTGACACTTTTGGATGGACCAAATTCACTTCCTGGGTCATATCATCTCAGAGGAAAGAGTTGCAGTAGGCCCAGCTAAGGTTAGTGTAGTAGTTTCCTAGGAGAAACCTAAGAATTATTTTGAGATACAGAGTTTCTTAGGGCTCGGTGGTTACTATAGATGCTTTATACAGGACTTCTCCCACTTTGCAGCGCCGTTTATGGGTCTGACTAAGAAGGGAATGAAGTTTGTTTGTTCGGAAGCTTACGAGACAGCCTTAAAGGACCTGAAAAGATGGTTGACATCAGCACCAGTTCTGATACTCCCAGAGTAGGGGAAGATCTATACAGTTTACGGTGACGCATCAGGTATTGGGCTGGGAGCAGTGTTTATGCAGGCGATTGAGTTGTTGAATATGTGTCTCTTCAGTTGTGGCATCATGAGAGGAATTATCTATTGAACAATCTTGAGTTTTCTGCAGTTGTGCATGCTTTACGCTGTTGGAGGCATTATCTCTGGGGAGAGCATTTTGTGGTTTTCACCGAGCACAAAAGCCTCAAGTATATCTTTACTCAACGTGACATGAATCTAAGGCAGCTAAGGTGGGTCGAATACCTTCATTCCTTTGATTTTGATCTTGCCTACACACCTGGTAAAAGTAATGCAGTACCTGATGCACTGACTAGGAAGACTCAGATACAGGCTGTACAGGAGGCCAGTGATGAGTGGCATCTTATGGCTTTGTTCTCTGAGATGCATTTGGAGGTGCACAAAAGTCAGGGGCAGACCTGTCTTTCATATTTAGTTGTGACTTTTACCCTCCTGGATAGAGTGAGGATGAGACAGCTATCTGATCCAGAAGGTCTAGTTCTACGAGAGTCATTGGAAAATGAGGACCATCCTCCTGGGTGGACAATAGGCGATGATGAAATTTTTTGTTTCCATGGATGAGTGTGGGTTCTAGGGGATATACATGAGAAGCTGATGCAGGAGTTTCATGGTTCAGCCTGGGCAGTTCATCCCGGGGTTACCAAGATGTACCGTGACTTGAGGCATCAGTACTGGTGGCCGGGTATGAAGAGAGATGTGGCTGGTTTTGTTACTAGGTGTACCACTTATCAGTAGGTGAATGCAGAGCAGGAGAGACCAACTGGGCTATTACAACAGTTACCCATTCTAGAGTAGAAATGGGATAATGTCATGATGGACTTTGTGACTAGGTTTCCTACGTTACCTCGAGGCAATGATGTCGTGTGGGTTGTTGTGGATAGACTCCCGAAGGTATCTCACTTTTTTCCGATCAAGGGGACCTTCTGTGTTGACGAGCTCAGGAAGTTGTATATTCAAGAGATCATACGTCTTCATGGGGTCCCTCGTTCTATCGTTTCATATAGGTATGCCCATTTTACGTCTCGTTTCTGGTAGAGTTTTCAGAGGGAACTCGGTACACAGGTGCTTCTGATCACAACATACCACCCATAGACTGATGGCTAGTTAGAGCATATGATTTAGGTTCTAGAGGACATTATGTGTGCATGCGTCCTAGACTTTGGGGGCTCTTGGGAGAAGCATATACCCCTAGTCGATTTTTCTTACAATAACAGTTTTCAGGGAACTCTCGAGATGGCACCATACAAGGCTTTATATGGTAGGCCATGCCGATCACCTTTGTGCTGGATAGAGGCAGGTGATGCAGCTTGACTGGGACCACATCTCATTCAGGATAATTCTAAGCAGGTCCAGTTGATTCTAAAGAAGATGGCTACCACGCAGTCTCGTAAGAAATCTTATGTTGATCACCGTAGACGGCCCTTGTAGTTCGTGGTCGGGGATCAGGTTTTCTTGTGTGTTTCGCCGATGTTGGGACACTGACAGATCGAGAGATAAGGTAAACGTTAACCAAGGTATGTGGGTCCATTTGAGATTCTGGAGAGAGTCGGGCAGGTTGCCTATCGGTTGTAGTTACCACAGCGATACCAAGCCATGCACGACGTCTTCCATGTATCTCAGTTGCGTCCTTTGTGGAGCATCTGATTCGTATCATGGACAGGAGCACAAAGGTTCTTCGAGGCCAATCAGTTCCTCTCCTATGGGTGTTATGGAAGCATGGCTGGGTGCAGGACAATTCTTAGGAGCAGGAGATCGACATACATGCTCAGTGGCCAGAGCTGTTCTGATCTTTATCTTCGCCACCATTGGAAGGGAAATTAGGGGACTAATTTCTTTAAGGGGGGAAGTTTATAAGAACCCGGTTCTTATCTTTGATGTACGAGTTTCTTCTTTTCTCTTTTCCTTCAGTGTTTTTGAGAAAATAAGGAAAATGGAGAAAAATCCCAAATTTTGGAAGTACACGCCGTGAAATTGTCCACACGTCGTGTACTTCTGGCCGTGCGGAATGAGTACACTGGGTGTGTGGCATGTTGGCGATGAAGGGTGTAGGAACTGACTACATGCTGTGTAGTGGTCCTTCAAACGTCGTGTAGTCAGTCAGCAGGAGAATAGCGAGGTGATGTCTAGCTGTGTGACAGAACACTCTATGTACTCAAGAAGACACACTGTGTAGTCATATCGGCAGGTGAACAGTGCCACGCTGGCGGGTAGCCACCAGAGGAACAGTTTAAAAATGGAAAGTACACGCCGTGTACTTGAGATTAAATGCCTTATAGTTTTTTTGGCTTAAAATAGATAGTAGCCTCCTCATTTGGCAGAGGAGGAATTTGAGCCGTTTTGGAGCCAAAGGAGGAGGTCGGAGCTTCGGATATCCACCGGGCACACGTCAAGTATACTTTTCTACCTCAGAAGATCTCATTGGAACCTCACTGGTGGGTTCTCTCTTCTCCTGGAGTATTTATCACCAATTCTTCCTCGTATGTAAGTTATTTACATTTGAAATTTTTTCTTTTACCTCATATCTACCTCGTTCTAAAAAGATTCGTGGAAATTCGTTTCAGTATACTGATCAGGGGCGTATAAGGTAGGTGACTTTGTGTTTATTTTCCAACTTTTGTGTGTTTGGTGCGTTTTTTGAGCCACGAACCCATATTTGGGTTATTGTGTGGCTGAGGCTATGGCTATTTTAAATAGTTATAATTGTATAGGTAATTTAATGTGATATTAAAATGCTGTTTGGCATCACTAGTTAGATCCAGGACCATCCCAAGGGGTGCATTCCTCTATATAACTGTTTGGCCAGGATACCTGAGGGTATGCCATGTTTAAATTATGCATTACTTTTTTCTTGAGAGGAATTATATTTAAATTTCATTTTTATATGTTGGGTATGGCCCTGTTACTTATGCCTGAGGGTGGTGTTTACTATAGCCTGAGGGCGTGACTGTATTAGCTTGAGGGCGACGTTCTAATTCTGTATGAGGGAAAACATTAGTGCTTGAGGGCTTGAATTCTGTTCCTGCGGGCGACACTTCTTATTCTTGAGGGTGAGATTCTATTACTCTTGAGGGAAATGCCTAAGGGAAATATTATGTATAACCTAAGGGCAAGCCTAAGGGCATCGTTTTACTATTTTCTCCTGAGGGAAAGGTTCTGGTTGTCCTGAGGGATTGGTGTTGTTGACCACAACATTTTACTCAATTGAATGGTTAAATGAATAATTAAAATGGAAATATAACTGGTTAAGTTAGTTACTTTTGACTACTACTTAGTTAATTGCATTTACTACTACACACTGTTGTTACATGTTTACACACAGTTGAGCACGAACCTTGGGTGGGTGCCTACTGGGAATTATTTCTCACACCCTATTTGGGTCATGCTTTTCGGCCCAAACAGATTACATTTTTGCAGGTGTAGATAAGGGAAAGGGTCCTTATACATGAACTTGATTACTACTGGGGTATAGGATATCATGGGACCGAGATTTGGATCATGATGCCATGGGCTGTTCTGTTTTTCTTTCTGTAACTGTACTTCAGTTGTATTGTATTGCAATGTAACATGTTCTAGTTGTTTTATAGAATAGTGACATGCTGCATCTTCATATATATATGACTGCAGGTTTTTTCTTTTCGTTATCAGTTCTTCATTTTAGTTATATATATTGTTTTTTCTTCCGCTGTTGTTGTATTATTATATTATATTCTGTTGCGCTACACTTTGACAAATGAGGGAATAGTTTTTCTACTATCAAACCTGGGCCGTCGCTGATAGTCGGCATCTTCTGGAGTTTTGGGAAATACGCTTGAGGTCACGTGGCAAACCGGGTTCGGGGAACTCATTGAGTGGAACCCAGAACTGGGACGTTACATAATTTATTTAAAATTTTATTTGTCATTAGATATCTATATTCAATAAACAAGATATATATATCAATATTTTCCTAATGAATCAAAAAATAGTCAAAGTAAACATTGTTTGTAAAAAATGGTATAAGATTTAGGAAATAGTGATATCAATCACTAGAGAATATGGGTATATAAAATATATTTATTTTACAATAAAAATGATCATAATTAACTAATTGTTTCAATTTAATATTACCGTTCATAAAATAACGTTATATTTCCAGGAAAACATTTTGCACAAGGTAATTTTTATGTTAAAACCCCTTGGAGTAGATTCATCTATTGTAATTATACAATAACATGAATTATGAGTTTATATAGATATTTAATGATATAGGTGGATTATATACACCACATTATATTGAATTTGTTGATAGTAACAAATAACTCTCAATGGAATGTAAATAGAGAGGAAATTCCTTACCATACGTTTCCTTTTCTTCGAACATCCATTAACATACAATATAATTGTTTTAATCATGTCATTGAGTTATTACCATACAATAATCATATTTATAATGCCATATATGATCTTATTATACTTTATTATTACCCGTTTGTTAATAATATTTCATTGTTTTCTTAATTTCAGGACTTAATTGTCTAAATTTTGGAGTATGTGTTGACTTTTTATTTTTGTTCATGTTACTCAGATCAAGATTTCATCATCTAAATAATCTTACCAATGATTTAAATATTAAATATTCTCATTATATGTGTATTTATTGTTATTCATAGTTTTTAGAGAGTGGAAATGAAAGACACCATTCATTGAGACGGTAGGCTGTATGTATACGTGGACGTTATTTCCATTTTATTGATGTATTAGAAGAATGAAACAAATATATATATATATATATTATATATTTACAGTATCATATAAATTTCATATATTTCACATATTTTTATTAAAACTATTCTTAATACATTCTATGTATAGCGTGAATAAATCACAAAGCTTTGAGGAAGCGGTAGTCCATATGTCTACAAACGAAGCTATCATATTCCTAAAAAATGGAATGCATGAAGGTATGTATTATATAAAAAAAAAATTAAAAAATAAATATCATATATATCATATATAAAATATAAATCCATCATTTTTTCAAACCATGAGAGGTGGTAATGAAATAATGAACGACATCAACATTGAAGGCAGTAGTACAACGTAGACACAACTGATTGATGTTTTCCCATTTTATGGATGAGTTTATAGGTGTAGGTAATTAACTTGTTATAAAAATATTTCAGTATTTTTAGGATAATAAGGTTGTTATATAATAATGATATAAGAATAATTTTAGGCGTGAAAAAGAAATAAAACAAATGTGCTCTTGGAAGAACATTGCATCTTTTTCAGGTAACACCTTTAGGGTTATACAGAAAGACATTATTGGATTTATTTATTCCCAAAATGAGTCTACTAATATTTTAATACCCCAAGATTCCATGGAAAGTTTTCCGTTTAATAATGAAATAGCTTGCATTATACGCAATTTCAAGATTCTAACACACCACGACCAATCAATCTATCCGTGATGAATAGTAATACCAACTTTTTGAAATTTTATAAATTTTCTATTTTAAAATTTACTTCATTTTTGGATTCGGAATATCGAAATTAGCTTAGGGTAAATTTTTGGTATTTTTCTGAAAACATTCAATTTTTTATGAATAGTGAAAAAACAATGTGTTATTGGTTAAAACCGAAATTTTATTTATATAATTAGTTATTTTATATTAATTTATTTTAGGTAAAAAGAGATACATAATACATATATATGTTCAATGTAATTTATTGGATCCATTTTATTATATGTTTATATATATATAATTTTATCGAACTATTTACAGTCTTTCACCCACCTTCTAGGAGCATTTGCAAATTTGTATAAAATGTAATTTTACCGCTTCTGTGAGTTGAATTAAAAAAATATGAGAGACATGGGTAATAACAGTATGTAATATGTCGTTCAATAAGATGAAAATATTTTTTTGTGGATATTAACTTTTTAAATTTTTTTTACCATAGTTAAAAGTAAATATGGTAATTAAAGGTAAAAATGTTATCCTAATCACACTAACAAGTGAACTAATTCTGTTGGATATGTGTAATTCGTCTAAAAAATAGAAATAAAATATGATCCCCTTGGGTCCACTTGGATTAGATTAGAACATTTATTATTATTTTATTTAAAGTAGAGTTAAAAGAGATAAAATCAAAGTTTAATAAATAACCATTTTTATTATAGTGTTATACATAAGATAAATTCGACTATAAATATTAATTATAAATATTAAAATATTTCATACATAATGGTATCTTATTTATAATTTTTATTCATTAAATAATTAGATTTATTTATGACACAATGATGATGAAATAATTACATTATTAATGAAATATTAAAATAATTGATATCATAAATATCCAAATAAATCTAATATGAGACTTTTAAAGAATTACATTAATTTTCAAGGTTAATATGACATGTTAGGGTTGATTAAATGAATTTCTTTTGAAGTAATAATGTTGTTCTAAATTTAACAAAAATCAAATACCAAATAGTGTCAAAATTGACATAAAAGTGTTTTTAAAACAAATATTATTAATTGATATTCTATTCAAAAAAATTAAGGATTGGAAAAAGGGCTTAAATAATATTATATATTTTATTAATGAAAAATTTGAGAATATATTGATATTTTATATTAATTTTATTAACCATATTATATAAAAATACAAAGAGACATGGGAAATGTCAAACAATTTAACTAAGAGTTTAATCTAAAAGATATGGTTAATATTATGACCTATACCTGCCTAAGACCTATTTGTTGCGAGGTTTTAGACCCATCCCCACCATATACTTTAAATAATTCATTTTTGAGCCATTAAAAACCTAAATTGATTTTATTATAAAATAATATTTCAAGCTTTTACTAAAGTGACCATCAACTCTCTTATAAAACGGCACCTCCCCTTCTCTCAATTTAACACCCTCAAAGCCATTTGGCTCTGCCAAACCCTTTCCAAATATCCACTAAACTGTACTCCCTTAATCATAGAATTCATGCTTAAATCAGAATGCCATCCTAAGGATCCCTTTTGATCAACTCAAACGGAAGAACCCGAAGAAGTGGTAAATATTTCATCACCTCTTTCAAGTACTTTTCTGCTTCCACTTCCTTATTCGTTGTTGTTTCCATTCTAAAATAATAACCCTAGTATCTTATATATACTATGATGTTATTATAAAAATGGTACAACCATATTCATTATTCTATCCATCCTATGAATTATTAAGTCACCATACATGTGTACGTACGGATTACCATCTCCATGTCGTGGTGTAGTTTGTTATTCAAACACTTCATCATTTGGATGGTTATAGTAATGAGTATAAATGATGTATATATTAAATATAATATGATAATTATTCTGTATATATGATATACCTTCAAATTATAAATGATTTTAATATCAAAAGAATAATATTGTCGCTCGTGTGTACGAACAGATTATCATCTCCACGAACGCGATGAGATTCATTCTCCATCATATCCATTCCAGACTAATTTTCATTTGATGATTAATAATAATTTTATAATACTTAATATATTTATAAATATGAATAAGCTACATCCTATCCATAACAAACATTACTTACGTAAAAAATCCTATAAATGAAAATGAATATGTTAACAAACGAAAAGATGATACTACTGAATTATCATTAACAAAGGAATATTAGAAGATCATAGATGATATCATATTAATTTATATGGTTCCTTTATAATTTAATTATTATTATTTTCCCATTATACAAGAGGTTAACCTACCCTTGACCAAGGAAAAGTAAAATGTAAGGGTTAATCTCACAATCTCTTTATTATCCAAGGTTGTTTTTTATGTAAGTATCTTTTGGGACCTCTTTATCATCAACATACATGTTTCCTAAAAATGTATTCCAATTTTTTTTAAATATTTACGAGATAATGGGTTAAATTAATTTATACCCTTGTTTTAAATTTTATAAAAAGGTTTTAGAGGAATCTTTCCATCATTTTCCAAACGAGGTACCTTATAACATTTTTGAAAAAATCAAGGTAAAAATGTTTTATTAACGTATACGGCAGGTGTGGGTATTTTCTTCTCTTATAACATTGTCAAAGCTTCCCTTACCATCTTATAAGAATATTTTCAAAATAAATGTTTATGTTTAATAATATATGACATTTAAAGGATCTCAAAATAGAAAGATATCTTTCTCTAAAAAAGTTTTGATTTCATCAATGTCAACATACTTTGATGGATTTTAAGCTTATTTGAAGTTGATTTATTATTATACAAACCATTCATATAATAATGAATGTTTTTGTGATATGTTTGACTATGGATGTTTTATTTGTATACCATTCATTATTTATGGATAAAGTATTGACATTTTGTATGTTAGTTTTAATATGAATGTTTATGTTATGTTTAAACCTTTTCATATGAAGAATGAATTGGAATTAGTAATTGACAGGTGGAGCCCACTATAGCTCCTTGATGCATTGGAAGGTCTCATGAGAAAAATTAGTGTCTTGGCATAAGGCCATGAAAAAATCTTATTTGTAGTCTTGGGACAAGGCCTTGACTATGTGGTTTTGAAGTTTGTCATTATGCATTCCATCATTATGAAAATTTCTATTGATATTTCATTGGATTATTCGACTAATAAAATATCCACGTGAACAAGTTAATAGAACTATTTGATTTTATCTTCTCCAGATTATGCTGATGTTCATGTTTAAAATTATTTTTTAGTCTTACATTTCCTTAAATATTTATTCTTATTTATGAATGTTTTCGCAATATTGTTATCCTTATTGAGCACCTAACCTCACCCCTTTCTATGTTTTATTTTTCTCAGGATGCGAATAAGTATATTGTGACTGACCTCTAGGGATAGTATAAGGGATATGAGTGTGCCTATGGAGACTATTGTAAAGACCCTTAAATTTCAAGGAATTTTTTTTTTCTTAATTTTCTTTGGAATTTTACAAGAGCGCAGTTTCTAACGGCACCTGATTCCGAGGCCCAGTGTGCCTGGAATCAATTTCTGAAGTTTGGCTCGGATACGTTCAGTGAACGGACGAGCGGGTTTTTCTAACTTTTGAACCGGTGCCTGGAATCGAATTCTGAGGGCACCGATTAAATCGCAGCGCCGGTATTCGCCTAGAAATGCCTCTTCTGGAGTTGCATTTGCTCGGGTGTGGTTTTTAATTTTCAGGCTTAAAGTTGAGAAATAAAATAATTTTGCGACAACTATATTTTATTTCACTTAAGCCACTTAGAAGCCACATGAAGCCACTTAAAGGAGACTTGAACTGAGTTGAACCGGACAATATGCTATCCAGAAATATCCTACCCCCTTGGTAGGATATTTGTGAGGTGGGGCCCGCACGAGCCCCGCCGTTTCTTTCCGCTAAGAAACGAACCCGCAAAAACCCGTCTTTATGAAAGTCAACTGACGCGTTTCTTAAAATCTTAACAGACCATTTAATTGGGCGGTTTATTTCGTGAATTAAATGGGCTGTTTCTTTCGTTGAATTAATTCAATGAATTGATGGATCGTTTCTTAACCAGTTTTCATATTCGTTGGCGTAATAATAAAATAAGACCCACGTTTTTCTTTTGGAGGATTACTCGTTGAGAAAGGATCCTTGATCCTTCAGCCTCCTTCACGAAGAACGTGAAGAACGCGAAGAACGCCGAACCCGGAAATCGACGACGCGACGTCGTGCTCCGTGACGCCGACAACGTTCTTCTGCGACGTCTCTTCCTCCGCGACGGATCTTCGATCAGCTGCTTGAGGTAAGAGTCTCATACCTTCCTTTTTATCTCCTTCGTGGTTCTTAACCAAAACACGGATTTAATTAATTAAATTAAATCTGATGTTTCATGGTGCGTTGAGTTCGCCGACTCAACATCGTGTTCCGCGACGACGTGACACCCTTCCGCGACGACGCGACGATCTCCACCTTCCGTGACGAGCAGTTTCCACGAAGAGCGCTCATGCGCGACGACTCCGAGGTAGGGATTTTATATTTTGGAAATACCCTCCTTATATTCCCATGAACATTCTTTAAAAATTAATGAACTGGAATCAAAGAAACAATTTTATTTTATTAAAATTGTTAGTTCATGTGTTGAACATTTTATTTTCTCCCGTTGTTTTTATCTAACGTGGAGGGTGCGGGTCAAACGAACACGGCCCGGCAACCCTCCGCCGTACTTCGTGTTTTGCGGATTTGGCGGGCGATGGCAAAATATGATGCAATGTCAATTTGATGATCCCGCAGTAAAGAACGGAACCCGGGAGGAACAACAGCGTAGAAGGGAAGGAAAACGGGCTACTGGAGCGACTCCGGCGACACGCGGAAGCCGGTGGGGGAGCGGGTCGCCGGCGCGGCGGCGCCGGAGGCGGCGGCACCCCGCGGGTGTCCAGCGCGACACCCCGCGGGTGCCGCGGGGTAGTCCCGCGACGCGTCCGGCTGTCTGGCCGACACCCTGCGGGTGCCGCGGGGGTGTCACGCGGGGCGGCGGCTTTCCCCCACGTCGGCCGCTCAGCCGCTCGACCGAGCCGAGCCGGACCGGCCCTGGCAGGGCTGGGCCGGGCCAACCAGGTCCGACCCGACCCGGTTCGGGCCAACCAGGGGGTCGGGCCGGGTCGCCCCGGGCCCGGACCCCCCATCTTCGGACGACTTTCGTTCAAACGCCTGTAACTTGAGCTACGTGCCTCCAAACGACTCGCCATCAGTGGCAACGCAATCCTTGGAGGGAGACGGTCATTTTGGTTTATCGCACTCAAGGTTTCTGAATACTTTGGGTTCGGCCGGGTTGGTTCATACACGAAACCAACCGGGCCCTCGGAGCGGAAACGCTCATATCTTGAGCTACGGATGTCCGATTGACGTGTCGTCAGCTTTGTTAGTTTCCTCTTAGTGAGACGGATCTTTTGGCTCACTCCGCCCGAGGTTTGGACGCAAGTGGAGTACGGTCGGGTTGGTTTTGCCTTAAAAACCAACCGGGCCCCTGAGACGAAAAAGCCAATAACTCTCAGACCGGGTGTCCGATTGACGCACCGTCTGTTGCATTGACTTCCTGTTGACGATACGGAACTTTTGGCATCATTCGCCCGAGTTTTGGATACAATTGGTAGTGTCCGGGTTGGATCGCACCCGAAATCCAACCGGGCCCCTAGAACGGAAAAGCTGATATCTTTCAGACAGGATGTCCCTTTGATGAACCGTCAGCGGCGTTGACGATCACGTTGACAAACGGTCCCTATGAGTATACCCTATGAGAGCTCGGGGTACAGTTGAGATACGGCTGGGTTTGGTTCGCTCACAAAACCAACCGGGCCCCTGGGACGAAAATGCTAATAACTCACAGACCGGGCGTCCGATCGACGCGCCGTCTGTTGCATTGAGTCCCCTGTGACGAGGCGGTCCTTTGAGTTACTTCTTCGTGGGACCTTGAGATACTTGGAGTATCGACTTGCAGCTCGTGGAGCGGACCCTCCCAGAGTCGAGCGTGCGGAGTACGGAGACCGTGTAGTCGACTGAGACCTGACAACTGCTTGACCGACTCGACTTGGAGTGAGTCGACTAGCCCAGTGGACGGAGCACTACTTTGTTTGGGTGCAGACCCATGGCGGACGGAGCACTACCTGTGTGATAGTGCAGACCTGCGGTACTCGTCCGGAGAGTACCTCAGCAGGCTACTAGGGGGTGTGCACTACTATGTTTGGGTGACATACCTCGGCGTGAAGCACTACTGTGTTTGGGTGGCTGGCCCACGGTACTCGACAGAAGGAGTACCTCAGCAGTCTTAGGTTAGTGAGCAGTACCTCAGAGTCGTGACAGGACCACTGCACACTCTAGAGACGGAGCTCTTCAGTAGTTACGGTTTCGATAATGAAAATCCTGGTTTGAGCTGAGACTTTTGACCTTTGTGTTTCCTCATGATTGAGATGGGTTACATGATAACTTAGGTATATGTATGGGCATATACCTGGGTAGTGGTTATCCGTTGATCTCGTGATCCTCGTGTTTCCTCATGATTGAGATGAGTTACATGATAACTTAGGTATATGTATGGGAATATACCTAAGTAAGGGTTATCTGTTGAGATCTTCTTGTGGTTATCCTTGTTGGATTTAGTGAGACCTTGAGGGTCTCGGGGTCCCTACTGAGTATCGTTATACTCACCCCTGCACGGGCTATGCCCGTACCTCGTTGTGTTGGTTGCAGACGATAGGCAGTGCTGACAGAGGCCGAGTGTTCGAGGACTGGACGGTACCCGGAGGTGGACTACATGACAAGTCGGTGTCCGGAGGTGGACTTCACGGCGAGACGACACTCAGAGGAGGTTGACGGACGAGAGCACTGTGGAGGCTATCTGTACCTACCCTTCAGGTAGGATTCGTGGTTGATGATCCAGGAGCTGCGTCATTTGTACTTACCCTTTAGGTAGGATCCGAGGAGGATGACCCAGGAGCCGCTTCCGTCCCTCCAACTGTTGTCTTTTTCTGTTTTACTTTGTTTAGTTGTAGTTGTACTTTCTTTTGGGTTTGTATTCTGGCCCATTTACTTTTCAGCACTTCTTTTTGTACTTAGTGTTTTACTTCCGCTTGTACTCTGTGGTGTATTGTTACTTTTATAAAGGCAATGCCTTCCCAGTTATCGGTATTTATGCCTTTGGTGCTAGTCGCCAGCCCCTGGCCCATGGAAGGCGGACTTAGGGTAGTCACGGCACGGGCCCCGAGGATGGGTCGTGACAAATTGGTATCAAAGGTGGTCGGTTCTACCGCAGACTCTGATCTTTCTTTCTGTGAAGCAATAGTGTTAAGGGTACCGAGTGTGGTTTTCAGTTCAGGGAGTCCAGTATTGGTGCGGGCGGCCGACGTATCCATACACCAGGACCCTGACAACTGATTTTCGACTTTGTGCACGAAAACACTGTTTGCGTGTGTGTTTTCAAAGGTTTCCCCTTAAAACAGCTCAAACCAGGTCAGCTCACCAGGTATAATCGTTTGACTGTGTTACGTTGTTTCTTTCACGATGCCTTTTCCCAGATGACCAGCTAGAGCCCAGAGGGATGTGCGTGCTGACAGCCTGTCGAGTGACGAGGTTTCGGTACAGGGCCCTCTTGTAGTTGAGGCACCAGCGGAAGCGCCAACGGTACTACCATACGTTGGGCCACCGATGCCACCAGCCCCAGCAGTAGGCGATGCCCGCTACTTGAGCGTACTGCATGAGTTCCAGCGCCAGAGGCCACCCAGGTTCGGGGGAGAGACGGACCCGCAGGCGGCTGATGTCACGACCCGTCCTCGGGGCCCGTGCCGTGACTACCCCAAGCCCGTCTTCCATAGGCCAGGGGCTGGTGACTAGCACCAAGGCGTAAATCCCAACAAAAAAGGGAAGGCATTGCCTTTGAAAAGTAAACAAGCACCACAGAGTAAGCAAGCGGAAAAGTAAACACTGAGTAAAACTGTACAAGCTGTGCTGAAAGTAAAAGGGGGCGGAAATACAAGCTCAACTGTAAAGTACAACTGAAAGAAAAAACAGCAACTGAAAAGGGAAAACTGCAGCGTCGAGCCGTCCTCTGGAAGTCCCACCTGAAGGGTGGGTACAGATAGCCTCCACTGCTCCTCGGGTCCACCTGACCGCTCCGAGTACGTCCCGCCCAGTGGTCCACCTCCAGGTACTATCCTGCTCCACACGCCTCCTCCACGATCAGCGCTGTCCGTCGTCTGCAACCAACACCATGAAGTGCGGGCATAGCCCGTGCAGGGGTGAGTATAAGCTACTCAGTAGGGACCCCGAGACCCCCGAAGGTCTCCCGAAATCCACAAAAGATAAATCACGAAAAGAGGTACAATCACGAAGTAACATCTGACATGGCTTAGGTATATGCCGATACATATAACTAAGTCATCAATTCCCCGATCGGCTCCAACGTCCGAGCCCTAGCACAACCCAGTCCACACAGGAAAGCAAAACGCATACCCACGCAGGATAGAACAACACAATCCACAAAGGAGAGTAAACAGTAAATCCACACAGGATAGCTCAACACAATCCACAAAGGAGAGTAACACAAGATTCAGCTCACACAGGTATACTTCTTCGGATGACGATAAAGATGATCATTGAACCATCTAAGTCGTCAGACCCACGCAGGATCGATAGGTACTAACCTTGCAGTGACCCACACAGGATCGGGCCCACGTAGGACCTGTAGAAGTTGGCTCACACAGAACCGCTGAGAGATGACCCACACAGGATCGGGCCCACACAGGACAGGGCCCACACAGGACCTGTAGGTGCTGGCTCACACAGAACCGCTGAGCGCTGACCCACGCAGGATCGGACCCACACAGGATCGGGCCCACACAGGACCGGGCCCACACAGGACCTGTAGCACTGATCCACGTAGGATCGCTGAGGGCAGTAGTCGTCGCAGTCCGCTGAGGATCTCTGCACAGTCGTCGCCGCAGTCCACTGAGGATCTCTGTACGGTCGTCGTTGGAGACCATGGAGGATCTCTGCACAGTCGTCACCGCAGTCCACTGAGGATCTCTGCACGGTCGTCGCTGTCGAAGTAGCAGTCGCAGCCAGCACTAGGGTTCCCGCACACAGCAAGCTCGTTCGGGAAGGTCCGCTCCATGAGCCGAGAGGCTGATACATCAACTGACACGAAGTACGAAGTTGATGTATCCAAAAGTTCCGTATTGTCGACAGGAACTCAACGTCGCAGACGGCGCGTCAATCGGACGCCCGGTCTGAGAGATATTGGCATTTTCGTCCCAGGGGCCCGGTTGGTTTTTAAGGCAAAACCAACCCGACCGCACTCCACCTGCGTCCAAACCTCGGGCGGAGTATGCCAAAAGATCCGTCTCACTTAGAGAAATTCAACAAAGCTGACGGCACGTCAATCGGACGTCCGTAGCTCAAGATATGAGCGTTTCCGCTCCGAGGGCCCGGTTGGTCTCGTGTACGAACCAACCCGGCCGAACTCAAAGTATTCCGAAACCTTGAGTGCGATATACCGAAATGACCGTCTCGATTCAAGGATCGCGTTGCCGCTGACGGCGAGTCGTTTGGAGGCACGAAGCTCAAGATACGGGCATTTGAACGAAAACGTCCGAAGATGGGGGGGTACGGGCCCGGGCCGACCCGGCCCGACCCCCCCTGGGTCGGCCCGAACCAGGTCGACCCGACCCGGGTCCGACCCGGCCTGGCCGGCTCGGCTTGGCCGATCCGCGCGGGTGGAAGCCGTGGGCGCTGACCCGCGGCTTGAGGAAGGACCGCGGCCCGCGTGCGGGCCGCGCTGGCGAGCCGCGGACGCGCTGAGCCGCGTCCGCCCGGATGAACCGGACCCGCGCGCCGTGGGTCCATTTGGCCGCCGCCTCGGCCGCCCGTGCCGCCGCGCCGGCAACCCGCGCCGCCGGCGACTTCCGCGGGCCGCCGGCGTCGCTCCGGTGGCCCGTTTGCTTTCCCGTCTGCGCCGTTGCTCCTCCCGGGATCCGTTCTTTACTGCGGGATCGTCAAACGTCCGCTGCGGCACGTTCCGTCGTCGACCGTCAAATTCGCATAGAAAGAAGAACGGCGGAAGGTCGTCGGGCCGTGTTCGTTCGGCCCGCACCCTCCGCGTTAGAGATAAAAAACCGGGAGAAAAACGATCAACACATGATCCAACAATTTTGATTAAATAAACCTGTTCATTGAAAACCGACTTTTTAATTTTCAAGAACGTTCACGAGAAAATTAAAAGGGGTAATTTTCCAAATGAATCCCTACCTTGATGATCGTCGTGCGTGGGCGTTCTTCGCGGAAGAGACCATCGCGGAAGAGATCGATCGTCGCGTCATCGCGGGGAGGCGTCGCGTCGTCGCGTATTCCGGCGTTGAGTCGGCGAGCTCAACGAATCAAGAACAATAGATTTAAATTATTAATATTTAAATCTGTGTTTCGTTTAAAACCAAAGAAAAGAACTTGAGAGGAAATCCGAAAGCACTCACCTCGAATGGTCGGTGATCGGAGATCGGAGATCGGAAGAATGTCTCGGGCGAAGGCGTCGTCGATTTCCGGGTTCGGTGTTCTTCGCGTTCTTCGCGTTCTTCGCGTTCTTCGCGAGGGAGAAGAAGTTGCGAGGGTTCTCCCAAATCTTCTCAAACGCAAATAACCAGAGGTTAAGCGTTGGTCTTATTTTATTATTACGCCAACGAATTTGAAAAACTGGTTAAGAAACGATCCATCAATTCGTTGAATTAATTCAACGAAAGAAACGACCCATTTAATTCACGAAAGAAACAGCCCATTTAATTCACGAAATAAACCGCCCAATTAAATGGTCTGTTAAGAATTTAGAAAACGCGTCCGTTGACTTTCATTAAGACGGGTTTTCACGGGTGCGTTTTTTAGCGGAATGAAACGGCGGGGCTCGTGTGGGCCCCACCTCACAAATATCCGACCAAGGGGGTAGGATATTTCTGGATAGCATCCTATCCAGTTCAACTCAGTTCAAGCCTCCTTTAAGTGGCTTCAAGTGGCTTCCAAGTGGCTTAAGTGAAATAAAATAAAGTTGTCGCAAAATTATTTTATTTCTTAACTTTAAGCCCGAAAATTAAAAACCACACCCGAGCAAACGCAACTCCGGAAGAGGTGTTTCTAAGCGAATACCGGCGCTGTGATTTCATCGGTGCCCTCAGAATTCGATTCTGGGCACCGGTTCAATAATTAGAATAACCTGCTCGTCTGTTCACTGAACGTACCCGAGTCCAAACTTCGGAAAATGATTCCGGGCACACCGGGCCTCGGAATCAGGTGCCGTCAGAAACTGCGCTCTTGTAAAATTCCAAAGAAAATTAATAAAAAAAAATTTCCTTGAAATTTACAGGTCTTTACATTACTCCCACCTCAGGACTTTACGTCCTCGTAAAGATACATCAAAAACTAGGGGAACAAATGTGGGTACTGAGCACGCATCTGAGCCTCCCGCTCCCAAGTGCTTTCCTGGAGGTTCCCGTGTTGCCATCTGATGCGCACAAGAGGGATCGATCACCCACGTAGGACCCGCTCCTGCCGATCCTCTATCTCCACTAGGACCTCCGTAAAAGTCGCTCCGTCATCCACGTCTAGCTCCCCATAGTCAATGATGTGCATCGGGTCGTGCACGTATCTCCTCAGCTGGGATACGTGGAAGACGTCGTGCACCCGGTGCAACTGAGGTGGCAGAGCCAGGCGATAAGCCACCTCGCCAATCCTGCTGAGGACCTGGAAAGGCCCGATGAAGCGTGGAGACAACTTGCCGCCTCGGCCAAATCTCCACAAACCACGTCGAGGTGAGACACGCAAGAAGACGTGGTCGCCATCCTCGAACTCTAGTGGCCTCCGCCTCCTGTCAGCATATGACTTCTGCCGGCTCTGTGCTGTCCTCATCCACTCCTGCATGACCTGGACCCTCTTTGTCGTTGCTCGAACCATCTCTGGTCCCACAAGTGCTGACTCTCCAGGGTCTGTCCAGCACAAAGGAGATCTGCAAGGCCTGTCGTACAACGCCTCGTAGGGTGCCATCCCGATGGTGGAGTGGTGGCTGTTGTTGTACGCGAACTCCACCAAGGGTAGGTGTTCCTCCCAGCTGCGACCAAAGTCGAGGACACATGCGCGGAGCATGTCCTCGAGAGTCTGAATGGTCCTCTCCGTCTGACCATCCGTCTGAGGGTGAAAGGCGGTGCTCAGACGTAGTCGCATCTCGAACGCCTCCTGTAACCCCTTCCAAAGCCGGGAAGTAAAACGAGCGTCCCGATCGGAGATGATGGTCGACGGCACACCGTGAAGTCGTACAATCTCTTGAACGTAGAGACGCCCCAAGCTCTCCACTGTGCCCTACTCTCGGATGGGTAAGAAGTGTGCCGACTTGGTGAGTCGGTCAACAATCACCCAAATGGAATCGTGACCTCTGGAAGTGCATGGAAGTCCAGTCACAAAGTCCATAGATATCCCGTCCCACTTACACTCTGGGACCTCCAAGGGCTGTACCAAGCCTGCTGGTACCTGATGCTCTGCCTTCACCCGCTGGCAGGTGAGGCACCGTGAAACGAACTCTGCCACAGACTTCTTCATGCCCGGCCACCAGTGCTGTCGCCTGAGATCCTGGTACATCTTCGCCACTCCAGGATGTACCGCCAAGGGAGATGTGTGAAACTCTCTCAGCACCTCCTCTCGTAAGGTGACTGGTACCAAGGTACGTCCTCTGAAAAGGACATCGTGCTCTGCTCCAAGGGAGAAACCTTCAGGTGCCTGTCCCGAGGATATCTATGCACGCCGCGTCTCACAGTCAACATCCCCATGTTGTGCCTCTCTGACCCACTGAAGAAGTGGAGGAGAGACTGTGAGAGACTGAAGGAAGGATGCTCCGTCTCTATCCACGAAGGATATCTGCAAAGCGGCTTGCTGCTCTGTCGCCTCCTCAAGTAGCTGGATGCCCGTCCTCCTGCTGAGGGCATCAGCCACCACGTTTCCCTTCCCAGGAGTATAGACTATCTCAAAGTCATAGTCCTGGAGGAACTCGAGCCATCGCCGCTGTCTCAGGTTCAGGTCCTTCTGAGAGAAGATGTACTTGAGACTCTGGTGGTCAGAAAAGACTGTGAAGCGCTCGCCCATCAGATAGTGTCGCCATGTCTTCAGGGCGAAGACCACTGCTGCCAACTCCAAGTCATGGGTAGCGTAGTTCTGCTCATGAGGCCTCAACTGACGTGATCCGTAGGCAATCACGGCCCGCTCCTGCATCAGGACACACCCGAGTCCGGTCCCTGATGCATCGCAGTATACTACGTAACCAACTCCATCCTCAGGCAACCTCAAGATAGGTGCGTTGGTCAACCTCTGCCTCATCTCCTAGAAGCTCTGCTGACATCTGTCTGACCACACGAAGGGTTTCCCCTTCTTCGTCAACGCTGAGAGTGGGGCCACAACTCTGGAGAAGTCCGGCACAAATCTCTGATAGTATCCGTCTAGGCCCAAGAAACTCCGCACCTCTGTCACGCTCTTGGGAGGCTCCCAAGCTAGCACTGCCTCGATCTTCGTGGGATCCACTGCAACTCCCGCCTCAGAAATGACGTGCCCCAAGAAGTGGACCTCACGTAACCAGAACTGACACTTCGAGAGCTTTCCATAAAGCTAGTGCTCTCGGAGTGTGTCTAGTACAACACGCAGGTGGTAGGCGTGCTCTTCCTCCGTCGTCGAGTACACCAAAATGTCGTCGATGAAGGCCACGACAAAACGATCGAGGTATGGCTGGAAGATCCTGTTCATGAGGCTCATGAACACTGCTGGAGCGTTGGTCACGCCGAAAGGCATAACCAAGAACTCGAAGTGGCCATACCGACACCTGAAGGCCGTCTTCTGCACATCCTCGTCTCGAACTCTAAGCTGATGATAGCCTGACCTGAGGTCTATCTTCGAGAACCACCGTGCTCCCTTGAGCTGGTCGAAGAGATCATCAATCCTGGGTAGCGGATACTTGTTCCTCACTGTCACCTGATTCAGGCGACGATAATCGACACACAGTCGCAAGCTCCCGTCCGCCTTCTTGGCGAACAAAATCGGGGAAGCCCAGGGCGAAACACTGGGTCGGATGAACCCCAGGCCCTGCAAGTCCTCCAACTGTACTCGCAGCTCTCGAAGCTCAGCGGGGGCCATCCGATATGCTGGAGTGGATATCGGGGCTGTCCCGGGGTACAGGTCAATATAAAAGTCTACCTCTCTGTGAGGAGGTAGTCCTGGAACGTCGTCGGGAAAGACGTCCGTGTAATGATCCACCACTGCAGGGAAACTGGGACTCCGCACGTCAACTGCTCCCAGGATGAGGCTAGCCAACTGATGAGTGATGGGCTGACCTCTCCTCTGCGTGAGTCCATCCTGTGCTGCTAAGGCTCCCTTCTCGCCGGTGAAGGTGAACCTGCTCCCGTCGGTGCGCACACATCGCACCTTGCGCCTAAAGCAGTCAATCTGAGCACGGACCGTAGATAACCAATCCATGCCCAAAATGACGTTGTAAGGCCTCGACGCTGCTACAAGAAGATCCCAGCCGAAGATCTCGCCTTCTAGAGTACGCTCACACTGCCGGCACCAGTGCGTAATCGTCGAGTCTGCTCCCGTAGGAGTCTCTAGCCGTAAAGATCGAGCCAACGGATCTGTCGGAATCTCCGAGCTCCGAACAAGGGCAGTGGCTATGAAAGAGTGACTCGCTCCTGTGTCTATCAGAACTGCAGCAAGGGTGGAATAGACACAGATCGTACCTCGAATCATCTCTGGCGTGCCTTGGTCGTAGGCCTCCACTGCCTGGAGCTGAGCCTGTCTCTACCCGCCAGCTCCCTGTGGTCGGGGCGGGCCTCCTGGTTGTGGTGGTGGCAGAGCCTCAAAGCGTCGCCCACCACCTGCTGCTCAGCCAGCTCCTCTGCCTCGTCCGCCTCCTCCCTGCGGACCGCCACGGTCGACCCTCTGCCTCTTCCTAGGTGGCCCCTCCACCGTCTGCTGCCCCTCGGTACAACGGGTCGGGCAGTCACGAGCCATGTGGCCCTGCCCGCCGCACTCGTAGCACTGTCTGCCTCTCGGAAGGCTGCCTCCGGGCCGGGTGCCCTGCACTGCTGAGCCAGTGTCCCGAGGTCGCCTGCTGGAAGGTCTGGTCCGCCTGGAACCCTGAGTCATCCGCCGGCTACCAGCTGCCGAAGACTCCGCTATCTGCCGCCCTGCGGTAGGTCTCGCTGTGGACTCAGCCAGGAAGCTCTCGATCAGGAGGGCTCTCTCTAGTACTCCTGCCTGGGTCGGGATGCTGAGGGAGATCAGCGATGCCCTGATCTCATGTCTCAAACCCTGCTCGAAGGTTCGGGCCCGGAAGAAGGGGTCTCGTACCATGTCTGTCGAGTACCGAGAAAGGTCGGTGAACCTCGCCGCGTACTGAGCGACCGTCAAGCTGCCCTGCCGCAGCTGAAGAAGCTCCTGGATGCGCACCGCTCGGAGGGTGGCCGGGACGAACTCTGAGCGGAAGAGGCTCTCGAAGTCCATCCAGATGAGGGTGGCCTCATCGTGTATCTGGAGCATCAGGCTCTACCAGCGTCCGGCTCCTGCGTGCAGTAGGCTCGCCGCGAGGATCACCATGAGGTCTGCTGGCGTCCTCACTAGCCTGAAAACTCGGACGACCGCCTCCAGCCAGTCCTCGGCTGCCTGGGGGTCCGACTCCCCACGGAACCTGGGTGGTCGCTGGCGCTGGAACTCGTGTAGAGCTCCAAGGCGTCGTGCGTCGTCAGCTGCCAGTGCTGGAAGCATCGGGGGCTCGGCGGGTAAAGGTACCGCTGGTGCCTCTGCTGTCAACGGGCCCTGTACCGAGGCCTCGTCGCTCGGCGGGCTGTCGTCGCGCCCTACTCTGGGTACCCTAGCTGGCTGCTGTCGTCGTGCCATCCTGAAAAGGAAACAAGTATGCCACGGTCAGAACAGTATACCTGGTGAGCTGACAAAAGTAATCACAAAGAAAACTTGAAACACACATGCAATCAATGTTTTCGTGCATTAAGTCGGAAATCAGAAGTCAGGGTCCTGGTGTATGGATACGTCGGCCGCCGCACCAACACTGGACTCCCTGGACTGATAACCACACTCAATACGCTAAACACTATTGCTTCACATAGAAGAAAGATCAGAGTCTGCGGTAGAACCGACCGCCTCTGATACCAATTTGTCACGACCCGTCCTCGGGGCCCGTGCCGTGACTACCCCAAGCCCGCCTTCCACAGTCCAGGGGCTGGCGACTAGCACCAAGGCGTAAATCCCAACAAAAAAGGGAAGGCATTGCCTTTGAAAAGTAAACAAGCACCACAGAGTAAGCAAGCGGAAAAGTAAACACTGAGTAAAACTGTACAAGCTGTGCTGAAAGTAAAAGGGGGCTGGAAATACAAGCCCAACTGTAAAGTACAACTGAAAGGAAAAACAGCAACTGAAAAGGGAAAACTGCAGCGTCGAGCCGTCCTCTGGAAGTCCCACCTGAAGGGTGGGTACAGATAGCCTCCACTGCTCCTCGGGTCCACCTGACCGCTCCGAGTACGTCCCGCCCAGTGGTCCACCTCCAGGTACTGTCCTGCTCCACACGCCTCCTCCACGATCAGCGCTGTCCGTCGTCTGCAACCAACACCATGAAGTGCGGGCATAGCCCGTGCAGGGGTGAGTATAAGCTACTCAGTAGGGACCCCGAGACCCCCGAAGGTCTCCCGAAATCCACAAAGGATAAATCACGAAAAGAGGTACAATCACGAAGTAACATCTGACCTGGCTTAGGTATATGCCCATACATATACCTATGTCATCAATTCCCCGATCGGCTCCAACGTCCGAGCCCTAGCACAACCCAGTCCACACAGGAAAGCAAAACGCATACCCACGCAGGATAGAACAACACAATCCACAAAGGAGAGTAAACAGTAAATCCACACAGGATAGCTCAACACAATCCACAAAGGAGAGTAACTCAAGATTCAGCTCACACAGGTATACTTCTTCGGATGATGATAAAGATGATCATTGAACCACTTAAGTCGTCGGACCCACGATGGATCGATAGGTACTAACCTTGCAGTGACCCATACAGGATCGGGCCCACGCAGGACCTGTAGAAGTTGGCTCACACAGAACCGCTGAGAGATGACCCACACAGGATCGGGCCCACACAGGACCGGGCCCACGCAGGACCTGTAGGCGCTGGCTCACACAGAACCGCTGAGCGCTGACCCACGCAGGATCGGACCCACACAGGATCGGGCCCACACAGGACCGGGCCCACACAGGACCTGTAGCACTGATCCACGTAGGATCGCTGAGGGCAGTAGTCGTCATAGTCCGCTGAGGATCTCTGCACAGTCGTCGACGCAGTCCACTGAGGATCTCTGTACGGTCGTCGTCGGAGTCCACGGAGGATCTCTGCACAGTCGTCACCGCAGTCCACTGAGGATCTCTGCACGGTCGTCGCTGTCGAAGTAGCAGTCGCAGCCAGCACTAGGGTTCCCGCACACAGCAAGCTCGTTCGGGAAGGTCCGCTCCATGAGCCGAGAGGCTGATACATCAACTGACACGAAGTCCGAAGTTGATGTATCCAAAAGTTCTGTATTGTCGACAGGAACCCAACGTCGCAGACGGCGCGTCAATCGGACGCCCGGTCTGAGAGATATTGGCATTTTCGTCCCAGGGGCCCGGTTGGGTTTTAAGGCAAAACCAACCCGACCGCACTCCACCTGCATCCAAACCTCAGGCGGAGTATGCCAAAAGATCCGTCTCACTTAGAGGAATTCAACAAAGCTGACGGCACGTCAATCGGACGTCCATAGCTCAAGATATGAGCGTTTCCGCTCCGAGGGCCCGGTTGGTCTCGTGTACGAACCAACCCGGCCGAACTCAAAGTATTCCGAAACCTTGAGTGCGATATACTGAAACGACCGTCTCGATTCTAGGATCGCGTTTCCGCTGATGGCGAGTCGTTTGGAGGCACGAAGCTCAAGATACGGGCGTTTGAACGAAAACATCCGAAGATGGGGGGGTACGGGCCCGGGCCGACCCGGCCCGACCCCCCCTGGGTCGGCCCGAACCGGGTCGACCCGACCCGGCCCGGCCCGGCCCCGCCCGGCCAGGGCCGGTCCGGCTCGGCCGGCTCGGCTTGGCCGAGCCGCGCGGGTGGAAGCCGTGGGCGCTGACCCGCGGCTTGAGGAAGGACCGCGGCCCGCGTGCGGGCCGCGCTGGCGAGCCGCGGACGCGCTGAGCCGCGTCCGCCCGGATGAACCGGACCCGCGCGCCGCGGGTCCATTTGGCCTCCGCCGCCGCGGCTTGAGCCGCGGCGGATTTCGTCTGGCGGCGCGCCGGGGCGCCGCCGGCGACTTCCGCGGGCCGCCGGCGTCGCTCCGGTGGCCCGTTTGCTTTCCCGTCTGCGCCGTTGCTCCTCCCGGGATCTGTTCTTTACTGCGGGATCGTCAAACGTCTGCTGCGGCACGTTCCGTCGTCGACTGTCAAATTCGCACAAAACGAAGAACGGCGGAAGTTCGTCGGGCCGTGTTCGTTCGGCCCGCACCCTCCGCGTTAGAGATAAACAACCGGGAGAAAAACGATCAACACATGATCTAACAATTTTGATTAAAATAAACTTGTTCATTGAAAACCAGCTTTTTATTTTTCAAGAACGTTCATGAGAAAATTAAAAGGGGTAATTTTCCAAATGAATCCCTACCTTGATGATCGTCGTGCGCGGACGTTCTTCGCGGAAGAGACCATCGCGGAAGAGATCGATCGTCGCGTCGTCGCGGGGAGGCGTCGTGTCGTCGCGGATTCCGGCGTTGAGTCGGCGAGCTCAACGAATCAAGAACAACAGATTTAAATTATTAATATTTAAATCTGTGTTTCGTTTAAAACCAAAGAAAAGAACTTGAGAGGAAATCCGAAAGCACTCACCTCGAATGGTCGGTGATCGGAGATCGGAGATCGGAAGAATGTCTCGGGCGAAGGCGTCGTTGATTTCCGGGTTCGGCGTTCTTCGCGTTCTTCGCGAGGGAGAAGAAGTTGCGAGGGTTCTCCCAAATCTTCTCAAGTGCAAATAACAAGAGGTTAAGCGTTGGTCTTATTTTATTATTACGCCAACGAATTTGAAAAACTGGTTAAGAAACGATCCATCAATTCGTTGAATTAATTCAACGAAAGAAACGAACCATTTAATTTACGAAAGAAACAGCCCATTTAATTCACGAAATAAACCGCCCAATTAAATGGTCTATTAAGAATTTAGAAAATGCGTCGGTTGACATTCATTAAGACGGGTTTTCACGGGTGCGTTTCTTAGCGGAAAGAAGCGGCGGGGCTCGTGCGGGCCCCACCTCCCAAATATCCTACCAAGGGGGTAGGATATTTCTGGATAGCATCCTATCCAGTTCAACTCAGTTCAAGCCTCCTTTAAGTGGCTTCAAGTGGCTTCCAAGTGGCTTAAGTGAAATAAAATAAAGTTATCGCAAAATTATTTTATTTCTTAACTTTAAGCCAGAAAATTAAAAACCACACCCGAGCAAACGTAACTCCGGAAGAGGCGTTTCTAAGCGAATACCGGCGCTGCGATTTAATCGGTGCCCTCAGAATTCGATTCCGGGCATCGGTTCAAAAATTAGAAAAACCCGCTCGTCCGTTCACTGAACGTACCCGTGTCCAAACTTCGGAAAATGATTCCGGACACACCGGGCCTCGGAATCAGGTGTCGTCAAAAACTGCGCTCTTGTAAAATTCCAAAGAAAATTAAGAAATAAAAATTTCCTTGAAATTTACGGGTCTTTACAGCTGAGGATTGGCTGGAAGCTGTGGTGGGAGTCTTCAGGCTAGTGGGGACGCCATCAAACTTCATGGTGACCTTTGCTGCCAGTCTTCTTCAGGCAGCAGCAGGCAGGTGGTGGAGCCACTTGTTCTAGTTTTGCGATCGGATGGCTTTCACATGGGAAGAATTCGAGACCTTCATCAGGGTGGAGTTTGTGCCAGTAGCTCTACACCCTGAGCGTGTTCAGGAGCTGCTGCCTTTGCCGCGTATTTTTTTATCAGAAGCCGAGTCATCTGTGGGCAGTAGAAAGATGATGCAGAGGTCCAGGAGGACTTGACCAGAAGTTGGGCGATCTCGGGTTTTAGTGACCGGTGGTGCGGGGCACCCGGGGTGGGGTCAGAGCCAGGCGTTCCAGAAGCAGACTGTGTTATTCGTGCGGTGGAAAGGGGCACCTAGCACGTGACTGTCCGACTCCTCGTACATTTGATCCATAGGCTTTTGAGGAGCCACCGAGGCAGAGGCAGCGACGAATTCTTGAGAAACAGTAGAGCAGTGGACAAGGCAGTAGAGCTCCTGGAGCAGGTGGACAAGAGCGGAACTAGTGGATACGTCTCTTGTACTTCTAGTTCCATGTTGATGTTGTTTTTGTGTCTTTGTACCATGAGCTGTAATAAAATAAAGACACTTATCTTGTGATGTTTTCTTTCCTGCCCTCTTTTGTGATATTACTAAGTGGTCTTGGTTAAGACTGTTGACTTGACCCTCACTTTCGAAATTCCTACAGGAGGAGACCCAGTGACCTCACACTGATGCCGACAGTGTGACTCGACCCTTGGAGGCGAGAGTGACAGTTGGATCTCTTAGTAGTTACGTCGAGGCCTTACGACGTCATCCATGGCATGAATTCATCCTTCATGCCAGGATTGACTGTATTAGGCAATGGGCATGGTTCATCTAGAGAGGGGATGAGACCGGGTTTATCTTTTCAGCAAAGGAGAAATTTTAGCAGCTCATCCAGATCGTATGCAAAGGAGGTGCAGTTCATCCAGGAGCGGATGAAGACTGCACAGTGTAGTAAGAAACAGGAAACCAGTGCCAGTCTTAGAGACTCAGGCGTGTTAAATGTTTCAAGAAGAGGAATCTTATAGGAGAGATGAGTCTACAAAGCAGCAGACGTGGAGGCACAGATAGGAGAGCAGCATGAGGTGGTGTACATCCTAACATGGTACAACCACCCGCCTTAGTTATTCCCGCCAGGCTCAGGGAGCTGGAGGGCGGTGGAAGAATGCTGCTGCATGCGGTCCAGAAGTGTGACCCAATGGCTATAGAAATTATTCAAGGGACAGTCTGTGTCCACTACTAGCTGTTGTAGTAACAGACGTTGATATGACTCATTCCTCACTTTCACAAATCTTGTTCCAGACCTAGAGTTTCTGGTAAGCCGTGGACTTGACCCTCACGTCTGGAGATACCTTGAGAGGAGACTCGATAATCACACATACGCCGACGGTGTGGTCAGACCCTTGAGGTGAGAGTTCTGGTTGGAATCTCTTGGTGGCAGCATCGAGGCCTTACGACGTTAGTTTGAGTATGGAGTGGGTAATAACTGTTCATACTCAAATTGACGGTTTTAGGAAAACATCGGGATGGGTTTTCCTTGGTCGGCGGAAAAGGAAACCCCAGGCAGTGCATGGTAACTCTTGCATAGGAGGGTGTGACCGATCACTCTTGAGTCGGTCAACCTTACTCTCGTGGCAGCAGTCATTTTTAGTTTCAGTTCCAGCAAGAATTGGAGACCTCTGGAGTTCGAGGATGATGATCACGTCCTTATACGGGTCTGACCTCGACGAGGGTTACAGAGATGTGGCCAAGGTGGCAAGTTATCTCCAAGGTTCAACGGACCTTTATAGGTCCTCAGCTGGGTAGGCGGGATGGTTTACCACTTGGTCTATCCACCTCAGTTGCACTAGGTGCACGATGTTTCCAAGTATCTCAGCGTAGGAGATACGTGCACGACCCAACACAAATCTTTGACCATGGGGAGCTGGTCTTTGGTGATGAGGTGACTTTTACGGAGTTTCATGTAGGGATCGAGGATTGACAGGAGCAGATCCTAGGAGGATGGTCGATTCCTCTTGTGCACTTTCTTTGGCAGCTCGGGGACCTCCAGGAGAGCACTTGGGAGTGGAAGGCTCAGATGCGTGCTTAGTATCGCCTTTGTATCCCTAGTTTGTGTTGAAGCTTTACGGGGACGTAAAGCCCTGTGGTGGGAGTAATGTAAAGACCCATAAATTTCAAGGAAAGTTTTTTTCTTAATTTTCTTTGGAATTTTACAAGAGCGCAGTTTCTGACGGCACCTGATTCCGAGGCCCGGTGTGCCCGGAATCAATTTCCGAAGTTTGGCTCGGGTACGTTCAGTGAACGGACGAGCGTGTTTTTCTAACTTTTGAACCGCTGCCCGGAATCGAATTCTGAGGGCACCGATGAAATCGCAGTGCCGGTATTCGCCTAGAAACGCCTCTTCCGGAGTTGCGTTTGCTCGGGTGTGGTTTTTAATTTTCGGGCTTAAAGTTGAGAAATAAAATAATTTTGCGACAACTTTATTTTATTCCACTTAAGCCACTTGGAAGCCACTTGAAGCCACTTAAAGGCGGCTTGAACTGAGTTGAACCGGATAATATGCTATCCAGAAAAATCCTACCCCCTTGGTAGGATATTTGTGAGGTGGGGCCCGCACGAGCCCCGCCGTTTCTTTCCGCTAAGAAACGCACCCGTGAAAACCCGTCTTTATGAAAGTCAATTGTCGCGTTTCTTAAAATCTTAACAAACCATTTAATTGGGCGGTTTATTTCGTGAATTAAATGGGCTGTTTCTTTCGTTGAATTAATTCAACGAATTGATGGATTGTTTCTTAACCAGTTTTCATATTCGTTGGCGTAATAATAAAATAAGACCAACCTTTTTCTTTTGGAGGATTACTCATTGACAAAGGATCCTTGAACCTTCAGCCTCCTTCACGAAGAACGCGAAGAACGCGAAGAACGCCAAACCCGGAAATCGACGAGGCGACGTCGTGATCCGTGACGCCGACAACGTTCTTCTGCGACGTCTCTTCCTCCGCGACGGATCTTCAATCGGCTGCTTGAGGTAAGAGTCTCGAACCTTCCTTTTTATCTCCTTCGTGGTTCTTAACCAAAACACGGATTTAATTAATTAAATTAAATCTGCTGTTTCATGGTGCGTTGAGTTCGCCGACTCAACGCCGTGTTCCGCGACGATGCGACGCCCTTCCGCGACGACGCGACGATCTCCACCTTCCGCGATGAGCAGTTACCACGAAGAACGCTCACGCGCGACGACTCCGAGGTAGGGATTTTATATTTTGGAAATACCCTCCTTATATTCCCGTGAACATTCTTTAAAAATTAAAGAACCGGAATCAAAGAAACAATTTTATTTTTTTAAAATTGTTAGTTCATGTGTTGAACATTTTATTTTCTCCCGTTGTTTTTATCTAACGCGGAGGGTGCGGGTCAAACGAACACGGCCCGACAACCCTCTGTCGTTCTTCGTGTTTTGCGGATTTGGCGGGAAACGGAAAAATATGATGCAAGGGCAATTTGATGATCCCGCAGTAAAGAATGGAACCTGGGAGGAACAACGGCGCAGACAGGAAGGAAAACGGGCCACCAGAGAGACTCCGGCGACCCGCGGAAGCCGGTGGCGGCGCGGCGGCGCCGGCGGCCGGAGGCAGCGGCACCCCGCGGGTGTCCAGCGCGACACCCCGCGGGTGCCGCGGGTGTCCAGCGCGGCACCCCGCGGGTGTCCAGCGCGCGACCCCGCGAGTGCCGCGGGGTTGTCACGCGGCACCCCGCGGGTGTCCAGGGCGACACCCCGCGGGTGCCGCGGGGTTGTCACGCGGCACCCCACGGGTGTCCAGGGCGGCACCCCGCGGGTGTCCAGGGCGGCACCCCACGGGTGTCGCGGGGTTGTCACGCGACGCGTCCGGCTGTCTGGCCGACACCCCGCGAGTGCCGCGGGGGTGTCACGCGGGGCGGCGGCTTTCCCCCGCGTCGGCAGCTCGACCGCTCGGCCGAGCCGAGCCGGACCGGCCCTGGCCGGGACGGGCCGGGCCAACCGGGTCAGACCCGACCCGGTTTGGGCCAACCAGGGGGGTCGGGCCGGGTCTCCCCGGGCCCGGACCCCCCGTCTTCGGACGACTTTCGTTCAAACGCCCGTAACTTGAGCTACGAGCCTCCAAATGACTCGCCGTCAGTGGCAACACAATCCTTGGAGCGAGACCGTCGTTTTGGTTTATCGCACTCAAGGTTTCGGAATACTTTGGGTTCGGCCAGGTTGGTTCGTACACGAAACCAACCGGGCCCTCGGAGCGGAAACGCTCATATCTTGAGCTAAGAACGTCTGATTGACGTGCCGTCAGCTTTGTTAGTTTCCTCTTAGTGATACGGATCTTTTGGCTCACTCCGCCCGAGGTTTGGATGCAAGTGGAGTACGGTCGGGTTGGTTTTGCCTTAAAAACCAACCGGACCCCTCAGACGAAAAAGCCAATTACTCTCAGACCGGGCGTCTGATTGACGCGCCGTCTGTTGCGTTGAGTTCCTGTTGATGATACGGAACTTTTGGCATCCTTCGCCCGAGTTTTGGATATAGTTGGTAGTGGCCGGGTTGGATCGCACCCGAAATCCAACCGGGCCCCTGGAACGGAAAAGCTGATATCTTTCAGACAGGACGTCCGTTTGATGAACTGGCAGCGGCATTGACGATCACGTTGAGAAACGGTCCCTATGAGTATACCCTATGAGAGCTCGGGGTACAGTTGAGATACGGCTGGGTTTGGTTCGCTCACGAAACCAACCGGGCCCCTGGGACGAAAAGGCTAATAACTCACAGACCGGGCGTCCGATCGACGCGCCGTCTGTTGCGTTGAGACCCCTGTGACGAGGCGGTCCTTTGAGTTACTTCTTCGTGGGCCCTTGAGATACTTGGAGTATCGACTTGCAGCTCGTGGAGCAGACCCTCCCAGAGTCGAGCATGCGGAGTACGGAGACCGTGTAGCCGACTGAGACCTGACGACTGCTTGACCGACTCAACTTGGAGTGAGTCGACTAGCCCATTGGACGGAGCACAACTTTGTTTGGGTGCAGACCCATGGCGGAAGGAGCACTACCTGTGTGATAGTGCAGACCCGCGGTACTCGTCCGGAGAGTACCTCAGCAGGCTACAAGGGGGTGTGCACTACTGTGTTTGGGTGAGATACCTCGGCGGGAAGCACTAATGTGTTTGGGTGGCTGGCCCACGGTACTCGACAGGAGGAGTACCTCAGCAGTATTAGGTTAGTGAGCAGTACCTCGGAGTCATGACAGGACCATTTGTACACTCTAGAGATGGAGCTCTTCAGTAGTTACGGTTTCGATAATGAAAATCCTGGTTTGAGCTGAGACTTTTGACCTTTGTGTTTCTTCATGATTGAGATGGGTTACTTGATAACTTAGGTATATGTATGAGCATATACCTGGGTAGTGGTTATCCGTTGATCTCATGATCCTTGTGTTTCCTCATGATTGAGATGGGTTACTTGATAACTTAGGTATATGTATGGGAATATACCTAAGTAGAGGTTATCTGTTGAGATCTTCTTGTGGTTATCCTTGTTGGATTTAGTGAGACCTTGAGGGTCTCTGGGTCCCTACTGAGTATCGTTATACTCACCCCTGCACGGGCTATGCCCGCACCTCTTTGTGTTGGTTGCAGACGACAGGCAGTGCTGACGAAGGCCGAGTGTTCGAGGACTGGACGGTACCCGGAGGTGGACTACACGACAAGTCGGTGTCTGGAGGTGGACTTCACGGCGAGATGACACTCAGAGGAGGTTGACGGAAAATATCACTGTGGAGGCTATCTGTACCTACCCTTCAGGTAGGATTCGTGGTGGACGATCCAGGGGCTGCGTCATTTGTACCTACCCTTCAGGTAGGATCCGAGGAGGATGACCCAGGATCCGCTTCCGTCCCTCCAGCTGTTGTCTTTTTCTGTTGTACTTTGTTTAGTTGTAGTTGTACTTTCTTTTGGGTTTGTATTCTGGCCCATTTAATTTTCAGCACTTCTTTTTGTGCTTAGTGATTTACTTCCGCTTGTACTCTGTGGTGTTTTGTTACTTTTATAAAGGCGATGTCTTCCCATTTATCGGGATTTACGCCTTTGGTGCTAGTCGCCAGCCCCTGGCCTATGGAAGACGGACTTGGGGTAGTCACGGCACGGGCCCCAAGGACGGGTCGTGACAACTATGTTGTTTCAGTATTTCATTTTATAATGTAATGTAAAACTTATGAATGTATCTTGTATTTCCAAGGCTACTAAAATAATCGTTCATTCGAGACATGATCTTTTGTGATCATGCCAATGTTAAGTACTAATTCACCGACTCTGGGTAACTAGGTTTGGGGCATTATAGTTGGTATCAGTGGAAGATTAGTAAAATCCTTGGAAACTAGATTTAGATAAACTCTTATTAATGCACATTACCCTATGATAGACTTTAAGGATTAGTATAGAAGAACTTCCTAGAATTTTGGTATTGTAGATATTTTATGATTTTTCCATGAAATACATCCATGCCTAAATACGAGCAGGTAGGGGCATCTCTGGAAAAGATATACGTAGGGGTAAAACCTGAAGACATCGCTTTGAGCTAGACTTGAATTGAACTAGTGCACGACAATCGGAATTGCTGCACTATTGGTTAAGACACTCTTGGTGGATATGCTTGGGATAATTATCATTTTATTAAAAAACCATTATGAATGGTATATGAGTATATACTTTCTCAGTGAAAACATTTTTATGATTATGGATTCTATCGATAAACTGTTCAATTTATGTTAAGTGTTTTACAAGATTAGAGTTAATTTATTGAGATTCATAAACAAATCATGTGTATGCCATTTTTTAGAAATTGTGGCTAGTGGATGAAATGAAAACTGTATCAACACATGTAATCCATGTATGGATTTCCTTCCTACTCTAGATAATTATAGTGGATCTGGTGAAGCAACTTGTGCTGATCAACTTATCCCCATACTGGGACAACTCACTAAGGTTATGGATGATAACCTTAACCATATGAAGCACCCTGATCCACAATGCTGAGGATAAATGATAGACCGTTTCATGAGGAAAGAGCCACAAAAATTCAATGGGAGTACAAATCCCTTAGTAGCTGAGTAATGGATAAAATCATTAAAAAGATATTTCATGCTTTGGGGAGTTGCGAAAGAGAAAAAGTTGTTATGGAGGTTTGTCGCCTCAAGGTAGATAAAGATCAATGGTGGTCATAGATTCAAAACACAAATGAAGATGATGAAGTATAAAATATAGAATAGATGAGGTTTAATGTGATTTTCATAGAAAAATACATTCCTCATGACCATTGAGCGGATATGGAAGGAAAATTTAGAGTCTGAGGAAAAAAGAGGATATTAATATCGCAAAATATTAGGCTATCTTTACAAGGTTTGAAAGGCATGTGACATATTATATACTTAACCCAGGGAGTAATATTGATTGATTATTTGATGGGTTAAAACCATTTCTTTGTCGATAATTAGTGTCAAAATCATTGTCATCAGACAAATATATCGTGTCATGTGCTATCAAGACAAAAAAATAATTCTCTAAGTCTTACGACTTTAATGGAAGGCAGGAGTAGAAGAGATATGCTGAACAATCTAGAAATAAAAATAAGGGGAAGAGGTGGAAAGTTTAATATCCATCTTGCAGTAAATGTGGGAAGAAACACCCCGGAACATGCTTAAAGGGAATGGTAGTATGTTACAAGGGTGGTGAAAACGCCACCAAGCTCGTGATTGCAAGGGTAAGAAAGAGGTCGTCAATTTTGAATGCTACAATTATAGAGAAAATTGGTATTATTCAAATTAATGTCCAAAGCGCCAAGTGAAATTACCTCATAAAATGACAAGGGAACAAGGCCAAGCTTATATGATCATGACTGCTGATGTTGAAGCTCCGAAAGACATGGTGGAAGGTAATTTAATTGTCTCCTCATGTTTAACCAATGATTTGTTTGATTCTGAATCATCACATTGTTTAATATCTTTCTTGTTTTCTAAGAAAATTATATATTTTCAATTTGAATTAACAAGTTAGTGGTAAGTAAAAACACCTTAGGGAATTATCATCACAAAAAATCGTTGTGAATCAATTCCCATTAGGGCATATAAATGTTCTCTATCTACTAATTTTATCACTATACCCATGATTGAATTTGATATAATACTCGTTATGTATTGGATTTCGAACCATGATATGAAAATATTTTATAAGAAGAAGGAGGTTACAATTTTAGATAATGATAATGAGTACCTTATCTTTAGGGCAGAAACGTCACCACCTGATTCTTATCAAGATCCACCCATTGTGGCTCTACTAAATTCAATTATTGGGGAGGATGAGAATGAAATAATAAACGGAGAGGAAAATAATTATCTAATAGAGGATGTACCTATTGTTCAAGAATATGTTTATGTGTTTCTAGAGGATTTACCTGGACATCCTCAAGAATGAGAAATTGAGTTTTCCATTGATTTAATTCCTGGTTCAAGGCCCATATCGAAGACCCCTTATAGAATGGCCACTGTGGATTTAGTGGATCTAAAGAAACAACAAGAGGAATTGAGTAATAAGGGATTGATTCTCCCTAGTGTTTCTCCATGTGGAGCCCCTATCATTTTTGTAAAGAATAAAGAAGGATTTATGAGGTTGTGCATTGACTACATGGAGATCTATGCTATAATAATAAAAAACTAGTATCACATACCTCTCATTGATGATATATTTGACCAAATTCATGGAGATCAATATTTTTCAAATATTGACCATTGATCTGGATATCATTATTTGTGTGTGAATAAGGAAGACATTTTGTAAACAACATCTTGTACCAGGTACATGCATTATGAGTTTACAGTAATGCCTTTTGGGCTAACTAATTCACCCACTATTTTCATGGATCTAATGAAATTTTTTTTCATTGAATATCATGACGACATTGAAGTGGTATTTATTGAAGATATCCTGGTATAATCCAAAATAAATGAAGACCATGAATGTCACTTGTACACCATTCTAAAAATCACCAGAAGAAATGAATTATATGGTATGATTAGCGAGTGTGAATTCTAACTTCAATAGATTTTTTTCTTGACCATATTGTCACTAAGGATGGAATATCTGTTGATCCTTCAATGATGATGGAAATCAAAGACTGGCCAGCACCGATAAGTATAAATGAGGTACGTAGTTTTTTTGTATATCAGGTTATTATCGGTGTTTTTTCCAGAATTTATCCTGATTGGCTAACCCATTACCCAATCTCACACGTAAAGGGGTTAAATTTTTTTGTACAAAAGAGTGTGAAGAATGTTTTGAAAAACTAAAGTGAAGAAGAGTCAATTCACTTATATTGACACTATTGTCCAAGAACAATGGGTTTTTTATATATATTGATGCTTTAAAGAAAGTACTTGTTTGTGTCCATATGCAGAATGATAGATTTATTTACTATGCATCACAACAACTAAAAATTCAAGATCAAAACTATCCTACTCATGATCTTGAGTTAGAAACTGTAATATTTGCTCTAAAAATATGGAGACAATATCTCTTTGGTGAAAAATGTGAGATTTATACTGATCACAAGAGTTTGAAGTATATATTCTCACAAAAAGAAATCAACATGAGGGAAAGGCGGTGAATTGAACTACTCAAGGATTGTGATTTCACAATACACTACCACCCGGGGAAGGAAAATAAGGTGGAAAATGCTTTGACCCGAATGGATCATGGAGTTTTGAACAAGATGAGAGTTAAAAAGGATCATATTATCATGGATCAAGTAAAAATGGATATGGGAATAATCATGGAAGGTGAAACTTCAATACTTTTAAAATGGTTTCCAAACCATAATTATTAGAAAGGATAAAGATTTCTCAGACTGATGATGAGAAGTTTTAAAAGAAGATTAAAGCTTTGAATGATGGGATATTAAGTGACTTCATATATGATGATGGGATTTTGAAATTTGAGAAGAGACTTTGTGTTCCTGATATACCTAATCTAAAAGGAGAATTATTTGATGATGCTCATAGATTCAATTTTTCTGTACGACCTTATAGAACTGTGATTTATAGATATTTAAAGGAAAATTTGTGGTGGGACAACATGAAGAAAGATATTGCGGATTTTGTGTCATGATTTATGGTTTTTCAACAAGTGAAAGCTTGATGGAAACAACCTGGAAGGGTCATGAAACCTTTTCCCATACTTGAGTGGAAATGGGATTATATTATGATGGTCCTTTTCATAGGTCTGTCAAAGACTCCTAGAGGGAATGATGCAATATGGGTCATTTTTTATCATATTACCAAGTCAACACATTTTCTTGCTATGAGAGAAGATTCTCCACTTGAACGTGTGGTAAGACTATATATTAATGAAGTTTTAGGACTTTATGGAGTGCCCTTATCGATTGTTTCTAATCTTGATCCCCATTTTTACATCAAGATTCTGGAAAAGTATTCAGAAAGCACTGGATACTAAACATTGTTTGAGCACTGAATACCACCCTCAAACTGATGGACAATTAGAAAAGACTATTCAAACATTAGAAGAAATTTTGAGATCTTGATCACTTGACTTTTAAGGTATACGGGATCAATATTTACCTCTGGTATAATTTTCTTATAACAATACTTTCCATTCAAGTATTCATATGGAGAAAACTTGTAGACCCAGAACTTATTGAGAAAAAAATGAAACAAGTGATGGTTATCCAAACCCACATTAAAGCATCCCAAAGAATGAAAAAAAAGTGATGCCGAAAACCGAAAGAAGGATCTAGAATTTCAAGTAGGCGACCATATTTTCTTGAAGGTATCTCCATGGAAGGGTGTTATACATTTCGGTAAGAAGGGTAAATTGAGTCCCAAGTACATTAGACCTTTCAAAATTCTAGAATGAATTAGAGTTGTATCTTATCATTTGAAAATGCCTTGAAGTCTCTCTAAATTTCATGATGTGTTCAACATATCAATATTGAGAAAATACATGCCTGACCCAACGCATGTACTCACCTATGGGAAAATTGAATTGGAACCTAATCTGTCTTATTATGAAGAGTCTGTTAAAATTATTTATACAAGAGTACAAGTGCTGAGGTACCAGATGACTCTTCTTGTAAATTTTCTATGGAGAAACCATAAGATGGAAGAGGCAACGTCGGAACCAGATGAACTTATGATGAAGAACCACAAAAAACATTTTTTGTGGTAGTAGTGTAGAAAGTTTGAGGACGAAATTGTTTGAAGGAGGGAAGAATGTAACAACCCAAGCTATAATGGTACGTTTCCCTTTTAACAACGCATTAGCTTGCATTGTACACAATTTCGAGATTCTAACACACTACGACCAATCAAACTAGTTGTTATAAATAGTAATACCCAATTTTTGAAATTTAATAAATTTTATCTTTGAAAATGGACTTCATTTTTGGATTCAAGATATCAAAATAATCTTTGGGTGATTTTTTTTGTATTTTTTTGATAACATTCAATTTTTGAAGAGTATTGAAAAAACACTACATTATTAGTTAAAACCGACTTTATATTTAAATAATTAGTTATTTTATTTTAATTTATTTTAGTCCAAAATAGATACATAATACATATATATGTTCAATGTATTTCATTGGATTCATTTAATAATAAGTTTAGAAATATAAAATTTTATCGACCTCTTTTCCGTCTTTTACCCACCTTTTAGGTGCATTTACAATTTTGTAGAAAACATAATTTTACCTCTTATGAAAGATGAATTTCAAAAATTATAGATAAAATGTTAATATTAGTATGTAATGTGTTGTTAAATAAGATGAAAATAATTTTTGTTGAATAATAACTTTTTATATTTATTTACCACAATTAAAAGTATATAAAGTAATTAAGGGTAATGATGATATCATAATTACCCAAAAAAATGTCCTAATTCTATTGTATAATAGTAATTCGACCAAAAACAACATTAGGAATAAAATATGACCCCCTTTGTTCCACTTGGATTAGATTAGGACATTTACTATTATTTTTTAATGAATAGTTAAAAGAGTTAAAATCAATGATTAATAACTAAACCATTTTTAATATGGGGTTATACATAAGATAAATTAGACTATAAAAAAAATTAAAAAGCTAAAAATATTTCCTAAATAATGGTATTTTATTTATAATTGTTAGACATTATATAATTAAATTTATTTATGACACAATGATGATGCAGTAATTACCTTATTAATTAAAGATTAAAATAATTGATATTATAAATATCCAAATAAAACATATCTGAGACTTTTAATGAATTAAATTCATTTTATATTTAAATATGACATGTTAGGGGTTATTAAATGAATTTTTTTCTAATTAACAATGTTTTTGGAAATTTAACTAAAACAAAATACCAAATAGTGTCAAAATTGACATAAAAGAGTTTAAAAAAAAATATATTATTAATTGATATTTTATTACTAAAAATATAATGTTAGGAAAAAGTGCATAAATAATATTATATATTTCATTAATGAACCACTATAGGTTCTCTTGAAATTGATTTGTGTGTTTATTAAAAATATAATATAAAAATACAAAGAGACATGGTAAATGTTAAACTATTTAACTAGGAGTAAAATCTAAAATATAAGGTTAATATGATAACCTAGGACTTTTTAAAACCAATTGGTTGAGTGTTTTTCTACCCATAAACAACTTATCCTTTAAATAATTATTTTTGGAGCCATTATAAATCGAATATGACTTTATTATAATATAATATTTCTATCTTTTCTTAAAGTGACCCTCACCTCTCTTTTAAAGGGAACCTCCCCTTCTCTCAAATTAACACCTTCAAAGCCACTTGGCTTGGCCAAACCCTATCTAAACATCCTCTAGATTGTCCTACATTCATCATAGAGGAATTCCTTTAGCCATAAAGAAAACCTTAGGAGCCCTTTTGATCAAATAAAAAGGATTAACCTCGAAGAAGAGGTAAATATTTCATCACCTCCTTCAAGTTGTGTTCTTTCATTCACTTCCTATTTATTTGTTTTAAACATTCTAAAATAATAACTCATGTATCGTATATATACTATGATGTTTTTATTAAAATATTACAACCATATTCATCATTCTATCCACACTGTAAATGAAAAAGTCACCATACGTGCGTACGTACGGATTACCATCTCCACATCATGGTGTGGTTTTTTATTCAACCACTTCATCATATGGATGGGTATACTAAAGAGTATAAATGATGAAAATAATAAATATAACATGATAATGATTATAGATATATGATATACCATCCAATTAAATATGATTTTAATATTCGAACAATGATATTGTCGCTCGTGCGTACGTACGTATTACCATCTCCATGAACGCGATGAGATTCATTCCCCATTGTATCCATTCAAGACAAATTTACATTTTATGATTAAAAATTTATTTTAAATACTTGATATCATTCTGAATATAAATAAGATAAATCCTATCCATAAAAAATATTACTTACATAACAAATCATATAAAGTAAAATGAATTAGTTAACACCCAAAATGATGATACTATTGAAATATCATTAAAAATGTAGTATTAGAAGATCATATTTGATTTCATATTAATGTATATGGTTATTTTATAATTTAATAAAAATTACTTCACCATTATATAGGAGTTTAACCTACCCTTGACCATAGAAATGTACAAGGTAGGGGTCAATTTCACAATTACTTTATTATCCGATGTTGTTTTTACGTAAGTATCTACTAGGACCTTTTTCATCCACATCCATGTTTCTTAAAAATGTATTCCAAAACATTTTTACAATTTACTAGACTATGGGTTAATTTCATTTATACGATTTTTATACTTTTTATAAAAAGGTCTGAAAGGAATATTTCCTTCGTTTTCCTAACATTGTACCTTATAAATATTTCAACAAAATTTTGGTAAAAATGTTTTTTAAATTATACGGCATCTGCAGCTATTTTCCGCCATTATAACATCGTCAAATAATACCTTACAAGCTTATAAGAAAATTTTCAAAATAAAATTCTTCTTTTATAATTAAATGGATTTTAAATTATTTCAAAATAGGAAGAGATATTTCTCTTAAAAAAAGTTTTTATTTCATCAATGTCAACATCCTTTAACAAATTTTAAACTTATTTGATGATTTATTATGATAAAAAACATCCATATTTTATTGATGGTTTTGTGATTTTTTTACTGTGAATGTGTTATTTTAATACCATTCATCGTTTATGTATAAAGTATTGATATTTCGTATACTTGTATTAATACGAATATTTATGTCATGTTTAAACCTTTTCATATGAGAAATGAATTAGACATAATATGTGAAGGGTGGAGCCTTCTATATCTCCTAATTGCATCGGTATGTATCATGAGACAAACTAGTGTCTTGGCACAATTGTTTGAAAAAATCTTATTTATAGTTTTGGCACAAGGCCATGACTTTGGGGTTATGAAATCTGGCATTAGGCATTCCATCATTATAAAAGTGGCTATTTATATTGCATGAGATTTTTTGACTTGTAGAATATCCATGTGAATAAGTAAATGGAATTATTTTATTTTATATGTGCCATATTATTTTGATGTTCATGTTTAAAAGGCTTTTGTTTTAGTCTTACATTGCCTTAAATATTTTTGCTTATTTAAGAATGATTCTTCAATATTGTTATCCTTAATAAGAATTTGAGATCACCCCTTTCTATGTTTTATTTTTCCTGGGATGTGAAAAAGTATATTCTGACTTACCTATAGGGATAGTGTAAGAAATATGAGTGTGGCCTTTGGAGACTATGTTGTTGAAGTTTTTCATTTTATAATGTAATGTAAAACTTATGAATGTATCTAGTATTTTCAAGTCTGCTAAACTTATCGTTCATTCGAAATTAAACTTTTGTGATCATGACAATGTTATGTAATAATGCACCGACTCTGGGTAACTATGTCTGGGGTGTTAGAAGGATGAAAGGAGGGATTTTGGTACCTTTTTTCAGAATGGTTTTTTTGATACAATAGTCTTTATAAGTGTGAATAAGTTGGATAGATGAGTTTATTTTTATAGTGGAGGAGGAGTGAGGTTCATGTAAATATAAAAAGGAAAAACTTTTGGGAGGTACTACATACATAATTTTTCTAAATGCATTTAAATTTGTGGATTATTGTGAAATTATGGTTTATATACACCTCAGAAACAAAAACATAAATGTATATTTATCATTCTTCTCCTTAACTTCTATGTTTCCCCACATAATCATTTTCTTTTACTAAGGTAACCTGTTTTCTAACCTGAGTATTATACTCATTAAGGCAAAAAAATTTAAACCTTCAATATAATTTTTAACCATTTATTTAAAATAATATATCTAATTTATAAAATAGAAATACAAGGTGTTTTAGATATTAGTCTTAACATGGGTGCATGTGACATGTAACAACATTGATTAAATAGTTGTTGCGCTAACAGAATATTTTACTATTTAATGGCCAATATAGTCATTGTCGTATAATAATTGGTCCATGAATATACCATATTTTATATTTATTAACATTTAATAATAAATTTCCAGAATATTGGATTTTATTTATTTTTCAATCTTTTAGTAAAATATTATTTATTAAAATATAAAATAAATGGAAATTTTTACATTATTAACTAAATTTAAATTTATAAATATCAATAAAATGATAGAATTTGAATATATTAATTTCAAATTTTTTTAAAATGGTATATTAATCTAAAAAAAATTAATGACAATAATTCAAATAATTTACATTACTTTTAATATTTCCAGTATCATAGATTTTAGTTAACAATTATCTAACTAATTATTGTATTGGCATTTCTTATACAGTTTAACTAACTAATCTATCTTTGGAAATTATATATCAATTATTATTATGGAAAAAAACTTTTTATATTTATAAATAATGTGAATAATAGATATAAGGTTTTTTTCCATATCTCAATGCTTTATAAACATTAATTGCAATGAAGGTTCTCTTTTTCCTTTTTCCGTACGTAACATATTTTATAGGTCAATTTCATGGAATATTATACCACTAACACACAATATTAGATAAAATAGGTTTTATTTTCAAAATACATGCTTCCAATGTTTTTTTAGTTGTTTATTGTCCATTTTCAGCTTAAGCTTGATGTTTAACAACAATGTAATCTAATTCATTCCTTAATCATTGTAAATAATTTTAATGACATTAACTATTATTTTTTGTCAAATAATATTATTAATATAATTATAAATTATACTTATTTTAAATATGGAATACATTTATAAAAATTCAAATGACATAAGGTGCAAAAATTAATGTAGTATTAATCTTGCGGATGGGATGGTAATGCATGTTTTTAAAGAATTTTTTTTCAGAATTTCATTATTTTTTTATATCTAAATTCAATAAAAAAATGTTTTTTCTTACTTAAATTGGATAAATATATGTATTATAGGTCAAACTTTACTTTAAACCCAATTCAAAATATAATTTATAATTATAAATAGTTTCAACAAAATATGTTTTTCAATTAAAATTCATTGTATTTTTCAATTCATCAAAAAATGACAATTCACATAAAAATACTAAAATTTTACCCTTTGATAATTTTGATATTAAAATTTAAAATTTTTATTATATAAATTTTATAAATGTTGCAAAAACTCGTTCAAAAAAAGGTGCACCCTTAAATGGTAGCAAAAATTGCCTTATAAATAATACAACATTTTATCCATAAAGGTGGATTTTTTCTTATCAAAGATCTATAAAATTTATTTTCTAAAGGCATAGAGAATTTAGATAATAAATAATATAAAAATAAATATATCATAAAATCTTGATATGTTATATACAATTCTATGAATGTTATTTTGTGTCATAATTGCAATCAAATATAATATTTTTATTTTAATATATCGGGTGTTACATTTGATAACTGTTTTCAATATAATCTTAAATCATCGTGGATGATTAATTAAGTTGTAAAAACTCTAGTCACTTTATATGAATATACATGAAGTCTGTCAATTTAACATTTGGCTTCATCACTTCTACATCCGCTCACTTTAATTCATCATATATTCACTTTAATA
Source organism: Viscum album (assembly GCA_963277665.1). Classification (NCBI taxonomy): domain Eukaryota; kingdom Viridiplantae; phylum Streptophyta; class Magnoliopsida; order Santalales; family Viscaceae; genus Viscum; species Viscum album. The sequence goes on along the minus strand of OY728153.1, from coordinate 99,647,532 downwards.
CATTTCGGAAATTCAAACTTTTTTTAAGGTCTATAGAGACCATTTTTGGAAATACCTTTATTTGAAAAAATAATGTCTTTAAGGTTGAAATTAAATTTTAAAAACAATCAAAGAATCAACAGAATGAGAGGTTTATTATCTTTGAGTACTAGCTACATAAATAACTTACCTTACAACCCTTGTAAACATTTCTCCATGATAGAGAATCACTATGTTGTATACTATACATCATATACTTTATAATCATATTCATATCCTCGGTAAATTGAAAGATAAAAAATGGATGGGATCAGGTTCTCAGTTAGTGTAAGAATAAGAAACAAAAATCAAATATCATTATTATCGGAATATGGGAATATGGGTATAATACAGATACATATGAAAATTAATATACAAAAAATAATAAAAAATAAATCATGATATATGAATTGAGATAAAAAAATAATGAATTAAAATAGTTAATAAAACATGATTCAATAGGCATGATCAGTTAGAGCTTAATATATTTATGAAAATAAAAATAAAACTATGAAACTACTCTCAACTATAACATAAATATTAATATATGCAACATTACATTCATGAGCCTCACCACTTGTGACCACACATATGATACATTAAAATGTATTGGAAAATAAATATATCATGGGATATAGACATTAAACCACATTATTTCAATTTGATATTGGAACCCACCCATTACAATCCATAATTTTGAATGAAAAAAGAAAATCATTCACTTATCACATCATAAAAAACCCATGGAAATAAAGTGGATTCAATAAAACAATCTACTAAATATCATTAAATTTCTATATCATAAAAACCCCATGTAAAAAATAATGGTCTCATTTAATAGATCATAAATATCCCATGGAATAAAAATTCGATTCATATCAATTTTTAATGGATTATACTTGAAAAAAATATATCTTGATGGGGATTTTGGGTTATTTTTGATTTTTGAAAAGGATTGATGTAGTTTAATGGAGTATGGATGTAAAGGGAGGTTTTAAGAGTTGCAAAAACTATCTAAAATGACCACATAGACTATGAGAGACTAAAATAATCACAGGAATCATGAATGTCAAGACAACCCACGTGGAGCATGAATGTCTAAACAGATCACCGAGCGCATTAATGTCAAAAGAGATGATAGAGATAGAGAATGTCTAGACTGATCATGTGAATGACTTGGATAAACAAACTGATTATCATAGGATCACAGAAAGATATCCTGAAATGAACCTGAAGAAGTTTAATGAATTTCATATGATATTGTGAAGAGATCAGGTGAAACACATGAAGTAACACAAGATTTCTAGTGGATCTCACATGGAGATCACATGAAGCACACATGATTTATAGTGGATCTTTTGGTAGGATAAAATTAATTACAAATGATTTTGAGTTGATCAATAGAATATATCATGATATTTTCATGAACAAAAAGTTGATGGAAATATAGCTTTTGATTATTATCATTCTAAATCTAGTGAAATATGAATGATTGTATTTGGATATCAGGAAGGGACCAGTAGATATGCTTGAGGTAATGTTACAGGCCACATGACTATATTTTGATCTTATAATTGGATCATTCATAGTTCATGATATCAATGATGGTTATAATGACAAGTACACGTGACATGTGGATAGGGATAATGTAGATTGATTATGCGATGCAAGTATGGGTGATTGTAGAGGTAATAGAGAATATGGATAAATACTATTTGAGGTTTTATGGTAGTGGTTATAGACCTAAATTATCCCCTAAAAATCCTTATGAAAAAAATTATGTTTTCTTTAAGATGATTTATCTGATGAAAAACATTTTAGATAAGCTAAATAAAGTCATACACCAGAATCACACACACATTCTAATCAAAAGAAGGTGTCATGAAGGTGTCTCATTGATAGATGTCGTGAAGGAATCATGGGTAGTGAAATATTCAGAAGTTGTTCATATGAATAGGTAGACTCATTATAATCACACGAATTATGTAACTTTAAAAGATTATTTTACTAGATTCAAATGATCCATGTGAAAATTAAAGGGACTGAAAAGGGATATTATAGAGGGGTATCATGGAAGGATTTTGTATAGGGGTATCACAAAGGGTTGTTTTGGAGGGGTGTCTAGGGGGAGTCTCATAGAACTATCTCATAGATAGGTCTTTCAATGGATTCGTGCATTCATATGAATCACTCCAAGAAGAAATGTCTTATTTAAACCTTGATCTCGTCTCTTTGATGAAGTGACAACATAAATAAACACACAAATGTAAACCAACTAAGATTTGGTTGTCGTAATATTCTACTGGAGGAGTAGTTTATTCAATTACAAAGAAATAAATTATTGATATTTCATATTTTTAATGTTTGTAAACTAGTTGAGAATGAGATTCTGCACTGCACCATTTAATAGTATATCAATTTAGTGGATTTGGTGCATTTTCATATTGATTTTGTATTCTCATTAGATGTAGTTCAGCATGGCTGGACCATGTAAAATCCTTATGTAATGTTTATTTTTTAATTACCATTTATTTAGTGTTGTAGGAATGCAAAAGAAGACAATTTTGTTTAACAGTGAAACAATATCCAAGGAGATGTTTTCATTAATCTATCATACCCAGATTCCCCCCACCCCATGTAAATTTATTTATCCAAGTTGGGATAAAATATTTTCATAAATAACTAATTTATAATTCCATCAACAATAATAACATTATAATCACATGTAAACTAAATTAGTATTTATCGACATTAAGTAACGTTATATGTAAATACGATTCAATAATGAAATTAAATCACATGGAATATAAATCATATATAATAAAGGAATAATATTTATTTAATAAGTGTCCCTAATTAATAATTGTATGAGATCATGTGAACACATATTAATAAGGGTAGATAAAAAGGTTATTCATGGAGGAAATCCATTGAAAGATATATTTATATTATACATCGATGATGATTGGTAAAGGCAAAGGCAGTGATGGATCATTCATCTTAAACTGAACGAAATTATATAGGTCAACCATTGAAACATTGTGACTTTTTACCTAATAATAAAATCAATTATGAATACTAATGTTTGTAAATGGATGTAAATGTATATGAAAAAAATAGTAACATTAGAAAAAATCGATTGGGAAATAAGAAACCTAAATGATCTTTTCGAAATAATTTTATATAGAAATATTTTATAAATATAGAAGAATAATAATTTCTTTTAAATACCATAAAATATTTGGATGGACGTATAATATATAATAAAAGAGAATGTATAAAAAGTTTTTCACATGGAAAATGTTAAAAACTGATTCTTTTTACAGATTAATGAAAAAAACATATGAAAACCTATAAAATATCATTATTTCTCAATTGATGAGGTTCTATTAGTATAGAATGAACTAAATTAATTATTATGTTATTAATAAGGATATTTTCTATTGTATTCAATTAATTATAATATCAATAAAGGTATTTTTCTAATAGAAAATATATATGGGTTTTATTTCACATACATAAAACACCTCAGGTAAAATATGGGTCAAATGAAAAATAAAGAACTTTAGAATATACAAAACTGCCATGAATATACAATGTATATGTTTACGGGGTTTTTAATGAATAAAAAATAACTATTTAAATTATTTTTCAAACACAATTTTTATTTGAAAATATTAATAGTAACAAAACACTTACAGTTTGAATAACATTGTGGTAAAAGTCACATTGAAGTTGTGTGTCTTTATAAATGATATAAATTTAGTGGAAAAACATGATATAACTCATAAAAAACACGGAATATGGAAAAATAACTTAATTAGGATATAATGATAAATTATTAATGGTATCTTTGTGCACATTAATAGTTCATTATCAAGAAATAAAATTTGAGATAAAGAACCCCTTAACTTGTTTCTCTGTGTAATCATTTGAAATTTAAAATGTTGTATAAAAAAGAAAATTATTATTCCCCTATTTCAGAGACATGTTAAAATACATAAAAGTTTTTTAAATACGTTTTTAATTATTCTATAAATTTATATTATTTAGTAATTACTTATTTTTAGTGTCATATGTGTGTAATACGGATCATTATGAACATGTTTTGTACTAGAAGTGTTTTTATTTGTTCTTCTCGACAATTTAATCATTTGATTTTTATTAAGGATACTATAATTCTTGCTTTATAGTGACTAAATATGTTTTAATGTATTTCAATAGTACATTATATAGAGACCTCTTTATTTTGTTTTAATACTTTTAATTATTTAAATATATATATTTCAAGATTTAGGAACTAAAGAGATGTATGATTCTAAAGCAAGGTGTGCCCAGAAATAATTATATAAAAATATAAATAAAAATTTATATCAACGATGTGTAGATTTGATAATAAATTGGCATAACATTTAAATGGAATATCAGATCAAATATTTGAGAGAATGGTGGAGTCTGGAATGCAGTGATTACCCTAGAGTGACATAAAATGGGTTGGTCGGGGTATCTAGATCCCTCGCATATTGGTAGTACGTTCAATTATATAATTATTTATTTATTTAATTTTAACATAGTGGATGATTATATAAGATTACAACCATGGTGATTTTTATAGGGTTGGATTCCTACTCTTAGAAATGAAGATGTTGCTCTCATTTTACCTTCTATTGGAAGATCTCATCAAAAGAGCGGGAAAAGTAAGATTATAGAAAATTAGGATGCATTTGAAAAACAAATTCTATCAATCATTTTTGAGAACTTTATTCATTAATGAAGGATCTTAAAACTAGTTTGTACACATCAATTGGTTATTTATATCCTTTGATAAAATTTTATGAGAAAATACATGCTTGTTCTTGGGTCTATGCCAATTGTTGCCAATTTCATATGCTCGTGGATTGAAATCTATGTTTATTTCATTGGTTTCTATCCCTGGATTACCATGATTGATCTTATTCCAATAAGTCTATCCAAAGAGCGTTTAAACCACAATTATGGTGCTTTTCCCCCAAATCTTCTTCATATTAGTCAATGGTAGGACACTGGAGTCCCAATTTGCAATTGTCAGGTAGTACCAAACCAGATCCGACCCACAGAACAATGAATGATCAAGTAAAATAGAATATATTAATAAATTACGACCATATCTATGATCAGTTCAAGGAACATGTGTTTTTTTCAATGATTTTAGAACATGTAATTGGGGGGATCATGGATGATGTGTGTGATTAGCAATGATCCACCATACAAACCACTGGAGGCTAATTCCTAATGAACGATGGATGAAAACAATGATTTTTTCATAGATTCGCCTTTTAATACTATAGATTCCAATAATTATAAAGAATAGAGGCCCCATTCAAGAATATGTATCAGATCTAAATATTCTTGTGAAAACCCATCTACATGTCGTGAGCTGGTATAAACACACGACATGTATCCCGCTCTGGGGTGGTAGCTATGGTTTTGTAAAATTGATGGATTAAATGACATGTATCCCTCCTACATTCCATGTAACCTTCCCTAGATGGGAGACCGTTTTATGTATCACACTGATGGGAGCCCTTGTGGATGTACACAGTTAGGTACACATTCTTAGATGAACCCTTCACGAGGGCTGCATAGTGGAGTTCCTCGATGCCCATTCCGAGCGGTACACTCTAGAAGGGTTGGGCATAGTAGATCCCTGAATTACTGTCCGAGTTGAACCCTATAGTATAGGTGGGAGGTGGAGTACTTCAGAGACCTCTCAGAGGGTTACCCTCTAGTAGCACTAGTCAATGGAGTTCCTCGATGCCCTTTCTGAGCAGTGCCCTCAATCAGGGCTAGGCAGTGAACCTCCTCGATGGAATTTTCATGTGTTACACTACAATAGGGGTGGTTAAGTGAGTTCCTCAATTACCTTTAATATTGTTACACTCCATCAGGGATGGCTAGTGGATTTTATCTGTTATTAGTATTTTGAACCTCTAGTAGAAATAGGAAATGGAGTCCTTAATGGTTACAATGGTGGGACCCCTATAGGCTTGGGAATAATTCTCTTACATATACTATCGAGTAGTACCCTCCAGAAGAGATGGGAAATGGAGTTACTAGAAAAATATTTGTGTGGGAACCTCCAATTGTATATGGTCATTAGATACCTACATATATTTTCTGGCCCCTATACTATGTGGAACAATGACGAGGCACAGTTTGAATTAGATGATTACTTCTAGGAAGACGCATGAGATGTTGGGCATTGTCGATGGACATTTAGAACTTCAGGCTACTAATCTTCTTAGGATAAGCATTTTGATGGAGATCCCCTTAATATCTAAATTGGAAATATTTAAATGAGAATATATATATATATATATATATATATATATTATTTTGTATCCACACATAGGATTGGTTACTCTCCTTCCATGAGAGGAGATGTCATATGGGGTATGCCACATGCTTTCTGTGTTTATCTTCTCATGGTTAGATGAGTCTACACTCATGCTATAGATGAATAAGACACTATGTGTAGTTAATCTAATCAAAATTTTGATCCCCTTGTGTTTGGATGAGGTAACATTCACTCATGTTTTGGGTGGAACTATACACATTCAATTTACCTTTTGATATCTACTATATTTCTTTTTCTATTGTATCTCTTACAACTCACCCTTGTACTTTCTGGGTGTTCTATTTAGTATGTAAATAATCACAACTTCATTGGATTTTTCTATATGTTTATTGACTTATAAAGATGTTGGAATGTTCAACTGTGACTTCATAGGACCTTAGGGATACCACGTACTTTGGACCGTGTATGGTGGTTGTAGCATGGGATTAAAGATCTAAGAAATCTCTACTGTTTACATTTATGGTTTTGTATGGTTGGGACATATTTTTTGTTCTGTGTGTGTTATCAACTTTAATTTTTTGATTACACTATCAAACTCTTATAATTTTTAGAGGTTATCCCTGATTGGTTCATATTCTATATGTGTTTAATCTTTTACTCATTCCATATGCACATCTTCATCGATATGGTTGGGTGTTTTCATACAGTTATATCAGTAAAGAAAACCATAAATAGTTATTCCTTCATCACTAGTCACCACCCCTAACCTATGGAGGTGGGCTTGTGGTATTTTTTGTTCAAGCCCAATCACAGGGTAGGTCACACCAGATTATTATCATAGGAAGTTTATTCATCAATATGTTGTCAAACTATTCCCCATAGGATAATCCAGTTGGGTTTAAGGAAATAGTATTATAGTATCCTGAGTGAGTATATAGGTCCAAGGAGCCTAGTGATTGTGTAGGTTGTCACATATCCATTTACAAGGACCTTAAAACCCTACTTGTCGACTCGAAATGTTGATACATTGGTTGTAGGGATAAACAGTAGATCCATTATATAGGATTGAGTCTTTGAATATAATACGTGTGTAGTTTCATGATTTTTATTGATATATATATATATATATATTCTCATATGACTATGGTATATATTTTTAAATCTCATGGTGCCTCCGTGAAGACAGACAGTCAGGATACCAGTTCTGGATTATTACAATGAGGCCTCAGTTCATGGTATATCCCATGACCCCCTTCCACTAGGTGGACAGGTAGAAACCCCTTCACTTGTTGAGCAACAGATTATTCCAGTAGAGATGGATAATGGCATTCGTAGGATTAGATCACTCGATGATTTCATCTTCTAGAATCCACTGAGGATCTTCAGTGAGAAAGATCCACTGGAAGAAAAGGATTGTCTTGATTTGGTGGGCCATATCTTCTGGATTTTTCTTACCTAAAAAGATATGGTTGTCACACTAGAAGCTAGTCTTTTCCAACGAGAATCTTGGTGCTGCGGAAGACTTATTGCATAGATGCATGATGAGTTTACACTATCGTTGAATGGCCTCTAGAATCTATTTTGAGAGAAGTACTACCCCTTATTCTTGTGCATGATAAGGATTGATGGGCCTCGGGTGTTGGAACATGGAGGGATTTTGGTGGATGAGTATGATGCAAGGTTCACAGACATTATGTCATACTCCCTTGACATGATATCTAATGGATACTTCTTATCATGACCGTTTTATCATGGAATCTGTAGAGAGATCTGTTATAGTGTAGTACCCTTGTGTACCCCCACCTATAATGGATTGTTGGTGCATTCACATGTTAAAGAGATATTTATATTAGAGGGACACCATATAGCTCGAGCTGGAAGTGGGGATCAGCGAGATGAGTCATCCGTATCAGCTATCATTATCCATTCAATGGGATCTCATTATAATAGGTTCATTCACGATCATTATTAGGGTGGCAGTCATATGTTACAGAGGTAGCACAGAGCAATAGGGAATCTTGGAGAGGGGTGGTCCTTCAATTTTTGATGAGAGAGGATAGGTGGAGTGTGACTACCCATACAGACATACAAAGTATCTTAGGAAGATAGATCATGGGGCACCATGATAGAGGCAACATTGTGATCAGGATCATCCAGGCCTGGGCTTGGTGGTCCCCCGAGAGGCATTTTTGGAAGAAGAGAAGTATGAGTAATGGGTGGTGGACAATTCTATGAGATCCTTCCCCCACCACCACCACTAGGAGACCAATTTCAAGCTTATGGAGTTAGCTTGTGGGGCCATGAACTGTTGTAGCATTTGGAGGGTTATGATCTCGCAACACAAGAGATGATTAGAGGTCAGGTATTTGTGTTTTCAACTCATTCATCAGTATTAGTAGACACAAATTCTAGTCATTATTTTATCCTTATACACCTCGTTAAAGAGTTAGAGCTCTCAGTTGAGGCTCTAGCCCAGCTGTTTTGTCATGAGGTTCTTATAGGGAACACTAATTCTGTATATGTTATATGGTGGTAGAGAGAGATATATCTTTGTCAAGAGAGGTTCACATGGGATGTTGTGGTCATCACAATGAAACCCTATGATTCCCTATTGGGTATATATTTTCTATACATGGTCTGAGCCTATATTGAATGTCACCACTAAAAAGACAGAATCATACACACTAATGGGAGGAGATAACTTTTTTCTTTTGAGAGAGGTATCATTTAATGGAATGAATGTTTTTTTAGAAGGAGGTTGCATCCCATCAACCATTATATAGAGAGTGTTTCCCATGTTATAGTAGTCTCTTAGGGAATTTGGATTCCATCTATTTTGGAGGATTATCTGTATTTATTCCACGAGGATGTTCAGGTACTACCTCTAAGGATGGAGATGGATTATTTCATTGAAATACATCCTAAGAAAAATCGTATATAGTCTTCGGCATATCGGATGACCCATACCGTGTTCAGGGTGATGTGGTTTCAATTGGAGGACCATTAAGAGATGGGTATAATTAGACCCAGTGTGTCCCCCTAGGAAATGGAAGTGTTGTTCAAGAAAAATGTGTACTGGGGTTTGCAGCTTTAGGTGGATTATAATCACCCAGACCATACCAAGATAATGAAAAAGTACACCTTATAGATGATTGATGACCTCTTTGACTAGTTGCGATGCATGATGTGGATCTCAAATATAGATCTTGGGTACATCTAACATCAGTTGAGGGCTAGGGAGTCTGATATTAATGATATGGGAATCTGATGTCTCCATAGAAAATATGATTTCCCAGTAATTCCCTTTGGTGTGACAAATTCCTCCACCATGTTTATGGATTTTATCAAACAATTTTTCCAAAAGTACATGGACTAGGTTTTTGTTCTCTTCATCAACGACACACTCATCTACTCTTCTTTATAAGAGGAACATTAAGAGCACATAACAATGGATCTAGATTTTCTTTGAGAGGAACATAGTTATAGAAAAATAAAGTAGTTCAACTTATGGATTCATGGGATTCAATTTATATGGAATTGTATTTTTTTTATCATGGATTAGTTGTAGAACCAGTGATGGTTGAGGGATTTATTTATTATGATCAAACTAATAACACGTCATAGGAGCCAAGTATTCTTTGTTTTTGGGGGTACTATATGACGTTTTTTGAAGAAGTTTCTACAATAAAATCCATATTGACCACCATGAAATGGAAAGGGAAGTCATTTACCTAGAGTGAGTGGTTCTAAAGGGCCTTTTAAGAGTTGAGGTTGAGTCTAACAAGTGATCCTATCTTGAGACCACTAGAGGAATTAGTTTTGTTTTAAGTATATTGTGATGCCTCGTGAACTCTGTTGGTAAGTTTGTTAATGAAGATGTAGGCATTTATCACATAAAAGTTGTGTAATTTTAGACCCCATGAGTAGAACTACACAAATAAAAACCTAGAGCAAGTAGTGATATACTTTTTCCTAAGAATGTGGAGGAATAACTTCTTAGAGATATAATTGTGGTTTACTCAGATCATCAGAGTCTCAAGTATGTCTTCAAGCAGAGAGACCTAATCCTGAGACAACGATGCTAGTTGGAGTTCTTATATGACTACAGATATGATTTAGTTTATACTATAGGTAAGTCAAATGTATATGAAAATTACCTTAGTAGGAATTACTAGGATTTAATAGTATAATAAGCTTTGGAGAAATTGGACTACTAACAACTGATCTTGGTGATGTTCGAGGTTATAATTTGTCTGCAATTGATGGTGACGACTCTTCCACTTCTTGAGTCTGTGAGGGAGTACTAACTAGGAGACATTAATTGTGAGGTTTTATATAATCTGATATCCAAAATAGACTCATTGGGTGTATATTCTAAAGGAGGGAATCATGTCATCTTATTCTGGTGGTGAAGAGTGCTTATAGTCACAATGTGGGAGGAGGTGATGTGAGAGTTCCTCACTTATCCCCTAGAAGTACATCCGGGTGTGTGGAATATGTAACAATACCTTCAACAATTGTTTTGGTGGTCCTACATGAGATAGATCATAGATATTTTCATCTATAAATTCACCACATTTCATTAGTTTAAGGATGAGCACCAACTTCCAGCATGATTTTAGGTCCCCTTGGATATCATAGAGTGGAAGTGAGATGGTATTTCCATAGACTTCGTGACATGGATTCTGCACATAGTGAAGTGTCATGATGCCATCTAGGTGACAGTTGAAAAAATCACGATGTCAGAAAACTATCTTTATATCAATGAAAATGCTTTAGTGTAGATTTAAGGATTTTTTATATGTGGTAGATCATTTGTCTTCTTGGGGTTACCTCAAAGATTGTCTCTGACCATGACATGTGGCTTACATCACGATTGGGGAGAGGCCTACCAGAGGAATTCCGAACCAAAATAAAGATACGTACAACCGTTCACTGATAGACTGATGGGAAGACTTAGCACAATATCATAGGCTTTGAGGATATTTTGAGGGCTTACATGTTAGACCTTGATCAGAGCTAGGAGGATCACTTGAAATTTGTAGAGTTTCCATTCAATAATAACTACATATCTACCATCGGGATGGAACATTCAGAGGCCCAATATGGTAGACCATAAATGTCACATTTATATTGGATGGAGATCCATGATTCATATCTTGTGGGCCTAGAGATGATGCAGGTGACAACAAAGAAATTCCAAGTCATCTATTAGCGGAACCGAATGACCCAATGAAGAAAGAAATCTTACGCATGTCACGATCATGGGACATTGGAGTTTGAGTAGGGAGACCACATTTTCTTGTTATTCACCCCATGGTGAGGATTGTGGAGGTTCTACTACGGATTAACGCTATCCTCCTTGTTCATATGGGCGTTCGATATCATGAAAATGGTTAGTGTGATTTCTTACCACCTCACTCTACCTCCACTACTTGAGAGGTTGCATGATGTGTTCCATGTTTCATAGCTCAGGTGATTCATAAAAGACCACAAAAGAATCATTGATTCGGATGAGATGTAAATCGAGTATAAATCATATTTTTTATATAACACAATGATCGATGATCGATTGGATATGACTCTGTATGGATAGACCATACCATTGGTCCACGTGTTATGTTAGAATTAGAATGTTCTTGACAGCTCATGCGAGTGGGATAGCCAACGATGGGATAATTATCATTAGTTTTTTACCTAGTTTTTACATTTTTGAAAAAAAAATATAGGCTTTGGTAAGGATGTCGAGACATGGTTTTTCCCTTTTATGACTTTGAAATAGTACAATATATATTTACAAAGATAGGAGCTAAGAAGACATGCAATTTCAAGGACTATTTTTCAAGTTGTTAATATTATAAAAATATGAAATATAATTTATATTGCGGGCACATATATTCTTAAGTAAAATAGGATAAATCTTAAATGGATTCTCAAATCCGAGATATAAGACCCTTGTTAAGTCAAAAACACTTGGTTTACCCAAGTAATGTAATAAAAAGGGTCAGTGTGATGAGTTTGGATTCATCCCTTATTGGCGGTATGTTCAATGAAATAAATAAATAAATAAATGATTTCTCATTTTAAGATATCAAAAGTTTATATAATAATACTTTTGGGTGATTTGGAAAGGGTTAGTCTCATAGTCCATGAATTATTGATGATTCTCCCCATCCTCCATCTAATTGTTGATCTAAGCTAATGACGACGAAAATTTGAATCAGTGCAGATCAGGATACAGTGAACGCAATGGATTTTTTTGATTGTTGGTGAGTGAGTTCTTCATAAAAAAATCCAAATACTAGGTTGGAATATTCAATTGGTTATTTACTCCTTTTGACTGAATTTTTTGAGAAGACCCAACCTTGTTCATGGGTTTGTGCTAATTGTGGCCAATTACATGCACCAATGTATTGAAATCTATGTTTATTTCATTGGTTTCTACCCTAGAATCTTCAATAATAATTTTTTCCAATACCTCTTTTCCAATGATCATTTAAAAAACATTTATGGAGTTTTTAACCTAAATTTTCATGGTGTTCATAACCTATAGGACTCCGAGATGCAGACTCAACATTTTCATGGAGTACCGAACCCAATCGGACACACAGAACTACAACTGATTTAGAAAAAATGAAATGATGGATGAAGTATGCCAAAATCATGGATCATTTCAAGGAATAGATGTTTAGTTATGTGATTTTAGTTCACTAAATTGAGGTTATAAGCCTTGGAGACATGTGGGATGAATGAAGAACCACCAACAAACCACTAGAGGATGATTCCTTGTGAACATGGATGAATTTTTTTTTCTAGATTCATATTTTTCCGTCAAGAGATAGAGATACATATAAAGAAAATAGATCTAATTAAAATAAATAAATTATATCTGAATATTTTTTAAAAACTGACTACACTTCATGTGTCGGGATGAAGAAACAATGTGTAGATCCATCAGCAGAGGTATCCATGGGTTTGGAAAACATAAGTGTAACACCCCAATATTTCATATTACATTATTTCTTCAAAGTAATTCAATAACTTGCACTAAAAGCAACACCGAGTTCAAGCGCACCATAACTTACCGAATTAGCTGTTCAATAGTGGTTATGAATAGTATTAACTGAAATTTGAACTATATATAATCCTTATTATTTTATAATACATATTTTGAGTTTCATAGAAAGAATGTATGAACTAATTGATTTTTTCTGATAAAAGAAGTATTTTTCAAAAAAATGCACTTTTACCGCCTTTTAATGGTGAACCATTTTCAAATACAAAATTTTATACTTTTATATATTGAAATTGATAAAAAAAACATCTTATTTAGAATTGGGACATAGGAATTTAGTTTCAATAATTTTTTGGTGTTTTTTGATAACTTTCATATTTGGGAGAATAGCGAGAAATGCTATATTTCAAATGAAGACAACTTTTTTAATCAAAATAATTTATAGTGTTAAATTATACATTTTAATGGTTTTGAAGCATAAATATTTTATATTTTTATCATTTAATCAAATTCTGGTCATTTTAAGTAATTTCACTTTGAGATTGGACATAAACAAGTGTCAATATTTAGGTAGATATTGTTTCTTAAAAATTCGCCTTGTGGTCTTAACAACGGGAATTAATTTTAAATTAATAAATGAAACTTCTATGTTTTTAATTTTGTAAAATAGAATTCATTTTTTTATTTGGAATATCAAAATTATCATAGGGTGAATTTTTTTTATTTTTCTGAAAACTTTCAATTTTTTATTAATATTGAAAAACACTGAGTTATTGTTGAAAACTGATTTTTTTTAAATAATTATTTATTTAATTTAAATTTAAATTTGGTTAAAATAGATACATTATAACTATATATGTATAATTTAATTCATTAGAGTCAGTTTATAATAATTTTAGATATATAAAATTTTTATTGAACTTTTCACCGTCTTTTACCCACCTTCTAGGAGAATTTGCGAATTCACATAAAACATAATTTTACCACTTCTCTTAGTGGAATTTAAAAAATACTAGAGACACAGTTAATATAATGGAGTAAAATGGGGTTCAATAAGATAAAAATAATTTTTGGTGAATAGTAACTTTTTTCTTTTATTTACCACGATTAAAAGCAAATATGGTAATTAAGGGTAAAAATGATATTAATATTACCCTAACACATGTCCTAATTCTATTGGACAAGTGTATATCAATCAAAAACAAACTTAGGAATAGAATATTACCATTTAGGTCCACATGGATTATATTAGGACATTTATTATTATTTAATTCAAAGAATAGTTAAAAGAGTTAAAATCATAGATTAGTAACTAAAACATTTTTAATATAGGGTTATATATAATATAAATTTGATTATAAATATTCATTATAAATATAAAAATATTTCCTACATAATGGAATTTTATTTATTATTTTCAGACATTAAATAATTTGATTTATTTATGACCAAATGACGATTCAATAATTACTTTATTATTGAAAGATTAAGATAATTGATATTATTAAAACCCAAATAAATGTAATATGAGACTTTTTATGAATTACAATAATTTTATAGCTTAATATGACTTATTATGATTCGTTATAAGAATTTTTTTCTAAGTAATAATTCTTGTTAGGAATTTATAAAAAATAAAATACCCAATAGTGTCAAAATTGACATAAAAGTGTTTTTAAAACAAATATTATATTATTAATTGATATTATATTCATAAAAATATAAGGTTCAGCCAAAGGACATAGATCATTATAGGTGTATCATTAATGGACAACGTGGAGGTCTATTGGAAGTTTATAGTATGTTTATTAACCATATAATATAAAAATACAAAGTGACATGGTAAATGTCAAACTAATTAGCTAAGAGTTAAATCTAAACGATGAGGTTAATAATGTGACCCAAGATAGTCTAAAACCTATTGGTTGAGTGTATTTAGACCCATAACTACCTTATCCTAGAAATAAATCAATTTAGAGCAATTATAAACAGAATATAAAATTATTATAAAATAATATTTTATGTTTTTCCTAAGGTTCCCTCGCCCCTCTTATAAAAGGGAACTCCCCATTATCTCTAATTAACACGTTCAAAGCCTTTTGGCTCGGCCAAAACCCACCCAAATATTCTTTCAACATCCCTCAATTCAACCTATAGGACATAGTTTGATCTGAAATACAACCTAAGGAGCCTTTTGGATCAAATAAAAAAGAAGAACCCGAAGAAGAGGTAATATTTTCACCTCCCTCTTTCAAGTTCTTTTCTTCTTGGACTTCCTTTTTCTTTGTTGTTTCCATTATAAAATTATAACACCAATATCATCTATATACTGTGATGTTATTATAAATATGGTACAACCAAATTCATTATTCAATCCATTCTTTTAATAGCATGTCACCATATGTGTGTACGTACGGCTTACCGTCTCCACGTCGTGGTGTAACTGTTATTCAGTACATTATTATATGTATGGGTATAATAATGATGCGTAATTGATTTAAATAATAAGTATAACATGATAGTTATTCTATATATATGACATAACATCCAATTCCAGACCTTTAAAGAAATGATATTGTTTCTTGTGCGTACGTACGGATTACCATCTCCACGACGCGATGAGATTCATTTTCAAGTTAATCATTCATCGACGATTATAAAAATATATATTACTAATAAGTATGTAATATATGTAATAATAATTCTACTGGAGATATATATATTTATATATATAAGTATTTATGTACTAACATATATCTTATTCACTTACTTCCGTTCAATACTATATGAAAACAGAAAGAGCGTTTATGCGTACGTACGGACTACCATATCCATAAACGCTGTTTTCCATTTCATATATATGTCAATTATACATTTTTATATTCAAAATATATATGATATATATCATGTTTTATATTCTGTAAGTATTTAAATCATGATCTAAGTGATACAATCAAGAGTAACATGTTAAAACACGTATGATAAAGAAAGCGATTATTACCCGAAATATTAATATAACATGGAAATTATTATTAAATCGTTAGTATAAATTCATAAATGAACAATGTATGATATCATAAATATTAATATGGTTCTGGTATAATTTAATAACATACTATAGTCTTCATACATGAGGTTAATCGTACCCTCGACTAAAGGAATGTGCAAGGTAAGGGGTTTTCATCTCACTCCTTATTCCCGTGAGATTCATACCATATTGCCACTATTACATTTTGTGTGGTTTATGTACTGCACATAATTGTATTATTTGTGTAATACACTTTAATTTATGTGTATTTTCATATTCATTGTATGATACTTCTATCAATGGGGTGTATGTTTCGTAATTTACCAAATTGGTAATGGTTAATTTCACAATCGCTTTTTTATCCAAGGTTGTTTTTACAAAAGTATCTTCTGGGACATATCTTTTATCCATGTCTATGTATCATGAAAGAATTTTCAATGGGATTTTTAATGGACTTTTTTTACTAAAACAACATTTCAAATGTTTTAAATATTTATTCTTCAAAATCATTCTCATTAATGTCGATGTCGTCAAATTGGTTTTAAGGATTTATTTATATGGAGATGAATGTTTTTTAAAATGATAATTCCTTTAAAAAGATTCAAATTATTATGCGAAACCTTGATTGAAAAATGTCTTTAAATTTCTTCCTTTCTAAATATTGTGACTTTTAAATGTTTTCATGAAAAAGGGGTATTTCTCTCATAGAGTTTTATAAATCATTTTCATTTATGTCAAAATCCTTTAATGGTTTTTAAACTTGTTTTGATGTTGATTTATCAAGATACAAATCTTCCATATTATATTGAAGTTTTTGTGATATGTTTGACTTTGGATGTGTTATTTTTATACCATTCATGGTTCATGGGTAAAGTATTGACATTTCATATGCTAGTTTTAATACGAATGATTATGTTATTTTTAATCCTTTTCATATTAGGAATGCATTGGACTTAGTAAGTGATGGGTGGAGCCCGCTATAGCTCCTCGATGCATCGGTAGGTCTCATTAGAAAAACTAGTGTCTTGGCACAAGGCTTTGACAAAATCTTATTTTTAGTCTCAGCATAAGGCCTTGGCAATGTGGTTATGATAGTCTGTCATTATGCATTCCATCATTATTTAAGTGGCTATTGATATTACACGTGATTATTCAACAAGTAGAATATCCATGTGAATAAGTAAATGGCATTATTTAATTTTATTTTTTCCATATTATGCGTAAGTTCATATTTTAAATGATTTTGTTAAAAGTTTGGGGCTGAAGTCTCATTTATTATTTAAATCAAGTACCTATTTCAATTTGGGTAGAGGGGGACCCATTACATAGGCCAAAGGCCCAAGACCAAGTGTTCTGAATACAAGGCCTGAAAACCCATTTTTTGGCCCAAAGAGACCTTCGGTGAATAGTACATCTATAGTACCCGGGCTGCTATAGTACCTCTGCCACTACAATTCCTGCTATAGTGCCTCCACAGCTACAGTTCTACCGCTGCTGCAGTTCCATGACTGCTACAGTACTGGTACAGTCACCTGCTATATTACTGCTACAGTACCCCGAAAATTAGTCCCTACCCGGATTTGATCCTGGGTCTTTTAGTTATACACTGCCTTAAATGTTTATTCTTATTTATGAATGTTTCCACTATATTTTTATCCTTACTGAGCATCTGAGAACACCCCTTTCTATGTTTTAGTTTTCTTAGGATTCCAAGATGTGTATTTTGATTGATAAGTAGGGTTAAGCTATGGGATTAATGGTTTTCTCAAAGGATCATTTATGTTGTGTTTTATTTTCCAAAGTGTAATGTAACATCCATGTATGTAATATATTTTCCAAGACTTCTAAACTGATTTGTCTTTCGGGACTTGATTCCTTGTAATCGTGCTAATGTATTAAAATAATGCATAGACTCTGGGTAACTGGGGTCGGGGCATTACAATAAGGATGGCACCATGTGTATCCCTCCTTCATGCTATATACCCTTCCACGGGATGGAAACCTATGTGATGGATCACATATATCAGATCCCATGTGGAAGTACACATCCAGTTACATGGTCATGTACCTAAGTACATAGACATGGGGTATAGTTCCCAGACACCACGAACAAGACACATCTCAGTCATGGTTTTCTTGGAAATACTGTGTAATCCACCTACACCTTTTGTTCTACTACATGGGATAACATTCAGGTACCATAATGGATATGAATAGTAGGTGGAGTGGGGTAAAGCTCCATGTGGGTCCCCTCACATGTCATGTAACCCATGAACTTATTTAGGAAACATCAGTTGCCCGTATATCCTTTGTTTGAACTCAGATTTTGGCTAGTGAGTAACCTACCTTGAGTGTTTTTTCACATATAAGGTGACAGTCCCATATGTTATGGATTATATGAAACTATGTGTACTTTTTTTGAGAATGGTGAATAATTAAGATACACCATATGATGGTAGTGTTCGTGCTGGTTCACCAAGAACATTTCGACCAATATCGTCATGCAGGGCTAGGCAGTGGTGTTCCTCGATGGAGTCTCCGAGTGGTACCCTCTAGAAGGGCATGGTAATGGAGTTCCTCGATGAACAATACATGTGATATCCACCATAAATGTTTGGTAGTGGAGTTCCTTGATTACCTTTTTTAGAGGTAACCTCCATTAGGGATGGGCGGCGGTGTTCCTTGATAACCATTCTGAGTGGTACCCTATAGCAGTTCTTAGAATGAAGTTCATCGATGACCATTCTGAGAAGTACCCTCTAGTAGTGTAGGAATATGGAGTTCCTTGATGGTCCTTTTGAGTGATACCCTCTAGTCAGGCTAGGTAGTGGAGTTCCTCAATAATTACAAGGTTAAACCTTCAGAAGATAGGGGTTGTGGATTCTTCAATGGTTACTAGAGTGAGACACCCAGCTGGTATGGGCATGAGTACTTTAACGATATTATTGAGTGGTACCCACTAGCAGGTTTGGGAAGTATATTTTATCAATGGCTATCAGATTGGGACCCTCCATTTGTACAATTTCATTGGCTCTCTACATACAGTTTGTGGTCCCTCGACTATACGACATAGGGATGAGGTGTGGTATGCCCTGGATGGTTATTTCTAGGAAGATGGGTAATATGATAGTCATTGTTGATGGCCTTTTTGGACTATTGGTTACTCATCTACATGGGCTATGATGTTTGATAGATATCCCCGTACTCTCTCATTTGGCATTATTTGACTGAGAATATCTATGAATTCTTTTTAATCCACACCAAATATTTCGTTAATCTCTTTCCAATAGAGCAGACAATGTGCGGGATATGCCACATGATTTATGTGATTAGTTTTTGTGGTTGGATGAGTTTATTCACCATTTATTAGTGGAAAATAACTGGAAATTACTTCATCTTCTCACTATTTTGAGCCCCTTATGTTGGGATGAGATTATGTTCACTATTGGTTTGGGATGAGAAGAACTCTTTTATTGTACATTTTGTTATCTGTTTTATTTCTATTCCTATTGATTATCTTATTTCTTCCCATTCATCTTTTGGAATGCCCTAGTGGTTATGTATATACTCACCCCTACATGGTATTTTTTTCACATGATGTGTCATATGAAAATAAAGGATAGGTTGACCATGACATCAGAGAAGCTTAGGGATACCAGGTACATTTGTCTATATACTGTGGTTAGAGTGTGAGATTCATGAGTTAGGAGCTCTTAGTAGTTTACTTTTATAGTTTTTTCATCTTGGTACATATTTCTGGTTGGGATGTCTTTTTCTCCATTACTTTTTATTTTTCAATGTCCAAATATTTTACTCCATAGAGGTTATGCATTCTATATTGACATTATAGCTATTTTTTATAGAATACTCATTCCCTCTGCACTTCTTCGTCAACATGTTTGTTTGTGTCTGTAGAGGTACATAGGTGAAGGCATTCCTGAGTTCTTATTCATTCGACACTAGTCGCTACCCTCATAACTATGGTTTCGGGCAAGGGGTAGTTTCGACTAGATCCCTAGCGTGGGTCAGGATGTGGCACATTAATCATTATCAAAAAAACATAAAATCCCTAACACACATTTTTTAGTGATTTTCACCCTTTGAAGGCTGTTTTTCAAATAAAACAATTCAAATATTGATGTATCTTTTCCATTAATAATAATTATATATATATATATATCATAGTATACTAATATTTACATTTTCATAATGATCCACGATATAATTTCAAATCATCATTCAAGTAATCGGTCAATCCAATAGAAACATGAACATACAATTTTTAGTGGATGATTATGAGCTAATTTAGTAGAAATATAATTACAAAAGTTGAATAATGATATCATTTTTTATTACTATAATATATCATAACTAAAAAATAATTTATTTAAAATGTGGATATGAAAACATTACATAATTTGAATTAATTATTTTCCTCATAGTATGTTTTCTTAAAATGATTGAGTTATCCATAATTGTTTGTTGACGATATCATTAATGGGTTGTCTAAATGTCACAACACGACTTTTAAATTTATTTATATTTTCTTATTTCTTAGCTCTTGGTTCTCTCATAGAGGCTTAGGATGAATGTGAGGTTACATTTTTGGTGGATTGTTAGTTTTTGTGGGTTTTAGACTGGTGAGAAGGCACCACACAGTTGGTGGTACCACACGGTCGGACCAGGAGATTGTGTTGTTTTCCACAACTTTAAATAAATAAATCTGGATGAATGGAAAATGGAAAGAAAATAAAATAGAATAATAAAGGAAAATATAAATTAAATGAATTATTTAATAAAAATAATGATGTTATCATTATTATTATTAGATTAGTTTTTATGTTGTTATATTATTATTATTACAAATAATATTATTATCATTAATAGTGTGATATTATTATAATAAAAACTAGAATTTTTACTAATGTATTAATAGTATTATGATGATTATTATTAACATTGTTATATTATTCTTTTTATTATTATTATGATCATGTTATTATTATTATTATTTGAATTAGTATTATTATTATTACTGTTGTTATTGTTATTATTATTATTGTATTATTATTATTCGAGAGATATATATAATGGTGACACCCTAAGGGGTGCCCCCCTTCTCATTCACGGAGAAAGTCATGCCTCGATCGCCCTACTGTTGCGCAGAAGCTCACAATCGCACCCTCTCTCCCTCCCTCACCTCGGTGCTTTGTCCTTTTCCATCCTCATTGCTAAGTCCTCCTTACACAAACGCCCTCTTGTCCATCATTCGGCCATCCCCAGCCACTCCGATCGTCCCTCACCCATTCGCTCTCCGGCCTCACCTCTTTCCACTCTAACAAGAAGCCACACCCCATCCTAGGCGCGTGTGGCCAACCCTCGCCCCTCCCTCTCCCTTATTTAGTAGTCTTCCAGTGCAAACCCAAACCACCTTCACATCGCCTCCACATCCTCTCTAGTGTGTGGATACCTTTTAATCTAGTGCGTGGTTAGTTCTCGAGGTATTATTCTACCTTTTAACAAATTTTCATCTCATCTGCACTTGGTTTAAGGTAGATGAATCATAGAATTTCGTTTCCTTTTCATTTTATTTGATGAATGATTTTAATTTAAATTTATAACTATGATTGGAACCTATATGATACTCTTATTAATCTTTTTTTGAAGTTTTGAAGTTGTTATGTTTTTCTAAAAAATAGTTTTTTTACATGAATCTTAGGTTGTGCCCTTATGTATTTTGTCTAAGGTCTTTTATAAACATGTAATTTATGCTCCTTAGATTAAAATTAATTGTCGATTAGAGTTTTCCCATTGAAATGTTTGGTTAAATTGGTTTGGATCATGTTTTCAACATATTGTACGAAACGTGGAAATTTTCTCTTAGTGTTGCTTGAAGCTTATTTTAAATGGATTTTTGGTTTAGGAACATGTGTTGTGTCTTGTAAATGAGTGAAATGGGTGGTTTTGGGTTGATAGAAAATATAGAGTTTATGATATTGGGTTTTAAATGTTTTGGTTGGTTTTGTAGTGTCCTATTGGAAGATGGAAGAACCGTAGTTGCACTAGGTGCTCACATGGTTGTGAAATCAAGTGAAGATGGAACCTTAGAGCTAGTTTCCCTCAATAGTACTACTTCCACCCTTTCTCATATTTTCCTTAAATGTTCTTATGTTTTTTTAAATAGGGGAAGTTTTGTTTCTTATGTTTCAAATGTGATTAAAAATATGTTCCTTGTGGGTTGGCCCAGTTATCCATGAGACATTCTATAGTAAGAGTTTGAAATGATAAGGCATGTTTGGCACTTCCATATGATTTTTGTGCTTTAGGGTACAAATAGAGACTTGGGAACTTTGTGGTAAATCCTTGGCGTAAAGTCCCACTTGTCCATGTTTATACAGTAGTGGTATTTTTTGATGTTTTGGAAATGGTTTCAAAGTGATTTTGATAAATATTGGAATGTTATAAATTTAAAAGTAGTGTTAGAGAGATTTTTTGGGTAAATGTATTTATAGATATTGAGTAAAATGATTTTTTGGAACTTTTAACC
Source organism: Viscum album (assembly GCA_963277665.1). Taxonomy (NCBI): domain Eukaryota; kingdom Viridiplantae; phylum Streptophyta; class Magnoliopsida; order Santalales; family Viscaceae; genus Viscum; species Viscum album. Next base: position 99,624,587 of record OY728153.1, on the reverse strand, counting down.
ATGTGGTAATGTTATTACTAACATTTAATGCAAATTTTGTTTTGGTAAAAGCATATGCTCAATTGAAAACAATGATAATTTTATGAAATGGTTTAAATATTTAGTTTTATGGTAGCCCAGTTGGCACATTTGTGTGATATGAAATGTATGTTTATTAATATGGGGCACCTCTTTATGAGGATATCCATTTATGGGTTATCATATGGAGTGACAGTGGTTGTTGTAGGAATGTGCAGTGGAGATAGGTAAGATGAGTCATGCATGCGAGGGACTCCAACATACATATTGTTACTACCTCCATGGGTTCCTAGGCACCTGTTAGATGATCAAGTGACAGTTTCTGATCAACCCTGACTAGACGTGTTGGTACCCACGTGATATTTTATGAGGTCAAGCGGGCTTTTCAACTAGAATTGGTCAGTTTTGGGTGGCCAATTTTGTTAGACATGGGAGTTTCACTATAGACCAGAAGGTGGTTCTAAACAGAGTATGTACAATGGTTTTCCAGGTATGTTTAGGATCACCCATGGTTACTTAATTATTTACATTTCTTATTTACTTTCTATCATAAAAGTGTATTTCTTTCTTTCCTTGTTTACATGTTTTATTTATCACATAATTTAAATTAGCTTCTTGGTTTTGTTTATTAATTGGTAAACTACTTTGGAAATTTTGTGTGGTGTGTGTTGGTTTTTAAAGTGGGGATAATGATATAGTTTTATTAAAAGTGTGGAAATCATATTTTTGTAAATGTATTTCTAACTAGTGGCTTTGGATTGTTTTGGGAAAGGGGAACACTTCGATTCATTGGATTATTCCTGGAATCCCTATTGGTCATTTTAATGCTCACACCAATTATATCATTTCATTTTTTGGTTACCTTTCCCTGGGTACTCATGGAAGAGTTGTTCATTATTGGACCAAGGTTTCTATTTGATTGGGTAATGACATGGAAGGTCACATAGAGGTATGTGAAGTTTTATTATCATTCCACTATTGGTTTTATATTTTATTGTTAGAATTTAATTATTTGGATATCTTTTTTTCATGGGACAAATCATTCACAGAAATTAAATATTGATGCCCAACACTAGTTTCCAGACCTTAATACTCAAGAATTCCCCCGACCATGTTGCGGGCCGACTTGAGTGAATAGTTTAGGGTCGACCAAGACAGGTTGATGAAAAAATGGTATTAGAGGTAGGTTCTAGTTATTTTGAGTTCCTATTAAATGTAGATTACTATTTTTGGGGCTCATGAGGTAGGTTGTGGGTCAGTTCATGATCACCACCCCTCGTGACGAGACCTGAGTTACCATGTGTTCTTCGGGTTTTGAGTCTTTTGTCATTGTTTTGGATTGAGGAAAAATAATAGAGGGGAATTGGTGTCACGTTGGGACCTTACATGGAGTAGTGACTGATGTGGAGACCAGGATCCCAGTTCAAGGTCTTCATGTGTTATATCTTACATGGTGTGTGGCACACTACCATGTTGAAGGGTTGTGCATCGGCACTAGTTCCTCATTCCGGTTATTCATTGTTGGTTTTCGTTTGTCCAAATTTCGGTTGGTGTTAGAGTGTTTTTGGAAATGAATGTGGTTTTGACCTGAAAGTGGATTTTTCTATAATTCTTTTAAAACTAGTAAAAAGGTTATTTCATTCAAATTGTTTTGAAATTGGTGAAGTGTGACTTTAATGTGGATGTGTTTGGATTTGGAAAATTTTGTCTATGTTTGGATTTGGTAACAGAATGGAATGTGAGACACTTGGTATTCCTTAAGATCATATGCATATGTGTGGGAAGACACATGAAGTTCAAAGTGGAACATATGTACAGGTGATTTTAGAGGAGAGGTATAAAGGATTATGCAGTGGCTCCTAGGATTCCATGGGTGGGGTTTTGGAATTTAAGGCGTGGCTTGATTTTTCTAAAATAGACTTGAATGAAAAAGGGATTTTGGGACACGAGTTTTATTGAAAAGTGGGGTTTCTAATTTTTAAAACTGGATTTTTCTTATCTTTGTATATGTTAATCATAAAATTATATTTCCCTTTATTGGGGTGTTGATTTTTGTTATGTTTATGCTTTTTTCGGAATGCGGTCTGGTTGTCTCAGCTTGGGGTGTTTTTTTGGATTGAGTTTTGGCATAATGCTAGTATCAATTTTTTCATTCTTATTATTCTAAATATGCCACCCATAAATGTCATCATGTGTTTTTAATGGGTCATGACCAATTCATGTTTCTATCGAGTGTTTCTTTTTCCTTCATGATGTTCACAGTTTTTCAGGGTCAATGAAGTAGTTTTAGAGCAGTAGAGTTTGTATTCAAGTCATTAGGGACACACGAGTTTGTTACAGTTTATATTGTTTTGGGTTTAGTGGAGGGTCCATCCTTAGAACAATAGAGGTGGATATCACACCATTGATGGAGTTGGGATGATGTGGGAGGTTTTTAATTCCTTCTTTATCCAATGGATCATACCTAAGGTGGTGAAGATGAAATTAGGTAAGTGCAAGTCCATAGTTAACAAGACTAGTGGTTGGTGAAGGCATGTGTCAGCCGCTTTAAGGGTTTGGAATCTTGAGTGCAAGTGCTTGGAAAATCTAGTGCCTCTCATCATTTATGAGGGTTCCCCATCTGGTGAGCGGGGTGCACCAGATAAACCCATTTTGAAAAATCTTTTTCATTGATATCAACTTCTAGATTGTCAGACCCCTTTCTGATGTTCCATCGGTTTGGTTAGTTCAGGAATTCCAATCTGTCTTCTCACATCCCATTGAAGCCTTCCCATCATAGTGTCAAATTGGGTCACCAGGGAATGTTCCATTAGAAGATACATTAGAGGAATGATTTTTGATTGGGGGATGATAATGTCTGACTATGAGGCTTAGGATGCTTCAGCCATCAAAGCCCCATCCATAGGTCTTAGGTGATGTTCGTGCATAGTCAGGGTGTTAGAGGCATGCATGTCTTTTTCACGGTTCATTAATTTTTTCTGAGAATAGATACATTCAATGTTTCATTCTTCTTTTTCCTTCTAGTGTATGTTCATTAATTTTGTGACAGTTCAATGAACTTATTATTCCATGATCGTAAAAGTTTCGTTCTTTTGAATGTGGACTCTAGAATCTTTTTTTAATTGTATTTGGTTCATGTGCGGGTTGGTCCTAGTTTTATTAATGATCATTTCAAGATATGAGGTGTTGGACAGTTTGAGATCACTTTAGGGAATTCTTAGTTCTAGTGGTGTTTTTAGAGGGAGTTCCTTGTTTCTGTGCCTCGGTGTACTGGGTGGCCATGTAGTGTTTTTCCATTTTAGTCTTAGTGGTACTGTTCAACTCATGTAGAGAAGTTAGTATGTTTGGGTTGGGAGTTCATGCATTACCCCCTTCCTAGGGTGGTATGATTTGGTTTTAAATTTCTATGCTAGTTGTGTTCTGGTTGTGAGGATAACTCAATCATGTTCTCCTATTCTCTTGTTTTGTGGATTTATTAATAGGGTATGGATTCATGTTTGGTCTATCGTTTGGCTCTATTAATTTATGGGGGTAGAAACGGTCTGTGGTGTGGATAATTTTCACACCCCAACTTTTAAATTCATTTTTATTTTATTTTTTCTCAGATTTGGGTTATCTTATAGAGCCTTAGGTTGAGGGTCAGCTTATATTTTTTTGGGATTTTTATTATTGGTGGGTTTCAGACCGATGTGCAGGCACCACACAATTGGTGGCACCGCGTGGTCGACCTATGTGACTTTGCAGTTTACCACCGCTAGAAATAAATAATCATGATAAAGAAAAAATGGATCGAAAATCGTATAAAATAATAAAGTTGAGATAAAAAAATATTATTTTAATAATAATGATGATGATGTTATCATTATTATTATTAAATTTCTTATTATATTGGTATATTTTTATTAGTATTGTGATGATTATTATTATTATTCGTGTTATATTATTAATATAGGAAATTTGAATATTTACTATTGTATTAATGGAATTATTATTATTATTATTATTATATTATTTGATTTTTTGTTATTATTATCCTGTTAATATTATTAAAATTATAAAAATTACTATTATTATTATTATTATTGATATTATTTTTATTTCTATTATTGTTTTCAATATTATTATTATTAGTGTATAATTATAATTATAATTAGAAATATATAAAAAATAAATTGAACCCTAGGGGGTGTTTCCCTCCCCTCTCCCTCTAGGAGCGAGGCATGCCTCGACCATCAAACATTGTGAAGCGGCCTATAGCTGCACACTCGCTCCTTCCCTTTCCATCGCGCTCCAACCTCATCCATCCTTACTACATCACCCTCCATCCCAGACACCCTCTCCTCCACCTACTAACTGTCCCCATCCCCACTGGTCGTCCCTCTCCCCTCTGCCCTCTGAATAGCCAGAGCCGCTCTGGGTGACCCTCCCCCCTCCGCCTTCTAACCAGCTGAAGCCGTTCTAGTGGGCCCTCACCCACACTCTCTTTATCCTCACCTCTCGCTGCTCTGACCAGTAGCTGCACCCTCCTATTGTGCATGCATGGCTGACCCTCTTCGCTCCTTTTATGTTGTCCATCTGTCATGTGGCAAGAACCCAAACCCCCTTCATAGCACCTCTACATCCACTCCATCACATAGTTTCTTCCTCATCGGGTGTACGGTTAGTCCCCAAGCTATTACTCTACCTTCCGTCATATTTTCATCGTGTCCTCACATGGTGTGAGGTAACCAAATCCAATATTTTCATTTACTTCCCACTTCCATTGATGCTTCATTTTTAATTAAAATTAATTTCCTCAATTTTTACCGATATGATACTCTTATTAAGCTTGTTTCGAAGTTTTAAAGTTGTTATATTTTTCTAAAAAAGGTTTTTACATGAATATTGTGTTGCACTATTGGGTATTTTGTATAAGGTGTTTATTAAACTTGTAATTTTTGATCCATGGGTTAAATTGGATGGTTGTGTATAGTTTTACCTATTTAAATATTTTGTTAAATTGGGTTGGATCATGTTTTAAACTTTATGTGAAAAATGTGGAAATTTTCTCTTGGTGTGCCTTGAAGATTGTTTGAAAAAGGGATTTTTTTTGTTTGTGAACATGTGTTGTGTGTTGTAAATGGGTTAAAGGGATGGTTTCAGGTTGAATAAAATGAATGATTTATGAGATTGGGTTTCAAATGTTTTTGTTAGTTTTGGAGCATCCCATTGGATGAATGCACCATTATGGGTGCACTAGGTGGTCACATGGTTGTGTAATAAAGTGAATATGGCACCCTATAAATATTCTATCTCAAGAGTACATATTCTCCACTTTCCCCTATTTCCCCTAAAATTTTATTCTTTTCCTTAATAATTGACAGATGTGGTGCTTATTGTGTTTCAAAAGTAATTGCAAATATATTCCCCATGGTTTGGCCAGATTGGCCTTGAGACATGATTGAGTGACTGTTGGAAAAGATAAGGCATTTTTAGAACATCCATATGCTTAGGGTGTTTTAACTTTCCATAAAAGGACACTTGGGAAATTTTTGTTAAATCCATGGTGTAAAGTCTCGTTTCGACATGTTTATATACAAGTGGTGTTATATGTTGTTTTGGAAATGGTTTTAAAGTGTTTTGTATAAAAACTGAAATATTATAAATTTAAAAGTAGTATTTGCATTGTATTTTGGGTAAATTTATTTATACATGTCAAGTTAAAGGCATGTTTGGCACTTTTAACCCTAGGGTAATATTTTTAATACATTTTGAAGGAAATTTGTTTTAGTAAAATAATATTCCTGGTTGGAAACATTGATCAATTTAAAAATGGTTTAAATGATTAGTGGTATCATGGAACAATTTTCATCTTTTTGTTATATGATATGTATGTGTATAAATATGGGGCACCTCTATATGGGGTATCCTTTTACAGGTTATCATATAGAGTGTTCATGTTTTGGGTAAGGTAGTGGAGTGGTGACATGTAAGATGAGTCACATGGGTGAGGGCCTCCTAATTAAATATTGTTACTACTCTCTTGGGTTCCTATGAGACTTTTAGATGATCAAGTGATGGTTTCTAATCATCCTTGATCAGACGGGTTGGTACCCCCAAGATTTTTTGTTAGGCCAAGGGGGTTTTCCACTAGATTTTGTCAGTTTTGGGCTTCCATTGTTTATACACTTAAGAGATTTACCAAATTCTGGTTGATGGTTCAGAACCTAGTACATAAAAATTTCTTCTATGAATTTTTAGGATCACACATGTTTATATAATTTTTTACATTTCTCTTTTACATTCAGTCATACTATCTTATTTCTAGCTTACCATGTTTACCTATTTTATTTTAACATAGACTTGGTATTACCATATCAGTTTTTTATATCAAATTATAAAATAAATTAAAATATTTTTGTGGTGTGTGTTGGTTTTCAAGGTGGGGACAATGATATTTTTTATTGAACATGTGAAAATCCAATTTTTGTAAATGTATTTTAAACTACTGTGTTTGTATTGTTTTGGGAAAGGGGAACACTTATATTAAATAGATTATTATCGGCATCACTAATGAGAATTTTAATGTTCTTGTATATTTTCTCATTTCATTTGTTGGTTACCTTTCCCCATGTTCTCCTGGTGGAGTTTCTCATTACTAGAAAAAGGATGATCATTAGTTGTGCGGTGACCTTGGAGGTGACATGGAGGTATGTACAATTTATTTTCTTTCTCCCACTAGTTTTTATTTTTATCTTCATTCTTTATTTAGTAGGTTATATTTCATTCATAGAAAAAATATATCATAATAATTACATCTTGTTGTCTGACCCTGATTTCGATCCTATGGGGATTGAGAATTCCCCTCGGGCCATGTCGCAGGTCTGCATGGGTGACTGATTTTGGGTCGACCTGAACTGGTTTGTGACACTAAATTTTTATAAAAACCATTAATTATATCATAAAAATCTTATTTCTTCATTAAATAAATTTTCATGACCAACTATTTAAGTTAGTTATGAAAGGGGAAACGAAAATCAATCGACCCATGGAGGAGTCTGTCTCACAGAAGCATGGTTAATGACTTCGCTTTCCATAGAACTGGGGAAATAAATACTATTTAATATAATTTAAAAATATAAAATATGTTATAAATATAGTAATTATTTACTAAATTAGTCATTAGTATTATCCCTGTATGGGGTGTAAGTAAAACAAAACAAGACGTTTTGGGGAGGTAGTGGTCGACACACACAGAAATGTCTTTTTTGATTTTCTTACAGAAAAGGGGGACAAAGGATAAATCTTATACAATAATTACAATCAAAAGAGTATAAATATAATATTAATGTTATAAATTTTATATGGTTAAGGGAAATTTTAGATATAATAAATTCCCATATAAGAAAATAAAAGAGAAAAAGAGGTTCAGAACTTATACCTATCTTTTAGGAATATCTCTTTTGAAAAGAGAGTTAATATAAGGCCCTAGCCTTAAACCTTACTTAAACTTGAGTTATTACAAGATTACCCATTGAGGATCTTTTCAGGTTTAGAGTTTTAGAGAATTAGATCCTGAAACTTGCATTACATTCAACATTTAAACAAGGTGGTTACATAAAAGACAATATTCATTGTTCCCATCAATGAAAACCTATTTAAAATAAAACACGGATTCTTTCTTGACACATCATTGACACTATCGTCACATCATGTACCTTTCCCTTGACCTGTGAAAAGAATTTCAAAAACTTGGGATGAGCATAAAAAGCTCAGTAAGGGTTATAAAAATATGGAAAGGAAACATGAGTTCATATATACATAAGAATGAAATCATACATTACCCATAAAACATAGGCATATCAAATCAAGAATAAATCATAGAAGACATAAGACATAAAGGTAACTTGAGGCATTCATAACATTCTTACGTAGGGAGTAACCCTCTTGGTTACGTTTGGAATACCCATCACAGTATATTCCCTAAATCTCTTCGGAGAAACCTTAACGTTTCACTCCTTCGCGTTACCCAATGCATTGGAGAGCTATAACGGGCTCACCCGCCGTTAGTTTATCACGGAACCAACCGTTCATCATAATAATGCCCAAGAACCATAACATAATTGTATCACATGAAACATGAATAAAGGAAACATAACATTTCCATATTTCAATCACAATATAACATTTTAGGATATTGAAATAACGAATCCATTAAAAACCATTTAAAACATTTAATAAAGAGATTTTTGAATCAAAGTGTCCCATACCACCTTGAAGCTTTTAACATTTTAAACCATTAATATCCATATAAATAAATCCTTAAAACCATTTTGAAAACATGGATATTAATAAGAACAAATAATTAAAACATTTAATGTGATATTTTGGTTAAAGGGGTTTTACCAAAAGAGACACTTGAATACAATAATCGAGGAATAACATTTAGTCAAGACCTTTATAATATCATGAGAATAAAAGGATTCATGATATAATACTCCAAAGGACAGTATATACACCATATAAGAGTGAATTGGTGCATAACAACAATGAACCCTCAATAAAAATGTCAAATGTGATGAAATCCCTTATAAAGAAGGTATCCTTAAATTAAGGACAAATAAATCTCAAAAATATGTGTGACAAATATATATACACCCAATATAAGTGGATATTAAGTGTAAAACAATAAAAGTTCATTCACACATATTCAATGGATGACATATTCAATGACTACAAGTTGAACCCAAATAAATCGAAATTGGGTTAAAAAGTTCCCTTGACAGCCTAACGGCATCACATCAAAATGAGATGATGAGAGATAAAAATTGTATCTCATCACTTGGACATAAAATTTACATCAATCAGGATATAGGAGAACTTATCCCAACATAATAGTATGTGAATTAAAGACATAACAAACAAAGTCTTTTAAAATGAGGAGGGTGAAAGGTTCCCTTACCGACATGGGTATCTTTCAAAACATACACCTCGTGAAAGAAGGACAATACAAAATTGATGTAAATACTCATAAAAGAAAGTATTTTTCACAATGAGTAAAATAATGGGCAGTATATACACCACTTAAAGGAATTTGTGGCAAATGTAGCATAAATCTCATGGGAATAAAAGTGAGATGAAAAATCCCTTACGAAAACTCGGTAGCCTAACGGCGCCACATAAAACTTCCGAATATGGATTGATGAGATCAAATAGGGTGTCTCATCATATTAAAATAAAATTTACAGCAAGTGGAATATAAAATAACATCCCCCAACATTACAAATAGGAGCTTAAAAGAAGTGACATAAAGGAGAGTACTTAGAATGAAAGAGAGAGGTTAGATCTCTTAAGAAAGTTCGGCAGCCTAACGACGCCACTCAAAACTTCCAAAATGGATTGATGAGAGATAATACGGTCTCTCATCACATGAACATAAAAATTACAGTAAATGTAATGTAAAAGAACTTTCCAATCATAAGAAAGATGAGCTTAAAATAAATGACATAAAAGAGTGTACTTAAAAAGAAAGAGAGTTGCAGGATCCCTTACCTCGGGTCCGACTTGACTCGATCGTTCTTTAACGTCCTGAATAATAAACTTGAGTTAATTTCTACTTCCTTAAGAACCTTTTTCAAGTTCATTATTCCTTTTATATCACTTATTACCATGTTATAAACACTACGTAATCATTAAGTTAATAATGATTGTTTTGTTGATATTTGGTTCTTAAGTCGAAAGTGGACTTCTTACAATTACATGTTGTTCGTGTGTCCAAATGTTTATTATATCCAGAATTGTATTCATTATGTAGATATCATATATGTCATATATATCCAGTACATGCATGAATTTATAACATTACATAATCATTTAGAGGTAAGAAATGAAATGCACCGTTCATGGAGACGGTAAGCCGTACGTACGCATGAACGCTACTTTCATTTCTATTTCGTATTTTATAGAATGGAATAATAATGATATAAAGGTATATTAAAATTCCAGTATAATGTCATTTATAATATCATATTTCCATCCTTTATACATCCCACATACGGTATTTAACGAATCAAATCACTTTGAGGGGGCGGTAGTCCGCACTTCCTTAAATGAAGATATCGCGTATACCCATAATGGAAGCCATAAAGGTAAGACAAAAATGAAAAATAAAGAATCATAAATAAAACATAAACATATTATATATCATATATAAAAATAGTGACATCATAATGGCCACCTTTGAAGGTGTTAAATGAGTATTGAACAATCATCGTTTCGGGAGGCAGAATTTCACCATCCACAGAAACCGTATGTTCTTTAACCATTTGATGTAGTTGTGTGAGAGTGTAGCACGAATAAATCTTATAACAACATCCTATTATATTGAATATACTGGTGTTGTTACACAAGAAGTAAATAAAAAGAGTTTAGGGGGTTGGAGAAGCAAAATAAAACAAATGAACATGAGAGAATGAATTACCTTTAAAAGTGTAACTCCTTTTTGATTTGAGCCTAAAGGCTTCCTTTGAAAGGATTCTGACCAAAGGGAATCCTCTAGGATTAGTAGAGGGATTTGGAGAGAGTAAATGGTCAGGGTTTGGCCGAGCCAAAGGCTTGAGGAGTGTGTTAAATGAGTTAGAGGTGGGGGCCTTTTATAAGAGGAGAGGAGGGGCACTTTTGGAAAGTAAAGAAATATTACTTTATTTGAAAATGTGTTTCAGTTTAAAAAGGTCCCACATTGATATAATTCGTGGATAAGGTGATAAGGCTTAGAAATCCACTCATCCAATAAGTTTTGGACATGTGTAGTTCATAGATTTTACATTATCTTTCCATTTTATTTAAATCGTCAAATAATGATGTCATCGCTGCATCATTATTATGTCATAAATAATTTAATTTATTTAATGTCTAAAAATTATAAAAAAACTACTATGATGTAGGAAATCTTTTTAGATTTCCAATGAATATTTATAATAAAAATTTTGACTTGTATAACCCCACATAAAAATTGTTTTAGTAAAACATATCATGTTTGTGTCAATTTTACTTTTACATTAAATAAAATGTTATTTATGTCATTTCCCAAACAAAGTGGATCCATGGGGTCCCCAAGTTGACCCATGGCTTGTCTTGGTCGGCCATGACACAACCAATTAGGTTAGGACATGTGTCAAACTCATCTTATTCCATTAAAGCATTATTTTTACCTTAAACTACACTAATTACCACTAATCGCGATTAAAAACTTAATAAGTTACTATTCACCAAAAAAATTATTTTAATCTCATTGAACCACATTTTACTTCTTAATGACAACCACGTATGTCGGATTTTTGAAAATCAAAACACAATGATGGCAAAATTTCATTTAAATGGAAAATCAGTTTTTATAGGTACCACTTAGTGGTTTCACTATTCATCAAAAATTGAAGTTTTTCAGAAAAATCCCAAAAATTCACCCTAAGCTATATTTGATATTCTGAATTCAAAAATGAAGTCCGTTTTACAAAATTCAAAACATATAAGTCACATTAATTAATTTAATAATTAATTCCCGCTGTCATGACAAATAGCGTGTTTTATGAAACAATAAGTATCAAAAGATTGACACTAGTTTAAGTCTGATTTCAAAGTGAAATTGATTCCAACGAACACTATTGGATTTAATGGTAATAATATTTTCTAATTTCACTTTAAAACCAATTCAAAATATATTCTAATCATATAAATAAATTAGATTAAAAAGTGGTTTTGAATTAAAATACAACATTTTACACTATTCATTAAAAAAATGAACTTTATCGGAAAGATACCAAAAATTTACACAAAGTTAATTTTGATGTCCTGATTCTTAATAAGAGTTTTATTTGGTACAAAATAATGTTTAATAGTGAACAAAACTATATTTAATGAAGGTTCTCCATCAAAAGGTGATAAGTGAATTTTAGTGAAAACTAGGGCATATACGCCTAAAATTGAATTCTTTCCGTATTTTAAGCCTTTATATTTTATTGTATAAATGTAAAAATATTTAAGAACATATATAATCATATTTTAGTTATTTATATCCATTCCCGCCATTACAACGGCTACATGTTAACTACCATTTAAAATAATATTATTTTATTATTAGAGTGCAACGTAAGATTCCCAAGAAACTCGTTGTTGCGTGTTGGGTACGCCATCGAGCATAGCGTCCCCTTTAAAGTCATATAAATATTTTATTCACAAATATGGATAAATATAAAAATTCCATATTCCTTATTTACCTGGGGTGTTACATCCTTCCCCCCTTTTGGGAATTGCGTCCTCGCAATTTTAAAATTGCGCTTGGAAACCTCCTTGAACGTCCCACATCGGAACAAGAGTCGGTAAAACAATCACTTTAAAATAAAGAAAGATAAGCATAGTGGTCACCCCAGTTAACCCATACTAGGATTCTAAGTATGAAAATATGGACATGGAGGAGAAAACATAGGGTCTTGTTCCGATGGAGAGTGATAGAAAACATGTTTAGGAGAAAGTTAACAATAAGAAAATCACAAACTTGTGATGGGTTAAACGGTGTTGGGTTCCCCAGTAGGAAAAGTTAATAGACAACATTTTTGTTTTAAGTTACTTTTTATTGAGGAATTTATTCATAAGGAAGCATAATCACTTATCATTTTGACTTTCAACTTTTACTAGATTCCTTAGTCAAACTCATATTTTTTCCAAAAGACGAGTATTTAGGGAGACTTGTTCGCATTAAGAGTACTATAATCAACTTCTAGAGAATCACCTAATCCCCAAAAGAGAAATATAAACATCCCGTGTATTTAGGATTTAACCGAAACCAAAACCAAAACCAAAAAGGTTAGTACAAGATCAGATAATCCAGAAAAGGATAACCCCTTATAAAAAGAAAATATATTCTTAATCTCCAAAATTTGTCCAACAAAACCCAAAGTTCAACAAGGACCATCCGATAAAAAAATTGTCCATAAAATTCTTCAAAGTAAACAAAACTAATATTGAAACCCAAATATTTGAAGGATTTAGTCACACATTCTTCCAAGTTAAATCGTAACATTTATCTCCAAACAACATCAGTTCCTCCTAAAGTCACGTATTGGAAAGTAGTTAACCTAATCACATATCCTCTATGATAGGTTAATCATTTTCATAAATAACCCAAAATCAACTTACTCTTAATTCATAAAATCATATAACTAAAAAGAATCAGTCAAACTAACCAGGGACTTCACGTAGTCCAGTGGTAGGCGATAAATACCAGTCGCACTTTGGTTGTGGGTTCGATTCCCGCAACATTGTCCGACGCGACGGGTTGTCACACGGTCTGCGTGTTGTCCTTTTCCTAAAACTATATAATTCTCAAATCATTACCCAAAAAGGGATAAAATCATAAAAAATAACAATTACATAATTTAACCTCAATTTTATCTCATGCCTTTCACTTCAATCATAACATATGGTAACCCATAATTACCTCAAAAGTAAGGATCATAGAAACCCAAATGGTTCTTTATAACTATGTCCAAAAAAGAAAAGATAACTATTACTTGAATAAAATTTGCCTATATTAAACATCAGGGTTAAACATAATATAAAAAGTCTTCTAATGTAACCCCATCATCAAAAGAGACTTAATACTCTTAAGAATTTCACCCTAACTCTTGAAGCCCTTATATGTTGACATCTTACTCATTCAACATTCTTCATGATCCATTATCCATTCCTTTCCAACTTATTCTGAAATACCTCTTTCCAACAAACAAAATCATGAATCATATCCTAGGATTCCAAAATAAGAAAACAATAGTCATGAAATAGTACATACCTTTGATTGGACATTGTCAGTTTCTTCATCCTCAATCGGAATGGCATTAGGTATTGGTAAACGAATATTGGTACGCTCTTGGTGACCCCATTCACGAAACTTCTTCATAGGACATGTGTTTGCATAATGACCATGCACACCACATTTAAAACATTCAATTGATCCCTCAGATAGAACTTCTTTCCCTTTCCTCGAGTCAACTGGATGCTTCCTTTTTCCATGGAAGGTTCTTGCTTTATGACCTTCATTTCCACATCTATAGAATATTTCTGTCCCTTTGAAACATTTTCCTAGGTGTTTCTTTCCACATCTTTGACACATAGGTTTTTGAACACACTTACCTTTATGATTATTACCTGTACTTCCGTAGGGATTTTTTTCTTGCATATATGATGCCTTAGAGAAATCTCCAAGGTTTAGGTGGTCAATCATGACACCAGATAGTCGGTTGAGGATAATCAAAAGAGTTCTCATTGAATCTCCCATATCATTCAGTTGCTTGCTCAAAAAACTGTCACAATTTCCTTCACATCCACTGTTACTTTAGTGCCTGCTAGATCCATCCATTTACTAAAACCAAAAAAAGGTCAGTGTGAGTATATCAACAAAACCATCATGTACTAATGAGTAAGATAGACAATAAGATATACTTACTCATTCACTTTATCTAAAACTAAGACTCTTTCTGAAATCCTAACCATTATGGTAATTGTCACATATGCTTAAAGAGTACCCTAACCTCTAAAGTTATCTAAACCGACCTTTGATACCAACTATAAGGCCCCAGCCTTAAACCTTACTTAAACTTGAGTTATTACAAGATTACACATTGAGGATCTTTTCAGGTTTAGAGTTTTAGAGAATTAGATCCTGAAACTTGCATTACATTCCACATTTAAACAAGGTGGTTACATAAACGACAATATTCATTCTTCCCATCAATGGAAACCTATTTAAAATAAAACACGGATTCTTTCTTGACACATCCTTGACACTATCGTCACATCATGTACCTTTCCCTTGACCTGTGAAAAGCATTTCAAAAACTTGGGATGAGCATAAAAATCTCAGTAAGGGTTATAAAAATATGGAAAGGAAACATGAGTTCATATATACATAAGAATGAAATCATACTTTACCCATAAAACATAGGCATATCAAAACATGAATAAATCATAGAATACATAAGACATAAAGGTAACTTGAGGCATTCATAACATTCTTACGTAGGGAGTAACCCTCTTGGTTACGTTTGGAATACCCATCACAGTATATTCCCTAAATCTCTTCGGAGAAACCTTAACGTTTCACTCCTTCGCGTTACCCAATGCATTGGAGAGCTATAACGGGCTCACCCGCCCTTAGTTTATCACGGAACCACCCGTTCTTCATAACAATGCCCAAGAACCATAACATAATCGTATCACATGATACATGAATAAAGGAAACATAACATTTCCATATTTCAATCACAATATAACATTTTAGGATATTGAAATAACGAATCCATTAAAAACCATTTTCAAAACCATTTAAAACATTTAATAAAGAGATTTTGGAATCAAAGTGTCCCATACCACCTTGAAGATTTTAACATTTTAAACCATTAATATCCATATAAACAAATCCTTAAAACCATTTTGAAAACATGGATATTAATAAGAACAAATAATTAAAACATTTAAAGTGATATTTTGGTTAAAGGGGTTTTACCAAAATTAGAGACACTTGAATACAATAATCGCGGAATAACATTTAGTCAGAACTTTATAATATCATGAGAATAAAAGGATTCATGATATAATACTACAAAGGACAGTATATACACCATATAAGAGTGAATTGGTGCATAACAACAATGAACCCTCAATAAAAATGTCAAATGTGATGAAATCCCTTATAAAGAAGGTATCCTTAAATTAAGGACAAATAAATCTCAAAAATATGTGTGACAAATATATATACACCCAATATAAGTGGATATTAAGTGTAAAAAAATAAAAGGTCATTCACACATATTCAATGGATGACATATTCAATGACTACAAGTTGAACCCAAATAAATCGAAATTGGGTTAAAAAGTTCCCTTGACAGCCTAACGGCATCACATCAAAATGAGATGATGAGAGATAAAAAGTGTATCTCATCACGTGGACATAAAATTTACATCAATCAGGATATAGGAGAACTTATCCCAACATAATAGTATGTGAATTAAAATACATAACAAACGAAGTCTTTTAAAATGAGGAGGGTGAAAGGTTCCCATACCGACATGGGTATCTTTCAAAACATACACCTCGTGAAAGAAGGACAATACAACATTGATGTAAATACTCATAAAAGAAAGTATTTTACACAATGAGTAAAATAATGGGCAGTATATACACCACTCAAAGGAAATTGTGGCATATGTAGCATAAATCTCACGGGAATAAAAGTGAGATGAAAAATCCCTTACGAAAACTCGGCAGCCTAACGGCGCCACATAAAACTTCTGAATATGGATTGATGAGATCAAATAGGGTATCTCATCATATTAAAATAAAATTAACAGAAAGAGGAATATAAAATAACATCCCACAACATTACAAAGAGGATATTAAAAGAAGTGACATAAAGGATAGTACTTAGAATGAAAGAGAGAGGTTAGATCTCTTACGAAAGTTCGGCAGCCTAACGACGCCACTCAAAACTTCCAAAATGGATTGATGAGAGAGAATAGGGTCTCTAATCACATGAACATAAAAATTATAGTAAATTTAATGTAAATTAACTTCCCAATCATAAGAAATATGAGCTTAAAATAAATGACATAAAAGAGTGTACTTAAAAAGAAAGAGAGTTGTAGGATCCCTTACCTCGGGTCCGACTTGACTCGATCGTTCTTTAACGTCCTGAATAATAAACTTGAGTTAATTTCTACTTCCTTAAGAACCTTTTTCAAGTTAATTATTCCTTTTATATCACTTATTACCATGTTATAAACACTATGTAATCATTAAGTTAATAAAGATTGTTTTGTTGATATTTGGTTCTTAAGTCGAAAGTGGACTTCTTACAATTACATGTTGTTCATGTGTCCAAATGTTTATTATATCCAGAATTGTATTCATTATGTAGATATCATATATGTCATATATATCCAGTAAATGCATGAATTTATAACATTACATAATCATTTAGAGGTAAGAAATGAAATGCACCGTTCATGGAGACGGTAAGCCGTACGTACGCATGGACGCTACTTTCATTTATATTTCGTATTTTATAGAATGGAATAATAATGATATAAAGGTATATTATAATTCCAGTATAATTTCATTTATAATATCATATTTCCATCCTTTATACATCCCACATACGGTATTTAACGAATCAAATCACTTTGAGGGGGCGGTAGTCCGCACTTCCTTAAATGAAGATATCGCGTATACCCATAATGGAAGCCATAAAGGTAAGACAAAAATGAAAAATACAGAAGAATAAATAAAACATAAACATATTATATATCATATATAAAAATAGTGACATCATAATGGCCACCTTTTAAGGGGTTAAATGTGTATTGAACAATCATCGTTTCGGGAGGCAGAATTTCACCATCCACGGAAACCGTATGTTCTTTAACCATTTGATGTAGTTGTGTGAGAGTGTAGCTCGAATAAATCTTATAACAACATCCTAGTATATTGAAGATACTGGTGTTGTTACACAAGAAGTAAATAAAAAGAGTTTAGGGGGTTGGAGAAGCAAAATAAAACAAATGAACATGAGAGAATGAATTACCTTTAAAAGTGTAACTCCTTTTTGATTTGAGCCTAAAGGCTTACTTTGAAAGGATTATGACCAAAGGGAATCCTCTAGGATGAGTAGAGGGATGTGGAGAGAGTAAATGGTCAGGGGTTGGCCGAGCCAAAGGCTTGAGGAGTGTGTTAAATGAGGTAGAGGTGGGGGCCTTTTATAAGAGGAGAGGAGGGGCACTTTTGGAAAGTAAAGAAATATTACTTTATTTGAAAACGTGTTTCGGTTTCAAAAGGTCCCACATTGATATAATTCGTGGATAAGGTGATAAGGCTTCGAAATCCACTCATCCAATAAGTTTTGGACATGTGTAGTTTATAGATTTTACATTATCTTTCCATTTTATTTAAATCGTCAAATAATGATGTCATCGCTGCATCATTATTATGTCATAAATAATTTAATTTATTTAATGTCTAAAAATTATAAAAAAAATACTATGATGTAGGAAATCTTTTTAGCTTTCCAATGAATATTTATAATAAAAATGTTGACTTGTATAACCCCACATAAAAATTGTTGTAGTAAAACATATCATGTTTGTGTCAATTTTACTTTTACATTAAATAAAATGTTATTTATGTCATTTCCCAACCAAAGTGGATCCATGGGGTCCCCAAGATGACCCATGGATTGTATTGGTCGGCCATGACACAACCAATTAGGTTAGGACATGTGTCAAACTCATCTTATTCCATTAAAGCATTATTTTTACCTTAAACTACACTAATTACCACTAATCGCGATTAAAAACTTAATAAGTTACTATTCACCAACAAAATTAATTTAATCTCATTGAACCACATTTTACTTCTTAATGAAAACCACTTATGTGAGATTTTTGAAAATCAAAACACAATGATGGCAAAATTTCATTTAAACGGAAAATCAGTTTTTATAAGTACCACTTAGTGGTTTCACTATTCATAAAAAATTGAAGTTTTTCACAAAAATCCCAAAAATTTAACCGAAGCAATATTTGATATTCTGAATTCAAAAATGAAGTCCATTTTACAAAATTCAAAACATATAATTCAAAATAATTAATTTAATAATTAATTCCCGCTGTCATGACAAATAGCGTGTTTTATGAAACAATATGTATCAAAAGATTGACACTAGTTTAAGTCTGATTTCAAAGTGAAATTGATTCCAACGACCACTATTGGATTTAATGGTAAAAATATTTTCTAATTTCACTTTAAAACCAATTAAAAATATAATCTAATCATATAAATAAATTAGATTAAAAAGTGGTTTTGAATTAAAATACAACATTTTACACTATTCATTAAAAAAATGAACTTTATCGGAAAGATACCAAAAATTTACACAAAGTAAATTGTGATGTCCCGATTCTTAATAAGAGTTTTATTTGGTTAAAAATAATGTTTAATAGTGAACAAAACTATATTTAATGAAGGTTCTCCATCAAAAGGTGATAAGTGAATCTTTAGTGAAAACTAGGGCATATACGCCTAAAATTGAATTCTTTCTGTATTTTAAGCCTTTATCTTTTATTGTATAAATGTAAAAATATTTAAGAACATATATAATCATATTTTAGTTATTTCTATCCATTCCCGCCATTACAACGGCTACATGTTAACTACCATTTAAAATAATATTATTTTATTATTAGAGTGCAACGTAAGATTCCCAAGAAACTCGTTGTTGCGTGTTGGGTACGCCATCGAGCATAGCGTCCCCTTTAAAGTCATATTAATATATTATTCACAAATATGGATAAATACGAAAATGTCATATTCCTTATTTACCTGGGGTGTTACAGTTAAGACTTTAAGAGGGGGTATTTTGATAATACAAAGGACTATTTAATGTTATTACGAGATATAAAAAGTGTTTTGGGTATATTTGGGGTTAAAATTAGAGTGTATTGTAATGAGGGTAAATTAGGAGAGAGAACCCCTTTTATAAGTGGCGATGAGTGGCGTTTTTGTAAATACCAAAATAATAAATAAGTAAGATTCGATCTCAATTTATATTTTTCCAAAAAATAGAGAAAGAATATATAGAAAAATACATAAGGTTGGGGAAAAATAAAAAACTCAATTAAAACACTTTTAAAACTTTTTTCCCCTTTACAACTAACGTTACTCATTTTTACCATTCTGTTTTTCATCGTGGTAATTTGTTTTTAACGAGGTAATTTGGCATTTTTTCCAAAAAATAAAATTTTAATTCATATATAATTTCAAACTCAGGATTAAAAATTTGAAATAAATTTTATTTTATTTTATTTTAAAAAGTGATAAAAATTAATTTCAAAAAACTAATTGTATAATTTATTAAAAAAATCATAAAAATATATCCTAAATTATTGAATATAAAATAATGTTTTATAAATTTTTATAAATTCAAAAAACATTTCTAAAATTAAAATTCAAATAAAATATAAATTTTTGGTCTTATATAAATGTTTCGTAAACTTTTGATTCATATATATATTATAACAATGTCACAAAAGTCCTTTTACATGTTAAAATTTTATTTTCACAATTCACCAAAAAATCAATATTTTTACAAAAATCAATGAAATTCATCTTAGGATTATATTTCCATGATAAATCACAAGTTAATTTATATTTTTATAATTCATATTCTAAAATTTTTATATTTTTTAAAATGAATACTTAATATTTAAAGAAAATTTATTTCATGGGATTATTATTTTTTAGACCAATAAAATTGATTATATCATTTCATATGAGTGTATATTTTATAAGATGTTATTATTTATTTATATAAAAAAATTTAACAGTTTAAATTTACTATCATAGGATAAAATATAAAATACATAGAGAAATTATTCTTTAAAAAAATTAAATATTACATTTATACAGAAAACATTTTCAGATACCATTAAAATTAGTTACTTATATTCTAAAAATTGTTTTCACTACTCCGTTGATATTAATATATTTATTTTATTTTAATATATACCTCATATAATATTTTCATAATATTATTATAAATATTATACTAATTCATAAAAATATATATATGATATTTATTTCTCAATGAAAATTCCATGTGAGTTATATTGTTTGTAAAATTTATTACATAACAATACTAAAATTAAGTAGGACAATAAGATATATAGAAAATAACCATATTTTCAGTGATAATAATTATAATTAGTATATTTATATTGATCGAATATTTTTTCAATCTATAGACTTACTAAATCATTTTCCTATTCTACTCTAACTTCAAAAGGAATGAATCATTTTTCTTATTATATATTTTTCATAATGATGTCTCCTTTGATATTGTTCTTTCTCATTATAGAATATTTTTGTATTGTTGGTCATCATGGAAGAAAATGACCTAGGATATTTCCCAGTAGTGAAGATTTTATTCCTTTCTATATATTTCTCCTTAATGATTTATGTACATTTAATAAGATGTAATCCATATATAGTGAGTAATAAATAATGTTTTTATTACATAGTTTTATTTATTTTTCTAGAATTGTCCCACTTATCAGTGTATAAAGTGTCTTTAGTTTTGTTCTTATCTTGTAAGGAATATTTTCTATTCTTGTTTTAATCATTTTTAATGAATATGGATATGTTTCTTAAAATTTAAATAAATAATAATAATGGATCCTAATATAAGGGGTTTTATAAGAATTATTGGGTTTTCCTATGTTCATCAGTCTTGACATTTGGTTACTCTAACATATTTTCTGATTGAAAATTAGATTTTTTTATTTTAAAAATATTCTTTTATAGAAAAAGTGGGAAACCATAAATTTTTATACAAAAATAAATAAAACACTATAAGAAATAAAAAAATAACTGAAAAAAAGCTTGAAATATTTTTAAGCATTCTCCCAATATTATTTCAAATGAAGTGTAGTTACCTTTGTATTTAGTTCATCCTGCATGAGTTTATTAATGTTACAGGACATCATGTTTCATGTGTGGATGAAATCCTCCACGATTACCTTCCTTTCATTGAAGTCCCCTGTCAAGATATGATATTTAGTTTTGATCCAGAAACACTTCTCCTTATTGGTATCCATGAGAATCATTTTATCATCCATTATATCCACATAATCTTGATAAAAACTAATCTGAAAATCCTCTTCCATAATCTCTTCTTCAGTGTGGCGGATAATAACCCATGGATTTTATTTTTTCCATCCATCTCACATTTATAAAACTACGAGAAATCCAAAATATCCAATGTGTATTATTTATTTGTAGCCACCATGCATGTTTCCCGCTACATGATAGAGAAAACATCCTTATAAGGGACAATCATATCAACAATGGAGTCTCTGTTAATATCATCCACAAAAACTGAGCCTCCATGCATATATGATTGATCATATTTCATTATACCCACCTAAACTATTTCCAGAGAATCACCATATTCATCCATTTATATTTCACTCAAAATGTTCATATTCTTTTTCTATTCCCTTTCAATATTAGGGGGTTCAAATTTTATATCAATAATCCTAATCTTTTTAACTTATCTTTTCACCATATGAATAGGTAACTAAGAGTAATACACATACCTATTAGATTTAATTCTATTTCTCATAATAAAACTCCTCAAATCCCTATTTACATTATACCCATTAATTATCCTGCGGTTTGGATGCCATGTAACATTTATTCCATCATGATTATCGACATTGTTGTGGCTATATCTCTCATCTCTTACCTTTCCGGAGATAAAAGTTTCCCTTAATCGGTGTTATATTTACATAATATATATATATATATATATGATTTAGAACATGACCTTCAATTCCTAGACCTTTAATATTGTTTCTCAGATTTATAGTTTCAATGTTCTTTTATGGACTGGTACTACACAATACATTCATCAAACTCCCTTCTATATCTTGTGTGAACTACATTTAATTCACATGGATCATATAGTCCACTGAACATCCCTCACCTTCCATGTGTATAACCACATCATTTGAAGTTATTTCCCCATGTCACACTTCCTCTTCCTAGGATAAATCCATTTGAATGTTGATGCTTAGTTCCTGAGAATCTGTTTCATGTATTATCACAAATCCACCAGACCCTAATAGGTCTGGAACTATTGAATTTTGTTTATCCAAATCACTTCTCAAATGTTCTGGGATTCCCACCTTCTTTTGGTCTAAATTCAATGGTATTGGCACTTTCTAATTGGGACCAAAAAAAATGTTTCATCCTTATTACACAAATAATCCATATATCGGGAAAAAATTATCTCCCCCTAAAAACATTCATGATATTTAATTAGGAAACCCATTGTAATACATGTGACAGTTAATAAAAGAGAATAATTGATGAGATAGATGTTTACAAGTAGAAAAAAATCACAAAATTCAAAGACCATTCGTTATTTTTAGCGAAAGTTTTCTCCACATATGATCCAAACCCACTCCAACAGGAGTTTTGAAATAGAAAATTTGACCCATATGTGGGGGATATGCGGTGAATATTTTAATTTTGATTACTATTAAAACACAAAAATAAACCTACCAGATTTACAATCATATGTATAATATACATGTTTTGAAAATGGAGAATATGTTGTGAAAATGCTTACCCCATGTTCCTGTAACAACCCATATTACTATAAATAAAATTTCCCTTCATGAAATTTTATCATATTTTATAATTCACATAAAATCACATATATGTAACACAATAAAAACATTATAAATGTTTAATGAATAAAATAATAGGCTTTTTTAGAATGTAATGATCCAAAGTCAGTGGTATAGTAACATGACATTTGGAATAGAAATGTGACCATTAAGAATAGTAACTTATCAAATTGAATAGTAAACATACCTATAAAATTAGAATTAGAATTTTGGAATCTTATTAATGAACATATGACATGTTTATATCATGGAATAAATAAATATATGCTTTCAAATGATAAATTAAATACTAGTATTTTTTTGAAACATAAATGTTTATTTAAAAAAATTATTAATATCTTGATTTAAAATAAAATTAATTTTCATAAAATAGAATCATAAATTTATATATTTTTGTCTTATGATTATAGGATAATTTTAGGAGACCTTAATTAAATTTTAAATGTGTTACAAAATCTGTTAACATTTTCAAATTTTAATTTTTTGAATAAATGAAAATTTTAATTAAAAATTAAATTTATCATATTTAGAAAATTAAATTCCTAAAATATACACCATTTATGAATTAAACATATAAAAAGGTTTGGTGTGAATTTTTTGAATTTTCTTCTAAAATAGTCAATTTTTGTAGTAGTGAAATACAATAATTTACAGTATAAGCTAAATATATTTATTAGTGAGTAATGAATGATGTATAGTTGATATAATCTCATTTGGTTTGAATTGAAAGGAACTATTTACTATATTTAGTCAAAATAATCAACAATACTCATAGTCTTGATCCAAAATAATTAACAAATGAATAAAATATTCAAAAAACACATCTATCATCCCCTATAAATACAACCCATCACCACCTATTCTTCTTACACCGCTAAAGCAATGGAGATTGTACCACATTTTCCAAATTCTCATCCCATGTCTCTCCCCCTCATCTAGGATCCTTTGGTCTCAAAAAAATACCAAACCAACTTTCTGTAAGGATGTTCTCTTGGACAAGACTTCTAGAGGTAAAAACCTCCTTCTTTTTCTTTTAATTTATTTTTATTACTTTTCCTCCCATCACCTCCCCTTATACAAGAGACATGATTACTCTATTATATTTTATATACATTAATGTTTTTTTATTAATAGACCAACTTGTTATCATTTATTTTCCCCTTCCCTTTTTCTAAAAATGAAAACATCATCTGTAATTTGTTTTTTTCTTCATTTAAGGATGACATGTTTTCAATTTCCCTTACCACCTTCAAGGCTTGAAATAAGACCATTTTTATTGTCAAAAATATAGTAATATATGTATTAAAACTTATTTATTATTTTATAACTAGTATATATATACATAATATTAATATATAAAACAAAAAAATTTCTTGATGATTAAAAAAATTCCAAAATAATATAAATGATTATCATTATCATTTTACCAAAGGAAGCATCCTCACATATGGGAAAATGATATATAACAACATTTAATATTATTATTGTAATTTAATAACCTATAATTTCAATTCTAAAAAATGATTCTCGTTTTACATTCTTTTCTATACATGTATACATGTAACCAGTCACGAATCTAAGGAAACGAACACACTCGAATGATGAAATTGCATATTATAAATCATTAAAATGTACATGAATGAACTTAATAAAATTATAATAAATAAAATAAATAAATAAAAGTTTTTTATTTAATTAATTAATGGATTTAATTTGATTATCTAGAATATTATGATCAATTTCATACATATGGTAAGGGATTCTCTCGGAACCTCTATTTTTCATTAAAATTACACTTTCTATATCGTTACCAAAATATCATTCTTATTTACATTTATATAATTCCTATAATTATGTTTATATGTTTAAATATAATTTATCCAAATTATTAAATCCTTCTTTGATAGATAAATACATGTTTTAATGTTTTTCCCTTCTCAATTCTTCTCGAGATGCACACTCGATTAAAGGGAACATCCTGATTTCTTACCCATTTTCAATTTCACTTCATAATATATTTTAACCAAAAATTATTTTTATAAAAGAATTAATTGTTTCATAAAAAACTCTCTTTGTTCATTAATGTATTTATATAAACAATTATTCTCTTTTTTTTTATTTTAATGAATCATTAATTTTTTCACTATAAATTCACTAATATAACTAATTTCTAGTGATTCTTGAACAATCATTTTACATTTTTTCACATCAGTATGACATCACCTATCATTTTTTATTTCTTTTTAACAATATTAATGTTTATTTTTTATTTGAATCCATTATTTCAGTGACATATTTATGATACACCTATTTTTAATTCCTTGTGACATGTGTATGATACTCGTATCATTCCATGGGTGAACCTTATGTTTATCATTGATTCCTTGTGTCACCCACACACATGAAAATGTTATGATGGGTGTTCATAGATATCACTCCATTAAATTGGGTAATGTTTTGTCTCATGATATTTCACATTATAATAGGGAGTGAACCTGAAACCTTTACGAGACTTTGTCCCCTATGTACAATTGTCTTGGTAGGTTGCCTTGATCATTCTACTCCTTGGGAAATGGTATTTGATGTTATCTTTGAATCATGATTCTGTCATGTTTTATGTTTTCTACACATTATTATGATTCCATGATATCATGATCATATGTTATGCATGATATTATTCCTTATATTTATTCATGTTTTTATTTCATCTTGTTATTACTTATAACCCATGTATTATAGTTTATTCCTATGTTCCTTTTCCCTTACTAGGATTTTTAGTTCATCCCATTGTTCATGTGAATCCAAGGATATCGTATATAGATGTAAGATATTAAAGGAAGTTTGTATATAAATATGGAGATAATATAAAAGATGTTTTTATTTTGGTTTCATCCTTTTGAATTTGTACTAAATATTCTAAAGGAAATATAATTTATGGTCCTTAGCTTGTAATTGTTTGTTAATTAATCATAAAACCATGTAATTATGAGTTTAAAAAGGATAGGGTCACTGTGGTAGGAATTAGAGTAATGTAAATTTAGTTATGTAGATTATGATATGAGAACATTATTTGGAATCCTAGGGATAATACTATCACCATTAATAATATAAGGACTCGACCACAAACATTTGGTAATATAGTGAACTAAACAAGAATTACATTTCTTTTATTCCCAAATATATTTTATAGTTATCATTTTATATAATGTTTTCTTAATACAAACATAACAACCCACATGAATGAAAAGTTTATATCACTAAAAGAGTGTCAATTTCTTCCGTAGTAGAAACATTTTTAATAAAAAACTAATTCTTCACCACATTTATCATTGATTCTTCTTCTCTCTTACACATCATTAATCCTTGAAAATAAATTAAAATATGGTATGAGGAAAAAATCTACATAAGGGACATAAAAATAAGGAAATAAAGTGTTATTCAATGAATTCTTATACATATATGAAATCATTTTCACAAGGTTTACTTCTCACCCATAAAGTATCATATACTTACTTTTTGAAAACATAAGATTCAATAAAATGTAGTAGATATAAATAAAACCAAATACCTATCATGGGGAATTACATAATTTATATTGCAACCCACATGGATAACATATGATTTTTAACCCTCACAACTACCTTACAATGTAAGCTGCACAACTTCCTTATGGTGTAACAATCACAGTTACACATACAATAACCATTATTGTCAACATCAAAAATAAACATAACAAATAATTTTGAGGGAGTTACATGTCCAAAAAATCAAAATAATAAACTCCCAAGGACAATAAAATAATTAAAAAACATAAATAATTTCATCATAAAAACATTCCATTTGAATTTGGTAAAAACAGAAATTTAAAAGATGATTTTTAATGGAAAGTCTCATACCATGGGTTTGGTTTACAGAAAACATTTTAAACCCTCCTACATAATTGTTTAAAGATTATTATTAATATATTAAATATCCATATTAATATTTTTAATTTCATAAATGATATTCTTGTAAAATCTTTCCACCAATTTATTTAAATAATTGTCTTTCATTATTTTGGGTGCATTTATTTCATGGTTTTCATGATTGATTCATTATAGATTTTGTTATCGAATGGATGATAAATCTAGAAGTGAAGTGAAATTGTATTAATATATTTCCATAATTTTAAATGATATAATATAATTTTTTCTGATATGAGTAATAATCATTATATAAAACATTAATGAAAATTATTTAATTTATTTTGGTGGCTTTTACAACCATCATGAACTTATATCATTTTATTCAATATAATTTATATATAATGGTTTTAAAATAATATATAAAATATAATATATATAATAAAATTTTATATAACCATAATAATTATTTTATTACCATCCTATAATGAGGTAAAATAATATTAATACACATTGTCCATGATGATGCTAAATAGACACATTAGAGATGATTTATTTATTTGTTAGAATACGGGGAGAAAAAGAGAAGTTTGACTATAGATATTCCATTAACATTGTAAAATTATATTATATGTTATATAATTGAGTTCTAATGTCACTTGGTTATGGGGAGGCGAGGAGAGAATATTAAAAGATAATAAATTGAAATAAAAATAAAAGAAAATGAAATAATATTCTACCTCCTCAATTCTTCTTCTTTAGAACCACCTTAAGGAACTTGGTTTTTCCCTTTTTGTGAGACCCGCAGCTACTGGAAAAGTGTAAGAGGCTTTGGAAGAGAATTGGGTAGAAATTAAACAAGTTAAAATCTTTTGATGTTGGATGAGAAGAGGTGTTGAGTGGAGGTATTTATATTGGAGGAGAGGGGTGTTTCTTCGTTATTTTATTCATCAGTTTATTATATTGGATCAGGACTACCAATAGCTTGAGAATTAATTATAAATATGTTAAAATAATGAAATATATTTTTATATTTTTGAATTAAATCACCCTTAAATCAACTATGAATCAATAATTAGTGAATTTATTAAATATCCCAAATTATTATATTTAACTATTCACAAAAAATCATCTATTTTTGACCAAACCCAAAAAAGTTACCCCAAACATTTTTTAAAGTGTTGGTTTCTAAAATGATATCAATTTATTGAAAATAATTTTCTAACATTGTTAAATTTATTTTTTAATTAAAATAATTATTTATTCAAAAAATACAAATTATAGAATTATAACTGATTTTATAAAACATTTAAAAATTAATTAACGTCTTGTAAAATTATCATGTAATCATACGATTGAAAAATATTAATTTATGAATCTATTTTATAAAGATAATTTTTATTTTAAATCATTATATTTATTAGAAGATTGTAATTATTATTTATGTGTTAAAAAATACCAACAGGAAATTTTTCACTGTGAAAACACTTATTGAAATACACCATGATATAATTATATCATATTCTCACTTATAAGATACATATGTTTTATTTATAAATTCATTGGTGAGGTTACAATTCTATTTTTATAGATTCCTTAATTTCCATAAATACTACTGATTTCACTATAAATTTGTAATGAATTTAACTAATTAATTTATAAATGGAACAAAATTATTTTATATGTAACTAGTTTGTTACATTCTCCCCAGATTTTTAAAATTGAATCCTCAGAAATTTTATTTACTTATTAAATAAGTGAAGATGCAATTCCTTTATGGAATTTTCAGATGGTCAAGTTATTTCTTCAACCATGTGTTTTCTCTACAAAACCATAACATATTGAATTACCTTATTCCAAAATACCTTTTCTCTACGATCAAGAATATGAATAGGTTTCTATTTATAAGAAGGTTTCTCTTCCAGCTGAACTAATTATAGTGTAAACACATGAGATGAATATGGCTCCTACATTTTCTACATCTAAACATGAAAAAAATTGAGTACTTGAGGTAAACTCGGTTGCAAAGCTACACAATAGGCAACAGGTCCAGCATTTTCCAAGATTTAAAT
This sequence comes from Viscum album, assembly GCA_963277665.1. NCBI lineage: Eukaryota > Viridiplantae > Streptophyta > Magnoliopsida > Santalales > Viscaceae > Viscum > Viscum album. The sequence continues at coordinate 99,595,318 of OY728153.1, read as the reverse complement.
TTTTTTTAATGATTAGTGGAATTATCTTGGCTTTTTAACAACAAAACATTACTCTTTTCCATTGAGATATTTTATGGAAAACATGATCACTTATATCGAAAGAATGGTTTTTCCTACTATTATTTTAATATCTTTTCTACCTACCTGGATCTTTCACCACGTGTTCCTAGATCATATTCACTTTCTCATACAATTCTTCAACTAATTATACTACCATAAACCTACAATCCCAAAATATATCTCAAATTGTTGGAGTTTGATAGTTCATTCCATATAATGCCTCAAAAGGTTACATCTGTATACTAGAATGAAAACTATTATTGTAATAAAACTCAAATAAAGAAATATAATGATGAAAAATTCCCAGTTAATCCATTGAAAAATATTGAATCATATACACTAATGTATGAATATTTCTCTCTGATTTTCCATTATATTGATGTTGAATAGATTCAATGAAATTTATTTTAATTCCCAATGATTTCTAAAGGACATTCACAATGTTATAAGTGAACTTGGGATCATGATCAAACACAATGTAGAGAGGAAATCTATATGTCCTAACTATATCATTGACTTACAATCAAGATTTATGATCTAAATACATAGTATCTCAAATAGGAATTTTTTTTGTAGATTTATCCAATTGATTAACAATAAGACAAATTGTAATGTTACCACAAGAATTTTTTCTTTGTACAACCATAATGTTTATATATATATATATATTATCCCTTTTCTTCTCTAGCACCGAAAATGTCTAAAGCATCTTCATTGGTAGTTTTTACACTTCTCTATACTTTTGAAAAGTCAAACATTTTATGGTAAAATAAGTGATATCTCATTTCATTTCATCCCACCAGTAATACTGATGAAGGTCTCTATAAATTTTAGTACTACCAAGATGAAATGAAAATGGAGAAATGTGAGCTTCACATAATAACTATTTCTTTAAATTTCAATCACAAGTCATGCATAATCGCTTCTGAACTATTAAAACAATATCTTTATCAAAATTAAATTAATCCAATTAACATTTATTTACTAATTATAAGTTTTTATATAACTCATAGTCTTCCTTCTATGTTTGTTTAATTTTTTCTGAGATAGATTAATGCATTGGCACCTGGAAACAAATAGTGGAATATCCTACACCAAAATCATCCAATCCAAAATTCATTATAACAATAATCAAGGGGTTAGGATCCAAAAAAAGTATGGTTAATGATGCCTAATATTTTTTACTCAAGGAATCGACCTTGTGGATGATTTTTTTAGGATGGACAATGATCATGAAATAATAATCCATTATCTGTTATAGACATATTCTCTGCCTCATGTTCATTTCCTTCTAAGTGAATATGTACTTCACATTATTATGGGCTGTATATATTTCACATTTAGATCCATATAAATGATTTATTTGAATTTTGAATGTGAAAACCACAACGGGTAATTCTCTATCATGTGTTAGATAATTTAACCCATGATGTTTCAGTTGTATTGGAGAATAAGAAATTACTAGATCATTGGGTATCAGAACACATACAATTCTATTCAATGAGGTATCACTATAAATGAAAAAATCACCATTTATAGAAGGAAGGTAAAAACCAGAGCATTCACTAATATGAATTTATGTTTTAAAAAAACATCATAATATTTAGTCCAAATAAATTCAACATCTTTTTAGGAAATATTAGTTATTGGACAAGATAACCATGAAATGTTCTTATCAAAAAATCGGTAATAGCCATTGAATCCAAGAAAACTATAAATCTCGGTAACATTAACAATTATTTTCCACTTAGTAACCAGTTTTTTTGGAATGATCAATTGATATGCATTCTTATTTACAATGATGACACGAATCGAAATATATTGCAACCAAAAATCAAATTTTCTAATTTTCCTATATATCTTATTTTCATTGAGTGTTTTTATACCAATACATAGATTTTTTTTTCATTTTCGTCATAGATTTTTGAATAATTCAAAATATCATCAATAAAAACAACACCAAACATATCCAAATAAACATTGAAGATTCTATTTATAATATCCATAAATACAGTAGGGGAATTTTTCAATACAAAATCATTCCAAAATAATAATAATGCACCTATCTAGTTGATAATTTAATTTTCAGAATGTCATCATCCTTCACCTTCAGCTGATGGTACCTGGATCTCATGTCAATCATGGAAAAATACTGAACTCCCTAGACCTGATCAAACAGGTCATTGATATGAGGCCTTGGAAACATACTACTAACAAAAATTTTATTCAAAACCCTATAATCAATGAAATTTATCACGTGACTATGTTTAATTTTAACTAAAAATGTGGAACATCACATGGTTAAGTCCTAGGAATAATGAATCCTTTATCAAGAAACTCATTTAACTTTTTTTAATTCCCAAAATTAAACTTGTGCCAATTGAAAAGGAGGTTTTAAAATTGTAATAACATTAGGAACTAAGTAAATATTAAATTCAACTTCTCTATCAGTTAAAACACACTGAATTACATCTAAAAAATCGATTTATTCATTTTCCATTTTCATATCATTGATGTTAAGACAACCATTTATTCAACAAATATGTTCAAGATAACATTCATTTCAATATTTTAATAGTTTTATAGCTTATTTATATAATAAAAATTGTATGGGTTCATTGTTATATAAAAAATGATTACATATCTAAAAAAACTTATAAAAATCTATAATCAATCTTTGAATTATGTAGAGAAACATCAAACTCTACTAAGGATAGAAAAAATGTTTGTATTTAATGTATTTCCAAATACAACAATTAAAAGATTTGTATATTAATTTTTTACATAATATTTCCACTTGATGATTTTACCGTAAGTTCTGATCTCATTTCCTAAAAGGATATTTCCAATTTATCAAAAAAATAAAAATAATGTAATGTGTATACCCGTATCGAACAAAACATTTGAAAAATATGAGTAAACAAAACAATGTACCTTATACCACTTTAATGGATGGCCAAACATCAACTAAAGTATTCAGAAAGGAATTCACGTCAATTATCTTTTTATAATACAAATGATTCCCCTTATTCCTATTTTTATAGGTATTTTCATAAAAATCCTTCTCACCATATTTAATACACTTTACAATTTTCCTATCATAATTAAACATATCATCACTAAGTCCATTTTTATTTTAATCTTGGGCCATATGTTGAAACATACATAATTGAAATAACTTCTCAGATTATTTAAATCATTCTTTAACAGAATTTTTACAAAATAAAAATTGGATTTTGTTATCTTCAGATTTATTTAATTGATTATTACACATTTCTTTTCATCTAATATTTTTCTTCGGCTTGTTTTAAAATTAAAAATTAACATCAACAAACTCTATTTCTACCCTCTCATCATATGGGAATGGCTTATCTTAACTTTTGAATTCATGGGAGGTCAAATCCCTTTGATATCATTGATTCAATCTTGAGTAAAAAAAATTGATTTGACTATCAATATATCAAATAAGATTTAGAGTGTACATTGAAAATTGGGTGAATATTACTTCCTATAAAACCATTGAATCTTCATACATTTTCTGAATTGAAGGAATTTATTTTCCATCCTATGTCAAACTACATTATGGAAATTATTTTTCATAAAATAGATTATTAAATTTATCCCATTCAAAGGCATCAATCTTATTGATATCCATATTATTAAAAATCATTAACGACAACTTGTTAGATTCACCTTGAAAATTATAAATAAAACAACTATACTTTGGATTATATAAACACTACATTACATCAAATATATTTTCAATGGTTTTAATCCACCCATTATCTACCATTGGTTAATAATATCCACTGAAAGTAGGAGGGTGTCGCTTCATAAAATGTTCTACTATCGTCCTATTTCTATGTGGTATCTCAGGTTATTATCTTTCATGGATTCCAGAACCATTTATTGCCTATGTCAAAAGATCAATTACTTTAAAAAAAATATTAGTTACAATTCCCACCATTCTAGGTTTCAGATTTGGAATGATATCATCCACTAAGTGACTTCCTACTTTAGCTTCCCTATTTCTTCTATGGAAAACCATTATTAACTGACACATATTAGATGAAAACATTTGCAATATTTAAATTATATATAATTTCAACATAACCATAAGTTAAAAAATATTTATTGTATTCTATTTATAGTATCTTAACCCTTCTATCTATCTAAACCATTCTCAGATACAAGCTATAATGACCTTACCATAATCACTTAATAATATAGTAAATTTAACTGGAATTCACTTTCTTACACTCACATAGATCATTTCAATTTAGAGTATTTTATAATTTTGTCATATTACATACAAAAAACCAATTATAATAAAAAGATTAATTTTCTTAAATAGCGTCTATTTCATCTATAATCCCAATGTTTTTAAAAAAACATGAATTCTTCACAATAATCACATTTGGTTCTTATTTTAAATTAACTATCCATAAAACCAATGAAAAACATTTTAAAACATTGTACATGTATAAAAATATCAATATGGGACATAAAATGAAGGAAATAATATCCTAGTTAATGAATAATAACGCACATATGTAATCATTTTCACATGATATACTTATCATGGTTAAAGATTAATATACTTACATTGGGAAAACATGAGGTTCCATAAAACATATAAAACAAAAATAACACTATATAGGTAACTGGGGGAATTAAATACGTAATATTTTAACTATTTTAGATACCATATTATTTGTAAATCTCACAGCTACATTAATATTTAAGCCTCATAGATTCCTTATGGTGTAACCACTATATTACCACATAGAATAACAATTATGACCAATATCAGACAAAAACATACCCAATGCATTGGGGATAGATATGGTTCTCAATTAATAATAAAATATTTTAATAAACTATAACATAATCATAAAACATGAATACTAGCATCATAAAAACAATCCATTTTAATTTTATAATAATATAAATAAAAAGAGGATTTTTAAAGGAATACTGCTTACATCAGATTTGTCTTATATAAAACATGTTCAAACTCATGTATAATATTTTAAAGAGAGTTAATAATATATTAAATGACCATATTTATATTTATAGTTACTTATATGATCTTATTATAATAACTATTCACCCATTTATTAATATTTTTATTTCATTGTTTTTTCTTCATTTATTTCAGGGTTTCGATGGTTGGTTCATTGTCAATTTTCATATCAAATAAAAGAAAACACGAAAAGAAGAATGAAATGTTATATATATGTTTCTATAAATTTAAATGTTACCATATATTATTATTATTTATAATTGGATGAATTATTAGGTAAAACATTAATGAAAATGATTTAATTTATATTGGCTGTTTTTGTGGCCATCATACACTTATATCATTTTATTCAATATCATGTTTATATCATGGTTCCAAAACATTATATAACATATAATATGTATAATAAAATCTAAATTAACCATAATATTTTTTTTATACCATCCTTGAAGGAGATAACAGAAAAGGAAAACACATTATCCACGATGATGGTAAATCAACACATCACGAATGATGTTTTCATTTTTTAGAATAAGTGGAGGAGAGGAGAGTTATGATGATGGATATTCCATTAAAAAAATAAAATTTCTGGATATATAAGATACTATAGTTATAATTTCACATGGATTAGGTTAGGTCATGAGAAAATAAACAATGTAAAAGAAATTGAAAAGAAAATAAAAGAAAATGAAATAAGATGTTACCGTTTGAGCTATTCTCCTTGAGAACTTCCTTATGGAATGTATTTACATCCATTTTGTGATACAAATAGGTCTTGGACATGGGGATGATGCATGAGAAAGAAATTGTGTAGAAATTAATCAAGAAATAAGACATTGGAGTTGGAGGACATGAGGTGGTGGGTGGTGGTATTTATAGTGGTTGAGAGGGGTGTTTTCTCATTATTTTATTCATTGGTTTATTATTTTTTATCCAGAATATGACTAGTTTGATAATTTATTATAAATATATTAAAATAATGAAATATATTTTGACTTTATTTTCATACATCACAGTTACATAATCTATGTATCAATAATTCCCGAATTTCTTAAATACTATAAATTATTGTATGACTCTATTCACAAATAATTATAGTATTTAAGAAAAATACAAAAAATTCACCCCATCAATTTTATATAATTTAGAATTAAAAAATTAACTCCATTTTATGAAAAAATATAGATATTTCAGAAATTTATTTTTTAATTATATAAAATAATTAATCAAAAAATTCCAATTCTAAAATTAATAGTGATTTTACAACACTTTGAAAAATTAATTAAGGTCTCATAAAATTATATTAAAATTATAAGACAATAATAAATAATTTATGAATATATATCTTTAAGAGAAATTTTAATTAAAATCATTATATTAATTATAAAATTTTAATTAAAAGTCATGTGCTGCAAAAATACCGGCAATAAATTTATCATTTTCAAAACATTTATTTACTTATTCAAGGATACAAATATATCATATTATCACTAATAATATTCTTAAATTTTATTTATACTTTCACATGTGATGTTACTATTCTATTTGAGTAGGTTCCTTAATTTCTATAAATACTATTAATTTCACTATACATTTATAAAGAATTTAATATTTTAATTTCAAAATGGAAAAAATTTATTTTTCAAGTACATGAGTTATTACAAATAACCTAGATTGAAAAATATGAAATCCTTATATAGGATATACATTCCATTTTCATGATTACCCTTTTATTTTCTACATTTCTTTGTTTACATTCCCTTTATCTAAGTATTCAATCACTCATAATTATGTTTTTTTTCTTAGGTAATGTCTGAAAATAAGATAACTATTTCTAATAATTAATGTGATAGAAAATGTGATGATTTTCGTAATGAAATTCCAAATATGATGGTAATAGGATCTCAGAACATCACGAATATACTTTCTCAGCTTGATCTTGTTGTGATTAATAATTAGAATCACGTGGAACAACATCCTTATTTTAAGAAGGATAATAATGTGTTCAAATCCTTAATTTTCACAAGCCTCCTATATTAAGTGAATCATCTAATCCCATCATCATTGAAGAATCTATCAACTCTATAAGAAAGAAATTATCTATCCTCTAGTTCATAGAAGATGGGAAATCTGTATTGGTAGTCTATCATTTTTATGGGGAAGTTGATCAGTGGTGGAGATTGATCAAGAACACATGGTCCAAGGAAGAAAATTATTCTATGGAATAAGAATTTGTCTTGAAAATATTTTTCAAAAAATGCTTTCCCCAAACTCTTTTTCTTAAGATCGAGATATATTTCCATGAAATATATCAAAGGGAAGATGATTATATCAAGGAATATGAAGAAAAGAGTACAATTCTTGTAAGATATGACTCACGAATTGTCATGAACATTGAAGGAAGTGTGGATTTCATCTTTAGTAGGATAAAGATGAGACTATGAAAATATTTTGTGATTTTAAACATCGATATATATGAGGAGATTTTCTGTTGTTCCCGGGACCAAAGAAAAAAAAATGGAGTTTAATATGGAATGATCATTATTTAAATCCTGTGATGTAATGAAAACCAAAAATCCCACATGATAAAATTATGGTAGGAAACATCTTACAATAATTTTAAATAAAACCATGATATAATTCAGATGTGGAAGAATAGTTCATCATGATAATAACTTCTCAAGGGATATGATGAATCTCACTAATGTGTAAGATGAATTGTTGGTTAAAATAAACACTTAGATGTAGTATAGTGTTTCAGCTACAAGGAAAATATACATTAGGTTAGGGAGTTCCCTATGCCAATGGTTTGTGGAGTCCATCAACAAAAACCACCCATGCATCATGGAAGGGAATATGCACTCAGTGCTAGTTAGTTGGATCCTAAAATTGATGTGTGATACTTATTCTAGTTATTCATTCAAGAATCGTGAATTTAATATTTGATACAGACTCTATGAATTCATTAATATCATTCATGTTTTTTAGAACTATTAAAACACCAAGTCAATATATGGTGGTTGAGTTATCTATGAGAATATATAGTGGGGAAATTATTTCATCATAAGTCTATATCTCCTCCCCAGTTAATGTTTGTGTAATGAACCTGCCATAAACTTATTTCATACATTGTTTCGTAGAGTTTGATGCATATTGGGCATGGATGGGATATCATTATATAAAGAAAAACACAATTGTTGAGAAAGATATATAACTCTTCAAATCTAGAGGCATCCTATAATTACATACACCTGTAAGGAGGAGTCACTCAGAATCATGAAATCATGTGTGGATGTTATGGCCTTAGGAACAAGCATATTTATCTCAAAGGATTGAGACAGAAGATATAATCATGATCAAATACATGAACATTGTAAGGGACTACATTGATGTGTTCCCTGAAAAATTATTTTGACATATTCCATCTAAATGAGATGATTATTTATCAATTGATCTTCTTCATATATATTTTCCTATAATAAATTAACCCTATAGAATGACCACAATTTTGATAGAAGAACTGATGAAGTAGTTACAATAGAATCTAGACAAGGGTTTTAAATTCCCAAGTGCTTCACCATGAGTTGCAGTAGTCCTCTTTGTTAAGAAGATGAATGGATCAATATTCCTCTATATTGATTATTTTGATCTCAGTAAAATCATGATAAATAACAAATTTCCCTTACCATAGATTTATTATTTTTTAAATAAAATATGTAGAGATAACTATTTCTCTAAGGTGGACCTTCGCTTTGGATATCACCAATTAAAGGTGATAAAGAAATATATTCCCAAGACTTGCTTTAGAATGAGGTATGGACACTATAATATTCCTCTCAGACTAACTCATGCTACATAAATTTATAGATTTATGGAATAAATTCTGTAAGTATTAACAAGAAAATTTTGTGGTAGTCCTTGTTAACGGTATTCTGATATACTCCATGAAAAAGGTGGAACATGTGGAGAATTTATACACAGTGTGAATGACCTTGTAAAGGGAGAAACTATATGAAAAGTGCGGTCAATGAGTGTTCTAGATGAAGTGGAATTCATGGGAAATTTTACCAATAGAAAATTAATATTTTTGGACCCATCCAAAAAAGGAAATCAATGAGTTGCCTCTTCCAACATTTGTAACAGAGATCCAAAGTATCCATAGTTGAGAAAGTTATTAACTATGATTTTTGAAGAACAAATAACACTTTTCAAACACAATAACCAAGATGAATAGGAAGGGAGTGAGGTTTTCATGGACTAGGGAATTTGAAGACAACTTCAAAGAGTTTAAAAAGAGGATTATCATTACACAAGTGGTCAAACTACACAGAAGTGGGGAACTCCTTGTGGTGTACAGATATGCTTCAGATAATTGATTAGGGTATGTACTGATATAAAATGATAATGTGATAGCCTAATCATCAATAGAGTTGAAAATTATCTTGAAACTCTTTCCCATGCATGATCAAGAGTTGGCAGTTGTGATCATTGTGTTGAAAATATTACAGCATTATCTCCATGTAAAGAAGTGTCACATATATACTAATCATAAGATCCTCAAATATATATTCACATATATGGAGATTAATATGTGATAGTGAATATGGTTAGATCTCATCCAAGATTATGATTGTTCAATCCACTACCATCCTGGATAGGCAGATTAAGTGGTAGATGATCTATGAAGAAAGGATCATGCAATATTATAAATGGTGAGAATTGAGAAGGATTAATTCTTTATAAATTTTTAAAGGATGTACATGAGAATCATTAAGGAAATAATATCACCCATACTTTCTAAAACTATTTCTCAACCATAAATCATGGACAAAATAATGGATGTTCAACGAAATGATGTGTAGATTCTGAAAAAGCTGGTAACTATCAGAAAAGTGAAATACATAGACTTTCAGATTGATGAGTTATATGATTTGGGACATGATTATGTGTAACATCCGATATAGAGATAAAGAAATAGCTTCGGAATAACGCACATAGCTCAACCTTTTCAATTCACCCAATGAGCTCAATGATAAATCGATAACTCTAAGATAACTATTGGTTAGATAATAAGAGAATGAGATCACATAATATACATCAAAATGTTTCGTATGTTAGAATGTGAAGGATGAAAGGAAAAATTCTAAGGGGATGATACATATGTTACCCATATGAACATGGAAATGGGAAAGTATCACTATGGGATTATAAAATAGGATTCCAAATATTCCCATAGGAAACAATTTTGTATCATTTTTTGTAGATTGTCTTCTAAAAATATCTCACTTTACTGAAATGTAATATTACTTCTCACTGGATCAATATTCATAGATATACATCATAAAAGTGGTTTGACTATTTGGAGTACCACTATTATTTATATTTGAATGAGATATGAGATTCTCCCTCAACTTCTGAAAAAGTCTATAACATACTCTAAACACTGAGTTCTTATTTAGTATATCCTATCACCCTTAATCTTATGTCTATTCTGAGCAGAAAATTCAGACATTGAAAGACTTTTTGAAAGCATGTTCTATGGACATCAAGAATGTATGGGACCAACATCTACCTCAAGTTGTGTTCTCATACAATAGAAGTTTCTATTTGGTCATCCAAATTGCCCCATATGAATCCCTTTATTAGAAGAGATAAAAAACACCTACATGATGGGATGATGTTAGTAAAGATATGCTTTTGGGACATGAAATGGTTGAAAAAATTAATGAAAACGTTAAATCATATTAGGATCATATCCAGGTAGCCCAATGTCAACATTATATCTATACAAACTATAGTCAATGATAACTAGATTTTATGGATGGATACATGGTATTCTTCCACATAACTCCATGGAAGAGGATCATGATATTTGGGAAGAAATGATATCTAAGTATCTGTTACATCAACCCCTTCGATATTCTTGACCGTATTGGAACTATTTCCTATCGAATTACACTTCCACCGACCATGTCTCATTTACATGATGTTTTCAACATATCCCTCTGGAAAAAGTTCATACTAAATCCCTCGCATGTATTGAGTTCATTGGTGGTATAGTTGGAAAATGATCTATCTTATGAGGGGTATGTGATAAACATCTTGGACTATAGAGATAATGTTCCATGTAAAAAAGACAACTCACCTAGTCAAAGCACTATGACAGAACAATATTAATGAAGTGGAAAGAATTAAACTAGAAGAATTAATGAAAGATAAGTTCCCTCACATGTCTTCCCCTTTGTAAAATGAAATTTCTAAGAAGAAATATCCAAGGAGGGGATGACTGTAACATGATAGAATTTTATCAATGAAATTTCCATTCTTATAATTATGTTATATAGTAGAAATAGTATAAAGTCACTTATATAACAAAATAGAAACATTATAAATGATTAATAAATGAAATAATTTTAATTTACATAAATTAAGGATCCAAAATCAATGGAATAGTAATAAGACCTTTGGAATAGTAATGCAACCATTATGAATGGAAACCCATCTAATATAATTACAAACTCACATATCAAATTAAAAAAAAATTAGGTATATTTTAATTGAAAATAGATAAAATTATTGAAGATGCAAATAAATGTTTTAAAAATAATAAATTAAGTATTGGTTTTTTATACATAAATGGTTATTTACAATATTTTATTTAATATATCGATTTAAATAAAATTAATATTCCTAAAATAGATTCCTAAATTTATTTTTATTTTCTTATGATTATAGGACAATTTTATGAGACCTTATTTAATTATTCATTGCGTTATAAAATCAATTTTAATTTTAAAACCGACATTTTCTAATAAATGGTGATTTCAAAATAATATTAAATTTCACATATTTAGATAATTATTTGGATACCATTGGGTAAATTTTTAAATTATAGTAGTAAATAATTGTTTGGGTGAATTTTTTTTATTTTCCAAATATAGTTGAATTTTTTGTTATTATTAAAATACTGTAATTTACTGTATAAGCTTAATACATGAATTATTGAATCGAGGATGATGTATAGATGATGTAAAAACCATTATATAAAAATAAAATTCAAAATATACTATATTTAGTCAAAATAATAAACACTCTTCATATTCTTGATCTATAATAAAAAATTAATGAATAAAATAATCGACAAACACACCTCTCCTCTAATATAAATATCACCAATCAACACCTCTTCTTATCACACCTCAAAATCCATGAATCTTGACCTATTATTTCCAAATAATCTTCCCAAAAAAATCCCCCACTTCTCGGATCCTTTATACTCAACAAAATTCCAATCCCAATTTCACTAAGGAGGATCTCAAGGAGAATTATTCAAGAGGTAAGAACATTTTTCTATCTCTTTTAATTTCATTTTAATTTATTTTCTTTTCATTTAATATCCTCACTTCCCCATATCCAAGGGACATGATAAATCCAATGTCATTTAAATAAAATAATTTTATTTTATTAATGGAAGAATAAATCATCATTTATTTCCCCCTTCCCTTTTGTTCTGAAAATGGAAACAACGTCCATGGTGTATTGATTTATCACATTCAGAGATGATGAGTTTTCAATTTCCATTATTTCTTTCAATGCTAGTAATCATAAAAAATTTTGGATTAAAAATTTATAATATATGTATTATAACATATTTAATGTTTTGGAACCATTATATATACATAATATTAATTAATAAAACAAAACATGTTTGTGATGATCGAAAACTCGCCAAAATAATCTAAATAGTTATCATTAATGTTTTTTTCTAATTAATCACCCACACATCTAGAAACCAAATGATATATAAGATGATTTAATATTATATAAGTTCAATAATTATATGCTATTTAATTTCTTTATAGATATTCTAATTTTACATTCTATTCCATACTTGTATAAAAGTAAACTAATCCTGAAAACTAAAGAAACAATCACTCTCGAATGATGAAATTATCTCTTCTAACTCATAAAATGGGACATTAATGAAATTAATAAAAATAATAATAAATAAAATACATGTAAAAAAGGTTCTTAATTAATTAATTAAGGGATTTAATCTGATTATATAGAATATTAAGACTAATTACATAACATTTTCAGACATTATGTAAGGGATTCTCTCTAAACCACAATTTTTACTTCAAGTTACAGTTTATTTATCTTTACCCAAATTAAATAATTATATATTTTTATTTAATTATTATAAATTATTTTTTTATGTTCCAAAATCATTTATCTAGATCAATACATCCTTTTTCTAAGGGTTAATGCATGTTTTAAAAGGGTTCCCATCACAATTCTTACTAATAGGAAATCCCGTTTTAAGGGAACATTCCTATTTCATACCCATGTTCATATTCACAACATTATTTATTTTAATACACATTAATTTTTCTAAAATGACTCATTCAATCATGAAAAATAACATTAGAAAATTTCTGGTTTTAAACAAACAATTATTTTCTTTTCATTTGAAAAGAATAATTAACAACTTCCCTTAAACTGCAATAAATTGGGTCATTTCTAAATACAATTTAATAATGTTTTACATATCTTCACTACAGTTTAACATCTACTATAATTTTGATGGATATTTTCCTTTATTGATGTTTTTGTATAATTTTAATCAATTATTTCATGGATTCATTTATGAGATACCCATTCTTATGCCTTATGAAATTTTTATGATACACATTTCTTTTCATGGGTTACACTTATGTTTTTGATTGATTATTCATATGGAACACATATGCATGAACATGTTATTATGGGTGAAACTGGATAAAACTCCAATGATTTAGGGAATTTTAATCTCATGAGGCATTATGTTGGAACAGGGAGTGAATCTGAATCGTTATGGGACTCTTTCCACCATGTGCAATGGTCTTAGGAGTTAGAAATGACTCATGATCCTCCATGTGAAATTTTCTTGGTAGTTATCCTTAAATCATGCTTAAGTAATGTTCTATGTTATTTTCATATTCATGTGATTCCATGATTACATGATCTCATGTTGTATATGTAATGCTTCTTAATATTTATTTACATTTTCTATGCCATCATGTTATCCCTTATAACTGAAGTGCTATATTTTATTTCTATATTTCTTTTTCCTTAATATGATTTTAGCTCATTATATTGTTCATGTATTCATTGGGTTATCCTATATATATGTTAGAGATCAAAGTAAGTTGGGTGATCATTATGGAAAATAGATAAAAAAATTATTTTTGTTTCATTGATTTTAATTATGTATCAATTCATCTAAAGACAATATACTCTATGATCCTTGGAGAGAAGTTATTGGTTATTTATTATTAATATCTTGTAATAAAATGTATAGAAGGATAGGATCTCCACTTTTTCATAGATGGATAATCTCGTTTCATGTGGAAATTATGAAGCCATCAAAATATGTTTAATGGGTAGTCTTTGTATGATTTAGGATCTCTAGACCAATAATGGATTCAATCATTAAACATAAAAAACGAATCATCATGTGTCATTAGTTGAAGAGTCCAAAAATATCTCATTACTATAAACCCATAAATCTTATGAATAACCAACAAAAAGATTCGTTCGATGGATGGTGATTTATAAATTGAACCATAATTTTCCATTCATTATATCCAAAGATTCTGTGAAATTTCATGTCAATAGTGCTACCTGAGAGGAGCCATCGAAATGTTCAGAAACCATCAGGATGATCGAGGATGTAAAAAATGGATGAATAAAAATGAGTTACTGAATTGAACAAAGGGAAACTGCCATGCATCCTAATAAGGAGGAGGAATAACTTCCCTTATATTTAGAATGCATTATTTTGATGAATGGAAGTATTCTAGTAGTCGATTGAATCCTTCTTGTAGTCAATTTAGTACTTGTGTGGTCAGTTCATTACATAGATAAATTTCGATTACCTATCACATTATCATATATATTTTCATAAAACCAATTGAATTTATTCTTGTATAACATCCCAAGACAATTAAATATATTTGTTTAAGAATAAATATAATTTCATTGATAGATTGCAATACGCGCAACACCATATTTATACAAAACACCATTTTTCGCTCTTTTCAAACATAATAAAAAATTAAATATAATTTTTTTTGAAAATTATTTTAAGAAATAAAATTAAATATTTTAAATATGAATATGAAAATTATATTAGGGAGAATTTCTGATATTTTCAAAAGTGTTTTATTTTTTATGAATAACGAAAAATACAGTATTTTAATTGAAAATTTCATTTTCATTAAAACAATTTATATTATTATATTTTAATTTAAATTGATTTTAAAGAAACATTATTAAAATTTCATATCCACTAACATTATTTAGGTCATTGGAATATTTTTTATATTTAATTTAGATATAAAAAGTTTGTCACCATTTGAATATTTTCACTTTAAAACCCACTTTCTCATCACATCTGTGAAATTAATTTTAAATAATTTTTTTTGTTATGTGAATTGAATATGAAAAAATAGGTTATATATTTGGATTCATATTAATTTATAATTTATAATAAATTCAAACTAATTTAATACCAAAATTAATAGTTAATTCAATAAAACTTATTTACCATGATGAGGGAAAAAATAATTTTACTAGCGGTGCTAAACAAGAATAGTATGGGAAAAATTGAATTTAATTATTTAATAAATTTTATTTAATCATATTATTTAGATATTTTACATCAATTTCAATAAAATATGGAAATTAATTTCCTCATTCTTTTTTATATGACCCATATAGTAAGTTATGTAATGAAAAAGACAATGGAAAGATAACTTTCTTTCTTTTAATATCAATGATGCATCGGGATAGGAACACAAAAATATTTGATCATTTAAATAAATCAATTTGAAGTATAATTGATTTTTTGTTTTCTTGATAACTTATATTAGTTTTTTTAAGATGTAATAATTACATTTTATTTTATGAAATTCCTTCAGAGTAATTATTTAGTTAACACATAAATAAAATAAATGATTCATGAAATATTAAAAGTGAAGTAAATTTAATGAATTTTTCTATTCCATTATTTTGGGAAAAATATTATATCATTTTACATAGGTATAACCATATTATACTATAATTCCATCATTCTGTTGATATTTTTAAACTCCATTTAAATGAATAACGTCAAAATTGTTATTAATGTCATTTTAAGTTAAATTTTATTTTGTTTGATGATTTAAAACAACAAAAAACCTATATTATGTAAATTTATTTTTAAATGAAAATAAAAATCAAATTACTTCAATTAGTTTTTCAATTATTTATTTATAATGAATATATTAGACCCAAAATATTCATAAACTATTTTAGTGTGGTTTAGGATAAATATATTTTTAGTTGGTTACAAACGCTTATGTTAAATTTAATTTCCAAAACACATTGATTTATATTTATTAAAAATAGGTTTTTTATTTATAATAATTGAGTGAAAATTATATATTATCTCTAAATTTAAATTAGTTTTAATATATAAATAACCTATTTAAAAATTACTAGTTACTCGAGTGAAAAACCAAAATGGTAAAAATAAAGAAACATAGAAGTTATGGGAAAATGATTATAAAAACGTGTTCAATTGGATTTTAGAGGTGTGGATATACCATATAATTCATAAAAACCTTTAATTAAAAAACAATATCCACTTTAGGAAATATGTTCCTTCAAATAGATAATACTTTTCAGTATTTATAAGAATAACACACCACCACAACTATAAAAGGGAACTCACTCCCCTCACTACTTCCCACATTTATATCACATTGGATCAGCCAAAAACATCCCAATTAAAATTATTACATACCTTAACTCATCCTAGAATCCCTTTTTGGGAAAAAATCCATTTTATGAAGACTATAGTACAAAAAGAAGGAGGACAATCGAATAAGGTATAATGTTCTTCAATATTTTTCTTGATTTTTCTTCTCTGTCAACCTCCCTCAATTTGAACTAAACCATATCATCTTAAAAAATATGTATATTACATATACTAATATTTTTTTATTTTAATTGTATTACCTAAAAACATCTCCACTTTCATCAAATGTTTTATTAAATCATCATTCATGTGTACGACAGACCACTACATGTTGAACTGATGTCGTTCATTTGTCCATTTCCACCACTCACGGTTTGGTATGATGATGGATATTACATATATATATATATATATATATATATTATATTTTTAAAATATTTATATCTATAGAATATCTATATAATAATATCCATTTTCCTTAAATTTCCTAGGAGATATGATAATATCATTCATGTGTACGGTGGACCACCACCTCACGATGAGCATTGATTTGTCTTTCACTAACGCTTTACATGGAATGTGATAAAGATAAAATAAATGATAATATATGATATAAATTAAATAATTATTATATTAAAGAAAGATATATCATTATATATAATATATATATATATATATATTTAATTGTTTTCTTTTCACTCGTGTAAAGATGATAACATGATTCATGTACATGTGGACAACAACCTTCACTGGGGGATATGAATATATCTTCATCACTAAACCAGATAGATGGAATATATAAGTATATAATATGGTAAAAAGATATTATGATCATTATGAAAATTTGTAAAGTTAAAATTTTACTTACCTCCTTCCATAATGATCGGTGAAAATGGATGTGTTACTCTGGCATTCTTACGACCTACCATCAAAATGATCGTAACACACACCATTTTTCATAACCTCATTAACTATTGGATTTAAAATAATAATTAATATATAAATATGATAATTATGTTATGATAATTATTTTTTAGATGATTAAAATCTGTAATCTGTCAAATAAACTAATCATTAACAACAAAATCTATATAACAAAACAAAATAATTCAAACCCAAAACAATGAAAATAATTATTCATTATTAATGAATTGTTGATAAAATATTATAAACGGATCATATATGATATTATAAATATTAATATATATTTGGTATAATTTAATAACATGTTTATACAGTAGTAGATGTCATTACTGAATATATAGTCAAAAGTTTGCAAAGGGTAAGGGATTTCATCTTAATTTACCTTCCACTGAGGCTTATTTGTTATTATGCACAAATTAAATTTTATGTGTTGTATATACATGCCATTTTAGATTTAATATCAGGATTCATTCATTATAAATGTTATTTTATATTTTAATCAAATTTTTTCATCCAAGGGGATTTTGAATTAAAAAGAACTAATTGGTAATATTTATTGTGAATATTACTTTCTTTTGTGATTCTTAACATTCTCTTCAAACAGTCACATTATTTTCATAATTTGACATTGCACATTAAATTTATCATAAATATTCTTATTTATGTGTGATAGATAAGATTATTTCTGAAACTATATGTAATTTTATCATAGGGGGTTTAGATCTAATGTTATTTGATTAATAGGAGAAATATTAAAAAATTATGTATCCTTTAGTCAATACAGATATTTGATAAGGCACATTGTTTAGGAATTTAATATATTATTAGATATATGAGTAATTATTTTTAAATTCAATAAATGTATTTGGGACTAGTTGATTAAATCCATTCGATGCATCGATAGTCTCATGAGTTTAATCAGTTGTCCAACTTTGTAGAGTTTTCACCCTGTATGTATTAAACTGTCCTCTAAAAGATATTAATGGTAAACATATCATGTTCTTGGGAAACATGATGTCCAATAAGTAAGCATTGAATTCATTCAAAACTCAATTTTTCTTTTACATGATATTTTCACAAAAATATTATATATTGAGGAATTTAGTTATAATCATATTGATTAAATGGAATGTGCTCTAAATTATTTATCGTTCAATATAGAATCTACCTAGCCTTATCATGGAAGTCAAGTTATTTATATGGAAGTTGTTCTTAGTTTTTCAGGTTTCTATATTAATAAGGATTTTTGATTCATGATAGCTTTCACTGTAGTAAAAAATTATAGAGTATTTTATTTCACTATTATTTTGTAATAATTACATAGGTTATGAGGATGAATCCTTTGATTGAGTTTTCCAGTTATATGAGAATTTCAATTTGTTATGTATTATGTTTTATTTTGAATTCCCAATATTAAATTGGTATAATGTATGTGTTATGTTGTCTAGAACTACTAAACTGGTCATTTTTTTATATTCCAACCGTTATATTAATTCCAATGTAATATAGTAATGTAATTTCTCTGGGATACTGGGGTTAGAGTCATTATAGTTGTTATCAAAGGATGTTTTGTAAAATCCATGGGAACTAAATTTTCGAAAAACATAGATTATAAAACAAAGCCCTTTGATTAACATTAATGATATGTATAGAGTAACATTCTAATGTTTTGGTAAGGTTTAGAGAATGTGTCTTTTCTTTACCATAAATCCATATTTCAATATTAAAAGTAGTTGTGGTTCTTATACAGGTGTACCTAGAGTAAGAACATTGAAGAGGGAACACTAGACTTGACCCTATCATCTTCTGGTGCATGGAAATGAGCCTTACTGCACACATGGTATGACACACCTATGGGTTATTCTTATGATCATTTACATTCCATTAAAAACTATTATTATTGACTTGAAAATAAACATATCATCAAGGAAACCATGCTTATAATTATGTGATTAGATTATTTTATGTATTCCAATTGGTTTGGGATTAAAAATTACAAATAAAAATTCATATTTTTATGATCTAATATATTATATTCCATTGTTTAGAAATCATATCTAGAAGAAAGTAGGATTTCAAAACTCATGGAAAATGTAGAGATTTCCTTACCGAGGGAACCAATAGTGCTTGTATTAGAACTGAGCAATTCATGTCCATATTATATCATATTAATAAGGTTATAAAAAATGAACTTTCCCAAATGGTGCTACATATTCCAAAATGATATTTTCTGATCCTAGATAACTTTATTCAATAGAGGCCAACATAACTTAGTGGGAATTATAATCCAATGATAGATTAATAATGGATTACATATTTGGAGAATATTTTTATGGAGTTAGGGTGTGTTGAAAAGGAAAAGGTTACAGGGGAATTTTATTATCTCAAATGTGATACTGATCAATATTAGTCATTGATCCAAAATATTTGGGATGAATATAAAATAGATATCATTGAAGGGAAATATTTTAATGAGAAATTATTTAAAAAATATTTCCCTCAAGAGAAAAAACATATGATGAAGTGATAGGTTCTTGGCTAAAAGAAAAAAGAATGAAAACGGTGCTGTAGATTGTGAATCTTCCTTTACAAGGTTATCTTGGTATTATATAGGTAACATATGCAACACAGAATATAGTATTTACTATATTTTATAAGGTATTAATCCATGTATCTGAATAATACTTGACAATCAAATAATTTCTTCATTCGGTGAAATAGTTTTATGCGATATCAAGAAAGGGAATGAATTATCCATTTGTTATGAATTAAAATGGAATAAATAGATTGATAGTATAGAAGAGAAAAATGAAAAATGGGAATATGAGAAAGTATTATTTTCAAACATATAAATAATGTGCAATATATCAAAATTTGAAATGCTTGAAGAGATTTGGAGTTTATTGTAAGTGTGGAGAAAATGGACTTGATGAAAAATAATGAAAATGGAAGAAAGAGAACATTTTTCATCATTTTATAACTGTAGGGGATGTGTAACTATACTAATGATTTCCCCAAGATTCAAGGGAATATAACTCAGAAGAATCTAAGGGTTCAAGGTTATCCTTATGTTATTAATACTTCCAATGATTTATGATTTATGAGATTTCATATTTGGATCCAGGAAATATGTTTTAAAAGATATTTATTCATGATATTAGGGTTATAAATATTATGAAATATATAATTATTTAACTATAGTACAATTTAGTAAAATTTTTAAAATCATGTGTTGATTGCTACCAAGAAGAGTGATTTAGTGGTATGTATAAATTCTTGGACTACACATGACAGTGGGAATGACTACAATTAATATGTTTATGAAGATAGGATATTTTTTTGGTATCATTATATATTTGAAATGTATAATTTAAATGGGATAGTACTAACATCAATGGAATTGATTAATTATTTATTAACAATGTGGGTTATACTACCATTGATGGAGTTAACAACACTTTTAGAGTTATATAATATATCCATTGATTTGTTTATTATTTTAGTAATAGGGAAACATTCATGTTTTCATTCTGTTTTTTTAATTCAATATATTAATATGTTTTTTGAGAATACATGATGATGGTATTCACAGATTTGGTATTTACTGATTACAAGAAACCTCAAGTTTTTTAGATTAATTTATGTTCATTTTAGAAATTAAGTGGCCTTCTTTTTATGTTATGGATCCTACTATTTTGGAAGAAAACTATGATAAAGAATTTATTAAATGATTTAATTTTAAAATTGTTTGAGGTTTTAGGAAATAATTTATTACTTTATGATATCAAGAATTATGAATATTGGATAACTTGTATGAACCATATTGGTTTTGGAATATATTTTGATATAGAAAGAAATAATTTGTATTATTTTATGGATTTCAAAATACATTAAAAGATAATTTTAGTTCCTCATTGATAAAAAATTAATTTTTTTTATATTCATTCCTTGGTGTAAGAGATGATTTGAAAATTGATATAAGAATAAAAAAAATATGAAGGTGTGATTATGAGTTAATTTTTTTCCAAGAATGTATAATTTATTATATTTGTGGACAGTAAAAGATTACCTCAAAATTAGGAAAACTTTATGGAAAATAATTTATCATATTACATTCATATACGATAAATTAGACGATCTTTTATGTCATCTCATATTAGTAGTTTTGAGCCCCTTAACCTTCCATTGATCAGTCACTTTTTTGTGATCAATGCCCTTAACAACTCTCTACAAGTATTTACACATTTATTCCATGTTCGTGTTTTTATGTTTTACAAATTTTGTCCTACATGGAAACCTAGTTATGTTTTATTCCAGATGACTATCATACTCTATATAATTATTATAAAGAGAATATTTTATTAACTCCTTTTATGATGTGGGTTTTTAAAAAAAATATTTCCAAATATCAAACCCATGATTTAAAATATAATTTTTGAGTTTAGAGGACAAAATTTTTCTATTTTGGGTAAAATACAACACCCCAATACATCATCATAATTTGTTTAGAATAAATTTAATTTCACTGATATCTTGTGATGCATGCAGCACTAGGTTCAAAGAAAATATTGCTTTGTCAATCATTACAAACTTAATTTAAAATCAAATTTTAACGATATTAACTAATTAATTTTAATAAATAAACTTATTATTTGAAATTATATTTTAAAAATTATCTAATTTTAAATATTTGCGATTTTTTTAGAAAGTTTCATTTTTTGATGAATATTGACAAATACCAGAATTTATTTAAAAAATGCCTTTACATTTTGACAAATTATAATATTAAGATTACATGTAATTGAATTTAAATTAAAATTATTACAATTTTATATCATTTAAAACAATTTATCTCAGTTTAATAATTTTCATATTGTATATCGATATAAAAATACTGTAATCTCTTAAATTTTTTCACCTTTTTAAATAGATTTTCCTAATACGATTCAAGGATTAAATTTTAAATAAATTTTTCCTATTATGTGAATTAAATATAGAAAGATAGTTTCCATATTTGGAATTAGAAATATTTATAATTTTAATAATTTCAACTTAATTTCATATAAAAATGAATAGTGAATGTAGTAAACATTAATTAATGTGGTTAAGGTAAAAATGAGTTCACCCGAGCATAAAGAAGAATGATAAGAGTGATGGTGATAGATAATATTATCTTAATTTTTTGATGTTTTTATTTAGATATTTGAAATTAAATTCCATTAAATAAGTAAATTCCTTACCAATTTGAATGTTACCAACATAATAAGTTATGTTTGGAAATAAATAAAAAATATACTTTTCATACATTTAATATTTATAAATCCTTGAGATATAGAAAACAATAACTTATGTTATGTTATATATATATATATATATAAATTTAAAGTAAATTTTGTTTTTAATTATGATTTATTTATATTTATTGAGATTATACAATTAAATTATATTCTTGTGAAACACCAATATATAAACTATTTAGTTAAAAGTTAAATAAATAAATGATACGAAAAATATTGAGTGTGATCTAAATTGAATGAATTATTATATTCCATTATTTTTGTAGACTAATATATCATTTTACATAGGTCTTAACATAATATATTTGAATTCCATAATTTTATTGATATTTTTTAATTCAATTTAAATGAATAATGTAAATATTTATAATAATTCCATTTAATGATAAATTATAATTTACTAAATGATTTAAAAATACTATAAATATTATATTCTATAAAGTGTTTTTAAAATGACAATAAATATTGAATTTTTTCCATTCATTGATCAATTTTTCTTGTATAATAAATACTTTGATCCCTAAATGGTAAAAAATCTATGTTAGCACTATTATGTTTAAAGTAGTATTTTTTCACGTTTCATGCTGTTGTGATAAAATAATTTCATGGAAAAATTGGATATTAATTTTTAAATTAGATTTTATATTTTTAATTAGTGGTTATACATTATTTAACTTGTCTCAGTTAATTTTAGGTTTACTATATAAATTACCAACATTAGAAATACTAGTTACCATGGTGAAAACCTGAGATTGTAAAAATTGGGAATCATAGATGTTAAGGAAATAAAAAGTTTTAAACATGTTATTCATTGTATGGTGTAGGGTTTTATAGATCACATCATCTATAAAAACTATCAATTATTAATTTTGTATCCACATTAGTTCATATTTACCTGCCAATAGTGAATAATTTTGAGTATTTATGAGAATGTCACTCTTCCTCAACTATGAAAGGTAACTCACTCTCCTCATTTATTCACACCTTCAGACAACTTTTTTTCACCAATACACCCCAAAATATTTTTATAAATTCAATATACTCACCCTATTATCATTATTTGTCAAATAAATCCATCCTATGAAGTTTTTAGTGCAATCTTAAGGAGGATACATAAAAAAAGTTAATGTTTTTAATGAGAATCTTAATTTTACTTCTTTCTCCATATACATAATTTTTTTTTCAAAAATTATTACACAATATCATAATTGTATTAAATATATTGTGTTGTTTTTATGATATGTTAATTACCAAAAAACATCTCCACTTCGATAAAATGTGCTACAAAATCATCATTCGTGTGTACAGTGGACTACCACTATGCGAACTAATGTAGTACATTTTTCTATTTCTACCTCTAATGGATGGGTATTATGATGGATATAAATTATATATATGATATTTATAAAATATAAAAACCACTATATTAAATATATAATATATACATCTTAACTATTGATTCCATATAAGATATGATAATATTGATAGTTTGTATAGCGGACTACCGCCACACGAAGCGATGTGGTTCGTCTTTGACTGACACATCAATTGGAAGGTGTTAAAGATAAATTTAATTATTTAATTATCTTTTAATTATATAATTATGATATTTATGAAAATATTATCATTCTTTGAGGATTATATATATCATTATCATTCATTCCTTTTATCTTTATTAAAAATGACAAAATTATACGTGCTTGTGTGGGTTACTGCCTTCCCGAAGTGATGCAACTCTCTAAAAATAACTACACCACATGATTGAAATATATAATTATATAATATTGTATTAATGATATTATTATCCTTCTATTAAGTCTAAATTTTACTTACCTATATTCTATTGTGATCGACGAATAATTTAAACCTTACTCAGGTGTATGTATGGCATACCGTCACTATGATCGTAACATTATAATTCTTTCATAAAAATAAATAGTGATTTGCTTTACAAGTATAAATAATGTATAAGTAGTAAATTTATGCCTTTTATAACTCTTTATATGGTTAAACTCTAAATTTTTTCAGGAAATAGATCATTAGATACAAAACATAGATAAGAAAATAATGCAATTAGCACAAAAAACAATGTCAGGAATAAGTAAGTACAAACAAACTAGTTATTACATGTTATAAAAAGAATATATATGATATTATAAATATTAATATGGTTCTATTATAAGTTAATAACATATTTTAAACCATAATATAAGAATTTAAATAATTTTGAATCAAAATTAATGGTGAGGTAATGGATTTCATCTGAATTTACATTCCATTGAGACTTATTTTTAATTATGTTCCAATTACATGTTGTGTGAGGTATATACATCTCATTTAACCTTTAGTGTCATTATAAATTCTCTATTCCAGGTATTTTATGTTTAAATTTGAATTATTTCTACCCAGGGGATAAAAATTGACAATTACATAGTGGAAAAAGTTATTGGACAATCTCACTTTCTATTATGATTGTTAACATTACCTTGATACAATCAATTTATTTTAATCATTTTTCATTTGAAATTTAATTTATCTTTAAAATACATATTCATGTGTGATAGATATGGTTATTTTTTAAATCATATTTCATTTTTAAATTAGTGTTTACTTTTAATCTTATTTGATTAATCGGGGTTATATTGATAAATATTTATCATTTACTAAATAAAGATATTTAATAACGAAATCATTTCTGAATTAAATAAATTATTAGATATATTATTATTGATTTGGACATGAAATATATAGAATGGGGAAAGGTTCATTCATTACCATTGATTAATCAGTAGTCTTGTGGGATGAATTAGTTATCTATATCATTTGGGTCTTCAACTAGTATGTTTTAAATCGTCTTGTAAATGTTGTTGATGGAAAAGTTATCATGTTCCTAGGAAACATGACTTCCAAAAATTAATCATTTCCTTCCTTAAAAATTTATTTATAATTACAATGATACTTTTTTTATGATATTACCTATGGATACATTTAATTTTGAGCTTATTGATTAATGGAATGTGTTCTCTTTTTTACCTTACCATATTTATTTGGAATTATCTTATCACGATATCCATGATATTCAAATGGCATGTGTTCTCAGTTATTTACAATGAAATACTGATTATTCTAATTTATTCCATATAACTTATTTTGAATATACCCCTTATTAATTCATTTTAGTTTTTCCTTTATTTCATTTTACCTGGTTATGAAGATGAATCCTTTAAATTAGTTTTCAATTATGTTGGGAATTTTCTTTTCTTATGTATAGTGTTTTATTTTGTATTCTGAATATGAAATGGGTATCATGTATGTATTTATTTCTCCATAACTACTAAAATTAATAGTATGTTGTGATTTAACCCATTATATCTAGGCCAACATAATAATTTAAAGCATTAGCTCTGGTCTACTGGGGTCATGGTGGTTATGTTTTATAGAAGATTCATGGATTTCTAGTCCTTTTGAAGAATATGAATATTTTCATATTTATCTAAAAACAATAGTTTCTAACATACATCAAAGAATTCATTAATAATAAATTAAACATGATTTTCAAACCTTAAAACATGGAATTTCTAGACTAATATAATAGAACAACAATGTCACAATATATACAAATATATTTCAACCTTATAACTAAGGCCACATTATAGATTGAATAAACATCACCTGGATGTAAAAGAATTAGAACTGGAGTTGATGTTAATGGGACCGTCAACACTATAAAGTATCTTTTTAATTTATTTTACCATTAAAATCATTATCTCATTTGGATAAATTCCATTATGGATGATTCCATCTTAGAGAAGTATTAAAAAATCTACTTGTAATATCTATCTCTATCGAAGAAGATCTTGATCTCAAATACAATACAAAATATTTCCCAAAATATAATATCTTTTAGATTCATATAATCAATATAAATTCCATTATCTTTTACCACATAACCCAAAACAATCACATAATTGATCTAGAACTTCCACATGAATGATTTTTCTTAAGGGTAATGATCCTTTAAGGTTCCCCACATAAGGTTGAGGTGGTTTTCATGATCTTAAATTTTCTTATTGTAAACTATTATATCATCTAAAAATCACAATGATGGTTTTGATATATCAATGGAAGATACTTTCCTTTGTGGTCATGATAATTGGTGGGGAATTAGTGAGTAAAAATTGAAAAAAGTACTCATAATTCCTATAACTTCTCCTAAAAGTGGTCCTATGAATATCTAATTACCTTACTATCATTTTATGGTATCCTAATTTTTGTTCAATCATTTAAAACCATTTATATCCCTTTGGATGATAAAAACATTCAATAAAAATGAGAAAGTAAAAAATTAATGATAGTCACATAGTTGAGCTTCTGATAATAATTATAAAAAATGGCACCTCTGTTTATCTTATTTACCATAAGAACTAGTGATTCCCATGATAACCTATATGAATTAATAAAACCCATGATCTCAGGATCTTCCAGTTATACCTTCGATTAACATAATTTTTTCAGATATATTAGATAAGATGTAAAAGAAATGGGTTTAGTCATAAGGAGTAGATCAATAGAGAAGTCTACCTCATGCTGGGGTGACAACCCTTAGAAATCATCACATAAACCCTTGGATATCTATAAAAAACCATAAAAAACAATCAATATTAACTCTAATAAATAAAATAAAAAATAAATATTTATATATGAAATTAAATTGATCTAATATCTAGAATAATATTTCATTACCTACTTGATCTTGGATCCCACTCACCCAAAATTGGGAGAGTGTTTACATCTTAGGAGAGTAATATAACTCTCTAATAATAATCAACCTGAGCTTTATAGTAAACTAAATAATAAATTCAAATGATAAGTTTATGGTTATTTTGAAAAAAAATATTATGAAAACTAAATGTTCTCATCTTCGTCTATCATCACATGACACTCGTAGAATGTGATCCCCTATCACATCCACTTTCCTAATAGAATGGTTTGATACATCACATACTATATCAACCCAACTCATTATCACATCACATAATTCTATTATATCAAATGATGTAACATTATGTACCTATATAATATAAATACAAGGCCACATACGAATTTTTAAACATCAGACCTCTCACCATTGCTGGCCCAACATCAGATTCCTCAAAAACATTCACTTCTATAAAAAAAACAATAATCAATCCCACATTGAGGCTTATATATTGGGTGATAATCTCCCATTATATATATATATTATCCTACTCCATTTGATGCATTATTATACACCTAATATTCCCTTGTATATAAAAAACCAAACTTACTACTGTAAGGAGGATACACATAAAAGTGTTGTAAGTGACCCAACACACATATTGAAGGAAAATATTGTGATATTTTTTAAAATTAAATTTAGTGGGTCATAAACCCATAAATTGGAAGAATACCACAAACATATTCTCCAAATATATCATTTTAGTCAAATCCAGTGGATGTTTCTCACTCACTCTATCCCTTTTTAGGGACTCCACATGCTTCCTCTTATGACCATATTATAAATTATGAATTATTCATATATTAGTGGAGGTACCACCCACAAAAAGTATCCATTCCCAATCCATCTTAACCATCCCTTCCTTATTAGCATACTCATCATAGGTCGCTATTTAGAAATGAATAATCCTTGATCTAACCTCAAGTATAAATTCCATCTCAAATAGTTGATCCTTAAGATATGAATTCATAATGATATTATAGGAAACATTGAAAAAATCCTGTAACCAATAGTAATAATCAATCTGTGAAAATATCTCTTACTATAGAGACATAAACTTTCAATATTTGACGACCCTAAAAGTCTCTGGTTAGATATTCTTGTCAAAAAATTTATTTATCTTGGACTGGTTAATATTCTAATGTAGTTTGGATATGGTTATTTACTACATACATTTATAACCAAATACATATAGAATATATGTGGAAAATAAAACAATAGATGCCTCTTGGGTTTGAAGGAAACTAAATAATTTCTCAATATTATCTCTAAATTTATTTTTTTTAAATACTTGATCACCAATAAATATTTATAGATTTTAATTAGTAGACTATTGAGTATAATCTATTTCTAAAGCATGATCTCAATCATCCTATTGACCCATAGATTAGGTTTTTGTGATGACCAAATCAAAAAAGGATTCCTTTAGCGGTTTAGCCTATGATATAAGCTCCGAATGACTCTTTATAAATTCTACTAATTGCTTTATTTGATTCATCATATATAAAACACGGGATAAAGTGCTCAATAAATTCACAATTCAAATAAAAAATGAGTGAGAATATTTTTTCCACAAAATAGATCCTAATAATATTATAATAACACTAACAGAAATATGAAATAAAAATGGGGGGAATAAAAATGTTTGACATTCCACATCAAGGATGGTTTAGCCACACATATTGTGAATTGTGAACTAACTACAAGAATGGAACTCGGAAAATATCATAGCCCGGTCACATGGATAATGTACGGTTTTCCAAAACATAAACCTAAACATCGTGCCTCTGTATTCCTTCTCATATCCTGCCAAAACAAGAAATTTATACAAGAAATAGATAGGATTTACCATGAACTTATAATAATATAAAACTATATCAAATCATAATATAATAACTAAGAATAAATCTTAAATTGAGACATAATTCCCAAAAACCCATGGTCACATTAGGTTTGGAAGGAAGAATATTTGGACAGACACTACTACATACTCACCACTCAAGTGTTGAAAACACTATATATATAGTTCCAATACACACTCAAATATCGAGAGGCTTTTGAATTTATTTTTAAAGATATCGACCAATTTTTTCACATTTTCAACAAGAATAAATGTACTATAATATTTAATGTGTATTCCTAATGTCTAAATGTTAGAGAAAACTGAAAATGTTATCAAATAAAACATCTAGGAATTATTTGAGACCTAAATAACATAAACCAAGCCATATACTCCACCACAAAATAAATAATGAGGAATTAAAAACATATACATCCATAAACATAATAAATAGATTCAATAATACGAAAATAAATAAATATCCCAATTTAAACAATTAAAAATATCACCATCACTTAATAGATAAATGTAATTTTAGGAATAGGGATCATATACACAAGATATTTAAAATAATATAATGATTGATTGTTTGATACATAATCATCCTAAAATCACTACTTGGGGATCCTAAAAATATCCTCATGAACCAATATCTATTATCCCATTATCACCACATATCATCACTCCATAATGGAAGGAATGAATTAATATACTCTTCTATTATAGTTGTCTCCATTACAATTACCACAATATGAAAAATATTATACCTACATATTACCACCATAGGTATTGAAAGTATGAGAAAAAATCCTATTATGATACCACCATGAAATTATAAAATATTATTTTTGATATATAATGTTATTATTGGTTTGAGAATTGTTTTTTAATGATTCACATTTTGGGAAAGTAGACTTTGTTTTCATGAAAGAAG
The DNA here is from genome assembly GCA_963277665.1 of Viscum album. NCBI lineage: Eukaryota > Viridiplantae > Streptophyta > Magnoliopsida > Santalales > Viscaceae > Viscum > Viscum album. The sequence continues at coordinate 99,564,693 of OY728153.1, read as the reverse complement.
AATTTAAAATTAATTTTTTTGAATGAATTTTTATTTTATTAAAATAGGATAAATTATAGAAATAAAGTGAATCATGAAGTATAAACGGTATAACTACAAGAAAATATTATAAAAATCAATATCATAAGGATTATTGATATGTTTCAAAAATTCATAATATTAATACATTAGATATAATTTATACTCTAGTATAGAAAATAAAATATTGAATATAGTAACCAAGGACTGTACTCATGAAACACATGGTTCTTATATGATCCTGGAATAATCAACCCCAATTTACCCTTATATTCTAACTGGGCACCAACCCCAAGATATAGAATAATCTGACCTAAGAACTATATATAGAACAATATAAACTATTCTAGAACTAATCCATTTACAAAATTCATTCCCATATTTCCCATTTTTTAACACATCAGTAATTAAGACAACTCATGTGACATGGGTAAAATTGAAAATCACATAATCAATAAACACTTCACATAAATCTATGTCTTGATAATAAAATAATAATATTGTATAAAAATTTCCATTTCAAAACCTCTTATGAAAACAATTTTATATTCATTGTGCAATTTATAGAATATTTTCAAACACGTCATGCGAATAAAAACTGTTTTTAGGAAAAACCATATTCAAACCATATAAATCCTTATTTTATCACAACAACCATAAATAAACACATCGAACATATATATACATTTCAAAAATTCTTATTTTTTATCATAATAAGGTTATAATATAATAATAAGCTCTTGTTCTTAAAGAATGATAATGTAAAGATCTGTTATATGGACACACCTACCACTAATTCAATGAAACTCATAACCTTTTCTAAATACCATAATTGAAGAGACAGGTATCCAAAAAACCCTCATAGCCCCAGATAATTGATTATAAATACATACCCGGTTATATAATTAGCCACCATGGAAATTTAGTGTATAGACATGTGATGTATATAGAATAAAAATTTGATATAGTAATAGAGAAGAAGAAATACACCAGAGGTCAAGAGTTTAACATAAACAATCTCACGTTAATTAAATTATAATCACTGAGATAATTGTAGGAGGGGATCCATGACTAAATAAGGATCCTAGGCTAAGAGAATAGAGATATATATGGAAGAATGTGTTAAAAACAAATTAGTTTATAAAAGTAAAATCCAATATTAATGAAATGTAATAATTCTATATAATTTGACTGCATAGTTTGTGAAACCATATTTCCACTAGGTGGTTTCCATTATTTTAAACCATGTATGTATTGGCCAACCTTGTCAGATCCCATATTTTTCATAATGTATGGTTTTGTTTATTTCTTAATTTAAGGACTTTATTTTTGGCTGAATAAGTGTTTCCCAATGTTCATGTGAAGGATTTTTGGTGTTCTGGGGGTTCAGAGCATGAAAGAGGAGGGAAAAAATATTTCTAGGAAAGTTTCATTGTTATCTCATGGTTAGTGAAAACAATGCAGAGCATCCTAAGTAACTATGAATCCTTGGATAGAGGCTTCTGCACAGTTTCTACTTGGTTAAGCTAACTATACCAAATTCCTAGTAATCACTATAAAGGTAGAGACTTTTGATAGTGTCTCACCCATGGTTTGTGTACGTTTTGGAAAATATTTTCTGTAAATCATGGAACTTAGTAATGTTGAGGAATTTACAAAAATACCATCTCAGGATTTTTAACAACAACATGAGATTTCCCTCATCTCTTCCTCATATACACCTAGGGATGAGATTGGACCACTATAGCTTCCAAGATGTGAATTTACATTGATCCTAGGTTTTATGGTGCATAGATAGATACATATTTAAGCCCTTGATTAGTCTAATATACTCATTTCTTCCATTTCACTATTAGGGCATGTGTCATTCTCTCATCTCCATCCAAATGTCTAAAACCCTCTTGTTCTAGTGAGATCTAGGTCAAGGCTCAAGGGTTGGTTGAATATGGATTTAAGGAATCTTTTGGGAGTGTATTCACCAACATATTTTAGGTATGGGGTCAATATGTTATATCCCATAGTTTCATTTGAGATTTGTACATTTTTTGGTTTATTTCATGTTTACCCATTGTGGTAATTTTGATCCTGTGAAGAATTTTTTTATAATGGATGTATAAATGATTAATGAAATACCTCATGGTTTCCATGGGACACATTGAGGATTACTTAACCATTTTATATCCACCCATGGGGTGTGCCGATACTTTCTGGAGCTAGAATTTTCTTTGTAAGTTCAAGGTTGTTGTGTGATCATGCAGATACCTTGTTGAGTATGTGATATTCTTAATGTTAGTCCAAATGAAGAATGGGTTAATTATAGTTGGTGTATGAAGAACATAAATATGGGTAATGGGATGATATAAAGTAACTCTTAAGTATTCTAAAGGATATGGTCTTGAGAATAGAAATTAGGATAAATGGGCTAAGTGATGTAAAAGGAAAATGTGTAAATTTGTTACAAAACAATATAATTTACCATGTTGATTGTTATAAATTATGATTTTTGTATATATTGGTTGTATTTGGCTATGATATGGTTTGTGTGTGGTGATTGTATGTATAATAATGTGCACATAGACTAACGTGTTGGAAAAAGAACTAAGGATCCTCCCACAGGTGGAGTTGGATTGATTATCTAACTCCACCCACAATGCATATGTTAGTGAAGGGGACGAGGCCATATTCCCCAAACTGATGCATTCCACCTGAATAGTGGATTTGAGGATAGAATATTGTGATGTCTTGGTATGTTATCCCTAGTGATTTAGGGACTTACATATTCATATATTTAAATGACGAACACCATGAACCTTATGTGATTGATGATGAACAATTAATGAAAGAGACATAATGAATTGGAATCTTGGTAAGTGTAGCCTTGTAGAGATTGTTAACTAGTAGCCTATAAATTATCTTTCCTTCATTCATTATATATTTATACTTGAATTAATTATCTACTAGACTAGATATTTTTAGAAATCGTTGGTGGTGGCATACTAATTTGTACTCAAACACTGCTCGGGTCGTCGTTAGGTACCCAATTAGATTTAATTCTTGCGGTTTAGGAAAAGGGAAAGGGAATTTTTCTAGGGAGTTGAGTTTGAAAAAGAACATATATGGATGAGGTTATTTATATGGAGTCAAGACCATTTAGGGGGATCCTTTGTTCTCTTAATTTTTTCCTCACATGGAATTGTAGAATGACATGACATATTTACTATGGCATGGGGATTGTACCCAATTTGGGAGATGTTTGACTCTGAATGATATTGGTTGTTTCATATTGTTTCCATTATATATTATATATTCTTCTATGTATTACTATACTAAATAGGGAGGGTATAGTCTTCCCCCATGACCTAGTAGACCCTTGCTTCTAGTCAGCAACCTATAGCATATGGGGAGGTGCGCCTACGGTCTTGTGACGACCTGGATCGGGGAACCGAATTAGTTAAACCAGGGGTGGGGACCTAAAAAAGTTCTATCAAAGGAGTTATGTTTTCTTTACTACTGTTTGGGGATTGTAGATAGAAGATTAGGATAGTTTCATGCCATGGTAATGAGCTTGTGCATGGGAGTAGCTAACCCATTTACAGAGGAAAACCCAAGTCACCCATGGCAGGAATTATTGTTCTTATTGTGTGTGGTTACATTTGATGATATTTCACCATTGAGTGATGCACATGTGGTGTGATATGATAGTTTTATGATGTTTTGCTAATGTCTAGAATGGCACAGGGTTGTTCATTCATGCGTTATTCTAGGAACCTATGTATATAAGTGACATCCATTATAGTAGTCACACACACACTTGGGACAGGTGTCTGGGACATAGATGGAAAAAATGTATTGGACATGCCTAAAAGTGGTGAAAATTGTGAATGAAAACAATAAAAATGGGTTAAAAGTTGAGAAAAATGTTAAAATATAATTTAGTAATCATACTTGTTAATGTGTGGTATGTTAAATGAAATGTTATTTGATAAGGATTTTATATAAGGATAGATTTAAAATGGTGTCGAAGGTATGTATTGTGATCATGTGAGTTATTTACCTCATGTTAGCTATGAAATTAGTAGTGATGGTAGAGGGTAGCATACTAGGTATGATAAAATTTGTTTGGGTGCTATTTGTGAAATGGTTTTTTTGTGGATAATGAAGATCCTTCATTTATATTTTTGAATGATTTATGTATTTTTTTATGATGATAATGTTTGGTATTATAGAGAAATGCCTTCAAGAAGGCATGTGCTAGTTGGGTGATAAGAGGACATTGTAGAGAATGATCCCCCAGTTGTTGACAAAGATGATCTAGGGGGACAAGATAATAGGGAATATAAGTTCCCTGAGAATCTTCCTAATTTTATACAGATGTTGGAATGATACTCAGGATGGGTTGTGCTGAGTATGTTCGAGCAGACGAAGGAGATTCAGTTTCAACACCCTCTGACCATCAAAAGACACGTTGGCCCAGAGGAAGTATTGTTTTGGAAAGAGTCTATCTAGATTATCCTTAATCATCTAGAGACTCATCTTATGAAGTGAGTAATTTTAGAATCCAAAATGTTCAGTGTTTATTCCATGAGATGGTGGGATCTTATGGTTCAGATGGAACATGACGAAGGATTGGCATGTAAGGATTTCCGGGAAATGATTCTAGAACATTACTAACCATAAACCTTGAGGTAGGAAAAGGATACATAATATTTTATTTTGAATTAGTGGGTTGTGTTAGTTATAGATTATTCTAGTATATTTAGTGACATGCACTGATTCATCCCAATTATGGATGGATATAAGGAAATAATGGAAAAATTATTCCAGGATGGTCTTAGGAATGAGATTAGGTCTTAGGTAAACATATTCCTTCGGAATAGGTTTTTAGAGGTAGTGGCGAAATCCTTTATTTTAAATGGGAACCTGAATGGAACTTCAGGTGGTGGAATTGTTGTGCTCACTAGGAGGACATGTGATACAGCCTACGAGTGATGAAAGTATCATTTTGGAAATTTTAAATGGGGTCATAATTAGTATAATATTCAAAAGAGAAGGCATGTTCCTCAGTTTCGTGATGAATTATTCTGTTATCATGGTGAAAGGTTGGGGAATATGTGGGGGAAGTGTACTCAACCACCAGTCATGTGCCAGTCCTATGAAAGGTTGGGATATATAAAGATGTTCTACATAATCCATTGGCATACAGGTATAGATGTGAGTCCTAGGAAGTTATCAAGTATGTGTAGGAGATTGATCACCCCTTATCCGGAAGGTAATTGGAGCTCCACTAACCATACTGATAGCGGTGGTGGATGTGTAAATATGGGAACTGTACCATCCACACTAGCATGGAATTATAGTGTAGGGTACTTAGGATAGATCCCAAGGTAATATGACATTCCATATTCATGCAGTTCATTCTATACATGGTGGTGATGAGGCAGGACCATCTACCATTTGAGGTACGATTGTTGTAGCCTCCACACTAACTAATGCTTTTTTTGACAAATGTTCCACACACTCTTTTATCTCTTCATAGTTTGTTGTTGTGTTGGGACTAGCTGTTGAACAAGTGTGTGGAGTTATGTTAGTTGAAACTCTATTTGGGGTTTAAGTTGATGATATCATACAATGTTGAGGTTATTCCTTAGAGGTTTTTGGTTTTCATTTCCTATGGTACATGTTTTACCTCAAGATGTTTGGTTTTTTACCAGATCATGGGTATGGACTGGATAGTGTTGTATGATGCAGAAATTTATTTTTACCATCATAGAGTAATGTTTATGTCTCCCTATAGAGATTCATAGGCCTTTTGTGGGGAGTTGGATGTTTGAGAAGACCACACAAGGAAAATTTGTGAGCAGTTGGGGGATGTCACCACTCAAGTGGCATTCCTTATTCTTGATGATGGAGAGGTGAGAAAACATTAATTTACTCATGTGGTGGATTAGTTTTAGTAAGTGTTTAATGATAGTTTGTCTAGACTACCACACATAAAGGATTTGGAGTTCACAATCGAGTTACATCTAGTGGAACAACCAGTTTCTATTCAACTATATAAAATGGAAACATCATAACCAAATAAACTGATGGTTCAGCTAAAAGAGTTCGAGAAAAATGGATTCATTTAACCTAGTTTATCACCATAGGGATCTCTCTTTCTATTTTCTTATAAGTTTTATGAGTCGTTGAGGTTATGTGTCAATTAGATGAATTTGAATCATATGATGACTAAGAACCAATACCCATATCCTAGAATTGATGACTTGTTTGATCAACTGAGGGGTGCCTTAGTGTTCTCCGAGATCAATTTTATATCAGCATACCATCAGAAGAGGGTGATACCTTATGATGTACAACAGAAAGCTTTCCAGAACATGTACGGGTTTTATGAATTTTTGGAGATGTCATTCGAGATAACCAACAGAATAGTTATGTTTATAGTGATGATGAATCAGTTATTTCAACCCGAACTGGATCAATATTCAGGTTGTCTTTTTATGACATCTTGGTTTACTCATGAAATCTTGAAGATCATGCCAATCATATTGACATCCTCTTTAGTACATTTAGAGATCATAGGCTTTATACCAATCTATAAAAATGTTAGTTCTAGATTGATAAAGTGATTTTCATGGGAAAATTATTTTTTGAGTCATGTGTTAGTGGATCAAGAGAAGGTGAAGGTTTTGGTGTCTTTGGAACATCCCAATAATGTTTTCATTGTTTGATGTTTTTTTGGGTTTATCTACTTATTAAAAATGTTCATCGAAGATTTCTCCTATTTAGTAGCACCACTCTCAAATGTAACCAAAAAGGGTTTTATGTATGAGTGGTTAGAGGTGTATGAAACTGCATTTCAATTTTTTTAGAAGTGGTTAACTACAACACCAATTTTGATTTTACCTGAACCTGTTAATAGGTACTCCATGTTCTGTGCTGCGTCCGATGTGGGACTTGGGGTAGTTTTGATACAGGATGATCGAGTTTTTGCTTATGGGTTAAGATAGTTGGGGCTGCATTAATGAAATTACACTACCCATGATCTGGAGATAGTTGTCGTGGTTTATGCCTTAAATTTTTGGAGTCCCTACTTGTTGGGAGAGTGGTTCATAGTGTTTACTTATCATAAATGTCATAATGACATTTTCTCTCAATGATATATGAATCCTCGGCAGTGTAAGTGGGTCAAGTACCTCCAATCCCTCGATTATGATTTTGATTACATACTGGGGAATGGGGATAGTATTTCTATTACTCTGAGCTAAAATTCTCTGAATCAGGTGCTTCCAAAATCAAACACTGAGTAGAAGATGATGGAATTGTTGGTTGAGATTAAAATGGAGGCGCAAGATGCGCCTAAACAAATGACCCTTGTGTCTATAGAGATTGAATCTATGATTTTGAGATGGGTCATTGAGAGTCACCTAGAAGATCCATAGAGTTTGGATATGAATGTAAATATTAATTGTGGGGAGTCAGATTCTAGTTGGATTATTGGTGTTGATGGATTTGTCTATGTTTAAGGCTGTGTTGTGGTACCGGTGGGTTTATAGGAAGAGTTTATGAACGAGTTTCATGCATTGAATTGGGAAGCACATCCTAGATTAACTAAAATATATCATGATATTCATAGTTTGTATTGGTGGGTTGGAATAAAGAATGAGGACAAAGGTATTTTGTCATGATTCCTTACCCATCAACAAGTGAATTTCGAGCATCCACATCCTTGTAGTTTGTTACAGACATTTCCCATTCCAATGTGGAAGTGGAATGACACAAAAATGGAGTTCATAGTGGTTATTCATAGGATGTGTTGAACAAATTATTTATTATGGGTCATTATTGATTGGTTAAAAAATGTGGATAATTTCATACTGATCCTAGAAACATATATAGCTGATCAGTTGGGTGAGTTATATGTTCTAGAGATAGTGCCACTGATTGGTGTTCTGAGAACCATAGTTTCATATCATGATTCACATTTCATATCTTTCCTCTAGTAGGGGATATAAATGGAACTTGGTACCCAAGTGTTTTTGAGTATAACTTATCACCCACAGATGGTAAATTAGTCAGAGCATACAATTCTAGTATTGAAGGACATGTTGAGATCCTGTGTCCAAGATTTTGGTGCCTCGTGGGAAAATTATTTATCACTTTTTGAGATTTCCTACAAAAATTAATTTCAGGCCTCAAATTAGATGGCACCAATTGGGGAATTATATTAGAGTTCATGTAAATATATGTTATGTTGGTTAGAATCTGAGGAGTCTGAGTCGTTAAGACTGAGTCTCATTTTGGAGACGTTTGGGATAGATTGGTTAATTTAGATACAGATAGAAATAGATCAAAGTATAAATAATTCATATGCAAATCAGTTTCAAAGATCTCTTTAGTTCATGGTGGGTAATAGTATTATTCTTCAGGTGTCTCCAAGGTTCGGTCACCATGGAATTCAGATATAGGGAAAGTTAGCACCCAGGTATGTGGGGACATTTGATACTTTGGATAGGATCAGACCGGTGGATTTCAGATAGGTAGTTCCACTATGGAATAGTGTGATAAATAATGTCTTTCATGTTTAAAAAATCATGTAGTATTATCCTAATCCAACTCATGTGATAAACATTGAGGATTTAGAGTTGGAGGATGATGTGTCTTTTGAATAGCATCTGGTGTGTATTTTGGACCATAGTGAGAATGTATTGTGTGGAAAGATTGTGAATTTTGTTTAATTTTTATGGTACCATGGAAACATATAGAAAGAAAATTGGGAGTGAGAATCTGATATGTGTGCCCAGTTTCCTGATCTCATTGCATTTGAAACCCAACGATCCCCAAGAATTTCAGCTCGAGGATGAGCCGTCCTAATGTGGACAGGTTTTATGTTCCCAAATTTGACTAAAGGTTTTTTTGTTTATATTTCAGATTATGTTCCTCATTTTTGTCAAATAAGTGTTTCCTAATGTTCATAAAAAGTATTTTGGGTGTTCTAGGCGTTGGGAGAATGAAAGATGTGGAAAAAAGTTTTCTGCGCATGTTGCATGGTTTTTTCATAGTTATTGAAAACCGTGCGGAGCATCCCAAGTAACCGTGCATCCTTCAACAAAGTATTGCACATAGTTTCCACACAGTAATGATAATTCAATGGAATTATTAGTAAACTATAAAATGGGAAGTTTGTTGGATTCATTCTCATGTGCGGGTTGCATAGTGTTTGGAAAACCATGCATGAAAAATGTGCAGCCGAAAAAAAATTGAGAAATTTATAAATATTTCACCTTTGTATTTTTAACCCCAAATTGGGATTTTCCTCCTCTCTACCTCCTATAGATCTATGGATTACCTTGGACAAAATAATATTTCAAGAGGTGATTCTTCTTCCATACTAGGTTGTTTGAAGCATCGTTGGGGGCATTTCAAATCCCCGAGTGATTCTAAACTATGCATTTGTTCTTTTTCTTCATTAGGGCTTGTATCTTTCTCTCATCTCTATTCTAATATCTAAAACCATATTTTTATGCTGTGATATAGGCTGTGGATTGAAGGGTTGGTTGAATATATATCTATGGCCACATTTGGGAGTGAAATCTCCAACATGTTTGAGGTAGGTGGTCTACAAGTTATATCCTATAATTCCATTTGCTATTTATGTATTTTTTAGGTTTATTTCTGGGTTACCCCTTGTAGTGATTTTTATCCTTTTATAAAATTTGGTATAATATTTGACTAAATGATGAATGGAAGTTATCATGGTTCCCATGGGACACATAGAGGATGACTAACCCTTTTTTGGTCCACCCATGGGGGTGCACCGATACATTCCTGGCCTAGAATTTCCCATATAAGTTATCGGTTATTGTGTGATCATATAGATCCCCTGTTGAGTATGTGATATTCTTAATGTAAGTCCAAATGATTTATTGGTTAATTATGGTTTGTGTATGAGGATTATGAATATGTTTAATGGGTTAATATAAAATAATTATTGACTATGATTAATGGCTTAGACTTCAGAATGGGAATTGCACTAAATGGGAAATGTGATGTGAATAGAGAATGTGTTAATGGGTATCAAAATTATATGATACACCATGGTTATTTTTATGTATTATGATTATTATATGTATTGGTTTTTTTTATTTGGTTATGGTTTTTATGGTGAATGGATGGATAAACATGTGTACATGGATTGAGGTGTAGAATAAATGAATGAGGATCCTCCCACAATTCAAGTTAGACTGTTTCTCTAACTCCACATACAATTAACATGTTTGGGAAGGAGACATAGACCTATTACCCTAATGTTTTCATTCCACTTGGACTAAGGTTTCGTGGTTTTAATATTGTGATGTAGACGTATTTTGTCCCTAGTGAGTTAGGGGATCACTTATTCCATTATCAAAATGAGGAATGCCCTCAACCTTGTGTGATTGGCGATTAAATAGTAATGAAGTAGACATAATTTATTGGCACCTTTTTAGTGAAGTTAATTATATGTTGTTATTTGGGGCCTCGTAATTTTCATTCCTTTTCTCATTATTTATTTGTACTTTAATAAATTATATGTTAGAATAGATATTTTTAGACACCGTTGGTGGTGGCCTATAATGTTGTACTCACACCCTGCTCAGCCCACCGTTGGGTAACCGATAAAATTTCATGCTTGTGGGTTAGGACAAGGAAAAGGGAACTTCGCTGGGGTGTTGAGTTAGACATAATACATGCATGGATGAGGATCCGAACCTAGATTCAGATTCATTTTTGGGAGATGTTTGACAATGAATGTTATTGGTTTCTTCCTATTGTTTTAGAGATTTATATTGTTTTATGATATGAATTACTCATTTAAAGTGCGTATATTCTTTCCATGTGAAATATTATACCCTCGATACTAGTCATCAACCTCTGGCATATGTGGAGGTGTGCCTGTGGTCTTGTGACGACCCATCTTGGTACACCTATATAGTGGCACCAGAGTTGGAGATATTAAAAACCTCATATTATAACCATAGTTTCACTTTATCTTATACTAAATGAGAACCTTATTCATACTTATCAAAATGAGTCTGCACAATTTTAATACAAATCCAAACAGTTTGAAAAATCAAGCACCAACCATGAATACCACACTAAAACACTCATTCCTTTACAATTAGTATTGGTGCTCGATTAGAAAAAACTTTGTACTAGTCATGAACCCTGTCTAGTTCCATGAATATTCAATCAATAAAAAATCCAACTTATAAAAACCTTCAAAATTAAATAATTAAAGTACATGAAAATTTAAATATGTATGGGTGACCATGGGGTGTCATAACGACCATGTCATGATATACTTGTTTTTCTTATAATGAATTTTCATACTGATTAACATTAATAAATACATTTCATCCATTTGAAATTTTATGTGAAATCTTTAGTTTCATCTCATCCCATAACACATTTTGGATCAATTTATTCACCTCGATTAGTATAATTTTTTATACCACTAATTATAATTCATATTAATAAAAGGAAAATGATATTTTATCACTTCTCATCAATAATATCATCATTCCTAATATGGCGTGATCCCTCCCATCACATAATAAATTTTCACTATGGTTTATAAATATAACTAAGTATCATATAATCATACAATATACAAAAAACTGATGAATTATCAGTAATGATATTATATTCCTTAATCAAATCATAGTTCATTTTTATTTCATCCAAATTTATTCTTATCGCTTTTATATTACTTATTTTCTCAAGGGTATCTAATTTATACCTAATGAAATGGATATATATATATTAATTTATGATACTAGTAAAACAACCATATTATGGGAATTTATTTATATACACTATTATTATAGGTCTATAATATAATGTATTTTTGTGTGTCATCTCTATGTATAGAATAAATATAAGAAAACCATAAACCGTTACCAAGGATAATTGAGTTAATAAATATGAAACTTTAATGAAAATTATATAATATATATACATTACATTATATATCAATTCATCAGTAATAGTGAGTTTAGTTTAGTTCAATTAGTATCAACATAAATATTTCTCTTCTCAGTGGTATTCCGCAACCACATGATCATTGAATAATATTATAGGGCCAAGGTATGGTATAATGAAAACCTAAAAGGAAAAAATAATGGAAGAAGAATAGGGATATATTCATTTGGGAGATGTTAAGCTCCATTTTCAATTAGTTAGAACAAAAGACCTATTTTATATACCCCTTTATTTAAATAATAATTCTACTAGACTAAAACTTTTTCTACATTTTCATAATTTCCCACCTTTTTCTTCAACAGTTTTATGTATTACTATATGATATTTTTTAATTAATCAAATTTGTAAGCTTCATTTAAAAACAAAAATCTTTCATAAATTATCACATGACATGCCAAAATGATGATTAATCTTGATATTCATTATTGGAATATTTTCTAATGGATACCCTATATCAATCCTAATATACAGATGATGTGGTATCAATGACCAAATACAAACGTAAACTACGGTTTGGGGGCCCTAACCATATCATTATTTATTATATTGGGTATATTTCCAAAAATATATCACATTGTATAAATTCTCATAGAATATATCAAAAACCTCCCAACTCTTTATAAATCCATAATAACTCCATTAGACATTACTACCTCAAAAAAATCTCTAAATATTTTGAAAAAAAACACATTTTAAAAAATTATACCTCATTCTAGGACCAATAATTTGACCATTTAAGAAATTGGATCATTAAAAAAATATGGATCTCCTAATCCATAATAATAAGGAAATATTACCATTTATAAATGTGGCATTGGATCTAAATTTATAAAAGGGTTTGGCTTGGCCATGATAAAAAATACATATCTTCTTATGAGCACATATTTCATAAGATATATATTACTAAATAATATACATGATTATATAGTCCCTTAATATAATTTATTTGTTGAAAAAATAGACATAGAAAATTTCAATAATTGATTGGCCCCATCATACAATTGTAATTTACTAAAATGGGTTGACCAGATTGAATGGATACAACACATTTCCGCCATCCATGTAGTTGACCACATCACATGACACCCAAATATGAATGTATAGGAATACTATTAAATTTTATAAATATAATTACCAAATTTAATACATTTTATATAAGTGTAAAAATATTATATTGCTTAAAATCAATAAATGTCATGATCATAAACATATCCAACCACCACTTGATCAGCTCGACCTCAAGGCAATCATAAGAAATGTGTTAATGTATAAATATAGACATGATTATTATTTTAAATTTGTTTGTTAATATGGATTCATATTTATTATAATCCATAAATTATGTCAATTTTTATATGAAATTCAATGTGAATTACATTCATTCACCATTCTAGAAAATAAGTCACCCTTTAGAATTTTATGAGTATATATTCTATCATATACGTGATTTTATCAATGTTAATCCCAATATGTCATCACTAACTATAAAAAACATAATGATCATAGATTAGTGAAAACTCAAAGTCAAAATTTTATGGTATCATTTAATTACACTATTCAATTAATAAACAAAACGTACATGAATTAATGATAAATTGTGATTTCAATTTTTATAAAACCATAATACCTTTACAATGATAAACACCACCATATACATCCTCTCATGTATATACTACCCATATATTTTATATGATCATTTTTATTTTTTAAACCCCTATAATTTAAGTTATATCTCATTTTTAAAAATAAATTTAATTTCATTGATCGCTTGCATGACATGAAATATCGAGTTTCAATGAAATATGATCTATTACTAATGTATTTTATGACAATTTTAGTCAATCCATAAAAATTGTTTGGTGTGTATAATACAAACTAAATTATGATAGAAATTTCTTCTATATATTTAAAATGGATACAATGGAGATTAATTGATTAGAAATGAAAATAAAAAACTTTCAAATTTAAAAGATTTTTTTTTTGAAAAATTGTTTTTATGAATATAATTTGTATTTATCTTAATAATTTAATTAATCACTATTGGGTAATTATTTAAACCAAATTTATATACTAAATATTAAATATTTTTTTTATCTTTCATTTAACATTTTTTCTAGTCATGGGATAAGAATTATTCCAGTAATATGCATAAAAATTTTATTTTTCTAAAAAGTGGGTCTGTCAAATTTGTGGAACATATTTTTAAATTAATTTCTTCCACTTATAGATATTAAATCTTAAATATTTTATTTCTTATTTGGAATCAATATGTACAAATTTAGTAAATACGGCTCTTTTAGTTTTATGCATTATGAATAGTAAATGTAGTGAGATTTATCACCTTGATAATGGGTAAATGAGGTTAATGTAGGGTAAAAATATGTGTTACGGTCACTATTTTTAATCATAATTATGTTGGGAAGAATGTAATTCAGAAATTATCACTTTTTGGTCTATATTATATTACTTAATCGACAATTTTCAATGAAAATTGTAGATAAAATATTAAATGAAACAAAAAATAAAAAATGCCACTCTTTTAATTTAAAATATATGATATATGTTTGTATATGGACAAAAGAATGTTTTGTAAGAATCTAAATGTTTTTTCGATGTTTACTGAATTTAATTCCACTATTTTAATTTTTTTATAGTTTTTAGTGATTATTTATGTACCTTAAATTCTCACACAACAATGACACTTCAATTCTTTAATTAATAGAAAAATAAAATTAAAAATATTAAAAATATTAAATGTAATATATTTTGTGAAATTAATAATGTTACTAGAATTTTATATATCACAATAAAAAATTATTTTTTTACTAATGTAGTATATTACATTCCAATTTTTTGATTGATTAGAATAAATTCATATTAAATTAATAGTGTAAAAAATTACAGTAGTTATATTATTTGAAAACAATATTTTAATAAATGTATTAAAAATTTTAACAATATTCAAATCATTCAGGGAGGATGAGAAATAGTTGAAACTTTCATCCATTTCCCACTTATGATAAAATGATTACATTATAAGTAATATTATAACTATTTATGAATAGAGATATCGTTAGTGTGGTTAAGGTTGAAATTGGATAACCAATGCATTAAACCGAAATATAAGGTTTAAAATACCACATAAACTAGATGAAATTTGATAGTTGGTGAAATTTAAATGATTTAAATGATTTTATTATTATATATATCTACTTAGAATTATTTTGAATCAGAATGACTTAGTTATATTTTAATCATATTAGTAATTCCATGTGTTTCATTTCACTCCCATATAAAAGGACACCAATTAATTCTATTCATTACACCACATAGAGTAACCTATATCAATCAATACCTATCAATTTCTCTTCCCAATGTACCTATTGATATTCTAGAGGTGTTTGTCTTCCAAAAGTACCAACTTTATTGTATGGCCCTACCCCAAAAATCCTAGAACAGATGCCTTATTTCATTACATTGTAAATATTAAAATAAATCAAATCAAAATGGAATGATTAGTTTTGATGTCTTGGAAGACCATATTAAGTTCATGATACCCATAATACATTGCAAAAAGAAAATAAAACAAGATAATAAAATGAAATAAAATATATCCTTGAAATCTTATTCAATGTTTTATTCTTCATAACCTAGGGAAAAGAAGCATGAGAATAGGTGAGCATATATTCATAGCATTGTTTTGTAATATAGATGAATCATAAATAATATGTCACAGTGAATAACTAAAAGTACACATTCCATTAATTAAAATTTTGAGATTAATACACCCTGAATAAAATATTATTAATCAATTAAATACAAAAATATTTATCCATGTATAATATACTAGTCAGATAATCACGTGGATTACCCATTTATAGTTTTGTAATCATGTAATTCATGATGCGGGACACAATAAACTCACTATCAGGTCTTCAAAAAAGACAACATATTTAATTAGGTAAGACGTTACCAAAATCCTTAATAGTTTGTCTCGTGAGACATATTGATGCTTCAAAGGGATATAGCACTCCCCACCTGAGACTTACTAAGTCTTATTCACTACTCATATGAAAGGGTTGAAACATTAAAAACATAAACATTTGAATTGTACAACTATCATATGAAATGTGAATACATAAACTATAACCAATGAATGAAATTGAATTTGCAGATCCATAGTCAAATTGATCATCATCAATTAAAAAACATATGGATGATGGTATCATATGTGACAAACATTAATTAATTACAATATTCAACAAAGGATGTTGAAATAGATTAACATTTTTTTAAATAATACCATTGAGAAATTCTTTATGAAATAATCTTTTAGCATTCCCAAGTGTCTCATACCACTTTGAATAATTCAAATCATAATCCCTTAGAATCATTGTAGAATAAGGAAACTGTTGATATGATATATCAATGATAAGTACATACACCGCACATAATGAATAAGTGGTGAACAAAGCATATATCTCATAGTTTTTAAAGTGTGAAGACAAAAACACTTGTTACATTGGAAATAAGAGTTCATTTTGAAAATCCTTTTTTGTCATTAAATCATATTTTAGACATTTCCATCCCAACAAATAAAATAGAAGAAAATTGAAATTTTATTTGAGGCATAAATGATTTATCACTAATTTCATTTCATGCAATAATAATATTCAGGAAGCTTTATAAACAAAACATTTTAGTGCAGTTGAAGAAAAATAATAAAGAGATTTTAAAGCAAAAAGGTGTTTTGGTTATCATAAGTCCAGAAATTAACCAAGATATTTTTTCCTGATTAAGTTATATTATTATAAATAAATTATTTTTTCATAAAAAATATTATATAGTGAACATTAAAATGGGTATGAATTCTAATGGTTCTCTTCAATCGGGATTGCATGATAAGAATAATTGCGAAGAGAACCGTGTTAAAACATGTATTCTCCAATCAATGAAAGATGGAATGATATGGATATATGATATTGGAACATATAAAGATAATATATAAAAATTATATAAAATAATGAAGCATTACATTGGGGTATAGAGAGAGATATCATAAACTAATTGAAGAAATGGTGGTACGAGAAGAAATCCTTGCTGCTTTTTTATCAATTAAGTCTTTTGTCCAAAAATTACTAATCATCCAATGAATCATTTAATAAAATGATGATAGATATATTAATAATATTAAATATCAAATTTCAGTATATAAACAACACATATAATAAATAAGTGAAGTATAATGGATATTTAATGAAAATAAAAGTGGGATGAGAAACCCCATACCTTTTTTCTGAAAGTGATCTGCACTTGATCTTATGGTCATGGATAATCAGATTTAATTTATTGTGTCATTAATTCATAACTTGTAATACATTTATTTTATTTATTATACTATTATTATGTTCATTTATTTCTTTTTTGATGAGTTAAAAGATACAATTTTATCATTCGAGAGTTCATGTTTTACTGGTTCTAATGATCGCTTCTCTTATTTATATGTGACGAAGTTCCAGTAAAATGGAAATAAATCTATATATTTGGTATTATATGTTATTAATGAACATAAAGAAGTGTAAATACATATATATATATATATAATTTTTTTATATTGTGTGAGGATGAATCAATAAATTAAATTTATAATATAATTTCATAGATTATTTTGGCGTTTTTTATCATCACATACTAGTTTTGCTTAAATAATTAATAATATCTATATATAAATAACAAAGAAAAATAAATAGTGTTTAAAACATATTTTATCATATTTTTATACCATAAAAATGGTTATTGGACTAGCTTTAAGGGATAAATTTATGAATGAAAATTCTTCATCCACGAAGGTTGTAAATCGGAACCTCACATACAATAATTTCATTTTTAAAATAAGATAGAAAAAGAGATAGAAATTTGATGAAGTATTTTAAATTAATATTATATAATTACGATATATATATTATACTGGATTTATCATGCTCATTTTGACATAGGAGGTGATGATAGGATAATAAACAAAAAAGGAAATTGAAAAGAAATTGAAAGAAAATGAAAGAGGATTTACCTCTTGAGTTCTCTTCTTTGAGAACCTCCATAAAGAACCTTGGTTTGGTCTTTTTTGTTGTGTACCAAACCTTCTAGAAGTATGGTAAGGACATGGAAATATTATTTGGGAAATGTTTTGACAATATTAATGTCTTATAGGTGTGAGGTGAAGTGTTGGTGATGGTGGTATATATAATGGCGGAGAGGGTCCATTTTTATTATTTTATTCATGTGAATATTATTTTGGACCAATAAGGTGAATATTTTTGGAAATATCCATAAATATAATAAAATAATCAATTAATGTTGGATATTATTTTATTAAGTCAACCATACGTCATATAGGAATCAATAATTCACGTATTTATTTGTTAACGTAAATTATCATATTTTTTATACACGAAAATATCATGTATTTTAGAAAAATATAAAAAATTAACACTAATCATATTTTAACATATATATTTAAAAAATGAACTCCATTTTATGAAAATAAAATTAAATATGATAAATTAAATTTTTAATTAGAATCTTCATTTAATTGAAAAATTCTGATTTTAATAATATATCTTTTGTATGATACTTTCAAAATTAACTATGGTACCATAAAATTATCTTATAAATATAAGAAAAAATATATTAATATATTAATATATATTATGAAAATACATTTTATTTTTGAGGATTAATTTAATTATAAAATTGTAATTAAATATTTATTTCATACAAAAATAACAACACAAAATTAATAATTTTGGAAAAAATTAGTCACTTATACTATGATATAATTATATCAAACATTAATTTATAAAATTCATAAATTATAATTATACTTTCATGGTTGACTTTACTATTCATTTTTTTGATTTTCTATTCATAAGGGTTGGTTTACTATTTATAAGGGTAACAATATTATTCATATAGGTCAAGTTAGTATTCACAAAAAAATATGTTGATCCAATCAGACAATAAATAACTTATTGAACATATCTATTTATGTATGATTAATTATGATCAATCCATAGAAAAAAGTCATGTCTAATTATAATCCCGTAGATGTATTAAGAATGCGGGCAAAAAAGAACGTTCAATCGTTTAATATGTTTTTTGTTCTAATTTAAATTTAAAAAAGATAACAATGATAAACATTGGATTAATACATGTGTAATTGATATTGTATTCCATTGGGAATAAATTTTAATAACTATTTAAACTCAAAACACAATTTTTAACTATAATGCATCATTTTTCACTATTCAACAAAAAATGACACTTCTCAAAAAAATTCTAAAAATTCCCTATAAATTATTTTTTAAATTACAGATTCAAAAACGATATTCATTTAAAAATAAATAATACCATTCATTATAAATATGGCTCACTTATGTGAACCCATTATAAATAAAATTTAATTGTAGTTATTAATATTTATATTACTATGTGTATCATCTTGGTTATAACTATCTAATTTAATGAATTTTAAAAACAAAGTGTTGTTTCATAGAGAATTAGTGGTGAGTGCATTATAGGGTAAATTAAATTTATTTTTAAATTCTTAGGGTGTTACACTCTCCCCTCCTTCAATAAATTGAATCCTCTTAATTTGAAATTTTAGATTGAGAAAAAAATTGATACTCAAAAATTCTTTTGATGAAATTCAACATCGTAAAAAAGAGATATATAAAACATACAATTAAAAGTAGTTAAAGAGAAATGTGAAGGTCCCCACAAAACTCTGATTCCAAAATAGGAGAACATTCATGAAAACATGAACATGGAATTGAAATATAACTATAGAGTTCCTGTGGATAGTGATAGAGAACATGGTCCAGTTAAGGTTAACATTATAAAAATACATAAATCCTTAATTATATAAGGGAACATATGATTCATAAAAAAATAAGGTACTAGGATAACATATTTTTTTGTTTTAGTAACTTTTCCCTAATATAGGGAAATTATTTCACACTAACAATATAATGAAATATAATTACATGATACATCTCTATAAACACACTCTTATCCTTTGGTTATGCTTCGATATATTTTCACATCATTCATTATACAAGGAAATGAATGTTCATGATTGATTTTTCATACCTGAATAATTTCAATCAATATCTATGGATCACAGATCCGATAATAGTATAATAATATATTCCTGTTGTCATTATAAAATAACCAAATCCAAAATGGTTATGATAAGATTAGATAATTTCCCAAAAATAATAAACCATTATGTGATGAAAAAAATGTAATATCCAATATTGAAATATTGAACTCAATGTTCAATTTGGAACATTTATCTAATTTCTATCATTCCTCATAAACAATTTCTAGACAATGACACCAAAATCAGAAGGATTATTCTATATAATCTTCCAAATGACAATGATGACTCCTGTTGTCTAATAACAAAAATTAATTTCCCTTACCACATAATCTACAAGATATTATAGCTATTTCTATAAATAAAATATATCGCCATACCGCCAGAATAAAATCGTATTTGAATCCAAAATACATTTCAACATTTATTCTGCAAATTATTATATTTTATAAAATCTTATTGAATTCCCAAAATTTTGAACATCTTTTGAAATATAATTAATCACATATTAATAAATTCATTTTTCAATCCCAGTATTATCTATTTGATAAAACAAAAATTCTCTAAAATAAAAATAACATTTATCTATTAGATGTTATACCTAAAAAATCATGATAACCGGGACTTCACGTATGCAATTTGTTGGCATTGTACCCTTGTCGCCTTTTAGTTATGGGTTCAATCTTCTTGGCCGTATCGGACATTACAGGTTTTCACCTAGAATATAGTTTTTATTTTTCTAAAATAATATTATTATAACTTCTAAAATAAATATGATTGACATCCTTGAAATTAGGTCAATCACTGAACCTTCTTTTAACTAGGATTTTCAATACAACTTTCATAAAGAAATATTTAATACATTTATTTCCACAAATATACTTCCCTGGTCTTGAAGATATCTTATAGACTTGGGAATCAACTCGAGAAATGCTCAGGTCCCCTATAATTATAGAAAAGAACTACTATTGTATTTTCAGGATTAGTTTTATTTCATTCATGTTTACTCTTAATTTTTTCTCAGCAATTCATTTTGTTATGTCCCTATTTACCACACAATAATCATTTTACCATTATTTTGAGATATTTCCCTAGGTGTATCCTTCCACATTTCTTACATGATGGAAATCAATCCCTCTTTTCTCCTTAGATATCACCACTGGAGACATTATAAAACTCAATTCTTGACTTCATTGGTTGTTTTATGAGTTGGTTATGGCATATTTTTTTAATAATCTTTTTTTAAAACTGATTAGGAATGAACGTGATATATTTTACTCCTATCATAATCCCATTTGGCTGCGCATCATCTCCACCTTTTCCATCTTTTTCAATGTAAAAATGACTCATTTGGGTACAAGACAATGACAAAATCCAGAAATTATTGTGTGAGTAACAATAATCATAGTGATAAAAGTGTATAATCATTTATAAAATATCTTGAAATCTTATTTTCCACCTAAAACACTTTAGTTTTATCCTTGTTTATTCATTTTATTATATATTAAAATCTATCATAATGGTTTGTAATGATAATGTGAATTATCCTAAGAATATCCCAAATTATCTTCAAACCAAGTGCATAGTAAGTCATGTTGTCATGTACCCAGTTACCCCGACTTAGGCCTGGTACACCTTGTCAGATTTACTACACCTAGCTACATCTCTCCCAGAACCATGTACACTTATATTATCTAGCAAGGGATGTATTTATAGGAGACCCATATAATCTCTACAATTCCGAAAATCTAGTATGTTATTCTCTACTTATCCTTAAATACTATGTTAGGGTAATGTTATCTAATAAATTATTCCTAAATCTAGATTCCACGGTATTTGGTAAAATAACATGGATACTAAGTATAACACATTGACCATATAATCCTAGTGTCGGGGCATTATTATATTACATTATCATGTTTACAAGGAGTCAAATCATGAAGGACCAACTAGTTTAGCAGTTATGGAATCCCAACTTTTTATAAAATAACTTTTCATTACATTTTACAAAAATGAGGATCCTTAATGATTAGTGTCTTGGAAACCAGGAACTTAATACACGACGACATAAAATATTCTTATTAAACTCTTGAAAGGATTTTTCATTGTTCATCCTAAGTTCATTACAGAATCTCATAACCTGGTAGTATACATCAATGGAATGGGTGAGCAGAAGTCCCAGTAAGGGAATAAAGTGAAACATTTTACATGTGAACTTGAGATACATCAATAAAGTAATGATAAATAACTTTAAGGTAGGGGAAAGAGATCATAAGGAATATCATAATAAAAAATGTGTTTCATAACCTGGATATGTGGATACAACATTTAACTTAGAAAATCATTTCCGTATCAACAAGGTCCATCCCCAAGGTGTCATTAAAAAAATACCAAGGTTTTTCACCAAGGTATCATTAAAATGGTCATCTCTAGAGATTAAGTCATTACCCAATGCATTGGAGCGCTATCAGGGCGCCCCCTTAACTTGTATTTATTATCATGTGAGCCACATATATCACCATTAATCATTTCATAAATAACCCATATAGCATAAATGAAATGGGTTTCATTTCATAGTCATAACATTTTAAAAACCGCTTTAAAGACGTGCTCTTTATGTCACTTTAAACCCAAGGAAAAGGAAAGAGGGTCTCATGTATGCAAATCCCAGAATTTAAAATAGATAATTTTTATACATATCTGAACACCCCTATTGAAGAAAGAGTTTTGATTATTCAATTAATAAACTAAAAGAATTTGATAAAAAGAAAGAGACATTTTGAGGCAATAATTCGGCAGCATAACAATCATGCTGCCGGTTTTTAGAAAACATTGAAAAGAGAGGGGACATGGGTCACCCACTCATTAATGATCCATAAAATTATATAGGGATAGAATATAAACAATATAAGAACATGGTAATTAAATTTTAAGAACATACCATATGAAATGAAAAACGTGAAAGGAAGACAAAAATAAGATTTTACATATGAAAAATCTGGCAGCCTAACGACGTCACTTAAAACATCAAAAAATGAATTGATGAGACTAAATAGGGTCTCTAATAATGTGAAAATAAAAGTAAAATATGATGAATATAGAGATCATTCCCCAACATGGGAAAAAGGATCATTAAATACTTGAAATGAAAGTAGAACTTTGAAAATGGGAATAGTGAAAGAATCCATTAAAAATTCGGCAGCCTAACGGAGCCAGCTAAACATTCATAAAACAAAATGATGAGAGTAAGAGGGTATATATCATCATATAAACATGAAAAGGGCAGTAGGATTAATATAAAAGAACATCTCCCAACATAAGAACATGGGTCTTAAATGAAATTACATACAAAAGAGTACGTGGAAAGAAAGAGGGAGGTAAGATCCCTTACCTTAAAACGTAAGTCCTAAAACACAATGGTCGGGACCTTAGAGGCTTGAGGTCACCTTGGGAGGACTCCTTGGGAGGTAAGGAGACCAGAATATTGTTGAAGAAGTTTTTGGAATAGAAAGTATGAGATAATGTCTTGGTATTTATTGGGGAAGTGAGGGGACAGAGAATTAATGTCCATGGGACACCTCATTGGTGGTATTGGAAAAACCATGGGCTTTCCCCACTACTAGAAAATAGGTCTATACACATGGTTTTTGAAAAAGCTGTGGGTATAGGGATAATATGTGAACCTACACCCACGATTTTCCAAAACCGTGGGTATAGGCCACCTATACCCACCGTTGTGCAAAAAACCATGGGTATTGTTTTCTTTAAAGACCTATACGCACAGTTTTGGAGAAAACCATGGTTATAGGGTATTTTCCGAAAACATATACTGACGGTTCATCAAAACCGTGGGTATTGGTCTTTTTTTGACTTATAACCACGGTTCTCTAGAACCATGGGTATAGTTTTCCCACGTTATGGCGAGGAATGAAAATTAGGCGGGACACGAAAAAAATTTTGTGGGAAGACATTTATTCAGAGTTTAAATTAATTTATTTACTTTACTATAAATATTTATTTTCAAAAATTCCATAGCTCGGTTGGTAATCCCTTCTCTGCGGGTGTTGTAGGTAGCAGGTTCAATTTCTGTAGTAAGAATTTTTTGAAACACGGATCATATTAATATATATTTATAAATATATGTATATATATTCAATGAAATGGTTAGCTCGGTTGGTTCCCTGGGGAGGCGCGGTCGTGAGGCCCTTGTGAGACGCGGGTTCAAATCACACTACTTGCGTGTTTTTTGAATTTAAATACCCCACATTGATAATATTAATATATATATTTAGATATATTAATATATAACAATTAAAAAATATGGCTCAGTTGGTCCATTGGTGAGGCGTGCCTTTGAGGCTCAGCGTGAGTTGGGGGTTCGAATCCCCCCTGCGCTTTATTTTGGAATTTAAATATCCCACGGTTTGAAAATCGTGGGGTCTGCTGTGTGCCACGATGGAACAGCGGTGTGGAACACTTTGACTCACCTATACGCACGTTTCTCCAAAACCATGGGTATAGGCTAAAACCCCTATACCGATGCCATTCAATCCCATGGTTCCCAAAACCGTGGGTATAGGCTATACCCACGGTTTTGGAGGCTATACTCGTGGTTTTGAACCGTGGGTATAGGTAGTTTTCCCAGTAGTGCCCATGGTATTTTCCCATGGAATTGGCCACTTGGGACACCTCATACCTTATCTTAATATTCATAAGTTTACCACAATTATTACATAATTATTAAATCCTTAATGATGTCATTAAACACCCGAAACTCAAAACTGAAAATTCACTATTCACCGAAAATTCACCTTTTTCTTAAAAATCACAAAAATTCATTTTAACATAATATCAATGCTCTGAATTCAAAAATGAACTCAATTTTATAAAAATAATTTTCTAAATATTTTTAATTTAATTTTTAAATAAAAAACTATTCACCTGAATATACTAATACATAAAGAATAATTTCTGAAACAGTTATTTACATATTTTATTGAATCACATTACTTAATAAACGTGCATAAATTATATTAATGCTTTCTTTATGTAATATTACAAATTCATTTGGTCAAATTACTAATCCTAAGCGTAAAATAACTATTCATAATTTACTATTCACCAAAAATTATGTTGATCTTATTAGACTCTAAATTTTTTAATGAAGACATCTGTAGAAGACCATTTTTTGGAAATCCTTACAAATCAATAATTATTTATGGTTTACATAAATATTTTAAGATACTCTTTTTTCATAATTCATCCAAATGATACATCCTTTTTTTATCCGGACATTTGGAAATTCACGGACTTCACCATAGAAAGAAATCACAATTTTATTTATCTCAAAGGATTACACAATATAGTTACGGTCTCGTTACATAGCCTCTTATAGCACCAGCATTGACCTAAGTGTATGGTGTGCTAAGGTAATAGAATTTGAGGGAGGCTCGGATCACATTGCACCAGTAGTAATCTCCACTAACATGAACTTCTCACGTAGGTGATTTCGTTTAAGTTTGACACACTAGTGATCGGCTTGGTCTTGGTCCCAAGAAAAGCCCAATGATGCCACCTCCTTCACAAGCACTGATAAGTGGGCTTCATATGGTTCGAGTCTACTAGATGAAGCCATCGACTCTTCTTTCTACCTTAACCATTAGCATATCTATTGAATCATTAAGATTAAATTAATATACTATTCAAAAAGTTTGGGTCGTTACATTCTTCCCCCCTTAAGAAATTTCATCCTCGAAATTTTTAACCAAAATGCCTAGTCAAAAAGGTGAGGGTACTTTTGCTTCATTATTTCCTCAGGCTCCCACGTCGCTTCTTCAAACTTATGATTCCTCCACAACACTTTCACAAGGTGTGTATCCTTGTTTCGTAGAACCTTTTCTCTATGGTCTAAGATCTCCACTGGCTGCTTCTCATAAGAGAGGTCATGTTCCAGTTGTACAATGTCTGGGTTCAGTACATGCGAAGGGTCGAGTATGTACTTCCACAAGAGAGAGACATGGAAGACATCATGAAATTGAGCTAGGTTCGGTGGAAGTTCTAGATGATTGGACACTACTCCCATGTGATCATGGATTTCATAGGGGCCAATGTACATAGGGTTAAGCGTCCCATTCTTCCAAAACTACATGACTCTCTTCCTTGGAGATATTCGAAGAAAAACTTTGTCTCCAACACCAAACTCCAAGTCCCTTCGACGGTTGTCAACATAGCTCCTCTGCTGACTCTGATAAGCCTTTATGTGTTGTTGGATGGCATGAACCTTTTATATCATCTCTTGCAGATGATCAGGCCCAAGAATCTTTCACTCGCCATCTTCATCCCAATAAGTAGGAGATCTACATCGCTTTCCATACCGAGATTCATAGGGTGCCATCTGAATACTCGAATGGATGTTGTTGTTGTATGAGAACTCAACTAACAAGAGGTGTTTATCCCATCCACCATTAAATTCTATTGAGAACAATCTCAACATTTCCTCAAGTGTCTGAATATTCCTTTCGGATTGTCCATCAGTTTGAGGATGATGGGCCGTACTAAAATTCAATTCAGTATTCAGAGCATGTTGAAGACTTCCCTAGAATTGTTATGTGAATCTTAGATCATGATCAGATATGATGGATAGTGGTACACCATGAAACCTTACCAATTCCTTTACATATATCTTGGAAAGTTGATCTAGAGAGAAATCTTCCCAAATTAAGATAAAATGGGCAGTCTTGGTGAGACGGTCCACAATAACCCATATCGCATTGTTTCCTTTGGAATATTTCGGGAGACCAATGACAAATCCCATAATGATATTATCCCACATCCATGATGGTATGTCTAGTAGTTGTAATACCCCCGTAGGAACTTGTTATTATGCCTTTAATTGATGACACACTAGGCACCTTATAGTGTAATCAGAAATCTCCCTCTTCAAGTTATCCAACCAATAATGATCACGATGGTCTCTATACATTTTAGTGCTTCTCAGATGTATAAAGAAAGTAGAGCTATGAGCTTCATCTATCAGTTCTTTCATTATCTCCATAATAGATAGAAGACCTATTCTTGTATGAAATTTCAATACACCTTCTTGATCAATATTGTAATCAGGAAACTTCCCATCCTTCACAGACTCAATCTTCTTCTGCAACAAAATATCTTCTTTTTAAGCCCTCTTAATCTTATCTAGAAATGAAGGTTGATAAATAATTTTGGATAGGGTTGATTATGTCCCATCCCTTAAAATTTCCATGTCCAGTTTTACTAGATTTTTAACCAAGGGATCTCATAGGATCCTCATTATTGCCAGAACAACCGGGTCTTTCCCACTAAATGCATCTGCAACATTGTTTTCTCTTCCAGGGTGATAACAAATTGAACATTCATAGTCTTTAATCAGCTCCAACCATCTCATTTGTCTCATGTTCAATTCTTTCTGCGTGAAAATATAAATTAAACTTTGGTGGTCGGTGTATATATCACATTTCTCCCCATAAAGATAGTGCCTCCATATCTTTAGAGAAAAAACAATTGTCACTAGCTCTAGATCATGAGTTGGATAATTCTGCTCATGTTAATTCAGCTGACAAGATGCATAAGAAATTACCTTGTCATTTTGCATGAGGACTCACCCAAGCCCTTTCAGAAAAGCATCACTAAAAATAATGAATCATTCTCTGATAGAGGGTAGTGTTAACTGAGGTACAGTAACCAATATCTTCTTTAGATCTTGGAAACATTCCTCGTATTCATTTGTCCAGATGAACTTAACCCCTTTTCAAGTCAACTTGGTTAGTGGATTAGAAATCCATGAAATGTTTTTCACAAACCTCCTATAATATCCCACTAATCCAAGGAAACTACAAATCTCAGTTACTATTGTGGGTTGAGTCTACTCCTCCATAACCATTTTCCTTGTAGGGTCAACTGAGATTCCTTCATTGGTTACGATGTTCCCCAAGAATTCCACATGTTGTAACCAAAACTCACACTTGATAAACATTCCAAAGAGCCTCTCCTTCCACAGAGTTTTCAAAATAACCCTCGGATAATCTTCATGCCCCTTATGAATTTTTGAATATATCAAAATATCATTAATAAAAACTACCACAAATTTATCAAGGTAGTACTTAAATACTATATTCATCAAATCCATGGAAATAGAAGGAGAATTAGTCAAGCCAAAGGACATAACAATAAACTCATAATGCCCATATCTTTATCAGAAGGTAGTCTTTTGAATATCTTCCTTCTTCACCCTGTATTGATGATAACCAGATCGAAGATCAATCTTGGAGAAGAATTGAGCCCAACTAATTTGGTCAAATAATGCATAAATTCTTAGAAGAGGGTATTTTTTCTTCACTATGATCCCGTTTAGTTCTCTATAATATATTCATAGCTGCATTGATCCATCCTTCTTCTTCACAAAGAGAACTGGTGCTACCCAAGGAGACACACTCGGTCAGATAAACCCCTTCTACAACAGGTCTTGGAGTTGTTTCCTTAACTCATCTAGTTCCAGACTTTCCATTCTATATGGGGTCTTTGATATTGGTTGAGATCCAGGTACGAGTTCAATGGAGAACTATACCCCTCTTTCTTGGGGAGGTCCAGGTAACTTCTCAGGAAATACGTCCATGTATTCCTAAACAATCAGAACATCTTCTATTTGTATAATCCATTTTCCTTCATCATCCTCACCGATTAACTCCATAAATAGGGATATAGGAGGTGCCTCTAGACAAGGATCAGGTCAGGATATCTCTCCTTGGAAGAAAATTGTATGTCGTTCATTCATGAATACTGATATTTCCTTACTTCGACATTTGATCTTAGAATTATACATTGAGAGCCAGTACATCCTTTGTATAACATCGAATTCGATCATGGGAATTACCACTAGATTTGTGATAATATTTTGCTCACTAAAGTAAACACTAGAGTCTATAAACACTTTTGATGCATGGATAATCCCACTTGGAATCTTGACTGACAACTCTACCTCTAGCATTTCAGGGATTCATTCTATATTCTATTCAAACATGGAGGTAATAATGGGATGTGTAGAACCATAATCAAACAAATTACTTGATAGTTTTGAGAGTACAGCAAAAGTACCTACTACCACTTCATTCAGAGCTTCAACTTCAGTTGTTGTGATAGAAAAAGCAAGACCTTTCTCCCTTTGCCTTTGTTGAGGTTGATGGTGATTTCCCTCCACTACCCTCAGATTTGGACAACGATTAGCAAAGTGCACAATCTGTCCACACTTGAAGAATTGGACTTCAGGTAGGTCCATAACCATCGTTCCTCTGTCGTTGGTGTTGGGGAGTTGAGGGTGAACCTCACTATGACAATTCTGATCATTATGACCTTCTCTTCCACACTTGTAACAGTTTCCACTTCCGATCAAACAGTGCCCTGAATTTTTCTTCCCACGTTTATTGCATGTGGAAAGTTTCATTTTCATTCCACCTCTTTCATGATCAAAGATTCCTCCCAGTATTGGTTCTAGAGATCTCTTCTTCTTATTAGATTTTTGAGACCACTGTGTCTCACCAAACTCCAGTTCGACTTTCATTGCACTTCGAACTATTTCTTTGTAGCTATCATAGTCCCTGTTGGATAGATTCTTCCTTAGATGAGGTCGTAGTCCTCCAATGAATCTATCAACCTTCCCATTAGGTTCCATGAAAAATATTGAGGTATAACGGGAAATCCTTGTGAAGTTCATCTCATAGATTCCAACAGATTCATTCTCCTTCTGCTTCACCTCGAGAAATTCTTTCTCCATTCTCGTTCTCATCGAACGAGGGAAATAATTATTGAAGAATATTCCCCTGAACTCTTCCCACTCCATAGATTCCATCTCTCCTATTTGCTTCGTGTTTTTGTTCAGTGACCACCACGGATAAACTTATCCCTCTAAGAAGTAAACACCAAGGGTGACTTTTTCTTGTTCTGAACAATGAACTACAGAAAAGATATTTTTGATAGAGCTTATCCATTGATCCGCAACCAATGGGTCAGTAGATCCACTGAATTTTGGTGGTCTTTGACGCATGAATGACTCAAAGGAATTTGTTCCCTTTATAGTGTGAACATCCTCTCATCTTGATTCATGTTATTACTCATAACTTGATTCAGTTGGTTCATCATTCGCATGAATATTTCCATTCTAGATTCCATCGGAGGGCCCTCAGCACATGGCCTATTACGGTCACCATTTTCATGGTTCCTCATATCGCCCTCCATTTTATAAAAGAATAAAATCTTAGTGAGAAACTTGTTTCATTTATGAATCTTTTAACTTTAAAGGATTCTACGTCCTAAAACATCATGCTTAAACAATTATATTTCTTTATAATTCCTTAATAATTATTCATAAAAACCTTGAGATTAATCAAACATATACCCCGAGAGTGTCATAACCAAGAGTGCAGCAATTCCCGTTTTTGTACACCAGTTCCCGTTCAAGTCTAGCTCAAAGCAGTGTTTTTAGGTTTTACCCCTCTGTACATCTGAGCCAGAGCCACCTCTACCTACTCGTATCCAGACAGGGATGTATTTGTTTGATAAACCACTTACTCAATACTCATCAAATTACAAGTAAGTTTTCACTATATTTAAACATTTCAATTGGGTTATTCCAAATGTTTTCATAGACTAATTTCAATAAATAACTAAACTTTCCTTTGATACCAACTATATCATCCCACCTTTTTATAACAAAACATTTCATTACATTTTATAAAAATGAGGATCTTTAAGATTTAGTGTCTTGGAAACCAGGAACTTAATACATGATGACATAAAACATTCTTCTTAAAAACATGAAAGGATTCTTCATTGTTCATACTATGTTCATTACAACATATCATAACCTAGGAGCATACATCAAAGGAAAGGGTGAGCAGAAGGCCGGGTAAGGGAAACAAGAGAAACATTTTACATGTGAGCTTGATATACATCAACAAAGTCATGATAAATAACTTTAAGTTATGAGAAAGAGATCATGATGCATATCATAATAAAAATAACGTGTTTCATAACTAGAAGATGTGGCTACAAAATTTTACTTAGATAATCATTTCCATATCACCATGGTCCATCCCCAAGGTGTCATTAAAAAATTACCAAGGTTATTCACCAAGGTATCGTTAAAATGGGTACCTATAAAGATTAAGTCTTTACCCAATGAATTAGAGCTCTATCAGGGTGCACCCTTAATTTGTCTTTATTATCATGTGAGACAGATATACCATAATCAATAATTTCATAATTAACCAATATAGCATAAATTAAATGGGTTTCATTTCATAGTCATAAAATTTTAAAAACTTCATTAATGATGTGATCTTTATGTCACTTTAAACCCAAGAAAAAGGAAAACAGGTCTCATGTGTGTAAATCCCAGAATTTAAAATAGAATATTTTGAGACATATGCGAAAACACCTATAGAATAAAGAGTTTTAATTATTCACTTAATAATCTAAAATAATTTGAGAAAAAGAGAGAGACATTTTGAGACGAAAATTCGGCAGCATAACGGCTATATTGCAGGTTTTTAGAAAACATTGAAAAGAGAGTGGACAAGGGTCACCCACTAAAAATGATCCATAAAATAGTATAGGGAAATAATATAAAGGATATAAGAACATGGTAATGAAATTCTAATGATATACCATATGAAATGAAAAACATGAAAGGAAGACAAAAATAAGCTTTCTCTTATGAAAAATTCAGCTGCCTCACGGCGTCACATAAAACATAAAAAAATGAATTGATGAGATTAAATAGGGTCTCTAATAATGTTAACATAAATGGATAGTATGATGAATATAGAAATAATACCCCAACATTGGGAAAAGGAACTTTAAAGACTTGACATGAAAGTAGAACATTGAAAATGGGAAGAGTGAAAGAATCCCTTAAAAATTCGGCAGCCTAACAGCGCCACTTAAACAGTAATAAAACTAAATGATGAGAGTAAGAGGGGATATCTCATCATATGAACCTGAAAAGGGAAGTAGGTGTAATATAAAAGAATATCCCCCAACATAATAACATTGGGATTAAATGAAATGACATACAAAATAATACTTGAAAAGAAAGAGAGCGGTAAGATCCATTACCTTAAAACGTAAGACCTAAAACTCAATGTTCGAGACCATGGAGGCTTGAGGGCACATTCTGAGGACTCCTTGGGAGGTAAAGAGACCCAAAAATTGTTTATGAGGATTTTGGAATGGAAAGGATGAGATAATAGATTGGTATTTATAGGGGAAGTGAGGGGACAATGCGTTAATGTTCAAGGGACACCTCATTGGTGGTATTGGCAAAACCATGGGCTTCCCATTGTATTTTCCAATGGAATTTTCCACTTGGGACACCTCATACGTTATATTACTATTCATAAGTCGACCATAATTATTACATCCTTAATGATGTCATTAAACACACGAAACTCTAAACTGAAAATTCATTATTCACCGAAAATTCAACTTTTTCAGAAAAATCCCAAAAATTCACCTTAAAATACTATTTATGATTTGAATTCAAAAATGAACTCCATTTTATAAAAATAATTTTCTATATATTTTTAATTTATTTTTTAAATAAAAAACACTATTCTCCTGAAAAAACTAATACCTAACTAATAATTTATGAAACAGTTATTTACCTATTTTATTCAATCACATTACTTAATCAAGGTGCCTAAATTATATTAATAATTTATCTAAGTGATATTACTAATCCATTTGGTCAAATTACTAATAGTAAGCATAAAATCACTATTCATAATTTATGATTCACCAAAAATTAAATTAATGTAATTAGACTCTAAATTTCTTACTGAACACATTTACAGAAGACCATTTTTTTAAAATCCTTACACATCATTAATTATTTAATTTTTACATAAATAATTTAAAATATCCTTTTTTCAAAATTCATGCATAAGATACATCCTATTTTTATCCGGACATCTGAAAATTCACAAACTTCACCATAGGATGAAATCACAATTTTATTTATCTCAAAGGATTACACAAAGTAGCTATGGTCTCGTTACGTAGCCCATTATAACACCAGAATATGACCTAAGTGTATGGTGTGCTAAGGTGAGTGAATCTGAGGGAGGCTTAGATAAAATTTCCCTAGTAGTAATCTCCGCTAACATGAACTTCTCCCATAGGCGATTCCGTTCAAGATTGACACGCTGGAGTTCGGCTTGGGCTTGGTCCAAAGTGAAGCCCAAAGATGCCACCTCCTTCCCAAGCTCTAATAAGTTGGTTTCATATGGTTTGAGTCTACTGGATGAAGCCATCGACTCTTCTTTCTATATTAACCATTAACATATCTATTAAATAGTTAAGAGTAAATTAATATACTATTCAAAAATTTTGGGCTATTACAGCAGTCTTGGATGGCCATATAACAGTAATGAACCCATAAAATATTATAAAAAGAAAATAAAACATAATAATAAATTGAAATAAAGTGTATCCATGAATGTTGATTCAATTATTTCTTCTTCATAGCCTAGGGAAATGAAATATAAGAAAGGGGTGAGCTCATATTCTCAATAAGGGTAAGTAATAATGTGAATGTATAAATAATAATTCATGGTGAATAACTTAAAGTTCACTTCCCATTAAAACAATATTGGGAATAATATGGTATGAATAAAATATGATTAGACAATTCAATTATAAAACATAACCATGGATATTATACTAGTCAAATAATCACTTATATTATCAACTATTAGTTTCATAATGATGGAATTCATAGTTTATGACATCATAAACATACCATCAAGGATTCATCCAAGACACTATGCATAATCGGGTAAGACGTTACCCCATACCATAAATGGTTAGCTTTATGAGACCTACCAATGCATCGAAGGAATATAGTAGGCCCCACTTGACACTTTATATTTCTAATTCATTCCTGATATAAAATGTTTGAATCATTAGAAACAACAAAATTCATATAGAATAACTCTCATATGAAATACAAAAACCTTAACTATAACCCCGAAATGGTTTCAAATTAGCACATCCAGAATCAAATTGAACATAAAACCTTCAGTAACATAAGGGAGATGGTAATAAAAGATATAAACATTAATTAATTACATGATTCAAAAAATAATGTCGATATTGATTAAGGTACATTATATTACACCATTGAATAATTCATTATGAAATAATCCTTAAGCATTCCAATGTGTCACATACCACTTTGAATCATTCAAATAATAATCATATTTAATAACATGAGAATTTGGAGACTCCTAATATGATATATCAAGAGAAAGTAAATACCCCCAAAAAAGGAAAAATTGGTGAACAAGGAACATATTTTACAAAAGTAAAAGTGAGATGAGAAAAACACTTTTTACATTGGAAAGAAGAGTTATTTTGAAAATCATTTCTATTTTCCATTAAATAATATTGTAAACATTTATATACCATAAAAGAAAATGTAACGATGTTGAAATTATATTTGATTCACAAATGATATCCCACGGAATTGAAGTCATGTAAAAAGAGTTCTTAAGATAGTTTACGAAATTTCTATTTTAGTGCACTATAAGTAAAATATTTAAGTGTTTTTATAGAGGAAAATAATGTTTGTTTTTATATAACAATTAATTAACCAAGATAGTTTCACATAATAATTTTTCTATTTTATAAAAATAATATTTACTTAAAATAAATTATATATTGAACTTGAAAATGGGTAAAAATTTCAGATGTTCCCTTTAATCAGGATTATATATTGGGTAGAATTGAGAATTGAACAATATTAAAACTTGTGGTATCCCATCCATGAAATATGAACTGATCATAATATTTGATTAAGGAACAAATAAACAAAATATATAATATGTATATAAAAATAATGAATAATTACATTGGGTAAAAGAGATAGAAAACATAGCTTGAATTAAAAAATGTAGTTTTGGGATGAAATCTTTACCCCTTTGTAATCAATACCTTTCTAATGAATCAAATCATACGTCAAAAAATTAATAATCATACAATTAATAATTTAATTCCAATAATATAAAATGTTTCATGATATTAAATATCAAATTTAAGTTTACATACACTTCAAATAAGAAATATGGGGTGAATAACGGAAATCTCACAGAAATAAAAGTGAAATGAGAAACCCCTTACATTATGTCTAAAAGTGTTATCCACATGATCATAATGTAAAAGGTAATAAAATTAAATCTATTAATTGATTACTTAATACCATTTAAACATTTATTTTAATTATTATTATTTTATTAAGTTCATTCATGTCCATTTTTATGAGTTAATAGATACAATTTTATCATTCTGAAGTGCTTGTTTTCTTGGTTATCCTGATCAATTCTCTTATTTATAAGTAATGAAGTTCATGTAAAATGTGTATAATTCCAAAAAATAGGAATTATATGTTACTAATAAACATAAATAAGTTTTAATTATTATATATATCATTTGTTTATATGGTTTTAGTATGAATCATTAGATAAAAGTTTAGTTTTAATTTCGTAAAATATTTTGGTGATTTTATAACTATAGACAAGTTTTGTTTAATTAATTAATACTTTGTATATATAATGGTCAAAGAATGTGAAATAGGCTTTAATAAAAATTTTATACTCTACTTTAACCATAAATTTTTTTTCATGACAAGCCATTAAGGTCAAATTAAAAATTAAAATCCATCATCCTTGAAGGTTGTAAGTTGGCACCTCACAAATGATGATTTCATTTTTAAAATAAGAGAGAGATAGAGAGAAATTATTTTAATGGAAAATATTCCATTAACATGATATCAGTAATTTATTTCTATTGTAACGGAGTTATCATTCTCATTTGGATAGAGGAGGTGAGTAGATGATAAGAAATGAAAAAGGTAATTGAAAGGAAATTAAATGAAATGGAAAGAGGATTTTCATCTTCAATTGTCCTCTTTGAGAACCCCCTTAAGGATCCTCGGTTTGGTATTCTATTGTGAATACATACTCTTGGATTTGGGGGTAGGGACTGAGAAGATTATTTGGGAAATATTTGGACATCCTTCATGTCTTATAGGTGTGAAGAGATGATTTAGCGAGGGGTGGTATTTATAGTCAAGTAGGGGATTGATTTCTGAATATTTTTCTGGTTTTTTTTATAATTTTGGATCAATAATATGAATATTTTTTGCATAATAATCAAATATATTAAGAATAATAATGGATAGTTTCAGAGTATAGGGTTACATCAGCCAACCATCACCTAAGACTCATTAATTCATGTATTAAGCTTTCATAATAAATTATCATATTTTACTATTCAAAAAAATCCTGTATTTTAGAGAAATCCCAAAAATTCACCCTAACCATTTTACTAAATGTATAATTAAAAAATTAACTCAATTTTATAATAAAAATATTCTAAATATTAGAATATTACTTTTTAATTAAAATCATCATTTACATGAAAAATTATGATTTTAATATTATAACTATTTTTTATGAAACTTCTCAAAAAACTAAACAAGGTCTCATAAAATTATCCTATAATAATTAGAATGTTTTTAAACTATTATTATATTTTATGAAAATAAATATTCTTTTAAGTGATTAAATTAATTATTAAATTTTAATTAAATATATATTCCACGCTAAAATACCAAAACCTAATTAAAAAAAATTAAAATATTTATTTAAATATTCAATGATATAATGATATAATTATTCGATTTATAATATCCCTAAATATTATTTATATATTTATTGGTGATGTTACTATTCATTTCTCATGCATACTATTCATAAGAGTCATATTAATATTCATAAGGGTAAAAATACTATTTTAAAGTGTAATGTTACCATTAAATGAAAATTAAGTTGATCCTATGAGACACTAAATATCTTACTAATCAAAACTGGTTATGTTTTTTTAACAAAATTCAATTCATAGAACGAAAAACATGTTTAATGCAAACCCCACAGGTGTGGCGAGAAGGCTGGTAAAAAAAAATTCAAATGCTCAAAAAGATTTTATATCAAATTTCAATATAAAAAAGATTCCAAGAATAAAAATTAGATAACATAAGTAAAATTGATATATTTTGACATTAATAATCAAATATAATAATTATTTAAACACAAAACATAATTTTTTGCTACAATGTAGTGTTTTTCTCTATTTATCAAAAAATGAAACATCTCAAAAAAAATATAAAAGTTCACCAAAATATAATTTTTATATTCCCAATTCAAAATTTATATTTATATTAAAAAATTTATAAATTTCATTGTAAAAATGTTTCATTTATGTGAAACCATTATAAATTAAATTTAATATTAGTTATTACTATTCTTATTACTTGTTTAACATTTATGCTATAACTATATCTTCTAAACAAATATAATAGCAATTTTTTTCTACATAGAGACTCACTATTTTGTTCATTATAAGATATATTAAATTTATTTTAAAATTCATGGGGTTTTACACGTATAGTTTTTAAGATGATATCTTAAAAACTTCTTTTAATGAAGAGATAATCACCTTAACTGATCACTTTCTGTTTACATCTTCTTTTACGTCCATGATGTGATGTGATTTATTTTTTATACAAATTACTTGAAAGGTAATAATTGTAGATTTAATAAACTTTTAGTTTATATATGATCTAATTATTATTCTGTAAATGTCAATTAATATTTAACTTTCTTTTATTCCAACCATTGAAAACATAAAACATCATTCATATGTACATACAACTTACCATCCCCATGAACAATTTAATTCATTTCATTATCTCTACAATTTATTGATTACTATATGTACATATATAATGAATATATATGTTATTTAAGTCATGTGTACACATAGGGTTATTATTTAACTAATATCAAAGTATAATGATTAAAACTACTGATCCAAAACATACATGAAAACAATGTTGTTATTTCCCGAAATTGTGATTTTAGCAAAGAATTTTTAAGAAATATATGATATAAGATTATAAGAAAAACATATATGATATGATATATATTAATATGGTTCAATAATATATGTTTAAAAAATAATTATGTATTATTTAGGGTGTTCTAACACACACGAATGATGTCATTCCTGGGGTTAGGGTTTATTTCAATATCTTATCATTATTGAGGATAGATTCTATTTCTGTTTCTTCTATGAGGATATATGACATTTATATTTTAAACCTTATATATTTTATTCTCTTTCATCTATTTATAGAAAATGAAATTTTTTCGATTATTTTCCTCTTTCGTAGTGCTCAATATATAGAAATAATGTTTTTAAGGAAACCTCACCATGTTTTTCTACTCATATAATAATCATTATCTTGAATTTCCATATTTTCATTAAAATAAATAAAATAATGAATTTAATATTATAAATATATTTTTAATGAAACTTTTACCCATGTTTATCTTTTTAAAATATTTATTACGAAAAATATTCTTCTTTTTTTCTGAATGATGTACATTTTTACCTTTTTAAAAAACTATTTAAAGGATTATTTGTAAAATTATATGTCATGAATAGAATTTCTTGCCTTCATGACAACTCATTTATTTTAATAATGCATAAATAGTTTGGTTCATTAAAATTAACTGTTTTTTCTAAATATTATGAATATTTTTAATTTTAAATATTTTATTTTAATGTGAATGTTCTTTTTCTCTAGAAAATTTCCATCGACATTTTGAAATTATTTTCATCTCTGTAGACAAATTTTTTTGTATCATATGATTTAATAATAATATAAT
This sequence comes from Viscum album, assembly GCA_963277665.1. Classification (NCBI taxonomy): domain Eukaryota; kingdom Viridiplantae; phylum Streptophyta; class Magnoliopsida; order Santalales; family Viscaceae; genus Viscum; species Viscum album. Next base: position 99,525,678 of record OY728153.1, on the reverse strand, counting down.
ATAAAGATACCATAAATCATATTTATCTATATGGTTTATGATCATTTTGACTTGGAAATGTATTTATATTTTGAATGATAGTTATACCAAAACTGGTAGTTATTTAATTATAAGGCATGTTGATTAAGTTGTGTTGTCTATTCATAAAATGAATATAATAGAACCATTAAGAGATTGGTGGGTTCTAAAATATCATATCCCATTGATGAATTTTTTAGTATAAAGAGATAATCTAGATTGGAAATTTTGTATGAACACTCCAATTTATTTGAAATGCCTTTGCATGAGGCCTCTATGATAAGATTCAAATGTTCAAAATTCTGAATTTAATCATTGTATAATTAATTATTGATGTCCAAGTGTTTAATTGAATAGTTATGATATCAATGGATATGTTTATATCCCATGTGACTCTTTATATGTACTTATGAAATCTCCAGTTATTTGATCCACATTTTTCTTTCCTTATTATCTTCTGTTATACGCATACCGTTACTATGCAACTGATATCACCCTATTATTATTTTTACTTTCTACAAGATTCCATGGACATTATTATAATTAATATATATCGATATTATAAATGGAATAATGTTTTTCTCAAATAAAATACTCAGTCTTATTTTAGGTATACAACTGAAATGTGATATTTAAGCATGTATGAATTTATCCACGACAACTAAACTATTAGGTCTTTTGGGATTAAAAATATGGTATGTATCACCAAGGTAATAGTTTCACTATCGAGTCTGGTCTACTAAGGTCAATGTCCATCTAGATTATATTAGAGACTGTATATAAAAAACCTTGGGAATGAGATTTATGAAAACATAGTTCTTGGAAGATAACCCTCTAATGAATTTTGAGGACATATCTATGTATAGGATAAATTCCAAATGTACTATTATGTTATTGATTTTATAGCTTTTCTAGAAATGTATCCAAGGATGGAGAGTATATGTTAATGTTGTTTTGAAAGAGATGCATATAGAGGTAATAACCAAGAAAACAATTGGTCAAGTATATCTCATTCATTATTCTTGCGCATAGAGATTGTTCCCTTATGGAACACCTGGATTGACACACCATGCGGATATGATAGGGTAAATTAAAATTTTATTTATAAATAATTATTAAGTATTCAAGAATAAAATTGATTACAGAATAATTCCAATGAAAACCTATTTTATGATTATGTGATCAACTATGCATTTATTTTTCCATTAATTTTATGTGGTTGACAAGTTTTAATATTAGTTATTATGAATCAAAATGTTCTGAACTAATCTAGTTTATTTCATTTTTTAGAAATGTTGCATATATTATGGAATGTAATTTTTACCAATTAACACCATCAATGTAGGGATTTCCCTCTATGGAAAAATAACGAAGCTATATTTGGGTCTATAGGTGGACCTGAAAAATTATAACTATATTGGGGTATCTGAATCAGGTAATTTAAAAAAACTTTCATGTTTCGAGCTTCCAATTGAACCATAATATAGTGTAATAATGTTACATCTATTCATATATCAATTTATTGCATTATTTAATGGGACTAAAAATATATTTTTTGATGAGAAATTGATTAGTTCATTGAAATATATATTTCTCGCAATAGAATACAGTGAAAGGGATATGGTTTTTATAAAAGTTTATTATCACTATAGAGATATCAATCAATATTGGACATTTATTCAAAACACTATGTATTAATAGTATATAACATGCATGTAATGGAGGGATTTTAAGGAAAATTTCATGGAAAATATATTTCCCATATGAACAAAGAGTGGATATAGTGACAAAATTCTTGATTCTAAAACAAATGTTATAAAAAAAGTTTCAATGTATTCATATTACTTTAAAAGGTTATAAATACATGCTATATACTACATACATAATCAAAAAACTAATATTGACTATTCAATTAATGGGTTAAATACATTACTTTGAAATTTACTATTCTCCAAAACATTCTCATTGTATGAGTATGCAATATCATGTGTTATCGAAACAAGGAAATAATTCATCAATTCATATAGATTCAATGTAAATATGGATAAGATGAGCTAGATAAGGATAAAATTATACTAGGTGAATAAGAGAAAGGGGAATTTTATAACATTATATACATTTTTGAAATAAACACAATGCTGCATTCTTAAATGAAAATGTAATTTGCATCAAGTATGGAGAAAAATTACATCATACTCATAAATGAAAGGGTAAGGGAGATACTAAAAGGTTATATTTATTTACCTACAAGTATATGAGGAAATATTGTAGCAAATTAATCAATATATATGGGAATATACCAAAAAATAATCCAAATAGAGAAGTCCAAGTATATAGAATTACTACAACCGGTGGGGAAGTTCCTAGTGACATGGTGGAAGGTACACTTATCGGACACTATAGGATTTGAAATGTTTTTTTATATTATAGTTCTACAATTCTATTTATATCTACATAATTTTATAATTGTAGAAGATCAACATCTGAATGATTAAATACTGAGTTCATGATGAAAACTCGTAATGGTAAGATGATCACATATCAAGTACGTAACTCCTGTGCAATTAACTTTTGTTGGAATGTTATTTATATGAATATTATTATTCTTCCTCTAGTTTAATTTTATGTAATTTATGGTATGTAATTTCTCTATTATTATAGAGCCCATATCAATTGTCAAGCAAGGGATGTTATATTCGATATTGTAAAAAAACATCTATCATCTATCAATGAGAGGATGAACTTGAACACCAAATGGAAATTACATCCATCATATGTGTTTCACTACGTATTCTTAAAGGATATTCATCTCAAATGGTTGGGTGGAAAATCAACAATGTAAATTTCATAAGGACATTCCGAGTCTTCCCAGGAATCATGATGTTGATCATTCAACAGAAATCACTCATTACCTTATACGTACTTTAAAGACTCCATATAGACTGGCCCAAACTGAGTTATATAAATTAAAGATGAGACTATAAGAGAATATAGACTAGGGATTGATTTAAACTATTGATTCACCATGGGGAACATGTGTTCGTGTTTTTGGAAGAAATATGAGCCAATGAATCTTTTCAATGATTACCAAGAACTTAATAAGATCACTATTAAGAAAGAGTATCATATACCACATATCGATGTTCTATATGATCAGTTACGAGGAGCACAATATTTGAGTAATATTGATATTCAACAATAGTATCCTTAGATTTAGATCAAGTAGAATATATCCAAGAAATCCTTTCATATGAGGTATGATCATTTTTAATTTATAGTGAATCCATATGGCTAGAACAATGCTCAAGCAATCATCATGGATTGAATAACTAGATATCTATAGATTACCTTGACCTGTTTTTTATAATCATTATAGATGATATTCATATAAATATAAAGGGAAATGATTTGTGTGAATAGTATTTGAGAAATGATTTGAATAAATTGTGTAAGGTTTCATTGTATTCTAAATTTACCATGTATGAAATATGAAATCATAATGTTTCATTCATGGTCTACATAATCTCATATGAGGGTATATTTTGGGATCCTTCGAATGTTTATGTTATTGAAAAATAGCTTATAAAATCTTCACTAACTATAATGTATGGCGTTTTTAGGTTTTATGGTTTTTTCTAATTATTTATGAATGTTTTCTCATCAATACGTTGGCTCATAATGGGGTTATTTTCTTAAGGAAATATAAATTTGAGGGGAGATTCAATGAAATGATGACAAATTTCTGCAGTGAGTCTATGATTAGACTACTAGGTTGTGTGTATAGGTTTTTTATCTATAGTGATGTATCAATGAAGGGACTAGTACTTATCATTGTTTTTAATGATTTGGGGATATCTTATTCAACATGACAATTGAAGGTTCATGAATGAAATTACTCAACTCATGATTCAGAGTTAGTTGTGGTAATCATTTCATAAAAAATATATAGGTATTATATTTATGGGGAATTATGTGATGTATTAATTTATGTAATTAATGTTGAAATTATATATTTACACAAAAATGGCTCAATATGGGCTTCAGAATATTTTTATGGTCTATTAGAGGTAAGGAGTTCTAAATATATTACCACACAGGGAATGATAAAAAGGTGGATGATGTATAGATATCTAAAGAAGTATTTCTGGTGGGACAACAAGAAGAGATATATTTTATAACATGTATCCCTGTTCTTGATATGTAATTAAGTTGTGGATAAGAGATTGAACTTTGTGGTGACGTTACAACCATTACCATTACTAGAATAGAAATGGTAAATCATAACAATGAATTTTATCACTGGACTACACAAAAAATATAATGGTTGTAATGTTATTTGAATTACATATGATCACCATTAAAAGATAGTACACTCCAATGAATCTCTTGATTAGAATTAAAAAAAATATATTACGTAATAATTAATGATTCATGGATTTCCATGTTTTATTATATCTAATTGTCATCCAAGTCTTACCTCATTGTTCTAGAAAAGTCATCAGTGAGATTTCGATACAGAGTTATGTTTTAGTACTTCCTATCATACTTACACTGATTCCCAATCAAATAGAACCATCCAAACCATTATTATATGCTTATATATTGAAATTTTTATTTCAAATTTGGTTGGGATCAATAACTTCCTCTAGTAATGTTTTCTTACAACATTTGTTTCCTATTTATCATTTAGATGGCTCCTTTTAAAGACATATATGGAGTTATGTTTAGAGCTCCAATGGTATATGAATAATTTATAGAAAGGTGGATAATGTTAGATGATAAAGCTGCTAAAATTATAGAGAAATATATATTCATTCAGAAATATATCTAGGTTTCTCATAGTCGATTGAAATGATATACTGATAATCATCGGTGGGATCTATAGTTTGAAGTTTGTAAGTTGGCCTTTAAAAAAATTTCTCAATTGAAGAATGATATGTTATTAGTAAATAAATAAAAACTATGAATTGCTTAAAATAGTCTCTTTAATAATCTTGATTTTGTATGTATAGTAACTTATCACGTGTCACTTCCTCTGAACCCCACTAAAATTCATGATGTGTTCCATAAGTCTCTCTTGAGGAATCACATACATGATCTATTACATGTATAGAACTCATAGATCATTCCACTAGATCATGGTCATTCCAATAAATAAAATTATTTAAAAATTATTTTTGGTAGTGATAAAAGATTATGTAATTAGACTACTCATGTGATTAAAGTTTACAAGAGGAATAAAAAATGGAATATGCTTCATGGGAACAAAAGGATGTGGTGGAAAAAAGATATCATCGTTTGTATGTATCTGAGTGATGTAATTTAAAGGATGAAATTCATTTTAGGAGTTTGGGTGGGGTAGAAAAATACACTATAATAATTTCTTATATATTTCATTTTTTAAATATATTTCACCTTCTCTATATCTAGCGTTTTACATAATATCGAGTTCAAATGAACCACAATGTCCTCTTAAAATATTATGTGACTACTATAAACTATACATTAAAATTGGAAGATATGAATATTAGTAAATTTTAGAGATTTTTAATTTAGATCAGTAATATTAATTCATTAGTAATCAATTGAATAAATTTTATTGTAATAATTATTTGAGAGTAAAATTAATATTGTTTTGAAAAACGTTTTTTCTGCATGAAATGTTCTTTTTATAATATCAAATTAAATTTATATTTAATTTTATATTATTTAAATAAAATATATATTTTTAATAATTTATCAAATTTATATGATTAATCTCATATTTGTTTCTAGGCATTAGATAAGAATAAATCCATTCTTGTACATAAAAAAATTATTATTCATAGAAGCAGTTTCATCACATTTGGTGAACATATTATAAAATTAATATCTACCACTTATAGTAATTTGAATCAGTTGGTGAAAATTTGGTAAATGTGTCCCATTTTATTTTTAGGCATTATGAATAGTAAGGGGTAAAATGTATCACCATTGGAAAAGTAAATTCTTGTTAACCTATGTTATAACTAAGTGTTAAGGTAATAATATTTAATTTTAATTGTTATTAGAGGACTTTAATTTGACCCTTATCACTTTATTATAAAAAAATTATTTTAGGGATATTATTTCAAGAAACTATGTTTTATAATATTTAAAGAAATGAAAATTGAAAAATATAACACTCTTACTTTAAAATATATCTTCTATGTTCACATAGTGAAAAAATAAATTGGTAAATGAATATAAAAAAATATTTAGAGAATAAATAAATTATATATATGGTATTAATTTATTTTTAATTTTTATTAATTAAATCATTAACAAAAATTCATACACAATGCTGACATAATATTTCATAAATTAATTGAGAAACAAAATAAATTAGTTTAAAATGTTGAAAATATTATAATTTCATTAAATTATAGTGATACATGAATATTATATATTAATATAACATAATATTTTTGTGTTAAATGATAATAATATTCAAATTACATATTTAACTTTTTTTATTTAAAGTTGAATTTAATGAATATTATAAAAAATGATGATAATGAAATTTTATAAAAATAATATATTATTAAAAAAAATTGAAATAATAAAAATCATAAAATATTAAAATGGGGATTATATGAAGCTAATTATTTCATTATTTTTTTCATTTATGATCAAAATAAAACAATATTAGTAAAATTCTTTACCATTATTATTGAAAATATCATTATTGTAATTATGTTTAAAATTGCTTAACCAAGTGGTTAGACCAAATACGATGTTTTAAACACCACATAAACCTATAATAAATTTATTATTTGTTGATATATCAAAAATATAATCAAATATAATTAAATATATGACAATTTAATTAATTTTTCTAAAGAAATACATAGTTATATTTAAATCATTTTATGTAATTCCAATTGTGTCCCTTCCCTCCCTTATAAGAGGGCTTCCATTCCCTCTCTTCTATAATCCTTTTTGATGATTCCTAGATTTAATAAACCCTAAAAAAATATATTCCAAATATACCTAGACACATTATATGGGTTATTTTCTTCCCAAAAGGCCTACCCTATAGTCATTAAGAGGAGATCTAATGGAGTTCTTTCAAACAAGAGGTTACCTTCTTAACCAATCAGTTTCTTTTATTACTAAATCTTTTTCCACCTCTAGATCTATGGTATTTACCATTAAATAATAACTTTAGTGTCTTAAATATATTAAATGACATTATTTTTAGGAAACCATCATTATCCACCCTCTTATAAATGAAATGAAAAATTATAACATTGGTTGTGCATACATATGGACAATAAAATCCAAGAATTGATGTGATTATTCTTTCTACACATTACATGGAAGATAATAATGGTATATTTAATAAATATATAATCTATAAAGAACATAATTACTATTTTTAAGGGTTAATTAATATTTACCATTCTTTCATTCCATTTGTCTAAAAATGAAACATGTGTTCATGCAAATGTATAACCAACCATCCACATGAATGATGTAATTAATTTTACTATCTATAAATTGTATAGAGTAATATAAATACATATATAATGAATATATATATCATATTTATATCATTATTAAAAATTTTCATATGATTTAACCTTGATCAATGTTCAATGACCAAAACCAGTAAACCGGAAGATATAAGAAAAATGAAACAATTATTTCATAGAAAAGTAGCCTTAAAAATTGTAAATAATTGGGTGATAAAATATTATATGTACATAATGTATTTTATGATGTATATGATTATTTTTCTATAATATTTTTTTAATAAACCTATATTTATAATATAATATGTTCTAACACAGAAAATTGATGTCAGACATCAGGTAAGGGTTTATTTCACAGTCTCCTCCTTATTCAAGATTGTCTATGTTTAAGCCTCCACTAGGGAAATTTTTTATATTTATATCTTAAAATAAAAATATTTTATTTTCCAATTGTAGTTTCTTGAAATTATACGTTTTCATTTAATTTTCATCTCTTTATGTATGTAGCATATAGAAATATGTTTTCTGATAAAAACATAACTTGATTTTTTACTTGGTCAGAAATATTTCTCTTCAAGGTTCATATATTCATTAAATTTCATAAAATAATCTATTTATTAATATTCAATTATTTATTTGAGAAATTTTTACCCATGATTTAATTTTTTAAAAATGTTTTAAATCGAATCCACTTATCATTTTTTAGTGAATCACTTTTTGACATTTTTACAGAGTGTGGGAGAAAAATGGTTTTATCTTATAAAGAATGAATGCAATTTTCCCCCATAATGACTTCTCAATTCATTTAATTTTTAATTAAATTATAATGAGTTTATTTTTAATGAATATATTTTGATTAATTTTTTAATAATTTTATTATTTTAAATAAATTTTTTCAATGCGAGAAAGGATATTATCTCATTGAAATTTGAGAGCTTTCTTTTGAAAGTATTTTCACCTTATCCACATCCATTGATGAAAATTATAATTTAATAAGGATATAATCTAATGATAACATCCATAATATTTATATTGATGTTTTCTGATCATTTTTATTGGGGAATGTACTAATATTCTATAGGTTAGTTCTTCTAATTTAAAAAGTTATTGATTTTATTTCATATTGATTATGTTGTGTAGTTTATTCATATGATGAATGAATTAGAAATAGTAATTTATGGGTGGCTATCATAATTATATTTCCCATTGATTAATCAGTGATTCCCATGTGAAAAACATGATTTAGTATTTGGTTGATTCCCTACCCATATATGTATGATGTGTTGGAATGAGGCCTCTAAAATATTTATCAGATTTCTAATATTATGAATTCCATTATTATAAAAACATCTATTGATATCCATGTAATGATTGAAATAGATATGATATAAATTTATAGGTTTCTATCTAATCTCATTATTTGAATATAATTTTTTGATCATTATATATTAATTCAACATTAGTAATGATTTACAAGTTTTCAGTGTACACATACTATTATGGATCATTTGAGCTCAACCCTTTGGTTTGTTTTCCTTTCCCAGGTTTCAAAGTAGTTTTTGATAGATATTATATGATATAATGAAGGGAATAATGGTGTTCTAAAAAATATTATATTTTAATTTATATTTTCAAATGTAATGTTAGATTCAAGAATGTATCTTTTTTTTATAACCTGTTAAACTATATGATATTATCGGATGTGATCTCTTATATATTGTACCAATGTAATAATGTAACCACCAAATATAGGATTAAAGGCTTGGGTTAATTTCAATTTGACAATGATAATATATTTTTAAATCGGGTTTTTAAATTCTCCTATATATACCCCAAATAGAACCATATGTCACCCCTCTCAATGATTTCTCAAAAAGATGAAATTTGAGAAGGATATGCAAAGTCATTAAATGATGCTATGGTTTCTTAGCATTATAATTATCTGTATTATTTCCAAAATAATGTTCAATTCCATACATAATTCTATGAACTATCCCATGTTCCTTATTAAACATCATGATCCAAATAATATTCTTTGTACCCTCTAATGAAATTATGTACTCTATCTCTATTTTTGAGAACACCATGGAGGATTGTTTGGAACTATTCTAATTGATACCAGAACTATTGAGGAAAAAATGAGCCAATATTAAGATCACATATAATCCTATTAAATATGAAGACAACCATTGGTGTGACTAATTATAATGAGATCATCTAACTTTCAATGACCATGGATATATCCTTACGTTTTTTATATACTTATGAATACTTCTTATAGTGTTATAAAAACTCTCAAAAGGAATATATTGGTATTTAACGGTTTTTATTAAATAAGTGATATTATGTTGAGCTCACAACATGACATAATAACTACATACTATGATAATCACATTAGAAACCATATTAGTTTTTTAAATTTTTTAATCCGTAGATAGAAATTGTCTCTTCATAAGTCTCATTCTTTGATACACTTGTAAATATTCATTTCAATTCTATTTATTAAATCTATACTTAAATTTAAAAATATATTTGTTATGAATCACCTCAAAAAAAACCTCATCAATTTAACTCTATTGATGTTATTACTAAATATATGGCTTCGTCAAAATTGGATTTAATTAAGAATAATTTCCCAAACCATACCATTATAAAATTTAATTTCTTTTTATCAGGTTTTCTGGGAAGTATATCACCCATATGGAAACCCAAAAATGCTACATCAATCTTAATTTAATTCTTCTATACACAAGAATCATTAAAATTTTAATGAAACCGAATGCTTTGATTATAACATCAATCTGAAAATTCTAAATTTACGACTACTAGTTCAATCCATTAAGGGGTTTTTCCAACATGCATACCTTAATAGAATCATTTTTTAAATTAATTTATTTATATAATTTAATGTTATGCCAATTTTTTTACTTGATATAACGAAAAAATGAACCATGTTATGAATAAAATATTAAAATTATAACATTTACACTACAATAAATGTTTTTAATAAAAGTAACTGTATTTTAAAATCAATGAATAAAACACATAAATGGGTTCAAGTAAGATAAGAATTACTTATGATGCTCAATTGGTCAATCTTAGAGAGAAGGGTGGTTTTCTATTGTATTCTCCATATTAATACCATGTTAAACTACAATGGGTGTGTCTTGAGATGCATCAATATTGGGATAAAATATAACGTCTATAAATCACTACATGATCCATTATAACTAAATCTATTCCTATGAATACCATTGTTTCTCAACAGTTCATAAGGTCTTATGTGGTGATCCTGAGGTATTTTGTAGGAAGATGTTTTGATGATATAAACAATAAATTTTGTATGTAATGAAGTATATCTATATATCATTTATATTTTTATAAATTTTACACTTATAATGATAAATAAAAATAAATTCCATTTTTAATACAAATTGATTTATTTAATGCTTCTAAAAAACTAAAAAACTCATTTTAAACATGATATTGTGTTTTATCTAAAGATTCATTTTTATGTAATAATTTTTTTTAATAATATAAATACACTATGGATAAATAGTTTTTTAATATAATATATTTATGATATTATTAACATAACAACCATTATATAATTAATAATTGATAGGAAATTTGAATACGACCAGTTAAAATTTATAAACTCATTTATTCATAAAAAATGATTTTCTTTATATCATATATTTTATTTTAAAAGATTCTTTTCTAATATTTATAAAATGAAATTTATTAAATAGTTTCCTATTACAACTACTTACATTGGAAATTTGTAATAGTGGGAAAATTTTATTTTTATCACAATGATAATTAAAATAGTAAATATCTAATCAAGGTTATATTGTAAAAAGTAGGTAATCATCCATAGATCAAATTTTTCTAAATTTTCATGACCGTTACAAATTAAATAAGACATTTTTAGGTAGGAATTTAAATCCCACATGTCTCGCCAAATTTTCACCTCTCAAATCACCTAACTTCTGCGGTATTATATCTTTACCCTTCAACTGATATCAGTTTCCAATGAAATATCCCACTTTTTCACATATAAAAGAAGTTTGTATCCACCCACATCAATCCTCGTAAATACTGTGAAAATCCAAGGAACCTATAATCAGTTTTAATTGCTTGTATCATTATCCAAAAAAATCAATCACTCTGTATAGGAAGGTTTATCTAGTAATCTATTTAAAAAAGGACCTTCTAGAGGGTATTTGTGTGTTCAATGTGCATATTATCCACCCACAAACCGTTTCTTCTCTATTATTCACATTCACCCCTCCAGAAAAACCTATTTTAACCATAACAATATAATTATATAAGTTACATTATTATTGTAATATTTTCTTATAAAAATTCAATAAAAATTATTTATCTCGCTCTCATCCGTCTGAAAATATAAATGTCACTCATGTTATTTACAAACTACCACATCCATGAATGATGTATTTTAAATTTTATTAAAGACTTTTAGGTATAGTTTTATGAATTTATTTAAATGATAAAAATTTTAGTTTTGAATATATTAAGATTATATAAATGTAAAATTTTAATTCTATCAATATCTAACCCATTATTAATATACCAACTTTTGATAGTAAAATATTAATGAAACCCGATCAATAATAATTTCATCATTATAAATAATAATAAAAATTATTGAAACATAATTATAAATTTTCAAATATTAATAATAAAGTATTCATGGACATTAAATAATATAGTAATGATGAAATGTTTATCATGTAATGGAAATATTCATTAACATTAAAATGATCGTAAAAATCAATCAAAATTTCTGACATCTGATGATGAAAATAAAAAATAAATAACTATTGAATTTATAATGAATTATTTTAATTAAAATTAGAAATGATGAAAAATTTTATTTTGAATTTGAAGTAGTTAATTTAGATACATATATTTCTAATACAAGAGTTTATAGTGAATCATTCCAATAAGGATTCCAAGGTAAGGGTATTTTCGATTCAACCTCATTTTTATTGGTTCATACTTTTTCTCCCTATAAAATGTTATTCAAAATTAATTATAATGTTACATTTCATTAATTCATGTGTAAAATTATAATTACCACCTCTAGATTTACATTTTATCATCAAAATACTGATCAATGATGTTTTTTCATCAATAAAAATGATGTTATAAATAATTATCATCCTCCCTAATAATCACTTTCTCATCCATGTATATATTATTTTACTCTATAAATGTTTACATTATTATTTATAAACAAATATGAAAAACGTAATCTAATATTTATATTTCTATTCACCCATTTACATTTACCATGTCTTTTATCCTTTTTATTATTTGATTTTCAATATATGTATATTAAAATTATAAAAAAAAATTCATTTCGGGATGGTATGTTTTATGTTCCATTCCAAATTTCCCCTAGTAACATTTATATTATATTAAAGAATACATTATGGGGAATTATTTTTTTTTTTGGTAAAAGCTTATTCATATACTAATCAAAATTAACAATCTCTAATATTATTATAATCATTTACATTATATGAAAATTATAAAAATGTTATATGAAATAACATTATGATTTCAATTCTATAGTACTCTCTCCATCCAAGGTTTTATCTCTTATTAGTTATGATACATGATTATCTTTAAACAGTATCTTAAAATTTACCTTTTTTAGATATTTATCTTTTGGTATCGTTGACTCAATTATTATTGTCACATTATCTGATTCCACATTGCAATGTTTCATAACCCATTTTTTCCCATAGGATATACATTATTTGATATAAAATTGACTTAATGATGAAAAAATGTAAGTATTTTAATTATATAATAGGTGGGATCTTATATATTCATTATAATTATTGGTTAATATTATATTTCACATGATATAATGGTTTTAGATTTCGGAAATAATTATATGTTCATAATATGATTTTTCTGAATTATTTTTATATTGAAAAAAAGATTTGTTGACATTATTTTTCTATTCATAACTATATTCATGGCCTGCATGAATGGCTTGAATGCATTCTCTTTTTATTTATTTTTGATCAACTCCCTCTAAAGGGTGAGGGGGAACCCTTACAAGGCCTTAAGGTTTAGGTGAAAATTACATGACCCATAGGTATGAGAAGAAATCATCCAGACATTACAATATGGAGCTACCCCTCCCTAGAAAAATGTCAGGAAGCAGCAGTCCACATTCGCAAGGATGGTTAGATAGCTATCCTGTGGAGTGCTACATAGACTAGGTACTGATGAAAATTTCATACCCTCTCAGTCTTCAAATTCTATTTAGCTCTACTATGGGGGGTGCACCTGCTCTAAATCCTTATCTAGAGCCTTTTCCCTTGTAATCTGACTGGTTTCATTTATATTTTTCTTGCGACTAGAAGGACTTTTTGTGTCTTAAAGGCTGTGAGGTGTCCCGAAGTCCTTGAGAGACAACTGGCCCGAAGGTCTTTGGTGGCCCAAAGACCTTTCAGGACCTGAGGACCAAAATAGTGGCCCAAAATCCAAGACATATGAATAGTTCTAGCTGCTAAAGTAAAAAATTGTACGTGCTATAGTGCCTACTATAATTTATGTTGTAGTACTACTACACTACTACTATAGTATGAAGAAATATTTCTCCAACCATATATGATCTCAAGTCTCTTAGATGCACTTGATGAGTCCTCTCCTACCGGGCTGAGGCTCATGTGCGTTATAGTCATAGATGTAGTTAATGTTAAATTATAACACAATTTAATTATATAAATATATAAATATATTTCATACACTCTTATTTGAATTGCTATGATATTTTATATACCTTTTATATAAACCAAGTGTCATGTTTATTGTCTCTCCAATTAAAAATCTTATACAATGGTATATGTTTTGATAAAATTATATTACTTGTCCTCCTCTTATGACTTGACGAAAATTATTATTATTCCATGTTATTTTTATTAATATATTTCTCCCATATGCATGTTGTATCACATTCTTATTATCTATCCCTTGATGAAATGTTAATAATTTTTCCCCATAAATAGAATTTTAGATCACTCTTTAATTTTCTTATTATTCACCTTGGGAATTGTATGTTGGAATATATTTACAATGAATACATGTGTCAATATTGTTTTTAGAGATGTTAGATGAAATAATTTGAAATTCAATTTTTATGTAGCTGATATCTAATTCTACTAAATCATTAGTACCTAGGTTTATATAATATTGTGTTCGATGAAATATGTATATTGTGAAAATGATGATAAATATATTGATGATTATAATCTTTCTTCTAATTCAATATTAATAAATTTTTGAATGTAATGTGTTTTTATCTCCAGACCTAGGAGTGTGATTCTGGGTTATTTGAGTTTGTATGAAAATATGGTTTAGTAATTTTTTATAATTATGATTATGGAATGTTAATATAAAAACATATGGATAAGTCCAAATATAGGAGAAAATAATAATATTTTATTAAACTAGAGAGTTTTTGTTTTTCTAAAAAATATAACTATCTAGATAAAAACATGTGGATGCAAGCTCTATCATAGATTCACATTAGGGCAATAAACTTGGATAAGGTTGGATGGGTATTTACAAGATCTTAACTCAGTACCCAACTAATGTACCAAACTAGAAATGATTAACATTACATTGGGTTGTTCATTCATAAATTCCCACCATCAACTAGTAATTCTTCTAGTTGAATAGTTTTTGGAAAATGAATTTACCTTATAGAGAATATATTTTTCATCCACTAATGCCTGAACCACGAGAAGTTTCTGTTAACTGTTGATCAATTTTAAGGTGATATTGACTAGTAGTGGACAATCAATTTGAATATAATTAAAAATTAAGATAGACTCTACAAGAAGACATGAGTTAATGAAATTGGTTTACTAAATATTTTATCCAATCTCATTTAATTGAAATTTAGAGATAGTTTATATATTTTAAGAAAAAGGAGGATGAATCCATTAATATATATTATGAATAACCCATGATACAAGAATTGTTTTCCATCCTAGTTTAATTGTAGACCTGAAATATAATATCAATGAATCTATTAGTGTCATAAAATAAAGACATAGAGAATAATTAACAAAAAGAGATTTTAAATACTTGGTGTTAATTGATTGATGTGAACTTATGGAAGATATGGAAACTATGGAATATCATTATTTATAAAACAATAAAATTGAATTTGAATTTAAAAGAATATATGATAAAAAATCATATGGATGAATTAATTTTCAACCGTGTGTTTGCCTAAATTTTGGTGAAAGAACCCAAGTAAGTGTCTAAAATGAATGAAAAAATTATTCACATATTGGAGAACATCCCACCATGTTTTTCATTTTCACAATGAGATGAAGGGTTTATTTAATTAAAAATATTTTTAGAAGGTTCCCTCAAAAGAAATACTCACTTATTAATAATTCAAATTAAACGAGATTTAGAATTATGTTAATTAATGAAGTAAATTAAGGGATAACTTGGTTAATATGAATAAAAAAATAAAACAATGGAATCATGAATATTCTAGGAAATAACTACCAAATAATAGGATAATAATAATAAAGAAGTGAATGGTACACTTAATCTACACTCTAGATCTAAAAAACTATTATTTGATGCTTAATCGTCATAATAATTAATAACCGATAAATTTTGTATGAATATTTATTTTCCACCTCAATAATTAGAGAATAAACAGTAGATGAAAACATTTGGGGGTAAAATTACTTTATCAATGTTATATAAGTGTTTTTTAATCATCTTATATAGGAAGATACATCATGGGGATCTAGTTCTTCATCCCTTTTAAGGAATTTTAGGTGATACTAGGAATGTATTGTCTTCTCTACATTGATATCATCATAATTATTGGTCTATGAAAATATAATTTCATATCCCTAATAACCGTATTATTAAAAATAAATGAATGTATGAATATGAAATATCTTATGATTAAAACCCCATATTTTGGTTCTTGATTTCCAATAACAATTGATAAAAGGATAAAATTATCAAGGAAGAGATAAACCACAAATATATGCTAATTTTATGGGAGTATATAGATATATTTCCTCATAAATTACCGTGAATCACTGTAAAATGGTTGTTTCTATTTTAATGAAACTCATAAAATGTTTTTTTTTTGACTTCATTTAGTTGTCGATATAGAATGAGAAATTTTGAATTGGAATAATCGAAGAAGAATCGTTAAGAGATTCTAGTCCATGGCTTTATCCTCTAATGTTCTTTGAACCATGGAGCATGATTCATTATTTTTATAATGAATGGTATATTAATGAATATTATCAAAAAATCCCATGCACATAATATGATCCTGATCAAGAAAAACATTCCTCTACCCCATATTGAGGATTTTATTAGTGAAATTATATGTAAAGAAAACGGATTTTATTAAATATGATTAATTTTATAATTATTATTTCAGAGAAAAACATCATCTAAATATCCAACATAAGAAGAACCATTATATATTAATAATATAATTTTTTCAGTATGACCACTATAAGGTACAAATTGAAATAAAAAATTATGATCATTATTTATAAAAGAGAGGTCAATGTCTATTTTGAGTCTTCCTTATTTATCTGCCTTTAATTAAAACATTTTTCTCACATTAATGTTTTTAAATAATTAAATTTTTATGTGAAAAACATATTTAATGTAAGAAATATTTAAATTTGGTAATTATAGGATTAGATTTATATTTTTTAACATTTTATTTAATTCTTTTATTTGGGATTCAGATTGATGAAATGATCGTTGATATTAGTATCTTATAGTTTTAGAATAATATATTTTCTTTTACAATGATTTGAAATGAGATTTGTTTTAAAGTGGTTTTGTTATGATGAGTGATTAATATTAATATCTGGACATCCATGTTATACTTTTTATTATTGTTTTTTGATAATTTAGTATTATTTTTAATGAGTATAATAGAAATACATTTTATGTGACATGAGATTCAAAATATTAATTTCTTAATTCTATGCTCTATATCTGAATATAATTTGTGTAATAAATATATTTTTAGAATGTGGACTTTCCTTGTTGAAATTTCCCATGTTCTAGTTTTAGGATTTTCCCCGTATGAATATTTACACTATAAAATTTTAAATTCAATCCTATATGAAATTTAAAAGGGAACAATGCATGAATTTTAATTTTAATTTTAGAGTTGTAGTTATATATATGATAATTTTGGAATATGTATTTTGAGAATTATTAAATTGAAATTTTGGAAAATAGTGTCCCATGTGAATATTTTTTTTGGCTTATTGAATAACTAAAATATCCTATGATCATTCTCAAATAATTTTTTTTCCTATGATCATATAACATTTAACTTTAATATATTTTATCACTTTGAAAGATTAAACAATATTGATAAGAATTATTTTTAGGAGAATTGATTATGAAAATCATCACTGAGATGATGTGATAATGAGTTAGTTCCATTTTGATGAATTACAAGCTGAGGTGGATTGAAAATTTCCACACCACATATTCGATACATGATGATTTTGAGGTTGATCTTTGATGAAATTATGAAGAACCACGTCTTTTGAATAAATAATTTAATGCATTTGAGTAATTAGTGTGACGAAACTGAGAATGAGGATAACTGGATGTAACGAATGAATCCATATAAGTACCCAAAAAAACATTTATTTCTTATCAAGGACTACATACTAGTATCAACATGAATAGGGAAATTGGGATATGGTTATGCAGCTAAGGTCTTATGAAGACCAATGTTGACTAAATTTTCTAGAAGAACAAAAAATATTATGATAGTAAAAATTATTGAGGAAAATATAAATAATGTAATAAGTAAGTATATTGGACTTGATGGAGGATTTACCATGAATCCTTTAGTTTTTTAGAATTTCTACATTGGTGATCTTCATCAATCTGTACATTATTGGATGAATTAGACTAGTTGTGTCCGGTTGATTTTTTTTTTAGAGTTGGTTTGTTGTGAAGATGAATATCAAAGTGTGTGGGAATGAGATGTTGAGTGTGAATGTTGTGTTCTCCATAATATTTTCCTAATTAATGTCTTATAGATGGTGGGGGATATTGTTTTCCAAAAATAATTTGATGTAGGAGATGAGATATTTTCTTATAGTTTATTTATTTTTATAATGGATAAGAAATATCCTATTAAAAAACCATTTTTTGAGGTTGTTTGGTGCATCTGCCTTATCTAATGTATTCTATCTATCTATGGATGAAGACCATTGAACCACATTCGGGTATATTATTGAGATATTAATCATGGTCAATGAGAGTTGAACATTTTTTTGATGAATAATTAAATATCTATGTGTCTATGGTCATTTGGTATGATTCTTGTACTATCTTAAACGGTGAAGAATCTAACACCAATGCATTCCCCAAAACAATCTCAAGATCCAAAGATCAATGATTAATTAAAGTATAAGTGTGTTTCTAGAAATAAGATGTATAAAAATTAATATCATTATAAATAAAATGACCCTCACCTTTATTGTTAAATTTCAAGTGTTTTTGTTGGATATATTTATTAAAGTGATATGAATTTTGACTCAATGTTAGGAAAAAAACATTATTTGGGTATGAGGAACTAATTTAGTACACGTAGGTTATCAATTTAAGAAATATTTTTAAGAATTATAGTGGGTTAGTAGGAGGGATTTATGAATATATATAGAGCGAATGATGCATTTTTTTAATTTGGGATATTGGAAAGTGATTGATGGGTATAAAAAAGGCTTGTTTGATAATGGGATATTAAATGAATATTCACTATCTTTATCCCATTCCTTTTAATATACATGTGATTTATTTGAATGACATAATTTTTATTTTCATAATTATTATGGAATAATAGTTTTAGTGAGGGAATAAAATTTATTAGGTTCATTATTTATTCTTCATTTATTTTATCATTTAAAATTGGATCAACTTCACATTGCATTGTGGTTGAATGAAATCATTAAGTGGTGAACAAAAAATTAAAAAACATTATTAAAAAAATTCACCATAGTTGAATTTTGCTTCATTATCATGATTTTGTATTTGATTATACATTCAAATATGAAAATATACATAGTGAATTGGACAATATAAATTCCCAACTAATTTTCATCATTTTTCATTCACTGCTTTTTTTCATAAATATTTGAAAACATGTCTTCAAACTCAACGCCAATTTCTCATCAATTTGTCATTTTTAAAATAAAAAGTATTACAATAACTATTAGTCATTAATTAATGTTAGATTTTATTTTTTCTTATTTATATTTTCTGATTGTTTAATTGGTTGACCAAAAAATAATTACCTTTCTATTGGATTAATAAACATCTCACTAATATCAAGTAGTCTTTAGGTTTAATATTTTAAAACAGTAAACAAAATCTATCAAATTATATATTTTGTTTCCATGTATGAATTTTATTATCCAAGAGGAAAAATATTTTCTAAAATAATCATAAAATCATAAAAATTGTTGTCAGTAATACTAATGGTTTCAATAAATCTCATTAAAAATAGAAATTTATTATGATTAATGTCTTTTTTCTCTAAATCTTTTTAGAATACACATAATATATGTTTCACTATATTTAGATTCCTTATAATTTGTGATTGAAAAAAAATTCTCCTCAAACAAAATATATTTTCCAATTAGAAAATATCAGATATATAGGGTTTTTTAGAAATAAACCGAATCATTAAACTTAAATAATTCATTAAAATGATAAATGACCTAGGAAGATGTAGTATCAAATTCCTCAAATTTAAATCCATCCATTTATAATTAGGATAACTCTTAGAGGTTAATTTTATGAGATTATGTAATCACACATCTTTATATTTACCACGTTTAATGGGATTCCAAATGTTTACTCATTTAGATTTCAGTAGGAATTTTTAAAACATAGAACAACAGTTTATTTTGAAATTATTGATTGACGATGAGCTAAAATGTGTTTATTCACTTCAAAATTTAAGGTAAATTCAATAAGTTATTTTTTATATTTATATTAGAATATTTTTAATGTATGTGAACTAATATATTGCTCTTCTTTCAGGAAATTATATCAAAAATAAATAATTAAGTGTTCAGAAAAAATAATCATTTGTTTTTACCAAAAGGATGGAGAGTCCTTTCCTGATGCATTAGGCTAGTTTATAGACTTAATTTGGTTGTGTTGTAATCACCAAATCCCATTACATATTCTCATGGATACATTTTATGAATGTTTTTCTCCTATAGGATAGAACTTGGTTGATTAATCAATTGTGGGAATTTATAAAATAAAATTATTGAAGATCCTATGAATTTTTATACACTTTATATCATAACTAAAAATAAAAAAAAATCATGGTGGCATTGAGTAAATATTTGAAAGAATAATTCATGTTCCGTGATACAAATTAACTCTTATATTGTTGGTATTAATGTATATCTTTAATCTATGAAGAACAAAAAATTCAAACAAGGTGTTAATAAAATTTTCAAGTATATTACAAAAAAATATCATCTAAAAATATCATATTAATGTGGTATTTTTGGGAACACTGAAAACTACTGTCTACATTATCATGTTCCTATTTAAAAATATAAAAATGTTATTTTAATGGTATATGCTACTTGGATGAGAAAAATAAGGATCTTTTTTCAAATAACTATAATCCCAATTTTAGTAGTTGTACTAATTTATTCTGTAAAGAACAAGGAATGCATAGATAAATTAGTGACTATTTTTTGAAAAATAGATCGTGAAAAATATTCCATAATCAACCGAGGGCCTAGTATCACTCTAAAGTATAAGTGAATAGTATCTTTTATAAGATTAATGTATGTTTAATAATATTAGGATCAATATGAATTGTAGAAGAATGACAATGACATTAAGATACAAAACAAGATCTGAAATTTTGGTAACTAACTAGATAACTCACATCATGAGATAAGGGAAATAATTCATGAACCATTGGTACTAGTCCAATAGATATTTTAATGTTTTTTAAAACAATATAATTTTTAAAACCCCAATAATAAGATTATAATTACACTAGGAAAGTTCAATGTAAAAACCCGAATGGATATGGTATACAAATACTAGGTAACAATGAAGATGGTAATTTTAAAATTTTTTATGAAATTTATATAAATTAAATTTTTCTATATAAAAACTTTTATTAATGAAAAATAACATGAGTAATAATAAACTTGATGAATTAATTAGAAAAATCACCACTATTAATAAGATTGTATCCCTCCTGATCCCATTCCCACAATGTCTTAAACCTAAAAAATACTAACATAGAACTTCACTAAATCCTTGGGATACTAAATAACTATAATTCAATACTCATTTAATTCAATTATAAATTGATATTCGTTGATACATTAAATTTCCAAAAAAAAAATAAAAAAAACATTTGATGATGTTGAAACATTCAACCTCACAAAAGAGTGTATCATATTCCTTAAAAAAATCCAACAAACCCATTATGATCCATGGAGCTATGTCATACTGTTCACCATAGGGACTAGTGGTCAATAGAATTTACATTGAGACCATGGTATTATCATCAATATGACTCCGTTATCATTGTTTCAATAGTTTATATCAAGAGAATTAAAACCCATCCAATTTATATTTCAAATAGATGATAGATATTTCACAAATCTGATCAGAAGTGGAAATGATGTATTTATATGATTTTTAAATCTATTTTTACCAATTTATTGTCTTATTATATTCATTGAGAGGAAAATAAAAGTACATTTAATCCATTGTAGGCCTTTTATTTCCATTGTTTTCGATGTTATTGATGTGTATACGGTCTAATTGGTTGTTATGTTTAGATACAAACTAGAAATGTTTAGTAACTTTAATAATGGGAATGAATTTATATTTGTGGATAACTGTTAAATACTTTAAATTTTAGAGTTATAGGACTCACTAGATTATCATGATGATGTAGATACACACAATTTTACTTAATAATCCCCTATGGATGTTGAAAATAAATTTCATAAATATTTTGAAAATGATAACATGGATAATATTTATGGTTTTCGAGAGATGGATAATAGATCTATTCATACTATTAAAATCATCTTAGAATAAATAATTCATTTCCCGACTTTGAATAATTTTTTTCAAATCTTGCGTGGGTTTCCCATTATTCAATGAAATATCTATACCCCTTTGATAATATTAAGGAATATTAAAAAGAATCCTAATATTATTTTACTATAAAATTAGTTCTTGAGTCTGATAAAAAAATATGAAAAAGTGAGCAATAAACATCAAAAATAGTGAAAAATACATTATTATTGTTTAAAATTTCAAATTATATATAGTTTTATATTTAAATTAAGTAAAAATTTGAATTACTTTGATCACTATGATAATAGAGTATCCCACCTAGTCAAGAGGCACCATAACCTGAGTTCAAACCCTTTCCTTCTCACCGAAAAAATTTATATCTTGGTGAAAAATCTTCAATGTGTCTCTCCATTTCAACATTAATAGTGGATTGTAAATAATAAATGTTGTTAAGTGTCATTAAAAAAATTCCGAAACCACCATTGCATGAACCATTATATACATAAAATAGATTATTGCTTCATTTTTCATTCATAATGATCTAATGGAATCAAATCAAAAATAGAGGGTTGAGGGAAAATGGATAGTCAATACCAATATGTATGAGGTTGTTAATGAGTAATTGATTAATACTCTTGATTATTTGATTATACATCCCATTTATAAAATCTATTGGGTCAATTTGATTCACGTCGTGGTAACGAATAGAATATTTATTGTTTTTACTAATGATGAGAGGAATAAAATCATGTTATAAAAGAAAATAAATTGAGATTGTTTAGGAAAAAGGAAGAGAAATTATATAACTAATAATAACAAATTTATAATTCCATTTATATATCAAATTATTCTGATTCTATATCCTTGTGATTTTATTTTTGGCTAGCTATAATGGGTACAACAAGATTTATATAGCTCTATAATATTAGGAACAAAAAAATTACACATACCCCTTTGAGATATTTTCATACCAACTAATGCCCTTTGGATTATGAAGTTCACTGGTCACATTTGAATGGCATATAATTACTATATATTCTAACATTATAGAGATGATCATTAAGGTATTCATGAATATAATCCCTGTTGATGGATGTACCTTTGAAATATGTCTAAAAAGTCTAGAAATTATTTTATAGTGGTTTCATGAATGTAAACATATTCTTCATTTATAGATATTTCAATTCATTATTACTGACGTGATTGATCTAGGTTATAAGATATATAATAGGGGTATAGAGGTTCAAAATTCTATAATAGAGGTTATTCATAAGCTACCCATTCTAGGAACATCAATGATGTTAAAAAATTTCTATTCCATTACAATTTTCAAAAGAGATTAATAATGTATTATATTAAAATAACAAGGCCTATAAGGTCACTGTTGGTGAAGGATAAACCCTTCTTGTTAGATGAAAAATGTTTACAATCCCTCAATCCTATTTAATAAAAACTAACTTCTTCACCCATCATCCCTACACCTAATTAGATGTTTCTATGTAAAATTATGCGTGATGATATTGATTTTTTTATGAGATAGTTATAGGCTAAAAGAAAAATAATAGGTATCATATAGTGTACAATGATATAAGGTTACTATTTTATGCTCAACAAAATTAGCAAATTGTTGAGAAAGGGTTTTTGGTTATTATTCTTGATCTTAGAAATTTTAATCAGTAATTGATAGGGTCCAAATTTATAGTATTCTACTAGTGTTCATCATTAAAATACTTATTGTCCAAAAAAGGGAAATCCATGACTTGTGTGATTTTTTATTTTTTTACAGGAGTGTCATTTAATTATTATAGAAATATAAGAAGATGAAAATTGTGATGTTCTAACCCGGGTGCCACACCCTGGTGACGTAAGCTGGTCGGTCAAAAAACATCAAGTGCCCCTCCCAGTACGCCAAAGGATGATGACTAGTTTTTAGGGTCTAATATTGATCATTTAGAGACTATAAACTCTTTATTAGAGTAATAATCTAACAAAAATAAATAAAAATAAACAAGTGATATAACCATAACAAAACCCAGTCTCACAAGATGACCAAAATAGGAAATAAAATATCAAAACTAGATAGTATATATTCCATGAAAAAGTACACGTCATGTGTGAATATTGAAAATCGAAAATATATAAATACATTGATAACTCCCATGTGGTCCCCGATTCTTTTTTTTGTTTCCTCATTTCTGCACCATCCCAACTCACCCATCTGAGATTGGTCCTTTCCCTAATCATTTCTTGTAAACATGAAGTCTATTCGGGTAATGATCAAGCAGCCCAAGTATGGTGTGAGACAACTCAGTAGGAAGCCACCAACGATGTCTAAAATAATATCCATTCAATAAAAATGTATGCAATTTTTAATGTATATCAAACAAAAATAATGTAATTTGTTTACAGTTATTCAATTACTCATTATTTAACCATATAGATTCTCAGGTTAATGGGGACACCCGAACTCTCAATACCTTCTTTGGACCATGCTGGACTCTGAACTATATCGCAAAATTAATTCACAACCCATTTCATTTTACATTATATAATGGAAAAATATTACAATGATCCTATGAAAACTCGAGGGAATAGAACATCATATCTAACATGCCATGGGTATTGGGATCCTCTTTCCCTATTCAACACCTCATTGATCATCATGGGATTCTGAAGTTGTAGTCAATTTCCAACACATATTTATCACTACAGGCATTTTATGTAGCATACAACATCCCACACATTATTATCAGTTTATTATTGTGGGCCCTGGATGAAGCAGACCATGTCCCACAAACATTTATTAGTATATCACTGTGGTCTTTTGATGCAATAGACCATGTCCCACACACGTATACCACTTGTATCACAATATCACTCATATAACAACAATATAGGTTAATCAAAATTATTCATATTATAATGTTTGACATCATGATATTCTATTTGATTTATTAAAACATGTCATGGATGATACATTAATCACATCGAAATAATATAAAAAATCACTATTATTCCGTTTATCAACATTTCATTAAATATAATATTATCCCATTAAGGTTTATCAAATCATCACATATTCCCATAATAAATTAATTGCTAATCATATTAATTAACTAATTTCATGAACTAATTAATTAACCAATTCATCATTACATTGTTTAATCAATTCCATATTCATAATAATTCAGTAATTAATTCAATAATTAATTAATCCAATTCAATAATTACATATATTCTATTAATTAATTCAGAAAATAATTAACCAAATTCCAAAATCCCAACATCCCATTATTTAATCCCCCAATTAATTAATCCATATTAATTGATCAATTACAAAAATCCCTTAATTTACCAATTTTATGACCCCATTGATCAATCAATTCAAAAATTCCTTAATTTATTATTTTACCAAATTAATTAATTAAATTTTATAAATTCAATTTGTTAACTATAAATATAAAATCTACAATTACAAAAACATACTTGAAATCAAGGAACTAGGATTTAAATAATAGACCACCTATTTCAAATCTTTGACAAGTAATCACCAAATGAAAATTTCACTAATTGAAATGAAAAGGACACTACCGTGATGAAGAATGATATCTTCAATCAGATACAAGAAACAAAATTAAATGGATCATAATCAATCAAACCTATATCTAGTTCTAATATCAAAAGGGGAAAATCCCTTTAAAGGATGATAGAAAAATGTGAGAATGATGGAAAACCCATCAGGGTAAGAGACTCATTCCGAGAGTAATGAATATCTTCGATCGAGGCTTCAAATCCTCATAAATAATGGTCAGGAACCCTATGAAAACATCCGAGAGCATTGAAAAATTAGGCTAATTGGTTAGGGATGAGTTGGAGTCGACTTTCTATTAATATGGGTTTTTGGGATATTTTAACTCCAATTTCTACGCAAATTAAAACTGTGTGCACCGTTACCTAAGAAGGGGCATGTGGTTTTCCAAACCATGTACCTTAACCATGCCTATATTATTGGACCATAGTTACACATAAGAGGGTGAACAATTTGAAAAATCATTCACCATCTGTGTGAATCTCCTTTCTCTAGGTTTTCATGGTTTGGGAAAACCGTGTTCCAATAATGCACTACCTCTCCTCATTCTAGTTTTTTCAAATTAAACATAAATATCCCTTGCTAAATTCCAAAAAAAATCAAAAAATTTGGAAAACAATATAGCTATAAAATATCAGGATATATCTATAGAAATGTATGGGATATTATAATCTCTCCTTCCTATAACAGGTTATCCTTAAGATATACTCAATATAATCTCTATGATTTCATGAAAAAAATATCATTCCACTAAGCCTTCATATTTGGTACACCTTATGATTTTTCCTCCTAAAGATGACCAATTTTCACAATACAAGAACTGTAGACAAGGACATTCCAAGAAACACATTCTCACTTTGATCCAACACACATATCGAATACTCTTTAAATGATACATCAATTTATAGCTCAACATCATCCACGTGTATCACATAAGAAGGGCCAGGATGATACCGATGAATTTGTGACACATGAAAAATGTCATGAATTGAAATGTTCCATTATGGAATAGCCAATCGGCACACCATTATCCTGATCCTCTCTATAACCTCAAATGGTCCAAAAACCCTGGGTGCCAACATACCCTATCACTTAATCAAATGGTGACCCAAACTAGGAGAAAGATGAAGGTATATATAATCACTCTCTGCAAACTGTAGGGGTCAGTGAATTCTATAAGAATATGATTTATATATACTCTGAGTTGTAGTCATCTTCTTCAGAATCAACTAAACTTTCTCTGATATCTCCTAAACAAGACTTGGTCCTAATAGATCTTACTCGCATGCCTTCATGCATCATAGATTTGATCTACATGTCCTACCATGAAGTACTACATATGCCGAAATCTATATAGTTTCCTGATACCTATTGTTATAATCTAACCCCACAAATTTTAGGTGTGTCTCTAAAGGCCGACACAACAAAAGATCAAAAACTCATATCATATCATCAAGCATTGGTATTGTACATTATGAATTCCCTATATTTATATTGGTGTAAATATGTACTTTTTAAAAACCTGTGTACCCAATGATTATAATGAACATGACAAAATTACGATGTAAATCATGAGTCACAATGTGATGTAATACTCTTTGGCACTCTATGTAGACAGACTATCTCTTTAACATTCATTTCTCTCAACTAATACACTAACAATGTATCCCATACTGGTAAGAAATTAACTAAATCCATTAGTATGTATTTAATCTTCCAAATAGAATCATTCTTCTAAGGTGTTCTCAAGAGACCCACCACATATTCTATATGGTAACATCATCCCACTTCAATTCTGGAATTGGAAGTGGATTTAGTAAATCACGGGGTCATTAATGCTCGATCTTCACCTATTGATATATGTAGTATCATTTCATGAACCCTTATATAACATTATTTATCCCTTTCCCAAAATAAACCACCATAGTTCATAGTAAAATTTGGTCACACTAGGATGAAATGCACACTTTGAGGCATGAAATTCATGAAAAAGATCCTCTTTTGTGCTTTTAGCCAAAAAAATTGGTTTTTGACATTGACGATCTCATCCTCAGCTATTCTCTAATAGAACGGTGAATCCAAACCTTCAAGGATTTCATTCAGGTATAAACATCATGTATAATGATAAAACATTTTACTAAACCAACGCAAAATTATAGAATCCACTAAATCAAATATGATATTCATCTACTCATGGCCCTCCTAAACCAAAACATGCATCTCAACCTGTAAATTCATCTTCCTTTACTCAACAATGGAATCATGAATAACCTCACTCTGAGACATCCTAATTAAACCATATGTAACACATTTTCATTTCTAGGATGTATATGCAAGCTCAAAATAAAATGAGAACATATTCTCAACCAATATATTATGCTGATGATTCAAATATCAATAAAAAATCTGACATTTAAGAACTTTTGTTCAGTATACATTGTAAATTTTTCACCAAATGTATAATTTCACTAACACTTGAAATCATAAATGACTGATTCCAACTCAAGGACATGTGTAGGGTAATTCCATTCGTGTTAACTCAACTATCATGAAACATACACCACAACTCGATCTACCTGCATCAACAGTTCTCCCTCATAAATTCCAAAAGAATCATAGAACATTGTATACCCCTCACCTAGCATGGGTAGGATCAAGATTGGTTCCATTTTCAAAATCTCCATAAACTCCTATAAATAATTATCATATTCTGTTGTCCTTTTGAACAATACTATCTTCTTGGACAAGACTAAAAGTGGTGCTGCCAAATCGGAAAATATGTGACTGAACCTCTAATAATATCCCGCTAATCCCTGAAATATATGGATATAAAAAATCTAGGGATTCAACCAAGATAAAACTACCTGAACCTTCTTTTGGTCCACTAACACACCTTCCTATGTGATAATGTTACCCAATAAGTGTACCTAATCAATCCAGAACTGACACTTATATAGCATGGTGTATACCAGATTTTCTCTTAATGTACTCAGTATGATTTCACGATGTTGGGAATGATTGGAATGATGTTTTATGTAAACCATAATTTCATCCAAAAATACAACCAAAAACTGATCTAGGTATTGATGGAAGGTTCTGTTCATCAATTCCATAAAAACTATTGGCACATTCATTTGCCCGAACTGCATCACAATGAACTCATAAAGACCATACAAACTTCTAAAATAAGACTTTGGTATACCATATGGTCGTACTCTCAACTGATGATATATTGATCTCATGTCAATCTTGGAATAAATGAAAGCTCCACTAAACTAGTCAAAAAGACCATCGATTTTTGGAAGAGGATACCAGTTCTCTATATTCATCCATTTCAACTTCTGGTAATCAACACAAAAGCATATAGTCTTGTCATCCTTCTGTGTATGAAATAGATAACTCTAAGGAAACATACTCGTGTTGATAAAATATTTATCCATACACTCTTTAATATGAGTATTAATCTCTTGAACCTCTATTGGTGTCATTCTAAAGGGTGGAATAGAAACTCGCTTAACCCCTGACGTTTTCTATAATGTAAATTCCACACCTCTCTTGGTTGGAATCGCAGATAATTCTTCAGGAAACGCATCATAAAACTAGTCCTTTACAGGTGGAAATACATCTTACTTTACAACATCATCATTTAACAACAATCTAGTGATGTGTGTGGTAAGATCACACAGTATTTGGTGAAATGGCCCTTCACAGCCCTCCTTGATATCCTATTGTCCAAGATGAATATGATTATCACCCTCAGGAGATGTAAAAGTCATTATCCTATGGTAATAGTCTATATGGGCTAAGTATGCTACTAACCAATCCATACGCATAATTATATGAAAGCAAGACATGTCATTGATGTTAAGATTCCAACTGAAATGATATTACGAAACCTCAAGATAACACCTATTACACAAGAATATGTCTTTAAATCGTACTCCCTATGGTTTATCTATAATCATCACCCGAATCATGAACTCCAACCCCCCTCCCCCCCCCCCCCCGACAAAAACAATTCATAAGTTGAAAATATGTTAAATAATTAAAGGCACTAGTATAACATATGTCACAAGATAATGTATAATCTAGAAGAATAGTACCTCTAATAGTTGACGGTCTAGCCTCGCTATCAACATGGGTAGTCTAAAGGACATGAAACGACCCTTCCCCTCTTTTCAATGATGTATTATGAGTCCTCTAATATCAACCACTATTCTGATATATGAACACCTTCCCAAAATCACATCATCCACTACCAATGTAACCACAACCAATAGAACTATATCCTCCAGACTATTACGGTGTAGAAGTCTGTCATCTTATAATCTGGTTCTATCTATGATCTCCATCATTACCCATATTCTATGGGTTATTAAATATATACTGAACTGTATCATCCTCCAGCAATCATATCACTATACTGTTGGTTGGTGAAAATGCCTATGAAAGTGGCCCGACCAACCGCACGGGTGATATGTTAATTGGGTATGGTCATGTGTGACTCACCCTTCCCCCTGGTAACTCTTCTTTCTATCACCCTGACTAGAATTCTTGAAACTATGCATTATACTATCAAAATTCATACCCCCTAATCATCTAGTATAAATCACCTCTCTTCCCCTAGAATCTCTCGTCTTGTTCCCTCAGATATGATATCTTGATCCACCGCCTAAAAAAAATTATTCATCTGAAAGATATTAAGGTGATACAAATTCTGACATTTAAGGTCATTGTAGAAATTCATTTCTATAGCTATCTCATCTCCTACCAACACTAGTGAAAATAATTGTAGGTAAATAATGTTAACATTATATTTTTTCACAGATATATACACTAATTCAATCTCATGAACTAACTTTCTTTATCACGCCTTAGTGTCTGTGGATAAAAGTACTCGAGGAACATCTCTAGGAAGTACTTACATACCATGACCTCGGCCTAACCTATATGAGATTAAATATCCCACCATTCCTTTTTTGATCCTCAATACATTTATTCCAAATAATTAACCCCCTTCTCAGCCAGAGTTTCCAAATGTTCATGTATTGTTTTGATGGACTCAATACTGAACTCATCTAACTCAATTACATCCTATTTAATGAATGTCAAAGGGTTGTATAACTGGAAATAATGTGCTAGGTTAGACAGACTCTTCATAACCCTCATTTGTCTATCTCTCCATAATATGACGTAAGAGAGAATATTTCTCATAGAAATTCTCTCCGACTCCTTCACCAGACAATATCAGTGCCCCAACATCCACTACCAATGGATCATTCCCTTCCATAACCTCAGGTCATACTATCAGAAAGTGTCATTTGAGAGGCATATCTCTATAATTATAATCACACATCATAGTAAACATAAAACACATTAACACATTTAACAGGATTCAAAAAAATCTATAACAATTCATTCCCCAAACTTCACCACACACTCAAAACCAAGTCATTATCGGTACCTTTAACCATCCTACATATTGGTCAAGATTAACAAAGGTAAATTCATTCTAATTTTTGAGTCTCATTATAAACCCATTTATTCACATGTTACATCATTTTACTATTTTTAATTTTATATTGTCCACATTTTCATTTTAATTTAACAAGAAAGGAAAAACATTACATGTTTAGAATCTTACACATAATTTTTTATTGTGCTTTCCTAAAATGTTACATGTCCCAAAATAACCCTGAATTTATATAATTAGGAATTCATAATATAATATCCTATTATACGAGTATATGATCTAAACAGAACATTTTAGGAAAAATAATCACATCACACAATAAGTACATTATCCAAGGTGAAATAGAATCTAATTGTAACAACAAACATCAGTAACATTAATCACACCATTGGATCTTGGGTTTTCCCCCGTACATGGGTTAGATACTCCCATGCATGATCTTGTGACCAAGGCATGAATATTACTAGTCTATTTTTTTACCTTTCCCAAATATTATTAAAAAATAACAGAAAATAAAATTGGGCTTTGATACAACTTTGTTACATCCCGACCTGGGTCCCACCCCGTGGTGCCCCGATCTGATTTTCAACATTACCTCATGTGCGCCTCCCCATACACTAGAGGATCCAGACTAGTATCTAGGGTCTAATATCGATCATGGGGAGACTATACCATATTTATCAGAGTAATAAACTATTAGAAATAGATAAAAATAACCAAGTTATATTACCATAACAAAACCCAATATCACAAGATTACCAAAACAGAATATACAATATCAAAAATAAAGAGTAGATTTTTTAAAAAAAATTATGTGTCTTGTGTAATTATAAAAAAGCCAAATTTAATAGATGTTAATAACTCTTAATAGGATCCTAAATTATGTTTAGTTCCCTCATCTGTGCTCCATCCCAACTCATCAATCTAACCTAGGGACATTTCCATTATCTTGTCATACAAACATGAGGTCTATTCGGGTATTGATCTGGAATCTCATGTAGGGAGTGTTTACAACTCAATATGCCACCACTAAAGGAATATAAACCAATAAATAGTCATTAAAAATGTATTCAATCGTATAATGAATAATATAATAGAAATAAGGTAACCAGTTTACATTTATTCAGTTACACATTATTTAACCACAAAGAAATCTTAGTTCCCAAGGACACCTGATCTCTGAATACCTACTTCATCCCATAGTAGAGTCTGAACCATATCACATAATATATTAAAAATACATTTCATTTCACATTATATCATGTAAAATTGTAACCATGGGCCAATACCAACTCATGGGTGTAGAACATCATGTCTTACACCTCATCGATATTTAGTGCCTTTGTCCTTATCTAACACCCAAATATTAACTATGGTATTCTAAAGTACATATAATTGTTTTAGAGGCATTTATCACTATGGGATTATGATGCATTAGACCATGTCCCACAAAAATTTATCTCTTTGTCCCTATAGTCCTTTGTCCAGCATACCAGGTCCCACACATGTTTATTAATTTATCACTATGGGCTTTTGATGCACCAAACCATGTCACACACATGTATATAACATGTATAACAATATCACATATATCGAGTCAATAATTTTTAATCAACACTAACCCTCTTATCAGATTTTATACGATGAAATGTCCTTTAAATTATCTAAAAAATTCATTTTCAGTATTTAATCCCATGGAAATAAAATGATAAATCATTATTATTTCATTTATCAACATTTCATCAAATATCCTATTAACCCATTAAGGTTAATCCCATAATCACATATTCCCATAGTCAATTAATTCATAAACATAATAATTGAACAGTTACACCAACCCATTATCTAACCAATTCAGAATTCAATTTATAAATTTTTTCAACATTCATGACAATCTATTAATTAATTCAACAATTAATTAATCTAATTCCAGAATTGCACATATTACATTAATTAATTGACCAATTAAATATCTAAATTATACAATCCCAATATCCCATTGATTAATTAACCCATTATTGAGTCCATGTTAATTAAAAGATTACAACAATCCATTAATTAACAAATTCCATAACCCCATTAATCAATCAATTCCACAATTCCTTAATTAATTTATTAACCAAATTAATTGATTCAATTTATGAACTTAAATTAAAAAAATTAATATAAATTGTAGTGTAACTAAAATCAATAATTTTAGATTTGAATAATAGACCACATATATACTATTTTTGATGATAGATTGTCCAATGAAAATTCATCAAATTGAAACCCAACGGTCAAACCCATGACAATGAATGAGATATTGGATAAAATACTAGAAAAAAAATTAAATAAAAAATGATCAATAAAACCTTGATCTAGATATATTACAAATAGGGTTTAATATCTTTATAAGGATGGGAGAGAATGGGAGGAAGAAAATCATATTGGGAAAAAAACTATTTAGAGGATGGATGAAGATCTTTAATCTGGGCTGCATATCATCCAGAATAGAGGTTGGGAGACATATCATATCATCTAAGAGCCTCCAAACTGAGAGGAATAGGTTAGTGCTATTATGGGGAAGATTATTGGTTAATATCGGTTTTTGAAAAATATTTAATATGATTTTCATGAAAATCAAAAACACACTCATGGTTTCCCAGGCAGGGGCACACAATTTTCAAAACCATGTGACTTAACTGGGTACCTCTTATCATGGTTATATGGTTATTTATAATAGGACACATAGTTTAAATACCTTGAACTAACTATTTCAATCCCCAGTATTTTATTTGACATGGTTTGCAGGGTTAGTTGAATAGTTTGGAAAACTGTGCGTCAACGGTGCATTGTCCCTCCTCTTTCCAATTTTCACAAATTTTACCCGAAACACCCCATGTTCTAACCCAAAAAGTGTACTCATAAAATAATTAGTGCCTATAAATGAGAATGATGAATTTATATAAAATGTTGTGATTTTGGAAATATTTGGTGTATAAACACTTTTCTAGGCTTTCCAATACCTTAAATGTCGATCTTATAGAGATTAATTATGTTTTCTAGATGAAAAATGATTTTTTGTGTCACTTAAATTTTCAAAATAGAGGAACGTTTTTATTATTATTTTTGTTCTCAGATTAATTCACTAGGGTTTTACAAAACACCAATAGAATAAGTTCATTTTTTAGTTAATATTCATCTAGTGGGAAGACCATATTCTATTGTATAGGTATTCTAATTTTATTTTTTTGAAGTGTGATCGTAATGAATATATCACTCCCATTCTTCAATTTTGTAATTCTACACCATGTGGTGGCTATCATGGGGGAGCGATGACTACGCAAACTTTTTTATATTATAGTTTCTACAATATTATAGTATTTAAGGATTATAATTGGTTGGTAGTTGGTTGTAGTAATCGAAACAGATTATGAAATATTGGTAAGAAACAATAACATCCTCATAAGATAAATTTTGATAAATATATTTTGGGGGGGTTTGATATCATGGGACCATTTTTAACTTCTCATGGGAATTAATAAACCTGGTTTGTATTATATTAGCTTTCTATATTGGTTAATGTGTCCATACATCCTACCAATAAATCTAATATCAAGATGAAATTTATTAAAGAGAAAATATTTTTATGATTTGGAGTTCCCAAATAATCTATCATTTGAAATGGAACTCAAATTATGAATTATAAGTTAAAAAATTTAATTGAAATATATTAATGTCATAAAAACCCCGTTACTTTTTATCAATAACAATCTAGTAGATTATTTTAAATTTTTAATAGGTTGCTTATAAAATTCTAGATAAAACTATCAAAAATTCTCGAAAGGACTTGTCATTCATGATTGAAGAGGATTTATGGGTTAATAGAACTACCTTAAAAATACCTAACAAATGTCTCTATATAAACTAATTTTTTAGTAAAGCCATCCACCTACCACTGGAGTTCTAACAAAAATCTTTCATGGTATTCAATTCCTTGATTTTTTATTTAAATACAAATGCTGTGGGAATATTTATTGATTTGATCGATATTAATGAAATTAAGAGAGTGTATTAAGAAAATTATAGTATATATAGGGAGATGAAAAAATATTTTCATGTCACTAATATCCAAAATAGCGTTTTTATGGGATTTTAAAGGGTTTTCATATTTAATTAAGGAATCATCCATTTTCTAAGAAAACATAAATTCATGTAGTCTTTATTTTGACAATCCTTCATGTTCTATTTAATAGAGATTTAGAGATTGTAGGTGAAGAGAAAACCCCATTATTAGCTTTTGGACAATGGAATAACTACTATTTTTATTTATAGACAATCATTTTGGATTCCATTTCAATTTCAAATGGTTGTGATTTAATTAATTTTTAACTAAAGACACAAAATTGAGTGCATAATAAGAGTAAACCCGTAGTCATCTATCTATTTGTTTAAAATAATGAAATAATGTTATGATCTTGATTAATCTCTTTGCATTATCGGATAGATTCAATTCAAGTATTCCCTCTATTTAAGTGGAAAATTTGATTGTTTTGTTCTAAAGAATGATATAATCCTAATTTATATCAATGACTTTAGGAGGATATAAAGGATGATGAAATTTGAAACACCCTTCTTGTAACATTTATACTCTGGTTATTTCCTTTTTAAGATTTTTCTATTGGGTTACATTGTATAAATCCAAAATTGTTCGAGATAAAATTTATTAACGATAGAATTTTCATCATGCATAGAGGGAGGGATTATTTGAATTCACTAAATAGATAATGGGATTTTCTATCATTGGAGTTTTTTTTAAATTCATCACCTTATTATTTCATATTAGTTCCTTAATATTTTAATATTTTCTATTTATAAAAATGTTATAAAATTGATTTTAAAATACGCTATCATGTTGAAATTAATTTAAAACATGTTCTTAGCCTTAACTAATATTTTCACTATCAGTGTGTAATGATATTTTTTATTACATGATGTTATTTGTGCCTGTTTCAAATATTAATAGAACATTAAGGTAAAGAATTATTTTTCCTAAAATTCCTTTGTAGTACACTAAATATTATATGTGGTAACTAGTGTAAATCCATGGAATTTGATAAATTAATGTTTTATTGGAATATATGTTTCTTAAACTCGTTGTTACACCATAAAACATTGTATTGATCTACAGAAATTCTAAAATTTCTTTTAGATTAATTTCTCTAAATTATTTCTTACACTATGAGATTAATCCATGGGAATAATGTTGGGTTATTTATGTGGAAAATAGGTCATAAATGTATTCATATTTATTTATTTAAATACACATAAAAAACTAATAAATTTTTTCATAATTTGATTTTTTAATCCTTCGAATTTTATTTTCAGTGGTTTAAATGTTTTTAGGATTGAAGGTACAATTCCAATGTAAGGAGGTTAATTTATAATAATCCTTGTCTTAAATAAAGATCAACATTTTATTCCACTGTTGAAATTTTTTTTAGAGTTTCAGAATATTTGTTACAATGATTATTTTCTTTGAACATTAGGATTATAATTGATCACATAGGATATGCATCCAAATGGACTATGGAATTAAACACTTATATTGGATGAGTTAGTAATTTTTTATTCTTTTAATTGATAAATGATTTAATTATTCATCCTTTTTAAATATTATTCTATTCCATCTATTTATTTTATTCACTTTTTTCTCTATATTATTAAATATGTTATTTTTCCCGGTGGTAGAGATCTATTTGGATTTTTGAGTTAGATGAAAATTGATGTCTGTCTAATTCTTTTGATAATTTTCATTTTCATTAATTTTTTTAATATAGGAAACTATATTTTTACTAAAAAAATCAATATTTGGAGGGAAATATATTTTTATTAATTTGGACAGTCCATGGGGGGGGAATTAATTATAAATATAATTCATTATAAAATTTATGTTTTTCAATGTTGAGATTTATTCATTTTCGTGGAGTTTATTGAATTTATATCATGAGGATAAAAAATGATGTTAATATTGGGGATTTTTTTGGTCTTAATTGATATTTGTTTTTCACATCAAATATTTGAAATAATATAATTTTTCTGTGCAAATGAGCTTTAATTGATGAAATATTAAAATTTGGTAAATTTTTTTTTTATTTTTTTATATGAACATTTCGATGAAAATTTTTAATTTTCGTACAAGATTGATGAAATTATCCTCAGTTCAAAACTATTATCATTTTAGGATAATATTTTTTGTTTGAGTTATTTTAATAGATATTTACTTTCTTAATTTTTTTATAGGTGTTTTATATATATTTTTGGTGTTCCATGTCCATGTTTTCAATTTTAATTTTGGGAAAGATTTTTACATTCTCTATAAAGATAATTGATATATATATTTAAAGACTTATAGGAGTCATTATTTTAATATCTTTATTCCATGCTCTATTTCTTTATGTTTTTTGATGAATAAATTAATCAGTGAAGCATTTATTTTTCTTGTTGAAAATGAAAATTTTATGCTTTTAGGAATTTTTACGTTTGTATTTTTTACTTTAAAAAATTTCAAGTTAGTATCATATGAAATTTTAAAGGGATCTATGTATAACATTATACTTAAATTTATTATTTCCATCAATCTATAATTTAATATCAGAATATGATCCATTTGAATTTTTTTACATTAAAAATTTAGAAAAGGGTTCCCCATATAATATTTTTGTAAATACTCATGATAAATGTGATATGACATGATCCCTACTTGTATAATGATTTTGAATATAGTTGTATTAATTATCAGTTTTCAATAGTTAGAAACTACTCAAGATTGACCATGGATGAGGATAATTCACTTTAGAAAATTTGGGATGAAACATCATTAATCTAAGGATGCGAGCCCATGTTAGAGTAATTTTGAAAAATAAATCTGAGATGGATCAA
Organism: Viscum album; assembly: GCA_963277665.1. Classification (NCBI taxonomy): domain Eukaryota; kingdom Viridiplantae; phylum Streptophyta; class Magnoliopsida; order Santalales; family Viscaceae; genus Viscum; species Viscum album. The sequence continues at coordinate 99,487,010 of OY728153.1, read as the reverse complement.
AATTATCAACACCTCAGGTCGAAAAATAGTTGAGGTTTGGTTCTGATGAACCTATGGAGGATTCAAGATTTTCAGTGAAGCACTGAATGAATTCAAGTAATCAATTAATGAAACTGAGAATGTGTAGAGTTGGTATGAACTAATAGAATCCATTTCAGTTCCAAACAAACATATAATTATTTAACAACTATGATGAATGAGTATTAAATAAAAAATCAGCAGATATATTTGGTTACAATATTGAGGACATTGAAATACCAAGTACGATTGAGTAATCTGGAAGAATAAATGAAATTAAAGGGTAAATCATTGAGTAAAATACAACCAAAGAAAACACATAGATTGTAAAATTTGATTGATGGTTAATATTAAATATTATAGTCTTTCCAATATATTACATTGGTGATGTGAACTAATTGATCCCTTGTAGTGTGAAAGAGAGTTTTACTTCCTGGTTGATGTTTTATTTTAGTTATTTTGGATTGAAGATACTACTCTAAGTTTATAAGAATTACATTTTGAGTAGAATGTCTTTGTTAAAATATTTTATTTTAATGATCTAATGGATGTTGATGATAAGGGTTTCAAGTTTCCTAAATCAACTAATTTTAGGTCTTGAGATGTTTACTTACAAATATTTTGATGAAATACTGTAATAATGATGAAAACTATAGATGATCAACCATTACATGGTTTTTCAACTTATTCCTTTTTTTAATTTCAATATTCTTGATTTGAATATTGTATTGTTTTTTTTCAAAATTAATTGTCGTAAGAAATTAGAATGGGGTAAAAATATTTACTTCATTCCTTATTTATTTTTTGTTTTAGATGTCATTCTAAATTTATTGAGCATCATTTTGTAGTGGTTAAATATATTTTGTTTTGTGATAAAAAATAATTGTTTTTTAACATTCTAGAAAATAGATATTGGATTAATGTTAATGATTTAAAAAATAAATTATAATTTTTGATATTAATATGTACTGTTTTAATTGAATAATATAAATTCCCACCACATTTTCATCATTTCTCATTCACTATTTGTCATTTTTTTCTTCAATATATGTATGGATCTCCTCAAAATATTCATCTATTTCTCTTTTTGAAATTATTTCAAAAACCACGAATGTTCACCGCTATTAGTAATTTATTAAGAATATATTTTTTTCAATGTTCTCTCAGTTTCACTCTCTAAATTTTCCTTCTTGGAGGATCGATAAGTTTCTCTATACTATCGAGAAGTAAGTAGGTTTGAAATTTGATAATTTTCAATAAAAAAATTATGAAGCTCAATATACAATGATTAGTAATGAGTTATAATCTCTTTATTTTTCCATAGAAAAATTTCAATATTATATTTATTAAGTATGATTTCAGACAAATTGTATTTGGGTGAAGTTCAATCTCGCAGAAATCACTACGAGATCCATCTTTGTAAAATCACCACCTATAATTTCCATCACATCTTATCTAACCATATAATACTATGTGAAGTTATAAAGGGGTTTCTTAAATATGATTCATTATTATATAATCATTTCATTATTAGAGTAATAAATTGTTATCATAAATCATTAAATAATTTTATAATTGAAAATTTAATTTCAGAAATTTTCATTGAAAATTATTATTATTTATAATAAAATTATATTTGTATATATTCATATTTAGAAGTTGATAAAATATAATTCATTTTTAAATTCACAAAAAAAAATTTGGTGAATTTTAGATATATTTCTAAAAAGAATGATTTTTATGTGAATAGTGTATTATAATATTCTATAAATATCGCCAATTTTAACATAAAATCAAGATAGAATAATATCCAAAAATTTTATAAAATAATTTTTATATAAAAATATATATTCATTGGATTTAAATAAATTATTTAAATATATTTATCTTCGTAATGACCCCAACACAAATTTCTAGTAGTTAGTGCCTTACCTTATTACATTAGAATATATATATAAGATCAAAATCCAAAAAGACTGAATAGTTTATTAGTTTTGGGAAACTAGATGTCATTAATGATAACAATTTTACATTGTGAAAATAGAATAAATCCTAACAAATTTAAGAAACTCAACATCCTGGAAACTCATTCCGTGAATTCATCTTCATATCCTTGGGAAATAAAACAAAATAATGGTGATCTAAAACTATATGTAAGTGTAAATTATAAAGAAACCTATCACGAATCAATAATAATAATAAACAAGTAAAGATATATAATTGAACACACATGTAACATAAATATCCATATATGGAATAATCAACATGGAAAGGTAAATAGGTGAAACACATTCCATTCAATCAAAAAACATAGAGTAGAGTGAATCCTTATAATATTTAATTTAAAAAACACATGGATAATAATAATAACTAAATTATTAATGAGCTAAATTATTAAATTTTGGACTCTATGTATCCCGTGAATAGAGAAACTATACCATCATGACCATTCAGAAGGCGGATTAAAACAAACAGGGTAAAAACCTATCTGATTTTGTAAATCAATTCATCTCTTGAGACTACGAATTCATTGAAGGGATTTCATTAAAAGGTCCCCAAACTATGTATTTCATGTCAAAATCCTAGTACATATATCAAATAATCTATTTAATTTAGTGTTCATTTTCTTTATCAAATATATATATTGAGTATTGTTTATAACTTTTTCAATATTTCTCAAATAAATCAAATAACATTCAAATTAAACAACATGACTATAAAGATGTGTGGTTTAGTCTATAATCATAAAAATTATAAAATAAAATGTATATTTGTAATAAATGTAATTACAAATGGAGAATTATTATAATAAAGTGATTATTTCAGGATAATGTTAAAAATCATGAAATGAAATTATATTGTGTGATAAGTTTTACTAATTTGTAATTATCAAGTAAAATCCCATTTTAATAGTTAATTACAATTTAATCTCCCAATACTATGAAGGATACATTATTCATTAAATTACATGTCAATGTGGATGTATATACCCCACATAAATGCTAATTGGTGTATAATATAATATAATTCTCAATGGAATGTAAGTAGAGAAGAAATACTTTAACTCACAATAAATTTTGGTTAGGTGATATTTAAAATATTTTATAATGGTTTTAATCAAGATTTTAAAATATATTAATACAATATTTATATTTATAATATAATATATGATCCTTTCATAACATTTTTCACCTTTTTGATAATAATCGTTCATTATTTTCATTGTTTTTGGGTGTTGATTGCCCTATTTTGTTGTGTATGTTTTAACATGTTATTTTTTCCCTATTAATTAGATCATTATTAAATAATATTTAAAATTTAAACCATAATTTTAATATCATATATTATCATTATATATTTATTTAAAAAACTTCATAAAGTTTGGTGATAGAAATGAAATACACCATTCTTGGAGATGGTAGGTCATACATATGCATGAATGTTGTTTACATTTTTGTATAGTATTAAAAGAATGATATTTAAATTATATTGATATATTATTATATAATTTTATATATATGATAAAGGATTATTAAAACAATTCTTAACATATTCCATGAAAAGTAGTAATGAATCACATCAGGTTGCGAGGTGGTAGTACGACGTACACATAAGTGACAATATCCTATTCCCAAAAAATGGAAATCATGATTCTAGGTGTGATATTAAAATTATAGAAGATTAATACCGTAAAAACATATCATATATATCATATATAAATTATAAATCCATCATCATTCCCAACCATGAAAACTGGTAAGTGAAAAAATGATCGACAATGGTTTGGGAGGTGGTAGTCCGTCGTAAATATGAATGATGATTTTATAATCCATTATATGGAAGTTTGTGATGTTTTAGATAGTACCCTTAAAAAAATATATTACTATATTTGAGATAATGTGGTTATTATTTAATCATGGTATAAAAATAATACTTTAATTATGTGGAGAAGGAAATAAAATAAAAACACTTATATAAGAACATTACCACTTCTTCGGGTATCCTCATCTGGATTTAAAAAATGCCTTATAAATATTGAGTTATTCAAAATATTATGCCTCTATAATGAGTGGATGTATTTTTGGGAGTTATTTTTTCATGTCTTGGCCTAACCTATGTGTTTTGAAAGTGTGACATGGAGACGAGAGGGGAGGCTTTTTATAAGTGGTTTGAGTGGCACACATATGATATTTTAGAATTAATGGATTCTACACACATTTTTTCATGATACCATTCCCCAATAATGATAAATTATTGATCCATTAAGATATAAGGTCTCAATATTTCAGAAAATTAGTTTTTTACAAGTTTTGGTTCATTTGTTACGCCAATGTTTCTATGTTTAACAACTAAGTAACTTGATGTCTCTTTAATCATTGTAATTAATTTTAATTTCATTTACTACTAATTTATGAATAAAATTATGTCAAACATATTATAAATTATATAATTTTAGGATTAATAATGTGGAATATATCTTTCTAAGTTAAATTATCCCAATTGGATAAAATTAATTTAAATTAATCAAGAAGACGTGGCAAGAAATTTTGTATTTAAAGTGAAAATGTTCAGACATTTGATATGTTATTATATGAAAATTCAATATGAAAATTATAACCATGACCTAAATTGGATAAATATATTTATAATTGAAATATTTTGTACTTTAAAACCAATTAAAACAATAATTTATCATTATAAATTATTTAAATGAAATGACTGTTTTCAATTAAAAATCAGTTTTTTTAACTTTTCATCAAAAAATGAAATATCTCAAAAAAATTAAATTAATTAACATAAGTTAATTTTAAAAATATAATATCATAAATGAGCTTTATTTTATCAAAAATATTTATAAAAAGTTTAAAATTAAGTTTAAATACAACTTTTTCAATAAAAGCTGATAATATAACCTTTACAAAAATACTGTTTTTTATACGTGAAATTGGATTTGTCCATAAAATATACCTATCAAATGTATTGAATGAATGAAATTTTTTAGTATATAATTTATAAATTTCATTAATATTTTTTAGTAAATCTATTTAATATATTTATTAAGATTAAACACCATCGGTGCATTAAAAAATTATACAATCATTTCTGTTATATTCAATTTTTTTATATTCTTTTATAATTATTTGGTAACAAATGAAAATAACCATATTTTTTCAAAAGTAAATTAATAATATTTTTAACCATCAATTTAATGGATTTTAGGTAATTTTAATTTTAAATAATAATATTAATTGTATTTAGAAAAACTCATTCTTACGTGTAACACAAACCACTAAAGAAATAAATTATTGCATGTAATGACATATAACCCAGTAATCTATGAATTTTAAGTTACCAATATAATTAAACTTCATAAAAAAGTAATATAATTTAATTTTTCGATGTGTTACATTCTTCCCTCCTACAAAAATATATCCCTCAAAATTCAATGGATATTACCTTCTAAATGTACGAGGGTAGTTATTTTTTTGAATATCATCTGGTTCACTTTTTTATTCCTCTATTTTTTGATTCCACCAAATTAACATTACCAAATTATTCATCTAATTCCTAAATATATTATCCTTAGTTTCAAAAATTCTTATGGGTTATTCATAGTATAATATATCAGCTTCTGAATCTATTTCATCAGAGGTGACACATGCATCAGGTATTACTTGTACTTTCATAACAATGATATGTGAAAAAACTTCATGTACTTTTGGGAGATTTATAATCATTTCCAAACTAAAATAAACAACTTAAATTCATTCTAGAATTTCAAATGCTATGATGTAACATTGACTCAACTTCCACTTCTTACCAAACCATATAACACACTTCCATGGAAATGTTTTCCAGAAAATATGATCTCTCACATAGATTTTTAAATATTTTATCCTATTATGAGAAAAACATTTATGTATTAATTTAGAAGCATTAATGTGATCCAAAATAGCCTTTTTTTTCTTCAAGATGTTAAGGGCCTATAATTTTTCTTTCACCAAATTATTCTTGAAAAGTTTGAGTGAGACATCTCTTTCCAAATATTGATTCATAAAAAACAATTTAAATTATTGAATGGAAACTATTTCTATATTAAAAGTATAATAAAGGTAAATACTAATCCTATATACCTTTAAATTCAAGTTATCATGACCTTGACATGGCTTTCATTTCTTGTATTTTTATTTCAAACTTTCTATTAGTTTAAGGATGGTAGGAAGTACACAAATGAATATCAACGTCAAGAGCCTTCTCAATATAATTCCATAATTTTGATGTAAAATGAGGATCTAAATCAGGAAAAATTGAAGGAGGTGGCCCATAATGTCTCCCAACATCATTAATATATAGCCTTAAAATGACCCCTTGAGGTGACTTTTTTTATAGTGGGAAATATGCATATTCTGTTAGGTGATCATCGATAATCCATTTCATTCGGTCTAGGATTATTTGGTAGTCCCAGGGAAAAATCTATAGTAATGTCATCCCATTTCCACACATATATAGGACGATGTTGCAAAAACCTCTAGGATGATGCCTCATAACATTCACATATTGAAAACCAAACATCTAGACACATATTCAACAATTTCCTACTTCATTTTGTCCCACAAAAAATGTTCCATCAAATCCTAATCATCTTTATGTTACTAGGGTTTATAGTTATATTTGAGTTATTACAATCATCCAAAAATTCCATTTTTAGAAAAGTTATAGATGTAACATAGAATCTATTTCCAAAATTGTTGAACACCATATTCACAAACAAAGTCTTCTTATTTCCCATCATTGACGACATAAATTTTCTTCTGAATGTTCTCATCATGAAATTGATAATTATTTCCATTATATATTAAATATGGTTTTGAAATCATTTGAAAAATTATTGGTGTGTCTCCCTATATTAAAATTCTCATATCTTTCTTTTCATGATTCTTGATCATATTAACACTTTCAGTCCACATTTTGGTCAAAATTCCATGATATTTATGCACAATTCATATTCTACTTTATTTTCATTTATTGAGTGGAAGTGTGTTGAGAAATCATAATTTTTGGGTATCTTGATACATTTCCTTTGTCTCATATTGAGAAGTTTTAGTGAAAAGAATCATTTTGGTCTTTTTTTATTATGGTTATATCTTACATATTTCTCTATAAAGATCATTTCTCTATGTATTAAAAGGGAATATTATGGTTGTTTACTCAAGATCATGGGATATATTATTCTATTTTTTAGTCTTCAATTTCCTTAATTCATATGACATAACTTTATCATTTTTCATTAGTACACAACCAACTCCCTTCATTTATGGATCATTATATATCACAAACCCATCTCTTCTATATTGTAGTTTCAAATTCATAAAATCTTTCAATATCTTAATTAATCCATAAAATATTCATCACATTAATTTTTCAAAACAAAAATACCCCATTTCTCTATAATATTGGTTAATATGTTAGTCAGTCATGAATGTTTGTTAACAAATTTTTGATAGTATCTTTGTAAACTGAAGAACTTATGTACCACAATTATGTTCATTTGGGTAAGCAATTCCTTTACTTCCTTATTCTTTTCAAGATCAACCATGATTCCATTTTTTTGAGAGAGTATGACCAAGAAAAGAAACATCATATAGAAAGAACTCAGAGATACTAAATTTCTCATATAACCCTTTCATTATAAGATTTTCAAAAATGATCTTAAATTGATTATAATGTCCTTATTATCTTTTAGAATAGACCATAATAACATAAATGAATACCAAAACGAAATCATCAACATATTTCTTGAATAATCAATTAATTCAATCGATAAAAAATAGAGGTTGATTTAGTTAATCCAAATGGAATTACAGTAAAATTTTAATTTCCAAACTTTGTTTGAAAAGTTGTCTATAGAATTTATTTCTTATTTACACTCAATTAGTGATACCCATAATGAAAATAAATCTTTGAAAAATATTGGTATCCATTAAGTTTATCAAATATATAAACAATTTTATGTAGACAATACTGGTTCTTTATCATAATAACATTTATTTCCCAATAATCAATACAAAACCACATGGATCCATCTTTGTTCTTATTGATGAAAACATGGGCCCCCATAGAGAAACAGAAAGGTGAATGAATTCCTTAATACCCAAATCCCCTTTTTATTTATTCATCTCCAATATTACATTGTTTCCATTCTATAAGTATTTTGGATATTAGGCTATCAATAGGGATTAAATCCATTGAAAATTAAATATCATTATCTAGGGGATGTCAAGTTAATTCCTTAGGAAATGCATCGTTTTATTTGTATATAATAGGTACATCCTCAATATTAAGATTATATTCATCATCCCTAGTTATTTTTTTATTTTCTTCCCCAAGAAATTAATTTGGTATAGATAATAGGATTGGATATATGGATGACTTAGATGATTAATTTTTCTCTCTAAATATAGGGAGTTCCACATCTTCCTCACAAATAGCGATTTCTATATTCTTGTAAAAACAATTTGCATAATATTTTTGAATCTAGTCCATACCTTTGACTATATAAAAGACAGCCATATGTGTGATGATAAGATCTAAAAATAATGAATATGTATGTGTCATAATGTGTATGGCTCGATAAATCATTTTTATCAATGAAAATTACCTTTGGAGTTTTGATTGACAACTCCCTTATTAAAATAAAAGAGTAAAGTATAATTTTCATAGAAAATAAGTAGATCTAAAAGAGTACTATGATCAAAAATACAACAAGGAATTCTATAATTTTGAGTATAGGAATTATATACCTACCACCACATCATTTATACTTCTACCTCATCTATAGTGATGGCATAAGCTTGTCCATCATCCCTTGGTTTCTTCTATGTTAGGTTACTTTGACAATTAGGGTATTCATTTTCATTGTTCATCATCTCCTTGAATTTTTATCCTTTAATATTAGTGTTTTCATTCTTCCTCATTCATTATTAAACATGATGGATATTTTCTCTAAACAAGTAACAAACTCTTGATCCCTTCATGCATTTCTATGGGATAATTTTTTCACAGTTTTCACTAGTTGATAATTGCTTCATTATATTCTTTATCTTTGAAACAATCCCTTTTTAATTTTTTTTATAATACATATTCATCTCTAGGGTTACCTAAAATATTTAATATCTTGACAATTACTTGAATTTTTATGTAAAATAAAAATATTTCATCATATCATGTAAAAATATGAGAAACTAACACCCTTTAGATAGTTAAAGTAATACTGTTAAAAAATTGGTCAATATTTCACTATGTGTTTCAAATTTAATCTATCTAATAACTATCTTACCTTGTAAAGTTATAGTCATTTTTTATGAAAATTTATTTTTCCATTTTCTTTAAGATATATAACGTTTTCTTAATTTCAATTTTGTTACTAGTGAGGGAAACATTTGTCAGAAAAATATCATTAAAATATTAACATTCCATGAGTTCAAATTCATTTTCCTCCCTAGTATCCTAGATCTACAGCCTCTATTGTTCAGAATCTCCTTTGAGACAATACGCCACAAGTGTAACATTTTCCTTTTAACCCCATCCCAATGCCATAAATATATTCTCCGGAGACCTAATCCAATTCTTAGCTATAATCATATTATTAGTCCCACTAAATGATGGGGTCTTCTATTGAATAAAACAATCCATCATATAGGAATCTCAATTTGGAAAATATTACTCCGTCTAGGCAAGGTTATTTTTCATAACCTAATTAATATGCCCTAATATAGCCATAATTTGTTCTATTCCAATACCAGCTGTATTGGTTTCTTATGCACTGAAATGCATATAATTTCCCTAAGTATTGATACAATTCGTCCTTTTAGAATCCATTTCTCAACAATGGAATAAAATTTATTATCTCATTATATTATAAACATTACATCATATTGTATAATTCAAAATATGGTGTAACACTTATGATAAAATAAAAATTTATGCATTGATAACCTTATAATCCTAAACATTGGTTTCCATGGAGATATCATTACTTAAAAATCCTTCCTAATGGTGTTAAATAAAATGTGAATTATCCTATGTATATCTCCAATGATTGTTAAAGTATGTTAATAATAATGCACGTTTTGATTTATCATGATATGCTCGAGTCAAGAATGATGCACCGGTTTTCGAGTTATTACCCCTAGGTAAATCTATGACAAAACCACATCCTCTTATAGTATCTAAATATATATTTTGTACTATTAATAACTAATTAATCTTCAACTGAACAAAACATTAGGATTATTTATATAATTATACTTAATTTTTATCCTAGGTTTATGTTCCCAAATCTATGTTTTCCAAAATCTAGATTCTATGTTTTCTACTAATCTTCCCCTAATACCAAATATAAAGAACCACCACCTAGTATCTTAGAGTCGGTGACATAATTTATTACATTGGCATTGATACAATATCAAAATCCCAAATTCTTAATAGTTTAACTATTTTGGATATGTAAATTACATACAGGATACCAATTTTATGTTGTAAAATAAAATAAATCATAACAAAAGTAAAATTTGAATATTCGTTAAACTCATTCATAGATTTAATCTTCATATCTAGGAATGTAAGCACAATAAGTGTGATGTAAAATCCTAAATAAGGTTTAAGTATAGGGGAATATATAATGAATTATTTATAATAATAAATATTAAATTGTATATAACTGAACACACCTACAATATAAATATTTTGATAAGGAATAATCAATGGGGCATGGTATATAACTGAAACAAATGTCATTTAATCAATGCACTGATAATGAAATCCATCCATAGATAGAGTAATAAAAAAATATCATTGTTAATAATAATTAAATAATTAAAAATGAAGTAATGTTTTTAACATAGGATTCCATGTTTCCCTGGAACATGGAACCTTTACTATCATGACCCTTTACATGATGGTTTAAAATAGACTGGGAAAAATCCCATACTATTTGGCTAACATATTCATCTGAGGATACTACCAATTCATGAAGGATATTAAAGTATGTGGTACTCATTCCATGTCTTAAATGTCCAAATAATGACATAAATCTATAATAATTGAGTTAAGTCATGAACATTGTGCCTTCTCAAATATCTATATTGAGTATAGGAAACTGATTTAACAACATTTTTTCCAATAAATAAAATAACATTAAATATAAAAAATGTTTTTAAAAATGGTATATGGTTTAGGAATTAATAATGCACCTCAATAAATATATTTATATTTTATATAAATATTATTTTCATGGGAAAATAGTTCCAATAAACAGACTGTTTCAAGATAAAGTGAACAATCAAAATTGGAATTGAGATTGTGTGATAACTTTTACCCCCCAGAAATTTTCATGTCAAATCCCCGTAGAGGAATTAATTCAACTTGGAACATATAATAGAATTAAATCTTAAGTATTCATTATAAAATATTTCAATGGGGAATTATATACACTGCATAAAATTTAATTGGTGTGTATGAAAAATAATTCTTAATGGAGTGTAAATTGAGAAGAAATCACTTACATAATGGTTCATATTCATTTAACGGTCCTTAGACTCATTTAAAATGGATTTATTATTTTTATTAACTTATTATAAAAAAATATTTATATTCATAATCACATATATGATCAATTTATAACATATTATAACCCGATTTTTATATAATTAAACATAATTTTCATTTTTTTGGTGTTAAAGGTATTGTCTTTCAAGTATGATTTGAATAGTTATTTTGTGTTCCTCTTAATTTAATCATGATATAATAATCACTAAAATAAAATCCATAATTTAAATATCATATATATTCTTTATATATGTATTTATAGTAATTCATAAAATTTGGTGACAGGAAATGAAATGCTCCATTGATGGATACGGTGTGTCATACGTACGCATGCATGTTGTTTCCGTTCTCTTGTCGTATTGATATAAATAAAAGTAAATTCTATACATTTTATTTTTATTTTATCATTATTATATCATATACATCACATAATTTTATTAAAACCATCCTTAATACATTCCATGTAATTTGTAAATAAATCAACTCACTTTTCTAGGAGGTAGTCATCCGTACACATAAGCGACAATATCATATTCTCGGAAAAAAGAAAGCTTGATTGTATGTGTGATATAATAACTACAAAATCATAATAACATCATAAATATCAAATATATATATATATATATATATTACTATATATATATTATAAACTACAAATTTTTCATTTTTCTTAATCTTGAAATGTGGTAATTAAAGAAATTAATGACATCAGTTCTTGAGGCGGTAGTCTCCCGTTCACATGAATGGTAATTTCATAACCCATTTGATAGAAGGGAGTAAATTTTTATTTAATACTCTTAAAATAAAAATATATAATTATAAGTAACATAATTATGTTATTATATAATCATGTTGAGGTAATATTTTATGTAGGTTGTGAAGGAAATAAAATAAAAAAGGATTTTAGAAGAACATTGCCTCTCCTTTGGGTATCCTCCTTCGGTTTGAACTAATTCCTTCTTATGTTCGATTTAATCCCAAGATAACTCATCTATTATGAAGCTATAGAAGTTATTTATGTTATTTGGGAAGGTATTTTACCAATAAATGTGGTTTTATGGTGTGAAGTGTTGAGGAGGGGGCTTTTTAAAGTGGGGTGAGTAGCACAATTGTAATTTTTTTAAAGAGTCAATTCCACTCAGGTTTTTTTCATGATAGGAATCCCAAATAATTATATATTATAGTTTATAAATATTATAATGTCACAATAAGTCAATTAAATTGGTTTTTACATGTTTTGAATCATTTTTACCCCTTATATTCTATGTCTAACCACAAAGTAAACTCGTTTTCTCCATAATAGCTGAAATTAATTTTAGCTACATTCACCAATTTCTAAAGTAATTTAGATGGAATTATTAGATATTAGAAATTATTTTATTTCAAAATAAAGAAACCATTTTTATAAATTCTATCCATGTAATTTTTAATGAAATAATTTAATATTAATTTAAGAGATGTTGCGAGAAAGGATGTTTTGAAAGATAAAATTTTGACAAGATTAATATATTTTTATATCAAAATTCTATATTAAAACGATTCCAATAAATATAATTCGATAATTATATGTATAATTTAATTATTCTTCTAAAGAAAATACAAAATATAATTTCTCATTACAAATTATATAATGTAAATGTGGTTTTCAATTAAAATTCCGTATTTTTTTACTATTCATCAAAAAAATGAAACATCTCTAAAAAATAAAAAACCCCAATAAGTTAATTTTTAAATTAATATATTATAAATTAAGTTTATTTTTTTGAATAAAATGTATAAATGTACATGAATTAAGTTTCAAAACGTGTATGCTATTGAAAGGTCGAAAGTTTTCCATTAGAAAAACGCAAATTTTTATACGTATGATTATATTTTATTTCTTATCATACACAATGAAAATATATTGGATTAATGTCGAATAATTTTACAGAATATATAATTTATTAATTACCTTTATATAATCCACTAACCATATTTAAATTAATTTTTTAGGATAATATTTATTTGGAAAAATAAAAAATTGTTTTTTATAAAAACATTACCTTTATATTCAATTGGTTTTTTATTCATTTATAATTAATTGGTAACCAACGAATTAGTCCATATAGTATAAAATTTCAATTAATATAATTTATAATATTAAATTTATTTTCATGTTGGTACTTTTTTTTTAATAATATTATTGATATTAATTGGTTTAACTCAGTGTTTCCACTAACACAAACCATCAATGATTTTTATTGTTTCATGTAAAGTGGGATGATTTAGTATTTAATTATTTTAAATATGTCAATAAAAATAAATTAATTCTAGAAGTAATAATTTCCTATTTTTTGGGTGTTATAATGTTTTGTATTGTTAAATAAATTTTTAACACTTTAGATAATAAGTGGCATTTATTGAAATAAATAAATAATTTTTTTACATTTCTGTAATTGATTGGTTTAGTGGCGAAAGATTGTTTTGAATGGGATTAAAAGTCACATAAACTGATTTTTATTATTAATAACCCATTAATTATTATGATAATAAATTATATTCATGTTTTTGGTGTAAAATCATTTTTATGCATAAAATGTCATTATAAAAATTCTTTCACATTTGAGAACTTATATTAAAATAAATACCATATAATGAAATTCAATCATGTAAAATTTATTCTATATTGGGATCCATCATAATAAATATTATATAATATGTTCAAGATAATGTTTTCTATAGAAATAATTTACCATTGTAAAACAACATCACAAAAATAATGGTTATAATGGATAAACGGTGGGTGGTAAACATGGAGATACAGAAAAAATAATCACTAAATAATGACCCAATTTGTTTCAACTGTATTTCAACCCTAAATCAGCATATATTTATTTTTGTTCATATTTTTTTTGCCAATTTTCCTTGAAAATGACATATATTATTTTGAAATAAAAAAAAATTAACAAGAGTACCACTCCAATCAATTTAAAAAGGTTTCATCCATTACCCCTTCAATGGTAGTTTAAAATATTTAATTCTCCCTTATAATTTAATTTATTTAATTCCAAAATAACCCCATACATATTTTTTATATTCTTATATCTATTGATATCCCAAACCCTAGCCAAATCAATAATTGTTCATTGAGAAGATTAAATTCATCTATGTAAGTATTTCCTCCTATCAAACCATTGTTTCATCTATTATAATTATAAAACATTTTAAAAGAAAATTTATGACTATAATAAAATGTTTTTTAAGTCATTAAAATTAATTAAAATTAATATTACCCTTATTATATAGTTTTTTAATTTTTTTAAATTCATTATAAAATGTATATATTTGGGTGGGTTTTTATAACTACATGAGCTATTTTACGATGATTATATAAAGAATAATGTAGAAATATTATTTATTGGTAATATTATATAATAATAATGTATTTATTGTGGCCTACTACTTATGGAATATGATACTACAAAAAATTACTACATAATCATACTTATATATTTAATTCTAGAATGTTCTTGTTTTTTTTAACCACCTACATGAATGTTGCTATAAATTTTTATCAATTATGTTTAAGAAAAATAAATTTTTTTAATATATGATCTTATTAAACAAAAAAATAAAGAATTTTAATATTTATATTTATAATCAATATTAATAAATAAAATATTTTATGATAAACGTTACTCAAACAAACATAATCCAAATATTGTCTCTATGAATATTTCCTCAATGTTCTTATTTTATGAACGTGGAACTTTGTAAATAATTTTAGATCATATATTTATTGTACCCTAATCATTATATAGATAAATAACTTATCAAAATTTTGTGTAATCATGAATGACTTCAATAATATATGATTATCTGTTGTATGGTTATTATATATGATAATAGAACATGTCTAATCCAAAAAGAATCTATAATAACTATTTTTATTAACATAATATACTTTCTTGAATCCTAATAATTATTATTGGACTATGCTTTTAAAATATTTTATTCCTATACCCAATGATATTTATAAATTTCCATTCCTCCATGTTTTTCTAGGAATTACATTTTTACAATAAAATACACCTTCATTAATGAATTTACTTCATTCAAAATTTTGTTGATTTTATTAATAATTCTCATCCTATCCAAATGATCTCTTTTTCATCCATATAAAAATTTACTCTCCCAAATGATGTTCTTTTTTCCAAATATTAAATCAAAATAAAATATTCGATTTTTTCAAATCAAAAAATATCTCTTCTCCTAATTTGAAACAGAACATTTGTCACTATTTTTTATGATGTGGAATAAATAATTATTATTTTATTATTGAAAATTTTTTCATTTTAGGATCATATATTTAATCTTACATTGAAAAGGTTTCATTTGAAATCTAATATGTATTTTAAAATTTTTGTTTACTGATATTTTTTTATATTATATTTTTAAAATAATTTATTTTAAATTTCTTAATATTTATTTTTGGAGGTGTTGTTAACATCAAATTTTTACAACATGATTTAAAATGTTTAATGAAGTATCATTTTACGATACTTCATACCTTTTACTCATTTTAGTCAAAATATATATCTTCTAAAGAGTTATTTTTTATGAATCACCCTCAAAATTCTATTCTGAAATACAACTTATGAGTGATTGAATTTTGGGTATCCACTAATTTAATTTTGATATAAAGTTACATTATACTATTTAGAAATGATATGAAACAAATTTTATCTCCATGGGTTCAAATTGAATGTTGATTTATTGATATGATATTGCAAAAATATGAATGGATGTTGCCAATTGTGATCAAATATCTACTACTAATACATCAGTTATGATTATTTGTCTCATGAGATAATTAAATAGCGACAAACTTATATTTTCTCACCATGTAAATGGTATAAATACATGGAATTGTTCACAACATAAAGGATGGTATTATAGCATATGGTCAAAATATGATGTTTCCCTATGCTTTTGTTTGTTCCATAATTATTTATTATGGTATATTTTCATCGACATGACCCATTTTTTTCCTATGATTATGATTATGGTCTTGGATCTTGTTTATTATCTTATAATATTATGTTTGGTACATGTTTGTTCATTTCATATTACATTATATTATATATTTACTTTTTCATAACCCTTATTGTTCCATATCATTTTAATAAAAAATTTCTCCCATAAATTTATTTCATCAATATCTTAAATCCATACCTTTTATGACATGATAATTTTTTTTCATTTATTAACATTTGAGATCAACTATTTGTTATGATTCCATTACCATGTCTATTATGATTATTATGAACTAAAATTAGTCTTAAATGGGGTATATTGTGGTTTAGTTATAGTGAAATGTTCACATGTGTTACAAAATAATTTATTCATATAGCTAATATTCAAATAATTAACAATCTATTATTATGATTGTGGGGTTACTAATGAGTTATAAGGTTTATATTATGAAAATTATTTAAAATAATGATATTTTTATCTTGGGATACCACATTACAGAGCTTGTTAACTCTCAATGTTGGTTCAATATTATATATACCAATTGTTATGGTAAAAGAGATAAGATATAACCAAGATACATTTCCACACTTGGTATGGACATTATGAATTAAAATCGATTCTAATTATACTTACATATTCCACTTATATTTTTATATATTTTATGAATAAAATCACTATTTATTATAATGAAAAATTCATGGATGATTTTATTGATGTTGTTTTCATAGATTATAAGGGAAAGAATTATTATGACATTCATTTGATGTATGTGCTAATGACACTACAAAAGGATAAATTAAATTACATGTTTTTAAATTTCAATTTTGGATGTAAACGATATTGGTTAATGTGATTGCATGAATTTGTGTATGTATGTATATTCCTTGGAGGTAGAGGTGATTGAAGAAACTATGATAGCAACCTATTTCATAAGAATATATTGTTTTCATAGATTAAATGCATTCAATTAGGGAACTATTAAAAACATTTCATGATTATAGTATCCTATTAACAAGATAACATGAAAGGGATTAATGATTCTATTGATAAAAGGACGTGTGGTAATATTCAACTAGCTTACAAAGAGATAGGTAACATCTCATATTCTTACATTACCCTATATTAGAAAGGTATTATATATATATATGGACACTTCATTAAAGGGATTGGGATGTGTTCTGGAGAAAAATAAATTTATAATATCTTATGATTCTCATAAATTTAATAATTATGACTAACATTACCCAACATAATATCTGGATCTTGAAACATTACAATTTGTATTTATATTTTTATAGTTCATCTCAAATTTTAAGGTTTAATATATATAATAATTATAATATTATAAAGTATATATTCACATAGAAGGATTTAAACATGCACCAAATGATGTGATCATAATTTATTAAATATTTTCATTTCTTAATAAATAACCACCTCGGAAAGGTGAACATGGAGGAATATTTTTTATAAGAAAAATATCTTGAAACCAAAATTTTTAATGGAATCTAATGGGATTTAATATTTATTGATATTCAATGGTTTAATATGGATATCATCAAGGAAAGTACCAAATCTAACATTTTACAATTTTTTTCTCAAAAATCTATCTAGGAAAAGATCAAGGATGGCTAGAAAGTTAATACGAATCTACTGTTGAAGATAAAATTTATTATATAGTTCAATCTTAATGGAGATGGAGTTGTAATATTTTAAACCCATATATGTTTCTCTTCTTTACTAGAATTAAATATGGATATTTTTTCACGATGGACATAGTTTATCCTTTTCTATTCATCCTTAAATCATAGAGATTAATAAATATAATAAAATCTACTTATGGTGGGATAATATAAAAACTGAATTACATAGTATATTTCTTGATGATTGGTATTTTAGAAAATAAAGAATCAACATAAAAAATAAAAAAGTGATGTAGAATCCATTACATATATGAGTATGGAAATTGGATAACATCATCATATATTTCATCACCAGTACTACTAAGTCTTATAACAGAATTAATTCTAGTATATTAGTTGTGAATTGGCATAAAATTCCTACAAATATCATTTATTTTTTAGAAGACTAACCACTATACCATCTTGTTAATTTTTACATATTATAAGTAGTAGGAATATATGGGACACCACATTCAATTATATTTGATTTATATTCATGATTAATATCAAAATTTTGTATGAGTATTAATACCAAATTAGATATAAATATAAGCATTATATTAACTTATGATCATCAATATTTTTACTAATATGAAATGAAAAATAGAAATAGACGATATTATAAAATCATACATGATGGATTTCAATGAAAATTTGGATCAAATTCTTCCAATCGTTCAGTTATCGTATAGTAACTATTTCCACTCTAGCTTAAAAATTTCACAATATGATACTTTTTACTGGAAGAGATGTTAGAAAATAATATTTTGATATGATATTGGAAAAAGGTTTTCTTAATACCTAATTATTTCCCAATAATGACTAAAGTGGATCAATCCATTTAACTACATATTATATAGGAAAAAATTATATATAAGTGTTTTGTTATTAATTGTTGATGAGATCTCCATTTGGAATTAGGTGAAAAGTTATTCTATTAGATTCATTTTTTGGGATCATTTTATGAGATTTCGGAATAAAGAGAATATGCGACCTTGATACATCATTGTATTAGATATTCTTGGTCATTTCATGATCATAGATTTTCACCTATCATGTCAACTAAGCTTCTTATAGGTTCATGGTGTGTTCCATGTATCATTGTTGATGAAGTACATACCTGATCCATCACATGTATATAAAGTGAATAGATGGGTAATGGGAACATCATATCTCTTATGGATAACAATCTATGGAGACCTTGGATCGACTAGACTTGGTTAAATATAATAATACTACCCACCATGTAAATTATTTGTGGGAACAATATGTTTGGGGAAGCTAAATGGGAACCTAAAGATGTAATTAAACTGTTGTACCAAAATTTATTTTCATCAGAGTAATAAAATTTCTAGAGGAAGAATTATTTATGGGGGTATAATATTACAACCTAGAAATTATAAAACATTTATGTTATTATTTATTTTTTATATAATATATTATTCAATAATGAAGTATTTTATTTTTAAAATACGATCATTATAGCATATTCAATGAATTAATGGGTTTAAATAGAGGTTACCGTATTATGAAATCAAATTATAAATTAGAATAAATAAATTCAATTAGTATATATCTTTCTTAGGAGGATCCTTTTTTGAACAAGGAGGGGATGTATCATAACTACGAATTTCCCAATATAAATAAAAATCTAGAATCGAATATATGTTGCATGAGTATAATATATTTTTTGACAAATTAACACTTCTGTAAATAAAAAATATGTTTTATACTAGATGAATTTTTTCATGCCAGAAAAACTACTTATTATCTTTTCCTTTGTTCTTACATGAATCTTCTAAGGGTTTTTATAGGTAGAATATGGGATGATATAAATATTTCCTATTATATGTAATAAATTATAAATATCATTTGTATGTTTATAAATTTTTCATTCGTACTTTCAATGAAAATTAAATGTCATCTTTACTAAAAGTTTACTTTTATGCACTTTTCATTTTATTTTAAAAAAATATGGTTATTAATTATTTTTAAATAACAATTTTATGAAATATATTTTTATATGAATAATATATTATTTGTAATTTAAATTTATATTCCTAAGGAAAAAATATTATATTTAAATATTTTAAAATCCATTTTATTTAAAAATAATTTTTTCTATTTTTTGTTTTAAGTCAAATATTCTTTTTAATGTATTTTGAAATTAAGTTAGATTAAATGGTGTCCAAAATATTATTCCACATGTCAAAATTTAGAAATATAGACCATATTATTCTATTAGTAAATATATAATTACTGTGGTAAATGATTAATTAGTGTTAAAGGGAAAAAATGATGTAATCTACCATGGATATATTTTTACTAAATAAAAAAGACACCTAGAAATTATATAATAACTTTTTTAGATAGGGATTCCAATTAAACAAGTATCAAAAATATTTCTTCGACAAAATATTCTAATTCCCCTGTGATTTCATCTTAAACCTTGACCTAACATTTGTTTGCAAGGAAATTACACTTTTTCATCTATAAAAGGATCACACTTACTCAAATTCAAGGCCACACTTATCCTTATAACTTTTCAAAATGATATGACCATTATAAATCCCCTATATAACTATTCTAGTTTTGACACCCTCAAGTTACAAAAATGTTTCCTAATTTCTCAATTTCCTTGATGTTTTTCGGAATAAGATTCAAGTCCTCAAAAATATTGTTATCCTTTCTGGAATATTTTCTTCTCTATATTTCTCAAACATCTACTTAAGAAACTATTATAAAAAAACTTTTATAATGAAATTATTATTATTATAATAATAATTATTATTATTATACATAACTGCTGTTAAATTTATGAAATAACCATCATATATTACCATTAAATCTATTAGAAAATGGAAACATCACCCATGATATGTGCAGACTTCCACCTCTATGAACAACACATTAGTCATTCTTCACTAATTTATAAGGACAATTATATAAATATAAATAGTTAATAAACTAAATTTTTTTAAATGATTAAAAATTTTATAAGGATAAAGTATGTATTATATTAAAACCATCACAGTTATAAATATAAGATCTTTTCTTGGTTAAAAATTTCATAAAAATATCATCGATGATTTCAACTCCAAGAATCATAACTACAAAATTTCATGTAATTAAATTATAAATTTATAAATAATTCTGAATCATCAATTAAAAAAACATAAATAATTTTTGTTTTTTTTAATTTAAACTAATGAATGAATATCAACATTGAAAATACAAAGTGTATTTGAAAGAATAATAATATATAACATCTGATGATGGAAATAAAAAATAGATGACTAATAAATATATAACAAGTTATTATAATTAATTATTATAAATAAATATTTCAATAAGGTTATGATGTAATAAATTAATATGTTAATGATTATTGTAAATATATTTTTAGTTCATATGATCTAGTAGAAAACCAAGATATGGGTTTTCTTTTTTCAACTTTATTTTGATTTGGTCATAGCATATCTTTCTTCACTATAATATTCAAATTTTATTATATTTGTCCATTCAACTCTCATTAACATTTCACTTAAATTTTCATCCTTACCTCCAATGATCTATATCTTATGGAGTTATTTATGAGGAAATATCTTTTATAATATTTTATTAAATAATTATTTTTGGTGATTTTCCTTTTCATATCTTCTAATACAATTATGAAGGTCATTTTTTGTTATTGTATTATCAAATGATGTGATACCCATCATATTTCCATGGGTACATCATGATATGTTATATTATTTATTTCATGTGACACATATGTGCATTTATTATCACTATGTGATGGTTAGGGTCATATATAACCCTATAATTAATTTCTAAAATTTATATATCACAGAGATAATTATGTTATGTGTGGAAATAATTGTTATTTTAATAATATAATTTATGTATATTACTATTATTATCACAAAATGGAGTTCTTAAATTGTTGTAATGTTTATAATGGCATTCATGTTCCTAGTTTTTTTAAAATTTTCCAACGATATTATAATTTGGTATGATTATGTATGTGGATAACTCTTGTTCAAATTTCAACATTATGCCATATATATAAGATATCAAAAATGGATTACGTTAGTTCATTTTTATTTTTTAGATTATTATACCATTATATTTTTTTGGTCATTTGATACAACATGTGGTGAACTAAGAATAACATATATAAATATTTCATTATTTTAGAAGAATAATCCAAATAGTTTACAATAATATACCATTATAACCATAATTTAAGAGTATCATTGATTTTTATAAAAGTTTGGGGGATTTCCCCATTTTTTATTAAACCAGACATGTCTCTATCTTTTTTATTCATTAAAGAGATCTCATTACATTACCCATAGGCCTAGTGGGTATTAACTCCAATGAAACATGACTGAAAGGCCCAAACCCAAAGGATTAACCTTGCACATGTTCTTGATTCGCATGTTATCAATCGATCCACCAAACTTTTGTATGTCTCTATTATTTTTACTTTACCAGTTCCCCTCAACATCAAACTCCACTGATGAGCAGATTCCCCATCATAGACACAAAAACTCTGATTTAACCCTCCTCTAGCTTTGTCATTTCACCTGTGGTCAAAAGACACCACCTCCATATATTAGAATAGTCCCAATTCCTAGCTCTTGCTAGCCTCTCCAACACCCAAATGGGCTATCGTCCCCCTCTAGTGGTGTCTGCCACCCACATAGACCACTAATGACCATCAAGAAATTAACCCACCACTAAAACCCTAATATTATGCATCTACCCACCAAAGTAGAGTTTTTTAGTACTCGCCTTGAAATCTCCCATATTTTGGGATTCTAGGGTATGATATATTGCTTGATGTAGGATTACAGGGATACCTTAACCATCAGACCAAGACCACAACTACAAGGTTTTATTATTTTTGAGGAATATTTATTTAATAAATTTATTTAATAAAATATATTCAACATCACCCACATCATTATTATATAATTATATATTTATTATACATTAGAAATATATACATTTTCTTCATAACACGTGGAAATAGAAACATGAGAAATGGTGGGATCAAATTCATAGAAAGGGTAAACATGGGAGATATAATTCAACAATCATATGGATGTTTATAATAATAATAAGTGTATTAGGGAATTGTTGTAACTTACTAGGTTCATATCCAACTATTCATAGATCATAAATCATTGTACGTGACAAAACACCTTATTATTTCAAATGACATGAGACGTTTGAGTGAGGAATCAATAGTAATATATCTTGAGCTGTGAAATATTATTATAACAATGATAAAATATAATATAAATTCTTGAAAACCATAATCCTATAAAATCATTTCTTTATTCAAGTCTCAAATCTAATACCATCATCATATATTGGAAAAAGTCTCACAATGGATTGGGTTCACACCGCCCAAACATCTTTTTATCCCCAAAATGGGTTCACTCACCATCCTCTTTTATATTATATCATGGGATGTCTATCATGACTCAATGAAATGGATGAATATAATGAATTCACTCATCATATAATTAGAACCACATATATTTGGGCAACATGATCATATAATCATTTAACATTCCATTATTGAAAAATATTAGTAAATGAAATGGGTTTCAAAATGTATTACTCTTTATATCATCACAAGCCATCTATTGAAAGAAAATGAATAGTATCTTTAGATAATATCCCAATTGAATCATACAAAACAACAATGGATGATAATATATATGTAATATATATATGTAATATTATTTAAACCCTTTCTCTATAAATCAGGAAAATATCATTTTCTTTTAGTATATATTAAAACTACTAACATCCATAATTTTTATAAATTTTTTTTTAAAAAATAAACCTATAAACAAGTAAACAAATCATAAAAATAAATATGGTTCATGAAGGTGGAAAAATCTATTCATTCAAAAAAAATTATTAAACAATGAATCATTCCTTGTATTTGGTAAAAATTCGAAAATTACCTCTTTCAATAAATGATAAAAATATTTCCTTTCAAAAAATTGAATAGAAAAAAAATACATTTTAAAATTAATAAAAAAATATTTATTTTCATATAAATATTTTTATTTTTATTTTTTAATGAACATGTACATGGAATATATTTTTCATTGACCATAGTCAAAATATGTCCAACTTCACATAAAAAATTTATTGATCATTTTAAATACTAAAGAGAGGAAAATGAATGGAAAAACATATATAAACCACCTAAAAACAAAAACAAAATAAAATATATAATATTTAATAGATAAGTGTCTAATTAACCTAAATAAGACTAAAAAATAAGCAATTCTAATTAAAATCAGATTTCAACATTAACAATTACCTTATGTCCTAACGTTCTTCATCTGTGAACTTAATATCCAATATTAAAAATATTGATTTATCATAAAAATATATCATGACCATATTAATAATTATCATAAAATACATATTTCCCTTATAACATCTAATTATGCATTTGTTAAATATTCTTCATTAAAATCAACATTTGGATGAAATTTGTTTTTTCACATACGTATTGGTTCAATAGTTATAGGCCCTGAACCTTGGTTCCAGTTTTCTAATATCAAAATTATTAATAAATACATAATTATCATATGTATCAATATATATACTTTTAAAACCATTCATACAAGGTGGTGATGAAAATTTAAAAACATCACCTTAGGGAGATTTTAGTAATACATACACATGAGTAATGTTTTAATTTTTAAACAATTGTATAGAAAGAGAGATAAATAATAATATATCTTTACATAATCATAATAATATAATAAATTTAGTATATATTAATTAAATCCACCCATGTGATCATTTATGTATTTAATACATCATAAATGAATCACATCACTTCGTGGATGTGGTATTCGATATGTTTCCACAAACAATGTTATCATTTATCAAATGATGGAAAGGAATAGAAAAATATATCTAACATTAAAATAAAAAATAGTATAGTTATGATTCTGATTTCATCATTTTAATATATATAAATAAAATTTTGATAATGTTAAATAATTACTAAACAATAAATTGTTCTTTGAAGATGATTTTATCTTCTTTAAGAATCCCCTTTTGGATATCTTGTTAATGGAACATGGGATAGTATTCTTAGAAGTAAAAAATCCTATAGAAATTTTATCGTGAACTTTAGTATATAAATTGGAATTATTTGGTAACCTATGTTTTTAAGAGGTGTAAATAAGAGAGGGTAATAGATTCCCCTTATAAGTAAGTTGTGTGGAAAACTTGTAAATATTTAAAATATTAAAATATAAAAATGTAAAAATTTATTGAAGAAGGAACAAATTCAAACGAAATTATAATATAATATATCTTAATATCAAAATATATTCAACCAATAAAATTTAGAGATGTTTATGTGATATTATAAACCTTTTATAATAGTTTAAACCCCTCGTTAACCCTTTTTAATATAAATAGATGTGATTTTTATTTTCCAACATTATTATTCATTAAAAATAAAATTGAAAGTGGAATCTTCAAAAAATAAAAGGTTATAAATTTAAATATGGAAACCATTTTATGAAAAATAAATCTAGAAGTGGTATAAAAAAATTATCAAATAACTACACCAAACATAGGGAATTAATTTTTTTGAAAATTGAATTTTTGTTATAAAACTTAATTTAATATAATTTATTACCTAGTAAAACCCATTAAATAAATTTTCAATAAATTTATTGAATATAATATATTAATATTTTATTAAAATAACTCATCAGTAAAAATCAACTTAATATATTTAGATAAAAATATATTCCATTTATAAAATTATATTTTTAGAAAAAACATATCTTATTACTATTAAATGATTTTATTCTTACATATAACAAATTTTCAACCAATGATACTATTTTCATAATGTGTTAAAATTTATTTTTTATCATATTAATTTCATTTAATAATTTTTTAGTAAAACTTATATTAAATGTATAATGCTCATAAATAATATACAACAAAACAGTTCTTTACGATCAATTCTATTTCCTAAATGAATTGGAAATTATTTATGACAAATATATTTCATTTAAATACCATAATGCGATCAATTTTTTAATTTATCAAAATTATTCTTATAATATCAGGGGGTTTTTCTTAGAAAAATATCAAAAACACCGATTTATTAATGCGATAATATATTCTAAAATATCAGTGTGGTACATTATACCCTTTATAAGAACTTCTCACTAGAAATTCTATCATTTTTATGAAAAAAACTATTTTTCCATATGCCATATCACATCCTAGGTTTCACACATTTATTCTAGAAATTTATGATTCTTCTTGAGTACCTTAACTTAGTGCTAATTCTTATTCTATTATACTTTATCTATGAAATACAATATTTATACTGGTTTTTCATCATATGAAAGATCATGCTTTAGTTGTATGACCACTATGTTTAGGATATGTGGAGAATCCTAATTTTACTTTCTCAAAAGAGATACAAGTACATCATTTTGATACATTGAGAGCTTCATAGGAATATCCATGTGATAAGTTTCATGATGTTGTGATTAAGAATCTCATTGGGACTGATATAATAGGGGATCAACATATGTTTGAATCCAAATGTCATAACTGTCTTCTAAGGATTTGTATATTTGAAGAACTTAACAGTAATTTTTAATTCCAAACCCATTATTAATTATCATCAGATCCATTTTATCCACTCTGAGATACATTGATATGATGCTAAATTTATGTTACATTATCCACCTTTCCTTAGATAGATTAGGTCCAAATTGATTTGTTATCTAACATCTTTCAATTAAATATGACTTCTTCACATATTTATATAGAGTTAATTATAAGGATCCGTCTTAATTTTTTCCTGAAATATGTTTATGTAATCCTTCATTAAAATTCATAGAGTAAGATCTCAATATATATTCCCGGGTTTGAAAGTTATTCTCATATTGAACTCTTATCTAAAGAAGGTATATAGTGACAAAGATCTACTCTATATTCAAATCATTTTAAATACTTCTCCAAATCATTGATGTAAACCAAGTATCTCAATAAAATAATTTTTAAGGTGGTACTCCTTGAATCCATACCAATTCCATAATGTATATCCAAGAGATATGATCAATCAAGAAATATTATCTAATAGGAATGAAATGTATTTATTTTTTATGGTTCTTAAATTCATTACAATATCATTTTTCCATTTAGATGTATTGGGTTGTCCAAAAATGGGATCTATGGTGATATTTCCCATTGAAACTCATGTATGGGTAATGGTTGTAAAATCCCCTTAAACTTTTGTGTCTCACCAATATCCTTCTAACATACCAAGCACTGAAATACATACTCCTATATATCTATCATTTTTATATCCAATAATAAATGGTCATTAATATATCCAAAAAATTGAACTTCTATGGTGAATAGGGAATAATCTACCATGATCATAATCTATAATATTCTTCTAAAATTTTAAAATTCATGGGATAGATACTATATTGCTAAACATTATCACTCCATCAGTATTATTAATAAACCAAGGAACATTCATTATCATCTTTTTTAGCTCAACATGTTGATTCTACACCGCCTTAATCATCAATTGGATAAACGGTTGAACAATCATCTGTGGATAATAGGATATTTATTCATTCATATTGATTTAGAGGTCTATCCTCTAAAAATTTATAAGTATTCTATCATTATTAATCGTAAGCATAGAAAAACAAGCCTAGTCCTTCTGACATATAGAATAAAATACATTTTTTGGATTACATGGGTGATAAATTATTGGTCACCCCTAATCTGCAATCATGTCCAAACATCCCCTAAGATACATATACAACACATTATTTTGGAATGTGTACATCATGATAATTTTTCAATAATATATGTTACACATTTTACTATAAGTATAATTCGTTCATATCTTCAATGGAAAAATTACTAATTTCAGTTCATAATCATGAGTCTAGTAATGTTTCTCATGAACCATCAATTGGTAAGAGGTATTATCTTCCACCTTGACATTTTATGAATGAACACATTCTAGTATTATTTTTATTTCAATACAATAGAGAAGAAACCATTCTTCACTACATGGTAGTGTGAACACGTGTGCCCTGGAAAAACATATCTCTAGTTACATGAAATATTATGTATATTCACCAGTCCAATGGAATTTTTCACCCTAATACATCAATATAGTTAGTATATTTGATAATGGTTATAAATTTCTCAAAAAAAATCTATAATATCATTCAATTCCAAGAAAACTATAGATTTTCATCACCATGGTTGATCTGGGAAAAATTTCAATAACTTCTTTCTTCTAGGGGTTCACGAATATACCCTCACAAGAAATTATATGACCCCTGAATGGTTAAATCTATAGAAACAGTTCTCACTTTCTAAATTTGGAAAATAACTTCTCCTTTCCCAATTTTTCAGCAAAATCCTAAAATGATCATTATTCATTTTCTTTCTATTGGAGTATATAATAATATCACTTATAAAGTCTATATAAAACTAATAAAAGTAATATCATATTGCAGTATAAAATTCATCAATAATGATATAATGGGAACTATTATATTTAAATAGAATCACCATAAATTTGAAGTGTGTATACCTCATATAGAAGGGTGTCGTAGGAATGTGAAACTTTTTTCCTATCAACCAATGATATCCAAACCAAAGGTTAATATTTTAAAGGTATTGTACTCCATTTAATTTATTATGAAATCAATAAATATGTCTTATAGTGTACGTTTTTGTGACATTAATCTTTTTAAGTTCAATATATTCAATGGAATCACCCATTGTCACATTATTATTCTTATCAGAAATAAATTTTTCACTGCATTGTGTTGCACATGGACAAATGAATCATAAATGAAGATTATCCAATAGTTATTTCTGAAGTTAATGATAACCATTGAGTTCAATTCTGTAACGATTCATAGAAATAGGAATTTCACTAGGTATGATTTCAATTGGAACATTACTTCACAACTTGGGGGAAAATGAATCTTTTTAGGGGTTACATTAGATTATTCATAAAAAAGGCATATTTTAAAATATTATATTCCCCCAACCATTTGAGATAAGTACCCCTAATGGAAAATTAGTAAGACTCATCTAATAGAAGTATTATTTATTATAATTTCATATTCATCCTTACACAGATAGAAAAATATTGTTTGATTTGGAATATGAAATATGAATTCTATTAATCAGTAGTAAATATGATATCATTATAGAGAGAGCCATTACATTCTCAAAATCACACAAAATTAATCTACTAGGGGAATTAAAAAAAATTCAAAATAATATTCCATTAAAATTCAACTGATGATGATATATAGAAATGATATGTGATAGTCATAAAATTATGAGTTTTCAATGATAATTCATCATTTATTTATATAAATATAAATTAAAATTTATGGATACTTTTCATTATATAATTTAATTTAAGTTAATACACTAAAATAACATACTTCAAAAAAATCATATCTATCACCATCTCAACGTCGTTATTCTATCCTAAATCCCATAATAAAAAAATTATTAGTTAGAATATCAATTTTTGTTAATCACTGTGAGAAATCATATTATCTTGAAAATCATTCTTCATATGTATTATATTATGACACCCTATTGTTATCCTATTATTGTTTTAAGATCACCATATATCACATTTAATTAATCATAGGTTGTAGTAATTTTTATTCCTATATCCCTTGTAACAGAAGCTCTAAAAATAAATAAAACCATTATCTGATACCAACTGAGGTGATGCAGGAATATTATACATAAATATTAAGGCATTATAGATGGATATTAAATAAAGTTTACAATAATATATGACCCAAAACCATAATGGTTCTGTTTAGATGAATACTATATAAATATATACTTATTTAGTGTATGATCTTCAATATATCCTTTAATGTGTTCTCCCATTGTAATCTTGTAATACATATACAACATAGAACCATTCATCGTAACCTAAGGAAATTAAAGCATAAGAAATGGTGAGCTTAGATACACAGCATGGGTAAGTATGGGAAATATCATTTGATGATCATATGAAAGTATAAGATATGAATAAGCATATGAGACCGTGATCATAACTTATGAGGTTCATTCCTAATTAGTTATATATCATAAATCATGGGTCATAGAATACCACATTAGTATTTCAAAATAATAGTCATTAGAGTGAGGAATCATCATTTATAAATCTGGAGGCATGTGAGTGTATCATACGAATAGTAACATTTCAAATGAATTATGGTATAATTATGTACGTATAAAATCATTTCTTTAGTCAAGGACCACTAAGAGGACCAACATCACATAGTGAAGTATCTAGGGTTCATATTCCAACATATTTTATCAATGGAATTGATTTAATCCCCACCCTATATCATAATATGTCATGAGACATCCGTCATTACCCAGTGAATTAGAGTTCTTTAATAGACCCACCAAGAACATTATGAAAAACATACCTATGTGAAGAATAAGATCATATAAACATTAATAATTCCAATTTTTTTATACTTTCACCGGGGATCACAGTCGTGCATGTGTTCGCACATCTAGTGATAAATGCAGTGTACAATGCATTCCAACTTTCTAAAGGCAGGAAACATTCATCGTATCTTCGGATGTGGTACCTCCTTGATCGAAATGGGAATATGGGATGTATATTCCTCCTTATGGAGATTCCTCCCTAAAACTCATTTCCTAGTCTAGGTCTCCATCAAAGATTAAGACATTGTTCTAGAATCTCATTCACGGTTCCATATCTATTTAAATTCTGGTTAATTGCATTCCTTCTTCCATGACATTACAAATGGTCAATTTGGGTTAGTAAGCTTCAGTCAAGAGACTAGTCATGCTAAATCATATGTTTCATTTCTTGACATTGAAACACTAGAACACCTATATTCTTTCACATCAGAGGTCTTCTCAAGGTTGTAGAAACCTATGGCATCCCGTGGCGATTGTAGGGTATCTTAATGCAGAGGAATGTCTCTGAGTTTTTCCTTATCTTCTCGTGTTTAACAGGGGGTACGCCACGAGTTTAAAATCAAGAAAAGATGGATTAGACTGATCAAAACACAGATAATATTGGATCAAAATGGTACTCCCAATAAGGGAGCACCTAGATGGTTTAATATATGGATGGATCAGATCACCTAATGAGAAGATACCATATATGGTATGAATTTTGAATATAAGATTTCACACCATGAATCCAGATCTAAAAACCAAAAAGGGAGGATCAAAGTAGGTGGTCCCCAAATATGGTCACACCACATTTTATCTTGGGTTGGTATTGAACCTAAAGGAGGCATCCTACATACCCTAGGTCAAATAAAGGGATAAAAACCTAGGTAGCTCAAACGGGTGATTTGAGGATTAAGTATTAAGATGGCCCATCACAAGAGGATTACTCCTAGTTGGATTGTGTGGGGATTACACACTAAGATGGATAGAGTTATCCCAAGAGTATATTTTTTTTGAATGGGTCATAATAACTGAGATGGCACAGATGTATGTCATGATCCCACCGAGACTTGGCGGCCCAAGTAAGAATCAGGATGGATAATAGAGTATTTAATGAGGTGGGTGAGATATATGGGGTTTAAATTATGTGATGATGGAGGTGGTGTTGGAAATGAACCTCAGGTAGGATTCCTATATACCCCCATGTATGGGAATCAAAGTCTATGTAATTTATAGGGGCAATGGGACACTTAAAGAGGTGTCCCATGAGAATGAAGTGCATGGATAGGGGCCTGAAGGAAGTATAGCCTCCGGGTAGGGGCATGATCTTCCCAAAAAACAAGGGCACATGAAATAGAATAGGATGGGAAATGGAATTTGGGATTGAAACTAAGAGAGTTTTCCAGCATTTCCTTGTGGTAGGGAATGAAATTCCACATAGTTTAGGAAGGGGAAGAGAATTTTGGTGTACACAAAGGATAGAACCCAAGAGATATGGTGGGGATTATGTATGGCTATCATCCCATCAAAAGAATGATGCACTTGGTTAGAGGAGTATGGATAGTGTGGGGATTATACATGGCTACCTGCTCAGGGGTGATCTAAACACCTCAGGGAGGTAGATCTGAATGATGTGTCTGGAAAAGGGAAGGTGTCACATCATGTGGGCATATCCCTAAGATGGATCCCCATAGTTTACCATTGATCGAGGTTGAACCTCGTGTATGAAAACTACATAACATTTATATCAGAAAGTGTCCAAAACCCACGTAGTTCAGAGAGAAATACAAGCTTTTAGTTGAACGTCATTTAATATGAGGGTGAACCTATGAGAAGTGTTCGGGACCAATGGGTGATGGGATTGAACCTCAGGGAGGCTTCCTATGTACCCTATAGAGATGGTTTGGATCAAATTCCACATAGTTCACCATGAAGGGTGGAATGGAGAATACGTATGCATAGAAACCCAAATAGGGTTTCATGGTTGATTATTATTGTAAGCCCATCTGATTCATGCTCGGTATGAGAAACAAGAGGCAACATTAGACCTAATGATCGCATCATGAGAGGTGTATCCATGAGAGATGGTGTGGGTATTACACATGATTGGAGGCCCATGGATATGGATATTGGGACTTATTCCATGAGGGAAGCCCAGGGATTATGTATAATGTAAAAGGAGGGTATGGATCCATTTCAATCATACAAGGGACACTCTACCATGGTGGGTGCATCGAAGATTACATAGAGACAACCTGAGGCACACATAAGGAAAAATCACAATGGGAGAGTGAAGGTGGATTTAAATGGTTGGACTAAAAAGTCTCCAGATTGCTTTCCTACTCTGGTCTATTATGGCCCTCCACACCTCCAGATACTCATTGTTTAATGTCGTTTGTTAGGGATGTGGGTGCATTGAAGTTTAACGTCCTATGGCTTGGATGGTGAGGACTCACTCTTTATCCCTTGGAGATAAATATCTTTTACTGGACCATGCATGTGATCAAGAAGGCAAACGAAATGTAGTTTGAGAGTGAGTTAGATGAGTGGTCAATCGAGGGGTCCATGTTATCATGGCTATGCTAAGAATAAATACCCATGAGCATTCTTATGAAAAGAAGCATAAGGTAGGGATACACAACATGAAGCACCCCTGGTCGGGGTGCTTGAAATTACATCATAAGATCCTGGAGGGCAATAGAGGGGAAGGGTCTACAAAGCAGAATGATTCATAGAGAGGGGTTTCAAAAAGATCTAGTGATTCAAAATGAGAAAGGGATTTACAAAGGAAGGTGCTTCGCAGATCATGGAAAAAGGGGTCTCCACCAAGGGATGAACTTTTCTAAGAATAATGACCTAGACAGTAAGTGGAGTCTACAATTTCATGGAGGGATCTTTTCGATGGATGAATGCTCTAAAAAGTACCAAGTAACCAAAATAGTCTCTAGCATTCGCAATGGAAATAGGGCTTCATGATGGGCAACCCCACTTGAAGTAGAGGAACAATTTACCAAAGCGAAAGGTGGTTTTAAATGCTCGGGAACCTTGGGTGATTCATTTTTTGGATTTTCCATATAAAAAGTGGTGTTTCTTGAAAAAATAGATTGAACGGAAAAAGGTCATGGTGTCAATCTTTTTAGGTGTGAGGTGTTCCATATATTTGTAGGCACTCATCGTCGCGGTGCTCTGAGGGAGCACCACAAAGATAATAGCGCACTGTGATCGGAGGTAGATCCTTCATAATCATGAAGGATTCCATCATTTATCTATGATGGTTGTGAACGTATCTGTATAATCGTAGAGTCTTCATTCATTTCTCTACTGTGGTCACGAATGTATCCTTATGATCGTAGAGGATTCTTTTATTTCTCTACAACAGTTTCAAAGATTTAATTCTAAGGGCTTGGTACCGTTCTCTGTGCTGAGGGGCCTTGCGATGGAGCTTTTCAAGGTCGGTCCCTTTTGCAAATTTTTATGTCTTTTGATAGAGAAAACATCATCCCACCTGCTTGAACCACTCTTGATCCCTCATGGTGCAAACATTCAGTGCCATAAAATTCCCCCTTCATGAATCGAGTCTAGGATTAAAAGAGGGTTGGATTCGGGGGGGTTATGCCTCCAAAAACATGGGTTTACCCTGATGATACTCTGTGATGATAGTGTGCAGAGGCATGGGGGATATCATTTTCAATCTCAGGATGACCAAGGGAAATCTGCAATGCCTGCATGGCATCTGCATATAAATATGGTGTGAGACACCTCCCCCCACCCCCACTCTTTTTCTATATCACTCTTGGAAAATCATATGCTCGATCCATCAAATTATGAAGCTCTAGTACCCTCGTGAATGCTCATTGTGAATTAGGTTCCTCAGATAATGTTTCCACAAACAATTCTATGATAATTGGTGAATTGTGATCCTATGTTGCACTGCGAAGAATTCTGGGTATTTCAAGGATCCGTGACTGTGTTCTTTGTGAGTTGTTCTTTGCGAATGTTCTTTGAGAATGTGATTCTTGAATGTGCTTCACAAATATGGAGGAAAATCGACAATGACCCAAGATAGAATGGCCAATTGAGTAGCTACACATTGCATATGTATCTTGATGGGAAGACATGGCTAACAATATGGAGCATTAAGAATATTTGTGAAGACATTCTAACCACCATTCCCTAGAGGAGATTCCATTAGCATGGAAAAAAGGAATATCCCCACTATAAGAGACTACCACATTACGGATTTGGTCCAAGGGGTGATTTACTCATCCCTGAAGCTAGTAGGGATGTATCGGCTTGCAGTTCAGGGGTGCGTCCAGCCAATATCAATGGATTTGGGCTACCAACGGCTATACCTAAAAGAACTACACACCTATAATTTTTGACTCTCAATACAACAATGTTAAAAATTTTGATGGGAAAGAATTAAAAACAATGGTATCTACACCTTAACATCACACGATTATCAAGGCGGGCTTAGGGAACTCGGAGAAATGTTTGACCAATAGTAGGGATCTACATCACAGATGAATGGGCATGGTCCTAATGGGCCTGCACATCATGCAACGAGTTCAGTGTAGAACTAAGGTGGAAAGGACTATATGATGTTGTGAGGGAATCTCAATTCCACATATACTAGCCAAAACATATGATTCTGTTGCTTCTAAGTAGGGGTTTGTCAAGGACCAACACTTCCCTTCTTCATCACATGGAGGTTTGCATTAGCCTTCGGTAACTCAACCAAATTTCAAAGATTCCCATTTGGGGAGCGATGTACGACAAATTCCTTCCGACAAAGAATGCATGGGAGGAACCTGAGAAGATGCCACGACTAGAAAAGATGCTGATGGGTCTAGTTTCAGGTGATGATAAGTAATCAATTAGGGAAATTCAATTCAAATAGTGGTTTGGAAATTTCATAAATTTCCCACTGGAGAATCCCACAGAGGGAGAGGGGGAACCAAGGAAACTACCAACGAGTCCTCATACCTATCTAATGGGTGATTAATGCCGCAATGAGGATTCTTGATGGTGAGTCCTAAGGGATAGCCAATGGAATCATGGGGGAATAGTATCAACATTGATCATAAACTGGTGGTTAGGTTTGTTGGGTTCATCTCTATGCTGATTTGTAGTTGGATGCCTCAATCTAGGGATGCGCACATTGGTGCACGATGAAGAAAAGTTTTCATGGCGTCCATGATGGATTTGGGGAAGCGTTTCAAACATGGGATCTTTGTGCTGGAATAATTTTACAAGGTGTGATGGAACATAAGTTAGGGGGAGAATACACAATGGGTGTGCATGCCACTCTACTTCCAATACGGCTGGACAATAACACTCACATGGTTTATGAATACCAAAACATTATTTCCCCTCCTGGGTCTAACATTTGACCACCCATTCTAAAAATAGTGTGAGGATTCCCAACAAAGTTGACTTCATCGGCTACACTACACAAAATCTGGAGGGTGGATGAATTCAACACCCATCCATTCCCAATCCCAATGGGAGTGTTCACTAATGATGGCCTGAGATCTGAGGATCATTAGTCATATATCATGGCCATCTAATGTGGAGTCTTATAGGAATATGTATATAGAGAGCCTATTTGTGGTTCGTATACCTTGAACCATTTGACAAGGTAGTTATTGTGCATGTAGAGGTTAAACCCGCAAGTCTAATTGGGGATACATCATGAGGACTACCCATGTGTTCTGAGGCATATGTGACTCATGTTCTCATGGGAATATGGGAAAATGAAAAATGAGTTGTCTCTGCCCACCGCCATTTACTGCAAAGTTGAGGAGTATGCAAAGAGAAAGGAGGCATCCTACCTAGGGGATGTGCTAAAGTAATGGAATATCTGTGTGGATGATGGGGTGCCTCCTCAAACTTGATATAGGGGTATAACAATAGCAAGAACACATCATGGTGGTAGATCTATTGCACATCACAATGGCGGAGCTGCAACAACAACCATTCTACTAATTTTGAGGCCCGCACTAGGTGGAAGTGGAAGAGGAAAGATGTAAGATCTAGTGGATCTAGATATGGTAGTTCTATTAAGAAGGAAGGCTACCAAGAGGGTTCTATAGGATATATATCCATGCTCTTGGGAAGCAGTTGTGCTGTATAGATATGCATGAGGATGATTTCTATCAAAAGTCTTGGGAAATATAGAATGTTAATATGAAATTACATAGACATACGAATATGTGGTACTGTATTAACCATCTTTGGATGGACCTATCATATATTGGCTAGGCAGTGGGTGACATTCTAATATATCAAGAAGATGGGAGAAATATGTATTTGAGATAGCGGGCATCATGCATTCTCAACATATTCTGCACCCAATGATGGATCTGGTGAGAGTACTACATGCTCGAACATCCCCACCACAACTGTCTATTACATGAGATAAGGGATTGTTTCCCTTTTACTAGATAATTATAAGAATCGTAGAAATAAGATTCTAATAGGGGAAGACCTTTGAGGGATGGTCAGGTTGAAGCCCCGAATCTCAAAGAATTTACTAAAACTCTTGAGGTAATGTGTAAACCATTCCTTTGTTCCATTCCCAAAATCATGTTAAACAGGTTCCTCAACAGACATATATTCTATATATGAGTGACTCAAATGAGGTACCCCATCCTGTATTTTAATAGGTGTACCCTCTGGACCTTTTCCCAGGACCATGTTGAGTGCAGGGTCCAGTAGGGATCTGAAAGATAGGATGACCATTTTAGAGTTCTCAGAGATTTCAACTATATATGGGGGTCACATCCTAGGATTTCGATAGAAAAACTGATGTATGTGATCATATATTCCACCTTTTAATTATTCTTCCATGAAGAGTCATAAATTATGTCAGTTGGACTAGGACAATTGACATTGTCTATGTCTGAATATCCCTTCATGTATCATGTACAATGCTAGTGAGTATGGTCGGGGACTCTAGTGCTCTTTAATGATGGGAAATGCTGATTAATGTTGAATCGGAAGTTTGAGCTAACCAGACCACGACAATCATGGTGGTGGATATAACTTCTATTAGAGAGGATCCTGAGATTATCATGGTGGAATACAATATTTAATACCAACCACATTATATGGAACCCAACCCATATGATAGGACTATAGATGGGGATACTATTACCGAACTTCAGGAGGCATTCTTGGAATATGAACTTGTTGAACCTGAGGAGTAGGATGAGACTGCTTCTTATGAGGAGGATTGATAGGACCTTCATCACTAGTCATGGAAACTATTCAATCACTTAATTGATGACACTCCCCAATAAATGTGTATACATCATACGGAAGAACTACATCCTTGGTTGTGTGACCTATGCTCTAGAGGGGTATATGCACAATGTATACTCAGGCTCATCTGGGATAATCTCTTGAATAATATATGGGAGTATGAAAGTGTCCATAATGTCAAATGGAAGTGGGGGATGTCTATAAACACTCAAAATCTATAGGAGGAAGAACAAGAGATCCCATTCATGGAAACATAGATGAACACGCACTATTATTTCACCACTACCCAAACATAACTCATGTCACAGTTATGAGTCTAATTGGTAGAATCTGAGGAGCATCTGATGCGAGGTTCCCAGGAAGTGGTCGATAACCAAGCTGAACAAGATCATGTATGGATTAGGGCTGATGAGTTTTACCCTGTGTCCAACATGGAAGGTTGGGATCTCATAAGGCAATAATTAATCCTAGATTCCACACAATAAAGGGTTGTTGTTCTAAGAAGCTCAATTGTAGGGGCCAATCCATAGAGGTTGTATTTTTTTGAACTCATAAACATATCTTCTTTGCTTAAATATAATTCAGACTATATACATTGAAATCATTTCAATGTTCTAGATTATCACACCTCGACCACAAAAAATTACCTAAAAATCAATCCCTATGCTCAAGTGGGTCATGCCCGATCTGAGAAACAAGTGGTGACCATGTGATTGCTTACATTAGGTATGAGAGAACCACCAAATAATTGAACACCTATGGTCTTACTTAGAACCCATATTTTCAGGATGAGAGAGGGGATAGTGACTTGAGAGTAGGGTTCTCATAGAAACCACACCAGCTTTTACAACATGCTCTGGCGCATGAGTTGGAAAACACCAATGGTGTTAGAATAAATCCAAACAAGGGGAAATGAGATGTTTGAATCACAATACCCAAAATTAGGAACATAGTGAGGGTGGAAGGACAATTAAGGATAACAGTTGAACAAGTTTGTAAAATAGTATAAATATCTCATTTTCGAAAAATGAGATCAAATAAATGAGATCCTACCACTAAAAATATTTGAAATGTGGGGAGAAATTGAAAATGTCATCCAACATTGCCTGGAACATTGGCCCAGGACAGTAGGAGATCCATGAGGCTAAGCATCCATACAACTAGGGGGTTCTTTCATATGTGAGAGAGGATGAGGATACAAATAATTGTCTTACAAAGAGTGGGATGGAGTGACAAAATGTTAAAAATGATATCAACCCTTTTGAGATTATTCCACTACTATGAAAGAACATTGGGTTAGCATAATAGTATAAAATAGGATTAAACCTAATTCTAGATAGTTCCTCTCTAGAGATGGCATAGAATGTCTCACAGATGATGATGGTACACTGTAGATACATAGTTTGGCATCATACGGTGAGGAAGATAATTAGAATAGTTTAATGTCATATGACTAGGGAGTTGCGTATAGTTTAAGGTCACACTGCATGGAACTTGTCCAGAAGTTTAAAGTCATGTTACATGGAATATGATGTATATTCCAATAAGGTTTTCATGGAATGGGGGATATTAACCTAGCATGAATAATCCCCCAAAAGGTATAAATTCCATAAAAATACAATGAGGGATATTGAAATGGGAAAAATGTGATGTGGTGAGGGACAAAACCCAACACAATTGGAGGATGAGAAGACTTATTGGCACTATGCATATCCTTTCAAGTCTCCTAGTTTATGGTCATGCAGTTTGTACTGCATAGTGCTCCTCCAACTAGTATAGGTGGAAAGGTGAGGTGATAAAGTCAACATAAACGTGGTCTAAGGAGGCTAGTCACCACACCACATATTCTTGAGAAGGTAAGGGGAACTAACCATGGGATGGACCAGAAAAAAAAATGTCAAGGAATTTTCATGTATCCAATATGGATGGGAATAAAAAAGAATGTAGTTATTGATGATGTAATGGAAGATGGACAATACCAAAGGGTGCAACATCCTCTCAAATGAGAACATCAAGGTGTTAGAGAGATTACTTTCATGTGAACATGGACACTAAATAATCTTAGTTTTTAGTCATAGATTTCAAACCTGTCTAAATAAGAAATGTTTATTCATAGTTCTATAAGGAGACTTGATGTGAATGAGGATGGAATAATTCCACACCATTTCACACATTCCTAGGATATAGTATCCTAGTATAAGGTCATGGAATTTGGACCATAATGAAATGTGACTATTCCATGAGGACAGAAAGCCGTTCAAAACCCCTAATCCCAGGTGATATATTCATGGTGTGGGAAAAGGGGGTAGATAAGATTATTATGACACATGGAAGAACAAGAAAAGAGAGATTAGGTGGGGATCAAGGGTAGCCTTATGATGCTGATCTGCCCGTTCGATGTGCAAGGGTGAACCAATGGATGATAACGGGGGGAACTGAAATTCTTCCTTGACATAACGATTTTAAACGAGATGTGAATTATTTCATACAATATTCATGACACAATAGGAGTGTCATAACGGTATATCATGACTATTGTCAATGTCTAAAACATAACATCCATACCATGTATCTTGTAATGGGAATAGAAAAATAATGGTTGACCGCTGACCATGATCAAAAAGTTGAAACAAACTCAAAATGTTGTTCAAAGACATTTTGGAATGTTTTATTTGGATTGTAGGTGATCCGTGGGTTTAGATGTTCACAACATTAGGGGTCCTTTCAGGCTTGAATGATGATGAAGACCCAAAATAATGGGGCACATGAAGCATGTAGATGAAATGATGGAATTTCCATGTGGAATCCAAAACTCGAAGTTTCATACAACAGTGCACCCAAACACAGTAATTACTTAGGATACAGGTCGAGGGGATCGATTAGGAGAATGTAACACAATTGAACGAGTAAATGAAAGAAACATGATAGGTCAAGGGACTCGATACTATTCCTAAAGACAAAATGTTTGGGCATCACTACGTATCATATAAGGATGGGAATCAAGTCATACCTAGTTCTTGAACATCACGTAGTTTAACATTGTGTGATAAGGAAGAAGGATGAAGTGTAGTTTATTTTCAAACGACCAGGAACATGGTGTGTGATGACATCCAAATAGGGTAGAAGTGCATGTTGTGGAAAAAGAAAACCAATGTGGATGGGGATAGAAGAAGTCTAAACATCACCAAGCACAACCCATAGCTAGATAACCCATTCCTAATAGTCAGACAATGAGAATTACCATTGACTATCATGCAGTTTAACGTCATGTGGAAAGGACTTATGATAAGGGAATGGTATCCCAAAGGGGATGTTTGTAGTTTGGTATAAACACAATCTGAAGAAGGACACAAGAATTCCACACATCACACAACACACTCTCAAGAGACAACCAAGGCCTAAGAAGGGGTAGAAAGGATGGAAGAATTGAAGGTTAGACCAAACAAAAAAACATCTAGGCATTCATACATATCCCATACGGATGGGAATCAATCCATATATTTATCATAAATTTTGTGAATTTTAACATCATGCGTTAAGGATGTAGGCGTCATCTCAAAGGGATATTTTCATGTTGTAGAGATTGAAAACCTCAAGGGAACGAGTACAAGGAATTATCAACCATACCAAGAGAAATCATGGGAGAAAACTAGGGTTGTGGGCCAAAGAGGAGGAATGATTTGTAAAGGTTGTGGCTAGACCTAAAGACATGATGTGCGGGCATTACTACAAGTCCTGTGAAAGTAGAAATCAAGCCTAACATAGTTCTTGAAAATCAGGAAGTTTAACAACGTTCAGTAAGGATGATGGATTCCATAGTTTAAAGTCATATAGCTCATATCTTAAGGTTTCACAACTTTCGTACGTGGGTATAGTCCAAAAAAAACTCTTAATACCACATGATCCATTCTCAATTTGGGAAACAAGTAGGGATATCAGGATTTATCCATCGTATGAGAGTGTACAGAAAATCGAAAAGGATGTGTTGGGTGGTAAAATTCAATAATGTAATAATTTATACTCAACATGCACGCACACGTAGAGGGAAAACACCATAAAATTGGAAATATACAATAATATGAAAGGGAAAGAAAATGTGGATCACAATGTATGATAATTGGGTCACAATTATAGTGCCATAATGAGGTAGGATAATTGTTGGCCATATTTGAAACAAAATATCCATGTCTCATAGCCTGGGATGGGAACAGAAAAACAAGGTTCTCTCGCTAACCATGTTCTGTATATGGGTGGAACCTAATTCAAAATCTATTTCAAGATCTTCTAGGATGTTGGCCCAGGCTAGTAGGTGGTTCATGAGGATTTGCATGCATACCGTTAGTGGGTCCCTTTAGAAGTGAAAGATTATGAAGACACCTAATAAAGGTACATATGAAATATGGATATGATTTATGGAAAATTATTATATAAAAACCAATTCTCTAGGTATTGAACCACCACAAGTTCAAGCATGTCTGTGTTGAACATTTGTAAGATGGATAAGACCCATCCTCAAGGATCAGGCTCCTGAGGTGTACTGAGAGTAGTTTAATGGTAATGTCTCTTAGACCTAGAGCTCTCAATTTATGTTCATAGAGTGTGAACCATATTTTCATAGTGTAATGGCATTTACATGGTACATACCCATTTAGTTTAACATCATATGGTGATGATGAAGGATATCCTTCTTTAAGTTCACGGATCTTGGA
Source organism: Viscum album (assembly GCA_963277665.1). Classification (NCBI taxonomy): domain Eukaryota; kingdom Viridiplantae; phylum Streptophyta; class Magnoliopsida; order Santalales; family Viscaceae; genus Viscum; species Viscum album. Next base: position 99,444,163 of record OY728153.1, on the reverse strand, counting down.
CCTTAAAGAAAATAGGTTGATGAACCTAAGGATAGGCCCAATCACAAAATGTATGGTCCTATCTACATATCCCATGTGGATGGGAATCAATCCTTACATATTTAGGGAATGATTTTTATTTTATCATCATTGTGTTAAGATGAATTAAATCTTAGTTTAAGGACGAATATCACAGTCTATAAGAAAAATAGGATGATGAACTTGAGGATGGGCCAAAAGGAAAAATGTATGGGTGTCGCTACATATCCCACAAAGATGGTAATCATGAAAAACATATTTTATTAAGGTAATTATTTTATATTTCATGTGGTAAGGATTAATGAGATCTTATTTTGAGGTCTTAGAGCTTGGACCATAAGGATATCAGCTTTATAGACCTGGGGCTAGACCCAATTATAAAACATTTGGGCATAACTATGTACCCTATAAGGATGGTAATCTACTGATACATAGTTCTAGAACTTTTTTCTTTTTAACGTCATTTGGTAAGGATAAAGGAGATATTAGTTTAATTTTTTAGAGTTTGTACTTAAAGGCATTGTACCTACAGTTCACAGTTTATCATTGTGCATGATGAAGATGATTTACAGTTCGCGGTTTATAATCATGCAGGGTGATTAGAGTGAGATCACTCATGTGAATTACATATTGAGGAACATATAATTGGTGGTAGGAATAACTATCTCACCATCCAATGTGGCCATGGAGTACATACAATTGGGGTAAACTCTATGAACAATATAGTGTCCCTCCCAATTGGGCTCTATTTTTTGTAGCTTCCTTCCTGGCATCCTCAGCATCCTATAAACCAAAATGATGTCACCATTAAGGAAGGATCAAAGAAGAGCATTCTTGTTGAAAGGCAAAGATATTTTTTATGGCAGCTCTCTAGATTTTGAAATGCCTACAGCCTATTCTAATCAAGGGCTTACATCTCCACAGAACAAACTTCATTAGTTTTTTTGGATTTATTCTGATCATATATAATTGTAAAAAGTTATGTAAATTGATTCTATATGGGTAATACTACCTCTATCCCATACACCAAGGAATATGGGGTATCCTAGATTGAATTATGGGTTTTTTCTATAATCCCATAGATCGTTAAGGCGGCTTTCTAGACAACTCTTCTTGTTCTGACCAACCATCTTCAAAAAAAATGTTGTAGAGGGTTTTATTGAACTCCTAGATATATCTAATTTTCTATTGATGTTAATGATAACTATGGTTGGGCCGAATTCTATAATTGGAATAAAAAATCTTCATCTTGTCTACTCAAAAATTTGTTTCGTTATCAATGAGGATAGCGTGAGGGAGTCCTAATCTATGGATGAGGTTGGAGATCATGTAATCAATGATATAACAGTCCTTGAAATCATTGAGATGAATCTCCTCTTCCCAATATGTGAATAAATATGTGGTGGTCAGAATGATCCCGCACTAGTGAGCTATTGTTGGTGGATATGGTCACATTACATCGAGTCCCTAGACTGCAAATGTCCAGGATTACATGGTATCATGGAGGGGCTCTAGCACCTAATTCACAATGTTTTAATGGATCTTACACATGTGAAACCTATAGAAAATCTCAATAGATTAATGGACCATTGTGGGGCAAAATTATCCCAACCTTCAAATATGATGGGAGAGTTTTGAACCAGCCAAATGATTACCACATGATCCTGCAAGGACTTCCCACATAATATAACGAATATCATCTCCTTAAATGAAACTGTGGGGGAATCCATAAAATCCACACCTGTAGTGGATCTTCTTGAGGCTTGGACAATTCTAGAGAGTGAATTACATTTCCTTATTATGGGTTGGATCACAATCACCTCTATCCTTCGAAAGATGGTCATGTTGGGGATGTTAATCTAATTTAGTCATCCAATTAGGGGTTCCAACTTCTATAGTGAGGGGATTGGAAGGTCCCAATGTGGAGGCATAGAGGGTAGGGTGACTTACCTACTAGTTATCACCATTATCCAATGAGGTAGGAGTGATGGCCCTTAAATGCTCCACATGAATAAAAAAATTATCTGAGTCATGCTCTACAAAAGAAGTTACAAGGATGTATAAGAATTCATCTCAACTATTTTATGACCTCAGGATGTGACAAACATCGAGAAAAAATGAAAATGCTCCAGCAGTTGGAAAGCACACTCTAATAAGGGTATAAGCACTAGATTTTTGACAAAATAATGGCCATCAATATTGTAACACCCCAGGTAAATAAAGAATATGCCATCTTTATATTTATCCATATTTGTGAATCAAATATTAATATTACTTTAAAGGGGATGCTATGCTCGATGGCGTACCCAACATGCAACAACGAGTTTCTTGGGAATCATACGTTGCACTCTAATAATAAAATAATATTATTTTAAATGGTAGTTAACATGTAGCATTTGTATTGGAGGGAATGGATATAAATAACTAAAATATGATTATATATGTTTTTAAATGTTTTTACATTTATCCAATAAAAAATAGAGGCTTAAAATACGGAAAGAATTCAATTTTAGGCGTATATGCCCTAGTTTTCACTAAAGGATCACTTATCGCCTTTTAATGGAGAACTATCATTAAATATAGTTTTGTTCACTCTTAAACATTATTTTGGACCAAATAAAACTCTTACTATGAATCGGGACATCAAAATTTACTTTGTGTAAATTTTTGGTATCTTTCCGATAAAGTTCATTTTTTTAATGAATAGTGTAAATGTTGTGTTTTAATTCAAACCCTATTTTTAATCTAATTTATTTATATGATTAGATAATATATTGAATTGTTTTTAAAGTGAAATTAGAAAAAAAATTTACCATTAAATCCGATAGTGGTCGTTGGAATTAATTTCACTTTGAAATCAGACTTAAACTAGTGTCAATCTTTTGATACTTATTGTTTTATAAAAACACACTGTTTGCTCTGACAGCGGGAATTAATTATTAATTTAATTAATGTGACTAATATGTTTTGAATTTTGTAAAACGGACATTATTTTTGAGTTCGTAATATCAAATATAGCTTAGGGTGAATTTTTGGTAATTTTCTGAAAAACTTCAATTTTTGATGAATAGTGAATCCACTAAGTGGTACTTATAAAACCTGATTTTTCGTTTAAATGAAATTTTACCACTTCTGTGTTTTGAATTTCAAAAATCCGACATACATGGTTGTCATTAAGAATTAAAATGTGGTTGAATGGGATAAAAATAATTTTTTGGTGAATAGTAACTTATTAAGTTTTTAATCGCGATTAGTGGTAATTAGTGTAGTTTAAGGTAATAATGATATTATAAGAATGTGAAAACACCATGACACTTGTCCTACACCTATTGGGAGAGTCATGGACGACCAAGGCAAGCCATGGTCCAACTTGGGGACCCCATGGAGCCACTTTAGTTGGAAAATGACAATAATATATTTTTATTTAATGTTAAAATTAAATTGACATAAAGATGAGTTGTTTTACTAAAACAGTTTTTAAGTGGGGTTACAAAAGTCCGAATTTTGATTATAAATAGTCATTGGAAAGCAACAAAGATTTCCTACATCATAGTAATTTTTTTATAATTTTTAGATATTATATAAAATAAATTATTTATGACATAATAATGATGCAGTGATGACATCATTATTTGATGATTTAAATAAAATGGAAAGATAAAGTAAAATCTATGAACTACACATGTCCAAAACATATTAGATGGGTGGATTTAGAACCTTTATAACCTTATCCACGAATTATATCAATGTGGTACCTTTTAATACCGAAACACATTTTCAAATAAAGTAATATTTCCTTACTTTCCAAAACTGCCCCTCCTCTCCTCTTATAAAAGGCCTCCACCTCTACCTCATTTCACACACTTCTCAAGCAATTGGCTCGGCCAACCCCTGCCCATTTACTCTCTCCACATCCCTCTACTCATCCTAGAGGATTACATTTGGGAAGAATCCTTTCAAAGGAAGCCTTTTGGCTCAAATCAAAAGGAGTTACACTTTTAAAGGTAATTCATTCTCTCATGTTCATTTGTTTTATTTTGCTTCTCCAACCCCCTAAACTCTTTTTATTTTCTTATTTTGTAACAAAAACAGTATCTTAAATATACTAGGATGTTTTTATAAGATTTATTCGAGCTACACTCTCACACAACTACATCAAATGGTTAAAAAACATACGGTTTCTGTGGATGGCGAAATTCTGCCTCCCGAAACGATGATTGTTCAATACTCATTTAACACCTTCAAAGGTGGCCATTATGATGTCACTATTTTTATATATGATATATAATATGTTTATAATTTACTTATGCTTCTGTATTTTTCATTTTTGTCTTACCTTTATGGCTTCCATTATGGGTATACGCGATATCTTCATTTTAGGTAGTGCGGACTACCGCCCCCTCAAAGTGATTTGATTCGTTAAATACCATATGTGGGACGTATAAAGGATGGAACTATGATATTATATATGATATTATACTGAAATTATAATATACCTTTATACCATTATTATTCCATTCTATAAAATATGAAATAGAAATGAAAGTAGCGTTCATGCGTACGTACGGCTTACCGTCTCCATGAACGGTGCATTTCACTTCTTACCTCCAAATGATTATGTAATGTTATAAATTCATGCATGTACTGGATATATATGACCTATATTATATCTACATCATGAATAAAATTCTGGATATAATAAACATTTGGCCACCCGAACAACATGTAATTGTAAGAAGTCCACTTTCGACTTAAGAACCAAATATCGACAAAACAATAATTATTAACTTAAATGATTACATAATGTTTGTGACATGCTAATAAGAGATATAAAAGTTATAATGAACTTTAAAATGGTTCTTAAGGAAGTATAAATTAACTCATGTTTATTATTCAGGAGATTAAAGAACGATCGAGTCAAGTCGGACCCGAGGTAAGGGATCCTACAACTCTCTTTCTTTTTAAGTACACTCTTTTATGTCGTTTATTTTAAGCTCATCTTTATTATGATTGGGATGTTATTTTATATTAAATTTACTGTAATTTTTATGTTCATGAGATGAGAGACCCTATTCTCTCTTATCAATCCATTTTGGAAGTTTTGAGTGGCGCCGTTAGGCTGCCGAATTTTCGTAAGGGATTTTTCATCTCACTATTATTCTCGTGAGATTTATGCTACATTTGCCACAAATTCCATTGAGTGGTGTATGTACTGCCCATTATTCTACTCTTCGTGTAATATAATTTCATTTATGAGTATTTACATCAATGATCTATTGTCCTTCTTTCATGGGGTGTATGTTTTGAAATATACCCAAGTCAGTAAGGGAACCTTTCACCCTCCTCTTTTTTTAAAAGACTTCTTTTGTTGGGTCTTTTAATTTACATATTGATATGTTGGGATATGTTCTCATATATCCTTATTGATGTAAATTTTATGTCCAAGTGATTAGATACACTTTTTATCTCTCATCAACTCATTTTGATGTGATGCCGTTAGGCTGTCAAGGGAACTTTTTAACCCAATTTCGATTTCTTTGGGTTCAACATGTTGTCATTGAATATGTCATCCATTGAATATGTGTGAATGACCTTTTATTGTTTTACACTTAATATCCACTTATATTGGGTGTATTTATATTTTTCACACATATTTTTGAGATTTATTTGTCCTTAATTTAAGGATACCTTCTTTATAAGGGATTTCATCACATTTGACATTTCAATTGAGGGTTCATTGTTGTTATGCACCAATTCAATATTATATGGTGTATATACTGTCCTTTGGAGTATTATATCATGAATCCTTTTATTCTCATGATATTATAAAGTTCTGACTAAATGTTATTCCTCGATTATTGTATTCAAGTGACTCTAATTTTGGTAAAACCCCTTTAACCGAAATATCGTTTTAAATGTTTTAATTATTTGTTCTTATTAATATCCATGTTTTCAAAATGGGTTTAAGGATTTATTTATATGGATATTAATGGTTTAAAATGTTAAAATCTTCAAGGTGGTATGGGACACTTTGATTCAAAAATCTTTTTATTAAATGTTTTAAATGGTTTTGGAAATGGTTTCTTTTTGAATGGATTCATTATTTCAATATACTAAAATGTTATATTGTGATGTGGAAATGTTATGTTTCTTTTATGTATGTTTTATGTGATACGTTATGGTTCTTGGGCATTATTATGAAGACGGGTGGTTCCGTGATAAACTAAGGGCGGGTGAGCCCGATATAGCTCTCCAATGCATTGGGTAACGCGAAGGAGTGAAACGTTAAGGTTTCTCCGAAGAGATTTAGGGAATATACCGGGATGGGTATTCCAAACGTAACCAAGAGGGTTACTCCCTACGTAAGAATGTTATGAATGCATCAAGTTACCTTCATTTCTTATGTTTTCTATGATTTATTCATGGTTTGTTGAGGTATGTTAAAGTGCCTTTGTTTTATGGGTAAAGTATGATTTCATTCTTATGTATTTATGAACTCATGTTTCCTTTCCATATTTTTATAACCCTTACTGAGCTTTTTATGCTCATCCCAAGTTTTTGAAATTTTTTTCACAGGTCAAGGGAAAGGTACATGATGTGATGATAGTGTCAAGGATGTGTCAAGAAAGAATCCGTGATATATTTTAAATATGTTTCCGTTGATGGGAAGAATGAATATTGTCTTTTATGTAACCACTTTGTTTAAATGTGGAATGTAATGCAAGTTTCATGATCTAATTCTCTAAAACTCTAAACCTGAAAAGATCCTCAATGTGTAATCTTGTAATAATTCAAGATTAAGTATGGTTTAAGGCTGGGGCCTTATAGTTGGTATCAGAGGGAGGTTTAGATAACTTTAGAGGTTAGGGTATTCTTTAAGCATAATTGACAATTACCATAATGGTTAGGATTTCAGAAAGAGTATTAGTTTTAGATAAAGTGAATGAGTAAGTATATCTTATTGTCTATCTTACTCATTAGTACATGATGGTTTTGTTGATATACTCACACTGACCTTTTTGGTTTTAGTAAATGGCTGGATCTAGCAGGCACCAAAGTAACAGTGGATGTGAAGGAAACTGTGACAGTTTTTTGAGAAAGCAACTGAATGATATGGGAGCTGCAATGAGAACTCTTTTGATTATCCTCAACCAACTATCTGGAGTCATTATTGACCACCTAAACCATGGAGATTTCTCTAAGGCATCATATATGCAAGAAACAAATACCTACAGAAGTACAGGTAATAATCATAAAGGTAAGTGTGTTCAAAAACCTATGTGTCAAATATGTGGAAAGAAACGCCTAGGAAAATGTTTCAAAGGGACAGAAATATGCTATAGATGTGGAAATGAAGGTCATAAAGCAAGAACCTTCCATGGAAAAAGGAAGCATCCAGTTGACTCGAGGAAAGGGAAAGAAGTTCTTTCTGAGGGATCAATTGAATGTTTTAAATGTGGTGTGCATGGTCATTATGCAAACACATGTCCTATGAAGAAGTTTCGTGAATGGGGTCACCAAGAGCGTACCAATATTCGTTTACCAATACCTAATGCCATTCCGATTGAGGATGATGAAACTGACAATGACCAATCAAAGGTATGTACTATTTCATTACTATTGTTTTCTTATTTTGGAATGTTAGGATATGATTCATGATTTTGTTTGTAGGAAAGAGGTATTTCGGAATAAGTTGGAAAGGAATGGATAATGGATCATGAAGAATGTTGAATGAGTAAGATGTCAACATATAAGGGCTTCAAGAGTTAGGGTGAAATTCTTAAGAGTATTAAGTATCTTTTGATGATGGGGTTACATTAGAAGACTTTTTATATTATGCGTAACCCTGATGTTTAATATAGGCAAATTTTATTCAAGTAATAGTTATCTTTTCTTTTGTGGACATAGTTATAAAGAACCATTTGGGTTTATATGATCCTTACTTTTGAGGTAATTATGGGTTACCATATGTTATGATTGAAGTGAAAGGCATGAGATACTATTGAGGTTAAATTATGTTATGGCTATTTTTGATGATTTTATCCCTTTTTGGGTAATGATTTGAGAATTATATAGTTTTGGAAAAAGGACAACACGCAGACCGTGTGACAACCCGTCGCGTCGAACAATGCTGCGGGAATCGAACCCACAACCAAAGTGCGACTGGTATTTATCGCCTACCACTGGACTACGTGAAGTCCCTGGTTAGTTTGAATGATTCTTTTTAGTTATATGATTTTATGAATTAAGAGTATGTTGATTTTGGAGGATATGTGATTAGGATAATTACTTTTCAATGTGAGACTTTAGGAGCAACTGATGTTGTTTGGTGATAAATGTTACGATTTAACTTGGAAGACTATGTGACTAAATCCTTCAAATATTTGGGTTTCAATATTATATTGGTTTACTTTGAGGAATTTTTATGGACAAATTTGTTTATAGATTGGTCCTCGTTGAACTTTGGGTTTTGTTTGACAAATCTTGGAGGTTAAGAATAGATTTTCTTTTATAAAGGGTTATCCTTTTGTGGATTATCTGATCTTGTACTAACCTTATTGGTTTTGGTTTTGGTTAAAGTCTAATGACATGGGAAGTATATAGTTCTCTTTTGTGGATTAGGTGATTTTCTAAAAGTTGATTATAGTACTCTTAAATGTGAACAAGTCTTCCTAAATACTCGCCTTCTGGAGAAAATATGAATTTGATTAAGGAATCTAATAAAAGTTGAAAGTCAACATGATAAGTGATTATGTTTCCTTATGAATAAATTCCTCAATAATAAGTAACTTAAAACAAAAATGTTGTCTATTAACTTTTCCTACTGGGGAATCGAATACCATTTAACCCATCACAAGTTTGTGATTTTCTCATGGTTAACTTTCTCCTAAACATGTTTTCTATCACTCTCCATGAGAACATGAACCTATGTTTTCTCCTCCATGTCCATATTTTCATACATGGAATCCTAGTATGGGTTAACTCGGGTGACCTTTGTACTTATCTCTCTTTATTTTAAAGTGTTTGTTTTACCAACTTTTGTTCCGATGTGGGACTTTCAAGGATGTTTCCAAGCCCAGTTTTAAAATTGCGAGGACGCAATTCTAAAAAGGGGGGAAGGATGTAACACCCTAGGTAAATAAAGAATATGCCATCTTTATATTTATCCATATTTTTGAATCAAATATTAATATTACTTTAAAGGGGATGCTATGCTCGATGGCGTACCCAACACGCAACAACGAGTTTCTTGGGAATCATACGTTGCACTCTAATAATAAAATAATATTATTTTAAATGGTAGTTAACATGTAGCCGTTGTATTGGAGGGAAAGGATATAAATAACTAAAATATGATTATATATGTTTTTAAATGTTTTTACATTTATCCAATAAAGGATAGAGGCTTAAAATACAGAAAGAATTAAATTTTAGGCGTATATGCCCTAGTTTTCACTAAAGGTTCACTTATCGCCTTTTAATGGAGAACTGTCATTAAATATAGTTTTGTTCACTCTTAAAAATTCTTTTGGACCAAATAAAACTCTTACTAAGAATCGGGACCTCAAAATTTACTTTGTATAAATTTTTGGTATCTTTCCGATAAAGTTCATTTTTTAATGAATAGTGTAAATGTTGTGTTTTAATTCAAAACCTCTTTTTAATCTAATTTATATATATGATTAGATAATATATTGAATTGCTTTTAAAGTGAAATTAGAAAACATTTTTACCATTAAATCCGATAGTGGTCGTTGGAATTAATTTCACTTTGAAATCAGACTTAAACTAGTGTCAATCTTTTGATACTTATTGTTTTATAAAAACACGCTATTTGCTCTGACAGTGGGAATTAATTATTAAATTAATTAATGTGACTAATATTTTTTGAATTTTTTAAAACGGACTTCATTTTTGAGTTCGTAATATCAAATATAGCTTAGGGTGAATTTTTGGTAATTTTCTGAAAAACTTCAATTTTTGATGAATAGTGAAACCACTAAGTGGTACTTATAAAAGCTAATTTTTCGTTTAAATGAAATTTTACCACTTCTGTGTTTTGAATTTCAAAAATCAGACATACATGGTTTTCATTAAGAAGTAAAATGTGGTTCAATGGGATAAAAATTATTTTTTGGTGAATAGTAACTTATTAAGTTTTTAATCGCGATTAGTGGTAATTTGTGTAGTTTAAGGTAATAATGATATTATAAGAATGTGAAAACACCCTGACACTTGTCCTACACCTATTGGGAGAGTCATGGCCTACCAAGACAAGCCATGGGCCAAATTGGGGACCCCATGGAGCCACTTTAGTTGGAAAATGACAATAATATATTTTTATTTAATGTTAAAATTAAATTGACATAAAGATGAGTTGTTTTACTAAAACAGTTTTTAAGTGGGGTTACAAAAGTCAGAATTTTGATTATAAATAGTCATTGGAAAGCTACAAAGATTTACTACATCATAGTAATTTTTTTATAATTTTTAGACATTATATAAAATAAATTATTTATGACATAATAATGATGCAGCGATGACATCATTATTTGATGATTTAAATAAAATGGAAAGATAATGTAAAATCTATGAACTAAACATGTCCAAAACTTATTGTATTGGTGGATTTAGAACCTTTATAACCTTATCTACGAATTATATCAATGTAGGACCTTTTAAAACCGAAACACATTTTCAAATAAAGTAATATTTCCTTACTTTCCAAAAGTTCCCCTCCTCTCCTCTTATAAAAGGCCTCCACCTCTACCTCATTTCACACACTTCTCAAGCCTTTGGATCTACCTACCCCTGCCCATTTACTCTCTCCAAATCCCTCTCCTCATCCTAGAGGATTCCATTTGGGCATAATCCTTTCAAAGGAATCCTTTTGGCTCAAATCAATAGGAGTTACACTTTTAAAGGTAATTCATTATCTCATGTTCATTTGTTTTATTTTGCTTCTCCAACCCCCTAAACTCTTTTTATTTTCTTATTTTGTAACAACACCAGTATCTTAAATATACTAGGATGTTTTTATAAGATTTATTCAGGCTACACTCTCACACAACTACATCAAATGGTTAAAGAACATACGGTTTCTGTGGATGGCGAAATTCTGCCTCCTGAAACGATGATTGTTCAATACTCATTTAACACCTTCAAAGGTGGCCATTATGATGTCACTATTTTTATATATGATATATAATATGTTTATATTTTACTTATTCTTCTGTATTTTTCATTTTTGTCTTACCTTTATGGCTTCCATTATGGGTATACGCGATATCTTCATTTTAGGAAGTGCGGACTACCGCCCCCTCAAAGTGATTTGATTCGTTAAATACCATATGTGGGATGTATAAAGGATTGAACTATGATATTATATATGATATTATACTGGAATTATAATATACCTTTATACCATTATTATTCCATTCTATAAAATACGAAATAGAAATGAAAGTAGCGTTCATGCGCATGTACGGCTTACCGTCTCCATGAACGGTGCATTTCACTTCTTACCTCCAAATGATTATGTAATGTTATAAATGCATGCATGTACTGGATATAAATGACATATATTATATCTAAATCATGAATACAATTCTGGATATAATAAACACTTGGCCACCCAAACAACATGTAATTGTAAGAAGTCCACTTTCGACTTAAGAACCAAATATCGACAAAACAATAATTATTAACTTAAATGATTACATAATGTTTGTGACATGCTAATAAGTGATATAAAAGGAATAATGAACTTGAAAATGGTTCTTAAGGATGTATAAATTAACTCAAGTTTATTATTCAGGAGATTAAAGAACGATCGAGTCAAGTCGGACCCGAGGTAAGGGATCCTACAACTCTCTTTCTTTTTAAGTACACTCTTTTATGTCGTTTATTTTAATCTCATCTTTCTTATGATTGGGATGTTCTTTTATATTAAATTTACTTTAATTTTTTTGTTCATGAGATGAGAGACCCTATTCTCTCTCATCAATCCATTTTGTAAGTTTTGAGTGGCGCCGTTAGGCTGCCGAATATTCGTAAGGGATTTTTCATCTCACTTTTATTCTCGTGAGATTTATGCTACATTTGCCACAAATTCCATTGAGTGGTGTATGTACTGCCCATTATTCTAATCTTTGTGTAATATAATTTCATTTATGAGTATTTACATCAATGATCTATTTTCCTTCTTTCATGGGGTGTATGTTTTGAAATATACCCAAGTCGGTAAGGGAACCTTTCACCCTCCTCTTTTTTAAAAGACTTCTTTTGTTGGGTCTTTTAATTTACATATTGTTATGTTGGGATATGTTCTCATATATCCTTATTGATGTAAATTTTATGTCCAAGTGATGAGATACACTTTTTATCTCTCATCAACTCATTTTGATGTGATGCCGTTAGGCTGTCAAGGGAACTTTTTAACCCAATTTCGATTTCTTTGGGTTCAACATGTAGTCATTGAATATGTCATCCATTGAATATGTGTGAATGAACTTTTATTGTTTTACAATTAATATCCACTTATATTGGGTGTATTTATATTTTTCACACATATTTTTGAGATTTATTTGTCCTTAATTTAAGGATACCTTCTTTATAAGGGATTTCATCACATTTGACATTTCAATTGAGGGTTCATTGTTGTTATGCACCAATTCACTCTTATATGGTGTATATACTGTCCTTTGGAGTATTATATCATGAATCCTTTTATTCTCATGATATTATAAAGTTCTGACTAAATGTTATTCCTCGATTATTGTATTCAAGTGTCTCTAATTTTGGTAAAACCCCTTTAACCAAAATATCGTTTTAAATGTTTTAATTATTTGTTCTTATTAATATCCATGTTTTCAAAATGGTTTTAAGGATTTATTTATATGGATATTAATGGTTTAAAATGTTAAAAGCTTAAAGGTGGTATGGGACACTTTTATTCAAAAATCTCTTTATTAAATGTTTTAAATGGTTTTGGAAATGGTTTCTTTTTGAATAAATTCATTATTTCAATATACTAAAATGTTATATTGTGATGTGGAAATGTTATGTTTACTTTATGTATGTTTTATGTGATACGTTATGGTTCTTGGGCATTATTATGAAGACGGGTGGTTCCGTGATAAACTAAGGGCGGGTGAGTCCGATATAGCTCTCCAATGCATTGGGTAACGCGAAGGAGTGAAACGTTAAGGTTTCTCCGAAGAGATTTAGGGAATATACTGTGATGGGTATTCCAAACGTAACCAAGAGGGTTACTCCCTACGTAAGAATGTTATGAATGCCTCAAGTTACCTTCATTTCTTATGTTTTCTATGATTTATTCATGGTTTGATGAGGTATGTTAAAGTGCCTTTGTTTTATGGGTAAAGTATGATTTCATTCTTATGTATATATGAACTCATGTTTCCTTTCCATATTTTTATAACCCTTACTGAGCTTTTTATGCTCATCCCAAGTTTTTGAAATGTTTTTCACAGGTCAAGGGAAAGGTACATGATGTGATGATAGTGTCAAGGATGTGTCAAGAAAGAATCTGTGATATATTTTAAATATGTTTCCATTGATGGGAAGAATTAATATTGTCTTTTATGTAACCACTTTGTTTAAATGTGGAATGTAATGCAAGTTTCATGATCTAATTCTCTAAAACTCTAAACCTGAAAAGATCCTCAATGTGTAATCTTGTAATAATTCAAGATTAAGTAAGTTTTAAGGCTGGGGCCTTATAAATATTCTGGATGACCACCTCAATTCCCCCCTTCACATGTTGGGGGGAACATCAATCTCAACATCTATCTTGATACTAGTGATGATGACCCGATACTCTACCTCGTTGTTAGTGAATCCTTCTAACAACAAGAATGAGTGAGGGAAAATAACTTCTGTTGGAATGATGGAGATGATACCCAATCCTACACTTTTGAATTTGGGATCATTAATCCTTATAATAGTAGGATTTAGGGAAGTGGCATTGAATTGATTTTTCTATCATTATATAGCCTGATCCGTTTATAGGATAGCGTCATCTAGAAATTCATGATCTCGGAACTATTCTGTGTGGGCTGGATGGGAGGCCAGGAAATCTTCCAATGCCTGAACTGTGACGGAATTATATAGAACGGACCTGATTTCAAACTACTAAAGGATCACATCCTACCAAGCTTGATGGATTTTCAATATAGGAAGGTTCAGAGTATAATTTATTGGGTCCACACTTAACAGAAGTTGCACCTCATAATGCTATAAATAATGTCGAAACATCTACACTATGAAGACCAAGGAAAGGTGGCTCTTCTTGATAGATGTATATCATGTCTCAGTAACATGGAGCATGCAGATGATGTATTATAAATTATTCTATATTCCCTCATTCTTAATTTGGGTGAGAAGGTTGTCGAGGGATCATTCTAGGGTGGTCACATAAAAGACTAGTACCTTCCCCAAAATGGGTAGCCTTCGAACTAGAGGATGGCACAGGTACTGCTTGATCTCCTCAAAACTGTTTTGGCATTATTTATCCCAATGATAGGTAGAAAATGTATTCATGTTTTGAGAAATCTTCTTTCACTTTCTAGCTAGATTTAGGACAAATTGGCATTTATAGGCCATGTGGCCTTGAAAACCTTGTATATCTCAAAAGATTCTTGAAGGTAGCATCTGACTGATTGACTTAATCTTCTTGAGGTTCATCTCAATACCTCTATATTTGATGAAAAAGATGAGGAACATCCCTGAGGTGACCATCAAGGTCCACATAAATAGTTTTATCTTTATATGGATGGAACGAAGGATTCCAAACACCATATCAATATCTATGATATGTTCTAGATGCTGGTGGGATTTTACCACCAAATCATCCACTTACAATTCCACCAATGTTCCTAGGATATTATTGATGATGTGATGAATAACACATAGATAATTGGGTACTACATTCTGTAATCCAAAGGGAATCACAAGATATCAAAAGGTACCAAGTGGTGATCTGATGGTGGTGGAATCAGCATCCTCAAGGTACATTTAGATCTTATAATATTCTGAATATTCATCCAAGAAGAAGAGATCTTGGAATCTTGTGTTGCCACTAATCAAAAACTCAAACATAGTATAAGGAAAATCATCCTTTAAATAGTTATGGTTGAGATCGTTGAAGTCTATACAAACTCTATTATGTATGTTCTTCTTCCTAAAAGGGATGATGTTGGATATCCACCTAGGGGATTGGTGTTCCTTGAAAACATTAGCTTTAATGAGATAATAAACCATAACCTAGACCATGTCACCATGAGAGGAGTGCATTTTCTTGGGAGGCTATTTAAACCCGCATCAACTCACCAGAAGACCAATGTTGTGGATGGAAACCTAAGGATATAGTTTGGGAATCTGGTCATAACTCTAAGAGAATAAATTACAGTGATGCTTTTGAAAATCTAGATTCAATTTTTGTTCCTCAAAGGGCATGGCTGCATAGATTAGAATATTCCTTAGGTCTTCCTAGGTATCAAGATTCACCCATACCAATTCATTGACTGCGGTGGAGAAACCTTCTTCCAATTAACTAGGAGAATCCTCCGATTACACTTCATCATCTAAGGAAAGAGGATAATAAAAAGGAGTTGTTATTCTGTGTCCAACCCGGGAGGGAGAATGGTATTGTCCTGAGTGGTGATATAATATTCATTGGGAGACTTCGACACTCTTTAAACCATAGTGAAAAGATCTATCAACCCAATTCCATTAGGCCTTCTACCAAGGGGCCCTCATTTAATAATAGAAAAGTAGTAGTGGTGTATTGTCCAAAGTTATGTTATCCCATCATTGTAGAACAATAATTTTTGATGTAATTTTGTGGTAATGGGGAGAAAATATCAATACCTCACTAGGGTAAGGGGTTCTGGAATCACCCAAGCAGTTCTTGTGTAGAAATACCAGATAATCATCTGATGTTCCTTGTTTCTAGGAATGTCTCTTCATCCCATCTCATATATAAAAATTTAAGTGTCCAAATTCAGGGGTTTTGGCCTCCAACTAGTGGATCAGGATAATGAAAGTGTCATCCAAATCTACCCACAAGTCAGATGAAGGAGGAGTGTGCTCAACATCATTTTTTTGAACCTACATGTCCATGATCCTATAATAGTCAGCGTCTATATAGCAAGATTCACAGGTGGTAAAGGGAGATTCATTACCCTGGATCATTCCCACTCAACCACTGAGGGAGTTCTTGAGGAACTCATTATATGACGATGGAACTATTGTTTTCAAATGAATCCAAGTTATACCCATCGGTGCATTGTAAGAACTGTCCTGTGAGACAACCATGAATTTAGTTTTGTAACCCAAGCCACCCAATTGAGTATTTAGGTAGATATTTCGACATTTACATTACTATGTTCTGTTATAAACCAATATTTTTTGGACATAGGGACTCAGATATGGTTCACACGGTCCTAACATGTAGACTATTCGGGTCGGAATGAGATTCACCATAGAACATGTAACGATGAGGCAATGATAGACTTCCACACAATTGAGCTAGACTGTGATGTATAGTAGGTGGATGTTGCCCTGTATAGGGAATAATTATCTTATCCCAAGAACAAAATGATGACCTACCATTCTGCATGCTCGATATCCTCATAATGGGTGGAATCTATAGTCATTACCTTTGTTTCAAATTGGAGGGGGCATCTCAATGCCTCTATGAGGGCTTCAAGAATGTCTTCTGATAGATTTGAAGATTTGAGGATCAAGATATTTTAAGAAATTATAATGAGGTTCTTATTTACAACATGCTTCCCCACTAGGCTCACATTTCTACCAAAATGAGGTTCCTCTGTGGAAGGATGCAAGATGGGTGTCGCATTTGGAGCCAGTAAATTCTGTGTGATACTGGGGATATCCCATTATTCACTAGTTAAACAATGAAAAATTACTACAAGATTACAGAAAAATGGATGAGGTCTATCCATGGATGAATTAATTTTATCATAGCATGATCATGGTAGATCTTCCTAATCGAGTAGCATAAACGGAAGTGGTAGTGATACTAACAGGATAGGATGAGAGGTCTATGAGTGTTGTGCTTTATGATGATCCTACAATCTGGTTTTTTGGCATGAATAACATGGAAGGAAACACTAGCCAATACATCCTGAAAATTTTCATATCCATGGTTTCATCAATGATTATTCTAAATGGTCACATTAGGAATAGTTTTCTTGTGTAACACGTCGTTTGGAAACATGTATGTGTCCACCATCTTGACGGTGTTCACTGGGGAATACTACTGGTCATCACAAGAAGAATATACCATTTCTAGTATAATTATATGTGTAAACCCATTTCTAATATCATGAAGTACCCAAGAGTGCGGGATGGCTTCAGCAATGGTGGGGGATTTTTCTTTCCCTTGCGATGTTGGTGTCTATCTTCCGAGAGGTGGAAGACGGAGAGGATGATATAGAGGTAGTAATGGGAGGTGGTACATAGGCCTCAAAAGAATCAGGACGAGTCAAATATTCATGAAATATACCTTGACAAGAAGAAAATTCCTTGTGATCCATCTAGTGTTCATACTTATGGGCTCTACAGCTGGAGACCTAATGCAATTCACCCTCGCTATCACTGTCAGGATTTATAGACACACATGTCACTTGCATAGAGGCATGTCACACCCTACCTATATTGTTGTCAACTATATCATAGAGACAATCTTTGAACACATAGCACTATGTGATTGTATTCCCAATGACCTAGTGATTGGGATAATAGTTGGTGGCATCAATAAGATCAACCTCTTCATGCCTTTTTCATACAAGTAGCCTTAAGATTCTGTGATCCAAATAACAACAAAATTAATTGAGACCCTGAGTCTATTTGAAAGAGTATGTCATTTTTCTCCTTTCTGGTAAAGGGACTTTAGGAGCTTGGAACTCATGAGGGGATAGAGACTGAAAAGGTTGGGGAAGTTGAATATATCTCTTGGTCAGTAGAATTTTTCTCAGTGACACTGACATATTCTGAGGATGGCGATGCTGACCCTTAGGATGAGATAGAGGTTGTTATCCTCAGCATGGAAACAGAGGATGCTCTATAGATAATAATTCTAGTTGCTTTGGGTCCTTAATCTATGAAAAGGTGGATGAATCAAGCTTACTGTCTCTTCATAAAGGTGTAGTTTGAGGTAATGGATGTTCCTTCTTACCCTTTTATAAGGAATCCTTTGGGGGTTGAGCCTTCTCATTGAAGTCTTGGGATCCACCAGGGAATGTATGACTAATGATTGAGGGGAATAATTCTATTTTTATATTCCCCACACACAAATTTAGTAGATAATATTTTGATAGTGACATGTTAACTAAATATGTGAGTCCATTCTACCGGGAGACAACGTATGTGACTCACAAATTCAGCTTTTACTAGAACTTGATGATGTTAGCAGTGATGTTATAATGAGTGGTGGAACTGAATTGGTGTAATAACATCGTTTGAAGCTCTTTCCAATAATCGATATACCTAATGGGTAGCTAGATGTACCATAAAAATTATGGACCATCCATTGATTGTATGAATCACTTGTTCTTGGCGACATCCTACTACGTTGGCGTCCCTAGCATGGGACCAAACCTTGAGATGTAGTGGACCAAATGCTTTTGCAGGTCGCCCATCCCATTAAAGGGATATAAGGTGGGATTTAATAAAATTAGAAGGTACTGGAATGTCATCTACCCATGATAGATACATCTTTATATCAGGCGGGATCGCCACACATCGATTATCTAGAGCCTCTAGGCTGGAAGGGAGAGCAGCCATCAAATCAATGGAAGGGGGATTCTGTATAGCATCCCATCTTTTTATCACATAATCTTTCATTACCTTTTACAAAACTGGGGATCTTTAAGGTTTAGTGTCTTGGAAACCAGGAACTTTAAACATGAAAACATAAAAGATACTTCTTAAACAGTTGAAAGGCTTCTCCTAATGTTCATCCTAGGTTCATTACTGCATCTCATAACCTGGGTACATACATCAAAAGAAAAGGTGAGCAGAAGGCCCAGTAAGGGAAACAAGAGAAACATTTTACATGTGAACTTGAGATACTTCAATAAGGTCATGAAAAGAACATTAAGGCATGAGAACGAAATCATGAGGCATATCATAATAAAAATAAATTTTTTCATAACTTGAAGATGTGGCTACAACATTTAATATTGAGAATAATTTAGTTTCACCAAGGTCCATCCCCAAGGTGTCATTAAAAAGTACCAAGGTTATTCACCAAGGTATCAGTCTAAAAAGTCATCTCTAGAGATTAAGTCTTTACCCAATGCATTGGAGCGCTATCTGGGCGCACCCTTAAAATGTCTTTATTATCATGTGAGCCACATATATCATCATCAATCATTTCATAAACAACCCGTATAGCATAAAAGAAATGGGTTTCATTTCATAATCATAACGTTTTAAAAACTGCTTTAAAGACATGATCTTCATGTCACTTTAAACCCACAGAAAAGGGAAAGTGGGTTTCATGTATGCAAATCACATAATTTAAAATAGAACATTTTGATATATATGTGAATACCCCTGTATAAATAAGAGCTTTGAGTATTCACTTAATAACATAAGATAATTTTGAGATAAAGAGGGAGGCATTTTGAGACGAAAACTATGCAGCATAACGTCTATGATACATGGTTTTAGAAAAAGTTCGAAAGAGAGGGGACATGGTTCACCCACTGAAAAATGATAAATAAAACAGTAGGAAAACAAAATATAAAGTATTTAAGAACATGGTAATGAAATTTGAATTATATACCATTTGAAACGAAGAACATGAAAGGAATACAAAAATAAGATTTCTCTTTTGAGAATTCGGCAGCCTAACGACGTCATTTAAAACTTCCAAAAAATGGAATGATGAGATAAAATAGGGTCTCTAATAATATGAACATACAAGATCAGTATGATAGATATAGAGATCATACCCCAATATAATGTAACATGAAAGACTTGACAAGAAAATAGAACTTGAAAATGAGAAGGGTGAAAGAATCCCTTAAACATTCAGCAGCTTAACTGCGTCACTTAAAATGTCAAAATATTGAATTGGAGAGATCAAATAGGGTCTCTCATCATATAAACATAAATGATCAGTATGATAGATTTAGATATCATACCCCAACACAAAGTAACTTGAAAGACTTGACAAGAAAATAGAACTTGAAAATGATAAGGGTGAATGAATCCCTTAAAAATTTGGCAGCCTAACAGCGCCACTTAAAATGTCCAAATATTGAATTGGATAGTTCAAATGGGGTCTCTCATCATATGATCATAAAATATCAGTATGATAAATTTATAGATCATACCCCAACATAACAAAAAGGAACTTGAAAGAATTGACATGAAAGTAGAACTTCAAAACGAGAAGGGTGAAGAACCACTTAAAAATTCGGTAGCCTAACGACGCCACTTAAAACATCAAAATACTGAATTGAGGAGATCAAATGGGGTCTCTCATCATATGATCATAAGAGATAAGTATGATAAATTTAGAGATCATACCCTAACATAATAAAAAGGAACTTTAAATACTTTACATGGAAAATAGATCTTGAAAAATGAGAAGGGTGAAAGAATCTGTTACAAATATTTCGGCAGCCTAACAACGCCACTTACAACATCATAAAACGAAATAATGAGAGTAAGAGGGGATCTCTAATTATATGAACATGAAAAGGGAAGTAATAGGAGTATAAAAGAACATCCTTTAACATAAGAACATGGAGCATAATAGAAATGACATAAAAGAGATTTCCTGAAAAGAAAGAGAGAGGTCAGATCCCTTACCTTAAAAAGTAACTCTTAAATCTCAAAGGTTGGGACCTTGAGGGCTTGGGGGAACCTTTGGAGGACTCCTTGAGAGGTAATGAGACCAGAACTTCGTTGCGGAAGAGTGGGGAGTCGAATGGATGAGAGGATGGCTTGGTATTTATAGGGAAAGTGAGGGGACAAGGCATTAATGGCCAAGGGACACCTCATTAGTGGTTTTAGAAAAACCATGGGCTTTCCCATGGTATTTTCCCATGGTATTGGCCACTTGGGACACCTCATACCTTATCGTACTATTCCTAAGTCGACCATATTGATTACATACTTAATACATCAGTTAATGATGTCATTAAACACCCGTAACTTAAAAACTGTATTTTCACTATTCATCAAAAATTCAACTTTCTCAGAATAATCCCAAAATTTCACCGTAATCAAATATCAATGCTCTGATTTCAAAAATGAACTCCATTTTATAAAAATAATTTTCTAAATATTTTTAATTTATTTTTTAAATAAATACACTATTCACAGAAAATTCATTTTTTCCAGAAAAAACCCCACAAATTACCATAACATAATATCGGTGCTCTGAGTTCAAAAATGAAATTCATTTTATAAAAATAATTTTTCAAATATTTTTAATTTAATTTTTAATTAAAAAACACTATTCACTCAAAAAAACTAATACTTGAATAATAATTTATGAAATCGTTATTTAACCATTTTATTGAATCACATTATTTAATCAAGGTGCCTAGATTATATTAATACTTTCTTTAAGTGAGATTACTAATCCATTTGGACACATTACTAATCCTAATCAGAAAATCATTATTCATAATTTACTATTCCTCAAAAATTAAGTTGGTCTTATTTGACTCTAAATTTCGTACTGAGCATAATTGTAGAAGACCATTTTTTTGAATATCATTACACATTTTTAATTATTTAAGGTTTACATAAACATTTTTAAAATATCCTTTTTCTAAAATTCATCAAAAATATGCATACTCTATTTATCCGGTCATTTGAAAATTCATAAACTTCATCATAAGAAGAAATCCCAATTTTTTTTTAAAACAAAGGATTACCCAAGGCAGTTACGGTCTCCTTACATAGCCCTTATCACACCAGCATAGGACCTAAGTGTAAGGTGTGCTAAGGTGAGAGAATCTGAGGGAGGCTCGGCTAACATCGCACGAGTAGTAATTTCTATCAGTTTGAACTTCTCGCAAAGGCGATTTCGTTCTATCTTCACACGATGAAGTTCTGCTTGGTTTTGGTCAAGAGCAAAGCCCAGTGGTGTTACCTCCTTCCCAAGTTCTGTTAGATGGGCTTCGATCAGTCCAAGACTACTGGGTGAGGCCATCGAATCTTTTTTCTATAATAATTAACCAAGATTACTTGTATTTAGAGACAATAATCAAAACGTTTAGTTTCCTAGGGTCATATTGACCAATGGTCATACAACAATCAAAACCCAATGGTCTCATTTTAATTATACTCATGTTATCAAATGAAACATTTTTGTTGAGTATAAAAAACAAAATAAAATAACACAAAAAATTAGGAAACAAGATTTATTCAAAATTTCGGGTCGTTGCAATCTTCCCCCCTTAAGAAATTACATCCTCGTAATTTTTAAAATTGGGTTTTGAAATTTCATTGAATGTCCCACATCGGAAAAGTAGTCAGTAAAACTATTACTTTAAAAGAAAAAAAGGTAAGTAAAAAGGTCACCCGAGTTAGCCCACACTAGGATTCCATGTACGAAAACATGGACATGGAGGAGAAAAAAAAGGGTCAAGTTCTGAGGGAGAGTGATAGAAAACATGATTAGGAGAAAGTTATCCATAATAAAATCCCAAACTTTTGATGTGTGTTAATGGTCTTTGATTACCCAGTAAGAAGCGTAAACCAACAACGTTTTTGTTTTACGTTCCTTTTCATAATTTTGAGGAATTCATTTACAACATAAAACAAAAATATAAGAAAATATACCTATCTTCATGTAGAGTTTCATCCTTTAATAAGTTTCTACCCAAAACTAATCTTTTCTCCAAACTTTGAGCATTCAAAACTACTTGGTCTCATCAAAGCACAAGAATCATCTTCTAGAGAATCACATAATCCACAAAAGATTAACTATATATTTCTTCTATCTTTAATCATTATCCCAAAAATAGAGAGGGTAAGGGAAAACAACTCTTCTAAAAGAAATAATCCCATAGGAATGGAAACTACTTTTAAATCTTCAAAGTTCCATGGTACTACCCAAAGTTCATCATAGTCCATTCCATAAATAAAGGTCCTTAAAATTCCTCAAAATAAACCAAACTAAGATTGAAACCCAAATACAAGAAGGATTTGATAACATAGTCTTCCAAAATAAACTGCATTGTTCATCTCCAAACAACATCAACCACTCCTAACATCTTATAAAAAAAGTATCTAACCTAAACATATTTTACCCAATATAGGTTAATCATTCCCATAAGTAACCTAAATTACTATAAGTCCACCTTAAATTCATCAATTCTTCAAAATATAAGTCAACCTTACTCAATGAAACTACTGTAGTAATCTATTTACCTCGATCATATAGGGTCCCCAAAATAGTGAACGTCTTCCAAAATAATAATCATATTTTAATCCCCTAATCATCCCTATTATATTAATACGAAAATCATCGCATTTCCTATCACATTGGTTGTTGGGAAATGTTCTTCCATTTCCCACCATTAACTAAGAAGAGAAAGCATAATTAGGGGCTTAAGTACTTAGCCAATAATCATGAAAAGGAACTGAAAGCATATAAGGATAACTTGTAGAAGAAAATTACACCCTAACTTGTGATCCCCTAGGTTCCCATATAGGTTCTCCGTGATCATGTATTCTTATGTGAATATTTATTTTATTTTATCTTTGTTCCTTTAACAATGGTTCATAGTAAGCTTATGAATTTACCAAAGCATATCCCCCGGGAGTGTCATAACCAAGAGTGCAGCAAGGCCCATTTTTTTGTACCAGTTCCCATTCGAGTCTAGTTCAAATCGGTGTTTTCGGGTTTTACCCCTATGTACATCTGTGCCAGAGCCACCTCTCCCTGTTCGTATCCAGACAGTGATGTATTTCTTGGCAACCCCTTACTCAATACTCACCAAAATATCAGGAAGATTTCCTATATTCAAACTTTTCTATAGGGTTATTCATAGAGTTTTCATATCCTAATTTCCATAAATAACTAAACCATCCTTTGATTCCAACTATAGCATCCCATCTTTTTATCACAAAAACTTTCATTACATTTTACAAAACCGTGGATCTTTAAGGTTTAGTGTCTTGGAAACCAGGAACTTTAAACATGAAAACATAAAAGATTCTTATTAAACACTTGAAAGGATTCTCCTCGTGTTCATTCTAGGTTCATTACTGCATGTCATAACCTGGGGACATACATCAAAAGAAAGGGTGAGCAGAAGGCCCAGTAAGGGAAACAAGAGAAACATTTTACATGTGAATATGAGATACTTCAATAAGGTCATGAAAAGAACATTAAGGCATGAGAAAGAAATCATGAGGCATATCATAATAAAAATAACATTTTTCATAACATGAAGATGTGGCTACAACATTTAATATTGACAATAATTTCGTTTCACCAAGGTCCATCCCCAGGGTGTCATTAAAAATTACCAAGGTTATTCACCAAGGTATCAGTCTAAAAAGTCATCTCTAGAGATTAAGTCTTTACCCAATGCATTGGAGCGCTATCTGGGCGCACCCTTGACATGTCTTTATTATCATGTGAGCCACATATATAATCATCAATCATTTCATAAACAACCCGTATAGCATAAAATAAATGGGTTTCATTTCATAATCATAACATTTTAAAAACTGCTTTAAAGACATGATCTTCATGTAAGTTTAAACCCACAGAAAAGGGAATGTGGGTTTCAGGTATGTAAATCCCAGAATTTAAAATAGAACATTTTGATATATATGTAAATACACCTATAGAAATAAGAGCTTTTAGTATTCACTTAATAACATAAGATAATTTTGAGATAAAGAGGGAGGCATTTTGAGACGAAAACTACGCAGCACAACGTCTATGATACATGGTTTTAGAAAAAGTTGGAAAGAGAGGGGACATGGGTCAACCACTAAAAAATGATACATAAAACAGTAGGGGAACAAAATATAAATTATTTAATAACATGGTAATGAAATTTGAATGATGTACCTTATGAAATGAAGAACATTAAAGGAAGACAAAAATAAGATTTCTCTTATGAGAATTCGGCAGCCTAACGACGTCACATAAAACTTCCAAAAATGGATTGATGAGATAAAATAGGGTCTATAATAATATGAAAATAAAAGATAAGTATTATAGATATAGAGATAAAACCCCAATATAATGTAACTTGAAAGACTTGACAAGAAAATAGAACTTGAAAATGAGAAGGGTGAAAGAATCCCTTAAACATTCAGCAGCCTAACAGCGTCACTTAAAATATTAAAATACTGAATTGGAGAGATAAAATATGTTCTCTCATCATATGAAAATAAAAGATCAATATTATATATTTATAGATCATACCCCAACAAAAAGTAACTTGAAAGACTTGACAAGAAAATAGAACTTGAAAATGATAAGGGTGAAAGAATCCCTTAAAAATTCGACAGCCTAACGGCGCCACTTAAAATGTAAAAATACTGAATTGGAGAGATCAAATGGGGTATCTCATCATATGATCATAAAATATCAGAATTATAAATTTATAGATCATACCCCTACATAAAAAAAGGAACTTGAAAAAATTTACATGAAATTAGAACTTCAAAACGAGAAGGGTGAAGAACCACTTAAAAATTCGGCAGCCTAACGGCGCCACATAAAACTTCAAAATACTGAATTGAAGAGATAAAATGGGGTCTATCATAATATGATCATAAAATATCAGTATTCTAAATTTATAGAACATACCCCAACATAATAAAAAGGAACTTTAAATACTTTACATGCAAAAGAGATCTTGAAAAATGAGAAGGGAGAAAGAATCCTTTACAAAACTTTCGGCATCCTAACGGCGCCACTTAAAACATTATAAAAATAATTAATGAGAGTAAGAGGGGATCTCTCATTGTATGAAAATGAAAAGGGAATTAATAGGAGTATAAATGAACATCATTTAACATAAGAACATGGAGCATACAAGAAATGACATAAAAGAGATTTCTTGAATAGAAAGAGAGAGGTCGGATCCCTTACCTTAAACAGTAACTCTTAAAACTCAAAGGTTGGGACCTTTAGGGCTTGGGGGCACCTTGGGAGGACTCATTGGGAGGTAATGAGACCATAACTTAGTTTGTTAAGAGTTTGGAGTCGAATGGAAGAGAGGATGTCTTGGTATTTATAGGGAAAGTGAGGGGACAAGGCATTATTGGCCAAGGGACACCTCATTAGTGGTTTTAGCAAAACCATGGGCTTTCCCATGGTATTTTCCCATGGTATGGGCCACTTGGGACACCTCATACCTTATATTACTATTCATAAGTCGACCATATTGATTACATACTTAATACATCATTTAATGATGTCATTAAACACTCGTAACTTAAAAACTGTATTTTCACTATTCATCGAAAATTCAACTTTCTCAGAATAATCCCAAAATTTCACCTTAACCAAATATTAATGCTCAAATTTCAAAAATGAACCCAATTTTATAAAAATAATTTTTTAAATATTTTTAATTTATTTTTTAAATAAATACACTATTCGCTGAAAATTCATTTTTTTCAGAAAAAACCCCAAAAATTACCATAACATAATATCGGTGCTCTGGGTTCAAAAATGAAATCCATTTTATAAAAATAATTTTTTAAATATTTTTAATTTAGTTTTTAATTAAAAAATATTATTCACTTGAAAAAACTAATACTTGAATAATAATAAATAAAATCGTTATTTAACCATTTTATTGAATCGCATTACTTAATCAAGGTGCCTAGATTATATTAATACTTTCTTTAAGTGAGATTACTAATCCATTTGGACACATTACTAATCCTAATCATAAAATCACTAGTCCTAATTTACTATTCATCAATAATTAAGTTGATATCATTAGACTCTAAATTTCATACTAAGCATAATTGTAGAAGACCATTTTTTTTAATATCATTACAAATTTTTAATTATTTAAGGTTGACATAAACATTTATAAAATATCTTTTTTCTAAAATTCATCAAAAATATATATACTATATTTATCCGGTCATTTGAAAATTCATAAACATCATCATAAGAAGAAATCCCAATTTTTATTTAAAACAAAGGATTACTGAAGGCAGTTACGGTCTCCTTACATAGCCCCTTATCACACCAGCATAGGACCTAAGTGTAAGGTGTGCTAAGGTGAGAGAATCTGAGGGATCCTTGGCTAACATCGCATGAGTAGTAAGTTCTATCAGTTTGAACTTCTCGCAAAGGCGATTCCGTTCTAGCTTCACATGATGAAGTTCGGCTTGGGTTTGGTCCAGAGAAAAGCCCAGTGGTGCTACCTCCTTCCCAAGTTCTGTTAGATGGGCTTCGATTGGTCCAAGACTACTGGGTGAGGCCATCAAATCTTCTTTCTATAATAATTAACCAAGATTACTTGTATTTAGAGACAATAATCAAAACGTTTAGTTTCTAGGGGTCATATTGACCAATGGTCATATAACAGTCAAAACCCAATGGTCTCATTTTAATTATACTCATGTTATCAAATGAATCATTTTTGTTGAGTATAAAAAACAAAATATAATTACACATAAAATTAGGAAACAATATTTATTCAAAATTTCGGGTCGTTACATTCTGATATTGGTGAGGATTCCTAACAACCAGTACATTGAAGGGTTCTTCAATACAGTAGGAAGATCTTGTATCTCATGGAGCTGCTGGTGAATCAACCTAATGAAATGTTAGAGGAATGGCCTACTGAGAATCTAGGGTAATAACCCTTAGAAAGACCTAATGAGATACTGGAGGAACGACATGCATATATGGGTCTTGAAAATATTATCACATAGCTCGGGAAGATCTGGTCATTCATATCATGGTTGGTTGTTGTAGGATCCACCCTCTACCTTATCTGGATGAGATTTATTGGTGGGATCTACGGGATGCAACTTAGCGAGCGAAACCTATGGTTACACCTGCTACCCCAGTGGAGGATGGGTGGGATCATACTGGGGATCACCATAGTTTGGACGGTGCTCCACAGTGTGTGCGACAAGGAGTTAATTAATATATCTTTTTTTATCTGATCTGATTACAAAATGCATCCTTCTTGGGATCGTCTTCCATCTTCTGTAATGATCCAGATGGGCGAGATGGATTCATAGTTTTTGAGTGTCCTTTACCCTTATTCGGATCTTGATAAAATGGTAATGATTCATTAGGCTCATCGAGGCTAATAAAATGTCTTTTCGGGTGAGGGGAAATCCTCGCCGGATCGAACAGAGCTTGCACTGCCCTAAGAGATATGTTATCCTTCATGATCCCCATATCATATTCCTTCCATAAGAGATCATACATATTAACCATGACTATACCTGGGGGCATATCATTGATGTCACCAAGTAGGTCTGACTATCACAAGATCTGGTTAAATTGATGACCTCTATACTACACCATCCATAGATCTAGATTTGTGGGGATTCCTCAACAATAATTCTACATATCATAATGAAGCTCTGAACATAACATTGTTAGATGTTCTAGTGATAACCGAACAATGTTGGGTGCAGAGTGATGGGAAGGGAAGCCAGGTCAACCATGTAACACTGCTGGAAGATTTCCTTAAGATGCTCACAACACTTCAGATAACCCAACATTTGGTTTGAGAAGTGAAAATGCGTCACCTAGATGGTCCAAAAGAAACGCAAGACTTCATTCTGTGTAAGAGACTCCGGATCACTGATGTATGATGTCATGATAATCCAAAACATCAAGGGAAACTGGTATATTGTGATAATGTCCCACAAACATCTCCACTCAGAATAAGGATTTGGATATCAGTTTCACCATTCCTTAACATGGGGCAGATGAAAGACCAGAAACAAGACTAATATAGAGCTTTGTGATGGAGGATTGTAAAATGGAGAGAACGGTGTGCAAGATTGCATGACATTATAGACTAGATGATCCCTTAGAGATGGTACAGACATTATCACAACAACCCTATAGGATGTGGTGTTAGCCATTACTTCTTATGGAAGGATGGTGGTCATTGGCAATGGATCATGCCAGTGCTCAACATTGGACAAATTCCAAAATAGACCCTCATGATCTCAGGTTGATTTAGAGAGTGAATATACTGAAAGTAGAGAAGAATGAAAAGAAAGATCCTGAAAGGGAGCCAAGTCCAACTCTTATTAGATGTACATATGGAGGGATTCAAGGATCTGATACATCCCACTTTCTAGGAGGATGAAGCTGACACATAGTGTCCTTGACCTAGAACATTATACAAGAGACTGGGGTGAAGCTTCTAGAATCAAGGCATACTCTTCTTCGAAATTTGAAAAGAGGACCAGGTTGACTTTGATCTGTCACCTTGCTGTATTCTTCCTTTGTTGGTCATCGTTTTCCCTCCATCACTATGATGGCTCCTGAGGGAAAGTTAGATCTTCAACATAGGGAGGTCCTCTGTGTGTGTTGGTACTGGAGTGGGGATGACCTCTGGTTGAGTTAGTTGAAACATGAGAAGGATCATTAAATCTATTGTCATTGGTGAGGGGAGGGCCTCTGTTTTGATTAG
The DNA here is from genome assembly GCA_963277665.1 of Viscum album. NCBI lineage: Eukaryota > Viridiplantae > Streptophyta > Magnoliopsida > Santalales > Viscaceae > Viscum > Viscum album. The sequence continues at coordinate 99,414,464 of OY728153.1, read as the reverse complement.
CTGGGTGTGAATAAAACCTGGGTATATGTTGAACGAGACATGGGGGGTACCTCCATGCCTGGCAGATGCGTGGGGAGGACCTTTGTAGTTGGGGGGTGCTAGAGCGGGAGGGACTCTGTTAGAGCTAATTAGAACATGGGGAGGCTCTCTAAGTAAGCTATTGGTTGTAGAATGAGGAGGGTTTTCATGTTTATAGAGACAAACTTGGGGATGACCTCTGTGTTGAAAATCAATGAAGTGGGGAGGAAATCTGCTTGGATGGAAGTTGAAATGGGGAGGTCCTCTGCTTGAACCAGTGATGACGTGAGGAGGGCCATTACATTGATAACCTGATATATTGATGAAATCACCATAACTTGCATCATGTGCATGGGGAGGACCTCCATACTGGGTTTAAATGAAAGGGGGAGTACCTACACTCTGGCTAATAATGGTGTGGGGAGGACCACCATACCTGATCTCATCACCCTGGGTTAGCCCGCGATGGCTATTCATATTGTCAACTAGAAGAGTCATCCCATCTTTCATATGAGGTGGAAGGGGACTTGATCTAGGTTGGTCATGGAAGTACATCTGCTCTCAAATAGACGGGTACATTAAATAGGCATTAGTGGTGGTACATTCTACATAAGTTGTAGTAGATGATGCCCGATAATGGTTGTCTTACGGATCCTATTCCCAATGCTGACATTGGGTCCGTTGGACTAAGGCCAGTGGTACGATGGTGTAAACAAGATACTCCTCATATATTATAACTATTAGTTTGTATTTTTGAGAAGGCCAAGTGCGGTCATTTCTTGGTTGCTTCAAGATAGTAGTCATTGTCAGGTAGACCGTGACATCCCTAAATTTTTTGGTGCAGGGGAACGATCCATAAGAGGGTTCTAAAGAGAAACTCATGAAATGGTTTGACATAAATGTGAGGAGAAGTGTCACCCTATGTATCCCATGGGGGAGGTAGTGATGGCGGGGCACAAAATCCTCTAAATATTCATGGTCCATGATCCCAGATGGGATGACCCCTTTGGTTCATACCACCAGATTAGAGCATCGATCACCCTTCTCTAGATAAAATCGGAGGGTGAGATGGGGCATTGGGAGACTTGTATATATGGTAGTGGATGATGTCATGGTTGGGGAAGATCCATGTGAAATTTTTGCAGTTATGTTTCTACTGACCATGTGTCCGAGGGAGGGGTGATTAGTTTCTTGTAAGTGCAACTTGGGTCTTATAAAAAATAAATATTTAGTCATCTATACAGATATGTGGAAAACAATTCCCAATTCCACAACCTCATTTAGTCTTCCACAGATGGAGAGAATGATCCACACTAAGAATACCACATATCAGAATTCATAATGATCAATTGTACCAAATTCTTGCTGAGTTTCAAGCCAAGCCCACTATTTTCTTTTTGCGACCTGGTGGTAGATTCTTGAATCTGGTGGCACACTCGTCTACTAATGTATTTAATACTAAAAATATAAATGGTTATAGGAGAAACTATTCACATAAATTTCACCATTTCTATTTCCAAGGCTTTAATTGGGGCATGCCATCATGCATGTGTTGATGTATTCAGTGATAGTCTCATTGAAGCGCTCATTACGACTTTCCAAGGGAAGGAAGAATCCATCGCCTCTTCTGTGTTGTTTTCTCTATGGGTAAAATGTGATTATGGGATGTCTATTCACTATTTTATGTATTCCCCGTCAGAACTCATTTCCTAGTCCTGGTCTCCTCTAAATATTAAGATGTTTATCATGAATTTTATTCCTTGTGCCATCTCCCAATGGACACCAGCTAATTATGCAATTTCCACTAGGACATTCCAAAGGGTCTAATTGGGGAAAGAACCATAAGTCAGAAGAGTAGTCATGCTAAGTCATCTGCAGCACGTCTTTCCTTTTAAACAGAGGAACATATGTAATCTTCCTCATTTGAGAGATTCTCAATGGCATAGAAACCCATGACTTCCCATGGCGATCGTAGGGTATCTTACTCCAGGGGCACGTCTCTGATGTTTTCCTTGGTATTCCATGAATAACACGGGCTATGTTGTGAGTTTAACATCTAGCGGATATGCATATGACTAATCGAATCACTGATAAGAGTGGATCAGAAATATACATTCCTAGACGGGAGCGCCTTGAAGGTTTAAAAAATGGATGGATTAGAAAGCCCATTGTGGAAGATCATGAAATGTTGTGTCTCAGGAAGAGAATATTTTACAGCGTGAAAGAATAACTGAATGCCAAAAATAGAAGATCAAAGGTGGTGGGCCCCAAATAAGGCACATAATGGTTTAACATTGGTGGGGATTTAACCACACATATATATCCTATGTACCCTATATATAATATAGGAATCAAAACCCACATAATTTGGATGGTTGATTTTGGAATTACACACTAAGATAGACCGTTGTTAGAGGAGCACTGTTGGTTGGATTTTGTGGGGCTTACGCATTGATATGGATCAAGTATTGAAAATAGAATAAATTGGTGTGAATGGGTCTTAAGCATTGAGGCGGCCCAAATGGATGGCATTATCCCACTAGGATGTGGTAGCCTGTGTAATAATTTGGATGGATGATGGAGGATTTAATGAGGCATATGAGATAAATGGGGAGGAACCGACATGAAGATAACAATGGTGTTGGACACAAACCTCAAAGATTATTCCTACATACCCACATGGATGAGAATCAATGTCTATGTAGTTTTTTGGGGATATGGGACACCTATGGAGGCGGCCCATGAGAATGGAGTGCATGGATGGGTTCACAACGGAAGTAGAACCTCCATGTAGGGGCATGATCTTCCCAAAACTAAAAGGCTCATGCGAGAGAATAATATGGGAAATGGATGTTGGTACAAAGCCTCAGGGTGGGTTCCTATGTATCCTTGTAGCAGGGAATCAAAGTCAACATTGTTTAGGATGTGGCATAGAATCAGGGTGTGCACAACGGAAAGTGACCAGGTGACATGATGAGGTTTATGGGGGGTTAACAGACCATCGTAATAGAGAAACTCGTGGTTGGAGGTGTATATATAGTGTGGGGATTATGTACAGTTATTTTCCTTGGATGGATTGAAACACCTTAGTGAGGTAGATCCGAATGATGTGTCTCAAAGAGGGAAGATATCACATCAGGAGGACACAACCCTAGGAAGGAGCACGAGAGTTTACCAATGATTGGGGTTTAACCACAATGTGGAATCCTATATATCATTTATAGACGACATAGATTAAAACCCTTGTAGTTCAGAATAGTTTATAAGCATGTAGTTTAACATCTTGGTGGATGAGGGTGAACCAGCGTGAAGTGGTCGGGACCGATTGATGATGGGATTTAACCTCTGGGAGGCTTTCTACATTCCATAAATAGAAGGTAGTGATCAAAGTCCATATAATTCATTATGAAGGTGGGCATGGGTATTTTTCATTCGTTGAGGTCCAATGATAATTAAATGGTTGATTCTTACTCTATGCCCATGTGATTCATTCTCAGTGTGTGAAACATGATGCAGCATCAGACTTGAGGATCATGTCATGAGTGGATTGGACATGAGATATGGGTTGGGTTTTATGCATGGATAGCATTCTTAGGAGATAGAGATTGGGACTTACTCAAGCACATAATCCTAGGGAAAATATCTTATTTATGAGGAGGTTATATCTCTATGTCAATCATATATGGGAAATCCTATCATGGTGGGTGTGTCGGGGATTATGTGGAGACTTCATGTGGCTCACATGATGACAAAGTCTAATAGAAGAGAGAAGGTTGATTGAACTTGCCAGATGTGAAATCATACCCATCTCATCCCCTATTTGGTCCAATTAGACACACAATGAATTCAATAACTCATATTTTAATGTAATTTTTTTGGGATGTGGGTGCTTGTCAGTTTAGCATCCTACATCTTGGATAATGAGAACTCACTCGTCATCACTTATAATTACATAACTTTTACCAGCCCATGCATGGGGGTAGGAAGGAATAAGCAATTTCCTATGGGAGTGAGGTGGAGGAGTGGTAAATCAAGGGGTCCATGTTAGCATGTATATTTGAAGAAGTAATAGTCATTATTATTCCTATGCATTGAATCGTAATACATGGAAACACAACATGAAGCACCACTCAGGGGACCTTCAAATCACAACGTACGAGCCTAGAGGGACGCACGAGAGTAGTTTTCACGAAGTAGAAATCTTCGTAAAGAGGGGTTTTTCGAAGCTCTAGTGCTTTATGAAGACAAGGGATTCAAAAAGGAAGGTACGTTATTAAGCATGTAAAAATGGGGTATCCATGAAGGGAGGAGCTTTGCAGAGCATGACGACCCAGGTAGGTCATGTAGTCTACATGTGCTGGGAGGGTGCTTCCTGAAGGCGGAATTCTCTACAATGTCCCGTGTACCCGAAATGGACTCCTACCTTCACAATGGCTATAGGTATTCATGAAGGGAATCCCCACTTGAAGCAGTGGAAATGAGGACAAAAGAGAAATCTAGTTCACAATTCTTTGGTACATTGGGTGATGAATTTTATATGTGATTCGTAGAGAAAAATGTTACTTCACAAAATGAGAGTTCATAAGGTGAAAGTTCAGTGTGTCGGTCCTTTGGTGTGCGGGTGAACCACCTATTTATAGGCACCCAATATCACGATACTCTGAGTGGGAGCACAATAATAATGGAGATCCACGATCGGAGGCAACTCTATCGTAATAATGATGGCTTCTATCATTTCTCTATAGTTGTGATGAATTTATCCATCGAAATGAAGAGGCATCCATCATTTATTTATAGCTTTCACAATCTTATCCATCTAATTAAAGGGTATTTCATCATTTCTCTAATGTGGTCATGAAGAGTTCATTATGCTAGCTCTGCACTATTTTTTGTGATGAAGGGTTTTGAAATGGAGCTTCATGAGGCATTCCCCTTTGTTATTTTTTATGTCTTTTAATGGGTAAAATGTCACCCCACCCACTTCAACCGCTCTTGATCCCTCCAGGGTCTCAATTTTGTGGCCAAGAATTCCTTCATTGTTAATCCTGTGGAAAATAAATGGGTTTCCAATTTTGTTTATTATAACATAATAACAATCCATCTAATGTAAGAAAATGTATGGTATCATTATATAATATCCCTAGTAAAAATATAAAAAATAAATGTATACTCACATTTGTGAAAAATACAATAAAATGAGAATTTGAAAATTTCTTTAAAAACTAAGAAGGTATTATTTTATTTTTATATATTTAAAATCTACACAATACTATAATACTGATAAAAAAATTATCTTTTAGAGAATCCATTGAAACATATAGGTGAAGCTTTAATGAAAATAAAATTCAAGATGATGACAAAATTAATTAACTCAGTTTATGTTAAAATAATAATTCTTTTCACATTATTGTTAAAAATCAAAAAGTAACTCATTTGGAAAAGGATAGGATAATTTATTTAAAACATATGAAAATTAAGTCAAATATCATTTAAAGTGAATTTAAATAAATAATTTTCATAAAAAATAAAATTCTTTGAAACAATTTAATGAACATTAAAATGGAAGTTAATATTCATTGACATAATATAAAATAAGGTGTACATTTCATAAAAACATTTTAACAATCATTTAAAATATAAAAAAGAGGATAACTAAAAGAAAAATATTGAAATAGTTGAAATATATATGATAAAATTATGTAAATTATTTATATAATTTAATTATCATATAAGTCCCCAAAAGTAGTTTAAGTCATAAACAATCCCCAATAAAAATGATATTTCCACATAAAACCTTACTTTAGAACATGAATTCCATCATATGATCTCTTAATATCCTTAATAATAAATTCAGATTTATTATAAATCTATACTAGAACTATATTAACACTTACATTACAAATACCATTCCCTTATATCTTATAAAGACACATTTGTTAACAATTGTTCATTAAAATCAATATTTATGTCAACACCAGTCAATTTTAGATGAAAGTTTTGGCTGGAAATTTATAATACATGGGTAATGATCAATGATTATTATAATCAAGAATATTAATCACATTATAAATATCATATTTATTCATTATATAAACTTTCATAACTATTTATTTATTTTCATTATTACAAATAGAAAACATAACATCAAGGAGTTGGTAGTCCATACTTATACATGGGTAATGTTTCCTTTTTTCAAAGAATGGAATGAAATAGAGATAAATAAAAATAAATATTTATGGATTACTAATTATATTTTAAATATTATATATATTAATTATATATATTTAGGAGATCCTACTTTTATGGCGGACATAAAAAAATCACATCACTTTTTGGAGGAGGTAGTCCAAATGTATGAATGAATAGTTTTATCATTTCTCATTGGATATAAACAAGGTATAAAATGACAATACCAGTTACATATAAGCATTTAGATACAGTAATAAATCATATCTAATCATGTTATGATTGTTATACAATATTTTGAGAATGTAAAAGAATAAATAAACTTAGAAGGATTATGTGAAGATGATTACATCTTTTTTGAGTAACCTCAATTGGATCCCTTAAAAGATGTTGTTGTATTTTTATTTTAAAGATACCATAAAATATATAATATGAATAGCTATGTTGATAAGAAATTTTGGTACGGTTTTGTTGAGATACATTTCTCAAAAAGTTATTAATTTAAGAGGATATGGGTTTCCCTTTTATAATTGGTGTGGGTGGAAAACATTTAGATACATAAAACATAATTATATATTTAACTCATAATCAAGTGGATTTAGAAATAAGGAAACCGAAATTTTAATCTATGTAAATATATATTATAAATTTCTTTAAAATATCAAATTTCATTAATTTTATGTGATATTTTAAACCATTTATTTTCTTTTAACCTCTTGTTAACCCATTTTAATCTTAACAGAGGTGGAAAATTTTCACCATTGTTACACTAATTATTTGATATTTCACTATAAATTTTACATGAATAGAAAATCTGTTAAAAATATTTCTCAATAAATAATAGAAGATTAAACTGAAATATTTATATTTTTTTACCGTTGAAATATAGTTGTTGAATTAGAGAGAATGTATATAACTAATAACTAAATAATATATTCATATATGTTAAATAAATCTTACTTCTAATATTAACAAATTGGAATCATTATAGCTTATGTGGCTAATGGGATCATTTTATTTCAACAAGTATATTTTTATAAATATTTCCTTTTTATGATATCTTCATTTCTATTTAAATAGAAAATTTATTAATGATGGAAAAATATATTTTACATGAATAACTAGTTATTCCATGGTTGTTCATGAGATGGGATAAAGACCCATTCCCTTAAAATTATATTAATCAAATGAATGAATAGATTTTATAGTAAAATTATATAGAGGAGTGTACATATCAACCCTGAAGTTAGATAGATGTAAAAGGAGGAAATCATTATCAATTGATATTAATTAGAAGGAATTGAAATCTTCCACTACATGTTGACATAAGGAATCAACCACCATGTTTTTATCCCTATAGATGAGAAATAATTAAAATTGAGTTGTACGTACATAATTCATGAAGGTTTTACATTATGTTATGAGCTATCAAGGGACCACTATTGATATATTCCCCAAAATATTATGAACCAGAGTATAATATTTTTTATCAACATATCACCCCCTTCAAATATTATTAAAAACATGAGCTCATGAATCAAAAAACCATGCTCCACTTCAATGGAAATGAATGCAACAATTAATTTAAAAAAAAATCATTGATAAATCCAAAAATAGTTATAAAAATAACAACATGTCCCACACGTATAGGTATAGCATGATCGGATCCATCCATGTTATAAATAAACTATAATGGGGGTGTAAGAATCCACCTAACATATTTATGAGAAGCAGTTTTCTAGGGATCTAATTAAACACATGGTAATTTAATGATGAAAATATCATCAATTTTATTATTCAAAAAACTATATTTATGTATAGAATCTATTTTAATGGAACTAAATATTCCCATAAGAAGTACTGATATTTTTTGTTCAATTCCAATACACATGAGATAATTTATTTCCCCTAAAAACAATGAAATTTAATTAAAAAATAGATCAATTGAGGTTCCCCTCCTATGAGATATGGTTTCAACTAAATATGAAAAACATAAATGCATTTAGTCTTCCATTAGTTTTAATGTAGTAGTGAATTATTTGTCCCCCATGTTCCCCTATCCTACTAGATAAGAGGCACTCAAAAAAATAACATGCTTCCTTGATTATAAATTTATTATAAAACAAATACAGAACTTATGGGACTGACATCCAACTATTTTATGTCCATCCTCTGTTGGAATCTGGTTGAGCCATAAATTTTAGATAAGGATATTCACTTATGGGGGTATGGAAGGTCACCTAAAGACAACATACATTGTGGTAACTCTTAATCAACTCTATATAGTAATCAGAAATAAAAAATTGGATTCATTGATCCAATATAGGATGACTACCTGAAAATAAAATTTTGTTCCCTAAAATTAATGGAGTTAACTTAATTCCTTTTCCCCAAATAACGTAGGATCCCCACCATTTCTATAGTTGAAAGATATCATAAATATATATATTAATGATTGTAGTGGGAGTTTAAAAAGAAACAACAATTACAGAGTTAACGAATGTATAATTCTAAAAGGTCATATTTGTAGAGTTAGAGGGATCCAGTTGAGTGTTCATAAAAATGTGTTGATGAACATCTCCTATGGAATTCCATAATGAGGATCCCAATAAGAATAAGTTTCCCTAATGTATATGATGAATGATTTATGTCCCTATAATTTTAGTATCTTCATGTTTAGAATTAGTTGATTTCCATGTATAAGTGGAAACTATGGACTAATTAAAAAAACTAATATTTAAAATTCTAGCCCCTCTCATGATACCAGTATTGGAACATTTTTTCTATGAAAAAATAGACTGGTTTCCTCTCTTGGATAAATCCATACAATATATTGTTAATTTTTTGGGTGTAAAAATTCAAAATATGATCCATATTTCATGTATATGCATGAATATAGTACACTAATATAGATGTAATAACAAAATTTACAAGTAATGTTATATGTACTTGTGAAATAGTATTCCTTTTCCAACTATAATTTTGTGTTGTTATGTTGCTTAAAAATCCATCCAATTAAATTGGACTAACTCTACCTAATAAAAGTGGCATTCTATGTTATGTGATAGGTAACTCCCCTTTCATGACATGATAAAAAAATTAAAAATGTATTTTTCACTTGAATCATAGAAACATTTATCAAAAATAAAAATGGATTTACTCAAATATATTACTCATACAGAAACCTATTCCTAATGAGAGAACAATATCTTAATGGTATCCAATGATTAATTGTTAGACTCATAGAATTGGAGGATGTAATCATCATAAATCATATTCAAAGGATCCCATAGTTATCTAGAATCCATGATGAGATTTATGTTTATCATTTTAGTTCTATAAATAATTCACCAACTAAGGTAGTCTAACACAATGATATAGATTTTGGATGATACGAGGTCACCTTATCTTATACCTCTAGAGAAACTGAAAAACCTTTAGGTGAACCATTGAGAAAAATAGAAATCATATTTTTTAATAATAATTAGTGGATAAAATAGAAATGTTTATTAGAAAAATTATATTTATAGAAACCCCTCAAAATGAAATTATATTTTAAAATATTGAAGGCCTTTGAGATGTCTAATTTAAGAGAAATATTTTCATGTTTTGATGTCTTGTGGATGGTGTTAACACACGTTGAGGAATTGTACAAATAATACTAAATCATAATTCCAATGATGATTCCAAATTTTATTTGGTGATATAATTATAGAATCAATATTCACAATTCTTAAAGAAATAATTTTCCCAATAATATTGTTATGAGTGTTCCCAATTAAAATGGTTAAAAAATCCTCGAATTCCCAATCATACTCTAATTTTGATATAGGACAGGTAAATTGAATATTGAGTTAAAGTAAATGGAATCCACATTTAAATATAGGCTTAACAATATAAATTATATTTTTTAAGATATCTTAATGGAACATTAGCCAATTATTAGTGAATAAATAAGTCAAATGTTGTAAAAGTGAATAATATAGTTTTATCTCTTCATCAAGGCATGAATCGTTGTGGAATGATTTTTTCATATTAGTAAATAAATAACTAAATACATCATGATTTTGATAGTTTTGTGGGCCATTACTCTCCTCGTTGAAAATATCCTTAAAATAAGACATAAAAATAATTCACTTCATAAATAGAGAAGAGGGCATTTTAATTGGTCATCATTGTTGATATAACCTTTTTATATATCTTCTGTCTATAAAAGAGGTGGGATAATTTACAATTTATCTCCAATTCTTTATTTTAATGGAACTTTTAATTTACCTTCAAAATACAGTCCTTCCTATTTAATATATTTTAATGAATATGAGATCTCCAAGTCTTTTCATTTGAATTATTTACATATATAGATATATTAGCCTAAATTTTATGATGGAAGTTTTCATCATTTCATATTAATTAATTCATATTATAGTACATGGATTTACTCCTGGTTCATAGAGTATTTTTCCCTCTTGAGATTCATGTAAAATCATTTAAATGAATCCCCAATATCATAGAGAGACCATTAAGTGGAAATAACAACCTTTTACTCATCATTAGATATACTAGAATTATTAATCATGAATTTTGTTATGAAATAAGTACGTTTTATCGTTAATGAATGGATATAATGTGAGTGATTATAATTTGATCATGGAAGAGTTATATATTATAGTGAAGGCATATAATCATCACCTAAGAGGGAGATAAATTCATTGTATATTTTATTATTCTACCAACATTTATCAGTGTAAGTTGGCCATGTGAAGTCTACCCCAGTCAAACTTATCTCATAACGTAGGAATATTTTAATGAATATTAAAAATTGTTGAGATACAACCCTTATAGAATTGGATCAAGTAATATCCTCATCATTTAATACAAATTTGAGATCTCCTGAAATATCACAGTAGTCATTGTTTTTAATCATAATGAATGAAATTTCTATCTAGAGGGACTATATATTATGTAAAAATTGGAAGTATAAAAGAAGTTACTGGGTAAGAAAAATTATAGATGTAAATCTTAATTGTATCTTGTTGCTACCCATTATTAAAGAGAGAGTGTTAATGAGGGATTTATATACGTCAATTCCAGAATCAAATATATCATTTTAATGTCTTGATGAGTACCCTTATAAATTAAATAGTGTTGGTTTTTCACAAAAATAAATTAAGATAATATTTTGAGAAAATGGGAGACATTTTTAAGCGAAATTTCAGCAACATAACAACTATGAAATATTATTATAGAAAATATTGAAAATAGAGGGAACATAGGTCTCCCATTCATAAGAGAGTAATTATACAATATAAGGATAGAATAAAATATAGATAATAATATGGAATGTAAATTTTCATGACATTAAACAAAAAAGAGAATTTGAAAGAGAAAAATAGAAGTTGTGAATTCCCCATTGAAAATTTGGTACTGTAACAGTGTTGCATAAAAATTCATTAAATCTGTTGATGAGTGTGAAAAGTGTCTCTAATCATTTTCACATAAAATGAATAGACATAATGATACATAATAACAAACCACAGAATAATAAAATTGAATTTAAAATACATAACACAAAATAAGTCTCCACTAAAAGAGGAGGGTGGAAGGTTCCCTCACCTTGAATAGTAACATCAAAACTCAATGTTTGAGACCTTGGGAGGACTGAGGGAACCTTGGTAGGATTACATGAGAGATAAAAAGAAAATATCATTATTGATGTGTAATTTGCAATGAATGAAATGAAAGCGAGGGAAAATTTATTATTTTCCAAGGGATACCTCGTTAGTTATATATGAAAAAACCATGGGATTTACCAGGGTATTTGCACAAGGCTTTGGCCACTTGGGACACCTCAAATAATATTTTAATCCAAATGAGTCAACCAAAGTTTTAAATTACATATTACATCATGAAAATGTCATAAAACACACAAAATTCTCCAAAAGTGTATCTTTACTATTCATCAAAAAACAAGACATTTTATAAAAATCTAATAAATTCACCCTTACCTAATATTGATGTTATGAATTAAAAAATAAACTCGATTTTATGAGAATGATTTCCTAATTATGCGATCATTAATTTTTATGTAAAATAAATATTTACCCAAAACATACTAATACTTAACTTATATTTCTAAAATAGTTATTTACTTATGCTCTTATATCACATTACCATTCGACATTCCAAAATTATATTTATTCTTTATTAAGTTATGTTACTATTCCATTGGTCACATTACTATTTATAAAGATAATATTACTATTCACAATTTATTATTCCCCAAAAATTAAGTAGACCTTGTTAAACTATAGATTAATTAGTGATCACAACTGTGTTATACCAATTTTTATAAATCCTTTCACATTATGAATTATTAAAAGTATAAAAAATATTTTAAAATACTCAAATTTTTTATATTCATCAATAATATGAAACTTCTATAAATTCATCCTATATTTATTGTGAAATTTTAAATTCTAAAATTTTATTATAATAAGACATGAAAATTAAATTTATACAAAAGGATTACACAGAGTAACTAAGGCCTCATTTCATATCCCTTTATCATACCTACATAGGACATAAGAGTAACGTGTGAAATGGTGATAGAATCTTGGTGCAGATCAGACAAAATTATCTGAGTGGTGATTTCTATCAGCTTGAACATCTCCCAATGGTGATTACATTAAAGCTTATTATTTTGATTCTCGTCTTGGAATTCATCCCGAGAGAATACCAGTGATGATACCTCCTTCCCAGGAACTGATAGATGGGCTTCATACGGCCCGAGTCTACAAGATGAGGCCATCAACTCTACTTTTTACATTAATTATCCATCATAATTTCTATTTATAAAGAATAATTACAACATTAAAATTATTATTGTTTCTGAAGGTCATATAAACCAATGGTCATAACTCTATGGTTACATTTCAGTTACACTTATATAGTTTTATTGATTATGACACAGTAAAACAAACATTTTCCCGAAAAAAAATATTATTCAAAAGAAATTGTTGTTACATTATTACCCCTGAAAAAACATCATCCCTAAAATTTCAACTCGTACCATTAGGATAGAGAAGTTGTGGGTACATCTTCTTCATAGACTCATCTAGTTCCCACATGGCTTCTTCATATTTGTGGTTTGGCCAAAACAGATTCACATTGTATGTAGTCTTGTTGTGTAGAACCCTAGCTCGATGATACAAGATCTCCACCAGCTACTCCTCATAAAAGAGGTCATGTTCTAGTTCTAACACCTCTAGATTTATTACTTGTGAAGGGTCATGTATGTAGTTCCTCATGAGGGATACATGGATGACATCAAGAACTTGTGCTTGATTTAGAGGATGTGAAAGCCGATATTCCACTACTCCTATGTGATCAAGGACTTTATATGGTCAAATGTACCTATGGGTGGAGCTTCCCTTTCATCCCATAACTCATGATTCTCTTTCAAGGTGAGATTAAAAGAAATCATTTTCCACCAACATCATACTCTATGTCCCTTCGATGGTTGTTGATATACCTCTTTTTCCAACTCTGAGCAACCATAGTGTGTTGTTGGATGACGAGAACCATCGTTGTCATCTCTTGCAGAATATCGTGACCGAGAAGCTTTCTCTCACCAACATCATCCCAACATAAAGGATTTCTACATCGCCTCCCATATAGATATTAATAGGGTAAAATTTGAATGATCGAGCAGAAATTGTTTTTGGAAGATAACAAAACTAATGAGATATGTTGATCCCAACCCCCTAAAATCAATTGAGCATGTTCTCAACATGCCCTTGAGTGTTTGAATAGTCATTTCAGATTTTCCATTATTTTTGTAGTGATAGGACATACTAAAATTCAATTCTCTATATATAGCATGTTGAAGTCTTCTCCGAAAGTTTTATGTAAACCTTGGAGCATGATCAAATATGATAGAAAGGGGAACTCCATGCAACTGTACCACTTTCTTCAGGTAAATCCTCGCGAGTTGATCAAAAGAGAAATCTTCCTGAATAGATATAAAATGGAGATGCATGGCGAGATGGTACATGATAACCTATATCACATTGTTTCTTGTAAAAGATCTTGGGAGACCAGTAAAAACGTCCATAGTGATATTTGTCCCACTTCCATGCTGTTATGTGTAGCAGTTGTAATACCCGTTTAAGAATTTGCCACTTTTCCTTCACTTGCTAACATTATAGGCACTTTTTAGTTTATCCCACAAAATATCTTTTCATATTACCCAAAAATAATTTTCATGAAGGTCCCTATAAATTTTCATGCTTCCAGGATGTCTAGAGAAATTAGAGCTTTGTCCTTCATCTATCAGATCCATCATTTCTAGAATAGATGGAATATGTAGTCTTGAATGAAAACGCCATGATTTTGATATAAAACCTTGCTCTATTATTATCAATGTTCTACATATTAAAATTTTAATTTTAATCTATGTGTATCACATGAAAATAATGAAATATTAATGGTTGGACCTGATAGTGATCTAATTTATTGGGTAAAGAAATTAAACTCTAGATATGACAAGTTTTACAATAACATTGGGAATAACCTTGTATTTTTTATGACACTGTGGGGATGGATCATGGTGATATGATTATAAATGTATAAATAAAATAGTGTGTCCACATTTTCAAGTTATTATTAATCTTATTATTAGTATGTTATACCTATTTATTATTTTTTATGATATTCCTCATGTTATTATTGATTTCACTCCAGTTCACATGTAAACTCTTTAACTTGTATTTCATTACCAGGCCTTTTGATAACCCTTTCCTTTATTGTATGTACCCAAGTTATGAGATGAAGTAAATTTAAATAGGATGAAACATTAAGAATCTTTTCTAGTGTAATAGAGGAATGTTTTATATTTTAATGTATTATGTACCATTTTTTCAACACACTTAAATTTAGAGATCATATGTTTGTAAAATTAATAGAAATGTTATGTAACAAAAAGGTGGGATGCTATCGTTTTTATCAAATGTAGGTTTAGTTAATTTTGGAAATTTGGATATGAAAACATTCAAGATAACCCTATAGAAAAGCTTTAATATAGGATAACATCCTAGTATTTTGGAGAAATTTTAAGTATCTGGTTTCTGAACAAATAAATCCATGTCTTGATACAAAAAAAGTCGATGTGGATTTGGCCTATATTTATCTTCGGGTAAAACCAAAAAACACTGCTTTGAGCTAGTATCTAATGGGAACTAGTGCCCGAAAATAGGCCTTTCTTAACTCTTGGTTTGACACTACAAGAGGATATTCATGGTAAATCACAATCTTTCTATGAATCATTATGAAGGAATTATTGAGAAATGTAATTGATATTGAAGAATATTATGTTTATGCATGATGTTTTAAGACATAAAAACCCTTTATAGATAAAATATTCCTAAATAAAATAATATTATCACTATGGTTTTATTCTTATAGAAAATGGGGGGAAATATGTGGAACCTTGAAAATAGTGACTACAAAGGACCATTAATTGACGACCCTTCGATGGAAGCTGGAATGGAAACTTTCATGATAATGATAAACCAACTGACTCATGTTATGGGATGTTACATTATAATGATTCATTTATGTGTCAATGACCACCAACATTTAGTAGATATATATACCCATTGATTACTGAATAGTAGATCATCTCTATAGAAAAGTTATTTTCTGTGCTCTACTATTCAGAACAAGATAATGCCACCCTGGTTGTTTATTTTTTATAGGGAGAAGCTGATCAGTGGTTGGAACTGATTAAAAAACGAGTCCAAGGGTAGAGTTTGATGCTTTTTAGTGGGAAGAGTTCAGAGGGATATTCTACAATTAGTATTTCCCTCATTCGATGAGAACAAAAATAGAGAAGGAAATTGTTGATCTGAAGTATATCGAGAGTAAATCTGTTAGAAGTTACGAGATCAACTTACAAAGACTTTCCAATTTCACCTCAATGTTTTACATGGATCGTAATGGGTAGGTTGAGAAATGATATAGTGGACTATGGCCTGATTTGTGGAAGAATCTAGTAATCCGAGACTATGATACTTAAGAGGAGATTGAGGGTAATGATATGAAAGTTGAACTGGAGTTCAATGAGAATCAGTAGTCTCACAAATTCAATGAAAAGAGGAGATTGGTGGAGCCATGATTATAGAGGATATTTGATTAGGGAAGATTAGGCATGAAAATGAAACATCCCATGTGTAATAAATATGGGAAGAAGCATTCGGGGAACTATCTTCTCAAGAGTGGGAAGTGCTTCATGTGTAGAAGAGATGGCCATGTCGCATGGAATTGTCATAGTGAGGTGAAGCATCAACTTCCCAGCACTAACGAAAAAGGGAACATGGTGCAGGAACTACCTAAAGTCCAAATCTATAATTGTGGACAACATTTTCACTTTTCAAATCATTGTCCAAACCTGAGGGTAGTAGAGGGGAATCACTGTTTGACTCAGTAAATTACAAGGGAAAAATAACGTACTTTTCTATCATAATAGCTAATGTTGAAGCTCTAAATTATGTGGTGGAAGGTAACCATTTTTTTCCTTTCTAATCTAGTGAGTAATATGTCTGATTATAGTTCTAAACAGTCTTTTATTTCCTCCAAGTTTGCAAAGATTTTAGAATCAACCCCTAATTTCATAAATGTATACTTATCAATCATGACTCCATGTGGGATATCAAAGATTCATTAGTGCTTAGAAGATATAGTATTTACATTACTGATCACAATATTATCTCAAATCTAGAAGACATTCCCATGATATAATTCGACATTATACTAGGGATGGAATGAATCTCAAAGTATAATGTTAAGATCAAATGAAGATGTAAGGAAATCTCAGTAATCTTGAATGGGAAACCAACAGTTATCATCTATATAGAGATATCTCCACCTGGTATTTGTCAAGAGAAACCTCATATATACTTCTTTTATAGACTGGATCTCTAAAGAAAAAGAACTAAATGATAGTATAATGGTAGAAAATGTCCCCATCATCCAGAAATAGATTAAAAAATTTCTTGAGGAGTTACTGAAATCTCCACTAGAAAGTGAGGTAGAGTTCTTTGTTTAACTCATGCCTGGATCTCATCAGATATCAAAGACCCCATATAAAATAAAAAATGTGGAGATGGATGAATTAAATAAACAACTCCATGATCTTAGGGATAAAGGGTTTATCCGACAGATTGTGTCTCCTTGGGGGCACTTTTTCTCTTTGTGAAGAAGAATGAAAGATCAATGTAGTAGTGCATTGATTATAGATAACTAAACAAGATCGCAAGGATGAACAAATATCCTCTTGAAAGAATTGATGACTTATTAGACCAACTTTGTGGGGCTCAATTATTCTCTAACATTGATCAACGATTTAGTTTTCATCAATTGAGGGTGAAGATAGAAGATATTCAAAAAACCCTCTTCATATAAAGATATGGGAATTATGAGTTTATTGTTATTTCCTTAGGATTAACTAATAAACCAAAAAAATAAAGTATTTCATGAAAAGTGTATTTAAAGACCACCATGATAACATTTTGGTAGTTTTTATTGATAATTTTCTGATATATTCCAATATTCGTGAGGAGTATGAGGATCATATTAGGGTTGTACATAATCTATGGAAGGAAAATCTATTTTTAGAGTTTCAAAAATGTGAATTTTGGTTAAAACAAGTTGTTTCCATGGGGAACATTGTAACAAATGATGGAATCATAGTTGACCTTGCAAAGATAAATGTTGTATAGGAGTGTCCCTAGTCTAGAATAATAACTGACATTCATACTTTCCTTGTATTAGAGGGATATTTTAAGAGGTTTTTTGATAAAAGCCAAAAATTTATAATCCATTAACCAAGTTTACCCGAAAAGGGTTCATGTTCATCTCGATAAATAAGTGTGAGGAATGTTTGCAAGAGTTAAAGAAGATATTGGTTACTACACCCGTGTTAACTCTTGCCTCAACTAGAGAAGGATTATTTATTTTAAGAGATGCATCTATAAATGGTATTGGGAGCATCCTCATGAAAAATGAAAAGGTGATTACTTATTTATCATGACAGTTGAAGAATCATGAGAAGAACTATCTTACACATGATTTAGAGCAGGTTGCTGTCATCTTTACTCTGAAGATATGGAGGCACTATCCTTATGGGGAGAAGTGTGATATATACATAGACCATCAATGTTTGAAATATATTTTCAAAAAAAATAAATTGAACAAGAGATAGAGGATATAGTTGGAACCTATTATACACTATGAATGTTCAATTCATTGTCATCCCAAAAGAGAAAACAAAGTCATTGGTGCATTAAGTAGGAAATACCTCATTGTTCTGTCCATGTGGAAGATTCAATGATATATTTTAATCAATGACCTAGTGAAAATAAACATAGTAATTATAATGGAAGGGAAATTAATAACCCTATCCCAAATGATTTATGAACTGTCGGTACGAGATAATATCAATAAGGCTTAGAAAGAATATCCTTTATTGTAGAAGAATATTGAGAAAGAACCCTACAGAAAATTTTCAATATTGGAAAACATGCTAGTATATTGGAGATTTATTAATAAGTGGTTTTCGAACAAATAAATCCATGTCTTCATATGAACAAGTGGATGTGGCTCTAGCACATGTGTATCTAAGGGAAAAATCTTAAAACAACACTTTGAGATTGACTCCAATGGGAAATAGTGCATAACAATGGGCCTTATTGCACTCCTAGTTTGAAACTCCTAGGGGATATGTTTGGTTAATCACAAGATTTTTATGACTCATTATGAAGGATTTATTGAAAATTTATTTTTTGTTAAAGAATAATATTTTTTTTAATACATTAAATTAAATTTTAATTTTAAGTTTCCTAATAGTACCAAAATTTAATATATAAGAAAATTGGGTGGATGCAAATCTATAAGGGGGAAGAATGTAATGAACAGTACAAATTGTACTTCTTTTATTTTTAGATCTTTTTCCCCCCATTAACTTTTTCTTATGTTTTAAAACAGAAGCCCATCGAATCACTTTTTATTTCAAGAGAGCATTACATATCATGCATAAATTCAGATCAGTACAACTAAACATATAATAGGTGATACACATTTATGAATAGTTTTTCTTGATAAAATAAATGTTTTATTGAGAAAAAATTTATAAATTTCTTTTTGGACCCATACTATATAGTTTTCATAAATGATATAATTTTTATAAATAATTAAGTTATATGGAATAATGATTGTTTTGACTAAATAGTATTAAAACACCAATTTAAATATTTAAATGATAAAATAATTTTATATTATTTTTGTCTGAAATTTCACTATTCATTTTCACTATTCATTTTCTATCCACTATTTTTTTAATAGATAAGGATTTTTATATTTTAAAATAATACTTTCCCATACTTAGATAATTTTATGGGTTAAATAAACATCATTTATGAATTCCAAATGTCAAAATTAATCTTGGGTGAATTATCACTGGTTTTATAAGAAATTTCAATTTTTTGATGAATAAAATTAGATGAACAGTGTTGTATTAATGAATAGTATTTTATGAATAGTGTTTTCGATGAATAGTTAAAAATAGTTTATTAATAAATAATTTTTTCTGTGAAGATAATTTGAAAAATGGAGAGACTTGGATGTGATCAGGGAGATATTTAGAGTCTAAAAGGATCAATATAATTTTTTGTTGAATAGTAATTTGACCCATTGGAATTATAACTTTAACATTTTGAATAGTAAAAAAACCTTATTAATAGTAATGAATATTAAATTGCTCAAAAAATTAGAAACTTCACCCATGAATGTATCAATACAATTGAGACATTTGAAAAGTGAAAAACTGGTCATAATATAAGTGTTGGTATTTTTATATGTCATAAATATTTTATTTAAAATTTTATGATTAATTTAATAATTTAAAATTGATATTTATTTTCATTAAATGTAATCATAAATTATTACCTTATTGTATTTTTATTATAAGATAATTTTAAGGGACCTAGATTAATTTCTGAAGGTGTTAGAAAATGAGTTAGAGTTTTAAAGATATTTTTTGGAATAAATTTTGATTTTAAATAAAGAATATATTAAAAATATTTAATAATTATATTCATAAAATGGAGTTCATTTTTAAATTGAGGACATCGATATTAGGTTAGGGTGATGTTTTTTATTTTTATAATTTTTTTTTTGTTTTTTCGAGGAATAGAAAAAATATATTTATGAGATTCAGTGTGTTTAATGACATCATTGATGATGTAATAATGATGTAATAATGTTTTTATACTCTCGAAGAATAAAATATGATATTAGGTTCTCTAAGTGACCAATACCATGGAAATATTCCATGGGCAAGCCCATGTTTTTTGAAATACCACTAATGAGGTGTCCCATGGAAATTAATAAAATATTCCCTCACTTTTTCTATAAATACAAAACCATTCCTTCATTCAATTAACTAAAAATTCCTCCATAATGAATCTCTAGTATTTTAACCCCCCATGGAGTCCACCCAAGGTTCTTTCATGCCCCCACGGTCCCAAATGTTGAGTTTTTTACGTTACTCTTCATTGTAAGAAAACCTTTCTACCTCCTCTTTTAGTTAAAGACCTCTTTTATGTAATGAATTTTAATTTCCATTTTCCTTTGATGGGCTATGTTGTTATATAACATTATTGATTTCCATTTTATGTCAAAATTATTAGAGACCATTTTCTCTCTCATCAACTCATTTTCTGAATTTTTAAATGATGTTGTTATGCTGCTGAAATTTTGTAAGGGAATTCTCAATATCTCATTTTCTATTCAAGTTTTCTTCTATGTGGTATGTCTTACAAGCGTCTATATTGTGCTCTTATTAACATTTTACTTTGTCCCTCTACTATATTATGATTCTTTTATGAAAGGGTGTAACGTCTCAACCCGACACACCACTAAGAAGGTGGTTGGACTGATCACCACATGACCTCAACCACACTTTTCTGTATGCAAGAGGCTACCGACTAGTAGCGAGGGTGTATGGATTGTAAGTGGGGACACTATACCCTCTATTTAGAGTTGTGTAGTGCTATAACGGATTAAATAAAAATCAACAACATAATATGAAAATTGAAATAATACATCATCGGAAGAAAGATTTCATGTAAATGAACAAAAGTGGTCGATGCCAGTTTAAACAACAGATTCATGCATGACATGGTATTGATACTTGACAGAAAGCAGTAAATAGTACAACATGATTTTTAATACAATAAAATTTAGGCCCCAGTAAAAAATACTAAAATTCAAAAGGTGGTATCCATGAGAATCATGAGCTGTATCTTAGTCCCTTCCTCTTAACTCTTGAGTACAAGAAAACATCAACAAGTAAGGTCCAAGGCCCGACGAACAAGACAGGTACACTCGGGTACCCTAGTGATATGGCGGCCCGAGTAGGGTGTGATATATAAATCCCCATAGGTCGGCACCCCTGATGTTTAACCCAATTCCAACAGTGTGGTATATATTAAAAAGTGTGCATGCATGCATCAATAAAGTAAGCAGTACAATGTAACTAAACACCCCAAGTACCTACTTCATCCCTCAGCTAGTGCGTGTACATGTAATCAGTTGATCAATTTAATATTACCTATTTACTCATAAGTCAAATTTTAGTAAGTTTCCTTCCGAGTCCCGTGATTTTCATCTGAGGAAAAACATAGATGAGTAAATGACCAGGCCCGAAGAGATTTAACCATGGAACCTACTTGTTAATGATGGAACTGTGGAGTGTATCCAAGGAATCCAATGATGATATTTAGTAATAAACTCCCAAGGTAATAATCCAAATAAACATAAGCCACAAGGGTCGCTAACCTAGTATTATATGGGTCTTGTTAAGGGGTAATGGTGTAATCCAAGGAGTGTAGTCCAAGTCATTCCACGATTAGGTGCATATCGAGTACAAGGATTGCATCCAATATAAAACGGGTCTAAGAAAGTACTGTGTCCAAGGACTATATCACAGGAACCAACTTGTCTATGATGGATCCAAGGATTGTATCGAATGCATAATGTAGTACTACATGGTGGACCCAATTGTAGTATACCGGTCATCAAAAGATAACATAAGAAAAAGTATCTAGGCATGTAATGACCTGAGCAACCCATCCTTGAATTTTGAATGGGGTACTTGAGTAATCAAATTATTCTCCATTCAGAATCCAAGAAAACCTTGAGTCTAACCATTCCTATTTAATAAATAATTCATATAATAATTTAGTTTGGTCCAAGCCTTTCCATCCATTAGTGTGGATAGGTCAAGTAGCAATGTAACCATTTTTTTATTAGTTCAATCACTACCTTCCATTAGGGTTGAAAGGTAATGTAGCACTGCAACCATTCAATTATTAAATCCATTACTTCATCTTCAATAATTTAGGATCATTGCCCTACCTACCTTCAATCATGGAAATGGGTTCTACAGACATGAAAACATTATTCAAATACTCTTAATAAGGCTACGTGATATACTCAGTATGCTTCCCAATTCTCATTTCACATTTAATTGTCAATTCAAATCACTTTCCTTAGGCGGGTAATGTAATGAGCATATATGGTACTTGTCATTTTTCGATACATAGAATAATTTTACCATTTAATATTGAAGTTATTAACATTATAATGGTCGATCCAAGGCACACCTAAATGGTGGACCAAATATGTCAAAACCCTAGATGATAATTATGGAAAACATCACATCTGGTTAAATCCAATTCAATGTTGGCCCAAGAACATAGGTGATGCCTTGTCCCTTTTAATTATTTCAAAAAGGAAACTCTCTTTTTCTAATTCCATTAGGTCATGTCCTAAAAATTCCATATTTCAATATAACATTAAGGCATAAGAATTATAGAAACATAAAGTCATAAAAGAAACTTCTAACCACTACTTTTTAGCTTGAATGTAGAACACATCTATTGGAAGGTTTTTATAATGAAGTAATTATATTGTTTACCAACAAATCACTATTCACATTCAGTATTTAAAACATAAAACATACTGAATTCATATTTATGTGGCATTAAATCTAACAACATCACTACATCATTTCAAATATTAAAAACGTTGAGTAAGTAATTATGTAATGAATTTATAGAATTAGAGGACATGGAAATAGACCCTACCTCAGGTGGAACAATGGCGTCCCCTCTTGGTCTTTACGCTATCTAACTACGGTTAGCAACTCCCCCACAGTTCAAATGCACATTGTCATTCATTTAAGGACACATATCCCCTATGCATAAACCCATGTGGCCATTATCATTTTCATGGGGATACTTACATGAATTCTTATATGCATACACTAGCCTGCACTCACAAACACACGAATTTTCCATATATATACATTGGCACACCTTTCCCCGTACATGTAATTCACTTCCATGGGTGAAATTACACGTAACGGGGGAACCTACATACATATATATTCATACCTATGAATACTCAGGCGAGTCTCCCTTGACTCAGGGACTCGAAACCGATTAGTAAGAAACCAAAAACTACACCAAGGATACTAGGAACCTTAAACACAAAAATTTCACATTAAAACATGGTAGAAAACCAACAATGGGTGTAAAATCTTACCTTAGATTGTGGGGATAACCCGAAACAAGATGAAACCACATGGAGAAGTTCAATGCACTACAAGAAACGTGATGGGGACTCCTAAATACCAAAATCCCCATATATTAGATATATGAGAAAGAGAAAACATACCCTAAAGCAAAGTCGTTAGACCAAAACCACCCAAACCACCTCACCTTTGGTGGTAGCTGCTGGAACACGGACCATCAAGAGATGATGACTCCATTTCACAACCTAAAATTATAGGCAAACCAAAAAAAGGCCAACCCCAAATATATAGGTTTTTTTGGAAACCCATGGGTGACAGTTAGGCTGATTTGAAGCTAGGAAGAGGGAGGAAAAGGGAGATATAACTTTACCCAGGAGAATCATGCGAGAAACCGATGGAAACTAGATAGAATGAAGGACAAAGAGGACGCTGAGGAGGGGGGTTCATGCATGTTGATAGGGGAGATCCCAAGGTGCTATGACACATATGAGGTAATAGGGAGGTGACAATAGTTTTAGGTTTTATGTTTTTATTTAATTTTTAAATTAATTAAATTCATAAACATACTCAATCGCACGGTTTGACCAACATTATTTGTAAACCCATGTGAAAACCATGTGGAGTCGACAACCCACATAGGGTGAGGCGCACCGTTTTAAGAAACCGTGAGTAGGCTGTGGGAAAAGCCAATGCCCCTTTTTAAATAGGGCCTTACAGTTTGGAAGATCATGCACCAACCATGCACCCTCTACTACTACTTAAAACATTACCTTTCTTGGTCTAGTGATCCTGTTACAGATCAAACGACACATTAAACATAATTGGCATTCACCCAAGTCCAAAAAAACCAATTTAAGATGCTCCACCTCCAGTAATTAAGTTATAAAACTCATATTTAAATCCATCCCTCTCAGAAAAAGAATTTATTTTAAAAAACTTCTATATTTTTGTTTGGTTCAAAAACACGAGATTCTACATTCAACCAAACTAAAAAACATCTCATCCCCGATAAGCACTAAGGAACAAATAAGAAATAACCTAACATAAGATGGTTCTGAAGTTTCATTTTAATGGGTGTTTCACCTTTCCAATGCCCAAATAACCTTAAATATTTCTTACTCATTCTACACATAAACATTTATAACATGATACAACACTTAATTCCCAAACTAAAACACTGAAACAGATCTTACATTAGCCCATTCAGACAGACACACGATCATGCCACCAAATATATAAACAATAAACTAATTATACTTCCCACCCATGGTCACGAATCTTTGAAGGTCCAATTCTAAGCCACAGTATCTCCACCATTGGATTTTTTGAACAAGCACACTCTGAGGGTTGTTACGACAATCCATGCATGATTTTGTTAAACATAAATGGTTGAATTCGGATCAACCTAATAGAACTGGTCAAGAATGATTTCTTAGAAGAAACGGGAAACCATGGGACCAAGAATTCTTTCACCTGGCAATTTTTATTTAAACGGATCCTTGCAACCGTAAACATTGATCTAAAGGAATAAGAAAAGAGTTAATCCACTTGGCCGACATATCTCAAATAATTTTGGCTTCTAAAGCCAGCAAAAATCAAAATAAATAGCTGGATTCCATGATTATGAACATGTATTTCATACTTGGGAACCCATTAATCACTCAGGACTTACCAAGAATAGATAAGAACCACCCTTTAGCATGTAACACTGACAACGAGCAGCCAACAATCTCAACATCTTTTTAAATATTTAGAACTGTATAAGATCGATGGTCTCTTAGTGAATTTAAGTCTATGTCAAGATATAGGGCATGATCTCCACATTATAAGATTACACTAAGAAGATTTAAGACATGGTTTCCAGTCAAACACACCATCTGGTGGAAGGAGAAAGAGTATAACCAAAGCTGGTCAACCCTACATATTAGGAAACTCGACTTCACCAACCGATGCATCAACATTTAATTGAACATGTGCCTTATACCCAATGCATCTTGTGATCACTCTATATTTAAACACTGAAGTCCTCCAAGACCAACAGTGTTTCCTTGAAGTATCATTCACAACAAAACATATCAATTTCGTGCCTATAAGCAAGCACCGACATGAAACTAAACCTTCCAGACTCAAAGACATTCAAGATAAAACTACCATTTCCCAATGGTCACTTATCTTGTACCCCTTCTAATTGGAAGGTGACATTTACCAGCTTAAACGTGAAACTACACACATTAAGAGTGTCCCAAATCTAATTGGAAGAAAACTAGTTTCTCATAAGCGCGCTAGATTATAACAATGAGACCAGCATGTCAAAACACTAAAGTCTTTAGAAAACCATCATGAGTATTAGGATGAAACTGATTATTTAACACCCAAGTCACTCTACATAGAGATAACCCAATATCGTACTTAATAGTACAAGATTATTTTTTCCTTAGTTGTATTGCCTCATATGACTATAATCTTGGACGATTCCATAACCCTTCGTCCAATACTAAGAAGAAGAAAGAGTAAAATGACGTAAAAAGCATCTGACCATACCTGAGGCACATATAACCAGATGAAAAAGGTAATTAATTGATGCTCAAGCCTATAAAAATTTAAATAAACACATGACCACCTATCCAAACAAGGGTATAATTTGAAACAGAAAGTCCTACAACGGATAACAACACCTAAACATCACCAATAGTGAGGAAAGTCACATGGAATGAAAGGAATTTATATTTTTAGGGCATTACCTACCACAAGTTAAATTTTTTTGAAGATCAAGTGTCAACCCTAAATTTGGGTCATGTAAAAAAATCACCATTCTAAAAAGTCGACCATAGATCCATCTTTATGGAAAAGAACACCTATTAAAAGTACTTATTATTCTGTTCCATAGAAACTCAATGATAATAATGAACCACCCTTTACACGATGGTTTTAAACATTGGACACCAGTACATGTTCCATTTACAAGCCTCTTATATTTAATGAAATTTAGTCTTTAATCATTACAAAATTCATTAAAAACATCAATGTACCATTTTCAAGACAAATCACATGGTACTAGATTTTAACTTACATCCCAAGGAAAAAATAGGGAATTTTTATAAACCATCTATTATTTAAAACATTTTACATTAGTTGACCTCATGTCATTTTCAGGAAACATATAAAAACAAATTTCATTTTAAGAAGATAAGGCGACCAACAAGCATCCCATTTTAACAATCCTGGGTTCCCTAGAAAGAAATCCAATAGCAATCGAATAGATCATTAAAAATAAAGCACTGAAACAATTCATCTGATAAAAAATATCCCCTATATGACATACATGGGTCTGATTTCATTTTTAAAATTTATCGTTTGATTTCATATCAATGATAAACTTCTTTCAAAATAATATTTATTTCACAAAGCATCATTCCATTACAAACAATATGGTTACGATTTCCCATTTCATGGAGTTCCCATACACTCCATGGTTTGAAAATTAAGTCCCATTAATCGATACTAATGTAAATTCAGAATTTTTAATGATAAAAAATAATGGTCCAAATTTTATAGGTGCACATCTACCAACCTACAATGTGAACATACACTTTACATTCTTCCATTTGGATCCCTTTAGTCATAACTATATTATTCTAGAAAATATAGAATTTTTTTTCAATGGATCCATTTCAATAGTTACCTTTTCCCAACTATGTGGTTCTCATACACCTTATAATGGAAAACTGGATCTCTTCATAACTGCAACCAATAACATATCCCATGTAACCATTTACATATATCATATTAATCTAGCTGTTCACTACAATCATCTAACATAGAGAAATAAGTGGAAATCATAGAAGCGTATCATTTCAATCACATAAATATGCAATAAATCGAAGTAAGAACAGAAGACATGCTAATGTATTGCCTAAATAGTTATGAATCTAAGAATGGAATTTCAATAAGGTACTGAATCCTAATTAGAGGGAAACCTACTAATGCAACTATATTGCATAGACTATATGCATGGAATATGAATTTATATATCCCTAATATGATGCATGTATGTTTCATCCTTACCAAAACTAGCCAAGGGTAATATTCATAATTCTATAATTAATAATTAAAGAAATTTATATCAATCACCATAGGTGAAATCATATCAATTGTAATAGATAATATCATAAATAGTAATCCAAGCCCTGGGCACTTGGTCATTCCTTGTACGTGGGCTGATCAGTCCCAAACACGGCTATTAACCAAGCACCAATACATTCCTAGTCCTTATTATACCAACCCAAAATAGTAAGATAGAAAGAAAAACCCTATTTTATAACACTTTTTAACATCCCGACCCAGCTCACCATTAAGAAGTTGGTTGTAAGAGTTGCAACATGGAATCAAGCATGCCTCCCCATACACAAGAGGCTGTTGACTAGCATCGAGGGTCTAAGGGTAGTCGGTGGAGAGACTATACCACATTTTAAAAGTTGTGCAGTTGTATAACAGAATAAATAACAATCAATAGTTGAAGTAGTAAATAGAACTGATAAAGGGGAGGAAGACATATTTCATATAATTGAACAAAATTGGTTGATGCTAGTTTATACAATAGATGAATGCATGACATCATATTGATACTTTATAGAAAGAAGAAAATAGTAAAATATATATTTAAATACAATACAATATAGGAATCAATTAATGAAAATAACTAAAATCCCAAAAGAGATCTCCACGAGTATCCTGAGCTCCAACTCAGTCCCTTTTTCTTAACTCCTTGGTACATGAAAACAACAACAAGCAAGGTTTAAGGCCCTGTGAACTAGAATGTTCTACTCGAGTACCCCAGTGCAATGGTAGCCCGAGAAGGGTGTGAGATATAAATCTCAATAGGTCAGAACCACTGGTGTCTAACCAAATCTGGACAGTGTTGTATATATTAAACATTGTGCCTGTATGCATCAATAAAGTAAGCATTAAAATGTAACTAAAGGCCCCATGTACATTCTTTATCACTTGGCTGGTGTCTGGACATGAAATTAGATCATCAATTTAATATTACAAGTTTATTCATAAGTCACATTTGATTAATTCTCCTACCAAGTTCAAAGGGTTTCCTCAAAGGTAAAATAGGGCTAAGAAAATGAAAGGGCCCGATGGGATTTAACCATGGAACCTACTTGTCTATGTCGTACCCAAAGAAGTGTATCCAAGGAATCCTATGGTGATATTTAATAATAAAGTCCCAAGAATATAAAAAATGAAAAATAGGCCCCAAGGGATGTTAACCCAGTATTATATAGGTCAAGATAAGGGAAAAGGGTGTAAGCCAAGGAGCGTAGTCTAAGGAATTCCATGATGAGGAACCTACTGAGTCCAAGGAGTGCATCTAAGGTAAAATGGGGATAAGCAAGTATAGGTTCTAAGTAGTGTATCCAAGGAACATATATAACAATGCTTGATCTAAGGAGTGTTTCTGTGGAATCTTATTGTACTAAATGGTGGAACCGACAGTAATATATAATGAATCCAATGATAAGGTAAGGAATGGAAACTAGGTGAGTCTTGACCTGACCAAACCATTCATGAATTTGGAATGGTGTACATGAGTGCTCAATGTATTCTGCGATCAGAACCCAAGAAATTCATGAGTCTAACAATTCCACTTCAATAAGGAATTCATGTAATAATTCATTTTGGTCTATGCCTTGTCATCTGTTAGTGTGGATAAGTCATGTAAAACCGTATCCATTTATTTATTGGTTCAATCCTTTCCTTATATTCATGTGGAAAAGACATGTAGCATTGCAACCATTCCTTTATTATATCCATTAAGGTATTTTCAATAATGAAGGTTCACTATTATTCCTTCCATCAACATGGAATGGGGGGCTACGAGCATGCAACCATTATTCAACTACTCATATTAATGATAAGTGATATACTCATTATATTTTCCAATTAAAATTTCAAATTTTATTGGAAATTGAAAGAATGTTCCTTAGGTTAGTAATGTAATGAGAATACATGGTAAATTACATTATTTGATTCATAGGATAGGTTTTCCATTTAATATAAAAGGTCTTACCTTTTTAAAGGTCACACCATGGCACACCCGAATGGTGGCCCGAATGTGTCAAAACACTAGACGACCATTATGGAAAATGTCACAGATGGTTAAATCCAATTCAAAACTGGGCCATGCACATAGGCGGTGCCTTCGACATTTAAATATTTTTAATAAGGCAACTATATTTTTCTAATTCATTTAGGATATGTCATAAACATGCCATATTTCAACATAATATCAAGGCATAATAATTATAAACACCAAAAGACAAGAATGAAAGGTCAAACCACTACATTTTATCTTGAATGAAGTGCACCTCAGTTGGAGGAGTTTTATTATGAAATCATTATATTGTTTACCAACAAATCAGTATTCACATTTAGCATTAAAACATGAAACATATTGAATTCATATTCATGAAGACTTAAATATAATAACTTCACTATATCAGTTTATATCAAACAAAACTGCAGTAAGTAATTATGTAATGCATATATAGAATTGGAGGACTTGGAAAGGGACCCTAACATAGGTGGAACTAAGTCATCAAATCCACCTCTTAACTCTTTCTCACTATGAGCAGTTGCTCCCCCAATTATCATATCCACCTTTGAATTCATATAAGGACACATAGCCCTTATGCACACACATGCATGGCCAGGAGAATGTGCAGGGGGATCCTTACATGTATGATTATTTTCATATACTATCCTTTATGCAACAATAAATGGATTCTTCGTATTTATACATAGGTACACCTTGCCCCATACATGAAATTCACATCCATGGTTGAAATTACATGCAACAGGGGAACCTACATACATATATATTCATAAATATGCATACAAAAGCGAGTTTCCCTTGACTCGGAGATTCGAAACTCATGATCATGAAACTAAACAATATAAAATGAATAGTAGGAACATTACAACATGAAAAGGGAACATTAAAACCTTGGGGAAAACCAACAAATGAGCCTAAAAACTTACCTCGGTTGGCGGAAATGAACCTAAACGAGATGAACCCACACGACGAAGCTCAACACACTATAACAAAACATGTTGTGTTCTTTTAAATATCAAAATCACACAATATTAACTATGAGAAAAAGTGAATACTTACCCCAATGCAATTTTGGTAGACAAAAACCACCCGAACAGCCTCTCTTGTCACACCCCGACTGACACTTATTTTTAATTTATTTATTTTATGTATTGCTTTTGATATGTGGTTTGAAACAATTCAATTTTTTAAGAAATTAAGATCCTTTATGGGTGCTCAAATGTAATCGCAACTAGGCACGTGAACGCACCCGTGCATGCAACCACGCACGCGACTGACACATTTTTTTAAATTGATTATTTTTTGGTTCTTTTGCGGGCATGCGACCATGTGTGGTGACAGTGCGCGCGACCCTGCTCGCGACCATGTGCGCGACCGTCCATGCAAACTAGTACAATGTCCGACCTAAATCTATAAATTTATTATTATTATGGATGGTTGTATTGTTTTATTTTTAGTGACAAATTCAATATTATTTATTGGGGTTTTTTTCATCATATTATTTTCATTTCATTTTATTTTCCCTTTATTCTCTATTTTATTTTCTTTGTTATTCTTTATTATTAATATTTTTTATCCCCCTCCCTCACCATATCTCTCTCCCGTTGCCTTCCCCTTTTGTGAAACCCTACCCACGCGGACCTCTTACCACTCCTCAATGGTGGTGCATACTTCCCTCTCCCATTTCCTTCCTCCTCTGGAACGGCCTCCTCCAGCGCGGACCGTCCCCTCCTCCTCTATTCCTACAAGACAACTCCATCACCATCACCTCGCACCCACCTTGCCTCGCCTCTCCTCCATCGCGGCAGCCCCACTACTCACACCTCCTCCTTCTGGCAGACCTTTCCCGGTCGGCCTCCTTTCGGTGCCTCCCTCGCCGGACCATCCCTCTCAACACCCCTTCGGCATGATGCACCTGGACCAACGCCACCCAGCGCTACCTCATCCCTCACAGGACCTCCCTCTCCCCTCTCCTTCCGGCAACACCGAACCAGCATGGCCTACCCCTCCTTTTCTCATCCAGCAACACCCCATCGCCCTTCTGCTCCTGTCTGACACAGCCCCTCTGGTCTCCTTCGGTGCACCATCCTTGACCCGAAGACCCGTACACTTCTCTCCCTTGATCATCCAAAATACACCCCAGTAGTCTGCCCCTCCTTTATACAGTTGCGTGCACACCTTCCTCGGCACCTCAACATTTAACATGGCCAGCATCCCGTACCCTCACCATAGTGTTTATTTGAGCTGATTGCGGAGAATTAGGTGCGCGATTGGAGCATTGATTTGATATTTGGGGTTTTTTACACCGAGGTAGGTGGTTCCTTGTTTGATTATTATTTAATTAATTAATTTTCCAGTTTAATTAATTTATAATATTATGTAATTAATTGTTGTAGTGCGAAGTCTACCTTTTATGAGGTTTGATTTGCAGTTGAACTTATTTGGAATCATGTTTATAATATATGTACTTGTTGTTGGAATGTTATCTCTAGTTAATTGTTAGATTTATAATTTGTTTTGGGATAGCCTACCAATAATTTTGGTTTCTGTGCTTTAATTTTTACTTTAGGTTTGCTGTGACGTAATTCGTTTATTAGTGCTTTTTGATGAGATAAGTGCGTTGTTGGTGTGAAAACCCATGTTGGACTATTCACTAGATTTTTATAAAATTTTCAGATTATTTGTTAGGATGTAAAAGGGCTGGAGTTGATTTTTGGTGTTGTGTTGGTGTGTGTACTGTCTTGAATGATAATTTGAGTGGATTTTTGGTGTTTTCATCATGCGGAATAATTTTAAATGGGTTGACATGATTCCATGTCAGTTTGTTTAACTGATGTAATAGTTTATTTACTACATGTGTGGGTTCTTTAATCACATGTGTGATGTAGATTGAGTTCTTGAGGAGGTGTTGTGTGTGTTTGGTTTCAAAAAGGGTGTTTTGGTCGGTCTAGTGTGTAAAGTGGTAATTTGCACTTTAAATTTTATTTATGAAATTTTTTGGTTGTTTTATTAAATAATTATTAAGGGTGAAAAATTGTTTTGGTAAAATTGGGTGAATATTTTTGGTGCTTAAAGTCATGCGACATGTGTGAAATTTGTTTAAAAAATTCTGTTAGTGGTGTGTTTGATAATAAATGTGATTTCTTTGACTGGGCGGTCTTTATTTTGGTTGTGTAAGTGATTCAGATTTAGTTTTGGGATATTTTTAGTGTGTATATTATTTCAAATGGGCTTTGTGTGTGCAAATGGTGGTTTTTGGCGTGCGTAGTGTCTTGTTTTGTCTGAGTATGTGATTATGATATAAGACTTGAACTCTTAACTTCTTGAGCACAAACTAGAAGCCTGTGCACTAGGTGGGAAGACTTGGACTAGTGTGCTAGTGATTCGGAAGTGGCTCTGGACCGGATTCACTTCGCTGGATTGATGACTACAACGCCAACTAAGCTTTTGATTGATTAGAGACCACTAGGTTATGGATGTGTCGCCCTTTCTACTGGATCATGCACGAGAACGTATATTTTTGTGTTCCTGTACCATTTTTCACTGAGACATGAGGTTCTAGGGTCCCACTTCTCGCTAGTACCTTTAGGGCCTCCCCCTTGTTTTGTTCTCCTCTTTTGCTCGGAACTCACCGTCGGCACACGGTGTGACAATGGGGTTACCAAGAAAGTGTGTTTATGTGTGGGGGGGTTAATTTAAGTTATCTTCCATTTAGAGTAGTTTTCCCTTAATAGTTTTTTTCATTAAAATTCTTTAAGCACTTTTTTATTTTTATTCCATTAAACTGGATATGTATTTGTCATTTAATAATTATGTGTGGAACCTTTTCTCAGTGAAATCCTATTGGGATTTTAACTCACACCCTACATACACCCATGGGTGTATGTAGATTTTGTATCTTCTGCATTCTAGGTTGAGGAATCGTGAACAACATTGGTGGTTCATGTCATCATCGGCGTCCTCGTGTCTGTTTGGTGAAAGTTGCTTGAGGTTGTTACACCTCATGGTGCTTGGAGGTTTGAGTTACTATTTTTTTTTGTTTTTTTTGTTTCCATTCCTTTTGGGTTTTTAGTCCAAGTTGTATACGTTTAATCTGAAAATGGTGTAAGGGCCTGTTTGTTTGTCTGTCTTTGGTTTCAATTTATTCATCTTGTTGTTTGTTTTATATTTAATTTTTTTTGGTAAATCATTCCCAGGTTTTATTTTTGATACTTGGGTAGTTGTGCCAGCCCGTGGGGATCAGGAATGCCCTTTGGGCCTTGCCACGGACTGGGTCGGGCGCAGGGTCAGATGGAGACCCAGTTTGGTTTGTGACAAAATGGTATCAGAGGAGGTTTTTTTCTTGTCATTTGAGATGTCAGGTAGATCAGAGATAGGATTGTCTGTACTCAAGTGGTAGGTGTGGGAAGAGCATCACGAACTCTTGCTCATTCCGATCCTCGAGTAACCAGGGGTAGTTTGGGACATGAATTTTGGCTTTGGTCTTTGTGAATGAGGGATGAAAATGGGAGTAAACCAGTACTACACGCGATCTCACATGGAGTAGCGACCCATGTGATACGTGAGAGTACGGTTGGACACTCCTAGTGGTTGGTGATTTCCAGGGGAATGGTATGCTAAACCATATAGCCAGGTTAGACACGACCACTAGTCCTTCACCCAGGTGTTTTAATGGTTGTGATATCTTGATTCAATTTTGGGATTGGCGTGAGATTGTTTTACTTTAAAAAGGGAATCAGACTTTGGTGCTGCTCTTATTTTATTTTGGTGTGTGTTTGACATGATTTTTGGGGTGCTTTTCTCTTGAAATTTGTTTTTGGAATTCAGTGTTGATTTTTCAAAGTTGAATTTCTAAAAGGATGTCTTGGGGTATCTGAAATTGAAATGGTTTTTTTTGGAAATGGAAAGCATTCTTGAAATTTGCCTTGAATTTTTGAAATTTTTTTTTTAAAAAGGAGAGTATTTTTGAAATATTGATAATGTTATATTTTTGAAAGCTGAAGAACCTAGCTTTGCCTAGTGGTATTCCTATAGATGTTCATGTGGGAACACAGAATAGATTAATGGATAGTTGGTGGATTTTGTGGATGGGTGCCTGGGTAGCACCAAAATGAAAATTTGTGTGGCATCCAGGAATATCAGTGGTGATTGATTGATTTTAAATGTTTCATCATGTTTCCGAAAAATGGGGTTTTCTATGAAATAGGATTTTGTGCTTAAATGGTTTTGGAATTGGAAAATGTTTTTTAGTTCGGAGTTAAAGAAATGGGTTAAAAAGAGTTGTTCGGTCTTATTGCACTGTGTTTGGTTTCTCAAGAGGGTGTTTTTATTTAAGAATGAATTGATATTTTATATTGGAATTATTGGATTTGTTTCTGGAATGTTGATGTTTGTTTTGTTGTGTGTTTGGATTTGTGGAAGGTTGTTTTCTGTTTCATGTTTGGGATGTGCCCCCTAGAAACTTTACATGGGTTCCACCAGTTCACTATCATTTCTTGTCCCGGCTCAGACTCTCCGTGGAGTGGAATAGTTTGGTTCTGCTCGGTGGTGACGACTATTCGTAGACATCGATGTCAGTTGGACGTTGTTGAGTGCTTTTGGAAAGTTGGAAGTGTCTCTGGTTTTGGAGGAACACTAGAAGTTGTGTATGCGTAATTAGTCTCGAATATGTTTGGATGAGCGAGACTAAACCAGAAAACGGTGATAGTTCTATTTTCATCGCGAATAGCGACGTTTTGAGAAACCCTCCAGGATAGTCTCATTCCGCAGTTTTACCTAAGTGGAGGTGAAGTAAAGTGGTGGATTTTGTAGGTTCTTGACTAATGAAAAGAGGGTGAATGAGGTATGTTGACCTTTCTGATGAGATGGTTTCAAGTTCTCCAGAGGTTGTGTGGAACAACCTGCTTAAAGCTCTTAATAGTTATTAGTCCCATTTATATTGTGGTAAGTGAATATTCCGCGTCCTATAAGAAGTGTGAACCAAAGGGACTTGTTCTTGGAGTGCCCCTTCCATCAGTTTGAGTCTCACATTTGATGGACCACTCAATTCCATATCTCTACGGTGGTCAGTCAGGCGCTCTAAGTTGTTCGCCGCATTTCTTAGTTGGTATATTGACAGAGTGGCCGCTCGGGACACGAGGAGAAGTATACTGGTTTCTCTTCTAGAGGTGGAAGTTCCAGTCAGAGGTGGTGAGCATATGACTGTGAGTTGGTAGATTCTTTAGACATCAGGGTCACAACCATAGGTCTTAGGGCGAAGCTGGCACGCAGTCAAAACTCGTCGGACATGGGATGAACTTGGTCCGAATTAATTTTGCAGTGTCGGGATGGGAACAACTTAAATTTCATTATTTCGGTATCGCCTCTGAAGGCTTCATTTTTTTGTGATGGGTATGAAGGTTGTGTATCCTTGTTGTGGTCTTAGTTCGTGGGAGTTCTTCTTGGGCCTTAAATAGGTTCCGAAAATCCATATTCCTGTAAAGCCAGTAGGCGTGCTCCGTGAACCGTTTTGTGGTCAGAAATTATTATGTCTTGTGGAATTGACATGCGCCTGTCCAGTTCACCTCTTGGTTAGGGGTTTCTTCTATCAAAGATATATCATATGGCAGAGTGGTGTCCACTGTAGGAATAATCAGTGTGGGTCGGCCCGTGTGGTGGGTTCACGATGAAGGGTTCAGTTAGTATTGCCTAAAGTAAATTGGGAATGCTCGTGCGGGTTCTGTGGCGTTATGAAATTATAAAATGGTGGGGAGACCCATTACGGGTATCGCCGGTGTCTCTTCCTGTGTTTGTTTGGTTTAACATAGGGGACATTGAGGGTCATGCTAGTGTTAGAGGTTGTATGAGTAGTGAGTTTTTTTGGTTTTAAGAACCAATGTATGATGAGAACCCTAATATGGAGGGGAGACCACCATAGGACGAGCATTTGGAAGACTCAGTTTTCAAAGTACACTTGGTGGAGAACCCCTTGATTCTGCTCCGCCTGACCTTGACCATGATAATTGGTTAGCTTGGATAGTGAGTCGCTTGACGAGTGTTCTTGGAGATCTCGAGCAGCCCTACTGATCCCTAAGCTGGGGGTTGGGGTGTTCCATGTTGTAGTTCTATTTCGAGGTGAATTCCTTGTTGTTGGTAATTTTTTTAGCGACTCCGGTTTTAGGATATTAGGAGTTTTAGGTCATCAGTTATTTGAATGCCCGGTCTTTGGGTGATTTAGGTTGTGTTTTAGGTGTCTTTGTGGTCTCACATGGAACCCTTGGTTGACCCGGTCTTTTTGGACTTTTTAGGGGAAGAAAGTTTAATGGTGGGGAGAATTGTCACGCCCTGACTGACACTTCATTTTAATTTAATTATTTTATGTATTTCTTTTGATATGTGGTTTGAACCAGTTCATTTTTTGAAGAAATTATGATCTTTTACGGGTGCTCGAACGTAATCGCAACTAGGCATGTGAATGCTCCTGTGCATGCGACCATGCATGCGACCGACACATTGTTTTAAATTGATTATTTTTGGGTTCTTTTGTGGGAATGAAACCATCCACGAAGACCGTTCGCGTGACCGTGCGCGCGACCGTGCACGCAAACTTTCACAGTGGTCAGCCTAAATTTATAAACTTATTATTATTATGGTTGGTTGTATTGTTTTATTTTTAGTGACAAATTCATTATTATTTATTGGGGTTTTTTTCAACATATTATTTTCTTTTCATTTTATTTTCCCTTCATTCTCTATTTTCATTTCTTTTTTATTCATTGTTATTATTATTTTTTATCCCTCTCATTCACTATCTCCCTCTCCCGTTGCCTTCCACTTTTGTAAAACCCTACCTGTGCAGACCTCCTCCCCTCTCCTCGATGGTGGTGTGGACTTCCCTCTCCCCTTTTCTTCCTCCTCTAGCGCGGCCTCCTCCAGCGCGGACCGTCCCCTCCTCCTCTCATCCGACAAGACAACCCCAGCGTCATCATCTCTCACCCACCTCGCCTCGCCTCTCCTCCATCGAGGAAACCCCATTGGGCACACCTCCTCCTTCCGGCGGACCTTTCCTTGCCGGCCTCCTTTCGGAACATCCCTCACCGGACCGCCCCTCTCAAACCCCCTCCGGCGTGACGCACCTGGACCAGCGCTGGCCTGCGCTACCTCCTCCTTCGTAGGACCACCCTCTCCTCTCCGCTTCCTTCTACACTAAACCAGTATGGCCTGCCCCTCCATTTCCATTCCAGCAACAACCCGTCACGCTTCTGCACCTATCCAACATAGCCTTGCTGGTCTCCTTCGGTGCACCATCCTTTCCCCGAAGACCCGCACACTTCTCTCCCTTGATCAGCCGAAATACACCCCGACAGTCCACCCCTCCTTTATCCAGATGCATGCGCACCTTCCCCAGCACCTCCCCATTTAACATGGCCAACATCCTACACCCTCTCCATAGAGTTTATTTGAGTTGATTGCGGTGAATTCAGTTCATGATTGGAGAATTGCTTTCATATTTGAGTTTTTCCGACACTGAGGTAGGTGGTTCCATGTTTGATTGTTATTTGATTAATTAATTTTCCAGTTTAATTAATTTAGAATATTATGTAATTAATTGCGCGAAGTCTACCTTTTATGTGGTTTGATTTGCAGTTGAACTTATTTGGAATCCTGTTTATACTATGTGTTCTTGTTGCTGGAATGTTATCTCTGGTTAATTTTTATTTTTATTTTTATTTTTTGTGTGGTTAGCCTACCAATTATTTTTTTTGATCTGCTTTAATTTTTACTTGTGGTTTGTTGTGTCTTAATGCGTTTATTAGTGAGTTTTGATGAGATAAGTACGTTGTTGCTGTGAAAACCCATGTTATAATATTCACTAGTTTTTTATAAAATGTGCAGATTATTTGTTAGGATGTACAAGGGTTGTAGTTGGTGTTTTGGTGTTGTGTCGGTGTGTGTACTGTCTTAAATGATCATTTGAGTGGATTTTTGGTGTTTTCATCATGCGACATAATTTTAAATGGGTTGACATGTTTCCCAAGAGGTTCGTTCAACTACTTTAATAGTTTCTTTACTACGTGTGTGGTTTCATTAATCACATGTGTGATGCAGATTGAGTTCTTGAGGTGGCGTTGTGTGGGCTTGTTTATAAAAAGGGTGATTGGGTCTGTCTAGTGTGTAAAGTTGTATTTTTCACTTTTAAATTTATTTTTGAAAAATTAGGGTTGTCTTATTAAATAATTATTAAGGGTGAAAAATTCGTTTTGGTTAAATTCGGTGAGTATTTTTGGTGCTTAAAGTTATGCGACGTGTGTGAATCTTGTTTAAAAAATTCCGTTTGTCGAATGTTTGATAATAAATGTGATTTATTTGATTGTGAGATATTTATTTTGGTTGTGTGTGTGATGCAGATTTAGTTTAGGGATATTCTTAGTGTGCATATTTTTTAAAATGGCCTCTGTGTGTGAAAATGGTGGTTGTTGGCGTGCATAGTGTCTTGTTTTTTCTGAGTATGTGATTATGACATAAGACATGAACTCTTAACTTCATGAGCACAAACGGGAAGCATGGGTACTAGGTGGGCAGACTGGGACTGGTGCTCTAGTGATTCAGAAGTGGCTGCAGCCCCGATTAACTCAGCTGGATTGACGACTACAACACTAACTAAAATTTTGGATGATTGGAGACCACAAGGTTATGGATGTGTTTCCTTGTCTAGTGGATCGTCCATGAGAACATATATTGTTGTGTTCATGTACAATTTTTCACTGTGACATGAGGTTCTAGGGTCCCACTTCTAGCTAGTATCTTTAGGTCCTCTCCCTCGTTTTGTGCTCCTCTTTTTCTCGGCGCTAACCGTCGGAACACGATGTGACATTGGGGTTACCAAGAAAGTGTGTGTGTGTGTGTGTGTGTTAATTTAAGTTGTTTTCTATTTAGACTAGTTTTTCCTTAAAAACTGTTTTAATTAAAATTCTATAATCTCTTATTTATTTTTATTCCATTAAATTGCATATGTATTTGTCATTTAATAATTATGCGTGGAACCTTTTCTTAGTGGAATCCTATTAGGATTTTATCTCAAACCCTACATATGTGTATGTAGATTCTGTTTCTTCTACATTCCAGGTTGAGGCATCATGCACAACATTGGTGGTTCGTGTCGTCAGCGGCTTCCTCGTGTTGGTTTGGTGAATGTTGCTTGAGGTTGTTACACCTCATGGTGCTTGGATGTTTGAGTTAGTGTTTTTTTTCATTGTTTTCCATTCAATTTGGATTTTTTGTACAAGTTGTAAACATTAAATATGAACATGGTGTAAGGGTCTGTTTGGTTGTCTAACTTTGGTTTCAATTTATTCAGCTTGTTGTCTGTTTTATATTAAGTTTTTTCGGGTAAATCGTTCCCAAGTTTTATTTTGGATACCCAGGTGCTTGTGCCATCCCGTGGGGACTGGGAACGCCCTTCGAGTCTTTCCGTGGACCGGTTCAAGCTCCGGGTCAGATAGGGACCCAGCCTGGATTGTGACATCTCCATCCGTGGCGGTTTCTGAAACACACACCATCCAGACCCGACTACTCCTTTGCAGAACATAGCACCAAAGAGAATCAAAAAATGAGGTCAACCCCAAAGATGTAGGTTTCATCCAAAAACCATGGGAGACGGTTCGGCTAATTGATAGCCATGAAAAGGGTGGGGAATGGAGAGAGAACCTTACCATGGAGGATTGTTTGAGAAATAGAAGGAAACCATCTAGATTGAAGGGAGAAGTGGAAGCTATGGAGGGGGGGGGGGGGGTTCTTGCGTTCTGAGAGGGGAGAGCTCAAGGGGATGTGTTACATATGAGGGAATAGGGAGGTGAAGATTGTTTTGGGTTTTCAAATTTTCTTTAATTATAAAATTAATTAAATTATTAAAAATTCTAGACCACATGGTTTGACCCGCATGGTTTTTCTAATCGTGCAGAAACCATGCAGAGTCTACAGTATGCACGAGGTGAGGCACAATATTTAGGAAACCCTTCATAAGATGTGAATAAATCCATTTCTCCATTATAAATAGAACCGCATGGTTTGGAAGACCGTCCGCAAACTTTGTTTCCTTTGATGATTCTCTAAACAACATGTTTCTTGGTCTGGTTCTCCCATAACACATCAAAACTCCCAAGGAACTTAACTATCCTTCGCCCATCTCCAAAAACACTAATTTAATATGTCCCAACTCTCATAATTATATTATGAAACTCAGATATAAATCTGACCCAATCAGAAAATGAAAAAAATGTTTAATAAAATATGAATTTTAATCTAGTTAAAAACCCGGGATTCTATAATGGGTGACCCTTGTACATTGTCCTTTTAATTTATTCTAAAACCATGTTATAAAGCTGTTATGCTATAGATTTCTTGCCTCAAAATATCTATTTTTCTCAAGAAATTATCTTATTTTATTTAGGTGAATAACTTCTCAGGTGATAAATTATTTACTATTAGGAAACATTAAATTATAAATAAATTTTAGGCCTTAATATTATTATTCTTTAAGGGGGTATAATTTAAGGACCTGAAAAAAATACTTCTTTTATTTATGGATCCCTTTCCTCCCAATAACATTTTCTTATGTTTTAAAATATAAGCACATCGAATTAATTTTTATTTCATGAGAACATTATATATCATGCATAAATACTGATTAGTACTACTATAAAAAACAATGGGATATAAACATTTTCGGATAGTTTTTCTTAATAAAATATATGTTTAATTGAGACAAATTTAATACACTATCCTTTCAGACCCAAATTGTAGTTTTCATAAATAATGTAATTTTTATAAAAAATTTAGGTATATAGAATACTGATTATTTTATATAAATAATATGATTAAAACACCCCTTTTTAAATTTAATAGATAATATAATATAATTTTTTTTATTTCATAAATTTCAAAATGCAATTTCACAATTCATTTTCTATCAACTATTATGTTTATAACTAAGGATTTTTATATTTTAAAAGTTAAATATCTCATATATAAAGAATTAATATGGTAAAATAATCAAAAAATTTAAATTCCAAATGCCAAAATTAATCTTGGGTGAATATTTAGTGGTATTTTAAGAAGATTCATTGTTTTGATGAATAGTATGTTTTGATGAATAGTATTGGACAAATAGTGTTTCTTGGTGAATAATATTTGATGAATTGTGTTTTTTTGATGAAGAGTAAAAAAGATTTTATTATTTAATAACATTTTCGGTGAAATGATTTTTGAAAAATTTACATGCATGGTTACGATCAGGGAGATATTTAGAGTCTAACAAGATCAAAATATTTTTCTGGTGAATTGTAACCTGACTCTTTGGAATAGTAATTTTACTCTTTTGAATATTAATACAACCTTCTGAATAACAATAAATATTCATTAATAATAAAATTTCCAATGAAATAGAAACTTCACTCGTTAATTTATAAATACAATTTAGACATATTAAAAGTGAAAATACGACCATTGGAAAAGTATCAATATTTTTTTATTTCATAAAAAATGTATTTACAATTTTATGATTATTTTAATATTATAAAATGGAAATTTATTTTTATAAAATTTATTCAAAAATTTTTAATTTATTATCTTATGTGTATAAGATAATTTTATAGGACCTTGATTAGTTTCTCAAGGAGTTAGAAATGAGTTGTAATTTTAAAGTTGCCTTTTTTGGAATAAATTATGAATTTATTTAAAAATTAAAATAAAATATTTATAAACTTATTTTCATAAAATGGAGACTAATTTTTATTGAAAAACATCAATATTAGGTCAGGGTTAATTTATGATATTTTTATAATTTTTTTTGTTTTTTGTTGAATAGGAAAAATACAGTTTTGAGTTTTAGTGTCTTTAATGACATCATTAATGATATAATAATTATATAAATATGATGGCATCATATTTAGGAATAAAATATGATATGAGGTGTCCAAAGTTTTCAATACCATCAGCATATACCAGGGGAAATCCCCTACTTTTTCAAATACCACTAATGTGGTTTCCCTTGTAAATTAATAAAATATTCTCTCACTTTTGCAATAATTACTAACCCTTTCTGTCATTAAATTCTTTCCAAATTCCTCCTCAAATAAGATATGGTATTTTAATTCAAAATATGTTCTCTAAATGTTCCTTTAATACCCAATGGTCCCAACCTTCGTGTTTTTTGAGATACTATTCAAGGTAAGAGAACCCTTCAACGTACTC
Source organism: Viscum album (assembly GCA_963277665.1). Classification (NCBI taxonomy): domain Eukaryota; kingdom Viridiplantae; phylum Streptophyta; class Magnoliopsida; order Santalales; family Viscaceae; genus Viscum; species Viscum album. The sequence goes on along the minus strand of OY728153.1, from coordinate 99,371,256 downwards.
TTTTAGTCATAGACTTCTTTTATGTTATGTATTTTAACTTCCATTTTTTATCTGTTGGGTTATATTCACATATATTATCATTGTATTACATTTTATATCCAAATTATTTGATACCATTTATTATCTCATCAAACCATTTTCTTAATTTTTAAGTGACGTCGTTAGGGTGCCGAATTTTCATAAGGGAATTCTCAACATCTCTTTTTCCATTCAAGTTCTCTTCTATGTGGTATGTCTTAGAAACTTACATAAAATTTTCTTATTTAAATTTTATTCTATCCCACTACTATACTATGAGTATTTTATTAATGTGTGTCCCTTTCCACCCCTCTTTTTAATGTTTTCTAAAACCATATTGCATATCAGTTATGCTGTAGAATTTTCGTCTCAAAATCTCTCATTTTCTCAAGAGAATCTCTTAATTTATTTATGTGTATAACATTCTGTATCGTAATTTTGATACTATTTAGAAACATAAAATTATAATGTAATTTCATGTCTTAAAAAATATTATTCTTTAGGGGGGAGAATGAGACATCCTGAAAAAATGTACTTCTTTTATTTATGGATCTCATTCCTCCCAATAACTTTTTCTTATGTTTCATAATAGATTAAATCAAATTATATTTTATTTCATAAGAACATTATGAATCATGCATAAATTTGTATTAGTTCAACTTTAAACAATAATGGGATATACACATTTAAGAATAGTTTTTCGTAATAAACTATATGTTTAATTTAGACAAATTTGATAAATTGTCTTTTCATACCCAAACTATAGTTTCCAGAAATGATGTCATTATTATAAAGATGATGGTATATGTAATAATGATTATTTTATGTAAATAGTATGATTAGAAAAATTCTTTTAAAATTAAATATATAAAATAGTTTTCATTTTGTGTCAGAAATATCATTATTCAATTTCACTATTCATTTTCTATCCACTATTATTTTTAATAATTAAGGATTTTTATATTTATAAAGATAAATTTTTCATAGTTAGAAAATTTATATGGTCAAATAGACATACTTTTTGAATTCCAAATGTCAATATTAATCATGGGAGCATTTTTAGTGGTTTTCTTTGAAGTTTCAATTTTTCAATGAATAATATTTTTGAAGAATAGTATTGGATCAATAGTGTTTTCTAGATGAATAGTGTTCGATGAATAGTGTTTTCTGATTAATAGTAAAAAATATTTTATTATTAAATAACATTTTTTGTGAAATTCATTTTGAAAAATCAACATACACTATTGTGATCTTGGAGATATTTATATTCTAATAGGTTCAACATTATTTTGTATTGAATAGTAACTTGACCATTTAGAATAGTAATTTTAACATTATGAATAGTAACCAACCCTTGTGAATAGTAACGAAGTGTAGTGAATAGTAAATTTCCAAAAAATAAAAACATCACCCATGAATGTATCAATACAATTTAGACACCTTAAAAGTGAAAAAATGATCATGGTATAATTATTGGTATTTATGTATGTCATAAATATATTATTTAGAATTTTATTGTTAATTTGATAATTTAAAATCAAAATGTATTTTCATAAATTTTAATCATAAATTGTTACTTTATTTTCTTATGGTTATAATATTATTTTATGGGTCCTTCATTAATTTCCCAAGGTGTTTGAGAACAAGTTATTGTTTTAAAGTTGTTTTTTTGAATTATTTATGATTTTATTTAAAAATTAAATTAAAATAATTTTAAAATAATTTTCATAAAATGGAATTCGTTATTGAATTCCATACATTGATATTAGGTTTGGGTGAATTTAGGAGATTTTTATTAAAAGGTTTGTTTTTTTGGTGAATAGTAATAATATATTTTTGAGTTTCATTTTGTTTAATGACATCATTAATGATGTAATAATGATTTCATATTGCTGGTAGACTCTCGAGAAATAAAATATGATATGAGGTGTCCCAGTTTTCCAAAACCATGGGCATATTATGTGTTCAAGCCCATGTTTTTGAAAATACCACTAATGAGATGTCCCTTAGAAATTAATAAAATATTCCCTCACTTTTTCTATAAATACCAAAACTTTCCATCATTAAATTAATTCCAAATTCATTTTAATTGAAGACAAGGTATTTATACCTCTTAAGGAGCCCTCCCAAGATTCTCTCAAGACCGCAAGGCCCCATACTGTAACACCCCAAGCTTCTACGGTACGTTTCCCTTCGAATAATGCGATAGCGTGTGTTGTACGCAACCTCGAGTTCTAACACACACCACAACTAATTAAACTAGCCGTTGTAAATAGTAATACCTACTTTTTGAAATCATATATATTTTATATTTCAAAATGGACTTCATTTTTGGATTCGGAATATCTAAATTATCCTAGGGTGAAATTTTGGTACTTTTCGGATAACTTTTATATTTTGATGAATAGTGAAAATTACTAAATTTTAATTAAAAACAACTTTTTTAATCAAAATAATTAATAGTGATAAATTATGAATTTGAGTGGTTTTAAAGTATATTTAGAATATATTTTTACCATTCAATTTAATGTTTATCATTGGACATAATTTTACAATTAAACCGAACATAAACAAGTGTCAATCTTTTGATAGTTATTATCTCTTAAAAACACGCTTTTTGTTTTGACAGCGGGATTTAATTTTAAATTAATTTCTGCCACTTCTGTGTTTTGAATTTAGGAAAATGGATTCCATATTTGGAATCAGGTTGTTCAAATTGTGTAAATAGGTAACTTTTATTTTTAGACATTTTGAATAATTACTGCGGTAAATATTTTATTTACCATGGTTAAGGGTAAATCCGGTAAATAAGGGTTAAAAAAATAATATTATAATAATACTAAATTACCCTAAAAACGTGTCTTAACCCTATTGGTTGATAGATGGTCGACCATGGGAATCTTTGTGCCAATTTGGGGACCCCATGGATCCACTTGTAAGTGATAATGACACTTTATTTTAATTTAGTTAAAATGAATACAAAAATGACACAAGCATATATCTTTTAGAACAACAATTTTTACATAGGGTTATATATGTTGGATTTTAGATTATAAATATTCATTAGAAAGCTCAAAAGATTTCCTACATAATGATATTTTATTTATAATTTTTATACATTAAAAAATTTATTTTATTTATGACACAATGATGATGCAGTAATTACTATAATAGTGAAAAATTAAAATAATTGATATTATAAATACCCAAATAAATAAAATATGAAACATTTAATGAATTAAACTAATTTTATAGGATAATATGATATATTAGGAGTGATTTAATTGACTTTTTTCTAAGTAATCAATCTGTTATGAGTTTCACAAAAATCAACTATTGAATAGTGTCAAAATTGACATAAAAGAGTTCTTAAAACAAATATTATATTATTAATTGATATTAAATTCCTAAAAATCTAAGGTTCGGCCAAGAAACTTATATGATGATAGTTTAATCATTAATGGACCACTTGGGGGTCTCTTGGATGTATATAGTACGTTTATTAACCATATTATATAAAAATACAAAGAGACATTGTAAAAGTGAAACTAATTAACTTAGAGTTAATACTTAAAGATAAGGTTAATATAAGTACCCAAACCTGTCTAAATTCTATTGGATGAGTTGTTTTCGACCTATACCCACCTCATCCTTTGAATAGTCAACTTTGGAGCCATTAGAAACCGAATATGAATTTATTATAAATTAATATTTCTAGCTTTTCCAAAGGTGCCCCTCACCCCTCTTATAAAAGGGAACTCCTCCTTCTCATTTCTTCACACCTTCAAAGCCTTTTGGTTCGGCCAAACTATGCCCAAATAATCTCCCAACATCCCTCACTACAACCTAGAGGCCTTAGTTTGATCAGAAAGCCAACCTAAGGAGCCCTTTTGATCAAATCAAAAGGAAGAACCCGAAGAAGAGGTAATGATTTCACCACCCTTTTCTAAGTTCATTTCTTCTTCCACTTCTTCTTCCTTTGTTCTTACCATTCTAAAATAATAACTCCAGTATCTCACATATACTGTGATGTTATTATAAGTATGGTACAACCATATTCAGTATTCTATCCACCCTTTGAATAACATGTCACCATACGTGCGTACGTACGGCTTACCGTCTCCACGTCGTGGTGTAATTGTTATTCAATATAATATTATTTGGATGGGTATAATAATGATGTGTAACTCATGTAAATAATAAATATAACATGTTAATGATTCTGTATATATGATATACCATTCATTTATATATTATTTTAATATCAAAAGAATGATATTGTCGCTCGTGCGTACGTACGGACTACCGTCTCCACGAACGCGATGAGATTCATTCTCCATCGTAACCATTAAAGTATAATTATCATTTGATAATTTAAAAATGATGTTTAAGGACTAGATATCATTCTGGATATGAATAAGATACAACAACCATGGCTTATGTAACAAAACATATAAAGAAAATGAGTAAGTTAACACCCGAAACGACGATAATTCTAAGATATTATTAAAAAATCAATGTTAAAAGATCATATATGATATCATATTAATATATATGATTCTTGTATAATTTAATAACAATTATTTCACCATTATACAGGAGGTTAACCTACCCCAACCAAGGAAAAGTACAAGGTAAGGGGTTTTCATCTCACTCCTTATTTCTGTGAGATTCATGCCATATTGCCACCATCACCTTTTGTGTGGTGTATATACTACCCATAATTATATTCTTTATGTAATACACTCTAATTTATGTGTATTTACATATTCATTGTATGATACCTCTTTCATGGGTTGTATGTTTCATAATTTACCAAATTGGTAAGGGTTATTTCACAATCTCTTCATTATCCGAGGTTGTATTATACGTAATAATCTACTGGGATCTCTTTATCATCCACATCCATGTTTCTTCGAAATGTATTTCAAAACATTTTTACTATTTACAAGAATATTGGTTAAAGTCATTTATACCTTTTTTTGACTTTTTATAAGAGGTTTATAAAGGAATCTTTCCGTCGTTTTCAAGACAAGGTCCTTTTTAACCTTTTCGACAGAATTGAGGTAAGAATGTTTTTTTAACTTATACGGCGGGTGCGGTTATTTTACACCGTTATAAAATCTTCAAAGCTTTCCTTACAAGCTTATAAGAATATTTTCAAAGAAAATGTTTTATTTTATATGGATCTTAAATGATTTCAAAATAAAAGGAGATATTTCTTTAAAAAGAATTTTGATTTCATCTATGTCAACATCCTTTGATGGATTTTAAGATTATTTGAAGTTGATTTATTATGATACAAAACTTCTATATTGTATTGAAGGTTTTGTGATATGTTTGACTGTGGATGTGCTATTTTTATACCATTCATAGTTTATTGTGAAATTATTGACATTTCGTATGCTAGTTTTAATACGAATGTTTATGTTATGTTTAAACCTTTTCATATGGGAATGCATTGGACTTAATAAGTGACGGGTGGAGCCTGCTATAGCTCCTCGATGCATCGGTAGGTCTCATGAGACAAACTAGTGTCTTGGCACAAGGCCTTGACAAAATCTTATTTGTAGTCTTGGCACGAGGCCTTGACTATGTGGTTATGATAGTCTGGCATTATGCATTCCAACATTATGAAAGTGGTTATTGATTTTTGCATGTGATTATTCGATTAGTAAAATATCCATGTGAACAAGTAAATGGCATTATTTCATTTTACTTTTGCCATACTATGTTGAAGTTAAATTTTAAAAGGCTTTTGTTTTAGTAATTCATTGCCTTAAATGTTTATGCTTATTTTGAATGTTCTGCTATATTGTTATCCTTACTGGGCATTTGAGCTCACCCCTTTTCTATGTTTTATTTTTCCCAGGTAGTGAAGAAGTAATTTATGAATGACTTGCAGGGATATTATGAGGGGTTAATAGTGTGGATATGAAGAATTTGTTGTTGTAGTAGTTTTTCACTTTGAAATGTAATGTAAAACTTTATGATTATATCTAGTGTTTCCAAGGCTACTAAACCAATCGGTCTTTCGAGATTTGATCTTTCTTGTGATCATGCCAATGTTATGTAATTAATGCACCGACTCTGGGTAGCTGGGGTCGGGACGTTACAGTTGGTATCAGAGGAAGTTTAGTACAAACCTTGGAAGCTAGATTTAGATAAACTCTGATTAGAGGACATAGACCTAAGATGAACTTTGAGGATTAGTATAGAAGAACTTCCTAGAATTTTGGTATTGTAGAGACTTTGTGAGTTTTCCGAGCAATACATCCCTGTCTGGATACGAGCAGGTAGAGGCGGCTCTGGCACAGATGTACCTAGGGGTAAAACCCGAAAACACCGCTTTGAGCTAGACTCGAACGGGAACTGGTGCACGACAACGGGCCTTGCTGCACTCTTGGTTACGACACTCCCGGGGGATATGCTTAGGATAACTCTCACTTTCTTTACAAATCATTATGAAGGGTTTATGAGTATATACTTCCTCAAAGAAAACATATTTATGATTATGGATTATATCCATAGATAGTTCAATTTATGTTTAGTGTTTTATAAGTATGGGATTATGTATTTTGATGCATAAACTGATCTAGTTTATGCCATTTTTAGAAATGGCGCCTAGTGGAAGAAATGGAAACCGTATCAATGCACGCACTCCATGTAGGGATTGCCCTCCTGCTCAAGATAATTATAGTGGGGATGGTGATGCAACTGTTGCTGATCAGCTAATCACCGTACTGGGACAACTTACTCAGGTTATGAATAATAACCTTACCCGTATGGAGCACCCTGATCCGCAGCGTGGAGGATCAATGTTAGATCGATTCATGAGACAACAACCACCAACGTTCAATGGGAGTACAAATCCCTTAGTAGCTGAGCAATGGATATTTTCCCTAGAGAAAATATTTCAGGCTTTGGGGAGTAGTGAAAGGGAAAAAGTTACCATGGAAGTTTACCGCCTCACTGGAGATGCTGATCAATGGTGGTCATTGATTCAAAATACGAAGGAAGATGATGAAGTATCAAATATGGAATGGAGGGAGTTCAATGATCTGTTTTTAGAAAAATACTTTCCTCGCGACCATCGAGCAGATATGGAAAGGCAATTTCTGAGTCTGAGACAAAAGGAGGATGAGAATGTCACAAAGTATGAGGCTAACTTTACAAGGTTAGCGAGGTACGCTGGTGATTATATTCGCAACCCAAGAAGTAAGATTGAACGTTTCTTTGATGGGTTAAAACCATTTCTCCGTCGAGCATTAGTCTCACAATCCTTTTCATCGTACGAAGACATTGTCTCATGTGCTATCAAGACCGAAAAGGAATTCTCTAAGTCATATGACTTTAAAGCAAAGCAAGAGAAGAAGAGACCTGCTGATCAATCTGGGAATGGAAATAAGGGGAAGAAGGGAAAGGTTGAATATCCATCTTGTGGTAAATGCGGGAAGAAACATCCTGGTACTTGCTTGAAGGGAATGGGAGTCTGTTACAAGTGTGGTGAAAAAGGCCACCAAGCTCATGATTGCAAGGGGAAGAAGGAAGCTACCAACGTTCAGTGCTACAATTGCAGGGAGATGGGGCATTATGCAAATGCATGTCCTAAGCGTCAGGAGAACTTACCTCAGAAAAGGCCAAGGGATCAAGGCCAGGCTTATGCTATCACTACTGCTGAGGTAGAAGCTCCGAAAGACGTGGTGGCAGGTAATTTAATGGTTTCCTCAAGTTTAGCAAATGCATTATTTGATTCTGGATCATCGCATTGTTTCATATCTTCCCAGTTTGCTAAGAAAATTAGATATTTCCAATTTGATTTAATAAGGTAGTTGTCAGTTAAAACTCCTAAGGGAAGTATCGTTGCAACAAAGTTTTGTGAATCAGTCCCCATTAGAGCACATAAATTTTCTTTATCTGCTGATTTCATCGTCATACCTATGATTGAGTTTGATATAATCCTCGGTATGGACTGGCTTTCGGACTATGATGCGAAGATTTATTGTAAGAAGAAAGAGGTTACGATTCTTGATGATAATGATAAGGAGCACCTTATTTTTAGAGCAGAATCGTCACCACCTAATTCTTATTTAGATCCACCCCCTGTAGCTCAACTTAATTCAATTATCGGGGAGGAAGAGAATGAAATAACTGTCGGTGAGGAAAGGAATGTTCAAATAGAGGATGTACCTGTTGTGAAAGAATTTGTAGATGTATTTCCGGAAGATTTACCTGGACATCCTCCAGAACGAGAAGTTGAGTTTTCTATTGATTTGATTCCTGGATCAAGGCCTATATCGAAGACCCCTTATAGAATGGCCACTGTAGAGCTAGTCGAACTAAAGAAACAACTAGAGGAATTGAGTAATAAGGGATTTATTCGCCCTAGTGTTTCTCCATGGGGAGCCCCTGTTCTTTTTGTTAAAAAGAAAGATGGATCTATGAGGTTACGTATCGATTACAGGGAGATCAATGCTATAACGATAAAGAACAAGTATCCCCTACCTCGTATTGATGATTTATTTGACCAACTGCATGGAGCTCAATACTTTTCAAAGATTGACCTTCGATCTGGATACCATCAGTTGTGTGTAAAGAAGGAAGACATTCCGAAGACAGCATTTCGAACCAGGTATGGGCATTACGAGTTTACTGTAATGCCGTTTGGATTGACTAATGCACCATCTGTATTCATGGATCTGATGAATAGAGTTTTCAAGGAGTATCTCGATGAATTTGTGGTAGTATTTATTGATGATATATTGGTATACTCCAAAACCTATGAAGATCATGAAAATCACTTGCGCATTATCTTGAAGACTCTGAGGAGGCATGAATTATATGGAAAGTTTAGCAAGTGTGAATTCTGGCTTCAGGAGATTTCTTTTCTTGGCCATATTGTCTCTAAAGATGGAATCTCTGTTGATCCTTCTAAGACCAAGGCAATCCAAGAATGGCCAGCACCTACGAGTATAACTGAGGTACGTAGTTTTATTGGTTTGGCAGGTTATTATCGACGATTCGTCCAGAATTTTGCCCGATTGGCTAACCCATTAACGAAGCTCACACGTAAAGGGGTTAAATTTGTTTGGACAAAAGAGTGTGAAGAATGTTTCGAAGAACTGAAGAGAATATTAGTCAATGCTCCTATATTGACTCTACCATCGGGGAATGATGGGTTCGTTATTTATAGTGATGCATCAAAGAAAGGACTTGGTTGTGTCCTTATGCAGAATGATAGAGTTATTGACTATGCATCACGACAGTTGAAAATTCATGAACAAAACTATCCTACTCATGATCTTGAGTTAGCAGCTGTGATCTTTGCTTTGAAGATATGGAGGCACTACCTCTATGGTGAAAAATGTGAGATTTATACTGATCACAAGAGTCTGAAGTATATTTTCTCACAAAAAGAACTCAACATGAGGCAAAGGAGATGGCTTGAATTACTCAAGGATTATGATTGCACGATACACTACCACCCGGGGAAAGCAAACAAAGTAGCAGATGCTTTGAGCAGAAAAGACCATGGAGTTCTGAACATGATGAGAATTGAAAGGGATCCAATTTTCATGGATCTAGAGAAGATGGACATGGGAATAACCAGGGAAGGTGAAACATCAATGCTTTTTCAAATGGTTGCCAAACCATCTTTACTAGAAAGGATTAAGAGTTCTCAGACCGATGATGAAGAATTTCAGAAGAAGATTAAAGCTGTGAATGATGGGAGATTGAGAGACTTTGTGGAATTTTGAAATTCAGGAAGAGACTTTGTGTTCCCAATATACCTGATCTAAAAAGGGAATTGTTGGATGACGCTCATAGTTCCAATTTCTCTATACACCCTGGGAGCACCAAAATGTATAGAGATTTGAAGGAACATTTTTGGTGGGACAATATGAAGAGGGAGATTGCTGATTTTGTGTCAAGATGTATGGTTTGTCAACAAGTGAAAGCTGGAAGGAAACAGCCTGGAGGAGTCATGCAACCTCTTCCCATACCGGAGTGGAAATGGGACAATATTACAATGGACTTTGTCATGGGGCTACCAAAGACTCCTAGAAGGAACGATACAATATGGGTTATTGTTGATCGTCTTACCAAGTCAGCACATTTTCTTTCTATAAGAGAAGATATACCCCTGGAACGTCTAGCAAGACTATACATTAATGAAGTTGTGAGACTTCATGGAGTACCCCTATCGATTGTTTCTGATCGTGATCCCCGTTTTACTTCAAGATTTTGAAAAAGTCTTCAGAAATCCCTGGATACTGAACTTCATTTGAGCACTGCTTACCACCCTCAGACAGACGGACAATCAGAACGGACTATTCAGACCTTAGAAGACATGTTGAGATCTTGCTCACTTGATTTTCAGGGTATGTGGGATCAATATTTACCACTAGTAGAATTTTCCTATAACAATAGCTTCCATTCGAGTATTCAGATGGCACCATATGAAGCGTTATACGGAAAGAGATGTCGTACACCAACCTGTTGGGATAACGTTGGTGAAAGAAAACTTGTAGGCCCAGAACTGGTGGAGGAAACGGTGGAAAAAGTGAAGGTAATCCAAAATCACATTAAAGCAGCTCAAAGTCGGCAGAAGAGCTATGCCGATAATCGAAGGAAGGATTTGGAATTTCAAGTCGGTGATCATGTTTTCCTGAAGGTATCTCCGTGGAAGGGATTCATACGTTTTGGTAAGAAAGGTAAATTGAGTCCCAGGTACATCGGACCTTTCGAAATTCCAGAACGAATTGGGGCTGTAGCTTACCGATTGGCAATGCCGCCAAGTCTCTCCAAAGTTCACGATGTATTCCACGTATCTCTGTTGAGGAAATACATGCCTGACCCAACGCATGTACTCACCTATGAGGAATTAGAACTGGAACCCGATCTTTCCTATTGTGAAGAGCCCGTCAGGATTCTTGATACAAGAGAACAAGTACTGAGAAACCGGACGACGCGTCTGGTAAAAGTTTTGTGGAAAATCATAAGATGGAAGAGGCAACGTGGGAACCCGAGGAACTTATGATGAAGAACCACCCGAGTCTTTTTATGCAGTAATACCCTAGAAATTGCGAGGATGCAATTATTTGAAGGAGGGGAGAATGTAACACCCCAAGCTTCTACGGTATGTTTCCCTTCGAATAATGCGATAGCGTGTGTTGTACGCAACCTCGAGTTCTAACACACACCACAACTAATTAAACTAGCCGTTGTAAATAGTAATACCTACTTTTTGAAATCATATATATTTTATATTTCAAAATGGACTTCATTTTTGGATTCGGAATATCGAAATTATCCTAGGGTGAAATTTTGGTACTTTTCGGATAACTTTTATATTTTGATGAATAGTGAAAATTACTAAATTTTAATTAAAAACAACTTTTTTGATCAAAATAATTAATAGTGATAAATTATGAATTTGAGTGGTTTTAAAGTATATTTAGAATATATTTTTACCATTCAATTTAATGTTTATCATTGGACATAATTTTACAATTAAACCGAACATAAACAAGTGTCAATCTTTTGATAGTTATTATCTCTTAAAAACACGCTTTTTGTTTTGACAGCGGGATTTAATTTTAAATTAATTTCTGCCACTTCTGTGTTTTGAATTTAGGAAAATGGATTCCATATTTGGAATCAGGATGTTCAAATTGTGTAAATAGGTAACTTTTATTTTTAGACATTTTGAATAATTACTGCGGTAAATATTTTATTTACCATGGTTAAGGGTAAATCCGGTAAATAAGGGTTAAAAAAATAATATTATAATAATACTAAATTACCCTAAAAACGTGTCTTAACCCTATTGGTTGATAGATGGTCGACCATGGGCATCTTTGTGTCAATTTGGGGACCCCATGGATCCACTTGTAAGTGATAATGACACTTTATTTTAATTTAGTTAAAATGAATACAAAAATGACACAAGCATATATCTTTTAGAACAACAATTTTTACATAGGGTTATATATGTTGGATTTTAGATTATAAATATTCATTAGAAAGCTAAAACGATTTCCTACATAATGATATTTTATTTATAATTTTTAGACATTAAATAATTTATTTTATTTATGTCACAATGATGATGCAGTAATTACTATAATAGTGAAAAATTAAAATAATTGATATTATAAATACCCAAATAAATATAATATGAAACTTTTAATGAATTAAACTAATTTTATAGGATAATATGATATATTAGGATTGATTTAATTGACTTTGTTCTAAGTAATCAATCTGTTATGAGTTTCACAAAAATCAACTATTGAATAGTGTCAAAATTGACATAAAAGAGTTCTTAAAACAAATATTATATTATTAATTGATATTAAATTCCTAAAAATCTAAGGTTCGGCCAAGAGACTTATATTATGACAGGTTAATCATTAATGGACCACTTGGGGGTCTCTTGGATGTATATAGTAAGTTTATTAACCATATTATATAAAAATACAAAGAGACATTGTAAAAGTGAAACTAATTAACTTAGAGTTAATACTTAAAGATAAGGTTAATATAAGTACCCAAACCTGTCTAAATTATATTGGATGAGTTGTTTTCGACCTATCCCCACCTCATCCTTTGAATAGTAAACTTTGGAGCCATTAGAAACCGAATATGAATTTATTATAAATTAATATTTCTAGCTTTTCCAAAGGTGCCCCTCACCCCTCTTATAAAAGGGCACTCCTCCTTCTCATTTCTTCACACCTTCAAAGCCTTTTGGTTCGGCCAAAATCTGCCCAAATAATCTCCCAACATCCCTCACTACAACCTAGAGGCCTTAGTTTGATCAGAAAGCCAACCTAAGGAGCCCTTTTGATCAAATCAAAAGGAAGAACCCGAAGAAGAGGTAATGATTTCACCACCCTTTTCTAAGTTCATTTCTTCTTCCACTTCTTCTTCCTTTGTTCTTACCATTCTAAAATAATAACTCCAGTATCTCACATATACTGTGATGTTATTATAAGTATGGTACAACCATATTCAGTATTCTATCCACCCTTTGAATAACATGTCACCATATGTGCGTACGTACGGCTTACCGTCTCCACGTCGTGGTGTAATTGTTATTCAATATAATATTATTTGGATGGGTATAATAATGATGTGTAACTCATGTAAATAATAAATATAACATGTTAATGATTCTGTATATATGATATACCATTCATTTATATATTATTTTAATATCAAAAGAATGATATTGTCGCTCGTGCGTACGTACGGACTACCGTCTCCACGAACGCGATGAGATTCATTCTCCATCGTAACCATTCAAGTATAATTATCATTTGATAATTTAAAAATGATGTTTAAGGACTAGATATCATTCTGGATATGAATAAGATACAACAACCATGGCTTATGTAACAAAACATATATAGAAAATGAGTAAGTTAACACCCGAAACGACGATAATTCTAAGATATTATTAACAAATCAATGTTAAAAGATCATATATGATATCATATTAATATATATGATTCTTGTATAACTTAATAAAAATTATTTCACCATTATACAGGAGGTTAACCTACCCCAACCAAGGAAAAGTACAAGGTAAGGGGTTTTCATCTCACTCCTTATTTCCGTGAGATTCATGCCATATTGCCACCATCACCTTTTGTGTGGTGTATATACTACCCATAATTATATTCTTTATGTAATACACTCTAATTTATGTGTATTTACATATTCATTGTATGATACCTCTTTCATGGGTTGTATGTTTCATAATTTACCAAATTGATAAGGGTTATTTCACAATCTCTTCATTATCAGAGGTTGTATTATACGTAATAATCTACTGGGATCTCTTTATCATCCACATCCATGTTTCTTCGAAATGTATTTCAAAACATTTTTACTATTTACAAGAATATTGGTTAAAGTCATTTATACCTTTTTTTGACTTTTTATAAGAGGTTTATAAAGGAATCTTTCCGTCGTTTTCAAAACAAGGTCCTTTTTAACCTTTTCGACAGAATTGAGGTAAGAATGTTTTTTTAACTTATACGGCGGGTGCGGTTATTTTACACCGTTATAAAATCTTCAAAGCTTTCCTTACAAGCTTATAAGAATATTTTCAAAGAAAATGTTTTATTTTATATGGATCTTAAATGATTTCAAAATAAAAGGAGATATTTCTTTAAAAAGAATTTTGATTTCATCTATGTCAACATCCTTTGATGGATTTTAAGATTATTTGAAGTTGATTTATTATGATACAAAACTTCTATATTGTATTGAAAGTTTTGTGATATGTTTGACTGTGGATGTGCTATTTTTATACCATTCATAGTTTATTGTGAAAGTATTGACATTTCGTATGCTAGTTTTAATACGAATGTTTATGTTATGTTTAAACCTTTTCATATGGGAATGCATTGGACTTAATAAGTGACGGGTGGAGCCCGCTATAGCTCCTCGATGCATCGGTAGGTCTCATGAGACAAACTAGTGTCTTGGCACAAGGCCTTGACAAAATCTTATTTGTAGTCTTGGCACGAGGCCTTGACTATGTGGTTATGATAGTCTGGCATTATGCATTCCAACATTATGAAAGTGGTTATTGATTTTTGCATGTGATTATTCGATTAGTAAAATATCCATGTGAACAAGTAAATGGCATTATTTCATTTTACTTTTGCCATACTATGTTGAAGTTCAATTTTAAAAGGCTTTTGTTTTAGTAATTCATTGCCTTAAATGTTTATGCTTATTTTGAATGTTCTACTATATTGTTATCCTTACTGGGCATTTGAGCTCACCCCTTTTCTATGTTTTATTTTTCCCAGGTAGTGAAGAAGTAATTTATGAATGACTTGCAGGGATATTATGAGGGGTTAATAGTGTGGATATGAAGAATTTGTTGTTGTAGTAGTTTTTCACTTTGAAATGTAATGTAAAACTTTATGATTATATCTAGTGTTTCCAAGGCTACTAAACCAATCGGTCATTCGAGATTTGATCTTTCTTGTGATCATGCCAATGTTATGTAATTAATGCACCGACTCTGGGTAGCTGGGGTCGGGGCGTTACAGTTGGTATCAGAGGAAGTTTAGTACAAACCTTGGAAGCTAGATTTATATAAACTCTGATTAGAGCACATAGACCTAAGATGAACTTTGAGGATTAGTATAGAAGAACTTCCTAGAATTTTGGTATTGTAGAGACTTTGTGAGTTTTCCGAGCAATACATCCCTGTCTGGATACGAGCAGGTAGAGGCGGCTCTGGCACAGATGTACCTAGGGGTAAAACCCGAAAACACCGCTTTGAGCTAGACTCGAACGGGAACTGGTGCACGACAACGGGCCTTGCTGCACTCTTGGTTACGACACTCCCGGGGGATATGCTTAGGATAACTCTCACTTTCTTTACAAATCATTATGAAGGGTTTATGAGTATATACTTCCTCAAAGAAAACATATTTATGATTATGGATTATATCCATAGATAGTTCAATTTAAGTTTAGTGTTTTATAAGTATGGGATTATGTATTTTGATGCATAAACTGATCTAGTTTATGTCATTTTTAGAAATGGCGCCTAGTGGAAGAAATGGAAACCGTATCAATGCACGCACTCCATGTAGGGATTTCCCTCCTGCTCAAGATAATTATAGTGGGGATGGTGATGCAACTGGTGCTGATCAGCTAATCACCGTACTGGGACAACTTACTCAGGTTTTGAATAATAACCTTACCCGTATGGAGCACCCTGATCCGCAGCGTGGAGGATCAATGTTAGATCGATTCATGAGACAACAACCACCAACGTTCAATAGGAGTACAAATCCCTTAGTAGCTGAGAAATGGATATTTTCCCTAGAGAAAATATTTCAGGCTTTGGGGAGTAGTGAAAGGGAAAAAGTTACCATGGCAGTTTACCGCCTCACTGGAGATGCTGATCAATGGTGGTCATTGATTCAAAATACGAAGGAAGATGATGAAGTATCAAATATGGAATGGAGGGAGTTCAAAGATCTGTTTTTAGAAAAATACTTTCCTCGCGACCATCGAGCAGATATGGAAAGGCAATTTCTGAGTCTGAGACAAAAGGAGGATGAGAATGTCACAAAGTATGAGGCTAACTTTACAAGGTTAGCGAGGTACGCTGGTGATTATATTCGCAACCCAAGAAGTAAGATTGAACGTTTCTTTGATGGGTTAAAACCATTTCTCCGTCGAGCATTAGTCTCACAATCCTTTTCATCGTACGAAGACATTGTCTCATGTGCTATCAAGACCGAAAAGGAATTCTCTAAGTCATATGACTTTAAAGCAAAGCAAGAGAAGAAGAGACCTGCTGATCAATCTGGGAATGGAAATAAGGGGAAGAAGGGAAAGGTTGAATATCCATCTTGTGGTAAATGCGGGAAGAAACATCCTGGTACTTGCTTGAAGGGAATGGGAGTCTGTTACAAGTGTGGTGAAAAAGGCCACCAAGCTCATGATTGCAAGGGGAAGAAGGAAGCTACCAACGTTCAGTGCTACAATTGCAGGGAGATGGGGAATTATGCAAATGCATGTCCTAAGCGTCAGGAGAACTTACCTCAGAAAAGGCCAAGGGATCAAGGCCAGGCTTATGCTATCACTACTGCTGAGGTAGAAGCTCCGAAAGACGTGGTGGCAGGTAATTTAATGGTTTCCTCAAGTTTAGCAAATGCATTATTTGATTCTGGATCATCGCATTGTTTCATATCTTCCCAGTTTGCTAAGAAAATTAGATATTTCCAATTTGATTTAATAAGGTAGTTGTCAGTTAAAACTCCTAAGGGAAGTATCGTTGCAACAAAGTTTTGTGAATCAGTCCCCATTAGAGCACATAAATTTTCTTTATCTGCTGATTTCATCGTCATACCTATGATTGAGTTTGATATAATCCTCGGTATGGACTGGCTTTCAGACTATGATGAGAAGATTTATTGTAAGAAGAAAGGGGTTACGATTCTTGATGATAATGATAAGGAGCACCTTATTTTTAGAGCAGAATCGTCACCACCTAATTCTTATTTAGATCCACCCCCTGTAGCTCAACTTAATTCAATTATCGGGGAGGAAGAGAATGAAATAACTGTCGGTGAGGAAAGGAATGTTCAAATAGAGGATGTACCTGTTGTGAAATAATTTGTAGATGTATTTCCGGAAGATTTACCTGGACATCCTCCAGAATGAGAAGTTGAGTTTTCTATTGATTTGATTCCTGGATCAAGGCCTATATCGAAGACCCCTTATAGAATGGCCACTATAGAGCTAGTCGAACTAAAGAAACAACTAGAGGAATTGAGTAATAAGGGATTTATTCGCCCTAGTGTTTCTCCATGGGGACCCCCTGTTCTTTTTGTTAAAAAGAAAGATGGATCTATGAGGTTATGTATCGATTACAGGGAGATCAATGCTATAACGATAAAGAACAAGTATCCCCTACCTCGTATTGATGATTTATTTGACCAACTGCATGGAGCTCAATACTTTTCAAAGATTGACCTTCGATCTGGATACCATCAGTTGTGTGTAAAGAAGGAAGACATTCCGAAGACAGCATTTCGAACCAGGTATGGGCATTACGAGTTTACTGTAATGCCGTTTGGATTGACTAATGCACCATCTGTATTCATGGGTCTGATGAATAGAGTTTTCAAGGAGTATCTCGATGAATTTGTGGTAGTATTTATTGATGATATATTGGTATACTCCAAAACCTATGAAGATCATGAAAATCACTTGCGCATTATCTTGAAGACTCTGAGGAGGCATGAATTATATGGAAAGTTTAGCAAGTGTGAATTCTGGCTTCAGGAGATTTCTTTTCTTGGCCATATTGTCTCTAAAGATGGAATATCTGTTGATCCTTCTAAGACCAAGGCAATCCAAGAATGGCCAGCACCTATGAGTATAACTGAGGTACGTAGTTTTATTGGTTTGGCAGGTTATTATCGACGTTTCGTCCAGAATTTTGCCCGATTGGCTAACCCATTAACGAAGCTCACACGTAAAGGGGTTAAATTTGTTTGGACAAAAGAGTGTGAAGAATGTTTCGAAGAACTGAAGAGAAGATTAGTCAATGCTCCTATATTGACTCTACCATCGGGGAATGATGGGTTCGTTATTTATAGTGATGCATCAAAGAAAGGACTTGGTTGTGTCCTTATGCAGAATGATAGAGTTATTTCCTATGCATCACGACAGTTGAAAATTCATGAACAAAACTATCCTACTCATGATCTTGAGTTAGCAGCTGTGATCTTTTCTTTGAAGATATGGAGGCACTACCTCTATGGTGAAAAATGTGAGATTTATACTGATCACAAGAGTCTGAAGTATATTTTCTCACAAAAAGAACTCAACATGAGGCAAAGGAGATGGCTTGAATTACTCAAGGATTATGATTGCACGATACACTACCACCCGGGGAAAGCAAACAAAGTAGCAGATGCTTTGAGCAGAAAAGACCATGGAGTTCTGAAATGATGAGAATTGAAAGGGATCCAATTTTCATGGATCTAGAGAAGATGGACATGGGAATAACCAGGGAAGGTGAAACATCAATGATTTTTCAAATGGTTGCCAAACCATCTTTACTAGAAAGGATTAAGAGTTCTCAGACCGATGATGAAGAATTTCAGAAGAAGATTAAAGCTGTGAATGATGGGAGATTGAGAGACTTTTTGGAATTTTGAAATTCGGGAAGAGACTTTGTGTTCCCAATATACCTAATCTAAAAAGGGAATTGCTGGATGACGCTCATAGTTCCAATTTCTCTATACACCTTGGGAGCACCAAAATGTATAGAGATTTGAAGGAACATTTTTGGTGGGACAATATGAAGAGGGAGATTGCTGATTTTGTGTCAAGATGTATGGTTTGTCAACAAGTGAAAGCTGGAAGGAAACAGCCTGGAGGAGTCATGCAACCTCTTCCCATACCGGAGTGGAAATGGGACAATATTACAATGGACTTTGTCATGGGGCTACCAAAGACTCCTAGAAGGAACGATGCAATATGGGTTATTGTTGATCGTCTTACCAAGTCAGCACATTTTCTTTCTATAAGAGAAGATCTACCCCTGGAACGTCTAGCAAGACTATACATTAATGAAGTTGTGAGACTTCATGGAGTACCCCTATCGATTGTTTCTGATCGTGATCCCCGTTTTACTTCAAGATTTTGGAAAAGTCTTCAGAAATCCCTGGATACTGAACTTCATTTGAGCACTGCTTACCACCCTCAGACAGACAGACAATCAGAACGGACTATTCAGACCTTAGAAGACATGTTGAGATCTTGCTCACTTGATTTTCAGGGTATGTGGGATCAATATTTACCACTAGTAGAATTTTCCTATAACAATAGCTTCCATTCGAGTATTCAGATGGCACCATATGAAGCGTTATACGGAAAGAGATGTCGTACACCAACCTGTTGGGATGACGTTGGTGAAAGAAAACTTGTAGGCCCAGAACTGGTGGAGGAAACGGTGGAAAAGGTGAAGGTAATCCAAAATCACATTAAAGCAGCTCAAAGTAGGCAGAAGAGCTATGCCGATAATCGAAGGAAGGATTTGGAATTTCAAGTCAGTGATCATGTTTTCCTGAAGGTATCTCCGTGGAAGGGAGTCATACGTTTTGGTAAGAAAGGTAAATTGCGTCCCAGGTACATCGGACCTTTCGAAATTCCAGAACGAATTGGGGCTGTAGCTTACCGATTGGCAATGCCGCCAAGTCTCTCCAAAGTTCACGATGTATTCCACGTATCTCTGTTGAGGAAATACATGCCTGACCCAACGCATGTACTCACCTATGAGGAATTAGAACTGGAACCCGATCTTTCCTATTGTGAAGAGCCCGTCAGGATTCTTGATACAAGAGAACAAGTACTGAGAAACCGGACGACGCGTCTGGTAAAAGTTTTGTGGAGAAATCATAAGATGGAAGAGGCAACGTGGGAACCCGAGGAACTTATGATGAAGAACCACCCGAGTCTTTTTATGCAGTAATACCCTAGAAATTGCGAGGACGCAATTATTTGAAGGAGGGGAGAATGTAACACCCCAAGCTTCTACTGTACGTTTCCCTTCGAATAATGCGATAGCGTGTGTTGTACGCAACCTCGAGTTCTAACACACACCACAACTAATTAAACTAGCCGTTGTAAATAGTAATAACTACTTTCTGAAATCATATATATTTTATATTTCAAAATGGACTTCATTTTTGGATTCGGAATATCGAAATTATCCTAGGGTGAAATTTTGGTACTTTTCGGATAACTTTTATATTTTGATGAATAGTGAAAATTACTAAATTTTAATTAAAAAAAACTTTTTTAATCAAAATAATTAATAGTGATAAATTATGAATTTGAGTGGTTTTAAAGTATATTTAGAATATATTTTTACCATTCAATTTAATGTTTATCATTGGACATAATTTTACAATTAAACCGAACATAAACAAGTGTCAATCTTTTGATAGTTATTATCTCTTAAAAACACGCTTTTTGTTTTGACAGCGGGATTTAATTTTAAATTAATTTCTGCCACTTCTGTGTTTTGAATTTAGGAAAATGGATTCCATATTTGGAATCAGGATGTTCAAATTGTGTAAATAGGTAACTTTTATTTTTAGACATTTTGAATAATTACTGCGGTAAATATTTTATTTACCATGGTTAAGGGTAAATCCGGTAAATAAGGGTTAAAAAAATAATATTATAATAATACTAAATTATCCTAAAAACGTGTCTTAACCCTATTGGTTGATAGATGGTCGACCATGGGCATCTTTGTGTCAATTTGGGGACCCCATGGATCCACTTGTAAGTGATAATGACACTTTATTTTAATTTAGTTAAAATGAATACAAAAATGACACAAGCATATATCTTTTAGAACAAAAATTTTTACATAGGGTTATATATGTTGGATTTTAGATTATAAATATTCATTAGAAAGATAAAAAGATTTCCTACATAATGATATTTTATTTATAATTTTTAGACATTAAATAATTTATTTTATTTATGACACAATGATGATGCAGTAATTACTATAATAGTGAAAAATTAAAATAATTGATATTATAAATACCCAAATAAATATAATATGAAACTTTTAATGAATTAAACTAATTTTATAGGATAATATGATATATTAGGATTGATTTAATTGACTTTGTTCTAAGTAATCAATCTGTTATGAGTTTCAAAAAAATCAACTATTGAATAGTGTCAAAATTGACATAAAAGAGTTCTTAAAACAAATATTATATTATTAATTGATATTAAATTCCTAAAAATCTAAGGTTCGGCCAAGAGACTTATATTATGATAGGTTAATCATTAATGGACCACTTGGGGGTCTCTTGGATTTATATAGTAAGTTTATTAACCATATTATATAAAAATACAAAGAGACATTGTAAAAGTGAAACTAATTAACTTAGAGTTAATACTTAAAGATAAGGTTAATATAAGTACCCAAACCTGTCTAAATTATATTGGATGAGTTTTTTTCGACCTATCCCCACCTCATCCTTTTAATAGTCAACTTTGGAGCCATTAGAAACCGAATATGAATTTATTATAAATTAATATTTCTAGCTTTTCCAAAGGTGCCCCTCACCCCTCTTATAAAAGGGCACTCCTCCTTCTCATTTCTTCACACCTTCAAAGCCTTTTGGTTCGGCCAAACTCTGCCCAAATAATCTCCCAACATCCCTCACTACAACCTAGAGGCCTTAGTTTGATCAGAAAGCCATCCTAAGGAGCCCTTTTGATCAAATCAAAAGGAAGAACCCGAAGAAGAGGTAATGATTTCACCACCCTTTTCTAAGTTCATTTCTTCTTCCACTTCTTCTTCCTTTGTTCTTACCATTCTAAAATAATAACTCCAGTATCTCACATATACTATGATGTTATTATAAGTATGGTACAACCATATTCAGTATTCTATCCACCCTTTGAATAACATGTCACCATACGTGCGTACGTACGGCTTACCGTCTCCACGTCGTGGTGTAATTGTTATTCAATATAATATTATTTGGATGGGTATAATAATGATGTGTAACTCATGTAAAAAATAAATATAACATGTTAATGATTCTGTATATATTATATACCATTCATTTATATATTATTTTAATATCAAAGGATGATATTGTCGCTCGTGCGTACGTACGGACTACCGTCTCCACGAACGCGATGAGATTCATTCTCCATCGTAACCATTCAAGTATAATTATCATTTGATAATTTAAAAATGATGTTTAAGGACTAGATATCATTCTAGATATGAATAAGATACAACAACCATGGCTTATGTAACAAAAAATATAAAGAAAATGAGTAAGTTAACACCCGAAACGACGATAATTCTAAGATATTATTAACAAATCAATGTTAAAAGATCATATATGATATCATATTAATATATATGATTCTTGTATAATTTAATAACAATTATTTCACCATTATACAGGAGGTTAACCTACCCCAACCAAGGAAAAGTACAAGGTAAGGGGTTTTCATCTCACTATTTATTTCCGTGAGATTCATGCCATATTTCCACCATCACCTTTTGTGTGGTGTATATACTACCCATAATTATATTCTTTATGTAATACACTCTAATTTATGTGTATTTACATATTAATTGTATGATACCTCTTTCATGGGTTGTATGTTTCATAATTTACCAAATTGGTAAGGGTTATTTCACAATCTCTTCATTATCCGAGGTTGTATTATACGTAATAATCTACTGGGATCTCTTTATCATCCACATCCATGTTTCTTCGAAATGTATTTCAAAACATTTTTACTATTTACAAGAATATTGGTTAAAGTCATTTATACCTTTTTTTGACTTTTTATAAGAGGTTTATAAAGGAATCTTTCCGTCGTTTTCAAAACAAGGTCCTTTTTAACCTTTTCGACAGAATTGAGGTAAGAATGTTTTTTTTAACTTATACGGCGGGTGCGGTTATTTTACACCGTTATAAAATCTTCAAAGCTTTCCTTACAAGCTTATAAGAATATTTTCAAAGAAAATGTTTTATTTTATATGGATCTTAAATGATTTCAAAATAAAAGGAGATATTTCTTTAAAAAGAATTTTGATTTCATCTATGTCAACATCGTTTGATGGATTTTAAGATTATTTGAAGTTGATTTATTATGATACAAAACTTCTATATTGTATTGAAGGTTTTGTGATATGTTTGACTGTGGATGTGCTATTTTTATACCATTCATAGTTTATTGTGAAAGTATTGACATTTCGTATGCTAGTTTTAATACGAATGTTTATGTTATGTTTAAACCTTTTCATATGGGAATGCATTGGACTTAATAAGTGACGGGTGGAGCCCGCTATAGCTCCTCGATGCATCGGTAGGTCTCATGAGACAAACTAGTTTCTTGGCACAAGGCCTTGACAAAATCTTATTTGTAGTCTTGGCACGAGGCCTTGACTATGTGGTTATGATAGTCTGGCATTATGCATTCCAACATTATGAAAGTGGTTATTGATTTTTGCATGTGATTATTCGATTAGTAAAATATCCATGTGAACAAGTAAATGGCATTATTTCATTTTACTTTTTCCATACTATGTTGAAGTTCAATTTTAAAAGGCTTTTGTTTTAGTAATTCATTGCCTTAAATGTTTATGCTTATTTTGAATGTTCTGCTATATTGTTATCCTTACTGGGCATTTGAGCTCACCCCTTTTCTATGTTTTATTTTTCCCAGGTAGTGAAGAAGTAATTTATGAATGACTTGCATGGATATTATGAGGGGTTAATAGTGTGGATATGAAGAATTTGTTGTTGTAGTAGTTTTTCACTTTGAAATGTAATGTAAAACTTTATGATTATATCTAGTGTTTCCAAGGCTACTAAACCAATCGGTCTTTCGAGATTTGATCTTTCTTGTGATCATGCCAATGTTATGTAATTAATGCACCGACTCTGGGTAGCTGGGGTCGGGGCGTTACACATACTTTTGATTTTTTATGTTCCACTTCATTGGAAGGGAACCTTTTCACCCTCTTCTTTTTGTCAAAGAATTATTTTTTGTTACGTCTTTTAATTTCATTTTTATTATGTTGGGTTATGCCCCTATATATCCTTATTGATTTTAATTTTATTTTCCAAATTATTAGAGACCATTTTTTCTCTCATAAAATCATTTTCTAAATTTTTTTGTGATGCTGTTAGGCTACCAAATTTTCGTTAGGGAATTCTTAACGTCTCTTTTTTCAATTCAAGTTCTCTTCTCTGTTGTATGTCTTATATGATTCCCTTCCATGTTATTATTTACATTATATTATTTACCTATACTATATAATGAGTCTTTTATGAATGTATCACCCATGTCCCCTCTATTTTTAATGTTTTCTTAAACCATCTTGTATAGTCATTAAGCTGTAGAATTTTCGTCTCCAAATCTCTCTCTTTTTCTCATTAAATTATCTAATTTTATTTATGTGAATACCCATAAATTTTTCATTTCTAGGGCATTTTATTAATACAGAAAAATAAAATATTTTATTCTTTATTTGACATATATCAAAACTTCATTCACATTCAGTAGGTTATACACGATATAATGATCATGTTTTGGAAAACTTTTTTAAAATGCCATGATTTTGATATAAAACATGTCTCTTTTATTCTCTATGGGTTATTTATTAAATGGTTTATTATGATATATGTGTTTCAAATTAAATTAAATATATATTAATGGTGCACCCTTATAGTGCTCCAATGCATTGGCTAAAATAATTAATGTCTAGAGGTGACCTGTTTTATGATACATTGGTGAATAACTTGGTAATTTGTATGACACATTGGGGATGGATTGTGGTGATATTATTATGAATGTATCAATTCAATTTTGTAGCCACATATTCATGTTATGATTCATGTACATTATATTATGATATTCCCCTTTTTCTAATGCTCCCGTCGTTATGTATTTCATGATGTTCTTGTCGATATCACTGGTAAACTATTTCGCTTGTTTTCCCTTACTAGGCCTTCTACGCACCTTTTTCTTTGATGTGTGTCCCCTAGTTATGAGATGAAATAAATTTACATAGAATTAACCTTGAGAAATACAATCAATTAGAATAGAATAATGTTTTATGTTTTCATGTATTATGTACCTTTTTTCCAAGACAACAGTCTTTAAAGATCCTCTGCTTGTAAAATGATTTAAAAAATAAAACATTTTATAAAAATATCATAAATTCCCCCTAACCCAATATTGATTTTCTAAATTCAAAAATGTACTCAATTTTGTATAATTAAATTTCGGAATATTTTGAATTTAATTTTTATATAAAATATTATTTTTTCTCAACAAATAACTTTAAAACTATAACTCATTTTATAACACCTTGAGGAATTAATCATGGTCCCACAAAATTATATTATAACCCTAAAATAGTAAAGTAAAATTTTATGATGACATTTTATGAAAATAAATTTCCATTTTAAAATCTTAAATTAATCATAAAAGGGTTAATAAAATATTTATGACACACAAAAATACCAATACTTATACTATTATCATTTTTTCACATTTAAGATGTCTAAATATTATTTATACATTAATGAGGGAAGTTTCTAATTTTTTTGTCCAATTTAGTATTCATTATTTTTGATAAGGGTATGTTACTATTGTTAAGGGTAAAATTACTATTCCAAAGGGTCATGTTACTATTAACCAAAAAAAATAAGTTGATTGAGTTCGAATCTAAATATCTCCCTGATCGCAACCGTGTATGTCCATTTTTCAGAATTCATTTCATACAAATAACTATTTCAAAATAAAATATTTCTTTTACTATTCATCAAAAAATAACCATTCACCAAATACTATTCATCATGAAAGAACAATTAATCCAATATAATTCATCATCTAATATTATTCATTTTCAAATTGAAACATCTTAGAAAACCACTATAAATTCACCCAATATTAATTTTGCAGTGTTAAATTCAAAAATGAAGTTTAAATAACCTTAATAATTCCCTATGTATGAGAAATTTATATTTTTAAATATAAAAATCATTTGTTATTATAAATAATAGTTGATTAAAAATGAATAATGAAATTCAATATTGATATTTCTGACACATAAAATATTATTTTATATTTCAAATATAAAAAGGATTTCTCTGATCATATTATTTACTTAAAATAATTATTATTTAATATACATTAAGTTGGTATTATAATTATATCACTTATGAAAACTAAATTTTTTGTAAAAAAGTCAATTTATCAAATAACATCATTTATTTTTGGGATGTTTCAGAATTATTTTTTTTCATAGAGTCTTATGTGGAACCAGCCCTTACAAAAATATCCATGTAAAAAGTATAGTATTCCTCCTTAGCATCATCTTCCCAGAAATGACCACATAGATGTGTGGGTTGTTTATTGTAGGAATATTTTCCAGGATGGATATCCTATGAGGGATTCCATCTAGAAACCTCATCTAGGGGAACCTCGATAAAAGTTAATTGATCGTTACTAGGTTTAAATAACATTTTATCCAAGGGGGACTTCTATGATACCTAATCAGCCCATGTTTCTCCAATAAGTAATCTATAAGATATATCTTCATCTAAAAGAGAAGATGTGGGAATCCCTTTCACATCCATATTAAGAGCCTCATTAGATAGTATGAGTGCTTCAATGTCTTTTATCTTTGAAGTTACATGCTCATCCATAAATGGGTTCTTATCTAGATATAAATCATTCAAACCCACAATGTTACTAATAATGATATATTCTGAATACATGGGTGGTCAAAATGAATTGATAAGATCAGAATCAATCACATCCTTACCATAAAACAAAAACGTTTAAGAGATACTCTTGGATAATTTAAAGGAATATCATTTTTAACATGAGAGTAGATTATAGGAAATTGAGAAGTTTACTCTTTAATAAGAGGAAAAAATCCATTCCAAATCCAGATGGTTTAATAGTATGGTTAAAATTTATATCCATATAGGTGACATGGTCCTTACCATTATAAATTTTCCTAGATATCAATTTCTTATAATTAGCCTTAGCATAGCCTCCAATATTATAAAAACTATCAATGATTATAGTCCTTCTTCACTCACTAACCACATTCCCAATGAATTTGAAATCAGTGAAAAGAGGTGAAAATATCTTAAAAAAATTTATATTTTTAATATCATATGTATTATAGAGTAAAAACACATAATCATGGTTATATAAATATTTACCTATATTAGAATATGTGCATTGTGTGAAAATTCTTCAATATTAGTTTCACAATCACGATTGATTAGAGTCCCACCAAAGAGGCCATATACCAAAATATCCTCAAATTATAGTTGAACCAATTAGAGATATAAACATGGATTCAAAAATAATAATGGGTATCACTAATACTGGCTAGATAAAATTTGATATAAAACTTTTAAATCATTTTGAAACATTGTTTCACAAAAAGAGTTCTGAAAGAGATAATCTAACATGTGAAGTATAAATTTATTATTGTTCCTTCATCTTTTTCTATTAATTTATGTTCCCATATTCTTTCTAGAAATAAATTTACAATTATTAAAATGAAAAAAATCATCATAAAAAGTTCAATATAATTTTATTATAATTATTCTATTGGTATTTACATCCATTCCGATTTTAATTAATTAAAATGAATCAGGAATTCGTGCATTGTGTAGACTACTGCTTCTATGATCAAACACGTTTGGTTTTCCTTATCAACATTTAAAAAATATATATAATATGTCATTTAATATAAAATTAAGATATCTATTTCATATTTTATATTTATAAATTAAAATCCATATTAATTTTTCACATTCTATGGAAAATAAAATTATTTTCCATTCATATGTGTGGACTACCATCTCTAAAGAATGATAGATTAATTTTTTTATTTTCATGAACTACCAATATTTGGTACATGAGAATTGTTATAATTGATAAAAATTATGAGTTTTATTCTAATAATTTTATGTAAATATAATTTGGATCAACCATTAGAAATACGAGCAATAGACATATGTGATAAACTAATCCATTCAAAATAGCATTTTTTGAGATTAAAATGATTTCTTCAGATAATGAAATAAATTAATATAGGTTATCTTATTCATGTATTTAATTCCAATTATGATATCTGAATATATTAAAATCACTGAAATATCATTATTATTTTTATAAAATTATATTATAAATAATATATGTTATCTTATTCATGTAGTTAATTCAGTCTATGTTTCCTTTATCAAAGAAGGAATATGTTATTTTTAACCTATATAATTTTATTCTCTAGATATCTTGTATAATGTTATTTTATTTCAATTATATGATTCATCATTACCTTTTTCATGTCAAACCATCCCCCATTAATAGGCACAACATATCTTCCAAACCATTTTCCTTATAAATAATTAGTTTCACACTCCATTGATTGATGTTTGTACACATAGACACATTACATAACTTTATTCGAGAAATTGTTTTACTTAACCATATCCAATTAATTCATATGGTCTTGAGTTGATGGATTCTCACATAGAAAGACACTCCATTTTTTTATTGAGTAACTATTTTACAAATGTAAATGTTTATTCTTATTTGAATATTTTTTAATTACTCAGGAAAGTAGACTATGTATTGTTTAACCAAAAACCTTATTTACCCTAATGGGTTATGATCAATTTATCCATTTTATTGACATGGGGAAAAGTATTGTTATTCCCCATGTTGTTATTCTAATACAGTTGATTATTATCTAAACTTATTATGTATTTTTTTATTCATTTTAATATATGGTAAATAAATTGTACTTAATGAATCATTGAGTGGGGATCGATATTATATATCCCCTTGATTCAATGATTCGCTCAATGACAAAAACATGTTCATGTATTTTTTGACTGCATCCCTAATTCAGAAATATGTCTTGATAAAACTAATTATGTCTTACATTTGGCCTTGATTGATATAATGATGTCTCGATATAGACCATGATGTTAGGATCATGATAATCGACATTATTTATTTCTTACCTATGAATTAAATTATTTTCATATATATGATATATTTATTTTAATTTCTATGCATGGATATATAATTCTCGTAGTTTTAGTTCATAATAACCATTTGATGAGTATATATTACCACCATAATATTTATTCCATGTGTCATCCATCATTTCCTTTCTTATATGTTTTCCCATAGAATTATTTTGAACTCACCAATTTATATTTACATTTCAAAATGTTATAATGAAAAGTATTATATATAATAATAATAGAATAATAGAATGTTCGATGGATTATTTTGGGATTTTAATGATTTCTTATTGATTAAGTGCATTCTTTTATAGTTGAAGGAAATATCCATTATTTTTGAAATTCTAGAGGATTATTTGTTCATTATCATTCCTAGTTATCTAAAGATCTAAACATAAATTTTATTAGGAGTTTATGTAATATAATATTTTCATTAATTACTGAAATTATATGATATTTATGTCTGATACTATATATTTGGAATAAAATCTAGTATGTAATATTTGTTTTTATAGATCTAGATTTGGGATTGTGGGTTTGAGGTGAAATAATTGTTATCAGAGAAGGTTTGGATAAATTTTTTGATTAGGATGATATCATTTAGGAATAAAATAAATGTTATAAATTTAACCGATGGTTAATAAGTAAAGGTTTATTATAATTTTAATTTTATATATATTGGTTTATCATAGTTTATGAAATATTGAATATTTTATGAAATAGGATAAGATAACATCCTAATTATTATATAAATATTTTTTTTTGTTCTCAAAGAAATTAAATCCATTTTAAATGCTCTAAGTGAAAGTAGACTCTATAGAAGATGTACCTAGGGGTAATAATACCAAATGATGGATTTGGCATCAAATTTATTATCACATGGTTCATGAGAAGGAGGTCTAACTGAACGAATTTTTTTACACACTCATAGGATGTTATTTTTTTGTCACATACTCTTTAATAACAATTATAAAGGATTTATTTACTTATTACATTAAGTGATTATTTTAAATATTATAAAGGAACTAAATGTAATTAAAATTAGATTGAAAAAAGTATGAAAGTAATAACTATATGTTTATTAATAGGATATTTAGTTTTCATATTTATATGATCAATTACACTGATTCTATTGTATGTTAGCCAAATCATTTTGGAATTTGTGTTTCGTTGATAAAAGATCATGAAAAAGATGTTGAGAAAGGTATGTATATAGAAACTAGTATGTCTTATAACTGAATTAGGTTTCATACATAAAAGTAATTTAATATTACTACATTCCTTTTATGTTATAAAAAGTGATTATCTTATTATCACATAAGGTAAGTAAAATGTTATCTTTATGGGAATAAATTATTTATACTTTTAGTAATTTTCAAGATTGAGTGATAGTTGTTTAAGATATTCTGGTATAATTTAAATGTTTTTAGAATTATGTGAAACATATAAGGATTATTATTTATGATATTTTTTATGTAGAGTACATGAAACATATATTAAATTACATTAATGACCCTGAAAATTGATTTTATGAAAAGAAATATTTCTAGTATAAGTATTGGATAATACATGATTGAGGGATGGATAACTCATATGTTTAATATACAATTGATGTTGAGATAATACAAGGTTTAGATAAATTAAAAATTTATGTTAGAAAGTGTTTGAAACCTTGAGTTTGATAATTAATTCATTATATTTTTGGGTAAAGTTCATTTCTCTTTTATGATTGTGGGATATAATGGATAGTTTTTGATTTTATACCATTTTAGTGTTAAATATTGTATAAATTTTTAGAAGGAGATATGGATTCATGGTAGTTTAATTTCATTGATAATAAAATGAGTTTGTAAAAACTATGATAAAGATTATATGATAATAGGGTAAATACATACCCAATTTTATGATTTTATGAATGGATAATTCTTTTTAATGGAAGAAAATCAAGTTGATATATCCTAAAAGAGTAAGTTAGATGTCATATTACATGTTATACCTGAAATTGTAAATATGTTATGAATACCGTACCATATCTTCCAAAATGAGATGTAATTAGAATTGATAGTTTTAAAATTATTTATTTCAGGGGATAATTAAATGACACAAGATGTCACTATAAATGTTTCTTAAAAAATGAATTTGTTCAATAGATTTCGCCATACACAACACGGAATTAAAACAAAACCATTACATGATTAAATATTTAAAACCTAGTCATTTAATTAATATAAATAACTAGGTGAAAAACCTTTTTAATTTATTTATATAAATAATATAATTAGAAATACTAAAATAATTAAAATTCAATTATATTAGATAAAATGATTAATATGTTCATATCATACATTGAAATTTATTTTTCTAGTTATTTATTTATTATGAGAAATGAATTTATATTTCAATGAAAATGTGAATAAGGACGATAAAATATATTTTTTATGTATAATTTGATAATAAAAATCTAATTATTAAATGATAGTAAATATGAATGATAGTGGTTAATATTTTAGAAATCTATTTCCTTATAATTTTTTTTTATATTACGTCAGATTATATTATTTAGAAGATAGATTTATAAATTTTATTATTTGAATCTAAAAAAGAGAATATTATTTTAGGATACATAATAGTAATATTTTAATACTTTGAGATTTTCCAATTTTTTAAAATAGACTAGTTTTTTGTTAAATAGTGAAAAAAACTGGTTTTACCATGAAACATGACAAATGACAATATTAGTACATGTTTTATCAATTATAAATTAATTAACCCTTTTTATAAGAAAAATATATGAAGAGTAAATAAAAATAGATATAATTATGTTCCAAAATTAAATGATTACGATAGTTATGTTTGTGAAGAGGGGGTTAATGTAAACTTGTGAAAGATTGAATAAGAGGTTGGGGATTCTTAATCCAATCTTCAATTCCTTGAGGCTTACTTATAATTATAAAACATTTTTTATTTTTATGGTGTACTAAATTCCTAAGGAATTTTTTTCATAATTTTTTTTATTTCATAGAGTATATTAATCTAATACATTTTCTTTTCTTCTAAAATAATATTACTCATCCATTACCTTAGTCGTAGGAGTTTTTTGTAAAACTGTTTTAATTCATTGATTCATAATGTTTCATTTTAAAATTTTCATGGGATCATACACTCTAATATCATAATATATAATATTATCTATTCATTTTTTAAAATACTTTTTTGATACAAAATAATGATTTACTCTATGGGTTTTCAAAATAGTTATTTTTAATAAATTAAAATGGTTCATTTCCCTTCATTATCGAATTATTTATCATTTGATCCACATTTCTTATAGAAATATTTATATCATTTTCATTGATATATTATTATATATATTTTTAAAATTATTATTTTTTCACAATATTTAACATACTATTTTAAAAGTTACATTTGAATTTGACATGTATGTTTTTATTTTACATTAATGTACAAAAAATTTCATAATAATGTTTTCACCTCACATTTACTTTTAATATATGAAATGATTTTCAATGAATAGGATTATGTTACATTATTTATTATCTAATAAATATAAATATTTAGAATCTTTGGTATTGAACATTATGTATAAAACCATTCAATTCATTATCCCTGCTTATGTGAAACTATTTGAAGCGTTATTTTGGAAGAATTATTTTTATCTATGTAATCAACCTTCTGAGCATCCTTTTTTAAAATGGAGAAATATTATTTTTAAATAATCAACATTATTTAAATATATACCTTATTTAATTTTGTTTTCATTCAAATATGTTATCCATCATTTTCTTTCTCATTTCTAACCATCCACTATGATGAGACAAGAATTTTTATCCAATGCATTTTCTTTGTGAATACCCTATTTTCTACTCAATTGATAAAAGATTTTTCACCCAAATTAAATACTATGATTTATTGTGGGAGATTATCGACAGATATTTATACCATTGTGTCATATTATTTGTTATCAGATGTTATTATATAGAAATCAAATAAATTTAATGAGTGTGGAACTATTCAGAAATATTTATTATTATTATTATGATATCGATTATTATTGATTACTAGGGAAATTTTATTGTGTATTGGTTAATAGTCCAACATCATTCTCCTGATGGGTTTTGATCATGGTATACCCATTATTGACATGTGAAAAAATATTAGTGTTCAATATATTGTTATTACAATATCAATGATTATTTTCCAAGAAAATTATGTATTATTTCCTTATTTTCTTGTACGATAAATGCGTTTACCATAAAAAAGAATTGGGAGGGGCTCAAAATTATATTTCCCCTTGATCCATCTGTGCCTCCTATGATACAAATTATTTTTCGGTAATAATACCCAATTTAGAATGATTTTATGACTCTAGACTTATTGTAAAGAAATATATCATGGTTATGACATTTATGACAAGAACAATGTCTTCGATGAGGGATTCATAGTAAGACCAACATGTCCACCATTATTAATTCCATACCAATATATTCAGTAATTTTTTTCAATATTATATATTTAATTTTGTTGTTATCCATTGATATGTTATGAATTTAATTTCTGTTTACTTTTTCATTATGATGATTAATTTTTCCCACCATAATATTTTTATCGGGTTTATTCCATGATTTCCTCGGTTTTATGTTTTCCATTACTATTCATTTTGTCTCACCCCTTCATATGTATTTATTTCCCTAGGAAATGAAGTAATATACTATAAATGATATGAATTTAATAATATCGTAAGTGGTGGATTTGGGGGAGATGTTGGAGACATATTGTAGACTAAATTTTCTCATATATTGTAGAATTAATGTCCATTAGTTGAGATTGTATTGGAATTTATTATTATATGATTTTTCCAAATTCAGTATAGATCAAATACTAAAATAAATTGAAAATTAATTTAATAAATTATTTTCCTTACATCATGTAATTATGTGATACATATAAATGAGAATCTATTATTAGAAACAAATATACTATGTAACGTATGTGTTTATAGAACTAGATATGGGATTATATGTATGAGGTGTTAAAGTTAATAATAATTATAAAAACACGAATATAGCCACACAAAAATTTTTAAAATAATTACTTCAAATAAGGAATCTATTTTATCAAATTCAATATCAAAGAGTTCTAGATATTAGTTTAAAAAAATTCAAACAGAAAATCATATTCAGAAAAATGAATTTTCTTAGTATATAACAGAATTTAATCCAATTCGTTACACATTGGAAACCATAAAATTAATGTGAACATATTTTATTGTATATATTATCATCACATCTCATTAAAATAAAAAATAAATAGTAATTATTTTAATATATACTGATGAATATAAATCGAATGTAGAAGATTGGTTTTTTAGAAAACAAAATCTCTTTACCAATAAATGATTTTTTTATCATTAATAATCATTTTTTAAATAAAAAATGAATTTTCTTCTTGTATTATCAATATATTATTTCATTTTTAAAACATTGAATTGTGTTTCATATAAATCATATATGATAGATAAAATGCTCATTAACAAAATATTTATGGATGTTCATTATGAAGAATTATATTTTCTAAATGAATTATAAATTATTTCTGAAAATTATGTTTAATTTTAATAACATATTATTTCATTCATTTAATATTATATATGAATTATACCAAAACTTTCATGGTTTGGTGGTTTATAACCCATTTAATTCATCAATTTTATAAAAAGGAAAATATATTCAAAAATATCATCGTGTTATATTACTTGTCCATACTATTTGCATTGATAAGTGCACTTATTGATTCATATTATTTTTAATTGTATATGGGACTCATACATGTGGTTTTCCCCTTATTATGTTCTTTTACGACACTTTGATAAGTTTTTCACATACAATGAATTTTATATCACCCATTTTTTTACCATTTACCTAGGGAATTATATATATGAATATATTTATAATTATGTCTTTTATTGTGTTGATTTTTGGGATATTATGAAGAAATAATTTTAAGTATTATTTATATATAGCTAATATCCTAAGTCACCAATTCTTCTATTTATTGGGATGTGTGATTGTTTTGATATGAAATATTTTTTTGTGAATATTATGTGAAATATATGAATTTTTCTCTTGGTTCATCTCATTCGATATCAATGTATTTGTGTCTAGAATTTTTCTTTATAACGACTACAACCCAAGTATCCCAAATCTGGTGCCTTACGTTAGTACATTGGAAAATATACAAGGAATAAAATCCAAAAGGATTGATCAGTTTTTCAATTTTGGAGAACCATATACATACATGTTACCTTTTTTACATAAGTAATAAACAATAATACATAATATATAATAAATTTTAATAAAATTTATCCTTAGAAACTTCATCAAATATATCATATTCATAATTTAAAAAAATGAATAAAAAAACGTGATATAAAATTATTAATGATGCTTAAGTACATTAAACACTATCATGAATCGATAAGAATTATCAATAGGGGGAGGTAAATAACTAAGAACACGTTTAATTTAAATTATTTTATAAGGCATAAAAAATATTTCAACATAAATAAAATAAAATCCTTTAATTTAATCCATAATATGAACATAATATGGGAGAACAAATGGTCAAATAATGTCATCTAAATAATCACATGAACATTAATATTGACCAAGGATATTATATCTACTAAAATAAAAACATAGAATATATATAATTATGGAATTATTAAAATTGGATTTATAAACAATCGTGATCTATTTTTAATAAAGTTACTTTCAAGATCATCCCAAAATAAATTTTAAGTATTTAAGGGGAAACCCTCTAGATTTTTTAACTAAATTGACTAATGGGACCACTGACGCATTGATGGGCTTGAATTAATTAGTAAAAACCCATATATATCATGTAAAAATAATTCATTAAATATCTAATAATCAATTTATCTTATAAACAATGTCCCTTATCAAATATCTCTATTGAGTAAAGGATACATATTTATAAATATTTTCCTAGATAGTCAAATAAAATTCAATGTAAACACTTATATAAAAAGGTATATGGTTTCATAAATAATCATATCCTTAAAAAAGGAATAAGTATATTTATTATAAATTTAATTTATATGGAAAAATTATCACAAGAAGGTTATTGATTCAAGAGAGTGTTAATAATCACAAAAGAAAGTTAGATTTCACAAAAACAATTATGGTTTGTAAACATTCAAGTCAAATACCCTTTGATAAAATAATTAAAATTAGAACAATAAATAAACTGAAGAATTAATTATTCATGATATTACATGTAAAATGGGTACTATATACACCTTATAAAAGAAAATTTCTGCATAATAATATATAAGTCTTAATGAAATGTAAATTGAGATTAAATATCTTACATCATGTTCCATTTTGAGAGAACATTATTTATCCTCATGTATAGTTGTTTTAAATATCTTTTTAACATGTAAAACAACCATATTAGTATTTATTTTATCATATATGATCCTTTTATTACATCTCATCACCAATTCTTTAATAATCTTTCACTATCTTTATTATCTCGGGTGTTAATTTCATGGTATTCTCTCTCATGAATTATTTTGAATGTTCTGGTTGTTGTGAATATTATACAGTGTTATCATATTCATAAGAATTACAATGAAATAATTATCAAATTTATTCATTAATTATACTTTTAAAACAAGTTTAGAATTACAGTTATGAAAAATGTAGGATGTCACGATAATGGATACTGTAGGTCATACATACTCTTGAGTAACATTTCCATTTTTTAACGATCATTATGAAAAAGAGGTAATTAATATTATAAATTTTTAAAATGGTCATAATATCACTAATACAATATTTTATAGTTATATATATCATTCAAGTGGTGTTTTGATTGGAAGAGAGTCACAATGCTTCGGAAAGGTGGCAGTCCACATATACACGAATGATGTTATCATCTTAACGTGAGGGAAATGAAAAGATAGAAAATGGTATAAATCTTTTTTATATAATATTAAATAAGACATGAATAATTTAATTATGTCACTTACATCACATATAATCATTAACATTATCTTTATAACATTTTATGTGAAGCGTTGCTGAAAGATGAATCACATCGCTATGTGAGGATGTACTCTGTCGTACACACAAGGGAGATTATCATATCCCTTATATAATAGAATCTAAAAAAAGAAATTTATATGATAACATGACTAAATATGTATAAATATGTTATAAATATCATTTATATCTATATAAACCTTATATCCATCATCATACCCATCCTTACTTGGTGGAAATGAAAAAATGAACGACATCAATTTGCCAGATGGTAGTTCGTCATACACATGATTGATGATTTCATAAGCTATTTTATTGATGTGGATATGTTTTTAAGTTTTAAAATCATTATAAAAACTTCCATTTATTTATAATATACTTTTTTAGTATATCATTACGTTTTAATTAAATTTATTGTGGTGGATAAAGTAGTAAATTATATACGCTAGTTGAAAAACATTTTCCCTTCATCGGGCATCCTCATTTTATTTGCACTAGAGCCTTATTGGGTTATCTTTAGTAAAAAAACTATGGCTTATATGAATATGTTTGGGATTTTTGTATGTGAATTTCTAGATTTTAGATGATCCATGTTGCTAGATATGTGTGAATAAGTGAGGGGTGTGAGTTCCCTTTCATGATGGAGGAGGAGTGAAATTATTGTATATACTAAAAAGTATTCACTATTGGGAGGAAAATATTACATATATTGGATCCAATATTGAAAATTAAAATTTTTAATAGATTATAGTTTCGAGAATCACCTAAAAAATTCAATGAAATTAATGTTTTAAACATTTTTCTCCTTAGCTTCTATGTTTCAACGATTTAACAAATTCTGTTTTTCACTGGCTAACTAGCTTTTAAACGTATGTAATTTATTGATTAAACCTCAAATAAATTGATAATTATTAGATAATTTATACAAAATTATTCTAAATATGATATTCAATTAATAAAATATAAATACTTTGTGTGTGGGAAATTATTTTATCACAAGTGCGCGTAATGTGCAAAAACATTACTTTAATCTTAACATCCCTAATAGTGTTTTCTTTTACGATTAAGGCATAAATATAATCATAATAAAAGGAAAATTGTTCTATAATTAAAGAATATTTTATATATATTAAAATTTAAAACTAACATGTAAGAATAATGTATTTTTAGTCATTTTATATCAATTAGTATAATATCATTTATTATATAATAACATTATCATCAACTATGACATTATTCAATTAATATGAATTTAAAAATATCAACACATTGATGGATTTAAAATATATTTTATTAAAAAATTCATAACATTATACTTTCATCTAAAAATTATTTTTACATAATAATTCACTAATTTAAAATCTTTTTAATATTTATAGGTCCATTTATTTTAGTTAATTATTAACCAAATAAATAATGTGTCCAAAATTCATATGCATTTAATGCATTTATTTAATATCCAAAAAATTAAATTAAATTATCATGATGAGTAAACTCATCAATATTTCAAAATAATACCAATAAACAATTTTTTTCAATCTAAATGATTTATATATATTAAAAGTTATAAAAGTGTGTGGTTCGACCCTCCTTACCCCCTAACCGCTCACCAGATTGGTCGCCACATGACCACAACTGTGTCTCCCTGTATGTTAGAGGCTATTGACTAGCATCGATGGTCTATGAATAGTAAGTGTGGAGACTATACCCTCATATCAGAATTCAATAAAAGCCAATGGCCATAAATTGCAGAAGAAATTAAATAAATAATAAATAAGCGGGAGGCAGATTTTTATAAAACTCAAACAAAAGTGGCATGCTCCAGTTTGTAAAGTAGATGCATGAATGGAATGTTATTGATACACATTTTATGCAGTAAAAAACAACTTGTTTTACATCCTAGTATAGAATTAAAGAAATACCAAAAGCCCCAAGGAAAACTCCATGAGCATCCAAAGCTATAGCTATGTCCTTTGCTCCTATCTCCCTGTACTAGCATTCAACAATAAGCAAGGTCCAAGATCCACATTTCTGCGAACAAAAAAGTTCTACTCAGGTACCCAAATGAAATGGAATCTTGAGTAGGGTGTAAGGTCTATATATCAGTAGACTAGCACCAACATTATGCACCCTATCTCAATAGTGAAATAAAAATAATTATCGTGAAATTATAACATAGTAACAACCAAATTGAATAAATAAACCACAAACTGACAAGTTCTGAAGGGAAAGCAGGCAGAGATACATGCTTCGACTCATTGATGAAAAAAATTCTGAACAATAACAATAAAATTACTTAAATAAACTATTTAACACATTAATTTATATTGTTATTTGACTGCATAAATTCAAGGTTCCCCTAGATAGCCATATCTCAAAACATACATTATCTATGATGAGGTATGAACCATTTCCCATATTAATTTCAAAAATCATTATGTCACAAAATATTTCATTAACCAGTTAATTCAGTTCATGAGTGACCAATTAGACCAACAGTCTAATGTCAATTAATAGGTGTAGAGCATCATGTCTAGCACCCTCATGAGTATTTGGAGTGCCAGTCCTTGTCTCGCAAATCATGATTATTTGGAGCATTATTCCCTATACCATAATGAATATTCACATGAAATATGGGTGTAGAACTCAATTTCTAGCACCCCATAAGTATTTCGAGTGTCAGTCCTTATCTCGCAACCCGTTTATCAGTCACACACATATATTTTTAATTGGTTTTAATCCCCATGTCTGAGACCCTAAAACCATCAATTAATTAATTAATATATTAATTAATCAAGTCTATTAATTAAGTATACAACTAATTAACAACATAAATCCCTATCAAATAATTCTAAACCTAATTAACCAATAATCATCTCAATAGTTAAGAATTAGTTAAAAATTAATTATTCTTAACCACAAGAAAGTCAACTTGATAATTAACTCAACATTTAATTATCCCAATTACATGACCAAAAGCATTATAATTAATTCAAACAATAGTTATCCTTATTCCCTTACTAACCCAATTTATTAGATAAATATACCAAAACCATTAGTTTACACAACAATTAACTATTATCACATTACCATTAATTGATCTGTCAATTATTTAATCTATAGAACAAATCACATCCCATAATTACTTTTCTAGAATTATTTTCCTCTTTCTAAATCTCAAATATCCATAATTAATTTCCAACATTGATTATTTAAATCAGTAACAGTAAAATCACTTATTTAATTCACCCTCAATAACCTCAATTTAACTAGAATGACATATCACATTAATTAATTTTTAAAAAAAAATTAATTCATCACATCATTTCAATTTAATTAATACAGGATTAATTAGAATTGTTCAACAAGGTAAAAACCCCTTAATTAATTCAATAAATAATTAACACTATTCAAAAAAATCATCATCCCATGTTAAATTCCAAAATCATATACTCATTTTATGGAATCAGACCGTTATATATCTGTACTAATAGAAAGATATATGGAGAACTCTAACCATATAAAAACATTATATAACAGTACAACTAATTTTTGGTTTTAAGGCAACACACCTAGATTGAGGGGTTTTATTACCAAAACATGATATTACTTATCACACAAAAGACATATGACTTTTATCATTTTAAATCAGTTAACATTATAAATTCATAATAAGATGAATTAAATATAAATAATTCACTACATGGATTTAATTTCTAATAAAAGTGATGTGATCAATTTATTAAACCTTTATAAAATTTAGGACTTCGAAAGGGGTCGTACCTTAGAACGGAAGTAATTCAAATATGCAGTAGTTCGACTTAATTGGTGGAAACCAATTACCATCAGTCCACAGTCATATGCCCACACCTTTATAAATATATATATATATATTTATTTATATACTTGTCCCATTTGAACCAACGTCAATGATCCTAATAGGCCTATACCACCTCACATTCAGCGGAGGATGCCGGAACACGGACTAAAGAGTCCCGAGAACCCCGCTGCACAACCCTCTTCAAATCAGAGAAAAAATAAGAATACATTGGAAGAAATCTCCATGGATGGAGGAACATGAATGAAGAGTGTCACACGCTATGAGATTTTCCTAGTGGGGGGGTTGCTCGATAGGTCATGTGATGTTGGAGGTCATGCCATAGGGAGAGGATCACATGACAGGGGTATCTCTGGCCATGGAGGTAGTATCCGAATTGAGGAGGAGGACCGGTGCATGCCAGCTAGGGTTTCCCTGGGGTCAGTCCTTTTTTAGGGAGAAGAACAAGGGGATCATGCCCCTTTAGGTTTATACAAAAAACTAAAAGAAAACACTCTAATTTATTGCCCTAATTATAATCAATATATTTATAAAAATCATAATAATAAATAAATTATTTTTATTACTGTTTCCATTTAAAGAGTTATCCAATCGGTTGAAATATCCCCATAAATATAAACAATGAAACATTCCAATGATAAAATCCGACATCCTCATTTAATATGAATATAAATAACCACTATTATTATTACTATCATTTTATTAAAACTCTTCTTCGATAAACTCCATCCACATTTAATTATTATTCAAACCATTGATAAAAATCATAATTAAATTGTAATATTAAAAAAACAATAATATCTATCATTTTTATGAAAATTATAATAAAGTTATTTTTATTATTTCCATTTAATAATTCATTTCTTAAATCAAAAAACTCTAATTAATAAAAAATTTCTTCATAATTTCGGAAACATCACATTAAAAAAATGTTTCTATGAGATAACCAAAAACCTCATTGTTTTCACATAACTATTAAGCCCCATTAATAATCAAATTAAAATATATTTACATATAAATAATTTAATAAACTCCATAATAATAATAATAACATTATTATTATTATTATTATCACATTCTATTTTTTAAACACAAAACTACCATTTTAAACATTTTTTAATTAAAATAAATAAAATATTAATCTTGGTAAACTCCACGGGTTGGACCGCTACTATGTGCAGCTCGTGCATATCCATTAATGTGGAGTTTTCTAGATCAGATTCTCTCAACACTTATCGGGACACCCATGAAAATTATTAGGTATCCTTCAAGTCCAAAAATGAGAACATTAAGTGTTACAACACTCAGAATTAAGTTCTAGAGCTCAGTTTAAAAAAGAAACCAGTCAAAAAACTGAAAACGTTAAAAAACTATCATAATTTAAACCCGGTTAAAAACATGGGACATTAAAATAAAACAACCTTAAAATGATCCCATCCCTGATAAATCATTACGAACTACTAGAACACCATCTTACCTTCCAATGTCAAAAAAATTCATTTGTTAGACAAGTTATATTTTCAAATGCTAAATGCGCTTTTACCCAAAACATAAGTCCATCCACTAAATTCTATAAAAGCTAATCAAAATCAAAATTTTCCATTTAATCACTGAAATTTTTTGTACATATGCGTCCATTACAAGGACCTCATCAAAAAATGGTCAAATATTGATTAACCAATAGAAACATGTTTTGATTTCTTTCCTCGAAAGATGCCATTGAGCTAAAAACCCACACTAGCCCTTAAACAAGAGATGTGTATTTAAACTATTCCATTATCAACTACATGTACACTGATGTCTTTACTCAACCTCTGATGAAATTCCCAAGTTAAGACTTCGCAACGCTATTAAAAACTTTCGTGCGCCAGCACAAATAATTATATATCCCATAGAAACCACAAGTCCCACATACAATCTAGAAGAAGGTCAAAAAAACCAACATGTTTTAAATTTTAGGGCGGTGTATAACCAATTCAATCATCATTCCTCTCTAATGAGTTCAATATAGAGAACATGCTCATCATATTTGGAAAATTTCACTATGATAAAACCATGGTCACTAAATAGATTTGTTGAACTACTACTAGTCGACTCTATTAAAAAAATCGGTGTCACCTGCCGACTCGTCATCAACCAATCCTCAATACCTATATATCACCCAGGTAATATATGTTCTTTCAATTCATACTACTAAAATTCTACCAACACTAAAGATGTTTCTAAAGGATTGCGTGAAATTCCAACCTTATTAAAGTCATGTTGTCAAACAAGCACTGACACGTTTACCGAAACCGATGTGACAGTACCCACCTTAGGATTTTCCGTTTTGTCGAAAAAAATATTAGCCACTCACCAGTGCACTATTTGAGAACTCGTTAAATATATGT
Organism: Viscum album; assembly: GCA_963277665.1. Taxonomy (NCBI): domain Eukaryota; kingdom Viridiplantae; phylum Streptophyta; class Magnoliopsida; order Santalales; family Viscaceae; genus Viscum; species Viscum album. The sequence continues at coordinate 99,327,788 of OY728153.1, read as the reverse complement.
TTGTTGTTCTTGAAACCATGATCACTATGTCAAAACATTTCTCATGAAAGTTGAAATTTGAACCAACTGGTGTGTCAAAACTCCAAAATCCCACATGCTAGTCTCTTATGAAACATAAATATCAACCCTATCTCTTTGTCATGCAAAACCAAAATCACTAGGATCAAAATCCCATTTTAAATTTTGTCCATTTTATTAATTATTTTCATCCTTTTAAACATTTGAATTAATTTAAATAAACCTTCAAAATCGATTCTCACAATATGTCACTTGGTTTTCAAAATAATGTCTCACGGGCCAAATAGGAAATCTATAGAAATCTTCCTCTTTAGACATTTAATATTCAGTTTCATTTCATTATAAACAGGAAATTTAGAATCTAAATTCATTTTTAATTAGAAGGTGACCTCTGAGAGTCCCGTTTATTTAAATCTAGTTACTTCGAAACGAAACCCCACAAGTGATATTAGTGACCATATACAATTCATAATTTGGCCTGCATTTAATTATTTCAAAATTCATTTCACAAATTAACATTATCACCATTTATTCATGTAATCATCTATATCATGTTATCATAAGAAGTCACACAGAAACATGCTATAACACATAATAATGAAACAACAAAAAAACATTCTAAAATCACGGGCAGCATGACATATAAACACCTATGAAAGTTAAATCTATGATCAAAACATTATATCTTAGGTGGCATGCTAAACCAGATCAAAATATTACATGCCACCGAAGGCAGAAAATCACAATTAGCAAGCATCCCACAAATGAGACTACAAATCATGTTATATGCATGGAATTTGAATCTCTATATTCCTAGGATGATTCATGTATGAAAATTCCACACCCTATCAGGCCAAGGAAAAATTTCAAAAATTCTAAAAATCAATAAGAAATAAAAAATAAACCATTCACTCAAGGTGAAATCATATCTATGGTAACCTGAACTAATATAAACAATAATTCCAATCCCCGGACACATGGTTATTTCTCGTACATGGGGTGATCAATCCCAAGAACAACTATTAACCGAGTGTCGACACATTCCCAGTCTCCATTCTACCAACTCAAAAAAAAAGGCAAAGGAAAAAAAGTTGAAAACCTCCATCCGATACCACTTTTTAATGTCCAACCTGGCATACCCTCGAATCGGTTGCTGGATCGGTCGTACATGACATACATTGCATCTCCCAATAGACCAGAGACTACCAACTAGTAGATAGGATCTATGGATAGTCAGTGCGGAGACTATATCCTCATTTGCGAGTTCAATAAAAGACAATGGAAATTAATAGAGAATGTGGTTTAATAAATGACATTTTAATAGGAGGCATATTTTTATTAAACATGAACAAAGTGGAAAACATTAGTTTATATCGTAGATGCAGGCATGACTTGTTTTTGACACATATTTGAAGTATTAAACAAAAAAACATGTTTTACATCTCAGAACATAAATAAAAATGACCCCATGTACCAATGAAAACTCCACGAGCATACTATGATCAACCTCAGTCTTTTGCTTCAATATCCTAGTACTAGAATTCATCAATAATCAAGGTCCAAGATCCACAGTCCTATGAACATGAAATATCTAATTTGGTACCCCAGTGCAATGGAGGCCTGAGTAGGGTGTGAGAAATACATCTCAGAAGGCTGGAACCACCAGTGTCTAGACCTATATAGACAGTGAAATATAAATAAATAGGTTTCATGTATAACAAAATAACAACCAAAAAGAATAAATAAACTATAACCCATATGGTTCCTAAGGGACACCTGACCGAGATACCTACAGTGGCTCATTTCTGGAAAAAAAATTCTGAATAAGAACTATAAAATTACTTAAATAAAATATTGAACCCATTAATTAATATTCTTATTTAACCGCATAATGTTTTGGGTTACCCTAGACACCCATATCTCAAACCTACCATGGTCGTGATGAGTTCTGAACAATTTCCTATATTCAATTCCCAAATAATAACATCACAACATCTTTCATTAACTATTTAATTTAGTTCATGTATGAAGATTTTTACCCAAAGTCCAATTTTAATTAATGGGTGTATAACATCATGTGTAGCACCCTCGTGATTATTTGGAGTGCCAGTCTATATCTCACATCCCAAGGGTATTTAGATCATAAGTCTCTGTCCCATAAAGAATATTCACATGCATGCTGGGAGTAGAACCCCATGTCTATCACCTCGAGAGTATTTGTTGCATCATTACCTTACTAACTACCCATTTATCAATCATACACATATATTTATAATTTTTGTAGACCACCAGGCCTAACACCCAAAAACCACCCATTAATTAATTCATAATTTAATTATTCAATTAAGTTAATTAATTCTACAAATAATTAATAACATAAATCTCTGTCAAATAATTCTACAACTAGTTAACCATTCATCATCTCAATAGCTAACAATTAGTTAACAATTAATTATTCAAAACCACAACCAAGTAAACATGGTAGTTAACTCAACATTTAATTATCCCAATTCCTTGACCGAAAAAATGATATTTAATTAACCAATAAATTATCTTTATTCACTTTCTACTCCAAATTATTAGTTAAATATACGCAAACCATTAGTTAACACACCAATTAACCATATACACATTTACATTAATTAATCCATCAATTAATTAATCTATAGAACAAATAAAATCCCACAATTAACTTTAAAGAATTAATTACCTCATTATAAATCTCAATTCCCCATAATTAATTTCCACCATTAATTATTTATATCAATCACTGAAAATCACATAATTAATATACCATTATTTACCTCAATTTAACCATAATGACATATCACATTAATTGAGATTTAAAAAATAATAATTCACCACCTAACTTCCATTTAATTAATTCACAATTTATTAACCTGGTCAAACAATGTCAACATCTCTTAATTAATTTCTAATTAAATAAAATATTCAAGAACTCATCATCCCATGTTAAATTCAACAATTAAATACTCATTTTGTCGAATCATCCCATCATATATCGGTACTAACAAAAATATTTTTGGAAAATAACAACTATAGGAAAACATGGTATAACACTACAACTACTTTTTGGTTTGATGGATTCACACCTCGATTTATGGGATTTGTTACAAAATCATGATATTACTTATCAGACAAAATAGTTATGACTATTATTATTTTAAATCATTAAACAAGCTAAATTTATATTAAGAGGAATTCAAAATAAATACTTCATCACATGGATTTAATTTCTAATAAAAGTGAATTATGCAATTTATTAAAGCATTTATAAAATTTTGGACTTGAAAAGGGACCCTATCTTAGGATGGAACAAATTCCAAAATTCAGTACATCGATTTCATTGGTGGAAACCAATTACCATCGGTCCGTATTCATACACTCACACTTATATATATATATATATATATATATATATATACATGTGGGCCCTCACAACCAATGTCGACGAACTGAATCAGCCTGAACCACCTCGCCTTCGGTGGTGGTTGCTGGAATGCAGACCAAAAAGTCCTGAGAACATTGTTTCACAACCCTATGCAAATCATAAAAAAAAAGATGACATTGGAAGAAAACATCACAGACGAAGGACTAGGGAATGAGGAGGGTCATACGCTATGAGATATTCCAAATGTGGGGTTGCACTAGAGGTCATGCACTACAGGAGGCCACACCGTAGGGAGGAGATCACGCCACATGGGGGGGGGGGGGTATCCGTCCATGGAGGTAGGATCCGCATTAAGGACATGGACTGATGCGCACCAGAAAGGGTTTTGGGGGCACCTGTTAGGGGGAGAAGAAGAAGGGGTTCATGCCCCTTGGTATTCCTAAAAAAACTAAAATAAATCCCCCTAATTTATTTCCATAATTATAATCTATATAATTATAAAAATAATATTAATTAAATTATTGATTTTATTATTTCCATTTAAATAGTTATACAATTAGTTGAAATATCCCCATAATGAAAAATAATGAAATGTTCCATTGATAAAATATGACATCCACATTTAAATTTCAGTTAAAAAAACTAATTAAAAATTCTTTTTGGACTTTCATTTATTAAATAAACATAATTCTAATAATATTAACATCGTTATTATTATTATCCCAATATTCAATTATTTAAAAAAAACCCCACAATTTGTGATAATATAATTAATATGATAATAAAAAAATATTAAATTTTGTAATATGCATGAGTTGGAAAACAACCATGTAGAGCTCGTGCTGATCCATTAATGTCAAATTTTTTGGATCTATTGCTCGTAAGACTTATCGGGACACTTGTGATAATTATCATGTATTATCTCAAGTCTAAAAGATGACACCATTAAGTGTTAGAACACTAATAATTATGTTTCAGAGCTCGGTTTAAAAAACTGACCGATCAATAACTAAAACACTTTGAAAAGCATCATAATTTAAACATGATTAAAAACATGGGACTATAACAAAAGCATCTCTTTTACTTTTTCATTACATAACATATTATTTGGGTCACATTCAAAGGAAAGTGGAGATTAATTCCCATATTTCAGAGATTTCTATTGAGAATATTGATATAAACTCATAAAATAAAATTAATATAATATTTTATGTTGTTTTCTCTGTTATCTTATTAGTTTAAATAGATAATAAATTCTTTTCTACCTTAAAATAAGTAATTTATTTTTATTGTGTCAAAAAAATTGCTTAAAATTTATGTTAACCTAATTTGAAAATATAAAGTATTCTAATTCCAAATATAGAACCCATTTTTTCAAATACAGTTTACATTAGCGGAAAATTTTTATTTAAAATTAATCTTGAAGACGTAACAAGAAAACTTGTTTTCGAAGTAGATATTTTCAAAAGATTACAATGTTTTTTATCTAAATTAAAAATATAAATCATTTAAATGAAATAAATTGTATTATTTTATATAAAATTGAACTAATGTTACATTAAAACATATTCAAAATATAATTTTACCTAAAAATTATTTAAAAGAAAAGGCAGTTTTAAATTATAATCATGTGTTTCCACTATTCATCAAAAAATGAATCTCTTGTGAAATATTAAAAAAATCAAAAATAAGATAATTTTGATATGATCATTTAAAATATTCCTTTTATTTTTTAAAATATATTTTCAAAATTTTCAAAATTTTAATTTTAAATCATGTCTGAAGAGTGTGACTAAAAATTGTTTTATTTAATCTCAGTGTTGCGTGCATCGCAAGTTATCGATAAAATTGAATTTATTCATAAAGAAATATATTATAATCTATTCATCAGTAACTTTCCCCCAAAATATATAAATTGAATCATCACAATTCAAACATGATCTCATTAATCAATGGTTTGATATTTGAAATACCTTTATTAAAGAATCAGGATTGTAAATGAGTTAAAAAAATATCAACTTAATGTGAGATAATAGAAAGCATACAGGTTGTCTAAATTAATAACAAAACTATGTTTAGAATTTGGATAACATAGGTGGGTAATAAAATCATGGACATGAAAGAGAAACATTATTCCAATTGATTAATAGAGAGTGATATAGATCTTTGATCATAAAAAATTGGGTTATCCGGAAAAGGATAAAGACCCCAAAACCATAAACTAAATAGGTTTGAAAAGGTCATTGATACAGTAATAAACTACTGTAATACGAAAAAATTTTTGTATCAAGTATATTTTCTTAAATTTGATGAAATTTCATTAAAATATTTAATTACTTTATTTCATTCCATTTCTTGAGCAAAATCTCATACTATGGTTTTATCATGATCAATTTATATTTCATCTATTGCAAAAAAATGGAATTTTTATGCCTAAAGAACTAAAATTCACCTATAACAGATCATAAGATCCATAATAGAATGATAAGTCATTCATCTAATCTCTAATTAATGTATTGACAAAACATTGAGCATATTTTCTCAAATACTCCTTAATATTTATATGGTGATATAAAAACATAATAACTGAAACCTTGTACAATGTTCAACCTAAATTGTAAACATTAGGATCCATCCAAAATATTACGATCCAAAACATTATAAATATGTTCACCAATTTTTCAACTGATCTTATTGTTAATTATTTCCAAGGTAATTAGTAGTATCCAATTTACATTATCTATATCAATCATCTTTATAACCAAATATCATTTTCTCATCATTAGAAACATATTAAGGGCTTTCTTTCCCTCAATAATATGTTTTCCAAAAATTTCAAATTGACATTGAATCTTTTTTATTGTTCACTGGTACCTATCAACATATGCTTTAAAATCCATAATGAAAATATTACTATAGTATAATAATTATATATATAATTATAATTATGACATGAATATCATCAATAAAATCATTTTAAATCATTTTTCATGTACCCAAATACAAAAAAACATAAATCATTCCACATAGGGTGAATCAATAAAATAATCTTGACCATGATCCCTTTGATTATTATGAGTTATATTACATTGATTTGTAATGAATTAATTTTTATTATTCCACATTTTACTATAGTTGAAACAATGAATATCATTTTTTTCTTTCAACCCTTTTCAGTCTTTTTCCTGGTCACCCATTTCTCCATACTTACTACAAAATCCCAATCACTTCATTAATTTATGTGGGGGATTTTTTCTATAGTTATCACATCTTGGAAAATACATTCCCCCCTACTTCACCAATAATTTTTATCTATTTTACTCTTCCATTCTTCTAAAAATTTCAATCCATAAGATTTAGAGTATTCATTCACTAGCTTGATATCATATAAAACTATTTCCTCGTATATTTTTTTTATATACCATCTCCATTCAGATACTTTGATTAGTACCTTTGAATAAATGGACAATATTTCACTCATTGTTGTATATGTGATCTATATAATACTTAACTAACATGGTAAATGTGGCCTCACACTCTGTAATAATTTATTCTATCATTTTCATTAAGGTAAAGAACATTTTGATTCATCTCAGTTTTTTTCTCATGAGGGAACTATTATTGAAAGAATATATCTATAAAATCATCCCAATCCATGTGTTCTATTTACTACTACTTTGTAGTATTTTTGATCGATGAACACCATTGATTAACATCTACTTTGAGAAATTACACATCATGTATAACATTTTCTTTTCACGACATCATAACGCCATAATTATTTTCTCCAGAGACTTAATCTATTTCTCAACATACATTGGATCAACAGTCCCACTATATAATGTTGTTATCTATCATATAATGTGATCTAAAATATGAGAGTCACATTTTTGAATTAGTTTATCCATTTGGAAAAGGTTATTTTTATGAATTTATTATGATACCCTAGTATTGGTATAACTTTTTATATTCCAATACCTGCGGAATTGGATTCTCGGTTGTGAAATATCCACATTGGATATGAGTATTGATACCCTACATCCATCTAGGTTAAATTTTTAAATAATTTAATATAATAAATTATCTCATTAGATTATGAATTATAAATAATATGTAATACCAATAATGGATTATAACATAGCATAAATTAAAATTTAAGCATTCTTAATATCATAAGCATAAATTTTGGATGCTTTAGGGATATATTCATTTTATAATCCATTATAACTGTTTTTAAATAAAATGTTAATTATCTTAATCATATCCCCTATGAGTGTCAAACCAAGCGCATGGTATGTCCCTTTTTTATGCACCATGTGATGATCAAGTTAATAACAATCAACCATTTTTAGAGTGTTTACCCCTAGTTACATTTTTACCCATACCATGTCCACTTGTAGTATCCAGACATAGATTTATTCCATGGAAAAACCACATAATTTATACCATAACAAAACATTAAGATGTTATTATATACTTATCCTAAAATTCTATCATTGGTTTATGTTCCTGAATATATGGTTTCCTAAATCTAGTTTCATGGTATTTACTAATCCTACTTTGATTCCAACTAAAACATCCCTGACCCCAGTAGTTTATTGATGGGGAATTACTACATTACATTTCCATTAACATAAGGAATAAAATACCGAAAGAAAACCGGTTTAGAATTTTTGGATTACCATATATATAAATTATACAGATTTTAAATTTGGAATAAAAAAGAAAACACAATTCATAACTAAAGATAATAAAAAACATTCTTCTGAACCTATTCAAATATATATTCTTCATAACCAAGAAAATGAAACAAAATAAGGTTTCCCTCAAATTCTTAGTAATGGTTATGTATAGTGAAGCCTATCACGAATTAATATGTATAATCAACATCGAAAGGTAAATAAATAATCACACATTCCATTTAAATAAATAGAAAAGCAATATTCCATATTTCAATGTCAATAAATGAAATATGTTCCATTTAATCAATTCTCTGATCATAATATGATGGGAATAATATATGATCAAATAATTTCATATAAATTACCACATGAACTTGAAACATAAAAATTGATATTCTACCTAGTCAAATAATCAATTTAAATATAAATGAAAATGTAATTCATAATTTTCAATGTCTAAAATATCTTGAATTATGCTCAAGGTAGTTATTCTCATAATCTATCTTTTGGAACGTTTTGGTTCTATGGGTAGAAACTTGTCTGATTTGGCCAAATAATTCATCCCGTGAGACTACTGATGCATCGAGGGGATTACACTATCTTGTTTCCAACCCATGTACTACATGTCAAAATTATTCATCATATATTGAATATTAGATTATATTCATAATTAATATTCCATATAAAATATCTATATTTAGTAAAGAATACCTATTTTTCTATATTTCCCTTTTAAATTTAATAACATTCAAAGTAATAAGCATATGTAAAAATGATATACAGTTAATGAAATTATTTTATCCATCATAAATGAATATTTATATTTAATAGAAATTAATGGTATAATGAAAAATTATTACAAAATATTTATTGTTTCAATAGAATGTTGACATTCACAAAAGAATGTTAGATTTTTCCATAAATACACTCATTTGGTAAGTTTCATGTAAAATTACCTTTGATGAAATAATTCAAATTTAAACATAAAACATAAAGAATAATTTTTTATTGATGATATAAAATTTAAAAGGGTCAGTAAATACAACATATAAAAGTGAATTGGTGAAAAATAACAAATACATCTCAATGAAATGTAAATTGAGAATAAATCCCTTTCCTCAAATTTCCTTTTTGATGAATGTGATTCCACCTCATGTATAGTGTTATTGAAATGTTAATAACATATAAAAATTGATATCAGTATTTATGATATCATATATGTTCCGTTTATAACATCTCATAACTATTTCATTAATCATATTCCTTCATAATCGTGGTTTTGAGTGTTAATTATCTCGTCTTCCAAATCGTGCATTATTTTGAGAGTTATGGTTCTTGTTAATACTATATATTTTTATCATTCCTAAAATAATAATAATGTAATTATTATTAATTTTTTACATAAATTATACTTTTAATCTCATTCATGAATGATGGTTTTGAAAAATTAATTACATTACTATCTAGAGATGGTAGATCGTGCATATGCATGAATAGAGTTTCCATTTTTCATGGATCATTATGGAAAAAAGATCAGTAATATTTTAAATTCTAAAAATTTAAATTAATAGAACTAATACCATATTATATACTTATATATATCCTCCATGTTCTCTGGTGATGAAAAGTGACTTACATCGCTTCGTGAAGGAGGTAGTCAATACGTACATGAATGATGTTATCATCTGTACACGAGTGAAATTGAACGAATGAAAATTAAATATATTTTATCATTACATAGATTTAAATATTTTCTTAATATAATAATTAGGTCGTTTATATCTTATATAACCATTGAATTTATTTCAATAAACATCCATGTGTAGTATTAGGGAAAGACAATTAGTAGTACTTTATGGGGGTGGTAGTCCACAATGCACATGAGTGACATTATCGTATCTGTTAAGAAATTTATAGAGAAAAATATATATGATATAGTAACTATATATGTATAAATATTTTATATATATCAGATATATATACATTATATTCATCATCACACTAAACCTTTATAGGAGAAAATTTAAAAACAAAAAACATTAGATTTCTAGGTGGAAGTCCGCCAAACACACGAATGATGATTTTGTAACACATTTGACGGAAGTCGTTATGTTTTTAAGTCAATAACATATTATAAAAACATTAAAATATGTGTAATATAATTATTCTTTTATATCGTCTTGGATTAATGAAAATTTATGTAGGTGCGGGATGAAATAAATAAAGATACTCATTGAAGAATAATACCTTTTCTTCAGGTATCCTGTATAGGTTTTCACTAAATCCATCATAGGTAGTATATATACACAAAATAAGGCTCCTAGTAATATATAAAGGAAGTGGGGAATTATTTTTTGTTAGTGTTTAGATGAGAAAAAATAATTTGTAGTTGTTAATAAGTTATGGGAGTGAGTTATATTTTATTGTTGACAAGGAGTGGCATTCTTGTCAATAGTGAAAAGTAGTCACTATTGGGAGGTCACTAATACCTACATTTGATAAAAATAGATAATTAAAGGTAATTATGGATTATATTTTCTGGACACACTATAAAAACACAATGAAACACGTGTTTTGACAATTTATTTCTTTAACATCTATGTTTCCTCATTTTAAAAAATTTTGGATTTCACTACGGTAAATAGTATTTTTAACATAGGTAATATATTCCCTAAACATAAAATAGAATGATACTGATAAGATAATTTAGGCTCACTTATTGTAAATATTATATGTAATTTATAAATTATAAATTCTTCATGAGTTGGAATTTAATTTTATCACAATCGCATGTAACATGAAACAATATCGCATTAACCTAAGGCAAATCATTTTTTACCATTTTTAAAATCCTGTTTATGGGTTACCGTTACCCAAAAAACACACACAAACACAAACAAGTGAGACTTAAATTTCATAGTTGCCCGACTCATCACCACATCCCATGTAGGATCCATCATCTTCAGTGGCTGATTTCCAGTCTGGAGACCTCCAGAAGCTAGCGCTTTGAACCCAACTCCTCAGCTGCTCTAGAGCGGGTTGCTCTGGTGATGCCTTTTCAATAACGCTACCCTTTTTAAAGGCAATAGAAACCACACTATTCCATTTAGAAGTCAATCTAGTCCGCATCGGCCGTCGGAGGTAAGAGTAATCCTTTCTTGGCCTGCTTCTGGTAATAGAAGATAAAGGTCCTTCCATTGTAACCGTCTTTTGATTCCCACATTGCACCACATCACTGAAAGACCAGCCAAAGGTCATGCTCTCCATTCTCTTCCCTCCCCCTAAACTCTTAGTTCCAAACATAGCTCTCACCTCCAAAGCAGTACCAGGATACATAGAAATGACCCCCCTCCTCTGTTCTGGGGTAATACTTTCCAGCAAAGAAGGCATTCTCTTCTTAGTAGTGGTTGCCTCTACATCCGAAGTGCATGTATCCTTCCCCATACACGGAAGACCCTCTGGTGTTTTCAAACTGTTATCCATCCGAACATCAACATCCTCCACCATTCAAACCTCCAACATACAAGGCGAGAGATCATTAAACTGGTTGCTAAGGGTGAGGAAAGCCCTGGCTAAGGGATCGAGTCCCTGAGAATTTTTAGCACAGGATAGAAAGATCACCTTCAAAGGTCTGACACATCTCTCCTCCACAATCTGAAAAGTGTCCCTTCCCCCAGAGGAGTAATTAAGGATCTCCAAACTGAGTCTCGGCCTGCTGAAAACATCAGAATCCCATGGGATAAATTGTAGCTTCAACCCTCCAACCGCCTCTCCATCATGGACCTCACCGCAGGACACCTGCATGGAGCAAGAAGGATTGTCCCCCACCATAGATTTATTCATAAGAAAAACCCTCCCTCCATCCATAAAACCCATAATATTCTACCCATGATCATCAAATTCTGGTTTCATGTTGCTTGGAGTCTCCTCTAACCTTTCAGAGACCAGATGTAAACCACACTGGTTCTTGCCAGTCACTAACTGCACAGAAGACACCACATCCTTATGTGTCCTTGAAAAATTAGAGATTATCTCAGGAGCCATCCCCTTCTTTCCTTGTTATGACTTCTTCATCATATCATCCATCACCCTCTTATCCTTAGATCTCGGCCTTACTAGAAAAGCTCTTCTTTGGAAGACCTTCTATGGATGTCCCAACTGCTTGCAAAAGGAGCAGAAGTCCATCCAATTCTCGTATACCATCTTCTTCTTACACATGTACTCCTCACCTATGGTGATCCATAAAAAATCGAATGGCAGATGAGAGTCATCTACTTCCACACATATCTGGGGATTAACAGGATTACACAAAGTCGCATTACGGTTGTCAGCACAGAGAAACATTCCAACCATATTACCAATCATCCAAAGAATAGTAGGATTCTGAAATGGAAGATGATGTTTAGGAAAACTAACCTAGATTTCCATTGACGGAAAATCATGCTTCATTTTAAGGTCAAAAGACCATCGAAGGAGGATGGAACTCATCTCATTGCAACTTCGTGGAGCCCTAGACTAGGCCTAAATGAGAACCGCCTCCGATTCGAAAGAGATCATGATCTGGAGACTGTAAAGCAAATCGACCACCACCCATTCATGAAGATCACAAGAGCTATACACCATCCTGTCAAAAGCATCAACTGAGAGCCGCCCATGCGAGAAACGGGAAACCAGAGTGAAATTCAGGATCGCCGAAGACTCTAAGAACTCTAAGTTCGAGAGCTGAAGATTAGGGTAACCATCGAGAAGCTCTGAAGCCTTAGGGAAAACCAAAACATTGGGGAAGGGAGGAAGAAAATCAGGGTTTGAGAAAGGTCGGAATAAGTTGGGGCCTTCTCGAATTGAGGAATCCACCTCCCCCATGAGGGGGGGGGGGGGGAGGGACCAGCGCCAAAGCCACCATAAACGTCGAGGGGGGAAACCAGTCCAAACATGGTGTTGGGTAACGAGGTATTGAGCCAGCATGCCCACCTACACACTGCACGTCCCCAGCTAGGCCCAAGGTGGCCAACCCTTGGACTTGGTCTAGTTCCACACAGGGTCGAGGGGACGAGAGGATCACTGGCATATAGTGCGCGTTTCATTTGCGAGGACTCAAACCCAGAACCTCGATGATAGGACGCCACTGCCCTGAACCAACTCACCCAGCCTCTGCGGGCCTAAACGTGGTGTTGGGTAACGAGGTATTGAGCCGGCCTTCCCACCTGTGCGATGCACGTCCCCAACTAGGCCCAAGGTGGCCAACCATTGGGCTTGGGCCAGTTCCACATGGGGTCAAGGGGATGAGAGGATCGCAGGCATAATGCACGTTGTCTTTGTGAGGACTCAAACCCGGAACGTCGACGATTGGACGCCACCACCTTGAACCAACTCACCCATCCCCTGTGGGCATCAGATTAACCTTAACTACGCTAATAGTGTTTGTTTGTGTTTAAGGGTCAACATAATAATTATAAAAGAACAATTGATATATGAATTTAAAAATTTTATATTTAATAAAATTTAAAAATCACTTGGATGAATAATTTATTATAAGTCATTTTAAAATTTATCATAAATTATAATTTATGATAAAATTTTATTATCATCAATTTTAACATTATCCATTTAATATCAATTTAAGAATATTAAGAAAAATATGGAATTATAATTTGTTTTGATTAAACCTATATAAAATTATATATTCATCTAAAAATTTAATTTTACAGAATAATTTAATCAATTTACTTCACATTTAATATTTTTGTTACATTTTATCTTAGTTAATTATTAACAAAATAATTACGAAATTATTGTTTCTTATGTATTTTAAGTAATTATTTCATATCCAAGAAAATTAAATTAAGTTATCATGACAAAAAATAATTGAAATTTAAAAATGATTCTTATAATCGAACATTGGTTTTTTTCTATATTCCAAATCTTTATAGATATTAATAGTAAGGAAAGTAAATTTTTTTCTTTTCCTTTAATTAACTTATTATATGGGTCATATCCAACGTAAAGTGGAAATAAATTTTGATAAGTCAGATAATATTATATCAAATATAGATTTAAACACATTATATAAAATGAATATAAATTTTTAGGTCATTTTTACTCTTATCATATTATTTTAACCTCATAGAAAACTCATTTTTATCTTATCTACGGTAATTAAATTTTTTTATTTACTATTAATTTTGGTAAAAAATTAAGTTGACCATATTTTAAATAATATATTATTATGATTCATAATATGGGACCCATTTTTTCAAAATAATTTGACATTAGTGGAAACTTTTGATCTAAAATTAATCCCACAGAAATGATAATAATTCAGGGTTTTAAGGTGAAAATGTCCAAAAGTTGAAAATGTTATTATATATAAATTCAATGTAAAAATATTTACATTGATCAAAATTATATCATTTGATATAAAATTGGAATAATTTTACATTAAATACAATTATAAAATATATTGAGTATTTTAAATTATTTAATTGAATATGTAGTTTTCAATTAAAATACATTATTTTTCACAATTCAACAAAAAATAAAACTTTTCAAAAAATACCATAAATTTAAATTAAAATAATTTTTATATTATGATATAAAATACGAAATTTAGTTTTCCTAATAAATTTTCTAAAACTATTAAAATTTAATTTTACGTTAGTTGTGAAATGTGTGACTAAGTAGGGTTTAGTTTAAACTCATTGTTGCATCCATCAAAAACAATCAACATAATTAAATTTATTCTAAAATAAATATATTGTTAAATAATGGGGTGTTAAATTTTTATTATCATACCTTGTATTAATGTTTGGGGATTCTAAAATTTTGAATATAAAGAATCTTGGTCTATACTGTATAATTTACCATAATTAAAAATATATTTACAAAAGGAGATTCTATATCAATTTGACATATATTATAATAATAATAATATATTATGTAAATAAAAAATATAGTGTAATTTATAATTATAACATTTAAAAAATTACCATTAAAATTAAATACCATACATTTTATTATAACAATTTCCCACCATGAAATAATTAAAGGTATATATTATTTCAGCCATGTTAGTTTTCTTATGGAAAATCCACTACAATTTTATGGGTTACAACCCTTTTGGTGCATCTTCCATGTTCTAAACAAATTTCATGTACAAAGATTCTGTCTCAGATCTCATGGACTCAATCCATTTCATAAAATATGAACACTTAATGGATTATATATATGAAGTTAATTTTTCAATAATGAATACTCAATTATAATCATTTTTCATATGAAATATACATATATTAGGATTGTATAGAATCCTACATGACCTTCATGGTTCTTATGTATCATATGTTAGTTTTACATACATAGTAAATTATAGAACCAAATCATTTAACATCACATAAAAAAATGTATTTTATTTTTAAATTCTCAAATTCAATTTACAACCAGTGACATTTCTATTCACAAGATCCTTCACAAGAAAAACACTATCTTGATGCCAAGACAATTTGATTTTAATATTATCATTGATATAAAATCACTTCAATAAATTTTGATTTCCAAAAATTAAAGTATTTTATGATTTAAAGCTAGCTTTGTATAAATAGAAACATTTTACATATTCTTCACAACCCAAAATCCTAATAAAATAAAATATTTAATGCCTTTGATTTTATATCTCATGTGGTATCTTTATGATTTCCTAAGATAGAATGGGGTAAGGTAGAAATGTATAAATTTCTAGATAATATCCCCATAATTATATAGCATACCAATATAGAATCATCATTGATAAAACCATATCCTAATATCTATGATTCCAGTACTCGGTCTCAATATCCCACAATGGTATTCTTAAAGGAGGTATTTGTGAAACAATTGTATAATCACTCATATGATCAATTAATTCTTAGATCAAGTATTCAATGACATAACCTAATTAAAAAATCATAATAATTTTACACTATTGACTTCGTAGTATATTTCTAAATCCCATGAACTTTTCAAATTATTCGACCATATGATTTTCAATAAAAACATAATAATATTAACTAAAGACACCAACAAAGGTTACTAAATGCTCATAAATAAATATTTTGTTTGTACTCATTAGTATAAATTTATCACTATTTTCTAGGTATAGTAGATCACTAGCACTCTCTAGTTTTCCTCTAGACATTACTTTTGTCTTTTTTTCTAATAAATTTAGTAACTTGTATTAAATTATTAATAATTTAATGAGTTTAAAAATTCATATCTATGAAGGTTTTGAATGTTTTAATCATTATATACCCCATGAATAAATCCTAAATGTAATATGTGTTATAATTAACATTTTTGTTCTTAGCATGAATGTTACAGGCGGTATAATCACTAAAAAATTATATAACGGATATCACATATCCCTAATTATAGAAAAAATCATTATTACATATATAAAAACTCATTTTCATAATCATAAATGTAAAAAAAAATCCTATCCAAAAAATGATATATATATATATATATATATATCAAATTTCTATTTCTAGTAAGAAAATAGTAGTTTAACTCCAATTGTATAACTAATTCATTAGGTATACATATTTCATAAGTGAAAAATTTGATGTGAAAATTATTTTTCCATTTACAATATACATATCATTGTATTATTTTATCAATTCATTAATATATTTTTTGTTTCTCTATATAAATATGTGATTCCCACTCATTATCAAATACCCATGTGTTTTAATTATTAAAATTGATTTATATAAATATCGCATCTCCATTTTTAGTTTCATATCATTAAGAACCATTCATGAATTTAAATAATAATTAATTTAACTATATTTTTTACTAATAGATGAAGGAAAATTATATTATTAATTCATTTCCTTATCTATAACTAGACATATCATTGAGAGAGCATCATGTTTTTTATCATTTCAATAATTTTTTTTTGATTACTCATGCTAAAAATTATTACCCCATTTATAATGTCTATATAGTTATATAATATCCATATTTCCTGATGTAAGGAGTTTGACTATAAATTAGTCTCATATCATAGAAATTTTGTTAGGTTTTCATGCCAATAATATAATATAACCCAAAATGGTCTGAAAGTCTAACTTATACGTTATAGCATATAACCTCTCAAGATAATTTTTTATATTTAATATTTTATATAAATTAATATATTCTAAAGAATTAATTACACTCAATACCTATTTATCTTCCATAACACTCAACCATGACTTTATTTTATATATTGAGTTTCACTTAAGACCGAGTTCTACCGATCAATAGTATGTTATTAAAATATTATTATTTAATAAAATAAGATATAACCTAGTAGTTAAATTATACATTATGTATAAGATTAACTCAATTATGAAAACATATGGTTTACAAAAATTTAAAAGGAATTTATTATTTTCTAATTAATTAGAAATGAATATGAAAACTAATTTAATATAATGGAAATGTTTTTATGCTCACAAAGGTGACTGATTCTAATAAATTTAATTAATTAGGATTACTGAATGATATTAATTAAATATAAAAATTATATGATAAATAAAATATTCTTGATATTCATCCAATAGATTTGTTAAGAATAGAATATTAACAAACACAATTTTATGCATAAATACCCATAGTTTTTCTAAAGGCAATTATGCGAGATTTTAATGGTACAGTAGTTTTAATCCCAAATTTTTCCAAATTTATATGTATTATTTATAAAAAAATTATTTTCAAAATTTTACAGTTAAAATTTTCTAATGGTGAATGTTTTTTAATTTCCTGTGAATATTATGTTTTGGATGAATAGTGACAAATACTGAATTTTAATTGACATAAAACTTTTTTTCACCATAATTTATATGGTAAAGTTATATTTTAAATTGGTTTTAACGTTACATTAAATAAATTATATATAAATTAATACAATGTTGGTCATTGAAATAAATTTCACACTAAAATTTTTTAAACAATGATTTCACACTTTTGAATTTTTTTGCTTTAAAAAGTGACTTTTTCAACCCGCCTGTGGGATTTATTTTAAATAAATTCATTCCTCTTATGCGGATAAAATTTGGGAAAATGGATTTCAAATTTAGAATCAGAAATTTTTATAATTTAAAATTCTTTCATCTTAGTTTTTTTACCAAAAAATACTAGTGGAATTAATATAAATTAATTATTGTGATTAAAAGAAAAAGTAACTTAACAAAGAATTAAACCTTATCCATAAGAGCCAAAATTACATAGAATCATTTCCAAGACCTATTTTGTTGAAATATTTTGACCATATAATAAATTGGTGTGAATTTGGTGAATTATTGGATCTACTTGTCTTGGAACAATATGTCATGAGTCGTCCCTCAGGGCATGTAATGTGACTACCTTCAAGACTGCCTCCAATTGGAATGTGGCTAGTGACTAGCACCGAGTATGAATATCCCGCAATTGGGAGAATGTGTCCTATGTACCGATACACATGAACCCATATCCAATCCCAAAATGATGAAAATGAAAACACTAAGTAAAGAGGCATGTGTACCCATGAGATACCAACAATAGAGTAAGAAATTAAAAAAACTGAAAAGTAAATTGGGCTAGAAAACATTCCCATCTAAAAGAAAAATTAAAATCTACTAAAACTTGTCTTGATAAAACCCTACATGAAGGGTAGGTACAAAAATAGATGTCTGAAATCACTGAAGCAAACCTCGTCTGTCGGGCCTCTCTCTAAGCACCACTAGGCCTTGGTCCACCAATGACTCCATCAAAGCATCGATCGTCTACCCAAGACATGACATGTGCGGTCATAGACCATGCATGGGTGAGTAAACAAATACTCATTAGGGTCCCAGAAAACACAATGGTAAGCCAATAAGAAATAAAAGAAGTATACCATAAAGAAAACACACTATGTAACGACCCAATATTTTTCAATAGAAGTTCCGTTCATATAAATATGTCTTAATCAGATGAAATAACAACATAAATAACTAGTATGTGCTATGTAATCCTTAAACATAATTTTGCCACTATTTCAATATGAATTTCAAAAATCTAACATACACGGTTGTGATTAGTAAGTTATTTGGATTTTAATAAGATAAACTTAATTTATGGTGAATAGTTTCCTACCCATATGAATATTATCATACCCTTATTAATAGTGATATTCCATAATGAATAGTATCCTTAAATATCATAATATATAAATAATATTAAAATTGAAGTATGATATACCTATGCTTAGGAATTAGTAAATAAATGTTTTAAAACTGGTGTTTTATGAATAAATTATGATTCTAATTAAATATTAAATTAATCATATTTATAAAATTATTTTTGAAAAAAGTAATTAATTTTGGGATTCTAAATGTCAAAAAATGGTTAGGGTGAATATTTTTAATTTTTCTCAAATAGTCGATTTTTTTATTTGTAGTCAAATATAGTAAAAATCGTATATACAAATTATCAGTTAAATACACTATTTATGACATCATAAGTTATTTAAGAACAATTGATTCAAACTCAAAAACATTTATTATATTTCTTGGTAATGGAATCATCACTATTTTTTTTCTTTAGGGAATGTAATTAAGTAATTATCAAAAAATTATGAAGACCCTCCTCTCATCCACTATAACCCCCCCCCCCCAAGACCCTCTTCTCCTCACTCCTCTTAGACTTGATGATCCTCAATGTTATGCCCAAATACCCTCTATTAGTCACTACCAACATCCAAGAAGCTATTGGTCCTTATAAAAGACCAAAATTTCTTCCCTTAAGGTGGTTCTCAGGGATATTATTTCAAGAGGTAAAACAGTATTCTTTTTCGGTTAGTTTCATTTCAATTTATCTTATTTTATTATCCTCTACTCTACTCCTCTATCCAATTGACCATGATAGATACAATATCATATATATACTGGAATTATATTATGTTAATGGAATAAAAATCATCAATATCCTTACTCTCTCTCTTTTATTTTATAAATGATAACAACATCCATGAGGTTCCAATTTATAACCTTTGTGGATGACAAAGTTTCGTTCTTCTATTTATCCACCATTACTAGTCATGGGACCATTTTCATGAAGTAACTAGACATTAATATATGTTTTATAACCTAATTAATATTCTTGAACTAGAATACATACATATTATTAAATTTTATGACCGAACTAGTTCCTTATAATCAGAATACTACTAAAACAGTCTATGTGAATGTTATAAATATTTCATGTAATTATTAATCCATTATACATGTAAACAGATGATATAAATGACCATTATCACATATATAGTTTCATAAATAATATTTATTTTTAATTCTATAAATTTACATCCATTCTACATGAACTCAATTAATTATGAACCAGTGAACCGATTATAAAAATAAAGAAAACGAACACTCTGGAACGACAAAATACAATATAATAACATATCACTAAGGGAATAAATGAACTAAAAAATATTATGATAATCTAAATAAATATCTAATAGGCTATGAAATAGTTTATTAATAGGTACAATTTCATATTCCAATATCTTATGTTCAAGAGAGGAACAAGTTAAGACTTAAGCTAAGGGTTTTGTCACTCGAACCTCCATTTTCATTCAGGTTACTCTTATTGTCTAATTAACTCGCTGAAATTCATGTAAATTGTTATTTATTCCTCATATAATCTATTTTATTGTTCTATATATTTTTACAAACCAGATCCATATCCTATTTGATGGATATTTACAAATTTTAAAAGTAACATTCAAATTTGATTCCAAAATACAAGCTCAATTCATGGGAATTTTCTAAAATTATAACCTATTTTCAACGGAACTATAAAATATATTTTTTGGAAACAATTATCTTTATAAAATCAATAATTTTATAATGAAAATTCTATCTTACTTAAAATTTAGTTTTATAAAAATAAATTTTCCAAACGAACTATTCTTTTCAAAATAATAGAGTATTTATGTAAGGTATTACTTAATGATTTTATAGTAGTATTTTCGTCAAATTCAGAACTCTTACTGATTATTATGTATTGTTGGGTTTTATAATTTATGATTTCATATTACATATTTTATTTAATGGTTTTTGAATAATTTATTAAGCATGATCTATCCTAAAACCATTCACCAAAATACGTGGAATGGTTAGTGTTTTATGTTTAATGACTAGGGAATGTTATTTACATTTTATAAGATAGTTTCATTATGAATGCCTATATTGTTGTCTATTTTTATCCCCAATCTTATGAGGAATGAATTGGACTTATTATGTGATGGTTGGATCACTTTATATCTCCTCGATGCATCAGTAGGTCTCGTGAGACAAATAGATGTGGAATTAGCTGAGGCCTTGCCTATTATGATATATGGTTTTGGCTGAGGCCTTGATAATTTTTTTAAATCTTAGACAAGGCGTTGAAGAAATGTTTCATAATGTCCTACATATGCACTTCCCTTGTTATGAATCTAGTAATTGAAATTTCATGTGGTTATTCGACTATTATTATACCCTTGATTATGTTATATTATTGAAATTTTTACTGAGCTCATATTCCCGCCATATTATATTCAAGATTATTTTAAACGGCATGTGTTTTCAATAATTCAACATGTCTAATTTATATGTTATCTTTCTCTGTATTTATTACTCTTAAAATTCATTTAAGCTCATATCTTCCTTATGATTCATTTTTCTAGGATAAGATGTAAATTATGAATGACTTGCAAGAATAATATAGGACACATCGATGTTTCTAATGGAACAAATTAGTGTTCTTTCCCTTTAAATATGTAATGTTGAACTTATTGATGTATCTTGTTTCGAAAATATACTAAAATATTTATTTCATCAGGATTCATATTCCTTGTTTATATGCAAATGTAATAAAATAAGGCACCAGATACAGGAAACTGGGGTTGGGTCCTTATAGTTGGTATCAGAGAAAGTTTAGTAGAAAACCTATAAACTAGATTTAGAAAATGTAGATTAGGGAATAAATACCTAAGAGAGTCTTTGAGGATAACAATATAATAACATCCTAGTATTTTGGAAAGGAATGAATAATGTGTATATTTGTAGAAATTACATCCTTGTCTGGATGCAAACAGGTAGAGGTGGCTCTAGCACCGATGTACCTAGGAGTGAATGCTCTGACAAGGAGTTTCAGGCATAACTCAGGATACACTAGTACACGACAATGGGCCTTTGAACACTCTTGTTATTGAAAATTTCGAGGGATATTCTTAAGATAATTAAAATTTTCATTACAGCCCATTATGAAATCTTGACATGTAAATTTTCCCTCAAATAATCTTTTTTTATGATTATGGGGTTATTCATGCATAGGATTTCAATTTATGCTAAGTATTTTTCAAATTTATGAATTTTATTCATACCCTAATATAGTGAATGTCTTTATCTAGAAATGGACCCCAGTAGAAGAATTGGAAACTACATGAACACGCCTAACCCATGTAGGGATTTCCCTTTGATGCAATATAATGATGTTAGCTCTGGAGCTGCAACTTGTGCAGAGTAGCTTATAACTATACTGGGACAACTTACTCAAGTTATGAGAAATAACCTTACCCATATGGAGAATCCAGATCGACCACGTGGTTGGTCTTTATTATATTTTTGTATGTGACAACAACCACCATCATTCAATTAGACTATAAACCCATTTGTAGCTGAGTAGTGGATATATTCCCTAGAGAATATATTTCTCGCTTTGGGATGTAGTGAAAGTGAGAAATTTGTCATGGTAGTTCATCATCTATCGGGAGAATCATATTAGTGGTGGTTGTTAATCTAGAAAACAAAAGAGGATGAAGGTATTGAAGATTTGGAATTGGGGGATTCTAAATAAATCTTTCTAGATAAATACATTCCTTATGAACAATGATAAGATATTGACAAGTAGATTCTGAACATGAAGAAAAAGGAAGATGATAGTGTTTCAAAGTATGAATCAAACATTACATGTTTAGAAAGATAGGTTGTGGAAAACCTAATAAATCAAAGGAGAAAAATTTATCGATTATTTGATGGCCTAAATCCATTACATCAATGGGAATGTGTCTCCTAAAATTTCATATCATTTAAAGATACAGTTTCATGTGCTATCATGATATAAAAGTAATTCTATAATTCGTACGACTTTAACGGAAATCAAGAGAATAAGAGGGATGCTAAAAACATCGTAAATGGAACTAAGGAAACATGGAAGAAGGGAAGAGTTGAATTTACACCCTCTGATAATTATGGAAGGAAACTCCCTGGTGCCTGCTTAATGGGAAAAGGAGTATGCTACAAATATGGATAGAAAAAAATCATGCTTGTGATTTTAAGGGGAAGAAGGGAGCTAGTAATTTTAAATGCTATAATTTCTAGGATATAGGAAAATGTGCTAATGATTATCCAAAGTGTTATTGAATCATGCCATTGGAAAGGAAATGGGAGAAGGGACTAGCTTATTCCTTCACATATACTAAAATAGAAGTTCCTAATTAAGTAGTGGTTTCTACATTAATCATTTCAACAAATGTAGCCAATACATTATTTCATTCTAGATCATCTCATTCATTTATATATTCCCAATTTTCCATGAAAATTAGACATGTACAATTTAATTTAATAACGGAGTTATATATCACAACTCTTAGTGGATGTATCATTGCAATAATAGAGTGTCGATTAGTAACCCTCATGATACATAAACATAATTTATTATCCAACCATATCATCATAACAATGATTGACATTGATATAATTCTAATTATTAATTGCATGTAAAATTATGATGTGAATATCTATTTCAAGAAGTGGGAAGTTAAATTTTTAGATAATGGTGTAGAATCCATTACCTTTAGAGTAGAAATCTCACTATTAGATTCGAATCTAGATCCACCCCTAGTAACTCTAATGAATTCAATTATTATGGAGGAATGTAATGAAAAAACTATGGGTGATGAAAAAATCTTCAAATATAAGATGTACTTATTGTGAAAGAATATGTTGACGTCTTCTTAGAGGATTTACCTGGACATCCTCCAGGGTGGGAAATTGAGTTTTCCGTTGACTTAATTCTAAGTTCAAGGCCCATATCAATGACCCCTTATTGAATGGCCACTATATATTAAGTGTAAAAAAATAAACACCATGAAAAATTGAGTGATAAAGGATTTACTTGACCTAGTGTTTCTCCATTTGGAGCCCCTATCCTCTTTGTCAAGAAGAAAGATGGATCCATGAGGTTGTGCATTGATTACAGGGAAATTAATGTTGTTTCAACAAAGAATAAGTATCCTCTGCCAGAAAATGATTATTTATTTGAACATATTCATGGAGACCAATATTATTTGAATATTGATCTTCGATCTGGATATCATCAGTTTCTTGTGAGGAAAGAAGACATTTGAAAAATGGCATTTCAAACCAGGTACGGGCATTGCGAGTTTACAGTAATTCATTTTGGACTAACTAATGAACTAGATATTTCCATGGATATAATGAAAACAGTTTTCAAGGAATATCTTGATGACTTTGTAGAGTTGTTTATTGATGATATCTTAGTATACTCAAAAATATAAGAAGATTATGAAAATCACATGCGCACTATTCTGAAGACTCTTAAAAGAAATGAATTATATGGTCAGTTTAGCAAGTGCAATTTTTGGATTCAATTAGTTTTATTTTTTGGCCACATTGCCTCTAAGGATTCAATATCTATAGATCCTATGAAGACAAGGGCTGTGCAAGAATGGAATCTTCCAATGAACATAACTGAGTTTTGTCATTGTATTGGTTTAGAAGGTTAGTATCGGTGTTTCATTCAGAACATCACCCATTTATCCATCCCAATGACCAAGGATACTCGTAAAGGGTTTGATTTCATATAGAAGAATAAATTTGAGGAATGTTTTAAATAATTTATGTGAATATTAGTGAATGATCCATTATTGACTCTACCGTCAAGGAATAATGGATTTCTGATCGTTACTGATGCCTCAAAGAAAGGACTTGGTTGTGTCCTTATGCAGAGTGATAGAGTGATTGCCTATGCATCTAGGTAGCTAAATATTCATGAACAAAACTATCCATCTCATGAACATGAGTTATATATGGAAATATCATCTCTGATGAGTTGGATACATTAACAC
Source organism: Viscum album (assembly GCA_963277665.1). Taxonomy (NCBI): domain Eukaryota; kingdom Viridiplantae; phylum Streptophyta; class Magnoliopsida; order Santalales; family Viscaceae; genus Viscum; species Viscum album. Next base: position 99,302,500 of record OY728153.1, on the reverse strand, counting down.
TATGGTGGAAAATGTGAGATATATATAGATCATAAGAGTTTGAAATATATCATCTCACTGAAATAATTCATCATGAGACAAAGGAGATGGATTGATCTATTCAGAGATTATTATTTCCCAATACACTACCACCTCAGGAATGAAAATAATGTGGCAAACACTTTGAGTAGAGATGTCCACGGAATTCTGAACAAGATTATAGTTGAAAGGGATCATTTGTTCATTGAACAAGTAAATATTGATATGGGAATTATCAATGAAGGAAACATGTCACAACGTTTTCAAATGGTTGCCAAAACTTCTTTACTGGAAAGGATGAAAAGTTTTTAGGATGATTATAAGGAGTTTCAAAAGAAAATTAAAGCTATATATGATGGGATGTTGACCAACTTCATATATGAAGATGGAATTTGGAAATTCGGAAAGAGGCTTTGTGTTATTGCTATTCCTGGGATAAAGAGGGAACTAATGGATGATGCTCATTGATTTAATTTCTTTGTACACCCTAGTAGCATAAAGAAGTATATATATCTAATGTAACATTTTTTTGGGAAAACATGAAGAGGGAGATTTCTGATTATGTGTCGAGATGTTTCATGTGTCAAGAGGTGAAGGAGGAATAAAACTTTCTAGAGGCGTCATGAAACCCCGTATTATTCCTATGTGGAAATGGGATGATATTACAATGGACTATGTCATGTGGCTACTGAAGACTCCAAGAATGAATGATGTGATATGTTTCATTGTTGACTGTCTTAAAAAATCAACACATTTTCATGCTATAATAGAATATCTACCACATCAATGTTTAGCAAGAAAAAATATTAATGAATTTTTAAGACTTCATGGTGTACCCATATCAATTTTTTCTGATCATGTTCCCTATTTTAAATCATAATTCAGGAAAAGTCTTTAGAAGGCCCTAGATAATGATCATAATTTTGGCACTACGTACAACCCATAAACTGATGGACAATCAGAATGGACTATTTAAACATTTGAAGTCATTTTGAGGTCTTGTTCACATGACTTTCAAGGTATGTGGGATTTTTATTTACCTATGGTAGAATTTTCATAAAATAATAACAACTATTCAAGTATTCAAATGGCACCATATGAAGAGTTATATTGGAATAGATGTCGTACACTAACTTTCTAGGATGTTATTGGTGAAATAATACCTGTAGGCCTAGAACATGTTGAGGAAACCACAGAAAAGGTAATTATTATCCAAAACCTTATCAAAACAGCTCAAAGTAGGAAAAAGATATAGGCTGATAACCAAAGGAAGGATTTGGAATTTCAGAAAGGGGATCATGATTTTTTAAAGGTATCTCCATTGAAGGGTATTTTAAGATTTGGTAATAGTGGAAAATTTAGTCCCAAGTACATCAGACCATTTGATATTATGGACCGAATTAAAGAAGTAGCATACCATTTGGAAAGATTCCGTGTCTCTTAAAAGTTTACAATGTGTTCCATGTTACAATGTTAAGGAAATACAAGCCATACCCAACACATGCACTCAACTATGATGAAATAAAACATGAGCATGATCTGTCTTATTTTGAAGAGCCTACCAAGAATATTGATACCAGAGAACAAGTATTGAGAAATCGAATAACTCATCTATTAAATGCTCTTCGAAGGAACCATAATATGGAATAAGAAACATGGAAGCCTAAGGAGCTTATGTTTAAGACATACCTGAATCTTTTTAGGTAACATTTTGCGACTTTTGAGGGAATAATATTTGTATGGAGGGGAGAATGTAATGGCCCAATTTTTTTCAATGTAAATTCCTTTCTTATAAATGTGTCTTAATCTCATGAAATCACAACATAATGAACTACTATGTGCTATGTGACCCTTAAACATATGTTTTTCACTTTTGTGACGTGAATTTCAAAAATCTGACATACAGGGTTGTGATTAGTAAGTTATTTGGAGTCCGATAAGAAATACATAATTTTTGGTGAATATTAACCTAAACATATGAATAGTAACATAAACTTATGAATAGTGGTATGCCCAAATTAATAGTGACCTTACCTATGATAATGTATAAATAATATTCAAGTGGAAGTACAATTTACCTATGCTTTGGAGTAAGTAAATAAATTTTTTAAAACTGTTGTTTTTAGAATAAATTAAAATTTTGTTAAATATTAAATTAATCTTATTTTGAATTTTTTTGGATAATGGTCTTCATTTCTGGATTATACACATTGAACAATAGTCAGGGTGAATTTTTGGTAATTTTCTGAAATAGTCAAATTTTATATGTATAGTTAAATACGGGAAAATACCGTATATACAAATTATCAGTTAAATACTCTATTTATGACATCATAAGTGATGTATGACCACTTTGACTGAACTGACATGCATTTATTACTATTCTTGGTCATATAATCATCATTATTTATTGTCTTGAGGGAAATTAATAAGTTAGTGATAAAATGTTTTCAAAACCCTCCTCTCCTCCACATTAGCCCCCCCCCCCGGACTCCCTCATTTCATCACACCTCTATGCCAAAAATATCCTCAATTTTATTCCAATATACCATTCCCTCTTCAATCCCCATGTTTAGGATGCTCTTGGTCTTTCTAAAATACCAAAATCATTTCCCTTAAGGAGGTTGTCAAGGAGGTTATTTCAAGAGGTAAAACACCCTTCTTTTTCATTTAGTTTCATATAAATTTATCTTCTTTTATTATCCTATCCCCACCTCCTTTTCCCAAATTACCATGATAGATCTAGTATCATCTATATACTAGAATTATATCATTTTAATGGAAGAACCATCATCAATATCCTCACTTTATCTCTATTCTATTTTATAAACGAAATCAATGTCTATGAGGTTCCAATTAATAACCTTTGTGGATGACGAAGTTTCATTCTTCAATTAATCCTTCATTATTGTTCATGAAACCATTTTTATAGTTGAAATATACTGTAATATAGGTATTATAACCTAATTAATATTAAATAACCAGTATACATACATATTATTAAATTTTATGACCAAACTATTTCCTGATAATCAAAACACCACTAAATAATGAATGTGAATGTCATCAATATTTCATATAATGATTAGTCCTCTTTCCATGTAACCAAATGATATAAATTACCATTAACAAATCTATATGCTCATAAATAATATGTAATTTTAATTATGTATATTTACATCAATTCCACATGATTTCCATTACATAAGAACATGTGAACCTATTATGAAAATAAAGAAAAAACCCTCTAGAACGACGAAATACAATATGATAACATATCAATAAAAGAATAAGTGAACTAAAAAAAATTATTATAAACTAAATACTTGTCTAATATATTCTGAAATAAGTTATTAATATGTATAATTACATATTTCATAAGCATAAGATTAAGAGCGGAACACATTCATACTTAAGGTAAGGGTTTTCTCACCCAAACCTCCATTTTCATTCAGCTTGATTTTATTGTCTAATTAAATCAATGAAATTCTTGTATATTATTCTGTAATCCTCAGGAAATATATGTGGTTGTTCTATATATTTTTACCAACCTGAACCCTTCATTATTTTATGTATAGTCACACGTTTTAAAAGGATCTTTCAAAATTGTTTCCAAAATACAAGTTCAATTAAAGAGAATTTATCAAATTCTTCAACATTTTCAAGGGCACTCTAAAATCTGTTTTTTCAGAAACCATTAAATTTATAAAATAAATACTTTTATTATGAAAATACTATCTTATTTTAGTTCTGGTTTTTTACAAATAATTTTTTTAAAAGAAATATTATTTTCAAAATAAAAGAGTATTTTATCTCATGAATTGCTTAATGATTTTGTAAGAGTATTTTTGTCTGATTCAACTCTCTTGTTCATTCATATGTATTATTGGGTTTAATCATTAAGGATGTCATCTAACATATTTTATTGAATTGTTTAAGACTACTTTTATTAGGGATGATATATCCTACAACCATTAACCATATTAATAAGAATGGTTACTATATTATGTTTAATGATTGGGGATACAGATGGGTCGGTTGGATTCCCCCTACCAGCAGGTTGAAACTCAACATGGATGGTTCTTTTAGAAACAGGTTAATGAGAGTTGGAGGGGACTTACATGATGCATGTGGTTCTGTTATTGTGGCTTTCAGCTCTATCTATGTCCTAATCTCTTCCCTGTGGGTAGAGTCTCAGGCACTTCTTACTGTCCTCCAAGTTTGCAGGGTGTGTGGTCTCGAGGTGTCAGAAGTATAGTAAGAATCTGAAATTCTAGTGAATATGGTACAATGAAGGAATGAAATTCCATGGGTCCTTTTTTACATTACTATATGGTTTTCGAGGGGATTTTCTTCAGGAAACATCATTCATCATAGCTGTAGGGAGACTAATTTTGTTGCAAACACTCTTGCAAGCCTCAGATGCTCTGGGGAGGGACTAATCATGTTTGACAACTTGGGGCTTCTTTTATAGGAGTGTCAGGTCTTTGCACCTAATGATTCACCTATCTTACATTATTTTCTCCCCTATGAGGGTTCTTTGTAACGGAGTTACTAAGCATTTTCTTATATGATAATAAAAAAGTATTTTTCAGTCATTTGGGCCCGCTATAGACACTCGATGCATCGGTAGGTCTAATGACACAAATAGACATGGAATTGGATGAGGCCATTTCCAATTTGATATATGGTTTTGGATGTGGCCTTAATCATTTTTATAAGTCTTGGTTGAGGCCTTGATGAAATATTTTAGAATATTCAGCATATGAACTTCCCTCATTATGAAGCCAATAATTTAATGTTCATGTTGTTATTTGACTAGTGGAATACCCATGATTATATTATATTATGGAAATTTTCACTCAACTCATATTCATGCCATATTATGTTCAGGTTTATTTTAAAAGTCATGTGTTTTCAATTATTCACAGTGTCTAATGTTTGTGTTATCTTCGGCTGTGTTTCTTACTCTTACCGAGCATTTGTGCTAACCCATTTTTTATGTTTCATTTTTAAAGGATACAAACTAGTAAATTATGAATGATTGGCATGCATAATCTAAGAGGCATGGATGCTTGTAATGGAATAAATTAGGGTTGTTTTCCTTTCAATATGTAATTTTTAACTTATATACATATCATGTGTCCAAAAGCAACTCAACAACTTGGTTCCTTAGGGATGCATATTCCTTGTTTATTGGACAATATAATAAAATAAGGCACTATATCTGGGAAACTAGGTTCAGGTCCTTACTAATTACAACATTAAGGAAACACAATAAGTACACCACAAAGGAATCACACGAAGTAAAATCAATACGGACAACTCACATAGGTATAAGTATAAAGCATGCAATGAAGGATTTATAGATGTATTCCATAGATCTCTTAGTATCTATGACACTATAATTATCAGTGGCACACAGATCATTGATGGAGCACATAGCATCAATGGCACACAGAGCATCGATTGTGCACAAAGCGTCAATGGTGCAAGAAGCATTAGTGGTGAATGGAGTATCGATGGATCCCAGAGAAGTGATGATGTCTAGGACGTTGATGGAGCATGGAAAATTGATAAGGCAGGGAGCATCAATGGAGCATAGAGCTTTGATGGAGTACAGAATATAGATGGGTCAATAAGTCCCCAAAGTTTCTAAGTCATCAAGATCATGTAGTCACAACCAACCGTAGGATTCCGCTCATAGTGTGCTTATTCTGGGATAACAAAATCATCAAGTAATTAGGTCATAATACAACTCCAAAAAAGCTCACTTATAGTATATCAAAGGGTCCATCTTGTCACAAGGGTCCAAATTCAGTAAATGATTCATCAAACATGCCCGTGGTTCGAATGATAAGTCTAGTTTAGTAAAAAGGGTCTCGTTTGGTTCTGGTCTGACCCGACCCAACCCAGTTTTCCCAACCTGGTTGATGTGCTAGGATAAATTGGCCTGACCCACTTGGCCATGTGATCTAGCCCACTAGGCATCTATAGTAGCCTGATTCTCTAGCATGACCCGCTGAGTGCAGGCTGACACCTTATAGTCAACATGGCTAACACGTTCAATGTGGATAAGCACACATCCCGACCCCCTTCACCATGGATTCCACCACTGAGGGTTCTATGTGGAGCCTAGCCACATGTCGGCTGCCACCAGTGGCATCCAAGCCATGTTATGCTACAACCTCCATCACAGCCTCCTGTCATGGCTCATGTCTGCCACACGCGGCTTACACCACCAGGAGATCCTCCTCTAGTGTGGTCCCACTAGACTGTGACTATGTGCCCTGCCAAAACCCGTCCTATCACTGGGTCATGCGCTATCCTCAGTACTGACCACCCTATCAACAACCTCCATTCAGTGCGCCCTCTACAATAATATGTTCCCTTCTTGCTTCACTCTCGTCGCACCTCCACCGTGTTGTCGCAAATCATGACCTTCAGTCTGGGATTGTTGCGCTATAGATCATGGGCACAACGATCAATCATTCAAATAGGGTATCAAAGGATGATGAATTCACAAATAATGTGATAGATTTAGGTGGAGATATTATGCACACGAACACCTAATGAAATTTTTTTGGCCTTGTTCATTTGTCCTTTATTCATTCATGTTTATGGTATCACGAAGAAACCAACATCATAATAATTACCAATATCTATTCCTTTAATACTCAATTATTTATCCTTCAAACAATAACGATAGAACCATGGTTCATCCTATTCATGGATTACCCTGTGGTTATCGTTTGATTTTAAGATGATGAAATGAAATATGGATGAGATTGACACCCTACCTAGAAAATTGGATAGTTTGTTGATGTAGGGTACAGGTTTGTGTCATCGGTAATCCTTGATGCACCATTGTTCATCTTTAAGATAGATATTCCTTCTCCCTGCCTCTTTAAAACTCCAAGGTTATGGTGATAACCCTAAATTCCGCTTACATGTCTTGCTAATAAAAAATTGACACTGTGTCAACACATAACATCTTAATAAAATATTCCTATTAGATATTTTAATGACGTCTTCCCCCAAAATATATCATTCAACATTGACCAATGATGATCGATGAAATGCCCTGCCTAAGGAAAACAGACCCTTACAAATACAGTGGAGGTCTTGGATTACAAATATGATTTACCATCTATGTGTTATCAGGATTTCAAAATAAAATAATTTTTATTTAATTATTTTATTTATGGTTATGCCCCTAGGGAGTTTTTTTATAGAAGACTCATGCCAACCAATTTTAGGTCTCTCATAGGTTAAATCCACGACTCTAAGCTCAAAAGTGCCCTAAGATTTCTGATTCAATAAATCCTTTAATATTTATTCCACGTTTTCAATACAAAATCATGCAAGTGTGATATTAAAAACATAACAATTTTAAACCAAATGTTCCAGGCACCTCGGGTCTCGGAATAGCATACCGTCTAATCTCCTGGTCTCATAATTGTTCCAAATAATTCAAAAAATAAAATTAGGGAAATATAATTCATTAAATTATTATCACATTTTGGATTTACATCCCCGAAATTCCCAACAAAGTCTACTCAGGAAATATATGAGGTTACTGAGCAGGAATCTGAGCCTCCTTCTCCAAGGTCCTCTTCTAGAGATTCATATGCTGCCGCCGAATGCGCACCATATGAATATTCAACCCACAAAGGGTCTTCTCATGTCAATCCTCGGTATCCATTAGGTACTCTAGAAAATTAATCTCATCGTCAATGTACAACTCAACCTAGTTTCTGACGTGGGATGGATCATGCATGTACCTCCTCGGTTGCGACACGTATAAGAAATCATGCACTCAATGTATCTGTGGGGGTAGAAATAGTTGTTAAACCACCTCATAAACTATATTAAAAAATTAAAAGGGCATATGTATCTCAGAGAACTTTCTGCCTGATTCAAATCTATGAATTCCCGCCGAGGTGAGACCTGACTTAACCCATGGTCTCCCTCCTCAAACTACAATGTCCCATACTGCCTATCAATATATTACTTCATCTAGATTTATTTAGTCCCTGTATGCTCTTAGATGATCTACACATTCTTAGAGGTATGCCATACCAACTCAATACCCATGAGTGATGACTCTCTTAAATCTCTCTTGTATAGTGTTGCCCTGCATGGTCGTCCATACAAGGTCGAAAACAGTGCCATACAGATGGTGGAAAGGTAGATATTGTTATATGAAAACTCCACAAAAGGTAGTTATTCCTCCCTACTATGGAAAAAGTTTATGATGTAACAAAATAGTGTGTCCTATAGAACTCGGATAGTCCTCTCTCTCTGGTCATCCGTTTGGGGAAGCAATGTTGTGCTCAAGCACAACTGAGTCCCAAAATCCTCATGCAATCCCTTCTTGAATCGAGATGTGAAACGAGTATCATGATTTGAGACGATTGTTGATTGAAAACTATGAAGTAGAAAAATATCATGCACTTAGAGGTGTGCCCATATTCCTACTGAACTCTACTGAAGGATCTGTAGGAAGTGGAAACACTTGGTGAGTCTGTCAATGATCACCCAAATGGTATCATTTCCCCTAGACATGTGTGGTAAACCGTACACGAAATCTATCAATATCTCATCCCACTTCCACTCTAGAACTATAAGGGGTTTAGTAAAACCTTCTAGAACCTAGTGCCCAGCCTTCACTTGCTTACAATTGAGGAATCGAGAAAAGAACTCTTCCATGACCTTCTTTATCTCTTACCACCATAACGGAATCAGAGGACATAATAAATATTTTCCACTTCTAGATGTACCCCAAAATGGAATGTATGGAACATCCTCAAGACCTCCACCTAAAACTTCATGGGAACTATTGTGTGTCCTCTGAAGAGAACGATGTGCTCCCCACCTATCGAATATCCATAAGGGCAATGCCCTGTGGACATTTGAGCACATAAAATATTGTAGACCGTATCTTCAATCTGTGCCCCCCTAACTCTCTATAAGAGTGGAAGGGTGACTACCATCCACTGAAGATAAGTTTCTCCATCTCCATAAAAAATGGAAATCTATAACATGAACAACTACTTAGATGAATCACGCAGAAACTGCAAGTTGGATCTCTTATTGAGAGTGTCTTCCACTACATTCCCCTTCATATGAGTATAAATAATCTCAATGTCAAAGTCTTTGAGGAACTCTAACCACTGTATTTGTCTCATGTTCATATCCTTCTAATATAAGATGTACTTGAGACTCTTTTGGTCATAGTATAAGGTAAATCGCCCACCCATCAGGTAGTGACACTACATCTTCAATTAGAATACTATCGTAGCTAGATCAAGATCATGGGTTACATAGTTCATCCCATGTTGTCTCAAATTGTGTGAAACATTGGAAATCACTTATTTCCTCAGAATAAAGACACAACCAAGCTCAATCCCCGATGCATCATAGAACACCATGTACACAACACCATCCTCCAATAATCTCAATATGGGGGAACATTTCAATCTCCACCTTATCTTTTAAAAGCACTGTTGGAACTTCTCTATCCACATGAAAGGAATAACCCTCCATGTCAAGCCCATAAAGGGTTATGCTACCCTATAAAAGTCTGGTACAAACCTATGACACTATCTATAAAAACTCAGAAAACTCCACACCTCGGTAACACTGTTGGGTGGCTCCTAAGCATAACTGCTTCAATATTCTCTAGATTTACTGCAACTCCAGCCTCTAAAATGAGATGTCCCAAAAAGAGGAAGTCATGTATCTATAACTGAATCTTCTAGATGTTCCCTTAATGTTGGAGTTCTCAGGCTGTGTCTAGAACCATACTCATGTGCATCACATGCTCATCCTTGGAATCCAAGTAAACTAGGATGTCATTAATGAAGACCACGATGAAATGGTTTATGTAAGGTTGGGAGACCCTCATTCTGAGTCCCATGAACACTGGGGGGAATTCATCATGCCAAACGACATCACTAAGTACTCATAGTCATAGTACTGACATCTGAATGATTCCTTTGGTTCATCTTCATCTTGTATATGAGGCTAGGGATACCTAGATCAGAGGTCTTCCCTCGAGAACCACCTCTCATCCTTTAATTGATCGAAGAGGTTCTCTATCCTAGATAGTGGATAATTAATTTTAAAGGCCACCTAATTAGGGAACCGAAAGTCCACACAAAGCCTCAACCTCCCATCATTCTTCATGGTAAATAAAACTAGGGTCCCCCAGGCTGAAGTACTGGTTCTTATGAAGCCCTTGCTCTGTAAGACCTCCAGCTACATGATTAACACACAATGCTCTATAGGAGTCATCCAATATGCAGCTATAGAAATCGGTGTCATCCTAGGGTACATATAAGTGAGATAAACTACCTCTTTGGAAGGAGTTAATACATGAACAACTTCTAGAAACACATTATCATACTCATCCACCACTATAGGAAAATGAGGACTCCTCTCATCCACTGTACTAAGGGTTATGATAACCAACTTGTGTGTGATCAGATACAAACTTTTATATGTGATTCCATACTATTCTTCTTGGGCTTCCATTTCATCAAAAAAGTAACACCTTTTCCCATATTCACGAACACAACGCAATATGCACCTACCATAGTCAAGCTGGGAATGAAGTGAAAATAACCAGTCTATACTGAGAATGATGTCTTATGTCCCTGACACTTATACTAAGAGATCCCAACCTAAACTCTCCGAATAGAATACGGAAAAAATATCAAAAAAATCGTGATCATTAAATATTCTCCCTTAGGGGTATTTAGGTATAGGTATTGAGTAAACGGTTCCACTGGAATCATTGAGTATCAGACAACGGTTGTAGCAAGTAAAGTTTAATTGGAACCTTTGTCTATCAAAAAAAAACTACAGTGGAAAAGATATATATTGTACCTCTAATCATATAAGGAGCACCGGGTTTATAAGCTTCTATATCATGAAACTAGCCTTGTCCCTATGCACATGCTCCCTGATCCCATGTTGGACCACATGGGGATGGTGGTGGTAGTACCTAGAACCTCTTCCCAACTCTTATTGCCCGTCCATCTACTATATAATTCCTCCTCTTGAATGAATGACCTATTCTTTTCTTCACCTCTACCTTGTAGGTCCCTCAAATATCTCAAGATTGGTCATACAATAGGTTGAACATTATCAAGCAAGATGTACCCCACCGTCTCATTAGTAACACAACCATTCCTTCAGCTAACTCTCTCATCCTTCAGATACTCACTCCACTGACCTCATCTCCTGGGTCGTCCCATAAACTGTATGATCCACTTAGATCCCTGCTTTAACTATCAGCTACCTGATGCCAAATATTCAACTTTATGATGTACCGTGGTAGCTACCACTACCGGTGTCTACTCTACTAGAAAGATCTCCATGAGAGAATCTCAATACTTTACCCCAAAATTTTTAGGGATTTTAAGGATACCATGGGTGCCCTGATCTCCCAGTGTATCCCCTACTCAATGGTCAGGGTCCTGAAGAATGGGTCCCTCACATTATCATTGGAATAATGAGAATGATCCTTAAATATCACTATGTACTCCACTACTGTCTCACATCCCTACTGTAGATGTAGCATCTCCTATATACACTCGGAGCATAATGACATTGGAAAGAAATTCTCCCTAAAAAGATTCTCAAAGTATTTCCAAGAAAGGGTCATCGTTTCATGTTTCTCAATCAATATGCTCTACCATATCCCCACATAGCTTTGTATTAGACTTGCATCAAGAACTTCAATATGGATGAGAGGCGCCCTCTGTATGGTGAAGGCATGAGTAGCCAACTCCTTCCAATCCTCAGCTGCCTATGGGTCGGGCTCATTCATGAACCTTGGAGGTTGCCGCCTCTGTAAATCATGGAACACACTCAGCTAACATGCATCCTATACTAGTAACACTGGTATTAACTACTAACCTCCATGTGGTGGTAACACAAGTCCACTACCCATGGGTTCTTTCTATGGTACTAGTCCATATACCTATGCCTCATCACAAGGTGGATCATCTTTGTAATCACGCATTATAATCTTGGCTAATTGTCTGTGTGGAGGGATCCTGAAATAGATTATGACATATCGATGTTAATAGACAATGCCTATGAGCTGAAACTAATGCAAGAAGGACATGAGAACACAGTCAATCATATATGAGGCAAGCACTGTTATTTTCCTTAAAACATGTATTTTCATGTACCGAGTCAGAAAGTAGAATTCATATTCTTAGAAAATGGATATGTTCATCACCGTAAAACCATTGGATTCTCTGGCCTGAAAGAAGAACATGAAATACTCAATGTTGTTGCCCCAAACCAACCTTATAGATTCTTGGTTCATTATGTTGACTCGACCAACCCCTAATACCACTCTTTCATGACCCATCCCTCAGGGCACGTGCCTTGTCTACCCAATACTACTACAAATTTGACTATTTGTGACAGTCCATTTGTGATGGGGTCTCGTCATAAAATCTTTTTTTTTGTGATAGGACGTGGCCCCACAGAGAATAGTTTTCCCAAGATTATTTAAAAAACACATTTTCAATGCGTGTCCCCTTCGCAAATATTTTTCCCTGGTCTTTTTATAAAAAAGTATTTCTGATGGGGGCCCCGCTCGCAAAAGGTCCATCACAAAATTCATAAAAAATAAAAAATATATATAACTGAATAAAATAATATTATTTATAAAATTAATAATATTTTGGAAAATAATAATAAAATAATATTGGAAAATATTAATAATTTTAATAATTTTAATTTTATAAATAATATTATTATTATAATAATAATAATAATATATAATATTATTATTAATATTAATGAAATAATAATATTAATATAAGATAAATAATAAAATAAAATTATCTATAAAATTGTTAATAATATAATAATATTATTAATATTAATGAAATAATATTATTAGTACTAGAATAATAAAAAATTAATAAAATAATAAAATCCATGATATTATTAAAAATATATAAAAAATAAAAACAATAAAATTGATTACACAAATAATAAATCAATAATAATAATAATAAATTAAGTAAAGAAATACAATAATGGTAAATTAGAAAATAAATAAATAAAAATTAAAAAATGAAAAAGAATATTCATAACAATATAAAAAACACACTATATTTCTATATAAATATTAAATATTACTAAAAAATAGAAATCAAATGTTTTATCATAAAATACAAATATATCACTAGGGGTCCTCTCGAGGAGCTGGAGGAGATGGTGGAGGGAACTCCATCTCTAAACCACGAGTCAGACATCCTGTGAATTCTATATACTTCTACTGATTCTACTACTTCCATGGATGTATCATCTCCTCCTACTAATGCTATGGTCATCAGAGCTCTTCTTGCGACGGCTTCTATTGTTACATCTCTTCTTGCATCCATTGACACATCACCTCCAACTCTTTATTCATACCCTTTATGACCTCACTCTGAGCGTACAGCTACTCCCGATACTCTACAGCAGATGATGATGACTCTCTACGAACTCCACTTAAGTTGGATGCCAACATCGCATCGGTAACATAATAAATCGCAGGAATCAATCAAGAGATGATACCAACAAATCATCCTTTATCAAATGAGTAATAGGTCATCTTCATCCATGATACCTCATCAAATTGGTGGCCCTTGGTCTTACCCTCAGCCCTGGCCTGAATCTCATATTGTGACTGGGACAACATTTCCTCTTATGTCTCCTTCAATAGAAATATAAAATTAAAATAGTCAAAATATTATTTTTAGTTAATTTTAAATCTCAAAAATTAATTATAATAACCACAATATGACATTGGTGGTTACCTCTAATATCTCTATGGTTGGATTAATATACACCCTCCTATGAACATAAAACACCATAACATTGGTATTTTTATTGTATATTTGATCATAAAATAAACCGTTATATTTAATGTAATATAATATATTTAAAAAACTTATTTACCATGTGTTCCCTATGCCCACTGATTGTATAACTACCAACTAGATGTGTCAGCTTCTGTCTCCCCTAGTTTTATAAACCCACCGGTGATCTCTTTAGAAAACATGCACCCAACCAATGTGAACCTAATCAATCCCAAACATGAGATGAAATGTAATTAGGTTAGTGGGCATGAAAAGACTCATCAGACTCTATCACTCCTTTATTATTCATTACATTCCTTCTCAAATTGTTCAAAAATTAATGAAAACACTCAAGCATAAACCCCTCTCATACCTTCCAGATACTACCACACATGCTCTCATTAATGGGATACCATAAGCCTTACAAATAAATTACAATATCAAGTTATTTAATAAATAAATTTCAATATAAATATTATTAATTTTCATACCAGTCAGTGATTAAACATGTGTTGATGAAAATCAATGAGAATATCATCCCATATTACCCATTCTTTAGAAAAATAAGTTTTCAATATAGCACTATCATATCAAATACCTATATGTGAAATGCTATGAAAAAAAGAACAAATAATCAAACAATTAGTATCTAAATAAATTGATACGCAATTAACTAAAATACATAAGTAAACATACATATTTATGCATGAATCGATGTCAATATGTGGACTTCGCATTGGGATAGGGTCGTGACTCATCAATCGGGAGAGATCACACCCCCTCTGAGTCCTCCCTAAACCGCCATCAGTCGAAGGGTCAGATGATCCAACATCCTACTCTTCCAAAGGTTGATTGGCCTCCTTCCTCTAACGAAATAAATTATGGTCCAATTGACACACTAAATTATTATTGTAAGAAAACATTTAAAAACTACTATTATATATAGATATATATTATACATTATTTTATCCAGTATTTAACCATTTTAATCATTATCTGCATCCCCATGTTCAAATATGAAAAATGTAAATGTCTTTATATTCCTCCTCAACATCCTCAATTTCTATATGAGTTTCAATTTCAACATCTCTTCTCATTTCAAATTCATGTTTAACATCATTAGCATCATTTTTATCATCATCCCTTATCATTGGGGTTTAATTATCGATATTCATATATCTTCGTTAAATTTATGGATTTGGAGCAGTCTCTTGAAATTTTTCAATTCCTTGCACTTGAGTGAAACCACATTCACATTGAGTTGACTAATTTTCCTGAGAATTAATTTTTATTATGTTCCTCCAATCTCCTAACACTTTGATGTAGATTAGTAATTAGCATAATAAATTTGATGCCTCGGATGAGCCAATAAAAATGGTTCATTTATTTCAAGAAGTTTTTTATATTTAATATCAATGGTTACATGGTTCGGATGAACAAGAAAGCCTCTCTCGGTATCCTACCACTGACATTTAAACATCGGTATGTAATTTAATCCTGGATAAAAAATCAATAATTTCTTCCTACATTCCATAAAATCATAATTTGTCCTAATCGTTCCTAACTATTCCTAATTATTTCTAATTTTCCTTGTTTACTATTAATTATTCTTAGTTACTCATAATTATTCCTAATTACTACTAATTACTACTGATTACTGTTAATTGTTATTAATTATTGCAAATTAATCAAAAAATTTACTAATTAATCCTAATTATTCTTAATTAATTTTAATTATTACTATTTAATAGTATTTATTCCAATTTATACCTAATTTTTCCATATGATTACAAATTATTACTAAGTATTCCTAAATACTATTAAGTATCCCTATGTATTCTAACGCATTCCTATTTATTCTTATTTATTCCTATTTATACCTAATTATTCCTAATAACTAGTAATTAAGCCTACTTACTTCTATTTAAACCTATTTACACTTAATTAATCCAAATTACTACTAATTAATCCCAGTTACTTCTAATTAATCATAGTTACTACTAACTATTCATAATTACTTCTAATTAATCCAAATTACTGCTAATTAATCCGAATTAATCAATATTTTTTCTTATTATGATGAATTATTCATAATTATAACTAATTATTCTTAATTATCACTAATTATTTATAATTAATACTAATTATTCCTATTTATTTTTAATTAGTCCTAATTATTTTTAATTATTCCAAATTATTACTAATTATTAATACTTTTTACTCTTTATTCCTAAATATTACTAATAATTCTTAATTACTCCTAATTATTCCTAATTTTTACTAATTATTCCTAATTAATACAAATTATTCTTAATTATTTGAAATTATTCAAATTTATTACTAATTACTCCAATTTAATCCTAATTACTTCTAATTGATCCTAATTTTTTATAAATAATCCTAATAATTTCAAATTAATAATAATTATTGTTAATTATTACTAATTGTTCTTAATTATTACTAAATATTTCTATTTAAAAATTATTTTTTCATAATTATTATTAATTAATCATATTTATTACTAATTATTCCTAATTATCAATATTTATTCCAAATTATTCCTAATTATTACTAATTATTACTAAATATACTAGTTTTTACTAATTATTTGTAATTTTTACTAATTATTACTAATTAATCCTAATTATATCTAATTGCTTCTAATTATTCTTTATTAATCCTAATTATTACCAATTGTTACTATTTAATCCCAATTATTACTATTTATTCCTAATTATTTCTAATTATTCCTAATTGTTACTATTTATTCCAAATTGTAAACAATTATTCTTTATTATTCCTAATGTTTCCTATTTTCTTATTTTTATAACTAATTATTAATAATGATTTCTAATTATTTCTTATTATTACTAATTATTACAAATTATTTCAAATTATTGCTAATTATTACTAATTATTGCTAATTAGTGCTAATAATTGTTATTTATTACTATTTATTTCTATTAATTATTAATTAATACAAATTATTACAAATTATTTCTAATTATTGGTAATTATTAATATTTATTACAGATTATTCCTAATTATTACTAATAATTCCATATTATTAGTAATTATTACAAATTATAAAAAACTTATTCTTAATTAATCATAATTATTACAAATTATTCTTAATTATTGAAAATCATTACTAATTACTTCTAATTATTACTAATTATTCCTAATTATTATTAATTATTCCTAAATAATCCAAAATATTCGTAATTATTCTTATTTATTTTTATTTTTTCTTAATTTTTCTTAATTTTTCTTAATTTTTCGTAATTTTTCCCAATTTTTCCAAATTTTTCCAAAATGTCCATTTTATTCCTAATTAATCTAAATTATTACTAATTAATCAAAATTACTACTAATTAAACATAAATAATCCAAATTATTATTAATTAATCATAATTATTACTAATTAATCATAATTATTTTTATTTAATATTAATTATTATTTATTAATCCTAATAAATACTAATTATTACCCATTATTACTAATTATCAGTAATTATCACAAATTATTACTAATGATTCCTATTTAGTTCTAATTATTATTATTTACTTATAATTATTACTATTTCTTATTATTTATAAATATATATTTCAATTTACTACTTATTAACGCAACATTTTAGTAATTATCGCTAATTATTACTAATTATGACTAATTATTAATTTTTTTCTAATTGATACCAATGGATAAAATTTAATAAAAATTAATATAACTATTAATTAATACTAACTAATATAAATCCCACTTTTTATTTGAAAAAAATGCAAAATAAAATGATCTAATTCTAAGTTACTTTTATTACAGCTAGTTAAAAAAATTATAACTAATATCAAATAAAATGAATTAACTAAAAACAAAATAAATCGATAATTACTTTAAAACGGAATCTTTCAGAGGATTTACGATGTGAAGATTGCTCTGATTTAAAAATAATAACTTAGAAAAAATTTTAGATAGAAAATACATGTAGAGAGGGAGTGAGGAGGAGAGAAAGGAGTGGAATGAGAGGAAAAATGGATGGGGTGTATATAGGTTAGATTAGTTTTGACGAGAATCTCATCACAAATACTAACCCCTTGTTAATTTGCATCGGCTGTTAAAAAGGTATTTATGATGGGACCGGTCGCAAATACCAACCTACATACATACTATTTGTAACATGAGATAAATCTCGTCACAAATATTAAAAAACACCCCTGGTTATTTGCAATGGGCATAAGAGCCCATCGCAAATACCCTTCCCATGGGTTGGCGCCCAACTCGCGCCAAACCTTTTGCAAAAAGTGTCCTCTACCTGTCACAAATAACTGATTATTTGAGAAGGGGAAAGGTCATGTCCCACATAGTCCCTCCTGACGGGCTATTTGTGTTGGGGCATTACCCCATCATAATTAAAGCATGACAAATATTAAATTTTTTCATTGTGCAGTCCTGCCTCCAATAGGCCAGGGGCTGGAGACTAGCACTGACTAGGTTTATCAACAAATGGGAGGCATTTTCCTAAGTATCTATACACACGTACCAATCTCCAAGTCCAAAATGATGAAACTGGATAAACTAAGTAAAAAAACATGTGTACCACTAAGATACTAACAACATAGTATGACAGTACAAAACAGAAAAGTTAAAATGGCCAAAATAAATGTTCAACCTAAATAAAATGTACAATCTCTTGAAACTCATATTCAGAAAACCCTACCTGAAGGGCAGGTATAGAAACATCTATTTGAAGTCGCTGAAGCACACCTCATTTGTCAAGCCTCTCTTAAAACACCTCCCGGCCTTAGTCCACGAAGGACTCAGTCAAAGCATAGATCAACTTTATAAGACACGACACTTGCGGGCATAACATGTGCAGGGGTGAGTAAAAGCATATTCAGTAGGGACCCTGAAACCACAATGATACACCACTAAAAAAATACACTAATTATACCGTAATGTAAACCCACGAAGTACACCCTAAAGTAAAAACACAATTTACAACACAAAGGAGACACATGAAGTACCTAACAAAGGAAACACGTGAAGTACAGTCTATACGATCAGCTCACATAGGTATAATTCTAAATCACAAAGATAAGGATTTCAAGTTTTGGTCTATAGATCTCCTCGTCTCAATGACACTAGATGTGTTGGTGGTGCACATAGAGTCATTCGTGTATTGAGTGTCAATGAAGCATGGAGCATTGATGGAACGTGTAGTGTCAGTGGCACACAGAGCATTAGTAGTGCATGAAGTGTCGATGAAACCTAGAGATGTGATGGAATATAGGACATCAATGTCACACAGAGTGTCAATGGGTCATGCAGTCCCCCAAGTCACATAGTCATCAAGATAACATAGTCATATCCAGCCGTAGGATTCTGCTCCCAACATGCTTGTTCTGAGTGAACCTACCACTCAAAACATTAAGTCCTAAAAAACTCCACAAAACTCACTTAGAGTATCTCAAAATGGCCATCTCGTCCCAAATATCCCAATGCAATAAACAGATTCTAAAATGGACAAACGGTTTGAAATATATGGCCATATTAGTAAAAAGGGTCTTTTCCAGTCTGGGGTCCGACCTGACCCGACCTGGTTCGCCCGACGCGGTCGATTTCGGCTAGCTCAATGGACCGTCGGAGCAGTCCAACATGCTACATGCGGGCCAGATACTTCATCGCATGGTTTAGTCTTGCGATCATGGTCAAAGGAGTTTCCATGTTAAAGATTCCACCACCGCGGGTTCTTGCTGAGGTGGCCTCGTAGCCATGTCGCGCCGTAGCTTCCACTACAACCTCCTTCAGTGGGTCTTGTCTACCCCACATGGCCTACACTGCCACATGGCCATTCTCTGGCCGAGTCCCATTGGACCATGGCTATTTTTTTGCTAGAACCCAGCCTCCCACCGGGCCACGCATTGTCCTCACTATCAGGAAGCTTGCCATTAGCAAATCATTCATCACTTCCTCCTCCATAAGTCATTGCTTGTCTGATGCGCTCTCGTCCCACATCCGCAATGTTATCGTGGATCATAGCCTTCAGTATTAGAAAGTTGCGCCATGGATCGTGGGTTCAATGATTGATCATTCGAGTATGGTTTCAAGGGGGAAAGATTTCTCAAATAATGCATTATATTAAGGGGAAAATATTAAGCACACGAACACCCAAAGAACTAATCATGGCCTTGATTGTTCATCCTTGATCTGTTCAAGTTAGTGGGGTCATGATGAAACCAACAGCAGAATTATCACCAAGACCTATTCCCTTTAATCCCACAATAATTTATCCCTCCCACAAGAATGACCGAACAATGGATCAACTTGTTCATGGGTTGGTCCTAATTATTTTTTTAATTATAAGAAGGGAAAAACAAATAAAAAATATATCAACAACCTATGTCGAAGATTTGATCAGTTGTTGATGAAGTGTGGAGGTATGTTCCGTCGTTGATCCCTGATCCACTGGTGTTCTTCATCAAGACATAGATTCCTTCTCATTTCCTTAGGGGAATTCAAGGGTTATGGAGATAACCTCGAATTCCCTAAACATGGATTATTAATAAAATAAACTACCACAGCGTCAACACGTAATGTCCCACTAATATATTTTTTTAATAGATATTTTAATGAAATATAAATCCAAAATTTAACTTTCACCCTAAACTTTCACCGGTCAAGGTTAAGCCAAAGCTAATGAAAACAACCCCTTATGAACTCAACGGTGGTGTTGGATTTCCCATTTGAGTTGCCATTTTTTAGTTATTAGGATTTCAAAATAAAATAATTTTTATTTATTATTTTGTTTATGGTTTGGTCCTTATTGACTTTTTCTACAGATGACCTATACAAACCAATGTAGGCCACACATAGGGTAAATCTATACCTTTGAGCCCAATGGTGCCCTTATATTTCTGATCTGTTCACTCTTTTAAGAGTTATATAGCTTTTACATAAAAGTTGCATGTGTGGGATATTAAAAACAAAACATTTTGCAAAACAAATTGGGCACCCCAGTCCTCAAAATCTCATGTCATCTTAGCACCTAATCTTGGAATTTTCCCAAATAATTTCTGAAAATAAAATCATAAATATCAGATTCATTACACAAATAGTGTGTGGAATTCCCTATTTAAAAAATTTATAAGGACACTTCTCCTGTACAATTAAAATCACTCACTCCTCCCAATTATTCATACCTCTATAGAAATTTTTCTCTTAAAAAACATACCGAATTAATCTCACTACATCCCTCCCTAACACCAAGAAGCCTCAATTTTGGGAGAAAACCATCCAAGGGGGTCTTTTATTATAAACCAAAAATAGCTACCCAAATAATGGGTAATGTTCTTCAACAATCAATTTTGTTTTATTTATTTATATAATATTTCATTTATTTTTATATAATGATTATACAATAACATAATTATAATAAATATTATGATATTTTTATTATAATAGTTTGTCCAACACTTTCACACACATCCATAAAATGGGATACAAAATCATCATTTGTGAGTACGGGGGGCTATTTCTCGCAAACTGAGGTCATTTATTCATTCTTTACCATAATTCAATGTTTTAAATAATGATTTATTTATATTTTCTATGATATATATGATATTATAATTCATTTCCATTTTATTGTTTTTTATACAATACATACCTTCATGCTTTCTTTTTTTTGGGAACACAATAACATCGTTTGTAGATGCATGGAATGCCGCCTCCCCAAGGAAATTTGATTTATTCACACATTAACTTTATGGTATTAAGGATTTTTTAAATTAAAATATGTGATTCATATAACATAAATATGATACTAGAATTATTATATAAATATATATATCACATACATTTTAATTATGATAAAGAATAGAAATATGGTTCATGCGTACGTACGACTTACCATCTCTATGAACAGTGAATATCATTTCCTATCTAAAAATATCATAGATTAATCTAAATAAAAACATAATGAGTTTATATAATATTTGAATCATGGATTACATTCTTGTAGGGATGAAATAATGATCTATGTAATATTAAAAAAAATTATCAGTCAAAGCATACTTGATAAACAAGACAATTAACAACTGAAATATTGATAATAATAAATGATGGTTAAAAAAGGGTAATAAGATTTTATAAAAACATCATATATGATGATATAAATATTATTATGGTTATTTTATAATTTAATAACATTATTAAACTAGTTATATGTGAGGATAATGACTGTTCACCCAAATGGAAATGCAAGATAAGTGATTTTCATCTCACTCTTTGCATCTATGAGATAAATGTAACTTCAAACTCTTAATTCTTTTGTGTGGTGTATATAAAAACCATATTTATATATTACTTCATGAATTATTTAATATTCATAGTATCTTGAGTTTAATTGTGAATTATTTCTTATAATGGGATTGAATTAAAAGTTATCAAGTGGTAAATAGTTTCATAACACAATTTCTTTTCATTGGTTTATATTACTTCTCATTATTGTTAATTTCTTAAGATTATGTATCTGATCAATTTGGACTATATTTTATTTTTTTCACTAGTTTATTTTTATTTATAATTGAGACATATAATCTATCAATTTATTTATTCTCACTTCATCTTTGTGGTATTTTTAAGGGTTTACATCACAATCTCATTTTGTTAGGAATTGATTTCACGTGAATTTACATTGAAGAAAATTATTTGACAACAATTTAATAAAACATTTCATATTATTATATTCTATTTATTCTTTAATATTTTTATATAATAGTACATTTCTTCCACTCTTTAGAACCAAAAATGTTTTAGAAAATCTTTTTAAGAAAATCCAAATTCATTTATCTCTTTAGTCAAGGAACCTATTTTCTTATAAAAATCATATTTTGAAAAAATTATATCAAAATTGATTTAAACATTTCCAAATTATTTATTCGTAATATTTTTACCAATTTTTTCTTTTAATTTTCTTTCAAACTAATCTTATTTTTTCTTTACGAGAATATAATGTTTTTATCATTTTTCCTTCAAAAAAGAATATTATTTTTACCCATTATTGAAGGTATGTAATTACAAATAATTATTTAATTGAAGATTACATTTCAAATCGAAAATGTTAATTTATAAATAAAATTGATTTTTTAGAAGGGCTTTTGAGAGAAATAAATTTCAATTTTTTTTGCAAAACGAAAATTTTATTTACCTCTTAAATGTTTTTATAAGATATTTTTATAGTATTTCCATTAATCAATCACCACAACCCTTTATTTTGACTCTATAAAGGATATTTTGTATTAATTCCATTCTTATTCATTCTCTAGAATTTTTTGTAATGATTTGAACAGGGATAATGTTGGCATTCCCTTACTTGATTTATTTTGGTCTTCCCATTGAAATTCTCACTTTCTTATGACCACAGGACAGTAAAATTTCCCTACATAATAAATATAAATTTTCAAAAATATCTTCATTTCCTAAATTTTATACCATTTTTAAATATAGTTATTGCATTGATAGCTATTTAATAATCTGGGAAAATATTGATAAATCTGTATTCATTACTCAATAAGGATATTTGATAGGTCATAATAGTCATTAATTAAATAGATTATTTGATATGAGGAATTATTTCGACATGCACTACATGGATTTAGAACCATTGGAAACCACCCCTGTATAAATATATAGTCTCATGAGATGAATTCATTTTGGGAGAGACCCTTTGAGTTTTTTCAAAAAAAGAATAGATAGGTTTTTACCCACATATTTAAACTGTATTAAGAATAGATCTTGATAGTAAAGGTATAATGTTCCAAGGAAACATGACATCCAATAATTAAGAATTTACATTTTTGGGAATTCAATAATTATTATTTTCTAGGAGATTTTTTCTTGGACATAATACATGGATGCATTTTAATTCTCACTTTATTGATTTAATGTCATGTGTGTTTAGTTATTTACCTTTCCATGTTAATTATTATTTATCTTGTTATTTCAAATGGATTATGTGATTAGTTATTTAATTTTCCATAATTTTTATAAACATCATTATTATATTAATGATTATATGGGTTGTGGGTTTAGTTATTACCTTTCCAAAATGATTAATCTAATTTATTCATTAATGCTTCCATTGTACATTACCCTTACTAATAATTTTATCTCACCTATATTTTGTTACCTTTACCCATGTATCCAAAAACTATACTAATAAATATATTAATGGAAATTCAATGTGGGAATAAATTTATCCTCAAAAAAATTATGTTTTAATTAATGTAATATTTTTTAATACATGAATAAGGTATGTTTGTGGCTTACAAATAATAATTAAAACATTGTTACTCTAGTAATTTATTACATACAATCATGCCAATCCCATGGTATTATACACTAGAATTGGGATTACTGGGGTTAGGTCCGTACATTTTGTATAAGAGGAAGTTCGGTAGAAACATCAGGAACTTGATTAGGAAAACAGAGATTATTGAGTATAACCATATGATTGACTTTTATGATTAGCATAGAAGAACATATATATTCCTTAACTCAATAACTATTGATTTCATATTATGATAATAATATTATGGTTGGTAATAAGATCAAAATCTGAAACACTTCTTTTGTGGATTTATGTAATAGGAGTGTACTAATATTAAGTATATTTTGGAATAAATTTATGGAAATACAACTCATTAATTTAATATTTATTTTAATAGAAAATAAATTTGAGGAATAATGACATTAAATTTTAATGAAATTATTTTAAATGTAATGAAAACCTATAGTGTTATTATAATCATTAAAACAATTGTAATAATAGTGACATTATATTATTAGGATTTATTGAAAATCATAGAGAAACATGTATTTAATGAGTAAATTTAAAATGATTTCCATCATATTTATTGTTTAAATATCAATAAAATTGTTTTATAAAATGTAAAACCTACAGGGCGGTGGGGATTAAACCCATACCCAAAAGATGATAACGGTTTTTTTTCTACTATTAGCCTACGTGATGTCCTAGTTAATGTATCATTGATTTTAGCTAAATAATTGGATTAATTGTTGTTAATGATGACCGGTGGTATCACTTTTGAGATTTGGAGATTAATATATTAGCTATATTAGTTTTGAAAAATAGATAGAGTTAAACATAAAGGCTTTTTTATGGGTCTCATGAACTGTAGAAACTAAATTTTAGTGCTTCATAAATAAATATTATTTCATTTTATAATATATATTTCAAATAGTAATTGATGAATTAGAATTTGATAGAAGAACAATAAAATAGAAATTATAACATATAAAATTGAAACTAAATTTCTTTATATTTTTGGAAAATAATGCAATTCCTCTTTGTTTGTAAAATTATCTTAAAAAAAATACTATCCTACTACTTTCATTGTTATTGAACCGATGATCTTTTAAATCATCATAAATTTATCGCCCTGAGGCTATCAATTCTCTACAGATCATTTACTTTTTCGTAACAAATATCTTCAAAATCCCTCTATAATTATTTACATTTATACTCCATTTTTATATTTTCACTTGAAATTAATGTTCTCCTTTGTAGAAACCTAGTTAAATGTTATTACATACAACTTTTGAGCATCAATTTTTCTCTTGTTAAGAAGAATTTTTTTAAACACTTTCTTGATGAGGGTTTTAAAAAAGGAATTTTCAAATATCAGTCCTTGGTTATAGAGATCGAGTTTAAATTAGAAGGGCACAATTTATTTTAGTTGGGGAGAATAGAATACCTCGAATGTTCTAAAAGGGAAATTTTAATTTGATAAAGTATAACCTATTGAGACTTTATGGTGTATTTAATATTTTTAATAAATTTAATATATTCAAAATATTTAAATGATTTTTATACTGTGTTAGATTTAATTTCATGCAACCAAGACTTTCCTCAATAGATGTGTTTCATGTAAGATCGAATTTAACTGAGCAACAATATATTATTAAAATATTATTCTTTCATATAATAAGATATTAATTATTAATTAAATTAGTGGTTATGAATAAGATTAACTAACATATTAAATATATGGTTTACAAAAATATAAAATTATTTCTATGGTAACTAATTAATTTTAAATTAATGTAGAAATAAAATGAATAGAAATGAAAATATTTAATTCTCACAACTGTATTTGATCCAAGATTAAATTAATTACTTTTAGTGAATTATATTAATAATATATATATTATATGTTCAATTAAATATTTTTACCATTGAACTTTTATATTTTTTAGGCATAAGAAAAGAAAAAACACAATTTCATGAAAGAAAATATATTTTTGTAATGTTTGTTTTCCCACCATTTTAATGGAGCACTAGTTTTGAAAATAAAATATTTTACACTATTGTAAATTTATTTTTCAAAATTAACTTAATTTTTTACATTTTAATGTTAAAATTATTATCGGGGAAGTTTTTTTAATGTTTAGAGAAGTTTTTTATTGATGAATAGTGAGAAATACTACATTTTTATTGAAAAATGTATTATAATATCAATAATTTATATGTTTAAATTATATTTTAAATTGGTTTTAAAGTAAAATTATTCAATTTATAAATAAATTAATCCAATTTGGGTCATTGGAATCAATTTTACATTGAAATTGGATATAAAAAGATTCCCAATATTTGATGTTTTTACTTTAAAAACACATTATTCGAATTTAGAAAACATTATTACATACATTGAATCATAATTATCTATAATTTACAATAAAGAAAAATCATTTTTTACAAAAAATATTAGTGAAATGAATTAAAATTATTTATAATGAATAAGCGAAAAATTAACATATAAGGGACTAAAACTTAAATGTAAGGGCCAAAAATTCCTAATCATGTCCAAATCCTATTTTATGGACATATAGAGGACATTTCCTCCCTTTTATATATTTTTTTCATTATTTTATCGAATTGAAATTGAAAAAATGTGTGGGTAATTTCCACTTTCAAAAACATACAAGAATGCCACTCCATTATAAAACGGCACTCACCCCTACCACTTATTCTAACCTATCATGCTAATATGATCATCCAAAACATTCCCAAATAATCTCCTAGAATCCAACACCTCCACTTATAAGCCAAAATATTTTTAGAAATCAAACAATGATACTCATTTGTTATAAAATAAAATGTGTTACCTGAATAAGTGATAACGTTCTTCATTTATCACTTTTGGTTTATTTGTTTTCCACTACATAAATTCTTTTTAAATAATTATTATATAATAAACATATTTATTCAATATTCTGATATGTTGAGGTGATAAATTTTCCAGCTATACATTCATACAGATCCATCAAATTGAATACACAATCATTGTTTGTGTGTACGGCTGACTACCACCTCACAAACTGAAGTCATTCATTCTTCCAATACCACATTTCATGGTAGGAAATAATAATGGATTTATAGTTTTTATGTTATTTATATGATATTTATAAAAAAATTTCCTTTGGATTTTTTTATATAATACAAACCATCATTCTTTCCCTTTTTGGGAACATGATAACATCATTTATGGATGTGTGGACTACCACCTCCTCAAAACAATGTCATTCATTCAAACATCACATGGAATTTATTGTTAATGGTTTCAATAAAAATATTATCTCTCTATATATATAATATAAATATGATATAGGAATGATAATACACAAATAGATTTATATACATCATTTATTTTTTAATGTGATAAGGAGATGGATGTACCGTTCATGCCCACGTACAAACTATAATCTCCAAGAACATTCCATTTCACTTCATATCCCCAAAATTTTTGGATTAATATAAATACACATATACTGAATGTATATAACATTTAAATCATGTTTTACACTAGAAACATACTCTAAAATATACTCTAATAACATAATAAAAAACATACTCTAAAAAATATAATATTTTAATGTATATAATATTTCAATGTGTAACAAATATAACTAGTCAAAACATACATTCAAAACATGACAAATTACACTAGAAACGACGAACCTAATGAATGATTGTAAACTAATAGGTAATAATATATTATAAAAATATAATATATGATATTATAAATATGATTATGGTTATGATATAAGTTAAAAACATGATAAAAATCAGAATGCATGAGGTCAAGGATGGTCACCCAAAATGAAAATCATGGTAAGGGATTTTCATCTCACTTATTACATATATTAGATAAATGACATATTCAATACTAAATTATATTGTTTTTTGTATCTATATCCAATTTTTTTATATTTTATCTTGAATTATTTTATCATCACCATAATTTGTGTTTCAATTTTAATTATTTCTTCTAATTAGATTTGAATGAAAAGTTACAAAGTGGAAAATAATTTCATAACCTGATTCATTTTCATTGGGTTATATTACATTCACATTTTCAATAAATTTCTATGATTATTTGTGTAATAAAAATTTATTATCAATTTTTTTCAATTATTTTATTTCTAATTATATTTGACACCCATAATATATTCATTGATTGATTATCACTTCAACATTATTTTCTTTTCAAGGGATTAATTAACAATCTCATTTTGTTCCGTATTGTTTACACGTGAATTTCCATTAAAGGAAATTATTTTCTCATTATTTAATAAAACATTTCATTTTCCTTGAATCTACTTATCCATATTTTTTTTAAGTAATAGTTCCATTGTACAATCTTTAGTACTCAAAATGTATTGTAAATTTTTTTAAAGAGAAGCTGACTTCATTTCTCTCTTTACTCAGATAACCTATTTTCTTCTAAAAATCCAGTTTTTTCTAAAATGGTATTTAGAAATGTTTTATCCATTAAAAATGATACATTAAAGTACATTTTACCCTTTTTCTATTTCAAATGTTTTCAAATGAATATTCTTTTATCTTTTTCAATAAGTCACTTTTGTAGCCTATTTACCTTAAAAATGGAATTTTTTTTACCATGTACGGAATTAATAGAATTACCCACCATTATTTCATTAAATCATCTTTAACAAGTTTAGAAGTTTAGTTTTTAATGTTATTGTTTTTTAAATTTATTTTCAAAAAATTATTTCAATGTTTTTTTTTTCAAAATGAAAAGGATATTTTCATCAAGAATGATGTTAAAAGATATTTTTATAGTATTTTTATTCGCCGATGATAATAATAATTTATTAGTACTCCACTTGGGATGTGTTGTTTTGAAACCATATTTATTCTTCATTTGGATGGTTTTTGAATATTTTACCAAATATAGTGTTGAAATTCACTTCCTTGATTCATTTTTTAGTCCCCTTGAAATATTATTTTTCTTATGAACACTAAACATTAAATTTACCCAAATTATATATATCATTTATCATGAATATTATCATTTACAAAACCATAAAAAGTTTAACATTTATTAAATATATTAATACTTATTTGATTTTCTTGGTAAATATTGACAAATATTTCTTCATTACTCAATATGGATATTTGATGAGACACATTTGTCTTTAATTAAATCGATTATTCGATTTATGGGGAATGATTTCTACATGCACTAAATGGGTTAAGTATCATTTGAAACAATCCCCTAGATGCATTAGTAGTCTCTTGGGATTAAAGTAATTGGTTAAAATTGCTTCATGTTTGTTTCCATGGAGAAAATACGGGTTTCTACCCACAGATTTAAATTCTTTTAATAATAGATCTTGACTCTAAAGGTATCATGTTCTTGGGAAACATGACATACAATAATTAAGATTTTTATTTATTGTAAATTTGATTATAATTATTATCCACATGTTTTTTCTTTGACATTATATATTGAAGAATTTTCATTCTATTTTTATTGATTTAATTTCATTTGTGTTTAGTTATTTACCTTTCCATATTAATTATGCCATATTAAGTTATTTCAAATGTTCTATCTGTTCAGTTATTTACCTTTCCAAAATTTTTCTTCAATTCCTTCATTATTTAATGATTATATGACATGTGTGTTAAGTTATTACCTTTCTATATTGATTATGCTCACATATTCATTATTGATTCAATTGTAATTTAACCTTACTAGGCATTTTAGATCACCCTTACATTGTTCCCTTTCCCCTAACATCCAATACGTATACTATGAAATATATGAAAGGATATTCAATGTTTGAATAAATTTATACTTGAAAAAAATAATGTTTTAATTAATCCAATTATTTGTCATACATGACTCATGTTTGTATCAGGTTTCCAAGACTATTAAACTCTCTAGTCATTTAGGATTTTATTCCTTATAATCATACAAATATAATTATTGTAGAAATTGGATCCTGGATTACAAGGGTTAGGTCACTACAATTTTACAAATGACTCTTGTATAGTTGATCAGACTACCTTTGGTAAAAATTAATCATATATAAAAACTCAACTCTATTCTTTAGCTTCCAAAATATTTTTTCTACCCCCAAGTTATTAGGTATGTTATGATTTTTATTATTGTTTTCAGTGAATTTATTTATATTTTTTGAGTTTCGTTTGGATCATTTTGATAAAATAAGAATCGTCGTAGGTGAAATAGTTGAAAAATTTGTTGGGTTTATATAGAAAAGGATACTAGTTACTTGGTAGTAGAGTACCAGGTCCTCTATGTATGTGTAGTGGAATAGATTATTGAGAACCTACCACTAGTTATTCAATGATCCACTAGTGGCTAGTTCTTGTCACTAATTACCTAGTGAGTGTTAGAACCGTTTTCTAATAAGGGTATTTTGTTATTTTTTCTATCAGATAATATGGGTTAACTCTTCATTTTCTAATTTATATGGAGATAATTTGATAATGTCGATTCTCATTAATATATATATTTATCTTAATACATTGAAATGAACATATATTCATTATTTATTAGAATGGCCATTACGTACTGATGAAGTTATCATTATATTGTTAAGGGATGTATGATCCTTATCCATTTTTTGAGAACGTATCAAGGTATGGTCACAACCCCATTCCAATTATATGTCTTTTATTTTATAATTGGTATTTTGTTGATTAGTTGTGATATATAGAGAATAAATCATTCAATCATGGTGAAGATTGTTTTCTAAGAGTGAGGTAGATGACCTTATACACTATTTGGTGTTTAATTGAGTTATTTTATATTCATATATCACTAATCATATGAATTAATTATTTTTTGAGTAAAGTGAAAAGATAAATTTCTCTCAATTAGGTATAATAAATTAAAATGAAATATTATGTGATGTTCATATTTTATAGATAAGTTTGAAAGATTAAATTCTATATTTTCATGTATTATGTAATTTTTTATAGAAAAAAATGATCAATTAAAATGTTAATATGATGTAATTATTAGTTTTATTAATAATTATGAGAATATGAGGGATGAAATTAATGTTTATAAATTAAATTAATTTATTGATGTGTTTTACATTTTTAAAAAAATATTTAAAGGGTTAATGGATTTTAGTGAATTTATTTATTTTAGATGATTGATTTTGTGAGTGTTTTGGTTTTGTTTTAGTGTATTAATAATTTAGTTGAAATACATGTTTAATGGGGTTAAAAACTACTTATTGAAATGAAAAATAAATAAGTTTTACGATGTTTTTATCATGGAAATATTGGTATTTAATGAGATAATATTTCATTTTTTAAAAATAAAAACATATAAAAGCATTCTTAAAATTAACAGGTTTATTAATTTTTTTTCACATGGGTATGTGTCACTCATATTGGATTATGTAGGTCATAATTATATTGTGTTGTTGAGAAAACAATTATCTTTTGGGATGTTCCACCAATAATATTTTTTTTCAGAAAATGTTCTGTGATGTTGATTACATATTAGGGTCCTTGGGTTATACTCGGATAACAAACAATGATAAAAATGTGGATGAGTTTTTTACAGCATTATATTAGGCCATTGTTTTTATGAAATTTCATGTTATCATCACATAGTGGATGTGATCCATGTGTTTGGATATGATGTTACAAGTTTGACATCAAATATTATAATTTCATGTGCCAAAATATACATGAAATTATTTAGATGACTTGGTGAGTGGTAAACCCATTACATTAATCCCATTATTTATCTTTTGAATATTTTTATAGATGTTTATTTCTTTTAAATTTTGTTTTTAAAATAAAAAATTTTATATTCTTGATAACATCATTGGATTCATGTTGTATCCATAGTTTCCCAAAAGGTGCATTTTAAATAAACATGGATTAAAATTCACTCAGATTCGCATATGAGTAGTTAGTTATATAATAGACCATGATTTTATAATGTATTTCCCATTTAACTAAGAAATATACTAAAAGGATTTTCTGACACATTATAGTAGAGATAAATTAATTTAATAAAACATGTTGATGGAAATATAACATTGTGAGATAAAATATTTGAGACCACAATATGAACCGTCAATAAGAAAAGTAAAAGTGTAATAAATGAAAAGAAAATAAAAATTCAAAGAAGAAATTTAATCCTCGTTTTTTTCCTTCAAAATAATACCTCATGTTCTAAATTTTGAATTGGGGTAGGGAAATGTATATATAATCAACATATTTAGAGTGAAGTAAATGAATTGGATGGATGATTATGAGAATGTATATAAGGAAATATTTTTAAATAAAATATTAGAATTCTATATATAGTTAATAACCATACTAATACCTTCCATAAATTTAATATGAAACTACATAAATAATAGAGTTGAAATGAAATTATTAACATTATTAATCTTGGAATGATGAATATGGTATCAAAGAATGATTATTGGGATCACCATTTTGAAACCTATATGAAACATTAAAAATCTCTAACATCGAATGATGAAAATAAATACTAATTAAATAATATATGTGCAATGAAAGATTGTAATTAAAGCGTATAATAGGTTACAAATATGAATATTTTTTAAAAAATAATTTATTAAAATAGGTATGTTTATTATACATGAGGTATACGATCCTTGGTTGAATATGAGATGGATGGAAATATTTCTCATCTTCATTTTCCATTCATTATGATATGTTCAATATTCCCCATCTATAACTTTTTTTGTTTTATATAATACTAATGTATGTGTTCCATTACAATTTTCCTGAAATTAAATGTATTTTTAATCTTAACCTAGGTTTTCTCTATCATTATATTTTTATTGAAATGTTACCAATGTCATAAGGGATTCTTTACCAATCTATTTTAAAATTTTTTATTGTTTATGTTTTAAAATCTCTTGAATTTTTTAATTCCTATATTTGAAAGAAATATTTTTTTCATCACCTATAGTAATTCATAGGTTTTACATGTATTAACACCATTTATGTCCCCATTTGGTTCAATATTTAGTTGAAAGTTGTTAGTATATAGATCAAAAATTTAATTTCATTTTGTTTAAGAATTTTTATCCTCTAGGTCCATGTTATCTATTTTGATTTATTGATGTACTTATCTCTAAATCTTGGATTATTTCCAGTTTTTTTAATATTATTTAATTTCATAGCAAAACTAGTCTTATTTTATCGTTTTTGTTATCATATTTTATAACCAACACTTACCGTATTCAAAATGTGTGGATGGAATATTCTATTTATACAATTTATATACTGTCACATTTTCCCATTTATGTGGTCTATTTTCATTATGTGTCTTTAACAATATGTGTTAGTTGTTATACAAATAAATTTATAATCCATTTCTTATAAAATACATTGTTTTAAAAGAAATAGTATTTACAAAATTCCAATGAATTAGAAAAAAATTTATATCACATGGGCCAACACTACTTTAGATTGTTCATATTCCAATGTTCACATAAAAATGATTTTATGTAATCATCGGTATTGGTAAAATATTGGTAGCCAATACTAATAATTTTTTAGAACCATTGGTATTTGTACATGATTTATTTAGGAGATATTTTTGTTCAAATAAGATAAAATAATTAAAATTTAAAATTTATTTTAAATATGAATATATAGATTAATGTAACTATTTTAATTAAATTCATTATACCATAGTGTTTAGTTTATTATGTTATAACTGGTATGTTCATGGCTCAAAACCAATATTGATTTTTTACATTACTTATACATATAGTTTTTCTAGACTATTAGTGTGGGTATTTCATATGACCAATACCAAAAGGATTCCAAATACTATTGGTATAATTATATCCTAATTGAAAAATATCATATGACACTTAAATATATTGGTATAGGCTATACCAAGAGTTAGAGAGATGATACCAACGATTCAAAACCATTAGTATATTCATTGTTTTTTCTTTTAATGTGACATGTAAGTTATTGGGGGTGACCCCATTGTAGTAAGGATAATTTTATTATGATATGATGTACTTTATAGTGAACCTTAAAATAAGAAATTAATATTTATAGAATTTTATTTTGAAAATTTCTTATGTTATTTTTTCATCGATCTTGATTTTTGAATCTGGTTTGCGTACTTCTATTGCTCATGTCTTAAGTTATGCCTAAATACTAATGCCATAACCCATTGTTTGTTATGTATGATTTATTGTTTATGAAAATCATATGTCATTTAAAGTCACATTAGTTATATTACCACACCCAATTGTTTATCATATTTTCACTTGTGACTGTACATACCAATAATTTTACTATTTATTTTGCTTGAATAAATATTTTTTAATAGTTTTTTATATATTCATTACAGAAAAAAATAAAACTATTATGTATTTTATTTATATAAAATAAGATAATTAAAATATAGTTGTTTAATTATAGGTTATGATAAAGATTATCTGAAATATGATATATATATATATATATATGTATAAATGGTGTTTAATATATATTTACATAGATCATTTTGTTCTTAACAATATATTTTACTAAAAGTTTTTTTTACATGCTATACTGAAAAAATAAGTACATAATTCTAAGATTATAATGTTAAAATAACAAAATATCAATTGATTAATTATAATACTATTAGAATTTTCAGTGAAATTTAGAATATAAATAAGAAGTATTTTAGAAAATTTTATAATCTTTGAAAAACAATTTCAATTTTACTTCCACTTGAAGATTAACTTCAGAAATTTTGGAATTTTAATTTTCCAAATTATGTTAATTTATAGATTTTTAATAAAAAATATTATCTTAGGATAATTATATATATATATATATTTATTTATTTTTGGTGAATAATGATTTTTTTTTAAAAACCCCAATACTTTGTTACATTATAAAAATATAAGTATGAAATTGAAATGTATAAAAACTTTTTCTATAAAAATATATTTTTTTAAGAAAAATTTTAAATTTAAAAATATCAATTTTATTTTAACAACCAATGTATGATATTTTTTATCATAATTTACACTATCCTCAAAAACAGTTTTTAATAAATTATACATTTATTATTTTA
Organism: Viscum album; assembly: GCA_963277665.1. Taxonomy (NCBI): domain Eukaryota; kingdom Viridiplantae; phylum Streptophyta; class Magnoliopsida; order Santalales; family Viscaceae; genus Viscum; species Viscum album. The sequence continues at coordinate 99,267,155 of OY728153.1, read as the reverse complement.
AAATAAAATATTATAAATTTTATAAAATGAATCTAATAAAATAGATTTCAAATATGTAAATATATGGTCTATATTAATTTTAAAGTAATATTTTATTTTTTTCCATAAAAATGAATTACTTGGGTTATATGTAGTTACTCCTTATAAATACAAAAGGGTAAAAAGGGATAAAAAACGTGTAAAAGGCCCAAAAAGTTAAATAAATTTTTCTAATTTTGTGGTTTGGTTTTTACTGACAAAAAATTATATCCACTAAATTATGTACATTTTGGAGTGTTCTAGACATGCGAAAATAGTTCTCATTTTATATTAAGAATATATATATAAATGTCATTCTCCATACTTATAAAAGGGTTTTCTCACTACTCCATCCATATCACTGAAAATTTTGGATTACCTACTAAAACTATAAAAAAATATCCATTAAATTGAATTTAATTTCAATCCTTATTATTATCAATACAATTTAGTTTCCTTTCCTTCCCCTCTCATGGAAACCTCTAAAGGGATCTCAATATTTATAGTGTATGTACAATCATTTACCAAAATATTCTATCCTTACCTTTTAAACAAAAGTTTCCCAAATTTATATGATGAATAATGTATTTATTGTATAATTAATTTTTTTATATTTCTTTAATACCCATTATACCTATTTCCCTTTCCCCTTAAGAGAAACATAATCAATATTCACACATATATGCAGACTACAACCACCAAAAAGCATCATGTTTCATTTTTTATCACCACCTTACATAGATTATGATAAAGTTAAATTTAGTAAATAATTATTATATTTATAAGAAATGTATATACTTAAAAAATCCATATTTTCAATTATCCTCTTCTATGGAAGATGAAATCATCATTTATGCATATGTGAAGACTACCACCTTTATAAAGCAATGTAATCTATTTTTCATCACAAAATAAAATGAATGGACATAAAAATTGTTTTAATTGGTAAATATGAATTTTGTGAAAATATTTGGATTCAATTAGAAAAAATTGGACAACATATTAGTAATATGAGACTCCATTGATCGTTGTATGTTCAACAATACATGAAAATAACACTAAGCGGGAAAATTAACTTCCTATAATATAAGAGTTTTATATCCACTTTATATTTATTATAATTATATAAATTTAGGATTTATAATTTTAATAAAACTTAAAAATTATCATTTTGACTTAGTAATAATGATATTACATCTAAATCACTTCATGATAATCAATTAGTTGAGGTACGTTCATGTTTGTGTTGGTATAACCACATACATGAATAATACAATAAAATAATATGATGGATTACTATGAGAAAAACATTTCATAAAATATATGATATAAATTCGTAAATAATGGTATTTTTCTGTTCTGCTATTGTAACATTGTTATAAAATCAATAATTAATATATTAACACAAATTAATTAAAAATCACTAAAATATATTATTCGCTAATTTAATCTATAAGAATCATAAAAACACTAATAAAATGAAATTATAACAATATAAATAATTATAGTTAATTAAATACAGTACATTTTACGATCTATGAATTATTAACTTTCTGTGAAAAATGAAGAAAAAGTATTTTATAACGAATGTAGTTTAAAATTATTAATATTAATTACACCTAATATTGAAAATAACAAATATGAAAAAATAAACATGTACATAACTAATATATATGATTTTAATAAAAGGAAATAAAAATGAATAATATTCTAAAATAGGAAATTGATATATTTTTTTCAGAAGATTCAAGTGATTAAGCGGATATTATGAATAAAGGTAACAGTTCTTTGACTCAAATATAATTTCTTGAGACATATATAATTTTTTCAAATATGATATATTTTATACGGGTTGAATAATAACTAAGGGATATATTGTGCCATATTCATGTAACTAATGGGGTTTGAAATCCAAATCTTGTTCTTTATTAATTAGAATTTGATTTCAAATATAGCCAGCCTGTTAAATGTTAATTTCCATTATTTCCAACTCCTTGAGACATATTTGGTATGGTGATCCATAATTTCATTTATATGGTGTATTCAATACACTATTAAATTCATGATAAATTTTCATCTTTCATTACATGATATTTTGATTCTCATTTCATGGTATACTTCATATGTTTTTTTGTAAGCTACTATTATGAGAAAGTTTTTTGTTAACCCATCTCCTTTTATTGAGTTAAAAGGCCTATTTTTAAACTAATTTATTATAGTATTTTCAACTTATACCCTATGGTTTATTTTAATGTATATTATCTTCTTCTATGCATAAAATTAGATTTTAAATGAAATATATTGTCTTTATGATTTTATTTCCAAAATATATATCATTGTTGATAATAATTTTAATCAAGTTTAATGAATGTTTCTCCTCATTGTCTATATTTTCCCCTCACTTTCGATGTTATCAATTATGTTTGGAATCTCAATTATATTTCAGGTCATATAACCTACACATTCCCCTTTCGCTCTTTTCAAAACAATGTTGTTATTCCTTTTTATTACGTGGGATTAAAAAATTATGTTTTAAATTATTGAAATTGTTATCATTTGATGAGTAATTGTTTTATCTTCCACTATAAATTTAGTTAGGATAACGTTTTTTTATTTTAGTCATGTCTATATTATTGAAAATTATTATTTAAAAAAATATTTTCAAAAGTTATAAAAAAATATTGAAAACCAATTATTCTAAATGTGACATGTAACTCATAATTTATGATATTGTTAAACATGTTATATAAAAAAAATTTATGGTCTTAGTAAAATTTTACTATTTATCACAAAAGTGTTTTATTTGATCTGAAGCTATTTTTCATAAATGAATTATTTTTTCCCTAATAATCCAATATATATAAACATGGTTCTCTTTTCAATGTTTGCATCTATAGAGACTCTATATTTCATTGGTTTTATTGAAGGGTTTTCAACTATATTACTTAAAACTTTTGATTGGTGAAATTATTGACTAAACTGTATACTTTTTTATTTATATGGTGTAAACACTATAAACCACATCATATTCTTTAAATAAAATTTAACTTCAATGTTAATAAATATAATTGGATAATAATTTATTTTCGATGGGATTATCATGAAATTATTTCTGATGGAATTTTGAATGATTTATTTTTCTGATTCCATTTTAAATGGATATGAAATATATTTTATTTCCATGGGTTTTTCATGATATTATGAATTATGCATCTCACATGGCACACATATAGTTGGATAAATAGTGGGTGGGGTCATATATCTCTCTCCAATGAATTGGTCAAAATTTTATATCACATGAGACTTGTATAAATGGACATTATTGGTTGATCACAAAATTAGGTGAATTTTTGTGACTCAAAATGGAAATTTTCCCAATGCTAATGTTTAAGCCACATTTATACATTAACATAATGTTTTTATCATATACTTAATTTTAATGGCTAAATTTTCCATTCACTTTTGATTCATGACATTTTTAATTAAAAAAATTATTCCATGACTTATGACAGGTGATCTATTCTATATCGTCAATGATTTTAATCTATCATGTCCATAAACCCTGGTTATACCCATATACTCTACCTATGATCAATTAACATATTTATATGTTATCACATATGTATACATTTAATAAGCATTTTAAATCACCCATTTTATTATTATTCATTTTCTACATGTTATGAATATGTGTGTGTTTTAAGAGAAGTCTAAACGAGTGTTTGGTGTGGAAATATTATTTCTAATTGTTAACACGTTTCATAAAATAATTTTATTTTTTTTCACCTGAAAAATAGGAAACCTTAAATTCATTGAAGTGTATGATATATAGTGTGTATCATATTAAAATGGTGTAAAATGAATATATTTTCTGCTAATTTCATCTCACATTATAGAAGGTTTAGTTATAAAGAAATATTTTTATTAGTATATTTGGGAGTGTGAGTCTGGGGTTCCTCAATGATAATTGAATTTTACCCACATGCATAAACTTTATAATAATCAGAGACAACTCTTTATTATGTTTCCATTACCTAGGTTAATATGATTATTATTACATATTATTTTCCCCTCAGGGTATAATGTGTAAATAATATTTTTGGGAGATATTGAAGATTGATTTTATAAAACTGTAATTTTATTCTAGTCTCTAATGATACTAAAACAAATCGCTTATGTGGTTGTTTTTAATATTATATTTAATGAAACTTCATATAAAATTATGCAATAAGAATTTATGTTTTGGACAAGTTTCATCAATTGTTATTGGAGTGGGATTTAGATATATTTATGGATTAATATCTTATAATTTCAAGGGATATAATTTAAACAAACATATTATAGATAAACGGTGATGTCAGATAAACCTAGATTTAATATGTTAAAAATAATGTGACGTAATTTAGGATATCATAATATTGAATTTTTTCCATATGATTTATTATTTTGGTTATTAATTCTTGATACTGAGACGAACCTTTTTCGGTAGTACATGTTCGGAACCAAGATGAATCATGTTAATAGTGAGTGTGACAGTCAATGAAATGACTAACCCAAGGTGAAAAATGGGAAGTGAGAAAGATTTATCAATATTGTGTCCATATGAACTTAACATTCTCTAACAATAAACAATGACATGAATCATTCCAAAATTACTATCATGTCAATGGATGAATAAATCTACATTGATTGATTTATTGAGAAATATCTATTCTTATTTAGTGGAGTTTAGAACCCACATATTTCAATGAAATGGGTTATCATAATATAAAAGATATTTTTTGTTATATATTTATCAAATAATGAAAATATGGATTTGAATTTTTTTGGAATGTTAGGATGATAACTATTGAAGTCTCATTTATAATACAATGAAGGTGGAATAAATTAACTCCATGGAATTAGAGATGTTTGTGAAGATTGTTTTAAATTAATAAATTCTATGAACTCATCATAGTATTGTTGGGAGTTTATTCATGGATATAGGATAATGTGGATGAATCCATTTGTACCTATAAAATAAACATTATGATACTTTAATGGAATTATTCTGGTCTTTTCACTAAGACTTAATAAAAAATAGATTGTTTTATAAGAAGCATAAAACTATTTCCCTAAAAACATTTATTTATAAGGTACTTTGGTACCTATGAACATATTTCACTATATTCTATCAAGGTGGAAATTAAAATTAGATTGCCCCATTATTCTCATTCTTCTATTGACAAGAATAGAAAAATAAATTTTAAAGAATTTAAAATTACAGATTCCATAGTGAAAATAAAATTATTCATTATACATTCCAATGATATGGGAGGAACAATTGGGAGGATTTTTTCAAAATAATAGGGAAATGTTCAAGCATGGAAAATAAATCCATCAAGAAAATGACTTATAAATATATATAAAAAAGCCAAAAATCAAAATAATGACAAGAAATATTATAAAAAATAACTAAAAATACATCAATTATTTAATTTCAATTAGTATAGACACTATTTTAACCATTTCACATTTCCTAGATCTAGTGATGATAGTCAATGTTAACAACACCCAAAGAAAATAGAGAAATAGAAATCATGTGAAATCATAACTACTGAGTTGTCGATAGAAAAATGTGGGAAGTTTTACACTTTTAATATACTCTAGAACTAAAAATATATTATTAGATTATGGATTTACCCACTCATTAATTTATGATATGTTTTCAAATATAACCAAATTACCACCCTTGGGCTAGATATTTAATTATCTTTGAAAAACTATAGTGGAATGATGATTGAAACCCATGTTTATATTTACAATTACATATATGTTTTAGGGAATTTTTATCATGAAAATTATATTTTTATAGTGTTTGTGAAATTTTATGGAATATTGGATATGGATTAGATCTCTCTACCTTGAGTTCATATTAATAGTAGATATAATAAATTCACATTTCAAAACTCATATCAACCTTGGATCAAATATTATTGAAAATTGGACCACGAACTCTGTAGGAATATTATATCCATTATATAAAATATAAAACAAAATAATTATGGTTATATACCTAAAATTGTTGTGAAGAAAATCGATATAGAGGATTTTAAAATTTTGGATGAATACATTTATGATTCTCTAAAATTGATTCTTGGTATTCCCCCAAATCTAAATGTTAAACTATTAATAAATATCTTAGCTTATGTTGTTCTAATATCAAAGAATAAACATAAAGTGGACCAAAATAAATTTGAAAAATTAATGAAGTAGCTATAATAAAATATTGATTGGGGTTTTTTATGAACTGGTGTTTCACATAGTCCACTTTTTTAGTTATAAATATATATCAATGTTTTTTTCCCTCGATTATTGTGAATAAAAAAAATAAGTCAATAAAAAGTATCATTTACCCTATATTTGGGGCTCTTTTTATCTAGGATATCAATACATCTGGAAGCTTTACATTTGATCGAGATATCACTAATTAAGTTTTAAAATTGAGGGTGTACCCATGGAACCCATCCTTTATTATTTTTTGTATTATGAAATCATAGGGATTCCATTTACACTCAAAAATTAAATTATTATCTTTATGGATATGAGGAAGATATGAATTTGAGGTTAATATAATCAATTTGGGGTAGTATTTATATATTATAATCTCATATATTCCACGATCAAGAAATATCATAAAAATCATCTGAGGATTTTCCTAAAGAGATAAACAAAGGAGAAACTATAAGGCAAATTTAGTAAGTGTCAATTTTAGTAATAGATTGTATCATTCAAGACTGATGTAATAATAATATATATTATACCTATGGATAATTAAATTAAAATGGAAATTGAATAATTACCTAGATTAACCACTAAAATAGTGATCTATAGTTTCCTTGAAATTTCTAGAAACTATTAGGTATTTTGGAGAAATTTATTATTATTCATAAATCAACTAACATTGTCAAATCTAAAGGGAGTATAACTCCCCTGGTTGATGAATATGAATAAAATTTCACGGATCATAATATAATCTAGTCATATGCACTTATACTCAAACTACTTTGTTGTGGATATGGTTTTGTAATATTCTGTGATGCATCAAAGAAGGGATTGGGAAGTGTATTCATAGAAAATGTCATGGTGAGAAAATTACCAAAAAAATAAATTGGATATACTGAGAGATATACTTTCATTCAATATATATAGGTTATTCCTCTATAGTTAAAACTATTAAATATATACTGATCATAAGATCATAATGGATAAATTCACATAGGAGGAGATGAACATGAACTAATAAAGATGGTTTGTGTAAATCAAGGACTCTTACTACTCAATGCATTATAAACATTGGATGTTAAGAAGGGTGATTGAGGATCTGAGGAGGAAAGCTCATCCTACCTTACCATGATAAAGATTATAAGATAATTAATACTTATTTATTTTAAAATTATTGACCTTAAAATCATAAGGGATGGGAAGAAATACGATATTTCCAAAATGAATCATCAAATATGTCTGAATATAAACATCAAGGAGGAATTTGTGGGAGATATGGATATATATAATATGTAATGGACTATTATAGAGTTTAAATTTGAAAATGATGGAATTATTAGATTTTATAAACGAATATGATTTTCATCGTTATGATAAAAAAAGAGTTTCTGGATAATACATATATGTTAACATTATCTATCCTCCCTCAAATCATAGTGATGTATATTGATCTCAAGAATAAATTCTATTGGTATAGTATGAAGAGGTAGATTACAGAGTATATATCATGATATGTGATATATAGACATATACAAACTGATCATTAGAAATTGAAGTGGAATATGAAACCATTTCAAATACCATTATAGATATAAGATTAAATCACCATGTAATTCGTTTTGAGTCTTCCAAAGACTCTAAAAATATATAATGAAATTTGATTTGAGGGTTACCACCTTAAAAATTCAGCACTTTTAACTTCTATTTTAGATTATTTCTCAATTGATCCACTTTTGAAGATATAAATAAAAGAAATAGTAAGGTTGCAATGACTACCCCTCTTAATTGTGTGTGGTCAAGTTCTATGGTTAACCTTAACGTTTTGGAGAATTATTGAACAAGAAATGGATTTAATGATGAAATTCATAATTCTTATCATCTTCACAATGATTTAAAATATGAATGTCCTATTTAATCTTTGGAATATATTCTGAGAAAATATTGAATGGGAATAAATGGAGTTTGGTATAAACAACTTCCCTTAGTATAAAAATAGATACCAATATAATAACCAAATCAAAACTAATTAGGATTTTTATTGGAAGTTGTATAGAACTCCAACATGATGAGTTAAAGATGGTGAGTTTAAGATGTTGGGACCATATCATTCTCAATAGATATATGAGAAGATACCCAATATCCATTAACAGTATAAAACTTGATAGAGTCAACAAAATTCCATTGTTGACAATCATTGATGTGATTTGGAGTTTTAATTTAGAGATAAAGGTTTCCACTGAATACAAACATATAACAGGGTCATGGTATTTTAAAATATAGAAGATTTTACCCCTTAATATATTGGTCCCCTTGAAATCCTTGATCACGTGGGGAAAAAGTCTTATTTTATTTCACATCAATAAATCCTCTCCTAAGTAAATTATATGATCTATGAATCAATATTACTGAAATAACTAAATGAATCATTATATTTACTACACTCAGAAGTTGTACGACTGGGAAATGATCTTTCATATGGGGACAAACCAGTACAAATATTAGATGATAGTGATTATTACTACGAAACAAATACCACTCACCTAGTTAATATTTTTTTCTAATAATCATAATTTTGAGGTAGCTACATGGGAATATGAAGATGTAATGAGGTACAAGTACCCTAATTTTTTCATTAGAGTAATGATATTTTATGGTGAAATTATTTTATAAATGGTAGATTTTTAAAAATCATGATTTAGGTATTTATATATTTTTCTTTAGTTAAATAATTTTTTTTAATATCTTAACATGAAATACGAACAAAATGTAATTTTAATACATTTGATTGAAAAACAATCCTATAATGTGAGATAAAAATTAAATATAAATGTTTAACATTATTAGAAATTACAAGTGGAATAAATATACAAGTAAATAAAAAATCCCCAATGCATAAATATTTATCCCCATAGTTATCAGTGAAGATCGTCACCCTCATTAAAAATATTGAAATAAGGAGAGAATTATAAATAAAATAGACTTGATGTGAGAAATATAAATTAATTAGATAAATGATTATGATAATGAATTTAAGACTATATATTGAATTGTTATCTTAATATTTTATATATGGTCATAAAAAATCTATTTACTTCATATACAGTAATTAGGAATATATGTATCAAATTGGTATATTTTAGTTGTATTATTTTTATTAACAAATTGAATATAATATAATCCTAGAATGAAATAAAATTGATGTATTCAGTTAAAATATTTTATTATAAAATATAATTGTATTTTATTGATCCTTAAATTATTTTTTATGAATATGTCAACATGAATTTTTTTTTGAAGTGGACATAACTATAGATTTGCTATGGATCCATATATTGGCATTGAATTTCATGCACGGACAACTATTCTTGTAAAATATGACCACTAATTTTGATGATATTAAATTCCAAAGACATGTTCTATAGATTTTTTAAAATGTATAAAACACTATATAATATATAAGTTCCTTGAAAATATTTTTTGGAATAATTAACATTATCTTGAAAACTAAAAAATAAGAAAAATACCTTATTTTGACCCGAAACAGTCAAGAGGTGCTATCGAGCATGTTGAACCATGGAGTAGATGAGAACAACATCAAGGAAGAACTAATGATGAGTATGGTGGATTATAGCATGGGACATAGAATATCTCATTCTCTATAATAATTATAGTATAGGATTGGCATGAGCCTGATAAATATCAACATTATAGCATATATGTGTGCCATTTTCCAAGACCAATACTAATATATAAGAATTTCAGTATTTAACACAATTCATTTCATATGACATGGATATCACAATATATCATCATATATCTCAATGGTTAATTATGAAAATTATCATTTATCTCTCAAATACCACTTGAATATATGTCAAGATTGATTAATAGTTGTATCAATAAGAAAATAATCCACAATTTTTGGATTCTATAACAAGTAGTCACCTACCGGTTTGAGTCATGCTAAACACACTTTAATCTATTAGCTAATTTAATTATATTCATTTTTCACTCACCAGATGGAAAACCATAATCTAGGTCAAAAGAAAATTTAATGAAAATTACATTCAAATAATAATCCCAATTTTTATTTAATTTATTTGGGTGCATGTTTCGTTTATTAAATAAAAATAATGCATAAACATGACAATTATTAAACCATAGGGTTAATATTCAGATCATTTACATTTAACTAACGGTCCAACAATGATTCAAAAAGAAAACGCCAATGAGGAAGAAGATGTGGATGAAATCAAATAGAATCCTAGATAAAAAATGATCTATATAAAAACCAAACAATGCACACATTCAAAGAATTTCACTGCAATGGTTGGAGAAAAAAGGAAGAGAGGTGAGAAACATAAACAAAAGAATTACCATGGATTTATGGTTTGAATGGGAAGTCCAGAAGGGAGGTCAGAACACCAAAATCACCTAGATAACACCCTAGGTTTGAGAGAAGAATAATACAATATAATAGAATAATAATTCAGCTACACGACATACATTAAGATATGAGGTCAAGGAATTACACGACATGTAATGAAGTTACACATCATGTTAATATATTTAATGGAATATGCCAAAAAAACCCATAACCTTGGGTTTATTTAATTTAAACAACCAAACAATTACATGGTGTGTAATCCATTTACATGATGTGTAAATGTTCTGCATGTTGTTTTTCAACCCATTTTCCCATAAAAACCCAAACCTCCTTAAAATATCTCGACTAACCAAGAACACATTTTAACACATAACCCATTTATACCCAATCTCCATTAATTCAAGTAAACATACATTCTATAACATTAAGTCATTTTTCCCATCAAAGGCTCTTCATCTTCAAAAAATACACAATTAAGAGGACCAGTTTGGGATATGTCTAACATTGAGAGGGGGTGAATCAGTCCTGGGGACTTATTAAAATAGTTGCAACATTTTATCTCTATAACTCTTGACCTGTTAGGATCATGATTATCTTATTCTAATTTCCCTATTACATTCAATAATAGAAATTAGTAAACATATGAACATGATATTTTTACAAGGTTCTATACTCAATAAGAGTAACTATATCCATTCCATGCATGGGAATGACCAGTGCATGGATTCTATACTATACTGTGGTAACTATTATAGTGTCTTGGATAGGGAAACAATACTCTAGCCAGTTTGAGTACCTATACATAGGAGGGGGAAGGGAAATGATCCTCTTCCTGAACTGGTGATGTCATAGTCCAACATGCAGCTTGTTGCTGGTTCTTTATAGTGCCTCCAAATATTGTCTTCCTCCTTCATGATAGGTTTGTTTCTTCTCTTAATCTTATTTAGTGATCTTCACAAGGTTACTTATAAATCTGTAAGCAAGAAACACCCTTTGTCTATTCTTCTTCTTCAATGAAAAACCAATTGTACACTACTTCTTTTTATTTCTTTTTATTTATTACAACAAACAAATGAACTGGCACATATTCCATTCTTGTATAGAATCAAAAATACATTTATGATTTTTCAAAAAATGAATATAACCTTACATGGAATCATCAGAATCAATTCTTCTCCATTCTACATTCATGTGTGCATGTGATCATGTCTGTGACATTTAGTTGAACTCTTTCACATCTCTCAATTATTCTTGGTAAAGATGATACTTATTTAAAAAAATTTAAACCTATTTACATATTCATGCAAGCATGAATAACCTCTTTTATTATTTCATTTTCTCATCATGTCTTTAGACTTGGGTTTGGAGTCTTTACATCACAAACATGAGTGCATGTATTTCATGCATGATATTCATTAATCCCGAATGGGTGGAGCCCACAATTCACCGTGTTCTTGCACACTTGAATAGATAGAGTCCCTTGGTTACACACTGAATTTTTCCATATTAGTTGTTATTGCATGTTCTCAGGCACTACATTTTCCCTATTGGGTCTAATTTTTCACACAATCGCACCAAGCCTCGATCTTATTCAAATAATGCACATGTGTCCACGCTTGTGAAAACTACCCTTCTTCAAACAGTGTCATTATTCACTAATAAAAACATCAAACAGTATATATGTAATGTGTAAAGAGAGAGCGTTTACCATTGTGAAGGTTGTGGGAACATAGTTCTTCTTTGAGAATGAGGAAAATGGATCATCCTCTTCTCAAAAGAGTAGTGAGATTGAGACTGAATCATTGGCACATAGTTTGATGTCCTTCGCCGAGCAAAATGAGGGTTTGTAAAAATAATTGTGTGTCATGGTATCCCTTCAGAAATAGGTTTTATTCTTCTTTATAAGACACTTCAAGAGTGACTGGAACTTTTTTATGGTATTTGGGGTCTTATTTCCACAGAGCTAGGGGAATTGTGGCACCTTTTCTCACCCTTTTCAATATAGAAGCCTCATGATTCCCTATTATTTCAGAAACAATAAGAGCTATAAAAATATGGGAGTAGTAGCTTTTTCTCGGATGGGTGAAACTTATTTTATATGTTAGGAATAAATATTTTTCGTATTCAATTATCACATGATATGTTCTTCAAATAATCATTGAATAACTGAGATCTTCGGATCATTAAAATTTTCAAACTACATATTAAGATATGTCGGGTGTTGTGGGTGTTTCCATTTCATGCAAGCAGCCTTCTCCTTAATAATGTCCATGAATTCTATATTTTCATGAATGTTGTTTTGAATCTGATCTCTAGTATATGGGGTCATTGGTAACTTCATTTCCCTTGGCGTTCTTCGAATTTCACTATATCGTTGCATGCATGATAATGAAATTTCATGAAACTATACGATTCGATCCAGTGATCTACATGTTCCTCATATGATGTCCAGTGGTCTTCCATGGTTATCGGGTCATCTACTCCGACATGTAAAAGTGGCGATGACATGCAGTGGTGGTGGAATAAAACGATGTGGTTAAACCAGAAACCATGGGAGATCGGACATTGTTGATTTATACACGTTCAACATGGTATAAATGAGTGGCCATGATTGAATTCATCTACCATGGGAGATCAGACAGTCGTGTGAGAAACAGGATGAGATGATCGGCCCAGAACACCTCTTTGTTTTTAAAATTTTGTCCCATATCGAATTGACAATACGGGTTGACCACAATTTATATTTCAAGATGCTCCGCTCAATTTCTAGATTACTCCCGCTACCTCCATTGAACATCCATGTACCATGTACTGTGGGAATATTCTACGCCCCCCTCTGCAAGATTAGGCGAAATACTATGTTTTGGATTTTCCCAGGGTTCACTTATGGGCCTATTCACCTCCCTACCCTGGCACTTGCGGGATGGCCTAGTCGGATTCTAGATGGGTGCGGTCGACTCTATCTCACATGAGCCTCAGGTTGAGGCTTTTGGATAGGTGTGGGCTAGTCCAATTTTTTATGTGAAGCCCATACAAAAATACCCCTTAAGTGTAAAATTACTTGGCCACCATAAATCCTAATCTTCATGAATGGTTACCATAAATTCCAAGAATCTTCTCCATCCAACAACCTTATTTTCTTTTTTAATTACTAATTTCAAATAACACACTGGGAACACTTGAATCATCCTTAATGGATGATACTTCATTTTTTTAAACACTATATCAACTTTCAGACAAGTTATTTGAACATGGGATCAATGCATCCATCATCTGAATTAGTCATTCTCCATAAACTCTGACTTAGAAGATGACCTTCATTATCCTGATCATTATTCACAACCTCAATGACATCCATTGACAACAAATACAATATACACACCAAAGTGGGCCAAACATCAACCACCATGGCTAAAATTTAAAACTCAAATAGGTACATACTGAGAAAATATAGGATATTACAGATGGGGTCAAGTAAAATTCATCCCAAAATCGTGACAAGTGGTGTTTAGATAATAAGTTAATTCATCATACTATTAATTTGATAATAAATCTATTATCACTAATAATGAAGGTACAAAAATAAATTTGGGTCAAATTTAGAGCATGGGTACTAGTGAAAAATCATCTTCTAATTTAAAATAAGAATGATATTTTCAATAATATATATTGCCATAGAGTATAGAAAATATCAATCTATATAAGGAAAACAACAAAAATAATCAAACACAGATATTATTGGTTGGTAAGATTAGGGTTCATCGATCACTATTGGGGTTGTTATGTTTTTGGTCTCCAATATTTTTTATGACTGTATAATATATCATTAAAAAATATGATAAATGAACCGAGGGGGGGATATTTAATGAAAATGGGATAAAATTTTCAAGGTCAGTAAGTTGTTATTATGTATTCATCCTAATATCCAACACAAAACAAATTTGACAATTTTGTTGACATATTTGGAATATGTGATCAACAAGGCCATATTCTAGAAATGTGAACAAGTATTCTCCCAAAAAATAAAATGTTGAGAAAGTAAAGGAATTTAATAAAATATTTGATGAAAATTCTTGTTTCAAAATAGTTTCATTGAATGATTGTAGAAAAAACAAGCCATGGATTCTTGATTGAGTATTTTCATCACACATGACTAGTGAGACAAATTTTCTAAGCAACATTGAGAGTCTTGAAGGATGAGGAGTAACTTTGTGAAATGATTGTTCTGTAAAAATTAAGGGAGATGCCATAGAAGCTATTGATTCCCCAATTGTGAAGACTAATAATGTGTTATTTGTTGAAGGTATGAAACTCAATTTACATAGTGTCAAACAATATTAGGATGATGTAAATGAGGTGTTATTTAAAAAGTTTTTGTGTATCATCAAAATCATAAAAGATGGAATAATTTTCTCCTAAGAGAATAGAACTGACGATAATGTATTTCAATGTGGTGACTCTATCAATTCTTATAACATAAGAGACAAATACAAAAACAACATTTGCAATAGATGTCTTGGACATCTCAGTCACATAAGATTAATTGAAATCTTGAAACATGATATTGTGAGAGATTTCACCAATATAAAGAGAGATAGAGATGAAATATTGAAAACCATTCAGAAAGGAAAATTTGATCAAATTTCACAAAAAATGGGTAGATATTATATCCTCTAAACTCTTTGAACATATTCATACTAACATAAGTGGAACTATGATACAAAATTACACAAGAGGTGATCTATATTTCATCATTTTTATTGGTTATTATACTTGGTTAACTAATTTCATGTTGATAAAATATATGTTTGTGGACAATAAAATGTTTAACTTTATTGATTTTATACTAAAAATGATATGAGTCTACATATAAAGAAACTAAGATCAGATAATTGTGATGAGTTTAGTTATGATAATTTTAAAAGTTGTCTTTCCAAACATGGAATCATGCATTAGTATATAATACCATACACTTTACTGAAAAATGGGGTAGCTAAAATAATGAATAGAATTATAGTATAAATTGGATGAACTATGATAGAAGAAAGAAACATCTTGAAGTAGTTATACAGAGAAGTTGTACGAACTACCATATATATCTAGAAAAATGTCTACATTGAATAGTAACACGAAATACATCATATTAAATAGGGTATAATAAAAAAACTCTTAAATACTTCAGATTTTTTCCACAAAGTTGAATTATAATATTCAAATCATTAATCTGGGAAAATTTGAATAAAAATCAGAGGAATTAGTTTTCATGGGATATATATATAATGGTATTGGCTACAAATGTTGGATGAAATGAATGTACAAGCTATTTGACTATAATGATGTCAAAAGTATTGAAAATAAGAACAGATTAGATATTCAAATGATTCAGATTCAGATAAATATGTAGAAAATGGCATGAAAATGGGACAAAATGTTGATGAAGTTTTTGAGAAATTGAAAAAAAGTCTAAGGATATTTATTTTGAACAAACCAGTGATGAATTGTAAGTTATTTTAAATTATATTAAATGGTATAAGAAATTATGTAACTTTTTGAAAATGAAAATATAATTGGAAGTCAGTAGGATCTTTTTTAAAGTAGAAAAATATCAAGAATTCAAAATAAAACAACACTTATTTCTCAAAATGAACCACATATAGTGGAAGAATATGTTGAGCATGTTGAAAATGAGAATTCATTAAATGAGTAACATGATTAGATTGAGAGAAACTCCACTTGGGATCTTGTACCAAGACTATATAATAAAAATATTACTGGAACCGATCTGTTTTTTATAAATAAGTTTAATGAGGACGGTGAGATATCAAAGAAATAATCTTGGAAGTTGTACATAGGATACTATCAAATGTAAGTAATTGAATTTGATGAAACTTTTCTACTAGTAGAAAGGATGGAAATTATTACATTTTTCTAGGAATTAATGGTAAAATAATTATAAATTTATCAAGTGCATTTAAAATATCTCTTTCTAAATTGTGACCCTGAGGAAGAAGTCTATGCTAAACATTTGAGTGGTTTGGTCATAGAAAAAGATGGAAACATGGTTTTTGTAATACACCGTTTTATTACAATCCTTATAAATAACAATTATATGTTTAGTGTCATTAAAGCCTTCTTTTACCAAACAAAATGTAAAAGGTAAAACACATAACTCATTTATTTATTTATTTAAGAACATGAAACTGAAGTGTCTTACAACATCTGAGTTACAAGAAAAGCTCACTAACCATAAATTCCAAATAAAAACCCTAGTACGATCACCAGAAGTCTACCCAGGATAAAAACAAACCTTACTTCGTAGTGGGGATCATTAGGACCCATCATAAGCATCAGGATAGCCAGTGCCACGGCGGCCGTGCTGAGTACCAGTGCAATGTTGAGAACCATCCTTAGCTGACAAACCGACTTCAAAATATGAATTCCAAGACTTCATATTTATAAAGGTTCCACATAGCCATTGCAATTTTACCGTTGTTTTCTTTTCAATATGACCGTTGGTATTTAAAACTGATGGCCTTAAGGGTTTCTCTAAATGAATACTTTTATAATAATTAAGGCATTTTCTTTAAATAATACATAATGAATCTGATTAATTTGTGATCTAAGTTCTAAGGAACAATTTATACTTATATCTTTACACTCTTATATTTATACTTTTGTGCATATTAGAAATTAATTATCATACTATATGAATTATAATATTTTGGTAATACATGGTATTAAAGATTATTATGAAGCACCCTATTTTAGTTATGCGATCAATTAATTTGTTATATGGGTTTTACATATACTTATATTACAATTTTTGCATCATTATGTTAATGATTACAAAAATACTCTTTTTACATTAAAAACCATGGAGATAATAAAATTATTGTAAAACATTACTATAATTAGTAATGTTATGATAACAAATAAAATTTTATGCTTTAGAAATTATGTTTAATATGGGATTAAGAAATAACATTTTAATAAAAACCTTAATGAATATAGATCACTACATGTAATTATAAATTAAGATAATTTTTTTAAATAAAGGAAAATAATAATATAATTTATGACAAAGATATGGGATTAATAGTTTAATATATATGTTTATTAATAACCCTTGAATAATCCTAAGATAATAATAATAATTTAAATAATAATTTTATAAAAAATTTATAATAAGTTTAATAAAAGAATAAAATAACAAATTTTATTTTAATATGATAAAAATGAAGTCACGTCTCTTTTTTTTCCGCCGCATCAAATCTGGACCACTCGTTCCAGTGCCCCCATCGCGGCCGTCTGTTCCATTTTAATGCCGCTTTGCGTATGGGCCGCCCGATAGACCCTCGATCTATCCATGCCGTCCAATTTATTTATGGATTTTCCTCCCCGCTGATTTTTCTTCTTCCTCGCGCACACGAACCCGTAGGGTAGGCAGCACTACATTTTCTTCACCCAGGCCAGTGGTGGACCTGACGTCGCCCTTTCTTTCCATGGGTTGGCACCGTCCATTTAATACACAGCCTCAAATACCCCTTCAGTGTCTTCTCTCAAGGAGGTGCCCTACTTGTAAGCTCCGGTTTGCACCGAAGAAGAAGAGGGTTTTCTTTGGGCTGCAAAGTAGCATACGACAGTCCCTTCACTTTTCCTTCCATATTTTCTGGTGGCCTCACTTCCTTCTCCTCCTCTTCGAGCCCTTAAGGGAAACCATTGTTTTCTTCTTCTTCTATGGTTTCAGATTATTATTATACAAGTATATATGCATATATGAACATTGTGTATATGGCGCTTCATATCTGTTTTACTAAGTGTATCACTTAACCTTATGGAACTTCTTAAAAATATGAACGTAAGGGTCTATTTTGATGGGTGTTTCTCATGAAATACCTGGTTTACATGTTGTGCATTTACGGTTCTGTATATATGTATATGTTAGGTTTTATAAAACTTTCAATCATATCATGTTTAATGTTTTCCAGGGGTTAGCCGATGACTCTGTTGTGTAAAATCCTTAGAGGGATGAATATTAAAATTGGTGTTTATTTGAACTCACATATACATCTGCGTGATTATAAATATATATATATATATATAACAATTTTAATCCTAACCTGAGTATGGTTCCATGTAATTTTTATTAATGATGAGTTATTGTTATGAAATATACGATACCAACAACATTTTTATCAACTATATTGTGCTTATACAATTTATATATATATGATTTCATGTATAATATTTCATATAATTTCAAAATCAAAACTTTTTTGAGTTTTATGAATTCAAAATGATATTTATTAGTGTCCACAATACACATACAAGAGGACAACTTGTTTTGTGTTAAGTTGAATCCCATGTATATTTATAAATCCCTATCTCCCAGCCTTTTTTTCTTTTTTTGGGATGAATATATGTTAAGAAAATTAATGCCATTAAGAACATGTAAACCATGTAATGAATCAAATGTGTTTTATTTAATTGAACCACAAAAACATATATACACATACACGGCTTCATGTATATTTATATATATAATTGTGGAATAATTTTAATTCGAAATAAGATTTCAAAAAAATTATTTTATCTAAAGTGTATGAAAATTATAAGGATAACATCGATTTGGTGTTTATTTGAATTCTCATCCATCCGTAGAATTTAGTTCAGTTACAAGAAATGACTCTTGTTTTATTTAGTTTGTGTTTTTAACTACTAGCATGGTATGGTTTAAAAAAATGCCTTAAAGTCACCATTAAGACTGAAAGTGGCTCATAAATGGAAATGATGTAATTTTACATGGAAATCCATTATTTTAAGTGTTCTAATAATTATTGCATGTGCAAGAGTATGTTGTTATAGTTCATATACATCACTATTTAATCTGAATCCAAAAGTCTTGTTCTTTTTACATTTATGACATAATTCGTTTCAAGTTATGAATATGTATGTAAAAGTGGTTCTGATTAAGAATGTATGAATGAGACCCTATGAATGAAAGACCATGTCAAATATGTGAGGGATGTATTGGACTTAAATGATAAGATGGGTGTGCCCAGATACCACTCCAATTCATTCGGTAAAGGATGAGTCTCATGAGATGTTATGTGAGACGGTCTTGGTGGTTAGCCTTGGCTTGTGCTACTATGGGAAACGAGATGGGTGGTTATCCTTGACCTGTACTAAGTTATGTTTTATAGTTAGGACACAAGGTCTTGACAAAGTCTGGCATTATACATTCCCTCCACTTGTGATGATAAATGGTCAACCAGGGAATATTTCAACTAACATGATATCCCCTAGTTGGAATTTCATTCCAGTAACTATAAGAATGAGATTATGAGATACGAACCTTAATACATGTGGTATGCTGTTATAGGAAGTTTATGCACAGATAAATCATGATATGAATGTTTTACCTTTCTACACACAGACTTTTAGAGGTGAAGTAATTTTATTGTGATTTATGCATCATCTATTCTTCACATGCTTGCGCTCTCTGATTTAGGTCTTCTATGAGGTTTATTTTAGGAAAATACTTCTTTTCTGTGAAAGTGGTTTTCATGAATGTAGGATTTATATGTTTCAAGAAAAAGATAATGTCTTGTTTTCAATGGAGTGTTTTAACATTTTCAAAATGACCGCATTAAGAAAAAAATTACTTAAAATGTTTTAAAACCCCTTACTGGGCATATTTTTCTCACCCTACGTTTCTGTTTTAAAATTTTCAGAAAAGGGTTGGTACAAAAGAAGTTTTTCAGAAGCAGCTGGTTTCCCAGAATCCTTAGCCTCGCGATCTTCTTTAGAAATGGGACAAGATGTATTATTGTATCTATTTGTAACAAGTTTTGTTTTGTACATCATGCCTCATGGGCACCCAGGAACCGAGGTCGCTATAGTTGGTATCGGAGGATGGGTTCAGGCAACTCTCTAAAACCAGGTAGTATGAATATACAACCACGATTGACTAAATAATTATGTTGTAACTTTTAGATGACTAATGGAAACGTATCTACCAACCTACTGTCACTTCCCATTGAGGCCCTAGAGACCATCATGTCCCTAGCTAGCTGAGAGAACTTCCTTAATTATGCCCATATTCACATGACATGAAATCACTTGTATGATGTATCGAACTCACATAGGGTGCTTAGTCTACACCGGTGGTTGGGAATGGATTACCTCTTTATGATGATGAACCAATTCTCCTCTTATGCACGTCGGGGAAGGTACCACGAGAGACTTTTCTGGGTGTTTACAGCTGGTGAAGAATTTGGCACTATGATCGATAACCCGTTTCATGAAGCTGCTACTGCCGGAGACCTCCGAGTGGCCTACCTATGTCAGATTTTGCACTACATCTTTTGGGGGAAGTTGATGGACTTTGGGATGTTAGAAAATGAGTCCACCTGACTGTCGTGTAGGTAATAGGTTTATGATGACGCTTCTCAACTTTATACCCCTCATGCTAAACTCAGGAGGCATCATAGGTGTTCCCATGAGTTCATCCCCATCTGTTCAGCCTGTGTGTGGTTTGGGGAGTTAGAGAGTTTTTCTTCTCTTTGTGGTGTTCGTTTAGTAAAATCAGGCATTGTTATGTAAACTTTTGTGTAATTGAAAGTTTCCTGTTTCCTTTCTTGTCTCTACTTTAATAGTGTTGTTAAGTGAGTTCTCATGTATGTTTTTTTCAGATGGATGGTCAAACGAATATCTCATCTCTACCTGATGAGTTAGTAGAGGTTATTTTGATCAGAGCATGTGTGGTGGATTATCCATCCTTTCTTCACCTGTGAGGGTCTTTCCAATGCCTGCTTGACTTGTCGAACAGTCCTGAGATTCTTCGTTCGTGTCAGGGGAATGACCATGTTTTTCATATCTTTTCCACTACCCAACTCCCCTACCATAGGCGAAGGGGGGGATACTACGAAGGCCTCTTCCAATGTTTTACTCTGGTGCAAAACATTTCTGCCAGGGCATGCTTCCTTATAGATGCCCTAGATGGCCAGCTCAGTGCAGCCTATATGTTCCAAATCTTAAACCTTAGTATATTCAAT
Source organism: Viscum album (assembly GCA_963277665.1). Classification (NCBI taxonomy): domain Eukaryota; kingdom Viridiplantae; phylum Streptophyta; class Magnoliopsida; order Santalales; family Viscaceae; genus Viscum; species Viscum album. The sequence goes on along the minus strand of OY728153.1, from coordinate 99,245,429 downwards.
CACATCATCCCCCTTGAATATCACGAGTGTGATGTAGCCCGGCGGGTCATCAGGGAATTTGTCCATGCGGACATTTCCGAGCTTTTCACCGCACAAGCCTCCCTATGGAAACCAGTGTGTAGAACACATGAGCAGGAGTAAAAGACTTATTGCTCAAGGTGTATCTAGGATAGTGAAATAGAGGAATTATGTACCAACTTGGGTATTCCGTTAACCGATCCAAATCTCCCATTTTGGTAATGTTGTTCAACTGAGGGTTTTTTTCTTTTTATGAGTAGAATTGCGAGGGTGCAATTCTTTGAAGTGGGGAATAATGTAACACCCCGTTTTATTTCAAGCCTTATAAATAATAATTATATGTTTAGTGACATTAAATCCTTCATTAACCAAACAAAATTTAAAAGGTAAAACACATATCTCTTTTTTATATTTATTTAAGAACATGACACCGATATGTCTTACAACATTAGAGTTACAGGAAAATCTCACTAACCATAAATGCCAAATAAAAACCCTAATATGATCACTGGAAGGCTACCCAGAATTAAAACAAGACTAACTTTGTAGTGTGGATCATTATGACCCATCATAAGCATCGGGATGGTCAGTGCCACGATGGTCATATTGAGTACTAGTGCAATGTATAGAACCATCCTTAGTTAACAAACCGACTTCAAAATATGAAGTCCAAGACATCATATTTATAAAGGTTCCACATAGCTGTTGCAATTTTACCGTTGTTTTCTTTTCAAGATGAACATTGGGATTTAAAACCGATGGCCTTATGGGTTTTTCTAAATGAATACTTTTATAATAACTAAGGTGGTTTCTTTTAAATAATAGTAGAAAAGCATTGCCAGAGGTGTAACCCCTGACCATTTATTAAGATAAAAGAAAATGATAGGAAATAAAACATTACAGAACTAGCATAGTCCCTTCAAATCCTCAAAATCAAACCCCTCACCACCTCCATGATAAACAGAGTCTTCCTCAGTCTTCGTTTCCCACACCGAACTCTCGTAGTGCTTCAGAATCGTTGCATATTTGCTCCTCAGATTCAACTGCTCTTGCTCAAGAAACTCATTTGAAGATTGCATATTTATGACAGTCGATTTGGTAGGCATCGTCTTGGCCAAATAATAGTAGTCCTTCTTCCTCCTTCCTCACAGAGAAGCAATCACCTTGTCACGGATCACCGGTATCGCCTTGTTCCACACTTGGACAATCTCACTGTATGATGACCAAACCATCTCCCCAGGATTTTCCTTATCACTTTCAGCAAGGTCTCCCCATTTCCCATGGAATTGTATCTCTTGATATTGCACAAGCTGGTTTTCTGAAACTGATTATTCATGTCAATCATAGCCAAACAGTGAGGTTGTTTCTCCATTGTATGTTCAGCATCAATCCAAGCATTACACATTACTGCATTCTCCTTTCACTCATTCTGCATGCTTCCACTACCACATTTAGATGGTATCTCATCCCCAAACTCCATGTCTAACCCTTGAAATCGATTACCTGTGGGTACTTTAATCAACACACAACTAAAACATTACCCTGACCACTACAGCCACCTACAATCTCCATATTTCAGTTCTGCTTACTTCCAACATACTGCAACTGCCTCACATCTGGGGAAAAATGCTGCATGATATCCATTTCATGACTCAAATCAGACCCCTGATTACACTGACTCATACCACCACTACTACCCCCTTCCCTCTGAGTATCCGCACCAGCCTTAGACCAACCGAGTTGAGCATTGACATCCCTCTCCGGCATAACAGATGCCTTAGGTTTCTACTGAAGAACTGCAACCGTGAGACCATTTAAAGGGCATGCCACCCCACCATCGCCGGCACCTTTGGGATCACATACCTATAGTTCCTTCCCCCTATTCAGATCCTGCCTGAGCCGCGTGAAAACTGCAGTCACCAACGGGTTAAAAGGAGCACCCCTGGATGTATTAACATGCAGGGTGCCCCACGTTCTGAGATTGTGTGTCTTAGTTTCCATCACAGAGGGTCTCCTGTCCTCAGCAAGACAGCTCGGTGTCGGTGGCCTCCTACACTGTAACCCCACATGGAATCTCCAACAGGAATGGCCCAATCTTTTGCAGCATAAAAAATAATCAACTCAAGATTCTTAGATAACCACTTTCTTCCATATAAATTCCCCTCCGACTGAAATCCATGCCCATTCCACCGGCAGTCTAGAAATGTCCACCTCAACACAGCACCGAGGATTAATCGGGTGCCATAGGGTAGATGTATGCACATCAGAACAAAGGAAGTGACCTATCATATTCCCAAGTATACAAAAGATTGATGGATTTTGAAAGGGTAAAGGCAGATTGGGGAGACTTACCCAGATCAGAAGGGAAGTGGGATCCCGATCCATACAACATTCAATCTTCCATTGAAATAGAAAGAACTTACAGTAGTTGCAACGTCGAGGGGCGCTGGACCAAGCATGAACCAGATCTTCATCATAGGATAAATGAATCATTAAGTGATGGTTGTCGAGGAGGCCAACCACTACTCGATCCCGCAAGTCCCACTTGGAAAAGACACATCGATAAAATTAATCAATAGATGGCCTTCGTGAGTTGAATCGATCCAGCAGGGTCAGATCAAGATGCTTCGTCACTTCAGAGAAATACAACTCCGAGATTGGTAGATGAGGGTTCCCGAGGTGATGGTCAGGCACCTTCAGATATAAAGCAATCGACAGAAAATCTGGGAGGTAGTTATGGTTAGTAAATGGAACAAAGGGGGTTCGAGGCTTCAACGTCCGAGGATCATCCTCCCCCCTCTCGCTGCCAGAAAGGGGGGGGGGAATTCATTACGCGGCATGCGCTAGGGTTCCTGCATCGCGAGCTCCATGCCTGAAAATCTCCTCTACAACGTGTTGGTCGGTTTAGGGGGTATTGCGGAAACCTTACCCAACCCCCTATCGCACGTCCCCAGCTAGGCCCATGGTGACCAACCTTTGGCTTGGGCCAGTTCCTGCGGAGTCGAGGGGAGGAGAGGATCGCTGGAAAATAGAGCACATTGCCTTTGCGAGGACTCGAACCCGGAACCTCGACGACGGGACGCCACTGCCTTCAACAAACTCACCTAGCCCCCGCGGGCTTCCTTTCAATAATACATAATGAATTTGATTAATTTTTTATCTAAGTTCTAATGAAAAATTTATAATTATATATTTACACTCTTATATTTATACTTTTGGGAATATTAGAAATTAATTATCATCCTATATGATTTAAATTTTTTTGGTAATACATGGTATTAAAGATTATTATGAAGAACACTATTTTAGGTATGCGATCAATTAATTTGTTATATGGGTTTTACATATAATTATATTACAATTTTCCATCATTATATTAATTCATACACAAATACTCTTTTTACTTTAAAAAAATGGAGATAATAAAATGATTGTAAAACTTTAAAATATTTAGTAATGGTATGATAACATATGAAATTTTATGCTTTTGAAATTATGTTAAGTATGGGATAACGTAACCAAATATTAATAAAAACCTTAATTAATATAGATCTTTAGATGTAATTATAAATTAAGATAATTGTTTTTAAATAAAGGAAATTATTAATATATTTTAGGACAAATTAGGGGATTAATAGTTTAATATATATGTGTATTAATAACCCTTGACTAATCCTAAGATAATAATAATAGTTTAAATAATAATTTTATAACAATTTTATAAAAATTTTAATAAAAGAATAAAATTAAAAAATTTATTTTAATATGAAAAAAATGAAGCTGCGTCTCTTTTTTTTCGCTACATCAAATCTGGACCGCTCAATCCAGCGCCCCCATCGCGGTCGTCCGTTCCTTTTTAATGCAGCTTTGCGTCTAGGACACCCGATCGAATCCTAATCAATCCAGGTCGTCCAATTTCTTTACAGATCTTCCTCCCCACCGCGGTTTCTTCTTCCTCACTTACACGAACCTGTAGGGTAGGCAGCGTTGCATTTTCTTCACCCAGGCCAGCGGTGGACTCGGTGTCACCCTTTCCTTCCACAGGTCGGCACCGTCCATTTAATACACAGCCTTGGATACCCTGTCAGTGTCTTCTCTCAAGGAGGTTCCCTACTTGTAAGCTTCGGTCTGCTCCGAAGAAGAAGAGGGTTTGCTTCGGGTTGCACCGTAGCATACGACGGTCCCTTCGCTTTTCCTTCCAGAGTTTCCGGCGGACTCACTTCCTTCTCCTCCTCTCCAATCTTGTAAGGGAAACCATTGTTTTTTTTCTTCTACAGTTTCGGTTTATGATTATATAAGTATATATTCATATATGAACATTGTGTATATGGCGCTTCATATCAATTATACTAAGTGTATCACTAAACCTTATAGAACGTTTTAAAAATATGAACATAAGGGTCTGTTATTTGGGAGTTATTCATGAAATACCTTGTTTACACGTTGTGTATTTATGGTTCTGTATATATGTAAATGTTAGGTTTTATAAAACATTCAATCTTATCATGTTTAATGTTTTCCATGGGTTAACCGATGTCTCTGTTGCGTAAAATCCTTAGAGGGATGGATATTCAAATTGGTGTTTATCTGAACTCACATATTCATCTACGTGTATATAAATATATATATATACATATATGTATTTATAACAATTTTAATCCTAACCTGAGTATGGTTTCTTTTAATTTTTATTTATGATGAGTCATTGTTATGAAATATACGGTACCAGCAACATTTATATCAACTATGTTGTGATTATAAAATTTATATATATGTGTTTTCATGTATAAGATTTCATATAATTTCTAAATAAAAACTGTTTTTACTTTTATGAATTCAAAATTATATTTATTGGTGTCCACAATACACATACAGAAGGACACCATGTTTTGTGTTAATTTGAATCCCATGTATATTTATAAAACCCTATCTCCCAAATTTTTTAATTTATTTTTTGTGATGAATATATGTTAAGAAAATTAATGTCATTAAGAACATGTAAACCATGTAATGAATCCAATGGGTTTTATTTAATTGAACCAAAAAAACATATATACACATACACGGCTTCGTGTATATATATATATATATAATTGTGGAATAATTGTAATTCGAAATAAGATTTCAATAAAAAAGTATTTTATCTAAAGTATATGGCAGTTATAAGGATAACATGGATTTGGTGTTTATTTGAATTCTCATCTATTCCTAGATTTTTGTTTAGTTACATGAAATGCCACTTTTTTTATTTAGTTTATGTTTTTAACTACTAGCATAGTATGGTTTTAAAAATATGTCTTAATGTCAGCATTAAGACTGAAACTTGCTCATAAATGGAAATGACATATTTTTATATGGAAATCCATTATTTTAAGTGTTCTAATTATTATTTCATGTGAAATAGTATGTTGTATTAGTTCATATACATCACTGTTTAATCTAAAGCCAAAAGTCTTGTTCTTTTTAAATTTATGACATGATCTGTTTCAAGTTATGAATATGTATGTAAAAGGGGTTTTGATTAAGAATGTATGAATGAGACCCTATGAATGAAAGAGCATGTCAAATATGTGAGGGATGTATTGGACTTAAATGATAAGATGGGTGAGCCCATATAGCACTCCAATGCATTTGGTAAAGGATTAGTCTCATGAGACGTTATGTGAGATGGTCTTGGCAGTTAGACTTGGCTTGTGCTGCTATAGGAAACAGGATGGGCGGTTAGCCTTGACCCGTAATAAGTTATGTTCTATGTTCAGGACACATGGTCTTGAAAAAGTCTGGCATTATACATTCCCTCCACATGTGATGATAAATGGTCAACCTGGGGATAGTTCAACTAATAGGATATCCCCTAGTTGGAATTTCATTCCAGTAACTATGTGAATGAGATTATGAGATATGAACATTAATATATGTGGTATGCTATTATAGTAACTTTATGCTCATATAAATCATGATATGAATGTTTTCCCTTTTTACACAGAGACATTTAGAGCAGAAGTAATTTTATTGTGATTTATGCATCATCCATTCTTCACATGCTTGTTCTCTCTGATTTATGACTTCTGTGAGGTTTATTTTAGGAAAATACTTATTTTCTATGAAATTGTTTTTCATGAATGTAGGATTTACATGTTTTAAGGAAAAGATAAGGTCTTATTTTCAATGGAGTGTTTTAATGTTTTAAAAATGACCGCATTGAGAAATATATTACTTAAATTGTTTTAAAACCCCTTAATGGGTATATTTTTCTCACCCTATGTTTCTATTTTAATTTGTTTCAGGAAAGGGTTGCTACAAAAGAAGTTTTTCAGAAGCATTTGGTTTCCCAGAATCCTAAGCCTCGCGTTCTTCTGTAGAAATGGAACATGATGTATTATTTTATCTATTTGTAATAAAAAAATTTAGTACATTATACCCCATGGGCACCCAGGAACCGGGGTCTCTACAGTTTTCATATTGGATAAATACTTTTATTGTTTCAAATATGCCCCTTGAGCCTAGTATTCAGAATAATATTTTTTTAATGGATATGATGTTTATAAAAGAAAAAGATGATTGTAACATTTATATGAGAGAAACATACAATGGGACTATTATATTCATTATTTATGTAGATGAAATAGTATTTTATGGTGACCGGGAATGCCTATATGAATAATTCATATAGTATATGAAAAATAATTTATATATTTACATGCATGGTCAGACAGCATACTTTCTGTGATTTTACATTGAGCTAAAAAAAGATTATATATTTCTACCTTATGAAAAATATTACTGGGAATTTATGAAATTTTTTGGAATGGAAAATTAAAAATAAGATCTTTCTCCCATTTTCAGTATAGAGAACTTTTTCATGGATTAATAAAAATATTTTTTTACCAGAAAGAATATATAGTAATAATTCTATGTATTCTTTATCTTATTGATTCATGGCTTGATATAACTTATGTAGTCAAACTTTGTGCTAGATTTCAATGTGATTTTAAAGAGTATTACTTATTTTCTTCTAAGAGAGTTTAGAGAATAAAAATTTGAACATTGAACTCTAGGATACTATATATAAATAATTCTGATTTTAAAGTGTTGGGTTTTGTTGATACAGATTGGAAAGTGACTATATAGAAAAAAGAACAACTTCTGGTGGAAGTATATTTCTAGGAGAAGGTTCTGTCAATTGGTATTTCAAGAAATAGAATTTAGTGAACCTGATCACAATTGAGGAATAATATTTAGTATCACAATGTAATTGTATACAGATGCATTTAAAGAGATTTAAACTAGAATATTTCAAAATTTAAACTGAGATACCTCTGAATCTTAATGAGATAAATATTGTGTTATAAGGTTATACAAAAATGATATTCATCATTAAAGATCCAAGAATATTGCTATTATAAATCAATTTATAAAATAAAATTTGGTAGTTGGTGATATCAAGTTATAATAAATTTCAACAAAATTTGAAGTTGTAGTAATTTTCACAAAAGTTATGCCGAGATAGAGGATTGAGGAACTCTGGTTAAAACATAATGTTCATCTTCATCATCCAACTTGATGACTACTAAATGGTTTTTCCATATTCTATATTATTTTATTTTTTATTAATCTAATATATATGTAATTAAAGGAGAAGTGTTTTTAACCATGGGGTCCGTTAATTTCTATGATGATAAAAATTAGTGCGCCAAGAAAGGGGGAGAATTCACGAACTGAGGAATAGATAAAATTGGAAACTATATATTTTTCACTAGAACTGTATGATGTGTTTGTTAATGTGTGTGCATGATTTAGTAGTTCACTAAAGAATTTGATTATTTTTCAAATTGATATATTCTGATATTGATTTGACATATATGGTAGTTTATGGATAACATATACATCCTTGGTTATATCACTCTTGTTTTCTAAATAGTGTTAACCAACGTAGAATCAGACTTTATTATCTAAAGTTGATTTTCAAAGAGAACCATGTGATATCATACCCTTACCAGAAGTGTTCAATAAATAATCATCAAAGGTAGGTAAAATGTTTTTAAAAATTAAAATGAGATGATAAAAAGTCATTTCCCCTTTGCATAATGATTTTAAATATTGGGTAGAAAAGTTGGCACCACATATTGACCAATGATGTAACACTCGAGACTTTTATGAGAAATATTTTGTCTTTATGTTATATAAATTATCAAAGTAATCTTCCACTACACACAAAACTATCTTGGCTTGCTTTACACGCAATCGCGACCTTCCTCGATAGCTTGCGTTGTACGTAATACCGAGTTTCACTAAACAACGATATGTTATTAAAATATTATTAAAACTAGCCATTATGAATGTTAATGCCCAATTTTTGAAATTTTTTAAATTTTATTTTTCAAAATGGACTTCATTTTGGGATTCAGAATATCAAAATTAGCCTAGGGTGTAATTTTCCTTTTTTTCTGAAAACTTTCAATTTTTTATGAATAGTGAAAACATTGGGTTACTATTTAAAAACTGACATTTTATTTAAATAATTATTTATTTTAATTAAATTTATTTTTGGACAAAATTGATACATAATAGCTATATATGTTCAATGCAATTCATTGGAGTAATTTTATAATAATTTTAGATATATAAATATTTTATTGAACTTTTCACTATCTTTTACCCACCTCCTAGGAGAATTTTCAAATTTACATAAAACATACTTTTATAGTTTCTCTGAGTGGAATTTTGAATATCCGAGAGACACAGTTAATATCAAGGACTAAAATGTGGTTCAATGAGATGAAAATAATTTTTGGTGAATAGTAACTTTTTACTTTTTTACCACGGCTAAAAGTAAATAGGGTAACTAAGGGTAAAAATGATATTATTATTACCCTAACACATGTCCTAATTCCATTGGATAAGTGTAATTCGACCAAAAACAACCTTAGGAATAAAATATGACCATTTAGGCCCACTGGGATTAGATTAGGACATTTATCATTAATTTATTTAAAGAAGGGTTAAATCAGTTAAAATCAATGTTTAATAAGTAAATAATTTTTAATATTGGGTTTTACATAAGATAAATTTGACTATAAATATTCATTAGAAATCTAAAACGATTTCCTACATAATGGTATTTTATTTTGAATTTTTAGACTTAAAATCTTTTAATTTATTTATGCCACAATGATGATGCAGTAATTATCTTATTAATGAAATATTGATATAATCGATGTTATAAATACCTAAATAATTGTAATTTGAGACTTTTTATGAATTACAATAATTGTATATGTTAATATGATATGTTAGGATTGATTTAATTAACTTTTTTCTAACTAATCATTGTGTTATTATTTTCACAAAAATCAATTACCAAATAGTGTCAAAATTGACATAAAATAGTTTTTAAATAAAATATTATATTATTAATTGTTATTATATTCCTAAAAATCAATGGTTCGGCCAAGATACTTATATCATGATATTTGTTTCATTAATGGACCACTTGGGGGTCTCTTGGATGTATATGGTATGTTCATTAACTATATAATATAAAAATACAAAGTGACATGGTAAATGTCAATCTAATTAACTAAGAGTTAAAACTAAAATATAAGGTTAATATAATGACCTAAACTTGTCTAAATTATATTTGATGAGAGGATTTCGACGCATCCACACCTTAGCTTTGAAATATATCAATTTGGAGCTATTAAAAATCGAATATGGCTTTATAATAAAATAATATATTTATTTTTTCCAAAGGTGCCCCTCTCCTCCCTTATAAAAGGGCACCTCCTCCCTCTCTTCCTCACACCACATTGAGCCTTCAAGCTCGTCCAAAACCTGGTAAATTCTCTTCTACACTTCCCTAGAAACATCCTAGAGGTCATGTTCTTCTACAAAGACCAATTTTAGTGCCCTAATAGGAGGTCTCAAAGAGGCGCTTCAAAGAAGAGGTAATGTCTGTTACCGATTCTTTCAACTTTATTTCTTCTTCCACTTATTCTTATTTAGTTGTTTCATTATGAAGTAATAACATCAGCATCAATCATATACTTATATGTTATTATAAGTATGAAACAACCCTATTTCACTATCTATCCATCATACGAAAAATGAAATCACCACGTGTGCGTACGTACGTAATACCGTCTCCACGCCGTGGTGTAATCTATTTCCCACCACCACCTTACATGGATGGTTATAATGGTGTAAATAATAACTATATATGATTATTGTAAATTGATATTGATTCTGAAATAGTATACATACACTCCATTACAATTTAACGATCATGGGAACGATATCATCACTCGTGCGTACGTACGGAATACCGTCTACATGAAGTGATGCGACTCGTTCTACATGATCTTCATTTCATAATGATTATATAAAATAATTGAATGAATGAATATGATATATATTACACTAATAACATTCTGGAAATGAGGTATCTATAACCTAAAAATAAGAATAATAATTTATTCAACAAAACACGCATAAGAACAAAAAGTAATAAACACTCGAATAACAAGTAGAACTGAAATATTACTAATAAGAAGCTAATAATATGACCATATATGATATAATAAAAATAAGTATGATTCTGGAATAAGTCAATAACATTATTTAAATCATTATACAGGAGGTTTAGACACTTACGAAAAAATCAGACCGAAGGTAATGAAAAATATCACAATCTCATTTTTATCCGAGATTGTTTATACTTTTGTATTTAGTGGGGTGTATTTTATCATCCACATCAATATTTCCTCAATATTTAATATTTATATCCTTATAGAATTTTTTAAGTCCAATTTTACCCTTCGGTGAGTTTTTATTAACAGATATGAAAGGAATCTTTTTTCTTTTTTCGTACGAGGCACTTTTTGACTTTTCCAACAAAAGTACGAGAAGAATATTTTTTTAACTTATACGGCATGAATGGATTTTTAAAAACATTATTTCCAAGAAGATTCCTTTACATGTTTTCATGTTTATTTTTAATCAACTTATTTTAGTTTAAAATTATATGACATGTTAAAAAAGGAAAATGTTTTTGAAGTAGAAAGGATATTTTCCTCAATAATGGAGTTCAAGTGTTTTATCAAAAGTTTTTTCCATCTAAGATAATATATGGTTCTGTTTGTATCCCTATTATTACATTTATTTATTTATGTTGTGATGGACTTATTTTTATGAATTCCTTTATCTTATATGAATTTTTTTATGATGTCACAATGTTTAAGAGTCCCATTTTTATTACATGGGTTATGCAATGATGTATGGTTTATGATTTTGTGGCACACATAAGAATGGTATCATTATGAGATGGGTGGGACCTATATCTCCCTCTAATACATTGGTTAAAGATTTATATCTCATGAGATAGACATGGCTGAAATGGAAGTTTAATCCGGTTCAGTTAAACGGGACTGAAACGAGGAGTGAACTCGGTTCAGAAATGGACTTTGTCTGCTAAGATAGTCTTGGCTATAAGTATTGACTACTAAGAAATGATTCTATATTATTATGTGTGTATGCCACAAAGTTTCATGTTTTAAGTTATGATTATTGTGATTACATTTCACTACTATGATTTATCCCACGTTATGAAATTATGATCTCTTTTACAGGTTAAGATTTCCAAAAGTTATGTTCTTATGAATATGATGTGATTGATATTTCTTTTGTTTACACTTACTGAGCATTTGAGCTCACCCTTTTGTATGTTTTCTTTCCCCAGGTCAGGAAGAAGGTTATTAAGTAGGAAATGCCATAAGGGACTCTAGATAAGATGAAATAAATGGGAGTAAAAGTAGATGCTTTAAGAACTAGTTGTTTATGTTTCCCAGTTTCTAAAGACTCTATACCTATACGGTCCTTTCCTGGTTTTGTTATATGTTGTAATAATTGTGCTTCAATTATTAAGTAATAATAATGTATGTAAAGTATGTGTCGTTATAGTTGGTATCAGAGGAAAGGTATAGTCAACCTTTGGAAACTAGGTTGTGAAAGCCTTAGTAAAACCCAAAGGATAAGTCTAAGCATAGAACACAATATTAGTGTTTTAGAAATGGCCATGAATAACCTTTGATAAGACCTTAAGTGTGAAATTTTATTCTTGATTATGTGGTTTTCCTATTATAATTAGTGTTACTCACACTATTCTTCTTAGTTTTAGTCAATGGCTGGAACCTGAAGGAACCGTGTTAATGCAGAATGTGATGGGAAATGCAATGATTGTCCCCCTGAACAACCAAACGTTATGGGAGCTGGAATGCAAAATCTTGTAGCCATGCTCACACAACTTTATCACGCTATGAATCATGTAGGACTTCCAAACGAGAAAAGGAAGGAGCAACATTTTGTTGAATCCTTCATGAGGCAGCATCCACCTTCATTCAGCGGGTCTTCTAATCCATTAGTGGCTGAACAATGGATCATTACCACTAAAAAGATATTTTTAGTTCTTCAATGTTCTGAACATGATAAGGTCATCTTAGCAGTATATCGTTTGGAAGGAGATGCTGATCAATGGTGGAATATTATCAAGAATATGAGGCAAATATATGAAATTGAGTCCATGGAATGGGACGAGTTCAAGAACTTATTTTTCAATAAGTACTTCCCTCGTATTCTCCGAGCAAATATGGAGAAAAAGTTTCTTGAACTGAAGAAAAAGGATGATGAATCTTGTAGCGACTCGGGTTTTTGGCCCTGTCAGACTTTGGAATATTTCTAGTAATAATTCAGAGCTAGGTGCGAAGACGGCGTGCGTTTCAGAGGCCCAGTGTGCCCGGAATTAATTTTATAAAAATATTAAGTTTTTTATACTATGCACATGGTGGGGGTGTGATATCTCCTAAACGGTAGCTCAGAACTGGAATCCGAGGGCACGGTTGCGCCCGGAATGTGCTTTTTACCCTAGGAGAGGTGTAAACATTGCGGGCGCGGGCCTGCGGTGAGAAACACCACCAGGGTCATTTCCGTAAATAAGTAGCAAAGTTAGTGTGCGAGCGTCAGCTCGAATAACTTCTTAACGGAGTCTCGGATGGAAAATCTAAAACTGCTGTAGCGTTCAGAATGGCGCATTTACCCTAGGGGTGACCTTACTTTTGTTCGCATCAGGCGTCAGGTCCCAGGCGGGTTTGGCGCCGGCGGGCAGCTGATATAAATATCAGCGCCCCCCCCCCTATCGTTCCGCTTGACGTTCTTCACCATTCTTCGCCGCCACTCCGCCGAATCGAGCAAACGAAGCACCCACGAGCTCAGAATTCGACGACGGACATTCCAGGAGCACGCAGCGGAAGCTCTGGAGCACGGATCTGAGGCAGAACGTCGGTGTTTCGCCCACGAGGTAGGCGGATTTGAGTTTTAACCCCTGATCCCGTTTTTGCTGTGTTTTTCTGCAAATTGAAGCCGTAGCAGTGTAGACCGGGTCCCGAGGGTCGTGTAGACGCCTCCAGATCACAAAACGGACCACCGGGGTACCCCCGGCGGTCCGCAGCGGAGCCGCGGCAGCCGGCCGCCCAGTGCGGCGGCACGTGGAGAAGCCGCGGAGGCGTGCCGGCGGCGCGCGGCGGAGGCCGCAGGCCAGGGCGGGCCGGCGGCGTCGGCCGGTCCAGCCTCTTTTCTTATACGGGGGTCTTTAAACCCCCGTATCTTGCAAATCAGGAGTCGGATTCACGCGCCGTTTGCGGCGACATGACCTTGACGACAAGGCGAACCCTCCGGTGTGGGTTTGAGGGTTTAAAGGTTCGGGATTGTGTCCCGGGAGCTAGAAACGTCGTAAAAAATAATATTATTTTATTATTTTACGACTTCGGGTCGTTGTAACTTCTACCCGGAGCGTCCGATTGACGTGCCGTCAGTCGCGTTGAGACCCTGATTGTACGATGGACTTTTTGAGATGGTTTCCGGGTGTTGGGTCTGTGAACGGGGTGTGGGCCCCATGAGGCCGGGTTTTGGCGTTTGCGGAGAAACGCAGCTTTTGCACTAGGAGTCCGATTTTGGCGAATGAATAGTCGATCCTGTGTGTTTTTCCGAGAGGATCGCAATGGTGCGATCCGTTCGATGAGTTTCGCAATCCAGGCGTGGGCCCCACCCAAGCTGTCCTTCGGTGAATAGTACCTTTTTCACCGGGTGTCCGTTTTGGATGAGCGAGTAGTCGATTCCGCTTGTTTTTTCCGAGGGGATTATCGTGGTATGGTCCGCTCGATGAGTTTTGGGATCGTTGTGTGGGCCCCGCACAGGCTAGCTACGGTGAATAGTGTCTTTTTCACCGGTGCTTCATTTTGGGTGAGTAAACAGCATATGCTGCATGTTTTTCCGCATGGATCGCGATGGTGGCATCATTTTTGGCCGAGGAGATGCGCAATGTGGCGTTGTGGCGGGTCGCTCGGGTTAGCGACGTTTGGACCAGCAGTGGTTGAGGGTTCTCCCTTGGTTCGTTCCTACGAGGGTTCGTGTGGAATCACAACCTTTGTATGGGTTTGTGATCCTCTCGATGGGATGTTTTAAACTGTTAGAGTTGTGGTATCCCTCTGGTGGGCCCGGAGTGGATCCTCTAGCATCTTTACCCTAGATCGGGTTCTTTGTAACGCCCCGACCCCAGCTACCCAGAGCCGGTGCCTTACATCGTAACATTGGCATGATCACAAAAGATCAAATCTCGAAAGGCCGATTAGTTTAGTAGCCTTAGAAACACTAGATACATTCATAAGTCTTACATTACATCATAAAGTGAAAAACTAATAACAAAGTCTTCATAGTCCACACTCATATCCTCTTCTGACTATCCCTGCAGGTCATTCATAAAATACTTCTTCACATCCTGGAAAATATTAAAACATTGAAAGGGGTGAGCTCGGATGCTCAGTAAGGTTAACAATATAGCGGAAGCTTTCATAAATAAACATTAACATTAAAGGCAATGTATAACTAAAACAAAAGCCTTTTAAACTTTAACTTCAACATAATATAGAAAAAGTAAAATGAGATAATGCCTTTCACTTCTTCACATGGATATTATATTGGTCGAATAATCACATGCAATATCAATAACCACTTTCATAATGAGGGAATGTATAATGCCAGATATTCTGAAACACTTTGTCAAGGCCCCGGCCAAGACGTCTAAAATGATTAAGGCCTCGGCCAAAACCATAAATCAAATTGGGAAAGGGCCTCGGCCAATTCCACGTCTAGTTGTCTCATGAGACCTACCGATGAAATTTTTTAGAAGATACTTACGTTTAAAATTTCTCAAATATAATCCAATGTTTCTTTGAAAACATTATGCATGCTTCTGAAAACAAAATAACTAATTCTGAGACTTCTCGACTAATTACAGGCCATGATGGGTCCATGCCCAATCCCTTCCTGTCTACCACACTCGAGAGTCGGGTTTTCCAAAAACATTTTTAAGCTTGCGTTAAATACGTATACATTTGCACTAGATTTTCATATATTGGAGAGAAATATCTCTTTTTTGAAATCATTTAAAAATCAAATAATTATAAAAGAAAAGCTTTTGAATAAATGCAAAAGTCAAAGGGGTTTATACACTATATAAATGAAATTTGGGTATAAAACCAAATATGCCTCAATGAAAGGAGATTGAGACGAAGTACTTAAAAAGATAATTTTTAAAATAAAATAGATCTATTATGTGTATTCACTATAGGTAAACATGAATAATGTAAAAATACAAAATAGGACATAATAATATCATGACATAATTTGAAAGTAGGAGATTAACCCAAAGAATAGAAATTGGGTTAAGAAGTTCCCTTACAAAGATCATTTTTTAAATAAAATAGATCTATTATGTGTATTCACTATAATTACACATATTTAAAGTACAAATACAAGATAGGACATAATAATATAATGATGTAATTTGAAAGTAGGAGATTAACCCAAAGAATGGAAGTTGGGTTAAGAAATTCCCTTACCTTGCGTCCTGTCCTGACTCAACCGTTATTTAACCTCCTTAATAATAAACTAGATTTAATTTATAATTACTTAAGAAAATTTTTCATGTTAATTATTCCTTTTATATCCCTTATTACCATGTTATGAACATTATTTAATTATTTAAGTTAATAAAAGTCATTTTGTCGATCTTTGGTACTTGAGTCAAAAATAAACTTCTTATAATTACAAGTTGTTCATGTGGTGAAATATCCATTATATACAGAATTATATTCATGATGTAGATATCATATATATCATATATACAGTATATACATTCATTCATAATGTCACGTAACATTTAGAGGTAAGAAATGAAATGCACCATTCATGGAGACGGTAAGTCGTACGTACGCATGAACGCTACTTTCATTTCTATTTCGTATTTAACAGAATGAAATCATAATGATATAAATTTATAATATAATTACAGTATAATATAGTGTATAATACCATTTAATCCATCCTTTATACATCCCACATATGGCATTAACGATTCAAATCACATTGAGGGGGCGGTAGTCCGCACTTCCTAAAATGAAATTATCGCGTTTTACCCATAATGGAAATCATAAAGTATGCCATAAATGAGAAATACAGAAGCATAAGTAAAACATAAACATATTTTATATCATATATAAATATAGTGACATCTTAATGTCCACCTTTGAAGGTGTTATATGAGTGTTTAACAATCATCTTTTCTTGAGGCAGAAATTCGCCATCCACAGAAACCGTATGTTCTTTAACCATTATATGTAGGTGTGTGTAAGTGTAGCTCGAATATTTCTTATAAAAACATCCTAGTATATTTAGGATACTGATTTTCTTATAAAAGAAATGAATAAAAAGAGTTTAGGTGGTTGGAGAAGAAAAATAAAACAAAACAACATTAGAGAAGACATTACCTCAAAATCGGGTAACTCTTTTTGATTTGAGCCAAAGGCTTCCCTGAGAAGAGTTATGCCAAACGTTAGGCCTCTAGGAGTAAGAGGGGGAAGTTGGGAGGGTATTTGGGCAGGGGTTGGACGAGCCAAATGGCTTGAAGGTTTGAATAAGGTGGGAGAGGTGGGGGCCTTTTATAAGTGGAGAGGAGGGGCTCTTTTGGAAAGATTGAAATGTTACATTATTACACAATGACTTTCGGTTTCTAAAGGTCTCAAACTCATATAATTCGTGGATAAGGTGATAAGGGTTCGAAATCTACCCATCCAATAGTCTTTGGACAAGTGTAAGCCTTAGGGTTTTACATTATCTTTTCATTTTATTAAAATCGTTAAATAACGAGGTCATCGCTGCATCATAATGATGTCATAAATAATTTAATTTATTTAATGTCTACAAATTATAAAAAATATACTATGATGTAGGAAATATTTTTATCTTTCTAATGAATATTTATAGTCAAAATCTGGACTTTTGTAACCCCACTTAAAAACTGTTTTAGTAAAATAACTCATGTTTGTGTCAATTTAATTTTAACATTAAATAAATATATATTAATGTCATTTTCCAACTAAAGTGACTCCATGGGGTCCCCAAGTTGACCCATGGGTTGTCTTGGTCGTCCATGACTCATCCAATAGGAGTAGGACAGGTTTCATGCTCATCTCATATTATTAAAACATTATTTGTACCTTAAACTACACTAATTACCTCTAATCGCGATTAAGAACATAAAAGTTACTATTCACCAAAAAATTATTTTAATCTCATTGAACCACATTTTACTTCTTAATGACAACCATGTATGTCGGATTTTTGGAAATCAAATCACATAAGTGGTAATATTTCATTTAAATGAAAAATCAGTTATTTAACTACCACTTAGTTGTTTCAATATTCATCAAAAATTGATGTTTTTCAGAACAAGGCCAAAATTTCACCCTAAGCTATAATTGATATTCCGAATTCAAAAATGATGTCTATTTTACAAAATTCCAAACATATAAGTTTCATTAATTAATTTTATAATTAATTCCCACTGTTACGACAAATAGCGTGTTTTTAAGAAACAATTTATATCAAAAGATTGGCAATTGTTTATGTCCAATTTCAATGTTAAATTAATTCTAATGAACACCATTGAATAAAATGGTAAAAATATATTCTAATTATACCTTAAAACCACTAAATAGTATAATTTATCACAATAAATTATTTTGATTAAAAAGTTGTTTTATGTATTATTTACTATTCATAAAAAATTAGAAGTTCTCAGAAAAATACCAAAAATTCAACATAGGCTAATTTCGATATTCCGAATCCAAAAATGAAGTCCATTTTGAAATATAAAATTTCTATAATTTTAAAAAGTGGTTATTACTATTCATAATGGCTACTTTGATTAGTCGTGGTGTTTTAGAACTCGAAGTTGCGTACAATGCAAGCTATTGCATTATTGAATGAGAAGTGTATCGTGGAAGCTCAGGCTGTTACATTCTCCCCTCCTTCAATAAATTGCGTCCTCGCAATTTGAAATTTTTCTTTGAAAATAAAAGGTTGAAAAGATAAAATACCTTTGAGGAAAACCCACATCGGAAATAAGGTTAATAAATATATAACATTAAAAGAAAGCAAGATAAGTACAAAGGTCACCCGATATAGCCCATTCTAGGATTCTATGAAAATATGGATATGGAGGAGAAACAAACCATCAAGGTCTGATGGAGAGTTATAGAAAACGGGATTAGGAGAAATTTTAACCACAAGAAAATCACAAACTTGTGATTGGTTAAACGGTCATTGATTCCCCATTTGGAAAAGTTAACCGACAACATTTTTGCTTTATGTTACCTTTTATAATGTTGAGGAATTTATTTAGGAGATTTACTAAGAACGTAAGGGAATATACGTACTTGTTATGTATACTTTCATTCGTTAATAAATTTTTACCACAAACCCAACTTTTACTCCAAATGGTAACGGAACTCAAAAATATTCTATTCATCCTAATTGTATAAGGTTCCAAATGTTAACACATACCATTTAGATTAGTAAAAATATTTTGTAATAACCAGGGACTTCCTGTAGGCTAGTGGTAGGAAATAAAGGCTTGTCGCACTATGGTTGTGGGTTCGATTCCTGCAGCTTTGTCCGACGCGACGGGTTATGCCCCACCCAGTAGGTTGTCCTTTTCCTAAAACTATAGTATCAAAATATTCCAAAAATAATCTTCATAAATTTTTTAACCTTAAACAATACTATCCAAAGATAACCTTATTCCACTCCAACCATTGTAGTTATCCAAAATACCAATGTCCAAACTTTCTCTAAAAGGTCTCTTAATTCCAAAATCAATTTATCAGATTCCCCAAACAAAGTAAAGTTTCTCTTAAGGTCACATACTAAAAATATAATTACCTTCATCATATTAAAACCTTACTAAATTCAACAAGTACTGTAGTACAATCCTTATATATATATATATATCACATTATTCAAATAACCAAAATATATTCCATGAGTCCAAAAGCACCAATACATTAGTTATTCTGCTTCAACTGTAGTAACAGCATAAGATTGTCCTTGATCCCTTCGCCTTTTTTGAGGTAAGTTTCCTTAACGCTTAGGACATTCATTTGCATAATTCCCCATTTCCCTACAATTGTAGCATTCAACTTTGACAACCTCTTTCTTTCCCTTGCAATCACGAGCCTGGTGACCCTTTTCTCCGCATTTATAACAAACTCCCATTCCTTTTAGGCACGTACCAGGGTGATTATTCCCACAATTATCACATAATGGAAAATCCTTCTTTCCCCTTTTCCCTTTATCTGTCTCTTGTTCCACCGTTCTCTTCTTCTCTTGCTTTACTTTGTTGTCATAAGACTTAGAGAATTCCTTTTCTGTCTTGATAGCACACGAGACAATATCTTCGTATGATGAGAAGGATTGTGATACTAATGCTCGACGGAGAAACGGTTTTAACTCATCAAAGAAACGATCAATCTTACTTCTTGGGTTACGTATATAATCGGCAGCATGCCTCGCTAACCTTGTAAAGTTAGCCTCATACTTTGTGACATTCTCATCCTCCTTCTGCCTCAGACTCAGAAATTGCCTTTCCATATCTGATCGATGGTCATGAGGAAAGTAATTTTCTAAGAAAAGCTCTTTGAACTCCCTCCATTACATATTCAATACGTCATCATCTTCCTTTGTGTTTTGAATCAGCGACCACCACTGATCGACATCTCTAGTGAGTCGGTAAACTTCCATGACAACCTTATCCCTTTCACTACTCCCCAAGGCATGGAATATTTTTTCTAAGGAATTTATCCATTTCTCAGCTACTAATGGATTTGTACCCCCATTAAATGTTGGTGGTTGTTGCCTCATGAGGCGGTCTAATATTGATCCTCCACGTTGCGGATCAGGGTGCTCCATAGAAGTAAGGTTATTATTCATAACCTGAGTGAGTTGTCCCAGTATGGTAATAAGTTGATCAGCACCAGTTGTATCTCCAGATCCACAATAATTATCTTGAGCAGGAGGGAAATCCCTACACGGAGTGCGTGCATTGATACAGTTTCCATTCCTTCCACTAGGAGCCATTTCTAAACAATGGCATAAACTATATTAGTTTATAAATCAAAATACATAATTCTATACTTGTAAAATACTTAACATAAATTGAACTATTTATGGATATAATCCATAATCATAAAAAGGTTTTATTTGAGGAAGTATATACTCATAACCGTTCATAGTGGTTTGTAATAAAAATTAGAATTATCCTAAGCATATCCCCCGGGAGTGTCGTAACCAAGAGTGCAGCAAGGCCTATTGTCGTGCACCAGTTCCCGTTCGACTCTAGCTCAAAGCAGTGTTTTCAGGTTTTACCCCTAGGTACATCTGTGCCAGAGCCGCCTCTACCTGCTCGTATCCAGACAGGGATGTATTACTCGGAAAACTCACAAAATCTCTACAATACCAAAATTTTAGGAAGTTCTTCTATACTAATCCTCAAAGTTCATCTTAGGTCTACGTGCTCTAATCAGAGTTTGTCTAAATCTAGATTCCAAGGTTAGTACTAAACTACCTCTGATACCAACTGTAACGCCCCGACCCCAGCTACCCAGAACCGGTGCATTACTTCGTAACATTGGCATGATCACAAAAGATCAAGTCTCGAAAGACCGATTAGTTTAGTAGCCTTGGAAACACTAGATACATTCATAAGTCTTACATTACATTATAAAGTGAAAAACTAATAACAAAGTCTTCATAGTCCACACTCATATCCTCTTCTGACTATCCATGCAGGTCATTCATAAAATACTTCTTCACATCCTGGAAAATATTAAAACATTGAAAGGGGTGAGCTCGGATGCTCAGTAAGGTTAACAATATAGCGGAAGCTTTCATAAATAAACATTAACATTTAAGGCAATGTATAACTAAAACAAAATCCTTTTAAACTTGAACTTAGACATAATATGGAAAAAGTAAAATGAGATAATGCCATTCACTTCTTCACATGGATATTCTATTGGTCGAATAATCACATGCAATATCAATAACCACTTTCATAATGAGGGAATGTATAATGCCAGACATTCTAAAACACTTTGTCAAGGCCTCGGCCAAGACGTCTAAAATGATTAAGGCCTCGTCCAAAACCATAAATAAAATTGGGAAAGGGCCTCGGCCAATTCCACGTCTAGTTGTCTCATGAGACCTACCGATGTAATTTTTTAGAAGATACTTACATTTAAAATTGCTCAAATATAATCCAATGTTTTTCTGAAAACATTATGCAAGCTTCTGAAAACAAAATAACTAATTCTGAGACTTCTCGACTAATTACAGGCCATGATGGGTCCATTCCCAATCCCTTCCTTTCTACCACACTCGAGAGTCGGGTTTTCTGAAAACATTTTTAAGCTTGCGTTAAATACGTATACATTTCCACTAGATTTTCTTATATTGGAGAGAAATATCTCTTTTTTGAAATCATTTAAAAATCACATAATTATAAAAGAAAACCTTTTGAATAAACGCAAAAGTCAAAGGGGTTTATACACTATATAAATGAAATTTTTGTATAAAACCAAATATGCCTCAATGAAAGGAGATTGAGACGAAGTACTTAAAAAGATCATTTTTAAAATAAAATAGATCTATTATGTGTATTCACTATAGCTACACATGAAGAAAGTAAAAATACAAAATAGGACATAATAATATCATGACATAATTTGAAAGTAGGAGATTAACCCAAAGAATAGAAATTGGGTTAAGAAGTTCCCTTACAAAGATCATTTTTTAAATAAAATAGATCTATTATGTGTATTAACTATAATTACACATAATTAAAGTAAAAAATACAAGATAGGACATAATAATATAATGAAGTAATTTGAAAGTAGCAGATTAACCCAAAGAATGGAAGTTGGGTTAAGAAATTCCCTTACCTTGCATCCTGTCCTGACTCGACCGTTCTGTAACCTCCTGAATAATAAACTAGAGTTAATTTCTATTTACTTAAGAACCTTTTTCATGTTCATTATTCCTTTTATATCCCTTATTACCATGTTATGAACATTATTTAATTATTTAAGTTAATAACGGTCGTTTTGTCGATCTTTGGTACTTGAGTCAAAAATAAACTTCTTATAATTACAAGTTGTTCATGTGGTGAAATATCCATTATATCCAGAATTATATTCATGATTTAGATATCATATATATCATATATACAGTATATACATTCATTCATAATGTCACGTAACATTTAGAGGTAAGAAATGAAATGCACCGTTCATGGAGACGGTAAGCCGTACGTACGCATGAACGCTACTTTCAATTCTATTTCATATTTAATGGAATGAAATCATAATGATATAAATTTATAATATAATTACAGTATAATATAGTGTATAATACCATTTAATCCATCATTTATACATCCCACATATGACATTAACGATTCAAATCACTTTGAGGGGGCGGTAGTCCGCACTTCCTAAAATGAAATTATCGCGTTTTACCTATAATGGAAATCATAAAGTATGCCATAAATGAGAAATACAAAAGCATAAGTAAAACAAAAACATATTTTATATCATATATAAATATAGTGACATCTTAATGGCCACCTTTGAATGTGTTATATGAGTGTTGAACAATCGTCGTTTCGTGAGGCAGAAATTTCCCATCCACAGAAACCGTATGTTCTTTAACCATTAGATGTAGGTGTGTGTAAGTGTATCTAGAATCTTTCTTATAACAACATCCTAGTATATTGAGGATACTGTTTTTGTTACAAAAGAAATGAATAAAAAGAGTTTAGGGGGTTGGAGAAGAAAAATAAAACAAAACAACATTAGAGAAGACATTACCTCAAAATCGGGTAACTCTTTTTGATTTGAGCCAAAGGCTTCCTTGAGAAGAGTTCTTCCCAATGTTAGGCTTCTAGGAGTAAGAGGGGGAAGTTGGGAGAGTATTTGAGTAGGTTTTGGACGATCCAAATGGATTGAAGGTGTGAATAAGGTGGGAGAGGTGGGGGCATTTTATAAGTGGAGAGGAGGGGCTGTTTTGGAAAGATTGAAATGTTACATTATTACACAATGCTTTTCGGATTCTAAAGGTCCCACACTTATATAATTCGTGTCTAAGGTGATAAGGGTTCGAAATATACCCATCCAAGAGTCTTTGGAAAAGTGTAAGCCTTGGGTTTTACATTATCTTTTCATTTTATTAAAATCGTTAAATAATGAGTTCATCGTTGCATCATAATGATGTCATCAATAATTTAATTTATTTAATGTCTAAAAATTATAAAAAAAAATACTATGATGTAGGAAATATTTTTAGATTTCTAATGAATATTTATAGTCAAAATTTGGACATGTGTAACCCCACTTAAAAACTGTTTTAGTAAAATAACTCATGTTTGTGTCAATTTAATTTTAACATTACATAAATATATATTAATGTCATTTTCCAACTAAAGTGGATCCATGGGGTCCCCAAGTTGACCCATGGGTTGTCTTGGTCGGCCATGACTCATCCAATAGGATTAGGACAAGTTTCATGCTCATCTCATATTATTAAAACAATATTTGTACCTTAAACTACACTAATTACCTCTAATCGCGATTAAGAGCTTAAAAGTTACTATTCACCAAAAAATTATTTTAATCTCATTGAACCACATTTTACTTCTTAATGACAACCATGTATGTCGGATTTTTGAAAATCAAATCACAGAAGTGGTAATATTTCATTTAAACGAAAAATCTGTTATTTAACTACCACTTAGTGGTTTCACTATTCATCAAAAATTGAAGTTTTTCAGAACAAGGCCAAAATTTCACCCCAAGCTATAATTGATATTACGAATTCAAAAATGATGTCTATTTTACAAAATTCCAAACATATTAGTTGCATTAATTAATTTTATAATTAATTCCCGCTGTTACGACAAATAGCGTGTTTTTAAGAAACAATTTATATCAAAAGATTGGCAATTGTTTATGTCCAATTTCAATGTTAAATTAATTCTAATGACCAAAATTGGATAAAATGGTAAAAATATATTCTAATTATACCTTAAAACCACTAAATAGTATAATTTATCACAATAAATTATTTTGATTAAAAAGTTGTTTTAAGTATTTTTCACTATTCATAAAAAATTAGAAGTTCTCAGAAAAATACCAAAAATTCAACATAGGCTAATTTCGATATTCCGATTCCAAAAATGAAGTCCATTTTGAAATATAAAACTTCTATAATTTTAAAAAGTGGTCATTACTATTCATAACGGCTACTTTGATTAGTCGCGGTGTTTTAGAACTCGAAGTTGTGTACAATGCAAGCTATTGCATTATTGAATGAGAAGCGTATCGTGGAAGCTCGGGGTGTTACATTCTTGGTATCGTTGTGACCTCTTATTTATGGGCGGCGATCCCTTATCTAGCAGGTTAACCCCGTAGGGTTTGTGGCATCATCGGAAATATGATCCCCTATGTGGTGGGCCGTGCTCAGTAGGGTTGTGGCATTGTCGGGTATACGATCCCCTAATCAACATGTGGTTTATAGTAGGGTTACGATATCGTTGGTTATGTGATTCCCTACTCAGCGAGTGGTTTCGGTAGGGTTGTGGCATCGTCTGTTCGATCCCCTACATCATGAGTTATACCAGATAGGGTTCCGGTATCATCGTGACCATCTTTATATAGATGATGATCCTCTATCTGAGTGTGGAGTTTCTGTCGAGTGCTAGATCGGGTTGTGGTATCCCCCTACGGATCCTGGGTGTGATCCTCTATCTGTGAGAACTATGTATGCCAGATCGGGTCATGGTATCCCCCAGCGGACCCTGGGAGTGATCCCCTATCTGTGAGTTACGTATACCGGAGTGGGTCTTGGTATCCCCTAGAGGACCCTAGCGGCGATCCCCTATCTGAGGAGTCTGGTGGTTATGGTGTTTCATCGATGTTTCCTCAGTGATGTTATCCGACGAGTGTGGTCTCTCGGGTGAGCGTCTGAGGTGTTTGTTTGGGACCCGATGGAGTGTATCTCTCGGATGAGTGTCATCTGGTAGGACAGTGTTCGTGTGGTGTACTCTCCTAGTTGGGGGCAGTTGCTGGTGATGAGGTCGGTACCTCTTTTGGCTTTGTGGCGCGAGCTGTGTCTATCTGGTTTGTTCAAGGTGTATGTATGGGAATACACCTGAGCTGAGCTGACTAGTTGTGTTTAGCCAAGGATGGTCACGAGATGGAGTTTCTCTCTCGTATGGGTTCCCTCTGGCTGGGTTGAGCGGACTGTTGCCTTTCAGTTGCTCCCTTTGGTTTTGGGTTTTTGGGGTGTCTACGGAGTATGTTTATACTCACCCCTGCTCGGGCTTTGATCGCACATGTTTGTGTCTTGTGCAGACCACATGCCTTTCGACGGAGTCCTAGGAGGACCCGGAGCAGGCGGAGCTTAGTGAGCGAGTTGACCGGGGTGTTTACCGGAGCTGTGCCGAGGGAGCTTTCCGGCGGGTGTTTGTGGCAGCGTTCCCCTTCGTCAGAACAGGTTGGACGCGCTTGTAGTTTTCTTTTGGTGGGCACTGTTTTTCCCTTTTGTACTTATGATGTACTCTAGTTGTGGGATAGTGTATGCATGCATTTAATTTTCAGTTTCTATATCTCGGCACTGTTTCATGGAGGTGTTTTTGGGTGCGTGTGTACAGGTACCATATGCTAATGCCTCCCATGTGTGAGACAACCTACTCAGTGCTCGTCGCCAGCCTCTGGCCTATTGGAGGCGGGCTTGGGGAGTCGTGGCTCGAGCCTCGTTGGGTCGGGTCGTGACAGAGTGGTATCAGAGGAGGTTTCACCTTTGGGATCTTAGAGCGTAGCTGGTTTATCTGTGAGTTTGGTTTGGGTTGCATAGCGGTAGTGTTAGGATATTTCGAGTTCGGCTTTCAGGCCAGGGACTCCAGTGTTGGTGCGGTGGCCGACGTATCTATACACCAGGACTCTGATAACCTTCCTTTCAACTCAGGACATTCGTACACTGGTCCTAGGGACATAACGGTACATGCATCATATAGGACTAGGTTTTTGGTTTTTCCATGTCCTTCTTGAGTCAGCTCTCCATATATACTCTTTGACTGTGGTGCGTCTTGAATGTATTTCCGGATTCCTCCACGACGACAGCCAGCGAGGGTTCCGCAGCAGGATTGTGCTGATGACCCGCCCCGTGTAGTGTCTGTGGAGCAGGGCGCAGGTTCTGAGGTTGCACCTCCAGGTGGTCTGCCAGTTGAGCCACCACCTGTCGAGCAGCTGGTTGTGCCGGCGGTGCAGGACGAGGTTGCTCGCAGGCTGAGTGCGCTGCACGAGTTCCATAGGCGGCGACCTCTGAGGTTTCGGGGTGATCCGGACCCCCAGGCAGCTGATGACTGGCTTGAGGCAGTCACCCGATTTTTCCGCCTAGTGAGGACACCTCTAGATCAGATGGTGGTCCTAGCGGCGATCCTTCTGCATGGTTCTGCCGGGCGATGGTGGAGTTTGGTGATGCAGTCCCAGGACGAGGAGACGCTCAATTGGGCAGAGTTTTAGCGGCTCTTCAGGGAGGAGTTTTATCCGGTGACGCTGAGGTCAGTGCGGATTCAGGAGCTTCTGCAGCTTTGACAGGAGAGCATGGCCGTATCGGAGTACTCAGCGTGGTTTACAGACCTATCGCGCTACTCCCTGGATATGGTTCGAGAGCCGTTCTTTAGGGATCAGAACTTCGAGCGGGGCTTACGCAGGGACATCCGAGCAGGTGTGGTTTCCTTATGCCTTCTCACCTATGCTAGAGTGCTGGAGTGAGCGTTGGTGGTGGAGAGTTTTCTGGCTGAGCAGATTCCCCCTATTAGTGTTGGGCACGTGAGAGCTGAGACTTCGTCGGTCGGATCGGCATATGGTAGCCAATGTCAGACTCAGGGGTCTGGACGTGGCCGACGTTTCAGGAGGCGACCCCAGGATGGAGGATCTGAGCCTCAGGGCTCGCAGGGCTCGCAGGCCAGTTTTGGTCAGCCACAGGAGAGGCGGTGTTACGCTTGCGATGGTCGGGGACATCTTGCTCGAGATTGTCCGACCCGACATGCTGCTGAGAGGGAGCCGGTCGATGGACCGCCTTGGCAGAGGCAGCGTCTCGAGCAAGGAGGTCCGCTGGGCGGCGTACGTGGCGGCGGAGCTGGTGCAGCAGGAGGAGGTGGTAGGCAGTATCCGTTGCCACCACCCCAACCCCCAGGTGGTCCACGCCAAGCTCAAGGAGATGGTGGCCGAGGGCGAGGACAGCTTCATGCCCTGGAGGCAGTCGACCCAGAGGCACCGCAGATGGATAAAGGTATGCCTTGTGTCTTTTCTACTTACTGCAGTAGGTTGTCAGACACTGTTTAGCGGTACTCTTTCCTTTTTGTTGCTTGCCTGAGTTTTGTTCAGGGCGTTGGTAAGACCCTATGTGGGTGTTGTTCGACATGCTTCGAATGCGTGAGGAGGAGGGATCCTTCCCCCACCGAGATGCATTTTTGGTGACGCGATTAAAACTGTGCGGGCGAGTCAGTTCCGCCCAAAGCGGATAGTATTGAGGTGTGGAGGATGAGTCCCTCTGACTTATGCGTTCGGGCATGAGTGTTAGTTGGTGAGCTCGCTGGTGTGTGAGACCCAGTTGAGAGTCCAGTCGCTTTCCTTGTGCTTAGGGCTTTTAGGGGATGAAAAGTTCTAAGGGGGGGAGGATGTAGAGACTAGGTTTTTTGGCCCTATCAGACTTTGGAATACTTTTAGGAATAATTTCAAAGCTAGGCGCGAAGACGGCGTGCGATTCTGAGGCCCCGTGTGCCCAGAATTAATTTTATAAAAATATTATGTTTTTTATACTATGAATGTGGCAGGGATGTGATATCTCCTAAATGGTAGCTCAAAACTGGAATCTGAGGGCACGGTTGCATCCGGAATGTGCTGTTTACCCTAGGCGAGGTGTAAACTTTGCGGGCGCGGGCCTACGGTGAGAAACGCCACCAGGGGCGTTTCTGTAAATAAGTAGCAAAGTTAGTGTGCGAGCGTCAGCTCGAATAACTTCTGAAAGGAGTCTCAGATGGAAAATATGAGACCGTCGTTGCATTTAGAACGGTGTGTTTACCCTAGGGGTGACCTTACTTTTGTTAGCATCGGGCGTCGGGTCCGAGGCGGGTTTGGCATCGGCAGGCAGCTGATATAAATATCAGCGCCCACCCCCCCCCCCCCCCCTTTATCGTTCCGCATGACGTTCTTCGCCGTTCTTCATCGCCAATCCACCGAATCGAGCAAACGATGTGCCCACGAGCTCAGAATTCGACGACGGATGTTCCAGGAGCGCGCAACGGAAGCTCTGGAGCGCGGATCTGAGGCAGAACGTCGGCGTTTCACCCGCGAGGTAGGAGGATTTGAGTTTTAACCCCCGATCCCGTTTTTGCTAATTGTTTCTGCAAATTGAAGTCGTAGCAGTGTAGGTCGGGTCCCGAGGGTCATGTAGATGCCTCCGGATCGCAAAACGGACCACCGGGGTGCCCCCGGCGGTCCGCGGAAGTTCTGCCGGCGCGGCACCGGCGCCGGCGGATTCCTGCGGCCCGCGGCGGAGCCGCGGCAACCGGCCGCCCAGTGCGGCGGCACGCGGTGGAGGCCGCCAGCCAGGGCGGGCCGGCGGCGGTGGCCGGTCCAGGTCGGCCGGACCGGCCGGTTCGGGCCGGTCGAGCCTCTTTTCTTATACGGGGGTTTTTAAACCCCCGTATCTTGCAAATCAGGAGTCGGATTCACGTGTTGTTTGCGGAAACGTGACGCTGATGACGAGGCGAACCCTCCGGTGTGGGTTTGAGGGTTTAAAGGTTCGGGATCGTGGCCCGGGAGCTAGAAACGTCGTAAAAAATAATATTATTTTATTATTTTACGACTTCGGGTCGTTGTAACTTCTACCCGGAGCGTCCGATTGACGTGCCGTCAGTGGCGTTGAGACCCTGATGGTATGACAGACTTTTTGAGATGGTTTCCGTGTGTTGGGTCTGTGAACGGGGTGCGGGCCCCACGAGGTCGTGTTTTGGTGTTTGCAGAGAAACACAGCTTTTGCACCAGGAGTCCGATTTTGGCGGATGAATAGTTGATCCTGTGTGTTTTTCCGAGAGGATCGGAATGTTGTGATCCGTTCGATGAGTTTCGGAATCCAGGCATGGGCCCCACCCAAGCTGGCCTTCAATGAATAGTACCTTTTTCACCGGGTGTCCGTTTTTGACGTGCGAGTAGTCGATTCCGTTTGTTTTTCCAAGGGGATCGTCATGGTATGGTCCGCTCGATGAGTTTTGGGATCGTTGTGTGGGCCCCGCATGGGATAGCTACGGTGAATAGTTTCTTTTTCACCGGTGCTCCGTTTCGGGCAAGTAAACAGCCTATGCTGCGTGTTTTTTCGCGTGGAACGCGATGGTGGCCTCGGTTGTGGCCTAGGAGATGCGCAGTGTGGTGTTGTGGTGGGTCGCTTGGGTTAGCGACGTTTGGACCAGCAGTGGTTGAGGGTTCTCCCTTGGTTCGTTCCTACGAGGGTTCGTGTGGCATCACAACCTTCGTATGGGTTTGTGATCCTCTCGATGGGATGTTTTAAACTGTTAGAGTTGTAGTATCCCTCTGGTGGGCCCGGAGTGGATCCTCTAGCATCTTTACCCTAGATCGGGTTCTTGGTATCACTGTGACCGATTATTTACGGGCGGAGATCCCCTATCTAGCAGGTTAACGACGTAGGGTTTGTTGCATCATCGGAAATATGATCCCCTATGCGGTGGTCCATGCTCAGTAGAGTTGTGGCATCATTGGGTATACAATCCCCTACTCAGCATGTGGTTTATAGTAGGGTTACTGTATCTTTGGTTATGCGATCCCCTACTCAGCGCGTGGTTTCGGTAGGGTTGCGGCATCATCGGTTCGATCCCCTACATCGTGAGTTATACCAGATAGGGTTCCAGTATCGTCGTGACCATCTTTATATGGATGATGATCCTCTATCTAAGTGTGGAGTTTCTGTCGAGTTCCAGATCGGGTTGTGGTATCCCCCAGCGGATCCTGGGTGTGATCCCCTATCTGTGAGAACTACGTATGCCAGATCGGGTCGTGGTATCCCCCAGCGGACCCTGGGAGTGATCCCCAATCGGTGAGTTATGTATACCGGAGTGGGTCTTGGTATCCCCTAGAGGACCCTAGCAGCGATCCCCTATCCGAGGAGTTTGGTGGTTATGGTGTTTCATCGATGTTTCCTCAGTGATGTTATCCGACGAGCGTGGTCTCTCGGGTGAGCGTCTGAGATGTTTGTTTGGGACCCGATGTAGTGTATCACTCGGATGAGTGTCATCTGGTATGACAGTGTTTGTGTGGTGTACTCTCCTGGTTGGGGGCAGTTGCTGGTGATGAGGTCGGTACCTCTTGTGGCTTTGTGGCGCGAGCTATGTATATCTGGTTTGTTCAAGGTGTATGTATGGGAATACACCTGAGCTGAGCTGACTAGTTGTGTTTAGCCGAGGATGGTCACGAGATGGTGTTTCTCTCTCATATGGGTTCCCTCTGGCTGGGTTGAGCGGACTGTGGCCTTTCAGTTGCCCTCTTTGGTTTTGGGTTTTTGAGGTGCCTACTGAGTATGTTTATACTCACCCCTACACGGGCTTTTCCCGCACATGTTTGTGTCTTGTGCAGACCACATGCCTTTCGACGGAGTCCTAGGAGGACCCGGAGTAGGCGGAGCTTAGAGAGTGAGTTGACCGGGGTATTTACCGGAGCCGTGCCAAGGGAGATTTCCGGCGGGTGTTTGTGGAAGAGTTCCCCTTCATCAGAGCAGGTTGGACGCGCTTGTAGTTTTCTTTTGGTGGGCCCTGTTTTTCCCTTTTGTACTTCTGCTGTACTCTGGTTGTGGGATAGTGTATGCATGCATTTACTTTTCAGTTTCTATATCTCTGCACTGTTGCATGGAGGTGTTTGTGGGTGCGTGTGTACAGGTACCTTAGGCTAATGCCTCCCATGTGTGAGACAGCCTACTCAGCGCTGGTCGCTAGCCCTTGGCCAATTGGAGGCAGGCTTGGGGAGTCGCGGCTCGAGCCCCGTTGGGTTGGGTCGTGACAAATCTGTTGGTACCTATGAATCAAATTTTACAAGACATTCAAGGTACGCTTCTGGTATTATTATCCAACCTGAGAGTATGATCGATCAATACTATAGTGGCTTAAAACCAAGTCTTCGAAGGGCTTTATCCATAAGGGACTTCAATAGATACGAGGAAATCGTTCGATGTGATCTCAAAATTGAGATGGAGATTGGAGTAACCCATCAGTCATATGGGTTAGATAAGAAGAGGAAAATGGAATTCAAAGGAAAATCTAAAGAGTACACTGAAAATAATATGAGCTTTCCCTTATGCTAAAAGTGTGGAAAGAAACATGGAGGGAGTTGTCTTAAAGGGACAAGTAAATGTTTCAAATGTGGAAAGGAAGGTCATCAGGCATTTGAATGCTGCAATGATGGGAAGAAGATGTCTAGTGATGCAAACAAAGGAAGGGATACACAGAATGAACCTACTACACTTCAATGTTTCAAGTTCATGGAGATGGGGCATTATGCCAATCAATGCCCAAATGCAAGGGTTGATGATGATGATCGATGTCAACAAAATCTTAAGGCTAAAGACAAAGGAATGTCACATGCAATTTCTATCAGTGATGTGGAGTACGATAACGATGTAGTGAAAGGTACACTTACCATCCACTCTAAAGTAGAAAATGATTTATTTGATTCTGGATCCACCCACTCTTTTATTTCTGAAGAATTTTCTAAGGGTATCGCCATATTACCTCAACAATTAGATGTTGAGTTAGCTATGACAACCCCTAATGGCACAACAGTCGCATCAAAAGTTTATAATTCTTCTCTGATTGAGGTTTGTGGGAAAGTGCTTCCTGCAAATATTGTGATCCTTCCTATAGTGGAATTGGATGTGATTCTTGGCATGGATTGGCTTTATCTATATGGAGCTCATATCAATTTTCAAAGAAGGTAAGTCACATTTCATATTCCAGATCAATCTATGATCATCTATCGATGCAAGGATGAACATAACCTTCTAGTGGAAATTTCTTCCATCTTATGGGTCTTGATTCCACTAAATGAGGGTTATTTATCTCAAATGGTTGGTGAGAAACTCACGATTAAGAATATTCCCATTGTATGGGAGTTTGACGATGTCTTTCTAGAGTAATTGATGGGTCTTCCACCAAATAGTGAAGTAGAGTTTTCAATAGAACTCGTATCGGGTGCTTTGCCTATTTCAAAGACACCTTATAGAATGGCCCAAATTGAGTTGTAGAAATTGAAGAATCAACTCCAAGAGAATCTTGATAAGGGATTCATATGCCCTAGTGCGTCACCCTAGGGAGCACCTGTTCTTTTTGTTAAGAAGAAAGATGGATCAATGAAACTCTGCATTGATTATCGAGAACTTAACAAGATCACTATCAAGAAAAAATATCCTCTCCCACACATCGATGACTTATTTAGCCAACTATGAGGAGCTCAATACTTTTCCAAGATTGATCTTCATTCAGGGTATCATCAATTAAGGGTCAAAAGGGAGGATATACCAAATACATCTTTCCATACAAGGTATGGACACTATGAATTTATAGTGATGCCATATGGTCTTACTAATGCCCCTGCTATATTCATGGATCTGATGAATAGAGTCTTTAGAGACTATCTTGATCAGTTTGTGGTAGTCTTTATAGATGATATTATTGTCTATTCAAAGATAAAAGAAGAACATGAAGATCACTTGAGAATTATATTGAAGACCCTAAGAAAGGAGAAGCTTTATGCCAAATTTACCATGTGTGAATTTTGGCTTCAAAAAGTTTCATTCTTGGGTCACATAATCTCAAAAGAGGGGATATCTGTGGATCCAGCAAAAACAGAGGTTTTCAAAAGATGGTCAAGACCAGCAACATTAACTGAGATCAAAAGTTTTCTTTGTTTGGATGGATATTAACGACGTTTTGTGAAATATTTTTCATGATTATCTAATCCACTCACCAGGTTGACTCGGAAAAGAGGTAAGTTTGTTTGGACAGAGGAATGTGAAGAGAATTTCAACGAGTTAAAAAGAAGGTTATCCAGTGCACCTATTCTCACAATGCCTTGTAGTGGAGAAAGGTTTGTGATCTATAGTGATGTATCCAAGAAGGGATTGGGATGTGTTCTCATGAAAAACAATATGGTGATAGCTTATTCCTCACGACAGTTGAAAATCCATGAGGAAAAATACCCAACTCATGATTTGGAGTTAGCTAGGGTAATATTTTCTTTAATGATTTGGAGGAATTAACTTTATGGAGAAAGGTGTGATATTTATACTGATCGAAAAATTTTAAAGTATATTTTCACACAAAAGAATATGAATTTGCGCCAAAGAAGATGGTTGGATCAGATTAAGGATTACGACCGCTCAATTCATTACCACCCTGGGAAAGCAAACAAGGTGGTAGATGCATTAAGTCGACATGACCATGCCAGTCTATCCATGATAAGGATCACAAAAGATCCAATATTTATGGATTTTTAAAGGATGGATCTTGGAATTATAATGGAAGGGGAAAATAGTATCTTTCTCAAATAAATGTTCAACCATCTATACATGCGAATATTAAAGAGGCGTATAAGGAAGATGTAGAGTTACAAAAGAAGGAGAGAAATATTCCTGAATTCAACCTTGATTGTGATGGGATAATAAATTTCAGGAATCGGGTTTGTGTACCTCCCATCCTAGAATTAAAGAAGGAGCTACTAGATGAGGCTCATAGTTCTTCATTCTCTATTCATCCTGGAAGCAAGAAGACGTATAGGGACCTTAAAAAGTACTTCTAGTGGGATGGCATGAAAAGAGATGTTGCTGAATATGTCTCTTGATTCTTGGTTTGTCAGCAAGTTAAAGCTGAGGGATATAAGTATAAGGGAATGTTACAACCATTACCCATACCCGAATGGAAATGGTAAAACATCACTATGTACTTTGTCACCAGACATCCAAAAACATCCAAAGGAAATAATTCTATCTGGGTCATAGTTGATCGTCTTACAAAGTCTGCACAATTCATTGCTATCAGAGAGGATTTCTCTCTAGATCAGCTTGCCAAGATATATGTAAAGGAAGTGGTAAGATTTCATGGAGTACCACTTTCTATTATATCTGATTGGGATCCGAGATTTACATCGAAGTTCTGGCGAAGTCTTCATCATACTCTAGATAAAGAGTTGAGTTTCAGTACTACTTATCATCCTCAGAGAGACGATCAGTCTGAGAGAACAATTCAAACTCTAGAAGATTTGTTAAGAGCTTGCTCTATGGATTTCAAAGGTGGTTGGGATCAACACCTACCTTTGGTGGAATTTTCTTATAATAATAGCTTTCACTCCAGTATTCATATGGCTCCTTATGAAGCTCTTTATGGAAAGAAATGCAGGACTCTAACTTGCTGGGATGAAGTTGGGGAAAGAAAGCAATTAGGACCCAATCTTGTTGATGAGATGGCAGAAAAGGTCAGATCTATTCAACAACACATAAGAGCAACTAAGAGTCAATAGAAAATTTATGCCGACAACCAAAGAAAAGACCTAGAGTTTGAAGTGGGTGATAAAGTGTTCTTACGAATATCTCCTTGGAAGAGGGTCATGAGATTTGGAAAGAAGGGGAAGTTGAGCCCTAGATATATCGGTCCTTTCGAAATACTGGATCGTGTTTGAAAGGTATCTTACCGATTTGTGTTTCCACCGAATCTCTCTCATGTTCAAGATGTGTTCCATGTATCTGTCCTGAGAAAGTATATACCTGATCCTTCACATGTACTCAGCTCAGAAGTTGTACCGCTGGAGCATGATCTTTCTTATGAAGAACAGCTGATAGAGATTCTGGATCATAGCGAAAATGTCCTACGAAACAAGACCACTCACTTGGTGAATGTTTTATGGAGGAACCACCAATTAGAATAACCTACATGGGATCTTGAGTATATGATGAGGGAGAGGTATCCTCATCTTTTTGTTACAAAGTGACAAATTTCGAGGGCGAAATTCATTTTAAGGGGGGTAGAATGTAACATCCGCGACTTTTATGAGAAATATTTTGTCTTTATGTTATATAAATTATCAAATGAATCTTTCACTACACACAACACTATCTTGGCTTGCTTTACACGCAATCACAACCTTCCTCGATAGCTTGCGTTGTACACAATACCGAGTTTCACTAAACAACGATATGATATTAAAATATTATTAAAATTAGCTGTTATAAATCGTAATACCAACTTTTTGAAATTTTGTAAATTTTATTTTTCAAAATGGACATCATTTTTGGATTCAGAATATCGAAATTAGCCTAGGGTGAAATTTTGGTTGTTTTCTGAAAACTTTCAATTTTGTATGAATATTGAAAACACTATGTTACTATTTAAAACCCGACATTTTATTTAAATAATTACTTATTTTAATTAAATTTATTTTAGGTTAAAATTGATACATAAAAACTATATAATTTCAATGCAATTCATTGGAGTCATTTTATAATAATTTTAGATATATAAATATTTTATTTAACTTTTCACTGTCTTTTACTCATCTCCTAGGAGAATTTGCAAATTTACATAAAACATAATTTTACCGCTTCTGTGAGTGGAATTTCGAAAATCTAAGAGACACAGTTAATATCAAGGACTAAAATGTGGTTCAATGAGATTAAAATAATTTTTGGTGAATAGTAACTTTTTACTTTTTTTTACCACAGTTAAAAGTAAATAGTGTAACTAAGGGTGATAATGATATTATTATTACCGAAACACATGTTATAATTCTATTTGATAAGTGTAATTCGACCAAAAACAACCTTAGGAATAAAATATGACCATTTAGGCCCACTTGGATTAGATTAGGACATTTATTATTAATTTATTTAAAGAAGGGTTAAAATAGTTAAAATCAAAGTTTAATAAGTAAATCATTTTTAATATAGGGTTTTACATCATATAAATTCGACTATAAATATTCATTAGAAATAAAAAAATATTTCCTACATGATGGTATTTTATTTGTAATTTTTAGACTTAAAATAATTTAATTTATTTATGACACAATGATGATGTAGTAATTAACTTATTAATGAAATATTGAAATAATTGATATTATAAATACCCAAATAAATGTAATTTGAGACTTTTTATGAATTCCAATAATTTTATATGTTAATATGACATGTTAGTATTGATTAAATTAACTCTTTTCTAACTAATCATTCTGTTATCATTTTCACAAAAATCAATTACCAAATAGTGTAAAAATTGACATAAAATAGTTTTTAAAACAAATATTATATTATTAATTGTTATTATATTCCTAAAAATCCAAGGTTCGACCAAGATACTTATATAATGATAGTTGTAACATTAATGGACCACTTGGTGGTCTCTTGGATGTATATGGTATGTTTATTAACTATATAATATAAAAATACAAAGTGACATGGTAAATGTCAATCTAATTAACTAAGAGTTAAAACTAAAAGATAAGGTTAATATAATGACCTAAACTTGTCAAAACTATATTGGATGAGAGTATTTCGACCCATCCCCACCTTATCTTCGAAATATATCAATTTGGAGCTATTAAAAACCGAATATGGATTTATAATAAAGTAATATATTTAGTTTTTCCAAAGGTGCCCCTCTCATCCCTTATAAAAGGGCACCTCCTCCCTCTCTTCCTCACACCACTTTGAGCCTTCAATCTCGGATAATGTAACGACCCGAAATTTTGAATAAATATTCTTTCCTAATTTTGTGTGTTATTTTATTTTTGACACTCAACAAAACTGTTTCATTTGATAACATGAGTATAATTAAAATGAGACCGTTGTGTTTTGACTGTTATATGACCATTGGTCAATATGACCACTAGGAACTAAATGTTTTGGTTACTGTCTCTAAATACATGTAACCTTGGTTAATTAATTAGATGGCCTCACCCAGTAGTCTTGGACCGATCAAAGCCCATCTAACAGAACTTGGGAAGGAGGTAGCACCATTGGGCTTTGCTCTGGACCAAACCCAAGCTGAACTTCATCGTGTGAAGCTAGAACGGAATCACCTTTGCAAGAAGTTCAAACTGATAGAAATTACTACTCGTGCGATGTTAGCCGAGCCTCCCTCATATTCCCTCACCTTAGCACACCTTACAATTAGTTCCTATGCTGGTGTGATAAGGGGCTATGTAAGGAGACCGTAACTGCCTTGTGTAATCCTTTGTTTTAAATAAAAATTGGGATTTCATATTATGATGAAGTTTATGAATTTTCAAACGACTGGATAAATATAGTATGCATATTTTAGATGAATTTTAGAAAAATGATATTTTAAAAATGTTTATGTAAACCTTAAATAATTAAAAATGTGTAATGATATTCAAAAAATGGTCTTCTACAATTATGCTCAGTACTAAATTTAGAGTCTAATAAGATCAACTTAATTTTTGATGAATAATAAATTATGAATAGTGATTTTACGATTAGGATTAGTAATGTGTCCAAATGGATTTGTAATATCACTTAAAGAAAGTATTAATATAATCTAGGCACCATTATTAAGTAATGTGATTCAATAAAATGGATTTCATTTTTGAACTCAGAGCACCGATATTATGTTATGGTAATTTTGGGTTTTTTTATGAAAAAATGAATTTTCGCTGAATAGTGTATTTATTTAAAAGAATAAATTAAAAATATTTAGAATTTTTTTTATAAAATGGAGTTCATTTTCTAAATTAGAGCATTGATATTTGGTTAAGGTAAAATTTTGGTATTATTCTGAGAAAGTTGAATTTTCGATGAATAGTGAAAATACAGTTTTTATGTTGCGGGTGTTTAATGACATCATTAAATGATGTATTAAGTATGTAATAAATATGGTCAACTTAGAATAGTAAGATAAGGTATGAGGTGTCCCATGTGGGTAATACCATGGGAAAGCCCATGGTTTTGCCAAAACCACTAATGAGGTGTCTCTTGGCAATTAATGCCTTGTCCTCTCACATTCCCTATAAATACCAAGCCATCCTCTCATCCATTCGACTACCCACTCTCCCCAACGAAGTTCTGGTTTCATTACCTCCCAAGGAGTCCTCCCAAGGTGCCCCCAAGCACTCAAGGTCCCAACCTTTGAGTTTTAAGAGTTACGTTTTAAGGTAAGGGATCCGACCTCTCTCTTTCTTTTCAAGAAATCTACTTTATGTAATTTTCATTATGCTCCATGTTCTTATGTTAAAGGGTGTTATTTTATACTCCTCTTACTTCCCTTTTCATGTTCACATAATAATAGATCCCCTCTTACTCTCATTATTTCGTTTTATGAAGTTTTAAGTGGCGCCGTTAGGCTGCCAAAATATTTGTAACAGATTCTTTCTCCCTTCTCATTTTTCAAGATCTATTTTCATGTAAAGTATTTCAAGTTCCTTTTTATTATGTTGGGGTATGATCTCTAAATTTATCATACTGATCTTTTATGATCATATGATGAGATACCCCATTTGATCTCTTCAATTCAGTATTTTGACGTTTTATGTGGCGTTGTTAGGCTGTCGAATTTTTAAGTGGTTCTTCACCCTGCTCGATTTGAAGTTCTAATTTCATGTCAATTCTTTCATGTTCCTTTTTGTTATGTTGGGGTATGATCTCTATATCTATCATACTGATCATTTATGTTCATATGATGAGAGACCCTTTTTGATCTCGTCAATTCATTTTTGGTTGAAGTTTATGTGACGTCGTTAGGCTTCAGAATTTTCATAAGAGAAATATTTTTTTGTCTTCCTTTCATGTTCTTCATTTCATATGGTATATTTTCAAATTTCATTACCATGTTCTTAAATACCTTATATTCTGTCCCTATACTGTATTATGGGTCATTTATGAATGTTCAACCCATGTCCCCTCTCTTTTCAATGTTTTCTAAAACCCTGAAACATAGCTGTTATGCTGCATAATTTTCGTCTCAAAATGCCGCTCTCTTTTCTCAAAATTATTTTATGTTATAAAGTGAATACTCAAAGATCTCATTTCTACAGGGTTACTCACATATATATCAAAATTTTCTATTTTAAATTCTGGTATTTACATACATGAAACCCGCTTTCCCTTTCCGTGGGTTTAAAGTGACATAAAGATCATGTCTTTAAAGCAGTTTTTAAAACGTTATGATTATGAACTGAAACCCATTTATTTTATTCTCTATGGGTTGTTTATGAAATGATTGATGATTATATATGTGTCTCACATGATAATAAAGACATGTCAAGGGTGCAACCATATAGCGCTCCAATGCATTGGGTAAAGACTTAATCTCTAGAGATGTCTTTTTAGACTGATACCTTGGTGAATAACCTTGGTAATTTTTAATTACACCTTGGGGATGGATCGTGGTGAAATGAAATGATTGTCAATATTAAATGTTGTAGCCACATCTTAAAGTTTTGAAAAATGTTATTTTTATTATGATATTCCTCATGATTTCTTTCTCATGCCTTAAAGTTCTTTTCATGACCTTATTGAAGTATCTCAAGTTCACATGTAAAAATGTTTCTCTTGTTTCCCTTACTGGGCCTTCTGCTCACCCTTTATTTTGATGTATGTCCCCAGGTTATGAGATGTAGTAATGAACCAATGATGAACATGAGGATAAGCCTTTCAAGTGTTTAAGAATAATGTTTTATGTTTTCATGTTTTAAGTTCCTGGTTTCTAAGACACTAAACCTTAAAGATCCTCGGTTTTGTAAAATGTAATGAAAGTTTATGTGATAAAAAGGCGGGATGCTATAGTTGGTATCAAAGGATGGTTTAGTTATTTGTGGAAATTAGGATATGAAAACTCTAGGAAGAACCCTATAGAAAAGTTTAAATATTGGTAATCTTCCTGGTATTTTGGTGAGTATTGAGTAAGGGGTTGCCAAGCAAATACATCCCTGTCTGGATACGAGCAGGTAGAGGTGGATCTGGAACAGATGTACATAGGGGTAAAGCCTGAAAACACCACTTTGAGATAGACTCGAATGGGAACTGGTACACGAAAACGGGCCTTTCTACACTCTTGGTTACAGCACTCCCGGAGGATATGCTTTGGTAAATTCATAAGCTTAGTATGAACCATTGTTAAAGGAACAAAGATAAAATAAAATAAAGATTCATATAAGAATATATGATCATGGATAACCTAGATGGGAACCCAGGGGATCACACGTTAGGGTATACTTTTCTTCGACAAGTTATCCTTATATGCTTTCAGTTCCTTTTCATGATTATTGGCTAAGTACTTAAGCCCCTAATTATGGTTTCTCTTCTTAGTTAATGGTGAGAAATGGAAGAACATGTCCCATCAATCAATGTGATAGGAAATGCGACGATTGTCATATTAATATGACAGAGATGATTAGGGTATTAAAATATGATTATTATTTTGGAAGACGTTCACTATTTTGGGGACCCTATATGATTGAGGTAAATAGATTACTACGATATTTTCATTGTGGAGTAAGGTTGACTTATATTTTGATGAATCGATGAATTTAAGGTGGAATTATAGTAATTTAGGTTACGTATGGGAATGATTAGCCTATCTTGGGTAAAATATGTTTAGGTTAGCTACTTTTGTTATAAGATATTAGGAGTGGTTGATGTTGTTTGGAGATGAACAATGAAGTTCATTTTGGAAGACTATGTTATCAAGTCCTTCTTGTATTTGGGTTTCAATCATAGTTTGGTTTATTTTGAGGAATTTTAAGGACTGTTATTTATGGAATGGTCTATGATGAACTTTGGGTAGTACCATGGAATTTTGAAGATTTAAAAGTAGCTTCCATTCCTATGGGATTATTTCTTTTTGAAGACTTGTTTTATCTTACCCTTTCTATTTTTGGGAGTAATGTTTAAAGATAGATTGTTTTTATTTTATAGAATACGTGATTCTATAGAAGATCATTCTTGTGTTTTGATGACGCCAAGTGTTTTTGAATTCTCATCATTTGGAGAAAAGATTAGTTTTAGTAGTGACTTATTAAAGGATAAAACTCTACTTGAATGTAGGTATATTTTCTTATGTTTTTGTTCTATGTAGTAAATGAATTCCTCAAAATTATGAAAAGGAACATAAAAAAAAACTTGGTTGGTTTACGTTTCCTACTATGTAATCAAGGACCGTTTACACACATCATAAGTTTGGGATTTTCTTATGGTTAACTTTCTCTTAATCATGTTTTCTATCAATCTCCCCCAGAACATGACCCTTTGTTTTTTCTTCCATATCCATGTTTTCCACCATGGAATCCTAGTATGAGTTAACTCGGGTGACCTTTGTACTTACCTTTCCTTCTTTTAAAGTAATAGTTTTTCTGACTCCTTTTCCGATATGGGACTTTCAATGAAATTTTAAATCCGAATTTTAAAAAAATTGCGAGGACGCAATTTTTTAAGGGGGGAAGATTGTAACGACCTGAAATTTTGAATAAATATTGTTTCCTAATTTTGTGTGTTATTTTATTTTTGACACTCTACAAAACTATTTCATTTGATAACATGAATATAATTAAAATGAGACCGTTGGGTTTTGACTGTTATATGACCATTGGTCAATATGACCACTGGGAACTAAATGTTTTGATTATTGTCTCTAAATACAAGTAATCTTGGTTAATTAATTAGATGGCCTCACCCAGTAGTCTTAGACCGATCGAAGCCCATCTGACAGAACTTGGGAAGGTGGTAGCACCATTGGGCTTTGCTCTGGACCAAACCCAAGCCGAACTTCATAATGTGAAGCTAGAATGGAATCTCCTTTGCGAGAA
Organism: Viscum album; assembly: GCA_963277665.1. Taxonomy (NCBI): domain Eukaryota; kingdom Viridiplantae; phylum Streptophyta; class Magnoliopsida; order Santalales; family Viscaceae; genus Viscum; species Viscum album. The sequence goes on along the minus strand of OY728153.1, from coordinate 99,203,034 downwards.
GTTCAAACTGATAGAAATTACTACTCGTGCGATGTTAGCCGAGCCTCCCTCAGATTCCCTCACCTCAGCACACCTTACACTTAGGTCCTATGCTGGTGTGATAAGGGGCTATGTAAGGAGACCGTAACTGCCTTGTATAATCCTTTGTTTTAAATAAAAATTGAGATTTCTTCTTATGATGAAGTTTATGAATTTTCAAATGATCGGATAAATATAGTATGCATATTTTTGATGAATTTTAGAAAAAAGATATTTTAAAAATGTTTATGTAAACCTTAAATAATTAAAAATGTGTAATGATATTCAAAAAATGGTCTTCTAAAATTATGCTCAGTACGAAATTTAGAGTCTAATAAGATCAAATTAATTGTTGATGAATAATAAATTATGAATAGTGATTTTATGATTAGGATTAGTAATGTGTCCAAATGGATTAGTAATTTCACTTAAAGAAAGTATAAATATAATCTAGGCACCTTGATTAAGTAATGTGATTCAATAAAATGGTTAAATAACGATTTCATAAATTATTATTCAAGTATTAGTTTTTTCGATTGAATAGTGTTTTTTAATTAAAAATTAAATTAAAAATATTTAAAAAATTATTTTTATAAAATGGATTTCATTTTTGAACTCAGAGAACTGATATTATGTTATGGTAATTTTTGGGTTTTTTTCTGAAAAAATGAATTTTCGGTGAATAGTGTATTTATTTAAAAAAATAGATTAAAAATATTTAGAAAATTATATTTATAAAATGGAGTTCATTTTCGAAATCAGAGCATTGATAATTGGTTAAGGTGAAATTTTGGGATTATTCTGAGAAAGTTGAACTTTCGATGAATAGTGAAAATACAGTTTTTAAGTTACGGGTGTTTATTGACATCATTAAATGATGTATTAAGTATGTAATCAATATGGTCGACTTATGAATAGTAATATAAGGTATGAGGTGTCCCAAGTGGCCAATACCATGGGCAAATACCATGGGCAAGCCCATGGTTTTTCCAAAACCACTAATAAGGTGTCCCTTGGCCATTAATGCCTTGTCCCCTCACTTTCCCTATAAATACCAAGCCATCCTCTCATCCATTCAACTTCCCACTCTCCCCAACGAAGTTCTGGTCTCATTACCTCCCATGGAGTCCTCCCAAGGTGCCCCCAAGCCCTCAAGGTCCCAACCTTTGAGTATTAAGAGTTACGTTTTAAGGTAAGGGATCTGACCTCTCTCTTTCTTTTCAAGAAATCTCTTTTATGTAATTTATTTTATGCTACATGTTCTTATGTTAAAGGGTGTTCTTTTATACTCTTATTACTTCCCTTTTCATGTTCACATAATGAGAGATCCCCTCTTACTCTCATTATTTCGTTTTATGAAGTTTTAAGTGGCGCCGTTAGGCTGCCGAAATTTTTGTAACAGATTCTTTCTCCCTTCTCATTTTTCAAGATCTATTTTCATGTAAAGTATTTCAAGTTACTTTTCATTATGTTGGGGTATTATCTATAAATTTATCATACTACTCTTTTATGATCATATGATGAGAGACCCCATTTGATCTCTTCAATTCAGTATTTTGACATTTTAAGTGGTGCCGGTAGGCTGCCAAATTTTTAAGTGGTTCTTCACCCTTCTCGATTTGAAGTTCTACTTTCATGTCAATTATTTCAAGTTCCTTTTTGTTATGTTGGTGTATGATCTCTATATCTATCATACAGATCATTTATGTTCATATGATGAGAGACCCTTTTTGATCTCGTCAATTCATTTTTGGTTGAAGTTTATGTGACATCGTTAGGCTGCAGAATTTTCATAAGAGAAATCTTATTTTGTCTTCCTTTCATGTTCTTCATTTCATATGGTATATTTTCAAATTTCATTACCATTTTCTTAAATCCCTTATATTATGTCCCTATACTGTTTTATGGTTCATTTATGAATGTTCTACCCATGTCCTCTCTCTTTTCAATGTTTTCTAAAACCCCGAAACATAGCCGTTATGCTGCATAATTTTTGTCTGAAAATGCCGCTCTCTTTTCTCAAACTTATTTTATGTTATATAGTGAATAATCAAAGCTCTTATTTCAACAGGGGTATTCACATATATATCAAAATTTTATATTTTAAATTCTGGTATTTACATACATGAAACCCTCTTTCCCTTTCCGTGGTTTTAAAGTGACATAAAGATCATGTCTTTAAATTAGTTTTTAAAACGTTATGATTATGAAATGAAAACCATTTATTTTATGCTATATGGGTTGTTTATGAAATTATTGATGATGATATCTGTGGATCACATGATAATAAATACATGTCAAGGGTTCGCCCAGATAGCGCTCCAATGCATTGGGTAAAGACTTAATCTCTAGAGATGACTTTTTAGACTGATACCTTGGTGAATAACCTTGGTAATTTATAATGACACCTTGGGGATGGACCTTGGTGAAACGAAATTATTTTCAATATTAAATGTTGTAGCCACATCTTAAAGTTATTAAAAATTTTATTTTTATTATGATATGACTCATGATTTCTTTCTCATGCCTTAATGTTCTTTTCATGACCTTATTGAAGTATCTCAAGTTCACATGTAAAAATGTTTCTCTTGTTTCCGTTACTGGGCCTTCTGCTCACCCTTTCTTTTGATGTATGTCCCCAGGTTATGAGATGCAGTAAAGAACCTATGATGAACATGAGGAGAATCCTTTCAAGTGTTTAAGAAGAATGTTTTATGTTTTCATGTTTTAAGTTCCTGGTTTCCAAGACACTAAACCTTAAAGATCCTCGGTTTTGTAAAATGTAATGAAATTTTATGTGATAAAAAGGCGGGATGCTATAGGTAACCCCTGGAAAATTCTCTTCTCCACTTCCCTATAAACATCCTAGTGGTCCTGGTCTTCTTCAAAGACAAATTTTAGTGCCCTAAGAGGAGGTCTCAAAGAGGTGCTTCAAAGAAGAGGTAATGTCCGTTACCGATTCTTTCAACTTTATTTCTTCTTCCACTTATTATTCATTAGTTGTTTCATTATGAAGTAATAACATAAGTATCACTCATATACTGATATGTTATTATAAGTATAAAACAACCCTATTTCACCATCTATCCATCCTACGGAAAACGAAATCACCGCTCGTGCGTATGTACGGAATACCATCTCCACGTCGTGGTATAATCTATTTTCCACCACCACCTTACTTGGATTGGTATAATGGTGTAAATAATAACTATATATGATTATTGTAAAGTTATATTGATTCTGAAATAGTATAAATACACTCCATTACAATTTCACGATCATGGGAACGATATCATCGCTCGTGCGTACGTACGGAATACCATCTCCACGATGTGATGCGACTCGTTCTACATGATCTTCATTGCATAATGATTATATAAATGAATTGAATGAATGAATATGATATATAATACACTAATACCATTCAGGAAATGAGGTATCTATAACCTAAAAAAAATAATAAGAATTTATTCGACAAAACACGCATAAGAACAAAAAGTAATAAACACCCGAATAACAAGTAGTAATGAAATATTCCAAATAAAAAGCTAATAATATGACCATATATGATATCATAAAAATAATTATGATTCTGGAATAAGTCAATAACATTGTTTAAATCATTATACAAGAGTTTCGGACACTTATGAAGCAAATCGGACCTAAGGTAAGGGAAAATATCACAATCTCATTTTTATCTGAGACTGTTTATACTTTGGTATTTACTGGGGTGTATTTTATCATCCACATCCATGTTTCCTCAATATATAATATTTATATCCTTATACAATTTTTTAAGTCCAATTTTACCCTTCGGTGAGTTTTTAGTAAAAGATATGAAAGGATTCTTTTGTCATTTTTCGTACAAGGTACTTTTTGACTTTTCCGACAAAAGTACGAGAAGAATGTTTGTTTAACTTATACGGAATGAATGGATTTTTAAAAACATTATTTCCAATAATATTACTTTATAAGTTTTCAAGTTTATTTTTAATCAACTTCTTTTAGTTTAAAATTATATGACATGTTAAGAACGGAAAATAAATTTGAAGTAAAAAGGATATTTTCCTCAAGAATGGAGTTCAAGTGTTTTATCAAAAGTATTTTCCATCTACGATAATACAGGGTTCTGTTTCTATCCCTATTATTACATTGATTTGATTATGTTGTGATGGAATTATTTTTATGAATTCTTTTATCTTATATGAATTGTTTTACGATATCACGATGTTTAAGAATCCCATTTTTATTACATTGGTTATGCAATGATGTATGGTTTATGATTTTGTCGCACACATAAGAATGATATCATTATGAGATGGGTGGGACCTATACCTCCCTCCAATGCATTGGGTAAAGATTTATATCTCATGAGATAGACCTGGCTAGAATGGCAGGTTAATCTGGTTCAGTGAAGCAGGACTGAAACGAGGAGTGAACTTGGTTCAGAAATGGACTTTGTCTGCTAAGATAGTCTTGGCTATGAGTCTTGACTACTAAGAAATGATTCTCTATGATTATGTGTGTATTCCACAAAGTTTTATGTTTTATGTTGTGATTATTGGGATTATATTTCACTACTATGATTTTTCCCATGTTATGAAATTATGATATCTTTTGTAGGTTAAGATTTCCAAAAGTTATGTTCTTATGAATATGATGTGATTGATATTTTTTTGTTTACCCTTACTGAGAATTTGAGCTCATCCTTTTTGTATGTTTTCTTTCCCGAGGTCAGGAAGAAGGTTATTAATTAGGATATTCCAAAAGAGACTCTAGATATGATTAAATAAATGGGAGGCAAAGTAGATGCTTTATGAACCAGTTGTTTATGTTTCCCAGTTTCTAAAGACTCTATACCTATACGGTCCTTTCCTGGTTTTGTTATATGTTGTAATATGTGTTCTTCAATTCTGAAGTAATAATAATTTATGTATAGTATGGGTCGTTATATATGATATATGTAGATATTGAAAAAAATAAAAGGGGAGATTTTTTAAGCTTCATTACATTTTTTACAATAAAACAATATGTTTTGATGCATGAAGTGGTCATTCTTGGATAATTATTATTGATCAATCTATTATCATTTAATGTAATTCTTGGAAAAATCTCATTGTTAAATATAATGAATGATTATGCTGATCTGATATTGAAAATACAACTTCTATGGTGTTTTCACAATGTTTAAAACACTAAACAATAGAAGAGGTTCTTTAAAAAAATTATTTAGATAAAATTTTCTAAGAATAGGTTTGGAGGTTTTCATTTGTAATGGTTGTCTTGGAAAATCATTTTTGAGGAAGGCTTGGTATTATTTTCATTACATTGCATTTTGGAATGAATTTATTATATGATTATTTAAAAATATGGTCAAGCTCCAACAAGTTTCCGAATCCACTCAATTGAGGGAACATATGGTACTCAATGTTATACAACACTAAAAATAGGACCCTTGGATAACATGTGGGTGGTAGGGTGTATAGTGCCCCTTCAAGAAAACAGTCATGTGTATATGGCCTGCAGATTGCATGCCTGAAGGAGTGCATAGTGTGGGACTAGAGCCTATAGGGCCCAATCCTAGTTATGGTGTGTGCATGTGGAATGGGTTCCAAAACCCATAGATGGATTGAATGAATTGCGTTAATGTTTTTTCTTATAAAGAAGAAGGAATACACTATGTGGTTTTAATTAGGGAATCATTTATAAAGAACATTGTTCACCTATTTTAAAACCCTATGGATATTTACTTCAGCATCAATTTGTGATGAACATAGATGTTATTGTAATCCCACACAACACCTTTTGAGATATTTTTTTCATAATCTGATTACGTTGTCATGTTTATCCTCACGAAGATGAAATTTCCATGAGGGATCGAGTCAGACAGCCACACAAATTCATCGACACGAGATTGATTGTACATATTACAAGATTAATATTGATGTCTAGAATTCATGATACATTCCATGAATCAATCACATGATTCATGGAAGTCACGTGAGTATATCACAAGTGCAATCCAAATCATGAGAGATCATCCCAATATCTTTTTGGGATTATATGATGTGATCAAGATATTGTGAGATGTTGTCACATGAAAAAAATGTAATTGCATTCACAGAAAGATCATTCCTTTTGTATATATTATTGGATGAATAATTATGAAGGATTTCCCTCAAATATGGTTGTATCAATGGGGTTGTTCATTGAATTTCTAGCGTGGAATTACAGGGAGAAACGAGAACCAAGTGAAGTAGCAAGGTGCCGCATGATCAAGAAAAGCAATCATTAAATCGAATTATCACCAAGAAGGTTCTTAGAAAAGTTGATATTATTGGAATTCATGTGAACCTATGATCCTTGGGAATATTTTAATGAGTCCTAAATCAATATTAAAAAATGGAGATAGGTGTTATAAAATGGTTATATATATATATATGTGTGTGTGTAACGAGTATTTCATAAGATTCATTGATGCTACACTTTTATAGGAAAATAATTATCTCTAGAAAAAGAATCCATTTCACAAACCATTCATATGAAGGATAATAAAATTCCATGTGACTCATTCAAAATAATTAACATAAGTTTACATGATTCAATAATGAGAAAAATATCTTAAGAAAGAATACTGGTTATGAGAATTTAGGCAGAATAAACATGTGGAAAAACTGTTATCCCACAAAGGTGATCCCACAAACAAGTCTATTTTCTCATGAAGATTAATCCCAAATGATACACGTCTTGGAAAGAGGTTTAGATTGCAAACCAAGAACATTTAATGTTATAATAATCATTTTAAAAACAAATATTGGATTACTTGAACACATCTGAGAAGGGTACTGTAGAAAACCATTATGTAATTATGGTGGAACTCATCCGACAACAGGGTCTTGTAGATTTTTTGAGACATATACCTAGACACACCCAGTGTCATGAGAAGGGCCCACACAATCTATCATAAGATCTTATGAAGTTCTATTATGAATAAGGGTTGGAACATCCTGAAATAATCACAATAAGAATGATTTACACTCATGATCCTTTCTATGAGTTAATAAGAACATTTTTGTTCAAGGAAAACAATTCTCAAGATCCCTATTTGATCATTAAAAGGGAAATATTGACAAGAATTACATTCATACCATGAAATCTATAAACCCAATTTATCATTTAAATTAAACTTCAATGAATTTGGAGACAAAATAAAGAGAAATCATAACAATGGTGATTGAGACACGTTGTGATCATGTGATTGCATATCCACTGACTGATCATTCCCTTTTCATGTGAATGTAAATTATTACAAAATGTGGATAGAATGTTAATGATTCATTGTGGGTATGAAATTTTTTATTATATTGTGATAATTCTTTATTTGAATTATCTTGAATGATCCATAGATCTATATTCACCAATGGTTACAATAGCAAGTAATATTCAAAAAAGATCATTCATGTGTTATTTGTGTTTTTATTTTGTTTAGATAGTTTGAAGTTGTTACTTCAGTGGGATTCTTTAATGCATAGGGTAATTTTATGTTGTTAAATAATTTTAATTTATAACTGCTTTTAATTATAGTGGAAATATGTTATTGAGGGGGGGGGGGGTCTAAGCAATCATAGGAAGTAGTAGTCTCACTTTGAGACCGAACATTGTAAAAATCATGTCTTCCTATGTTATTTTCTTTTAATATATTCAAGAATGTTTATCCAATCAAATGAGTGGATCATATACTAATAGTTCAAAATATTTTAAATTTATAAGAATGACAAATTGAAAAAAGCACCACAGATTCAACACCCTCTCTATGGTGTTATATCTCCCTAGAAACTTCACATGTGTTACATATTATTATTATTATTATTATTATTATTATTATTTTTATTAAAGTTTTAACTAATGTATTAATAAAAATTAGTTGATTATTTTAATAAAAATTTATATATAAAATTAAATGGTGATAATATGAATAATTAATCTTGAAATGATGTTTTCAAAATTGTTAGACATGAAAAAGTTATTTTTTAAGGAAACTTTTTCTCTATCTATCATGTATTTTTATCATAATAAATTAAATGGATCATATTTAAATGATTAATATAATGTAATGTTTAAATGTACAAAACATATATTAAGACTTAATTAATAAGTGATTAATATGAAATAATATTAAGAGAACATAATGTATAATACAACATTTGTCTCACAGAACAATTTATATATAAATTTTTATTTTTCATTTAAACTAAAATATTCCACATTTATAAATATAATTAAATTAAATGGAGGAAAACAATTTAACCGTCACATGAAAATTAGTAAATAAGTTTGATATAATTTTTAGTCATTAATAATGTTTATTAGGGTAAAAATTGTGTTACCATGGAAAATGTAAAATAAGGTGAAAATTATTAAAATAATTGTTAAAGTTTTAAATAAATTGAATAATTATATATATATTAGATGTATTATGGGATGCAAATCCAATATCCCTGATTATAATTTTTTTCCACTTTAATTTTAAGATGGAAACATTATAAAATATAGAATGAAAATTTAAAAAAATGTCACTCAAAACTCACATATAAAATAAACAACCCTCTATCGCCCCCCCCCCCCAAAACAAGTAAAAATGTATTGTAATCTCATGAATATATAACCATTTTTCCTCCCCCAAACACTTATTAGACAGTTGGTATCATTATATCCATATATTAGTCTTAAATCCTTCATTTTGAAGTAACCCATGTTGAGAAGGACAAAATTCATCAAATTTTGTACTTTTTTCTTCAGCATATTTTTCGATTGCATTTTCATATACATCATTATAAATATAATACTCTAATATAATGATGTTATACCAACATGATTATTAATATTATAAAATTATATTACTATTATAAAAATCTAAACACTGGCTCATATTTTATTAATTCATGTTTGTTTTTGCTAGGGTGAACAACATACAAAGACGATGTTATACTATCCTAATTGATTCTATAATGAACAAGTATAAAAAATCAATAAAAGAGAAATATGATATTATATACTAATCTATATTATAATTATTTTTTGGAAGTATGACACAAAAAAAAAGATTAATATAAAGTAACTTGTTGTTATGGAACAATTACCTGAAACATGCTCGTCGGTGATTCAATTCTCATGAACTATACACATAAAATTCATCAAGTGATCATGGGAAAACATGAAATATAAACACAATGATACAATTACCTTTAATAATTTGGTAATCATTAAATCAGTATCAAAACATAAGGATTAACATCACCATTAAAAAACATGTATAAAAAATCAAATTAAATGACATATGAAGATGAAAATAAATAATAATGAACTAATATATGTGAAATTAATGAGTATAATTGTATATAATAATAGTAAATTTATATTAATAAGATTCAAAAATAAATTATTGATTTTTTTATCTTTATTATACTATAAGATAAGGTGTTCTTTTGTAATTTAGGAGTAAATGTAATGGTTTATTTTAATAACATTCCATTTATTGAGATATGCATCATATTCATCGAAATATCCTTTTATATATATATATAATTAAAATGGGTGTGTTTTATTTAAAATTTAATTAAATAAAAGTAATTATAATTTTTATCACTAATTGTATCTTTTTAAGGATTTTAATTAAAATGAAAGGAAATCCATAAGGGTTTCTATGCCAATATTATTCCTAGATTAAGATCAGTTCTGTGTTTAATCTTCTATCAATAGAAATTATTTGTTTTTCACTATAAAATAATATATTTCATTCTACCCTAGTAATTCATGGTTTTTTCAGGTATTTATTCATTTTTACCACTATTTGGATAAAAATACTGTTATTAAATTTTTTTAAGCCGACATTATCTTTTATTTCTATCGAAAATATTTCCCCCTTGTCCATATTATCTCTAATTTTAAAGATATACATATTTATACATATGTGATTTCATAAGTTACTTTTCATTAGAATTGCATTTTATTTACATAATGAATCATTTTAGCATATTATGTTTAATCATTTTCCACCAACATTGAACTCCTTTACATAGTGTAAAATGATTCAAATTTTTATTCATTTATATACTAACACATTTCTCTACGGTCTTCATCATATTTTGGAAGAATATTCCCCTCCATGTTTTAAGGTTTTTTCAATGATATTTTCAATTAACTAATCTCCCAAAAGTTACTTTTCTTGGGATTATAATGAGGGATGGAGGATGCTGACACCTCAAGTCCCGCCTCCAGTCGGATCGGGGTTGGAGATTAGCACCGAGTGTATATGAAACATTTTAAGAGAAAGAATTTCTCTATAATAGAACATTTGGAATATAGAGATAAGATAAATATAGTAAAAAAATATTTCCCATAAACATAAAATAAATCTATGGTATATACAATAAATTTCATAAAATACTAAAATAGAAAAGATATAAAACTAGAAGTACCAAAAAGGTAAACTCAGCTGTAACCGTGAAGCACATACAATCCCAGAAAAACTAAAATCTACTAATATACATCCATATGACTAACTAAATCCCAATATCCTAAATTTAGTTTATATATATAGTGATCATAATATCTATACTCAATAGGATCCTTGTTTAAGACTCTCATGAAAAAGATAAAGAGAGAATACCTAATCCCATTGAACAACAAGTGAAACTAAATCACCACCTATGTAGGTATGTTATGTTCCATGAATAATCATGAACATATCAAAAAATATATCAAATACAAGAGATCATATATTATATTAATGATTCCCAAGGGTTCCCTAATATGGCTTCCCTACTGGTTTTTCTCCTAGCCCCAATATTGTACGTTCTTATCCAACTATCTCCAAAAGAAGCCAGCCTAAAAACACATAGGATACTTATCAAAACATGAATGTCATGAATCCCATCATTTATTCCAACATCAAAAAACCAAGAGAATAATAATTCCCATTTAACATTCCTTTAATTATTATTTTCATAAAAAATATTTCTATCATGAATTTATTTATCCAATTCCACTAAACCATGGAATATAATATTTAATTTAGAAATGAATTAAGAATTAATTTTATTACTATAAAATTACATGAAATAGTGGAATTATTTAACATGCATATTCATTAATTCTTTATGGAACCAAAAAATTATTATCATATTGGAATTATTTATCATATTACATCATTTTCTATAAGATAAACTAATAATAAAAACATGATAAACCATGAATAACATAAATATAATTCTATCATGTCAAAAAATGAACCAATAATTATCACGGTAGAAATAATCTACTAGTGATCTCTATAAACTGAAATGAATTTCATCAATTACATCAGTTTAATATTTATTAGGTCAATTTCACCTCAATATAAAGTGATAATCCATGGTAAATTTTTGATTTCATTTTGATAAATAGGAGAATAATTTAATCCATTAACTAAAATTTATGAAGTTATTAAATTAGAAATGGAACACCATTATTGATCTTCAATCAACTCTTCTATGCGGAAACTACAATCACCCCAAAACATCGTGTCGAGAGATAATCAATAAAGGATAAAGAAAAAACCATTATAATGATGGTGATCAAACTCCAAAACTAGGAAGGAAGTTAATGAGATTAAATGTTATAAAAAAAAGTGAAACTACTTGAAAATTGAAGAATAACCTACCTCAGATCACCATAGATAAGCATGGTAAGGCGACTATTGATCCCTGACAAAATGGGGTTCCAAATCCATAAAAAATTACTCGACGATGACATGAGTTAGAGAGTGGGGTCTTAGAAAAAAATTTGTTCTACCTACTAAGGTGAATTTATATAGTCGGTGAAAATATAGTTCTACGACCCATACCACTAGAAAATTCCGCCTAACCACCTATCACTGTCTGTACTACATCGTTTCTCAAGGGACCAACCCATAAACCCCTTCAGAAAAGATTAGCTGAGATCCATATCTCCCCATATAGTATAGATATTATCAAAGAGATATGGGGGATATGGTTCTTCCATATGCACAAAACCAAATCTACCAATAGATTTGGTAGAACCCTATAAAATGGCTACGATGTAGCCATTAGCTTCAGACCACTATGCTCGGCCCTGGAGCATGTCCTATGTAGTAGCTACCCACCAAAACGTGGTCACCTTAATTTTGGAAGTATCCCCAAAACCTATTTTGATGAATATTTATACTGAATCATAGAGGAAATTCTATAGAATCACAGCATATAGTACCACATAGGTCTCTAAAGATTAACTTATAAAAAAATGGCAGTGATACTCTTTTTTTTAATTTACCCTTATAATTCCATGAAACCTCCTTGAGGTGCCTCCAACAAACAAAACAATGGAAAGGGATTGTAGTATAAGTTAACTAACATAATATACCTATAAAATAAATCATTTAGTTGATAATTAAAAATCAAATCCTATGAAAATGAAATAAAAAGTGTCATTCAAAAAACAACCCTATGAAATACCTTTATAGGATCTCTCATTAAAAGAAGCTTAACCGCCTTACAAAGAGGAAAAATGTGAAAAACCATAAAAAATAAAAAAATAGATCCTAACACTCTCCTATTAGATATATATCTCAATAAATTACATTTCAACCAATAGAAAATGGAATAAGAGAGAAACCATTTCAAAAACAATAAAAAGTTACCATATAAAAAACAAGAAATGTTACAAGAGAATACATATGAAAAAAACTAGGTTTTATGAGCTCATATTTTCATATCATGGTCTTAGGTTCTATCTTCTATTGAAAAATTTCACCAGAATAGATGACCCAAGGTAATAACATGCACATACAACACCTTTTACTTGAGGTCCTCTGTCTACATAGGCCACTCCTCAATGATCTTATCATCGTAATCCTTGATACCAACTCAATAAATGATGTGGAAATCATCTTGAGGGTAATGAAAAAATATAAAAAACATAGAATATATAATTTTTTCTGTATCACCTATGGGGTGATTTCTATTCTATATATTGTATCACCAACACAGTACAACACCTCGAAGGGACCAACATTCATGGGTGAATGATTACTCCCACGACCAATCATTTTCTTCCCATGATGATTACTCACCTTCAGGAATACAAGATCTACATAATGAAACTATAAAGGTATCCTCATGTGATAAACATAGGATTTATTATTATCATTCTTATACTTCATCAATTTATGAATCACATGATTCAACTCTGTCATATTCTATACTAGATTTGGCATGAGAATTGCTGAATCTTTGACAAAAAACTAGAACAAAAGATAGTGTAATAGTTAGTTACATAAAGAATAAAATGTTTCCATACCAATGATGGTGTTAAAAATATTATTTTATGAAAAAACATCCAAATAATGGTGCCTTGTCCATGAACCGCCATAATTTAGGGCAAATGAAGGAATCTTGTCTTTAATAATCTCGATAGTCTAATCGGTATGACCATATTTTTATGGATGAAAATAAGTGCTATGTAATAAATATGAGCCAAAAAATCTGATTACACATCCACACCTTGATGTTAAAACAAGGATAATGATATTATATGATCCTCCTTAAGCACTCGTCGAGTATCCAGACCTCCTCTAGATACAACATTGAAAAAATATATACTGAGATCGACTCCTAAATTATTATAATGTTGGATAATTTCATCAAAATATCTACCATGTCTCATATAACATAAAATAAACCATGAGATAGAGGTATAATTATAATTGATTCCATTGATATATCATCAAAATTCTGCTAGGGATCATCTAAAGGAATGATAAAACTATTCAGAACACAGTTATAAGCCATCACCTTGTTGTAGAATGAACATCATGACACAAACATGGGAACTGATCACATAAACCCAGGCCACAAAAAATGTCCTCTCAGAGGGATAAATACCTAATGTATCACTGATATAGCAACACCAAATGACATTAAACCTTAGACCAACCATCAAGAGAATCACTAAAGACAACCCAATCACTCAGAATGACTAAGTTAGAATCCCCCATCTTGTACTCATCAACTAACTACACAAAATATGACATCAATATCATCTGAAAAAATAAAACATATTCTTCCAACCTCTCTTATATATAGATAAGTTGATGCAATATCTTACATCACTATCTTGAAATATCCAGTTTCACATATTTCATTACTACATGACATTATTCTCAACGCATCAACGACAATATTACCCTTTCCAAGTGTATATAAAATCAGGAAGAAAAAAATCCATTTTGAGTTCTATACACAATCAATTATAGAAGTTAACTTCAATCTCATAGAATACATACCCCAAACTCTTAGGATCAGTAAAAAATAGGAAAAAATCACTTACTTGGTAATGTCTAACTATCTTCAAAACAAACATAACTTCCACCAACTAAATCTTTTCGGTGGAATTGTTAATCTCATGGGGATTTAGTTTTTAAGGATCAAAATAAACAACTAATCGCTACTACATCCAAACAAAGGACAACCCAATACATGATGCACCATATAACAACATAGACCTAACTCAATATACTATAACACAATGTATTTGAGCACTAATAAATTCTTCATTAGATACTCAAATGAATCTTGAAACATTTCAGTCCATAAGAATGCATGATCATTTCATGTCAAGGATTAAATTGGAGTCAAAATTTTATTTAAATCGGTTATAAAAAATATATAATACCCTCCAATAATACTGAAACTACGTACCTCTATAACAATCTTGGAGGATTCCCATGAAACAATTTCATTGATATTATAAGGATCATCATATACTCTTTACCAGGACATGACATGCACCATGAAACTAACTTCATGAACATAGAACACACATTTGAAAACAATCCATATTTATTTTGATGGGAAATATCTTCCAAAATGTCACATAGATGTTATGCATACTCGTCATTGGAAATATATTACACAAGGATGTCGTCAATGAAAAATAAAATGAACTGATCCATAAACACTCTAAAAACTGTGTTTATTAGACCAATGAAAATATCATGATAGTTTTTTACATAGAATGACATCAAAATAAAATTTTAATTCCCATGAAGACATTAGAATGTTTCCTCCAGAAAATGCTCATTGTGCACCCACATTTGATGATATTCTAACCGTAAATAGATCTCTGATAACCAACTATCTTTTTCAGTTCATCAATTAAGTCATCAATCCACAGAAAAGGATAGGGTTTATACATTATCACTTGGTTTGAGTAATGATAATTAGTATAAAGACAAAAAATACCCTCAGTGTCCTTACAAAAAAAACTATCGATCCCCAATGTGACACACATTATTGATGAAAACCCCACTAAAATAGATCATCGATCTAAAAAAGCAACTCTTGTAACACTTTTGGTGAAATTATAAATGAATAGATTGTGATATATGAAATATTTTTTATAACACCTCAAAATAAACCAGCTAGTCATATTTCTGAGTTCCAGATGACCTCATGTGCGTCTCTACATATGAAATAGGATTGCGATTTTAGTGAGGATCTAAATCTACCAATGGTGATACTATACCCTTTATGTCATGTAATTGAATAGATAATAATCAAAAATAATAATAAATAAATAAATAATCCGAGAACGTATAGAAACTAATCGTTGGAATAAACCACTATTTCTGATTCTTTTTCAGTAATGTATTTCCAATGTATTTCCTCGTGGCGATGATGCACTCTAATTTGATTCCCCACATTCATACTTTCCAAAGGATAGTGGTTTCCATCACATTAATCAGAAATTTTTAAACCTTTATTGAAATGAGATGAATAGAAGTTGGTTACTCCTTCAAGAGATTATTCTATGGAAAACATTTCCATGTTTGGGTTTTCTTAAAAGATTTAATTCTTGTTCATGATACTAATTCTTGATTTCATATTGAGGTTAAAATTGGTTAATTATAATTCTTATGCCATTAAGGGGAAGAAACCATCGGTTTTGGTAGGTTGAAAAATTGGTCATGTCTAGGAAAACCTTGTCATTAGGTAGGTTTAGAACCTATAATGTCTCCCCTTTTGAATTTGGAAGCATCTCATATGAGGAATATTATGTGTGAATCCAAAGGCATTGTAGAGACTCGAAGCTTGACGTACATGGACATTACATTACTTTTGCGGAATACTTGGTACATAACAAAAACACACACACAAGGATCGTAATAGTTTAGTGTCTTTGGAAACTCGGAACGTAATCTTCTAATCGTGGTGAAAGATCTTCTATATCTCCCATAAATATCTTCCCCTTTTTTTACCTAAAACCTTTCTTTATATCCTGGGGAAAATAAAACATAAAAGGGTGAGCTCAAATGCTCATTAAGGGTAAACAAAAGAAATATCAATCACATCATATACACAAGCACATAACTTTTGGAAATCTTAACCTGCAAAAGAGATAATAAGTTCATAACATGGGATAAATCATGGCAGTTAAATGTAATCACAATAATCATAACATAAAACCTGAAACATTGTGGCATTCACACATAATCATAGAGAATCATTTCTTGTTAGTCAAGACTCATTTCCAAGACTATCTTAGTTGACAAAGTCCCTTTCTGAATCGAGTAACCCTCGTTTCAGTCCTGTTTCACTGAACCGGTATAACCTACCGTTCCAGCCATGTCTATATCATGAGATATAAAATCTTTACCCAATGCATTGGAGGGAGATATAGGTCCCACCCATCTTATAATTAATCCTTTCTTATGTGTGCCACAAAATCATAAATCGTACATCATTGCATAACCCATATAATAAAAATGGAATTCTTAAACAACATGACATCATAAAAAAATTCATATAAGATAAAGGAATTCATAAAAATATTTCCATCACAAAATAATCAAACCAATGTAATAATAGGGATAAAAACAGAACCCTTTTATTATCATAGATGGAAAATAATTTTGATAAAATACTTGAACTCCATTCATGACGAAAATATCCTTTCTACTTCAAAAACATTTTTCCTTTCATAACATGTCATAAAACTTTAAAATAAAATAAGTTGATTAAAAATAAACTTGAAAACTTGTAAAGGAAGTTTCATGGAAATAATTTTTTAAAAATCCATTCATTCCGTATAAGTTAAAAAACCATTCTTCGTACTTTTGTCGGAAAAGTCAAAAATACCTCGTACGAAAAAACGACAAAAGATTCCTTTCATATTCTTTAATAAAAACTCACTGAAGGGTAAAATTGGATTTAAAATATTGTAAGTGGATGGAAACAATATTACATATGGAGGGAACATGGATGTGGATGATAAAATACACCCCAGTAAATACTTACGAATAAACAATCTCGAATAAAAATGAGATTGTGATATTTCCCTTACCTTAGGTCCAATTTGCTTCGTATGTGTCCGAACCTCATGTATAATGATTTAAATAATGTCATTGACTTATTACAGAATCATATTCATTGTTATGATATCATATATGGTTCACTTATGACTTTATATTACCCGTTCTTTTGTAAATTCCATGTTAAAGAAGCATTTTGGGTAAAATCGTTTCATTTATCGTAGGTGTTTTGACTTGTTGTTCTTGACATTATTATTACTTATATCATGATTTACATACTTCCAGAATATAAAATATGATTTATATATCATATATATTCAGTATATATATATATATAAGATAGGTAAATGAAATGAAAAACACCGTTCATGGAGACGGTAGTCCGTACGTACGCATGAACGCTGTTTTCCTTTCCTTATTGTCTTGAATGGAAGTAAGTAGATGACATACATATACATATATAAATAAATCCAGTAGATTTATAATGTAATATATTTCATTATTATTTCTTATATATACTTTTTAATCATTCTTAAATTGTTAACATGGAGAATTAATCTCATCGCGTCGTGGAGACGGTAGTCCGTACGTACGCACGAGCGATGATATCGTTCTCATGGTCATGGAATTGTGTTGAAGTGTATGTATACTATTTCAGTATCAATATAACTTTATAATAATCATATATAGTTACACATTAAAGCATTATACCCATCCAATTAAGGTGGTGGCGGAAAATCGATTACACCACGGCGTGGAGACGGTATTCCGTACGTACGCATGCGCGGTGATTTCCTTTTTCCGTAGGATGGATAGAAGGTTAATTATAGTTGTTTCATATTTATAATTACATATCAGTATATAAGAAATACTGATTTTATTACTTTATCATGAAAAAACTAAAGAAGAAGAAGTTGAAGAAGAATAAAATTGAAAAAGATCGGTAATGGATATTACCTCTTTTTGACGCGCCTTTTCTTAACCTCCACTTAAAGAACTAAGGATGGTCTTTAAAGAAGACCAGGACCTCTAGTATGATACTAGGGAAGTGGAGAAGAGATTTTGGCAGGGGTTGGCCGAGCTTTAAGGCTCAAAGTTGTGTGAGGAGGAGGGGGAGGAGGTTCCCTTTTATAAGGGAAGAGAGGGGCACCTTAGGAATTCTTAAAAATATTAATTTATAATAAATCTAACCCCACTTAAAAACCTCCAAAAATGACTAATATTCTAAGATTAGATGATATAGGGTTGTAATCTCATCAACCAATCAAATTTAGACATGTTCGGATCTTATTTTAAACATTATCATTTTGATTTATCCTTATTTAATCTATTTAAGTTTATTTGTGGTAATAAAATTCTAAATTTTAAATTATAACAAATAATTACTTATTTGTTGTGAATTTTCCATAATGTTTTACTTTATAACATTATAGACCATATAAATATAAATTTATAATTTTTAAATATTTTTGTGATTTTTAAAAAAAATTATAATATGTTATTTTTGTAAAATAACAATAGTGTCAATTTTGACACTATTCATTTATTTGAATTTAAATAAATTATATACAGAAGATATGTTCGAACTAAAAGCTTTAATATATTAATAAAAGGTCATATGTATCTATAAAATTATTGTATCACATTAAATAATTAATATAATATTTATTTTATTATTTTTAAAACCATTTATTTGGTTTATCTCTTAATAAAATAATTACTACATCATTTTTGTATAATTATTTAATATACTTATTTGTTGTATAAAAATTTAAAATAAAATCCTATGATAAAGATAAATATATTACCATTCACAATAATACTTTTACTCGAATTTATCATCTTAAAATCACAATATTTAAATTGTTATATTTATTAAATTATGAAAGTGACAACTTTGGCATCATTTAAAATAAAATAATATAAGTGTCATAATCACTTTTATAAGAATCCAAATGGTCAAATATTCGACCATTGGATGCTTATGGTTTACATGTACATGTAAAATAAGTTTTGGTTAGGTATTTGTGCATTTTATGGTCACTATTAGTTTAATAAAAACAATATTCTTGATTTTTCACTAGATAAACAATTTCTGCATCACTATTGTATCATAATTAATGATAATTATTTAATCCCTAAAATTTATAAATAAATTTATATGATGTAGATAATTTCATTATCTTTTTGGAGACTATTCATGTTCGATGTTTCATGAAGTTTATCACTAAATTAAAATTAATATACTTATAAAATTTAAGAGAGTGACATGTTGTCACTTTCTTTGGTTTTAATAATAATTAAGTTATTTTCATGGAAAAATGTCCATTAAATGATTATAATCCGACCCTTAGGTGATATGGGTAGACTTTTAGTCATTCAATTGGATTTTGACATTTGTTAGGGTAATTTTAAAATATTATATTTACCCTTAATTACCCGATATACCATTAACTATGGTAAATAAAATTTACCGTAGTTACTATTCATAATTCACATAAATAAAAAGTAGCCTATTAACATAATTTGGACCCACTGATTCCAAATATGGAATCCATTTTTTAAAATTCAATACACAGAAGTTGCAGAAATTAAATTAAAATTAATCCCGTTGTCGAATAAAAACGGGTTTTTGTTTAAAACATTGCAAAAGATTGAATTGATTTAACCTACGAATTCAAGGTAAAATCAATGATAATGACATAAATTATATTTAATGGTAAAAATATATTCTATTTATACTTTAAAACCATTCAATATTGTAATTTAATCACATAAGATATTACGATGAAAAAAGTTGTTTTTAATTAAAATATAGCGTGTTTTTACTATTCATTAAAATGTGAAAGTTACCAGAATAATATGAAAAATTTATCCAAAGTGAATTTTTATTTCCTGATTCCAATGAAGAATTGTATTTTGTCAAATTTAACTTATAAAAATGTCAAAAACTATATTTAAAGTGGGTGCGCCATCAAAAGGCGGCAAAACTGCATTTTTTGAAAAAATACTTATTTTACCTGAAAAATTTATTTTGTTCTTATACCATGTTCTAGAAATGTGTAAGATGAATAATAATGTTATAAAATTTAAAATTTAGTTAATACTATTCATAACGGCTAGTTCATGACAATATTATAATAATATAACATTGTTTATTAAAACACGGTATTGCGTACAACACACGCTATCGAGGAAGGTCGCGATTGCATGTAATGCAAGCCAAGTCAGGGTTGCGTGTTGTGAAAGAATCCTTCATTTTTTCATATAAAATAATCAACCATATTTCATTTATACATTGAATATATATATATATATATACTCAATGTTGCGTAGAATAACTATTATCAAAATTGTGTGTAACACGATCCAAGAATAGTGTTGCGTATACTGCAAGCTAATACGGTGTTGCGTATAGCGCAAGGTAATCTTGGTATAGAATACAACAGAAGAAATTAATGAAATTAAAAGAATATTTTTCATAAAATCTAGGGGTGTTACATTCTACCCCCCTTTAAATGAATTTCGCCCTCGAAATTTGTCGGGGTTATAAATGGTTTACTATTCAAAAGTTTCTTTAATAGAAACCCTAATCGTAAAAAGGAATACGAAAACCAATCTTTAAAAACAAAAGTATGAAACGTAATGGTTACCCAAATAAACTAATCGCTGGGTTTCCACATAGGTAAAAATATGGATATGGGAGAGAAATCTAACCATCATGTTCTGATGGAGAGTGGTGGAGAACATGGCTATGGAAAAGCCAGCTATCACAAATCCATAAATTTGTGATGATCTAGGGTACCATCTAATTCATTGGATATAAGGTCACTAGGACAACATTTTTTGGTTTTCAAGATCGTTTCCCTAAAGTTAAAGAATTTGAATTAGAATAAATACTTACCTTATTTTGGTACAATCTCACTATTGTTCGTGCCTTTAACAATTTCCACATCATCTCTTAAATAAATGAAGTTGAATTTGTTATTCGTGAAGTGTTAGCAGATCATGTGATAGAATGACAGGTCATTTCATCTGTCTCAAACAAAAGGTTAGCAAAAATTATATACATAAGTCGATCTATAGTAAGATTAATCATATATGGTTCCTAAAATGGACTTTATACTTCATATATCATACTGCATAATATAATAAAACTAGTTTCTAATAAACAAGGACTTCCTGTAGGCCAGTGGTAGGCGATAAAGGCCAGTCGCACTTCGATTGTGGGTTCGATTCCCACATCCTTGTCCGACGTGATGGGCTGTCGCCCGTCCTGCAGGTTTTCCTTTTTCTAAAACTATATTACTATATCATCCCATCAATAATATCGAGAAAACAATACTAACTTATGTCCATTCCAATCTTTAGGCTTATCCATAATACTGTAGTCCACTCTCATAACATAGTGAAAATGATTAACAGAGATTTAACACCATTGTCGATCCCCATATATCATAAGATATGTTTTGTTGGTCACATTCCAAACATTCAAAGGCCTTAATAATGTATTCTCTTGAATACCCATTGAACCATAGTGAATATTTGAATGCAGTTAAAAGTTAAGACTTTTCACATACTAAAATCCTCAAAATTCTATAGACTCAAACCATGATATCACTTAGTCCTTATATCAATCATGATCTCATGCATACAATCAAACATCTCATTATCGTCTTATCCCTTCATTATGCGCATATCATCTACTTTCCAAAAATACTGGTACCATTCATCACATACTTTCAAAACATAAGGAAAGACAACAATGTAACAATCCTTAGATGTCTCTTTTATCCCATAGTACCATGAGATTACTTATACAAAATTATACTTGATAAACATGTAATCATTCCACTACATTCTTAAACCATTGACCGAGCTTCAACAATTCTTTCATCTCACATATCATTTGTAGTCTCTTCATTATCATCCACATAAATACTTCCCATATGACCATACCGATTATCTTCATGAGACTTTCCCTTAGGGAATTGGTCTGAATAATGCACGTACATTCCACATTTAAAACATTTAACCATTGTTGATGTCGTAGCAATACCATTATCCTCATCCATGTTGTTAACTGAACCTTTTCCTTTGCATTTACTTGCCTTGTGTCCTTCTTTTCCACACCCAAAGCATCTTCCAGTTCCTTTGAAACATTCTCCTTGATGCCTCTTCCCACATGATTTACATAGGGGAAATTGAACTTTCTTTCCTCTATGCTCATCATGAAACTCCATCTTTCTCTTACTAGCCGAGTCAGGAAACTTACCAAATTTTACTTTATTGATCATATTATGAGATTGCTGATTAGGCATAATAATTATGTTTGGAATTCCAAATCCCATTTCATTATGAAGAATATCATTCCCTTGTCCATCATATCCTCCATTATCATGAATCATCTTGTTTCCAGCCATTTTCTAAAACCCAAAAAAGAATAGTGTGAGAGGAAAAAATCATGCTAGGGAAAACAACATAATAAAGGGGGGGTACCCTCAATATCTAACATCTTATGTTAAATTCTATGATCTTTACCGTAGTTCTAAGACTGTATCCTATACGTATACTTATCTTTAGGGACATCCCTAAACATACCTTATAAATATCTCTAGGGATCTCACTAAAGTTCTCGCATCCTAGTTTCCAAAGGTTGACTAAACCTTTCCTCTGATACCAACTGTAGAGACCCGAAGCATGACATACATGGAAATTACATTACTTTTGCGGAATACTTGGTACATAACAAAAACACACACACAAGGATCGTAATAGTTTAGTGTCTTTGGAAACTCGGAACGTAATCTTCTAATCGTGGTGAAAGATCTTCTATATCTCCCATAAAGATCTTCCCCTTTTTTTACCTAAAACCTTTCTTTATATCCTGGGGAAAAGAAAACATAAAAGGGTGAGCTCAAATGCTCAGTAAGGGTAAACAAAAGAAATATCAATCACATCATATACACAAAGCACATAACTTTTGGAAATCTTAACCTGCAAAAGAGATCATATGTTCATAACATGGGATAAATCATGGCAGTGAAATGTAATCACAATAATCATAACTTAAAACATGAAAATTTTTGGCATTCACACATAATCATAGAGAATCATTTCTTGTTAGTCAAGACTCATTTCCAAGACTATCTTCGTGTACAATGTCCCTTTCTGAATCGATTAACCCTCGTTTCAGTCCTGTTTCACTGAACCGGTATAACCTACCGTTCCAGCCATGTATATCTCATGAGATATAAAATCATTACCCAATGCATTGGAGTGAGATATAGGTCCCACCCATCTTATAATGAATCCTTTCTTATGTGTTCCACAAAATCATAAATCGTACATCATTGCATAACCCATATAATAAAAATGGAATTCTTAAACAACATGACATCATAAAACAATTCATATAAGATAAAGGAATTCATAAAAATATATCCATCACAACATAATCAAACCAATTTAATAATAGGGATAAAAACAGAACCCTTTTATTATCTTAGATGGAAAATAATTTTGATAAAATACTTGAACTCCATTCTTGAGGAAAATATCCTTTCTACTTCAAAAAGGTTTTTCCTTTCATAACATGTCATACAACTTTAAAATAAAATAAGTTGATTAAAAATAAACTTTAAAACTTGTAAAGTAAGTTTCTTGGAAATAATGTTTTAAAAATCCATTCATTCCATATAAGTTAAAAAAACATTCTTCGTACTTTTGTCGGAAAAGTCAAAAAGTACCTCATACGAAAATACGACAAAAGATTCCTTTCATATTCTTTACTAAAAACTCACCGAAGGGTAAAATTGGATTTAAACTATTGTATGTGGATGGAAACAATATTACATATGGAGGGAACATGGATGTGGATGATAAAATACACCCCAGTAAATACTTACGAATAAACAATCTCGAATAAAAATGAGATTGTGATATTTCCCTTACCTTAGGTCCGATTTGCTTCGTATGTGTCCAAACCTCATGTATAATGGTTTAAATAATGTCATTGACTTATTACAGAATCATATTCATTGTTATGATATCATATATGGTTCACTTATGACTTTATATTACCCGTTCTGTTGTAAATTCCATGTTAAAGAAGCGTTTTGGATAAAATCGTTTCATTTATCGTAGGTGTTTTGACATGTTGTTCTTGAAATTATTATTACTTATATAATGATTTACTTAATTCCAGAATATAAAATATGATTTATATATAATATATATTCAGTATATATATATAAGATAGATAAATGAAATGAAAAACACCGTTCATGGAGACGGTAGTCCGTACGTACGCATGAACGCTGTTTTCCTTTCCTTATTGTCTTGAATGGAAGTAAGTAGATGACATACATATACATATATACATTAATCCAGTAGCTTTATAATTTCATATATTTCATTATTATTTCTTATATATACTTTTTAATCATTCTTTAATGGTTAACATGGAGAATGAATCTCGTCGCGTCGTGGAGACGGTAGTCCGTACGTACGCACGAGCGATGATATCGTTCTCATGGTCATGGGATTGTGTTGAAGTGTATGTATACTATTTCAGTATCAATATAAATTTATAATAATCATATATAGTTACTTATTAATCCATTATACCCATCCAATTAAGGTGGTGGCGGAAAATAGATTACACCACGGCGTGGAGGCGGTATTCCGTACGTACGCACGCGCGGTGATTTCCTTTTTCCGTAGGATGGATAGAAGGTTAATTAGAGTTGTTTCATATATATAATAACATATAAGTATATAATAAATACTGATGTTATTACTTTATCATGAAACAATTAAAGAAGAAGAAGTTGAAGAAGAAAGAAATTGAAAAAGATCGGTAATGGATATTACCTCTTTTTGACGCGCCTTTTCTTAACCTCCACTTAAAGAACTAAGGATGGTCTTTAAAGAAGACCAGGACCTCTAGAATGATACTAGGGAAGTGGAGAAGAGATTTTGGAAGGGGTTGGCCGAGCTTGAAGGCTCAAAGTTGTGTGAGGAGGAGGGGGAGGAGGTGCCCTTTTATAAGGAAGGAGAGGGGCACCTTAGGAATTCTTAAAAATATTAATTTATAATAAATCTAACCCCACTTAAAAACCTCCAAAAATAACTTATATTCGAAGATTAGATGAGATAGGGTTGTAATCGCATCAACAAATCAAATTTATACATGTTTGGATCTTATTTTAAACCTTATCATTTTTATTTATCCTTATTTAATCTATTTAAGTTTATTTGTGGTAATAAAATTCTAAATTTTAAATTATAACAAATAATTACTTATTTGTTGTGAATGTTCCATAATTGTTTACTTTATAACATTATAGACCATATAAATATAAATTTTTAATTTTTAAATATTTTTCTGATTTTTAAACAATTTTATAATATGTTATTTTTGTAAAATAACAATAGTGTCAATTTTGACACTATTCATTTATTTGAATTTAAATAAAATATATACAGAAGATATGTTCAAACTAAAAGCTTTAATATATTAATAAAAGGTCATATGTATCTATAAAATTAGTTTATCACATTAAATAGTTCATATAATATTTATTTTATTATTTTTAAAACCATTTATTTGGTTTATCTATAAATAAAATAATTACTACCTCATTTTTGTATAATTATTTAATATACTTATTTGTTGTATAAAAATTTAAAATAAAATCCTATGATGAAGATAAATATATTACCTTTCACAATAATACTTTTACTCGAATTTAGCATCTTAAAATCACAATATTTGAATTGTTATATTTATTAAATTATGAAGGTGACAACTTTGGCATCATTTAAAATAAAATAATATAAGTGTCATAATCGCTTTTATAAGGCTCCAAATGGTCAAATATTAGACCATTGGATGATTATGGTTTATCTTTACATGGAAAATAAGTTTTGGTTAGGTATTTTTTCATTTTATGGTCACTATTAGTTTAATAAATACAATATTCTTGATTTTTCACTAGATAAACAATTTCTGCATCACTATTGTGTCATAATTAATGATAATTATTTAATCCCTAAAAATTATAAATAAATTTTTATGATGTATATAATTTCATTAGCTTTCTAGATACTATTCATGTTCGAAGTTTCATGAAGTTTATCACTAAATTAAAATTAATATACTTATAAACTTTAAGAGAGTGACATGTTGTCACGTTCTTTGGTTTTAATAATAATTAAGTTATTTTCATGGAAAAATGTCCATTAAATGATTCTAATCCGACCCTTAGATGATATGGGTCGACTTTTAGTCATCCAATAGGATTTTTACATTTGTTAGGGTAATTTTAAAATATTATATTTACCCTTAATCACCCGATTTACCATTAACTATGGTAAATAAAATTTACCGTAGTTACTATTCATAATTCACAAAAATAAAAAGTGGCCTATTAACATAATTTGGACCCACTGATTCCAAATATGGAATCCATTTTTTAAAATTCAATACACAGAAGTTGCAGAAATTAAATTAAAATTAATCACGTTGTCGAATAAAAACGGGTTTTTATTTAAAACATTGCAAAAGATTGAATTGATTTAACCTACGAATTCAAGGTAAAATCAATGATAATGACATAAATTATATTAAATGGTAAAAATATATTCTATTTATATTTTAAAACCATTCAATATTATAATTTAATCACATAATATATTACGATGAAAAAAGTTGTTTTTAATTAAAATATAGCGTGCTTTTACTATTCATTAAAATGTGAAAGTTACCAGAATAATATGAAAAATTTAGCCAAAGTAAATTTTTATTTCTTGATTCCAAATAAGAATTGTATTTTGTCAAATTTAACTTATAAAAATGTCAAAAACTAGATTTAAAGTGGGTGCGCCATCAAAAGGCGGCAAAACTGCATTTTTTTAAAAATACTTATTTTACCCGAAAAATTTATTTTGTTCTTCTACCATGTTCTAGAAATGTTTAAGATGAATAATAATGTTATAAAATTTAAAATTTAGTTAATATTATTCATAACAGCTAGTTCATGACAATATTATAATAATATAACATTGTTTATTAAAACTCGGTATTGCGTACAACACACGCTATCGAGGAAGGTCGCGATTGCGTGTAATGCAAGCCAAGTCAGGGTTGCGTGTTGTGAATGAATCCTTCATTGTTTCGTATAACAGAATCTACCATATTTCATTTATACATTGAATATATATATATATATACTCAATGTTGCGTAGAATAACTATTATCAAAATTGTGTGTAACACGATCCAAGAATAGTGTTGCGTATACTGCAAGCTAATACGGTGTTGCGTATAACGCAAGGTAATCTTGGTAGATAATACAACACAAGACATTAATGAAATTAAAAGAATATTTTTCATAAAATCTATGGGTGTTACAGGCATCATGTTTGATCCATGAGGTAGTTAATTCCAGGGCATAAAGTGTTCAGAGGTGTTTTACCTCAAGCACGCCATATTTATTATATGATGTAGGGACTCATGATTTGGAGGATTCATGAGTTTCAGGGCTTGTAGTAATATATGGATCACATGTTTAACATCTTGTGGAGACAAATGGGATATAGGTTTAATGCATTATGGGGATAGATGGGTCATACGATTAACATCTTATAGGTATAGATGGGCCATCGGTTTGACGTCCAATAAGGATAGATGGGTCATAGGATTTAGTTAATATTGAGATATATGGGTCATAAGTTTAACATATTTGGGGGGGGATATGTGTAATATGGTAAATGTCAAATAGGGTAATATGTGTGGGTATGTATATACCTTATAGGGAAATATGATCACGCTTGAGGGTTTAATCAAGTGTGTCCCTAGGGGGATAGATGATCACACTTGAGGGATTGATCAAGTGTGTCCCTAGGGGGGATATTATCACACATGAGGTTTTTTTGTTGTATCCATACAGGAAAAAAGATCACACATGAGGGTCTGATTGTGATATTGGTGTGTTAGGATTGAACCTCAGGGAGGTGTCCTACATACCTTTTTAAGAGACATTGATCAAAACATTCATAGTTTGATGTTGCAGTTTAAGGTCATGTGACATGAATTGTCTATGCATTTTGATGTCGTCTGTTAAGGATGATCAGGTTGAGGAAGGAGTGTCAACAAGGGATGGTGTGGGATTATATATATGGACTGCTCAGAGTAGGGGTCCACGCAGTTGAGGGGATCAGGCTAAAAGTTGATATACATGGTCTATCATCTAATGATGATTATACACGGGGCATCCCATTTTCATTTCATATGGTATGGCTATAGTTTAACATCTTGAGATGAGGAAATTTTCATATAGTTTAACTTTTTTATGAATAGGACATGGAGAATGATAGTTTTATGTTATACAGAATGGATGTGGGTGGGGATACACCCTAAGGGGGAATGTGTTGAGGTTAGAGGTAGATCTAGAAATATGAATCTCCACCGATATAGGTAATCCATCTCCCTCATAAATTCCACCATTAAGGATTAAGTACCCACTAATCATGCACCTACGAGTAGGTCTTGGAATAGCCACTTCCATAGAAGAGTAGAAATTGGGGGTCCCAATGTTTGGGTTCTTATGAATAGGAAAAACATTCATTAAAGCTCTCCTAATTATAATACAAAGGTAAGGTAGTTCCTTATTCCTCACTTAAAGAAATGTTGGAGGGATCGAGTGTTGTTGGTAATAGTCACATAATAATTTAAGGTGTTATTGAAGCATTTCTACATTTTATAGGGTCCCCAGGCCCTCAACATTCATGAAATGTTATTGGTCAAAAGGAGGAACTTAGGTGAAACCAGGATGATGGGTTTTGTGAGTGATGGGGTTTTGTGACTTTTAGGGGCTTCAAAAAGGAAAGGGGTCCCTTTAAATAACATGGTTTCTGAAATAGGGTGACCCTACCTCAAGGAGAAGTTTTGGATCCCATGGGGTTGGTTTTGAAAAGGATAATTACCTCATGAAACCCTCAAAGATACAAATTGATTTCTTCTTACACTAATGCCATATAATATCTTGAATGTAGTCTTTTTCATTGGTTGATGTTTTCAAAAAATACATGGGAGGTGGTTTTTCAAAAGATGGATATCATTGGATAATTATTTCTTCTATTACTCATGATGCTTTAGTGTTTCATGAATTTCAAACATTTCTTGGAAGCTGAAAGGTTAATTTATCTAAAAATTAATACATGGAGAGTTTTTTGTAGTCCAAGAGAAATCTAGTGGATATATTTCACAAAACATGTAGGATTTCATCAAGTATTATGAGTTTCATGATGGAATAAGATTTCGTGAATTGGATGAATTGCCATGACTCATCAAATTGATTTTGATTTTATGGTAGATTTATAGTATAGGGAATAACCTAGGTCATATATCAAGGAGTATTTGTGGTTTATTGTGTGAATTTTTAATCAAAAGAAACAAAATATGAGGGTGGTTTTGAAAATAGTTTTAAGAAAATTACTTGATTTAAAGAGTTTAATAGCTGATAATAAAGTTGTTGTTTATAATTCTTTGATAAGTATATCATTTCTTGTTCACTACACATATTTTATAGTTCATTATCCAGAAAATATTGACATGGTTTTGATAAATTCTTTGGTTGAGGATTTTCAGTATCTTGATTCACCTCTTGCCTCTTAAATCATTGCACAAAGTACGAACCCTTCACACAATAATAATGATTTCATGGATTAGACCTCATGAATAGAGTGAACAATACCAAATATAAATAATATCTTATGTATGTGTGAGTGAAATAGGATTCTTATGTTTCCCAATCGAAACAACTCAGGATCCCCTCTTTAAATCTCAACCCAATCGGTGTTGAGATAAAAAAGTTTCAATTAATTATAACAAAAAAATGTATTCATTGGAGAAAAATATCAAGGTTAAAAAAAGTGAAAAATTTAACATGAACATTAATGAAAACTAGTAGAAGAAAAATAATTGGAACTCCCTCTCAAGTAAGTGTAGTTCCCTCAAAATGATCATCCACCATTTAGCTCGCCAATGAGAGGAGGAGGAGGATCTTATGGGAAATTTACTCCATCCATGGTCCCCTTATAAGGATAAGGGCCTCAAAAACTAATTGGATTAGGATAGGAATACTTTGGAGCTTAAATGTATTAGAGACATTCCTACTTGCTGAACGTGCAAATGAGGAGCCCAAGGTTCCATTTTATAAACAAAGTGGTCGGTGTTTTTGGTCACACATATTTCTTAAAACCATTTGGAAAATGGTTTACATCCTCAAAACATCCTTATATCTCAATAGAGAATATTAAAAAGTTATAACTCCACCTCCTGAGAATATCCACCAATTTTTTTGGATTCCTTTGGAAACATGCAACTCTTGATATGAATAGATCACACCACACCACTTCTGAATTTGTGCAGATTCAGTGTGTTGGACATATCAGTCCAGATGGGCCACCATATAGCCTAATTATACTTGTGTTTCTTCATATGAAATGTACAGAGTTGAATTTAGAACCAAACTGAAAAATATTAGCCCATTTTATTCACTATTTACTTGAATTTTTCAGTGAACTCAATTGATGTACTTGGATCCTGTGCATTTTGGCGCATTTTTCATGAACATCATCATGGGCCCTCCAAATAACATCCACCTTCAACAAAATTATCAAAACACGTAATATTTCCTTTTTAACAGTGATAAATATAAAATAATTCAATAAAACATGAAGTGAAATATGATATTATATTTGGAATTTATGATGAAAATAAATTTAAAACACTGGTGAAAGGGTGAAAATGAATTAGTGAATCATGGTGTGATCACAACCCCAAACCTAATCATTTTCACTGCTAAGAAGAGTCACTTTTCAAAGAATTATGCATTTAGGTATTTTAAAATTCCTAATTATTTATCATTCAATGAAAATTTAATTGCTTCTAGAGATGTGATCAAAAAAATCACACCGAGGAGTTATTCTATGTGAGTATGGAAAAAGATGTCTCAAAAACTGTATCCAATTGAAATTAAAATAGATTCATGATACCAATCAATAAAAATAATTCAAAAGTTTATGATGTCACTAATTCACCACGTGTGTTTGTGACAACCATTTCATACTATTCTCTCCACTTTCTATCATGTAAATAAAAGTTATATTAAAAAATTTCTACTTACATTATCCCTCCCACATAACCTACCCTACATCCTTTGTAATTAAATTTCAAGACCAACTCACATAATAATTCCTAGAAGTCAAACCATAATCACCATACCTATATATCCCCATGTGATGTTTATTTATCACTCCCCACATTTATTATTTTATAAAAATCTTCCCTTGGAGAAAATCTCACACACTTCTCTCAACCCATGTTTGATATCCTCATGAAATTAATTGTAATAGTTGTAACATGATCACAAGTCAATGATGGGTGGTTTTTTACCTGGCCAAGACACAATTCTTTTAAGTGCATATAATAGTTAGATAATAGGTACACACGCATAGGTAAATCTGGTAGAGTAATGAAATAGATCGGATAAGGAACGAAAATATGGAAAACTGATTTTGTAATGTAGAGAAAAATAAACCTAAATTATATTTACCTTCCATTATGTAGGAAATTTCACACATCATGTCTGGGTGAAATGATGTGTGGAGAGATTAATTATGACAATTTTCCCTTAAACTATTCACAAAAGGGTACCATTCTTATCAAAGATTTAAAAATGATAAAACCATTTATATCTTTGATAGAAACTAAATTTCAAAATAAATTTACACTATAGTGTTGAATTATTTCTGAAATACACATTTCATTAGATTTTTTATAATGTTAAGACAACATGAAATAAGAAAATTCCACGTGAATTTTTAATAACATCGACGATTAAACATGCATCATCTTCCATGATATAGTGGATGTAAAAATATTTAGCATTCAGTACAAAGGTGAGGGGGAGGGAAAGGGGGGGAAGTAGAAATACTATTCCAAAGGTTAAAAAAGAAGAAAGATTATGAAAGTTCCTAACTAACAAAATAATATTCCAATCCCCCCACAACTAAAGATTTCAGTGTCCTCGCTCTAATAAAATAGAATGTAGGAAGGAAGGATAAAATGGTGAGTGTCATTTGTATATTTATTCTGGAACATGGAGTTCCTCCATTACGGACTGCAGAATGGATTCAAGTAACTGCTTTTGCCGCTTCCCATTAATAGTGAAGATTTTCTTGGTTTCCTCATTGTTAACCTGGAAAAAACCAAATGGAGAGACATTAGTAATAGTGTACAGTCCGAACCAATGGGAACGAAGCTTATCGGGATGCAACTATAGACTTGCATTGTAGAGGAGGAACTTTTTCCCAATGTGGAAGTGACAATGAAGGATGAGACGGTAGTGGGAAGAATTTGGTTTCTCTTTATAAATATGAGAGTTCTTATATGAATCTCATCTCATTTCTTCCAGCTCTTGAATCTACAACATCTTTTAATCACCTTCACTAGAAATATTAGAATTGAATTTTTTAATGGCCTACTAGGCTCGATGCTCAATCTCAACAGGGTGGTGACCACCTATTCCAAACACAAGTCGATAAGGTTACATTTTTAGGGGAGTTTTAAAGAAAGTATGGTAAGAATATAATTCATCATATAGTCTAAGACTCCAATCAATTCTGTTGGGTTGACCTCTTTTTTTGAGAATTTTTTTACCTCTCTATTAAATGCCTCATCTTGACCATTCGTATATGTGTGATAAGCAGTAGACACTCGATGTCTGACCCCATATCAACACAAAATAGATTGCATTGTTCGTTTTCAAAAATGAGAACCATGGTCAGTAATGATAAACATACGTAATCCAATCCGGCATAAGATTTGGGTTCTATGATATTCCACAACTACATTTTAGTCATCACTCCTTGTAGCTCATGCCTCTACTGATTTACAAACATCATCATCTACAAAAATAATGTAAAGGTTTCCAATTGAATTGGGGAATGTCAATATAATGTCAATTCCCCAAACATAAAAAATGTCCTAGAAGAGAAAGGGTTGTTGAATCATTTCATTTCATTTTGATACAATCCCCATTATTTGATATCAATGACAATATTTACATAAATCATGGGCATCCCAAAATAGTGTTGGCCAAAAGAGACTAGAATCAAGGACCTTGCAAGAAATCTGTCGGGGGCTAAAGGGTCCCTCACAAGCAAGTGTGTGAAATAGCCTAAGGAAAGACTGAAACTCACTATCGTGAACACAACTTCCAAGGACATGGTCACTACATGTGCGCCAAAGGTAGGGGTCTTCCCAAATGTACCAACGAGACTCATTTTTTAGATGGTCAACCACTTTTTTATTAAAATCAGTAGGAACTCAAGATGATACCAAATAATTTAGAATTTCATCATACCATGAAAAATCATCTTGCACTCAGTACAATTTCTCATTTGGAAACATGTCATTTATGGGAATATCGGGGAAGGAGTCAATGTTCAAGTAAGGGCAGATCCAATTGATATGGTCTTATACCACATTCTCTACTTCTTTTTTATCACTAAATTATAAATTAAATTACTAAAGTGGAGAATCTAGTGAATGAGATGTGATTTGGATTTTAGTTTCCTATAGAGAAACCATAGGGATGCATGGTCATAGATCACAATGACATTAGACCCTAAAAGATATGACCTGAAATTATTCAAGGGAAAAAATGTAAGAAATTGTTTAACAATTGTGGTGTAGTTTTCTTGGGTAGGGTCTTCTGTATGTGAGGCATAGGAACTGACATGTGGATCTTGATCGATCTGTTTTGAAAATATTATGCCTACTACATAGTTAGAGGCATCACACATGATCTGAAATGGTAAATCCAACAAAGGTGGTTGGATTACTGGGGGTGATTTGGGACTCTATTTTAACTTATTAAATGTTTCCTCATATTTATTATCAAAAACAAATTCATTTTATTTTTATATAAACCGTGAGAGGGGGAGTGCAATTTCATTAAAGTCATGAATGAAACGATGGTAAGATATATCATGACCAAGGAAAGACGGCATATCCTGTAACTTTTTGGGGAATGGTAGGGAAGAAATGGAATCCAAATTTTATTTATTTACTTATATACCATCCACATAAATGACATGTACCAAACAAATACCTTGTATCACCATGAAATGTCATTTATCATAATTTAATATGAGATTATTTTCAATACAATGACATAGGAATGAACCAGGACTACTAAAAATATCATCAAAAGTGGATCCATAAATAGTGAAATCATCAATGAATACTTCCATTCAATTATCCAGGTAATCAGACATAATACTAACCATGCATCTTTTGACTGTACCTGGAGCATTGCACAGACCAAATGGAATCATTCTATATGAAAATGTTCCAAATGGGAAAATAAAGGTTGACTTTTCTTGATCCTAGGGAGAAATATGCATCTAAAAGTAACCAGAATACCCATCAAGGAACAAGTAATGGGACTTTCCTACTAGTCTCTCTGTCATTTGGTCAATGAATTGAAATGGGAAATGGTCCTTCTTAGTGAATTGGTTTAATTGATGGTAGTCTATAAAGACATGCCAAATGATCTACAAATGAGTTGGAAACAATTCATTTTTTTAATTTGTTATTACTATTAGACAAGTTTTTTTGGAAGTACTTGTACTGGACTAACCAATTTATAGTTAGATATGGGGTAAATTATTTAAGAAGCCAATAAATTTCTAACCACCTTTTTAACCACATCTAATAGGTTTCGGTTCAGTCATCATTGTGCCTACCTCACTAGTTTAACCTCATGATTTAACAATATAAAATGTATGTAAATTGAAGGGATAATACAAGGAATATCAATAACTATCCATCCCAAAGCTTTTTTAACTCCCTCAAAAGTTCATTAAGTCCTAATTCATGCTCATGAGGGAGTGATATATCAATGATGATAGGAAATATTTTTCCATTCTCAAGATATGAATATTTTAAATCTTTAGGCATTTGTTTTAGTTCTAATTCATGTGGATTTTGGAATGATGGGAGTGTGTTTGAATGTGAGAGGTTACTAATCTCATCTATATTCTCAATGGTTTCATTTTTATCTGGGAAATGATATTTTACTTGCTTAGTTGTATCATCGATGGTCATGTGATCCTCATTGTTCTAGAAATCATCAATTAATAAACATTCCAGACATTCTTCTAAACCGGTACAAAATTCAATGGCTTATTGATTTCCAATAATTTTAATCAATGATGAAAACTCAAAATGGGGATCATGGGAATGAAAGAAATTATTTTTTTGGGAAGGGGGTACATCTATAGAGTAAAAAGAGAGTGAGATGAATTTAATTTTGAGGGGTGCTTCATGGAATCAAGGAAGTTGAAGTGGACCATGTCACCACACAAATCCAAATATAATGTACCATTGTGATCATTAATTATGGTTTTGGATGTTTTCAAGAAGGATCTCCCCAAAATAATTGGGGAATGTCCATTTATCCTCTCATGTTCTATTTTTAGCACATAAAAATCAATACGAAAAAATAAATTTCGTACCCTCACAAGAAAATACTCTAGAACACCAGAGGGGTGTGTTGTACTTCAATTTTCTAATTGAACAACAATTCCAATGGGATTCAGTTCCATTACCTAAAATGAACTGTAAATGGAGTGAGGCATCACATTTATAGAACAACAAAAATCAATCATAGCATTGGAAAATTAATACTCCCCTATGGTGCACAAAATCGAGAATGTTCTTGGATAGTTGAATTTATTTTGATGTAAAGGGTCTATCAATTCTGAGACATTTCTTCCCAATATCACCTTCTCATCATGACGTAGTCGCCTTTAGTGTGTACACATATCCTTCAACAAAATGGTGTATCAAAGAATTTTCTTCATGACATCAATTAAAGGAATATTAAACTGCACTTTTTGAATGTTTCCAATACTTCCTTATCACGTTTAGTTTCACTTTTCTTACTACGATGGGTAGAACTTCGGGTAAATAGAAGAGGAATGTTTCTCCTAGGTGATCTGTCAACATATATTCTCTTTTCATAGATAGGTCTTCTCTCATGATAAGGTTTTTCAACATTTAGAGAATTTTCATTGGTTAGGATTGTGGTTTCTTTAGGAGGGGATGAATCTATTGGAGGATTCATTAGGGTTTTTAGTTGAGTTCCACTCTTAAGGGTGATGGAACTGATATTTTGCTTATCCTTGGGGATGAAAAGTGGTTTAGAGAGTAGTTTACCCGACCCATTACATTGGATATCCCCCAATGTGTTAGCTAGTTGTACTAATTGGGTTTTTTAGTCTTGCATGGATGGTTTAGTGGCTTTTTGGAATTAGAGAATTTTTTAAGCCATTTGTTTTATAATATCATGAGGGTAGGATTGGGTTTTCGAGGGTTTTATTGGAAATTACTTTATTGTGGTTGAGGATTTCTAGGTGGTGGTGGTTGACTACTCTACCTCGATAGGTTCCATGGTTGTAGGGGATGGTTTGAATACCACCTTTGGATATATTCTTGGTTATATTTGCACCAAGGATTGGATGGATAATATGGTTCCTTCCTAAACACTTGGTTATAGGGACCACCTAGAAATATTACCACAAAACTACCAGAAGTTTATATTAGTTGGGTGCATTGGTCAGAATAATGGGTGTCATAAGATCATATTCCACTATGGAGGGGAGGAGGAGATTTAGATTTACCATGGGAATGATAAATGTTTCGAATAAGGGTACTTACCTCTTCCAACGTTGTCTAAACCTTCTTCTCAAATTCGGTACTTTTCACCTCGGGGAAACCTCAAATGGGTACACTACACCTTGATCTGAATTTTTGACTGTTTTGTTCCATGTTCTCAATTAGGGACCATATAGAAATTGGTGTCTTATTAACTAGTTCACCACCTGCTACAACACCAATCATATTTTGATCAATAAGAA
This sequence comes from Viscum album, assembly GCA_963277665.1. NCBI lineage: Eukaryota > Viridiplantae > Streptophyta > Magnoliopsida > Santalales > Viscaceae > Viscum > Viscum album. The sequence continues at coordinate 99,165,651 of OY728153.1, read as the reverse complement.
TTAATAATTCCTAAAAATAATGAATTAATAGTTGATCACTTATTTGGTGGTGTGGGAAACACGAACATACCCTTTTAAAGAATTCCAAATATTCATGTAATGTTTCCCCTGGTGATTTACTTATACCATAGTTTTTATTCTTTAAATATTCAGTTTGAGAGTTTGGGAAATATTATTCAACAAAAAGACCTTTCATGTCATCCCATCCTCTAATTGGTGAATTAACATTGTAAATCCATTATTTTACAGTGTCTTATAATTAAAATGGTAATTATATGATATTTTCTTATTCCTCATCCAAATTATTTGGTTTTAAAATATAACACACAGTATGAAATTCTTTTATGTGCTTATGCAGATCTTCGTGTGTGAGACCATGGAATCTTGGTAATAAATTAATTAATCCCGATTTGAGATCAAAATTGGGTGCCTCACTATACATTTGAATATAGGTGGTATAGATATCCACATCATGTATGGTAAGTTATTTTAATGATTGATTGTTTTCATTCATGTCACACACATTAATTGGAGGTTCTAATTTGGTTTTAGAAGAAGAGGGGTTTAGAAAAGTCTCAAGTGGTGGTGTGTCCTCCTTCAAAGGGTTATCTTGTGCATCTCAGGGTCGCTGATGTAGGATCCTCCCAGGTTTGGGTTCAAAAGGTTGTATGTATCCCAGATAAGAACACATAAATCATAGTATGCACACAAGAAATAAATCGAAACCCAAAAATATATTCAATGGTAGAAGATAAAAAATATAAATATTCATAAAAAAAGTCTTATAGAAACACGCACTAAATACCAAAGTTCTCCCCAACAACGGCATCAAAATTTGACCTTATTGTCAGGAAACACTTAATTGATTATGATTTTAATGTTGATTTATAGTATAGGGAAGACCCTGGGTCATCTCTTAAGGGGAATTGGTGGTTTATAGTATTAATTTTAAATAAAAAAGAAAAAAATAGGGTGGGTTTTGAAAACAGTTTTAAGAAAATGACATGATTTAAGGAGTTTAATGTTTGATAAATAAAGGTTGTGTTTTAGAATTATGAGATAACGAGACCATTTAATATTCACTACATATCTTGTATAGTTCATTGTTCTGAAAATATTGACAAGGTTTTATTTATTAATATCATTGAGGGTTGTCAAGATCTTGATTCTCCTTGCGCCACATAAATCATTTCACTATGTACCAACCATTAACAAAAAAATCAAGTTTTCATGTATTGGACCTCAAGAATAGAGGGAAGGATACCATATAAAACTAATATCTTACGTATGTGTGAGGGAAATAGTATGCTTCTGTTTTTCAATCGAAACAACCCAATATCCCATTTGAAATCTCAACCAAATTGGTGTTGAGATAAAAAGTGTTTCACTTAATTATAGAAATGAAATGGATTCCAAGGTGAAGTGCATCAATGTTTAACATAAGAGAAATATTAAAAAAACAAATTACATAAAACTAGTCGAAGAAGAAGTGACATCAGTCTCTCCCACATATGTGTAGCTGCCTCAAAATGATTTCCCACCATTTAGCTCACCATCAAGAGGAGGATGAGGATTGGGTGGAACATCACCATCACCCGTGTCCCCCATATGTAGATAGGGTTCTCTAGATATTCATGGATTAAAAGATTATTCCTTTGGGTCTCCAACATATCATATATTTTCCTCCTGGTCGATCTTGCAAATGGGGAGCCCAAGGTTCCATTTTATAGGGAGAGTGGAAGGTTGTTTTAGGAACCTAGATTTCTTAAAACCAAAAGGTACATGGTTTTATACCACCATAAAGCCTTATATAGATTTTGGATAAATTTAAAAAAAATTATCCCCAACTCCTAATGTCTCCACTAACATTTTGGATTCCTTTAGACGCCAATAGCTTGAGATATGGATAGATCACAACACACCACATTTGACTTCTGGCAGATTCAATGTGTTTGACAGATCAGTCGGGATGTACTAACAGATAGTAGAATTAGACATGGTTTTCTTCATATAAAATGTATACCATTAAATTTATCACCTTAATAAAAAATATATTCCCATTTTTAATCACTTTATAATATCATTTTGGTGTTTATTCATCTAATGTGGTTGAATCTTGCATAGTTTTTTCAATTTTTCATGAACATTATCATGGGACCTCCAAATCACCTCAACCTTCAATGAAATTATCAAAAAACTTAACATCGAAATTTTCAACATTGATAAATAATAAATAATTAAATACAAAACTTAGTTTATTTTTATTTTATATTTTGAATTTTTGGTACAAAATTTCTTTAAAATAGCCATGTAAGGGTGAAAATAAAATAGTGAATTACAGTGGGATCACGAACCAATGTTACACTACTCAGAGGATACCACATCTTGTTCTGTGTGGATAGTGACTATCGTGAATGATAGTGGTTTCATGGAGGTTACTACCAAAATCTCCACCCAAACAATGGATTCCACAATCAATAACTGTTCATGAAAGTTTGGATCTTTGTGAACAATAAAATTATGTGTATTTTTAATATCTTTTGACTTGAATTTTATTTGAACTGGCTATCCCATCCTCAAACTATCTCATGAAACATGTATTTCAGTGTTAAAAATCCCCCCCCCCCACTTGGAATTCGATCCGAAGAGGGATAGGAGGGTCCGAATATGAGGGTAAACTACTGGAAATTGATGATTGGAAATCCCTATTCATGAAACTAGGTTTCACACTTTTCCAATAAATAGGGGTGGGGTCCTTGAGGGTATCATTAAATTTTCATAAAAGATAATCCATTTATCTATTTTTGGAAAACTAAATACGTTCACAATCATTTTGTTGATTTCAATCCTCACCAGTCAGAAAAAAAATATTTTCGAATAATGGTCTTATGAACAATCTTCCTCATGCTTGAATGTTTAGTGAAATAAAACCTTGTGAACCGAACAACATGAACCGGCTACAAAAACATTAAAAATCTAAGATAAAATTTCCAAAAATGGAGCAATATTTTTTTTCTCATCGTGGAATGGAGATGGTAGGATATATCATGGTTGGAGAGAGTATCTAGAGTGGGTCATATCATGGAACACTCATATAATTTTTAACAGATGCTCATTATGACTATGAATTGTTCAACATGCTTCTAATTCAGGGTTTTGGGATTAAGGATGATTTGTTCATCCCCATTTATAATCAGGATGATCCTGCCTATTGGTTTAGTATAATTTCTCTATAGTATCATGAGCACAGGGCTATTGGAAGCCATATAGTGAAGAGCCACACATCTCATTCTGCTAATACCATATAGAACCATGGGAAAAATGTCAATGTAATGTAATTTGAGGCAAAGGTGTCTCCCCATATTATATGAGCATCTTTATGGTGTCATTTTCTAATAGTCTAAAAGGGTGTAAAAATAACTAGGACTTGCACTAGAGTGAAAACATCAAGAATGAATGGTCCTAGGAATACAAGGTATGACATTACAATATCAAATTTTCAGTTTAAATAATGTAGGTTGGTCTTTATAAGGTTACATGGTGCTCACACATCCATGTATTCTAATATCAGGACATCATGGAAGATATGCTAAGAAGGAGGTCACTGAGGACCAACATACTTCACTAACATCGTAGGCAGTTCAACATTGGTTTTTTGGACCCCGAACACATCACGTCGATCTCTATCTAAGGGATATGTATAATGTGTTCCAACTATATGAAGATGTTTTGTATGACCATGAGTACATTCCAATGATCTTGAGGGTCTATATGCATGGTCCATGGGGAGGGTGACCAAATACGTGGGATGAAGGACATCCCTTTCAATAAATGGTTTCAGTAATTTATGAATGAACCAGTGGAATTCATACTGAGGAGGTTGTGTTTGTTTCCAAATCTAGATCAATGAGTCAAAAATAACTAGTATTATAGAATCCTAGTGGTGTGGAAATGGAATTTATGGGGATACGAAGTGAATCCTAAAGCTCCCATGGTTAGTCTAGTTGGATTTATTGTCCTCATGATCTATGGGTGGATGATCCCAATTAAGGATTTGCACACGGGGGTTTGTCCAAGCACCCATATCATGGTAATAATTTTGTTGATGGGGAAGAAAAACATGTTATATGTCACAATTCTTGTGAAGTTGTTCAAGTTGTTACGCTTCTTTATCTAGTGAATGAATCCCTTCTATATGTGTGGGTCCATCAACGTATTCTATGGTCTAGATGCTGAACTCATGGAGGAGGTTATAAATATCCAAATCTAATATCCACTCACATAACAGACTTATTCCCTTCAATCCTAGACATTACTGTTATTTTCACTATCAACATGGCCTTATTGGATGTTCTAGAGAGGATCAGGCTAGGAGACCACTTCATTTTTGCCTCTGTTTCTTCTTCATATAGGAACACAGATTGAAGATGGAATGGGTGACATTGAATTGAGGTCATAATACATTTTCATTCTAGGAAGGGTACTGGTTGACATGGTTGACTACAATATGGATTTAAATTGACACACCAGTCACCATTTTTCACATCAATTATTGTTCCTCCAATAGCTCAACCCAAATCAATACATGATGGTAAATAATGAAGGAAACCCCTTTAGTCCCCTATATGATATGTCACATGTTCACTGGGGAGTTTGGAAATTGTGTAAATTATTTAAAACCAGCGATTGTATCCCATGGAATCATACATGAATTGTTGATGATTTGGGAGTGCATGTAACCTAGTAAAATGTTGAGGTGACCATTGAATTGGTCAGATGGGGAAGGTTCTCTTCAATTATGAGGTCAATGGATAGGACTGAGTAGGTTATTTCATGGACGTAGAGTTGTGACAGTCGGTGGAAGGGGTAGAGAGTCTCTAGAAGTGTGTGGTTCTGTATAGGTAGAAGCCTTAGGGAGGGGTAAAACGACATGATGCTCAGTGATATGTGGCTTAATGTTGAAAGAATACCCTCTGGAGTTATTCATAGGGTACAAATCCAAGGTCTGGGAAAGAGACTATGTCACCCAAATTTTCCTAGTGATGTTTTTTCCCTGAATTCTATGAGAGTTAGGGAATTGATAAAAAATCACAACTCTTCATGGGATATAGAAGAGTCTCAACTTCAAGGGGATATTTATTTTCCATGTTGTGTCACAAAAGGTAAGGTTTCCATGTCCCTCTAGCTAAGTATATGCATGACATAATGTATCAAGAGATCATTTTCCACTCTCGTGACACTATGTGTCCCCTGGACAGTCAATTCAAGGTATTTCTATTCATTCTGTCTCCCTCATATCTCTGAAAAGGTGATCTATCTATGAGTGTTCCTATTTAATAGGGTTTTGAGTTGGATTCCTTCTGAATTTATTCTTATAAGGAACCTCCCAAAGATAGATATCCAACCATTGATATGGTAAATCCTCAGATCTTCTATGTTTTGGATACTGCAAAATTCCTAAGATTTATACCTAACTATTTTTCACGTATGTATGAATTAGTGATAATAGATGAGGGGTAGGTTTATTATGAACCCCAAAAATAGTATAGTAGATCCACAACCCATTAGGAGATGGTATTAGGGATTATCCCTAGTGTTTTGGTCCCTAGTATTGAACTATTCCATGAGGTGGTAGCTATAATTGGGGTGACGACTGAACAGTACGAAAAGCCACTAGTAAACCATATTCTTGGGGATGTTATTGATGATTCAAGATTAAAACATTTCTATCCTATTTAATTTATTCTGGAGAGAGTTTGTGCATACTACGATGGGGAAACTTCCGACATATGGGGAGCTGAATACTGAGAAATATTAATCATTGAAAGGATTAACTAAGAACCTTTCTGAGTTATTGTGCAAAGTTTAGCACTTCTATAAGTCTTATCCCATATTAAAACCCCATTTTTGTCTCTATAATCCACACTATAATTAAAAAATACATTTAATGTTAGTTCAAATTGTGTTTGGGGATCATTCACCAATGCTGACACTCCAGAAAGTGGAGCATGAATTAGAGGTACTGACAACGGGAGTTTCGGTCCCATCAGAGATGGTCGGGGAGGTTATGATGGATTGGAAAATCATTTGGGTTATTCATGAAGGAGATAATTTGACTAGGGATTCAATGGTGGGTTGTTGAAACCATGCCAACAAAAGGGATAGTTGAGATGGCTATGATGACTTCACCTACGAGGGAAATACCATCACTGGTGAATATTAGAGTTGAGGAATTAATAATAAGGATTAGATCGTTCAATTGGGAGAGATATCTAACGATATTTTTTCTATTCCTACATCATATGTTTTCAGTGTGGTGGTTTGGGATCCCTCTATAGGTGGATGATTTAGAAAGGGAGCATTTCATTTAGACATGGTACTATTCTTGTTTGAGGAATTACTAGAAGATGTTCTCTACACTAATGTGTTAGAGGTTCTCACTAAATATGGTCATGCGTTTTCTGAAGACTTTGAGGATTATAGCTCAGATAAATCCATGTATTGCTGACTCATGTAACTTATATTGTAGAGGAGTGTGTGAAATTTCATCACATTCATTCCACTAGGAAGTATTCTAATCCCGGTTGGATCTCTCTATCATTGGGTTAGTTAGTCTTGAGAGTGGCTTGGTGTATTCTAGTGGAATCCATGAACAATCTTGGGACTTTCGTATTTAACGATCACATTCCAAGTTGTATGATTTTTTCTTATAAGGGAAGAAGTATAATTTTGTGCTCACTTAGGCTCTCTATGTATCAGAATATGAAATCAATATTCTGGAAGGGAAGGCGTTAGAGCATATGATCATTATCACTTTAAGTTTTGGATCATTGGAAAATTGAGTGATCAATTCATAGATACTAATACTAAGGATATATATGATGCTTATTTGGTCAATCAATTCCAAGATAAAAGGAATCATGTTTGAATTAAGGCCTAAGAAGTTCTGTCTTCCAGCAGTGGAAAAGGTGGCCAATATGGAAGAGTGTAATTAGAATCTCATGGCTTCTCAGTAGATACTGGAATATCTCCAATGCTCAATATCTAGGATTGATCCATAGGATGATTTTACTTATTTTGAAATAAATTAGAGTATCCAAAATTTTGACAATCCTCTCGATCTTTTGTAAGGGTTTGTATAATATTATTATTTTCTTCTCTGAAATCTTTTTGTTGAATCTTGACGATGTTGAAAAGACATCGAACAATGAAAATCTAATCACATGTGAGACATTAATAATGTGGTGAATAATGTAAAATATAATATTTATTGTTTATTTGAGATTACTAAAAAAGGTTGATCACTTGGGGTATGATGTTATTTATTGACCACTGCGAGGGTCCTAACTAGATAGGCTATAACTTAGGGACAGTTCTCTCTATAGAGATGAATTGGTTTCTCAACATGAGTCGGTACAGAAATGGGGTAACACCAGAAAATAGAATTATACTCAATCAATAAAAGGTTGATGATGAGAATGAATCAAGAAGATTATAATTTGAAATTAAAAGTGGTTATATGGTATTAGAGGATAAATATTGACCATGTTTGAGACATAGGTTGTACACTCACATTTTTTTGGATGGGGACTGACAAAGTAGGATCATCCATTGAACATATTCAAACCATGAGACCAAACTTAAAATGTCATTATAAGTATTTTAGAGTATTTTACCAGGACAGTAGGTGATCTAGTGTTTTTGGGAACAATTGTTATTGGGTGGGGAATGTTTAATCATTGAAGATAAAGGGGATCCAAATCAAGGTAGATGTGATATTTAGGGATGAACTAAGGGAATTTTCGAATTTAGTTAAACACTCATCAAATCATGCCACCTTGTCTTTGAGGAAATTGGGTTGGAATATCAATCAATAAACAATGTTATGCATGCCTTACAATGGGAGTGTTGTATAGGATGTTGATCAATGGTTGAGGAACATGAATGATGTGGTAGTGACCAGCCCAAAAGGTGGGAATTGGGATTCTACGGCATGGGAATAAGATGGTTTTCAAATCATATCATGAAATTAGGATGGTTGACATGTATTTTAGCATCTTACATTGAGGATAATGTACACACTATTTAACATTATACAGTGAGAATGACTCTACATAATGTTTTAAACATATCGTTATGAGGATTTTCATAGAATTGTTTAGCATCTTGTCGCTCTAATGTATGGAATTTCATTAACAAATCCATATTGGTTTGGATTATCAGATATAAAAATAGGAAACACCATGGGGGAATCCTACCATATCTTGTGGGGAAAGGGGAACCTAAATTTGGCCCTAATTATTTCTTGAACTGATGGGTTTGTGAGCACAACCCTTTTTTTACTGGGGACATATTACGGGTCTCACTAGAATTGTACATTTTGGGTCTCATCCATACTTTTCCTAGGTCATGGGAACTACCTGATGGGTAGTTTTATGACTTTTTCTCAATTTTACCTTACTATTTTCTAACCTGATAGATGTATATGACTATTTTCTAAGGAAATTTAAATTCATACCTTCCAGACAAAAATGTAACAAATAGTTTAATGTCATAAATATTGGACTAGAAATTTCTACCTCATAGAATATATGGGTCATGGAAGAAAGGTTACATGATGTGAATTATGGGAAAAGGAGGCTATATGATTCGTTATAAAACAACATTGATATATCATGAATATTGATTATGGTTATGATGATTATAACTCATCTTCGAGTTTTAGGTTATAGAGTTAAAACCAAATCGTGAGTTCCCAAAAAACAAATGTGGCATGGTAGATTAGTAACCCAACATGAATTGACGGCTTGGGAGTCCAAGAACCACATGAAACATTTCAATGGTAACTTTAACAATGTTTAATAGTGTGATCCATATGCTTGGGATCATAGTTTAGGGTCACAGAGTTCAAACCAATGGGTGGAACCAATGTGTATCAACCCTTCTTTGGGAAACTATTTCCAAATATCTAATCCCATGTGAGCCCTTCCAGATGCACCAAATAATTATTGTTATAGACTTCATATTGTTTTCATGAAGTCCACACAATAAAGGGGAAGAGCTGATTGAACTAAGGAAGTCCTGCGACAGTAGGTCTGGAAATACTTGACTTTGATTGTAAAATTGTAATGACCAATAGTTGAGGATAAATTATTGACAACATTGGAAACATAAGTTATGCACCCACTCTGGAAAGGATAGTGGGAACAAATGTGGGATCTACTATTGACCATTTTTAAATCACGAGATCCACCATCTCCCCCTAAAGATCCCTCGAGGTGTGATTCTCAGATCGTATGTGAGCCACTGTGGTTAGGCGCTAGTCCCATTAGGGATCCTTTTTATATTTATAGGATGATTATTATCAAAATAATTAAAATCATGAAGTACAAACATTGAAGTGGGGAAGGTCCCAAAGGGGATTTTGAGTTCGTAGATTACTATTGCACTATACACACAAGAATGCTGGATGAAATCATGGGTTATAAAAGATCAATCATGGCCTAGAGGGGAAAGTCACCAAAACGATTCAATGGTAGGGATTGACCCATCATAAGAGATCTTTGAATTACCACATTTCAAATGGTAAAGATAATCAGGCCACACATAGTTTTGGAATGTAGTAAGGTATGATAGCGACACTGGAGTTCTGAATTAATCTCTTCCAAGGGCATTGAATCATCTCATAGTTGTGACATAAAGGTTCAAGAATATATATATTGAAATGATATTATTCAAAATCATGTGATGAGTATTTTGGTAAACATAATATAATACTTACTATATGAATAATATTAGTTTTATAAGGGTTAAGGCTATAGATTAACATTTTGTACTAAGGAATCATGGATAACTCATTTCATTTTTACCATATGAGGAATACATGTATTATATGGGGTAAGGATACAATTTAATAACATGTACTGAGGTTGCTGGTCTAGTTCATCACATATTTACCATATGAGGAATCCAAATATTACATGGGGTAAGGCTATAGTTTAACATAATGTTAGGAATATGCTGGTCTTTATAGTTTAGATTTCAACAGCTCAAACTATGGTTTCTACTTGTTTAATGTCATGGTGCTTTGACCAAAGAGAACATGTGTCCTATAAGAGCTTGTGTGGTCCTACATAGTGATAAAACAATGTGAAAATATCCTCATGTACTCGTTTTCTTACACAAACATACAACACATACTACACCCATGTAGGTCATAATGTGGATTGTGGAAGGACCTTCCCATATGATGATGGTCGTAGATGGACCTAGTATATGAAATCATGGAATTGATATGTACACCATGATATTAAAAATCATATGAAATGTATTTATGGAAAACTAATGGGAAAGAGGCCAATGTGGGTAAGATGTAGTCCACTCGATATTGGTTGGAATGAAAAAGATAAAGGTGAATTGTCTTGATAAAACAATTGGGGTGCACAAAACTATGTGAATTAGTGTCCAAAAAGGGGGTTGATTCACATAGATTAAGGTTACAATTTTTGGACCTAATTTGGTACATGTACTTCAAGGATTCATGGGTGTTTTATAAGAGGTAAAACATGACATGAAGTAGTTTCATAGGCACTAACCCATAAAAATAAAAAATGAAAATAGTTTCAAACTATTTGTATTTGTATGTTTTAGACTAGTGGGAGGCCCCAAAATTGGTTAGTACTATTGCTAGGCCCTGAAAGTTGGATCTAGAATTACCTAATTATCATATTAGATATTGGAATCATGAAATTAATTGTTCTAGAATATAGTGGGGTAGAATACCAATACTAGTTTGTGGTGGTCATCTCGCGGGATGTTTTGATGAAAAATAAAATGGGCATTCAATTTTTGAATCTCCTGTGGTGATGAAGACTATGTGATGAAAGGGCCATAATGGGGGATGGTGCACATTGTTTATGGTCATAATGATTGTACAAAAAAGGGGTATTTGTACTTCAAGAATACTCATGTGTTGGATAAGAGTTAAAAAATAACATAAATGAGTCATGGAGGATATTCACCACATAATGAAATCCAAAAAAGTTTCGCATATTATATGTTAATTTGATTTTTACTAGGGGAGGGCCCAAAATAGGTTGTTTCTAAGTCTGGCCCCATGATGTTTGATCTAGGTGTCTCTACGTATCCCACATGCATGGTAATCAATCCATACATTGTTGTAGAATATGATGTGGTAGGAGACCAGCACTGGTAATGTGTAATTCTCTACATCAAGGACATTGAATCATCTCATATTTGTGATATGAGGCATAATATGTTCATCATATAGGGTAAGGATATTGTTTATCATCATGTTCTTGGGATGTTGGTTTTTTGTTCATCCATTATTTTTCAAATTAGTCATCTTCAGTTTTTACATGGAAAGGATACACATTAAATTCTTGTGATTAGGATGTTTTCGATACAGAAGCGTTGATCTTCCCATTCATTCTTTCCTGTTGTTGGGTTATGAGGGATCCTTTTTTTCTTAGAAAGTTGGGGAATCTGATTTTGTTATATACATAAAGAGGATGCTCATACATGAATTAGTCCATGATATTTTTATAGGTAATGGTGAGATCTGTGATGAAATTATATCATGGCATGACAACATTAGGTCTAGGAATCACTAAGTATCCCCTAAAATTTGGAATAAATACACACGTAGTATTAGAATGTGTTGTGGTGGAAGACAAAAAAAGATATCATAAGGGGTTTTCCTCTCTGATAAGTATAGGACCTCTATTATATATTGTAAGCATCATACAAAAGTAAGTTGGACATGTAGATTATGGTCATTCATCTATAAAAAAATTGAATTTGGTAAATAAATTAAAGTCATGATGTTGGGACTAGCAGGTTATTCATTTTTGGGGTATTTTCATGGAAATAAAGTGATAAAAACCACCATGAAAAGGGAATTATTTAATCCCACATGCCACATAATTATCCTAAAAAATTTCATATTGATTAATTTCATGATTCTTGGACCATATCTTGGAAGAAGGGGACAAATTTTGGCGAACATAATGCCCCCAGGGGGTGTATGATGAACTATTAGTTGGGCCCATGTATAGGGGTTCTAGGTGTCACTAGGTATCCCATATTTTTAAGAATCAATTAATATGTAGTTCTTGAATGTGTCATGCTAGAATATCAATTCATTAAGTGGAGGGTTATCCTCTGTCACAAGGTAATTGTGGCATCCCATGGTTTCTGGGGGTGTCCTTTTTATGACATGTAGAGAAAATTATCATTTATCATCATGTATTGAGGATGCAGTTTTTTTAGGTAATTTCACAATTGTTATTTGAGTTATCATTTTTTCATTACATTGGGTAAAACTATAGTTTATTATCGTATGTTAAGGATGTTGGGTTTTTCTGTTTAATGTTTTACAACTCTGGATATGTTTTACACTACTTTAGGATCATGGATCTCATACCCTAGTGAGATTGTGAATTGTGTAGGTTTATAATTCTGGTACCCTGGGGAATGATGTAGGTTTAAGGTAGTAGATCTTGGATACTAATTTCTAGGTTTGAGGTCTCATAACATTAATAATGGGTTCACGTCGAGTAATACATGAGAAACATGGAATTGTTGGGATGTGTGATACACTCTATATCCATAGTGATTAAATTTAATGATTTGTCTGAATAGACTTTATTCATAATTTAAGGTCCTTACCATTTTAGATCCAGCATCGATATCTTTTATTCAGGTATCGTTGGTGTTCTGAGAGTCGATACCATGTCACTCTAGATGATGGAGTGTATGTGATCCTTCTATTTTAATTACCTCTTTATCGTATTATTGTTCATTTCTATGTTATGCATGGTAAGAATCATATTTTCCACGATGGATTCAAAATATTCTAGAAGGAAATCTTCCATTATTTTTTGTATATTCAAGTAATAATAAACCATTTTTTTTCCAAAGAAACTCCTCTTTAATGGGAAATAATACCTATATTCTATTCAGTAGGGAGTATGGGGTTTCCTGGTTGGAATTTTGAGTTGTCATCTGATGGTCCCAAATGGAATTATGGAGCATTTCAGTAAAAATATGTTTGTTATGGTCGATAATTTTCTACAAGTTGATAGAGTGTGTCTATTTTATTCCCTTAATTTTCCCAAATTTCTATGCATGGTAGTGATAAGTTTAACTAGATCAAATGTTTTACTTTGTGTATAGTATATTATGCTCTGTAACCTAGATGATGGTGTTTTTTCCGGTGAGAATAATGTGACACACCAAAATAGATGGATGATGTGGGATCTCATTAACTCAATAATGGAATGGGTGTTGAATTCCCTAATGGGAAATACTTCTGTCCATTTTGAAATGATGTCTACTTTTGTAAAAATAAACCTACTCTATTGAGTTTTCTTGGTCGGGTATGGTCCCAAAACATCGATTCCCCATAATAAAAATGTCCATGAATATTTGTTAGTTTACATAATCTCCGGTGGTTGATATGCTAGGTTATCATGGATATGACCCACATGAAACCAGTTGTAAAACTCAATGTAGTTATGAACCATGGTGGTCCATTAGTAGCCCAACCTTTAACTTTGGTGGGAGTGGTTCAATTCATCTTTTTGGAAAACAGGTGATATGAAACAAAAATTCTACATGATCTCAGGTATCTCATTTCATTAGATGAAATAGATAATATTTCCATCGAACCCTTTCTAGTATAGGATTCTCTCAAGGTTAGGCCAAATCATGAGGGTAAACTCTACCACATGATAGATAATTCTCTCACTATTAGATCTATCCGGAAGGATAATTCCATGAATTAGATACTAGAAAAATCAATTCATCTAATTTTGAACTTACTTGGGTGTGGAACGATTCATGGGTACTAGTTTAGAAGAACCGATAGCTAGCTGATACACCCGTCAGTTTCCCTCATATGAGGTGGTGGGAAAAATGACACTTCAATTTTCCACATAAATGGTCTGGTCATACTAGTCAGGTTCTATGATGGGCACAAATAAATTTTCCAAATCATTGACTTGACCATTCTGTTACCAGGGAAAATGGGACGCCTTCGACTATGAAGGGATCTATCCCATAATATGATGGGTGTATTCTAGAAGCGACACATGATATTTTATTATGATAAATAATTCATCCTTGACGTATTTAATGACTAGGTTTGAGTCTCACTACTTATGTAAATAGGGTGCATAAATTTCGATGGCCAACTTAGTACTAGTGATAACTGATAGATATTCATCTTCTTTGAGAGTTCAACCATCTAACAACCTGAATTTGCTTTTTCATATGACCTATAATATGGTGATGAAAAAAATTCACAGGACTACCCTATTGAGCCTAGTTTCACTAATCCTTTTACATTTAAGGATTTAGGGGGCACCATTGAGGTTAATATTTCAATATGTTTCAATCCAATCCACTAATAGAATATATTTATCAAGATAATTATTGTCTATAGTAGTTTCTGCTAGTGATTAATGTGTGTCCATGATGTCTTCTAGAACATGGAAATTAATGGCCTTATGTGGTAAAATGTTTATGTCGAACTATTGGATGATCACTGCCTAGAGTTATAAAAATTCTATTATAGAGGGGAAATTGATAATGTACTTTGGTGGAACTACTATTGAATACTACATTATCATATAAATCATTTAATAAGGTCACAATTTTTTCATTTCAAATAAACTCATGAGGCAACTCTTCTCAATAGTGTATTATTTTACCATTGTGTTGAGGTGTATACTGCTAAGATAGTTGAGACTATTTTACCTTCCATTGTTATTTTAATGGGCTACAAGGGAATCAAGGGACCGTTCTAGAGTGTTCATGTAAAGTAAAAAAGGATTTCCTAAGGCTATTGGCATCAAAACAAATGGTTGTGTTAGATATTGATCAATATCATAAATGGAATTCTAGCACTCCTGATCCCACTCGTAACTGGACCATTTTTCAGAAGCATGTAAAAAGGTACAACACATTTATGAAATATTTTTAAAAAAATTAGACTTTTTAGGATAAGTGAACTTAGAAGAATATATACTCATAATGATTTCTTTCGGAAGTCATTTTATTGATAGCCGTGATTTTTTATTAGTCAGTCTCTATGCATTTGTATCTTATAACAAATCTGAAAATTTTTTAGGGGGAACCCTAAATGTGCACTTTAGTGGGTTCATTATCCATTGTCTAGAGTAAGGGATTCTAGAAACTTCCTCATGATCCCTAATATGGTATTTATAATTTTAGTATGTTACCACTATATCATCCAGTTATCATTCCTCTAACATCCTAAGAATTGATTTTTAGATGTGGTGTATGGCCCATCGGAGAGCAGATATAGAATTGTTCAGGCCTACATGAATCACATAGTTAAAGAATATTCATTGGTGTTCCTCAATGTTGGGGGAATCCTCATCTTTAGGGGAAATCAAGATTTAATTATACTTAGAGTATCTATCCATGAATGATATGGCATGTAACACAGCCGTAATGTCAATCAATAGGTCTATCACTGAGAGGGTAAATAATCCTTCAAACAATTTTGGTTGAGGTCCTATACGAAGATGAATTCATTGATATTATCATTATTATTCCTAACTATAAAAATGTTTACAAGACACATTTGGTACTAGACACCCATGATAATGTTTTCTTAAATACTCTTTCCAACCTCATCCTTGACCATAGAACCATGACAAGGGTGAATCTTTTTGAGAGGATCATTGAACCAGTTATGACTAACTAGGAGGAAAATATGATGAAAGACTAAACAATTATCTAGTTATGTAATATCAGTATAGATATAGGAAAATAAATTATGTTTATATTTAAAGTAGGCCACATACTATTATTGTTCCACTAGGTACATGGTTATGCTAATCAATTTTGTCCTCAGATCATCCTTAGTACCAACATTCTCTTAGGTTTGTTTATAAACTGTGGTGGAGTAGTATTCTTCAAAGGCGGGATGATATTCTTCCATATTATTTCCATCATATAAGATATGAGGATCATATAGAGGAGGTGACTCTTGTAGTCTAGCTAACCCAGGTATTTCACTATTCTTTTCTCTTGTGGATTTGGAATCCACAATGAGTGGTTATCATTATAAAGATACATTGTGATTGAATATATTGGGATAATTCTGTGCAATTTCAATCTATGAAGCTCAATATTGATATCTATGTAATGGAGACAATTCAACCATCATTAAATCATACCTCTATTGTGGAATATTCTAGAATTCCATTGATTGGTGACCATGGGAAGAACCTTTATGTACATCATATGATTAGGATCTTTTGGTATCAGTCCTAACTATTTGGTGTAGGAGTACAAGTTAATTAATGAGAATAATTTTTTTTGGATGAAAAAAAACACATATCTGGAATCCTGGGCTCTAAATAATGAGTTGGGAGAACAAATATGTCTTTCATGTCTACCTATGGACTAGCTAAAATTAATGTTAGATCATTATGGGAATTGATGCTTTCAACCCCATCAGTCAAGATCTTCTTTCCTTCCCTTTTATTGTAAACATTATCTAGATAGTAAGCCTCACACGAGCACATCACCATAGAGTATCCCCACTTGACCATCAAGGGGGTACTTGAGGGACATGTGGTATGAAGAGCGGAACACTTTAGGAAAATGAAACCAGATACTTCCCAATAACACATTATACATAGTATCTTATGAGAATACAATAAATTCAATTCCTTCAACCAGGTCAAAGAATTGAGTCATCCGTCAAATCGCTTTTGGTAGTTTTTTTATCACTCATTTCATATACCATAATTTTTATGTTGGAGTGAGTCATATCATCTTATGTAATCCCAATATTATTAAGAATTAGTATTGTGATGAGGTTGATCCTAGAGCCCATATCCACTTGACAATAGAATATTTAGACACTATCGAAACCTGTGATATAAGGTAGACATATGTTCCTGAGAATAGTGACACCATTTCTTCTCCAAAAAATTAGATAATGACTTTACATTCAACTCATTAATCATATTCTTTATAGTAGGACTTGGTGTATGCTACCTTAGTCTCAATCAAAAGCGGGTTCTTTAAGGCATATACAAGGACCACATGAATATCCATTAATATATATAGTTACATGATAACCCATAACATATGGGTATGCCAAAAAGGTTCTTCAACATATCATTCATTTATTACAGGGGAATATTTTTTCTAACACAGGGTCATTCAATAGAAAATTGGACCTCAAAATTTGTTGGATGATACACTGGATCCTGTCTAGTACTGGTGATATTCGACCACTGGTAAGATAGTATTCAAAAAATAACTAAATTATGTCATCTAGTCAGTTGAGGGTTTTAACTTACTATACATGGGTGTTCGTGGTGCATTCATGGATGATTTTCATGATAAACTAATACAGTCAACTCTGGGGGCATACCTGATGGAGTAGACTAAGAGGGATTCCCTTGTTGATCCTTTTGCAAGGATTGATTCCTGGTCTTAGTAGCATGAACTACTTTGTTCAATGTGATTGAATTATAATTATATTGAATTTGATGTCCCCTTAATATACATTTTTTATGTCAGCCAAAGTTCACTAATATATTCGAATACAATTGAGCATTATTGGGAGTTTTGATGTGGTCCACTAGTTCAACAACATTCACAAAGTTATATTCTTTCTACTCATTTTTTTGAATAATCTAGAGATGGTCATAAATTTTAGGAATCTCCCAATTTAGGATTAATGAAGTCACCAATGATGTGAGGATTCTTTGGAACAAGGGGGATATGATTTCCATTACAATGTTGAAATATTATATTCTTATTCCAAGAAGGCAATGAAGTTGATGTGAACATAGCAGTTGGAGGACGCTTTATAATCACTAGATTGTTTTTGGATTTATCAAGTAGGAACAAATGATATCATGGGAATTTTTGATTGTCTTATGATCCAACCATTCATTTTATCTTCCTTTCACTAGACTAAGAAACTTCTTTCATTCACTAGATAAATTTCCATCTCTTTTGGGGTAGTGATGAAATGTGTCACATATGCTTGGACATCTTCCATTTGACTGAATATGAAATATGCTTGGTTCTGAAGGCAATATTTTATGGAAAAGAAGTTATTGATTGTGTGTTCATGGATCCAATGATATATAAAAATTTCAGCATAACTAGTGAGTTTCACCTCCAAGGGTCTATTCTATCCTGGAAACATTATGATTATATTTTCCATGGAACATATGAAAAATACCGAGACCTATGAATTCTAGAAGGAATGTGTATTTTTGTTTGTAAAAGACTCCATGGTATCCTAGCCTTGATGGGGGGATATGGGAATATTCTACCATTGACATAGTTGTGCTGTAAATGTGGATTCTTAGCAGGGATCCACCTGGTGAGGTTGTGCTTAATGTTCCTGCACTCAAAGAGACTCATCTGGAAAGGGGTCTAATAGGTGTACGAGCTCTGTATCAACAGAATTCATAGTCATATATGTTCCTAGTTTCATGGTCCATATCAAAGTAGTTTTAAGGGATGATGGATGTGAATTATGTTTGGTCCACTACAAGGCTTCTTGAGGAAGTGGTTATTTTTTAGAGAACACCTAAAATCTAACTATGTAGGTCAGGGGTTTAGTGTAGGGACTAGATCATATCATAAATTGTAAAGAAACATAATAATCATTTTCTCCATCGAATGTGGCATGTCAAGTGAATACATGAGTCCCGTCCATTGGGTTTTGATGTTGGTGAATCGTTAATCAGACATATTTTTCCATTTCAAGGAGTAAATGATGCTTGTCTTGAACAAGGTATAGATGATAAGATAGAGGAACTCTCTACATAGGTCCTCCCAATAGGCACCAAAACACTATGGGTATCTAACTATACTATATGATCATAGTTCCTTCTAATGTATGGATAGTGCATCAAATATTGGTGGCTTCCTACTCTTCTAGAGTCCCCAAGATCAGACTACACCATGAGGATAAATGAGACAAATGCTCTAGTAGATCACCAATCCCATTAAATAGGGTGAATATAGGATTACCAAACTCTAGGTGTTATCAAACATGGCCCATCCATACTGGGTGAGACCTTAATTAATGTATAATTTCGTTTTGTCACATTTTTTGAGCCTAAAGTCAAGTGAAGAGAGGTGATATGACATTATTTTTATGGTGATTTGGGGACCCCAATTCATTGAAAGGATCAACATACTGGGGATAATCATGAGAATCATCTCTAGGAAGATACTCATTCTTCTTAGGTGCGTGGGTGAATCATATATCATTTGTTTCTAGAATCCCCAGGATTCTACCCTGACTAGGTGTACCAGGCCACCATGTTTAATTCGAGCAACCTAGACAACGATGACTTCGTGCATCCCGGAGGAGATATGGGATCTTTTCTAAAATTTTATGGTTCTTGGTGATGCTTAACAATAATCATAGTGGAAATAATTTTATATTCTTGAAGCTATTGAAGCAAAGAAGTTATCTTGGGTCTGACTCAACTTTTGATGAATCCTTTGATGGGTCGGTGGGATCAACATGCCCCTTTCCTTTGTAGATATATCAATGAGAAAATGGAAACCACTAATTGTTGGGACTCTTGAGGCCCAGTTCCTATATCTTTTAATGAGTGTGGGATCCTAACAACTTTTTGTCTTTGTGTTGTTTCATCCTTTGAAGAGGATTTCCCCTATCATTGCCTACATCGATGATCATATTTCTCTAATCCTCCAGTGGGTCAATGGTGAAAACATTAACCCAGGATGTGGTTTGAGAGGAACATTAATTGTTCGATGAAGGACAATTTTAATGGTTCTATAATTTCCATAGGATATGTATGAAATAGAGGGTAGTATACTACCCCTATCCACTAATTTACTCTTTTTTAGGATGTCTCTTTCATTACCAAATAGAGCATGGTGATGCCCTTGATATTTATTTTCCTGAGATTATAGTGGTATTCTTGCGATTTAGGAAACATAGCTAATGGTATCACTTCAATCTCATTCCTCTTTCCCTATTTTAGAAACACATCAAGGTGGTTATATCTTTTTTGGTAGGCTACCTCATGGTTCTAAAGGTTATGAAATGTAACCCAAATGTTATTGAAAAAAAACATACATGTCCTCAGTTAGGGACACTAAGATGAGAACATCCATAGTTGAATGTGGAAAAAATGTGACTCATAGTTTGATGATGGAGAAGATTCTCTCCAAGTCATCTTTTTCACTTCTAGAGGGATGGCCCTGCTCCTGATCATCTCATGCCCTAATTGGGTGTTGTATTAGACACCACGTACTTACTGAATGTATCTCTAAGGTGGGGAAAGCTTCAGGATCATATCAATATAGGATGGGGTGTTTACCACTACCTTATTCATGAGGAAGGAAGAAATCCTTTTAGGATCATAGGATTTCTCACCATCAACTATCATAATCCTCAACAATGTAAAATTTATACAACATCTATAGTGGAGGTAGAGAGGAGGTAAACTAATGGTGATAGAGATGGTTGTAGTGTGATTCCATGAAAGGAGGCTATAATATCCTCTCCCTACAGGTATTTATGGAGGGATCTGAGGATCGTGCAAACCATAGATTTTAGGATCATAATCCTCATTTCGTGGGATTCTTACCCAGAATCTGGTAGCTAGGGTGAAGGTTCCCTCAAGAGTAATCAATTTCATTAGATACTGAGAGGTCAATTTTGACATGAAACTTCCCATGGTCCCACTAATGATAGTGTGATACTTGTCTAAATTTGAGTTTCTTAGAGTCTCTTGTTTTCCCCCTTGTCTATTCTGAAATATGCTTCAGGTGATACCCCCATGATGGGTGTTTTACGTCCTTCCCAATGATCATTATTAAGAAAGGGGAATGTTCTTGGCATGGGAAGGACCTACGACCTAGTTTGTACTGGCATTGAGATTACATCTACAATAGAATTCCTCATCAAGGTATGACCCATAATCGTTGCATTTGGATTGAGTGATTGAGAGAGTAAATCTAGCATGCTTGATAGGTGGCTAGGGTCTCGATCCAACGTGGCTGAATATGGTTCCATATTCACCTATTGAGGTGACGTGAGGAGTTACATCGGTTGTGGTAGGGGAAAATGGTCCTAAAAAAGATTCCTTATATTTGGAAAAATTCTGGGGCTTCCCCTAGCATTGGTTTCAGATGATATAGACCATGTCCTGTGGATCAGAGATAAAGTCAACCCACATTTCAATGTATGGGACCGGTCGATGATAACACTAAAACGGCCATGTGAGATCCTTCATTGGTATCTCTTGAGTGGTGTCCACAATGGGTAGAACATGATCTATCTATATATCCTCAGCCTCGGGGAGTGTTATCGTAGAATTATTTGGGGAGAGGCCCCTCAATCAGTTCTCCATTGGGATGAGTTGTGTTTTCCCACTGTATAGACCTCAGTGAGGCAATGTCAGCGTGGAATTGATGCCTCAAGATCCGGGTGGTATATATTCTGATTGGGAATGACCCCTTCATGATCATATCAGTGAATGAGTGCATCAACCACCCACCTTTGGTTCAGCTTGTAGGGTGATATGTGGCATAATATTCAAGTATATTAAGATATGGAGGCTGTCATGGTAAGATTATAGTTGTGATGGATTATAATACCAATGATTACCATTACCCTATTCTTGTTAGTGTTTGGAACTTAATTTTATGTAGCTTCAATCCTTTCACGTACGAGTAATCTTCCAACAATACATAAACATTTAAATCGATTCCAAACTCCCCAAAATCGTCTATTATATCCGAAGAATATCATTATTCTAAATAGTTGATGTTATAGACTAAGGATGCCAGACATCATCTTCAACAAGTCACATGAGAATTTCATATCGGGCCCACCACATGCTTGGTGGGACCTAGAACTAAATATTTGAATCTAAGGACATGAAAATATGATAGTGTCACAACATTACTAGTCCCCATAGTTTATGTAGAATATATTCATGTCAAATTCTCCATTTGTTTCTCCAATTTGTTAACAAAAGGGGATTTGCACTGTCTTTCCACCTGTAAATGATGTTCTCAACTTTTTTTCCCTATATATTGAATTTCTAATGTTGGGAGGATTTCATCATTTTAATCAATGATTTATTATATTTGATCAAATCATGATTATGGTATATTGGTTCCTCTTTACATGGATTTCTCCTTTGATATTTTTTTCTAGTCTAGGCCTTAATCATTGATTTCAGTCATGTTTTTAAAACTAGATCTTTGATCAATATCGAGGTGAACATCGGTTATTTAAATAGATTTAGTCTCAACTAGGAAAAAACCATTGTTTTGGGTAGGTTGTAATATTGTTCATGTCTGTGAATCTCTAGATTTTGGGTTGTTTTGAAACTTATAAGGGCTTCCCATTTTAAATTTATAGTAATCTCATATGAGTCATATTATGTTTGGAACCTAAGGTTTCCCAAGTCAGAAATAAGTCTTTTAATGGCAGGGGTAAAAATATTATGAGAATTTTTAACTCAGGAATACAAAATTTATTATATGGTATAGAGACTCAAGTTTTTATAGTGTCAGAGGCTTAGATTCATATGGAGATAGATGGCTCGTAGGGTTAATAAATTATTGGGATAGATGGGCCACTGGTTTTACATATTTCTTGGAAAGATTTGTGATATGTTTAATGTCGTGGGGCATATATGGGTAACATGTTTGACATCAAGTATGGATAAATGGGTCATAATATTATCACATTACAATGATAGATGGCTCATATGATTAACATTTTATGGGGAAATATGAGTTACCATTTTAACTTTTTATGTGGATAGATGGGTGTATATGTGTATCCCCTAGAGGGGAAGATAATCGAACATTAAGGTTTGTTCATATGTGTCCCCAATGCGGAAGAAGATGAATCTTTTGTGTTTGGTTATGTGTGTGCCCAGGTGGGATGATGATCACAATTGAGGATTTAGTTAAGTGTGTCCTTAGGGGAAGACGACCACAGTTAAGGGTTTGGTAGTGATGTTGGGGTACCAGGATTGAAACTCAAGGAGGAGTCCAACATGCTATATTTAAATGATAGGGATCAATACCCATGTTGTTTGATTTTGCAGTTTAAGGTCAGGTGATAGGACCAATCCATGCAGTCTAACATCATGTGGTAAGGACCTTGTTTTCATGGATGGATCATAAATGAGGTATGGTGTGGGGATTATGCATATGGGCTACCCATAGTCAAATAATATGTGGATGAGGGGATCAAACCTGGAGTAGATGTCTATGGGGGTTTTATCCCATGATGATTATACATGGTGAATCTCATGTGCATTACATAGGGTTATACTATAGTTTAACATCATACGTTGAAGAAACTATCTTGAATTTTAACATTGCATGACTAAGATATGTAGCTAGGTATTTTTACGTCATGATGTTTTAACATGGATGGGGGTACACCCTAAGGGGGAACATGTCAATGTGATAGGGAGATTAAGAAAAATGAATCTTCATTGAGATAGGCATTTCATTTCCTTCAGTGATTCCACCTTTAGGGATTACGTTTCCACTACTCCGGAGCTTCTTAGTGTGGATGTCATGAGAACTACCATGGAGGACTGGAAATCAGGGTACCAATATTAGGGTTCATATTATTAGGAGAAAAATGTATTATGGTACATATTCTTAAAATAAAAAATTAATGTAATGTATTAGGACAAAAATGTAGCAATGTGTGTGGACACAAGTGTTGGTGTATTGGTCGCACAGTGATTTGGGGTGTGTTTGAACTCGTTCTATATTGTTATATAGGACTCGAGAACTCATATTTCATGATAGGGTATGGGTATAAAGGAGGAGCCTTATATAATCATATATGATGGGTTTCATAAATTATGGGGTTTCAAAAAAAATATATGTCCTTTATAAAGGCTATAGGTCCCAAAAAAGAACATGTTTCACAAAATATGGTGACCGTGCCTGAGGGTGACATCTTGGATCCAATATGGTTGGGTTCGTGAAAGGTAATTATTTCAAGAAACCCTAAGAGATGAAAATGGATTTTATCATAGAGAAAGGAAATAGACCTTAATGAAAGGAATCACTTTCATGTGATGAGGTTATAAAAATCCCATGCATTGTCCTTTTTCTAAAGATAAATACCTTTGGAAATACATCTCCTCTCTTTCTCCTTAATCTTCATATTTTCCTGAATTATGATATTTTCATAGAAGTTGAATGGTCATGTGCTCATCTGTGAAGAGCATGGGGAACTATTTAAAGGATGGTCATAGGTATGGTTATTTTTTTGTTGGACATGGAGTCTTTTTCAAATGGTTATGAGCTTCGAAAATTAATAGGGTTCGCAACATGAATTACAGTATGTGGATGTTAGCACATCAATCTTTACATGACCAATGGCCTACATGAATGTGAATTAAATTGAGTGGAGGGTACCATCACAAGATCTATGTTGCTGGTGACATTCGTGAACTAGATCCATTCACGAAGCATTTAACCTTCCAAAATCAGAAATTTTAATTTATTTTAATTCATTTGAACCTAATGTTTTGTCCTTGACCACTCCCACGGAAAGTGTATTTCAACATAGAAAATGTCAAATAAATAAGAGATACTCTCAATACTAAAAGTGTATCTAGAATAATAAGAAGATGATAACTAAATATAAAATATAATAAATAGTATGAGTCCCATGGAGTCCTTCCAGGTCTACCCCATTTTCATTGTTCCCTTACTTAGCAGTCCACCATCAAGATCTTTCCCTCCACCAGGTATCAGGTCACGAAATACAAAAAGAACACTAAAATGAATATGTAATTTGTGAGTAAAAAACGTAGTTGGACCCCACTAATGCTTCATTAACCTAGTGTTCTCATTCATATTCATTCATTTTGTAATATAATAAATGTGTACAACTAAATTAACACACATTTCCAAATGGAGCGATTGAGTACCAAAAGAGCTTACAAAACTCACCGGTTGTGCCTACATCAACTCATTGTTGGTATAGATGACAGATAAGTCAAACAGGTACTTCAATTAAGTAACATTTCTCACCCCAACCAAATGGTGGTTTTCATTAGTAACACCACAGGGTCCACCATGACAATATGTGTCATAGCTCACCCCATCCAGATGGTGGTTGTCACCAGGAACACAACACATTACATCAAGTCAATCCTAGATCAGCTTATCCTTTTAATCAATCATCAACTGAGTCGAAAGGAACCCCAAAACAGTATCTATCGGTCATCCACTAGTACACATCCCACTATAGGGTTATCCAATACATCCTTTAAGGATTATTGGTCTACTTTATGTATCGTAACCAAGAATTGATACATATCTCTCTATTTAGATAGGCATGCCTACATTTAAGGATTCTAGGACCATATCACCCCCAACCTAAAGACTTCACCTTGTAATAATGAAACCTGAAATACAATTCCACATAATATAAAACACCACAAAAAACACATGTCCCATAATGGAACAAAAAGGTACATCATGAACATCCTCAGTATCCCCACATAATCACATATTATAATATCGAAACCATCATAGCCACTAGTGGTTAGCATTCCCCTATTAATCCAAAAGGCATCAATGTATTTTTGGATCACTAGTATATCATGATCCATCGTTTTCATAATCATGTTCAAAGAAAACTCTACCTCTATGGGATATCCATACCATGATGGTTATCTGTCACATGTACCATTTACAATAGCTCCAAAAGAAAATTGATACATAACAAGACATACCATGATTAAAAAACACATCAAGGCATCATGAGATTAATAATAGTACCACATCATCATGATAATCAACATATAACATAGTATCAATCTATAAAAACACACCTTTTGGAAACAAACCATTATAGGTCTCACATGATACACACATAGAAACCAACATGTGATCACAATCACATATATCATTCATATCAACTCATGAATCATAATATAAAAACATGTTTAAACGAGAAAAAAAAGGTAAAGAAATTATTACCATATGTGAAATGATGTAATGATGACAAGATTCACCAACCTATTATAATAGCACCACTAAGAGATGTTTCATAAGGAATGATTTGTTTATTAGTATAATCATTATCTTTGATATTTAAAATACAAAAAAAGATTAAATTGAATTCATTTATAATAACTCATTACCTTAAAAACAAATTGTCTTCCTACTTTCAATACAAACTCAATGACACAATGACATCAATTTAAAAAATATCATTAAGGATGATGAAGAGACAAGTTTCTAAATAAAAAATTAAAAAAAAAGAAATAGAGGGAGGGGGAGAGGGAGAGGGATAAAGTGGAAGTGATGGATTAGGTGGGGATAGGGAGGGTGGAATTATCATATATGTTTTTCCATAGGCTCTACCCCATTTCCACATTTATATATTTTTTCTTAATTCTTAAATTATTATTTTTTACCTCATTCCTTATGTAATTCATGCATTTCTATTAAAATTCCTCCATGTAGAGCACTCATGTCCTGCCTTAAATAACGATTTATTTTCATTATTATTTTAAATTCCTTTGTATTTCTATAATGTATTCTATCATTAATTTATTTCACATTATTTATTATATATATTCTTATAAACTTGTACCAAACTATGACATTTCATGGTTTTATTTTCTTGTAAAACCTCTCTAAAATACAATTAATCACTCGTGAAAGATATTTTTTAAAGTCATAAATATATATACATGAATTATATAAAAATATGCGCACCTAAAAATGCATACATACACCCTCACATATATAAATATATATATATGTACATATACATTCAAATGGAATATATATATTTTTTATATATACACATCCTTATATTCATATATACACTCACACAAGTATACATATACATATTTATTTATCCCATACACACGCACACACACACACACACACACCAATATCACTTTCAAAAATATAAAATAATAATAATAATAATGTATTATTAAATATCTCCCATCAATACCACCATAAAAATATAAACAATAAATTCGATTAAAACCTGATAATAGTAAATAATTTTTTTATTTATCACACACATGTTAATTTATATAACACAAGTGATAATATCAATATTATTACCTAACCTCCAAATAAATATTTACCTATGAATATTTTCTCTCATCAGTTATGTAAAATAAAAATTATTAAAATACACATGTAAATTTCTATTATTTTTCATTGAATCAAATAATAAAAAAATTAATTCAATTATTTTTATTAATTTTAACCGGACAACAATAATATTCAGGTACCAACTAATTTTATTAGTTCAATCAAATAAAAAAAAATTGATTAAATTTTTTAATAACACATATTCTTAAATTTAATAAAAAACCATAAACTGCAAAATGATAAATGAATTACTCTTATGTGTTTGTACCCAAACATCAAACATGAAAAAAACTTATTTCATGCCTAGGGTATAACCTATATTTTGTATTTAATTTGAATATTTTATTTCTCATTTGAGATATTGTTTTAGAGATATTCAATTATTATGGAAGAACATCACTCAAATGATATAACATATTTAATATTTTAATTATATCAATATTGGTTCATTACAAGCACTGTAATCTCACACAAACTCTACACCCAAATCTAAAAATATTTCATATAATATTACATGTTATTAACTAGTATTTTTCCCCCAAAAAATTTGAAATATATATTAAAATTTGAAATATATATTACATGATTTATATTGATGAATTTAATTTTCACATAAAATTACACATAATTTATTGAAAAATAATATATTTTTTGTTTTCATTACAAGATGAATATATTAAATGGGTTTGATCTAGATCCCCAAGATGACTTATCATCGAGGGGGAAATGATACAACCTCCTCTATAAACGAATAAAATTACTCTTCCCTGAACCTGGGAAACATTGACGGTCAATCCTCTAATGAACTAAATATCATCTCGAACATCATGAAAGATAAGGAAAAATTACACCTCTAACCCATCTGAGGGAATCACTCTACCCTAGGAACTACTCACTCTATATAATCATTATAGAACACAACCTATCACTTGAAGTAATAAACAATATCTTATACCAAATACTACGTGTATATATCGAGGATAATGTCATCTGGTTGTATCTATAAAAATAGGAAATCTACCCATGAGCGGTGTTGTCCCATCACTAGCTCACTATCTATATATACATTATATTGATAAAATCATCCTACAACTGGTGTTGTCAATTCCAATGAAACTGGAGTCATCTAAAATTAATGTATAAAATTATGGATGTGGTTATGTGATATGCAGGTTTTTTTAAAGATATTCAATCAAACAAGTCATGCAAGAATCTAGTAAAAAAATTAAAACCGTGCCTTGAATGATGTCTAACTCTCCCAATGCTAGAAAAACTATATCATGAAGCTGATCTTGACAACCGATGTGGCCTCTCTAGACATGATGATAACCAACTATGTAACCACTCTCTATTATCTTAGGATGAGGAGTATCTCAAATATGTTGTCTTCCTACCTCATCTCCACTCTTCAGATACTAAGATAGATCATCCTTATAACAACCCGGCTCTTTGTTACACCCTTAATCATGATTTATTACATAAACAATTCAATTGATACAAAAAATTAGATCAAGAGGCCTAGTGTATTTGGGTATTAGGAACATTACAAAACTAAAGAAAACGTGAAATAAACATATTTATTGAAAACTTCATTTAGATTACCACACACATTCCTTCATACTTACAATTGCATGGGATAACCTATAGACATGCATAATAAAAGGGTGATCTATAAAGTCCAGTAAGGGAGTAAAAAGGGAATAAAATTAATAATATAATAAATTTTAGGATATTTTCATATCAATGGATCATAATAGAAACATGAACATAAAGGCATGATATAGCATGATTACATAACATGGAAATGTGGAAACAACATTTAACATTATATTAGCATGAGTCAAGGCTCATTGCACATGGATCATGAATAAAACCTCACTGAACATTAATGGGAATGTGTCAAACCTCATTTCACTTGATATATCATGATACTAATCTTTACCCAATGCATTGGAGTGCTTTTAGGGTCCACCCTTCTTAATCATTTCATTTCAAGCATAAGTGTGCCACATAGATCATACAACATGGAATCATTAAGCATCATCATTTTTTCCATGATAAAGGAATGTGGAATTCATACAAGAAAATTTATAATCAATAATTAAATGTTCATAAAGTTTAATACTATTGATTGGGAAATGGGCATGGTATTCACTACACAAATACTTTGTCATGGAGAATCGTGGGGCAATTTCGGTAGCATAACAACATGACATTAGAATTCATAAAAATGGTTGCTGAGAGAGAAAGGGGTATCTCAACATATTTAAACTAAATTGAAATCAATTGGTTCATATAGATACATATCCCAAGACTTTTAATAGAATTTAGATTCATAATAACATATAATTTCTTGAATGTAAATGAGGGGGGAGAAATCCCTTACGAAATATCGGCATGGTAACAGGCGTACATGGGAGGAATTAATGACAGAAAAAGGGGTATCTCATCATTAAAAAATAATTATGTCTATATAAGGGGTTGTGAAATCATACCCCATAATTTTTAATTGAATATATAAGGGTATAGAATCATAAAGAAACATGGAACAAATGAGAAGGTAAGAAATCCCTTAAGGAATTTTGGCATGGTAACGGGTGTACATGGGAGGCATTAATGAGAGATAAAGGGGTATCTCATAATTAAAGCATAAGTAGGAAAGTATAGGGTATGTAATAAATCATTCCCCAATATTTTTAATTGAAAATACATTGGTTTAGCAATTTAAAGAAACATGGACACAAAATGATAGTTGACAGAATCAATAACATGGAATTGTGATCCCAAAGGCTTGGGAGGGGCATGAGAGGGTATTCAAGGGATCTTGGGGCCCCTTCTAAGGATTTTAATGAGATTAATAAAGGGTAGGGACGTTTTTAAGGGTTTTGAGTGATGATATGTGGGATCTTGGGTGGGTTTCTATAGGAAAAGAGAGGGAATTCATTATTATTTAGGTTTTGACACTACACATTAAACTAATAAGAACCACAAACCAAACCATAGTTTCATCCCATGGTTATTACAAAAGGGTAGTGGAAAAAATTATTTTATATGGCCAATGTCCGAGCTTCTTATAATGTTAGGCCTCTTTATGTGGGTGTGAGTCACACTTTCATGTAAATCATTTAAAAAGTCAAAATGTTTTATAAGTTTTGAAGGGTCCACTAAGGTAACTTAAAAATAATAAATCAAATCTAAAATCACATTATTCTAATGTTAAAACATATATTAGCTTAAAATCCCCTTTATTGAATTTTATTTCATCCATATTAGGTCATTATGATGTCATAAAACACATTATATAATTAAACGTTATTTAATTTTTACCAAAAAAATCATCTGTCTCTGAAAATTATGAAATATTCACCATTGGATAGTTTTAACATCATGATTCCAAAAATAATATTCATTTTATCTAAATAATGTTCAAAATATTTGAATTTTTACTTATAAAATATAAACCGACATTTATAAAAAAATCATGGGTTTTGACAAAAAAGGATTTCAAACCATAATAATAACAATTATATCATAAAAATTATACGGTCGTTGTTTTTTAAACTAAGTTAGTAATAATATTTTATGAAAATATTATTTAATTAAAAAAAATTTTAATTCAATAAAATAGATTTGATAATTGAATATTAACAAAAAAACACTATTTGCGATTTCAAAACTATTTACAAAGAAACAATAGTAAAATGAATGTATGTTCTATATACTATAAAAAATAATCCATATAATCATAGTGATGGGGTCTTGTTACATAACCCCTGAAAACCCCAAAAAATGACCTAGAGGTAAGGTGTATAATGGTGATAGGCTCTTGGGGTGGCTTAGATAACATCACTATGGTGGTAATCTCTATCAACATCCACTTCTCTGGTAGGAGGTTTCGTTTGAGCTTAACTCATGGAAGCTCGTCTTGGGCTTGGTAAAGAGTGAAGCCAATTGATGTCAACTCCTTTCCGAGCTTTGAAAATTGGGCTTTATATGGAGATATTCTACTGGATAAGGCCATCATTTCCTTTGTTTGAGTAAATTTGGTTTGTTAAATCCCAATATTTATACTAGTCAATTGATCACTATTCAATGGATATATTAGAAACGATAAAAATTCATAATGGTATTTTGAATTCCATAAAACCATGGAAATGCATATTTTATATAACCATTTTACATATTAAGATGTTTAATTAGATCAATAGGAATATTCATTAATAAAATTTTGGGTTGTTAAAATATTCCCCCTTATGAAATTTCACACTAGGAATTTCATTTTCCCGCCCTAAAACAGTTGTGGGTAACTATGCTTCATCACTTTCACTGATTCCCATGTTTCCCTTCAAACATGTGGTTTCTCTACAATAATACAAGGGGAACTATCTTATTTCGTAGAACTTTTTCCCTACGATCTAAGATCTTCACCAGATTCTCTTCATAGGAGAGATCATTCTCCAAGGGCACCACCTATGGATTGAGTACATGTGATGTGTTAGTTATGTACTTCCTCCAAAGTGATACATGGAATACATCATGAACATGAGATAGGTTTGGTGGGAGTGATAGTGGATAGGTCACTTCTCCAATGTGATCAAGGATCTCAAAAGGGATGATGTACCTTGGACATACGTCTCACTTCTACCCAAACCTCATAACTCTTTTCCACAGAGATATGTGGAGGAATACCATGTCTCCGAAATCAAACTCTTGGTCTCATCAATGATAATCATCATATCAATTTTGTCGACTATGAGTAGCTTTATTGTGCTATTGGATGGCCTTAACCTTCTCTACCATTTCTTTGACCATTTCTGGATCATGGAGTTTTCACTCCCCAACTTCATCACAACATGTCAGTGTTCTCCATCTATTCACATAAAGGGCTTCATAAGGTGCCATTTTGATGCTTGTGTGGAACTATTGCTATTTGAGAACTCAACTAGAGGAAGATGTTGATACCATCCTCCATTGATGTCCATTGAGCATGCTCTCAACATGTTCTCCAGTGTTTGGATAGTCCACTTAGATTGGCCATCAGTTTGAGGATTATAATCCATACTAAAGTTCAACTCTGTATTTAGAGCATGTTGAAGAATCTTCCAAAACATAGATGTGAATCTTGGATATCGATCAAATATAATAGATAGTGTTACCACATTTATCCCTTACACTTCTCTAATATATATCTGTTCCAGTTGATCTAATGATAAATTCACCTGAATTGCAATGAAGTGTGCATTATTTATAAGACGATCCACAATAACCTTGATAGAATTGTTTCCTTTGGATGTCTTCGGATGCATGGTGACAATTTCAATTGTGATGTTCTCCAATTTCCATTATTGTATTTGTAATGATTGCTTCAAACCCTTATACTAATGCCTCTCAACCTTCACTTTTTGACATACCTGGTACATTGATGTATTCTAAGTGATATCTTTGTTCATTTTATCCCTCCAATAATGCAATCGGAAATCTTGAGATATCTTAGTGTTTATTGGGTGAATTGTGAATTTTAAACTGCATGCGTCATCCCAAAGTTCTTTATTTAACACTGGATTTGATAGAACACATAGTCTAGACCCAAATCTAACAATTACATCTTCATTAACATTGATCTCCAAGTATTTCCATTTTCTAATAGTTTACACTTTATTCTAAATTCCCACATTACCCTTTTGAATGTCCTTTATCTATTATAAATGAGACAGTTGATAAATAATTTTGAAGGGATTAATGATGTTCCCTTTTTTATGATTCACATGTCTATCTTCATCAAATGTAATAAGATAGGATTCTATTAAATTCTCATCAATGATAGAATCATTGGGTCCTTTCTACATAGACTATATGACACCTTATTCTCATTCCTAGGGTGGTAATGGATTGAGAAGTCATAGTCTTTAATCAGTTCTAACCATCTTTGTTAGCGCATGTTCAACTCTTCCTATGCGAATATATACTTGAGGCTTTTGTGATCCGTGTATATTTCACACTTCTCCCCAAAGAGGTAATGTCAACAAATTTTTAAAGAGAATATTACTTCATCCCACACCAGATCATGCGTTGGATAGTTTTTCACATGAACTTTCAATTGAGTTGAAGAATAGGTAATGAAATTTTGATTTTTCATCCACACACAACCCAAACCCTTCTTCGAAGCATCAAAAAATACCATAAAATGTTCTACACATGTGGGTAGTGTGACCACGGGTGCAGCGATAAGCCTCAATTTCAACTCCTTGAAGATCTCTTCACATTCATCACTCTTATAAAGCATGACTCCCTTCCATGTCAGCTTGGTATGAGGGTTCGACAATCGTGAAAAATTTCACACAAATTAGTGATAATATCCACCTAACAATAGGAAGCTACGGATATCCATCCTCAATGTTGGCCTTGGCCATCCCTCAATTGTAGATATCTTGGAGGGTTCCACATATATCCCATTGATTGTGATTATATGTCCTAGGAATGAGTCATCTGTCAACCAGAACTCACAATTGATGTACTTTTCACATAGTTTATCAGTTCACAAGGTCTCTATTACAGTTCTTGGATGCTCGTCATGCTCATTCTTGGTTTTGGAGTATATTAGGATATCGTCAATAAATACTACTAGATATTAGTTAAGGTAATCTCTGAAGACTCTACTCATAATGTCCTTGAATATTTATGGAGCATTAGTGAGTCTTAAAATAATTACTATGAATTCATAGTGCCCATATATTGTAAGAAAAGAAGTCTGGGGAATATCCTCCTTCTTCACCATTACTTTGTAATATCTTGATCGCAGATCCCCCTTGTAGTTGAATTTTAATCCATGTAGATGATCGAAGAAGTCATAAATCCATGGCCGATGATACTTGTTCTATATCATGATATTTTTGAACTCACGATAGACAATGAAAAGGTGAATTTTCTCATGTAGTTGTTTCTTTAGATCCTGAATGTCCAAAAAAATACATTATATATGGATTCTTGGATATTGGTAATGCCCCAAGTATAAGGTCAATCATGAATTCATCATCTCTTCTAGGATGGAGACCATCCAATTCCTTGGGAAACACTTCAGCGAATTCCATCACAATAGTCATGTCATCATGGATGTTTTATTACTTATACTCAATCATATGAGCAATATACACAAGCTCATAGGGTAGAAATATCCATGTTCGAGGTGATGGTGCTAAAGAAGATTCATCCTCCTCCTTGCACTTGTATAGAATCAAGGGTTGATTCTCTATATGGAGAGTGATTTACCTCTCATAGAAATTTATGTTGGCTCTATAAAATAAAAACAAATCGATGCCAAGAATTTCTTCAAATTCCACCAAAGGTAGTATGATGAGGTTCCCTAGGAATTTGAAACCAACAATTGTGACAGTGGAGGAGTTATATTCATGGGTTGCAATGATTTCCCCATTTTTCGTTCTCACCTAAATCTTAACTTCCAAGAATTGTGTTGGCATTGAGATTGTTATACTAATCATTCGGGATATAAAATAATGAATATAAGTAGAATATAAAAGTATATTCACTATTATTTAATGAATAACTAGTGTACGCATCACTACATCTTTGTCATTGTTCACTTCGATAGTATTGATGGAAAACGTTCTCCCTTGAAGCCTTGGAGGTTGTTGGTAGCCTTCAAAAAACTTTGTATTAGGGAACTGGTTTGCAAATTGGCCTAGTTATTTGTAGTCGAAGCAATAAACAACACGTTGTGTGTCTAATAGAGCATTTATCTCCTCTGTCACAGCCGTGGGGTTTTCATGTCAGTAGTTAAAGGCTAGGTGCCCTTCTTTTCTACACCTAAATCACTTCTTTATCACCATTAGGGAATTTATGGTGTGCTTTTTTCTACACCATTGACAAGTGGGGTGCTAGATTTTCTTAGTACTATTGGATTTACCCATTGGACTACCTGAATTAAATTCCACCTTACACTACATATCTTGATTATACCCTTGAGATTCTCCAATTTCCATTTCAAACATGAGGGAACATCAGAAAATTTCATCATAGATATCTAAGTCACAGATCATGGGGTTTTTCCGTAGGCTAGGTTTCATCCCACCAAAGAAGTAGTAAAACTTAAATTTGGGGGTAACGACAATGATCGAGGATTATCATTCAAGAAATTTGAAGTTTTCATCGTATGCTCCAATGTTTTCATTGTCCTTTTTAATGAGGACAGAGAAGTCCCTTTCCAACATAAGATTGAGGGTGCATGGAAAATATTTATCGAAAAGCATTTTTGGGAAATCTGCCCATTCGAATTCATCGATCTCTTCCACGGGCTTTATATTTTATGATCAATGTACACAACTGGTCAGATTCACCCTCCATAAGATAAGTATCAGAATAACCATCTCTTGTATAGAACATTGATGAATGGATAAAATATTTTCAATGGATTTGATCCGTTTTTTTTTGGAAATTGAGGGATCAGATGATCCATTAATAGTAGGAGGACTTTGTCTCATGAAGATCTCGATTTTGACTTGTTCTTTCTTATGGGTGGTTGAACATTTCTATTGACCTATATTTCTATTCAAAATGTGAGTTTGTTGAGAGAGTATCATAAAAATCTTTGTGATTACCACTCCCATCGGATTGGACATCTCATTAGAGTAGTCATTACATTGATCTTTGCATCAATTATTATCCAGAGTCCTATTACCATCCATTTGCTGGAATAAAATGAAAGCTAGTAGTAACACAAAAAAAGGGGAATCCAAAGACCAAAAGGGATAAATTATAAATTACACTTATTTCCTTAACTTATGAATTCCTAGACTTAATCTATGTTATTCGTGATCTACTTCACAACATGTATTCATAAGGGCATTTTCCCCCTTAATAATGGTTCATTCTATGCTTATTAATTTACCAAAACGTATCCCCCAGCAGTGCCATAACCATGAGTGTAGCAAGGCCCACTGTCGTGCACAAGTTCCTATTCAAGTCTACCTCAAAGGGGTGTTTTTGGGTTTTACCCCAAGATACATTTGGTCCAGAGATGTCTCTACATGCTCATATCCAGAGAAGGATGAATTTTCATGTTAAAACACGTACTCAATACTCACCAACATATATGGATGTTTTTATTATACATAGTCTTATCCCTAAGGCTTTCACTAGGGTTTTCAAATCCTAAGCCCAAAAATAACTTAACCTATCCTCTGATACAAACTATAACAACCCTTCCCTTCATTACACTCTTAAACATGATTTATTTCATAAAATATTAACCTTATACAACATAGAATTTCTAGTGGCCTAGTGTCTTTTGGAATTTGTAACATTACATGACAAATTAAAACATAAAATACACATCTATATTGAAAACATATTTTACATGACCACACAAATTTAATCGTTATTATCATTGCATTGGATAACATAAGGACATTCAAAAGAAAAGGGTGACCTATAAAGCCCATTAAAGGGGTAAACAAGGCATAACATGATGAATAAAATACATATTAGGCAATAGGGATATCAGTGAAGCAAAATATAAGCATGAACCTAAATGCATGATATTGAATGATTATGTTAACTTGGAAATGTGGCATCAACATTTAACATGATATTAGAGTGATCCAAGGCTCATTGGACATGGATAATGAGTAAAACATCACTAAAATGGAATTAAAATGAGTAAACTCTCGTTTCACTTGATGTATCATGATACTAATATTTACCCAATGAATTGGAACGCTATGAGGGCACACCATTCTTAATAATTTCATTTCATGCATAAGTGTGCCACGTAGATCATACAACAATGATTCATTAAACATAATCATTTATTCCACAATAAAGGAATATGGAATTAATACATGAGACTCTATATAAATAAGTAAATGTGAATAAAGATGAATACCCTTGATAAGGAAATGGGCATGGTATTCACTAGAAAATGACTTTGGCTTGGAGAATCGCAACGCAATTTCGGCAACATAACGGTGTGACATAAAAATTCATAAAAAATATTGATGAGAGAAAAGGGGGTATCTCATAATATGTACATGAAATGTACATTTTATGGGTAGTATTGATACATATTCTAAAAAAATTAATGGAATTTCGATTCAAAATATGAAATAATTTCATGAATGTAAATGAGGAGGGAGAAATACCTTCCGTAATTTCGACATGGTAACGTGTGTACATGAGAGAAATTAATGAGAGAGAAATGGGTATCTCATCATTAAAAAATAAGGATAGATTTATTGGGGAGGTTCTAAATCATACCCCAACATTTTTTATTGAAAATAAAAGGGTATAGGAACATATATAAAATTGGACAAAATTGAGAGAGGAAGAAATCTTTTACAAAATTTCAGTATGATAACAGGTTTACATGGGAGGGTATAATAAGAGAGAAAGGTGTATCTCATCATTCAAAAATAAGGAGGAATGAATAGGGGGGTTAAAGATAATACCAAAAATTTGTAATTGAAAATAGTAGGGTATAGCAATAGAAAGAAACGTTGACAAAAAATAAGAGAGGAAGAAATCCCTTACACGAATGTGTGATTCCAAAATATGGGGATGGAATTGAGAGAGGATTCGTCGGAGCTTGGGGGAATTGGGAGGATTATAGAGATATTAGGGAAGGGTAGGGACATTCCCCAAGGGTTTTTAGTTTATAGATGTGGGATCTTTGGTGGATTTATTTAGAAATAGAGAGGGAATTCGTTAGAAATTTGGGTTTTCACACAACATATTAAAATAATCAAAACATGCCCATGGTTTTTGGCAAAGGGGAGTAGAAAAAATTATATTACAAATCCAATGGAAGAACATATTAAAATATTAGTGTTTCTTATGTGTAGGTGAGTCACACTTTCAAAGAAATCATTTTAAACGTTAAACTGTTTTATATGTCTTGGATGGACCACTAAGGCACCATTAAATTAATCAATGAAATTTAAAATAACATTATTTTAATGGTAAAACATATATTAGTAGAGAATACCTTATATATTATTTTATGAAATCACAATTGGTTCATTATGATATCATAACACACATTATATAATTAAATGGTATTTAATTTTTTCCCAAAAACTCAAATGTCTCAAAAATTATGAAAAAATCACCATTGGATAATTTTGACATCCAAATTACAAAAACAATATGAAATTTATCTAAATAATTTTCTGAACATGTGAATTATTATTTTTAAAATAAAAACTGAAATTTATAGAAAATTCATGGGTTTTGGAAAAAATGCCATTCGAACCTTAACAAAAATCACAATTGTATTCAATAAAATTATATGATCTTTTATATTTAATAAAAAGTAATTTATGAATAATATTTTATAAAAATATTATTTAATTCAATAATCCATTAATTCATCAAAATAGAGTTCTTAATTGAATACTAACTACAAATACTCATTGTGCTTTAAAAACTATTTACCATGTTACAATAATAAAATGGCTCTATATTATTTATTATATAAAAATATAATGAACATAATAATAGTGCTAGGATATTATTACATAAACCCGCAAAACACCAGCATATTACCTAATGCTAAGTTGTGTGATGGTGACAGACTCTTGGGGTGTCTTCGATAACATCACTCGGGTGGTAATCTCTATCCACATCAACTTCTCCTTCAGGCGGTTCCATTTGAGATCAACATGTTGAAGCTCGGCTTTGGCTCGGTCAAGAGTGAATCCTAGTGACGCCACCTCTATTGTGAGCTCTGAAAAACTTCCATCATATGGAAAAAATATATTGTATGAGGCCATCACTTCCTTTGTCTAAGTAAATTGGATTTTTTATTGCCCAATATTTATATTAATCAATTGATCACTGTTCAACTTCTATATTAGCAACGATAATAATTTTTAACGGTATTTTGAAATCCATAAAATGAATGGTGTGCATATTTTATATAACCATTTTACGTAATATGTCATTTATTTTGATCAAGATGAATTTTCATTAAAAAAAGTTTGGGTCATTATAATCCTATGACTACCTTGACTAAGACTGCCTCAATTTAGGAACCTAATGTGGAACCCCTAAAACATGATACCTACTGAGAAATGATGTCCACTCATTCCCATGATATCCTCCATAAAAATATATATATAATCCCCTTTAATAGGCCTGAGACCTCCCCCCCTATAAAAATGACATGATGTGTATTATGACCTAACCCAAGCTGGATGAGGACTTTTTAGTCCAAGAAAGTTGGAACCCCATAACATAGTAATTCATGAAGGATAATCTTGTATAATACCCTTTTTGATGATATAGTTTTGGTTAGCATCATTTTGATGACCTCATATCTTTCCATAACCTCGAGTTACCTCTTCTATAATAATTGTGTGACCAGACATAGAATAGTTTATGAAAATCCTTTTCAAATACCATCCTATGGCCTACAATTTTTGGAAACAGTCCTAAATCCTATTGGGGAAGGGTCAAGAAATGGATCTAAAACTCCCACATATTACAAATCCTCCCTTTATGGGAAATAAACACATGGATAATGTCCACATTCATGGTTAAAGAATGGAACTATGCTTATAACATCTCCCATGAGGCCTCTGATTCCTTAAAATTCATGAGGAAGAAGATCCACCATTGTTTGACTAATCTACCTGACATCATCACATCCAAAAAAAAACCAAATCTCTTTCCTATTAAGAAAAAAGAAAAAACTATCTCAACCTCATTCAACCATTCCTCTATGACTAAGTGCAAAATAGATCTGTTATGCGTATGTATAAATTGGAACAGAATCTCTTAGAGTATCCCCCTCTATGTTTCATCATCATAGGTCTCTACTATGGGATCATTTGTTTACACGTACATCTAAATATTTTTAGCACAAGTATGATAATTATGTTGACCGATAAACAATCCTGAAATGAAAAAAACTATTAGAGTCTCCAAATCATGGAATATGGAATATTTTCCATTAATTAATTAATTCCAACATTATTTTTTTAAGGTAAAAATAATCCCCAGGTCTACCCATTTCAACCCTAAGAATGAGTAATAATGATCCCTGATCCTTTCTTAGGTATCTACCTGAGAAAAAGTATCATGTCACATAGTAATCATACTGATATTATAGGTTTTTTTTCATCAAATCACAAGATGCACTAAATATTCATGTCTATAATGGTCTACAATATGCACCTCTCATATAAAACATAACTGAAATTGTTACCCAACCAACACATTTCATCCTCACGTTTGCATAAATCGATACTCTATCATATTCTAAAACATGGACCTCTGATTCCACTCATTCATGATCCCACACTAAAAGGTACCCCTCTCAGGATAAAAATGAGAGAATGATGGCGGTGACCACCCATGTTCTACCTCCAATAGGATCTAGGCTACAGACTAACATTATGGGGATATAATATATAAAAATTTGTGGAATTACCCTCTAAGAGAAAATATGGGTGACAGAGAAATATACTAGTAAACTCTTACACATAAAGATAAAATAAATCCCAAGTAAATATATATAATATTAAACAAGGGTAAAAAATTAATAATGGAAAAGTATAAATACTAAAATGGGAATCCACATAGTGAATTTGAAGCAAAAAAATACTATAAAACAATTATCATGTAATATTGAACCCAATATCTAACCTTTTCATACAGTTCTAAAATAGTTTTTACATATCTGTAGGTTGACTATTACAAGTATAACTACTAGGATCCTCCTGATAAACCCAAACGTAATAGATAAAAAAATCACAATAAATCCCAGTGAACAATCAGTGAAACTAACTCATCACCTAAAAATGTATAATATGTTACAAAACATACCAAATATATATCTCACCTTTTATAGAAAAAAATGATATCAATTATTATAATAATAAAACATGACGGTATTGTGATACCATTTCCCAATTGGTTTGCTGCCATGTCCCAACATTGTGCATCTATAATAATCTCTCTCTAAAAGAAGGAATCCTATAAAAACGTTTTTTAAATAACAAAACAATTATCGTGTTCATCAAATCATCTCTTGGTCCAATTCCCGATCTCCATATATCAACAGAGTATTTTCTGAGAGAAACCAAAACCCATATGAAAAGCCTCATACCACAGGTATTATACCTCAATCCATCCCATCTCATATCCCAATTAAGGTAACTCAAGCACAACCAATACATGTAATACCTATAATTTTCCTCCCTATTCTATATTTGGAGATACATGTATGTGAAATAACAACTATTCATTACATATCCCTTCCCACATACATGGGAAAACTACCACCAGATATACGATCACATGATACTACCAAGAGAAGATTATCACGTAAGACGGGTATACAGTCATCTATTCTCACCATTAGGATGTTGGGTAAAATACTCTCCCATTTTTCGCTAGATGTTAGTCTACCTATCCACATGTGTGGGGAGAATATGAAATCTAAAAACATTTAGAATATAATATTGTAGACAACCACACTATAGGAATAACCAAGTATTAGACTAAACTATAGATATATTCACATGGACACTAGAATTTGACATCTAGTGACTAGATATCCTAGAATCACAAAATAATTTAAGAATAATTTCATTAAATTGATTATTTTCTTTTAATCATTCCCTTTATATTATTTAATTCCTTAAAATTAATTAAAATTTTAAAAAACCACTTTACACAATCCATCTAAGTGAAGTTTGTTCCCTATAAACATAAATCAATAGAGTCCACAGACCTCAACATGAACTTATTTAAATATCTAGAGACACTAAAATTATGACGTCATGACTTGGGTGTGACAGATCAGTGCCCTGAGCCACTCAGTCACATAACCTCAGGTGTGCCTCCCCGTATGCC
The DNA here is from genome assembly GCA_963277665.1 of Viscum album. Lineage (NCBI taxonomy): Eukaryota > Viridiplantae > Streptophyta > Magnoliopsida > Santalales > Viscaceae > Viscum > Viscum album. Next base: position 99,123,582 of record OY728153.1, on the reverse strand, counting down.
ATAGGCTGCAGACCACCATTGAGGGTATAATATTAATCATGGGAGAATATACCCTCTTTTTAAAAGATACACAATAGAGGAAATAAATAATCAATAGAAAAAACATATAATGATCACTAGAATAAAAAATATTTCACATCATGAATAACACCTGAGTACAATTTCTGAACAAAAACTATAGATATGTCATGCCATGTATGTTCCATGTGTCAAATGAAAACCCCAAAATAAATACACGCACACACTCTAAAGAGGGTCCCGACACCAAGTATGGTTCCCTTATCCAGGCATAATCACATCTAATCTATATAATATAGGACTCATTCCCTTACCATGTAATACAAATATGAGTCTATTCGAAAACTAATCAGGCAGCCTGGGTAGGGTATGAGTACAACTCAGTAGGCCACCAGCATTGAAATCTAAAACAATATTCATTGGATAACAGTGTTTGAATCTTTATAAATAATAAAATACAATGAATAAAGTAAATATTTTACATATATTTATTTATTATTTAGTTAACCCCATAAACCCTCCGGTTCCTAAGCACACCCACGCCATCAACACTTGATTTGGCATGTGTCAGTGGTAGACCTATCCCCAAAGGATATAACATATCACAACAACATGGTTATAATTTGAAAATAAACTCAATTCATATAAGGGAAAACATGAACCATAGTTCAATTCCATCATTTTGGGCATAGAAAGCTATGTCACACACCTCATGGGTTTTTAAAGCATCAGTCAGTGTCCCTCAACCTATTTACAACTATCTTATTTTGAAGCGTCAGTGAATATCTAACACAAATATATCCTTCAATAATATATGGGATTTTGAAGCATCATTTGATTCCCCACACATGTATATTTCAAAAATAACATGTATCAAAATATCACAGATATCATAATTTCATAAACATTAAGGATAAGAGTCATTGACATTATTTTCAAGCATTATCATCATGGGTTACCAGTTAAATTATCAAAACAATCATGGTTAATCAATTTAATCACATGGTATAATATACATAATTCACCTTTAAACAATTTATCAACATTTAATCACTTAACTCATTAACCCATCTAGGTTATTCCAACTATCTCATAATCCTCAATGACAATTAATTCATAATCACATTAATTGACTAATTACCCAAACCCATTAATTAACCAACTAAACTTTCAAATAGTCAATAAATTCTATAATCCCATCAAATTTTCAATTACATAACGTCATAAAGCATCGTTTTCCAATCAGACGTCAGTCAATTTCAATTTCCCCAATTCATCCCAAATAATTAACATGTGGGAATTTAATTTAATCAATTATTTTAATATTACATCTTCACCATCATGTTAATTGAAATTTAAAAATTAAATATGAATAATGTAATAAATTTTATGGTATTTGAAATTTAGACCACCTACCTCAAATATAATGGACTCACAAAATGGGTGTTGATCCACCACCAAAATATGACATCATAGAAGCCTCATTATTAATCATCATAATTGAAATTTAACCAAGACATTTGAATTTAATTAATTACAAATAAAAGAATTCATTATCTAAGAAAATAAACCTAGGTATTATCATCCTCTCATTAATAAAAATCCAAAATCACTGATGACAAGTTATTCCAACAATTAACGAATGAGAAATTAAATAAATAAGGAAATTTTATTTAATAAAATTACTTCCAAAATACATCATCACCTATGAAAAACATTCATACACACCCTCCTCTTATAAAGATAAAACCAATTCCATTGAAAACATGTCAATATGATCAATATAAAATAATATATTGATTATTGATGTTTTAATATATTAATAAAAATAAAATTAAATAATATAGAGATTTGGAGTGGATATAAAGGCCTGGGATATTCTCAATTACACTTAAACACTTTTTGAGCGCCCTCATTAGCTCGATTTCACATATATATTGTTTTTATTTTTTAAAACAGTCAATTAATGAATTTTTCTCCTTGCACATAAACCCTCACCCACATATCCCAAGCCTCTATTCTTTCATCATTATCTATTTTCATTTATTTACCATTATTTTTCCAAAATTTATTATATCTTCAATCAATCTCATTTCTTTTACATTTAAAGATTCATTAATAAAAATTCATCATTAAATATTTATTTGATGATATCCATATATATATATATATAAACAACCACACAGATATATATACATGAGTTTATGTATATATAACCCACATATATATATATACACTCGTTTGTATGTTAAATTTTATTTATTTACACCCTCAAATATATATATAAATATGTATATATGTAAAGTATATAGATATATAGACCAATTATTTTCAAAATTAATAATAATAATAATAAATATTATTTTTATTAAATATTTTACACCATTATCATTCCAAAAATATCTACCCTTAAAACATTCAAATGATATATTTCATTAAATTCCAAAAATTGTAATAAACTATTATTAATTGCACATTATTATCTATATAAATAACCTTATTTTTCAAAATTTACTTTATTAAATATTTTTATCCTCCTAAAATTTAAAAAAAATTAAACATAATATAAAAAATATTTCATTTATCTTCTCACATTTTGGATTTCCTTAAAACACACCCCTTTTCTTTTTTTAAACGTTTTGACTCATTAAAATTTATTATGGTGCATTTCAAAAAAATATTATTCATATATATATATATACACAAATTCTAATTAGTATTTCATATTATTCATAAAAAATTCCACATGAAAATAAATTATATATTCCATTTATTAAAAATTTATTATTACATTAAAAAATCCATAATAAAATAAAATTAATACAATTAACATAAAAATATTTCAAATGAAAAAATTAATTCCATTTAATGGAAATTAAATATAATTTTTTCATAAATGGTTTATTAGTAAAATGTTTAATAATAATATTCTACATTGAACATCTGAAAAACAAAAAATCATTTTTTTTATTTTTGTAATCATATTATAAATACCAATAATTGGAAAATTAAATGGCATGATTTATATTCCATGGAACACCAAAAAATGAACAATTTAATAAATTTAACTAATAAACTATACATGCATTTAAATATTTATAAAAAATAATAATAATTGAATCAATAAATTTCATAGTTCAAATTCTTTATTAATAAAAAATATACCATAATAACAACTAATTTATGTATTTCTTGATTAATACATGTATAATTTCAATTCAATAATTTATAATTTGATTTCCATACAACAACCCACATAAAGAATTATGAATCACGACTATCATGTTTCCAACTTTATCTCAATATTAAATGTATTTCCTTCACCATGTTCAATACAACTATTTATTATTTCTTGAAACAAAATAAACCCCATTTTTATCAAATCATAAATTCTCAATTAGACTCTACTTAATGCTTAACATAAATTATTATTATTTATATTTGATTCATTTAATACATTGTACTTATTTTAAAAAAAAAATTCATCTTTATAGGAAATTTTTATAAAAAAAATTCATAGAATACATAAATTAATAATTAGTAAAATAATACAAAAATAAGGAAACATACTATAATCTGGCTTAGTTGTATTAATTATAAGCATTCAAGTATATTTCAGGTGAAACTACTTGCCTATCATGATGCATACATACATATCTCATGTCATAGAGGCTATAAGTAGAAACCTTTGTAAAAATAATAACTTCACACAGAAAGTGCATGTCACGACCCATCCCAGTGGGGCCCGCGCCGTGACTCCCCAGGCCCGCCTCCAATAGGCCAGGGGCTGGTGACTAGCACCGAGTAAGCATGTCACTAACATGGGAGGCATTGCCTATGTACCTGTACACACACACACACACACACACACATCTCCAAGCCCACAAATGCTGAAATGTAAAACACTAAGGAACAAAAATACATGCATACAACTAAACCCAACAAAAAGAGCATGACGAAAGATAGAATACTGTAAAAGAAAACTGGGCCAGAATACAAGCCCACCAAAAACAAGAGTCTGATAAACTGCAAAGTCCAATCTGTAAGCACAAAGGTACTAGGACTGCTGCTCGTAGCCGTAGGAACGCCTTGGCCTGTAGGAAACTCAGAAAGCTCGGTCTTGTCCTGGTCTGCCCTTGACTCTGTAAAAAGGTTTCTCGTCTGTACAAGACATCAAAAGTGCGGGCAAAGACCATGCAGGGGTGAGTATAACAATACTCAGTAGAGGAACCCGAAAACCACAAAGTAGTACAAAAAGTAAAGGTACAGTAAGATATGCATAATATATGTTTACAGAACATATAAAACAGACCAGATATACTCAAAACCCAGACCGGTGGTCTAGAGACAAGTCACACAACCACATACCCCCGCAAGGGATTCCGTTTGAAGATTCTGTGGTGCACTCATTCCGGTAGAACACACTCCACGAGTCTTATAGTTCTGATGACGTCCGTCCGAGAAGTGATGTTCGTCGGGAACCGTCGCGAGATATAGCTACACTCATTATGGGAGACACCCTCTTGAGTGGAAGGGTTATGATAGATAGAATCACTCATTACGGGAGACACACTCCTGAGTGGGAAAGATCACGATACACAGATGAGGATCACTGCCAGGGTCATGGCGGATACCGTGACTCATCCGGAATTCACCTGCTAGGTAGAGGATCAACGCTCGATAAATTTGGTCACACTGATGCCTGACTCTACCTAGGGTCTGGAATGGATAGAGGATCTCGATCCGGGCCTCTCGAATGGATGCATGACTTTATCACAAAATATTCTTGCTGAAGGGATCATAATCCGGCGTGAGGGAATGATGCCTGACCTTCAGGGGAAAAGAAGAAGGGACACTAACCCAAACGAAAGATGGTCAAGGCACAGTGAACAAAAGGACCAAGCAGTTATCCAAAAAGTACACAGCGTGTAGAAATGATATGCGCCGTGTTTTCCGACCCTGGGTACTGCCCGTGTACAACGGCCCATGTCGTAAGGCTGGCCTTGAAGAAAACATTATACACGGCGTGTAGTACGGAGTACACTCCGTGTTTGGATCACTGGTGCTGGCTCCGAGTACTCTGGCCATGTGCCCGTACACGATCACCAACACATATACTCCAACCTGTGCAATCTGCACACGGGGTGACCTGCGTTGGTGACCTCGCCTGGCCGGGTGAGGGAGTACACGGTCATGTACTCCATCCCATGTTTGTGTATCCCCGGGATAGACGACGAGCTCAATGTAGCCACCTCTGCCGAGTTGTACACGCCGGGCCACCTGAAGCCGTGTAGAGAATCTCATGTCCATGTACCACCCGAAGTACACGACGATATTCGGGGAAGTTCCAATACGCCGTGTGACCAGGGTCACACGCCGTGTGATCCTCCTCTGACCCCAATACCCTAGCCACCACCATCAGAACTACATGTCTTGTTCATCAAAAGTACACGCCGTGTATTCTGGAAATTTTCAGAAACACGGACCTCTGCCATCACGCCTCCCGTGGTGCTCCGATCATTGATCCGGTCGTCAGATCGCCACAAAACCTTCACCTTTTGGTCTCCCCGACACCACAAAGCTGTTTCCGTCGTTTTTGGGCTTCCGAATGGCTCTAAAAACATGATTTATCTTCCTCCGTGAAGAATGATCGAAGAACGTGTGGGGAAAAAGGAGGAAGAGATCTAAATAAACAAAAATAAGGAACGAACCTCCGCTGTCGTTCGTCACGGCGTTGATCCGCTCCCATTAATAGGTTTAAACGGAGCAGAGATCAACATAAATATAAAGCATGGATTAATTCCCCAAAAACATGCCAAAGAAAACCCTCCCACAAGAACGTACGAATCCATGGATCAACTTGTTCGTGGTTGATCCGCGTTCATCGTTTAATTTCCAAAATAGGGAAAAGAAAATCAAAACAACAACCCCTACCTTTCGAAAGGATCGATCGTTGACGAAGGAATCACGCTTCCTTTTTCGTCGAGATCCTTCAATGTTGTTGGCATAGCGATTCTCGACTTCGATCCATCGTCGTTCGCCAATGCGTCCTCCTCCGCCCAAGCTCCAAGAGAAATGTCTCTCTTTTTCGCAACTCGTAGGTTTATGAGGCAGACCATGCGAATTTTCCATAAGGATGCATTTATAGGGGAGGATTAGGTCGTTCTCAAAAAAGGAAACGTTTTAAAAATAATAAAATAAATTATTAATCTATTTTATTCCCTCCAAAGAGATTTTCTTTTTAAAACGTCCCAAATTAAATTTTGCAGCGGACCTACGCCGGTTGAGGTTAGAGTCGTTCTTAAGAAAAGTCATTGTCCCGGACGCAATGGTGCACTCAAATTTTTAATCCAGGTATCCGTTTGGAAACTGCCACAACCGCGCACAAGCACCGACTCACATGACTTAAAAAATTTCAAACCACCATTCCGGGCTCACTGGACCTCAGAATGATGTGCCATCTTCACGCCCGGTCTCGAAATAATTCCATATAATTTTTAAAAAATAGTAAACTGAAAATCCGAGACATTACATTCTCCCCACCTTGGGGCTTTACGTCCCCGAAAAGCCAAAACAAATGCTACTCAAAAAGATGAGGGTATTGAACAGGGATCTGGGCCTCCCTCTCCAACGTGCTCTCCTGAAGATTCATGTACTGCCACCAGATGCGCACTAAGGGAATAGATCACCCACAAAGGATCCTCTCCTGCCGATCCTCGATCTCCACCGGGTACTCAGAAATGGTTACTTCATCCTCGATGTCCAGCTCGCCCCAGTCGATGATGTCTGATGGGTCATGCACATACCTCCTCAACTACAACACGTGGAAGACATCATGTAACTGATGCAACTGTGGCGGTAGAGCCAGGAGGTACGCCACCTCGCCAACTCTTCCCAGGATCTAGAAAGGTCCGATGAACCTCGGATATAGCTTGCCGCCTCGGCCAAATCTCCGCATCCCACATCGAGGTGAGACCCGGAGAAAAACGTGGTCTCCCTCCTCGAACTCCAAAGGCCTCCATCGTCTGTCAGCATAAGACTTCTGCCGGCTCTGTGGAGTCTTCATCTACTCTTGGATTATCTGCACCTTCTTTGTGGTAGCACGCACTAACTCTGGACCCATGAGTGCTGACTCTCCGGGGTCGGTCCAGCAAAGTGGTGACCGGAAGGGTCTCCTGTACAAGGCCTCAAACGGTGCCATACCGATAGTGGAATGGTAGCTGTTGTTGTACGCAAACTCCACCAGTGGTAGGTGGTCCTCCCAACTGTGACCAAAGTCCAAGATATAGGCCTGCAACATATCCTACAGAACCTGAATGGTCCTCTCCGTCTTACCATATGCCTGGGGATGAAACGCTGTACTCAAGTGCAGCTGAGTCCCAAAAGCATCCTATAATCCCTTCCACAACTGGTAGGTGAAGCGGGTTTCCCGTCCTGAGACTATAGTCAAGGGGACACCATGAATCCAATCTATCTCCTGTACATAGAGGCATATCAAGCTCTCTATGGAACTCTGCTCCCTGATAGCTAGGAAGTGGGCCGACATGGTGAGTCAGTCAACGATCACCCAGATAGAATCATGCCCCTTGGACTTTCGTGGGAAGCCCTTCACAAAGTCCATCGATATTCCATCCCACTTCCACTCTGGAACTTATAGGGGGTGAGCTAACCCTGTTGGAACCTTGTGCTCAGCCTTCACCTGCTGGAATGTGAGGAATTAAGAAACGAACTCTGCCACTGCCTTCTTCAGGCCTGACCACCAGAACTGTCACCGGAGATCCTGGTACATCTTTTCCACTCCAAGATGTACCGCTAAAGGGGATGTATGAAACTCTCTCAGGACCTCCTCCTAGAACACCACTGGTACAACAGTGCATCCTCTGAAAAGAAGTACGTGCTCCCCGCCTTGCGAATAGCCATCAGGAGTATGTCCTGTGGATAAATGAGCACCTAAGGTCACACAGTCGACATCCCAAAGTTGTGCTTCCCTAACTCACTGTAAGAGTGGAGGGGTGACAACCATTGACTATAGGTAAGCTGTATCCTCTCCATCCACGATGGTTAACTGCAACGCGGCTAATTGATGTGTCACCTCACTCAACAGTTGTGAGCTCGACCTTCTTCTAAGAGCGTCCGCCACCTTGTTCCCCTTCCCAGGATTATAGATGATCTCGAAATCCTCATCCTAGAGGAACTCTAGACAAATCCTCTGCATCAGATTCATATCCTTCTGTGAGAAGATGTACTTGAGGCTCTAGTGGTCAGAGTAGACAATGAACCACTCACCCATAAGGTAGTGTCGCCACATCTTCAGTGCGAAGATTACCGCTGCTAACTCGAGATCATGGGTCACATAGTTCTACTCATGCGGCCTAATATGGGGCGATCCATAAGCAATCACCGCGTGCCAGTGCATCAGGACACAGCCGAGCTCGGTCCATAACACGTCGCAGAAAAAAATGTACTCGACACCGTCCTCCGGAAATCTCAAGACTAGGGACCTCGTCATACTCTGTCTTAGCTGCTCAAAAGCCTGGTGGCACATTTCTGTCCACACGAAGGGTTGCCCCATCCTGGTCATGGCCATCATCAGTGCTGATATCCGGGAAAAATCAGGGATGAATCTCCGGTAATATCCTGCCAACCCAAGGAAGCTTCACACCTCTGTCATGCTCCGAGGTGGCTACCATGCTAACACAGCCTCCACCTTGGCTGGGTCCATAGCTACTCCATCTGCTGAGATGACATGTCCCAGAAAGTGGACCTCATGAATCCAGAACTGACACTTCGAGAGCTTTCCATAAAGCTGGTGCTCTCAGAGTACGTACAGAACAATCCGCAGGTGTCTTGCGTGCTCCTCCACTGACGCCGAGTACAGAAGGATGTTGTCGATGAAGACCACTACGAACCGGTCCAAGTACAGCTGTAAGATCTAGTTCATTAACCCCATGAACACTACGGGGGCGTTCGTCATGCCAAAGGGCATCGCCATGTACTCATAGTGACTGTAGCGACATATGAAAGCTGTCTTCGGTATATCCTCCTCCCGCACTCGTAGCTGGTGATAGCCTGATCGAATATCAACCTTCGAGAACCACTGAGACCCTCTTAGATGATCGAAGAGGTCATCAATTCTTGATAGTGGATACTTGTTCTTCACCGTCACCTGGTTCAGGTGCCGTTAATCCACGCACAACCTTAGACTCCTATCTGCCTTCTTGGAAAACAAGACCGGGTCCGCCCAGGCTGAAACCCTGGGTCTCACGAAACCACTGCTCTGCAAATCCTCCAACTGCAACCTCATCTCACGAAGCTCCGCGTGATCCATCAGATAAGTCGATGAGGAAATCGGTGTCGTCCCGGGGTGTAAGTCGATGCAGAAGTCAATTTCTCTCTGGGGAGGTAACCCTGGAACATCTTCTGTAAAGACGTCCTCATACTCCGCCACCACTGCTGGGAACTGAGAGCTCACAACATCTACTACTCTGAGGGTAAGGCTAGCCAGCTAATGAGTGATCGGCTGCCCCATCCTATGCATGAGCCCACTTTGTGCTGCCTGGGTTTCCTTTTCTCCGACAAAGGAAAACCATGTTCCATCACGGCAGAAACACCACACTATTCTCCTAAAAGAGTCAATCTATGCATGGACCGAAGATAACCAATCCATACCGAGAATGACGTCGTAAGGCCTCGACGCTACCACCATGAGGTTCCAACCAAAACTCTCGCCTCCAAGGGTAAGATCACACTGTCTGCAAAGGTTCATGATCGTCGAGTCTCCTCCCATAGGTGTCTCCAAGCGTAAGGATCGAGTCAACGGTTCTACCGGAATCTCGAGGTTTTGTACAAGACATGTGGCTATAAGGGAATGACTCGAACCTGCGTCTATGAGTAAGGTAGCTAAGGTAGAAAATATAAAGATCTTACCTCGAGTCATCCATGGATCCCCTAGGTCGTATGCCTCGACCACATGCAGCTGTCCCCGTCCATGTCCCCCAGCTCCCTGAGCCTGGTGCGGACCTCCTAGTGGTGGTGGTGGAAGTAAGTCGAAGCGTCTTCCACCACCTGAAGCTCTCCCAGCTCCTCTTCCACGTCTGTCGCCTGGTAGATCTGCCTACTCCATTCTCTACCTCTGTCTTGGTGGTCCATCCACCACTTCCCTGTTAGAAGACTGATGTGTCGGGAAATCTCTAGCGAGATGCCCCTACCGTCGCATGCGTAGCATCGCTTCTCCCTAGGCTGACTGGATCTAGAGTGAGATCCATGTACTATCGATCCCCTATCCTGGGTCCTCCTATGACATCTCCCACGTCCAGATCCCTACGTCTGTCATCGGCTCCCTGCTTCCGGTGTCTCCACACCTGTTTGCCTGCTGTTGACTGTCGGCGGCTGTCTGTGCTCCGCCAAGAAGCTCTCGATCACTAAGGCCCGCTCGAGCACTCCATCATAGGTTGATATGCATAGAGGCACAACACTAGCTCATATGTCTCTCCGCAGACCACGCTCAAAGGTTCGAGCCCTGAAGTACTGATCCCTGACCATATCCATCGAGTACCTGGCGAGGTTGGTGAACCTCAATGAATAGTCAGCCACCATCATACTACCTTGTTGGAGCTGAAGAAGCTCCTGGATGCACACAGCTCTCAGCATAACTGGAGAGAACTCCTCCCTGAAGAGTAGCTCAAACTCCGTCCATGAAAGAGTCTCCTCGTCGTGAGTCTGCATGGTCAGACTCCACCATCGTCCGACCGAACCCTAAAGAAGGCTCGCTCTAAGGATCACCATCTGGTTTTCTAGTGTCCTCACTAGATGAAAAACTCTGGTCACTGCCTCAAGCCAGTCTTCAGCCGCCTGAGGGCCGGGCTCGCCTCGGAACTAGAGGGGCCTCTTTCTCAGAAACTCATGGAGCACGCCAAGCCTGTTCTCCTCGCCAGTCAGTACTGCAGGTTCTACTGGCTGCTCCACTAGTGGTGGTATTGCAGGTGCACCACCTGGTGGCAATGCCTGGGGAGCTGGTCCCTATATAGAAGCCTCATCACTGATGGGATCATCCTCGTGATCGTGCTGCTGAATCCTAGCGGGTACGCGTCACAGTGGCATCTTGTAAAGAAACAAGATGTGTCACGGTCAATGAGTATATCTGGATAGCTGAAACCAAGGATAGGGAAGACACAACCCATTCCTATATGATGCATGTACCTTTTGTTTCCCCACAACTAGTGTTTTCGTGAATCGGGTCGAAAAGCAGGTTATCAGAGTCCTGGTGTATGGATACGTCAGCCGCCACACTAGTACTGGAGTCTCTAGCTTGAAAGCCAAACCCGAAACACTCAACACTATTTCCCCAACCAAAATCACAGACTCTTGGTCCTAAGGTAGAACCGACCAGCTCTGATACCACTCTATCACAACCTGTCCCAGTGGGGCCCGCACCATGACACCCCAGGCCCGCCTCTAATAGGCCAGGGGCTGGTGACTAGCACCGAGTAGGCATGTCACTAACATGGGAGGCATTTCCTATGTACCTGTACACACACACACACATCTCCAAGCCCACAAATGTTGAAATGTAAAACACTAACGAACAGAAATGCATGCATATAACTAAACCCAACCAATAGATCATGAAGAAAGATAGAATACTGTAAAAGTAAACTGGGCCAGAATACAAGCCCACCAAAACCAAGTGTCTAAAAAACTGCAAAGTCCAACCTGTAAGCACAAAGGTACTGGGACTGCTGCTCGTAGCCGTAGGAACGCCTCAGCCTGTAGGAAACTCAGATTGCTCGGTCCTGTCCTGTTCCGCACTGGACTCTGTCAAAAGGCTGCTCATCTGCACAACACACCAGACATGCGAGCAAAGCCCGTCCAGGGGTGAGTATAACAATACTCAGTAGAGGACCCCGAAAACCACAAAGCAGTACACAAAGTAATGGTACAGTCAGCTATGCATAATATATATTTACAGAACATATAAAACAGACCAGATATACTCAATACCTAGACCCGTGGTCTAGAGACAAGTCACGCAATCGCATACCCCCACAAGGGATTCTGTTTGAAGATTCCATGATGCGCTCATTCCGGGAGAACTCACTCCACAAGTCTTATAGTTCTGATGACATCCGTCCGAGAAGTAATGTTCGTCGGGAACCGTCACAAGATATAACTACACCCAATATAGGAGACACACTCCTGAGTGGAAGGGTTACGATAGATAGAAGCACTCATTAAGGGAGACACACTCCTGATTGGGAAAGATCTTGATACACAGATGAGGATCACTGCCAGGGCCATGGAGGATACCTCGACTCATCCAGAATTCACCTTCTAGGTATAGGATCAATGCTCGGTAAAGTTGGTCATGACGGCACCTGACTCTACCTAGGGTCTGGAATGGATAGAGAATCTCGATCCGGGCCTCTCGGATGGATGCCTGAGCCTATCATAGAAAATTCTTACTGAAGGGATCATGATCCGGGGTGAGGGAATGATGCTTGACCTTCAGGGGAAAAGAAGAAGTGGCACTAACCGAAACGAAATATGTTCACGGCACGGTGAAGAAAAGGACCAAGCCATTCTCCAAAAAGTACACGGCGTGTAGAAATGATACACGCTGTGTTGTCCGACCCTGGGTACTTCCCATGTACAACAACCCGTGTCGTGAGGTTGGTCATGAAGAAAACTTTATACATGGCGTGTAGTACGGAGTACATGCCGTGTCTGGATCACTGGGGCTGGCTCCGTGTACTCTAGCCATGTGCTCGTACACGGTCACCAACACATGTACTCCAACCCGTGCAATCTGCACATGGGGTGGCCTGCACTGGTGACCTCTCCTCACCGAGTGAGGGAGTACACGGTCGTGTACTCCATCCCGTGTCTGTGTATCCCCGGGATACATGCCGAGCTCCACATAGCTGCCTCTTCCGAGCTGTACACGCCGTGCCGCCTGAAGCCGTGTAGAGCATACTGTGTTCGTGTACCACCCTAAGTACACACTGAGCTTTGAGTAATGTCCAACACGAAGTGTGACCGGGGTCACACGCCGTGTTCTTTGTAAGTACACGCAGTGTATTCTGGAAATTTCCAGAAACATGGACCTCCGCTGTCGCGCCTCCCGTGGTGCTCCGATCATTGATCCGGCCGTCCGATCACCACGAAACCTTTAGGTGTTGGTCACCCTGACACCACGAAGCTGTTTCCTCCATTTTCGGGCCTCCGATCGGCTCTAAAAACATGATTGATCTTCCCGCACGAAGAACGCTTGATGAACGCGTGAGGAAAAAGGAGGAAGAGATCCAAATAAACAAAAACAAGGAACAAACCTCCACCTTCGTTCGTCACAGCGTTGATCTGCTCCCGTTAATAGGTTTAAACAGAGGAGAGATCAACATAAATATAAAGCATGGATTAATTCCCCAAAAACATCCCAAAGAAAACCCTCCTGCATGACATACGAATCCGCAGATCAACTAGTTTGTGGTTGAACCGTGTTCGTCGTTTAAATTCCAATACGGGGAAAAGAAAATCAATACAACAACCCCTACCTTTCGAATGGATCGATCGTTGACGAGGGATTCGCACTGCCGTTGTCATCAAGATCCTTCAACGTTGTTGGAATAGTGATTCTCGACTTCTATCTGTCTTCGTTCCCCAACGCATCCTCCTTTTCCCAAGATCCAAGAGAAATCTCTCTCTTTTTCTCAACTCGCAGGGTTATGAGGCTAACCCTGCGAATTTTCCATAAGGATGCATTTATAGGGGAGGATTAGGTCGTGCTCAAAAAAGGAAATGTTTTAAAAATAATAAAATAAATTATTAATTTATTTTATTCCCTCCAAAGATATTTCCTTTTTAAAACGTCCCAAATTAAATTTTGCATCCGACCTGCACCGGTTGAGGTTAGAGTCGTTCTTAGGCAAAGTCGTCATCCTAGACGCAATGGTGCGCTCATATTTTTAATCCGGGTATCCGTTTGGAAACTACCACAACCGCGCACAAACACCGACTCACTTGACTTAAAAAAGATCAAACCACCATTCTGGGCTCACTGGACCTCAGAATGATGTGCCGTCTTCACACCCGGTCTCAAAATAATTCCATATAATTTTAAAAAAATAATAAACGGAAAATTCGAGACATTACAGTGCATCACCCCTGGCGATATAACATCCAACTATAATACAAATCAATATGAGCAATCCCACCATGTGTACTCTGTTTTAAACTCATTCATGGGTTAGATAATCCCATAAACGAGTACATAACTATGACCTGACTCATCCAAGTCACATGTCTAACTTTCTCAAAGAATAATACAGATGAAACGAAACGAAAAGAAAAGATACCCACCTTTGATAGAAGGTTTTAATGTTCATACCTAGGTGTAACACACTGGTTCCTTGATCTGTTTAGTCACATAACCTCAGGTGCTCCTCCTAATATTCTATAGGATGCCGACAATCTGTAAGGGTCTAATAATGATGATTGGAAGAATATAACATCTTTATCAAATCATCACAACAACAAAAATAAATAAATAATATCTGAAAGATATAACCATAACCATAATGAGACTAATGTCACACGATGACTGAAACATGAATACAATATCCAAATGAAAACTATAGATATTTCATTCCAAGTACATGTCAAGAATCAAATGAAAAAACCAAAATAAATAAACATTGATACTCCCATGAAGATCCAGACACAAGTTCTAGTTCCATCATTAATGATCTATCGCAACTCATCCATATTACAATGGACTCTTTCCCTAATCAAGTCCTACAAACATGAAGTCTATTCAGGTGCCTATCTGGCATCCTGGGTAGGGTGTGAGAAAAACTCAGTTGTCCACCACCAGTAGTGTTTAAAAAATATGTAGTTAATAATAGTATATTCAGGTGTATAAAGGGTAAAATATGACCAGTAAGGTAAAAGATTCACATATATTCAATTATTCATTATTTAACCAAATAAACCCTCGAGTTCCAGATGACACCTGGACCATCAACACCATCATCAGCTTGTGCCAGAGTCTAAACTTTTAAGAATGGATATCACATATCAAAATACCATGGTTTTCATTTCTCACATAAATTCAATTCATATTATGGAAAATTGGAACCATAGTCCAATGCAAATATTTTGGGATGTAAGAACCATGTCTAGAACCTCATGGTGATTTAAAGCATCAGTTAATGTCCCATAACCTTTTTATCACTATAGGAATTTGAAACATTATTCAATATCCCACACGTATATCAGTAAATCACAAATTAGATTTCAAAGTATAAATACATGTCCCACACACAAATATCACAAAATCACATGTATCACAACATCACACGTGTCATAATTTCATAAACATCATGTTTAAGAATCATTAAACTTCTCTTGAAACATTTTCATCTTGGGGTAACAATTAAATTATCAAATAAATCATGTTTAATAACTTTAATCCCATGGAATAATATAACCTATTCACCATTAAACCATATATCACCATTTAATCATTTAACCCAAAACATATTTAGGTTAATCCAACCATCACATAATCCCCCATGTCAATTAATTCTAAATCATATTAATTGAATAATCACCCAAACCCATTAATTAAACAAATAAAAATTCAATTAATCAATCAATTCCACAATAACATCTATTGAATATTTCCACAACCTCATTATCCCATTAATTTCATAATTAGAACTCAACAAATTTAAATTTCACAAATTCAACCCAAATCATTATCACATGGAAATTAAATTTAATTAATTCCATTTTAGATGAAATTTCCCAATCAAGGAAATTGAATTTTCAAAATTACATACACATAATTAAATCAAGACTATGAGATTTAAAATTTATACCACCTATCTAAATTATAATGAACTCACGAACTGCGTGTTGATCAAATTCTAAAATATTACATTGAATAAGATTTATTATTAATCATCATCTTTGAAATTTAACTATATAATTTGAATTTAATTAAATATACATAAAATTCATCAGCGAATGTGAATATAAACCAAGGGATTATCATCCTATCATTGATTGAAATCCAGAATCACTAACAACATATAATTCTAAGGACTATCGAATAATATATTAAATTTATTTACACCCACAAATATTTATATACTCATATGTTTATAGATATCACACATATAAATATTCACACAAAAATTATTTTAAGCAAAATAATAATAATAATAATAATAAATATTATTTTTATTATTGTATATTTTTTCACACCATTTCCACCATTATCATTCAAACAATAACATCCATTAAAATATTCAAAAAATACATTTCATTAAATTCCAAAAATTATAAAAAACTATAAATAATTACATGTTCTAATTTATTCAACACAAATAATAGAATTTTCCATTATAAATAAACAATCAGTAACTGTATAATTAATTACATATTATCATTTAATCAGACACAATTAATCTCATTTTTCATAATAATTAAAAACCCACTAACTACGTGATCATGAATTTATATAACACAAATACAACTCGTATTATTACTATTAACGACCTGAAAAATATTCAAATTCAAAAATAGTTTTTTTAAATTTAAACAAAACCATAAATATTTAATAAATTCCATCACGTTCGCATTCCTTGTCTTTTAAAAAAATTATCCAAAAAATGAAAACTAAAAACATGGGTTATTACAAAAAATTGTCACGAACCGAATCTGGTCGCCGCCAAAACTGGCACCAAACCCAGCCCGTGACATGACTCGAAGGGAGTTCCCTATCCCCACGGTCTGGGACAAGTTCCTAGGTATCATTAATTTAGGTTTGGGAACGATTTACCCAAGTATGAAAGCATAAAACATTAAAAACAATCCATAATATAAATCTGAAATTTTTGAGCCAAACAAGACTTAAGTAAAAACCAGAACTGAGTAAAATGGTTTAAAGATAATAAAAGTGGTCCAAATTAAAATAATTATAGCATCAAGATAGCCTCAAGGACTCCACATGACTAGAGGTCATCGCCCCCAAGCTATCTCCACAACTCCGCACCAAGGGTAGGAACTAACACCCTGAACTGCCATCACCCTTAGCCTTTCCTTTTCCTCAATCAAACATAACCAAGTATACTTACACACAAGGGGTTTATGTAGGTTTTGAGCCTAAGCCCAATAGGATACCACCCAATGATTCCAAGGAGTAAGAAATACAATGTGAAAAAGCAAGCATTTTTCAAACGCATGGAAAAGTAGTGTTAAAATTTCAAGAAATGAAACCTCCAATTTAAAATAGTTTTCAATCCAAAATTTTCAGAATATTAAAAAATTAAAATAGAAATGTTAGATACTGTAATTGACTTCCAAACACACCCTAATACATGGGTAAATACTACAAATCCAATTAGCCACAACATTGGGAACTCCCCTAGGCACTAGGTTGTCTTCGGCCCTATGTACCTCGTACCTCGGTGTAAAGTAACCATAGAAAAATCCATTCTCGTGCACGAGACACTATTAGGGAACATACCCATAACCTAGGGGTCCATAATAATCATCCACATAGTTTATTTAGAGTTGTCGTTATCCAAATTCTAAGTGAAACAGGGACAAAACTCATCCGGTCCACTAGCCGTACTAGTACAAATCCGCCCCACCCAGTACATGGGCTTCCCCTTTTGTGATGAATCAATTTCAGCATGAAAAATAAATAAATTGTTATATATAACACCATTACTGGTAAAAAAACCAAAATAGTAGCTATCAAATTTTATACCACCTAAAACACGCAACAAAACACTTAGATTTTTCATAAAACAATTCCTCAAAATCCCATAGTGTTTCGGACACAAAACTCCTTATAAACCACACTTTCATACTATGTGCACATTTTTTAACTTTCCAAAACATAAAAAGAAGCCTACTAAATTTCAGTGAAAGCACAGAATCATTTTTAGGGTAGCCCCATATGGTTCATGAAACGACATCATTATAAAATCTCCATTTTTACACAACACAACTCTTAGAATTTCATGTGGTTCACAAACACCATTAAAACCAGATTTAAAGCTACAAACACAAGGGATAATCACTAAAAACAGTATTTTTATCCCTATTATAGTTAAATAAAATCAACTAATTACTTATAGGGTATCCCCAGTTATACTAATAAATAATTTCTATGAAGAAACCCCCAATTTCACATGAAATTGGCATTTAGGATTCATTCTAAATACAAACACCACTAAAACTACTTTTTTCAGAAATAATAAAATTAAATAAGCTTGAGAATACCATAAAAACAGTTTCCAATTCAAAAAGATTTCATGCGCAATGGAATCACCTACCAAAACCAAGGAAACCCTTGAATCCTTTGTGCGAAAACTCAAACGCACCACCACCGCACCTCAAGGAAGGTAAAACAGACCTAAAACCAGAATTTAAGACCATGAAACACAAGATAAAACCCTAATTTCTAAACCCTACTTTCCGGAAATTAGGAACCTCAATGATAAGGGATGAAACCCTATGTACATTGGATGTAACCCTAAACAAATTGAAAGAAGAAAGAAGGAGAACAACTTACTTAAAATATCTTGTAGAAATCGCCCCCCAAAATAAAAGTTTTTGATTTTAACAATACTCAAAACATCAAGGGAGGTTCAAACAAGGATAAAGAGATCATTTAGGAATTTTAATGGGAGAAAAATAGTAAAAATTGAGATAGTTATGAAGGACTGAACTAACCTATTCAAATCTAGACGATTTGAGGAAGCCAATGAAGTTCGGCACCAGATCACGATTATCCAGAGATCCAAAGAGGGGGTAGAGAGAATGGTCACGTGGTTGGGTTCAGTGGTCTTGGGATCCACTTAGAATCACCGAAAAATCCTTAATAGTGAATAAGTTATAACATAATCAAATATTATTTTTAAAATAGGAATTGGGCTTTCGGGCAGGCCCAACCCCTTAGATAAAAACACAAATAAACCCTGGTTATGGACTTCTAAAAGCCCCAAATTACCTTTGTGGTGTTAAAAGGTTAGGGTAGTTTAAGTAGGAATTTGAATGGATGAAAAAAGTTGAAAAATGAAAATGTTATAAAATATACAAAATTTATTTTTTAATCTGAAATTGAGCTCACGGTTTGGCCAAATTCATGAATACTCATCTATTCCTCCCTAAATCCTAGGAAATCCCCCAAAACAAAGTAAGGATGTAAATTAAATGAAAAATACCTTTAAAATATTTCATTTATGTGACAATTCTCCCCACCATAAAGCATTCTGCCCCTGAAATTCCACAACAAGACCAGATGGAAAAGCAAAGCCCAAACAATAGACCAAGACAGACTTCCTTGCCACGTTTTCACCAGCTTCAAAAAGGAAAAACATCTCAAGTTGATAAAAAAAAGGAAGATAATACTCTCAACAACCAAAAATAACACCACTTACTTAAAATTATGAAACACATTCTAAAAACATCCCAAATCAAAACACCTCAAACACTACAAGACGACGCTCAAGCAATGCACTTGAAACGAACAACGAACTCAAATAATGCTACCACAACATTACGTAAACAAAACCATTGGGTGTTCTCCAACCCCAAATTTACCCAATTAACAAATTTTTTGAGTGATAGACTTGAACGATACTACCTCTTACCTAGAATTCACCAAGGAGAAAACTGAGCCACTAGTACGGGGTGACCCAATCCGGACATCCCACCACCAGGGACAACTCAATTTCTAAGACAGAATAAGGATAACAATTGGGGAAGGAACGAACGGTCTCCCCATCATAAGGGGTAAACAAACATTATTAATTTTCCAAGAGAACACACATGATACCCATGACGGGTCTCCCCACCATAATAACAAACACAACTTTCCTTAAGACAAAATCAAGACACTAACAGGGGGCCTCGAACAGACATCCCAACATTAGCGGTAGATTAATATCAAACTTACATGAGTCCCATTGTGGGTATACCCCAAACAAAACCCAACCATATTAACTAAATAGTATGGGATTACAACAAAGAAAACAACAGAATTTTAAGGAACAGGCATGGCTGCACGGTTGGTTCACACGATTGGGGAAACCGTGAGTTAACTGTGTGGATCATTCTGTCCAAAGAGGAAACTTCACACAATTTCCATGGCCAAGGATCATGGACGTGCGAAGACCATGAGGAGCTACTGTCTCTTATCACATGGTCCCCTGGGTTGGCACATGGTTACTGCTAACCGTGCACAAACTATGAACTTCAACCTGCCTAACCCAAATTTTAAACTTTTCTCCAAAAACATAGGGGACCCCAAAGGGGAAAAAAATAAACTCAGGGTATGACATGGGAACAAGGTACTCACACAACGTTCCACCAAATGTGAGAAATTGGAACAGGAAGATGACACCAGAGGTTTAAACTATTCCTATATTTCATAATGAGGATATGACCTTGACCAAAAGTTTGAACGACATTTGGTTTTCCCCTAACTACGCACCAGCTTCTCTCCGGGGCCTATGGCTGGAGCTCAATGGATTGAAGCATCTTCGGCCTCGTAGTTAGGATTTGGAAACCCCTAAACTGAAAATATTCTTCCAATTCCAAAAACAATTATACTGTAATATCTGATGTTCTCATTGAGACATGACACACTTCAAGCCCACTTTTCCCCAACCCATCATTTTACCAAAACAATAACATAGAGGATGCACACACATCTCCCCTTTTTTTCTTCGGATGCTAAAAAGCGGAATGAAAGGACATATAGAAACACATACTTCTGGAACATAGGATTTAGAATTTCCTATAGGGAGACACACATCCAACAAAAAATAGTGACTCTCATAAGATTGCACAATCTTCACCCTTATAGTCAAATGAACACATGACATCGCAAGGCATCACCAAACATAAAAATTGTAGATACAATAAAACACAAGGAGAGGGACCTTGTACTGAGTCCCAAACAGCACAGGATTCCAGTAATTGTCCATAATAGCCACTATTGGCCAGATCTTGCACACTGGTGGCCTAACATGAACTCTTTCTTCAATGAGACTAACGAAAGACCCAGAGGCCCTTTAAGACAACATTCTACACTAACAACACTGAACTTCATCAAACTTATAAAACATAGGAAACATAAGAAACTAAACTCTATTTCGACCTCCCACAAATAGTCTCCCACTATAGGGAAATCCACATAATTGAAAAAGAAGAGGAGTAAACACAGTCTCAAAACCTCAAGAATAATGTCCTTATGTTGATCAGCTGGAGGATCATCCAATGGTGAATCACCATAGTCCAAACATGAATCATACATTAATACTTTATGGGGGAGTACCCTAGCCTAGAGAAAAACCCAAGGGCCCAACCAATCTGGTTATTTGGTCACAACAGACCACAAACCTGAACTGAACACATGAGGGAAGCCACCACATTGTCCTCCCAAAATTTTCCTCAAAAGAAACCACTGACCAACACTTCATTCCAACTTATCAATGAAACACAAACCCAAAACATTGTTCAAACTAGAGGGGTTATTGAACTGGAAACATCCCACAATAATAATCCTGAAAACACATAATCCATACCTCCCAACCATACATTATCAAAACACAACACATTCCTTCAAAAACATTATTAAAAAACAGTGTTGCTGGGTTACACATTTACCAATAGTATCTCATGAGCCTCACACATTCATGTTGACATTCCACACTGGGAACCCACCACATATCCATCCATATTCCCAAATAAACCTATGCATGTGGTCACCCTTGAGAGCACCAATTACCAAAAATCAAACCTTTCCTCTTTTTAAAATAAAAACATTTAACCACACTTTCCCTTTCTCAAAAATAATAACCATAATATCAAAAACCAATTTTTCATCTCACAAACGAATTTAGAAAAGAATCCAAAATTCAATAAAAGCACATATTCATGCCTTTCACAATCGTTTCAAAACATTTCAACCCATTTCAAAACAAATCTAATTTCATGAAAAACACCATTTCATAAATCTCCATTTAATTAAGAACTCAACTCTTCTCATTTCAAGAAAAGGTTCAAAAAGTTCATAATTTTTTTTGTTCAATAGTCACCAAACCCCAAATCCATCTTCAACCCCCACAAAAAAATTCTAGAACACTTAATTCAATCCAAAACACTTTTCCATGGTTTAAAAAAATTTCTACTAGAAACATATTTTCAAAACCCCAATTAACATAGTTCATACATTCAAAAGAGGTGTAAACACATAATTTACCCTTTTTAAATAATTCTGAAGTTTCATTTATAGGCATTAAAAAAAATAAAACCATTTTCATTTTACTAGAAAATAACTTCACAAAAATTCACACTCCTTAAAGTGAAGTCATTTTTTTTGTTTAAAAAAACCACGTTTCCAAGATTCCAAAACAAAGATACACAAGACAATGTGAGAGGAAACTAGTTTCGGTGGGTGGCTTGGACATATGGTTGGCAGCCATATTCCAATCACTTCACTGTTACAGAGAGTATTCTAAGGAAATATCCACGGATCCACATGGCTTCCAAGGCCCTGTGAGCTCACTGAGATTATTCACCCAACTCTCTTTTCATTTCCCATAGTCATCATTAAACCAATAAAACCAAAGGACTCAGATAAACCCATAATTACCATGGTTACTTAAATCTCATCATGAGGTGCGCTGGCTAGGCACACTACCCATGAATGAAATATCAAGTCCCAAAAATCCTAGCTCTAGACTATGTTGACTCTTCCCCAAATAACATGACCCAAGGAGCGAACCTGCTCTGATACCATTTTGTCACGAACCAAATCTGGTCGCCGCCAAAACCGGCACCAAACCCAGCTCGTGACATGACCCGAAGGGCATTCTCTATCCCCACAGGCTGGCATAAGTGCTCGGGTATCATTAATTTAGGTTTGGGAATGATTTACCGAAGTATAGAAGCATAAAACATTAAAAACAATCCATAATATAAATCTGAAATTTTTGAGCCAAACAAGACTTAAGTAAAAACCAGAACTGATTAAATTGGTTTAAAGATAATAAAAGTGGTCCAAATAAAAATAATTATAACATCAAGATAGCCCCATGGACTCCACACGACTAGGGGTCATCGCCCCCAAGCTATCTCCACAACTCCACACCAAGGATGGGATCTAACACCCTGAACCGCTATCACCCTTAGCCTTTCCTTTACCTGAATCAAACATAACAAAGTCTACTTACATCCAAGGGGAGAAAGTAGGGTGTGAGCCTAAGCCCAATATGATACCACCCAATGATTCCAAGGAGTAAGAAATACAATGTGAAAAAGCAAGCAGTTTTCAAATGCATTGAAAAGTAGTGTTAAAATTTAAAGAAATGAAACCTCCAATTGAAAATAGTTTTCAATCCAAAATTTTCAGAATTTAAACACATTAAAATAGAAATTTTATATACTGTAATTTACTTCCAAACACACCCTACTACATGGGTAGTTACTAGAAATCCAATGAGCAACAACATTGGGAACACCACTAGGCACTAGGTTGTCTTGGTCCCTATGTACCTCGTACCACGGTGTAAAGTAACCATAGAAAAATCTGTTCTGTTTCACAAGCCACTATAAGGGAATATACACATAACCTAGTGGTCCCCAATAATCATCCACATAGTTTAGTTAGAGTTTTAGTTATCCAAATGCAAAGTGAAATGGGGACAAAACCCATCTGGTCCACTAGCCGTACTAGTACAAATCCGCCCCACCTAGGTACCCGGGCTTCGCCTTTTGTGCTCAATGAATTTCAGCATGAAACATAAATAAATTTTCATATAAAACACCATTACAGGTCATACTCAACCAAAACATTAGCTATCACATTTTATACCACTTCAAACACGCAACAGAACACTTAGATTTTTCATAAAACAATTCCTCAAAATCCTGTAGTGTTTCGGACACAAAACTCCTTATAAACCTCACGTGCATACTATGTGCATATTTTTTAAGTTTCCAAAAAATAAAGGGAAACCTAATTCATTTTAGTGAAAAAACAGAATCATTTTTAGGGTAGCCCCCTTTTGGTTCAAGAAACAACATTATTGCAAAATCTTCATTTTTACACAACACAACTCTTAGAATTTCATGTGGTTCACAAACAGCATTAAAACCAGATTTTTCAGCAAAAAACACAAGGGATAATCATTGAAAACAGTATTTTTATCCTTATTACAGTTAAATAAAATCAACTGATTACTTATAGGGTAGCCCCAATTAAACTAATAAAACATTTCTATGAAGAAACCCCCAATTTCACATGAAATTGGCATTTAGGATTCATTGTAAATACAAACACCACTAAAACTACTTTTTTCAGAAATAATAAAATTAAATAAGCATGAAAATACAATAAAAACAGAATCCAATTCACAAAGATTTTATACACAATGGAATAACCTACCAAAATCAATGAAACCCTTAATTCCATCAGCCTCTATGTCAATCCCTCTCCCCCTGACACGGGAGGGACCTTTGAAATCCAGCATGTGTGTGGATCCATCTTTCTCCCCCTTTTCTAACCGTGATATTCTTTCCCACTGTTCTCATGACTCTCTATGTCTGAAAGTCCTCGATTTGTTTGAATTCCTACCCAATATCCCAATCTCACTACAAGATTTTAATGATGCCTCTTCCCTACTGAATCTCACCCTGATGGCTCGATTCAAGAAGTTCCTCCCTTTTGATTCATTCAATCAGCATGTCTTCACGTTGTGCAATTTACAAGAGCTACAAATGATTAGTTTCATTGAAAAAAAGCATATAATGATTCATTTTGAGTCGAAGGAATATTTAATCAGAGCCTGGTCCAGTGCTACTTGTTGCTTCAACGGATCCTAGTTCTACGTATTCTATTGGACATACAACCTTCACATGCAATGTGATTCCCCTACACCAGTGCTTTGGATTAGTTCCCTATCCTTCCACTTCCATTTCAAAACCCCAAGGTTATTAAAATTCATGGTAACTTAGTGGGTAGATACCTTCGCTCTGATAGATGCACTGAGTCCCTTTTCCACCCTGTGATCCTGCATGTATGTGTGGAAGTGGATGTGTCCAGTGTTCCTTTATAGTATGTCTGGATTATAGTTGGTGGCGACTTTAGGTTCATGTAGCATGTGGTCAATGAATCATTGTTTGAGTTCTGTTAATTATATAATCATTTGGGCCATTCATTGGAAACATGTCAATGGGGGTCTAAAAATATTTCCAAGGAGATAGATGTAGATAGTTGTAAGGGAACAAAGGATCATGCGGAGATAGATGTTCTTGGTCAAAAAATGGTGGGTGTGGCTTCTATGTTTAATGATGTAATAGGAGTCTCATGTGGATCGCAGAATGTGAATCCTTCTTTGTATGAAGTTTTCAATCATTTGAGGAATGATTTGTGCATACCTCATACTCATCCACCTACTGCTTTAGGGCATGTGGGTAATTTTTGGGGGAGGAGCGGTCTGGTAGTGGCATCAAAATGGTGGATCCACAGCTGGTGGATGAAGGAGGTTCCATGTTTCTTATGGATACTTCTTATATCCAAGTAGTGAGCTCTGGTGCGATTACTAGTGCCAATTTTCCAGGTTATCCATCCAATTCTAGTTGGTTGAGGAAGGAGAAGGCTAGACCTCAGTCTAATGAGAAGTCTTCAAATATGAATAGGAGTTCAGACAATGTGTTACCTACTGGGGATTTGGACCCTCAAATTGAGGGTCTCTAGGATGAAAGCATGGACATTTGGGACAGTGTTTCGAAGAAGGTGGATGAGGGTGACCTCATGACCCCCATGAATGTCACATTCCCAATAGGGGATAAGGCATTGTATCATGGTGATTAGAGTGAGGTTGTTGTCAGGAAAAGATCTAAGGAGGTGGAAGTTATTGTCCTGGGTAATGGTTTCGATACCCTTTCATATAATGATCCCGTACAAAATTCTAGAAATGATCTAGTTAGAACCTCAATGGATGTGGTGAAGGCCACTGATAATGAGTCCAGTGATGAACTTTATAGCCACATTGAAGGATATACAGATGATGAAGCTCAAGGGATCAGTACCCAATTCCGAGTTTTAGTAAAAATAGTAGGGGTAACTGAAAAGAGAAAAGTAGTACTCATATTTACCTATACCAATGGATACTATATCAAAAAGAATTCAAATTCCATGCAAAAGGATTGTGGGACCACCTCTCTGAGGTGGTCTGCTAGTAGCGAGAGATGCCCAATAACCCTTTGGATTTTCATTTGAGCTAGGAAGAGGTTATTATGGAAACTGTTCTCACAATCAAATCTCATGATGATGAAGAAAAAATAATTATGGAAAGCGCTCTTAATGTGGCCCCAAATGAGGAGTAGGGCTCCAGGATCGACGAACATGACTTGATTCTAGTTAGTGGCTTCAACAACAGAATGATCAATATAGAGGAGTACATCAAGTTCTGGGATAAGATGAAGTTTAGGTTCAAAGATATTCTAATGGATGAACAAGAAATCTAGGTAAACAAAAAAATCAGGGAAACTTTTAAGAGATATTAGAACGTGTAGGACCAAATTTCAATTTATTAGCTCTGTAATATCCTTTAGTGCTTGATTTGGTTTCTCAATTTTTCATTAAAATTTCTTGGTAATAAAAATTTAATTTTGAGTGACTGAGGTGGTGTCATATTCTGAGTGTAAATGCTTGGGTAAAATCTTTTATTGTGGGGAGACCTCAAGAGAGTGGTCTCGGTCTCCCAGTGGAGCTTTGTGCTTTAATAGTATATTGGATGCTCTATTTTTTCGAAGGGAAAAGTTGTTGGATAGTAGAAACTATTATTTATTGTCCTTAAACTAAGGTAATACAATGATTTATCAGGATTTAAGGCATGGGTATTTTTGATAGGGGATGAGATGCTTGATTGTGGATTTCATATTTTGGTGCCATAAATGTTAGAGAATTAAGGAGAAACACTAGAGAACTATAGGGTTATTTTATTCCTTTCCCATTATAGTATGATACTGGGATTCTTTTTAATGGATTTTGTTATTGGTTTAACATATACTCCTACTTGAGAGGATTTGATTTGATTATTATTGATTGATCATTGATTGAAACATGAATTTGGGACATTTCTTACCAATCAAGAAGACAATGAAAGTTGAACATCATGGGGACATGTATATTTGAGAGATTGTAAATATTCACGAGGTTTCTTCTATAGTAGTTTCTTCCATGGACCCATGGTTATGGTATGGTTTTTGAAAATTTTATATGATTTAATGGGTTCATATATTAAATTAAGAACTATCACAGTCAGGCCAAATTGGTTTTGAGCCTCTTATACCCCAACCATGCCTCCATAGGCCAGGGAATGAGAACAAGCGCCCATCCAAATATCTTACATGAGGATGCCTTTACATAATATATCAATATTCATGAACCTAACCATCCTAATTTTGAATTTTAGGGGAATAATAAATAAAATAAACTACAAAAATAATATAAACCAATCATGAAAAACTTATAGAGTGTAAATTATTATGATATTATAAACTAAAAAAGGTAAAAAATACACTCCTAACTAGAAATATGTCCTCACCTGAAAAAACAGTATTCTGAAAGTGATGAGAAATCTAAAATCAGGATCTC
Source organism: Viscum album (assembly GCA_963277665.1). Lineage (NCBI taxonomy): Eukaryota > Viridiplantae > Streptophyta > Magnoliopsida > Santalales > Viscaceae > Viscum > Viscum album. Next base: position 99,095,879 of record OY728153.1, on the reverse strand, counting down.
GATGCTCTGACCACCTTATGTTGTCCAATGTACTATGTATCACTAAGTTCCTCTAAAGTCACCACTGACCTATCTTTCATCTTCATAAGACATGACACATGATGGGAAAGCCCATGAATGGGTGAGTATATAAAAACTTAGTATGAGGCCTCAAAAGAAAAAAGAGGGAGAAATAAGAGAGAAAAAAAGTAATTGATATCAAATAGGAAACAACTCAACCCAATCCAAGAGATTAACATTATCCAATAATAAGGATCTCAACATAGTGTGTAGGTCGACGACTTGTCTTATCTCTACCACCCATAGAAAGAGTGTAACAAGATCCAACAACATGAAGACACACACACACACACATAGAGAGATATATATATATATATATATATCACTTTGTGAGTGGGTAGTAAATCCAAATATACCAAAATGATAGATAAGGGGATATCCATCTCATATCCCAGCCTAGGTAATTATTTTCCAACAATTCTAGAAATCCATTAAAGATGACATTTATCTTGTGAATCTTCCAAACATAGGGCATCCATGTCATGAAACATGCATCACTATGTCTCATAGTCGAAGAGTCGTATTCAATTGGTAGAGGACCCATGACATGGTACAATAGGAGGGTGTCACTGTGATGGTTGAGGACCTTTTCCCAGCAGAGATGGAGTGTTCCACTCTTTTCACTGAGGAACCATACTGAACCCAGCATGAGGATGAAACTCAAAAGGTCAAGGACACAAGCCATGTCTCTATAAGAGGGTTCCACGTTAGTCATCAATGTCCCATTCCTGACCTAGCTAGAGGGTTCAACATTGAAAGACGTGGACCAATGACCATCCCCTATACGTGGGTTCCACTAAAATCATCAAGAGATCATGCCTATGTCGGATGGATGGTTCCACTCAGAAGTTCAATGTTGTATGCCCTATAAACAGTTAGGGGTACCAATATAATCATCGATGGCCCATAGAAATCCCAGCAGGAGGGTGACACTCTAACCATTGAGGACCCATGCCTAGACAAACTGGAAGGGTTTACTCAGAATTTCAATGACTTATTCTCTCTCTCCTCACGAGGGTGACACTACAATCATTGAGGACCCCTTCCCATCCTAGCTGGAGGGTTCCACTCATTTGTCTTTGGTGAACCTATCTGATCACTACCATCATCAAGCATCACCTCAATAATCATCATTACTAAAACATCTCACATCACATCTCAAAATCAACAATGGTGGGAGCCATGACATTCTACATGAATGAAAACTCTGGATAGGATACTCATAATAAAAAATATAAGTCCATATGAAGGATATATGAGAGATAGAAATTTAATAAAAATGAACCAAGGGGTACATGGTGTGTGAGGGGACCCAGAAGCCATGGGGTCCGACTCTATCACCTTTCCATGTCCTTGGAGGTACATGAATCACCTATCACGTTGCACTAAATGGCATATAGGGATATTATACTTCAGGTACTATCCATTCAAGATCACACCCATGTGCTTGCTTATGTCCATGTACATTAGTACATGGCATGCCTCTGGCTATGTGTTTCAACACGGGGTCATTCTCTTGTGATCTATCACACGACTTGTCCAGTCATGGAAGAGGTACATGACATGTATGGCAGATACACTATATTCCATCTATATATTTTTCTAAACACTAGTCTTCGTTACCATAGGGGATACACACCATATGTTAACTATGATACACGGTTTGCAGTATGCTTTTTTTTATAACATTAGATTTGACATTGTGCTCCAATTATATCCCTCTAGCATAGATCTCTCCACAACGCCAACTAAAATTTGTGGATGTCATCTTGATTATTTATTTCATCCAATCTAGTGGTATGAAATCTGTTCCGTCGAACCATGGGGGTTCACCACATTCCCCACACACCCCGTTCTTTTCCTACCATCTTTGATATGTATTATATTTCCATGAATCGGTCATCCTTAACCAAAAATACTTCATTTACATCCCTGAAATCATGTTTTTTTTCATCATGTGATTCCAATATGAATCCAAATGTCATACCAGTCTTGGTACCACCCAGCAACATCGAACCCCAGAAACATATTCCAATGTAGAAGAATGATAACAAATTTGAGGAGTGAGGTATCAAAACAATGGTTTTTTTATATTTTCTAATAATTCCTGGACAATGATTTAGAATGGGGATTTATAGGCTAAGAAAAAAATAATCAATATAATTTGAGTACAGGTGTGCATGTAATGTTTATAAATTGGCACAAATCAATGAAATGATTGATCTTATTCAACCAATTTAATCGAAAATGGTGAAAAACACGAATTGATGTGTCAAAACAAGACATTTGATCAATCTTAATTTATAACAATGATTTCGAATTATTAAGAGGATTTGTTGAGTTCTTTGTGCTTCAATCAACATAAAACTTGAATTTCACCGTTGTTTGATTTAATTCACCTACGAAATCTGAAGAAGAACAGTATCAATCCTCTGAGGATTTATGCTTCTAAGCCTGGAGGATTATCCATAGTGGTGTATTTATAGAAAAAATAGTTAATTTAATAAAATAAAAAAAGTATGTCATTTTATTAATTAACTGAACATACTACCGATGGTCATGAATTCAAAATGACCTGCTCCAGCCTATTTTAGGTCTCCCCTAGGGCAAAAATAACGTTTTAAACTCAAATGTTCTCTCACACATTTGATCCAAGATTCCATTTTAGGGTTATCCCATTTTCCTTAAGAAACTACAAATGTGTAATATAAAATATATTTAATACTTTTTTTATGAAATTACATTTGATCCCATCAGGCCTCAGAATCACACCCCATCTCCACGCATATCTTTAAAAATATATGTAGAAATATTTCAAAGTCTTATGAGGAAAAAAACAATGTCTCTGCATCATTAAATCCTTCAGTATTTTCATCCCCAAAAAGAAAAACTAAACAAACAACTCAGGATACTGAGCCCACATCTGGATGTCCTGCTCCCATGACTCTCCTTCATGTTCTTGTGTTGCCACAACATGAAAACTAAAGGGATGATCCTTACACATAGGGTCATATCCTTTTGATCCATGATCACCTATAGTATCTCCAAAAAGTGGATCCATCCTAGATTTCTATCTCTCCCCAAGGAATAACTTGTGTATGGTCCAGAACATATCTCCTCAATAATGAAACCTAGAAGATGACATGCAGAATCTCTAACTATGGTGGTAGAGAGAGGTGGTATGAATTATCACCAACTCTATGCAACATATCGAATGTCTCAATTAACCTCAAGGATATAGTTACTCCTTAGATTAATGTACAAAATCTTCATCATGAGTAGTCTCTTAAAATAACATGGTATCCCTACTCAAACACCAAGGGTATTCGATGGGGATTAGTGTAATATTTATACCTACTTTGGGCCATCCTCATATGCTCAAGGATTACTGGGTCCTTCACTATCATCACTTTCACCAACTATAGAAAAAAATAGATTCCTTGAGTGACCTTAAAGGCCTCCCATACAAGGATTCAAATGTTTCAAAGCTAATAATAGATTTTAATTTATTATTGTATGTAAAATCCACCAATTGCAAGTGATCTTTCCAACTCCAACCAATGTTTAACAGGAAAGCCCTCAACATTTCATCCAACAACTGGATAGTGTGATTGATCTTCCCATATTTATAGCTTTAAAAGTATATAATCATCTAGATCTGGCTCCTAAATTCTTTCTTATCGCCTCTCCAAAATATTAATGTAAACCAAATATCACAGTATGATACAATCATCGAGGAATCCACATGAAGGAGAATAATCAATCATATGTACATCTTCCCTAAAATATTCAATAAAATATGCTCCTTAATATCATGTAAGTGTCCCCACATTGGGAGTTGGTACCTATCACTCAGATGGATTCGTGGATCATCACTATCTGTCAACAACCTATCATAAATTCCATGGATATTTCATCCCACTTCAACTCTAGGAATTTAAGGGGCTACAACAAACATGTCTGAACCTAGTGCTTATCCTTCACCCACTGACAGGTGAGTCACTGAGAGATTAACTTATCCATGCCCCATCTCATTACAGGACACAAAAAACTACCAATAATGTTTTTTACACATCTTCCCCAGACTGAGATGTATAACCAAATGAGATGTGTGGAACTCCCACATCACCTCCTCTAACATCGTAAATGGGACCCATGTATGCCCCTAGAAATGGATGTAACGATTCCATCATTAATAATATGCATAATGTAAATATTATATAGATGTTAGGCAATGAAATATTTCATATTTGATCTATCCAAGATGGGACTCTCTCAAACTATTGACAATTAGAGGATTCAACACCACTAACAAAATAAAATTTACACCCTCATGCTCTACTAGGTCTAGAAGCAAGGGACCCAACTGCTCAGAATAATCTTTCACCAAATGAGAAAGATACTTTCTAATATGGTAATATTATACCACATTTCCCTTCCCAATATTATATACTCTCTCAAAGTCATAGTTCTTTGGGATCTCCTACCAGTACCATTTTCTTATGTTCAAGTCTCTCTATGTGAAGACGTACCTGAGATTCAGATAGTCTGAGTAAACCATAATGCACTTCCTTGTAATATAGTTCCTCCACATACATTGGATAGATACTAAAACATAAATATCTAGGTCATGAGTAACATAGATCTTCTCTTGGGGTGTCAAGTGCATTGACCTTTACGTGATAACTCCTTTCCACTACATCAACACGTAGCTGATCCCATATCATGAGGCATCACTATACACTACATACTCCACACACTCCTCCAGTTGCCTCAAAACATGAACAATATTCATACTCTTCCTCAACTCCACAAAGTCCCTATGGAACTACTCATTCTAGGTAAAAGGAAACCATTTCTATGTCAGGGTGGTTAAATGGGCTATAAAACTATAGATTTGTGCCCTAATCCTCGGGTAGTACCCCCCCCCCCCCCAACCCAAGAAAACTCTACATCTCTGACAAAATATGGGTTGTATCCCAAGAATGAACTAAATAAATAAATACTAGGTTAATGATTAAACACTTCATGGATTGAAATTACCCATGAAGTGAACCTCATGAATCAAAAACTAGCACTTGGATAGATTACCATAAAGTCGGTGCTCTTGAAGAAAATATAGGATGATCCTGAAGAGGTATGCATTCTCCTTATATGGCATGGATTAGATGAGTATGTCATCAATAAAGATAACCACAAACTGGTCCAAGTATATCAAGAAGAACTAGTTCATCATATCAATAAACAAGGTAGGGGAATTCATTACACTAAAGGGAATCATCCAGAACTCATTGTTTCCATAATGACATTTGAATTCCAACGTTGGAATTTAATTCTTGAAAACCATCTGCTAGTGGTAGACATACCAATGATCGATATTAAAGAACAATATCACACCTACAAACTGATAAAATAGGACATTATTCCATGGGAAGGGAAATTTTTCTTTATCATTGCCTAGTTCATGTGTTGATAATCCACACCATGTTACGAACTCATATCCTCATTTTCTACAAAAACACTGAATCTTCCTAGGGTCGACACATTGGGCATGAGGAAAACCTTCTCTTAAACACCCTACAATAATAACCACATCTCCAAATTCTTGGTAGGTGCCATTAAATATGATATATAAGTTATCAGTGTGGTAATGAGATAAATGTCGATAAAAACATCCATCTACTATCTTGATGGTTTTCCCGGAACATCCTTAGGGATGAAGTCCATAAACTCCTCCACAACTAAAGGAATGTAGATTCCTGAAGAACCTTCATCACATTGTTCCACACTCTCCAACTTATGGGTGGTGTTTTTTAGATTTCTTTACATAGAACCCACTCACCCTACCATGATATCTCCGACACCCATAAATTAGAATCTCATCCAATCAGTGCGAATGAATCTAACATGTCTGTAGTAATAGTCAATCTGATATTGGACCATGGTCAACCAATCCATACCCAAGATGATATTATAAATATTTATCATGATGACCAAAATTTCCCATATAAACATATATACACCAAGAAATGGCTGACAATACTAGAAGATAAATGATACAGAAGAAGAATTCCCAGTTAGAACCTCCAGAAAAAGTTATTGCACTATCCACTCAACTAGGAGATATAGCTATTGCACTATGTGTATAGAGATGAATGAAATAATGTAACATTTTATACTAATACTAAATAAAAAGTTTAAAATAAACATATCGTACCAGTAATCATCTATTGTGACGGTGGGTCATAAGACTCTATATCCTTCAACTATATGTTCCCTAGCTACCAGATTCCTACGTCGGATGTCGGTCACCTAGTGGTGGAGGTGGAAGGATATCATAGCATCATCTACCATCCACATCTCCTCCTCCCATAGCTCCACTTACTCTTCTTCCAACTTATCCTCCCATGGGAGCACCCTTTCCTCTCCTAGGAGATATTTGATCAAGGAAGTTCCTATGCTATGGTCGAGCATTTTCTATCTCCATATGATCTTAGACCCATTTTGTTTGGATTTAATGTGATATATGACCGCACACATCATAAGAATAGATCCAACCTAGTCTAGGATTCCTTGTTTATCTATGCTTCCCATAACCAAGAGATCGATTCTAATCCTGTGAATGTCTCCTATGTTGAGACCCTATCGACTGATGACTTCTAGCAGCCAAAGATTACACTACTCTATGATTCCCAGTGCCATATCCATATATCTACAATCCCTATGATATAAAATAGTCCATCTCTATCACCCTCTCTAATATACAATCATAGGTGGGAGTTCACAGGGGTATCAAACTATCTCCTTATAGAGTACCTAATCAAAATTATTTTCTTAGAAGTATACATATAGGATAATATCCAGATAGTATCTTGTAAATTATATGAACCTCACCTCATACTCATCCACTATCATACCTCCCAAACATAGCTCTAGGGGTCTCTGAATATGAACTGAGAATAAATAATAGGGTAGTACTCTCCATTAAACATATGTTGGATGTAGATCCATAAGAGTGTTGACTCATTATGCATCTTGGTAAAGAGAATCCACTAGCACCAAGATGATTCATGGAAAATGAAAGTTTGTAGCACAACCAAATGATTCATTGATGTCCAGATGAGCCTAAAAACATAGATCACTGACTCCAACCTATCCTCTACTGCCTAGGGATCTGGATCATTGTGAAACCTCAGTGAACTTTGGCACTCTAACTCATGGAGTGTGCTAAGCCTCATCCCATCCTCATCCTACTCTACTTGTATGATCTACTACTCAATAGGTGGAGGTGCTACTACATGTCCACTTTGTGGAAGGATCTCCTTGGATTGTCCGAGAACTAAGGTGTCATCTCTCATCGAATCATATTCATGATTCGGAACTGGTAACCTGATTGGTTTTCATCATGGAGGATTCCTAAAAATTTAATCAATATGTACCATGATCAGATGAGAATATATGTATATATATAATTAGAAGATGATGTATGGAGGAATGTAAAAGACTCAATATTATATGATGTATGTATCTTTGATCCCTACAACTAATTTCTTGGTATAGTTAGTTGAAAAGAAAGTAGTCAAGGTCTTAGTAAATAGATACATCAGGTATCATACCATCACTGGGTTCCATAGCATGAAAGCCACACCGAAAAAAATTGAAAATATTTCCCTAATTCCCAACCATATTTTAATAAGGGGAATACTCCAATAATTGTCCCACAGATTGAACCAGCTTCTAATACCAATCATCCATGACCTAAACCAATGAGGCTCAATCCGCAACTACCCCAATCCCACCTCCATAGGTCTAGGGATGAAAAAAGAACCGAAATACATATCTATCATGGTAGTACAATAAAAAATGTACCTATTCAAGAATAGTTATCCATATCAATGAAGAAATAAAGAGGAAATCTAAATTAAGGATGAAACATTTTGAATATAAACCAAGAATGAAAAACCTATATGGCGAGCAAGAATATAGTAGTGTAAAATTAAAAGAAAATTGAAAAACTACATGCCCAACAAGAATCATCTGCCAACATAGAAAACTGGAAAGTAAAAGTACTGAGAGAGCCCAACTCCAAATATCCAAGATCTTACCACCATATGTGGTCTTATGCAGCATGTATCCCTAAGATCATTTGTAGTCAACGTCAACCAGTCTTTCGTCTTTATAAGACATGACACATGAGGGAAAAGCCCATATAAGGGTGAGTATCTAAAGACCAAGTTGGATGCCCAAAAAGATGAGGAGGGGGAGTAAGATACACAAAAGGAAAAGATTGTAAACCTAAAATAAATTAACTAAAATAATGATACTAACCTTATCCAACCACAAGGAGATCAAAGTAATGTGTATGTGTACCACACGTCGTGTCTCTTCCAGCCATAGAAAGAGAGTAAAAATATCCAACAACATGGATATATATTTCTATATGATCAACACGAAGAAACCCAAATGAGATTGAAGGGGATCTTTATATCACATCCCAACCCAGGTATGCAGTCACCAACAGATCAAGAAAACCATCAAAATCTCCCAATATCACATGCCTCGACCCACTAGAAAAAATTCAAGTCATGTCACTCCTCTTAAATATTTCACATAGAATCAATGTCATAATCACTATATAGGGAATTCATATACCTTATAACAGCATGTGGGAACAACTCTGATGATCAAGGATACAAGCCCAGCCCAGCTAGAGTTTATAACTATAGTCATCAAGGACCCATGCCAAGCCCAGTTTGTGGGTACTACTCATAAAATTGTGAAATCATGCCCTCTCTAAATGCCTTGCACCGACCTATTTTGGGTCGCACCTAAAGTAGACATCACAATCCAAACTCAACCATGGTCTATGACTTATGATCCAATTTTCATGTTAAGAGTTATACCATTTTAATTAATAAATTGTGTGTCCATAATATAAAATATATTTTACACATCCATAAATTTTATTCTAGGCACACCGGGCCTCGAAGTCACACACCTTCCCGGTACATAGATTTGAAAATATATTTACAAATATTTAAAAACTTTCTAATGAACAAAACAAGGTCTCCATAAGAAAAACCTATCTTACGCAGACATATGGATAGATATAGAGTTATATCTTGGTTTTAGAGGATATGGTTCAGTCTTGGGTGGTTAATTTTTGGTGGATCTTGGGAAAAGCATTTTCCTTTGGTTGAAATTTATTATAACTGTAGTTATAATGAATTGATAAAGATTGTAAAATATGAGGAAATTTTTGGGATTAAATTCATATCTACCTTGTGATGGGAAGAGTTGGGAGATTGATGCTCTTTGGGCCATGTCTCATCCTGGATATGACAAAGATGGTGCAGTAGATCTAGAGGTGATTGATCATGACATAGATTTATGTGAAATATTATATGGACCATCATCAATGGTTACTGGAGTTTTAGGATGGTTATAAGGGCTTTCATAGAGATTCCACTTTATTGGTAAATCATATGTTGGTTAAGTATGTTATGTTGACATCAAGGTTTATGGGGCCCTTTGAGATCATTATATGACTATAGATGGATGAATATTTAATGAACAAACCATTTGGTGTGAAATATATTCATAAAGTGGTTTATATTTCCCAAATGAGTAATTATATTCCAAATCATTACCATATGATTAGATGGGGGATATTGATCTAGATAATGACACCACTATGGTTGAGTAACTAGTTAAAAATATAGATCACCAAGATATGGTACTTCATGGTAAAATTATTCCTATAGTCTAGGTACTATGGATATATAGACATGATTGCAATGAGATTTTTAGGGGTAATTATTGATGAGGTAGATTTTTCCTTCTTTTTTGATGTTATGGGGTCTTGAGGGATTTATGGTGGAAGAAATCTTTTATAGTGGTGAGGTTGTAACATGTCGTTAATTAAATTTAGGTATTTTTCGATCTCTTTACTTCTTAACCACTTTAATTGGGTGCGTTTGGGGACTCCCAAGAATGAGGAAAACATTGATGAGAAAAATGAAACATGGTTCGATGATGTATTTTTTGAATTGATGCAGCCTAAGTATTAATGGGTCAAATACATAGTGGGGTTCTTACCTAGTTCACAGAATGCTCAGAGTGGGGCATTTATATTTTTCTGGTCAAATCTAAGGTTTTTTGTAGTTTTTTGGGGATTTACATGATGTGTATAGGGGTTACATGATGTGTATCCATTAATTGATATATTTCATGAACATAAAAAGATAGTAATTTATTTAAAGTCCATATAATAGTTTCACGTCTTGTAATAAAAATTTCCATGTTTTTTTATAAAAATGCGACAATATTTTCAGCATACATGAGCTTCTTGGATTGCACAACATGAAATTGGATTACACATAATGTAATAGACCCAGTTTGTGATTTTAGGGTGATGCATGAGTGGTTTCTTATTTCATTCATTGAATGATTCCATTCTCTTTATCTAGAGTCTCTTACTAGATGATTTTGGGTGATTTCCTCCCACCCGGATCACTTCATTCACTGGTCGATCACCATTTGACTAGGTTTTACTATCTCCGAGTATGAAATCCTTATAGTTCATCTTTGCATTTGGTTATCACTTTGATTTTAACTGTTGTGGTGTTCATAGTTGTGATTGGATAATGTTTTCTACAGATACTTTTTGGTTTCATATAATTCCTCCTATATCAATAGTCATTGTCTTGGTTTCTGGTCACCACTATTAGAGGATGGTATTTCTAAAATAAGGGTAGTTTTGATGAATTTCATTTTTTTCATAATAGATTTAATTGTGATGTTCATTTATAAGAAGATATATGTGGTTTTAAAATAATTTCATGGAAATGAAAATATTTAAAAAGGGTATCTTCATTGAAAATGGATTTTCCAGATTCAAAATTTTGTTTTCATACACCAAAGTGGGTTTCCTTGGATTGGAAAATGTTTTATGAAATTATGACAGTGATTTTGAAATATATTTTTGATAATTGATCATTGGGAACCTCGGGTTCATCGATAAAGAGACACATGTATCCTTATTGTGCATGTGGAACCACTAGGAGGTAACATTATTGTGATATCGATTGGTAGGAATCATGATTAGTTTGATCTAATGATATACATTTTTAATATTTTTAATGTATGGTATTCAGTGAAACATAGGCTAGAGCACAAATGTGATGTTATTTTTCATTTATAGTTATTTATCACATTATTGTTTTTATTATGGATTTTTCTTCATTATTTTTTATATGAGGTCGTATCATATTGATTTGCATGATATGTTATTCCATGGATATTTTTTTATTTATATACCACTTGATGCATGGATATTATTTCTTATTTTATCAACTCTAATTTTCAAATTTATACTTTTTTAACATGAATGGATTTTATGAAAACCAAAGAAGAAAATGGGGAAATGATTAGCAACTGGATTTCTATTTTGAAAATGCTTTGTAAAACTTTTTTGTTTTTAATGTTTTAGTTATTGTATTTTTTATCATAACTTTTATATAAACTGTGTTGTAAACCTGCTAGTATTTGTCTCACACCTTACTTTTTCCTTTGGGAGTATTTTGATGTTTTATTACCTTATCTAGGTAAAGGTAAGAACATCTTGTAGTATGTTGGATTTTCCTGTTGTTTCTTCCTTTAGTTCGAGTTGGTTTGGAGGATACATTTGGTCAAATGGGAATTTAAAATACTCTTTGGTTTATCATGATTGAGTTTGTATTATATGTATTTATGGTATCTTTTTTTTCCACTTTGTACTATAGATGTATTTCTTTTTTTATTATATTCAAAACTAGTTTTTGTATTCCAATTTTACCTATATTATGTGACAGTCTTGTTCAACTGGATTTTCTATTTAACATAGATTGGTTCATTACACCATGTCTTCAAATATCTTAATTCACCTGTGATGGATTTAATAATAATTTCAATTTCATGTGACACAAATATGAGTGGATTTCAATTATGTGATCAGTGGGACTGAAATTAAATAGGTTTATAATTATTTGGATAAGTCTTTATAGCTGAGGGGATGATTGGGAATAAAGAGTTAACAAAAAGGCCTAAGGTTAGTTTTCCACACTAATGTAGATGGGATTGAAATTATATATCCATACAATGAAATGCATAAAGCATTACCTCTGATGAACTGAAATGTTAGGTATTATTGAGTAAACTCAATCAATTAAGTGGGTCTATCTAATATGTGTTCATGGTCCTATTCAACACACTGGACATAAGAAATGATTTTAAATTCTAATCTTTATGAAACATTCTTATGTTACGTTTTCATGGCTCGCGATTATTGATTTATGTATTGAAACATATAATACTTATGTCATATATTATGATTAATGTATTTCACCTTGACACATGATCTATGATAAAAAAAATTTGTGTATGATAATATTATTTTATGTCCACGTGCCTTAATTATGTTCTAAAACCCACATGTTTTTCTTTAGTTCACATATACGATATGACTGTTTTATATCATTCTTAACCAAACAACGTATTTGATCTTAACCATTTTTATATTTTGAGTCACCTTGTCTATGATGAATATTATTGCATAATATACGTATTTAAGTGTATCATATATAATTAATAATTATGGAAGATGTTTTAGAATGGTTTTAAAATATATTTATTATTAATCAAGTCTTTATAGAAATTAAACCTATTGGTTATAGGGTGTGATTCATTATGATATGTAATGAATATTCATTTGAAATTATGTATTATAAATGTAATTTTTTTAGTTTACCTTAGTGGAATAGTTATCCCAACCATTTAGTAAGGTAAACATGTAAACAATTCAATTCAAGTGTCTTATGAATAGTTATCACATTATTAGCCTTACCAACTATCTAAACCATACAACATTTTGAAAATCATGTTGTTTTATTATTCTAAAATTTTTATATATAAGGGTTAATCCTTATTTACCACTGCTTAATTAAAATCCACCCATGTTGTTAAATGTATCCATTCTCCTCTTCTCTTTTCTATAACGTTGTGATTCATCCACATTTGGAGTTGAGTCATTTAGTATTATTCCAAAAGCCTATTCATATTATGTTATTTCTCTTTTTTCTCAAATACTCCTTCACAATATGGTCACGAAGACCTAAGGTTCTTCTGTACACAATATTTATTTTGAGTTTTCTAATTTTTGGGATTTCATTCATTATCCAAGATTTATTCTTCTACTCTTTCTGTTGTGAAGCATTATTTGACACCACTTGTGCCAATTATTGGTTGCTAAAACAGAATAATTCTTATCATCTATGAACCTAATTGTTTCCCCTAATTTAGTTGGTAATTATTTGGTAATAATACTTATATTATATAGGAAAATTTATCCATAACGATTTTTCTGTTTTTTATAAATTACTCAATCAATATAATGGGTGTATTCCATTTCAAAAGTATATAACCCGTCTATTATAAAGATTCACATTATTGGTTCATGATGAAATTTCTTGAAGGGTTTTCACCAAATAAACAAATTTTATTTTTATGTATGAATTTATTATAAAATATAAATCCAAAATAAATATTGTGGTAATGTTTTAATAAGAAAAAATTGTGTTGTTATCAAACTTGTTGTATTGTATGATATGTTTTTATATGGTAGAAAAACAAAAAAAACCTTAAAAAAAATTTCATTTTATATTGTTTAGTTATGAATTACAATAGTTCATATTGAAATTTTATATTATTAATATTAGTACATGAATGATAGATTCAATATCGAATTCCATTTTTTAAAAATGAATAAGGAATTATAATTACTCTTTTATCATCCTTGATGGAGTTGTCTCTTTTGTGTAAAGGTTTAAGTGGATATGGAAATGTATGACGCGAATAATTTATAATCAGATATAAATGTATCAATGTAATTTTTTTAAAGCTTAATCAAAAGTTAGGTGTGAGTATATTTCATATTATTTAAAATTATTAATATATTTATATGATTTTATTTCTCATCTATAATTACTATATCATGGGAAACCTTGGGGACCAAAGTTGTAATCCAAGGGATGGGTGTTATTCCAAATGAAATTACACAAATGCTAATGACCCCCTAGTTGATTATTATTACTTTGGAAAGTGAATTTTCCACAGAGGCATGATAAGGGGATAGAAAACTAAGTACAAATGTAGTTAGGATAGTCATTTTTCTATATGATGAATGTCTTCTTATTTATCTCCAAAACTTCCACATACGATACATATCATTATCCCATGTGGATTATATGTGATTTTTTTATTTTACCCTGATTGAGTGCTTTTATGATTTACTCTTATGATATATATTATGTTAAATTATTCTTATTATTTTTGGAGTGTGATATATCTAACAATTTTCTTATTACTCATTTTAATATATGTCTGTTATTTTATAGTGAAAAGTATTTGGTTGATGTTAATGGTCAAAAAAAATTCATTCTAATTGATAATTATTTCATGATTTATTTATTGGTGATAATTAAATAGATTTATCTATATTTCAAATGTGGTTTTAAAATAATAATTAATATATATTATTTATAGAGGGAAACTATAATTGATATCAAATAAATTCTATTTCTTTAATTATCATCATCACTTATCCTATAAAGAACACACTATAGTTTCACAACCAAAATTTCTTGTTGTTGTACTTTTTTGAATGATTTTAAAATTTTAAAGTGTAGTTAACTAAAGTATCACTCATTTTATTTCAGTTTCCACTAATAAAACTGATTCTTTTATTAATTTAATTTAAAACTAGAATCATATAGTAAATTTTTTAAATGGATTTTTATATATTATTTGGTGGAATCCTACTAGGCATGTTTTTATCAAACTCTACAGTCATAATTTTTGTGTATATAAGACTTTTTTTAATAATAAAGGTAAATATTAGATCATATATGAATATACTAGATGATAATGTTTTGGGTTTTGTTGTAGATAAGGTGGAAAGTTAATTACATTAACATATCACATAGATATGGGTTGTAGCCTTCAATTAGATGTTAAGTGATTTATTTTATATTGTGGTATCGCTATATATATTCATCCACCTTAGAATTACTTTATTTTTACTACTTTTTTATTCATATTTTCAATTTCATATAAGTATTTCATTTATGTATTAAATATTTTGGAGTCATCTTGGTGTTTATTTTTCATGTTTATTTTCATAAATTTTTTTCACGATGAGTTAGTACTATTAATTGATATTTTTTTTATTAAAATTGTATATATTTGGTATAAAAACACCATCTTAAAGAGTGTCCATGTAGAATTATAGGTTATAATAAAATCAGTGTTATTATTTACTATGGTTAAATCATTCTTAGTGGAGTATGGTTGATTCCATGACTATTGATTACAGCCCATAAGGATCAAGAACACACATCAATCCTTACAGTGGACAAGAACATGTATTATTGTAGGGTATATGAATTTGGATTATTAAAAAATTTCATAGTATCTAATTTTTATTTTTTATTATTTAGAAAATAAATATGATTATAGATATTATTATCAAGACTTGAGAGGTTTATATGAGGAATCTATGAGGGAGTGTCTGTAATTTTTTTCCATAGATATTATAGAGTTAGCATGGGTATTTTGGATGATTATTTTGGATGTGAACCATGGTTCTAAATTTTATAATGATATTTAGAACTAATTAAATATTATTATAGTTTATATGGTGGTAAAATATGTTATTTTTATGATACTCTAAAGTATTTAGATAGAACATGGGTTGATTCAATATTTGTAATGCTACTATGCATAGTTTGGAAATCCATGAAAAAATACTGAATTTCCTTAATTGATGGTTTGAGTAGTTCTTTCAAAAAAAATTGAACATTTTGGGGAACTAAACATATAAATTGTACAACTATATAAAACATCATTTTTAATCATAATTTTAGTGTACATAATTTCAACTAACATATATCATTCATTACTTTACATTTTATATAAAATAAGTATAATATTTTAAAAATATTAATGTTTTTTAGAATCCAAATTTTATATATTTTATGATTACACATTAGTATTAATTTTTTAATTTTTTTATATGATGTATTTGAGTAATAATATTTTTAAATATTACGAAATTATAACACCCCAACTTTGATTTTTGTGTTTTGTTTTCTTTTTTATAATTGATTTTATTAATTGTTTACAATTATAATGATATTTTGAAATATTTATTATCACTATGGAAATATATTTTCATGGATTTTGATTAAAAATTTTTGTTTTCAAAGTGGGTTTTTATGTTATACTTGAACCTTTTTGGGGAATTATCTCATATACCCTAGTTATTGATAAACATATATTGAACAATATCAGTTTGAAAAAATTAATATATTTATGATATTGGGGTTTCCTCTAATGATATTGATCATATTTCATATGTTTAATTATTAGTTTATATATTAAATTATTTTTCATTTTATTATTATTATTATAGATTCATGCTACCTAGGAAATTCCTAATGACTTCTTTGATGGAAGGGAAAGATTATTAGATACAAGATGATCCTCTAGTTGATCTAGGTGTTATTGAATCACTTATAAATAATGTACAAGTTGTTAAATATAATATTGATTCTATACAACATAAATCTAGAAAAAATATAAAAAATTTACCGAACAATAATTTGTATACCCTCTAATTAGAGTAAACATTATATGAAACAACAATGTGGATAATGAATATTGGAAGAAATCCCTAGTCTTATAGAGATTCTGACTATCTTCAAATTCATGTTTTTTAATTTCATTCTTGATGGAATAATTTTGAAATGGTGAGATTTGATTATTTGGGATAAACCATAGAATAAGCAGTTTTGAAATGGTTTCATGGAGTTTCATATTCAACAACACTTCCATCAAATGATTACGATGAAAATAAAAATAAATTATTTTCTTTTTAGTAGAATGAAAAATCGTAATAGAGGACACAAATCATCTATCTAAGATATAATTTTATATACCTAATCAAACAAAACATTATACTTTATAACCACGATGTTTTAGAAGGGGTCTCGATTAATATATTGATTTGAAGGTGTCTCTATATGGTCAACCCTGTTTAATGTAAGTAGTAACAAAAGAATCAAGGAAATTAGAGATTATGGTAGGATCATTTAGAAATGAGGAAATTTTTTCCATCCCAATAAATAGTGAAGGGGGATATATTGGTGAAAAGTAGAAATATCAATATATCAATCAAATAGTTTTTTCTGAAATAAAAATACCATCTCAATTTCCCTCTTCACCAATATCTATGATTAAATATATAGTGTTTTATCAATGTGTTATGATAGGGAACGAGAGACTATATTATAACGAACCAAAATTAATTTTTTGAATTCCAATTTTTTCAAATAATTTATTTATTCTTGGTTGATTCCAAAATAATTTTTTGTTAGTGAGGCATGACAATGATTACGATTAGGGTTTCATGGGAACGTATTGAATTATGTAGTAGTGCAGAACTAAATATCTATTGGGTTATAGAGTATCCCTAAAGAATTTGAGTTTCCACCTTGTGGTTAGTTGAAATGGAATGGGCACCCGATAGGGAAAATATGTACCAAGTAAGAGCATCGGGTACCCAATGGGGTATAGTAGTGTACTTAGTATCCTCAAAGAGGTTTTATGGGCACTCTGGTAACTTCCCTAAGGACCTTTTTTTACATATTTCTCTTCCTCCATGTACCCCCACATAGACATGGATTTTTTTTCATTTCAATAGATTCCAAAGATCTTCAATTCTCCCCCCTTCACCATTTTAAGTTTCATTCGTATTGGGCCTTCAATATTTAGAATTATTACCCCATTCTTTCCCAAATTTATTAGTTACTTAATTATTTTATGGTTTTCTATTTTAAAACACCAATTTTAAGATTTTGGTAATGATTTTAGGTATTTGGTGACATGTTATTAAATAAGAATTATCATATTGTCATGTGTGGATCCATAAATTTGAGATATGAAGTCCTTACCATGTTACATTATTTATATGTGATTATATAAATTTACTTATAGTATAGTTAACATGTTAGCTTAATAAAATTATAATTTTTGTATCAAGGTGGTTGGGTGTAAATTAATTGATGTAATTGACCTCATAAAGGGTATTTAAGGGAAAAATTACTCTAGTATAATGAAACCTTGTCTTTTTCCAAGGACTGAGGTTGGGTTGTCTTGTTGGGAAAAGTAATTCTAGAGTTAATATTTTAGGATCAAGTGAAGATTTGGTGAACTTATGGTATGGTTTAGGAGTTTGGGTGACAAACCAATATTTTTTTAATGTTTAAAGAGAATGGAAATAGTCTTTGAGAGTTTTTTAGGGGTTAGAAAGGTAGTATCTTATATACTATCCATGTGGTATCCTTTTGCTTGGAATTTCCCAATGTGATAGTGGATGTCCTTTTTACATTAAATGATTCTAAATATTATTATTGGGTTATCTATTATATTTTAACACAGTTGGTTGTGTATCCACATCCCAAGGTAGAGGATAATGGGTTTTAATGTTATGAAAAAGGATTGGGAATATAGACTCACTCTGAGTGAGAGGGTAAGCCACTGGGATAATCATGTGAGACCTCATATGAGTGTGATTGTATGGTCTAAGACTTGGTTTAGGACATGATGTGAGACCATCCTAAAGATTGAGGTTTTGGTTTGGTGAATTGTATGGAAATCTAGTTGTGACCTCTCTTAAGTGAGATAGCATGGTCTTGGACTAGGAGAAGACATGATGCATGACCTCCCATTAGTGAGGGGTCATAGACTAAAACATGATGTGGGATATCATGTTATACTCAAAGTGTAATATGAACTTGATTTGGAAGGAATTAGTTATGAATTATGGTATATTTTGTAATAAGATGAATCTTCATCCAATATCGATATAAATCATATATAATAAAGTATCATGGTGGACTGGTTGGTGAAAAATAACCCAACATATATGTAATTTATTTTTACTATTTTATATCATTCATTACAAACTAATTAATTATTTCACATTCTCTATGGGCACATTGGTGGTTCCTTACAACGTATTATTACTAAAATCCATTATGGGAATCATGAGCCGCATGCATACTTTTTTATAGGAATATATCCAATTTAAAGGGACATGTGAAAAGTTATTGAGTAAGAGGAGTTATCTAAGTATCATGGTGACAACCTGACACAAATAGGGTTCTTTTGATTTTATTTCACAAATATTTTTTCATTTTGATATCATGTGTATGGATCCATCACATATGGAGATCCTCTTGAATTAAATGTATTGCTGGAAATTCCTTATTTTGATATTTCATGGGATGATGCATAACTATTGTCTTATAGTTGTTTATTTATTATTTTTGATTTTCAATTTTTAATATTGATGGGTTTTTACACTTATTGAATTATATATACACTACATTACTCATGGATTTCTACTAGTTGGTATCCTCATATATAGGGGGAGGCGGACATGAGTTTATGTTGTACCCAATCCCAAGCTCGATTATTTAGTCCGAGATGTTTCATAATGGTATTAGATACCGTTTTTTGATTTACTATTTGTGGATTAGTATAATGGGGATAGGATATTTGGTTCATTAGTGAGAATATATTCATATATCATGGTCAACATCTATGAATTATATAGTCTATTTTCAAAGGATGTGATATTTTTCTTATTGGTTTCACTATTTTGGTATCATGATTTTTTAACTATTATTGTGTAGTTATGATTTATTTATTTAATTTTATATCTTTCCGAGAGTGAAGAGAGAACATGAGTTTATACATCATGATTTATCATTCATGTTAACATTTTGTGGACATGATTTCAAATGATTGATATATTATTAAATTAATGAAATTAAAACAATAATATATTATGGGTTTTGTAAAATTCATTATTAATGAAAATGAATTAATTTAACCGGATAATAATGATTATTATATTATATTTTAATGTTAGTAATATTTTTCCAAAATCATATGAGATTTGTAATTGGGTTTTTATTTGACATTTCATCATTGTGGTTGTGGATAAAAACATAGTGTGTGGATCCTACGGTTGTTGTGAGTCATTTATCCTATTAAAAAAATAATATTTCATTAAGATTTATGATGTTAATGGAATTTATACTTTTTTTGTTTTGGAAATTCAAAAAAGTCTCATGAACAACATCCCATGGTGATGCTCAAGGATCACATCAAGTATGTCCCCTTAGTTATTATTTCTCATTAAGTACTATTAAATTCCCAAAAGGGGGAGATGAACATGATATTAAGGATACTCATGCTATATTGGAAGTGAAGCTAATTTATCCTGGATTGTTTCATGTAGTACCGGTGAGATGAATAAGTGAACAATGATGTACACCAACAATGGTGCATTTTAATAGAGACTTCTAGATAAAACATTCTCCAAATTTATAGGTGTTGGGGAAAATCCATCAAGGTATCATTGAAGCATTTTAGGTTGGTTGTGTTTGTTGACAAAGTAGGTTTGCATGGTTATATTTCATGTTATAGGGATATTTTGGACAATAATCGTTGACAAATGACTATGAAAAAGGAATTTAAGATCTCAAGGAAGTATAAAATGAATAGATACAAGGTGCACTATTTTCATGTATTTGCAAAAAATTATCCTCCAAATTTGGGAAAATGAGAAATGTATTTTTGGAAAAGGAAGTTGTGTGGATGATTGAATGTGGTTTGAAAACATTCCTTAAAGGCATGGTTCAGGACAATAATGTCAAAATATGGTAAAGGCATGAAATGCATGAAAATTTTGGAAATGTGCGCAAAAGATGAGTTTTCGTGAAAGAGACTAACACACCTAATGTGACATCAAATAGGGTTTTGTGTGCACGAAAAGGATCTGGTGTGACATGTTGAATCATACACATAGGTTTGAGTGAGGAATTTAAATAATAGGTGACCCCACACATTCAAATAATCTCAAGACATTGAGGAAATAAGATCTATAAATGCATAAGAATATTATTTAAAGTGATTTGCACAAAATAATAGGAGTTTCACACAATCTAAGGATAGTGCATATAATATTTGGGTTGCACGTATCATTGAATTTGAGCACAATAGGCGTTTCTCGGCAAAAGATAAATCTTTCATGCAAGGAATTAAAGTTGTTATTATGGAATAGTAAGGGTTTCATGAAAGATTTTCAGTTTCCTGGTATGCCTGTGGTAAAGAGGTATTCATCATTTAATGAAAGTGGTACAATAATAGTGCATCTATATATAGTAGGGGATGCATTCATTTGAGATAATGAATGGGCATAAAATTTTATAAATTGAGCATGTAAATTCAAAAGAATCTGTTATCACATAGCAGTTGAGAGAGCAGTTAGATTTTAAATTTTGATTGGTAGAAAACTACGAGGGACAATGAGTCCACTCCAAACATTATAAACAAAAGTGGTATTTTAGTGGATTTGGTACATCACCATTTTCTTTTCTTATGATGTATCCCAATAAAGGTGAATCAAGTGAAATAGTTGTGTCATGATCACTCTTTAATTTGTTTTCATACCTTTCTATGGGAAAGAGATAAATGAGTGATTTTTTTACAACAAAAAAAGATCAAAGGAGAATGTTTTTTTAAATTTTCATACCCTAATTGACCACCACCCCCATCAGGATATTTGAACTAGTGGACCAAACAATTGATATCATAAATAATGGTTAATATTTGTGTTTCTCTTTCAATGGAGGTCATTAAGCACAAAGCGATTCCTCTATTTTATGAGAATAATATTTACTTGCGGAAGAAACGGATTCAACGCTACTTCTGATCCTTATAAATCTATGTCTTCACATCAGTGATGCATGGTATTCATGCCGATATTAAAAGTGGTTCTTTATTATAATCTAAAAGAAGGGAATTGGACATTGATTCTAAAATAATCAATGCTTTTGGGGGATCCACATCCAATAAAATACATATGATGTTGATTTCATGTAAAACAGCACACGCCATGTGGGAAAATCTATTAAATAAATATAAAGGGGATTCTATGGACAATGAGGAAAAGCTTCCGGTTCTAAAAACAAGTAATAATACTAAAGAATGAACCCAAATAAGTCTATTAAGACATTCATTGATAGGGGAAATTTTTTAGTGGAATACATGCATGGTCATGGAGAATTCATTGCAAATATAAATATTGTGAAGAGTATCTTGAAGAAACATTCACCTCAGTTCAATCCAAAAGATCCAGTATTTCATGATGAAGATCTGAATGAACTGACACTGGATAACTTTAATAGTAACCTTATATAATATGGAATAAGAAAATATGATAAATATTCTATGGAATATGGGAAATATAAAGCAACGGCATTCATGGATATGAAGAAACTTGTTGTTGAAGATTTACATGATGAAGAAGAGACATATGAACTGATGTCATTCCTTTATTAATATCATCAATTATGAAAATGGAAGCTCATGTGGAAACTTCCCCATGCTTTATTTAGAAGTGGAATTGTCAATAATTTAATAGCAAGGTGCCCCCAGAAGTTCCAAGAAGATGTTGAGGATGAAGTTGAAATCCCTATGAATTATCCTTCATCCTTTGTTAAAGGAATGAAAAATAGTAATAGAAATTTATTCAAGAAAAAGAACCATGTTTCATAGGAATGTGACAATTCAAATGTATTGTAGGTTAAAAAGGGTGAATATATAGAGAAATTCAAAGATCTTGGAGGAAATTCTAAGGTGGTAGTTGTCGGTAGTTCATATAAAAAGGATGATACCGACATTGATGACAATGAAATTAAAGGAAGAATCGATATGAAGGATTAATTAAAGGAATCTATTAAGTAAATATATGTTTGGAGAGACAAAAAAAAAGAAATCCAAAAAATTGGTTCATGATGCCAAAATATACATGCAAGAGTAGGATGAAGAGAATCATGAGTTAATGTAATAAAGTGAGAATATCAAGTATTTATTGCTAGTGGTCTCAAAAATAGTTACTACGAACCTACTCAAGGTTGAATAATAGAGAAGGGGGTATTGATGGTTTTATATTACATAATGAACAATCTAATAAAACACATTAAATAACATGAAGAAAAAGTTTTCGGTCTATGGTGAAATGTTTAGGATCATGAAAAACACTGGAATCCCAATATGAAATTGGAAAATAAGATCACTCAGATGTTGGAAAAGATGGACGTAGAGCATAGAGGTCCAGAAAAACAGAATCAATACATAAATCAACATGATAAAGATGGTATAGCTCATGGTCATAAAAATAAATAAGTATTGGATGATGTACGATTGCAAGAATCTACTATGATACTAAAGATTTATTTGGGTATAGAGAATAATCATAAAATGAATAGAACCAAATAGAAAAGCATATGTACATAAGTGACACTCATGAATGCACCCTATATTAGGTGTTATTGCTATGTAATGTTGAGAAATTCACAAAATATGTGTCCCATAGCATGGAGATGTTGAAGTGATCAATAAAAATAGTTCCATCCCAAAATATATCAATACTATAGAATATATTTTAAGGGAAATTGATTTTGGTGTGTAGGATTTGGTCTCATGGATAGATATTGTACATCAACCATTCAAAGGAATTTTCCAATGAAGAACCTAAGTGGTCACAAGAAGAGAATAAAAAGAACCAATAGGTGAGATAAAAATTAAAAATTTATTTTCAGATCTACATGATGAATATGTTCAATCATACTTTAAGGAATATCAAGATTTAAAATTTATACTGAGTATGACGTAGAAAACATGGATTAAGAATAATAGGGATTTGATGGGAGTGGTTTATAAAGTATCCCTTAAAGCATAAGATCTTTCTGGTGTACGGATACATGATAATGGTATCACATCACATATGACAGGGAATACAGATATTTTTTCAAGAATAAAGTATGAAAAACAAATAATTTTAAAATTTGGAAATAATGTAGGCCTGATGATAACTATTTAGGGGAATTCTATGATTGGGGAAAAATAAATGAGATGTTTTAATGTCTTAGAAGTAGAAAGTATCAGTCACAACTTTCATTGAATTAGTAAATTATGTGACTTAGGGAATTCAATATGATTTATTAAGAAGATGTGTATTGTCAAAGGAAAATATAGTGTAGTTGTTCTATAGGGAAAATGACAAAGGGGAATTGTTACCTTATAAGTTTGGATAAATATAGTTTCCTTTTTTCCAGATATGAAGAAAACAAGTTGGGGATAAATGACATGGCCTTCTATGCCAACATTCTCTAGAAGATATAGAAAATTGTGATGCAGATATAGACTATCCTAAGATATCATGGGATCATACTCATATGTTTGATGCATGTTAATAAGGGAAATTCAGAAGAATATATAAAAGGTAAAGAAACACAAGTCAATGAGAGTTCTCTAATTGGTGCATCATGATTTTTTTGGGCCTATCTCACCATGATCCATTGAATAAAAAGATAATATATTATTTTCATTGATGTTTATAGCCAAATGGAATGGGTATTTTTCATTTCTCATAAGTATGATGTGTTTATCTGCATATAAATGTATTTAAGTGAGTATGAATCGATGCTTGTGATGAAAATTGTGAAGTCTCCTACTGATATTGGTAAAGAATTCAAAAATAGTCAATTGGAAGACTATATCGAGAAACATAAGATACGAAATCAAGTTTCATCATTGAGAAATCCTTAATAGAATAGAGTGGATGAGAGGATATATCAGATTATCATAAACATGGCCATAACTATGCTTATTGAAAAGGGCCTTCCTGGGACATTCTGTAAGGAAGAGTGTTTACACCATTCTACATTTATAATAGGTATATTTTGTGTTCAAATTAATGAAATACTTCGTATGGGATGTGGTACCGTATGAATCCAATATTAAAACACATTTTTATCATTAGAGGTATGTTCATTATTCGAAACAAAATAAAACATAGGAAATTTGAGTCACTAGGAGATGAGGGGATATTCATGGCCACTTAGGAAAAACCAAAGCATTTTAATGCTTAAATAATAGGATGGGAAAAGTAGTTGAGAGAAATGATGTCAATATAGTGGAAAATTAATAGAATATACAATAATATAGTGAACAGTTTCATGATCAACATGATGAATAGGTAAGCAACATAGGGGTAGGAAAAGTGCGAGATGTTGATTCATAAAAAGATACACATGATGATAAAGAAGAATTCAAGCCTATATATGTGAATAATCCAATGAGTCGAGCTGAAATTGATTGAAAAAGTATCATTGGTAATCATATAATGCTAGTTCAACAAGAATAATGAATAATTAATTGCAGGAATCTTTCTTATATTAGGTAGATCCTAAATGATTTTCTAATGCAACTGGACGTGAAAAATGGCTTCATGTAATGAATGATGAGCTATAACAAATTTGGAAGAATCTGACATGGGGATTGTTTTGAACCGACATATAAGAATTCCATCAAGACTAAATGGGTATTTCATAATAAGATGAATGAAGATGATGCAGTGATTCAAAAAAATTACAACTAGTGTGCAAAGGATACTCTCAGATAGAGGGTATCAATGTCGATGAGTCATTTTCACCTATTGCAAGACTAGAGGCAATCAGATTATTCTTGGCCATTGTAGTGCAATATAAGTTCAATGTTTTATAGATTTATGTGAAGTCCAAAAAATTGGAATGGGGTTATGGAAGATGATGTTTACATTGAGAATCCAGATTTTTTTCTCAAACATGAATAGAAGAACAATGATTTTTGGCTAAAAAATACACTATATGGCTTGGAGAAAGCACCAAGAGAATAGTATTCAATACTTGATCAGTATTTGAATAAGTTCGTCTTTCACCATGGTGGAATTGATTACAATATCAATGTATATAATGATTGTAATCAAAAGTTTCTGGTGTTGGATTAGGTTGATGTCATAATATTTGGTGGATCATATAATGCACAATGCAGGCCATTTTCAAAATTCAAGAAAACTGAGTTCTAAATGATAATGATTTGTCAGATAATACAAGCGACACAAGGAAGGAATGGAACATTAATTTCTCAATACAAATATCCCAAAGTGGTTGTGATAAAATTTGGAATTAAAAACTCCAAGTAAATGAAAAATGTAGTTGCTACCTATACAAAACTATCAAAAGATGATGATGGAAAGGAGGCTAATATAACATAATACAAGAAAATCATTGGATGTTTACTTTACATAACAGTGACAAGACTAGATATTTTTTTTCCACATGCCAAGTAGTTATATATTAATGTCATATGATGGAAATCCACATGATTATAGTGAAAAGATTAATTTTTTATATCAAGGGAACTGTGGATTTTGGTTTTATATATAATAACAAATATCTTCCATAGCTATTTGGATATACAGATGCAGAGAGGGTTGGTTTAGTAGATGATAGGAAATCAATATCAGAAGGTGATTTCTATCTTGGTGTATTGTGTATTAATGGGATAAGAGAGGGCCAATATTTAATTTCATTACGCACCAAGGAATATGAGTAAATCGAAGCTACATAAGCATGAACGCATTTAATATGGATGAAGCAACAACATTATGATATGGGATTTGAAGTGAAGACTCTAATCATAATCCATTGTGATAATTCAAGTTCTATAAATTTATGAAAAAATATAGTCTATCACTCATGGACAAATCACATTGGAATAATATATCATTTTATCAAGGAGATGATAGATCAACAGCTACTAGAGTTGGATTATGTGACTAGAGAGAAACAATTTGATGATATTATGGAAAAGGCATTACCCAATGAATAGTTTGAGAGGCGTCAACTATCTCTAGGAGTTCAGAAGTATCCTCCCACGTAAAAATGTGGAAATGTGAGACACCATATCCTCGAGGTATGGTGTATTTTCCCAAATGTACTAATATGTGTGCTTTACCTTATTACAGACCACAGAGTAGTGACCTTTTGGTCTATTGAAAAGGGGGAGAAATTTTGTTTTCTAAAATGGATGAAAATTCTTTGTCAAGACACGAGGAGAAGTAGACAGGTGGAATAGTAAGATAGGGGGAGTAGTGACGTATGGGGAATATTAAATAAAATGATGCTAGGTGAAAATGATCAAAGATAATATATCAATACAAGAGGATCATGATTAAATCAGAATATTGGTTTGGAATGGAATGAATATATTCATTGATGAACTTCATATAATCCTCTTATTTCTCACATTGACCATTTCTCATGTGGGATTAGATTATGTGTTGAGTAAATCATTGATCACTAACCGAATCACATGAAGTTAATGGTGGTATAATATAGAAGAATCATTAATTTGTTATAAAATTACGTATAGTTTTCAAAAAACCCAAGGGGGGATATTTTCGGTAAACAATCCCCCAATATAACATTGAATAATTTTTGGGATGGTTGTGTTGGTTGAAAAAATGGTTTTCCATGGTGAGTTGTCGAGTTTCAAAGATATTCTTGAAAATCTATATTGACAAGAACCATGATAATGAAATGGACGATTTAGAGTCAGTACAATAATAACAAAAACTAGGTGGCTCCATTTTACTATATTTGCCAAATTTTTGGGTTCTAATATTTGGAAAATGGAGAAATGTGTTTTTGGAAAAGGAAGTTGCGCACAAGATTGAAAGTGGTTTGGAAACATGCACATGAGGCATATTTTTGTATCAAAATTTTAATATATAGAAATTTCATAAAGAGTGAAAACTATTTGTAAATATGCATGAAAGTTGAGTTGGCATGAAAGAGACTTACGCCCCAATGCGGCATCAAATGGAGGTTTTTTTCTCAAAGTGTATCTAGCGCGACATGTCAAATATTTTTCTTAGGGATTGGTGAGGCCTATAAATAAAAGGTGACCCCACTCATTTTTAGAAGATCAAGACGTAGAGGAAATTCAATCCTAGAATCATGTAAGAATATAATATAAAGGGAGTGGAATGAAAGAATTGAAGTTGTGTTGAAGCTAAAGAAGATTCATGTAAGATTTTAGTTCAGTGTAAGATTGAAGTTGCATTTAAAAAAGGTGTTTTTCAAAAAACGAAAATTCTTGAACTAAAGGAAATAATGTTGCGTGCAAGGAATAGTGAGGTTTGTGCCAAAGACTTTCAATTTCCAGATACAGTTATGATAAAGCAGTGTTAGTCGGTGGATGAAAGTGGTACATCAATATAGGATCTATATACAGTGGATGATGCATTCATTTGAGATAAATATGGGACCAGAATTCTTTAAAATGTGTGTGGGACTTTTAAAGAAGCATTGATCACACTTCTGGTTTGAGAGCAGTGAGATTTGAAATTCTGATTTGCTGTAAAATAGGAGGGATAGTGAGTCTACTGAAAACATTGTGAAAAACATTAAACTTTTAGTGGATTTGGTACACCAGAACATTGTCGTTGTATAATCCTTAGATATATCCCAATGTGGGAGAACTATGTAAAATCATTGTGTCTTGTGAATTCATTAATTTATGTTCATACCTGGATATGGGAAAGAGAGATAATATAGTTTTTTTAACAAGAAACAAGATAAAATGGGGTAGTTGTTTTAATTTTTCATACCCTAATTCACCCCCCAATAGGGGTATTTGACCTAGTGGACCTAACAATAGGTAACAAGTGGTAATTATGAAGTTATTGAATTCATATGGTTTTTTGAGGGTGTCATTGATATGTAATGATGGTGATTTCAATGATAGACTAAAATTCATGCTTTGTGGAGATTCTGTATTTTTCTCATTCTATACATTGGAATGATGCCCAAAAGGACGTGTAGTTCATGATTAGCATCCAGTAATATGTGTTTCACTAGGTTAGGATGTTCAACCGGACATATTATTAATATGAGATTAATAGGTATATTTCTATAAAAATTGATCAAGTGGAGGATAATACATCATGTTATCATCCCATTCATTGATTTCCCTGTGGGGGCCTCCAAAGTGGAGATACTAGTGGATATTTTATTGGAATAAGGGGGAGGACTGATGTGATTCACTTGGGTGTTGAGAGATAGTCTAGGTAGGTTAGGATTTCATTAGTTCCTCCCATAATAGGAGTTACCCATATGTGATTTTAGTATGGGAATACATAGAATTTCAATGGTACATTTATGAGTCTATCAATGTTTTGTGGTGTAAATGGTAGAATGTGTCACCTATAATCTTTTTATCCATGGATATTTCAATTCATTTTTGTAAGAGATATTGAGAAGACTTATTCTTTGACATCTTGGTTTAAAGGGGCATATTCAAATAAAATATCCTCTAATGGATGGTCGGGCTACGATATTGGTGATGGTGTTAGGGAAAGAAATATTTATAGATACCTCAAGGTATAGTTCCTCAGGAAAAACATAAATCACAAGGAGAATGAAATTGACCTATAATAGTTTGGGTGTTTTCTTTGGACTAGGTTCCATATGGAAGGGTAAAGGGTTCTTTCAAAATTATTTGTACATTTTTGACTGCTTCAATGTTTTCTTTTTCCTTTTTTGGTGTAAGGGTGTATTATTAATTAATTTTAGGCTATGTTGTGAATTTTTTAGGTTGGGATATTGAGATACCCCATTTTATTTTGTCTTTTGATACACCCATTGGGGAGTGTATAGATTTCTTTTGAGGTTTTTAAGGTGGGAAATAGTGTTTAAACCTATAAAAACATAACTAAATTCCATATTCATGATATTACATATTTCATTATATATTATATGATCGATTGTGTAACATGGTTCTAGGGTTATATCGAGTACTATCAATGGTGGGATCCTTTTACCTACACTATGGAAGAGGAATGGATTTTTTATGGAGAGTGGGATGTGGGTGAAGGTTGACCAGGACTTGACAACAGTAGTTAGGAGCATTACTATGTATGTGTTGGTTATGTTTCCTATAAAATATTATATGCGAATTCTAGCTAAATTTCGTTAGTGTTGGATTTTTTCTAGATGTTTTTAAAAAATAATTTCATAGGGATACCTCTAATTAGGGGGATTGAGTTCTATATTAATCCCATTTTTTGTATGGATCCCATATTAATTCTATCATATCATATGGAACCAGTCGATCTAGGATAGATTATGGTGCAACTAGGAAACCTTGAGGAAGAGCGTTTTATTTTCTTAACTACCTATCCATATGGTTAACCTTTTAAATTCACTAAGATAGATGTTATTAAACTCATGTTTTGAATGGATTAAAAGATGTTAAACTTGAATAAAATAAAGAACATATATCCATTTCAATGTATAAATATCTTTTGTTATTTGTTTAGGGGATCCAGTTGGTCTTCAATTATTTATTAATAATTTTATTACAATAAGTTGGGTATATGATATATTGAATACAATATTTAGTTGTTGTTATGGGTTATATTATTATCTTTTGATTCTATTTCGTCAGTTGAATGAAACAATGGTGGCCATTGCACCCTTGAATAAAAATAATCATCTTTATATGGTCTCATTTAACTTGGTTTTCATTCATAACATATTTGTATAAATTCAATCCAAAGTGTTACCTAGAGATCACAAAATATTATATTGAGTACTCCGCAATCAAATTATATTTATTCCCACTAATCCAAGTGTGATTTATCGATTCTTATGGTTTACTTTCTTTTCCATGTTATATTATAGAAAATGAGCATGGATTATCCTGATAAATTTAGTGAGGCCTAAAATTTAGAATGGTGAGTTATATTTGTTCTCCGATTATAATTCCCCTTTATCTAGGGAATAATTGTATAATCCTTTATGATGCCTTTGGGGTCATCATAGGATCATTTTTATGCCACAAGGTCATATAATCACTTATGGGTTTCATCAACTATTTCCTCAAGATCAAAATTACCCTTCCCGTGATTTGGATCTTGCTAATGTGGTTTAAGACATAACGTGCTGGAGCCATTATGTCTTAAATGAGATATTTATCATCCATAGATATTACAAAGAGATTGAAGTATATATTTTACTAGTTGGGAATAAACTTATGAAATAAGTGTTGGGTTTAATACCTATACACATTTGATTTTTAGTGCTAATAAACCCTTATGAAGGGGAATTTAGTTTTATATTCTATTTGAATGAAACCTCAATGGAAGGGAGTTTTTAAATATGATGAGGAGTGGAAGAATATGATATTTCTCATGGATAGGGATATTGATTTATTATATGGTTGATAAGCTATGTCTTATACCACGATGGTCTTCACCAATTCATTTTTTGAAATTGTTAAGGCCATCTAGGATCCTAAGACAGTTTGTCTTATGATGTATGAAGAACTCGTTGGAAATGATACAATTCAACAAAATTCACTAGATTAGAAAGATGTGATTTATATCAATGAATGAGTGGTTTTAGTTACTTCCATGGGAGGGGTGTTCATGGGGGCCTCCCATTTTTTATTTTGGGGGTAAAATTCATGGTTGACTATGATCTACCGTGATATTAGATATCTTTTGGTGGTCTGATATAAGGAAGGATATTGCGGGGTCTGTTATTCACTACCTTATATGTCATAAGATAAATATTGATAATTGATTCAATAGTGTGTAACTTCAGCCCATTAAATTGATAGTTCTGGAAGTTGATGAGGTAAACCGTGATTTACTCATGATAATATCTAGGACTCTAAGGTAGCATGATGCATTATGGGAGGTAGTTTACTTTCTAACCATAGTTACACATTTCACGGCTATTTGAGTGACACAACTAGTGAATGGGAAAGGAATGTTGTATGTGTGATTTGTAGTGATTCTGTAATATTTTCTATGATAAAACTATTAGATTACGATAAATTTTTCACTTTGATATTCATAAAATACCTATAGAATGTGATGTTATAATGGGTAAAGATTAGTGTCACATACCTCATAATGATAACTGATAAATCTGATAGGAATATATAAATATATGAGAATATTCACATGGAGTGATCAATTAATTTGTGAGGATCATAGGATAACCATTCATCCATGGTAGAGTTTTTAATAAATATAGTAATAGGTATTCAATCATGATGGAAACCATCAAAGATTTATATTATAAACAATTATTCTCTATGTTGTGATAGTTAGAGGTAGGAGTGTCAATTTTGATCAGACTCACCGTGGTGTAGGATACTATTATGTGGGTTTAGATAATAATGAAGTGATTTATAACACTTAGAGTAGTAATCAACAATATTTAAACCTGATTTCATAACCCTTGTGGTTTTCATTAAGTGATTAGGTTTTCTTTGAGGGGACACTTAGTTAAGGAATAAAATGATAAGGAACTGGGGGAATGTCACATTATATTTTCTTGACTCATTAAATAATTTATATCTGATTTGCGTAATGAAATTATTGTTGGATATTACTCTATGGCATAAATGTATGCAAGATGTATTTCTTTTGTCGCAACTTTGAATTCACGGCTCGGACTTACTACATGTGATTGATAGTGATGATATGTACTTGAAGGTGTATGCATTGTTTGAGGACTTCCTAGTGCATATTATGGATAATAGTAATAATATATCCCCCCATTATTTTATTAATTATGGATTTTAAATAAATAATTTATTAAATATCTTTTTTGACATGCAACATGTAAGGACATGACCCTAGTTTCCCAAATTCGGTGCCTTATTTTATTACATTGGAATATAAACAAGGAATATACATCCTGAAAGATTGATTATATTAGTAGATTTGAAAACAATATGTATACAAAAGTTCATCATTACATCTTTAAACTAAAAACAAAATAGAAATTCCTTAGAAAACATCCATAAATCCTAGGTTATTTCTTCTTGTCATTCATAATAAACATCTTCATGCCCTAATAAAGTGAAACATAAGAATGGGGTGAGATAAAATGATCTGTAAGGGTAAGGAATACAACAGAAGATATCATAAACATAAACATTAGGCATGTTGAATAACTAAAACACATACCTTCAACAATAAACATGAATACATTTTGGCATGAATAAAAGCTGAATAAAAAATTACATATTAAAACATAATCATGGGTATTCTACAAGTCAAATAACCACATGAACCATGAATAGTATTTTAATAATGAGGAAATGTATAATCAGGGACACCAGAATGATACCGTCAAGGCCACTTTCCAAGACCATAAATATCCATTTTGTCAGGCCCTCATGCCAAGACCATAGTTCGTCTCATGAGACCTACCGATGGACTAAGGGGATAAAGTGGGCCCCACCAGAAACTTCATAATTAAAATTAATTCTTCTTATTAATGGGTATAAACATAAACAACATACACATTCATATTTAATCTGTTATAAGAAATGTAAATATCATTCCCCATACATTAAGTATAAACTCTAACTATTCAGATTAAATTGGTGAATGGTTTTAATATAGCACATTCATAGTCAAACTAATCATAAACCATTAAATTAAACATGTTGGGTAATATTATAAAATATTAATCCTAATAATACATAAAAATCAACAAGATTATTGAAATAGATGAAGATACTCTTATAAAATCATCGAGTAAATCTTGAGATAAAGACTCTTTTACTTTGAAAAAATAGTTATATGGGAAAATATTTATATTATTCCCAAAGTGGGGTAAGATATTATTTTAATAATAAAATGAGTGATTTTATAAAGATAATGTTTTCCAAAATCATAATATATAGTTCCCTTGAAAATAGGTAAAAATTTGATAAAATCTCGTGAAATAAGATTTTTTATCTGGATGGATTTTTAAAAGATCCATTTAAAACATGTATATACCCCTAAAAGAAATAAAGATTATGGTTGGTACACATATATAGATTATTAAATCATAATTTATTATGATTACATAATAATAAATAATAATTTAATTGGTGTTACGAGAGACAAATATCATCCTGAAAGATAATGGAGGTTCGAGTAGAAAACTCTTACCTTAAGTCTGAAGGTATTCCTCATATGATCTTAATGACTTGAATAATAAAATTTAGGATCATAAATTATTGATTCCAGAACTTCCTAAAAAAGTAATGGATTTGGTATAAATTTATTAGGATTCATTCATGTTCTTTTTATTGGTTAAGAGATTCCATTTTAATGTTTGGGGGTGTTTTCTTCTATGGTGTTCATGACCGGTTTACTTATATTCTTGTACGGATAAAGTTGTATAATGAGAATGGTTTTCCATAATAGAAGTTTTATGTTATTAGTTAAAAACCATAATATATAATTTTTATAAAATTCATTTGGTTTGCAGGAGTGATGATGGATCATTATGTAAAACTTTAATGACAATTGTATGGGTTAATTAGTTGTTATTGATCACAATAAATTTATTTTGATTTATATATTAATATCATGTTTACAAAATTATTCTATAATCTTACATAAGTTATAATACATATATTATTGTCTGGTTCAACCAAAAAAATTGTTCCATGACCTGATTTGAATACAGTAATAGAAACTAAAAACCCGACATCCTTGAATGTGATAAATTAACACATCTCCTTTAGTGTTTTCACTTAGAGTATAAAATAATGGGAATGGAGAGATGATGAAGAATTATTCCTTTATCATAACAAAATTCCAATACATGTGTGGTACTGGATTCATCATAACATTGGGATAAAGGGATATGAGGAAAAAGAAAAGAATGGAACTTGAAATAAAATAAATGAAAAGGGGAATTTACCTATTGAAGTAATCTTCCTTCAGAGACTCTTTAAGGGTGATGTTTTGGTCTTTTTTTTAGCCCAAGGGCTGTTAGACGTGTGGGTGATTTGTGAATATCATATTAATTATTTTAGTATTTCCATCACAATAACCAATAGTGTTGATTCATGTGACCCATAATAGAATAAATTTCATTTGAGTCAGAACAAAGTGTTCTTACATTATCCATGATTTTATGAATAGTGAATATAACTGATACTATATATATATATGGTAAATTACTGTATTTTACAATTCATCAAAAATTCGAGTATCTTAGAAAAATCCCAAAAATTCCCCTAAACCATTTTTCAACTTGTAAAATTCAAAAAGAGGCTCTATTGTTTGAAAATAATTTTCTATATACGAATAATTTAAATTTTAAATAAAACCACTTATATTTGATAAATAAATTTTTTAAAACTATTAATTTTTTATATCACATTGAAAATTTAATCAAGATCTCATTATATTATACCCTTCAGACAAAAATAATAATAATTGATTTACCTTTCATTAGGGTCATATTACAATTCATATTACTATTCATAAGGGTATGTTACTATTCTTCAAAAATTAATTTTGTTTTATCAGACTCTAAATATTTTACACAACATAACTATGTATGTTAGTTTTTCGAAATTAAAATCACAGAGTTGGAAAATTATGTTTACTGGCTGAGTTATAACAGTGTGGGGGTTTTGTAGATACTCAGTGATTCATGCATTCTATTTTAAATTTATGTAAGAAATATTGAGGTGTTACATTATACCCTCCATAAAAAAATTTTGTTAACAAAATAACTATAATTTTACCTTTCAAATAGACTTGGGTAGTTCTTCATCATAATATCATTAAGATCTCAGGCTTCATAATCAATTTTATGATTTTTCATAAGTATCTTTACCAGTCAACAGTTCTGATTCCTCAACACATGTTCTTTAGTGTCTAGAATCTGGATAGGATTATCACAGTAAGATAATTCATGTTCCAATTTAATTCCATCATAAGTGAGGATATGTTTTGGGTCTAGCGTGTACCTTATTAGTAAGGACACATTGAATACATTGTATAATTTATATAGGCTTGGTGGCATAGCCAGATGATATGCAACAAAACCAATGAACTCTGGAATTTTAAAAGCAACTATGTACCTAGGGATCATTTTCCCTTTCTTTCAATATCATATATGACCCTTCCACAGAGATACATTCAATAAAACATCATCTCCCACTTGAAACTCTAAATATTTCCTTCAATTATCAACATGTATTTATTTATTCCTTGAGCTATTTTTATATCTCCTTGAATAGTATTTACCATTGATGTTGTTTCCTCCATATGATTGGGGACCACAAGATTATATTCTCCAACTTCATCCCAACAAGTTGGTGTATGAAATCTCTTTCCCTATATTGCTTCATATGGTGCCATTTGAATACTGGAATCGAAACCATTATTGTAAGAAAAATTCACTAAAGGTAAATATTGATTTCACAAACCTTGAATGTCATGTGAACATGATCTCAACATGTTCTCTATGGTTTGGATCATCCTTTCTGATTTCCCATCAGTTTTAGGATGATTAGCCGTACTCAAATTCATTGAAGACTACTCCAAAATTTTGATGTAAATCGAGGATCACGATCAGATACCATTGAAAGATGTTCTGCATGAAGTCATACAAATTCATTGATATAGATTCATGCTAGCCACTCTAGTGGAAAATCATCCCTTATATCATGTAACAGTGAAGATTTGGTAAGTTTCTCCACAATTACAATTCATGATTCATTCCATCATGGATTATTGGATATTTTAGTGAAACAATCCATAATGATGTCAACCCATTTCCATATAGGAATAGGTAGAGTGTTCATTAATCCTCTAAGATGTTGTTTTTTGGCCTTCACTTCTTGAAATACTAAACCTATTGATACATAATCAACAATTTCCCACATCATATTGTCCTAACAGGAATGTTCCTTTAAATATCTATACAATTTAGTGCTACTATGGTGTATATAGAAAATAAATTTTATGGTCATCATCCAATAACTCACTTTTCAGCTCGGGGATAGGGGAAACACATAGAATCTTCCCAAATTTCAGAATTCCATCTTCAGAAACGAAATCATTCAACGTCCCATATTTCATTGCATTAATTTTTTTTAATTGTTCTCATCTTTAGGCCATGATATTTTAATAAATTCTAATAAAGAATTTTGGGAAAACAATTGAAAAAGTAATGATGTTGCACATTATTTAAAAATTACCAAGTCCATATTTGTTAGATCCATGAATACAAGTTCCCTTTCAATCCTCATTTTGTTTAAAACACTATAATCCTTCCTACTCATTGCATCAGCTACCTTATTTTTCTTTCCTGGGTTTTAGTGTGTGGAGCATTCATAAAACTTTAGTTGTTTGAGTCCTCAACTTTTCCTCCTATTGAGTTATTTATGTGAGACGATATAATTTACACTCTTGTGATCTGTATATATCTCACATATTTTACCATGGAGATATTGT
The DNA here is from genome assembly GCA_963277665.1 of Viscum album. Taxonomy (NCBI): domain Eukaryota; kingdom Viridiplantae; phylum Streptophyta; class Magnoliopsida; order Santalales; family Viscaceae; genus Viscum; species Viscum album. The sequence continues at coordinate 99,058,486 of OY728153.1, read as the reverse complement.
CTCAAAATTTTTAGAGCAATGATCACAACAGCGATATCAAGATCATTAGTATGAAAGTTTTGTTCATGAATTTTTATATTCCATGGTGCATAGGAAATAACTCTATCATTATAAATCAGTACACAATCATGTACTTTCTTTGAGACATCACTATAGATCAGAAACCCATCATTCCCTATTGGTAGAGTTAGTATCAGAGCATTCACTAACCTCCACTTCAATTCTTCAAAATAGTCCACAAATTCTTCTGTCCATGTGAACTTAGTATCTTTTCATGTATGCATGGTCATTGGGTTTTCTAAACGGATGATGTTCTGAAATAAATGCTGATAATATCATGCTAAACCAATAAAAATATATATCTCAGTTATGTTTGATGGAGTATTCCATTCTTGCACAACCTTTTCCTTCGCAGGATCAACATGTATTCCATAGTTAGAGACAATGTGGCCAAAAATAGAAATTGATTAAATCCAAAATTCACACTTTCTAAACTTCCCATATATGTCATTTCTTATAAGAGTATACAAGATAGTGCGCAATTTATTTTCATGATCTTTGTTAATTTTGGAGTATAACAAGATATCATCAATAAATACCACCACAAATTCAACAAGATATTCCTTGAAATCTCTATTCATTTCATCCATGAAAACCCAGGGTGAATTAGTTATTCCAAAAGGCATTATGGTAAACTCGTAATTCCAATGCCTGGTTCAAAAATCTATGTTTGGAATGTATTCCTTTCTTACTAGAAACTGATTCTCTCCAGATTAAAGGTCAATCCTCAAAAAATATTGGGCTCCATGAAGTTGATAAAATAAATCATCAATTCATTGTATGATATACTTTTTCTTTATTGTTATAGAATTTATCTCCCTGTAGTCAATTCATAACATCATAGATACAACTTTTTTTCATGAGGAAAAGAACAGGGGCTCCCCATGGGGAAACACTAAGGCAAATAAATCCTTTATCACTATATTCCTATAGTTGTTTCTTCAGTTCTACTAATTCCAAAGTGGCTATTTGATAATGAGTCTTTAATATAGGTCTTGAACTAAAAATTAATTCAATAGAGAACTCAACTTCATGTTATATAGGATTTCTAGGTAAATCCTCTGTAAACTCGTCAACATATTCTTTCACAATACATATGTACTCTATTTGAACATTCCTTTCCAATGACATAGATATTACATTTCCTTTCTCCACAATAATTGAATTAAATAGATCCACTGGTGGTATATCTAGATGAAAATAACATAGTGATGTTTTTACCCTAAAGATAAGGGATTCCACATCATCCTAAAAAATTATAACCTCCTTCTTATTGAAATTAATATTTGCATCATGGTTTGAATTCCAATACATACCAAGGATTTTATCAACGTCAGTTATGGGTATGATAATAAAATTAGTAGATAAAGCATGTTTATATGCCATAATGGGGACTTCTTGACAAAACATTGTTGTAATGATACTTCCTGTAGGAGTTTTGACTGAAAATTCCTTATTAAATAAAATTGGAAGTATCTATTTTTCATTGGAATACTTGGAAAATATGAAAGAATGTGATGATACAGAATCAGATAATTCAATGTCTACGTATTAGGAAACGATTAAGGTACCTTCCAACAAATCATTACGATCTTCAAAATCCAAAGTTGTGAATGCATAAGCTTGGCCTTTCTCTCATGGCCTTCTTTGTGAAATGTTTCCCTTACTCATAGGACGTTCATTTGAATAATGTACCATATCTCTACAATTGTAGCATTGAACATGGTATCTTCTTTCTTCATCTTACAATCTCAATATATGTGGCCTTTTCCCGCAATTTTAACAGACTCACATTCACTTCAGGAAAGTGTCAGGGTGTTTCTTCCCACAATTACTATGGGGTTTGATTGTCAACTCTTCTCTTATTCCCCATTTCCTTATTACCTTTTCTATTGTTTTTTAGAATCCATCTACTTATCCTACTTTCCATTAAGTTCATAAGACTTATAAAATTCCATCTCCATCTTGATATAACTAGAGACTATATCTTCATATGATGAGAAACTTTGGGATATTGGATTCCTTTAGAGTAATGGTTTTAAAAAATCCAAGAATCGATCAATAATGCTCCTTGGAATACATATGTAGTATGTAGCATGCCTTTACATCATTGAAAAGTTGTATTTATACTTAAAAACCTTTACATCCTCGCTCTCCTTTAGATTCAATAATTTCCTTTCCATATCCGCTCATTGTTCATGGGGAAAATATTTTTCCAGGAAGAACTCCTTATAATCCTTCCATTCCATCTCTTATATTTCTTCCTTAGCCATTGTGTTTTTGATTAATGACCACAACTAATCTACATCTCCTGATAGATGATAAACTACCGTGAAGACCTTCATTATTTCATTACATCCCAAAGAGAGAAATATATTCTCTAGGAAACATATCAAATGCCCAGATTCAAATGGGTTTTTAGTCCAATTGAATGGTGAAGATTGTTTTCGCATATAGTGATATGATATAGCTCTCCCATGTTTTGGATCCAGATGCTCTATACGGGTAAGGTTATCATTCATATCCTAAGTCAGTTTTCATAGTATTGTAATAAGTTTCTCAGCACCAGTCACAGCACGAGATACAACATCATTATCTTACATCAGAGAGAAATCCCTACTTAGGACACGCGCGTTCATGTGGTTTCCATTCCATCCACTAGGTTCCACTTCTAAATAATGGCATACCCATGATTAGCTTGTAAATTATAATTTATAATCTCAATGAAGAAAAATACATAACATAAATTAAAATTCTATACATATATAATCTCAAAATCCTAAATATGGTTTTTTATGGAAAAAAATACATTTAATTCCTTCATAATGGATTATAAAGAAAATTTGAATTATCCTAGGAATATCCCCTAGGAGCATCAAACCAAGTGGATAGTAAGGCCAATTGTTGTGTACCGGGATACCCCAGGTGAAGCCCAAATCTCCTTGTCAGAGTTTTCACTCCAATGTACATCTATTCCAGAACCACACCCACTTATAGTATCCAGACAAGGATGTATTTTCATGAAATATCCTCATAATACATTCTTTACAAAGATTCTGAGATGTTATTATATGTTTATCCTCAATGAATATATTAGGATTTTGTTCCCCAGTCTGAATTTTTTAAATCTAATTTATATGTTTTGTACTAAACTTCCTTTGATACCAACTGTAAGGACCCGACCCCTGTTGCCCAGAGTCAGTGCCTTATTTTATTACATTAGCATATAAGTAAGGAATATGCATCCTGAAGGATTGAATATTTTAGTATATTTGGACACATTATATATAAAAAAGTTCAACATTATATCTTGAAATGAAAAAAAACATAAAAATTCTTTTGAGAACATCCATGACTCCTACGTTATTTCTGCATGTTGTTCATAATAAACATATTCATGTCCTGAGAAAATTAAACATTATAAAGGGGTGAGATCAAACACTTGTTAATCATATGAAATACTGAGGAAGATATCATACACATATATATTGGGCATGTTGAATATCTAAAACACATTCTTTTAATAATAAACTTGAACACAATATGGAAGGAATAATAGCTAAATAAATAATGCCATAATAAAACATAATCATGGGTATTATACTAGTCTAATAACCACATGAACCACCAATACTATTTTCATAATTAGATAATTCATAATGGAGGACCTCATAACCATATTGTCAAGGCATCATGGAAAGACTATAAATATCCATTTTGTCAATGCCTCGTATCGAGACCTTAGTTCATCTCATGAGACCTACTAATGCAAGGGGATATATTGGGCCCTACCCGACACATAATAAGGACAATGAAATCCCTATATGAATAGGGACAAAAATAAACAACATATACATCCATATTGAAACGAATATATTAAATTAAAATAAAATTTCTCGATCATTAAGCATAAAAACTATCCTTTCAGAGTAACTTGGAGAATGGTTTTAAGATAGCACATCCATATTAAAACTAATCATAAAACATCCAATTAAATATGGTATATGATATCATAAAATATTAATCAAAATTATACATAGTAACAAAAAATATTTATGAAATGTATGAATATAATCTTATAAAATCATCGAGTAATTCTAGAGATAAATAATATTTACTTTCAAAAGAGGTGTTCTTTTGGAAAAATATTTTCATAAAACCTAAATTAAGTAATATTGTCTTTTTATAATAAGATGAATTATTTTATAAGGATAATGTTTTTCCCAAAAACATATTATATAGTGCCCTTGAAAATAGTTATAATTTGAGAAATTCCCTTGAAATGAGATTGTTTATCCAGAAGGATTTTTTAAATATACTTTTAAAACATGTAACTCCCTATAAAGGAGAGAAGGATTATGGTTGAAAAAAAATATAATATCGCAAAATAATATATGATGAATACATAATAATAAATAATAATTTAATTTGGGTTAAGAGAGACAAATAGTAACCAGAAAGAAAATAGAAGTTTGGGTAGAAAACCCTTACCTTAAGTCTGAAGGTCTTCCTCACTTGATCTTTATGACCTGAATGACCAAATTTAGGTTCATAAATAAATGGTTCAATAAACTCCTCAAAATTTATTTGATTTTTTATATCCTTTTAAGATTAATTTTTATCCTTTTAGGGGTTAAGATATTTGATTTCATTATTTGGGGTTGTTATTTCCTTGGTTTTCATGATCAGTTTACTTATGTTCTTGTACGGATAAACATGTAGAATGGGAATGGTTGTCCTGAATAGAATTTGATTTTTATTAGATGACAAACATATTATTACATATTCCTAAAATTCTATTGGATATTGGTAGTGATGATGAATCAATATATAAAACATTAGTGATAATCGTTTGGGTTAATTGGCGGTTCTTGATAACAATGAACTTATTTTGATTTATAAATTAATATCATTTTTAAAAAAGATTATATAAACTTAAATATGTTATAATAAATATATTATAGTCTTTTTTAACTATTAAAATAGTTTCTTCACTAGAATATAATATGGTAATAGAAATTGAAAACCCATCATCCTGGAATGTGATAATTTAACACATCTCAATTGGAGGGTTCATTTCAAGTATAAAATAATGGGAAAAGAGGTATTATGATGAATTATTAAATTATCATCCCTAAATTATATTGAATTTAATTTACTTGATTCATCACTATATTTGGATAATGGTAAGTGAGGGAAATGAAATGAATGGAACTTGAAATAAAAGAAATGGAAAGAAGAATTTGCCTCATGAAGTAATCTTACTTGAGAGCCCCTTTAAGGGAGTGGTTTTGGTCTGTTTATGAGACAAAGGGCAGCTATACATGGGGGCGGATAATGGGAGGATATTTTTTAAGAATTTATAAAAGGAACAATGATTTAGCGGAGTGATGAGAAGAGGGAGTGAGGGGGGGTTATAATAGAGGAGAGAGGTGATTGATGAATATCTTATTCATAATTTTATTTTTTTCCCTCAAGAAATCCAATAGTGTTGATTCATGTGATATATAATAGTAATAAGTGCATTTGATTTCAAAACAAGTGTTCTTACATCATCAATGTTTTTAGCAATAGTGAATTTAACTGATAATGTATATATACAGTAAATTGTTGTATTTTACTATTCATCAAAACATTTTAGTATCTCAGAAAAATCCCAAAAAATCACCCTAACCATTTTTTGACTTGAAAAATGAAAAGTTTGAATCCATTTTTTGATAATAAGTTTCTAAATATGATTAATTTTATTTTTAAATAAAATAATTATTTGTTCGAAAAATAACAATTTTAAAACAATAATTCATTTATATCACTTTGAAAAAATAATCAAGATCTCATTATCTTATAACCATAATACAATAAAATAATAGTTGATTTAATATTCATAAGGGTCATATTTCTATTCAAATAACTATTCATAAGGTTTTTTTACTATTCACCAGAAATTATGTTTGTCTTAATAGACTCAAAATATCTTTCTAAACAAAACTGTGTATGTTAGTTGTTTGAAATTCAAATCATAAAGGTGTAAAATTATCTTTACAGGCTAGGTTATTACAAAGTGGTGTTTTGTAGATACTCATTATTTCATGAATTCAATATTAAATTTAATTACAAAATCATGGGTTTTTAAAAAATATTGAACATAAATGAATAGTGATGAGTTTTATTTAGATAAAATTTTATAATATAAGATAAACATCGATACATTATGAGGAATTCAATATAAAACTTCATTAAGAAACTTATAAGAGTAATAATACTAAAATTAAATAAAGAGATCAAAAACATGTTATCTTTTTCCTTATAGTAGTTTTTTCTGAATATCATATATTTTATTAAAACTCTGGAAATTAGGGGAAAACTATTAATATAAAACACTTGTTGAAAGATAAGTAAATAGATTGGGTGAATTATTCTTAGAATGTATGTATGGATATATTTTGAATGAACATGTTTACTGGGAATATTTAAATTTTATATATTGTCATTTGAAAAATGGTCATTGAATATGTGATCATTTGGTGTATCAAATAGGTATTTTTAAATTTCAAATTACATAATTTGGGAAGGTTATTAAATGATATTATTAAATTAAATATTGACTTATGAAATATATTCGTTTTTTATTGGTTACATTATTATAATTATAAAAAAATTATTTGTTGAATTTATAATATTAAAATTGTGATTTTAATACCAATGGATAGAAAAAATTTAATTTCTAGAATATCAGTATTTAATTTAATAGGATGTTGTAAAAAATGTTTAATATTAATAGATTTTTATTTTCCAATAATTATTTTTTTAGTATTATTTATTTTTATATTAATAAATAGAAATTGATCACTTTATAAATTATGAATATAATTTAATTTTTTAATGTATAAGAAATATATGAGAATTAATTTATTTTATAATTGATATGAAACATAATTAAAAACACATAAATTTTAAAAATAGTTTTTCAATTTAAATGGGGTTTATATGTATTTTATGTTTTCATTTAAAAGAAACCTTTTTCATATTAATAAATTGAATTTTATTAAGTGGATTCCAAATTTTTCATCAGTATATTGATATTAAGGAAGTAGGTTAATTTCATTTTTAAGCATAAAAATAAGATAGTGATGTAAAAAAAATTGAGTTACCATTGTAATGTTATAAAAGTGTTAAAAATATGTGGTAAGGGAAACAAGTATCATAAAACAATATCTTTAAAAGTCAGTTTTAGTGATTCAGTGACAAAATTATGTCACATAACAATTATTTTACACATTCTTTCCACATTAATTTTAAAATTAAAACCTCATACATTATAGAAGTAATAATCATAGAAATTAAACTAAAAAAACATATAAAAGGATCCTTCTTTTACCCCTTCCATACCTCTCAATATAGTCATTTATCTCTTTAATATCTTTTAATTTCCCATGAACCAATTCCCATTTAAATTTTTGGTAGATTTTGTTCCCAAGTAGGAAACCTAAATACTTTATTTCGAAGTATGTCATATCGAGATGGGGAGAATTAATTAAGTATATAAGTTCATCTACAAAATTTTAAATTACCATCTTAAATATACACATTATAAAATATTTTCTCCACATTGATGAATTTATATGGACATCATTACTATTCTGAATAAAGGATACTACTATTATATAACTCTAAACATTTACACATCCACTTGTATAACATCTTCTTTTTTGGGTAGGTTCGATCATTTACATGAATGAGGCTAATCTAAAATAATGATTTTATTTATTTATAATAATAATGGGAAAAATATTAGTAATATATGATATGAAATATCATTAAATATCCTGAATATGGATCTAAAAGGGAAAAAATTAAAGATCAATATTATTTAGCTCCTTATTTTCAGTAACCTACCTAAATATGAATGTCATGGATTGAATTATCTTAAACTATTCCCATACATTCAAATCAATTTTTTCAGAGGCTATAAAAATAATTAAATTACAATGATGACATAACCTTTACTAATATATAAATAATGAACTTGGTGTCATGACTTTCATCTATGGGAGTTGTGATCATCACCAAATGAGAAGGCTATAGAGAGACCTCTCAACCTCTGATCTTGGGACCCTACCATGGGTTGTAGGGGGATACTTCAATGTTGTGGCCAACCCAAAAGAAAGGAAAGGTCGGGGACCTTTTTATGGAAAGCTAGTGTGGAGTTTGTTGAGATCATGGAGGGATGAGGAATTATGGATCTAGGATACTCAGGTGATACTTTTATGTGGTGTAACAATAAAACAGTCACGTGTCATTTGTGGAGCTGATTGGACATATTCCTAGCCAATTTACATTCCACCACCTAGTTATCCAAATAAACATTCCGTCACTTGATGCGGGGTCCTTGTGATCGTTCCTCACTCTGAGTGTCTATTTAATCAAGTCAGGTTCTTCAAGGGAGTACATATTCTATCAACAGTGGGTCAATATGTCTGGGATCATCTTGTCGGTCAATTCAATTTGGAATGGACCATCCTAGGGCCACTCATGGGTGGCTATCAACCTCAAGCTTAGGCATCTGAAGTCTAGGATTCAAGAGTGGATGAAATAGAACTCTACCCTGTTGATGATTTGAAAGAGGAAATAAATGTAGTGGAAAGTTTTTAAGGTAGAATAGAGGAAGTGTGGGACTATCCTATCACTGAGGATCATTCCTAAAGGACAGATAACCTGGAAGAAACACTTCCCTTGTAGGAATGCATTTCAAGAGAGGATTCAAGTATCAACTAGATCAAGGAGGGGGACTGGAATACCACATTTTTTACATGCGTTCTTGAAGGAAGGATAGAGGCTGGCACAACCCAACATCATTTTAGAAGATGGTACTAATACGAATGATAGATATTTGGTGGGCATTCTGGCGTACAACTCTTTCAAGATTCTATTTGTGTGGCTAAATCCCAGTATGCCCAATAGGAACCTAGGAAGAGATACCGACCTATTCGAGGTGATAACAAATTTCAGGACTAAGTAGTAACATGAAAGGTTGTGCTCCATACCATTTGAGAAAGAGATTAAAGAGGCCATATAGAACCTTGATCTGGAGAGTGCCCCGGGCTCAGATAGATTCTCAGGATCCTTCTACAAAGCTGCATGAGATGTTGTGAAGACTGATATCATTTCGGCCATCGATGATTTCTTTTAAGGTGGATGTTTTCAAAGGGTGTTTTGCGCCAACTCTAGGGTGTTTATCCCAAAAACAAGGAAACTTCCCTCAGTCATGAAATACCACCATGTGAGGTTATTCATCTTTACTTAAAAAATCATAGAAGGTCTCATTAATTCCAGGATCTATGGGTATTTTCCCTAGTAGATCACCAACGATCAACATAGATTCATGTGGGGAGATCAACCCAAGGATCCATAGCATATCCCAAGATATTATTAGACACCTAAACTTCAAAATGATTTCAGAACATGTTTCATTAAAGATGGATATGAATAAAGCCTTTGATTGGGTGGAGTGGGGAATCATTAATGGTGTGTTGGAAGGTATGGAGTTCCCTCCTTGGAACATTGATATCATTTTTAGGTGGTTCTTTTTATCATGGATGGGGGCTATTTTTATTGGGAAATCTGTTGGTTTCATCAAAGCCACTTGCAAACTTAGACATGGAGATATCATCTCTTCAAGTATTTTAATCATCTGCTAGGATATCTTTAGCCATATTATACATAGAATCTATACCATTGGAGCGATTTGTCCCTACTGAAGGTGTAGGGGGTCTTGGGATATTTTCCACCTCATGTTCATCAATGAAACCCTATTTTTAATGAATGCGGGAAGTAGGTTGATTAGATGCCAGAATGAGGTGCTGAATGAATATTTCTTCTTGAGATTCCATATCAATAACAAATACAAGGGCCTATTATTCAACTTGAGCAGGTGTTCTCCCAGTCAGAAGTCAGCGCTCCCTAATGGCATTTCCATGCAACAAGGAAACTTCCCCAAAGAGTATTTAGGGGATCCAATTTTCCAGGTAGCAGGCGCATAAGAGACTTTTATTTCCCCACAAGCAAGATAGTGGACCGTATACACAACTAGAAGAATCAGTACCGAACATTCGGGGGTTGAATTTCAATGATATAAAGTATGCTTCTTGCTGCCCATGTTCATGGATGATCCACTATTAAAGTATCAAAGGGAGTAATTATAAACCTTGATAAGGTCCTGGATAAATTTATATGGTACCCCAAAGCTGAGGGAAAATTACACTAGTCTTCCTAGAATATAATGGCAAGGTCATCCAATGGAGGTGGGTATTAATGCTCATAGCCTCATGAATACCCTATAGTGCATGAATGCTAAAATAGCTTGGGAAATCATGGAACAACAAACATTGTGGGTCCAATTTATGAATACCACCTAGTATGGAAATATAGCGTCACTTGAGGGCCAGGGATCTTTGTTTAAATCCATAATCATACCCCTTATTCTTTAACATCAATCACGTGCACATTGGATTCTAGGGAGGGGAGACAATTTGATCTAGCATCAAAACTGGTTAGGTGAAGTTTTCAGTTTCCCTAGATGTCATGTCCCATAAATATAATTTATGGAATCAAGAAGATACCCATCCATCATCAAAAAAGCTTTGTATGAGGATTAATAGAACTCTTTCAATATTAATGACATGTCCTATAAAAATAATAAATATTTTTTCACTCCTTTGACCTCAGGGGCATTTACATCTCAAAACTTTCATTGGTCACAGGGTCTCTAGGAGCCTCCACCCGGTTGGAATGATTCTTTGTGGGGAAAATCCATGCCTATAATTTTCAACATCTTGCATTGGAGAATCATGAACAATTCTCTCCCAACTGAGGATAACATCAAACATTTTGGGATCATGTTGGCATCTTCTTTCTCATATTGTAAATGATGCACGGAGGAGATTGTAGACCACATGTTCTTTAAAAGTGAATGGGTGTGTGTTTTTTGTCATTTAATTGGGGATTTCATAGGTCTCCGCATACCCAACATAGGTGACTTATCATTCATGGAATGGTGGTTCCATGGTTTGGGAGACATCGGTCCGAAGAATATGGACCAAACCATGATCCTACAAGCTAGATGACGGAGTATAAGGGAGGCCTGAAACAATGAATGGCATTAAAGGGTGATGGAAAAGGCTTACACTATCATTATCAGGACAAAATATATCCTCCTAGATATGGATAAGCTTTTCACCAATTGTAAATTGACACCCTCGCTCCGTATTATTCATGTAATCTCTCATATCCCTCAGCATTTTAACAGTAACGCCAGGGGGGAAATGGGTTTGATGGACCACGCTGACCAAAGGCCATAAACTCCAAAATGGATGTGTCATACATCATGGATATCCTTCATGGTGGAGGGGTATTTTATGATTCCCAATGGTATGTTTTGATAGATTTCACTTCTAGGTTAGGCCAAGGGTCATCCTAACAGGCCATGGCCAAAGCTTTCCTTATGGGACTCCGCATGTTCCACTTCAATAATATCAGGGATGAAGACGTCAAAACTGACTCTAAGATTCTTCATGAAATCCTACATGGCTTTTTTCAATCTCTGTGGTTTATCGAATAAATCATTTTAATGTTTAGGGAGAAGATAAGTAACAACATCACGGATAAACACTCATCGATTGAGGGGAACCAAGTCGCAGAATATCTTTCTTCTATGGAGGTTTTGGGCCTTAACCCAATCTTTCATCACACGGAGAGCTACCTAAAACCGAAGAGTTTCAGCTTAGTTAAAGGGGATTCAATTTTTATTCACTCTTTAGTTTTCCTTAGGGACTTCTTCAATGTATGCATTTCGTTGTTTCTTTAGCTGTATCTCTTCTTTTCTAAATTAAAAATTAAAAAACATGACAACTAATTAATGATTAATGAATGATCAAAATTTAATATTATAAATATCAATATATATGAATAATGTTATAAAATATTTTATTAATATAGTAATTTTTATAATAAAAATGGTTAAATAGATTTCATGGAACACACGAGTAAATATTGTGGTTGTCAATCAAATTTAACTATGAAATTGATATTAGTATGATTAAATTTACATCTACCTAAATTGTATGATATTTCCCTATAAATTTACTTTTATTATATTTTTTTCTATATTTTATGAGTTTAAAATATCCTCTTACCATTCCAGCTCCCCTATGGTTCAAAATTTAAATGATGTAACTCTTTTAATAGAAACTGACCTTACTTCTTCTTTTCAATCGAGGATATTTTTCTTCCATGACCAAATAGTTTATTTTGTTTTCTAGATGTCCATATATCTAATTTTATGATTTAGGATGGTATTTGTTCTCTAAAATTTACTTTATCTTTAAAAAATAATATTATTTTATCAATTTTTTTAATATTATTTTCCACCAACATTAATTCCCTTCACAAAAGGGTAAAAATAATTTTCTTTTTATCGTTAAACATATGAAATCTATTTTTATTCCCTAATAATAGGTTTTCATAATGACACTTCCTCTAAAAATTTTCATGCCTTTGAAAAAAGTATATTCTATTTGTTTTTTCAATTTTTTTTTAAATTAATGGTTAGAAATTGAAAAATAAATTTCTTATTTTTTTCTTCTGAATATTCTTAAAACTCTTATAAAGTGGGTTTTCATTTATGTTAATATTACAATGTGTTTCTTATGATTCAATAAGGGATATGACATAATTATACAATCTATATTCTTTCTAAAAATGGATTATCACTAGGATTTGGAGAAATATTAATAAAAATCATTTACATCTCAAATGTTAATTAAAATATAGTAGTGTTCTGAATTCTACCAAATTCTTCAAACACATATATATAGTATATAATTTTGCACTGGGTGGTTCCTTTATAAACTTCCAAATAAATGAGTAATTGTTTATACATCGTAATCTCAAAAGGGTACACAAGCGGTTAGTCCAAGCCCAATGAAATATAGGTTATTAACCCAATCCCAATGGTATATAGTTATTAATCCTAATGCTATGGGTATTAAACTGCTAATCCCACACCCAATAAGGTATATGTGCGATTATAATAATCCTACTATATTATGTACATGTGAGCTAACTAGTCCTTTATGGGATGAAATTTATTATGGTTTCCCTAGATTCATGTTATTAATTTTTTTATTATATTCCTTCCATATTCTTATGTTACACATTGTGCATATGTCATGATCATGTATTATATAATCATAACTCATGTTTTATGATTATTATCAAATACTTATATTTTTAACAATGATTTTTTATACATTTTAATTGAGTATTATTTCCCTAATGAAATATTTATGTACATTGATTATTCTCTCCTCCCTGCATACTTATCATTTTATATCTTATGATATTTGATTAATGAAACTCATATTTAACCTTGTTAAAAATAAGAACATACTCAATAAAATATTTGAATGCCATAGGTTGTGAAGAATAATATTAAGTATGATATGAATTTAAAGGTTTCATATGGGAAGAGTATCTAGGGGTGATGTAGAAAATTGTTTGTAAAAAATAATTTCTATGAACGTGGTATCTAAATACATTAAACATAAAGGTTTAAGAGGATTAATTATTGTGAAATTTAATAAATATTCATCTAATATGATGTAATACATATGTATTTCATCAACTGATCACCTCATTTGGATTCAAGTCATATATAAATTTTAAATTTTTATCATCTAATTCAGTAGTGTGATTCTTGGACTCCTCAATTGTTATAAAATCAGGGTTTAGTTATTTTTTCATTAAGATATTTTGAATAATAGTGTAGATCAAAAAACAACCAATTTTGAATTAATAGGGATATAGGATGAACAAAAAATATCATAGATTGAAATGAAGGTTTCATAATTTAGGACATCATAAAAAATATTTTCATTATATGATAATTAAAAAGTATTATTTTTTTCATCATACTAAAACTAATTTTTTGGGTTTTAGTTATTGGATGGAACTAATAAAAAATCATTTTACAATCAGTGTGATGTATAAAGAAATGATTGTTCAAATATGAAATATAATATAATGATATATGAAGAGAGGAATCTTATAGATATGATCATCCAACGATATCAAGTTATTAACAATAATTTGAATCATTAAAAACTCCCAAACATTCTAAGGAAAACTGGCAATTTATTGTTTCAAGATGTGACTATCACACTCCTTGTGTGGGTCTTCTGATCGACTAAAATATTTCCAATTTATTAATGTAATATAAAATATATTTTCTATTCTCTATTACTCATACAATTAATTTTTATTTTGGTTTTTAATCAAATAGGAACTGATGAAAACTAATAATGGACACTCAATGAGAATACAAGGGAAGGTAAAGAATTCAACTCCAGAGAGTGGAAGTAGTTTTAGAATATATTTTTTTAATAAATTATTTTGATGAACTCTTCATAGTAATATATAAATAAAATTACATTAGATTAAAAATAATATGATTAATCCATTTTTACCCACAAATAAAACATCACATGACTTGAAAGGAATGATTTTAGACTCATAATTGTCCCCAAAAGATGAAATTTTCATTTCATAAGTGCCGTAAAACCACGTCTCCAACCGAAATTTTCCATAATGGGATTTTTTTAAAATTAAAAAATTATACAATGAGATCTAATGGTAGAAATATAATTTGGTGAATTCCATAATTATTGAGGTTTTGGGGACAACAAGATTAATATTGGGTTTCATGAGTCCTCAAGTGACAAATCCCATCGAAGAAATAAAATTCATCTCTTTATATTAATTTTTTTTATAAGAATCATAGTGTGAAATTTCTCTAAACGATAGGTATGTATTCAAGTGTGGAAGATGATGAGATAAATAATATTAATTTTTAATTGATATGAAGATTCCAACTAATAAAATGGTTGAAAAGAATTTTTAGTATAATGAACTACACATTCTTCAATTCTTAAATTCATCAATTAAAAGGACTGTGGGAATTTGGCTAGAAACATCACCAATTAAACTATTAATTATGATAACCAATTTCATTAAACTCATAATCTTGTGGATAAAAGGAATTTATATACCATCATGATTGATTAAGTTTGTCATCAGAAATTATTTAGTGAAAAGTACACATATACACCACTAAAGAACATAAATTTTTTACTTAATAATGTTTCTAACCACACATTCATGAATGAGAATTTTTTAATGGAATTTAATAACAACCCAGATAGTATGTTATTTAATTATTATTAAATACATTATGTGGTGGGATTATTGAATCCCCAACTTCCAATTATAAAAGCTCTCATGGTCCTGATGTTTTTTTGGTCCCATTTTATAATGCTTCTTGAGATATCCTATAGAATGACAAGGTGGGTATCATACGAAACTATTTTCAAGGATTGTTTTTTCCTAGAGTGTTATGTTCCACCATATTGATTATTTTTTCTAATATTAAATATCCATACACTTTGAGTCAATTTAGGCATATTTGTTTGTGTAGTTTCTTCAATAAAATCCTCACTCTTATGATCAGAGGATGTATAGAAGTGTGTCTACCAAATTTGATTTTGGATGATCAGTAGGGATTCATCTGGGGAAGGTCCTCTCAAATTGATATTTCCTAGGCCCAAGATATTTTTGGTGATATCAATAAAAAAGTATTTGGGTATAAAATATCCATAAATATTTATATCCATAAATCCCATGAAAACGTTTAGTGTAGAATCGTGATATGAGTCATCAAGTTCATGGGAATCTCTAAGAGGGTTGTTAGTCATTTCTTTAGATGAATTAGCTATCTATGGTTTTTGATTAAAATAATGGGGGAAACTGTGATTTATTTAAATATTAATGTGGATAAGTAAAGGAATACATTATCCCCATGTGTTTTCATTATGATATACTAGTTTTTAGTAGTTATCTGAATAAATGTAGTAGTTATGGGTGAGTTCATCTGTCCAGGTGTAGGCTGAACCTCAGTGTACTTTCTCACCTACTTTTTAGGATGTAGTTATCCTTTTCATCAATTTTGAAAAATAGGTCCATCCAATAAAATAATTTTATTCTTGATATTTATTTCAAACTTATGGGTCATCTTATAAATAATTAGAAGTGCAATCTTTATGTCTCTTGGTTATGCTTGAAAGGATAAGGAAAGAAAATTAAAGAAAGGATAGAGCTATCTAGAAGAAACTTTACCATAGAACTCATAGGGGCCCCAATCTCCCAATGTTGGATTAATTTTCACCATTTTTATGGAATTGTTTAAAAGATATCCTCTCATATCCTCAATTAGAAAATTTATTTTTTCTCTTTTAGAGGGAATATTACCCTGGTTAGTAGTGTCTTATCCTCAATTACTATGAAAACTTTTTGGGATACTATTTTCCCAAATAGAAATATACATATCATTGCAAATATCAATGATAGTTTCACCTATTATTCATATTCATAGGGGAGGTACAACGTGGCCTTGTGGTAAACAGTGGAATTATAAGTTAATGATGGTGGAATCCAACATAGAAGTGTAACAAACACCATGACCTTACTTCATGCATATCCAGTATGGGATGTGATGGAGGGGGTTCCCTATGGGAAGGGTTCATCACCATTAATTATAGGGCATGTATCGATGTCACTGGAGGAAGATACTCCATGCTTTGGGATATTCCCTTCCGACACATCCAAAATCACTAGCATGACTCAAAGATGAATTCGTATGATAGAATAAGTAGATACTTTAATGATAATATGGTGGGGACTATACTAGGTTTCCCAATATATCAGGTTAAATATATATCCTTTTTATATAAAAATAGTTTCCCTACTTTCACCGATTATATTATTATCCCTCAAAAGAAATGTAGCAAAAAATCCTTAATATACATGGATATTACAAATTTTTAATAATATTCATTAAATTAAACAAACACATTCCCAAGGAATGTAACAGTTTAGTAGCTTTGAAAACTAAGAATATAATCTTCTAGTCTAGTGAAATATCTTTAAAGATAACCATAGAGATCTTCTCTATTAGTACTCCAACATAAAAAATTTCTTCCAACCATAGGGAAAGGAAATATAAGGAAGGGTGAGCTTAGTTTCTCAGTAAGGGTAAATAAAGGAGATACATAATAATAACATGATCATAATGGTAGGAGAATATGATCATAATATTTTAAAACCATACCCTTCATATCAAATATCATAATCATGATTCATGTATTGAGTATTCTATATACATAATACATGAATAATAAAAATAATCAATGAACAAGAGTCATGAGTGCATAATATTGCAAAAATACACAGACTTGTGGAATTTACCTAATCATATAAAATATTATTCCAAGGCTATATTCAAATATAATAATTACATGTTAGTCTTGGAATGATCATATATGTGACTTCCTGATGCTTATGAAAACAACCCATGTATCCTATTGTTTTTAAGAATGGCATACAACTCATATACCCAATTGTTGTAGGGATTGTGCTACAATACATGTACCCTATTTTTTGGGGATGGTGCTAAAACTCTTGTACCCTATTGTTTATTTACATGGCCTACAACCCATGTACCCTCCTATTTTCAGGCTTGGACTACAACCAATATGACCTGTTTTGTTTTCTATATTAGGATAAAACCCATGTATCCTATTGGTTTTGGTGATAGTCTACAACTCATTCACCATATTTTCTTTTCTCCTGGCCTATTAACTGGGTAATCTATAAGCTCATATAACATTTATCATTACCTAATTCATTGGAGGGAGATATAGGTCACACCCATCACAAAATGAAATCAAACATATGTGTTCCACAAGATATTAAAACATTCATCATATCATGACACATAAAAATATATTGGTTTGAAAAAAAATCATATTATAAACTATGAAACTAAATGTGTATCATAAATATTTCATCATATCATAAATTGTGGAACAGAGATAGGTTTCATAATCATTTTTTCATAGAATAACATTTGAACGGAAGCAGGTTCGATATGTGTGTCATCACAGTATAACTCGAGGAAGTGAAATGAGTTTCATAAAAAACTTATCATCTTAATAATAAACCATTCAAATAATGAATAAGTATGGTGTATTTAGATAATACCACCAGTAAAGGATAAAATATATCAAAGGATGTCATCTTATATATATAAAGATTTTGAAGTATCAGTTGGTTTATTTATTAAAGAAAATAACAATTATTTGAAAATCACATTTTAAGAGATAATATATTTTATAAAATTCAATTAAAAAAATATTAGATATAATTTTTTTAAAAATTGGCAATTTTTTTAAAATGATTTGGTTCTTGAATAAAACAGATGTCTAGCTGAAGGGAGAAATAATGTCAGACTTTCTTAAAAAAATTATTAATTATATTAATTATGAAATATTGAAAAAATGTTACCATTACATTAAGATATAATCAATAGTAATATGATTTAAATTTATTTAGAGTTATTGAGATATGGATCATAATATTTCATCAATGGAAATATAATTGTAAATAGTCCGAATAAATTAAGAGATTTAGAAATAAACTCTTACCACATTGGAGAGTTTGAATCAAAATCCCAAAGAAATAATAAAATTATAATAATATTAAAATATCATGAAAACATGGAGGCTCATGATATAAAATTTCACTGGATGAGTATATACATGTTGTAAAAGAATTTAGGTGCATATCAAATAATGTTCCTCAAAGAATGCAAATTAAGACAAAATTCCCTTACCACTTTTGTAACATTTGAACTATAAACCACATAAAAGAATAGATTCTAAAAAGTATATGAAAATCCCAATTACATTAATTATTGTAATTAGAAAATAAATCCATGGGTAGTATGAAAAAAACATACAATAAACATGTGGTGAATATGGTTTGTGTCTCACTGAAAATAAAAGTGGGAAAGAAATCTCGTACTTCATGAGTAACTTCTGAATCATGAGCATCGTGGAAGAATAAAATAAATTGAAAATTTTAATATCACGAAATAATGTAAATTAATTTTATAAAAAATCATAGGGATGTATATGCACCATATAAAAGAAACCAGTGGTGGATATGGAATAAGTATCATGGAAATAAAAGTGCGACTAGAAATCCCCTTAACTTATGTCTTGAAATCCTGTTTAAATGTCAAAACCTCTTGTAAAATAGATATAATTTTATTATAAATCTACTAAAGAACAATATTATTATATATATTACAAAATATGATACTGTTACAAACTTATTTTTCTGGTTTATTAACAATGACATGGTAAACTACGCATCAGGTAATAATCACATTGTTTTTTATATGTTTTGACTTCTTATTTTTGTTCCTCATTCTTTGATGATGATTTAATAGTTTCATGAATTTAAAAAATGATATAAATAAAATATATATTCATTATATAATTCATTATATTCATTCATTATTTTTAAAGGTAGAAAATAAAATACACCGTTCATGGAGATAATAAGCCGTATGTATACATGAACACTGTTTACATATTCTTATGGTATTGAAATAAAAAAATTACATGACATATATATATATATATTATAATTTAATTTTAATTTTTACATCATTTATATAAATTATTTTTATTAAACCCATCCATAATAAATTCAATGTAAAGTGCGAATGAAACACATTTCTTTAGGGGGTGGTAGTCCACACATACACAAATGATATTAGCGTATTCCTAAAAAATAAAAAACATGAAGGTAGGCTTAATATAATAATTTCAGAATCATAAATACCTCATAAATATCAAAAAAAAAATTATATATCATATATAGACTACAAATCTATCATTATTCCCCACCATAAGAGGTGGTAACAGAAGAAGAAACCACACCAGTTCGTGAGGCAGTAGTCTATCGTACACAAGAACAATGATTGTGTGTGATGATGTAGGTTTTATACATAAAATATAAAATCTAAAGATATGTAACATAATCAAGTTATTAAATATAAACAATATAAATGTAATTGAAGTGGGGGATAATTAAATAAAACAAAAGTGATCGTTGAAGAACGATACAACTTCTTATGGTAACTCTTTTGGTTTGAACCTAAAGACTTACTTTATTTTCATTCTACACAAAGTTAGGATTATGGGATGAGAGGAGGGATTTTTTTATATTATTTGGGTGGGTTTTTGATGATCTACAAATTCTATAGATATGGGATGATATGGGGTGAGGTGGTGGCCTTTTATAAGGGAGGTGAGTGGAAAACATGTAAATATAAAAAAGGTGAACAATATCAGGAGGTCTCCCTTACACTATATGTAACATCCCAAGAAATTAAAATAGAATATTTATTTTAATTATGTAATTACATAATAATTATTTTATAATTTAATACTAATTAATAATGTTTTTTTAAAAAATATAATTTGAAACTAATATATTTTACCTAATCAAAACAATATTTGACTCAAATTATAAAATATCAGCTTCCAACAAATTTTATTTTATTTAAAATAATGTATTTTTCATAAAGATAAATTAAAATATATTATTTATTTAACAGTATGTTATAATATAAAATGTATTGAATATATTATTATTTTTTAGGAAAACAATTTTGATTTAAAATTACAAATAAATACAATTTTTAAGTGTTGTATTAATTTATATAATTGAATTTGAAATTATTATATATGATTATATGTTATATATATAAATTAATAGAAAAAAAGTTTTAATATAATAAACTATTTCTGAAACTAAAAATGATTATCACATATCTGTTAACATATAAATTTTATTTTTTTGCAATATTTTAAAAGAATATAAAATAGTTTTAAATAAAATAGATAACTAATAGAATTATAAGATTAAAACTATAAATATATTAAAAAATAACATGATTATAAAATAAGTTATTCTAGTAAAAAACTAATATTTTGTTTTTTATAAAAAAATGTAATGTAAAAAAATACGAATGTAATAATAATAAATTTAAATATATTTTATTATAATTATAAACAAGATTATCATTTTTAAAAATATGTATTATATATTTTTGTACCTAGAGTATAATATATTTTGATAACAAAAAACTATAATTATATTAAACAATCTAATTATAATGACATTATAAAAACATATTTTTATATTTTTAATAAAAAATGAAACAATAAAAAAAGAAGAGAGAAAATGAGATAACACGGGGAAGGCATTAATAGAGATAAAAAATGGTTAAGGGGGGATAGGGTTCAACTGTTGAGAATTTTTGAGGGAGGGGGATCGAGATGAGCACAATGGAAGTCAATCCGCCAAGGGGATTTTGACCAGGGGTGACCCAACACCGATGAGGGAGTCCAAACAAGAATCGACTACTGACAAGTACTTCCAAAGTCTGAATGGTTTTGGGGTTCAACTACGATTCCAAAGTGAGTGTCAAAATCCATATTTGAGTAATGATGAGGGTTGCAATCATGAATCTAATTAAATCTATGTGATGAACGTGTTTATTTTTTTCTAGTAGTATGGATCTAACTGTATTGGGGATCATTTTCAATTTAACGGTAATATGTTCGTATGTGTTTTGTCTTTTTCTACCTCAATCATTATCAATTTACTATTTACCATTTAACTACTTGTAGTCTGTTCGATTTGATAATGGATTCATATTATTTAAATTTTTTATCCTTTTTTTCTATTCAATTATATCAATTTTTTCCATTGGATTGTCTCTGAAGATTCTTGCTGAAGCATTCACGAGACCAATCTCCCCAAAATATATTATGAATATTTTTCAAATAAAAATTATCAGTCTTCTGATTCCAAATTTTTTCGCTTTGTCATTTTCCTCCTAGATTGAGTCTTTAAATGTTAACACACATACAATATAGATGTATCTATATTGGTTTTAATACACTGAATTATAATGGTTGACTGTTTTGATTAGAGGTATTCACCAATATGTTTGTCTAATGTGGCATAAAAATATATATATAAATATTATATTAATATTAAAGTTTTTTTGTTAATATTTTTTCTATTACTTTTAAAAAATACTCCAAATTCATTTATATATTTTGAATTAATCACACCTTATGGATGTGTCCCATTCATTTTAGGGTTCTTTCCTTCCCCATGTGGGACAATTAAGTGGAAAATAAAACTTATTTAATGGTCCTGTTTATCTCCAAAAATTGTCAATTATGGTTCCATTTTATTATAATAGTGTTTATTTTTATGTATACATTTTTTATTCTAAATATTTTATTTTGAAAATTTTAATTCATTAGAATATTAATTTTGTAAGGGAACTATTATTATCATTTTCAAATCTATCTCAATGTTTCAAGCAATATGTTTATTTAGATTCAAATTGTTTCATTATGAAAATATTTCTATGTGAGAGTATTTTTATAGTGCTTCAATTGTTGAAGTAGATACTACATTTAAATTTCTTTTATTGTACTAAATCAACATTATATTTATTTATAGAATATATTTTAGATTAATTTAATATATATATATATATATATTATTTTCAAACTATTAGATCATACTAATCATATATATATATATGCGTGTACTCTATATTCTAAATTTATCGTTTATACATGTATACATTAAATTTAAAAAATTTATGTTATTTGAGCCCGTATATATTTATTATTTTAATGTTTAAATGTATCTGGAAGTAAATTATTTATGATTATTTATATAGGTGAAAACATGTATTATTTTATTTAATAAAATAAGGGTTAATAATTCCATATTTTATGAAATGGAAGTGTGTCATTATTTTTTTCATTGGTGATCACGATTCTTTTATTGACTATTCATGAAATTTCATACACAAATATATATATTTAAGAATGTGTTTTGTGTAAGTTATTCATTTATGGGAACTACTTTCAAAATAAATTTTATGATTTTATACAGGTAATTTTACGATATTGATGGTTAATTAACATTCCATTCATTAACGAATTGTTTTATGGTGATGAGATTTGGTTGTTCGAAATAGAGTAGAAATATTCTAATGAATATATATATATATATATATATAAACATAAAACAATACGTAAATATGTTTACATATTTATTTATAATGAAAAAATCTAATTAAAATATATAAATATATGTATAAGGCAATCATAAATGTTTTTTATTAGGCACTTGAAATTTGTAAACATGATAGGGAGTGTGGAGTGAACCCTTCCCACAAAAAAGTGGTTATCCCAAATCAACTACCAATGTTTCTAGTTGCATCATAGTGTTGTTTCGAAAAGATTTCATATTGTTTTTCGGAAAATTAATGTATTATTGTTAAATAATTTTCAAATAAAAATTATTTTCATGTATTATATTATTTTTCATCTTATTTGCAATAGATATTTAAAAAACAATTTTTCAAAAAAATCATTGTTCTTTAGAAATCCCTTACTGAGAAATTTTATTCACATAACGTTTTCAAAAAATTATTTTCACATGATCAATTAAAAGATCTAATCTAGGAGATTTCCCTTATAGAGTTAGCAAAGATGAAGATTTTTATATATTTTATCTTATTTTTTTACAACTCTAATTTTTTTCATTGTATATGTCTAATTATCCAAACCCTATACTGGAAAAGTTCATGGTGTGTATAAAATGTTTTTGTGTATTTTTCTATTTTCATTTAAAAAAATACACCTCATCTTTATGTAAAAAATCATGAAGCACATGTTAGGGGATTTAGAGTTGGTATTAGAGCGATGTTCTAAATTTTATTGGAGATTATATTTTTTTTGGGAAAATCTAAGTGTTAGAGTATAAAATATCTATAGTGCTAGTTTTTCATAATTCTGGAGAATAAAATTCATTATTTTCTTATGTCCAACAAACGAATTGTGAGTGTGAAATAATTTTAAAGGGGTGAGAATATAACATCCCAAAAAATTTAAATATTATTTTTATTTTAACTAAGTATTTATTTAATAATTTTTTATAATTTATAATGAATTAATAAATGTTTTAATAAAAAATTTCTGAAATTATAATAATTTTCAAATCAAAATAATATTTGATTAAAATTATAAAATATCAATGTTCAAGAAACAATTTTTTTCTTTAAATTAATTTGTTTTTCCTAGAATATGTTAAAATATATTATTTATTGGAAAATATATTATAATATTCATTGTCTTGAATATATTATTATTATAAAAAAAAACTGGAGTTAAAATTATAAGAAAATTCTATTTTTAAATATGGTATTAGTTTATTTAACAGAATTATGATATATATATATATATATATATGTTTACATCATATGTCTAAAAATTAATTGTAAAAATGTTTAATATAATAAATCGTTTTTGGAGATAAAGATGATTATCACTAGTCAGTTAATATATAATGTTTTTCATAAAATTTTAAAGTAATATAAAAGTGTTTTAAATAAAATAATTAAATAATAGGAAATATAACTTTTTAACATTAAATATTTAAAAATTGAAAATGATTTTAAAATAAAAAAAATTTAGAAAAATTATATTTAAAATTTAATAATAAAAGGTCATGATAGAAAATATGAATGCAATAAAAAGAAGTCAACATATTAAATTATAATTATGAAAAAAATTATTTTTTAAAATCAAGATTAAATATTTATTAATATATGATATAATATTTTGGTTTAACAAAAAATTAATAATATATTAATAAATAAGATGATATTATTATTATAAAAACATTATTTTATATTTCTATTTAAAATATAAAATGATAAAAAAGATGAAGAGATAAAATGAGAAAATATGGGAAACGACATCTACTATGATACGAAATTTGTTAAAGGAGAATAAGGTTTGACCATCAATCACATCGGAGGGAGAGGGATCGATCCGAGTATGATGGAGGTTGAACTTCCAAGGTGGTATTGAAATATTGATACCAAGTGCCAATAAGGGATTCAAAATGAGATTCTGGTACTAGTGAGGGAAGACGATGGTCGATTTGTGTCAGGGTTCAACTGTGGTGCCAAAGCAAGGGTTGAAATCCCGATCCGATCAATGATAATGGTTTCAATCTTGGATATATATCAATGTATGTGATTAGGTTTTTATTTTATTTTTAAGAGTCTGAATATGACTACCATTAGGATCATTTTCAATTTTACAATAATATGTTCATCTGATTTTTCATATGTTGGGCAAAAATCCCTCATGGTATCATTGAAGCATTTTTGAGGTGATTGTGTTTGTTGACAATGTGGACATCTGAGTTGTGATTGTTGACAAAGAGGATTTCATTGTGGAATGTCGAGTTCAAGAGCTGAGGTCAACGATCCATGTTTGATTCAAGAACGTCGATAAAAGGAATGGATGATCTGGAGGCGGTACAAAAGAACAGATACAAGGTGGCGCCGTTTTCCAGTGTTTGCCAAATTTTTGGGCCTGAAAATCGGCAAATGAAGAAAAGTGTTTTTGGAAAAGGGACTTGCGCGTCGTGGACTTGGAGTATAGGAAACTTGCGCGCCATATGTTTTTCAAGATTAGAAGATCAAAATATGGATAAGGAAATAGGTCCGCGCAAGTTTGGGAGTTGGTCGCGCAAGTGTCTAAAAGGAGAGAAGACTTGCACGCCGAGATTTGGTCGCGCAGGTGACTTGCACGCCGTCGCGCAGGGTGGTCAGATTGCCTATAAATACTGGACCACCCCTCCTCATTTTTCACCGGAGTTCAAAACGAGAGCTCCCGTCGCGCAGGTGTGGTGGTCGCGCAAGTGGTGTGTGTGGTCGCGCAGGTGGGTCTTGCGCGCCGGTGGTTGAAGTTGTGCGCCAGTGTTAGAAGTTGCGCGCCGGTTGGCAGTTATGCGCCAATATTGGTCTGGGCGTAAAGGGAAGAGAGTCGCGCAAGTTTGGAGTTGAGGAAGCTTGAGTCACGCAAGTGTCTGAGGAGGACTTGCGCGCCCGTTTTGACTTGCGCGCCGATACTTGCGCACCGAGGTTGACTTGCGCGCTAAGTAAGGTTTGTTCCGGCAGTGTTTTTCAGACTGCGTGGAAGCTGGAAGTTTGACCGATACCTTCGGTGCAAAGAGATATTCATCTACGGGTGAAATTTGTACTTCAACAGTGCATCTACACACAAAGGAAGATGCATTCATTCATGCAAATGAATAGACCTACAGGTCTATAAACTGTGAGTGGATTCCTTCCAAGAGCAGTGAGCTTAGGAAGAGGAAAAAGGTGATCCTCTCCACCGGCAGTGAGCCAGAGAGAGAGAAACAGGGAGTGACCCTTGGGAAAGTAGTGAGCTGACCCTAAACTTTGTAAAGGCAGTGAGCCTGGGCATAGAAGTGATCTAGCCCGAATCTTGTAATCCACAGCTAGTGAAGATTAGTGGAATTTGGTACGACCGGCAACCTGTCAGCGTATGCTCCTTGGATGTAGCCCTTAGCGGTGAACCAAGTAAAATTGCTGTGTCCTGTGCTTGCTTTACATTCTGTTTATTTCGTGCAGTAAGAAAAAGAGAGAAGAGTGTTTTGCTTGATAGCGAAACAAGATCAAGAACGGGCATTAATTTTTAATTAGTCATACCCTGATTCACCCCCCCTCTCAGGGTATCCAGCCTAGTGGACCTAACATCATATTTTTTACCCCAATCATTTTCGGATGACTATTTTCAATTTACCTGCTTGTTGTTAGTTTGATTTGATGTTGGATTTAGATTAATTGCATATTTTTTCTCATTGATGACTCTTTGGTCATACCACTATTCCATTTGGATGTGCTCCAAAGATTCTTAATGAACCATTCATAGAACTAATCCACACTAGTTATAATATTTATACATTTCAATCATTAATTATCAGTCATCAAGTTTCAATTTTTTCCCTTATTCGTTTACCTCCTCAAGTCAGTCTATAAACATCAAAACATATATAAAATATATACATCTCATTCGGTTTTCTATAAACTCATTTATAATGTTTTTCTATTTTTATTCAATGTATTCTCTGATACACTTACCTATTGTGGCCTGAAATTATATATATATATATATTATAAATAGTACGTCTGTGTTTATAAATATGGTTTCCATTAGTTTTAAATAACAATACCTCCCCTTTTATTTATTTTGAGTTATGTAAAACTCGATGAAGTATTTCACAAACATATAAGGTGGTCCACACCCTTCGTGGGATAATTAATAATGAATTAAATCATCTATAAAGCTCATTCTTAGCTTCGACAATAGTTTCCTATAGCTCAATTTGAATGTAAGGGAGTTTATTTTTATAAAGATAATATTTATTCTCCAAATTTATTTTTTTAAATTATATTTCCTTGGAATTTTATTTTTTAGTGTACTATTATTATCACTTTTAAATCAATATATATGTTTCAAAAAAAATTTAGTTTCAAATATTTGTGTTAAGAAAATATTTCTATGTGAGAGTGTTTTTTCATTACATCAATGTTTGAAGGTGACACTACATTTAAATTTATTTTACCACAATCGATCAACATTATGTTTTGTTGATTAAATATATTTTTTCCATTGAATATGTATATATATATAATATTTTTAAATTCAAATTCATATTAATCAAGTATATATATATATACTATATATTCTAAATTTCTAGTTCATACATCTATAAATTAATTATCATATTTTAAGTTATTGAAGCATATATACAAGTATTATTTTCATGTTTATAACTATTCAAAAATAAATTATTTATTATTATTAATATAGGTGAAAATATAATTTATTTTATTTAAGAAAATAAATTTTAGGAATTATATAATTTTATGAAATGGTACTATGTTATGTTATTTTTTCATTTCTGAACAATATTATGTTATTGATTATTCATTACATTTCATACATATAAATTAATATATATATATATATATATAAGAATTCACGTTAATTAAGTTATTCCTTTATGGTAACTACATTCAAAATGGATTTTGTGAGTTTAAGAAGTGAATATTAATATGTGGATTCTTATTTCACATTCCATGCATTTATGAAAAGTTATATAGTTAGGATAATTGGTGGTTCCAAAAATATAAAAAATTATCTTCTGAATGAATATATATATAATCATATAGGTGTATTTAAATATGTTTTTATGTTTATTTATAATGAAAAAATCATGTGAAAAAATGTATATATATATAAAAAAAGTTAAAAACTTTTTTATTAGGTGATTGAACCTTGTAAACATGATAGTTAGTGTGGAGTGAACTCATCCCTCATGAAAGTGGGTAGGAACATACAACAATCAATTTTTCAAGAGGACTCAAGGTTTTGTTTTCAAAATATTGCATAATTATTTTCAAAAGAAATCACTGGATGTTTTTAAATTACTCTTAATGTGTATATATTTTAAAGTATTATTGTATTTTTAAATTTATTTCGAAAATATATTCAAAAAATGAATTTTCTAAAACAATTATTTTTTTTAGAAATTCATTACATGGAAATATTATACTCATCTATCTTTTTAATATTATTTTTAGATGATTAATTTGATTTTCTTAGACGAGGGACTTCGCTTATGGAGTTACCGCACACGAAGAGTATTACTTGTTTTATATTTTTATTATAAAAATTTAATGTTTTTAATGATTATGTATAATTAGTCAAAACATAAATCGTAAAGGTTTCTCCAGCGTATAAAATTTTCTGGGTATTTTTCATCTGACTTTTATAAAAACAAATACACAACATTTATATGTACTCAGTATGGAAGCGTGGGTTCAAGAATTTATATTGTGTGTGTCCAATAATAAACAATTTTTGAAACAAATAGTGTACATGGACTAAATATGTATATAAAATTGGATTTTTATAAGTTTCGTGGTAATTTTTGTCATCCTGTTTAATGTTTAACCACTAAGTAAAATCATTTTTACCTTAACAACTGAAATTAATTTTAATTGCATTCACTAAAATATTTTGTCAAAAACTATGTTCACCATTATATAAATTATAAATTCTTTTTATTCATAATATGGAATCCATTATTCAATATTCCAATAACAGAATAGGTTGAATTTAATTTAAAATTAATTCAACATATGCAATGAAACAACTTGATATTAAAGTAAAAAAGCTAAAATGTTTGAAATGTTTTTATATCCAATTTCAATGTGAAATTGATAGAAATGAACTATATTTGATTTATATATGTATATTTGAGTTAAATATAATTTACAACCAATTTGAAATATAATTAAATTATGAAAATAAATTCGGAAAAAATACAGTTTTCAATTAAAATTAGGTTGTTTTCACAATTCATTAGAAAATTAAAATTTTCAAAAAAATTCCCAAAAAATCCTCCAAAGTAAATTTTGATATTAATATTTAAAAATGATTTTTATTTTTTCAATAAAAATAATAAATGCATTATAAATCAGTTTTAAAACATGTCTTTCTTTAAAAAGTGGAAAATTTGCATTTTAGAAAAATATAGCTTTTTATATAGAAAATTGGCTTTGTTGTTATTTTATCCCAATCAAAATAATTGGAATAATGTAAAAATATTTGTTTGAATTTATAATATATAAATTTTGGAAATATATATCACTAAGAGTGATTAATTAAATTTATTAAGATAAAATTCCTCTATGGGTATAAAAATAGCTTCTTATTAAAATATTTCTTTTATATTCAATTGATTTTATTATAACTTATAATTAATTAGTAATAAAATAATTCATTTTATAAACATATATATAAACTTGTTTCATAATTCAGATAACAATATTTACATCTATTATTCCAATTTATATTTTATAACTAAATTAATATTTCAATTATAATATTTATATAATATTTTAGTTCAGTATAACTCAATCTTTATGTAACGAAAGACGAAAAAGGAACTTGAAATTCAGTGAAACACATTCCAAAATTACTGTTGTTTGTCAAAAAATCTAATCATGGGGTTTCATGTACCAAAATAAATGCTTTGGATTTTATGTAGTGTAATATTATCTTGTTGATTCGTATAAGGAACAATTAACTTGGTGAACCATGCAATGAAATACACGAAATATTTTCAATTTACTCAAAATATAATAATTCATTATAATTAGAGGTACTAAATTATATTACCGTTAAATTTAGTTTATACCTTAAAACTCAACTGGGGCATTAATGGTTTAATACTTCAATATTTCTTTTGTAGAAACTGAAATTGTTTAATTGAATTATAAGACTTCTTTTTAAAAAAGGAATGTTGGTAACATAATGGTTACCCAAGGTAACTCATAACAAGGATTCCAAATTGGAGAATGTAGGTGGGAAGTGAAAACATTGTCATAGAAGTGAAAACTATAACCAAAATACTAATGGAGATCTATATAGAACATGATTAAGAGAATGTTAATGACCAAAAATCCATAAAAAATATGTGTGAAAAAGGTTATTGATATTATCAATAATAAAGATAACATAGAATTTTTTTTGAAGACCCTTTTCCTAAAGTTGAATAAATTTTATTATTAGAAGATATACTTACTTGATTCCAATCCATTTCATATACACAATCACAACCCTTTTCTTTTCCTTGATCAACTTCAACATCATCTTTTACTCCATAAAATTAAGGTGAATTTTTCATTCCTAAAGAATTTACATTTCATGAGATCCATAAATATAAAGATAGGTGAATCCATTTGTATTTAGTTATGTCACAGAAAACTGGTTAGCACAGGTTATCCAATATGAATAAATCCTCATGTGGTGAGATAATACTTTAATCCCTAAAACCTCATTCAAAGTATATCGTAGACCATTCAATAAATGTAAAACCTTGTATCCCTTCCGAAAAATAGAAATAAAATATTATAAAAGTGTTTACTAAATTTCTCATATGATTATTAACATTGATCCTTCATGTATGATAAAGTAGCTCATAGTTTTGACATACCAATCATGTGAATACCTTCATCATGTATTCTATCAAAACATTGTAATAACCTTAATTTCCATAAACCATAGTGAAAACATACATTATTCTTCATTAAATATATAGAACAAATATTATTGGATATATTAAGTAAATCTAATATTAAAGCACACTTAGTCAATGATAACATTAACCACTTTTTCAAAAAAAATATTTTATTAGTTCTGAGGTCATCAACACTATCTAATTTACTTTATCTATATCAATTATCTATTTATCCAATTGAAAATAGTTTTCTCAACATCAAGAACATGTTAATGGTTACCATACATTGATCAGAATGTCACATTTATATTGAATCAATTTTCTATGGAATCAGTACCATTAATTATATTTTTAAATAAATATAATGAAAAACATATAAATCGTGATTCATATAACATAACTCTTTCATTCAAATTTATATACCCTTCAATCATCCAACTTATTTCTAGTACAATTAACTAGGCTTCATCAAATTATTCATTAATATCGATTACCTAAAATATGAAATGTGAATCATGTCTTAACATTCATCAACCTCAATTTAACAAGTCTTGTTAATAATTATATTAGAAAAAAACATACCTTTCATATATCACTCATGGTCTCTTCATAATTAGCAGCATGATCATTACTCATACATCCTTAATAATTCAATTCAAAAGGATTCCCTTTGGGACATAGATTTTCATAATTCTCATCCATTGAACATTTAATGGATTCAATAGTCAATGATATCTTAGGGAGACCAATATTCCCATCCATTGATTTAACCACACTATCTATTTTTCCTTTGATGTTACTTTATTTGTCTCCTACTTGGGTTCTTTTTCCCACATTATCAACATATAGGAAATTGAATTTTTTTTCACGTGGTTACCAGCACCTGAGAACATAGTGCATTCTTTCCATCCCTTATTTTGTAAGTACAATAGTCGGTTAAGGTACACTATAGTCTTCATGTTCTGTGAAAATTAATTAGGAAAATCACAACATCAATCACTCAAGTCATCATTCCATTAGGATACTCTTTATTAAATTCATTTTTATATTAAACGTTAACTAAATTCCTTGCGGTTCCTTCCATTGACTAAAACTAATAAACATATTTTGGGTAAAAATGTCATAATGGGAAACCAAATAATCATGAAAATCCCATATAAGATTTTTAAATCATGGCACATAATTCATTAATCTATGAAACATTTGGATTATACTTGGTTTTTCATAACCCACTACTATTTAAATACATTACATTGGTTTATAATTATTTTTCGAGTTCCCAAATCATGACCCCTAAGAGTGTCAAACTAGGTGTTAAGCAAGGCATGTTGTAGTGTACCAATTCCCAATTTAGTCAAGAAAAATACTGTGTTATCAGGATTGTTACCTCTATGTACATATATGCCAAAGCCATATCCACTTACAGTATCCCGATAAGGATATATTGTTAGAAATCCACTCTCTCTGTAATTTAACTAAATTCATGGAAATTGTCATATTCTTTGACTCATCCTCAGAATTATCCTTAGAGGTTAGTCCTTAGGAATCTCCCTATGTATTTATCATTTTAGTTTCCAAGGGATGAATAAACCTTTCCTTTGATAAAATTGTAGAACCAAGGCTTAACATACATGGATATTACATATTTTTTACAAATATTCATTACATTGTACATACATAATCCCAAGTACCATGAAATTTATGTTCCTCTAAAAACATCAAACACAAAATTCTAGATTCGTGAAATATTTTCAATGTTTTCTATAAATATAACCCCTTTTAGTAATCCTATTTAAATCTATCGTTCATAAACTAGGGAAAGGAAATATAATAAAGGCTGAGTTCAGATAATCAGTAAGGGTAAATAATGAAGATACATAATAATTACATGAACAGAAGGTTATGATAATCTGAAAATAAAATTTTAAATCATTACCCTATAATGAAATATTATAAACATAATTCATTGAACAATGAATGGATTTTTGTACCACATAAATAATAATAAAATCCAAGAACACAAGTCAGGAGATGATAAAATTTTCATAATCCATAGACATGTGTCATATGCATAATAATAAAAAATATATTCTAATGTTATCCATTAGGACATTCATAACATGTTAGTATTGGGTAGACCATTTATGTAACTACCTCAGGCTTAATATCAAAACCATGTACCCTCTTGTTTTCATGATTGGGAAACAACCCATGTACGCTATTATTTTCGGTCGTGGTGAAAACCTCATGTATCCTCTTGTTTTAGTTCATCAACTACAACTCATGATCTCTCATTTTTATTATTGGGCTAAAACATATATACCTACTTGTTTTAATTCTTATGATACAAACCATGTAACCTCTTGTTTTCGGGACTGGGCATGAACCCGTGTACCCCCTTGTTTTTAGGATTGTGATATAACCCTTGTACCCTCTTATTTTCAAGAATTTTCTACAAACCATGTACCCTTCTGGCTCATATAACATTTATAATTACCCAATATATTAAATATTTATTGGTCCCACTCATAACATAATGAAATCATACATACGTGTTCAACAATATAATAAAACATTCATAATTTATTGACCATTATAAAGATATCAATTTCCAAAAAAATCATATAATAACCCATGAAATTAAAAGGGAATCATAAAAATTGCATCATACAATAACATGGGGAAGAGATATAGGTTTCTTAATTATTTTTTATAGAACAACCTGTGAAATAAATCATGTTTCATCAGTGTTTTATCCTGGTATAACCCATCGAATAGAAATGAGTTTCATAGAAAAAAAGACATATTAATCATAAAATTTTAAAATAATTAATAATAATGATTTTTGTGGATCATATCACTATTAAATAAGGAACTATATCATAAGTTGTCATTTTAGATGGATAATGATTCTGAAAGATCACTTAGAGAATTAATTAAGGAAATGAAATTTTATTAATTTTTTTATAAATAAAATATGATGCAAATTATTTACATTGAAAATAATATTATAATATCATTTAAAGAAAATTTAAACATTTTTAGAAAACATGTTTTTTAAATGAAACATATTTTTGATAGAAGAGAGAAATAATGATATATTTTCTTAAAAAAAAATTATAATTATCTTAAGTAAAACAAAGTGGAAATATATAATTGTTAATTGAATATATAATGACTAACAATGTGAGAAGAAATTTCTTTAGTTTTCTTATCTATTCATGTTAATATTTTGTCAAAGAAATATTAATCGTAACAAATCCCAACATACGATGAGATTGTACAATAAATTTCTACCACTTTGGTGACTTTGAATTGTAATAATAATGAAATAATTACATAATATAATGATTATAATATTTTTAAATTAAGTATATTCATGATATTACATGTCAAAGGGATATTATATACACGTTGTAAAATAATATAGGTGCATAGAAAAACATTTTTCTCAAATAAGGCATGTTGAGAAAAATCCCCTTAAAGCTTCGGTAATGTTTAAACCATAAACCACATGAAATATGGATCCAAAAATAGATATGTATATCCAAATAATTATTATTATAAGAATCATAAAATACATCCATCTTATGTAAAAACACCACATACATGAAATAGTTGGTGAACATGTCTTGTCTCTCATGGTAAATAAAAGTGAGGTGGAAATCCCTTAACACTTGAGTAAATTTAAAATACTGATCCCCATGGAAGAATAAAATAAATTTTATCTTTTAATAAAATGAGTTAAAAATTATAATAATATAACATGTCATAGGGATGTAGATACACCACACAAAAGAAATAAGTGTTTGATATGGAAAATGTCTTAGAGAAGTAATTGTGAGACTATAAATCCCCTTCCATTAACTCATAATTTCCTTCAAATCCATTCAATCCTCAAATATAATAAATATAATTTTGTTATAAATATAATAAAAAATAATATTCATATATATCATACCATATATTATTTTATTGTGACTTTATGTCACTTTTTTATTAACAATTCTTTTAAAATGTTACATTTTTGGTAATAATCGCTTTGTTTTCATATATGTTTTGACTTGTTATTTTTTGTAATATAACATTGATCATGATTGTATCACTTCCAGAATTTAAAATGTTATAAAAATAATATATATATTAATTATTTATATATATATATACATTTATTTATAAAAGATAATGGTAGAAAATAAAATACACTATTCATGGACAAGGTAGGTCGTACACACGTATGAACACAATTTCTATTTTGTTGTTGTATTGAAAGAAATAATAATAATTTACATAGATAGATAGATATATATATATATTATCATTTTAATATAATGTTTACATCATATACATAAAATATTTTTATGAAACCAATACTTAATTAATTCAATGTAAATCTTGAATCAGTCGCATCTCTTTGAGGAGGTGATAGTCCGCATATCCCCAAATGATGATATCGTATTCTCATAAAATGGAAAACCATAAAGGATGTGTTATATAACAACAAAATAAGAATAATTACATCATATATATCATATATAAACTATAAATATATCATTATTCCCTACCAATATAGGTGGTAATGGAATAACGAACATCATTGGTTCGCGAGGCAGTAGTCCTCTGTACAAAAAACGATGTTTGTGTATCTCATTTCATGGAAGAGTGAGTTGTTTTAGGTCATATAATTAACCTAAT
Organism: Viscum album; assembly: GCA_963277665.1. Lineage (NCBI taxonomy): Eukaryota > Viridiplantae > Streptophyta > Magnoliopsida > Santalales > Viscaceae > Viscum > Viscum album. The sequence goes on along the minus strand of OY728153.1, from coordinate 99,022,759 downwards.
TTTTTTCATATACTAAATATTCAGATTTTATTTTATATTAATTATATTACAATAACTGAATGGGTGAGGAAAGAAATGAAAGAAAATTTCTCGTTGAATAACTTTATCTCTTTTTCAAGAAACTCTTTTGGGTTTGGACCAATGTACCGAATTGGTTTTCTTTATACAAAATTTTAGAATTATATGATTATATGAGGTATTTTTTTGATTTGTAATGTTTTTGGTAGAAAAAAAAATTTAGAGGTATGAATGGAGGGTTAGAGGTGGTAGTCTTTTATATGGGTGGTGAGTGGAAAACTTATAAATAACAAAAAGGTAAACACTATTGGGAGGACTTCCTTAAATAATTTCCCAAAATTAGTGAAATATTTTTTATAAAATAGGGGATATATTTTAAATATGGTCATAAAATGGTATTTGGACAAGTTTCTAGGTCGTTTTTTCTCTTAATATTCATGTTTAACAGCAATGTAAACTCATTTTTACCATAATCACTATTATTAATTTTAATAAATTTCAATAAATTTTTTTTTGTAAAAAAGTAAGTTTAACTAAATATAATTTATATATTAGTATTATTTAAAATAATAATCTATTTTTCTTATTTTAGTCATATAATTGGAAGAATTTAATTTCACGTTAATCCTGTAGACGGGTCGAAACAACGTGTTTTGATGTAAAAAGTGCAAAAGTGTGAGTTTTTTTATATCTAGTTTCAAAGTGAAATTTAATCCAATGACCTAAATTTGATTTATTAATTTATAATTAAACAAATTTTATTTTTAAAAAAAATTAATATATATTTAAACTATATAAATAAATTAAATTATAATGAATTTTTAATTAAAATTCAGTGTTTTCATTATTCATCAAAAAATGAAACTTCTCAAAAAATACTTAAATTTCATCCAAATCAAATTTAGAAAATAATATTTCAAAAAAGTGTTTTCATTATGTCAAATAAAAATTATAAATGTATTAATAATTAATTTTATAACAAGCATCCTATGAAAAGGTGGGAAAATTGTATTTTAGAAAAATATTTATTTTTATGCCTAAAATCATATTTATTCTTATATTATGCCTATCCAACATATTGGATGAAGGTAAAAACCTTTTTTCTGAATTTATAATATATAAATTTATTTTATATCTCTCACATATAGATTAATTTACTTTATCAAGATAAAACACCATTATGGGTATAAAAATAGTTTCTTATTAAAACAATTCCTTTATATTATATTATTTTTATTTTCATTTAAATTTAATTTTTAACCTAAAAATCATTTTATAAAAAAATTTAACTCATATATCAATAATATAGTTAATATTACTCATATATTCCACTCTAATTTCTAGGTGATAGCTAAAATAATATATTATTATTTTTATTATTAGTATATTATAGTTCGGTAAAATTTAGTCTTGTGTGTAACACAAGATTTCGAAGGAACCTAGTATTATGTGTTTCAAAATCAAAACATAGTGTTGCATGCAATGTAATATAATCTCACAATTGTGTGTATTGGAATATTATCTTGGTGTTGCGTGTAGCTAAATCTTATCCTGGTGTTGTGTATAATAAAATATTAACATGTCGTAACATGAAATGAAATTCATCAAGGAATTTTTAATTTATTAGAAAACAATAATTCATAAAATATAATTGTGTTACAAGAAATAGTTACTATGGTGTATTTAGATTACCACTAAACCATATATGCTTGTTTCCCTTTCTCCACATTTGGGTTTTCTTCTTAAAAGTAATATCATCATATTTTTCATGAATACATCGACCTTGATGTATAGGGTGGTTTATGTTAGTTCAACGAAATCCCTACTAAGTTAAATGTCCTTCTCATTTACATCTATAACCATGTCATTGAAATACAATAGGTATTGTGGCACAATGGGGAATCCATGGATATATGTTTGCTTTTTTTCATTCCACCAAGGAAAAGATGAACTCTTACATCTTCTTTGATGTTGAATGGGCATTCATGCTCTGGAATGAATTTAGTGGTTTCACTATGCAAGAAATTATGGGGTTGTTTGGTTTTTTTCCACTCCTGGTTTCATGGATTTGGTGATAATTATCATGATTATATTGGTTGATCGATGTTATTTTGTAAAGGATTTTATATTGTATTGATTACTTGTAACAATTACAAACATAAGGGTATTATTAGTTTCCATATTGTAGTGGAGGTTGATTATTGGTATTTGGTGGTGGAGCAGTTTCATTTAATTAAAAAGAAGGTTCCCTCCCCATTACTATGATGGTTTATAGATAGTAAAATTCTTGGTTTCATGGTTCTCAAGAACCCTAAACAAGGTAAAATATGAGATTCATTCATCCCGAGTGAGGATATAAATTTAGTGTTGATAGTTCATCCATGCATGGTTTCATAGGGGGAGGAGGGGCAGTCCATGATTAGAACATCTCAGTTATCATTTCTTTTAGTGTTTTATATGACCAAGTTCACTCAATTTTTGATATTTATCACTCTAATGGTATTTATATTGATTGGGTGAAATCTTACACCTCAATTATCCTCATCTAAATTCATAGTGTGATCACTATCCCAAGGGAATGCATATATATTGTTCGTAAGTTTAGGGATTTTTTCAGTAGCTGCATTGACCTCGCCCACACATGGAGAGAGAAAATCATGTTTTTAGACTTATTAGTTGAATGGGATAATCTATATAACCTGTGTATCATCTTTACTAGTATTAGATCTCTTCCCCATGAGTGGGTTAACCTTGTACATACTGATGCACTAGGACATCACTATTTGAAACCCACATGAACTATTTTTTCCATGGCTCATATCCTTTTTTCAATAAACAATTTATAATATTGGATGGACTAGTGATTATATCCCATGTATAAAACACTTATCTGATAAAATTTTATGGTAACATGATTCTATAAATCATATTATTCCCCCATTAGTAAAATTTTATGTGAATATGGGAGTGTATATAATCCCTCTCTAAGGGACCATATAAATTTCAATAATAGGGAAGTCACATTTCATACCACAAATAAAACCATGATTATCTATTAGTGAAAGGATATATAAAATCTCCCAATCTAAATTACATCAATTTTATGATTTCTAATACCTAATCATAAACTTTATTTAGCATAATTAATTGGCGAGGAAATAAACATTGAATAAATATCAATTTTATGAGAGTGTATTATTGTATTTACAAAATAACTTCTTGGGCTTCCCCCAAACATGAGGATTATTTTTCAATTAAACACATTATAAGAATTATACCAATATCATATACACATTATATAATGGCCCCAATTGAGTTGGAATAATTAGAGAATAAAATTCAATACAATCTAGAAAAATGTTTTATATACACAAGTGATTGACCATGGGTTGCACTAGTCCAGTTTAATATGAATATAAAAGGATAAATGCATACATATATTTATTATCATTAAAATAATGGAGTTGTGGTCATTAATAATTACCCTTTATCATATATTGATGGATTTATTTCATCAGATATAAGGGTATCAATACTTCATACTGAATATCCTTTGATTTGGATATCATCAATTAAGGGTCTAAAGAGAGGTTGTCCCGAAGAAAACAATTATACTATAGGCATGATGAATTCAATGTTATTCTATTTTGACCTATAAATTTCCCAACTATCTTCATCGATATGATTAATTGTGTCTTTGGATAATACCTTTATTAATATTTCATTTTCATTATTGTTAATATCCTCAAATTTTCAATGATTATATAAATTAAAAGGATAATTTTAAGACTGCATTGTATACCATTATTGAGGAGAATTTGGATTCAATTTTTATAAAGGGTGAATTATGGATATAGAAAGTATCAATCATGGGACATTTAATAAAAACTGAGTGTAAGACATGGATCCCTCAAATAATGTGGTGGTTTTGAAATGGAATATAATAACCACTATGATATTGATATGTAGTTTTCATGGAATTTCTAGAAATAATTAGTTATTATTGAAAAATTTCTCATGATTTTATATTCCAAAAACAATGTTAATTTAGAAGGGAGTAAATCTCAGATGGAAATATGAATTTGAAAAAAATACATGGAGATTAATATAGTGATGGGAATTTCTCCTGTATTCATATTATCTTGTAATGGAGAAGGATTTTTAATATGTACTGGTATATGAATCAAGGTACTAGGATCTTTCCTCATGTATAATTACATTGTGTTGTCTTAAAAATCCCATAAATTAGTATTTAATGATATAAATTACATGATTCATGATTTAGAGTTTGAATTGAAAATATTTAAATTATTTATATGAGTGCATTATCTCAATAGTGAAAAGTATTAAATATAAATCAATCACAAAAGATTAAAGTATATATTCACACCTAAGGAGTTGAATATGTGCAAAATGAAAATGTTAAGATTTGATCAAGAATTATGATTTCTTAATATAAAATAACCATGGGAATACAAACAAAGTGGTTGGTTCTCTGAGAATGAAGGATCAATCTACTTTATCCATTGTTATGATTGGTTGAGAACTAATACTAATGGATTTGTGTATGATGAATATTAATATCACAAGGGAAGGGGGAAAATTCTATATTTCTAAAAGGGCTTATAAACCATCCATCCATGTAATGATTAAGAAGGCATGGAAGGAGGATATGGAGCTACAAAAGAAGGTAAAAATATTTCACAGTTCAACATTGATAATGATGGAATTTTATTACTATGGATGTTAATATATTTACCTTCAATAATTTAATTTAATATAGATTTTTTCAGAGCTAAACATATATCACCACTCTCTATCCATATTGAATGGATAATGATTTATATAGATTTCAAGAAAAATTTATATTTGGTAAAATGAAGAGGGGTATTTTAATGTATGTATTTAGATTCTTGGTATTACAATAAGTGATGGTATAAAATTATAAACTAAACGGGATTATGAAAACTTTACCCATACCAATATATAAATGGGAAAACATCACTATTGATTTCATTGTCATTCTACTTAATTTTTTGAAGGCCTATAATTATAACTGTGTAATGGGGGATAAACATATAAATCCTACACATATCAATTAAATTTGAAAGTATTTTTCACATTATTCTCATGAAATTAAAAAATAAAGGATGTTGAAAGGATCTATAGAGTAAAATCTTCAATTATATCTCATAAAAAAATGAAGAAATTTAAAACAGTAAGAAGATATATTGATATCCTATTCAATTAATTTAAAACGAGGCTGGGATTAACAGATAAGATATGTAGATAACTTATATAATAGTAGTTTCCATTTAATAATTAAAATGAGAAACATTTAAGGATATTTATGGGAAGAGGTTCAATACTCAAACTTGTTGGGATGATGTTGGAGAGCATAAACTGAAGGGATCAAAGCTTGATCAAGAAATGATATAGAAGATTAGAACTATTCGGTATCAAATTAAAAATATACAACTTTTATATAAAATATATACTTATAATAATCAAGGATAACTATAGTTTGAAGTTGTTTATAAGGTATTATTTTGAATATCACCTCATTATAGGGTAATATGAACCGAGAATAAGGGAATGTTGATCCATAGATACATTATTCCATTCATGATTTGTGATTTCTTAGGGACTATATCTTATCACCATGTACTCCTAAAAAAACTCGCTCAAGTACATTATATGTTCTGTGTATTGCATATAAGGAAGTACATAAAATATATATAACATGTACTAAACATAAAATCTATAAAATTGGAACATTATCTTTTTTATTTGGAATATACTGTAGAAATCAACGATTATTTAGAAAAATTACTTTGAAATAATAACAATCACTTGGTGAAACTTCATTGAAGGAATAATATGATTGAGGACACAATGGGGATACTAAGGATGTAATGAGGTAGAAGAACAATCATTTTATAAATAAGAGTAAAAAAAATTAAGGACAGAATTCATTTAAGTGGGTAAAACTCAAAAACTCCAGATTTAAGAATGTATTTTTATTTTCAATGCATATTATTTTGAATAAAATTATTCATTAGAAACAGTAATATAAAAATAACCAAGATATATTTTATTCATATAAAATATTAAAAACAGAAGATAAACATGGATACGTAGTAGGAATGAAAGAGAAAAAAAAATTAAGAATATTTTAAGTAGAATTAAACATTTGGTTTTCTTGGGTGGCTCGCATAGTTTTTGGGCCTTTCTATTGATGCGATATTCTGGAGGCATTCTTTCAGGTTTGTTTTGTGCTTCATGTTTTTGAATATTTAATATATGACTTTTCACACTGGAATGTGGAATTTAGGCATTGTGAGGTTTCCCAATTTTCTTAGGGAAGTGGTTTTATGAAAATAATAAAAATATTATTTTCAGGATAAATATATGGTCACATGATATATCTAATTTGTATGTTATGTAATTTAAAATAACAAAACTATGGAATAAAATAAAAGGATAGTATGAAATAAAATATTTTTTGAAACAGATATGACTTTTACTTCCATTATATATTATTATTATTATAAAAAATATATTATGTATTTATAAAACTAAAATTGAAATTTTAATAAAAATGAAATGATAAAATAAACTTTTTACTCGTCGAATAATTATATAAATAGAATGAAGTTACAATTTTATTTTTTTCAAATAAAATGTTTTTTATAATATTTTATTTTTTACTAATAATTAAAATGGATTGGTTTTAAATGATTAATATAATCTAATTTTTAAATTTATAAATAATATATTTATAATAATTTATTTGGTAATTGATATAATATAGGATTAAGAATGTATAAAAGTTTTAATAGATTTTTTAAATTTATTTTTTTAAATATCATTTGATTTATTTTGAAATATAAATTTCCCATATTATAAAATTTAATTATATTAAATGGTTGAATTTTTTTTAATTATTATATTAAAATTATTTAAGGTAGTTAATTTATGTTTTGTTCATAAATAATATATTATCCATGTAAAAATTTTGTTACCACCATAAATGTAAAAATGGATTAAACTAAGTGGTAAATACATATAATATCATAAAACACCATTATAAATGTGTTTATGATGGATATATTGAAATTTTGTTTACCCATATCAATTAATTTATATCCTTTATACATTAATTTTAAAATGTTAACCTTATAAACTAGGGATTGAATATTTACACAAATTACACTCAAAACACACAAATAAAAGGACCCCTAATATACCCCATCCAAACCACTCAATACATTAATATACCTACATAATATCTATCCATATAACGTCTTAAAAACCCTTATTCTTTATTATAGTGGTTTCTAGTTCCAGAAGGATTTTTAAATCATTCATTCTAAAGTAACTCATATTGAGAAGGGGAGAATTCATTAGTTTTGTTTCTTAGTTATTATATAACTTTTTTATTTAAATTCTAAAACCCACCATCTATAAATAACAATCTCTACTATAGTAATTATATTCTAAAATAATTTTTCTTCTGATAAAATGAACTTCTATTATATAACTCTTAATGGTTACTTATCCTATAATATAGAATGTTCTTTTCTTAGTCAGTTCAACCCACTATATGAATGATGTTATAAAAACATCATCATTTTCAACATGACTAATTTTGAATATAGTAATATGGGAATATATTAATTAAAAGTATAATATATTACATGAACTTAGTTCATTAACAATGATACAAAAATAATTCTTCGTATTAAGTAACTCGTTATTATCGGAAAATAACCCAACAAAATGTTTTTCAAGGAATCCATTATTGATAACCATCAAAATAATTTCCATCAAATGAAATGGAGAAAATATAAATCATTGAAACAATTTTTTTTACTAATTTGACTAATCTGAGAAAGATAAATTTTGTATCATAAAATATAGACTTACATCACTATTTTGAATCATTTTAAAATAATCAATGTTTCTAACATCCAATGATTGGAATAAACAATAACTAACTAATATATGTGTAATGAATGATAATTATTTATGAGTATAAATTTTATTCTCAATTAACAAGGTTTAGAAATATATTATTAATAAGACTATATTTATTTTACAACTAGTATGATATTTTTATGGTATACTTGAGTAAAGGTAAGGGAATTATTTACAATATCACATGGAATTAAAGATTCTTATTACTAAATAACCCTATAAGTAAATTTTCTGATATTTATCAAAAAAATAATATTTATATTTTTATCCTCTGGTTTTTATGATTTTTTACTGGTCCTACTCTAATTACACCTATAACAACCAAATATTTCACATTTAATTTTCCTTGACAATATAATATATTCACGGATTGGTCAATAAGTTTAATTAACTAAAAGGAACAACATCATATTAGATGAAAATTATTATGAAATCATAATTTGGATAAAACATCTAATAAATACAAATATAGTAGTAAATAAAAATTTCATACATTTTGATGACAAATAATTAATACTATCCAATATTATAAAATAGTATACTTTCTTAAATCACTCTTTAAACTCATCAAAAATTAAATCAACCTATTTTAAAAGACTATTTTGAAATTATGTAATAAATAAAAATATGAACTTATTAATTTAAAATCATTAAACTGAAAATTAGTATAAAATAATATTGAGAACACATAATGTTTTATAAGGGTAGTTTTCAATAAAAACATTTATCTATATTGTGAATTTTTATTTCAAAAATAAATTTATCAATCTTAAATTTTTACTTTTACAAAATTTGAATCATTTTTGAATTTTTAATATCCATAATATTATATGGTGAAATTTTGAAATTTTTATAAATGAAATGACATTTTGGTGAATAAAAAAATTAATAGTTGGTTTCCAATCTGTAGAATATAATTATATAATGATGTCCTCGAAGTGTATATAGCATTTTAATTGATCAAATATATATTTCATAATTATTTATATAGACTTTAAAAAATTAATATTTTGTCTTTAGGAAACCCATGGTTAATATTTTAATGTCATAAGTGATATTTTCTAATATTTTTTAAATTTTAATTAACTAAATATTTTTTTTTTCAAATTTGTGTTTGGACTAATATAAAAGATACATTTTTTTAAAATCCAGTTTATTTAAATTAAATTAAATAACATTCATATTTTTATGCTACACCAAATTATTAAGTATAAAAATATTCATTTTCTAAAAATGGGTTTCTATGTATTATATGCACTAATATTAAAATTTACTTCAATTACTCATATAAATATTATCAGGTGAAATTGATTTTGTATCAAGAGTTATTAGGACCCTATTTTTTATAAAATTAAATTTTATTTTTCGGAATTAAATGTTGTTTAGTTAGGTAAAAAAACTAGTATACATTGTAAACAAAAAAAATGGAAAATGTAGATAACCCAAGAGTAAAATACTTATAATAATGTTTAAAAAATTTTAAAAATAAATTTTTAAGGATTTATGGACATTACATCATCTAAAAATCTGTTATTTTACATTTCCTAATCATATTTACTTGAGAAACATGTTCTCTCTTTATATTAAGTTGAAATATTATAAAAAATCTCATCCACACCTCATCTATAAGTGGCCTCTCACTACTCATTCAAGACAACTCCCAAAATCCTATTTCCACATATAAAATTACCCATTATCCTTCATTTATAAAAAAATCCTTTTTATCGATCATTTGGTTATAATATATTGGCTTAATACCTAAATTTTAATGGAGTCATCAACATAAACCCTAAGGACCCAATTTGAATAAATTTTAAAAACATTAATTCTTTTATTTTTAACATTATTTATATTACTTGTAAAATCCTCCAAAATTAAATAAATATTATTTTTAAAATAATATTATTATTCATAGGAAATAATTTTTAACCACGTTTTATAATTTTTATTTTCAAAAATAAAATCATAATTTTTAAATTTTTCAGACTACAACCTCCATGAAAAGACTACTTTAATTTTTCATTAACACATCTTTTCGTTTGTTATAAGGGAGAAATTATTTAATATATTTGAGATATGTTATATAAATATATTTATATGAGAATAAATATAATATAATTTCTTTCCATCTCTTTCCTCTATAAATTAAAACATTAATCATGCAATGTGAGAACTATTACCAATATGATGAAATATATATCTTATTTCATCTTGATTTTTTATTATTTATTAAACTATATTAAAATATAACATGACTCCGCATAATTATATTTGTTAAATTATTTAATAATTATATTGTTAATAAATACACCACCTTCATAATCACAATCTTATATTTTTTATTTTAATTATATGTTTTGGTTAGTCTAACAACTTTGCTGAACTATTCTATAAAATATTATCATGGATATTGATGATAACTTATTAAATTATAATATGTGGTATAAATAATAAAATAAAGATTTTATTTTTTTATATAATGGTAATATTAATATTAGACTCATTAATTAAGATACAACCATTTGTTTGTTTGAAATCATTCTTTCATGCTAATCACTAATTTTTTCTACTTGAATTGTGACTAAATAATATCATGGAATGAAATTTCAACATTATAAACTATCTTAAATCATCGGTTATAGTTTATTGTTTTATTTTTAATGATTTAATTTGGGATAATAATGAATAACAACAACAATATCACAAAATAGATTCAGATAGATAATCATTACTCCCACATGATGTAGAAAAATTTTAACTAAGTAACAAATATACATGTACGAAATAATTATATATGTATTTTATAAACGTGTATATAAATGAATATGGTTATTAAATATATAATTAATATATTCATTTTTTATACATGATATTCAGATTTATAATAGGAAGTCAAGAATTATAGTAATGGTTTCTTTCTCACAAATTTAAATTTTGAAACATATTTCTTAATGTGAACCATGATACATTTAATATGGTTTGATTAATTACTAAAGAATTTATTTTAAAATATTCATGATGTTTTTACATTTCTTATCAAGTTATCTTTTATATTTATTTTCATGAAAATGTTTCCAATGTTTAATTTTTTTTGGTAAAAACATTACTCAAACTGTAAGAGTTATGTTTCCAATCATATTTTCAATTCAATATTTTTTAAAATATATTACATTTTGGTAATTTTTTATATTTTTAAAATTTTATATAATTTAATTGTGATACTTATTGTGTTTTACATGTTACCTCAACATTCCTTTCCAACTTGACACATATTTTAGCTGAAGGGTTCTTATGAGTGAAATTGGATCAGTTTCTTATTCTCAGTTAAGAGCCTCTTTTTTAAAAATATTTTTATTCATTATTATATTTTTAAATTTTTTTTATATGTGCATAAATATCATATAAAGTTATATTTCTACTAATTTTACATTAATTATATTCTTATATATAATTTTTTAAAATTTTCTAAATGGAACTTTTCATCAAAATTTGAGTAACTACTCTTCTAACATTTTTTATGTGAACACAATTTTCCACCATTTATTATATTTTCGTGAATATAAATCTATAAAATTTTATTTTTTATAATATAAATTCTCTTAATGTTCTTCTTATGTGAACCCTCTATATTTCTATCCACTGATTAAAGGGTGTTCACTAGGATTTTATATGTCAAATGGTGGGGGATTATACTGACATAACTGTATACCATTTATCTATATGGTGTCAATATTATATAATTTATTATCATGATCTAATATTATTTACCTATAAATTTACCAAATATATTTGGATACCCATTTTTCATCATTTTATCTTGTTATGATTATGAAAAATTCTTTTAGTTTATTTCATTTGAATATGATATAAAAACCCTTTTCAATCCTTGGATTTTTTATGCTATGAAAAGTGAACAATTTTCCTTTGAAAATTTTACAAATATCCATGGATTCATTTATATATGATAAGTTACTGATTTTAATGTGGCACTAATATGTGTATATGATTTTGGGTTTCATCTTATATCACCTTCCACTGTATTGATTAAATATTTATATTTTATATGATAAGTATTCATGACAACATTTTATATTCACATAATTGTGGGAATAAATAGTGTGGTACATGAATGTAATGTTTCATTATAATGATGTTTATTCTATATTCGAATGATGTAATAGTATTAGGCTTATTCTCATTTTTATGTTATACTCCTATGGATCATGTTTATTGACTAATGTTTCAAAACGCTTTTGACTAATGTATTGTGTTATTACATGATTTATTTCATGATTAACAAACTATAAATTTTGGGATATATATTTCATATGTTTCTTGATTAAACACATATTTTATACCTATGATCAGTAATGATATTCAACTTTTATTTCTTATGTTTAACCTTACTATGAATTTGACATCACCCCATTCTTATGTTTATATTTCCCTCGATAACAAATATATGTATAACTTATGTGAAGTCTAGAAGTAGTATTATGTGGATAAATTATGGAGAAAAAAATGACATGTTTTATAAAACAATTGTTATATATCTAGTCCTTAATGACACTAAACCATATGTTCGTGAGATTTTATGATTATTTTTTGATATGGAACATTTAAACTAGTTAAATAAAGTAAAATTAACACATGTTTATCCAAGGTCACTATTGTTGGTATCAAATCAATTTTCAATTATTTTTTTGGATAATTCTAGTATGTTTTTTGGAATTAAGATTAGTTAACTTTAGTTAATAACCTAGGTATGAGTCTAATTTTAGTTTGATATGATGATGATTTTTTAAAGAAACATTTATGTGATTTTCCGTTAAATTACATCCATAATATTATATTGGAATGTTTATGTGGTTTTGGATCTGAAAACCTAGGGGTAATCACTCAAAAATGTCTATTTGGGTATTAATTCAATCATCATTATGGTGGACAATGAGTTGACATTAGAATGCACGAGACATCCTAAGACTTGGACTCTCTGATCTAATGCTAAAAACATGATACTAATTTCTTTGTTATAAGTAACTAAAAAATATATAGTGATTTACACACCTAAAAATTATTATTGTTTAGGAATTGGATTATTATGAAAATCTTTAAAACATATCATTATTTTAAAAAAAATAGATACATCAATATAGATTCACTCAAATTTTCTCCTAAATCAAAACCAAACTCCATCATAATATCTAGAGAGCCTATGAAAATCATCTTAAAATTTATTGTGCTAAAAAAATCTCCCATTACGGATTTTTAAATCTTGATTTTAAATCCTTTCTTTTACTATAAAATACTATTGAAAAATCAGGCTTTCATATCATAAACAGTTGATAAAATATATTAATATTTCCTAAATAATAATTTTGGGTGTTTCTTTAAATCCAATTTAAAATATTATTTTCAAAACATTTGATGATAAACCTAATCTTGATAATACACTTCAATTTAAAAAATATAATCTTTTAAAATGAACTCAATATTTCTCATGAGAACATTAAAACTAAATCTTCCAATTAATAAGTGTTATTGGAATATAACCATACATCAAAAACCATAAGAAATACATGAGGTCGTTTTTAGTATAAATTTTAGAAAAACAGCCCTTTGATTTTTTTGGTTCACTCCCCATTCCTCATCTTCAAATTTGAGTAATGATCAATATCCATCAATTAATCATTACATCCCTTAAATGAGAAAATACACATTTATTTGGAAGATAAAATAGTCCAAAACATTATAATTCTTGGAAAATAGAATCATTTCTAAACATGAATGGAGTTTTAATTACATGTATAGTTAACGGAAATATCTATTATGATGATCAACATCAATAAATTTTAAGGAATATATAATTCTTAAAATGATTATATAAACACTTTAAAACTATATGTTTAATTTATAAATAAAATTATTGGACTTAAACATATATAGGAAGTGTTTTGACAAAAATATTGGATAAATAATTTTCCTAATTTTTATGGCCATGTAAACCATATTTTACATGAAAGTAGACATCCTATACAATAAGGATTTGTAAATATATTAAAATAAACTATTTTTCCTTAAAATAAGGGTTTAAAAATAAACTTGTTAAATGAGTTATTATAATATATCATCCTTACATATAATTTTTGTAATGTATTAATAATATTAATAAAATTATGGATTTTCCTTTCAAAATAAGAAAAACTTGGATTTTTTAAAAATAATCACTTTACAAGAGGGTTTTGAATAGAATATTATTAAAAAATAATTTACATTACTCAAGGGTTTTGAAAATTATAATATTTTAAAATCATTTTCCATTAAAGAAGGGTTTGATAAAAATAAAAATCCATTTATTAAATTTTGATATATCATAAAAATGTAGTTTTATATTAATAATAACATTCCCTTTGAAAATAGTAATATATAAATAAATCCCTTTTATCAAAGGGCATTAAAAATAAACATTGAATTGAAATTAAAAAAAATTCAATAACTTTTTTTATAAAAATTATTCTCAAAGGTGGGTTATAAATAATGGGGTTTTCATATTGCTTTTCTAATATCCACTTATGAGTCCCAAACTCTTAAATAATAATTTTGGCTCTAAATTTTATTCACATATTGAATAGATTCTGATAAAAAGCCCCTTATATAGTAATATTCAATATTAATATTTATTACATAATATATATGTTAAATAATGATTCTAGATACATCCATTTACAGTTTTCACATAAATTATATAGCCCAACATTGAGATAAAATTTATATATTTGATAACCATTAAAAATATAAATTTGAAACATCAAAAAAGTTGACCTTTTATTTCTTAAGGAGCATTCTTAGAAAGTAGGTAATTGAGAATTTAATATTGATATGGAATATATAAATGCATTCACATATAAATATAATTATTATTATTGGAATGGTCAGAGAAAAAAGAAACAGCATAGGAAATATAATCCAGGTGTAAATAATCTTCACGAAGATTCATTAATTTAAAAATGACAGAGAATATATTAATTTTTATAAATTTTTATTTACTTTGGTGTGTCCTGAGGAGATAAAAACCTAACATTATATGATCATCAAAGATGGTAACCAAAAAATTATATCATTAAAAAACATAAGAAAATGATTTTGTTAATGTTGACAGTAAACGAATTCTTAAAAAATGTAGGGTTGAAAAAATCAATTAATGATGTAGACAAAAGATAAAACAGTGAGAAAAACACCTAGGTTTAAAAAGTTTTGTTTACCCATTAAAATTTTTGGTGTGGTTTTCACAGAGAATGAAGAAGGCAACATAATGTCGGATCGCATACTAGTCAATCATGTAGTACTACGAATGAGGCCTATGATGGAGGATAATAAGAACAAAATGACAATGAGACACCAAGGATACAAATGAGGATGAAGATAATCCTTTGATTAATCAGAATATGTAGATGAAATCAATCATACAATTGGATATACATGAGAGTTTGTAAGTGGAGCTACAGTGGCAATGTTTTCCCACCCACATCAGATGTTCAGTTTTTTAAGGACATCTTAAAATATCATCATCTTCCATAATAAGTCAGGTCACGGTAGTGGGGGTCAACACCTACAGGACAAATTTAACACATTACTAGGCACATGAGTTATGCTGACATGAACTAACCCAAACCCATGTTCTCACCAGAGTTGGCTAAGAGGGCGTTATGCGCTCAAGTTTCTATAAACATGCTTCTAAATTAGATAATTATCCTCCCACATAGATAAAAACCTAGTCCCACATGTTTTAGTGAAGAATCTTATAAGGGATTATATTCTGGAAACAAAATTGTATAATAAAATTTTAAATAACATAATACAATATAAATTATATTAATATTCATTTTAAGCATATATATACATGTATTTTCATCATACAATAATTTAA
The DNA here is from genome assembly GCA_963277665.1 of Viscum album. Taxonomy (NCBI): domain Eukaryota; kingdom Viridiplantae; phylum Streptophyta; class Magnoliopsida; order Santalales; family Viscaceae; genus Viscum; species Viscum album. Next base: position 99,006,834 of record OY728153.1, on the reverse strand, counting down.
TGTTACTTTTATATATATAGTTTATTAAATATTTAACAGAAATTTATTAATACAAATTGGATTAATACTTATACACACATTTCTCAACATATTTTATATTTTGTGTTACAATTATAATATGAAATTATTATTTTAATACTCATTAATGTAAAATATTATCACTAAAAATTCACATATTTCAAATAAATATATTAATTAATGCATATCCAATTTATTAAAAAATAATAAGTTATCCAAAAGTAGTAGTATAAAAAACCTATGATTTTGGATATAACGTTTTTTTCAAATTATAATATATCTACCTTTAAATAATTAATATTTACATGAATTTCATTTATTAAAAACACTAATAATTTATGAAATATGTTTAAAGGGACTTATTAGGTAAAATTTAACATATTAAATCATATATTTTGAAAATATTGAGTTATAAATTACAATTTGTTTAAATTATAATGGTGATTTAAAAGTTATTAAAATTTTAATATGTTTTTATTAAAACAGAATTTTTATTTTTCAATGAAAATATTATCCATAGAAAAATAATATATATTAACATTGTTTTAATTTTAATATTTCAACATATTCTTCAACTATAATGTTATTTAATTAAAGGAAAACATATAATTTTATCTTAAATATATCATTTTATTTTTAATTATGAAACAAACTATTAAATAAAATTTAATTAAAAAGAAATATATTATAGAATTCTTAGGATGTTATACTCCACAACTATATAGACACTACCATGGGATATGATTTCATTAATAATATTATCAATAAAAAAATTATGAAGTATTTATTTCATATTTACATAAATATTTGATGTTAATATGTATGATATAAAATAACTCAAAGTGATTTAGTGAGTATAAAGAGAGTTATAAGATAAATTAAGTCTGGCATATTTCAAATGAATGTATCATAGGTTGAAATGAAGGTGTCATGAATGAAGACATATTAGGATTAAGATTTCATATTTATATTTTCATTTATTAAGATTATATTTGATATTATCATAACCAATTTTATTACAATTTTTTTAGAAATAGGATCATGAAAATGAATTTGTGACATGTACGTCTCTTGAAACTCCTAAAGATTTATTTTTATATATTTATGTTTCTTAACGTAAACTAATATATTAATGTATATATATCATAATAAATTATATAAAAATTCAGGTATCTCTTTTGTACAACATTAACTATTTTATTTATTATGTAATAGCAAAAATGTTGAGGGCATAAATTTTTTAATTGGGGAACATGTTTGGACCTAAAATTTCACTATGTAATTTCATTAAATAAATATTATATTAATAGCTTGATCTACACATGAAATAGAACTAAAATGGAACAATACTTATTATATAATCATTTCCAGTAATTTATATGTTGAATATACCTCTAATAAATAAAAATATAGTGGTCAATTAAAATCTATTACATTTAAAGGTTGAATAATTTATGTTATTTAATATTAAGAATGATTATTATTTCTCAAATAGATATTTAGAGTGATAAAAAAATATAATTAAAACCTTCAGAGGATTATTTTTATAATAAAAAATATTAAAATATATGAACTATTGTATTGAAATTATTAAAAATATAAATTAGTTTAAAATATTATTGAGAACAAATAAAATTTGAGAAATCCATTTTATAATGTAAGTAGTTTTTCCTTATTTATTGAACATTCATTTAAAATAGAAATTTATAAATTTTCAATTATTAATTTTACATAATAAAATCTATTTTTAAATTATAACTATCAATATTTTCCTACAATGAATTTTTGATATTTTTCTATAATAATTATTATTTAGTTGAATAGTTAATGTACTACTTTTTAAACAAAACTGTAAATTTATAATTATATAATAAATATCTATAACTCTATAAAACTATTCAACCAATAAAATTTATATTTATAAAGTTAATATGTTCATTTAAAAATTTATTTTGAATTTATAATATCTATAGTTAACATTTTACAAAAATAATTAATATTTTCCAATAAATTGTTTTTATTAATTAATTTAATTAAATATTAATTTGCTAACATTTGTTTTTGGATTGATTTTAAATATAAAAAAATATTTTCTCTATAATAAATGAATTTATTTTTTCAAATTATTTAATATTTACAATTTTACCCTATATGTAATTTTTATGTTAAAAAATACACATTTTATAAAAATGGGTTTCGGCCCATTAAACGTGCTAATGTTAAAATTTATTTTTATTATGATTATAAATTATATTTTATTAATTGTATTTAATATTTTTAATCATCAGGTATAAATTATTTGATAAGGTACATTTTTAAAATTAAAATTAGATTTCTTTTAAAAAAACTAGTCACCATGGACAAACAAATAATTGTAAAAGTATAAATTCTATGAGAAAATGTCTTAGAAATTTATTTAAACTTGAGTTATAATGTATGGTTGTGTTATATTGATCATATATCATCTAATACTCTATTATATTCCAGTTTTGAGTCCTCATGAAATGTTAAATATGTTCTATATTTTTATTAAGTTGAAATATTTTCAAAAATATCATTCTCAAAACATATAATGGGTCCCTCTTAACACCCCTTTTAAGAATAATTTAAAAAGGTATTTCAACATTAAAATATACCAATTATATTTCCTTTACAACCATATTCCTTTTACTTAAGACTATTCTCGTAGTATATTAGATTAATACAACCATTTCCAAGGTTTTTTCTATGGGAAAGCATATGCACTAAATAGTTTTATTAATAGATGTGGTAAAAGGTGATTAATAGTTATAGAATATAATTTTATAATTCCAATATAATTAAATCATAATTTTATTTATAATAAATTTTATTATTCATATATAATAACTATTAAACAGTTTTTTCCATTTTTATTAATAAAATGAAACCATAATTCATTTATTGTGCAGACAACCACCTCCACACAGGAACTTGTTTTGTTTTTTCATATTGTTCATTAAGAAATGAAAGCGTTAACCATATATTTCATAGACTACCACCACAATTATTTAATGTATGATTTTTTCTTCTATTTTAATTATTATTTATGAAAAAACTATTAAAATATGATATTACACCTAAAAATATTCAAGAAAATGTCATCATTATTTTTTATTAATTAATTTGTTCTAAAATAAACCACTTTCACAATAATAATCATTCATTAATTATGGTATGTTTATCTTTATGTTGTTCTAACCCAAAACATAAAAAATTATACAAAATAATTATCATTTATTACTTTAAAAAATTAATTACAGAATATATTTGATATAAATTTGAAAATAAAAATTTTATTTTTATCGAATTGTAAAATTTACTTTAATATCATCAATTAAGATATCAATTGTAATATGTTTAAAATTTCTGAAACATGATTCTCTCCAATATTTTCTACAAGAAATGTGAATAAAAATTTGCATATAATGAATATATAACATTATAATATATCTATAATTATTATTTATAGAATTCTTTATTATTTAGTAATGATGAACTTTTTGATGACATTGAAGAATACCACCACTATTATAAGACTAGTTCAAAATGACCAGGATTACTCACACCCAATATTGGTAATAAATAATAACTTAGTAATATACATGTAGATAAAAACTATAAAATAATATAATTGAAGGTAATATATGTGATTATGGACCAAAAATAGATTTTTATCAATGTTACTGTTTTATATAGGATATTCAAGAGCTATAGTGGATGTCATCAATCAAGGTATGTGGCTGTTTCTCTAAAATGTAATTTCATTATATATATTCCTCAATGTGTACAATGATACCATTAATATTGTTTTATTACTATCTAATTAATGGATTATATGATATTAATATTGTAATGGCCCGTGTTTTTGGGTCCATTACTTTGTAAAAATCTCAAGTTGGGTTTTCTGGTCTGGGAATCTAGGTGAAGTAATGGTAGGCCTACCGGTAGCCTTAGCCTACTGGTAGAAGGCCTATAGGTATCTCAGTCTACCGATAGCTCTGTCTACTGGTAGATCGGTCTACCAGTAGTTGTAGCTACCAGTAGCTCTATCTACCAGTAGCTCGGTCTACCGGTGGCTGCAGCCTAGCGGTAGCTACCGATGGCTCTGTCCTACCTACGCGGGTTCTTTCCAGTAGTGCTCCTCCTTGTGCAAAGGGGTTTTAAACCATATTTTGACCCTGTTGAACTCGTTTTAAATCCCGGTAATGCCCATAAATGTTTTAATTAAATATTTAATTAATTAACATGGTGTCGGTTTAAAGGACCTTTAATAACGTGATCATGTGGTCAACCCACGACCCCGTGCCTTACGAGGTTTCGCATTCTTATCTCAACCGCCCCTATCCCTTATAACTAAAGGTTTCGCCGTGGGTTTTTTCTTTTATCAATCACCTCTGCGAGGAGTACCCTTCATCCAGAGGAGCCGATTTTCATTCAGGCGAGCCGCATCGCTATCTGTGAAGTTCTACGCCTGGCCTTGGCGTTGATTGTCGATCAACATGTAAGGAATTATCCTTCGTCTCTCCCTTTTGTGTATCATGCAGGGTGGTTGTGCTTTTGATTCTGTAGAATTGGATAAACCAGACCAAAATAAAGACAATGAATGGATTCAATAAAGAAAGAAGAGGGGGACTGTGATCAATGATGATGTTTTATATTATGATCTTCCTTCTGAATTGTGCGGGATTACGCCTACTGAAAATCCTGGCCGTTGGGGGTCATTATCTATGCACTAATAAACCCATGGTGATGTTTAAATGGCTTGTTTGTGGTCGTGAACTCCTACTGCTAAAAGGAAATTGGTTAATCACGTATATCAGGCTAAATAATTTGAGGCACTAGGTTCAATCCTTCTGTGATAACCTTGGTTAAAGCACACGGAAATTGAAATCATGGAGTGTGTAAAATCATTCAAATATGAAAATCCCGACATGGCCATGCCTTGTGTTGGTGGTAGTGGTTTGGTTGTTTTCTTTTACGGGCCGATTGCTAGAGATGTGGGAGGTTATGGGATCCCCTGTTATTATACTCTTGGTGGTAATGAAATTAGGGATGGGATCTCCTATTTTATGCCTCCAGTGGTTGTGAATTTTAAGACCGGTTGGTTACCTTATTAGATCACGAATTGGGGTGGGATCCTTTGTTGACAATAAACCATTTAGGGGGACACGGGGCAGTGTCTTGGGGTTGTCTTTGGTTCCAGTACTTCGAGGGATCTCACATATCCCTTTGTTGTTGTGAATTTGCAAGAGAACCGGGTGTGAATGCTTAAATTGACTTTTGGATGGGTTTTTTTCCTTGGTTTGTGCTTATTATTCTAGTCGCCCAGTAGTGCATAAACTTGTTTAAGCATTATTACTGAACATGGAAACTAATGGGAAAAATGGGTTTGGTTAGCGAGAGTTGTGACTCGGACTTGAGTGATGTCATGACCTGTAGGTTGTCTGAAGAAAAACCTAACTTTGGGTGAGTTCTTGTTACATATATATATATATATATATATACTTGTAGTTTTGTCTTTCTTATTAGTGCGCCACCCAAGTTGAGAACTTAGTTCCAAACACCCCCATTTCATGGGGGATGGTGTTTTTTCCAACACTATTATTAGTGGCTGGTTATTAGCTCCTTATCTGCTCCCTTTCCCGGATAGCCCAAGTATCTTCGGGCAGGCTATGATGGCCTGATGTCCATTATTATCCCATGAATCTTTGGGCGGGGTAGTGTGGTGATTGGCCCAGGTGTGTGTGGGCAGGTGGTTTCCCACGTGTCTTTGGGATGAGGCCCAGGTGTCTTCAGGCGTGGCAGTGGATTTCTAGCCCAGGTTTCTTCGGGCGTGGTGGTGGTTGTTCTGGCCTAGGTGTTTGCAGGCATGGTTACGTGTGAAAGTTGTGCCCAGGTGTGTGCGGGTGGGTGTGGTAGTGGGACTGTGGTGAGAATGGAGGGATTGGTCTGATGTGTAGGATGTCTTCAGTTACCAGGGGGAAAGTGGCACGGGGTACCCAATCATTGATGTGCCCTTATTATATATATTACATGACTTGCATTATTTGGTGAGTGTGGCCAGTGAGTGAGATGGATGAACTCCTTGATAGTGTTGGTTGTATGTTTTTTACGGGACATTAGCACGTTCCCCCACTTGTGGATGAGAGTCTTTGGTTTCCCTACTGAGTGTACTTGTATGCTCCCCCTACGTATATAAAACCGCTTTCTGGTTTCCAGGACTTCGGGGATCGCGCATGACCATACTAGCTCGGACCTTTGGGGTAGTCGTAGTTGCTGTTTTTCTTTCGTTGGTACTTACCCTTGTAGTCACTTTTGTACCTTTTGGCTTTTACTTTTGGAACATGCATGTGGGAATGGTTTTCTTTTGGCTTTACTTTTATTTTATTTTTGGTGTTGTTCGGTTTCATCATCTTATCTCCCATTCCTATAAAACAAATAATGGGTAATGTATTCCTTTTGTGTGTAACTTCCATACCCTTGGTGCTAGTCACCACTCTAAGACCAAAGAAGGCGGGTTTCGGGGGTCATTATCTCTCCTCCAACTTAAAGAAGGAAGGGCTTGGCAACCTGCTGACCCTTCCCTCCTTTTGGTGAAGATGGGTCGTGAAAGAATGATATAAGAGGTGATGGTTGAGAGAGAGGATGAAATCCAGAGTTAGGCATAGTGATTATTGCATGGGATGGTAGGGAAACAATGTTGGGTAACCTTGGTGCGTGAATTGGGCCAAGGAAGACCGGCTAGGACACGGGATTTTAGGGCCCCACGTGATCCAATTCAGGGGCTCTGGACCTACCGAACGACCAAGTGAGGCCACGTCGATTGCAGGGTAGAGACCCTAGGAAAGGTACATGCATCATAATGACTTGTGTTCTTGTGTTTCTAGGATGTCTTGGTAATTACGAATAAATGAAAATTTTAAGAATTTTTAAGTACAATATTCTCCACTACATGGGCTTAGGCATTTCCTTGTTTACCTTGCAGTTATGGCACCTGGAAGGAGACCATGTGTGGTAAAGGCGATCGAGGCCCCGAAGACTACTTTGGCCAATCATTAGAGAGCTGATCGAGAGGAGGAGGACGACCAGTGGCAGAAGATTCTTCGGGCCTTCCAACGATAGACCCTCGAGAAGTATGAAGGCAACACCTTTGATATGAAGACGGAGGGCTGGCTAGAGGAGCTGGTGATAGCCTTCGGCTTGATCTGGGCTCTGGCCGAGTACTGGGTTCCTCTGGCCGTTAGCTAGATGTTGGGAGTGGTGCATCAATGGTGGACACATTACCTGGGGGAGAGGAGAGAGGCTGAGGTGGCATGGGCTGATTTCGAGAGGGAGTTCCGGGCAGAATTCCTCTCTTCGACAATGAAGGTGGAAAAGAGACATGAGATACTCTTCCTCCAGTAGGGGAGTATGTCAGTGATGGAGCTGGTAATCAAGTTCAAGGACCTCCTACATTTTTCCCCAGACCGCTCTCCTGACGAGGAGTCTCAGGCATGACGTTTAGAGGAGGCGCTCCGACCCTCCCTCTAGTATGTTGTTACCCCCTTTACCCTGCCGACATACTTGGAGGTCCAGAAGAATGCCGAAGTGGTGGATAGGATGCACGCTCTAGGAGGTGTGTCACGATAGGGGATCCATCTAGGACCATCGAAGGGTAAGGCCGTCAGTACCAGGCCTCCAGCGTCAGGGTCCTCCAGGTTCCGACCAGTGTGGAGCAGGCTATAGGAGTTTCAGTTTTAATCCCTTGGTCCTCGCCCTTTTCCTTTGAGCCCGGGACCACGATGCTTCATCTGTGGGAGCCATGGAAATCTCCTAAGTCAGTGCCTGGACCGGGTACAGAGTGGCGGTGGCGGACAACCCCAGCACCTGCCGCACAAGCAACTTCTAGCCAGGCCTTTCCAGCAGCAGCAACAAGGACAGCAACCTCCCGCTCCTCCGAGGGCAGACATAGGAGGAGGAGGCCGACCTCAGGGCGCTCCTTAGGGACCTCGAGCAGAGCATGGTCGGGGAGGTGGCCGATAGTTGAGGGGAAGAGGAGATGGGCGTGGACAGATACATGTCGCGGAGGCAGGGGTTCCAGTAGGGTCGGAGGTTGTTGGAGGTACGATCAGTTTATTCAATACCCTTGCTTTTGACTTGTTCGATACCAGAGCTTCGCAATCCTTTGTTGAACCCAGTCTAGCCCATGCTATGGGTTTAGATACTGAGAGACTTCCAGTGCCCCTGGTTCTGAGCACACCAGTCAGAGGTCAGACCGACTTGTTATTTGTTTGTTGAGGATGCAGACTGAGGATAGGGCCACATCAGTCAGTTAGGGATCTTCTTCTGCGATAGATACATCCATACGTTGTCATCCTAGGCATTGAATGTCTATTCATTGTTTGTTCCTTTATCGATTGTTTCTGAGGAAGGGTTGTCTTCTCGAACTTGGGTGGCTGGCGTGGTACCTTCATCGGCGAGCGGAGCAGTCAGAAGGATTGCAAGCGAGAGGAACTCCTCCTCTCCTTGTTAGATGAGCTGTCAGTAGAATCAGTAGATACTGAGATGGTGTAGGTTCCAGAGATCGTCTGAGAGTTTATGGATGTCTTCCCTGAGGAGGTTATGAATCTACCCCCTTGACGCGATATCGAGTTCAGGATAGACCTGCAGCCCGACGCTCGTCCGATTTCGATGGCTCTTTACTGGATGGAACCTTCAGAGCTACGGGAGTTGCGGATTCAGATTGATAGTCTGATAAATAGTGGTTATGTTCGGCCGAGTGTGTCACTGTGGGGTGCTCCAGTCTTGTTCGCAAGGAATGAAGATAGTGGTCTTAGGTTGTGTATCGATTACAGGAGGCTGAATCCGGTGACGATCAAGAATCAATATCCTCTTCTGAGGATAGATGATCTTTTCGACCAGCTAAAAGGGGTAAGGTGGTTCTCGAAGATCGACCGGCGGTCTGGGTATCACCAGCTGCGAGTAAAAGAGAGTGACATCCCAAAGGCGGCATTCAGGTGCAGATATGGACACTTCGAGTTCGTAGTCATGCCCTTCAGTGTTACGAATACCCCGGTAGTGTTCATGGGGATTTTGAGCTCCATCATTCAGGAATACCTGGATTGGTTCGTAGTTGTGTTCATCGACGACATCCTGATCTATTTGAGATAAGAGGAGGGCCATGCAGAGCACCTGAGGACGGTTTTGGTGGTCCTCTGACTGCACCAGCTCTATGGGAAGTTGTCGAAATGCAAATTTTGGACATGAGAAGTGCACTTCCTCGGGCACGTGGTGTCTGAGTAGGGGGTAGCAGTGGACCCATCAAAGGTAGAGGCAATTGTTTCTTGGGAAGCACCCAAGAACGTGGCAGAGATTCGTAGTTTCCTCAGGATGAAAGGTTACCACCAGAGGTTTGTACCAAACTTCTCTCGAGTTGCAGCCCCTTTGACAGCCTTGAAAAAGAAGGATCAGGTTTTCGTGTGGATTGAGCAGTGCGGGGAAGCCTTTAGCAATCTGAAGGAGAAGTTGGTTAGTGCCCCAGTTCTGAGGCTTACAGAAGAAGGGGTGGCGTATTAGGTGTTCTGTGATGCTTCAAGAAAAGGCCTAGGATGTGTGTTGATGCAGTGACAAGGGGTGAACTCTTATGGGTTCAGGAAGCTACGCCCTCATGAGCATAATTATGCCACCCATGACCTGGAGATTACAACGGTCATTTTTGTGTTAAAGTTATCGAGGCACTACCTCATCGGAGAACGCTTTGTGGTATTTACAGATCACAAAAGTTTGAGTTATATCTTCTCCCAGTGAGACCTAAACTTTCGGTAGTAGAGATGGGTTGAGTTCCTCCATGATTATGACTTCGAGATCACTTATACTGAGGGAAAGGTCAATGTAGTGGCCGATGCCTTGAGTATGAGGACGCAGAAGGATGTGGTCTGAGAGTCGGAAGACGCCTGGACGGCGATGGTGGAGTTGGCTGCCTTACACCTAGATGTGAGGATGGATAGCATTAGAGGTCTCTTGTATCAGATGGCAGTACAATCATCTCTGTAGGGGGACCCAGAGTGTGAAGTGATGCGCGACCGAGTTGACCAGGGCAATGCCCCGGAGGGATGGACAGAGGATGGTCAAAACTGGATGCTCTTCCAGGGAATGTTGTTTGTTCCAAAGGCGATGCGCGACAAGGTTCTCATTGAGTTCCACAACTCACCCCTAGTGGCACAACCAAACGTTTCCAAGATGTAACAGGGAATGAAGAGACAGTTTTGGAGGTCCGGAGTGAAGCGAGCAGTGGCAGAGTTTGTGGCCAAGTGCTTAGTGTGTCAGCATGTGAAGACTGAACACCGTGTTCCAGGCGGTTTGCTGCAGCCTTTAGATGTCCCCGAGTGGAAGTGGGATGACATCTCAATGGATTTTGTCACGGGGCTACCCAAGGTTCAAGGAGGCCGCAACGCTATCTGGGTAGTGGTGGACCGGTTGACAAAATTGGCTCACTTTCTGGAGATCAAGGAGTTAGGTGTAATAGATTCCATAGCATAGAGGTACGTCGATGAGGTGGTGTGGTTTCATGGAGTTCCAAGGTCCATAGTCTCGGATAGGGATGCACAGTTTACCTCACGAGTCTGTAGAGGATTGCAGCATGCCTTTGTCACCTGGCTACGTCCTAGCACTGCTTTTTATCCCCAGACAGATGGACAGACTGAGTGCACCATCCAGACATTAGAGGATATGCTACGGGCATGTATTGTGGATTTTGGGGGATCATGGGTGCGACACTTTCCACTGGTAGAGTTTTCCTACAATAACAGCTTTCAATCTACCATTGGTATGGATCCGTTCAAAGCCTTGTATGGGAAGCCATGTCGATCACCCGTGTGCTGGAAAGAAGTGGGGGAAGAAGGTGTTCTTGGCCTAGAGGTGGTTAAGAGCACAAAGGAAAAGGATCAGCTTATATGGGAGAGGATGAAGGCAGCTCCGGACCATCAGAAGTCATATACCGATATTAGGAGGAGACCCTTGGAGTTTAAGGTCGGAGACCACGTGTTCTTGAAGGTCTCCCCTCAGCGAGGACAATGGAGGTTCGGAAGGGGGAGCAGGCTTTCTCACAGGTTCGTCGGGCCCTTTGAAGTGTTGTGGCGGGTCGGCAAAGTGTCCTATCATCTAGCGTTACCACCGCCGCTACTGAGAATACAAGATGTATTCCATGTGTCCCAGCTCTGTCAACATCTGCACGACGATTCACACATCCTCATCTGGGGAGAGCTGGACAACGAGGACGACGTGACTTTTGTGGAGAGACCAGTGGTGATTGAGGATCGCAAAGAAAAGGTACTTCATGGGAGAACTATTCCCTTGGTTCGTGTGTTATGGAGACATGGTAGGCTTGAGGAGAGAACATAGTAGAGGGAAGCACATATGCGTGCCCAGTACCCAGAGTTGTTTTATTGTTTTTAATGTTTGTTATACCTGTTGTGGTAGAACATTTTGGTATTGTTGGCTATGAAATGTACTGGTTTTCTTTCCTCTGATTGTGTGTGAAAATCCCTGGATATGGGGGAGGAGAGAACATGACCCATAATCCAGAGGAATTAAGGTGGATGTGATTAAACCCGTGCAGACGAGTCAGTACCGCCCAAAGTGGATAATATCTTGACATGAGGAAGGAGACTCCCCAACCCCCACATTCCTAGGTTGTTTGACAAGACATATTGCTTGGTTCTTGACAGAAGGTCGTTTTTAGTTAACATGGGGTTCACTCCTAAGAGTTATCTCTCGGGGTGGTTGTTTGGACCCTCTATTTCCTTTTTGGTTTTTTGATTCTCGAGGACGAGAATCATTTAAGAGGTATCTGATGAAATGGACCAGGTTTTTGGGTCTATTACTTTGTAAAAAACTCAAGTTGGGTTTTCTGGTCTAGGAATCTAGGTGAAGTAATGGTAGGCCTACCGGTAGCCTTAGCCTACCAGTAGCAGGCCTACTAGTAGCTCGGTCTACCGGTAGCCGCATCCTATGAGTAGCTCTGTCTACCGGTAGCTCTTTATACCGGTAGATCGGTCTATCGGTAGCTGCAGCTACCGATAGCTCTGTCTACCAGTAGCTCGGTCTACAGGTGGCTGCAGCCTACCGGTAGCTCTCAGCTACCGGTGGCTCTGGACTACCCCTGCAGGTTCTTTCCAGTAGCGCTCCTCCTTGCACAAAGGGGTTTTAAACCCTATTTTGACCCCGTTAAACTGGTTTTAAATCCCGGGTGCTCCCATAAATGTTTTAATGAAATATTTAATGAATTAATGTGTTTTCGTTTTAAAGAGACTTTAATAAAGTGACCACGTGGTCAACCGACGACCCTGTGACTTACACAGTTTCGTGTTCTTATCTCAACCTCCCCCAGCCCTTATAACTAAAGGGTTCGCCGTGGGATTCTTATTTTATTGATCACCTCTGCGAGGAGTACACTTCGTCCAGACGAGCTGATTTTTGTTCAGTTGAGTCGCAACACTATCTGTGAAGTTCCGCGCCCGGCCCTAGCATCGATCGTCAATCAACAAGTAGGGAATTCTCCTTCGTCTCTCCCTTTTTTGTATCATGCAGGGTGGGAATGCTTTGGATTCTGTAGAATTGGATAAACTAGACCTAAATTAAGATAATGAATGGATTCAATAAAGAAAGAAGGGGGGACTGTGATTTTTGTTGCTATTTTATATTATGATCTTCCTTTTGAATTATGCGGGCTTACGCCTACTAAAAATCATGGTCGTTGGGGGTCATTCTCTGTGCACTAATGAACCCCTGGTGATGTTTCAAATGGCTTGATTGTGGTTGTGAACTCTTTCTACTAAAATGAAATTGGTTAATCACGTATATCTGGCTAAATAAATTAAGGCACCAGGATCAATCCTTCAGTGATAACCCCTGTTAAAGCACACAGAAATTGAATTCATGGAGTGTGTAAAATCTTTTAAATCTAAAAATACCGGCATGGCCATGCCTTGTGTTGGTGGTAGGGGATTGGTTCTTTTCTTTTACGGGCCGATTGATGGAGATGTGGGAGGGGATGGGATCCCCTGTTATTATACTCTCGGTGGTAATGAAATTGGGGATGGGATCCTCTGTGTTATGCTTCTAGTGGTAGTGAATTTTAAGGTCGGGTGGTTACCTTGTTATGTCACGAATTGGGGTGGGATCCTCTATTGATGAGAAAACATTTTGGGGGACACGGGGTGGTGTCTCATGGTTGTCTTTGGTTTCAGTACTTTGAGGGATCTCACTTATCCCTTTGTTGTTGTGACTTTGCAAGAGAACCGGGTGTGAATGCTTAAATTGATATTTGGATGGGTTTTTTTACATGGTTTGTGCATATGATACTAATCACCCAGTAGTGCATAAACTTGTTGAAACATTATTACTGAACATGAAAATGAATGGGACAAATGGGTTTGGTTGGCGAGAGTTGTAACTCGGACATGAGTGATTTCATGACCTGTAGGCTGTCTAAAGAGAAACCTAACATTGGGTGAGTGCTTGTTACCTATATATAAATACTTGTAGTTTTTTGTTTCTTATTCGCGCCCCATCGAATTTGAGAACTCAGTGCCGAACACCCCCATTTCTTGGGGGAGGGTGTTTTTTCCAACACTATTATTAGTGGTTGGTTATTAGATCCTTTTCTTCTCCCTTTCCCGGATATCCCAAATATCTTCGGGCAGGTTGTGATGGCCTGAGGTCCATTATTAGCCCAAGAATCTTTGGTCGGGGTAGTGTGGTGGTCGGAACAGGTGTGTGGGGGCAGGTGGTTTCCCTGGTTTCTTCAGGATGAGGCCCATGTGTCTTCTGGTGTGGGAGTGGATTTCTAGCCCAGGTGTGTTCGGTCATGGTAGTGGTTGTTCTGGCCTAGGTGTTAGCAGGCGTGGTTACGTGTGACAGTTGTGGCCCCGGTGTGTACGGGTGGGTGTGGCAGTGGGACTGCGGTGAGAATGGAGGGATTGGTCCGATGCGTAGGACGTCTTTAGTAACCAGGGGAAATTGGTGAGGGGTACCCAAACATCAATGTTCTATTATTGTATATATTACTTGACTTTCATTATTTGGTGAGTGTGGCTAGTGACTGGGATGGATGAACTCCTTGATAGTGTTGGTTGTCTGTTTTTCACGGGACATTAGCACGTTCCCCCACTTGTGCACGAGAGTCTTTGGTTTCCCTACTGAGTGTACTTGTATTCTCACTATACGTATATAAAATTGATTTTAGGTTTTCAGGAGGACATTGGGGGTCGCGCAGGACCATACTAGCTTGGACCTTTGTGGCAGTCACAATTGCTGTTTTTCTTTCTTTGGTACTTACCCTTGTAGTCACTTTTCTACCTTGTGGATTTTACTTTTGGAACATTCATGTGGGAATGGTTTGCTTTTGGCTTTACTTTTCTTTTATATTTGGTGTTTTTGGGTTTCATCATCTTATCTCCCAATCCCATAAAACAAAAAAAGGGTAATGCCTTCCTATTGTGTGTAATTTCCATACCCTTGGTGCTAGTCGCCACTCTCGGACCTATAATAGGCGGGTTTCGGGGGTCATTATCTCTCCTTCAACTTAAAGAAGGAAGGGCTTGTCAACTTGCTGACCCTTCCCTCCTTTTGGTGAAGGTGGGTCGTGACAAATATGGTTTTTTTGGATCTATTCCATGTTTTCTCCTCAAATTATTTCGATTCAAAAGAATGAAATTTTGAACAGAATTTGTGAATAAAAATTATCTCAAAAATCTAAGGGTTTTGTTTCTATTTATATTTTTAAACCATGATTGTTTTTTAAAAATAATACATCTAGAAAATTTTTATTATTCATAAACCTCTAATAATGTTCTTTGTAAATTCTTGGGTTTTTACATGTCCCCTCATAATTTAATTTCCCTTTGAAATATATTTTACATGAAGAGATCTATTAGGTCAAGTCACCCACATATCTTTTTATCAATCTGTAAACTCACATTTATCGATATTTGTATTCATTATATGACTTTTAAAGATTAATTATAAATTAATCAATAATTAATTTAGGTCATTTTATAATAAATTTACTTTGATCAATATTTTTGAAATAATTTTTTAATGCTTTCCAAAGGGGTAGTTTTTTTCAATATGTGGAAAATATCTCTTTTAATGTTATCCATGTAAAATCATTTTCCCGCCATTTTTTCCATGAATATTCCTCTATAAAATTACTTGGTCTCAAAATTAAATCATTAATATCATATTTTCATAAAATATTTTCATTTTAATATGTCTTATCAAATGGTAATGGTTAGTTCATATTTTTAAATCACTTTTTTAAATGCTTATAATTATTTCATCATTATCTATATTAATTGAAATGTTTTATGGATGAAAAAGTATACTTTTAAAATTATTTTATCCAAATAATTTCATTATACATTTTATATTTTCCATATCTTTTATAAGAATGATCCTTTACTACATTTGAATTTTCTAATTATCTTTTGTGTATACGAATGAGTTTGTTCCAATGGTTTTCCTATGTGAATACTCTGTATTTTCTTGATCTGATTTAATGATGCTCACCTCAATTCTGTATATCTATTAATTAGGGAATTTTTTTACCTAACTATATACAATTTTTCAATATGATTTAAAAACCATATTCTTTATTATCTTCTGGGAATTGTATTTATCTATAATGTTATAAAATTTCTTTAGATGCCCATTTATTTTCTATGGGGTTATCTTATTAAGATTATAAATTATTCTTTTATGTGAATCCAATTGAAAATGAAATGAAATCAATTTTCATTATATGGGTTATTTGTCATATAAAAAGTGTATTATTTTCATTTCGAATAATTTTAGACCTTTTTTATTTCTATGGGATCATTATGATGTGAGTGGTGAATTATTGTGAAGTGGAAAAAATATGTATGGATGATCATGAGTGTGGTCCAATATCACCCTCAAATGCATTTGTTAAAAGTTTATATCTCATGATATATGTATTTATATATATTTTGTGTTTATTGTAAGCCTGGGAATTATTGGTCTGGCTCATGAATGTTATTTTTTCATATATTAATGTTTGTGCCATATTTATAATATGTCAATGTTTTATGATTATTCTATTTATTATTATGTGATCTCATTGGTCATCTATATTGACTCATTTTTACATTCTCTTTTGTTTCAAGTATTATTTTTTTAATCCTTATTCCATTATTTAGGATTTGTGATATGTCGGGTATAAGATTCTGATGTATCTAGATAATACCCAAACACAAATATTCTTCTCACTAATTATATTTTATCATTATCAAGTGTGGTTACACTTACTAATAATTTTATCTCACCCCTTCTCATGTTTCCATTTTCCTTGGTTATGAAGATGGTTATATCTTGGGAGAAATCAATAATTTGATAAGTGCTTCCAAATTATGGATAAATGATCACATAAATTGTAAAATAAATTTATTATATAAATAGTCTTTAAAGACACTAAACCATCATTTTTGGAATTGTGATATTATTTTGTGATATGTAATCTTTGAAATATGGATATAATATTAATAAAGATATATTTAGCTAAAGTAAATATATAACCTCCTTTATGGTTCATTGTTTATTTGATGTAACTCTTGTAAGAGAAGCTAAATTCTCCACTACTTTTTAGTTGATAATCTTTCTCATCCATGTTTATAATAATTATTTTATTTTATGGAAATAAATATCTCCCATTATATGATTTATTAGGGCATTTTAAAATATACATGATATAATTTACAAAAATTAGACTTCTTTTAATGTTTTTGGTATGGTTTATTCCCACCATCCATGAATCTCCTTAAAAAAGTGAAAAAATGGAATTCAGTTTAACACTTTTCACAAAAATTCCTTTTACATATATTATTACCATATTTATTAATGATAATACTTATATATTTTTAAATGGGTTTATAATGGAATGTTTATTTCACTTTTTTATTTAATTTTTCAACTTAAAATAAATGTTACCAAAAGATTATAATAATTCTCCTTATTTTTCAAATCTATTTTCAAATGTTCTTATAAATGGGATTTTTATCTATTTTGATATCCAATATTGTTTCATAAATTTCCAAGGCTGTACTATAATATCACTATAAATATTCTTTATTTGGATGGATTATCATGATGTTTTGTTGAATTATTTATGAATCTCTTTTTTTCTCACAGATTAATTAATCTAAAAATGAGATAAAAATGCTATTATATTCTTGTAAAGAAAATATATTGTTTATTGTTATGTGTTTAGTAGTTCTATTATTTCCCTAAAATGAATTAGGTAATGTTTCATACCTCTAGAGATCGAACTGTTTCATGAGTGGATTGTCTAAGTCAAAGGGGATATGGGATATCAACCTAATCCCAAGGGCACACAAATCATAATCCCCAAACCAAAGGTATGCTAGGGGTAAGCCTATGTCGGGTAAATTAAAATAGTGGTTATACCAAGGCTACTAGATTATTAATAGGTCAATGTCCTAGTTATATGGGATGAAATTCTCTAGGTTTTAGCTTGATATATGTTATTTATTCCATGCTTATATTCAAGACATATTCTAAAGATACACATTATTCATATTTCACAGTGACAAATTAATGAATGCTGAATCATAGTATATGAATATTTCTTAAGAATTATGTTATTATTCAGGATTTATGATCTATTTTTAATTGGGTATGATTTCTATTATGATAGGTTCATGTGAATTTATTATGTTCTCATTCCCATAAGCTTATAATTTTCTCACTGTGATCTTGGATGTATGAAACACAATATTACCCTTAATGTTAATTTCAGGTCAACTCATATAGTGTTTCTATTCCACATTTTTTAATGAATAATCATATATATGACATGTCATGAAGTTTACTCAATTTAAATATTATTTGTGGGACATGTTAAATAATGTATGTATAATAATTGGTAATGTATCTAATTTATAAATACATTGAACAAAAAAATAATCGAGTGTGACTTATTGTGTGATATAATGAATATTCACATACAATATTTTTAATATATCGGTATGTTATAATCATTTATCCTATATTGGTAGCGAAGCATATGTAAATATTTTATTTTTACTAATAGATCTTTGAGTGTAGGTATGTGAATCTTTATAGAATTTTTAATGGGGGGAATGCCATTTTTAGATGACTTTTGGTAGGATTACATTTTCCTGAGGTGGACTATGAGTGGGAGTCTGATATACCATCTCACCGACATGTGATATTCAACGAACAACCAAAAAGATTCTTCTAGAGTTTGGTAATGTAACAACATATTATTTTAGTAAATATTTCCAACTAAAATAAACCATATGTGTTCAATATCATAAAATTTTTTAAAAAAATGATAAATGTTTTTATTATAATTATAAATGAAATTATTTAATAGATGATTAATTGGAAATGATAAAAAATTATTCAATATCATGGATTCAATAGAAACTATTTTGAAATAAATTCATAAATTATGAATTTTTTCACCCTATTTATTTTTATGTATGATCTAAATAAATTTTTTTGGAATATATTCCATTTACAAAAAATTAACAATATCAATGAAATAAATAACATGTCATAAGGAATATTAATCCAAGAATGTTTCACTAAACAAAAATTTGTTTTAAATATAAAGATTTTATTTTATTATATAAAACAATTTTCTCGTTATTTAGATTAATATACTTACTGAATGAATTTATTTAAACATTAAAAATATAAATTCATCCATTCAATGATTATTATTTTGTCATAAAAAAACTAAATAATTTTATGGTAACCATATAATTTTTCAAAGAACATTATTTATGTGTACTATATTTTATCCTAACAAATTAAATTAATCACAACTGATCAATGTTGTTAATGAAATTTGATGGTAATATATTCAATCAAATTAATTAACTATAACTTGTTTTGTTTTGGTTCGGGATGAGAATTATAAATGTGTCTAAACATTTTGTTTTGTTGATGGTGTGAATCATAAACTGGCCCTCAAAAGTTTAAATAGATTTTTTGGAAAAATAAATTTGATGTTTTAAACTAGGTTTGAACTCAGGATGGTTTCTTGGGTGTTCATTTCAGTTTTAGAAGTGTCAAGATTTTAAGACCATGGTTTTTGGAAAGGTAGATGGGGAATATGGTTTTTTCATGGTTAGTGAAAACTATGCACTGAATCCATGAGCCCTTGTAAGGGGTGTCATACAGTTTGGGAAATAGTGCACCAATGGCTGCACAACCATGCATGTTTTCTGAAGTGAATTGTAGAACAGATCACATGACAAGTGAATGGCATATCAGAATATGTGTTGTTCCATGAAAGGGGGTGTACCTTTGGATAGTATCACTACATGTTTGGTGGATTTATAGCCAAACCATGTGGATAATCAAAAGTATAGAAATTTGTATTCTAACTTCCATTTTAATTCATACATCGACATTTCTTCTCCCACACATAAAAAAACCATTCTCTAAGAGTGTCTCTCTTTCTATATATCTCATTAGTTTATTTGGATATCCCTCATTCAGTCTTATAATCTCCCACTGTTGGTTGTGTTGGATATCACCCGGTTAGTCTACAATTCCACTTTTTTATTTTTATTTTTTCATTCATTATTAAATTTTATTTCATTGTGATATCACATATACTACTTTCAATTATTTTTATTTCTTCTTCATTTCCTCCCAGTCTAGCATGAATTAATGTTTATGAATGAATTAGTAAAGTTTATTTTGCATAAGTTATGTGGTCTATTTTCTTTCCCTTATATGTATTATCATCTATAACATGTTACATTATGAAACATGATTTCATTTATGTGATGTTATTATTAATTGTGAAATTATTTAAATTAAATGCTTAGGTCATGAGTAGGTACCCTCTTACATAGTTGGAGGATAGTAACCTCAACCAGAACAGCCACTAATGGTGAGTTTGAATAAATTATCTTAAATAATGTTGTGTTTTAAATATAAAAACCCACCCCTTGGGATGAGTTTTTTTTAACATGGTATTGAAATAAATTAATGGAATTAATTGAATGATTATTAGAATGGTTATACACCTACTCCATAATTATATTATTAAACATGATTCTTAATTTATTTCAATTGAATGTTAATTTTATAAATATGATGAAAATGATTGATAGAAGGGTTTGATAGAAGGGTTTGATAAAAACTATATATGATGGTCCTCTAACAATAATATTCATGATTTTGATGGACCAACCTAAATATGTAATTGGAATTTTGAAGTAACGATGCTTTACACTACCTTTTTTATTATTATAAATAAGATGGACCAACTATAATGTGGCATGATTTTGAGCATGACTCGTATATTACATTTATAATTATATTGATTAATAAATGACAAATAATGAATTGTAAGTTGGAATGATTAATCAATAAGGGCCTATGCTTAATTTTGAAATATAAACTATCAAACCTTTTATTACACATTAAGAGGACATGTGATTCCCCAGTAAGAATACCTTTTACATGATCATAGGTTAATGAAATTTCATTGCACATTGAGCTATACTCGGCTCCTTTTTAAAAAAATCTCAAGTTAAGGTTTTATAAAGACAATTTTTTTCCTCATACTTGATTATTATTGAGTTATATCATTTAGGGTTATTGTATGTGATGTTTCACACCCCTAGTTTTAAGATATTTGATAAGGCGTGTCACCTCCATTGCATGGTTGTACATGAAATTTCACGCCCAAGATTAGGACGGGGGACACGATGTTTCACACCATTTGTTTTGATGTTCAAGAATGGGGCTCCACATCCCCATTTAAATATTGAGATCATACCTATATTTAAATAATGATAACCACATTATATTATTATGATTATGTATGTACACATGTGTTATGCCTCAGGTCCTTTCTAGTAATTCTTATCCATATATGTGACTGTGTATGTTATTATGTATATAATACATTTACCCACATATATAACTATACTTGTACCTATATATAGGGTGGATATTATTAAGAGACATTCCTGTTTAGGCTCATTTAGGAATGGTTTTCCTGTTGTCCCTAAAGATCCTAAGTAGACTTGGTTATATTTATTTATTCATATATTATTTATTACGCATGGAAAATGTGTTATTTTATATTGTTAGACATTATTAAATTAGAATCTATTTGGGGGCCTATTGACTTTATATCACACCCTATTCGGGCCTATGTTTGGTACATGGACACACCACATGGTTATAGGATTCGGGTCCTGGAATATTCCTTATTTCTTTCTACTATTCATTATGGAATGGAAATGGGACCTTGGAATATGTAGATGAGAATATAATCAGGGTAACTAATGGAGTTGTAGTGTTTTATTTATTTATTTTATCAATCAAATCTTGATTATGTAGTACCTAATACATGTATTCTGGTTGTATATTGTAGTATGTTCATGCATGGATCATTATTCATTGTTTATTTATTAAGAGTTATTATGTTTCGCTGATCTTTATTAATTATTGTTTCCATTGTATTCATTACTAATCCAGAGGGTATATTCTCCCACTATACCACCTTCAGACCCTCACGACTAGTCTAAAAACTCTTGCATATGGGGAGGTGCGCTTGAGGCCACATAGCAAATTGGATTGAGGCATAATTTCATTGGATCCTAGGTTATGATCTTTCAAGTGTTATTATGGAATCATTTTTAAATTGTGATACTATTTTGGTATGGTATACCAGAGACTAGGAATGAGTTGGAACTTGGTAAATAGATTTCTTTTTGGTTTATCCAATCTATGCATGAGGGAAAGATCATGTTTTTACGGATGGTACTTCTATTCATGTTATTTTTTTATAGTTTATTATTATAAAACTATTGGTGTTTTTTATACTTTTTATGGGAATGATTTGTGGTATTCATACCCTTTTCCCAAAATGACAAGGAAGTCTGACTATATACATAATTTTAGGTATATAGAGATTCACATTCTTTGTTGATTCAATTCCAAATAGATTTCATTTTTGATTTCTTTATGTATTATGATTTGTATGACATAATTTTGTAATTTATACACATAATTATTTGTATACCATATTAAGTGATTGTATAACATGTCTTCCTGTATAACATTATTGGCAGGTTATATCTTTTTTTATCTTTATTCCCTACTAATTTAGTATATTTAATTTCGTTATTATTATTATTAGAAAATATGATTTATAAAGAAAGTGATTTCATCAACCTAAAAGGGGTTTCCCTATATATCTTGATGTGGGATCCTTAATTGAATAATTATGACTTGTTTTAGTCATGGAAATTTGGTTGAATGGGATGAATCATTTATGGTTGTTATTAAATCAGTTCCCATAATAAGTTATAAATATCTTTGTCCATTATAAATTTGTAAGGGTAACACATATAATCAGTCCCTAATATATGAAATTGAAATATTTTAAAACCAATGGTGAAAACCCTAGTGTAGTTACATAAATTAAAACTCTAACTTATAAAAGAAACTACCATTAAAACATAGAAACAATAATTTATTTAACCTAACAATGATATATGAAGAATTGAAATTATTATATAAACCATTTATATTAGATATATGTGTATATTGGATGTTTTGAATAATAGTACAACATTAACTAAATCATGATGAACTGTATGACTAAATTCTTAAATTCTCAATGGGAACCAAGTTGGTCATTTGGGGAATATAAAATATGTGATAAAACCAATTAAGGTGTTATAATATTCTTTGGTACTTAACCCTATGGGTGTATGATTTTATAAATGGGATGGTTATTTAAGCTTTCATAATCCACTTATATGGTTTTAGGTATACATTTATGGGGGTATCTTAATAAACTCATCCCCTTTAATTGATAAAATACCCCTTATCTTCTTTATAGATATATTCTTATAAGGTGTTAGTAAAATAAAATACCAATTACAATCAGAAGGGTGTTTTCTTATATAGCATCAAAATGATATTTTCTTTATATTTTCCCATTTATGAGAACTCATGGTTAAATAATAGATAAAATGATAATATAAGATAGTTTTCCTTCAAAACTGGTTTTTATTCCTTTTATAAAAAATATTATTAAATTGTTCTGATAAATGAGCATCGATTAAATTCGCTAAACTGGAAACCATAATGTGATGTCATTAGTTTCAACCATTTTGTAAGGGTAATATTAAAAATTATTACTTATATGGGGATGTGAATATCTTCCATATGTCTTAGTTGAATGTTTTCTTCTAAAGTGATCTTATAGGCTAGGTTTGAAAATAATGACCTCTTCAGTTCGACTTGGATATTGAGTCATTGCTTTATGAATAGTATGAAAGGGCTGGACTTTTGGGTTATGACTCAAAATTGATAAGAATTTATGGGTAATACCTTGATTTTTTTAATGAATATTACTATTTGGGTTCCTTTTTAGTCGAGTAGGACTCTTAGATAATGAAAAGATTCCCCCAAGAAATATGGGTGGTATTCTATTATGTGGGACATTGAAGGGGTGTTATTGTATATGGATACCATATGAGTGTCTGCTCCTTACCCACTGATGTTTTTTTTCATGACCCTTGTTGGTAGATAATTTTCATTCCTACATCAATTTGACTCATACAAATTAAGTTGATATTTGTGTTAGACACTGTGAAACTGATACATGTGAGTGGGTTATAAATCTCTTATAGTATACCTTACATATAGCTTGGTGGAACTATTTAATATGTTTTCATTTTTTATCAAGTAAAACATAAAAAGGATCGTTAGTCCGTGGTTTAATTTAGCCTTTATAGTGATGATCATGGTTTTACTCTCTTTTATATACTGATTCATGAACAGTGCTCGAGTATTTCAATTCAGGAATGATGAAGTATTTTCATTATGAAAACCATACTAACTGTTTATTTATTGTGACATGATTTTATTGGTAGGATTGTTCATTTTCTTGTCCCAGTTGACCCATGGCTTCCCGATTCACTCTATTATATCTGAAACAACATCATGAACTGAGAAATCAAGGAATAAAGAATTTCATGGAGAGGAACATTATTTTTAAGAGGATATAAAATTTATCCCAAGGAGTTTAAAAATACCCAATGTGTTGTGTAGTGTGGTCATCTTTACCTTGTTAATATGAGACTCTAAGAGCATGAGTCAGGTCATGAATCGGGTGGTATAGGATATACATCCATCGTGTGCGAAGAAAAAATTCACACTAGTTTCACATAATAACTTATGTATTTTAAAAATTGGTTAGAGGTTGAATGAGATTCAAGGACTGATGATTTCGATGGAGTGATACATTTTGGAAAGTAGACACAGATCATTTTGGTAAATTTAAATAATGTTTCTAGTGTAGTTGAATTTTTTAAAAAAACGATGTCTTTTTAACTAATTGACCTATGGTTGTGCCTAGACAAACATTTTTGGGAGATGTGGTGTTTGGAGTTGGAAAAGGAATATATAGCCTTATTTTATGAAAATAAGGATTAAAGGGGAAGTACATACCTATCGATAAAATCTTAGTACACTCTTTGTTGTAGGCGATCATGACCCCTATGTTAAAATCATTTTTAGTAAAAGTAGTTATCTTCAATAGTATTCCAATAAACATATCAAAAGTTATTTCTTAATTTGAAAAAAGGACTCCTATGAAGATTTACTTTAGGATTGGTTTAAATTTAATCTAGATATTTCATATTTCAATATAGGACATTTGAGGGTGGTGACTATAATTGTAATTTTAAACAAGATGAACACCATGGGAACTATTCTTAAAAAGTGATAATGGTTTATGGGTATCATATTAATTAGTACATGGGATGAAAGGGTTCTAATCCATGATATTTGTTGTGTTTTATAGGGACAGGGCACAAACTATAGTGATATGATTCACTTTTCATTGGAGTAAAAAAATGGTTATCCTATGGTGGGACCAGGTAAACAGTTGATGGTTGGAGAACATCATGAGATAAGGGTAACTAGATCTTGATACTATTTGTTGGATAGTCATTTTGGCTCTCAAATTCTATTGAGTAAATGGAACAATGTTTGATCTTAATCCTTGGTAAATTATATGTACAATTTTGATTATATATTTGGGTGAAATTATGATGTGGGAATTATATACGATGTAGAATATAAAAATATGTGGAATTAAAAATATTTTTACTAGGAGATTGTTTATATATGATACATCATTAGATGTTACCTATGAATATAGTGAGTGTTCTTGGAATGACCTTGGATGATCATGGAATAAAGGCATAATAAATGGGTTTTTTCAACTCATCGACAATTAAAGACATGAAATTTCATGAATTTTTCTCTAGAGGAGATTTAAATTTTATTTTCATGTTTTCCAAGAAGAAATAATTTATAAACCACATAAAATATGTAATTAGAGGAGAAAATTGTAGTGTAAGTGTTGGCTGGGGATTTTCGAGGAAATATCAGTCCAATTTGTGAATGCATGGACAATTTGGTTTTAACAATTTCAACCTAATCAAGGAACATGGTCATAGTAGTCATGTTTTTCATGGTGTCATGAGTTATGAATCATCTTATAGGCATCTTTTGGATATTTATAATGTGTTTTAATTTCCACTTAAAATAGTGTGAGTATCATGGAATAGAATATTTTATTCAATGTCAGAACATTGGGTGGGGAGCCCTATAGGACAGATGATGAAAGAAATGAAGAAATGATCATGTATTTGGTTATATGGGAATGGTTAAGCATCATATGGGTGTTTTAGTTTTTAATTTTAGCTTTGGATTGAGTTTTATAATATTATGTATGAAACATTTAAATTTGTTCTTTGAGGTGTCTTTGGTATCAGAACACAATATGAAAATTTGAGTGGGAATTAAATATTGAAGTAGGTCATGTAATTTTTTCATTAATACACATGGAATGTTAGGGATGATAAGATCTATGGTCATGAGATTATAACATACTATGTTTTGTATTAGGATGGATATTTTAAATGGTATTGAACTTTTCATTAAGTGGATTGGGGAAATCTTAAACAGAGATGTTTAATGTTAAAATTATCATTAAAACACTTAAATTTGGTGTTTTTAGATTCGGTTTAAGGTCTGGTAGGTTTCTTAGGTTCTCAGTTGAGTTTTGGAGGAATCAGTATTTCAAGGCCATGTTTTTGGAAATATAGATCGGGTGTATGGTTTGTGAATGGTTAGTGAAAACGATGTTGACCACCATGAATTCCTATAATGGGTGCCACACAATATTTCAAACCATGGACCTAATTCCACATAGTCATGAATTTTCCCTATAGAAAATTACGTAAGGGATCTCATATATTTCACATGGTTTGGGTAACCACACACCTAGTCAGGGGGTGTTCATCTAGATAGTATCACCACATGGTTGGCGTACGGTTGGTCAAACCATGTGGGAAAATCATTTGGGTCATTAAAAGGATAAAAATTACACTTTTCCCTTTCCATTATTATACACCCCTCCTTTCTTCTCCTATTCAAACACAAACACTTATCAAATAATGAATCTCCTCTTCTCCCACTCCTATGATATTTTTGGTGTCCCTCGTTCAAGCATAGATTTACTCTTTAGCAGTTTCATTGGTTATCACTCAGTTATTCTATGACTCATATTCTTTCTTTACTTATTCTATCCTTTTTTATTGAATTATATTTTAATTCATTCTTGTATTCCCTATTTTCGTACGGTATTATTGGTTATTCATTCTCTCTTTTTCATGATTTAATCGATGCCCATGATTGGATGATTGAAGATATCATGGTTTATGAAAGTTGGTTTATATGATTTTCCTTATAAGTATCATCATTTATAACGTGCATTATAGTGTCCCATGATAGAAATTTAGTGAATCACTTCTTAAATGTGAATCTAATTAAATTTAATTTCTAGAATTTAACCTAGAACCATCTTTCATAGAGTGTGGTTGGAGACCTCAACTCAGACAACCACCGTAGGTGATTTCAAATAAATGGTAATAATTAATTTAAAATTTTATTTGACCAGACCCCTAATTTGGGTGAGTTATTCTTACCACTTTCTAGATGAATGCCTTTAATAAATTAAATGATTGATTTTTGGTACAATTGTTTACATCGACCATATTTATATTATTAAAATTTATTCTTGACACATTTCAATTGTAAGATAAATTTATAAATTGATTGAAATTTTTTAATAAAAAAGTTAGATAAAGCCCTTGTTCCTTGGTACTTTTATCTTAATATTTACCGTTGAGATTGCCTGACCTAAATGAGGAATTGTAATGTTGTGGAATGGATACTTCCCATGGGATTCCTTCCTATTATAAATGAGGTAGCACAATTATAATGAATCATAGTTAGGAACATGAATGTATTATTACTTTTGTAATTAGATTGATAACTTAATGAGTCATAATTACCTCTATGTTATAGAGAGTGACTTCTCATAGACTATGTTTAATTATGAAATTTAAAAAACCTAAAATTTTTATTTCTCATTAATTAAACATTATATTCCCAAGTAGAAATACCTTTGATGTGCTCATTGGTCAAATGAATTTCAGTATTCCTTAAGAGCTACAATGTTCCTCATTATGAAATTCTTTGGTTAATGACCCATAGATAAAATTGGACGACCATATCCTTTATTATAACTAAGATACATCAGTTAGTGTTGTTGAACATGATGCTTCACACCCCCTTGATATGGGATGTTGAATATTTCATTTCAAATCCCCTAGGTGGTTGGAAATTATGTTCCACGTACATGATTTTGATGTTGTACATAACATTTAACACCATTTATTGGGATGGTCAGGCATTCCACTCTTCATCCTCATTCAAATGTTGGTCTTGTACCCATATTTACGTAATGAGATAGTTATGATATTATTGTGAATATGCATGGACACCTTAGTTATGCATCTAGTCTTTGATAATACTGTGTATATATATATGATTATATATGTTATTACATATGTTGTAAATATACATAGATACATACTTATATATATTCACATATATAAGGGGGATTATTATTTAGAGACATTCCATCGTAGGAAAAATTAGGTACGGTTGGAGATGTGTCTTTGAGGAACCTTAGTCTACTTGATTACATTTATTTATTCAACCCTTATTTATTATACTTGAAAACTAAATTATTTTATATTAATTAACTTGAATGTATTAGAAAACTTTGGTGGTTTCCTACTGAGTTTATAACATACCATGTTTGAGCCTCTATTTGGTTTCCAGATAGGTATCATGGTTGGAGGATCTAGATCATCACCTATGATAGCTTGTTTTCAATTAATCTCCATCTATTGGACATGGGATCTTGGGTGTACTAGTGGAGCATGTACTCGAGGTACCTTCTAATGTTAGATTCTTTTATTTATTATTTCTTTTCATTTTAGTCATGTTAATATATTACTTGTTTAATTTTCTATTCCTATTTTTTGTATCAAGTTTTTTAATGGATTATTATTCATTAGTTAATTATTGTAAGTTACCATATCTCAATTCTCTTTAGTTATGATTTCTTCCATAGAAATTATTACTGATCCAGGTTGTATAGTCTCCTCACAATACCACCATTAGACCATCACTACTAGATAAATGCCTCTAGTGTGTGTGAGGGTGCACTAGAGGCCAGGATTAGAACCATCTTGAGGAATCGTTTTAGTTTATACTAGGTCTGGATGTTAAATTTTCATTAATTTAATTGTTTTTTCTAGTAATGGAATAAGAATAAAATATTTTTTTAGCTTTAAGATTTTCATTATTAAAAAATGGTTTTTAGTTTTTTTCGTTAAATATTAGAATTCATTTCTTAACCCATTAGAAATAAAATATAATTAAATTTCTTCTATATTCTAAATCATAATATTATAATTAGTTAACAAGTATTAATTTATTTTTAGTCAAAATAATAACCTACTTAGGTTATAATTTAATCATTATGGATAAGGTTAAATGTGGTAATTTGTTAAATTAATATATAAGGACCAAAATATCACTACCACATATCAAATTTTTATCGGGTGATGGGATTTTAACCCTAAAATATTCATTATGGAAAAAATTTGTAATTTGGTTCTATATTCCTTTGATAATTACATTTATATTATTTTGATGTAAAGAGTATTTACAATGGTGAAAATCCTCCCACTTATAAAAGGACCTCATCAACCCCAAACTTCTCCACAAACATTTTCACTTTGGATAATAAAATATATTATAAAATAATATAAAAAAATACATATTAACTTCTAATATGTTCATTTTATTCTAAAAACACCAATCTAAGAGGGTTTAACGTATTTAACAATGGAGGTTGTTGAAGGATGAGGTATTATTTCAAATCTTGTTATTTCAATTCTATTATTCATAAACCTTCTCAAAATCCTATATAACACTATTAATAGAATAAAATCAGTATCATTAGATTAAATAAATTATATTATGTTTTTATAAAAACTATTTCCTAGCCTTATTCCATCAATTGATAAATAAAAACATTGTAGGTTTGTATTTGTACAATGCAACCTCTTTAGATGAAATTATTCATTTTTAATGAAATCCTCACATGGATGGTTATAAATATATATTAAATGAATAATCATGTTATTTATAAAATAATTAATATTAATTAATCATTAACCAATATAAACATTCTTTATTCTTCAACCATTGAAAAAGGGAAATGTCACTCATGTGTACGTTTATATTACTTCCTCCTTGAACGATGAAAATCACTCTTCAACACCACCAATATTGATGTTTCTAAAATTAAATTTTTGATATAAACATGATAATAATGAACTGATTGGTATTGTGGACATGGTGAAACCATGACCATGGTATAGGGACTAGAACCTCCAAACTGAAACATGCATGAAAAATGTAATAGATTTTTTAAAAGGTTTGTTCCTTGGTCAAAAAACCATGGAACATTTATAGAATTAAAAAAAATAAAGGTTACAAAATCATGAATAATGGTATTATTTTACAATCTTTTTCATGAAGGGGAATTAAATAAATAGGGTGATCTTCGAACCAACTGATTTCACAGCTGATCGCCGTATTAGCAAGCCCATCTACAACCCTGTTTGCTTCATGGAACGCATGCATAATGACATGATTTATCTCCATGAGTGAGTTAACTAAATCCATCCATCAACTTATGAGATTCCACGAATGATTATCCATTCCATTATATAATTCTATCATGATGTTGGTTGAATAACATTCAATCTTGATATTGTTATAACCTCTTTTCATTAGGAAGGTTGTTTCGTGAATGACACATAACATTTCTGCCTCTAATAATAAGTCAAAGCCATGTGTTCCATAGAAGAAACCAAGAAGCTGCCTATGGTGGTCCATGTACACCACTCTACATCCCATGGTCCCAAAGTTACCTTTAGAGTCCCCATAAATATTAACATTAATTTATCCTAGGAGTATAAATTTCCAAAAGACATAAAAATTTCTATGAGACTCACTAAAAAAACTTTCACCACCAAGGCACCGAGAGATGATAAAATCAAAAATAGAATTGTTATAGTGACCCTAATAAATTGTGGAAGATTTACGTATGGAAAAAGTATCTTCAGATATCCTACATGAATATTGAATGAGATATTATTCTGTAAACAATAATTCCATTAATACCATATCACATGAATAAGATCAACAACTTCAACCAGAAAGTGGTTCTTGACCTCGTGAGAGGCGTCAGAAGCAACACAATGTTAAAGTTGAGAGCTCATTGAATCCAAAACTAACCATATGTAATCAAAGATGTCATGAATATATTTTTGAAGAGCAATAGTAGTAGAACACAAATGAAAAATTTAGTTACTTTCTAATCTAGGAAGATTTCATAGGCTACATTTAAGGAATATATGGACCCAAAAATATTGGAGGTAAGTATCAGTGGGGACCCAGTTGTGAGAAATACTCCAAACCATAATGATTCTTGAAGGTTTTATCCAAGTCTTATCAAAATAATCTAACCAATCAAAATAATTATCTATATTTCTAAAATAGTGGTTGTAAAAAGAATTTGAGTCAAGTATGTCATTGTGAGTAGGTTCCCAAATTAAAAAGTCTTCAATTTTAGTAAATGGATAATTATAAATGACAAGATTAACATTAAAAGTAATATTAAAACTATAATTATTCAATAAATATTTAATAAAAACATTAGTGTGCTGAGGTAAATGATTGGGATCATCCATACAAATCATAGGAGCACCAAACCAGTTATCCAACCAAAAATTCATTGAATATTATTTGGTAAGGATCCTTCAGGAATTTGACCCAATATTAGAGAAGGGTTTTTTAAATAAAGGAAATTTAGAAGAGGCCATATTATCCAAGTGACATTTATTTATCTTGTCAAGGAATTTATTTTTTAGGAATGTAAGAGGAATGAAGTCATTATGAAGGAAATTCTAGTTAATTATATATTTTATGGTATAATTGAAAATTTCAATGTTTTTATTTCCAATACCAACATTAATTAGTGATTTACAATAGTTAGATCAACGGACAATCACTAATTTTCATTCAAGATTTCTTCTACTCCACAGAAATGTTTTATATTGATAATAATTTTCTTGAGAAGGCCAATGGGCCATTTGTAGTCAAACAAATAGTAAACTATTTTAGAGTCAATTATAGATTTGAAAAAGAAACTTCTACCTATCATATATAGTTATTTTACTATCTAATAGGAAAATTAATTTTTTAATTTGGTCAACCATTATAGATAAATAAATAATTTTATGTTTGCCCCAAAATATTGGAACACCAATGTAGGTGAAATGGAAGGATCCTTCATTTAGACCTAGATTATTAGTAATGTTGTATTTTATATTGGATGGAAACCTATTTCCAAATATAATAATTGAGTTATCCCGGATAATGGATTGACCAGAGATCTCTTCATAATTAGATAGATAATTTTTAATATTTTTAATATTTATTCTACCTCTTTTTAAGAAATGAATGAAATCATTCACATAGAGGAGGTTCATGGGTGCATCAATATTCTTATAAGCATAGATGGAAATTAATTTCCCTTATCCAACTAGATTAGTAAGAAGTTAGCTTATGTATTCCTCTAAAATAGAGAATATAATGGAAGAGAAGGCATCACCTTGTCTGACACCAATGGTGTAGTCAATTTATCACATTAGAGGCCCATTAACCAAAATAGAGATGCAATTCGAGTTAAAAAATTTATAATTCTATTAATGAAGAGATTATTAAAACCAAATCCTTGGAAGAACATGAAAATAAATCTCTATTGAATGTTATCAGAAGAATTTTTTATGTCACGTTTTATGGAAATACTACCTCTACTCTTAGGTTTTTAGAAGAGATTACTACATTTGGAGGAAAGGTAGATACAGTCTAGAATGGTTCTACTGTTGACAAACCCAAATTGGTTCCAAGACAATATTTTATTAGTGATAGTTTTGAGTCTATTTGAAGAATAATAGTGATGATTTTATAAATTGTTTTGATAGGCTCAATTGTACTGAAGAGATGAATCTTTGAGGAATTATCTACTTCAGGGATCAACGTACGTAATTGGGTATTAAAACCATAATGACAGATACCTCTGGTGATGAAATTTTTAACCAACCTAAAAATTTCAGGTTTCATAACATCCCATTAATGTTTAAAAAATCGATTATTGAACCCATCAAGCCCAGGGGCACTGTCAAAATTTATGCTAAATATATTTTCCTTGGTATCATGATCAAAAGGAATGATATTGAGGAAGGAGTCATCCATATCATTAACAATGGAAAAAATAACATCAATAAGAAGGCCTTTATTGATATTAAGGCCATTGAAAATATTGGTAAAGTAGGGAACAACATGATTACAAATAACATCCTCAGTATCAATATGGTTGTCCCCATATTTAGGAAAATATTGAGGCCAACATGATTTCTTAATTCATTGGATGTAATTATAAAAAAATGTGTTTTTTCTCCATAATTGGGAAATTTAGCCCAATATATATTCTTATTAATGTTCTTTTTAATGGAGAGTAGAAAATTATGTTTTGTTTTATGATTAATTTCCTGTTGAGGATCCTTAATAAAATCAGATCTAGTGGTGGAAGTTTGAATTTTTTTATATTCCCTTCAAAAGTACTTTTATAATTATCAATTTAGATGGATTTGGATTTACACCATCAATTTATATTTTTCTTAAATAATTTTTACTTTATGGTGAAAGAAAAATCAATATTGCTACAGTTCTCAGTGTTCCAAGAATTATTTATTGTTATGTCACAATAAGGTTAGGAAACCCAATCATTATTGAATATTAATGGAATAAAAGACTTAGTGTTTATAATGGAGAGAGTGAGCTAGATTTGGTGATGGTCAGAATTATGTTTGGATAGAGTTATGTTGTAGATGGTAACCCATTTTTGGGGGTTTGTCATTGCCAAAATTCCTATCTAGTTTACTGAGCACCACCCTATTATAACTCCATCTATACCAAGTGTATTTGGCCCCTACATGGCTAATTTTAGTTAGATTGTTATCTTTAATGGAGGTTTTGAATTTTCTAGGGGATATAGTTGAGTGGAAAGGATCTTTTCGTCCACATAGACTAATAATATTTTTAAATTCCCCCACTACAACCCACATTTCATGAATATCTATTACTATAAAAGAAATATATTTCCAAAGAGTTCTTTTATCCTAATATGTTTTTTTAGTGTAGACAAATGATAAAAAATGTGGTAGTTCATGTTTGTTATTTCACAAGTGAAAACTTGGTCATAACTATAGTAGACAATAACATTAAAAAAAGAAATATGTGAAAAATTCATAGATATTAAACAGAAGAGTAACCATTTATAGCACCAAGATATAAATAACCACAATTATTCATGTAATAAAAAATATGAAAAAAATATTTTTAGGCTTAGTAATAGACAAAAAAATCAGTAATCAAGTATTAAGAAATTATTTTAAATTAATAACTATGTTAATGTATGAAATACCCTAACTATTCATAAATAATATATTAATTTAAACCTATACATTGGGTTGGGAACCTCTTCTTTTTAATCCTGGTGCTATTCATCCTGGAAGATCTTCTTAAATTGTTCAGTAATTTTGGGGAAAGGAGTTAAAGTATCATCTCCCTTTTTATCCGTATATGTAACTAGAGGAATTTTATTAGGAGTACCTACCTTTGTATCATTGGTGGACATTGAATCACAATTAATTTTTTGAATGGAATGTTCCATGGAAGTTTTTTATACTTCATTTGATGATTCCTGAATATTGTTTCTATTTCCAGGTTGTGCAATGAGAGCATACTACATCTCGATTGTTTTAATATTTACTGAGGAGTTTGAGTTACCTACCATATAATTTGTATCATCTTTTTCATTCAATGGTATTCTAATTGTGGTTTAATATAGGGTTTGAACTCCTTCTGGTGTTGTGATAGAGTTTTGAATGGCATCAAGTATAGTATGAAGTTGTGGTGTCCCAACATTATACATGTTGATTCCCTTTGAAAATAATTGTTAAAAATGGTTAAGAAGAAATAATAATTTAATAGTATATATTAATATAACTATTTAAATGATTACGAAATATATTTATATTATGTATAATTTTATTATAAATGATATTAGAGCATTTCTAACCAAGTAGTAGATCGATGTAAGGGTTCATGTAACAATGTCACTTTTTTTCAAGGTTATTTATTTTTTAATTTCATTTTTCTAAATTCTTTTATCATTCTACCTTAAACACTATATATTTTTTTCCTTATTCATATCCTTGGGTTTTATATGTATTCTTATCATTTACTTCACTTTTGATTCATAAATCAATTGAAACTATTGATGATAAGAAAAATAGACCATTTCACTCTTTTTAGGTTGGATTATTCCTTATTTATATTTTTTAAATTTGATTAGTTATATTATTCCTAATATGTTAATTACAATTTAATGTCCTATTAAACCATTTATGACTTTATTTACAAATATTTTAAAATTAATCCTCTCAAAAAAATTTATATGGGAAACATTTGACTTTTTTAATAAATACTGTTAAAATAATATTTGTTTACAGGTTTACCTTTTCAATAGTTTTCATATCATCATGATTGTTCTAAATTAAAATCATTTATTTCTATATTTCCTTTTTTTCAAAGAAAATCATATTTTTCCCTTTTTAATAATTATTCATTTTTAAAGGATACCATAATGAAAAACATATTTCTTATTGTTTTTATAGAATATTATTTATTATTTTATAAAATTATTTATCACATATATCAAAATCATTTAACTGTTATTACTCTTCAATGGGGGCATTAATTATTTATACAATCCCAATTATTTATCTTGTTATACTATAATGATGTTTTATTGGAATTTTTATGAAACACATTTCTTCCCACAAGATAATTATTCTATGATGTTATAAAAATTTCTCTTTTATTATTATGACATACATATACTTGATTTGAATTATGTGATTTTTGGGATCATAATTATCTTTCCCTCTAGTTTATTGGGTCATGTTTAATATTGTTAGATAATTTTTAATGGGGAGTGAAACATAACCCAAAAAGAACTATGTTTGTTATGGGATAAGTGGTACAATAATTATACATCTCTTCAAAGCATTGGGTAATACCTTATATCTCAAGAAAAGACATGTATAAGACTAGAGAAAAGCAAAACCCATTAATGGAATCCATTCCCAATGTAATTATTTTATTGGAAGTGAGCATTAATATAGGTGAATATTTTTTTATTTTTATGTAAATTCCACAATGGGATTCTATATTTTTATATTTATGTTCTGTTCAAAAGGATAAAGGTTGATGATTAATTCTTCCAAGCTCTTATAACTCATGTCATTTTTTCTACCAAATAATTATTCCCTAACTCATGATTTAGGATCTATGATTAATTCAGTGTGACGGTTCCATGTTATGATCATGTTATCAAACCCATGTGCTCTTCTTTTTTTAGATATCTTATTCGATTGTTATCTCTCATGGTTACCCATATTTAGTATTCGATCTTAAAATCTCTTTTGATTCTATTTTCTCATGTTATAAGTAATGGTATTATGTATTAAAATTTTTGAAGGGTTCCATGGGTAAATATTGATAGTGAGATGTGTTAAAGATTGTTCTTTAATGTGGTTATTATATATCTTTTCACCAAATACACTTAAACATTATATTCCCCATGAATTAATTATTTTGATATGTTTTATGATTTTTTAAATGGTGGAATATGTATGTATGTAATTATTAGGTTACCTCAATTATTATAAAAGTATGGTTTAGTTATTTTTATTCATTTTGTTATAATTATTATGGGAGTATAAACTGAAAAATATTATTCTAGATGTGATAAATGATAAACTAAGAATTTCATGGAATGAATCAATGTGTCATTTTATAGGAAATTTTCAGATAGATTTTCATTATCATATGATTCATCTCTCAAATTAATGTTATTTGATACACACATAGATTTATTTCGTTCAATAAATGTCTGCAACTATGATGAATTTTGTGCAAACTTAATTTAGTGACCAATGGAAAAAATCATTATGACCAACCAAATGGAATGTGAGAGAGATTAAAATCATATTTATATAGTGACCCAACTCTCTCAATCTATGAAAAACAAAATGAATCGGGTTAAAATTATAAATGACCAAATGAAGGAACAAATCACTATTGAATACTTTATGAAACACAATAATCATTCATATAAGGTTTCATATAATAAACATATTATTGAGAAATATATCAACTATTTGGGAAAGATATTTTTCTCTCCCCAATTCATTGAGAATTATAAGCTTTTTTTGTTTTGTATTGTTTTAATGGTCAAGCAGATCAATAGTGGTATACTATAATGAATATAAGTGAGTAAAAATAATTTTTTTTCATGATATGGGATGGGTTTAAGAAAAAAAATTTGTAATATTTTCCTCACACTCTTCACAATAAAATAGTGACCGAATTATTGGAACTAAATTAAATGAATATTGATTCCATATGTAACAATGAGTTTAATTGTAAAATACATTTCTTGTATGATTTTTGTTTTTTCATCAACCATGTAGTATAATTTATTGATTCCTAATTATCATAAAGCAGTGTATCCCATACAAAATGTTGTATAATTGACTTTTATATCTATGAATAAATTTACCGATGTAGTTTATTGAAGGAAATAATGGTTGCATACACCCATTATCCTTATGGTTTTGGGGAACATAATAGAAATATAGAGTTTCAAGGAAATAAAAATAATAAACCTCATGGAAGAAAGAAAATTAATATTCCATTATTTAAAATGTATTGGAAAAACTTGGTGTAAATTTCCTTAATGGAAAATGTAAATTGTTTACTTATGGAAAATATTGGTATAAAGAACACGAATGTCAATGTAACACCTGAAAGTTGTTTATGAAAAATTTCATTGAAATTATATTTATCCTTCAAGTAGCTTTTTTTGCATTCAATCATGAGTTTAAATGAACCGAGAGACACCGATAGTATAAAATTTCTAGTATAGCCTAGTTTTTTGGATAACATGAATAATTATAACAAACTTATGAAAATGTAATGTGAATTCATTGGTTATCATTTATTTATTAAAAATATATATTAGATATTTGTGTGAATTACTATTGACAATTATATTAATGATATATATATATTATATAATTACTAAAATATATTTTTATTCATCCAATGGATATTTTAATTATTGTGTGTGAATAAACTCTATTTCTTGTAAAAAACCTACTTTTTCAAAAAAAAAAGGTAATATTACTCCTTTGAATGGTGAAATCCTTTTAAATTAAAATTATGAAACATTAATTATTTTTATATGAAAATATAAAAATTTTCTTTTAAATTGGGAAATAAATTTTTTTTGGTTTAATTTTTGATATTTTCTGATAACATTCATTTTTTGATGAATAGTAAAAATACAATAAATTTAACATTAAAACAATTTTGTTGATCGAGATATTTTATATGGTTAAATTGTAATATTGAATGGTTTTAAATTATAAATAGTGTATATTTTTATCATTAAATATAACTTAATTCAATATAATTAATTTTTCATTGAATTAATATATAAAAATATTTCAATGTTTTGTGATGTTTTATCTATTAAAAAAAGATCTTTCATTCTGAAAATGTGATTTCTTTTAAATTATTTAGTAAAACATAAATGTTTTTAATTATTAAAAATGGTCTCTATATTTGGAATCAGTAGGTCCAAATTATGTTAATTGTAATCTTTTATTTTTGGGCATTATGAATAGTAAATTTGGTAATTTTTTTAATTATCATGGTTAAAGGTAAATCAGGTAATTAATGGTACACATAATATTATAAAATTACATTAACCCCTATAAAAATCCTATTGGATGATTAAATTTAACCCTTATAATCTATGTTTCATAATTTCATCACTTTATGGCCACATAACTATGAATATGAAAAATATTTAATAAAAACTAATGAATGTGACAAAATGTCACTATCTCATTTTATATAAGAATATTAATTTTAATATATGGATACATAAAAGATAATATTTACTATATATAGTTTATGGAAATATAAAAGAATTTACTACATTATATAAATTTATTTATAATTTCTAGAGATTAAATAATAACCATTAATGATGATACAATAGTGATGTAAATATTATTTCATTAATAGAAATAACAAATAAATGGTTTTAAAAATATGAAAAGAAATATCATTTTAACTAAAAAATGTTCTATACTAATTTTCAATGTTCAGATGACATTTTAATAGTGTATTTAATATATTTTTTTTCAATTTTATATTTCTTTTGTATTTTTTTAAGTCAAATAAATGAATAGTTTCACAATTGACACTGTAAATATTTTATAAAAAAATATTAAATTATTTAAAAAAATTAAAAATTGTTAAAAATTAAAAATTGATAATTATAGGATCTAAAATGTCATAAAATATCTATTTATGGTTAATTAACACCATATAAGTAATAATTTATAACCATTAAATTTTTAGAATATTATTTCCACAATTAAAATTAAATAGAATAATTAAAAGTCAATTAAATATATATGGATTCTATTGACAAAATAACTTGTCCAAAATTTATTTTTTGATTATATTATAACCCTATATCATCTAATATTATAAATTTGAAAATTTTTGGGTTTTTTGGGTATGGATTGATTACATTATAAATTATTATTTTGGAGTTTCCAAAAGATCCCCTCACCCCAATTATTAAAGGGTGCCTCCTCCCTCACCACTTCAATTGAGTTTTAGACTTCAAGATCTGCCATCCCCTACACTATTTCCTTCTCAACTTCCCTATTTTAATTCTATAGGTTCTTCTCATCTTGAAAGTACAACTCAAGTGATCTAAGAATATATTTAGACGAAGCATGATGGGGAAGAGGTAATCTCTTCTACCGATTCATTCGAATTTCATTCTTCTTATACATCCTCTAAATTAGTTGTTTAGTTATAAATTAATAACATTGGTATCACTCATATGTTGATATATTATTATAAGTACTAAGAAACCATATTCCAGCTTCTACCCATCTAATGAAAAATGAAATCAACATGCGTCCGTACATATGGCTTACCGTCTCCACGCCTTGGTGAAATCCATTTTTCACACAACCTTACATGGATGGGTATAATGATGGAATTAATAAATGTATATATGATTAATATAAAATTATTTTTATTATGGGATATTTTACCCCATCCACTTCAATATCATTCAATAATTATGGGTATTTTATCATTGCTTGTGCGTACGTATAGCTTACCATCTCCACGGTGTGATGTGATTCGTTATACATAATCATCATTAAATCATGATTATATAAATGAATTGAATGAATAAATATGATATATTTATACTAATTCCATTTTTAAATGATATAACTACAACCTAAAAAGATTTATAAGAACGTATCTGACAAAACATACATAAGAAGATAATGCAGCTAATACCTGAATAACAAGTAACAATGAAATGTTACAAAAAAATAGATGAAAATATGATCATAAATGTTATAAAAAAATCTTATGATTCTATTATAAATCAGTAAAATTATTTTAATCCTTATATTGGTGGTTCATATACATAGGAAACATATCGTACCTAAGATATGAGACGACTATTCAAATATCGTTTTTATCTGAGCTTGTTTATTTGTAAGTATTTACAGGAGATATGTTTATCATCAACGTCCATTATTCCTAAATATTTATTTCAAAATAATTTTTATATCCCTATATAATTATACCATTGGTGACATTTTACTAAATTGTATTAATGGTATCTTTTGTCATTTTCATTATGATGTACTTTCAACTTTTTCGGAAAAAGTATGAGAAGAATGTTTTCTTAACCTGTACAGAACATACATATTTTTGTCGTTTCAAAATTTATTATTTCCTTGAATCTCCCCTAGAATGAATAAAAGGTAATCATCACAGAAAATTATTTCTTCTAAAATTGTGTGACATTATGATGATGAAAATATTTTTTTAAAGAGGAAATGATATTTTCCTCAGGAATTAATTTCATATGTTTTCTCAAATTTATTTTCCATCTAAGATAACACTATTTAAGTAGGGATATATTTTTAACCCATTTACTACTATGATTTGATTATGTGTTTTTTAGGAAATCCATTTTTTATATCAATTATGATGGAATGATGTTTAAGAAACCCATTTAATTTCATGGGTTATGCTATGATGAATGTTATTTTGGTATTTTTGTACACATAATAATGGACTCATTATGATATGGGGGAACTATATCACCCTCAAATTCATTGGTTAATGATTTATATCTCATTATATACACATTACTGGAATAGAAAGTAAATCAGGTCTAGTAATACAGGGTTGGAATGAGGAGTGAACACAGTTTATTAATGGAATTTATCCGCTATGATGGTCTCGACAATGATCCTTAACTAATATGAAATAATTTTCTATGAATATGTATGTATGTCAAGAAACTTAATATCTTTTATTATAAAAATTTGTATTACATTTTACTTTTATGATTTATCTCATGACATTATATTATGATCCTGAATATGCATGATAATATTTTTAAATGTTATGTTCATATGATTATGATATGATTGATATTTCCCTTGTTTTCCTTACTAAAAATTTGAGCTCACTCATTCATATGTTTCTTTTCCCCAGGTCATGAGGAAGGGAATTAAGTAAGATATGTAAAAAATGAGTCTTGTTATGAAAAAAATATGTGGGAGACAATGTGGATGTTTTATGTACCAGTTGTTTATGCTTCCCAGTTTCTAAAGACACTAATCCTATATGGTTCTGGTGTGGTTTTTTATGTTATGTAATAAATATTATTCAATGTTGATGTAATATATATAAGTAAATTATGGGCCATTATATTTTGTATCATAGAAAAGGTATAGTTAACATTTTTAACAAGGATGAGAAAGCCTTAGTAAGAACCCTAAGGACATGACTTAGTATAGGATATAATCCTAGTTTTTTAGAAATGATGATGAATAATTTAGGATAAAACCTGATGTTTCTTAAATTGAAATTTTATTCTTGATTATCTGGTTTCCCTATTCTGATAAGTGTTTCTTACATTATGCTTCTGGGTTTTAGTGAATGGCTGGAACCCAAAGGAACAACATTACTGCCGAATGTGATGGGAAATGCAATGATTTACCCACTTAGCCACCAAATGTTATGGTAGTTGGAATGAAAATTATTATATCCATTCTCAAACAAAATTCTTAATCTATAAATCATATAGTTATTACAATTAATAAAAGATGTAGCACCATTCTGTTCAATACTACAGGTGGTATCAACCACCTTCATTTAGCTAGTCTTCAGATCCATTAGTGGCTGAACAATGGATTAGTACCACTAGAAAAAAAAATTAGTTCTATAATATTCCCAACATGATAAATTCATATTAGTAATATATTAGTTAGAAGGTGAAGCTTCTCAATGGTGGAATCTTATCCAGAATATGAGGCAAGGAGATGAAATTGAGTCTATGGAACATGACTAGTTCACGAAATTATTTTTCAACATGTACATTCCTCGTATTCTTCAAACAGAGATAAAGAAGGATTTCATTGAACTTAATCGATAGGATGATTAATTCATTGCTACCTAAATAGAATATTTTACCAGACTTTCAAGGAATATTTCTGGAATTATTATCCAACTTGATAGTAAAATTGAACTATTGTTTGTGTCATAAAACCATGTCTCTGAAGGGAATTAGCCATAAGGGACTTCAATAGCTATGAGGAAATTTTTTGATGTGATCTCATGGTTTATATGGAGATTGGAGTAACCCATAATTCATTTGGGTTTTATAAGAATTGAAAAATGGAATTCAAAGGTAAATATAAAGACCACATAGAATAAAAGTTGATATTTCCATTATGCTCAATGTGTGGAAAGAAACATGAAGGAAATTGTCTTAAAGGGACTTGTAAATGTTTTAATTATAGAAAAGTAGTTCATCGGGTAGTTAGATGCCAATGTGATGGGAAAAGGATGTCTGATGATGTGAACAAATAAATGGCTACATAGAATGCACCTCTTATGCATCAATGCTGAAAGTGAAAGGAAATGGGGAATTACTCCAATCATTGCCCTAATCCAAGCATTATTTATTTTGATCGATTTCAAAAAAAACTCTTAAGGCCAAAAAAAGGAATGTCACATTCAATCACTATCGGCGACATGGAGTTTTATAATGAAGTGGTAAAGGATACACTTACCATCCACTCAAATGTATAAAATGTTTTATTTGATTCTAGATGAACCCAATCTTTTATTTCTGAATAATTTTTTAAGGGTATCATTGTATTACCTCAACAATTATATGTTGAGTTAGTTTTGACAACTCCTAATGAAAAAACGGTCAAATCAAATGTTTATAATTATTATACTATTTATTATTGTGGGAAAGTGTTTCTTTCCAATCTTTTGATACTTTCTATAGTGTAATTTGATTTGATTATTGGCATGGATTGGATTTATCTATATGGAGCTCATATCAATTCCCAACGAGTGGAACTGAAATTTTATATTCTAGATCAATCTATGATCATCAATCAATGAAGGGATGAATATAACCTTCCAGTAGATATTTCTTCCATCTTGTGGGTTCAGATTCTTATACATGGAAGTTATTTATCTCAAATGGTAGGAGAGCAAATCATTATTATGAATACACCCATGGTATGGGAGTTTTATGATGTCTTTCGAGAGTAATTGCTAGGCTTTCCACCAAATCATGAAGTTGTTTTTTCAATATAACTCATATCAGGTTCTATGCCTATTTCAAAGACACCATATAGAATTTACCCTATTGAGTTACAGAAATTGGAGAAGAAAATCCAATAGAATCCTGATAAGGGATTCATACACCCTTGTGCGTCACCTACGGCAGAACCTGTTTAATTTGTTAATAAGAAAGATGGATCAATGAGACTTTTCATTGATTATAGAGAACATAACATGATCACTATCAAGATCAAATATCCTCTTCCCCGCATTGATAACATATTTGACAAACTATACAGAGATCAATACACTTCTAAGATTAATCTTCATCCATGATATAATAAATTAAGGATAAAAAAAGGATATACCAAATATGTAATTCTGTAAAAGGTGTGACACTATGTGTTTATAGTGATGCCTTTTGTTCTTACTAATGCCCATGTTATCTTCATGGATCTAATTAATAGTCTTTAGAGACTATCTTGATAAGTTTTTGGTAGTTTGTATAGATGATATTATTGTCTACTCAAAGAGAAAGGAATAACATTATGATTTGTTGATAATTGTACTAAAGACCCTCATAAAGGAGAAGATTTATGCCAAATTTACCATGTGTGAATTTTGGCTTCCTAAAGTTTAATTTTTGGGTCAAAAACTCTTATGATAGGGGTTATCTATGGATTTTTAAATCATAGAGAATGTTAAAAGATGGATCAGACAAACAATGGTAAGAGAAATTTGAAGATTTTTTTTGGTTTGGTTAGATATTATCGACATTTTGTAAAATAGTTTTCACGGTAATATAAACCACTCACCATGTTGACTCAGAAAGAAGTTATGTTTGTTTTGGTGGAGGAATGTGAAGATAATTCTGATGATCTAAAAATATGGTTATCCAATGCACCTATACTCACACCGCCTTGTAGTGGAGAATGGTTTTTGATCTACAGTGATTCATCTAAGAAGGGTTTGGGATTAGTTCTCAAAAAAATGTTATGGTAATATCTTATACCTCACAGAAGTTAAAAATTCATGAGAAAAATTACTCAACTCATGATTTGGAGTTAGTTGCGGTAATCATTGCATTAAAGATATGGAGGCATTATCTTTAT
This sequence comes from Viscum album, assembly GCA_963277665.1. Classification (NCBI taxonomy): domain Eukaryota; kingdom Viridiplantae; phylum Streptophyta; class Magnoliopsida; order Santalales; family Viscaceae; genus Viscum; species Viscum album. Next base: position 98,962,246 of record OY728153.1, on the reverse strand, counting down.
GGTGAAAGGTGTGATATTTATATTGATCATAAGTATATAAAGTATATTTTCAAACAAAATGAGATGAATATGAACCAAAGAAGATGGTTGGAGTTGATTAAACATGAAGACTTCTCAATACATTACCACCCTGGGAAATCGAATAAGTTGGAAGATGATTTGAGTCAAAAAGACCATGCTAGCTTATCCATGTTGAGGATCATGAAAGATCAAATATTTAAGGATTTGCAAAGGATGGATCTGGAAATTTTATTAGAATGGGAGAAATTGTATCTTTCTCAAATGAATGTTCAACCACATATACAAGTGAATCTTATGGAGGAGCATAAGAAGGATGTAGATTTATAAAAGAATGTGACCACAGTTCCTAAATCCAACCTTGATTGGGATGAAATAATAAGGTTCAGGAATTGGGTTTGTATTCCTTCCATACCAGAATTAAATAAGGAGACGTGGGATGAGGCTCATAGTTCTTTATTCTCTATTTATAATAGAATCAGAAAGATGTACATGGACCTAAAATAGTACTTCTGGTGGGATGTCATGAAAAGAGATGTCATCTAATATGTCTCTCGATGCATGGTTTTTCAATAAGTTAAGTCTAAGAGACATAAGTCTCTGGGGATGTTACAACCATTACCTATACTAGAATGGAATTTGAAAAAATCACTATGGAATTTGTCATCAGAATTCCTAAAACACCTAAAGGAAATAACGATGTCTAGATATCGGCACACTCCATATCTATTAGAGTGCATTTTTTTCTTGATCAGATTGCTATGATATATGAAAAGGAAGTGGTAAGATTTCCTAGAGTACCACTTTCCATTATAATTGATCAGGGTCTGAGGATTACCTCAATGTTCTAGAGAAGTCCTCAACATGCTCTAGATACAAAGTATAGTTTTCGAACTGCATATCATCCTCAGACTAATGGTCATTCTAAGAGGAAAATTGAAACTCTAGAAGACATGTTGAGATATTGATCTTTGCATTTCAATAGTGGTTTGGATAAAAACCTACCAATGGTTGAATATTTATCCAATAATATCTTTTACTCTGGTAATTAGAGGGATCCTTTTGAATCCCTCTATGGAAATAATTGTATAACTCCAACTTGTTTGTATAATTTTATGGAAAGAAATCTATTATGACCTGATCTTGTGGATGAAATGGCAGAAAGGGTTAGATCTATGAAAAAACTCATAATGGAATCTTATAGTCTACAAAAAAAATTTATTTTGAAAACAAAAGAAAAGACACAGAGTTTGATGTGGGCGATAAAAAGTTTAAATGAATATCTCCCTAGAAGAGAGTAATGAGATTTGGAAAGAAGGGAAAGTTGGGCCCTAGGTATATCAGTCCTTTTGAAATTTTGGATCATGTTGAGAAGGTATCGTACCAATAGGTTCTCCACTGAATCTCTATATAATTCATGATATATTTCATGTATCTCTCATGAGAAATTACGTACCTGATCCTACACATGTACTATGCTCAGAATTCGTATCGATAGAGAATGATCTTTCTTATAAAGAACAACCGATATAGATTCTGGATCGTAGTGAAAAAGATCTATGAAACTTGACCAATCACTTGGTTAATGTTTTATGGAGGAACCACAAATTTTATAAAGCTACATGGTAACATTAGGATATGATGAGGGAGTTGTATCATCATCTGTTTGTTTGCATGTTCTGAATTTCGAGTGTGAAATTGAATTTAAGAGGGTAGAATATATCACCGGAAGTGTTTTATGAACCATTTTCATTAAATAATTTTTATTCATCAAGTATATTACATTGCACACAATTTTGAGTTTAAACGAAGCGAGAGATGGCCTTATTATAAAATTACCTTCGTAGCTGAGTAGTTTGGTTAGTGGGAATAATTATAACTAACTTTTGAAAATGCATTGTGGATTCTTTGGTTATCAATTATTTATAAAAAATATAAATTATATATTTGAGTGAGTTACTATTTTTAATGAAATTAATGACATATATATGTTATATACTTAATAATTTTTTATTCATCTAATGTATATTTTAATAATAGGGTCTGAATAAACCCTATTTGTTGTATAAAACCTGCTTTTTTATAAAAAGGGGGAATCTTACGCCTTTGAATGGAAAACCCCTTTTATAATAAGATCCTGAAAGATTAATAATTTTTATATGACAACCCACAATGTTATTTTAAATCATGAAATAAAAATTTACTTTGGTTGTATTTTTTATATTTTATTATAACATTCATTATTGATGAATTGTAAAAATACACAAAATTTAATGTGAAAACAAATTTTTTTAATCAAGATAATTTATGATGTTAAATTATAATATTGAATGGTTTTAAAGTAAAAAATAGAATATATTTTTATCATTCATTATAATTTATATCATTAAAATTTATTTTATATTCAATTCATATGTAAAAAAATTTCAATCTTTTTCAATGTTTTAACTTTTAAAAAAACTTTTTCTCTCATTCAGACAACGAGATTCATTTAAAATTAATTATTGCAACTTTTGGGTTATTAAATTTAAAAAATGGACTCCATATTTGGAATCAGTATGCCCAAATTAACTTAATAGGCTAAATTTATTTTTGGGCACTATGAATAGTAACATTGGTAATAATTTTTATTACCATGGTTAAAGCTAAATCGGATAATTAAAGATAAAATAATATTTAAAAATTACCTTAACACCTATAAATTTCCTATTGGATGAATAAATTAGTCAATTATTATCTATTGTTTGAAATGGAATCACTTTATGGCCACTTACCTATGAATAAGGAATTAATGTAATAAAAACTACTAAATGTGATAAAATTTCACAATCACATTTTATATAAGTATATTAATTTTAATATATGGAAAATGAAGAAATAATATCTACTATATGTATTATTTATAAATTTAAAATAATTACCTATATCATATAATTTTATTTGTAATTTTTAGAGATTAAATAATTACCATTAAGGATGACACAATAATAATGTTAAAATTATTTTATTTATATAAATATCAAATAAATGGTTTTAATGATATTAAAAGATATATTATATGAAATAATTAATTTGTTTAATGAATTTATAGGTTTTTATGACATGTTAGGATTATATGGAATATTTTTTTTCTAATTTATCTTCTGTGTTTTTTTTTAAGTCAAAAAAATTAATAGTGTCAAAATTGACACTATTGATATTTTATAAAAATATCATTTTATTAAATTATCTAAAAATTATAAAAATATTTAAAAATTTCAAAGTGATAATTATAAGATCCAAAATTTAATTAACTATCCATTTATTGTTAATTAACATTATATATGTAAATTTTAATAACCATTAATTTTTTAGAATGTTATTACCACATTTAAAATTAAATATAATAGCTAAGTGTCAATTAAAAGGATATATTTTAAATTGAAATAATAACTTGTCAAAAATTTATTTTTTGATGATCTTTCAACCCTATCACATATCAGCTTTGAAATTGGGACATTATGGAGTTTTTTTGTAGGGTTTTATTTTATTCTAGTTTATTATTTATGGAGTTTCCAAAAGTGCCCGTCAACTCAATTAAAAAAGGGTACCTCTTCCATCGCCTATTCACTTTATTTTGAGATTTCATGATCATCTATACCCTGAAATTTTTCCTTATCAACTTTAGTATTTTCATTCTAGAGGTTCTGGTAATCATCAAAGACCAACTCTAGTTTTCTAAGAAGGGATTTAGAGGAAGAATGTTAAGGAAGAGGTAATCTCTTCTACACATTCTTTCAAACTTCTTTCTTCTCCTACCTCTTATTCATTATTTGTTTCATTATAAAGTAATAACATAATTATCACTCATATACTGATATTTCATTATAAATATGAAACAACCATATTCCACTTTTTATCCATCCAATAAAAAATGTAATCACCACACGTGTGTACGTACATATTACCATTTCCACACCATGGTGTACTCCATTTTTCACCACTACCTCACGTGGAATGGTATAAAGAAAGAATTAATAAATATATATATTATTAATATAAATATATTTTTATTTTGAGATACAATACACCATCCACATCAATACCATTCAATAATTATGGAAACGATATCGTCGTTCTTACGTATATATGGCTTACCGTCGGCACGGTACAATAGAATTCATTCCACATAATATTGATTAATGAATGATTATATAAAGGAATTGAATGAATGAATATTATATATATTATACTAATACCATGTTTTAAATTATATAACTATAACCTAAAATGATTACTAAGAACATATCTGACCAAACATGTATAAGAACATGAATCAGTTAATACCCGAATAACGAGTGACAGTGAAATGTTACTAAGAAATGGATGAAAATATGATAAAAAATGTTATCATAAAAAATATTATTATTATAGAATAAATATTTATCATTATTTAAATAATTATACATTAGTTTTGGATACATGTAAAGTATATCAATCCTAAGGTAAGGGATAATATTGATAATATCATTTTTATTTGAGATTGTTTATTCGTAAGTATTTACTTGTGGTATATTTAAGATCAATCTACATGATTCATAAATTGGTATTTCAAAATATTATTTATATCCTACTGTAATTTTTCCCATTGTTGAATTGTTACTAAATGTTATGAATTTAATTTTTTGTCATTTTCGGTACGAGGTACTTTTGACTTATCAAACTAAAGTTTGAGAAGAATGTTCATTTAACTTGTACGACATGAACATATTTTTATGATTTCATAATGCCTTATTTTCTTTAATATCCCCCTATATCATAAGAGTTAATTTTCAAATAAAATGATTTTTTCCAAAATTGTGTGGTATTTCCAAGAAGGAAGATGTTTATGGAGAAGAAATGAAATTTTCCTCAAGAATTAATTTCAAGTATTTTCTCAAAATTATATTATATATAATACAAAACACATTAAATAGGGTTATATTTATAAAATTGTTATTAATAAGATTCTATTATGTGTTATTTATGAAATCCATTTTTTATATCAATTATTATGGAATGATATTTATGATGCCCATTTTATTTAATGGGCAATACAATGGTGGTTTTTCTTATTTTTAGGGAACATGTTAGATTGGATTCATTATGGGATGAGTGGGACCTATATCTCCCTCCAATATATTGGGTCAATATTTATATATCATGATATATACATGAATTTAATGGAATGTAGATCTGGTCCAGTAATATGGGGCTGGAATGAGGACTGAACTTTGTTCAGTAATGGACTTTGTCCGCTAAGATGGTCTCATCAATGAGCCTTGATTAATATGAAATGATTTTATATTCTTATGTATGTATTTCACAAAATTTAATATCTTGTGTTAAGAATATTGGGATTACATATTATATTTATGATTAATCTCATGACATGATATTATGATCTTTTATATGCATGATAAGATTTTAAAATGATATGTTCTTATGATTATGATATGATTGTTATTTCCCTTGTTTACCTCACTGACAATTTGATCTCACCCTTTCGTATGTTTCTCTTCCCCAGGTCATGAAAAGGGTATTAAGTAAGATATTTAAAAAAGGATTCTAGTTCTGAATAAATAAGTGGGAGACAATGTGGATGTTTTATGAACCAGTTTTTTATTTTTCCATGTTTCTGAAGACACTAAACCTATATGATCCTGACATTGTTTTGTTATATTTTTTAATAAATATTCTTCAATGTAGAAGTAATATATATATATATATGTAATTTATGGTCCATTATTTTCAAAGAGACGTAAAAAACTATTAATGAGATGTATGAAAAGAAAAATCAACCATAAATATCGCGCACACTATTATTCTATAATTTAAATGACTGTGTAAATTATTCCAATTATTTAATGAATGGAAGTGTTATAGATGGGTATCAACATAAATAATCCTTTAATCCAAAGTAAAATTATAAGGCCTATAAAATCACAACTACTGGAGTGGGTGATGAAATATATGTGGAAAATGGTACACTTATTATCCACTTTGGAACTATAAATTTCTTATTTGATTATGGTTTTACTCACTCATTCATATATAAATAATTTTTTAGGATATCACATCACCACTTCAGTGATTAGATATTGAACTATTAGTGAATAATCCAAATGGTACAATGATTTCATCTCATGTGTATAAAACCTATCCAATGGATATTTGTTGGAATTTTCTTCCAATAGCTTTTATTATTCTCTCTATATTTATATTTTAATTGATTAGGGAAATATATTGGATCTCTATAAATATATCTCATATAAACTCTGAATGAGGGGATGTCACAAATGATATTCCAAAACAACATCTAATTATCTATCACTGGAAGGAATAATATGAATATCTAGTGGAATTTACTTCAATTATGGGTCACAAAAACTAATCATGGTGGACATATAGATAAAATTTTTGGTATTAAACTCAACACTGATGATATTCCTATTGTTCAAGAGTATGTCAATTTATTTCCAAATAAGTTTTAAAATCTTCTTCTAAATGTTGAATTATATTATTCTATAGAATTCATTACCAGTTTTGGGCCTATATGTAAGGTTCCTTTTATAATATACCCAATTATGTTTCCGAAATTATATATTTAACTCTATGGTAATTGGGGTAAGGGATTAATACTCACTAGAAATTCCCCACGAGGTTCACCAAATATTTTTTAAAGAGGTAATATGGGTTAATATGTCTCTGCATTCATTATCGTGAAATTAATAAAATCAAAATAAATAATATATATCATAAACCATGTACTAATAATTTTTTTGAACAACTCTATGGAGGTCAATACTTATCAAAGATTCATGTTTCCTATGGAATTAGTCAAATAAGGTTAAAAGTGATGATATACCTAATATATCATTCCGTTTGAGGCACAGGCTCTATAAATTTATAGTGATAGAATTAAAACATACCAATTTCACAATTATATTCATTTATTTGATGAATATAGTTTGTAGAGACTATGTTGATCAATATTTGGTAGTCATTATTATTTATATTCTCTTAAATTCCATTTGAAATTAATAGCATAAAAAACAATTTGGGATTGTCTCAAATACTATAAGAAAGGATATATTGTATTCAAAATATAACAAGGGTTAAATATGGATATATAATGGATCATTATTGTGTAAGATAATTACATGTGAGGGTATATATATAGATCTTTCAAATATAGATATTATTGAACAATGTACCTGACTAACCATTTGGAATGAGATATGTAATTTTTAGAGAATGGGTTGATGATTTTAACTCATTGAGTAAAATTTCTCATGGATATAAAATTTGACAAAAAAGTTAACCTAAATAGGTTTTTATGTCCCATTGTATAGTAGATTGTGAATAAAATTTAGTGGATCTTCTAAGAAGGTTTGTCATTACACTTGTAATCACACAACCAAATAGTGGATATCTGGTTGTGATATAATTTGATACAAAATAAAAGATATCGGTATCTTTATATATCTAAAACTGGGAATTTTAGTTTCATATGACTTATTTTAATTGAATATTCATGAGAAAAAAATTGGATCATGATTCTGAGATATCTAGGTTATTATTTATGTTCAAAATATGGAGGCTTTATTTATATGGTGAATGGTATAATTATTATACTAATCATAAAAATTTGAAGAATATATTCACAAAAAAAATAGTTAAATATATACCAAATGATATTTTTACTTTTGATTAAGATTAATGACTTCATGATACATTATAAACTTAGTCAATTGAATTGGGTGGCTGATCCTCTAATTCAAAAGGATAATATTATATTATCTATGATGTGGATTGAAAAAGATACAATACTTATTGATGAATGGAGGATGGAACATGTAATTATAAATAAAGGGGATAAATAATATATTTCTTAGATGATTTTTAAACCATCCATTTGTGTGAAGATTAAATATGCATGGAAGTAAGCTATAGATTTGAAACAAAAAGTGCAGAATGATTCATAGTACAACAATTACCATGATGGAATAATAAGATTCAAGACCCAAACATATGTCTCTTCAATACTATAATTAATGGAAGATCTATTGAATTTTGTAAACAGACAAACATTATCTATCCATAATATAATTAGAAATATTGAGAGATATATAAAAGTGAATTTATGTTGGTAAAACATAAAAATTTATATTGAGAATCATGTAAAATATTGTCTGGAATGTCATAAGGTTAAGGATAAATGTCATAATCCAATGTAGATTATTATTCTATAACCCATACAATATATAAATGTGATAACATAACCATGGATATTATCATAGGAATCCCAAATAATATAAATTCCATAACTAAATTTGGTGTCTAGTTTATTTCCTTGTGAATTCCATACATTTTATTTGTATCGAAGAAGATTTATCACTTGACCATTATTCTGGGATCTATACTAGAGAAGTGGTAAGGCCTCATGGAGTATAACTATAAATTATGTATTAAAAATATCCAAGGTTCTACCAAATTATTTGGAAATGTATATAGTATGCATTTAATATGGAGTTTTGTTTTAGTAATATATATCATCTTCAAATAGATGGACAATTTTAAAGGACAATAAGAAACCTTGAAAATATTATAAGAGACAGATCAATGGATTCAAATGGTGTTAGGGATCAATACATTCCTATGGAAAAACTTTATTCCAATAATATCTTCTACCAGTGCATTTTTATGGATCTTAATGAATCCAAATCTGGAAATATGGGTATAACTCCCACACAGTGGGATAAAATTGGAGAATGTATGTTAATGGGACATAAGCTAGATGAAGAAATAATATAGGAGGGTAGAAACAATCAATAATAAATTATATTTGATCAATTTAAATAAAAGATTAATGTTATTAATCATTTTTTTAGATATAGAGTTAGATGTTTTTTAGAAGGTATACCTTCACACATCTCCATATAAAAGTGTTATGAGATTTTGAAAACAAAGGGTAGATGTCCCCTTGATGAATTGGTCCCTTTGAGATTATTTATCATATTAGTACAATAGATCATCTATTTATAGTTATACCAAATATTTTTATAGTCCATGATGTGGTCCTTATGTAACAATTAAGGAAGGGAATACTAGATCCATCAGATGTACTGAACATGGAAGATGAAAAATTAGAACATAATCTCTCTTATTATGAATGACCAGTGCAGATTCTAGATTGATGAGATAATGTGTTGCAGAACAAGACTTCATACCTAGTCAAATTTATGTGGATTAATAATATTTTTTATTAATATATGTTGTAACCTAGTTATTTATTATTGTAGAAGTACCCTCATAATTTTCATTAGAATAATGGAATTTCAAAGGATAAATAATTTTATGGGTGGTGTAAGTTAAAAGCCCATGACTTCAATATATATTTTCCTCTATAATAAATTCAATTCCTTTAATATATTGTGATTAAAAAAACACAATAACTAATTGAATAATTATATATTAAAATATTAAATAAATACATTACTAGATGGTCAAATGAATGAAATTAAATAAATTATTTGAAGACATGGATTCGATTGAAACTATTATGAAATTTCTTGATGAATTATGTATTTTTGTAAAAATTAATACTTTATTATAAAGATATATAAACAATTTATTTATAAAAATTCATGTATAATCAATTGATAACATCCAATAAATATTTTTTTAGTCACAAAGAATACAAACCAAGTAATTTTTCAGTAAATAGAAATGTTTTTTAACAAAAGAATAATTTTTATTTAAATGATACATTTCTATTATTTTGAGTAATAAATTTTTCAAATATAATATTTATCCAAGAAAATAAAAAACATTCTTCTATATAATTATATTCATTTTTTTAAAATGAATATAAAATCCTACACAGGGAAGAAAAAGATATTTTCAAAAAAATTATTTTTATGTGTGAAAATAATTTTTATCCAAATATTATAAACTAATAACTAATGATGAGTGATTTTAATGAAATGTTAATATATTATATTCATTGAATTAAAATAGCACTCATATAATTTTTTTCTAGGAAAGGAATGACAAAAATGTCCTTTTTGGATAAAATATAACTTTTATCTAAAAATTGTTTTTATGCCTTTCATACATAGATATGAGAATTAATTTCTAACACCATAAGAAATAAATGATGGATTACGTTATAAGAAATAATTAAATAATAGGGGTGGTAAATTTTCTTTTAAAAATTATATAATAAATAATCAATAAGATTTTATTGTTGTATAAGTCAATTGTGTTGTGTAGTGTTCAGAACAAAGTGCATCAGAAATTAAATTATTATTAAAATATTAATATATTGTTTTATATAACCAAGTTCCTAGTCTATGGTAAAATCTATTATAATAATTTATAATGTTATTACCCACTATGAAACCTCACTTTTATATGTGATAACCTATTTATAGTCCCTACCATGTATAGTACTCGAAGGCACAACCCTTATTTTTTACCAGTGTCAAAATATAGTTAGACCTGACTTTTCCATTGGAGTTACAACCCATGAAACTTAATATTTGATGGTGTAATAAAGAATAATCTAAATTATTTGGATTTATAAACTCATAAAACAATTCTTATAACTAAAAACAAATGATGATAATATTTATCAAATAAAACCAAAAAATCATTAAAGAATAGTTGTAGAGCAGACGATGACGAATGTTGATGAAACCTGATGATCTCAAATCACTTCACTAATAGAGAGTATAATATTGAATCTTAATTTTGAATTAATAAATGGAATATTAGTAATAGTATACCTCAATCATGTATCATGAAAATTATATCATTGTTGAATAAACTGTATCGAGAATATTTTATTTTGTCCTCCCTTTATTACATTTCAAGAGATTTATCATGCATTGTTTACTCTAAAATTTTCTTAAATATGAAGAATCATGTAAATAACCAATCAAAAATTTCATTGATTTATAGACCAGTGATATTTATAATAACAAAATTTACCAATAATTTGAACCATTACATTCTTCCTCAGATAATTCTTATGCTATTTCAGTCTCTCATTGAACTTATTTAATACACTTTCCCATACACGCATCATTATATATTATAATTAATAAAATAAATAAAATAGTAAAAATTATTTGACTATAAATTCATTTTACTAAAATATCACTATATCTCTAAAATATATTATTATTACTCAAATACTATAAGTGTGTATGTATAATTAATTTAACATTCAAATATTAACTCACACATGTAATTATATATTTAAAAAAATTATAATATATTAATAAGAGAACAATTAAAATGTTTTATATTGAATTAAATGATAATGAAATTTATATTTTTAGAAAAATATTATTTGTCACAAAATTTATAAGTAACTTAATAACATATAAATTTTAACTGATGATAGAATATACTTGCTATAGCTAATTCAGAAATATTGGATCTTCAACTTCTATGGTTTTTCATCCACTATGGTTAGAAAATATCTAATGATAGTATGAGGATATTATACAAATTAAAAAAATATTCATGCCATTTTTAGAAAAACATATTAGATATACCATTATAAAAAACTATTTTTCAATCCATTTGAAAAAAATGTTTATTCTACTCTTATAATAAACAATAAGAATTTGATATCCTTACTGTAGAATGAATCTGATACCCATATTGATCATCGATAATGGTGATAACTCTAGTCATGAGAGGAATAAGGAAATGATACCATTAAGTACAAGAATATTATATAATTGTCTCATGCCACTACCTGTGAGAAAATAATAATGTTTCCATATTAGATAGGTAGGATGCTACCACTAAACATATATTTTTTCTACCATTGGATTAAAATAGAGTAACTGTTTGAGGATAGATTCACACGCATTGATGAACATTGCATTGGAAATTATTGATTATGTTTCATCTTTACATGGTGTTTCATTGATGATCAGAGGATGTGTGTGGATTCTTGGGGACTCAAGGATGAGTATTGGGTGTAACATTAACTATTTTGAGTGTAGAATCTCAAGTATAAGTAACTTATATCTTACCATTATGTAAGCCATGATAAAACCACATTACCATCGTGGAAGTATATGAAAATGAGGATGAACCGTATGTGAGTTACCCAAACATTTGTATACCTTTATGAAGCTATTAATTTTCTTTTATTAAGTTACCTGTACATGGATATACCTATATGCGTGTACTGATTTACCATTTAATGATTAATATAAAGGTTTTGGTACCATTAATAAAGGTGGGTATATACTTAAGTAGGGATTGAAAATTTGTTTGAACCCTTACATGACATTGATTCCCTTATGTGACTACCATTACATAACTCTTCTACCCATACATGAGTATATAGAATCACAAGGAAGACATTACGTAGTATATAGAATATCCATGTTAGTCATATGTGAGAATTTTAAAAAAGATCTTTACCATTATGCACAGGTTATAAAAGGTGTTTTTTTTACTTGGGTTAAAAAAGGTGTTATATTATATGTAAAGGTTAAAAATCTCAGAATCATAATTAATGAAGTAAAAAACATTAAGTATAATCAAATGTGGTCTTGGAAAATATCAAAAATTAAATTTATAGGAAATTAATTTTAAATAAAATATTATATAGTTATAAAATATCATAATATATACAGTTAATTAAAACATAAAAAAATTAAACCAATTAAATGAGATGTATTTGTAAATTATCCAAAAAAATATATTAACACCCAAGTTCCAATACTATCAATATCCACCTTTTCAAAAATTACATAACCAAACATTTTATTAAAAAATGAACTTTTAATTAGACATATCAGAATATTCTCCCAATTTCTTGAAATTTATTAGATATTAGAGTAATCATCTATAAGACACCTCCCCTTAAATAATAAACAATTTATTTAAAAATAAAATTCAAATTTATATATCTACCCATACGAAAATGAATATATAATATTGAAATATATATATATATATATATATATATATATATATTTCAAAAATTGGTATAATTTGAATGTAAACATAAAGTGGAACATTTTCTAAAGAATTTAAGTATATATAATATTTCACAAATAATTATATTTGAAAAATTTTATTCTTCTAACATAACCAGTTCAAAATTCATTTTATTAAATCATATAAAATCTAGTGGTTTAGTAAATTTTTCAACAGGTTGGTTTTTAGGGGGGAAATGTTTTAATATAATTTCAATTTATTCACATGATGACAAAAAAAATTAAATCTCACATCTATATGTTTTGTTCGATAGTTAATAAATGGATGTTTATAAATTCAAGTAGTTATACAATTGTCTGAAAATATAGGAAATTTATTGAAGATAATATTAAAATCACAAAAATTCTTTTTATTCCAACTAATTTCATAACAAAATCTAGAATTAGAAACATACTCAACATAGCTATAGATAATGAAAATGACAATAATTTCTTACATCACTATGATATTTATTTTGTTCTGAGAAAATCACACATACATATTTTAAATTTCTGAACAATTCTATAACCACCAATATCAAATAATAATACGAAAATAAATCAAAACAATTGTGATTGCAATGAAATATACATGTATTAATAGTTAATATAATACATTTTATAACTCAATTATCATTGTTTAGATGAGATACCTTATGATAAAACCAAATATATGAAAATTGAAAAACTAAAATCATTTTATCCTTTCAAGAAGCAGTAAAATAATGTATGCTTCATATCATTCCAATAAACAGTTTAATATTAATGCACTTTTCATAATAATTCAAATACAGTTTTCAATTTATATTCATTGGTGTTTTCAAAGAAATACATGAATAGTGGAAAATCCTTTTAACATGTTCTTTAGGACAGGTAGATTGTTTTAAGAAATAAATATCTTTTCTTGGATTATTTTTTAAACTAAAAAATAATTTAAGTATTTCCATTAATGTAATATCAAACTCAGATCTGAATAATTTAGAAATATAATTACAATTTATATCAGTTTTGACCCAAATATTATATGATCAACATATACTCATACAACAATTATATCATTTAAAACATTATTCATAACCAAGGTATGATAAAATTCTTCTTTTAAAAAAATTATTTTTTAAAAAAATTATTTAATCCCTCAGGAAAAGATCTATGATCATTATTAAGACCATATTACTATCTATTGTGTTTTAAAACATTCTTGGGAACATTTTCATTATTAAATATTGGACGGTTTATTAAAAAATAATTTTTCATAAATTATTCCATTTAAAAATTCACTCTTTATAGTGCTTATAAATAATTTACTGTTTTGAAATCAAGAAAATTTTAATATAATACTATTATATTATATATTAATCGACTCTAATTTTATTATATTTTTACTTTTAATTTTTTTATATATCTATGGATTTATCTACAGAGTTGGTTTGGTTGTTGGGTCTCTAGGTTCCCCAAAATTAATAAATTAAAAATATTAATATATTTTAATGTAGACACATGAATTATTTTACTATTTTTTCTTTTCTAATTGTTTGGGAACTCTATTTGACAATCATATACCATGGTTGGTTCAAGAACATGGGATATTCCCTATGTGTGACCTTAGCTTGGTCAGTGCCAGAATCTGGTTGAGGCAGCAATTGGTGGTGTGTTTAATTGAAAAAAATATTTTCATTTATTTATCATATTTTAAATTACATAACCTAATTTCATATGTAAATATGTCATTATGAAAAAAATTTGGGTTATCTTCATAACCCTAAGAGGATTTGATATGGTATAAACAAGCATTATTCTTTGGCAGATCACATCAGGGTATGATAAGAGATCTAATCATGGTGGATCGATAATCAGCAAATGCAACTGGTCTTCCTCTTCGGTTGTGAATGTGTTCGTCACCAACGAACAATCCTAAATCAATGCTTTTATGACCATTTGTTTTTTCCACCCCATAGATTAAAATATTGATCATGTATTGTTATCGTATTTTTGGGGTCTATGATTCCTTTTTATTCACATGAGCTTCGTAATTTATTGGCTATATTGATCTTACATAATTCTTCAATTTCACTTAATATCACCACAGATAACCCCATTTTTTCGATCACTATCCCAAAATGATTTAATAACCATGGAATCTCTTTCTTATGTTATTTTCACCCTATATTCTTCTCATTCTTCATGGTTGTCCCATTAGGATGTTGTTCAACATTGACAGGGCAGTTTCAAGTGCAATAGAACCCCAAGATTTTTGGTAGTTTCATGAATTAAAATTAGATTACTAATTTATATACATATCAGTATAAGATGAGTGTTTCGGTTGAGGGATTCATGTAAATGGGATCTATAGCTGTAATGGGATATTTGTGACAATGATGGTTATTAATCTTGTCTAGTTTCAGTGGCCAAAATATAGACACCACTGACGAATCAGAAATGGAAAACATGATATTTGGAACCCCCTAAAACATTATAGGAGGAAATTATTGTTTTGACGGTGCGATGACAATGCATGACGCTTCACAGGGTTTCTAATACAAAACATGACTATATGTCATGTGGTCTAGAAACACATTCCATATTTTCCCTTGGCTATGGAGGCTAGGATTTTTGGTATGATAAGAGTCACATTCCATATGGCTTGGCCCACATTTCCAGTGACCCCACCTGAGGCGGATATTCCATGTTCTAGCTACACACATATAGGGTCTCATGTGTCATTACATTCCCAATATGTCAGGAGTACATGAGCATGCCTATAGTTACATGGGGATGTCCCTATGCATGGGAACAACCAAATACATGACTATATGTACATGTGTAAAGATATTTATTCGTATTCCTAGGAAGAAGTACATGGTAAATCCTCGGGTGGATGAGACATGTTTTTTTGTACCCTTACATGTCTTTTAGTACTACAATGATAGATAATCTATGTGAAACAGAGGATATTGACAAGGGTCCAGTTGAGGTGACATGATGTGTAAGCCCTAGTACACTTCTATAATTTCTCTCAAAGTATTCCACCTTAAATATCAACCCCTTACAGACTCTGATATTGGCTCTATAGTAGCATTTCCAAAGTCGTTTTCTGCATATAACACGATTATAGCCTTTATAGTCACTTCTAAGATATAATCTGAGGTGTTCCAAGAATGAAAGATATTTTGAAGATGCATGATGATGGTAGTGATCTTGGTAGAAAAATATGATAGATTATAGGTTTGGAAGCAATTGTCACTTTAAGTAGTGGTTCCACCATATTCCTCTCCACCTACATAGTGGTACCACCTTGATGCATTGGAGAATGAGTCATCTATTTACATAGTGGTACCAGATGAAAGAACCTGGAGAACATCCAATGCCAAATCAGTGGTGACCCCCTATCGCACTTGGGTGCACGTTCTCTATCTATCAATCTATCTATAGAGTCGTACCCCTATCATGATAGGGAAAGGTTCCTCTATTATGTAGGTGGAACCCCTATCATGTTATGACATTGTTCCTCCATTCAATGAGTGATATGATCTTGTCACACTAAGTTGTGGATCCTATATCCATTATGTAGCACCCCCATATCATATAAAGGTGTGGGACCTCTCATGGAGAATGACCCCCCTTGGGTTGTGGAGCAGTTTGATGTTCTAGTCCTCCATGTGGCCTTCATCGATAAATATGCCAGATACTAGGCATTAGGGTTGGAAATTTGTACCTACAGGAATAATCATCATCCAGTGACATGTTATGAGATAGAGATACCATTTCTCTCTCATTTGGGATTCATTTTGAGCACACATATGTATGTTGGGATTTCATATCCAACTATTTATGGGTTGATATTACTTTTAAAATATCCTTTTGCCTCTCCCATTTTTTGTTTTCTAGTCATCCTAAAGGGTATTAATTTACTCAACCCTTTATAAGAGTTTCAATAAAATATCATGTCTAATGATGATTTCAGATAGTTCAGAGGGGACATCAATGGAGAATAACAACACATGGGTTTAATGACTATATATATTGGTCTGGACATGAAGATCATGAGCTGGTCTCTCTCATTTTACCATTATTCTCTTTGTTGTCTGGTTGAGATTTTATTTTTAGATGGGAAATATTATCTTCCCCTTGCACAATAGGTTTTATTATATTACACAGTAATGTATTTCATATAGGTTATTTAATACATTGTATAACTCTAGATGATATAGTCTTATTATTTTTCCTATGAACAATTTCATGGAGATGTTTCTGTTCATGTGTATTGGTATATTATGTTAAGAACACCTATTTTATATTATTCCTTATAGGGGGTTCTTGATACACCCTAGAATATTGAAGGTGGGATTGGGGTTATGGTGGGTTGGCCTACATCCATCCATGTGGGACTCGGTGGGTCTGGTCTTTACAGAGTGGTATGAGAGTAGTTCATTCCTTAATATGGTTTCTGGATTTTTTCCCTTAAGAGGAATTGGTTGGGGCATAGTGAAATAGTGTCAGAGTGTTTTATGTATGGAATCCCGACCAAAAAATATAGTATTGGTGTGGGGATAGAATTATCTATTCACCAAGACAATGACTACCTACGGATCAACTTGACGTACCTATACATTGGTTCTATGGATCAATGTTACCTACATCATATAGGATTGAGTCCTTTGACTATCTTTCCTAAGTCATATATCTATATATATATATATTCTCTTTTAACCATGGTATGACCTAATAATATGGATGATGTATCCATAATGACATCCATATTGGAATTTAGATAAGTTTTTGGATGATGAAAAGACAAGATATGAGGCCTCAGTTTAGGTAACCATACATGAGTTGTTTCCTCCAAGAGAGCATGAGCATTGCTACCCCTATTAAAAAGTGCATATATTTCCCTCTAGTGGTCTTGGAAGATGATCGAATTCATGTTGAGAAGTGGATGTATCCAGTTGGATATGATTATTTTACATGAAATATAATTTTATTACAAAAGTTCTAGTGATAGGGACCTCTTAGGTTTCATGGAAATCCATACCCATGGGCACTGTTGTATTGGATCAAGGTAGCATTATGGGTTTTCTATATTTTTTGAACACTGATTGATTGGATGGTTGCACCCAAAACTAGCCTTCTCCATAGAGAAGCAGTTTGTTGTGGTGTTACCAATGGATGAAACATTTTTTACATTTTGTACTTCAGAATTTGAGGAGATAAAGATCACCCATGTTTTTGGTGGGCTATACACCCATTATTTTACAATTGATGACTGGAATAAACCTTTGGTTTGAGGATTCAACTTCATTAGACCCCACTCAATGATGATCCTCTTAGTGAGACCTCCCCAAGGTGATGCTAATGATTGGAAGATCCCTATGTCCTTGATATTGTTCAAATGGTGTTGATCAGTCAGGGAGGAGAGATAAATCCCGCATAGAGATACATCCTTTTGAAGCAATCCAAAACCATCTGGGAGAGTCGGTGATTCCCAAAGAAGATTGTGTCAGGGTTTAGTAGATGATTTTCTCTAGCTTCTGTGTTTGATGTTGTTTTATTTTTCTATTGTGTTAGAGTGGTCCCTTGTTAAATAGGATGAGTGGTCAATGGGATGGATGAATTTGAGAAGGATGGGATTGTGACCCTGATACCATAGATGTCATTGAGATATGACTAATGTCTCCTCTCCTTTAATTTTAGTTTTGTTACATTTTCAGAAGAAACTTTTCCATGATATTAATCCATTTTCGTGACCAAGATATACCAGTGGAGTCTTATTTTTATTGACACCTAAACTTGGCGGATTCTATGGAGAGGATCTGTGATTGCATGATATTAAAAAAAATGGTACCCTACTATGGGATGAGAGAGGGACTCACAATGAATATTTTCATTACCATTGGTGGGGCCCTATGATTTTTTCCTCAGTATGGGTTGGATTATAACTATACATTCCATGATGACTATCGCTAGTAAGGTTTATAGTGTAACAATGGTAGGGGTATGAGATTTTACTTCTTGGGTGAGATGGAATCTCAAGAAATACAAGATGATATTTTGTGTAAGTGGATAAAACTAATTTTATTATTTGTAAAGCATAGCCCTTATAGTAGCTAATTCTATGATAATTTAATTCCCAATGATGTTAGATGATTATGAGGAGTTACTCTTTGAGGATGCTCCATGTTTCTCTCCCATTGAGAATTATTTTCTGCATTAAATTACACAAGGGGTGACTAAAAATTTATCCTAGAATATTAGATGACCCCTTGTAGCTATGAGATAGGGAGGTGTAGTTAGATAACCATTTGGACAAGGGTTTTAAAAGACCAAGTGTCTCCCCCTGGTCAACTCCTTTTTTGTATATGAAAATGGTGGATGGGATAATGAGACATTATGTTGATTATAATCGCTTTAACTATGTAAAATTATAGAACAGTTACCCCTTTCCATGTTCTGATGACTTCATTCACAAGTTATGAGGCATTAGTGTGTTTTAAAAGATAGATAGCATGTTTGGATACCACAATTTTATGGTTAGAGAGGATGATATTTAGAATATAGAATTTTGATAGCTCTATGGATACTATGATTTCATGGTGATTCCATTCATTGTGATGAATTCTCCTACAGTTTTTATAGTTCTAATGAATTGGATATTTTAGAAATACCTAGACAATTTTTTTATTCCTTCATTGATAACATACTCATTTACACTACCTTAGAGAATGATAATTCATACTAGGTGAGCATGGTCCAAGATTAATGTTAGGATACTCGACTTTATGGAAATCTCCCAGAGTTCTAATTTTGGATCAGTGAAGTTGACTTTCTATGAAATATAATATTTGATAGTATTTTATCTTTGGACTAGTAAGAGATTGGGGTTGTAATTTTTTGTTAGAAACTCAAGTGTGTGTCAATGGTGCATAGTTTTCTTTAGATGAGGGTTACTACATGTGTTTTGTGAATAAATTTTCTAGTATTTAATTCCATTTGACTATTCTAATGTATAGAGGGTATCCATTAATTTGGACAGTGTTGTGTTAGGGGGACTTCAAGCAGTTGAAGATATGGCTTACCAATTCCCTTGTTTTGATATTTCTTGGACAGGGTGTGGAGTACACACCATTTTTTTATGCCTGTAGATATAGTCTAGGGTGTGTATTAATGTAGAGGTAGAAATTTATCATATATGGTATGAGTATATTGAGAACCTTAGAGGAGAACTATGAGACACATGACCTGGAGTTTGAAGTAGTGGTCCTCACTTTATATAATTAGATGTTCTATCTTTTGGGTGAATATTTTTTTAGTTTACTTATACTACGAGAGTCCCAGGTATATATTTATTTATAGAGATCATAACCAATGATAGAGTTTTTGTGTGGAGTTCCTAAGAAAATATGACTCTTAGATGGTCTATAATCCTGGTAAGGGAAATAAGGTGTAATATTCCCTTTGCAAGAAAAACTATTCTATCATTGTAGATGAGTTTTTGATCAAATTTCATTTTTATAACTGACTTAGGGAGGAGTGGGTGTAGGTTTTCTTCAGTCAATGGATTTAACTCCCCAACTTGTTTAGTTTGTGTGAGAATATCATTTTTAAGACATTAACATTGAGATTCTACTTCACCATATATCCTTAGGAGATTCACAGGAAGTATTTTCTAGATTAGGGGAGAACATAATCCATTTCTAGAGTTGAACTGTGGTTCTAGTCATGCTTCCTGAGGAGAGGATGAATAATTTTCCAACACCACCCTTTTCTATACATCTTGTTGTGAAATATAGGAATAAAGACCATAAGTGGTAGTTTTTATTGGTTGGAAAGATGTAGAGGGTATCCATGTTCGCCTCTCGGTGTCTCACATGTCAGTAGTTAAAGGCTAAGCACTAGGTTACAGTATGATTCAAATAGAATATTGTGATCCTGGAGTGTAAATGGGATTTTATATCCATAAAATTCATAAAAGGTATTTTGAGGATAGAGAGTGGCCATGATACATATGGGTAATTAGTGACCAGCATATAAAGTCGACACACTTCCATTCCATCAAGGAGTAGATTTTGGTTGAGGGAATTGGGTTGTTTTACAAAGGAGTGACCTTATAGAATTATGTGGTACACTCGATGATTATCTACCAATGTGATTCTATGTCCACATCAAGGTTCTAGAGAAGATTTTTGGATTCCTTTGGAAAAAAGTTGAGGATGAGAACAATGTTCCACCACAAAATATATAGGTAGACTAATGAGACTACCTAGGTGTTAGAGGATATGTTTAGGGCATATTTATTAGATTTCATCCAGATCTAGGAGGATGAATTTCCATTTTTATAGATTTATTATAATAAAAAATGACTCTATAATATCAGCATGGATCATTTCAATGCCATATATCTAATATATTTTTGGACTCCCTTATGTGAGAATGTGATTGGATATACATCTCTAGTTGTGCTACAGTGACGATGGAGATGGTTCATGTGATCTGTGAGTGGAATATGGTTTCCATGACCAAATATGAATCTAACATAGATCAATTTACAAGGGACATATATTTCTATCTGGGAGGCCATGTTTTTTTTATAGTGACCACATGATGTGGATTGTGTATATTCTGCTGGGGAGGCAAGCAATCTATAAATACCCTGACCTCAGTAGCCCAAAGGTGGTTCCTTACATTATTCCATTTGTATAGATAAAAGACACAAATCCCAAAGGACCGATAATTTTAGTATTTTTAGAATCTATATTACATATGTGAACATTTCATTACAACTTGAAATGAAATAAAACATAGTAACTCCATTGGAAACACCCATAAACTCATAGATTGTCTCTAAAAGTCATTCAAGGTATACATCTTCCCATCCTGGTCTAAAATTAAACTTATTAAAGTGGTGATATCATATTATCAGTATGGTAATGTAACACAGTGGATTCTAAACAATAAGGCATGGTGAATGTCTAAAAATCATGCCATTAGAACTTATTCTTGACCATATTATGGAAATAATAAAAGATGAATAAGTAATTCCATATAAATAATCACAAGAGAATGAAGATTAACCAGGGTTATTATAATAGTCAAATATCGACGTATACTATCAATTAATAATATCATAATAAGGTAATACTTAATACCAGACATCATAAACATATTTTCAATCCCTCATCCAAGACATCTGAAAATAAATGGTTAAGGCCTCGTTCAAAATCCATTTCTATTTTGTCTCATAAGACCTACCGATGTATAAAGGGTCTATAGATGTCCCCACCTATCACATAAAGAGTCCAAGTAATTCCTCATATTAATGTGTTTAAACATAATCAACCTGTATATATATTAAATTTAAATTGATTTCTCTAATCTGTAAACATAATAACTAACCATTCTATGTAGTATGGTGAATGGTATCATGGTAGAATATCCATAGTCAAACAGATCATAAACCATTTAATAATGTACTGTAGATGATAATAATAAGATATTAATCTCAATAATTTATTAAATTCATCATTTTTTTGAAATAGATGAAATTAATCTAATAAAATCAATGAGGAATAATTGGGGGAAATACCCCTTTTAGTTTTCAAAGAATATTTTTTTTAGAAAAATAAATTTTATAGGTCATAATTGTTTTTAAAAAATCCATAATGGAAAAATATAGTTTTTCATGACAAAATTAGCTATTTTATAAAAATAATGGTGTCATAAAATATATTATGGATAGTACTTGGTAATGGGTAAGAAATCAAGACGGTCCCTTCAATCGGGCATGTGTATGAGGAACAATTGAGAAGGGAACCTTGTAAAACAAATATTTCCATTAATGATATGAATTAATTTGGATACATGATTATAGAATGTATAAATAAAATTTTTAAGTAGTATATAAAAATAATGAATAAATAAATTTCTCTATAGAGGGAGAAAGAATAACTCGAATGAAATGGATGGTCGAGGAGAAACCCTTACTTTACGTCTAAAAGTATTCCACACTTGAGATTAATGTCATAGAATATGAAATTATATTCACTAATAAATTAATTCATAACATTTTATACATTTATTTAATTTATTATAATTTTATTAAGTTTAGTTATGGTCTTTTTTATGTGTTATAAGATACAATTTTATCATTCGGGATTGTTTGTTTCTATGATTTTCATGATCGGGTTACCTGCATAAGAGTATGGAAGTTTTTGTAAAATGAGAGTAGATATCCAGAATTAATTTTATATATAATCAATGAACATACAAAATATTAAATGGTTATATAAGTATTTATTTATGATAATGAAATATTTTATAAGATGCTAGTGATAATCATTTAGATTCTTTTTGGGATTTTTTGATTATCCAAAATTAGGTTTGTTTTACTAATTAACATCATATACATATAATTGTTTAAGAAAATTACATAGAATTTAATACATATTTTATAATATTTTTTAATCGTAAAAATGGTTTTAAGACTAGCCTTGAAGGATTTAATGAAAATTAGAAACTCTTCGCCCTTGAATTTGATAAATCAACACATCATGAATGATGTTTTCATTTATAGAACAAAATTAAATGTGATATAATTTATGCTGAATTATTCCATAAACACAAAAAATTCCATTATATAAAATATACTGGACATATGATGTCACATTGTGATAGGGATTTGAGGAGAAAAGAAAGAGAAGAAAAGAACATGAAAAGAAATTATAAGAAATAAAAAGTGGTTTTTACCTATTGATTTAATCCTCCTTCAGAACCTCCATAGGGAAATGGGTTTGATATTGTGATGAGACCTAGATATCTTGGGCATGGGGGAGGGGATCGGGAAGTGGATTTGGAAAAAATTGGGAAAGTTATAAAGCTTGGAAGGTGTGAGGATAAGAGGGGGTGAAGAGTTGTATTTATAGTGGAGGAGAAGGGTGTTTTTTGAATATTTTATTTATTTGTTTATTATTTGGGATCAAGACTATAAAATATTTTGAGAATTATCACTAAATATAATGAAATAATTAAGGATTGTTCGAGATTATGGTCATTAAATGAGAAATGACTCAAGGAATAGTTTATTTAACTATAATGTATTTATACTGTAAATTAAAATATTTTACATGTAACACTCTGAAATTAAAAATTAAGAACATTGTATTTAATAAAGTTCATGACACGCAACACCAGACACATAAGGGAATATAATATCCAGATACATTATTATATAATTACTATTTAAAATATATTTTATATATTTCAATTCATGAAACATAATGATAGCTTTAATTACAAGAAAGTGTGACCTTCTTTGATAGAATGTGTGATATACGAGAGGGAACATCCTCAATATCTTTTCTTATACTGAAGACAGATTTTAACCAAATAACAATGTATTATTAAAATATTTTTATTTAATATAATATTATATTACCTATCAGTTATGTTAGCGGTTAATAATTTTATTATCTATCACAAGAAAATTTATATTTTACAATATATAAGTTGAATTCATAGTTTGTAAAAATTAATTATAAATGAATATAGGATCTAATTGAATATAAATTGAATGTTTTAATATAAAACCTTTTTTTGCTCATGAGGATGTTTTATCCAAATAAAATGAAGTAATTAAAATTATATAATTATATTAATGAAATTTATATGTAAAATATTCAATAATTTTTTTTATATTCATCCATTAGGTTTTATATGCATAAGATAAGAACAAGCCCTGCTTAACACTTAAAAACCTATAACTTTATTTTACCATATTTTAATGGAGAACCCATTTTAAATATGAATTTTCCTAGTTTAATTGATCTATTATATCAAAATAAAATTTATATTTTAAATATAAACATTAAAATTAGGTTATGATAAATTTTTAATTTTATTTGGAAACATATAATTTTTTAATGAATAGTAAAAATACTAAAATTTATTTCAAAACTGCTTTATGTTCTATTTTATTGATAAGATTAATTATTTTTATTTTTTTTAAGATTAATTTGATAATATTTTAATCATTTAATATAATTTGGGTGATTGGGATCAATTTCATATTGCAATTTAATGTAAAAAAATATCAAACTTTTGGACCTTTTTACATTTAAAACTCGCACTGTCCTCCTCTCTATGAGATGAATTTTGTATTAATTTCAGCCAATTATGTGATTTTAATTAGAAACATTGAATTAAATATTTTTAATAGTCATATTTCATAATTTATAATAATTATAAATTAATTTTTAAACAAAAATATTTGTGAAATTGATTAAAATTAATTATAAGTAATAATGAAAAATTAAACTTCATAAATGACTAAATCTTTAATTTAAGGGCCCAAATGACCTAGAAGGTTGTCCAAAACATATTTTATTTACATATATCCACCATTAACATTCAATTATTAAGTTTTTATGGTTTTATATTACTTTTTTCTTTGTAATATAATGTGTACACATAAATTGTTTCCAAAAATTCCAACTGAGTCATGTTCCTTCCTTATAAAAGGAAAGCCGCTCTCCCACTTCGTCACACCTCCAAAACCTATTAGGATTGGAAAATACCTTAAAAATAGTCTCCCCAAAACCCTACCCTATACCTAATGTCCTTACGTTTTCTATAAATCAATCCATAGTTTTTTTCCTTCAAATATAAAAACGATACACGATTAAGATGAAATGTCTTCTCGCAAGATTTTTTAGTTTTATTTTCATCCTACATACCCTATATCATTATTATTCTATTATTACACAATAAAAAAAGTATCCAAAATATAATATGATGTTATTATGTTAGTAGTTATACCTACACTTATGCACACTGTCATCTAACGGGTAACGAACATACTTTTTCTGTATACAGAGAACTACTCCCTCACAAAACGATGATTGTTAAATTTTTCTTTACATCCTATAATGGTGGAATGTTTGTTGGAAACTATGTTTTTAATTTTATATGAGATATTTATTATGTAATTATACATATTTAATCCTTTTAGAAAATTTAAATTTAATACTTTCCAATTTACGTCAATATGATAACATCGTTTGAGAATGTGTGGACTACCACCCACTCAAAGTGTTTTGATTTGTTCACACAATTCATGGAATTTAAAAATGATGGATATAATATAAAATATGAGTAATAAAAAACATATATATTGTATTCATTACATAATTACCTTTTTTGATATATATATATATATCATTTCATTATTACCATTTCACACACATAAAAAGTTTTAATGTTATTTGTGGATGTGTGGACTACCGCCTCCTCGACATGATGTGATTCATTTTTCTTCACAATAATTATATATATAAGTATATATGAATAAATAATAATTTATTTATTATATAATTGTCATTATATAAAATTATGGTTTTACTTACCTTCTTTCCATAATGATCATTGAAAAATGGGAACTTTACTCATGTGTACGTACGACCTACCATCTCCATGAATGTAACATTGACTCATGTTTCATAAAACAAATAATGATTGGTTTCTAAAGTATAATTAATTTATATATATAATAATTATGTCATGTTTGTTATTCTGAAGATGTGATATGTTGAACCATTTGACCATAGTTGACATAAAAAAGTTATTTTTTACTCATAAACCAAATTTGGTCAAAACAACCGATGTAAACATAATTGACTATGTAATTTTATAAAACATGGTAATAAGTGAAATAAGAATAATTATAAACATAATTTTTTTAAAGAAATTGTAAAATTAACATAACATTATAACGTAGTAATTTAATGTATGTTCACTCGAAATGAAACAAAACACAAAGGATTTTCTTCTCAATTTTTACTTCTTTGAGATAAATGTCTTGTACCCCATATAATAATTCTATGTGGTGTATATAATTCACATTTTTATATATTATATATGAATTAACTTATCTTAAAATTATTAATGTATTTCTTTTAATATTACTCCTTCATGAGGATTATGATTTAAAATGTTTCAAAGTTGTGTGGGACACTTTGGGATGCTTGAAAATTGTTTTCATAAAGAATAGTACTAATGATATTACAATTAAATATACATTTGATGAAATTTTATAACCATTTTACAATGAACCATTTAATTCATATCTGTTTATTCATGATAATTTTCACATATTAGTACCAATTTCTTACTCTATGGTACTAAAAAAATTTTATAAAATGTTTTCAAGAAAACCATTCTTCGTTCCTTCATTATTTAGAGAACATGTTTTCCTCTAAAAAACATATTTTATTAAAATGAATTCAAAAAAACATTATAATATTTTTTAAATAAGTTTTACCCTTTTTTCGTTTACTATTGTCTCAATCGAATCTTCTTGTTTCTTTCGAAACCGGGCATCTTTCTAAACTTTTACAGTGCAAAAGGAATGTTCTTTTAACCTCGTATAGATTATACATATTTACCCACCATCATTTGTTTTAAGATTCCATTTCAGGTTTAAAAGGATTATTTTTAATGAAAATATTTTTGATGTGATATTAAATGAAAAAAAAAATCATAATAAAGAGTTATTTTCTGGAAAAATATTTTTAAAAGATATTTTTATTTTTTTTTATATTCATTAAGGATAACAAACCTTTATTTTAATTCAATTGGGGTGTGTTTTGTTGATACCATCCTTAATCATCCTAATGATGTTTTATGATTGATTTGTCTAGGTATAGTATTCACATTCACTTTCTTGATTTATTTTTCACCTTGAAAAAATCAACCTCCTATGATCATTGAACATTGAATTTCCCCTAATTATCCCTTTCATTTATCATGGATAGTATTATTTCCTAAAATGTATACCATTTTACTTTTAGTGTATACATTGAAAATTACATTGTTATTTGGATAAATATTGATAAATATTTAACTCTTACTCTATAAGGATATTTGATGAGGTACACTGTTAAGTTGATTTTTTCATATATGAGAAATTTTTTGGACTTGTACTATATGTGTGGGGCCCGCTATAGGCCAATGATGAATCAGTACTCTCATGGGTTGAGTCCTTTTTCTAGCCACCTTATATGGGTTTTTACTCTACATTTTGTAAACCACCATGTCATAGTTCATGACTATAAATGTACCATGAACCTGGGAAACATGGAGTCCAATAGGAAAGCATTTCCCTCATTTATATTCAGTTATTATTCATCCATGAGATTTTGAAAAGACATATCTATGGGTGAATTTGATTTTTAGGATTAATTTATTATTTATCGATTAATTTTTATTGTTGGAATATCTATGGATAAATTTCATTCATAGTTTATTTTCTTAAATGTCTTGATATTTAGAGTTTTACCTTGAAATATTGATATTCCTTATCTGGTTATTTTATGGGCATGTGTTATCAATTATTTACCTTTCCCTTTAAATTTAATCTTAATGATATAATATTTATTCCACTTAATTTATCCTTACTGAGAGTTTCAACTCAATCTTCTTATTTTTCCTTCCCTAGGAATCCCATAATATTAATATGAATGATATGTATAGATTTACAAGATGGATTAGAGTTACCCTCAAAGTTATTTATTTTTATTTTTGATTAAAGAAATAAAATTTTCAATGACTGTATTGTTTTGTAATAAAAGACTCATGTATATATTTGGTTTTCCAAAATTACTAAAATTATCAATCCTTTGGGGATTGATTCCTTATAATAAATCCAATTTAATTGATAGTAGACACCAGATCTATGCTTCTGGGGATGGGTCTTTATAGTTGGTACCAGAGGAAGTTTATTAGAAAGCTTGGGAACTTGATTTCAGAAAAAACAAGTTATATAATATAACCCTAATGTATAATTTTAGGATTAGTAATGAAGAACATCCTAGAATTTTGGTAACATATATATTGTGTGGGTCTTCCAAGAAATAAATCCCTCTCAGGATCCTACAAGTTGGATTGGTTTTGGAACAAATATACCTAAGAGTAATAACTCTGAAAAGGTGTTCCGAGCCAGACTCAGTGTAACCTGGTAGATGACAATGGGCCTTAATGCACACCTGTTTTGACACTCCTAGGGGATATTTTTATGATAATACATGTTTTCTTTACAAACCATTATGAAGAATATTAATTAATAATGATAACTAATGATTAAGTTTAAACATAATGGGTTTTAGATTCAAGATAAGAATCCATTATTTTGAAATCCTAGAGATGATATTATGGATTAACATTAGGCCAAGGAAAGACCAATGTTTAAATAAAATGGATTAATAATTTATGTATTGAGGTTGTATTGAAAACCTTAGATAAATGTATATTTAGTGATTAACCTAATTTCAATTATGGACATCATAGTTATTTTGGAAATAATATTATTATGGTTTTAGAAAAGTTCAACCTACAAGCTTGGAGAGAACCTATCAAATATGATAAGGCCATAGTTCTTGAGCCCATGACCAAAGGATGATAAGGGTTTAACTCCAATCACTGACCTACATATTGTCCTATTTAATTTTTCATTGTGTTATGTTAAACAATTTGAGGAATAATTGTTAATGATGAATCAATAGTATAACTTCAATGTCATTGAGATTGATTTACTAAAAATATTGGGTTTGGAATAAATTTATAGAAAACAGTTAGAATTATCAATCATTAATTGGGATTATGATCCTTTAAAAGTTTCTTTTAGTGATTCAGGCATAAAAAAATCATTATTGGTAAATAATTTTCAAGAATAAAGGGATGAATTAGAATTTAATATATGCACAACTGAATGTTAAGATTGTTAATTTGAAATTGAAAAAAAGCAAGTAAAAATATTTTTTTATTTTCTTGGTCAATAAAAGAAATACCTTATTTTATAAAAATTTATATGAAATAAAATGTTGTCTTAAAACCATAATTTTTATTGAACTGATGGTCTTTTAAATCATAAAATATTTATGAATTTGAGGCCCTCAACTTTCCATTGATCATTCACTTGATTGTGATTGATGACCTCATTCACTCCCAATATATATTTACACTTTTCTACCAGTTACGTATCTATACATTCCCCTAATGTTCTCCTACATAGAGACCTTTTCATATGGTATTCCATGTAACTATCTTACTTTATATTCTATCTTTTCTAGAGGATGTTTTACAATCCATTCACATATTGGGTAAAAACAACAGAGGATACCTAGAAAATATATATCACCATGATTGAGTTTAAATTTTGAGGATTTAGTTTAATTAATATGGGGAGATTGTAACACCCTGAAATTCTAATGTAAGGACTTTGTATTTGATAGCATGCATGACTTGCAACACCAATCGCATAAGGGAATATGATATCTAGATACATTATAATATATTTACTATTTAAAATATGTTCTATATATTTCAATGCATGAGACACCAATTTATCTTGCATTACACACAACAGAAACCTTCCTCGATAGCTTACGTTAAATACAAGAGCGACTTTCCTCAATATGTGGAATCATATGTAAGACTAAGTTTCACCAAATAACTATGTATTATTGAAATTTTATTATTTAATATAATATTGTATAACCTAACATTTATGTTAGCAGTTATTTATAATATTAACTAAATTATGAAAATATATAGTTTATAATAAAATTGGATTAATTCATAGGTTATAAAAATTAATTATAAATCAATATATGGACCAGTTGAATAAAAACTGAATGTTTTTATATAAAGTTGTTCTTATGCTCATGAAGCTATATTATCCAAAAAATTAATATAATTACAATTATTTTATTATTTTACTTAAATATATATTTTTTATTTTCTATAATATATTTTTTATTCATACATGTGGTTTTATACTCATAAGATAAGAACAAGCCCTATTTTACACCTAAATCCCAATATTTTTATTTTACACCTTTTAATGGAGAACCCATTTTAAATATGAATTTTGAAAATTTAATTTATTTATTCTGTCAAAATAAGATTCATATTTTTCTAATAAACTAAAAAATTAGTTTACTGTAAACTTCTTATATTATTTATGAACATATAATTTTTAATGAATAGTAAAAAGTACTGAAATTTTGTTCAGAACTACATTTTGTTATATTTTACCTAGGAGGATAAATTATGATTTATATTGGTTGTTTAGTTTAATCAAATCATATTTTTATCATTTCATAAAATTTAGGTGATTGGGGTAAATTTCACTTTGAAATTTAAGGTACAAACATATCAAAATGTTAGACCATCTGACTTTAATAGCCCGCAGTGTCATCCCACCAATAGGATGAATTTTAAATTAATATATGCCACTTATGTGATTTGAATTTTCAAAAAATGGATTACATAATTCTAATAAGAATAATTTATATTTTATAATAACGTAAAATAATTTTTATATCCAAAATATTAGTGTAACTGATTAAAATTAATGACTATTATTAAAGTAAAATTAAGCTTAATAAAGGACTAAACATTTAATTTAAGGGACCAAATTACCTTAAATCTCGTAAAAAACCTATTGTATGTATGTATCTCGGCCATGAAACATAATGTATTTAATTTTTTCATGACTTTTCTTAGGTAATATCATGTGTACACCAAACTTCTTTCAAGAATCCAAGTGAGTCCTTTTCCTTCCCTATAAAAGGCCTCCACCTCTCCCACTTCTTCACACCTCTCAATCCTCTTAGGTTCATCCAAGAAAAACCAATATAGTCTTCAAAAAGCCATCCTATATACCTTGAAGCCATCATTTTTCCAGAAATATATCCATGGAAGATTTTGATTTGAACCAAAATAAGTTACCCGATAAAGAGGTAATGTATTCTCAGGATTTTTAGTTTCATTTCCATGTTAAACTCTTTAAAATATTATTATTCTATGATTACACAAAAATACAAGTATCCTAAATATTCCAAGATTTTTTTATGTTAATATTTATACCTACACTTACACACACCTCTATATATTTTTTAATGAACATATTGTTTCTATGTACATTGAACTACTGCCTCACAAAATGATGATTATTCAGTTTCCATTACCACCTATCATGGTGGCCATTATGGTGGATTTTTTGTAAATTTTATATATGAAATTTATTATGTCTTTATACTTTTTAATTATTTTAGAACACATAAATTTAATTCTTTCCATTTTTCGTTAATATGATAACATCGTTTGAGGAAGTGGGGACTACAACACCCTCAAAGCGATGTAATTCATTCACAGGATACATTGAATGTATAAATAATGGTTATAACTAATCATATGAGACAAAAAAATGTATGTTATATTCATGAAATAATTACCTTTTTGTAAATATATATATATATACCATTTTCATTATTACCCTTTCACACACTTAAAAAGTGATTACGTTATTCGTGGACATGTGGACTATAGCCTCCTCAGCATGATGTGATTCCATTTTCATCACAAGAATTATATATATATAAGTATGTATGATTAAATAACAATTTACTTATTATATAATTTCTATTATATAATTATGTGGAGTTACTTACCTTCTTTCTATAACAATCAATGAAAAATTGGAAAATTACTCAGGCATACATACGACATGTCATTTCCCGGACTGCAACGTTGGTTCATTTTTCATAACCATTATTACAGATTTAATTTTAAAAATAAATTTAATTTATCAACATTATAATTATTTCATTTTTATTATTCTAGAGATTTTATATAATGAACCCTTTTACCATATTTGACCTACCAAATTTATTTTTGACACATAAACCGAATTTGGTCAAAACACCTAAAGTAAACTTAATTGTTTAAATAGTATTATACAACATAGTAATATGTGAAATAAATGTATTGATAAAAATTAATAAGGTTCTAAAGAAATTATAAAATTAACATAAGTTTATTATATAATAATATAAAGGGTGATCACTCAAATGGAAACTCATGGTAAGGAATTTTTTTCTCACTTTTTACTTCAGTGAGATAAATGTCATGTACACTACTTACTCCTTTTTATGGTGTATATATTTCCCATTTTTTATATATTATATGATGAATTAATTATTCTTTATGTTATTTAAGTATTTTATTTGATATTACCCCTTCAAGAGTTTTATGATGTAAAATGTTTCAATGTGGTATGGGATAGATTGAGATATTTAATGATTGTTTTTCTCAAGACTAATACAAATGATCTTCCAATGGAATTTCCCTTCGAGGAATTTTTTTGAACATTTTTTAATAAAAAAATTTCATTATTATGTGGTTATTAATTACCATTTTCATTTATTATTACTATTTTCCAAATCTGTTCTACTCAAAAAAAATTATAAAATGTTTTCAAGAAAACCCAAATTTATTCTCTCATTAGTCAGAGAACCTGTTTTATTACAATAACCTTTTTTTTGTTAAAATTTTTTCAAAAATATTATTTACATAATTTGGTAAAGATAATTGTAACCATTTTTTCTTTTATTAATGTCTCAAAGGAATCTTCTTGTCACTTTTTGAACAAGGAATCTTTCAAACCTTTAATTGTGAAAAAGGAATGTTCTTTTTACCTCATACAACATATATGGATTTACACGCCGTAATTTCTTTGATTCTTCAATTTCATGTTTAAAAGGTTTATTTTTAAAAAAAATTGAAAATTGACGTTCAATGAAAAGTGTTTCAAATGTTTTTTGATAAAAAAAGTATATTTTCCGCAAGAATGTTTTTAAATAATATTTTATAATATTTTTATTCATCAACGTCAATAAACCTTTATATTACTCTTCATGGGGTATGTTCTATTAATACCATCATTAATTATCCTTAGGATGTTTTATGATTTTTTTTTCAAAGAATATTATTCACATTCAATTTATTTCCTTTTCCCATGGAAATATTCAATCTCCTATGATCATTGATCGTTTAATTTCCCCTAATTATCTATTTCATTTATCATGGATATTATTATTTCTTTTATTGTATACCATTTTACATATGGTGTATACATTGAAAATTATTTTATTATTAGGGTAATATTGATAAATACATATCTCTTACTCCATAATAATATTTGATAAGGTGCTTTGTTAAATCGATTATTTGATATATGAGGTAGATTTTTGACTAGTACGATATGGGTGGGGATCATTATAGCCCCTCAATTCATCAGTAGTCTCATGGGAGGAGTCATTTGGCTCGCCACCTCAGATGGGGTCTTAGCCTGTATTTCATAAACAATCTTCTAAATGTTTTTCACGGTAAAGGTACCATGTACCTCGGAAACATGATCCAATAATAATTCATTTCCCTTGTTTATATTCTGTTATTATTCATCCATGATATTTTCAATCAACATGTCTATGGATTAGTTTCATTTTCAGGATTTAGTTGTTATTTATACATGAGATTTTACTTCAAAAAACCTATGGATACATTTCATTCTCGTTTTATTGACTTATACGGCATGAGTTTAGTTTCTTACCTTTCCATATTGATATTTCCTTGTCCCGTTATTTAAAGGAAATGTGTTATTTTTTATTTACCTTTCCATGTTAATTGTTTCCTAATGATGCATTATTACTTCCACTTTATTTTTCCTTACTAAGTGTTTTATCTCACCTTATTATGTTTCATTACCCATTAATCTATGAATCTTTCTATGAAATATATGTAGGGATTTACTAGGTAGATTAGGTTTACCCTATAAATTATTTATTTAAATTTTAGATTGATGAAAAAAATGGTGTAATTAGTGTATTCTATTATAACAAAATACTCAGGAATTTATCTAGTTTACCAAGATTACAAAATTGATTGGTCCTTCAGGGCTAGATTCCTTATAATCTGCCATTGTAATTGGTAGTAGATATTGGCTCTGGGATTTTAGGGCTAGGTCACTACATTACCACTCACCATATATTCATGTATTTCAGTAAAATATCAAATATTCATGCTAACCATTTTTTGAAATGTATATTATAATAATATAATCCATTTTATGAAAATAATTTTCTAAATATGAGAAATTTAATTATTAATTAAATTCCTTATTTATTAAAAAAATAAAAAATTTATTGTTAGAACTAATTTTAAGATACTTTCAAAAATTAAAAAAGGTCTTGTATAATTATCTTATTATCATAAAATATAAAATATAAATTTATGAATGTGTTTTATGAAAGTAAATTATATTTTAATTCATTATACTAATTAGGATTTTTCAAATAAACATTTAGGATTTATAAAAATGCCAAAACATAATTAATAATTTTTACATCATTTATTTACTTATACTATGATATAATTATATTATATTTTAATATATACTACGGATGTATTTTATTTATAACATCATTGGTTAGGTTACTATTCTATTGAAAACTTCACTATTCATAAGGGTCATATTAATATTCCAAAGGTATAGTTATTACTATTCCAATGGTATAGTTATTATTCCATTGGTATATGATCATTATCATATATAAATACCTCTTATTTCATTCATTGTTAATTTTTAATGTTTGTATTTTGTTCTCTAAGGGATTTTTAGGTTGTTTATTCTATATGAAATTATTGTAATAAGGGATATTTCATTAATAGAAATATTGGTCATTACGTACTCCCCTCCTACAAAAAATTCTTTCTCAAATTTTCTAGAATTTTGTCTCATAAAAATATTTAGATAGTTATTCATCCTAATTTCATCTCGTTCCTAAATAAGCTCTTCAATTTTATGAATTTTCCAAAGTGTCTTTACCTGTTGAGTCATATGATTTCCCAAAACTTGTTATTTAGTATCCAGAATCTAGATTGGCTCTTCATAATAAGATAAATATGGATCCATTTATATTTCTTCATAACAGAGTACATGCGTTGTTTCCGGAATGTACATCATTAGTAAAGAGATATGGAACAAACTTTGTACTTTAAAATGGCTAGAAGGCATCACCAAATAATAATACACGGCTCTAATTCTCTCCAAGATTTCAAAAGGTACAATGTACCAAGGGCTCAGTTTCCCTTTCTTTCCAAATCTTATAACACCCTTCTGTGGACATATTCTAAAGTGAACTTTATATCCCACTTGAAATTCCAAATCCTTCCTTCAATTTTTGGTATATATTTTTTCCTAATTTGAGGTATATTGATATGGGT
The DNA here is from genome assembly GCA_963277665.1 of Viscum album. NCBI lineage: Eukaryota > Viridiplantae > Streptophyta > Magnoliopsida > Santalales > Viscaceae > Viscum > Viscum album. The sequence continues at coordinate 98,926,082 of OY728153.1, read as the reverse complement.
GTGAATAGTCTTTACCATTTCCATTGTTTCCTCCACAAGATATGGACCAAAAGCATCATTTAACCAACTTCATCATAATAAGTGGGTGTACGAATCCTCTTTTCATAAAAGGATTTGTATGGTTCCTTCTGAATACATGAATGGAAACTATTATTAGTGGAAAAGTATACCAGATGTAAATTATAATCCCACATACCTTGAAATTCAAGTGATCATGATCTCAACATGTCTTCTAATGTTTTAGTTTTCCTTACATACTTCCCATTAGTTTTAGGGTGATATGAATTACATAAATGAAGCTCATTATCCAATGATTTTTTAATATGTTTCCAGAATTTTGATGTAAATTGTGGATCATTATCAGATACAATTGATATCGGTTCATTATGAAGCCTTTCAACTTCATTAATATTGATTCATGTATGGATATCTTGTGGAAAGTCCTCCCTTATGGCGAGGAAATGTGATGATTTGTAAGTCGATCAACAATTACTCATTTTTCATCATTATTTTTGGCGGTCCTTTGTAGTCTAATGATGACATCCATAGTAATGTCATCCCATTTCATGTAGGAATAGGAATAGGTTGAATGAATCCACTAGGATGTTGTCATTCATCCTTAACCTATTGACATACTAAAAATTTGGATACATAATTGGTAATTTCTAAATTTTTATTATCCCACAAGAAATGTTCCGTCAAATCTCTATACATATTAGTGATACTAGGGTATATAGAGAAATCCGATCTATGGATATCATCCAATATCTCCCTTTTTAGATTGGGTATAGAGAAAACACAATGCCTCCCTCCAAATTTCAAAAGTCCATTTTCATACATGTTGTCTTCCAAATCCCCATAAAAAAATAATTTTCTTTTAACGATTCTCATCATCAAGATTAGAAATTTTACTCTATTCCAATAAATATGGTTGGGAAACCCATTGAAAATATAATGATGTTTCACCTTCCTTGATAATTCCCATAACTATATTTTCTAGATCCATATAAACCGGATCCTTATTGATCCAAATTTTGTTCAAAACTCCATGATCCTTCCTAATCAATGCATCAGCTAACTTATTTTCCTTACCAGGGTGGTAGTGTATTGAACAATTGTAATTAATAAGTAGCTCGATCCATCACTTTTAACTCATGGTGAGTTCTTTATGTGAGAAGATATATTTCAAGATCTTGTAATCTATTTATATCTCACATCTTTCCCAAAAAATTTAGTGTCTTCATATCTTCATAGAAAAGATTATGGATGATAACTCAACATCATGAATTGAATAGTTTTGTTCATGTATTTTTAACTACCTTGATCCATAGTCAATAAATCTATCATTATGAATAAGGAAACATCCATGTCCTTTCTTTAATAAAAACTATAAATAACAAATCCACCATTTCCAAATGGTTGAGTCAAGATCAGAGCGTTAACTAATATCCTCTTAAATTATTCAAAACATTCATCACATTCTTTTATCCATGTCAAAATAACCCCTTTACAAGTAATCTAGTTTAATGATTTAGCTAATCAAGAAAAATGATGAATGAAATGTTGATAGTAACATGCTAATCCAATGAAACTATGTACCTGAATATTGTTAGTTGGTGTAGGTAATTCATGGGTTGTATTTATCTTTGAATGATCAACTAATATTCCGTAGTTTGTGACAATATGTCTATGAAATGAAACTAATTAATGCCAGAATTCACACTTCTAAACTTCTCATATAACACTTTTTTTAAGATTCTTCAGAACAACCTGCAAGTCTTTTTCATGGTCCTCATAGCTTTTGGAATATATCAAAGTATAATAAAAAGTATCATAATAAATTTTTAAAGATATTAGTTGAACACTATGTTCTTAAGATCTTTAAAAAAGAGGGTTCATTAGTCATTCTAAATAAAATTATTGTAAAATCATAATTTCCACACCTAGTTAGAATGTTGTCTTTTGAGTATCATCTTTCCTCACATGTAATTGATGATATCCAGATCGAAGTACATTCTAACAAAAATATAGAGCTCTTTTAATTTGATCAAATAAATCATCAATGTAACATAGAGGATATTTTTTATTTATTTTAATAACATTGATTTGTCTATAATCAATGCACAACCTCATAGACCAATATTTATTCTTGACAAAGAGAATAGTGGATCATAATGGAGAAGCACTAGGGAGAATAAATCCCTTATCACTCAATTCCTCTATTTATTTCTTCAACTCTTTTAATTACCTAGTTCCCATTCTATAAAGAGTCATTGATATATTACTTAAACTGGGAATTAAATCAAAATTGAACTCCACTTCACACTCTAAAAGATGTCCAGGTAAATCCTTTAAAAATACATAAATATATTCTTTCACAATACATATATCTTCAATTTTAAGATTTATTTTCTCATGCAGAGATGTTGTTTTCCTTACTCAAGAATTTCATTTATAGGAGCTACTAGATGTGTATCTGGATATAACTCAAATGATGAGGTTTCTCTCTATAGATAAAAGATTTTGTATGTTCCTCGACAATAATTATATTCATTCTTTTTAAAATATTCTCTCACAAAAGTTTTTGAAAGCCATTCCATACCAAGAATTACATCAAATTAAATCATAGTTATGACGAGAAGGTCAGAAACTAAAGAACATGTATGTGTTTTAAAGGGGTATAACTAACACATCTTTGTCATAGTGATACCTCCCTTATGATTTTTGACTAACAAATCCTTTATTAAGTCAAAATGGAAAAGTCTAATTTTCCTTGAAAACTAAGAAAAAATAAAACAATTTAATGATCTAGAATCAAATAAATCATTGGTTATGTTTGAGTAAATGATTAATGTAACTTCCACCATATCATTAGCATCTTTAACCTTTGTTGTTGTTATCGCATAAGCATAGCCTCCCTCCCTTGACATTTTTTGGGGAATGTTTTATTGACTAATATGAAAATCATTTCCATAGTATCACATCTCCATAAAATTGTATCATTGATCATTTGTAACGTCATTATTTTCCTTGCATTCATGGGATTCTTGGCCTCTTTTTACACACATTTAACAACCACCTTTTCCTTTTAAGCATGAACCATGGTGTTTCCTTCCACAAAAATCACACATTATAAAATTACATTTTTTTATTCTTACCGTTATCAATTATTTCCTCCAAATTCCTCTTCTTCTCTTTTTATAACATAAATTTATAATGCATAAAGAATTATTTCACTATATTGGTATCACATGGGGTTTTATGTTCAAATGATCATAAATTTGGTGACACTAGATCCCTATGGAGGAATGGTGTTAATCTATCTAAGAATCAATCAATATTTATTCTTATATTACACATGTAGTCCTTGTAATGAATTTATAACCTTGTAATGTTGGATTCATACTCCTGAAATTTTTCATCCTCTTTTTATTTCAACCTCAATAATTCCCTGTCCATATCTGCTTGTTATTCATGTGCAAAATATTTTTTTAAGAAAATTTAATTAAAATATTTCCATTACATATTTTCAATTTCTTTATCCAAATTATTGTTTTGAATCAATGAACAAATTTGATATGTATCTTTTGAGAGATGATAACATTCAATGAAAAACTTATCCATTTATTTACCTCCCAAAGAAAGAATATCTTCTCTAAAAAAGGTATCCAATGCTCAGCTGTAAATGGGGTTGTAATCTCATTGAATGATTGGTAATAATGTCGTATAAAGTGTTCTAACATTGAACCTCCAAATTTTTAATTGGGATGATTCATATTGGTATGGTTATTATTTATAACAGGAGTTAGTTATCCTAGTATTGTTATACGTTTCTCATCAACATTCGCTGCTTTGGTACCAATATCATTATGATTCATAGGAATAAAACCTCTATATGGGATACATGCGTTGATACTATGTCTATTGATTCCACAAGGATTCATTTATAAATCATTAAATAAATTAAATTATGTTATGAATCGTAATTCATAAACGTGAACTATAAATAAACATTACATAAAGTTAAATTTTATGTATAGTTAATCTAATAATCATACACATGGTTTCATTGGAGACATATTTAATTTTGAATCATTCATATTGTTTTGTAAAAAAATGTGAATTATCCTAATTGTAAACCCTGGGAGTGTCAAACAAGATCTTTAGTAAGGCCCGCTATCGTTTACAAGGTTACCCCAAGTCAGGCCCAGGACACCATGTCTTTTTTTTTTACATGTAGGTGCATCTGTTCTAGAACCATGTCCACATAAAGTATCTAGAAAAATATGTTTTACTATTAATACCCATATAACTTATACATTAACAAAAATTATAGGATGTTATTCTATGATTATCCTCACAGTCTATATTAGGGTTATGTTCCCCAATATATTTTTTCTATATCTAGTTTCAAAGGCTTCTACTAAACATTCTCTAATATCAGTAGTAATGAACCCAACCCCAGTAGCATGAAGCCAACGGATTTATGTATTACATATTAATTGATACAAGACAGAATCCCAAATTATGAATTAGTTTAGTAGTTATCGATTCCAGATTACATACTTGAACATTACATTATAACATGAAATGAAATAAAAGATAATAAATCCATCGGAAGAACTCATAAACTCATATATTTTCCCTAAAAGTCATTAATAATATATATCTTCACATCTTGGGAAAAAATAAAACATAATAAAGGGGTGAGATTATATTCTATGTAAGGGTATGTAATAAACTGGAAGATAAAAAATAATTCATGGTGGTTTACTAAGGACACATTCCATTAGAACATAATCTTTGACATAATATTTAAAGAATAGAAGTTGAATAAGTAATGCCATATAAATAATTACATGACACTGAATATTATCCATGCATATTAAACCATTATAATATTCAAATTGATTATAAATTACTAATATCATAATTAGGGAATGAAAAATGCAAGACATCATAATCATACCATTGAGGCCTCAGACAAGACTTTTAAAAATTAATTCGTAAGGCCTCAGCCAAAATCAATTATTGTTTTGTCTCATGTGACCCACTGATGAATTGATGGGATATAGAAGGACCCACTTGTCACTTAATAAGTCCATTAAATTCATCATATTAATGGTGAAAACATAAACAACATATACATATGACATGTAAATAACATTCCCCAGTTTTTAAATATAATCACTAATCATTCAGAGTAGTATGGTGAATGGTGTACATATAGCACATCCATAGACAAACTGATCATAAACCATTTAATAAAATATGGTATATGATATTCATAAGATAAAAATATCAACAAATAAAAAAATTAAATATACGTGTTGTAATCGATGAAAATACTCAAATAAAATAATCGAGGAATTCTTGGGAGAAATACCCCTTTAAATTTGCAATGAAATGTTATTTTGGAAAAATAATTTTTATATGTCCTAATTGATTATATAAACCTATATATGAGCACCTATATTTTTCCACTGAAAAAATTATGATTTTAGAAAAATATTTTTTTCATAAAACATATTATGTATAGTGCTTGAAAATGGGAAAGAAATCGAGATGTTCCCTTTAATCGGGTTTGCGTATCGGCATGAATTGAGAAGGGAACCATGAAAACATGTATTTTCCCTAAAAGAAAGTTGAAATAATATAGATAAATGAGTTTTGAATGTTTATACATAATTTATAATAATTATATAAAAATAATTAAGAATTTAATTGGTGTATGGAGAGAGAATGCATAACCCAATTAAAAAAGGAGGTTCATAGAGAAACCCTTACCTTGTGTCCAAAAGTGTTCTACACATAACCAAAATGTCCTAGAATATGAAATAAGATTAATTAATAAATTCATTAATGGCATTATATAAAAGTGTTTTATTTATTTAAATATTCTAATGTTAATTTATTGTCTTTTTGATGTGTTATAATATACAATTTTATCGTTTGGGAGCATTTGTCTCAATTGTTTTCATGATCAGTTTACTTGTATATGGGTATGTATGTTCATGTAAAATTTTAATAGATATCCAGAATTTATTTTTTATGTCATTAATGAATATACCCAGTATTAAATGGTTATATAATTAATTTTTAGGATATATCATTATATAATACACTAGTGATAATAATTTTGATTGTTTTGGCGATTTCCGGATCATCACAAACTAGTTTTGTTTTATTAATTAATATAATTTATATATAATGGTTATAGAAAATAAAAAATGTTGTAATAAATATTTTATTATATGTTCTAACCAAAAAAATAGTATTATGTCCATCGTTTAATGCGTTAATGGAAATTGAAAACTATTCAGGCTTGAATGTGATAAATCATTACATTAGGGATGATGTTTTCATTTTTATAAAAAGGGGTGGAGGGAATTGGAAATGAATTATTCCATAAAGACAATATAAATCCAGTAAATAAAATATATATAAGATATAATGTCACATTAGTACTGGTATTTTTGGATTATATAAGAAAAGATAAGAACTATAAAATAAATTTATAGAAAAAGGAAGTGGTTTTTAACTCTTGATTTTCTCCTCCTTAAGAAACACCATTAAAAAATGGTTGGGTATTATTTATGAGACCAATGTATCCTAGATGTGGGGGAGAGTCTTGGGAAGAGTATTTTATAGAAATTGGGCAAGAAAAAACTCTAAGAAGGTGTGAGGAGAATAGGTGTTGAGGGGTGGTATTTCTTGTGGAGGATAGAAGTGTTTTTGGAATATTTTATTCATCTATTTATTATTTTGGATAAAGACTATGAATAGTATTAAAATTATCAATAAATATATTAAATTAATTAAGGATGGTTTCAGATTATTGTTATTAAATCATCAATAACTAAATTAATAATGTATTTAACTTATAATGTATTTATACCATAAATTATCATATTTTTCTCTTCACAAAATTCAAGTATTTCAAAAAAATCCAAAAAAATATATTATAACCATTTTTTTATGTGTAGAATTAATAAATGGAATCTATTTTATGATAATAATTTTTTAAATATGAGAAATTTAATTTAAAATTAAAATTGTTATTTATTCAAAAAATACAAATTTTAATATTACAACCAATTTTATGAAACTTTCAAAAATTAACTAAGGTCTCATAAAAGTATCTTACAATCATATGATAAAAAATGTTTAATTTATTAATGTATAATTTGAAGCTAAATTTTCTTTTAAGTAACTACATTAATAAAAAAATTAAATGAGAATTTATGTGTTGTAAAATACTAACACATATTTTATCAGTTTCACATCATTTATTTACATAAAATATGATATAGATATATGATATTTTCATTCATAGGATGGATAAATTTTATTTATACTTTCATTGTTGATGTTACTATTCTATAGTTGTTTTACTATTCATAAGGGTCGCATGACTATTCTAGATTCAAACATACTATTCCATTGGTATGTTGTCCTTAAATTCTAGGCATACCTCTTATTTCATTCATTCTTAATTAACAATGTCTGTGTCTTAATATCTAAGTGATTTTTATGTGAGTTATAATATATGAAATAATTATAAGAATGGAATTTTTATTTGTATATTAAGGGGTAATTACAATATCCATGAGGCTCATTGGGTCTTTTAATACACAATGGAGGGTTAGCAAGGTCACTTACAGATTTTCCATTAACACATATTTGGATAAGGTGCATGAAATCATCTAAATTTCAAAGACAATGAGATATATTCATGACCTGTTGCGTGTTATTTATTAGGGAGAGAAAGACATAAATTATGAAGTCACCTTCACAGGGTAACCATTGGCGATCGAATATCAGTAACATAAGATCCATTGTGGATCCACCATTCCTTTGGTTCTTATTCTTTTGCATCACAAGAGCATGCAAGAGAGATACTAGGAGTATAAAAGACAATTTCTAGTTCAATACCACCAACTTTTTGTTTATCTTGTGTTATTTGTGGTGAAATGTCTTAATGGATGTGAGAATGTAATGAATCTATTTTTGTTGGATTTTTTCTTTAAATATTTTTCTATATATCTTTTAATATATTAATATAGTTAGTGTTGTGTTTGGGTGTCTAAGGACCCCAAGATTAATATACCAAAAATATTAGTTTATTTAATGAATTTGTTCCCATCATTTTAGTTTTTTTTGTTTTCCTATTAGTCGGAACATTTGATGAAAAATACGAGACCACAACTGGTTTCAGAAGGTAGGGATAACCGTAGGGATGACCAATGGTTGTTCAGTGATGGAGTCTAGTTGAGGCTACCATTTTCAGTGTGTTTTTTCAAAATAAATAATAAAAATTATTTATTTGATTTCAAATTTACTAACACAATTCCATCTATAAAAATTTCCTTATAAAAGTTTTCATAGGTTATTAGCATAAAACTGATAGGAATTTATTAGAGGAAAACAAGTATTCATTATTTTTAGGTCACATCAGATGATTTCAGGAGATCAGATCATGATGCATCAAGAGGTAGTGAACATATGAGGTCGTCATTTTAACTAAAGACTACATTCTTCTCCAATGAAAAATCCTAAATCCATGTAGGGATCCTATTTTTCTTTTTCTACCCATTTTATTTAAATGTTGAGCATGAATTATTATATTCATTTCTTAATCTGTGATTTAATTTTTTATAACCAACAAATTTATTTTTAATATTGATCATATATAATTCGTTATTTTCTTTTACTACCACAATAGATACAATGATTTAACAATCATTTTCCCAGAACACCCTTCCAATGATTGATTCTCTTTATTATGTCAATGTCCCCTCCATTCTACATGTTATTCAGCATTATCCCAATGGGTATCAGTTCTAAAAAGTTATGGTAGGTTTGATTTTTATTGAACCCATAGATTTGTAATGTTTACATAGTCATTAAAGAGATATATGATTTTAATATGGATAGAAATGTGTTGAGGGTTTCATGTGAGGCCTTCGTTGTAACACCCCGAGCTTCCACGATACGCCTCTCTTTCAATAATGCAATAGCTTGCATTGTACGCTAGTTCGAGTTCTAAAACACCGCGACTAATCATAGTAGCCATTAAGAATAGTAATAACCACTTTTTAAAATTATAGAAATTTTATATTTCAAAATGGACTTCATTTTTGTATTGGTAATATCGAAATTAGCCTATGTTGAATTTTTGGTATTTTTCTGAGAACTTCTAATTTTTTATGAATAGTGAAAATTACTTAAAAACAACTTTTTTAATCAAAATAATTTATAGTGATAAATTATACTATTCATTGGTTTTAAAGTATAATTAGAATATATTTTTACCATTTTATCCAATGGTGGTCATTAGAATTAATTTAACATTGAAATTGGACATAAACAATTGCCAATCTTTTGATATAAATTGTTTCTTAAAAACATGCTATTTGTTGTAACAGCGGGAATTAATTATAAAATTAATTAATGAAACATATATGTTTGCAATTTTTTAAAATATACATCATTTTTGAATTCGGAATATCAATTATAGCTTAGGGTGAAATTTTGGCTTTGTTCTGAAAAACTTCAATTTTTGCTGAATAGTGAAACCTCTAAGTGGTAGTTAAATAACTGATTTTTCATTTAAATGAAATATTACCACTTCTGTGATTTGATTTTCAAAAATCCGACATACATGGTTGTCATTAAGAAGTAAAATGTGGTTCAATGAGATTAAAATAATTTTTTGGTAAATAGTAACTTTCAAGTTCTTAATCGCGATTAGAGGTAATTAGTGTAGTTTAAGGTACAAATAATGTCTTAATAATATGAGATGAGCATGACACTTGTCCTACTCCTATTGTATGAGTCATGTCCGACCAAGACAACCCATGGGTCAACTTGGGGACCCCATGGAGCCACTTTATATGGAAAATGACATTAATATATATTTATTTAATGTTAAAATTAAATTGACGCAAAGATGAGTTGTTTTACTAAAACAGATTTTAAGTGGGGTTACACAGATCCAAATTTTGACTATAAATATTCATTAGAAAGCTAAAAAGATTTCCTAAATCATAGTATTTTTTTTATAATTTTTAGACATTAAATAAATTAAATTTTTTATGACATCATTATGATGCAGCGATGACCTCATTATTTAACGATTTAAATAAAATGAGAAGATAATGCAAAATACAAGGCTTACACTTGTCCAAATCCTATTGGATGAGGAGATTTCGAACCCTTATCACCTTATCCACGAATTATATAAGTGTGGGACCTTTAGAATCCGAAAAGCATTGTATAATAATGTAACATTTCAATATTTCCAAAAGAGCCCCTCCTCTCCTCTTATAAAAGGCCCCCACCTCTACCACCTTATTCACACTTACAAGCCTTTTGGTTCGGCCAACCTCTGCCCAAATACTCTCCCAACTTCTCTCCCTTCATCCTATAAGCTTTAATTTAGTCAGAAATCCATCCTAAGGAGTCATGGTGATCAAATCAAAAGGAAGAACCCGAAGAAGAGGTAACATTTTCATCACCCTCTTTCAAGTTTCTTTCTTCTTCCACTCCCTCTTTGTTTATTATTTCAATTCTAAAATTATAACTCCAGTATATTCTATATACTGTGATGTTATTATAAATATGGAACAACCATATTCAGTATTCTACCCATCATTTGGATGACATGTCACCATACGTGCGTACGTACGACTTACCGTCTCCACGTCGTGGTGTAATTGTTATTCAATATATTATTATTTAGATGGGTATAATAATGATATGTAATTCATGTAAATAATAAATATAACATGATAATGATTCTGTATATATGATACACTATCCAATTATATATCATTTTAATATCAAAATAATGATATTGTCTCTCGTGCGTACGTACGGACTACCGTCTCCACGAACGTGATGAGATTCATTCTCCGTCGTATCCATTCAAGTATAATTATCATTTGATGATTTAAAAATAATGTTTAAGGACATGATATCATTCTGGATATTAATAAGATACAACCTATCCATGAAAAACACGACTTACGTAACAAAACATATAAAAGAAAACGAGTAAGTTAACACCCGAAACAACGATAAATCTAAGATATTGTTAACAAAGCAATGTTAAAAGATCATATATGATATCATATGAATGTATATGATTCTTGTATAATTTAATAACAATTATTTCACCATTATACAGTAGGTTAACCTACCCCAACCAAGGAAAAGTACAAGGTAAGGGTTTACTTCACAACCTCTTCATTATCCAAGGTTGTTTATACATAATTATCTACTGAGACCTTGTTATCATCCACATCCATGTTTCTTAAAAATGTCTTTCAAAACATTTTTACTATTAAATGGAAAATGGGTTAAATTCATTTATACCCTTATACATTTTGAAAGGAATCTTACCGTCGTTTTCCAAACAATGTACTTTTTGACCTTTTTGACAAATTTAAGGTAAGAATGTTTTTTTTACTTATACGGCGGGTGCGGCTATTTTCTGCCATTATAACTTCGTCGAAGCTTCCCTAACAAGAATATAAGAATATTTTCAAGGTAAATGTATTATTTTATAATTATGGGACTTTTAAATGATTTCAAAAAGGATAGATATTTCTCTCAAATAGCTTTGATTTCATCCATGTCAACATCCTTTGATGGGTTTTAAGTTTAATTGAAATTGATTTATGATACAAAACTTCCATTGAACATTTTGTGAAATATTTGACTATGGATGTGTTATTTTATACCATCCATAGTTTATGGAGAAATTGTTGACATTTCATATGCTAGTTATAATACGAATATTTATGTTATGTTTAAACCTATTCATATGAGGAATGTATTGGACTTAATATGTGACGGGTGGAGCCCGCTATAGCTCCTCGATGCATCGGTAGGTCTCATGAGACAACTAGACGTGGAATTGGCCGAGGCCCTTTCCCAATTTGATTTATGGTTTTGGCCGAGGCCTTAATCATTTTAGACGTCTTGGCCAAGGCATTGACAAAATGTTTCAGGATGTCTAGCATTATACATTCCCTCATTATGAAAGTGGTTATTGATATTTCATGTGATTATTCGTCTAGTAGAATATCCATGTGAGCAAGTAATGGAATTATTTTATTTTACTTTTTCCATATTATGCAGAAGTTCAAGTTCAATAAGGCTTTTGTTTTAGTTATAAATTGCCTTAAATGCTTATGTTTTCTTATAAAAGCTTCCGCAATATTGTTATCCTTACTGAGCATCTGAGCTCACCCCTTTCAATGTTTTAATATTTTCCAGGATGTGAAGAAGTGTATTTTGACTGACTTGCAAGAATAGTCAGTGAGGATATGAGTGTGGACTATGAAGACCATGTTATTGTAGTCTGTTTACTTTTTGATGTAATGAAAGACTTATGAATGTATCTAGTGTTTCCAAGGCTACTAAACTAATCGGTCTTTCGAGACTTGATCTTTTGTGATCATGCCAATGTTACGAAGTAATGCACCGACTCTGGGTAGCTGGGGTCGGGGCGTTACAGTTGGAATCAGAGGCAGTTTAGTACTAACCTTGGAAGCTAGATTTAGATAAACTCTGATTAGATCACATAGCCCAAAGATAGACTTTGAGGATTGGTATAGAAGAACTTCCTAGAATTTTGTTAGTGTAGAGATTTTGTGAGTTTTCCGAGCAATAAATCCCTGTCTGGATACGAGCAAGTAGAGGCGGCTCTGGCACAGATGTACCTAGGGGTAAAACCCGAAAACACCGCTTTGAGCTAGACTCGAACGGGAACTGGTGCACGACAACGGGCCTTGCTGCACTCTTGGTTACGACACTCCCGGGGGATATGCTTAGGATAACTCTCATTTTCTTTACAAATAATTATGAAGGGTTTATGAGTATATACTTCCTCAAAGAAATTTTTTTTATGATTATGGATTATATCCATAAATAGTTCAATTTATGTTAAGTGTTTTATAAGTATGGGATTATGTATTTTGATTCATAAACTAATCTAGTTTATGCCATTGTTTAGAAATGGCGCCTAGTGGAAGAAATGGAAACTGTATCAATGCGCGCACTCCGTGTAGGGATTGCCCTCCTGCTCAAGATAATTATTGTGGAGCTGGAGATACAACTGGTGCTGATCAACTTATTACCATACTGGGACAACTCACTCAGGTTATGAATAATAACCTTACTCGTATGGAGCACCCTGATCCGCAACATAGAGGATCAATGTTAGACCGCTTCATGAGGCAACAACCACCAACCTTCAATGGGAGTACAAATCCTATAGTAGCTGAGAAATGGATAAATTCCTTAGAGAAAATATTCCATGCCTTGGGGAGTAGTGAAAGGGAGAAGGTTGTCATGGCAGTTTACGGCCTCACTGGAGATGCCGATCAGTGGTGGTCGCTGATTCAAAACACAAAGGAAGATGATGACATATCAAATATGGAATGGAGGGAGTTCAAAGAGCTTTTCTTAGAAAAATACTTTCCTCGTGACCATCGAGCAGATATGGAAAGGCAATTTCTGAGTCTGAGGCAGAAGGAGGATGAGAATGTCACAATGTATGAGGCTAACTTTACAAGGTTAGTGAGGCATGCTTCCGATTATATACGTAACCCAAGAAGTAAGATTGATCGTTTCTTTGATGGGTTAAAACAATTTCTCCGTCGAGCTTTAGTATCACAAACCTTCTCATCATACGAAGTTATTGTCTCGTGTGCTATCAAGACAGAAAAGGAATTCTCTAAGTCTTATGACAACAAAGTAAAGCAAGAGAAGAAGAGAACGGTGGAACAAGAGACAGATAAAGGGAAAAAAAGAAAGAAGGATTTTCCATTATGTGATAATTGTGGGAAGAATCACCCTGGTACGTGCCTAAAAGGAATGGGAGTTTGTTATAAATGTGGAGAAAAGGGTCACCAGGCTCGTGATTGCAAGGGAAAGAAAGAGGCTATCAAAGTTGAATGCTACAATTGTAGGGAAATGGGGCATTATGCAAATGAATGTCCTAAGCGTCAAGGAAACTTATCTCAGAAAAGGCCAAGGGATCAAGTCCAATCTTATGCTGTGACTACAGTTGAAGCAGAATAATTAATGTATTGGTGCTTTTGGACTCAAGGATTATATTCTGGTTATAAGAATAATGTGATATATTTAAAGATTGTACTACAATACTTTTTTATTTCAGTAAGGTTTTAATATGATTAAGGTAATCATATTTTTAGTATGTGACAATAAGAGAAACTTTTCTTTGTTTGGGGAATCTGATGTTACAATTGATTTTGGAATTAAGAGACCTTTTAGAGAAAGTCTGGATAGAGGTATTTTGGATAACTATAAAGGTTGGAGTGGATTAAGTTGATCTTTGGATAGTATTGTTTAAGGTTAAAGAATTTCTGACGATTATTTTTGGAATATTATAATACTATAGTTTTAGGAAAAGGACAACCTGCAGGGTGGGGAATAACCCATCGCGTCGGACAAAGATGCAGGAATAGAACCCACAACCATAGTGCGACAAGCCATTATTTCCTACCACTAGCCTACAGGAAGTCCCTGGTTGTTACAAAATAGTTTTACTAATCTAAATGGCATGTGATAATATTTGGAACCTTATACAATTAGGATAAAAAGAATATTTTTGAGTTACGTTACCATTTGGAGTAAAAGATGGGTTTGTGGTAAAAATTTATTAACGAATGAAAGTATACATAACAAGTATGTATATTCCCTTACGTTCTTAGTAAATCTCCTAAATAAATTCCTCAACATTATAAAAGGTAACTTAAAACAAAAATGTTGTGGGTTAACTTTTCCAACTGGGGATTCAATGACCGTTTAACCAGTCACAAGTTTGTGATTTTCTTGTAGTTAAACTTTCTCCTAATCCTGTTTTCTATAACTCCCCATCAGACCTCGATGGTTTTTTTCTCCTCCATATCCATATTTTCATTGAATCCTAGAATGGGCTATATCGGGTGACCTTTGTACTTATCTTGCTTTCTTTTAATGTTATATATTTATTAACCTTATTTCCGATGTGGGTTTTCCACAAAGGTATTTTCTAGTTTCAACCTTTTATTTTCCAAGAAAATTTTCAAATTGTGAGGAAGAAATTTATTGAAGGAGGGGAGAATGTAACACCCCGAGCTTCCACGATACGCCTCTCTTTCAATAATGCAATAGCTTGCATTGTACGCAAGTTCGAGTTCTAAAACACCACGACTAATCAAAGTAGCCGTTATGAATAGTAATAACCACTTTTTAAAATTATATAAATTTTATATTTCAAAATGGACTTCATTTTTGTATTCGTAATATCGAAATTAGCCAATGTTGAATTTTTGGTATTTTTCTGAGAACTTCTAATTTTTTATGAATAGTGAAAATTACTTAAAAACAACTTTTTTAATAAAAATAATTTATAGTGATAAATTATACTATTTAGTGGTTTTAAAGTATAATTAGAATATATTTTTACCATTTTATCCAATGGTGGTCATTAGAATTAATTTAACATTGAAATTGGACATAAACAATTGCCAATCTTGTGATATAAATTGTTTCTTAAAAACACGCTATTTGTTGTAACTGCGGGAATTAATTATAAAATTAATTAATGAAACTTATATTTTTGGAATTTTGTAAAATAGACATCATTTTTGAATTCGGAATATCAATTATATCTTAGGGTGAAATTTTAGCTTTGTTCTGAAAAACTTCAATTTTTGATGAATAGTGAAACCACTAAGTTGTAGTTAAATAACTGATTTTTCATTTAAATGAAATATTACCACTTCTGTGATTTGATTTTCAAAAATCCGACATACATGGTTGTCATTAAGAAGTAAAATGTGGTTCAATGAGATTAAAATAATTTTTTGGTGAATAGTAACTTTTAAGTTCTTAATCACGATTAGAGGTAATTAGTGTAGTTTAAGGTACAAATAATGTCTTAATAATATGAGATGAGCATGACACTTGTCCTACTCCTATTGGATGAGTCATGGCCGACCAAGACAACCCATGGGTCAACTTGGGGACCCCATGGAGCCACTTTAGTTGGAAAATGACATTAATATATATTTATTTAATGTTAAAATTAAATTGACACAAACATGAGTTGTTTTACTAAAACAGTTTTTAAGTGGGATTACAAAGATCCAAATTTTGACTATAAATATTAATTAGAAAGCTAAAACGATTTCCTACATCATAGTATTTTTTTTATAATTTTTAGACATTATATATATTAAATTATTTATGACATCATTATGATGCAGCGATGACCTCATTATTTAACTATTTAAATAAAATGAGAAGATAATGCAAAATCCAAGGCTTAAACTTGTCCAAATCCTATTGTATGAGGGTATTTCGAACCCTTATCACCTTATCCACGAATTATATAAGTGTGGGACCTTTAGAATCCGAAAAGCATTGTATAATAATGTAACATTTCAATCTTTCCAAAAGAGCCCTTCCTCTCCTCTTATAAAAGGCCCCCACCTCTACCACCTTATTCACACTTCCAAGCCTTTTGGTTCGGCCAACCTCTTCCCAAATACTCTCCCAACTTCTCTCCCTTCATCCTAGAAGCATTACTTTAGTCAGAAAGCCATCCTAAGGAGTCCTTTTGATCAAATCAAAAGGAATAACCCGAAGAAGAGGTAACATTTTCATCACCCTCTTTCAAGTTTCTTTCTTCTTCCACTCCCTCTTTGTTTATTATTTCAATTCTAAAATTATAACTCCAGTATCTTCTATATACTGTGATGTTATTATAAATATGGAACAACCATATTCAGTATTCTACCCATCATTTGAATGACATGTCACTATACGTGCGTACGCACGGCTTACCGTCTCCACGTCGTGGTGCAATTGTTATTCAATATATTATTATTTAGATCGGTATAATAATGATATGTAATTCATTTAAATAATAAATATAACACGATAATTATTCTGTATATATGATACACTATCCAATTATATATCATTTTAATATCAAAATAATGATATTGTCGCTTGTGCGTACGTACGGACTACCGTCTCCACGAACGCGATGAGATTCATTCTCCGTCGTATCCATTCATTTATAATTATCATTTGATGATTTAAAAATAATGTTTAAGGACATGATGTCATTTTGGATATGAATAAGATATAACCTATCCATGAAAACATGACTTATTTAACAAAACATAAAAAAGAAAATGAGTAAGTTAACACCCGAAACAACGATAAATCTAAGATATTGTTAACAAAGCAATGTTAAAAGATCATATATGATATCATATTAATATATATGATTCTTGTATAATTTAATAACAATTATTTCTCCATTATACAGGAGGTTAACCTACCCCAACCAAGGAAAAGTACAAGGTAAGAGTTTACTTCACAACCTCTTCATTATCCAAGGTTGTTTATACATAATTATCTACTGGGACCTCGTTATCATCCACATCCATGTTTCTTAAAAATGTCTTTCAAAACATTTTTACTATTAAATGGAAAATGGTTTAAAGTCATTTATACCCTTATACGTTTTTGAAAGGAATCTTACCGTCATTTTCCAAACAATGTACTTTCTGACCTTTTTGACAAATTTAAGGTAAGAATGTTTTTTTTACTTATACGGCGGGTGCGGCTATTTTCCGCCATTATAACTTCGTCGAAGCTTCCCTAACATGCTTATAAGAATATTTTCAAGGTAAATGTATTATTTTATAATTATGGGACTTTTAAATGATTTCAAAAAGGATAGATATTTCTCTCAAATAGCTTTGATTTCATCCATGTCAACATCCTTTGATGGGTTTTAAGTTTAATTGAAATTGATTTATGATACAAAACTTCCATTGAACATTTTGTGAAATATTTGACTGTGGATGTGTTATTTTATACCATCCATAGATTATGGAGAAATTGTTGACATTTCGTATGCTAGTTTTAATACGAATATTTATGTTATGTTTAAACCTATTCATATGAGGAATGTATTGGACTTAATATGTGACGGGTGGAGCCCGCTATAGCCCCTCGATGCATCGGTAGGTCTCATGAGACAACTAGACATGGAATTGGTGGAGGCCCTTTCCCAATTTTATTTATGTTTTTGGCCGAGGCCTTAATCATTTTAGACATCTTGGCCGAGGCCTTGACAAAATGTTTCAGGATGTCTGGCATTATACATTCCCTCATTATGAAAGTGGTTATTGATATTTCATGTGATTATTTGTCTAGTAGAATATCCATGTGAGCAAGTAATGGAATTATTTTATTTTACTTTTGCCATATTATGCTAAAGTTCAAGTTCAATAAGGCTTTTGTTTTAGTTATACATTGCCTTAAATGCTTATGTTTTCTTATAAAAGCTTCCGCAATATTGTTATCCTTACTGAGCATCTGAGCTCACCCCTTTCAATGTTTTAATATTTTCCAGGATGTGAAGAAGTGTATTATGACTGACTTGAATGAATAGTCAGTGAGGATATGAGTGTGGACTATGAAGACCATGTTATTGTAGTTTGTTTACTTTTTGATGTAATGAAAGACTTATGAATGTGTCTAGTGTTTCCAAGGCTACTAAACTAATCAGTCTTTCGAGACTTGATCTTTTGTGATCATGCCAATGTTACGAAGTAATGCACCGACTCTGGGTAGCTGGGGTCGGGGCGTTACATTCGTGGATCCAGAATCTATAGTGTCTATAGGGGAGTTTTATGGGAAATGGGAAGGAGTTTTGCGGTGTTTGAGTGGCCAAAATCTGACAACCAATAATGCTTATGGAATGGGATTCCCCAAATCTGGTATCCCTGGCATTTTTAGAGGTAGAAATGGTGGTTGTGGTGGTATGATGACAACATGTAAATATTCCCACTATTTCTATGAATACAAAAAAACAAGACGTGTAGTATAGGAATACATTTCTTGAAGCCTCATGGCTACTACAGAATGGGTTTTGGGGAAGATTATGATCATATGTCATGTGGTTGGGCCCACACTATATGTGACCCCAACTGAGTTTTCTAAGACATGTGGAGACTTTATATGCTTGGGTCCATTAGTTGCATGACACACCATATACATAGAGAGTACATGGGAATGACTATAGGTATACTAAAATGACTAGGTTCACTGCCCGATGTAAACAGGCATGAGAAACTATACATTGGCACTTTTAAGAACACATTTCTAGGATCCTAGTGGCTGAGAAAGCCTGTATTGTACCCTTACATGTCATGTAGTACTACATATGCATCTATGTTGTGTGAAATAGAAGACACAGTCGAGATTCCATGTGAGTTCAAATGGTTTGTGAACCTATGTGCACACCATGTACATATCTCTCCATAATTTCACCATTTTGTATCTTCTCTTTAATGACTAATAAATTGGAATGAATGTAGAATATTCTAATTAGTTTTCTATGTTGAATGTGATGGTTTTAATTATTTTTTTTTCCAAAATAAGATTTGAGGTGTTCTGAGCATGACCCTTTTTAAGAGACACTTGATGATGGATGTGATCAGGGTAGGATCATCTGAGAGATGTCATGGTTGGAAACACCCTTTCCAAACAAGGCATGTTTCCCTAATATACCTCTCCATCTACAAATTTATACACCTCTTCCACACTAGGCTGTGAGTTATATATTTTCTAAGTGGTACCTGTATGAACGATCAAGGTGCAAGTTCTCTACCTACTAATTTTTACCCCCCCCCCCTCACACTTGGGTGTATGTCCTCTATATATATTTCTACTGAGTGGTACCCCGTACCATTATATGGAATGGGTCGTCTATTTTCTGAGTGGAACCACTATTATGATATGTCATGGGTCCTTTATTCACTACGTTATACCTTGCTATCACACTAGGGTGTCGATCCTATGTCTACTATGTAGCACTGCTAATTATACTAAATTTTGGGTCTTATCTTGAATATTGTGCCCCTCCTGTTCTATGTAGTAGTGGTGAGTTGTGGATCCTCGACATGGTCATATATTAAAGATTCACAAGTTTTTGGTAATTGGAGATATAACTTTGGTGCATCAGGAAAACTCATATATCATGGGTCAGGCAATTAAAAGGATATCCCCTTTCCCTATCATTTGGGATTATGTTTTATCAAATAATTATATATGTTGGTTTTTTATAACCCTCTTGTTATGATTTAAGAATAATTTTATAGTATCTCTTTATTTCTCCCTATATAATTTTCATGGCGTTCTACTGGTTATGTATATACGGACCGCTACATGGGAGTTTCCCACATGTATCATTTTTATTTAGATGACAGTTCAAATGTAACATAAGTGGAGCGTAGTGATACATGGCTGCATAGACCACACAAGATGGTCAATACTTGTAGATCAGGATCCCATCTCTATCATTTTTCATTTATTACTACTTTTTTTGGGTTTGGAAATCAGTTCTGTATGAGAGATTATTTTTTCCCACAAAATAATGCTTTATTTTTTCCATACTCTCATGTATTCCCTATAGGTTATTTCATGCAAGGTTTTACACTAGATATAATGGTATTATTATAATTCATCTTCCCTATTTATTGGAAAATGTTGGTTGTTTTCATATAAGTATATTAGAATAAGAACTCCAATTTTATTTTATACCTTTTTGGGGCTTGTTTCCAGTCCCTAGCCTGTTGGATGTGGGCATTGGGTTATAAAATCTTGTCCAAATAGGGGCCAGGTGGGACCCAATAATTCAAGTCACCAAAAATATCCTAGAAATATGATAAAATAAATCTTTGAATAAAATTTCGTCTTCTAAAAAATAGCCTTAAACTAATAGTCTTGTATTATTCTTCACTACCTTTCATGATTCATCATGTTCATTAAGAAAAATACATTTAGTTCCTATTATTTGTTTATGTTTTGTTATTTCAACCACATTTCATGGTTTATTTCGTTCAAAATGATTAAAGACCTTCAACATAGCATTAATCAAGTGTAAATAAACGAAATATTAATTTATATTAAAATTCACAAAATCAACAACAAATACAGAATTAATAGAATTATGAAAAATAGATTTCTTGGTTGGTATATTGGACTCAACATTTCAAAATAATTTTTAAATAGGAATATCATTAATAGTTTCCCAGAATTTATAATTATATTGAGAAGTAATTTTCTCTTCCTCAATTGATGAATTAAAAAAATCTTGATCATTATCTTTAAAAATTGAATTCTCTAAATTCATTATCATCATTATTTAAATCAAAAAATTATTTTTATTTTTATTTTCATTAAATTTAACTTTAACAATATCATCAAAAACCATAGATCTATTAGTGAAATATTTTTATAAATTGATGGTATTATAATAGTCAAAAAATATTCCTTCACTTATTTTAGAATCAAGAATATAAAGATTATAATTTTTAATTCAGATTAAAACATTCCCTTCAAACACCTTAAAATAATGAATTTTGGGTTAAAATTATTTATGAAATTCATAAGAGGCTTTATTTAAAAATGGTTCAATATAAGCAATATTTAAAAGATGAAATGTTTTATTTAAAGATACATCCCAAAAATATTTGGGTATATTAATCAAAATTATCTTTCTTCATGTGATTTCATGAATTGGAATATTTTTTCATTCAACTACATCATTTATTATGGTGTCCTATTGGAGGAAAAATAATTCTCATAACCATTGTATCTATAAGATTCATTAAATTCTAAATTGAAAAATTCACCACATGTATCACTTATAAAATAGATGATTGAATGGTTTTTAAAATAATGAATATTATTTTATAAACAAAAAAATATATTTAATGTTATTATTTTTGTGAGGAAGAAATAAATTCTAATGAATAGTATAATCATCGACTAATAGAAATATATGCAAAATTACACCTAAACCAATAGTTTTTAAAAGAAAATATAATCTAATATGTAATAAATCAAGAGTTAAAGTAATACTAAAACCATTTACATATTTACATATTATATTTGGCTACTTACCCATTAATCTTGAATCAAACAAAAAATAACAACTTTTATTTTACTATATAAATTTTAGAATATTTTAATGTACTGAAAACATGTGTAACTGTTTGATGTTTTCATGTTAAATTATATCATGACAAAAAAATATTATATGTCTATACAATATTCAAAAACATAACATTCTATTAGGATACAACATAAAAGTAAATAGTATAAGCATTATATTTTCCAATTGTAGAAAATAAAATAGATTAAATTTTCAAAAAGGTAAATTGATCACTTTTAAAAAATATATTTAATGAGTCATCATTGAGCTCTAATATATTTATTAAATTATCTCTTGATCCATATATAAATAATAAATTTGAAATAAACATAGTTTTAGAACATTAAATTTCTCAAATATATTTAATATTACCTTTATATTTTTCCTTAAATATGACTAAGCCTCAATCACATGAAATAAAAGATAGAAAACTTGAAATATCACAGGTCATGTGCCTAGAAATCCCACTTTCTAAATACCAAAAATATTTGAAACTTCTAAGGATGATTTTCCTAATATTTTCGATCGAGTAGAATGTTTTGGTACCCATTTCAACTTGTGTCCAGTCAAATTAGTAGTAGATAATTCTAGATTCTATATAGATTAAAAACATCCATTTATATTCTATTTAGAAAATTAAATCTTTATAAATTTTTATTATTATTCCCAAATGATTGTTTAAATCTAAAAAATAATTTATTTGCATAATTTCATTTCACTAACCATTTAAAACATGTTAAATCAAAAATAAATTCCTTTAGGCTTTTATTAAAGGTTGACTTTTTAGCCTTGGTGATGAGATGTAATTACCAGAACCATTATTTTTATCAATTGGTTTCATCAATGGCGTCATATTTCTAAATTTATCATTTTATTGAAAAAATGTAGATAATGTTTTTTAATTTTTGGGATATCCATTTTCAAATCCATATTCACTTTTTAAAGAACTTCTAAATCATTGTAGACTTTTTCATCAGAATTGGATATTGTACTTCTTAATATTTTATTTTCTGGATTGATCTTCTTACACTCACTCTCAACATTAGTGAAGTCACCCAAAATAGAATTAAACCTTCTTTATAGATATTTATTATTTATTTCTAGAAAATATATAATTCTATAAGTTTCTCCTATTACTTTTATTATCAAATAATCACACTTATTATTATAATCATTATTCTTGGAAACAATGACATTCATAATTTCCCATTACTTTTTTAGTTTCTCATTTTATTTAATGAAATTATTATTTTTAATTTTTAAATCAATTATTTTTCCAATAGTCCTAATACCACCATTACATAATTCCAAATTCTCTGTATATATTTAATTATATTTCAAATTAACCAAATAAGAATCATATAAAGAATCGGAGTTAGCTTCTTCTTCAAATTTATATTTTTTTATGATAAACATTAGAGAGTAGTTAATTAAGTGAAAATTAATTAGGTATGTTACAATTTATATCCATTGATGCAAGGTTCCTAGTATTATGCTCACTTCATATGTCCCTGATCGAATATGAATAGTCTGGACAATCCCATCATCCAAACAAATATTCTTTTCATATTTCATCATTTTACTTTTTTTGTTGAAGTCTTGAGTATAGGAAAATCATTCATGATGTGTCATTTTATCCCACATTAATAACTATTTAATTATGATTTACTATTATTATTACTATTATTACCATTATTTACTCATTTTTGTTCATTATATTGAATTTTATCTAGTCTTCTTTGTTTTTCATAAATTTTAAAAACATCTTATCAAAATGATACATATCTTTTTTTAGTTTCATAGAAATCATATTTAGAAGAGTTTTACGATTCATTTACATTATATTTTAATGGGATACCACTCTTATTTTTTTACATCACATCAAAGAAAAAAATAAACTATATAATGAATCAATGAAAAAATTAGTTAATCTAATGTATAATCTTTAAAAATATTACTCTCATAAGTATCCATTTTATTACAAGACATATTTTGGGTAATTCTCTCAATACCATTTCAACTGTAGTTTTATTATCTAGTACATCACCAAGTGAAATAATTCCATTTTTAATTCTTGTAAACCACTATAACAATGGGTTCATTGACATAGTTGTTTCACATATACCAAATCATGTTTTTCTTTTTGAAGTATTCTTAGTTTGGTTATTTTAATAATTTATATCCCATAGTGAGTTACTTTTAGATTCACCAAGAATCATGAGATATCATACAGGATGACATATAGATAAATACACTTCTACTTATATTAAAATAAAAAACATTATTTGAATCATAATCCCAAACCTATTTTACCATATCATTACCAAAAAATGCATTTGTACTAGCTTTGGGGAGCTCATTTTGTTTCTCACTGATTGTATAATGATGCACACATAACCAAATTTAGATATGATTCAATTTAGTAATTTCAATATCTATAATAACATTGAATGATAAATGGATTATTTTGAGGTATCATGCCATTAATTACATTAATTATTACAATGTTTTAGATCTGAAATTTTCTTCTTTAAAATGTTGGGTATATGATATTCAAAATTTCTCAATAATTAGAAACATTCAGAAGAACATATTTCAAGGTGGATATGGCTATGATTCAAATTTTTATATTTATAATGATATAACTGATGAACTAGATGGGATAAATAGACCATTAACAATTTCTAAAATAAATAATAAATAATAGTATATTTTTTATAAAATTAATATTGAAGGGAGGTGTTCAAAAAATACTGTAGATGGAATTAAAATATGACCATAGTAATTTTATAGTGGTTTGGATCACCATGATACTAGTTCACTATTAAATATTATCAACTATGTGAGAATATAGGTACCCATTGAGAAACCTCGCATTTAAATTTGTGATAAGTAGTTTACAAGAAAATCCTGATTTTGTAATGACTCTTTACTTTAATGTATTTATTTTTTATATTATATGGACTATTTTGGGGATAGGTGTTGAGATGGAAGATATTCCAATGCCTAGTGAGCCCAAAATAAATGATTGAAATAGGTTAAATATATTATTCTCACTTGTGTTCAGCTTTCTTAAAATAGTGTAATAACTCTATAATGGGGTCCTGAATCCAAAATTAGAGAGAATCATTGAGTTCATTACCTGGATTTTATCCAACGTGTTACATAACCTTTTTCGGGTCATGTTGTTTGTGAAAATATTTTTTCAGGAACAAAGGAATAAAATAAATATTTTTTTATGAATTGACTGAGATCTTATATAAATACATGGTTATAGAGATGTATCAAGGTTGGGCGCCAAACCCTGGAGACCATAAGGACTGTTAGAGTGCATTCTTTGAAGAGGACACTGAATCATATCAAGATCGAGTATCATTGCGACATTAGATTTTCTGGATCTCTCTAATATGGAAGATAAATGACCATGTTTAATTAATGTTCAGTCCAAACTCTACGTAGGATGTATATTTGGCACTTCTATCCCATTCTATAATTTGGGATGAATGCAGATCATTTCCATGAATAGTAATTGATTCACACATCAACGATACATTTAAATTGATGGATTTATTATTCATTGATTTTACCCCTCTTTTTTTATATATCCATGAATACAGATTAAGGATCAACAAAAAAAGTTTGAGGATTATTCCTCATCTATGATGGTTTATGGATTTCTCCCACTTTTCATCACATGTTCATCATGGGAAATTTCTTTTTCCCATGGTTCGGTGAATACCCCGTATTCATTCAATGCACGACTATTCGTCTACACAATAGATCGATATAGTGGATTTAGTTCATGATAAAGTGTGTGATTGAGGTGTAATGATGATAGAGGATGATCAGAGGTGGATCATAATATATTTTCTATATATGTTCATCATGGATTCGATGGTGCTGTTATGGAAATTATGAGTGCATGTTTCCTGAGTGTATTCAAATCCAAGATCTATAATATCATGTAGTGGTAGTGTTGGGAGAACCTATATCTAAGATATATTGTGAGGGTGATGAAGAAATAGGTTTGTATGGGAGATGCAGAGTAAGAACTAGTGGTTTTGGAAAATATCATCATACACTGCATATAATCTGGAGATACAGGATGTGTGGGACCCCCAGGATGCAGTGCAAGGGTTTCACCCTGAGATAAATTTCACACACCATTTGACCCTATAACACACCATGTGTAATGTTCTTGGTGTCTTTCAATGTATATTGGAGGATATACGAGCAGAGGAATGCAAATAAAATGGACATGGATAGGGTGCATGGTCAATTGTACATGATCGTGGTCATGGCCTAGTGTACACTGACATAATTAGGCGTACATGTGTTGCTACATGGTCAGGACTAGCAGAAAAAAGGAATGTGCAGAAGGGATGGTAAATTTTATGGGTGATATCTACATGCATTTTACTATTCCTACAGGTCATTTATTTGGTGATTTACATTCCATGTCAGGAATCACCACATGGGTAGAGCGGGGTTTATCTAGACACAACGTGTAAACCAATTACACATCATGTACCCTCTTTGAGGGTGTTTTTAGCCCTTAATTTCTTTAGTATGGACTAGTATTAGTTGAGTGTGTTCTCTTGGACCATTTTCCCTTGAGGTTATAGTGTTGAATTATATCCATATACCGGGATTTTGATCCCCTCTAGACGATGAGTCTTAGATAGTGTTTGTGGTGTCCCTCTTTGAGACTGGAGTTTGATCCTCTATCATATTTATACCCTATGTGGGGTTTATATAATAAGTGTGACCTCCATAATTATGGTGTTGATACTCAATTTAGAAGGAAATATTGGCAGGGTTCACTGTATCATTGGCATAAAATCTTTTACAATGTGGGTTGATCTAGATTGGGTTCATAGTGTCCCCTAATAGTCATGAGCATAGTGACCTATCTAATTATTATGGTATTCTAAGACCAGTGACCTTTCATAGGCAGGGCCCAAGTATTTTGACCCCTAGAGAAGTTTCTTAGGAGATGGCATTTATCTTGGAGTGGATTCTCCCAGAACAAGCATTACATCGAGTAGAATCCTATGGGTAGTTATGGGTTGTGACTGCTTAGTGGCACGGTGTCCTTCCTAAGTATATTTTTTGTTTTATAATTATGTATTGACTATCATATCACTGTTATGAATTAACTATTATAGATTATTCATATTTAGTGTATTGGTGGTGACCTATGGTTATTATTATATTCACCCCTGCATGGGCTCTGCCCTCATGTGTTATGTCTTATGCAGACTATGACCCATTTGACGGCGTCCCGGTATGACATGGAGCAAGTGAAATATAGATTGATATTTAAATATTGATGTCTTTTCTAGGTTGTTTCATTTCATCATAGTTCTCTCCATTGGTGAATTTTGGACTCTTTATAATTTTTTTGGGCTTGTATTTGGCCACTATTTCACTTTTAGTATTTTACTATCATGCTCTGTTTGTGGGATCATAGATGTATATGTGCATTAGTTTTATTTGTTTTAAAATTCATCATTATATAGTCTTGGAAATATGTTTGTTTATATTGGTAAAATGAGATAATTCCTCCAATTTGTGGGATATACGTACTCGTCACAAGTCACTAGACACTAGACAATTAGAGTTTTCCTTGGGGTAGTCACGATTCAGACCTAGGTGGGTCGTGTCATGATAGAGTGGTATCAAAGAATTAAGTTCTACCACAGGACCAGAATCTGTGAGATTCGTTTTTGGAAGAATTGTTAAGTGTTATTATTTCATCTTTCAGTCTTAGGAATACATTATTGGTGTTTTAGATAACGAATCCATACACCAATACTCAGATTAGTCTCCTTTTGACTCGGTACATCTACAAACATTTTTAGGGAAAATTAATACATTAAACATAAAAAATGGGTTGTGGTTTCCATGTCCTTCTTGTGTTATATCCTTAGATATAATTTTTTAATGTGGTATGTATTTTTTATTCTAGGATTCCTCTATAAAGAATGATATTATAGATTCCACCATGGGATCATAAGGATGATCAACTAAGTGATAAGGATTCGGTACATGGGATTTTACCAGAGATAACACATCTGGGTGGTTTACCAACTATACCTCCATCCATTGGGAGACATCTTGCAATGGATGTACCAGTTATGGATTAATGCTATCTAATTGCAATGCATGAGTTTGAGAGGTAGAGACATCCTAGGATTCCGGGTGGTCCAAAATCCAAGGTGGTTGAGGACTAGCTAGAGGCATGCACTAGTGTTTTCATCCTTATGAGGATAGCTGAAAATCATATGGTGTTATTTTGAGGAAAGCATTCATCAGGCTTCTTCTAGGTGGTGATGGAGTTTGGTAAATCTATCACTTGATGAGGTATCTATCTCCTAGTCATACTTTTATTGTCTCATCCGGGAGGATTTTTTTAACCATGTTTTTGTTAGTGCACTTACAGAAGCTTATACATGTGCAGTAGAGAAATTATAATGTTATGGAGTATTCACTAAGGTTTACTGATCACTCTTGATACTTCATAGTTATGGTTCAAAATCCATTTTTTAGATAATAGATATTTGATCATGGATTACCCTGGGATATCATGGATTTAGTGGTATCACTTTACATTTAAACCTATTATAGAGTTTTTGAGTTGACCTTAGTGGTGGAGAAATTTTTGGAAGAACACGCACCAATAGTGGGTGTTGGTAGTTGGTAACCAATAATTTATACCTCAACTGTAGGTAATTGGTGATAGTTATAGGCATCTAGGAAGGATAGATTCACTAGGAGGCAATCCCATGACACATGGTCAGTAGTGAAATGATCTCGTGATGGATCAAGTCAACCGAGAGAGAGGTGTTGTTTCTTCTATAATGGTCTACGAAATCATGCTAAGAATTGTCTAACCCATTATACAGCTTATTGAGAGACAATTGAGTTACCTCCAAGGTAGAGGCAGTGGTAAGAGAATTTTTGTCTACAGGTTTGAAAACATTGAACAGGGGCCGAAAGTGTAGCAAGAGGTGGTTAAATTTTTGACATATTACAACTAACACCACCTGGTGGTAAACGTCATGATCAAGGAGATAGATCTCATGAATGAATCTAGGTAAAAGATATATTGGATTATCAACCCAGGGCTCCGAGTATGATATGAGGTATGGTCTGTGTCTTTTCTACCTTAGCTATAGTATTGACAGACATGGTTCCAACTCATTCATTTGATTCCACTTCTATGGTTTAACACATTTAGATTTGGGTTGAGACTTTGGCTTGACAGATGCAGTTAGAGACTCTGAAAAGATATGACTTGGTGATTGAAAAAATCTTCTGATAGTTCAATACTACTCTTATAGGTGAGAGTTTTTTATGGGGTCTCTTTTTAGAATTGATGATTCTTTATTACATAATATTATGTATGGACTTTCTATCAAAAACTCAATTTCTAATGGAATTTTTTATGTATAAGATGTGGTGTGTTACTAGTGATGGAACAATGTTTTCCTTGGTAGGTGAAGAGGATACCTTGGTGGAGTATGATGATATTGAGAATTAGAGAGTGTAGATGATTACTCACTAGTTGGATAGAATTTCTCTTAGAGGAGTAGATTTTATGGGCTACCAGTTCCTAGTGTCAGTGGAAGAGTATGAGGATTCCTTTACTAAGGAAAATCTATAATTACCTCCATATTGAGATCTAAAATTCATTTCTCAATTAGACCCTATAATGGCCCAAAAATAAATTCCATCATATCTAATGGATCCTATAAAACTTTTTTCATTGTGTGTAGTTGGGTGACATGTTGGAGAAGGGATTTCTGTGACCCAATGTTTCCTCCTGAGAAGCCCTAGTGGTTCCTTCCAGGAATAAATATCGGATCTTGTGGATATGTTTGGATTCCCAATGATTGACCTAGGTGATTGTGAAGAATAAGTATCCATTTACAAGGATCCATGACCTCTTCGACCATTGGAGAGGGGACTGATGGTTCTCAAATATAGTCCTCGTATCAGGAAAACACTAGCTACGATTGCAGAATAAGGGTATAATGAATAATACATTTAGATGTCACTATGGTCACTATGAGCACTTGGTGATTCCCTTTAGCAAGAATATTTCTATAGCCATGTTCATGGGACTCATGAATTAGATCTTCTAACCCTTCCTAAACTAGTTCATGATGGTATTCATCGATGACACCCTAGTGTACTTGATGCCAAATGAGGATAACATGATACATTTAAGGATAGACCTAGACACACTCTCAGGTAACCGACGTTATGGGAATCTCTCAGAGTGTTATTTTTGGATTCAATCGGTCCACTTCCTTGGACATGGCATCAAAGAGGCAGGAGAGGTTGTTGACACATTGAATGTTCCGGCAATGTTAGCTTGGGATCCACACAAGAGTGTTACTAAGGTATATAGTTTTCTTGGTTTGGGAGTGTATTATAGTTGGTTTTTACCATATTTCATCAGAGTAGAATCACCCTTGATATATTTAACACAAAATGGGTAGCCTTTCGTGGGGATGGATAGGAGATTGCAGTACTTTTAGAAGATGAGGAATAGGTTGATGATCTCTCTCATATAGATATTTACAAAAGAGTGTGTCGAGTAAGTAGTGTATTTTTATGAATCTAGGATAATACTTGGGTGTGTTCTGTTGTATATATAGGTGGTGATTTCTTATAGTTCATTTTAGTGGACACCACATTAGTAGAACAACGCAACCCCCAGTCATGAGTTAGCAGTAGTAGTATTTGCACTGAATATGTGGTAAACTACATGATGGGAGAGTGTGTTATCATCAACTTTGACCAAAATAATCTCAATTATATATTCTCTTTGAAATATAATATCTTGGGATAGAGGTGATGGCTAGAGTTCCTCTAGGACAATGTCTTTAAGATTGTATACACTATAATAAAGGGTCAAATGTTTTTAGAGGATCTATGTAGGAGGAATTTTTATCAGTTTTTGGATGAGGTGTCAGAGCTGTTATCCTTATTTCAATTTTATTAATGAGACAAGGAAAGTTCCTCTTTATCTATAGTTGATGTTTGTTACACCACTATGTTTACTGTGTTTCTATGATGCTCATCATGCAGATATCTACTATGACACCTTATATAATCAAATATCTACTAAATGTGGTCTGAGGGTGGGAAGAACACTTTCCTTTTTAGAGGTAAGATGATGGTACCAATGTAATTATGGGAGGAGGTGATAAGTGAGTCTCATACATAACCTTTTATGGTATATCATGGTGTGGAAAAGATTTACTAAGACCATTGATGTTAGTTTTTGTGGTCAAGAAAGAAGCATTGTGTTGCAAATCATTTATCTTGATACATCACTTGTGGTGAAGTGAAGGATGAGAAACAAGTTCTAATGGGTTTAGATAAACCCATAGAGGTTTCATAATAGATGTGGGATGTGATATCCATGGAATTTTTTATGGGGTTACCATCAATGTATAGTGGCCACAATGTCATCTATCTAATTGTAGACCAACTCACTAGGATGGTTCACTACAAATCTATTTTAGATTATAGTTTAAATTAGAGATTTATAAGCCTCTACATGAAGAAGATAGTTTGGATACATGCATTTCCCTTGATGATACATTTATACCATGATTATCAATTCATGTAATGATTATAGAGAGGATTATAGGTGGACTTTGGTACTCAGTTGTTCTTGAGCACGTCATTCCACCCCCAGACTAATAACCAAATTCAGCCGACCATTTTGGTCACGGAGGATATGATGAAGTCTTTCATGGTGGACTTTGGTCATATTTGGTAGGATCATCTTCCTTCATAGAGTTTTTGTATTGAAATAACTACCATTCCACCATTGGTATGTCACCATTACAGAATTTTTACCAGTCACTCTAAAGGACACTACATTGTTCAACTGATCTGGGAATGTTAGTCCTCATGGACCTAGAGTTGGTGTGATCTACCATTTAGAATGTGTGGATCTTATCAGAGCATATGTACACTACACATAGTCATCATAAGTCTTAGGAAAACATATGATGGATACCTATAGAGTTCAAGGAGGAAGAACATACATTCCATAGGGTCTCACCTCAACATGGATTAATGAGATTTAGAAGGGCTATAAACAATTCTAATTAATCCATTGTCCCTTTCTAGATAATCTGTAGAGTTTCAGACATGGAGTAACAATTGGCTCTACTTTTACAACTAGACAAGGTACACAACGTCTTGCACATGTCATGGATGAGGAGGTACGTGTGTGAACAATCGCATATTATCGACCTGGGTGAGTTGCACATCAAGGATGAATCTATGTTTGCTGAGTTCTTATTAGAGAATGATGATCGGTAGGAGGGGATCATTTATGGGAAATATATTCCTGTAGTTCATGTCATGTGGTAGCATGAGGATCCTCTAGAGAGCACTTGATAGTGGAAGTCCTAGGTGTGATCCCATTACTAAAATCTTTTTTAGAATATTTTTTACTTTTGGTATTATAATTCCTATGGTGGGGAGAATGTAATGACTCTGACATTACATTTATTATTTATTAATATTATTTAGATTCTTTTGGAACCAGGTACTAAGAGGGTGTGATATTTCGAGGTATAATGAACATGGAATAAATTTTGAAAACATATTAAATATGATATTATCATGTGCACATATTTTTTTATGAAAATGCCAAATAAATCTTATATACAGTACTGTATCAGAAATCCATGGGAACCATTGAGTATAGAATGCTGGTTTTAGCCTATTTGTGAAAAAACCATTTTTGAAACAAGGTGTTTTTGAAAACACTGTTGCGGAAGAAATTGATTTTTATAAATAAATAAATTTTTTTTACATGGGTTATGAGCTCTTATATAGATATAAGTTTATATATATATCGTAGGGTTGGCTACTAAATCTAGTAGACCTAAAATACCGTTGGAAATAATTCTTGGAAAAAGAAACGGGATCATATTTGGATTGAGGATTGTTGCACCATTAGAGTTTAGGATATCACCATCAATGACAACTCAGGACTGTTATTCATCAATGATCTATCAAAACTCTATGTAGGATGTTGATTTTTTATTTATAACATGTTCATCACTTTCGGCCAAATGAGAATCAATGCCATGGATAAGAATTGATTCACCCATTGATGGATGATTTAAATTGATGGATTTATATAGTTGGTTGATTTTAAACCTCTTCGTTTTTATATATCTCTAGAAACGAATAAATGATGAACAAAAAAAGGATGGGATTCATTCCTCACATCTTATGTTTTATGTATTCCTTCCCCCATTCATCACAAGTTTATAATGAGTGATTTTTTGGCTGGTGGTTTGATGAATACAAGGTATTCGGTCATTGTGGGACTATTCATCAGTGCACATGATCGATATTGTAGGTGAGGTTCACGATCAAGGTTATGATTGAGGTCTGATGATTATGGAGGATAATCAGAGGTAGATGAAAAGAGTGTGTTTAGAATGAATGCATCCTGGTTTTAATAGTTTGGATATACTGAGTGCGATTGTGCATTTCCATAGCAGATTCCGTGCCTGGATCTATGATTTCTTGGTGATGGTAGTGTTGTTCAACCCCATATCTATGATCTCTAACAAGAAAAAAATAATGTTTTCATGTATGGGTGATGTTGTTGAAACCCTAGTGGTTCTAAAAAATACTGCGATCCACTGCGTACAATCTAGTGCTTCAAACTGTGTGGGACCCCTAGGTTGGAATTATATGGTTTTCACCAAAGTTAAAGATAAGATATCATGTTACCCTTTAACACATCTTGTGACACACGCACAGTGGATCAACATGTATCTTGAAGGATATGAAGGCACAGGTAGCCCAAGTACATAGTGACATCTATAGTATATGGCCAGGTGTACACAAGAAAAGGTATGACCAGTTGTACACGAGAATGGGAATGTGTACACAAGAACAACCATGTGTACATGGGTTGGTACCCTGGAATGTTCGATGGTATAAATGTATAGGAAGATATAATGGGAAAGTCTCAAACGATATCTACACACCATGTACTATTCCTACGTGCCATATATTTGTATATTTAAATGCTTTTTGAGGCATCACCACACAAGATAACTATGGATTGAATCGACATGCTTTTTAAACCCAATACACAACATATTCCCCCATTAATGGTGTTTGTAGCCATTTATTTCTTCAGTATAAACCAGTATTGGTTGATTATGTTCCTTTGGTCCATTTTATCTCAAGGGAATAGTGAAAATTTATTTTCAAATTCTAGGATTTTGATTACCTCTAAAGGATGAGTCAGATATTGAATTTTTGGTGTTCGTCCATGAGACTATTATGTGGTCCTATATCATCTTTATATCCTATGTGGGTTTTGTGGAATTGGTGAGACCTCCTTGAGAAGGAAATTGATCCTCCATATATTATGTTATATCATTAGGGTTTATGCTATCATTAATGTATGATTCCATACATAGTGGGTTGATCCATTTTAGGTTTTTGGTGTCCCCAATGGTCTTATATGTGGCCCCAATCTAAGTATCAAATTCCTATTAGCCTAGTTGTATTTCATCTGTAGGCCCCAATGATCCTAACACCTTTGATGAGAGTATCTTGTGATCGAATGGCTCTTTAATTCGATTCTCCTAGAATAATAATTTCATTAAGAAGACTCTTGTGGCTGGTAGTTAGTTATGACCACATAGTGGCATTGTGTCCTTCTCAAATATATATATCTAGATTTTCATTTTCATGAATTAATCATTATATAACTATTATTATATGAATATTCATTATTATTATTGTATAGTTTTTTAGGGTGTCCAAATAGGTATTTTTTATTCACCCCTGCATGGGTTCTTCCAAAACGTGACTTGTATTATGCAGATGATGGTCCTTTTGATGGTGTACTTGGGGATATGGATCATGTTGAGAATATATTGATCTTGATAGACCAAAGTGTTTTAGGATTGTTGTATTTGATCACATTCATTTCCATCGTAAAATTATGGACACTGCATTTTTTTGGTTGGGCTTGTATTTTTCCCCGGTTCCATTTTAGTACTTTTCTATTATGCACTACTGTGGGATCATAGATCTATGAATGAATAGGATTCAATTGTTTTACATTATATAATTGTATGGGGTTATGAATGTGTTCATGAATACAAGTGTGTTAGACTAATGTCTCCCATGTGTATGATATGGATACTCAGTAATGGTTTCCAACACCTGGCCTATTGGAACCATAATTGGGTTAGCCATGGTTTGTACCCTGGTGGATTGAGTAATGGAATCTAAAATACCAATATGCATAGCCCTATGTTTTAATAAGAGTCACAGCCAAGTATTACCTGAATTTTCAACTAGAGTCACAACTCAATAACCTACCTTTTTTTCTAGAATAAATATGATGAGGTCTGATTTTTAATTAAAATTTCAAAAACTAATTCATAAAATTACAAAAAATATATGAAAACATTTAATAAGGAAAATAATAATGAAAATAAATAACTCTAGTGGATCATATAATGATGAATACCAATTTATATTGATAAAATCAAATCACTTTAGTAGTATAGAGAAGAACATTAATGTTGCATTGTGATTTCACTAATTGAACAGTAGTCATAATAGATCTCAATTGTATATCATGAAAGCTGTATCAATTCTATATGTATAATTATTGAATAAAATTTGTGGAGTTTATTTTTTGAAATTCTCCCTTGATCACATCCCAATATATTAATCCAACATGACTAACACCTAGATATTCTTGAGTACGAAGCAGACTCTAAACAACCAATCATAGGATTCTATGGGTTAAGTAATAAGGATTCATAGAATAATACAATTTTATAGTAATTTAAATTATCTATCTCTTAATTAGATAATTCCCACACACTTTTATTCATGAATTGATCTTATTTAGAACACATTAAAATATTCTTTCTAGTAACTATGAGAGTTAATAAAATAAATAAAATATAAACAACTATTTGAATAAAATTTTAGTTTTCTAAATATTCAAAAATTTACTAAAATAGAGTATAATTATAAAAATAGGGTATGCGGGTATGTATAAATTATTTATGCTAAATATATTTTACAAAACATGTTATTATATATTTAGAAAAATATATTTAGACTGTCAATAAATATATTTGATATATAAATATATAAAAATTATATTGTTAGTAAAATATAATCAACGACATATTTTTTTACTAATAAAAACATATATAAATTCTAACTGGTAGTAGAAGGTGTGTATTATTGTTACCATTGAATCATGAGATACTCTATAATTACTATTATTCCACCATTACTGTTAAAGTAGAGCTAATATTACTCTAAAGATATGCATCCACTAGAATAAAATATTCATTCTAGTATTAGAAAAAGCTATGCATTCTACTTTGAGAACAAAATATTCATGATACCATTGGAAGGAGAATTTTCTACTGTTAATATTGGATGAAGCTAATACCAATACTTTTCATAGATATTTGTGTCACCACTAGTGATGACAAATAAGAAGGACAAGATAAAATTATGAAGAAGAAGATGCCACTATCAGCTCATGGTGTTACCATTGCGAAAAGGAGAAGGTAATAATATTAGTTAATTAGGCTTCTAGCTCTATAAAAAGAGTAGTTTTCATGAACTGCCTTCTCCAATATGGAGAAAGGGACAGAAAAGTGTCATGCCCTTATTTCCTCAAGTTGATGGAGAGATAATGCCCCCCGATTCCTGCCTTCAGTAGGCCTCAGAGTGGAGATTGGAACCAAGGGTATAGAATATCATATAAATAGAAGGAATTACCCTTTTTATAGAACAAGATTGGGAGATAAAATGGTAAATCCATGCAACACCAAAGAAAAAAGGTAAATATAAATCCAACAATCCATTCCCACATGCATGTTCAAAAGTAAAACTGATACAAAATAAGAATAAAATACATATTAATGTACCAATGGAAAAAAAACTAAATAACAATGGAAACTATCCTGAAGCTCAAGATAGTAAGGTTTAGCATTGTCCTCAATGTCCTCCTGGAAACATAATAATAATTTTTCATATATATGGTTAGCATACAGGTATACTGACTAGGGAAATGAAACCAAATCATGCCTAAGTGAGGGAATATACTAATGCCCTAGTAAGAAAATAGTAGAACCACAAGCACCTACTAGGGAATACTAACCATCCCAACCTCACCAAGGAACACTCACCCAACTAACACAACAAATTTAAAGTATTAGTATAAGCACATCTACATTTTCGGTACCCTGTACAACTTTCCCACTGGTTAAATTCTCTATCCCAATGATCTGACATCTTAACGCTGCCACTCTTCTCACATGAAGTCCCACTGCCGCAACCTACCCGCACGCACTTGGGCCTCAAACCAAAAAAAAATCACGCCCGAAGACACTTGGGCCTGAACAACCACTTCCACGCCCAAAGACACCTAGGCCAGAACGACAACCACTATTCTTGAACAGACCTGGGCCAAAAAAACCACCTCCACGCCCAAAGACTCATGGACCTCATCTTGAATATACTTGTGAAAACATACCTAGAACGCAAACACCTAGGCCTATCATCCAAAAAACCCCTACCCAAAGAATCTTGGACTATGGTAATGCTCGACCTATTATAGCCTACTTAGATATGCCCAAGCGGTAAGACCTGGAAGATGGTTCAAGGAAGAAAATCAGTAACCAGCCATCCATCCTCCCACTAGGATGTTGGGAACGACACCCTCCCACGTGAAATGATTGTGTTCGTCACATGGTTCTCAATAAGGGTGAGTTGAGTATAAAAATCAAAAGTAACTATAATAAATAAATAAATATATATATATATATAAGTAAACAAACACTCATCCCCAACCTATAGGTTTCACATTAATAGACAACAAGCGATACCAACACCGCTTGCTACCCCTATATACACATCCATACAAAAACCACTACCAAGCATAATTACAAACCCATTTTTGTTCCATTTACATTTATTTATTTAAGGGGATTCAGATTAAATTATTTCAACACTTCTATGAAAATAAAAACTATAAACACACCAAACAAAAGAACAAACCCAAACTACAGTACCATTGTACAACATCACAAAACTATACTTTATGTCCCATTGAACATCCCAATTCAACTACTACCACCTATCATTCTTCAATGTGATATCGCTCATTCCTTCAAAATATGTAATATCCCAAATTTTTTCGATGCCATTATTTGGTGAACATCCAGTGGTTGTAGTGTTCTTGGGGAACATGGCTTCTTACCCAAGAGCATTCCAAAAACTCTATTCCACCAAATAGTTCCACTGTAATGGTGGAAGCATTACATTCACAACGTTTTAGGGGCACTGGTTATGGTGGAAACATCACAGTTACACCATCACGGTTGAACCATCATGGTCTCCCCATCAAAGATGCACCATTAGAGTTGCATCATTTTTGGTCGCACCATTTACAGTCTCACTGTTACGGTGACACCATTATAGTGGCACCGTTGTGGTCACACTATCACGGTCACACCATCAGGGTCACAACATTTATAGTGGAACTGTTATGGTCGCACCATCACAGTCCCACAATCATGGTCACACTATTTATGGTGGTACCATTATAGTGTCTCTCCAAACGATTTCACACCCCCTTTCCCAGTTTTTTGAGTTTCCCCAGTTTCACCCCTATTGCGTGTTTTTCTATGTTTAATGTTAACCTGTCAACTCACAGTCTCCTGTGGGTATATCTCCACCGTTTCTGAGGGAATTATTAAATATATATTAATTCTAACATGCAAAAATGATAATCCAAGGGTTCAATCCGAGATGGGGATTTTAAGTACTTGTAAATATTCTTCCTGGTTTTAGGATCTGGCCTCTTCATACTCTGAGATCCTCTCTTCCGTATTCGTTTTAATTTCTCTTGGTGTGCCTAGAGACTTCCTCTTGAGACGAGTCATACAACTGTGTTGGAACTCTTCCCACTCATCCTTCATGGAGTTTTTCCAACTAGTCACTCCACCCATGTTCTTGTCTTGAGAAGGAACTTCGATCATTGATCATCTAGGTTGGGATTTTCTTTTTCTTATCATTAATTTTGCGTCATGTGAGGTGGGTATATTAATGGTTCCTTGGTAGGACCAGATGGATAATCTTCTTAAAACAATATTTAAACAAGTATTTAACATGGTCAAAGGATAAATCATGAAAATAAAATAATGTTAAGGTTTTTGTTGATGATGATGGCCTTTATTGTTTATTATATTTGATTGTTTTATGGTTGTTATGGTTATATTCCTTCTAAAAATCATGACTATTGGTGGTCATTTCATGTCTACTGTTGGTGATTTTTTTCATTGTGATGTTTTGATGTAGATATATAAGATGAACTCAGATTAACCAGATACACATAGTAAAATAAACATATACCCCAGGATCAAACCTTTTCTATGATAACCCATGTTATATTCAAGGGGATATTAAGGAACCCATGTGGTTTAAATTTGAAAACTCTTAGTTTGATGGATGTTGTTATGTGTTGTGTGTTCGGGTCTGGGTTATATGGGCTTGTTATGTGAGGTGGTACAAGGGGGTGTGTTGGTGTCTCAGTTCGAGAGATTGATTGATTGTGTAATGGATGAACTTTTTGGAAGGTGAACAGCCGTTATGTTGTATTGTGGTCGTGAATCGACATTGAGTAGTGGGACTGGATTATGCTTATGGACTCATTATCTAGTAAGAATACATTGTGGATTTGTTTCGGTAGTGGGGATGTAGGTCTAGGTTGTGAGAGAAGGAATGGGTGGTATTAATTTGATGAATTTTAGTTGGCAGTAGTTGAATGGGGATATGCAGTTAGACTGCAGGTCTTGTTTTTTTCTGTTGTGCAGTGGTACATCAGTTTGGTTTTGTTTATTGTATGGTGTGGATAAGGTTTTTAGTTTCACTAAAGTGTTGGAATAATTTAAAGTAAATCCCACTAAATAAATAAATGAAAATTGAACCAAAAGGGGGTTCGATATATGATTGGTAGTGGTGGTTGTTTTATTGTGCATATAGGGTTAGAAAGCGGTGCTTCTATTGGATTGTAGTCTATTCATGTGAAACTTGTAGGATGGGGATGGGTATTTGTTTACCTATATATATACATTGTAGTTCCTTGTAATTTCTATATGCACCTCAACCTTTTTGATCACCATGTGCTGAACACCTCCATTTTATGGGGTAGGGTCTTTCCCAACATCTCAGTTGGAGGATGGATGGTTGGTTTCTGATTTTCTTCCTCACACCCCCTTTTGGATCTTTCCGCTCAGGCATATCTGGGAAAGATATATTTGATTAAGTATTACCATAGTACAAGATTTATCATGCATGTATTTTTTTGAAGTGGCGCCTAGTTTTTTTGAGGCCATGTCTGTTTTCCTAAGTATCATTGCCTTAAGTTCTAGGTTTCATCGGGCGTAACAGTGGTCATTCTGGACAAGGTGTCTTCGGGCTTGGTGTTGGTTGTTCTGGACCATGTTTCTTCAAGTGTGGTGGTGGTGTATTTGGGCCAGGTTTTTGTGGGCATGGTTGTGTGCGGTTTGAGGCCTAGGTCTCTGTGCGTATGTTGCTATAGTGGGATAGCGTGTTGGAAAAGTGGAAGCATCAATTTGTCATATCATTAGGAATGAGCTATTAACCAGTGGGAAAGTGGTTTGGGGTACCAAAAATGTTGATGCACTAATACTATTACATTACATGAATTTAATTACTTGGTTGAGTGTGGATTGGTGATGTTGGGTTGGTTAGTATTCCTTGGTAGGTAGTTGGGGTTCTACTATTTTCTCATAGGGGCATTAGTATGTTACCTTAATTATGCATGAGTAGCATTAAATTTCCTACTGAGTATACTTATATACTCACCATATGTATATAAAATTGTTATCAGGTTTCCTGGAGGACTTTGAGGGTTGTGTGGGACCTTACTAGCTCGTGCATCGGGATAGTTGCTATTGTTGTTTAGTTTATTTTTCAATGGTACATTACTTGGTATTTTTGTCTTACATTGTATCAGTTTTACTTTAGAACATGCATGTCGGAATGTATTCATGAATTTATATTTAAATTTGTTCTTTTCTTACATGAATTTACCATCTTATCTCCTAATATTATTCTATAAAAAGGTTAATCCCTTCCATTTAAGTGAGATTCTATACCCTTGGAAATAGTCACCACTCTAAGGCCTGCTGAAGGAAAGACTCGTGGGTTATTATCTCACCTTCCCCCATGAGGAAAGAAAGTTAGGTCACTTTGTCATCCCTTCCCTCATCTTTGAGAAGGTGGGTCATGATAACAGTGATGATGTTAGATGAAATAAGAGAAACAATTCGAGCAGTGCATCACATGAATGAAGTAACATCACATTGAATTTTTTTGAACATGTGTTGTCTTTATAATGTATTTAATATATGAAAAGAGGTTATTTATGGATTCATAGAGTCTTTAGTATGAGGATCAAATGTAGAATAAAATGGTTTGGGTACATCAACTCATGCAATGGTGACTTAGATCACACCATTAGGAAAACTTTGATAAAACAACCTTACCCTTACATATGCTTATGGAAATTGAGATGTCCCTTTTGTGAGTTACCCTAATGTGGGTATACCATTAATTGAAAATTATTTTACCATTTTCTATATAACCTTACATGGAATTACCTTTATATAAGTAATAGAAACGTTTTTTCATGTTTATACAAGGTTAAGATACCCTCATGTTACTTATCCTTATGTGGGTAATGTAAATTCTCTAGAACCCTTTCCCAATAACCCTTAAACAAATTTGAAAAAATAAATTTTCTAAGCATACATAACCATTCATAACATACATGAGTATATATAATTCCATATTTACCATTCAATACCATAAAGAAAATCTATGTTGCTCTCATGTGACAATAAAAAAATTCATTCCCTTTATTTATCTGATAAAAAAGGAATATGAAATGGGTTCAATATTTTGAATTATCATATTCAAGTTTCTTAATTTTATCCATTTTACTCTTATTTAGAAATATATTTTACCTCTATAAAAACTTAGCCGATGTGTAACAGGAAAAATGCAGTAAATAGTTAAATTAATAGACAAGGTCACAAAAGTCCCAGAATCATATCTTTATTTGAATAGAGGTGTGGATTTTGACTCACCATTTTCCAATATTCAAAAAATTCTAGTTTTTACAAAATTACTTTCTGAATAAAAATAATATTAT
This sequence comes from Viscum album, assembly GCA_963277665.1. Taxonomy (NCBI): domain Eukaryota; kingdom Viridiplantae; phylum Streptophyta; class Magnoliopsida; order Santalales; family Viscaceae; genus Viscum; species Viscum album. The sequence goes on along the minus strand of OY728153.1, from coordinate 98,883,741 downwards.
TTTAATGTCATGAATTATTACAAATATTCCACTCATATCACGTATAGAAACAACCAAGGACTCCCTCACATCCCCACAAGAATTGATAATATTATATCAATCTATGTGTTCCTAAATCATAACCCAACATATTTATAGATTACTTATTGGTTTTGGTCTTCCAAAATGAAAATTTTAATATGGATTAATGTGTCTATCAAATGAGATAATCCAAGGAGAAAATTTTTGTTCTCACCGAGTTTATTTAATTTAAAAACATTTAAAAATATTTCATAATAATAAAAACATAATTAAATCATATAATTATCTTAATAAAATGTTATTATCTTTATTAGTCAACCATTCCCTATATTCATTAAATCCACTAAAAATGAAAATTTTGTTTGTGGGTACATGCGGACTATAGCCTCCATGGATGATATATTTAATTTTTCATTATCGCCTCACTTGGGAAATTATAATGATAGATTAAATGAATAATTATGATATTTATACCATAATTTTTATTTGGGAGTATGAATTTATTTTTAATTTAGTTCCATTCCAGCAATGGAAAAATGAGAACATAGCTCATTTGTTTGTGCAGATAACTGCCACCATGAATAATAGATATCATTTTTAAACCCCACCTATATGGATGGATATAATAGTATTTTTTAGAAACAAGAATGATACTTATGAAATTATTATATGTGTGGATATTATGAAACTATGACTGACGATCATTGAAAATTATTGTAGAATTGAAAGATATATGGAAAACAGACATTAAACCCCAAATAATGATTTTATCAAACAATAATTAATGAATGGGTAAGAATAAATATAAGTGAATGGAAAATTTTAAAAAATATATACATAATTCCAAAATACATATTTATAATCATTATTAATCAAATATAAAGTATATTTGAGTGTTTTTTCAAATAAAAAAATGAGAACGAGGTTCATGTTCGAAACTCACATTAAATTGGGAGTTTTTATATTTAAATTTACATTTGAAGACTAATATGATAATTCTTAAATCACAAATATTTCATTATAATCTAGTTATCCTTGGGATTAACATGACTTCTTATCATTTTCATTCAATTTTTTTCAAGAAACAACATGAACGAATTTTTTTAAAGGAAATTGACAATATTCCTTATTTTAGTTAAAGAACCATTTTTTCCACATCCATATTATTTAAAATTTTCAAAAATGTTACTAAATATAAATAAATGATTTTTTAAATTCATTTAAAACTATCATTCAATTTCTTCATAATTTTTTAAAAAAATGAATCTTTTCAAAAAATTCACACAGGCCAATTCTGAGTCATTCTTTACAAATTGTGTAATGAATATATTTTTTAACATTAACCACTTTTATGAATTTTACTACCACTATGACCATTATTAATTATGAATATAACATTCATTGTTTCAATGGGTTTTTTAAATAAAATAATATTTTCAATTTTCTAAGAATTTTTAATTTTGAAATGTTACCAAAAGTAAATGATATTTATTATTTATTTTCAAATCATATTTATAATGATTTTATAAATGTATTTTCTTATTTAATCATCATTTAATTAAAGTTTTGGTTCATTGATGATATTTTTTAATGATAAAATCCTAAATCGTTATATGGATTTCATATAATGATTTTTTAGGAAATTTTCTATGAACATGTTTCTTTCCACAGATTAATTAAGCATTAAAGGAAGAGTGAATGTTCATATATTATTTGGAATATATATACATATATATATATATATATATTATTTTCATGATACGATTTTTGGAACCTTTAAAAACCCAATATTACCGTACTTAGATATTACTTATTTTTAGATGAATATACATGAAATGACATAAACACATTCTGGATGGTCATAAAGGTATAATACCTTTGGAGGATAGAAAAAAAATTATTTCTCGAAATATCTAAAATCCTCTGATATTTATCATTCCATATCATACTATTATGATACAAGCCCTAATTAATACCTTTATTCATAAAATGTGGAATGAAAACATAAAAAATAGTGACTTCATATTCTCATTAAGTGTAAAAAGGGGAGATAAATAAGCATAACAAGAATATAATGGAATGAGAACATGATGAAGACATTTTAAAACAATACCCTTCATATCAAAGATCATAATATTATATTGGGTAATAATGATTGTTAGCTAATAATACATGAATCATAAATAAATAAAATAACATGAACAATTAATACACATCATTAACATAAGAGAAAATTTTTTAGCATACACATAATAATGGAAAATAATTTTTTTGTTGTGTATGTATCATTTCTAAAACTATCATAGTGGAATAGGTTCGCTCCCCAAACCTTCATATTTATCATGGTTCACACCAAATACTGACATAGTAGACAGACACCCTTAGTGAACTATTTTTACTCCCCGTTTCGTTCATGTTTATCCCATGGGATACCAATATTTACCTAATTCATTGGAGGGTGATATAGGTGTCCCCCATCCTTGGTTATAACACAAATAAATTCAATTTCTATAATTTAACTACCTTCACATAATTAAAATCATATATATTTGTGTGAAAAGATCATAATACAGTCATCATATGAGAACCCATGAAAAGAAATAGGTTTTAAAAATATTTCAACATAGAATATCATGTAGAAAAGAAGAAGGTTTCATAATCATTTCATCATTTCATCATTTTATCGTATAATTACCCATTAAAATAGAATAAGGTTTCATAAGAATTTTAACATGGTATAATAAGTGGAATATAAATGAGTTTCATAAAAATCTTGTCATCACAATAAAAATCATTGGGAGAAATAATAATAATGGTATCATTTTATTATATCATTATTAATCATTAACTGACATAAAATGATTTAATATTAGATTTAAATTTATTTTCAATTATTAATTGGAAAATTTCATGAGGAAAGTAGTCCTTCTACACTAAAAATACATTGAAACATAAAAAAGTTTTGAAATACTTTTTATTGGACTCACCTGTTCAGATAATCCCAAATCATGTTTCTTTAATATGACAATCATGTTCCATTAATATTTATAGTTTCTATCAGATAATAACTATGTATTTTTTAATCTCACTACTCTCTCTTTAATGTTTAGAGTGAAAAATTTCTCTAAGTAAAAGTTTATCACTAGAAGGTTACTGATAGAGGATACAGATTGGGGTTACCGCTGGAAGGTTACCGCTGGAAGGTTACCACTGAAAGGATACCAATAGTGGTTACCGATAGAGGTTACCAATAGAGATTACTGCTGAGGAACCTCACTACTGAGTTATCAATGCATGCTCATCGATACAAGTCTATTGATCAAATGCTATTGTGGTAGAGTTACATCTAGATGTAATAGTTTTAAGACTACTGATGAAGGCTACCGATGAAGGCTACTGATGAAGTCTACCAGTGAAGGTTACTGGTTAAGGCAATCGATGAAGGCTACTGATGAAGGATACCAATGAAGGCTACCGATGAAGGAAACTGATGAGGGCTACCGATAAAGGCTACCAATGAAGGATAGCGATGAAGGCTACTGATGATGGCTACCAATGAATGCTATCGATGAATCCTACCAATGAAGGCTACCGATGTAGCCTATTGATGAAGGCTACCCATCAAGCCTACCATTGAGAAGGCTAATACTACGAGTCTTCTGATTTCTACACTTTTACTCTATACTTTTTCAATTTATTATGATTATTCTAATGGCCATATTTGGAAAATTTAATGATTATAACATTAGTTAATACTGATTGTAGACATATCAAGAGACCATATCTGGAGAGAGTATGATGTACAAGGAATACCACACCTTGTTTTCTTATTCCTATTGTCTAACATAAAATATAATATTGAAGATAAAGGAAGAGATAAAAAATGAGGAAGCATGCAAGGGAGAAACATCCTGAATGACTTTAAGAACAAAGAAGACCTACCAGTATTTACACTGAGAACCTAAGAGCTTCCCAAAGATTATTTGGGAGACCAAATTCGAGACATTCTTCTATGATTCATCAAATCACTTTCAAATCATGAAGCAGAACACCTCAGTACCTGGAACTAGTACCTGTAGTTGTGACACTCTGTTTTAGAGACAACATCCAGATAAAGTCTCAAATTTCAATTTAATAACTTGATGGAGTCAAGAGATGAACTGAAAACACATAGAGCCTACTAAAATAAAACATTATAACATTATCTCAATTGTTTTTCTTATCATAAATTCCTGAGAAGTTTATGTTTATTTGTTACACACACTGTATCTTATGCTTGAATAGTAGGATACTAAAAATCCTCACCCAAAATATTACTTACACTTTAGTTCCCATGTGTAACCGTGGGAGAGGTTGCGTGTTTCCTGGGTGCGTGTATTTCCTACAAAGAAATGTTGTAGAGGGTATGATCCTTGGACAATTTGCGGAAAATGCTGTAAAGACCGATACCGACTATGTTTCAATTTTCTTTTTAATATAAACTGCATGGATGTAGGTGATCACCAAGTGGTGATGAATAAGTCATGACTTGAGACTGAACCTCTTGATTAACTCTGTCATGTACCTTCTTTTATAAAACACTGTTTTTCTATTTTTCCACTAATTATAACATTAAAATAGAAAAATGTTTTATACTCACTTTGATAGTTAGTTTTGGTTGGTGTGCATATGTGTTTAATTAAATAATCCAATTTAAAATGTAGGATAAGTTTTTTACACTAATTCAATAGAGGATTAATCAACCTTTGAGAAACATTTTGACCAATTTATCATTTATATCTCTACTACCTCAATTAACTGGGATTATTTCAAATTGGGGAATTTTATCATAATGTTTGTAACAGAAATTTTAACTAGGAACTCAATTCACCCCCCCCCTCTAATTAATTCCACTACAACTGATATTTGGTATCAGAGGATAGTTTTTATTGCTACCATCAGAGCTATTTTACAAGATTTTTTTATTCTTTTCAACTATGATTTTAGTTATATCCTAAAAATCATTAAATTTTTGTCATATCTAAATTTTCAGTTCGTTTAATTCTATTTGACTATAGATAACTGAGTAGAGGGTATGAATACTAATAGGAAACATTTCATTAATGGTACTAACTATGCCTAGTGGAAATTGAAAATGGAAATGTATCTGGACAGCATGGATCTTGAAATCTTGGACACAAATGAAGAACAACATGCATTACCTGCTACTATGAGGGACACATGTTTTTAGTTGACTAAATCTACATATAATAACAATTTTAATAAAATGAATGCATCCTACAGTGCTATAGGTGATGAAAAATTAAATATAATATCTACCTATAAAACTGCATATGAAATTTGGGATACTTTTTCTATTTCTCATGAGGGAACATCCAATGTTAATAAAATGAGATTAAACACTTATACTATTAAATATGGTAAATTTAAAATGAAGCATGAAAAACCAATCTGGGAAATGTAACTCATGTTCAATTAAATATTAAATACCATGTGTCTGCTTGGGAAACCAGTAGACATCTAGAATCAGATTATTATATTTCTTGGACGCCTACCTGACATATAGAGACAATCTTCTATTTCCATCCAAGAATAATATGACATAATCAAGCTATCGTGTAATGAACTAATTTGAAAACTCATGATGTATGAGGAATATCTTAAGGTGAATCATGAAGCAGATGAAGAACCATGAATTAAATTTGTAGCATTCAAGACTGCTACCTCAAAGATCAAAGTCAATGAAAAAGTTCAAGTTTCTATAGACAATTCACCAATGAAGATTCAGACTCTGATAGTGATGATGAGATGGCTCATCTTTCTAGAATGTTCAAAAAATTATACCAAAAGGACATGTTCTTAAGAAATTAAAATTATAAATGAAGGCATGAATAGTAAAGGACATTGGAAAAAATGATAGAAAATATAATGAAAACACAAATGATGTCATCTGTTATGACTGTTAAAAAAGGTCATGTCAGGGCTGAATGCCATAATATTATGTTTAAGAAGAAATATGAAGAAAAGGGAAAGGGATATACAAAGTTTATGAAATCTACTTAGAGTGCTTCAAAAGATAGCTCCAGTGAATCTGGCACTTTGGATACAGAAAAGAACAATCATGAAGGACTATGTTTTGTGACAGAAACATCAGAGGTTACACTCAATTATTTGATACATAATTCTTACTATTTTGTGATGCAGAGTGAATCAAATCATTATTAAAATATGACTAAGGATGAATTATTTGAATTATGCGGAATGCTTGAGGATAGCTTTAATGAACTCAATGATAAATATAAATTATTGAAAATACAACATGCTTTAAATGCCAATTATAAGTCTGATTTGGATATTGAAAAAGAAAAATTTACTTAGTTGTTAAAAAAAATACTAAACAAAAATTATCAAATTAGAAATTAAAAGGAGATCTTGATAAGTTTACCATTGGTAGGGGTACATTGAGATAGTTTCTAGGGAAACAAATTGCACAAAAATACACAACTGGTCTATGATATCAACTAGGACAGAGAAGGATTATTAAGAATAAATTTCTTCTAAAATCTGGATAGTTCACTGCTAGTTCAAGTTCTGGACCACCTTTTGAAAAAAAATATAAAGGACCTAACAATGTTTTCATATCTAAAAATATATATTTTGGGTATAAGAATCCAATAAGTAAAATATGGGTTCCCAAAGCATTACTTTCTAACCTCTATGGACCCATGAAAATTTGGGTAATAAAGTTACCGTATGCTTAATCTGTTTTGCAAGAAAATTGTAAAAAGAGACCCTTTAAAACCCTATAGTACTAGGACAGTGGATGTTCAAGACATATGATAAGATTCTATTCATGATTCTAGAGCCTAATTAAAGTTGATGATGTAAATGTTACATTTTGTGATAATTCTAATGGTATGATTGTCAGCATAGGCCAAATTAGTAACCAAAATACTATATTAATTTCAAAATTAATTTTTGTTGATGGGTTGGAGTAAAATCTACTTCTTATATCTCAGTTGTTTGACGATGGAATTAATGTAAAGTTTGAAAATGAAGTATTCAATGTTTTTAATTCTAAAAATTATTTAGTATTCACTGATCTTAGAAATAAAAATTTATATTCTGTTTATTTAAACTCTTTAGCTAAGCAAAATGTTTCTTCTTTAAATTATTTTCATAAGGAATCTTTGTTATGGCAGAGAAGATTATGACACCATAATGCGAACTCACTTAGGAAGCTAACCATGAAAGGTTTTGTTAGAGATTTAACTTTATTGTAATTCCCACTTAACAAATTTTGTAAACTTTTTTAAAATGGAAAACAACACTAAGTTTCTTTCAAACCCAAGAAAGAAGTTTCAACTTCACAACCACTTTAGTTGTTTCACATGGATTATTTTGGACCAACAAGAGTTTCAAGTCTAAATAGGAAGAACTATTTCTATGTTATTATATATGATTTTTCTAGATACACATGGGTATATTTATAGATCACAAAAGTGAAGTATGCTCTTACATCATTAAATATTCCATGTCTGTAAAAAATCATAGTTGACATAGAATTAGTACCTTGAGAAGTGATCTGGGTCGTGAGTTAGAAAATCAAGAGTTCAAATATTTTTTCTCACATAATGGATATAGTCACAATTTCTCGGCTCCAATAACACCCCAACAAAATGGAGTTGTAAAAAGAATAAATAAGACACATCAATTGATTTCTCAGACTATGCTAAATGAGTATAACCTGCCTATTAGTTTTTGGGATGAAGCTGTTAATACAGATTGTTACATCGTCAATAGAGTCTTAATTAGACATATTCTTAAGAAGAACCCTTACGGTCTATGTGAGAATAGGATGCCTAAGGTTAATTACTTTAGATTTTTTGGTTAACATGTCTTTATCCTTAACACTATGGATAATCATGAAAAATTATCTTTCAAAACTGATGAAGGAATTTTTCTCGATTACTCAATCTCTAGTAAAGCCAATAGAGTATTCCATACGATAACCAAATGTGTGGAAGAATCAGTTCATGTCAAATTTTATGAGACAGATCCACATAAATCGAAAACTTGTCTTGAATATCTGAAAGAAGGTATTTCTATTTTGGTCCTTAATGATAAAAATAGTGAACCCCCAGTGAAAACAACTAGTTTTGGAAATTTTCAAAAATAAGAGCATATTGAATATGAACCTATAGAAACCCATGAAGAGTCTAGTCAAACAATTTTTAGAGGTCTTAGAACTCTTAAGAATCATTCTTTAGATGTTGTAGTAGGTGATCTAAATAGAGGGACAAAACTAGAGGTTCTCTGATAAATCAGGTTGAACATCAAGATTTTCTTTCATAGCTTGAACCCAAAAATATTAATGATGGTATCAATGATGAATTTTGGGTGATAGCTATGCAAGAAGAATTAAATTGGTTTGAACGAAATTTTTTTAGGAATTAGTAGAAAAACCTAAGGACACTTTGAACATATGCACTAAATGTTTTTTTAGAAAAAAATTTTATGAGTCTTGACAGATAGTCAGAAACAAGGCTATATTAGTTATACAAAGATATAGTCTATAAGAAGGAATATATTATGAGGAAAAATTTTCAATTGTATCTAGACTGGTCATTAGGATACTACTTTCTTGTGCAGCTCATCTGAATTTCAAACATTAACAAAGAGATGTTAAATGTTCATTTTTAAATGGGTATATAGTTTAGGATGTTTTTGGTTAAGCAACCCTTGGGCTTTACAAATCTTCATTTTTTTCAAATCTTGTTTTTAAACATTATAAAACATTATATGGTCTAATACAAGATCCTAGATCTTGGTATGATTGACTCAGTTATTTTATTTTTTCAAAAGGTTTTACAAATGGAATAGTTGATCCTACTCTTTTTATTAAAAGGATTTCCGAATATTTTTTAAGAGTACAAATTTATATAGATGACATTATTTTTGGAAATTCTAAAAATCCTTATGTACTGATTTTTAAATGTTGATGAAAAATGAAATTGAAATGATTTTAATGGTGGAACATAAAATTTTCCATGGATTTAAACATTTTCAAAATAAAAATGGTTTTTTAAAATCAAAGTAAATATACTGAGAATCCTTGGAAACATTTGGGTTTCGAATGTAATAATTGTAGTGATACACCTATGAGTACCACTTGTAAGTTGGATGTTGATGAAACTGGTGAACTAGTGGATAAAACAAATTACAGAGTTATGATTGGGAGTTTTCAATACCTTACTGCTAGCAAACATGATATAATGTTCATTATATGTATGTGTGCCCATTTTCAAACCAATCCCAAAGAGTCTAATTTAGATGTTGTAAAAAGGATTTTTAAATATCTCAAGTATACTACAAACTTAGGACTATTTTATCCAATTTGATAATCATTTTACATGATAAGTTATTTAGGTGCCGACTTTTCTGGTTGCAAGTTAGATAGAAACACTACCTTTGTAACATGTCAGGTATTGGGAAAGTCACTAATATCATGGTGTAGTATAAATAAGAATTATGTTGCATTATCCACCACTGAAGCTGAATATATAGTTGCTTGTAGTTTTTGTGCTCAAATTTTGTGGATGAAACACACTTTACTGAAATATGGATATAAATTCAAACATATCTCTATAAACTGTGATAATACAAGTGATATTAACATTCCTTAAAATCTTGTATCTAATTCTAGGACAAAGTAAATTGATTTAAGACATCACTTCTTGAGAGATCATTATCAAAGATGTGATCTCACTCTTTAATTAATTGGCACTGAACATCAACTGGATGATATATTCACAAATCCTTTTAATTCTATGGGGTTAAATTACATCCATCATGAGTTATGTATGATTACTTGTTATGTTTTGAAACCTCACCGTTGGACCTTTCCATTATGACACCTCACCATTGGACCTCATCTTTAGGACACCTCACTATTGGACCTCACCGTTAGGGCACCACACCGTTGGATCTCACCATTAGGACATCACCACTAGGACCTCACTGTTGGGACCTTACTGACAATTGACCTAACTTCTGGGACATAGTATTTTTTCTGCCAGAATATGAAAATTTTTTAATCTTATTTATTTCTTTTACTCGATTTTTTTCGATCCCTAAATGATAAAAACAAATTAAAAACCACATTTCAATACACTTCAATCCTTTATTGAACCTCTTGCTCGATAAGCTTATAACCTAACCTTATGCTAAAACCCTCAAACCGAATCAGATAGAAATGAAAATACTAAAGAGATTGATGGTTGGGGATGAAAGAGATGCATCGAATCCTAAGAGACCTCGAACTGGGTATAGTAGTGGAAGAAAGGTTTTGGTGAAGATGATCAATCCTCATTTATCGAAGAGTTAAATCACGGCCTAATGGAATTATGTTCCGAATGTATACTGTTGAGAAGTTCTATGGTTTTTAAGGCACTCGAAGCTCAAGAATGGCTAGAATTTTTTGAAAATATTAATGGACCATATTACCCAAAGCTAAAAAAGAAATTTTATGAGTTTTTAAATCTTGAATAGACTGAGGATGAGAACTAAATGATTTATAATGTAAATGGTGTAAGATTGAGCTTCTCTTCAGTTGAATTGGTTGAATTCCTAAGAGTCCCACATGAAGTAATTTTATACTATTAGTGTTGATTGGTGCTTCCCCCCAGTGATTATTTCTTCTTTAAAGAGTCTCTAGTTGAACTAACAGGGAATGGAATACCTAGGAAGGTAATTTCTTCTGATATGGATAGAAAAAACCAAATACTTTTTAAATTTTTTAAACGTGTCTTGAGTCCCAAGAGAGGGGACCTTTTTAATTTGAAGTATCAAGACATATTTTTGTTATATCTGTTGATTCAAGGAAAAAGGATAAATCTCTGCAAGTTGTTAATCATTCAATTAGAGGATATGAAAAATCCTAGCTCCATGTCAAAATCATTATTTAATTCCATGTTGATATCATTAAATTTTAAAAGTGAAAGGAGTTGCTGGAGATAATGAAGAAATCATAGTTTTAAAGGAAAACTTATGCATTACCAAAATGATATGAATGTTTATGAAGATAAACTGGAACCCTTGGAAAAGGGAGAGGGTGAATGACGAGGCTAAACTATATGAGGAATTCAATGTTATTACCAATCCTACTCAGCCAAATAATAAAATAGATCCAAGTTTAAAGCCTATTGTAGTGGAGCTAGTGTACTCATATGAATAATTTGATGTTGTCATTGTGAAATAAAGAAAGGATTCACTTGTTGATGATAGGAGTGATCCTGACCTTCAATCTAGCCCCCATATTGGTACTGTATTTTTTGGTGATCTTATCCCACCAAAGAGATTACCCAAAATAGAGACTTCCCTAATGGATGTTCATGATGAAGATACCGGTGAAGAAGATGGAGAATAGAATGTCTTAATATACATTACTATTAGAGAGACCTCATAAGACAAGGATGAAGATGAATCTATCCATGATGAATTTTATATAGTTATTGATGAAGGTGAAGAGGAATTATTAACTCTTAGTCCTCTGATAGGATATATGGAAGTTGGGAAGAGAGTGAAGAGGAAGAGAATGTTGAATCAGTTGGATCTAGAATTTCTATGGCTGTGAATAATGATTCTATAGAAGAAATAGTAGTGGACTCTCCTGTTGACGCAGTTAGTCGAGGAAAAGAAGAGGATAATGTAGCTGACCAGGAGGATTCCCCATGTGAGAGGGAGCAACCTAAACCCACCGGTTCAGATTTTTTTCTCATGAAATAGAATATTGGTGATAAAACCCTGGATTCTTGGTCTTGGACTTTGAATATGAAGATTCTTAAGATGACAACCCTAACAAAAGACCTCAAATACATTCTATTTTAGAGACAACTATTGTGCAACCAATAGTTCTTCTAGCTACGGATTATGTGAATAAGGATGACTTGGAATCTTTAAAATTAGATTTGAAGAGACACATTGATTAAAGATCCATTGGGATAAAGGGATAGGTGTCTCTCAATCTAGATCTTGTGGAATCTTCCTTGGAAAGAATAATCTATTCCTTTCACTTTAATTTTCTACGTGAAGGGAAGGAATTCCACAGTCAAGTAAAAACCTTAGAATAATCTGTATAGTCTATGAAATAGTCGATTATGAGTATAGACTCATATATAGAATTAATATCTAAAGTTAACAATGACCTTATGTTTGTTAGGAGTGTTGTCCATCAAATGGTCACTATGTTTGAGGACTTTAAGAAGTTTATGGAGACACATGTGAGTGGTTAGGATGATGATGTGGAGAGGTTGATCAGTGGAATAACCTTGTACTTTAAGGAAATAGTAGATTTTACTATGGAACCTCTGTGTGCATCTACTCCCTCATAACAATCTCCTCCTATTGATCTAGAAGTTTTCAGATGAGGTGTTAGAGAAGAATTGGAGAATCTCTCCAGTGAAAGTACCTCAGACCCTCAGTCTGTGACTTAGGTCATTTCCACTACTAGGGATATTCATAATCTTGTAGGAGATTACATGAGGCATGCCTCTCAAGATCAGAATGCAATCAAAGTTAAAGTTTACTTATATTATAAAAGGGTTCACACTAAGAAACAGATAGATGGTCACATCAAGCTGCTATTGGAGAATTTGAGGATCCCACATGGCACTTAGGATTTTAAGGATCAAGTTACCAGGGTTAGAGATTTGACTCATGATTTGTAAAAATTCATGGAGAATAAGGATGATTTTATTTCATCTATATAACGACGAGGAAGCATCATTATGTATCTCAGGATTATCCTTGTTCCCTTCCTCCATATAGAATGAACTCCCATTATTGTTCCTCCACCCTTACCATCTTCGTCAACTGCATTAGGGAATACCAGTGTTTCCCCTTTGATGATTACTACTCAGACCATCAGAAGATTGACTCTTATGATTCCTCAAAGATCTTCTCATTATCGGTTTAACCGATTCTTATGTAGAAGATCCTCCTACCTTGCTCACCACCATACCAAGGGTTGTACCTCCATCTTATGAACCTGCCTCCTCATCTCTGAAAGACAAAGCTACATTGGACATCTCTGATGTGGAATGAATGTTGGATTTCTTAGTTTATAAGGATCATTGTAATCTTTTTGTATATTGTACTCTTATTTCATTAATAAAAAAATCATCCTTTATCTCCTTTTGTCTTATATTATATTTTTTAATCAAAAAGGTTGAGAAGTTTTAAGACTAGAGCCCTTGAATATATTCTCTAATATAAGACTAGAGACCTTGAATATATGCTTTGATATACTCTAGAAAATACACATGGTTCAATATTAGGTTATTTCAACTCCCAATACGTAATATATTTATACTAATATCTCTGAAGAGATTAGAAAATATGTTTAACCCTGATTCAAAAATTCATAAATATAAATTTCAATAACAGAATTTGTGATTATAAAAAAGGGATAAATTTTTGGACTCACATGTTTTGATAATCTAAAATCATATTTCTTTTATATGATAATAATGTTTCATTAATATTTATAGTTTATATCAGGTAATAACTATGTATTTTTTTAATCTAACTTCTCTCTCTATTATGTTTATAGTAAAAACATTTCTCTAAGTAAAAGGTTACCATTGGAAGGTTACTGATAGAGGATACCAATAAATGTTACCGCTGGAAGGATACAACTGGAAGGTTACTAATAGAGGTTAATGATAGAGGTTACCACTGAGGAACCTCACTGCTGATTTATCAATTCAACCTCATCACTACAGTCTATCGCTCAAAGGCTACTGTTGTAGAGTTACCACTTGAGGTAACAGCTATAAGGATACCGATGAAGGCTACTAATTAAGGATACCAATGAAGGCTACCGATGAAGTTTACCAATAAAGGCTAATGATGAAGGATACCGATGAAGGCTATCGATAAAGGCTACCAATGAAGGATACTGATGAAGGATACCAATGAAGGCTACCGATGAAGCCTACCAAAGAATCCTACCGATGAAGCCTACAGATGAAGGCTACTGAGGAAGGTTACCAATGAATCCTACTAATAAAGGATACTGATGAAGACTACTAATGAGAAGGATACCTCTACCAGTCTACTGATACCCACTCTTCTACTCCATGCTTTATCAATTTCTTAAGATTAATCAAACAATCATATTTGGTAAATTTAATGCTTCTGACATTAATTGATACTGATTTTAGATATATTAAGAGACTATATCTGGAGATAGTACAACGTATGAGGAAGACTACATGTGGTTTTCTTATTCCTATTGTCAGACTTCCAAAGTAAAATAGAAGACTAAGGAAGAGACAAAAAAAGAAGATGCATGTGAGAGGGAAACTACAAAACTGACCTAAAGAACAAAGAATTCCTACTAGCATTTACACTGAGAACCCAAGAGCCTCACAAAGATTATTTAGGATAAAATATTCAAGACTGTCTTCTGTGTTTTATCGAATCTATTTTAAACCACGAAACCCGTAGTACCTAGAAGCTTGAACCCAGAGTTATGACACTATATTTTTGACGCAACTTATAGACAAAGACTCAAACGAGAATTTCTTCACTCCATGGAGTCAAGAGCTGAACTGAAAACACATAGATCCTTCTAAACTCAATATTTATAACATTATCTATATTGTGTTTCTTATATTACATTTATATGATGTCTGTGTTTATTTATTACACACACTGCCTCATGTGCATGAACTGGAGGATACTGAAAAGCCTCCACACAAATATTACTTAAAAAATTTTTATGACATATAACCGTAGAATATTCTTTATATGTCCTAGTTGTGTGTTTTTTCAACGAAGAATAGTGGTACATAGTGTGATCCCTAGAGATTTATTGAAACCTATTGTAAATCCGAATACAGGTTGTGTGTTAAGTTTATTGTTAATATAATCTTCTTAGTGGTAGGTCATCACCAAGTGTAGTGGATAATGTTTCTTCTTGAGGTTGAACCTATTGTTTAAATCTGTTGTATAAATTCTTTGTTAATACTCTATTTTTCTATTTTTATGCTACTTATAACTTCAAAAACAAAAACTATTTTATATTCACTATGACAGTTAGTTTTGGTCGTTGTGTATATGTGTGTAATTTAGTAAACCTATTTCAAAAGTTGGATTAGTGTTTTGCCCTGATTCAACTGAGGACTAATCTACCATTGATAAACATTTTTACCAATTGAACAATTATATCTCTACTACCTTAACTAACTATGAAGTTTTCAAATTGTGGATTTTTATCATAATTTCTTTAACTGAAATTATATGTAGGAATTCAATTCACACTCTCTTGAATTTTCACTCTAACCAACACTTTTCTTTGAAAATAATTACTGAAACTTATAAAGGAATATTTAAAATTAATTTCAATTATTTCATAAGAAAAATATCATTTTTAATTTGAAAAAAATGTATAAATCATTAATCATTTTTTAAGAAATATTTTAAAATAAAATTTGAAGCATATAAATGAAGATTTAAAAATAATTCAAAAATTTTCATAAGGAAAATATTATTTCCAATATTAAAAAAATGAAAAATATTTTTAAAATCCATTTCATTGAATATAACCTTTGAATAATATAAATTAATATTTATAATTATTTTTTGGTTAGGATGGAGGAATATACCATTCATGCCATTCATTTTCAAACAAATATTCTTTTCGCATTTCTGTTAGAAACCAAATAGTAATTGTTTGTAAACCAATACAAATATTAATTTAAAAAAATTGATAAAATTTAAAACAAAGGAGAAAAATTATTTACTAAATCTTTTTGATAATTTAAAAAACATTTTTGAAATCATTTTTGAAAAAAATTTTTATAAGAAAAATGGGTTTTGACCAAAGAGAGAAATTAAGTCATTTTTACATAAAAACATACCTTCGGATTCTTGAGTAAATAAAGAGATTAAAATGAGGTGAAAATTTTTAATCTCATGAAATAACCATAGGGGAATTAAATTCATTAGCTTTTTGAGATATGTGTCATAATATTTCATTATCGTAATCATAAACATAAACAGTTTAGATTAACTGTGAGATTATATCATATAAAATTACCACTTTAGTAACAGTGAATCATAATTCACATGGAAAAATAACATTAAATGAAACATAATATATATCTTAAATATAGTGATATTAAAGATATTAAAATTAATACATGAAGTACATAATCATCATAAAAGTAGATAGGTGCATAACATAACATATTTACCAACGATGGATAATTGGGATGAAAATACCCACCTGCTTTGGTATCTTTTAAAACATAAACCCCATGAACGATAGATACTAAAATGGATATGTGAATTAAAATAATTTTTTGGACAACATTCATGGGATGTATGTACACCATAGAAATTAAATTTTTTCTGAATGTGGAATATATCTCATGGATGTTAATGGTTGAAGAAATATTTTACCTTATTTCTTGACATACATTTTATGTGTTCAAACATATTATATACTAAATATAAGGTTATTATGCATATATTACTGAACCATTATCATATTTATAATAAGATATATGATTTACATATGATGTTTTATTAACTTTTTATCAATAATTACTTGTTAAAATATTATTTCATGTAATGACATCATTTTCTTGTATTTTTTGATTTGTTAATTTTTTTCCTCTTAAATTGATAATGTTTTGATAGATGTAGAATATTTAATACCCCATTCATGGAGATAACAGTTCGTATGTACACATGACTGATGTTTCCATTTTTGTAAATGATAAAAAAATAAAGTAAAATAACATATTAACATTATAGAATCATTTATATGTCATATATATTATATAAATTTGTTATATTTACCCCCATTATCTTTTATTCATAGTATTAGTGAAAAATGAATCACAATGCTTAGTAATGGGGTAGTCTACCGTACACACGAATGAAATTGTCATATTCTCATAGAATAAAAACTAAAGGGGTATACGATATATAATAATTCTATAAGTATAATAATATCATATATATATATATATATTTAAACAATCATTATATCCAGCTATGAGACGTGGTGATGAAAAATGAATAATATTGGTTTGGAATGTGGTAGTCCACCATACACATGAATGATGATTCTATGTCCCATTTGAGGGAAGATGAGATAGTTATATGTCATGACCTTAACAAAACAAAATAAAAGGATTATTTCGGATAATGGGGCCATTATATTATAACGGTTTAATAATAATTAATGGATCTCAAGAAATAAATATAATAAAAATCTCATTTAGGGTTGTTACCTCTTCACTACTACGAAACTGGGTTTATCGAGCACTAGCGATTTAACAGAGCTAACTAAAAATTCTATTTAGAGACCCCCATTTACAGTGCATTAAAATCAATATTAAAGGGGTTTTAACAGTGATTTTTTAGTGATGTAAAATGGGGTCTTTAACAACACTAAAAAATCACTCTTAAATGGGGGCATTTAGCACCGCTTTTTTACTAGCACTAATAAATGCATTATTTTATCAATACATATAAAATAGAACTAATAAGTGGGGTTATCAGCTCTATTTTAGAAGCACAGATAATGAAAGCCATTTATCAGTTCTTTTTTCATAGTGCAGATACGAGTATACATAAAAAATATTTCATTGAGAATAATATATTAATATATTTATATATTTATATTGGTATTAATATAAAATATATTTTTTAAAATATGTTTTAGATAATGTAAATAGAATATTACACATAATATATTTGTTATTTAGTGAAAATGGATTATAAAAATCTAAAAAAATATTTTTAATTAATATTTTTTAACTATTACTGAGTAACAATCATTTAATATCAATTTGAAGATAACAAAAATAAAAAAAATTAATAAAAGGTCAACAATAAGTTGAAACCATAACTCAAATATAAAATCGTCAAATATTCTTATTCGGGTGTCTTTTTGGGCTCTACCGCATATCAAATTGAATCCATCTATGATCTCTAAGACCTTAATGACATAGGTAAACCTATATCACATTTTTAATTCCAAAAAGGCCCATAACGCCTACAAAACTGATTTCTTAGTCGAGGTATCCCAATTTTTTAACATTTGATGGATATTTATCCTTAAGGGGGTCTTATTGCATTTTTTGGTGGAGACTGAATTTATTCTAAAGAAGAACATTTATATTTATATTATGATTTTTATGTTTTATCAATTTTAACAACAAAATTTAATTTATTATTTAATATATTCATTTCTTCTAATATTTAATTATAATAAATTACTCATATAAATAAATATATCATCATATTTACATAAAATTTCATATTTTAGTATTTTTAAATGAATACATATTCTAGAAATGCATTTAGAACAATATATAACCTTTTTTACATTATATATACATATACATATATGTGTGTACTAATAAATAGATATAACTTTATATTATATTCAAGAGTGTGTTAATGAATATAATATATAATATATTTTAATATATATATATATATTATATTTATATATATATATATATCACACACATAAACATATATTATATATATTTATTTAAAAATATTTATATAAATATATGAATAAAAAATATAAATGTAAATATTTTTGTAAATTTATTTATATAAATAAACCTAAATATCATTAAGGAGACAATAACATGATGTACTGGTAAAGTCCTTCCATCATCGAAGGAGAGGTGAAAAGTTTAAATCCTGGGGGGTGCACATGAGGCAGGAAATTCCCAATGTGCTGATAAAATGGGTGGTGGGGTGAAAATCACAAATAATGGTGGGGGAGCATTATCAAAGGTGTTGTGGAAGCACTGACAAAGGGTTTCAGGTACATGGGAATCTGAAAATAAAAATTACCCCTTTAACAATGTTTCTTTTATCAATACTAACAAATAACTGTTAAAGTACTTGTTTAACAGCCCTAAATAAGTGTTATTAAAATAACCCTTTGATAGTTCTAGAAAAGTTATGTTAAAGGACCCTTTAAAGAGAAAAATTAAAGGGGGAATTTAATTGAATTTTTTATTTGATAATAAAAGTTACAATATTTTAAATGCACTATAATTGTTAAAGGTATTTTAGTTATTATAAAGTTCTACTCTAGCATTTTTAGTGGCCTCTTTTGTAGTAGTGCATATAAAGAAATCTTATTTTTGTTTTCACTAAATTGATTCTTAAGAAGTATTTTTGAAAAAAATAGAGCTTATAGGATGAGATTATAAATGTAAGGATTTGATTTGGGTATTTAGTTTTTGAATCAATGGGTCTTGGTAGTGTAAAGGGGAAAGGAGAGAGGTGGCTTTTTATAAGTGAGGTGAGTGGGACTCTTGTAATTTTTTAAAAGAAAACATGTATACCAATGTTTTTTAAATGGAATAATAATCCAAAAATGGTCAATTATGTAACCTAAAAGATATAATGTCTAAATATTTCCATACAATGGTAGTTGTAAAAGTATTAATTCATTTTTAACCCAAATGTTTTTCATTTAACACTGTAGGTAAACCCATTTTTAACTTAACCATAGTAAATAATATTTACTTTTTCAATTATTAATTATGCTCAAAAATTATGTTTAGCATAAAATATTTTATTAATTAATCTTATTAAAAATATAAAATCCATTTTTCCAAATTCTATTTACATTGTGGAAAATTTTAATTTAAAATTAATCCCATTAATGTAATGATAAAGTAGTTTCCAAAAAAGTAAACGTTCAAAAGTTTAAAAATATTTTTTTATCAAAATTAAATATTAAATTGATAACAATAAGGTAAATTTTTTTAAAAGATATATAATTTTACTAATGTTTTTTTTACTTCCATATTTAAAAATTATTTATTTATTGAAATGCTTTAAAAGAAATTATAATTCTTAATAATAACCAGTATGTTTCATTATTCATCAAGAAAATTACTTTCTCATAAATTTATCAAAAATTAAACAAATTTTAGTTTTAAAATGTTGAACTAAAATAATTAATTTCATTTCATAAAATATATAAATATGGGAGAAATTTGTTTTAAAATAAGTTCACATAAAGTGAATTTTTCTTAAAAACATACAGTTTTTATTTGTAAAATGGAATTATATTATTTCTTTCCTAGAAGACACATAATATTAACACTAAATAGTATATTTAATATAAAATATATACATTACATCAATATAATTTACCAAATTTTAATTTTTAATTTATTTATAAATATATAATTTCACAAAAATATTTCCAATATTTTTAAAAGGTTCTCATTTTAATTTCAATTTAATTTTTCAACAAAATACCATTTTAAATACAAGTGTAAATCAAATATTTTCATACTTTTGTTATTATTATTCGTACCAAACATTCCAAAATCTGTGTGATAAATGTTATTTTAAATTATAATTTTTGAATATCATGTCATATTTTGTTTAAAATTGTTGTTGTGTGTAATGCATGATAAATTCGATATCATCCATAACGCAATCCAAACTAAGTTTTGTGAGTAACGAAAGATATAAATAGTTTCTTGCGTAATGAAAAATATTGAAAATATTAACTTTATTTGAAATAATATATTTCATAAAATCTAACAGTGTTACATTCTACCCCCATTAATAAATTTCATTCTCCCAATTTTATAGTATGCTCCGTCAATAAGGGTTTAACATTTGAATATCCATTTTTTGGAAACCCATATTATAAAAAGGCTCATAAAATAGAATCTTGAACATAGATAAATGGATGTTTGATGTTTATCTACAATACAACATTCAATATTTCAAAATAGGATAACATGTGTGGGAAGTGAAAACATGGACATAAAAGAGAAATCCAATACATGAATAATAATGGATAGTGATAGAGAATGTGGTCAAAAAAATGATAAAGACCACCAATCGATGAATATGTGATATGTGAAAATACCATTCATTAAAAAAATATGTTGATTGTATAACATTTCATTTCATGATCCATTTCTTAAATATGAAAAAATTTCTTGAGTATATATACCTACTTGATTTCATTCTATTTTATAAGAAAAATTTCATACTTTAGTTCTACCTTGATCAATTTCCACATCATTTATTACTCTAGTAGGTGATTTTTTCATGTCTGAAGTACTAATGAGATAATAAGATCTATAAAATAATTATTAGTCATTCATTCTATCTCTAAATATTATAAAAAAATGGTTATCACAAGATGTCTAATAACATCCAATGTTATACTTAACGCAGTTCATGCATGGTTAATTTAGTAATCCTCCATGTCTGAACAAATTAAAAATCCCAATATTTAGAAATAAGGTAGAAAAATTTCAAAAATAAACATATCATTAATCCTCCAAACACTATGAACTATCTATTAGTGTTAAATACAAAATTTTTGAATACATTGGTTATAAAATTTCTTGACAAAATGGTAATGACCAGAATTACCATAAAACCATAATGAAAACTTAATCACTTCATCAAAACATAAATAAAACCACATATTATTTAATATATTCCAATGTAAAATAATGAAATGAACTCCATAAATGATAACACAAACCACCTTTTCCACAAATCATTAATTAGTTCCATGGCCATCAATAATATATCATTTACTTTATTCATTTTCATCATCTCTTTATCCCAAAATCATTATATGAACTTCAGGATCATATTAATGGTTATCTTCCCCCAATCTTTTTTTTTGATAAATATCACATTTCTATTAAATCAATTTTCTAGGTCATCAGTACCATTGAAATGTTTCTTTAAAATACATAATCCAAAACATTTATAGAATAATACTTATACATTTCACAATTCATATTACATAATTCATGAGTTATAATAAAAAAATCCATCACCAAAAATAATTCTTAAACTATTAACTAGGATTCATCATTTTATTCCTCAATAAATAATTCATAAAATATTAAATATGAATCATTTATAAGCATTCATTGGCCTTAATTTAATTACGCTCCTAATGTTTTACATAAAAAAATATTTTTAAAACATGTGATACATTTTATATGTCATTAATATACTCTTCATCATTAGAATTATAACCATTACTAATTTAACATTTCTTCTTTTTTTCATGATCTTTCCACCAAGGATATCAATTGTCATAAAACCCATATTTTCTATATTTTAAACATTTAACTATATATGATTCCTTCGGGATTCCATTATTCACACCCATTACATTAACCGGACATTAAAATTTACCAAAAAAATTACATTCTTTGTCTCCTAATTTTCCTTGATAAAAAACTATCCATGTTCCTCTAATACATTCACTTGGGTTATTATTCCCATATTTTAAAATTTTAAGAAACTAATACATCTTTTTTCTAGGTTCTTAACCACACGAAATATCAACAAAATGTATCCTTTTCGACTTTGGTGAGTTTGAGAGTTTTTAAAGGTGCACTTTAGTAAAAATATATTTGGATAACAAATTAATAATAGTCAAAATATCCTTTACTCTAGTAATCATCTCATTTAGTCTATCGTCAACACAATTTCTATCACATTCATTGTTAATCGATTTTCTTCAGGTTCCTTCCATTAACTCAAACAAAAAAATAGTGCGAGTAACAGTCTTCATAGTGGAAAACCACCTAATTAGGAAATATCACATATATAATTTCTAAATCATGACACGTTCATTTCTACATATAAAAGATTATTCTTAACCTAGTCTATTCATGGTCATCATATATTTAAATCAATTACGAGGGTTCATAAGTTTTTTTTTTGAATTTCAAAATAGTATCCATTCGAAGTGTCAATCTTGGTGTGAAGCAATTCCCATTGCCATGCTCCTAGTGGAAATTGAGTCCAGCACAATGCACCCTTTTTAGAGTTATTACCCATTGTTACCACTATTCCATATCTATATCCTCCTTTTGTATCTAGATAGGGATGTAATTTATTTGAATCCACTTTCTCAATCCTTTAAAAAAATTCCATGAAATTTTCCTATACTTTGTCTCTCACATAAAATTATCCATAGGAATATCAATATATGTATCCATAAAAATATACCTAGGGGTATCACTAAGGTATTCACATCATAGTTTCGAAAATTTTAAATAAACCTTTTCATTGATACCAACTGTAAAGATCCAAAATTCCCATAGATAGATATTTTATCTTTTTACATGAATATTCATTACATTACAAAAACAGACACCTTAAGATCATAATGGTATAGTGGAATTGGATACTATACACAAAGTCATTTGATTTAATTAAATATATTCAATATCTCCAAATAAATATCATCCAACATGACCCTTTTCTTACACATATGGAACATCAAACCTTTGTTTATAGCCTGGGGAATGGAAACATAAGAAATTGTGAGCTTAGGTGCTCAGTAAGGGTAAAAAATGGTGATGTATAAGTATAAAATCAACATAAGGGTATAATAACATGATCATATAAAATATCAAAATCTTTAGTCATGGAATAAAGATTGGAAGTTCATAATACATAAATGATAAGGAAATCAAAGAACACTAACTATGAGAAAATAACATTGGTATAAGACATTGATTTGAGGAATACACAGAGGCATAGAAAATTATTTATTTAGAATTTCAAGGCATACTTCTTAGACTGTTATAGTGTAAATGGATCCCTCCACAAAGCATTTTAGTAGTCAAGGTCACTCTGAAGACTATCATAGTCGACATAGTACCTTACTAAATTGGTTTACTCCCCATTAAAATCCTATTTATCTCATGATATATAAATCTTTACCCAATGAATTTGAGGGAGATATTAGTCTCACCCATCCTTGAATATAATGTAACAAACATCCTTAGTTATAACTTAACCAACATCACAAGATGAAAACCAAGTATACTTGTTCCACATGTTCATAAAATATTCATAGTATCAGAACCAATGAAAATAAATGGGTTTCATAAAAAATTTTCCATTGTCTAACCTGTTGGAAAGAAAAAAGTTTTATAATCATTTTATAATTTCATCTTATCATAACCCATGAAAGAATATGTTGGTTTCATAATCATTTTATCATGTTATAAACTATGGAAGGGAAATGGGTTTCATAAACATCTTTCTATCATAACAGAAACTAATAAAATAAATAATAATAATGGTATCCTTATATCACCTACCTATTAAATATTAAGTATCATTAAATTATTTCATATTATATTGAATATGATTTTGAAAGATCACATGGAAAATTTCTTAAGGAAAATATCCTTTCAACTTTGAAAAATACTTTTTAAAACAAGAATCATTTTTAAAATAATTTCCTTTTCAAAGAAACATTGGATATTATAAAACATATTTAAAAAATATTTAATAAATTTCCTGATGAAAATGTACTTTCCATATTTAAAAAAATTACAAAAATAAAATAAATTAAAATTTTTTTTCTCAGAAAATAAACATTGAAACTTATAAAAAATAATTAAAATCATTTATAATAATTATTGAGGAAAATATTATTTTTAATTTTAAGAATAATATTTGAAAAAGAAAAAAAATTTCAAATACATTTATTTTAAAATTAATATTAAAATTTATGAAATATTCCTTAAAATAATTATTTGACCATGATAGTAGAAATTAACATTCATGTAGAATACTTTAAAACAAAGGCACCTTTCACAATTTGGATAAAAGTGAAATAAAAATTATTTGGAAAATAAAAAAATTATTTATTTATAAAATAGTAAAATATTAAAACATGGGTAAACATTTTTTTTAAAAATTAGTTGGTTATTTATTTTAAAAAATCAAAACATTTTTAGAACACATAGTTTTGGAAAAAAATGGTTATCAACCGAAGAGATAAATAAAAGAGAATTTTATTAAAAACATTCCTTTGGATTATTTATCACATAAAAATAGTTAAAACATGGTAAAAGAAGTATTCTCATGAAATAACCATAGGATAATCATATTCTTGAGTTTCTTGAGATAATGATTGTAAAATATCTTCATTATAAGCATAAATATATACAATCTCGATAAACTATAAGATTATATCATAAAACAATTAACAAATTGGTAACATAGAATAATTAACATCATCAAAGATAAAAATTAAATGAACCGTAATATATATCATGAATGAAATTATATTCATGATATAAATTCTCAATGGTGTAGTATATACACATAATAAAATAATTTGGGTGCATAACACAACATGTGTGTCAACCAAGGAAAATTGATTTGAAAATACCTTACTACTTTGGAAATTTTTTAATCTTAAACCCTATGAAAGAGAAAACATAAAATGAATATGTAACACACCATAATTTTCAGTATAATCCCATAAAAATAAATACCTATGGTTTATATACACCCCATAAAATAAAAAGGTAGTGAATATGGCATATATCTCATGGATATAAATTTGAGATGAAAAGCACTTACCTTATGTCTTGAGATCCATCAACCACCTTAGAAACTTCTATATAATAAATATATGTTTTTATAAATATATTATAAAACCATAAACTTATTCATAATACAATATGTGAATTAATTATGACCTTATATTACAATTTTATCAATAATTACTTATTAAAATCATGTTTTGGGAACTAACCGCTTTGTTTTTCATGTATCATTTGATTCAATATTTTTTTGGTCCACTTAATTATATCATGGTTAATTAATATCTATAATTTTGCACATAGAATAATTATCTTGTATATTAAATATAATTTTATTTATTGTAATCTATAAAATATTGATATAAAAATGAAATACACTGTTCATGGATACACTAGGTCGTACATACGAATGAATGTTGTATCCATTTTTTGGATGGATGAAATGAAATAAAGATAAATAATATATTAAAATTATAGAATCATTTTTTTCATTAATATCACATATATTCTTTAAATTTTCCCTAATTACCATCCATGAAAGTATGATTGAAAAACAAATCACAATGCTTTACTGGGCGGTGGTCCACTATACAGATGATCGACATTATCGTATTACAAAAGATTATAATGTATGGATTTATATGTGATATAAGAATACAATAATTATAATAACATCATATATATTATATATAAATGTTTCCCCCATCATTATATCTATTCGTGAGAGGGGGTGATGGAAAATAAATAACATCTATTTCGAAGGTGGTAGTTCGTCGTACACATGAATAAAGATTTCATATCCAATTTAATGTATGAGGAGATAGATATAGGTTATTAAATTAAAAATATAAGTTTATATATTATTATATGTTTTATATTTAAGAAATTTTAAAATATTATATAGGGAGGGGAGGAATAATTAAAATAAAACGGTCAATTAGGGGACAAACCACTTCATCCGAAAACATATTTCAGGTTTGTACTAGAAGGATTCATAGGATCAGTTATTGACCAAACTAAGGATTAATTTTTGATATTATAGAGGTATGTAAGTTATTTTTCTATGTATTTTATAAACTAATCTGTTTTGGAACTCTGTAGAGGAGAGGTGAAGGGTGGCCTTTTATAAGTGTGGTGATTGGAACACTTGTAATTTATTAATAGAAAACATTATATGGAAATTTTTAACATAAAATAAGTATAAAAATAATAAATTATATAAAATTGAATATATAAGGTATATATGTGTTAATAAAATGTTTTTATGAGTAGTTTTGGTCATTTTTAATATTTTTCTCTTTAGTTTAACCCCCGAAAAACCAATTTTTACCTTAACTCTTGTAAATAATTTTTACTATTTTTACAATTAATTATGGTAAAAAAATAATTTGAACAAATAATATAACATAAAATATTCTTAGTCCAATTATGGGATCCATTTTCCCAAATTAAATTCATATAAGTGGAATTTTTATTTTTAAAATAATATTGCATATAAGATGACAAAGCAATTTTCTGAATTACAAAATTCAAAAGTATAAAACATTTTTATATCAAAATTAAATATTAATTTAATTTAAATGAAATATATTTGACTAATAGATATATAATTTTAATAATTTTACTTTGAAAATCGTCATAAAATAATTTTCATGTTTTAAAATAGTTTAATAGAAATAAAAATTCCAAAATAAAAACAGGTATTTTCACTATTGCTTGAAAATTTTGAAATATCAAAATATTATAAAAATTTCACCCTCATATAATTTTTAAAAGATGAGTTAAAATATTAATTTAATTTTTTAAATGCATAAATTTGGAGAAAATTAATTTTAATATAAGTTCACAAAAAGTGACAGCACAACATTTTTAGAAAAATGCAGTTTTTAAACATAAAATCGGAATTATTTTATCTCATTTCATGAAGATACAAAAAATGAATGTAAAATATTAGAATGAATAATATATATATATATATCATTAATATAACTCCCTAATTTTTTTTAATATATTGATATAAATATGTTTTCTTAAAAATATTTTCATTATTTTTAAATTGTTATTATTTTCACTTCTAATTAGTGTGTAAAACAAGAATTATTTTTATATACATCTAAAAAGAATAAATTTTCATAATTTAGTTTATATTGCTAATACATTCCATTCAATGTATATTTTATAACATTAATATTGAATAATTATATTTTAATAATATGTTTTTTTTCAATAAACTCATGGTCGCGTATAACGCATGATAAACTAGGTGTTGTTTGGATCCAAAGAAGAAAATGTGTTGCATATAATTAAAGAAAAAATTAGTGTTTCATGTAACAAAAAATATTGAAAGGATTAAATTTATTTTAAATATATATATTTCATAATGTCTCAATGTTTTACAGGCCCAAAATATTTTCTCCATCTAGTGCATTGGGTTATGGTATATCTCATGAGATGACTGGTAATATAGAGTGGATAAAACCCCCAAATATAATAAACCCATTATGTGACTGATGGGAATAGAATAATAATACCCTTAAATTCTTTGGTTAATGACTTATATCTCATTAGTTGAAAGATTATGATTGGGGAGAAAACCTAAATCCTTAAGGATCCTTTTCCACTATGTAATTATAGTCTTGGTAGTGAGCCTCGGTAAAGGAGAACATTTCATATGTTGATGTATATTCTACACTATTATGTCATATTATTTTTCTTGTATTATGATCACATGGATCTAGGATGATTATTGATGGTTTGAACTCCTATAACTCATGTATTATTTAAGTATAATAAATTATTATTGGTCTAAAAATTTACGATCTTTGACTGATTTGGTATGGTTATTTTATATTATGATCATATTCTTATTTATACTCACATAATTCTCACTGGTGGTCTCCAATTTTTATCACTCATGTTTAGAATTACTGAGCATCGGATCTCTCCCATTATTATGTTTCCTTTTCCAACGGTTAGGAAGAAATATATTAAGCAAGATATGTCTAGAATGGAACCATGTGTGAAGAATGATAGTGGGAGATGTAGAAAATTATTCATGAATAATTTTATTATTTATCTAGTCTCTATAAACACCAATACTTTACATTCCTTAACTGTGAATTATTGTGGAAATTTTTTTTTACTAAGATAATTAAATGAGTGTATATGTTATACTTATGTTCCCTCAATGAATCACTTTGAGTGGTAGTTTATAATAATCCCAAAAGTTCCGGTTTAAATTCATATCTTATTATTATCTTTAACATATTTGTCTGTAACTAATTTGAGATTATTCTAGGGGTCAATGCGGAACGATAATAATACATAAAAGGGTAATAAGGTCTATAATGATGAAATATACAATGAGGGTTCATCAAGAACCTAGTGTATGTACACTAGGTACCTGATGGGTTATGATAGAGCCTTATACGGACTTAATGCCAACTAGGTGGTTGGTGGGGGTGTAAAAAGTTCATGATAGTAAAAATAGGTACCTAGTTGTTCTAGTTGGGAACTAAGTGGCCCTAATACTATTTTTAAGGAAAGCATTATAATTTCCCTAGACACCCACTTCTTTAGCTCTCCCTTTTCCTTTCTTGACTCATACTCATATTGTCCGTGATTTTGAGATTATACTTGGATTCTTAAGCACTTCTATGTTCATTTTTTACCATTTGAATTTTTTTATTATTCAAGTTCCCCTATGGTAAGTCTAAAACCATCTATCCCATATTTGATAGCATTTATCATTATTTAGTTGTATTATTTTTAGAATCCCAAATTTTAAGGGATTGGAGAAAATTTTAGGGATTCATTTGTTTTTTATTAAATTGGAGGGTTCATATTGGAATATGTGATTCCTTATGATAATTTAAGGAAGTAATTAATATGTTACATCTTTTAAATATGTTTTTTATAGATTTAATTCCATGAAGTTGAATGAGTTACCACAGTATTTTTCTACTTTTACTATTAAAAAGGTTGGGTGGGACTAATGTAATTGACCCCGTAGATGGTAGTTAAAGCTAAAATGACACTATTATGGTGAAACCTCACCTTGTTACAAGGCATAATGTGGGGTTTTAACATGTAATAATTATAAATAGAGTGGTTTTATAGGCTCGGGTGAGGAATGGACGAGTTTATGGTTTAATTTATCAGTTTTTGTGATAAAGAAATTTTACTTATAAATTCTTTGTTTGAGAAAATTTATAGTTTGAGTAACCAAGAGGGGGTGGTCTAGGTGCAGCCTATAGGTTATCTTGGTTCTTGGGATGTAAGTTTCTATTCATATATGAAATTTATTAAATCTCATTTTATTTTTATATCCATGATATTTGTTATGTTCATTATTGATGGTTAGGGTTATACAACCACGTCGTGTGAGAGGAAAATGTTGTATGGGATCATAGATATAAGGCCATCCTAAGTAAGTTATTTTAGAGCTATGATGAAGATGTTTTATGTCCCTTGAGTGAGAGGGTATGGTTTAATACTTGATTTGGGACATGATGAATGACCCTACCTAATTGAGATTGTATAGTATGGGAATTGGTATAGAAATCAATGTTTGACCTCCCCTTATTGATAGGGTGTGGCCTAAGACTTCATAAAAGATGTGATAGGTCGTCTCACTAGAGTAAGTGGTCATGGTTTAAGATTTTATATAGGATACAATGTGGGTTATAATAAAGGACCATACCCTGATTGAGAGGGAATCTATCCCAATTTAGTGTATTTATACACAAAATATGACACTTGTTTTATCTTTTAGACAAATTAGATATGGTACAAGTTCCTGGTGTTCATTTAGAACATGATAACTTGATAGGAATTTTTTCTTGAGTATTTACTATTTTTTTTTCTAAATACACTCTAAAATATTTTTTCACTTATTATAAGTATGTGTATGTGGTTTTATACTAGGTTTTATCATTCAAAAACTATATGAGAATCGTTGTGTATAATTACACTATTTTTCTGGGGATCTATCTAAGGTAAAGGGAATTGTGTTGGGCTTTTGAGTAGGTGGAGAATGTCAAAAATATATGTTATTCCATGAATCATGTTGTGATATTTTTTTTACTTTTCGAATGATTTTATTTTATCCTTTTCTCATCACGGATTCTAATAATATATATTTTGGGATCCTATAAAATTTGATGTATGATTAGTTATATCTATTTTTGATATAGAATGTAATATTTTTTATAAATTTTCCTATGTTATTAATTTATTTTTTAAGTTATATATTTTAATAAATAATGGTTTAAATTATTAATGGAATTGTGTCAGGATGTTATCACACAGTACCTTACCGCTAGTCGATATTATCTTAAATATATTGAGGACCAAAAGAGGCCATGGTAATCCCTAGCATTGGATGGGGTATTATATAATTTAAAGAATATATAAAATATACTTATAGTTATCGAAGGTTAGGTTATCATAAAATTCTTTTTAGAATATTATTTTTATGGAAAATTGGATCTTTTTCAATCTCTTAGAGAATTGTAATTTTCAGATGGCTACTTTATCCTGAAATCACATTTGGTCTTGGAAAAAAAGAGAACTAAGGATACTGATTTTGATATCTCAATCATGTTAGGATTTTGAATATTCATTTTAAACGAGGCTGGAAACTATATATTCAACAAAGTTATCTTCTTTTTTAGATTGTTGTTGTAATTTATGTTACTCATTGGGGAATTATTTTTGGTAATTTATAATAATTTATTTTCTATCTAACATAATTTTATGTTATATGTCTGAATTTTATGTTGGGTAAACAATGAACCAACCTAAAAATTCAATTTTGTTGAGGGTTTGGATTCAGAGAAAAAATTTTGTTTTTGTTTTTTTGAGTATGAGGATGTATTCAATGGTTATTAGAGATAAGGATTAAGTTTTAATGGGGTTTCAATGAATGGGTTGGGTAGTGGGTGGAACCCATTGTATTTTGACACTAATGGTGCATGAGATACATGATAGAATACCATTGGATAAATTGTGAGAAATAAAAATGACCTATTTTTTCTATAGGTTCCATGGGGCTCCCAATGATTACAGAACAAGTACATGGTGGAGTACCATGTAGATTTTTTAGTGTGCAGATATTTTTTATTTCACCAAAAACCCCCTATTTCTTCCCCTTACTCTACTCTTGATCACATTTAACTCTCATCCATATAAGGACATTTACAATATTCTCATTGGGCTTCTTCCTTTCTCTCTCTCACCCCCTGTTCCATGGAATATCCTTGTATTGTTTTAAAAATGATTTAATGGAAGGCATCCCTTAAACACTTCTTCTCCATTCTCTTTAATTTTAATCTAATTATTCAGGGTGTATTTTTTATTTTCATCCAAAATCCACAATATTATGGTGAAATTCATCCCATGTCTTATGGATTTTTACTCTCATGACTCTAGGCAAATTTTATAGTATTTTTAATTATAAATTATCATTTTTTAATGATAATTTATTATGGAATGACTTGGCATAGAGTGTATTATTTTGTTAGATTTAAGTATTATTGTAACGTCCTGGTTCTCGAATCCACCCATAGGCGTCCCGTACCCAGTTGGTCACATGGACTCAAGAGTATTTCCCCAAACGCCAGAGGCTGTCGACAAGCAGTGAGGGCCTTGGTTGTGATATTGGGGAAACTATTCCCTCATTGGCAGAGTACACAGCAGAAGTAAATAAACACACAAGAGAAGAATAAGTAAATAACCAACAATAATTAAATAGCATAAGACAAAATCAGCAAACAACTTGAGCACATATGTATATATATGAAATGATGCATGATATATATCTTGGAATGTAGCCAAAAAAGTCACAACAATGAAAAATACAATAGAAACAAGTACAAAATAAAGTAAACAACTCCTCAGCATCACAAGCTAAAGCTTGGTCACATGCTCTCCTACTCCAAGCAATCATGTACCAGAAGTCGAAGGGCGCTTTCCCTTGTCTATAACTAAAACAACATGATCTTTTTGGGCCCAAAAGAAAGACCCAAATAGGATTTCAAACTAAATCCCAGTAGGCAACCACCCGAAGATCTGTGACTAACAGTCAGGGAGTATGTGGCTAGTAATAGTACAAAAAGTAGTAAACAGTAGCAACAATTGGAGGCATTAATCAGTAAGCATTAAGCATGATGAAATACGATAGTGATCAATCCACATAACAACAAGTAGTGGTGAAGCAACAGCTAACACAAACAAGAAACTCTTTGGGAAGTACTCGCAGCCATCCCCTTTGGTTTGTCCAAGAAGTACCACAACCCTCTGGGCAGTGCACTCAACCTAACCCCTCTAGTTTGGTCATACGAATTTATAAGGCTCTCTGGGGAAGTTCACATGGTCAATTCCCCTTATAGTCTAGGCTAGTCAGGGACACTCTGAGGGAGATCACGCTGTCTATACCTCTTGGCCCCATTATATAGAGACTCTCTGAGGAAGCTCACTAGGTCAATCCTCCTATAGCCTCAGGTATACCATAGAATCTCTGAGGAATCTCACTCGGTCAATTCCTCCTCTAGCCTGGGAAGGTTTTTAATACATTCAAACAATGTAAAGACTCTCTGAGGAATCTCACTATGTCTACCATCCTGTAGTCTGTAATAACTAAGACTCTTTAGGAAGCTCACTCGGTCAATCCCCTATAGTCTATAATTTCCAAGACTCTCTCAGGAATCTCACTTAGTCTATTCCCGTATAGTCTATAATATCTAAGACTCTCTAGGGAGCTCACTCGGTTTATCCCTTATAGTCAATAGCATTGAGTTCTCATGGTCTTGTGCCAGTCAGTGCATATTAATGTTATAACGCTAGTGTACACCTATATAGGTACTTTCCTAACCAAAGTACACCTATAGAGCTACTTGGATAACCAAAGTACACCTATAGATCTACTTGGATAAACAGTTTTCATAGCAACAACAATCATGTTAACAACATCATTCCATCCTACGATCATAAGGCATGGAAACAGGTACAATGGCCAAAGGCTAAAGGGACCCAAAGGTTGTAACAAGAACAAAGAATGGAAAAAACATATAATCATGAAAATTATCCACAAACAAGATCAAAGTTACCTCTACAAAAGCATGCATGAAAGGCAGGAATAACCACAAGGGAAAAAAGGTAAACACACAATACCCTTTTCACGGGTATTGGTGGAATTTGCACATAAAACTCAAATACATCTAAGGGTAAGGCACAAACCACCTACCTCGATTCTAGGAGATCGATATTCTTGAACCACGAGGCTTGATTCTACTCAGAACGGTGTAGATCTACGAAAATGTGCAAAATTTTCAACCCATGATAACTTAAGAAAGAGGAGGAATTGGAAAACAAGGCTCTAGGAGAAAGAAGAACTCACTTATGCAGTTCCAATGCAATCGACGAAGGTCTATTAAAAGAACGGATGGAGGCTCGGGGTCTCAGAGAAGATCTATGGCCTTAGAGGCCTCTCTTGGTCGAATACTCTTGAGAAGAAGACAAATATGTCGCTTAGGCGTGACCCTAGTCCGTTTAACGAAAAAAAAAGAAAATAGACGGCATCTACTTCTTGATTACACAGAATGTACTCTAATTTTCCATACGTCACTTTAAGCATCCTCCACTTCACCCCTACACACCATTTGTGTGTCCCGGACATGGCCATCACATGGCATGGTGCGGCAAGGAAGTACATGGCGTGTACTCATAATGTACACAATGTGTACTTTGAAAATTTCTAGATTTTCCACTTTTTCTCAAAAATGACCTGAAAAGGAAAAACATAACTGAAACGAAGATCCGAGTTCCTAGAAACTTCCCCCCTTAAAGAAATTCATCCCCGAATTTCCCTAAAGAGGCGTAGAAGAAGAAACACCAAACAGCTCCGGCCACTGTGATCGTACATCGGCCTCCCTCTCCCAAGTCTCATCCTGCACTCGCCTGTGTTGCCATAGTACTCGTACTAGAGGAACATACTGACCACAAAGAACCTTCATAATGTGATCAACAATCCGGATGGGATACTCCTCAAACGATGCATTCACTTCAAGCCAACCTCCTCAGGTTGAAAGACATGAGACAGTTCTGAAAAGTAACGTTGGAGGTGAGAAATGTGGAAGAAGTCGTTCATAGCCCGGTACCTCTGAGGTAACTGCAACTGATAGGCAACCGGCCCAACTCTCTCAAAAACCTCAAATGGCCTGACGTACCATGGTGAAATCTTACACTGTCTCTGAATCCTCTTGTGTCCCAACCTCAGTGCGACATGATGGAAAACTTGATCCCCGAACTCGAACTCTAGAGGTCATCTCTGCTGATCAGCATAAGACTTATGTCGAGACTCTACAGTAGCCATACTCTTCCGAATTAACTCAATCTTCTCTGAGGTCTCCTGAACAAGACGAGCTCCCAGAAAAGTTGTGTCTCCTGCCTCCAGCCAGCATAAGGGTGATCAACATGGCCTACCGTACAAAGCCTCGTAAGGAGCTATCTGAATAGTCACCTGGAAACAATTGTTATATGTAAACTCCACAAGAGTTATATGCTTCTCCCAAGAATCTCCAAAGTCTAGAATGCAAGCTCAGAGCATATCCTCAAGAACTTGAATCGTATGCTCGGACTGGCCATCTGTCTGGGGATGGTATGCTATACTCAAAAGTACCTGTGTACCCAAAGCCTTCTGAAGTACCTTCCAGAACCGAGAAGTAAAGCGCACATCCCTATATGAAACAATGGAGTGTGGAACTCCATGTAGACATACAATCTCTCAGATTTACAACCATCCCATCTCACCAACACTGAAGGTCTCCTTGATCGGCAATAGGTGAGAAACCTTCGTGAGCCTGTCCATGACAACCCAAATAGCATCACTCCATCGAGGTTACCTTGGTAACCCGGTCATGAAGTCCATTGTGACATCATTACACTTCCACTCAAGAATGGGTAACTACTGCAAAAGCACTGATGGTCACTAATGTTTCGCTTTCACCTGCTGACAAGTAGAATATCTCATTACAAAACCAGCAACATCTCTCTTTATACCTGGCCACCAGTACTGGCGGTGTAGATCATAATATATCTTGGTTATGCCAGGATGAACTTCCCAAACTGAAAAATGGAAATCCCGCATCAGTTCCTTGTGTATGTCTGCTGGCACCCATACGCGTCCCTAGAAATGCAATATCTCATTCTCGCCCATAGTCCATCCAGGATGAGGGTCCTCTCCTGACACACTCTCCCGCAGGACTAAGCCTTGTGAGTCTGATATCTGCCTCATCCGTACCTGATCAAGAAGTGTAGAGGTAACAGCTACAGAATATAGGAAAGCCTATCCCTATATATCGTGTACCTCCAAGTGAATCTCAGAGAACAGATCCATAAGCTTCCACTCACTACTGGCCTCTAGAACTGCCTAAATCAAATTTCTCCTGCTCAACACATCTGCCACTATGTTGCCCTTTCCCGGCGTATAGGTGAGCTCAAAGTCAAAAGACTGAAGATACTCGACCCACCTGTGATGTCTCAGATTCAAATCACACTGATTGAATATATACTTGAGACTCTTGTGATCGGTTAAAACCACAATGTGCTCTCCCAGAAGGTAGTGTCTCCAATAGCGTAAGGCATGAACAACAGCCACCAACTCTAGATCACGAGTCGGGTAGTTCCTCTCGTGTGGCCTCAACTACCGAGACCCATAAGCATCAACCCCATCTCCCTAAATAAGCACAGATCCCACCCTGATACCTGAAGATTCATAGTAAATAGTATAACCCTTGCCCATCTCTGGAAAGACCAGTATCGGTGATGAAGCCAACCTCCCCTTCAGCTCTAGAAAGGCTAACTCACAAGAATATGACCATAAAAACATCACCCCCTTCTTGGTCAGACCTTTCAGTGGTACTGATAGGCATGAAAAATCATGTATGAAATGCCTATAGTAACCAGCCATTCCTAGAAAACTTTTCACCTCAAAGACATTCTTCGGCTGCCCCCAGGAAACTATAGCTCTCACTTTCTCTGGGTCCACTGATACTCCAGTATCTAAGATGACTTGATCCAAGAAGTGAATCTGATCTATCCAAAAGTGGCAGTTCGAGAGCTTGGCATATAACTAATGCTCTCTCAGTGTACTCAGAATTATCTCAAGGTGTGTGGCATGGTCGTGTCGAGTGTGAGAGTACACCAAGATGTCGTCCACGAAAACCGCCACAAAGGAATCTAATTACGGATGGAACACTAAGTTCATCAGTGCCATAAAAACTACTGGCGTGTTCGTGAGACTGAACAGCATGACTATATACTCATATAGACCATACCTGCTCCTAAAGGCTATAAGAGGTATATATGATGGTCTAACTCACAACCGATGGTAACCAGACCTCAAATCGATCTATGAGAACAAAAAGGCTCTTAGAAGCTGATCAAAGAGTTCATCGATCCTCGGAAAGGTATATTGGTTCTTGACTGTCAACTGGTTCAACTTCTAATAATCCACATAGAGCTGAAGGGTGCCATCTACATTCTTTAAAAACAGGACATGCGAACCCTAAGGAGAAGTACTGGGTCGGATGAAACCCTTTTCCTATAACTCCTCCAACTTCTTCTTGAGCTCATGCAACTCAAGTGTAGCCATACTATAAGGAGGAATGGACACCCGTGTCCCTCCTAGAATGATCTCAATCGAGAAGTCTACCTCACGCTCTAGAGGAAATCTTGAAAAGTCCTCTAGAAAGACATCCCTAAAAAGATCCACCACTGGGGAAAAGTCTAACTATGAATTACCCTAGTCATCTAAATAAAGACTGGAAATATGGGATGTAACTCTTCCTAGAACATGATGCTCTAGTCCAGCTCTACCCACCTTGACAACCCACTTGCCTCTTTGAAGAAAATATCTACCTTCTGGTGATATGAAACTGACCCTGTGGCGATGGAAATCGACGAATACCTGGAAGGTAACCAACCTGTCCATCCTGAGAATGACGTCATAGCCTGTAATCTCTAGGACATAGAGTTACCATAAGAAAAGACACCTTGCAACCTCAAGAAGGAACTCTCTGTATTGATGTACGCTAGATGTCCTCATTCCCAACGGTGTGTTAAGAGTCAACAAGTCGGTAGACGAAATGATATAGAGCCCAAGGCTCTCTAGAATAACAACATAGATAAAACTATGCAAAGCACCTGTATCGAAAAGGGCTGAAGATAAAACTGAGGCTACTAAGATCGTACCTCGAACTGTCGAAGGGTCAGGATTCTGCTCTTGATGGGACTTCTCCATGGTGAAGGTCTGGCCTGTACAGCGGCCATGTGCCCCTGTCTGACCACTCTGAGCTGATCCACTCTGCTGTCACTGGTAACCTGGTGACTGACCACCATGGTCGGGACCTTCACCTCGGCCCGAACGGCCGGAAGAACTCCAGTTCTCAGACTGGTGAGAAATTGGTGAAGAATCTCCTGAACGCGGGGTCAGAGAAGAAACCCTACCACCAGCTGAAGGTGAGAAGATCTGACAAAAGCGCTGAAGATGGCCCATCTTTCCGAAAGATCGACACTCCATCAGATATCTCTAACATAGATGCCTAGTATACCCACTCCTAACGCACTAGTATCATACAACCTGGCTGCCAGACGATACATCCTGACTACCCTGATCTCTTCGAGAAGACTCTTTGTGGCGCTTCCTTCTATCCATAAGAGGAACACCAGCTCTGGAAGTCGAACCGCACTGGCTCACAGCCCCAGAATCCCTCAGGTTGAGCTCAATGATCAGTGCATAGTTGACGATAGAGGATATCGAAGTCAACCTAAAGATATTCACATGGGAACAGATCTCCTACCTGAGACCATCCTTAAACTTCCTAGCAAGGAACAACTCATCACCTGCTAGGATTTTCGTGAAGCACTGCAGCTCGGTAAAGCGGGACGAGTACTCCATAATAGAAGGAGTACCTTGCTGCAGACACATAAAATCCCAGTCTCGGTCGGCCCTCAAAGTCTCTGGGTAAAATTAGTCACAGAAGGTGTGGCGAAACTCATCCCAAGACAAACTCTACTGGTACCCCGAATGCGAGATTGCCTCCCACTACCTCTTGGCGGTGTCTCGAAAGCTTTTCCCTTTTCTCTAGGGGTATCTTCAGATGATCAAAGATCGTCAGTGTGGCCTCTAACCACGACTCTATAGCCTGGGGTCCTCTATCCCCTAAGAAAGGAGGAGGATGCTGCTGCTAAAAGTCCCACAACAATTTGACCATCGACGAGGCAGGAGGCGGAGCACCCTGAAAAGTATGCATCATCCTCAATAAATACTCCATGAACTGCGCATCGGCGCCTGCGATGGGTATGACTACTAGTTCCAAGGATGGCACAGTAGGAGGATGTGCAGGCAGTCCCTGATCGTCCATATCTGGTGTCTGATCACCATCTGGCAACTTACGTACAACCGAAGGACGTTTCGGAGGCATAGCTCTGAAAGATCAAAACCACACCTTAAAAAACGATTATCAAAGACTGAGAACACAATTGTATAAAATGGTAATAGGAGAAGGAAATATTCAAGTTTACAAAACAAGACTATACGGCGTGTATAAAACTATATGGCGTGTTCACTTAAACCAAAGACATGGGCGTGTACTAGACATTGTTTCAGCAACCCGTGTTGTTAGTTACAGGGTCGGCTACCCGAATGACCCTTACACAGCATGTTTTGAACAAACATGGAATGTATAGGAGAAGATAACACCAAACTGTGTTGTTCATGACACGGTCGAGTACCTGGAATAAGACTACATGGAGTTTTCTTTACCAACACAGTGTGTTCTACTCGAGCTTCCCCGGCCTGTTTTGTTGGTAAAATGGCCGGGTACACGGCTCTATACTACATGGCGTGCACCTACCGTACATGGTGTGTTCCTAAAGACATTTCCTCAACACAATGTTCCTGCTCACATATTCAGTGACATGGTCTAAAACTACATGGAATGTAGTCATAAAGTACATGTTGTGTATTCTGGGTTTTTCGGGGTAGTAGCTCAAAAACTACACCGATGCCTAGAAACACAAGAAATAAGGCATGAAGGTTCCTACTTCCGATCCGTGAGGGACCATACTCCCCATGAACCAAATCTTGGCATCCAAAACAATCATATATAAGGAAAATCAGTTCAATGATACACCAATTTCCGATTCAAGAGGGCCCATAACACCTCCAGAATCAAAAATTAGCGTTCAGTTAAGAAAAGTACAATACAAATAGTCCTTTATCAAGCAGCAGAGATTCTATCAAAGCATATATCACAACAGCATGAATAATATACAAAAAGTCTATCAGAGCAACATGCAATCGCTAATGCATCCTAGATGGCATGGAAAGAATGCATGGAATGTTATTTCTAACAAGTGCCTATGTCATGCATGAGATGGCGTACCCTCATCTCATTAGGTTGCGACAGATATAGAACTATAATAGCAACAACAATAACAACACAAGTCATGTGAATCACTCTTTTTGAAATCATATCAACTGTAAAATCTCAAAACCAGATAACTACAATAAATGAGGTAGTATGGATTTTCCCTATACACAGGTTAGCTACTCCTATGCACAACTTATTACCAAGTACCAAATCCATCCTATCCCTGGATAAAGGCTCCAAATAGTAAATCAAGAGAATATAATCCCTCTAATAACACTATGTAATGTCCCAGTTTCGGAAGCCACCCAGAGGTGCCCCGTACCTGGTTGGTCGCATGGCCTCAAGTGCATTTCCCCAAATGCCAGAGGCTTCCGACTAGCAGCAAGGGCCTTGGGTGTGATAGTGGGGGAATCTATGCCCTCATTGGTAGAGTACATAGAGGATGTAAATAAACATGCAAGATAGTAAGTAGTAAATAACCAACAATAATTAAACATCGGAAGATGAAATCAGCAATCAACTAGAGCACATATGTATATATATGAAATTATGCATGATACATATCTAGGAAAGCATACAAACAAGTCACAATGCCGAAAAATACAATAGTACCAAAACAAGTACAAATGAAAGTAAACAGCTCCTCAGCATCGCAAGCCAATGCTTAGTCCCATTCTCTCCTGCTCCAAGCAATCAAGTACCAGAAGTAAAAGGGCGCATAGCCTTGTCTATACCTGCATCAACATAGTCTGTTTGGGCCCAAAAGCATGGCCCAAATTGGGTGTGAGACTAAATCCCAGTAGGCAACCACCCGAAGATCTGTGCCAAACAGTCAGTGAGTACGTGGTAAGTAATAGTACAAAAATCAGTAAACAGTAGCAGCAATATTAGGCAGTAAACAGGATGATATACAATAGCGATCAATCCACAGAACAACAAGTAGAGGTTAAGTAATAGCTAACACAAACAGGAAACTCTCTGGTGAGTACTCACAACCATCCCCTCTGGTCTTTCCAAGAAGTACCACAACCCTCTGGGCAGTGCACTCAGCCTAACCCATCTGGTTTGGTAATACGAATTTATAAGACTATCTGGGAAAGCTCACTGGTTCAATTCCCCTTATAGTCAAGGGTTGTCTGGGACACTCTAAGGGAGATCACACAGTCTAACCCTCTTGGACCCAAGATCTAGAGACTCTCTGAGGAAGCTCACTCAGTCAATCCTCCTATAGCCTCAAGTATACCACAGTCACTATGAGGAAGCTCACTCGGTCAATTCCTCCTCTATCCTGGGATGGTTTTTAAGACATTAAAACAAGGTAAAGACTCTCTAAGGAAGCTCACTCGGACTACCCTTTTGTAGTCTATAATAACTAAGACTCTATGGGAAGCTCACTCGGTCTATCCCCTATAGTATATAATGTCCAAGACTCTTTGAGGAAGCTCAATCGTTCTAACCCCGTATAGTCTATAATATCTAATACTCTCTGGGAAGCTCACTAGGTCTATCCCATATAGTCTATAGCACTGGGTTCTCACAGTATCGTGCCAGTCAGTGCATATTAATGCTATATGGCTAGTGTACACCTATAGAGCTACTTGGCTAACCAAAGTACACCCATAGATCTACATGGCTAACCAAAGTACACCTATAGAGTTACATGGCTAAATAATCTACATAGCAACAAGTATGTTAACAACATCATTCCATCCTACGATAACAAGGCATGGAAACAGGTACAATGACCAAAGGCTAAAGAGACCCAAAAGTTTCAACAAGAACAAATCATGGGCAACACATCCAAGCATGACAATTATCCACAAACAAGACCAAAGTTACCTCTACAAAAGCATACATGAAAGGATGTAATAACCACAAGGGAATAATGGTAAACACACAATACCCCATTCATGTTTATTGGTGGTATTTTCACATAAAACTTAAAGACATCGAAAGGTAGGGTAAAAACCACCTACCTCAATTCTAGGGGATCGATATAATTAAACCACAAGGCTTTATTCTCCTCAGAACTGCGTAGATCTATGAAAACATGTAAAATTTTCAACCCACGAAAACAAAAGAAAGAGGAGGAATTGGAAAACAAGGCTCTATGAGAAGGAATAACTCACGGATGTGGTTCCAACGCAATCGACAACGGTCGATTCGAAGAACAGATGGAGGCTCGGGGGCTCGGAGAAGATTCACAGCCGTACGGGTTGCTCTCAGTCGAAGGCACTAGAGAAGAGGACAAATATGTCTCTTTGGCGTGACCCCAGTCCGTTTAATGAAAAAAAAAAGAAAATACAAAGCGTGTACTTCTTGATTACATGGCGTGTACTATAATTTTCAGTACTCCACTTTAAGCGGCCTCCACTTGACCCCTGCACACCGTGTGTGTGGCCCGGACATGGCCAGCACATGGCCTGGCGTGGAAAGGAAGTACATGGCGTGTACTTCAAAAATTTCTAGATTTTCCTCTTTTTCTCAAAAACAACCAGAAAAGGAAAAACATACCTAAAACGAATATCTGGGTTCTTATAATTATCATTTGAGGTTTTTTACAACATAAGGAATCATTATTTTTGTTTTCATTTATGAGATTAATTAACATTATTTTCGTCCTTTTTTTAGTCATTATAAATTTATGATGGTTATGGGATTTGGTCTCCATGGGTTTAAAAATGAAGTTTTATTATTTTATATATTTCTTGAGAACATTTATAAATGAAAATTATTTCCATTGATTTTAGTAGTTTTCTTGACCCCCAAGTGGTTCCCAAGAAATTGCTTTAACATGAATGCCTTCTAGTTTTTCAAATAACTATTCATAAATATTAAAAAATATTATAACAATTATTAATAAATTGATTTCAACAATACTTTTTTATCATGTCTGGAAGTTTTTACCGATTTCATGTGATGACTTACTATGGTACTCGGTGTTCAATTCTATTCTAATGATATTTTTAATAGAAATTTTTTTGTATTTTTGAATCCATTCTATGTGTTTAACTAGATAAAGGTGTTATCCATGGATTAATAGCATTGTAAACCAAGATGAGGATATACCAAATGAATTACATTTTATTGATCCTTTTAAACCCTATTTAATGTTAACTTTTGGTTCGTATAGAAACTTTAGGCGTATTATTTTTGTCATTTAACCATGTTGATAGCTTGTAAACTTGAAAATACTTCTTATTCTGACCCCTAAAGGTTTATTATAGTATATATAATGTGAACCCCCTTGAGTTTTCATTAAAACCCCTATTGGGAATTTCATATTTCCACCTAAACATAAACAAACTATAAAACAATAAACCATGCATAGACTATATATATGAAAAGGCTTTAATTTTTATGTGGTGGCTGGTTTTTACGAGTTGCTTTAGAATAAATAGTTTAATGAATTGGGTAATCCATAAATCATCTACACATGATATCATTTATTGTATTATAAACTAGTTTTTATGTGTGGGGAGGATTATTAAAAACGTTTTATAGAAATGGATTCTTTTGAAAACAGATTATTAACCTAATTTCACTATTCATTTATTTATTCATCCTTTATAATGTTTTATAATAGTATTTTTTTACCAATTATACTCAAAATTACCTCTTTGATCTCATTTTCTCACATTATGCTCTTTGGTTGTGAATGTTTAAATTATATTTATGATTAAATTTTGAGATTCCTTCCACCTATGATTATTTATTATCCTTAAAATTACATTCACTACCATGGGTATTTCATAACTACAACCTTTAATAACCTATATTGACCATTACAAGACATATGATACACACATAACATTTTCCTTATATCATGTTATCGTGTATCAATTTTCAAATATATCAATCATACCATTTCATTTAAATCAGATGAGGAAATAATTTCTCATTACAATATAATTTTTATTTATTTTATTTGGAATCCTACTAACACATCCTTACATACTTTACATTGTTTATTTCTACTCTATTATGTGTCATTATTTAATTTTATGATGGTTATATAGTTATTTTTTATATTGATCATTTTAATGTGTTATTAATTCAAATGAGTTATTGATTTGTTATATCTATCATGGATCCACCATTACATGATAATCATAGTGCTTCTTTCTTATCTCTAGAATGATGATTGTTTTAGTGGGTGATCTTGTATAGGTAATAGGAATGTTTTTAATATATTGGTAAAGCTATTAACTATTATAATTGAAAATATTAATCGATTTGATTCATGATATTTGTAAAACCATATCTACTCTTTTTTAAATAGCATGATATTCTCATTGATAGTGATCAGGTACATTATATGGATATAATAGAATTTCTTAATAGGAAACTAGAGCAGGTACCATTGATAAGGTATAGGTTTGACACATGGGATGAATAGTAGACACTGACTAATGGTTCTTCTGATTGGATGGTGAATCCCATGCTAGTTATACCCATTACCTTATTCCTTAGGATGGGTTTCCAGATAACCTCAAAATGATTGACCATGGATATATATGTGAGATGGTTTGTTAGGACCCTAACATCATTTAATACATCTAAAAATATCTTTGAGAGTATATGATTATATTTTTAGGAGAATAAAGGTATTGTAATGGCCTTATTGGATCATGGGAATGGGAATCTTGGTTTTCTTTGACTCAGGAATCTCAAATTATGATCACTCTGCTCCAAGAAGGTTTTATTGGTATAGAACTTACTGGTATATGTGGTTATATATTAAAAATATAATTTATCTACATACATACTTTCTATTGATTTGATTGTAGGGTTATTTATTATTTTTTAAAATATTTTAATCTAATATAAATTTAAATTTATGGACATGTACCTATAAGAACCAATTATATCCTTATTGTTTTTAGAAACCATCAGTTTTTTCCAAGTATATAATTTTTATCACAAAAAGAATGGATAACTTAGAGCACATATATCACCTCTATGATAGATTTTATGTACTATAGGAAAACCAAT
The DNA here is from genome assembly GCA_963277665.1 of Viscum album. Lineage (NCBI taxonomy): Eukaryota > Viridiplantae > Streptophyta > Magnoliopsida > Santalales > Viscaceae > Viscum > Viscum album. The sequence continues at coordinate 98,838,878 of OY728153.1, read as the reverse complement.
ATCAGATTTTTTGAAATGGTTTTCCTATTGTGATCATGGATATAATAGGGCCAGTCCCCTTAGGAGTCAGTGCTATTGATGTTTATTGGTGGTTGTGTTTGGTATATTTCTTATTACTCTTAAACCATATATATATAAGAATTATATAAAATTGCATTAAATATAGTGTTTTTCTTATTTTTTCCACCTTTTTTATGATCTTTTATGAATTCATATAGTGGGTATTGGTTTATTACCTTCGGAGTTATGTGGTTTCATTTGGTTTACTTAAGAATAACCACCAATGTAATGGGGAAAACATTTTTTTGGGAACAAAAAGTCATGATGTATTCTATGGATCATCATAGAAAAATAAATTAAATACATCAATCGTATACTCATTATGGTAATCAATAACCCATAGGGATTAAAGAGCAATTTTGGTGTAGTATCACTGTGGTCTTGAGGCATATCAGAATTCAGATCATGGTTGTTATAATGTGGTGTCATAGAGATGTTTTTAATTTATATGAAATAAATAATATTAATTATTAAATAGGATTTACAACCATTGATAATTGATAAGTAAGCACTAAAAAGGAATAGGAAACCAATTTATGGGAAATCTCGTGTTTCTAAGGATTTTATTAGACATAGGGGGCCTTTTAGGCTTGAGTGAGCCACTTTTTGAATTTTCCCTGTAATAGAATATAACTTCTAAAGTTGTAAATATTAATAAAATAAGTGTAAAAGTATATCCAGTTTCATAAATCATATTAAGAATTGATATATATGAACTCATAGGATGTCATATCATATCACATAATTTCCCAGGTTTTTTATTTTTCAGATGAAATACCATGGACTTTTGTATTAAATAGAACAAAAATAATACATATATATAGTGTTTTATAATATATATATTCATATATCAATGATTTATATGTTAATTTTAACAAATGATTTATTCTATTATTTTTCAAATTCTACTTATCCTTATTGATTGGTGGTTATGCTTATATTTTCAAGCAGGATTTTGATTCCTACATTTCATTTTATAGTTAATCAGGTAAGTTGACTTATATATTTGGTTTCATATTTTACTATTGATCATTATTTTTTTTGATAATAACTTTTACCATTTTACTATTTTTATTCTTATGTTTCATTTAAATGAATAATGTCATTCCCACCTATATCATATAGGTAACTATGTTGATATAAAACTCGTTAGTATACATAATATTCCCTATATATTGATGTATTGATAAAATATAAGTAGTAATGTAGAACTCATGTATTATATTAATTATTTAATGATTTTTTCATGTTGAATCTTTTCCTTTGGGTTTTTTATTTATGTAAAAGAGGCTCTTCTGTAATAAGGTGATTCTTAAAGTAGTGGAAAATACCATGTAGCTTCATGTTTCATAAACACTAGTTTCTATTATAGTTTTGTTTTAGATAAGAAATTTTGTTTCCAAATTCATGTTCTTTTATGGATTTATAAATTAAAGGTGGTCTGATAGGAACTATTTTATCAGCATTATTTACTAAAATAGAAGTATGAATTTGGAATGAAATGGTTGATTTTGAAATTAAATAGGAATATAGTTTTGAAATGCAATTAAATTTTGGATTTAAAAGAAAATCAAATTCATTGTATGAATTATTATAATATAAGTTTTAAATAACTTGATTGTTTTAAAAGGAAAAAAGAGTGTGTTTCCTTTGACCATGATCATATGATAGTCTAAGGATATAAACTATAGTATATTCAGACATTAATAAATAAGTGACTCTCCAAATGAATTTTGGTTTTCTTTTAAATGGTTTTAATTATTGTGCCTTTTTAATATATATTAAATAATATTATGTAAATACTAGGTTATTCTTGTTAGTGATTTTTGATGGGTAGTATCTTAGCTTTTCCCTAATTAGTTGAGGGTATTTTTATACTTATAGATGTTATGATGAATCTCATAGTATTGGAATATTTTGGTGATTAATGTTTTGATATTTTTTAGGTGTTAGACATGAATTTTTAGTGGATGATATAATGATGTTTTGGGAGTTAGTGGTTGATATATCTTTAAGGTTTTGGAGATTTAGTGATTTTAAGAGTTAAATTTATAAAAGTTTTCGATTTTGATGACTAGAATTAGATTTTGGTGATATAAATTGGAAAAGGAATATATGATTTGAGGTCTAATTTAAGGTGTATTCATCAAAATTTATATGATATATCTTTATAGATTTATGAAATGGGGTGTATTTTGATATTCCATAATATGAATTTCCTAGATGTATTATTGTCTGATATGAATTATTATGGGTAATAAGTCCTGGGTGAATGTATTCAAGGACTTGTCTATGAGAAAAACTCATTTGGTAGAGACATTTATTGAATTATTTCCGAGTAACTAGGATTTAAGGTTCTATTTATGTATTTTTATATGGTTAATGTAAGATACATGTTGAATTTTTGTCTAGTTGAGGTTTATGTTTATGATAGTGATTTTGTATTTAGTTTTTATCATTTAAGGATGTATTTTGGGAGGTTTGGAAGGAGAATAAAGATTCTTATAGGGTTTAAGAGTTTATGTTGTTAAACATAGTGGACCAATTTATATATTTTAACACTTGAGGTGGCATTGGGTATGTGGTGGACTATAATCAAGAACTCAGGGAGCAAATAAAATTCCTTGCAGGTTTGAGGCTACCACCATGTACATAGTGTCCCCGAACCCGGTAACTAGTCGGTTTCCCAATAGTTTTATAGTGGATGATTAGCTTTTTATTTCACATGAATTACCTCTATTTTATTATTCCCCTACTCCATTGACCTCATCTCACTCTGAAATATATATATTCCTTCAAAAGCTTCCCTTTTTCTTCTTCCTCCTTCAATCCCTCTCACCATGTTTGGTGGAATTTTTATAGGTTTTTTTCTTATATAATTAAATTTAGGTATCCCTTATCTCATTATTCTACCTTTTCCTTTATTGTCATCTAATATTTTATGATTTATGATGCATTTGGGGTTGAATTTCCCATGATCATAGTTAAATTCAAACTAGATATTATTTATTTATATTCTCTTAACTCAAGAAGGCTTTCTTGGGTTATTTTCTCATCATTAATTATTGTTTTGGTAGGAAGAAATTAAGTTATGGATTGACCTAGTGTTCTTAATCATATTGGAATAGATTAATAGTTTTTATTATATTGGTTATTTGGGGATTATTTATATTTTTTGAAAATATCTCTAAGAATAATTGTCTATATTCTATTTAATTTTTGGGTATGATATATTTCTAGTGATTATTTTAATTTTTCTATTTAATTCTGAAAATGATATTCATTGATTATAAAATTCTCTTGTGATCTTATGGAAGAAGTATTATCACCATTAATATCAGTAAGTTGGCTTTACCATCCCTGTGGTTCTCGGGCTATGCCTATAATATGACTTCCTTAATTTTTCATCCAAAAACTATTCATATATCATAACTTTTAAATTTTATAAATTTGAATAATTGAATTTCAATTTTTTTAATACATTATAAAATTATATTGGGATTTCTTGTAATGCCTTATTATGACACTCACCTTCCCTTGATTTACTAAATATATTTATTATACTAATTTTATTTTTTTGAATAAATCCTTTTTTACAAGGAATTCGAGTTTACATGGACTAAAATCTTTCTAACCCTTTTATTAATAAGAAAATGTAATTAATGTTTTAAATACCTTTCCACTCTCCTTAATGTTAACATTGGGATGATATGGTATCTTTGGAAATGTATTTTTCATTATATGACCTTGTCAACAACTTATAAACAATTTATTTATTGGCCAAAACAATCACGGATTATTACGTTATAAATAAATTGTTACCCCTTGAGTATTAATTATGTTCTATAACGGGAATCACCTATTTCCTAATAATCCTAAATGAAATATAGGTCAATGCACCACACATAGCCTACATTAAAAATTTTGATTGATGAAGATGTATTGGTAGGGTTTTGTGTTGTGGAAAGAGCTTGTTTAGTTAAATGATATAAAAAACTGGGTATCAACCTAATAAACTAAACTTGATAACTTCAATGGTTTTAAAAATAGGTTTTATGTGTCAGAAGTTTTATTAAAATCCATGTTATGACATTTTTTATTATGGAAACACATTATTAACCAAATATCACTATTTTTTTACTATTCCCCTTATAATTTTTTATCAAATCTTTTCATACCAATGATACTAAACATTCTAACATTTAAATGATTGTTTCCATAATTTCTTAAATTTTGTGGGACTTTTAATTAATTATATGATTAAGAAGTTTGTTTCCTACCAGTGATGATTAAGTATTACCCTGATTAATCCAATAACTACCATGGGTATGAACAAATTTGTTTCCTTAAGAATCAATCCCATATTATGAAAGGACATTTAATTTAAACCTAACTATTTCCATACATCATGTTACCAAGTATATGTTGAGAATTAAATGGTTTATTCCCTTTGATTAAATTTGATGTAAACTAAAATGGTTGACTATATGATTTGAATTTGTTTTAATGTGTTGAATGCTTCAACATTCATGCTTCCCATAATTTATTGATTATATATTTTATTGGGTGGAATTGTTAACCTAAAGAACACATATGTTGTCGTTTTTTTATATAGAGTGTGTCCCTATCTTATTACATTAGAAGAGTTATTTTTTTATTGCATCTATCATGGATATTTATTATCAAGATAAGCATGTTGCTAATTTTTTATCATGAGAATATTGATTGTTATAAATAATAAGGTTATATGGAATATTACATCAATTTTACTAGATTATGGATGAAATTACATATTAATACAGAACATTCCAGTTGATGTAGTACATGATATTATTTAAACCATTCCAAATACTTCTTATATTTCATAATGGACCCCTTGATAATTAGAAGGTTTGTTATATATATAGTATAATTCTTCTATATACTACTTTTTGAGGTTTCCATGATAGCCTACATGCTAGACATATGGGATGGGCTTTAGTTTCCCTAACTCAATATATTGATTCCAATATTCCCCATGATGGTATACAAAAATTATTTGAACTATATCTTACTTGATTATATACATGATATTTGATTATAAGATTTGGACTTCCTTATTCACATCTACCCATATGCTAGGGTTTATATTAGTATATGTGCTAGCCACTATAAAGACATTCATGACCTCCTAGGATCATTGGAATTTGATTCATGGTTTCCATGACTAGTACCACTCAGATTATAACCACATGGTTCAATGAAGGTTAAACTAGCATATACATACATGGTATCAAGAGGTAGTTTTTTTAAATAAAATTGATCTATTATTTTCCATGATATTTATTTTTTTAAATAATTATTTTCTACTCATCAAACAAAACTCATTTAATATGTATATAACTATTTATATATGTTTCTAAAAGCACATGTTATATCCCAATTGAGTTGAGAGACATCCATGGTCATTCCTTTTTTTTTTTGAATTTATGCTCACACCATATATGGAAGCCTCAATGGACTTGTGACCTCTTTGATTTCTTTATTTTTGGCACTAAAAGTATGCCATTAGTAGTTGGTCCTATATTATTTTTCCATTTTACTCCTGGATGAAGTGTGGCTAGTTCCCTCTTATGAGTAAAAGATATTGAATATAGTTGGAATTTTTGTCTTTCATGTTTTATATTCATCATTATACATATTTAGTTTTAGGTCCCATTCAGATGTTAAATTGTTTTTTCAAGACTACTTTATTAATCCCTAATATATGACCAAATATGTATTTATGTAGTTGATAATGATTTATTACATTATGAATTGTTTCTTCACCCTCATTTATTTGGATTACTTTTGATGATATAACACATGATTAATAATTCTTGATTTTTAAGAATAATAATCCTTGAATAATTCTCTAGATAAGCATTGGTAACTAATTTGGTAACATCTACCTTAGACTTGTACTGTTAGTTGAAGAACCTTAGTGACTGGGGAGTGCTCTTGGAATTGTAGGTTTTTTCTTCTAGGTTTCATATGAGAATCCATCTCATAAAGGAAACATAATCAATAATAATTTTTTATTATTTTCGCCTATATAATTTAAATATACCATTTTATTTTCAAGTTTATTCAACATTCTTCGATGGCTGATTGTTTCAATAAATTATTTATTTTTCTAGTACCTCACTACATTATTAAAATGTAATTGAATAATTTTGAGGTTTCCCCCATAATAATCTACATTATTTAGGTAAGGTAATATCATCAATTTAAACCACATTTTGAGGTATATAAATCATGTAAGACAATTTATTATAAGATTTTTAAATAGTGGGGTGACCACTAGTGAAGGATCCCTTTTTTCTTGGTAGTATAATTTATTCCATGTTTTATCTTTTCTAATAATCCTAGGTGTCACCAAAATAAATTGGGGGTATTCTGATTGTCATAAAGGTTCTTCTCCCAAACCACCCTTACCCAAAAGGGACTAATGTTTTCTTAAGATATAATTTAGTCTAGAATTTTAGAGAAACAAGGTGATATTTTTTTATTAATAGAGTTATAATTATTCATATATAAAAAAATTGTATCATTTAAGTGTTTTGTCTGTATCAATATAGTGAGAAAAAATTATTATTCATTTTTATTTTCATGAAAAGAATGATCATACAGACCTTCTAAGAAAAAAATGTGATGAGTTAGGGACAATTATGACTGCCATGATTTCTCTTTTTATAGTTATTTTGATATTTATTTTTATTATAATATATTTTTTTGAATTAGAATTAAAATTTTAATTTTTTAAATAAAATAATATGATTTATAGTTTGAGTATGGATGATCAAATAATTCATGAGTATAAAATATCTTTTAGTGGTATTTAAATGGTTTGTTAATTATTATCCCATTAGTGATCTATAACCATGAATTTTAATATTTATATTCCAATTACCATTGTACATTTATCATAACCCTACCACAAAACCATAATCCCTTTTAAATATATTTTTTAAAATTTCTAAATATTTCTCAATAAAGGAAAAGCCTTATTTACCAATTATTCATCCTACTCCATCCCTGATATTTACTCCTTTCATTTTCTCTCTTATTCTTTATCCAAAATTGTGATTATTAATCATTTGGAATCAAATCTTTGTGGTTTGTCACTAAAAAACATGTCCTCTTCTCTTTGACTTCCTTATTCATCAATATTCTTACATTAATATGATCATGGTGACCTATGGTTTTTTATTTTGTGGATTTGAATTATATTTCTCCAAATTTAGGAATTTTACTCATCATTTATGTATTCATATTCATGTCTTTTTATGGTGTAACATCATTTAAGTATGGTTTCATCAATTATTACTAGTACCTATATTAAATTCCTTTTAAATATGAGACTTTATGTGATTTCCTATTTTATTTCATGACATTTCTTAAAACAATATCATATGACTAAAAAATTTTATTATGTTTTATCCTTTTTTATTCAAAAAATCATTAAATATGAAGGGTGTTTTCTATTCCCCGCCTATTAAATTCTTCTCATGTATGCTTCCATACTCTAGGTTCTCAATGAAATGAATAGAATTTTTTATATTAAAATAATAAAAATGATTTATATATATTAAATTACAATAAATAATTAGTCTAAATTAAATATATTTTTGATGTCTTCCACAAGAAAAAGTGGTTCCAACAAAATTTGAGGTATTTCAGGAAACATTTTAATTATGTTGTAAATCAAAAAACCTCAGGTTTATTTTTTTTTCTAAAGTATACATGTACATTATCATGATTCATATTGAAATTTTATTATGCTTATATTTTGATATTATTATGATACTCATTATTTAAAGAACAATTTATAAAAATAATAAATAATTTGATTTATGTTTTTTTAAAATATTGGCATAATTTTCCATTTTTTGGATTGTATAGATATAAAAATATATAATGGGAATCATTTATGGGAGGATATAAATGTGGAATGGGTTTTTTTGTTTCAATGGAATCTATTGGTTAGGTGTGATTATATTTTATATATTGTATTGAATTGATAATTAATTAACTTGACATGATTTCTTACCTCCAATTATATCATGGTAATTGTTAGGTAGAAATGTGGGAATTCAAGGGATATGTAAAATACTAAGTTGCATTATGCATTGGATAGTGTCCCCATAGTGGAAGACAATTTACCTAGATATGTTTTTCTACTTGGGAATGTTATATGATAGTGAAACATTTTATGTTTACTTAGGATCACCTTCTATCCGTTTAAAGAAATTAGACCTACATGTATCCAAAAATTTCCCCTTAATACTGAGAGGGTTTTTCATGATTATCATATAAGATAATTGTGTGATTATTCTTTTATTGTGCATTAGAATTATTTACTCTTAATATATATGTTTTGTAATATTATTATTTTATTTCATGATGTATGATACATGTCAATTTCTTTCTTATTTGTTACTCTCTTTTGTAGTTTACTAGTATAATATAAATCACAATTATTGGATGATTTTGATGTGGATAATAATTTCATTTTACTTGATATTTATTTTATGGTTAATAGATTTATGATAAATAATGATATTTTAATATATTTAGATGTAGTTTCAGAATAATAATAATTATAATTATTGGTATTATGAAAGTAAAATATATATCAAATACAATTTAAAACTTATTATTTAAAATTATTACACTTTTTAAAGAAATAATTATAATTTATTCAAATGAATTTATTTTTGGTGAAATATGTCGAATGATTTTGGTTTTTTAATGTTACGATAACTAAATAATATATATTGTTTATTATAATTGTTAAATAAGAATAATACTTTGATTAAATGTATTTAAAACTAACAACACGTGGTTTATTGTATAAAAGTAGTTTTATATATTATCTGGTGGAATATTTTCGGGTATGTTTCTCTCACACCTTACATGCACTTGTTATTCGTGTAGTTCCCCATTCTAGATAGTCCACTAGGATGAGTTAGTTTTCTTTTTTCTATGAATTAGTCACCATTTAAATTCATTCTATTAATCATGTTAGTATTATAGATAAAATTAATGAATTCTCATAGACTCACTTTGTGTGAAATAGGTAAATGAAATATTTCAGCACATGGTATTTACAAGGGTGATATTGGATGCCTACACATTTCATTGATGTTTCTACCCTCAAAATGGATTCTCTACTACCTTAAAAATTATTATAACCAATGAAAATAAAATTATATCAAAATCTTGTCCAATATTTTCTATTTAAACATTTTAATTCCAACAACTAATCCACTATAGTTCCCATGAATTCTAGAATCTATTGGATGAGACTTCACTTCTATAATGATGAAACTGGATAGAAATATCATCGTCATCTCCATAGTAACTTCTAAACCACATGAAAATTTTATTTTCATCGATGAGAATATAGACTATAGTTCTTCATGTGAACTTTCTCTAGAACATTAGTTTCACTACTAGTTTTGAGTCATTCTCTAGTTCTCAAAATATTTCTATATTTTATAGCTTCTTGAATAATCATATTTTTAAATTCGACGATTTAGATCATCATCTTATTTCTATGATAGAAGGTTTATCAAAAGAACTAAATAATTATCTTAAATATTTTCTATACTTGAACTATAATTTTCATCATTGACATGAATATTTATATTTATTGAATAATGAATATTAATTCTCCTTAAAAACTATAGATGTTGTTCTGATATTTGAATTATGGAATCTCAATTATTCTCAGATATAGGTAAATTTAAAATACAATATGGGAGGGAATTTAACCATTTTATATCTCCTTAAAATATCCTTCAAACACTAAGTCGTTATCTATGTTAAAATTCTTCATAGACTTGGTCTTATGACAAGATCGAGTGGGTTTTCATTCTAAATGTTATGAAGATATCTGGTTGCAGAGGCTAGGCATGTGATCTCTTTTTTAGGTGTTATGATTCATTGTGGAATACTATTTTCTTTTTAGGCCATAACATTGGTTTTTTCAAATAAATTAGGGGACTTCAGCAGTGGAATATCTTTTCACTCAACCTTTTTATTATAGCTTCGAAGGCTCTTTCAATGAACTATAATCATGGGATAAGCCATAGAGATGTCATTACTTTCAATAACATTCATGGGGAAGGTATCATATCTCATATAATGTTTCAAGATGATATGATGTTTTTTATAAATGTAATTAATAACTCTATTAAGAGATTTTAAAATATCATGCAAAAATAAAATTCTTATAGTGGACAAATATTATTCTCCAGAAGAGCTCTATGTATATCTCAAAAATATACTCAGATCAATGTGAATGTCAAATTCAAGTGATGCATGGCATTCAAAGAAGGCACCTGATAATGACTGATGGAAAAATTATAAAGGTAATATTTTAAGATATAGTGAGTCATGTGATAGTCCATATTTATGATTGGAAAATTATGATGTGGTCATTTGGAGGTATAACAGTGCTAACTAATAGATTTCTAACATCAATTCCAATGTATATTTTCTCTATTATTGAGTCCCCAAAAGGAACCATTATCGGTCTGGACAAGATCATGGATTATTTTATCTAGTACTTTATACATGAAGGGAAAATTTATTGGGACTCAAGTAAAAGAATAGAGATAACTTTAGTGTTGGGCAGTGTGAGTATTCAAAATGTGTAGATGAATATGTATGGATTGCGATAAAATTTAGCATGGGATATTGTTGATGGTATATCCATTTGGTCCATTTTTATAAAGCATATGTATAGAGTGGAATGAGGAATTTGGGATGAATATTCTTGTAAAATCTATTGCCAAGCTAGGTGCATAGTCAGTTACTTATATTAGTTGAAGGAATGTATGTGGTGGGTAGTTGGGATAGGTGATATTAATTATTGGTAGGATAATTTGGTAGGATATATTTTTTATTTTCTTGGATGCCCAATTCAATATATCACATTCCATGAGGCCATCTTTCACCTGAGACTTATTTAAACAACCCTCGATGTGGAGAAAAATGGTATCTTTGATAGGATTATTCAAGTGGATAAGCCTGAAAAATGTGCCTTCACTCTCTAATCTACTGTTATTTTCTATTCTTAGCTTTATATCTTGTAGGGGAAAGGTGAAATGGATTTGGATGTCAGATACTCGATATTAAGGTGAAATAAAGTACTAGAAAAATGTGTTTTTGTTTTAAAAAAATTTGAAATAGAGAAATTCCAAATGTGGATTATATACAATGGAGAAGAGTGCAGCTGGCATCACCCTACTTGTTCTTTGAGATGCCCAACATTGAAACAACAAGTCATATCTTTTTTAAGAGGGGCTGGGATAAATTTTATTGGGACCTCATTAGGATAAAGATGGGTTTTTTGATATAGGGTGAAGGCAGGAAATATTTTTTGACCTCATGGTTTCAAGGATCCGACCAGTTCTTTCAAGTTGTCTGGCTTTGGGGAAAAGAGTTTTTATTTTATGTGATATATTATATGGGAGGATAGAAACAAGATAAGTCAATGTATGAGGTTCTCTCCTCTATTCCTTAAAGTCTGTATTCAATTTTTTTTATTTAAGAGTTGACCTTCATGTACCCGGGGGTCAAAAAAGTGGTCTACAATATAGATCTGATATACTATTCATTGATAGTATGGAGATGAAAGTATAATGTGTCTCATGGAACATGGGTCATGTGGAGGTCCCCTAAATCTTTATTTAATCAAAATGTGGAAGGATATTTTAGTTCGTGTGCCATGTAGGGAGGTGTCTCAGTTCGGGATAATAGTGGATTGGTCATGTTCGGTTTTGTTGCATTCTTTAGGTAGGGTAATTCCATGGAACCAGAAGATAAAACAATGATCAAAAATATCTTTATAATTAGGTTGTACAACATTGATATTAATTCCATTGAGTATGACTCCCAACTTTTTTTCAGTTTCCAGAGAGGTAACAAAAATATCCATTTGTTTGTGGTGTATGACATTCAAAAGTGTAGGTCACATCTAAGAAATGACATGGAGATTTCTCGCACATGAAGGTATATTAAATTAACTATATAAAAGTTAGAATGTAAGGGAGATCCTCATGAAAGTCTCATTATTTTCTATGGTATTGGATCTCTACTAAATGATTGAAATTTAATTTTTACAGGTGATGCTCATGGGATTCATCATTTTAGACCCCCATGACTTTAATATTACAATAAAAAGTAATTTGTGAGTGAGTAACTCATAAAATGTTTCTTCTTTTGAACAACCATTAGAATATATCTCTATAATTTCATTATTTCAGAATTTTATGATTTTAAGTGGAATAATCCCCAAAAAAATCACTTCTACAAAATCATTTGAGATCTTTATGGGATATGCCTCATGCATCTTTGACACTTGGATCTTCCTATTATCAGAATATTAGAATTTGAAACTCTCATCCAATATGTAAGGATTTGATACCTTATGATATAATTTAATTCCTATGTGAATTCCAGACATGTATTGAATTTTCATATGTGTTTTGCATCTACTACATTGTTTCATTCCCTTATATGGTTCACTTCAACAACATAGTATCATTTGAGTATGTCACTAAAATATCTTACATAGATTAATTCACCTATGTAGTATCATTTAGCTACATCCAAATATTCTAACATATTTAAAAAAACACTTATGTTATTTATGAATTAATATAAGCGGTAGCATTCAAATTTTTTAGTTCACCAATATAATGGGATTTATGAATGTTTGGAATTATCTATCCTAGAATTAAATTTATTATATATAATTTCCCTTATTGAAAATTTGACTGCATATCAGAATCGACTATAATGGTCAATTTATGTTATGTAAGTCCCTAAAAATAATATATTAAATTTCCAACAACACTCAAATAGACTCATCCCCAAATCAATTTACTACTATTACTTCTTAATCACTTCAATACTTATCAATATTATTTTGTATATAACTTGTTTATATGTCAAAACTTTTCTTTCATTCGTTTTTATGACCAACCAAATAATCAAGATAATTAAGTGGCCACATTATCTTGATCATACCCACTCACTTTATTTAATATGTAGACCCATTAATCCTTATTTCACAAAGATTTACAATAAATCAGTCATCTTATGTAGATACTCAAATACAATACGAGTAATGAAAATCAATTCCATATCATTCTTCCATAGCAGTCCTTGATGAATCCTCATAACCACACAAAAAAATATGAACCACTACAAAAACACATTAATCACTTAGGAAAATCAATCTCCAACTTTGATTTTTTTTGAAAAATCATGCCATTTAATTATTAATAAGTATTATTTGATGAATTATTTTTTCTCCCCCTTGTTGAGTGACAAATGAAAATTCCAATATAAATTTTTTATTATCTTTTTTTTTCTATTAATTCACTCTCATTCCCTTCTCCATTTTTCAAATCTAAGAGAGGGATGTCACCACATGGTTCTCTTAAAAAATAGTGTTTGGTTATACTACTCTAGGTCTATATGATATATCTTAATAAAGAAAATAGTAGATATACAATATAAGAATTCAAAGTGATCTATACACAACCATGAATATTAAATAATGCTCAGTGTATTCTCATTTCTTATATATATTTTTTATAAAATACATTCTCTAAGAAAAAACATGTACCCTTTAAATATCTCAATGAAAAATAAAAACAAATCATGTACATGTGATATACCTCCACCTTTTTCTAATATTTTTAACAACAAGAACTCCCCTAAAATAATTAAATTGGATACATTTATGAAAAATATTATCAAGTGAAATTTTCAAACAAAATCCTTCAGGTTTTCCAATCTATCCCTGAATAAAATATTTTTTATAATTAATAGATTTCTATTCACCACCCCATTTTTTCTCTCCCAAAGGTTTTGAAAAATTTTACAACATCATGGAGTCTTATTTTTTAAAACACTCTATGAAAATTAAAATAACCCTTATTTTATAGTTTATAAAACCCTAAATAATTCTCCTTTAATTCTCTTAATGTTAGCATAATTAAAAAATATTAATAGGAAATAATGAGTGGCATTCATTGTTTAGTTATAAGGAAAACATGAGTTATGAATTTGTTTCATCGTATAGACTTCTTGGATCCTCCAATATCATCTTATTGTAATTTTTCATTCACCTTTTTCTTAGAAGGATTCCTAGAATCCTCCAATTGTTTATCCAGTTTAAATTGATTTATAAAAAACCTATGAACTTTTTTTTGAAATTATCATCATCCTATGTGTTTTTACATGAATTACCAATTTTTAATTTTAAACATCTTCTCATTCACATCATAGGGAACTTCTATGACCAATGTTATCATTCAAACCTCAAATTTGTGACCTTCCAAATAACATCTTATGGTCACCTATTCAAAAATATGAAATTAATTTTTTTGACGATAAATATAATATATATTTTTCCATAGGTTGTATCCTCTATGTTTTTTCCATTAAATCTTAAAAAACACCCCTCATTTATATCAAATTTTCTAGAAGATACATATTCAAGTACTAATAATAATATTTGTGTTAATTTTTACCGTAACAGTGGTAAAACCCTTTAAATATTTATCATCAACATTTTCTCTCGATCAATATATTTTTTTAATACCCTATTAAAAATTAATAATTATTTTTTCTTGTGGGTAGTGGTTCTCCAATATCATCTCTTTCTTCCTATTATGAGGGTGATTTTGTTTCATAATTTTTGGTATAAACCTCCTCACTTTTAATTTTTTTACCTACAATTTTAGAGAAAAAAGTTATCTTTTCAATATGAGTAAGTTCATATCTTCCAGAATCATTTAAATAACTCTTCTTATAATTTTGAGAACATTATCTGTTGAACTAAACTGACGTATTTAATCATTATATCAAATTTTTTGGATCATGATAAATATTGACTCATATAAATTATTTCTCAAATAGTTATTCCTCATTTTTGGGAAAATTTTCATCCTGATCACATACCATTTTAACATTTTAAGGTATCATTAGTTTTAATATCTTAATTCATCATAATAAGTTGCCTTATTTTTATACGTGTTATTTTTCTCTTTATCCACATTTATTTTCCTAAAATAATCATTTTTAATAGCTAACATATTATTCTATTTCCCTAAATTTCCTTTATCTATCATGAACGATGTAATTTCAGCAACACAAGATTCAAGAATCCATTTTATTTCCCACTCAAGATTAGTAATATTTTTCTTAATAATAAACACTTCTTAATAAATAAAATATTTTTTCAACCTGAAAAAATAATTCAACCTCAACATCTTATAAATAACTTGAGTGTCTATGGTCCATTTTCCAAATTAAATTTCTCTTTTTTCAATAGAACCTCTTATTAAAATTTTTATTATTCTATTTTTTGTTATCTAATCATCCTTATAAGATTTAAATTCTTCAACCTATTTATTTGGAAACTTGTTTTAAATTTGACCCATATAATATCAATTATAACATATCATAAATTTTATATTTTTATATTATATTTTCACTGCTTGAATCTATTTTATAAATGACACATGAATTTGTTGAGATTTTTATAATATTATTCAACATCTAAATAAGTATCTTTTCATTATATGACATTACTTTATCACATGGATTCTATGGTTTTTTTATATATTTATCTATTTTTTAAATCTTGAACCTTTCTAATTTTGTAGGCTATGATGATACTATGAAGCTCATAAAAGGATAAATCTTACCTTTATTCTATGTTACAAACCATTGTATCAAATTTTATGAAAAACTTATTATAAATTTATTCACAATGGTTGAATACACAAACATCTCACCAAATCCTAAAATGCTACGGACAATTTCATTTATCATATTGATATAAAAATCTACATTCTCACCATCAACCATTTTTATTTATTAAAACATTCCTCTAAAATCATTTAGGTTGGATCCATTGATGTTGATATTACCCCCGTTTCTACTTCTGAAATTTTCATAAATATCATTAGCTGTTGATAGACACATGACTTGGGTATTGAAGTTCTCTAATAGATACATCAAGAAGGAATGTTGTGTATTTCCATCTATATATAAGTTCCAGTCATCATCATAAGTCATGGTATACTCTTTATTAATTGGTTTAAAACCAATAGTAATATAATCCTTGACTTCTAGGTTATGTTAAAAGAGATAGAGTGACATTTTATTTCTCTAAATTTGGTAGTTTTCATATAAATGTCAGTACACATCAATTATTCATATAATTATCCTTATATATTTTTGAAGAAGACATATTCCGATATATTTATAGGGAACCTCAAAATGATACCATATGTAGTTATATAGGCCATATATAATACTAAGAGGGGTGGAACTAGGTTGAATCAGTGACCTTATCATTAAAAATTAATTATATATAGACACATTCTTTTTATACATAGATATCACATTTATTAGATTAATATTCAGTAAATAACACTACAATCTATTATATAATTGTATAGGTCTCATGTAATTAGAATAATTAAATCATAATGAATATGCTCATAAGTGATATACATCATTCAAAAAAATAATATTCATAATAAGACCCCTTATTAGACATATCATACTTCAAACCATTCTTAGAAACCAAGGGAAAGGAACCATAACAAAGGTTTAACTCATATTCTCTATAACTATAAATAATTGATATTACAATGATCACTTAAATAAAACATGATCATTAGAATATAAGAACATGATATTAACATTTTAATACCATATGTTTTATATCAAATATAATAATCTATATTCATTGATTAATATATTCAATTTTACAAGACATGAATCATAAAGGAATAAAATAACATGATCTATGAGATCATAACATTTTCATTAGACATAATTGTTCGGCATACACATAATAATATAAAATTTCTTACTTATTATTCAATTATAACTTCCAGGACATTAATAGTGGATTAGGTTCAATCCTCAAATAATCATATTAATCAAGGTTTAGTCCCCAACTATCATAGTGGAAAGAGTCCTTACAAGAAAAGTTCAATTCCCATTCTGTTTCTTATTATCTCATGAGATATCAGTCAATATAAAATTCATTAGAGGGAAATAGAATTAGGTTCCAACCCATCACATATTGAAAATGATACATATGTTTGAAATATGATCATATATAATTTATCATATCATATCCCATTAAAAGGAAATGGGTTTCAAATACACATTTCCATCTAATAGTAGCATAACCAATGGAAATTAAATGGGTTTTATAACTTAATTAACCCAAGGAAAATAAATGGATTTCATAGAATCATACAAAAAATTCATTGTTATATATCATCCAAATAATGATAGTGGAATGAAACATTGAATTATAACACTAAAAAAATCATAATTAAAATAAACTTATATCATAATAGATGAAAATATCTTTTAAATATATTTATAACATTACATGTGGAAAATAACCATTTCATTTTGAAATCACTTCTTTTAAATCTAAAAATTTCCCCAATTTTAGGGAAAATATTGCATTTTAAGAGAACCATGCAAACATTTAATGTAAGATTCTAATAATTTAATGGTCATTGTGACATGAAATCAATTCATTTCATGTATATTAAAAACAATATTCCTTTCATATTTTTTTTAAATTAAAAAATTAATGCATTGGGAAAATGCCAAAAAAATTCCATTAAAATTATTTTTATAAAACCAAAAAATGGGTTAAAATTAATTTATACAATCATATATTATCATTAAATCAATATTGAATATTTTATTAATCAAAACTTAGACACAAATAAAATATAATTTTTTATAGAAGATAGAAATAAAGTCGCTTTTCCTTGAAAAAATTTTCTAGATCCCTTGAGTACATAAAGAGAGGAAGAAGAAATGAAAACATATATTATACAAAAAATAACTAATGCGAAACAAATTAATGTGATTTTTGAGATTTTTATCTTGAAATATCATTATATTAAAAAATAATAAAAATCCTTGTAAACAATTAGATTGTAACATAAATCTCTTACCACTATGGTAAAATCTAAATTATAATCCTATGAAAGAATATAATCAAATGAAACATTAAGTGTCATGTTTATAAGGATATTCATGATATAAATTTAAAAATGGTATGTATAATCAACTCATAAAATAAGATAGGTTCATAACATATAATATTTTCCAAAGAAGATGATTTTAGATGATAAACCATTACCTCATGTTCCTATATATTTAAAACTAATATATCCTCGCATTCATTGAAATAACTCTTAGATATTCTCTTAAAGATCATAGTTTTGGTCTATTAGGAATACCATAACATCCAAAACTATTCATAAGGATATTTATAAGATAAAGTAGATGCACCCTTTTGTAAGTGAGAAGAGGGGCACACTTGGAATATCCTAAATAATTAAAATATATTAAATAAATTATAAATAATAATTCTTTCAAATTGATAAATATTATATTGAAAATAATATATGTTCTAAATATCATCAACCAATGTAATTTAGATAGGTTTTGGTTTAATTTTAAACCATATCATTTTTATTAACCCATTGGTTAACCAATTTTTACCTTACCCATAGTCACAACTTTATCAATATTAATAGGTTATAATTTTCATATAAAGTGAAAATTAGATCATAAAATGATAAATGATGTAATTTTCTACCATAAATTATCCGCCTAGTCAACTTCAAATATTTTTATGATATTTAAATAATTTTATAAGTTATTAGTTTCATACAATATCATTAGTGTCATTTTATATTTGATATAGATAATTTGATTTTAAATTCACCGTAAAAAATATGGAATTCATACATAATATTTGAAAACATCCTAATTTGTAATATTTTTTTATAAAGTTGTTTTAATATAATATGTAACTAAAATTGTGTTGGTTTAATATTTTTAAATTCATTTATTTTATTTTTCTATTAATTGATTGAATAATGTGTTAGTGTTGAGTAAGGATTTAAATTAATTATATAATAACTGAAAAATACAAATTAATTACCACAACAAAAATATTTTTACTATGAAAAAAATAAATAATATTATTTAGGAACAAATTATTTTTATCTTTATGTGAACAATTAAGTCAATTTTAAAATAAAAAGATAGAAATTTTTTATTTTTCAATTCAATAAATATTATTTATATTGTTTTATTGGAAAAGGGTCCCTTAAATAAATAATTTTGGTGTCTAATGTGATTATATTTTATGTATATTCATACAATAAAAATAATATTAAATATTCTAACCTTAACATTTTTTTAATCATCCTTGGTAAACCAGTTTCATCTTTTACCAAGGTGATAATTTTACCATGGTTACTATTCATAGGATATAGAAATAAAAGTGACCTTTATAGAAATTTGGATATATTGATTCCAAATATGGAAGAAATTTTCCAAAAAATAATTTATATAAGTCGGAGAAATTATTTTTAAAAAAAATAGCACACAACCTATTGAAAACTATTTTTTGAAGAAAAATATAAGCATAAAACTATATGTATATTCTTATCTCCTACCTAAAAATATATTGGATGAATTTTAAAATTTATTAATTAATATATTGTATATAATTTTCATTTAAATAATTTTACAACAGTGATAAAATAAATTTATTAAGAATAAAACATATTCTAATAATAAAAATAAATATTCCAAATAAATATCACTTTTTCTTGAAAATGTTTTTTATTTTCATTTCTAATCAATTGATAACACAGGTATTTATTTTTCAAATATCTAATACATAAATGTTTTGTATTTGATTTATTATTATTCATATCCTCCAATTTTATAGTAGGGTTATAGTGGTATTCTTGGTTATAAATCATTCTAATGTGGGGTTTTATGTATTGGTGGATATCAAATAAATTAAATTTATTTCAAGGGAAATGCATCATAAAATATCATGGTGTTAAATAATTCCCCCTAAAAATAAATTTAAAAACCTATATTAATTTACTTTGATCTAAAAAATTAGTATATAACTACTTCGTTACATTATCGGGCTCCAAATTAGCTTTTTTAAAGTTCGGATTCCTCCAATGAACTCTTTCTAAAGAAGTAGTATTGTACCAAAACACTTTGTCTCTGTGATATAATATTTATACTATTTTTTATTCATAAAAAATATCATGCACCATTTGTGTGATCTTTGAGTTCATTACAAACAATAGATCAATTATTTACATCTTCGAGAGAGATATGTGGAACATAATTGGAACATGGAAGATGTTCAGTGAATGTGGTAAGTGATAAACTTACATTCCTACATGATCCAGAATATTAGAGGGGCAAATATACATAATTATTATCTTTCCCTTATTTCAAAATCTCATAAACTTATTACAAGGATAAATTCATAATAATATCCTCTCAATTACATATAATTCTCAATTTCACTAATGATTAATAGTATATGTTTTTTGTCATCTCTGAGTTACCTTGATATAGAAAACAAAGTCCTCTGAGCAGCACCTCTTCCCCCATTATGACAGATAGAGTTCCTCTTGGGCCACATCTCCCCTTCCCCATCTCACTGGTCTCGGTCGTGCGACGTCTCCCAATAGATCATCTTGGCAGAGACAGGTCTGGGTGACTATGTGGTGGGGTTATATCATGGGTCAATAGTGTCCCCAACTTCAATTTTAGCAATGTCATGTCTCAATGGAACATCGGTTTCTCTGCTCGGTTTGGTGTGGCATGTCCCTTCGGTGACATTGACTCACCGTGTGGCACGGATGGGATCAGCTCAACTCGGATCTTGTGGCGATGTCATGGATCTGGATCCTTGGTTCAGTCTGATGTGTCCACGCATAGTTTATGGAGAGAATATAGTGTGGGATATCAACGGATCTAGAGAGGCTTGGAGGGGGAAGGTCCTTGTTTCCATTTTTTGTGAGGTTTTCATGTTTTATGTTTTTCTGGTTAGTTTGTGCGGTATCCCTATCATCGGATGTTCTCTACCTTGCTATCTCTAGCTTAGCATGTGCTTTGTGGGGATGTCTGCAGATGGTGGAGGAGTTTTCATCTAGTGATGGTGCCAGAGACCAGTGAAGGTTCCATAGTTAAAGGGGTGTTCAGAACCTTGGTGTAGTGAAAATGCATTGATTTATTTTTATGGTTGTATTATGTGATTAGTGGATATAGCTTATTTGTATGGGTTATGGTTTGATCTTAATATTGGAAGGTAGTGAATCCAGATTCGACTACATGGTATAGGCCAAAAGTTGCATTCATATCTAGTGGATCATCCTTGTAGAGAATTTCGAATTCAGTAATTTGAGAGGGTATGGTGTTTTCCATCGAATTGAGCATGTGCATTTACACAAGATACATTCTCACCGAATTGTCTTGCAAAGGTGGAGTGGATTTTCATTTTCAAATGTTTTGGAGAGGAAGATTCATGTTGATAGTATGGTTTTACATTTTTTTCCTTTGGGTTAGATTTTCCATATGTCTATGAAGTCGATATTGGTTTCCCCTTTCATCCAGTAAAGTGGGACTTTATCAAAATAATAAAAAAATAGGCCTCCAAGTCTTTGTAGTTACCTTAATATGCGGCTAAATGGATCTAAATTTATTTCAATTTCCTCATCTATATTTTTTCCAAATTACATTTGTTCTCTATATTCATCTTAGTACATTTATGTTCTACCATTATTTCCATATAGGGCTTCCTAAGGATCCATCTGAATTCTTGAGTGAAAGTTATTTCATTATGAAAACATTAAAGGAGGAAGGTTTTCATCCCAACCACAATTGAAATCCATAGAAAAAAATCATTATATCCTATAGGGTATGAATGTTTATCTTAGTCAAATCATCATTATGAGGAAGATAATTAGAACAAAGACTCAACTTTATTTCCATCACATATTCTATAGATCCCCAGAACATCGAGGTAAAACCCAGTTCTTGATCAAATATAATATAATGTGGTAGACCATGAAACATTGTTGCATCAATAATTTATATTTTATAATTATGACCAAGATAAAAATATTATATGTTATTAAATAATATTAATGAATTCCTATGGTGACCGTATATAACAAAAAATCAGTACCCATTATATGTTTTCAAGATCCTGGCAATAAAATACACTGTGATGTTTTCCCATTTCAATTTTAGTACGGGTAAGGTTCTGTCATCACGTCATAGTTGTGTCTATTTAACTTAACATGATAACATACCAATATCTGATATATATAATCTAAAATATCACTTTTTATGTTGTCACACCAAAAATAACATTTCATATAACTATACATCTTCATACTTCTAGGTTGAAATGATAATGATGAGCTATGAGCCTCATACAATACATCCTTCTTCAAATATGTTATGGAAATAACACATACATGATTCATGAAACTTATCCTTACCTCAAAATAATGGTTGAACTTGGGAACAGTTTTTATACTCTTATCGTGTCCCAAATCTTCCATATGCACCTATTTAATACTCACATTTTGATATGGTTGAAAAATCATTTTAGCAAGACAAAATTAATCCCTTCCTATAATATTTTTAGACACATCCTTTAAATATCCATAAATATTGGATATTTTTTTCCATATCATAGATAAGCTATCATGATGTTTTTAACTAAATTCATTTTCCAGCTTGTTCACTTTCTAAGGGTGGTATTGTATAGATCAATCGTAATCTTTAATCAACATGAGAAATGTTCTCTAAAACGTATTCATCTCATTTTGAGTGAAGATACATTAATTTTTTTATTAGTTTATATATCAAAATTTTATATATAAATACAATTATTACATATCATTAATAGAAAAACTAATGTATTTAATTCCAAATCAAGAGTTGGGGACGTTTTCTCATAAACCTTTAATTGGATGATGAATAAGATATCACAATATAATTTTCCATAATGAATAATCATAGTAACTTCTTTGATATGTCACTATTTATCACAAACACTTCTACACTATTAGGTAATATGATAATAGGTGTTCTGACTAACCTTTTCTTTGGTTCCTTGAAAATTTATTTACATTCATCAGCCTAAATGAACTTACCTCACTTCCCATGACATGAACCATCCCAGGTACCCTAGTAATCCGATAACTAAGCTGGCACTAACACAGCCTAAAGGGTGTTCCTAATCCCCATGGGCAGGTATCTAGCACCTGGAATCATACATCATGCAAGTGGGAATGATTTTCCACTATCAATTTGGATGTAAAAGAACATGAGAATATGCATACAAAATGAAAAATCCACTTGGAGTAAAGTACCTAATACATTAAGGCATAAACATGCCCAAATTTCTACAACCCAATTACTAAAGTAGGTAAATACATCTCAGGTCCCTAAGGACAAAACTCCATAAGAGAAAGGTTTAGTAGCTGGATCCACCTCCAAGTGATAATTTCTCTTTTCTCAAACATGGAAGAAAATAAACTACAAACACCAGAAGTCGTAAGTAGGGTGTGAGATAAAAAGCCATGTAGGGTCTCACTATGGATTCCATAACAGATTCAAACAATTGATTAACCAAATGAATTCTTAAAATTTTAAAGATAAATTGGTTTTTTATTTTAAATAGTAATTTAATAAATCATGCTACCTAGTTTACGTGATGGAAAATTACATTAAGAAAAGGATTTTACAGTGATGGAATATTCCTCAAAATAATGGCTTAAATAAAAAAGTTACATAAAATAGTTTATGTAAAGTCATCAGGTATGTATAGTAGTTCAAAATCATTGGAATACATTCATATATCAAATATAAATAACAAGAAAGAAACATGGTCATCTTCCAAATAAGTACAATAGTATTTCATGCTATAGGAATCCACACTCTCAAACTGATCAGATAAATATGTATACACATATGCCTCAAGATACTGGTCAGAGAGTACTCATAACCATCGCCTAATGAATGTGACCTATTTTATGGATGTTTTAAAATATTGTAATAGTATAGAGTGTTTCCAAAACACTCACCAAATATCTAAGGATTTTAGGTGCTCTTACATAATCAATGATGGATAATTTTTTTAATATTTCATAAAAAACAATTAAGTCACATTCATTCATTTCAATGCTAAGATTCCATTTTAAAACCAAACTATTTTTTCATCAAAAACATTCCACTTTAACAGCATAAACCCACTACATTTTTATCAAAATAATTTTAGATAATGTCACCAGTTTTAAATCCATTCAAAACCATTTCCATCATTTCACAATTCATTTCCCAGTAAAATTTAACAGTTTAATTGAAATCATTTCCATAAAATACACAATTTAAATTGAACAATTTAAATTAAAAAATTTCCATAAACCCACAAAAAATCAATGGAATTGGGGATTTTCCAAATCTCATTCATAAACCATTTCAAATTTCAGAATTCATTAGAATCATATATTATTAGATCAATTGAAAGTGAGTTTAAGAAACAGAATTTAAATCAACTATTAAAATAAATAAATCATTTCAATGTTAATAAATTTTCTTAATCATGAAATAACCACCTACCCCAAGGTCATCAATGTTAGTGGCAAGGATAAACACCCTATGTGGTTCAATACATCTCCTCACGACATTAATATCATAAGCATCGAGACACCAATGGTTGACGTCCTCAAGGATTCCTAGAACCAAAACATTTATTTTATTTCTCAAGGAATATCACACATGATAACATTTTCTCTCTCCTAGATAATATATAAATTATCATTTTTTTTCAACACATGTGTTTGAAATTATCCTTCAATAGTTCATGCAATTATACATTGATAATTTTGTATTTAATAAACATATCCTTAACTTCCAAAGTAATTTTAACAAATATATATCAAACTATATATATATAATAATAATTCATTATCATTTATAATCTAAATAATTATCATTTGGTAATTTTAAACAATTATCCATTTAACAAATTCTTTCAAATAATTTGATGAAATTATCATTCGATTATTCTTCATAATTATTGTTCAAAAATTTCACATAATTTCTCTTTCAATAATTTCTGGATATTTTATAGGATATTTTTATAAATTATCCCTTAATAATTATTATACATAATATCATCATAATTTATTTAAATTACCATTTTATAATTATTTATAATTATCATTTCATAATTTCATAGAAATTGTCATTTGATAGTTTTGTATAGATTACCCATGATAATTCATTGTAATTATTGTTTCATAACCCTTTATAGTTGTACATTGATAATCCTATTCAAGTATCCTCATTAATATTACAAAGTTATATTTTGTAAATTTTCAAAATAATCCCTAAAAGGGAAAAAATACATATAGGGTTTACCATTTGATTTATGCTCTCTTTTTTCAGAATTATGAAATGTGGAAAAGAGAATAAAACGAAAAAAAAGGTATAGAATAAAACCTTTATTGAATCTCCCTATATAGAAGAAGAAGAGGTATTGATCTTTATTTGGGAGGAAGAACACCAATGGATAGGGGATCAATGAGTTGATCAATAGGGGTTTTTCAATCACCATAGGAGTCTCAGATCACATAAATCAGTTAGATCTACAAAAAGGTCAGAGTTGCTCACCTGGAAAACCGTTAGTTTCATATAGGTTTGACTCAAAGAAAAACCCTATTTTAAACACCCATTATACATAAAATTAATAATGGATTCATTAGTTTCGCTCATTCAATGAGGTGGTGACTAAAATGGTAGGAAATAATTGAAAAAATAGGGTTATAAAAAATGGATCGGTCAACAATGGTGTTTGGCGATAGATAGAAGAAGATGAAGCATTAATTTATTTATATTTTAAATAAAAAATAATTATTTAGAATAAAAATTAAATAATACCAAATTTCAGTTGTGCATGAAAATTATACTTCATCTAGGGTAAACACCTCATTCTAGACCCAACGATGGCCTCCTATTTTTCATACGATGCACCGTTTGAGAAATATTAATGATTTATTATTTAAAAATGGTAACAAATAATTAATTAAAATAAAAAAGGGCTATTTTGCGAGCGAGGCAATAAAACCTCCTATGCCTGCAAATTTTATACCCTGCCTAGGGTAAACTCCTAATTTCAGACATTGTAGTGGTCTCAGATTTATTATATGACGCACCATTTGGGAGATATTTATTGATTATAAATTAAATAATATATTCCATATTATTTAATAACTTTATCTCATGATAAAGACATGAAACTGCTCAGCACCATCGAATGTTATTCCCCTCCTAGGGTAAACACCATATTTAGGACATAATAGGGGTCCCAGATATCTCATATGATGCCCCATTTTAGAGTTATTAAATTTTTTTGAATAAAAATTGTGAACTTAAAATATTATATTTAATATTTTTATTCAGTTTCCATCAAGACCTTACGGGCCTCGGAATATCGCACTATCTCAGTGTCGAGCCCCAAAAATATTCAATTAAATATTTCAAGATGTTAGCAGGCAGCTAAGTCCTTTAACACATTTATCAAAATTTTGTTGATAAATCATTTTTTCACTCATGATATTAATAATATAACAGAAGAGGTTTTAGGAATACCATATATAGTAACTTGATGTTACAACCTCCCAACCATAAGAACTTTTTGTCCCTCGAAACCATAAGAAGAATCCTCCACGTAAAATATATGAGCCTACTACTCTCTCATCGGTGTCTTACTCTCCCTCGTTTAATGAAATCAGAACCACGCTACCCTGGCACACAAAAAAGAGGTATAGTCCTCCCACAAAGTACCTTGTCCTAAAAAAACAATTGTGACTGGCTGTTTAGTCATAAATAAATCATGTTTAATATCAAGGTCCCCTTAGGTCAAAACATGAGATTTCTGAGAGGGGTACTTTCGCTGTTTTGATACATGAAACACGTTATGTTTTGACTTCAACTATAGTGGTAATTCAAGATGATAAGAAAATTTTCTCATCTGATCAAAAACCACAAAAGGTCTCACTAAATGAGGAGCATGCTTCCCTTGGATCCCAATCCTTCGATGACCCAATCAGGGTGCAACCATCAAGAACATGTGGTCACTAACTGAAAATACCAAAGGCCTATGACAATGATTAGATTAATATTTATATCGGATCTATGCTATCAAAATTACTTGATGAAACAACTGAATCTTAGTTTTCATCTCTTGGAATAAACATGGTCATACCAAGTAACATTCACCAATCTTTGACCAACACAATATATATTTACAAGGATGGCCCAATAATGCCTCAAAGGTGCCATTATAAACATGAAATGGTAACTATTTTCATAATAAAACACAGCCATCCCCAAATGATCATCACAATCCCTACCAAAGTCAATAGAACATAAGAGAAGCATATCCACTAAGAGATCCCCCAATAGGGACTTCAAATATTTCAGTTCAGCCGGTGTCATTAAATTAGTGGGGACTGAAACTTATTGTATACTGGTCATTAATTCAACAAAAACACAACCTCCTTCACTAGAGGTAAATAAGAAAAGTCAAAAGGAAAAATTATTGGAAACTCAATGGAAACTGGAGGGATATCACCGCTCATTTATTATGACTCTATATCAAAATAAAACACCGATATCACTTTCCCCAACTCTAGATGAGAAGGTCCGGCTCTATTTGACCATGGGTATCATTGTTTGTGAATAAAAAAAGACACACCACTAGGTGTAGTAAGGTAGACCCATCAAAGATAACAATAAATTTGGGATTTATTGGTAATAAGGCAAACCATCCTGAATATGATGACAAAAAATTTCATGTCAAGAACCAGAAAACTCCAAGAAAGATCGACATATGATAACGAGAAGACACAGGACGGACTATAGAGACCATAATCTCTCTTCATACTAAGGTTTGTTGTAATATCTATTTAAAAAAAATCTATATTGGAAGATTAATTATATTAATGATATGAGTTGAAAAAAACGAGTGATATGCACTGGTATCAAAAAGAGCAGTCACTATAGATGAAGTTATAGTAATGCTACCTCTCACAGTCACGGGGCCCATATCAGCTTCCTTTGGAGACTCTTCCACTGTGTGAAGAATATTCATTCTTGAATCCAATGGATGAAAGCCTTTTCTAAGAAAAGCATTTTATTTCCACATAGTCTTTGGAGGTGTTGATGATATCGTTCCACTATGGATAGTGGAAATGTTGTGTCATAACATTTTTAAGTTCCCTAAATGTCCACCAGAGATACAATTCTTAAGTTCCTCAATGAAAACCCTCCTTGAAATTTCTGGTTGTACACATTGGTAGCATACAAAATTTCTTATGCTAGGAACTATAGGAGGTCTAAAACAACCATACTGTTTGAATCCA
Source organism: Viscum album (assembly GCA_963277665.1). Classification (NCBI taxonomy): domain Eukaryota; kingdom Viridiplantae; phylum Streptophyta; class Magnoliopsida; order Santalales; family Viscaceae; genus Viscum; species Viscum album. The sequence goes on along the minus strand of OY728153.1, from coordinate 98,810,445 downwards.
CTATGAGAGTAATCACGCTTCCTCTTTCCTTCAAAGGAACTCATTCTTCCAATATGAGAAAAAGGAACTCATGTAAACACTAAATATCTTTCAAGGTCCATCTCAACCATCATCTCTCTATCTACCACATCAGAATAAGTTTGAAGCTTCAACAAGAAGACCTAAGATCGGATATCTGACCAATTTCCTAAATCAAATCATTGAGCCATCATTCATTCATTAGAAACAATATTTGGTGCAATGTGAATCAATTCAGCAATATGATTTGAATACTCAATCATAGTTTTGTTGGCTAGTTTGGGCTTGAAAAACTCTACATCCTTGGCCAACACCATTAACTTTGTATCGAGTTGATCTATTAAAATAATCTTAAATTCCTTCTACTTTATTCCCTCATGTTTATTCACCATCACCATTGTGTCCCAGCATCTTTAGATTAGTCCCTCTAGCATGACGGTGGAACACATCACACGGATATCATCTATTGTCTCCATGAACTATAGGATACATTCTATCCTACCCAACCATTCATCAACATGTTGATGATCAGTAGATCCTTTGAAAATTGGTGGTTTCTGGTGAAGTAACTCTTTACAGTGATTTTGAAAATAATCCCACTAAGGTTTCATAGCTGGAGACTGGATGAGGACTAGAGGTGGTCCCTATCTCAAATCTTGGACAGTGCGCATAATCACTTCAACTAGACTCTAGTCCACTTGAGGATTCACTCGGTGGAGTTCAGTAGTTTCCTCTTCCTAGATCATTTTTGCATGTCTTGTTAGAGGAATTTTGTTACACAACATTAGAAGACTACAAGTAAGACATTATGTAATGATCATACAGAGAAATGAGGGAAACATGATCATGAACGGTAGAACAGACATGATTTGGATTTCACACTATCTAAATAAAAATAGGGGAACGAATAGAACTAATTCACAAGATTTATTTCCCTAACCACCCATGGATACTTAAAAATCATTGCAATGAGAGATTTTCTGGCACTCAATAACAACTAAATCCTATTTCAATGAACGAATTCTTAGATAAATAATGTTTTCATGGAAATATACTTAACCAAACTCTAATACTATTTTTTCACGAACTAGATTAGGCACCCTGGTATCCAGATAATTGAACAAGACCTGACATAGACCAAAGGTCATTCCTAATCCCCACAGATTGTCAACAGGCACCTGGTATCATACAACATCCATGTCAGAATGACTTTTCCTCTAACTAGGTATAATTAAAAGAAGCAAGATAGTTTGTATATACAAAGAAAAATCCACTTAGAGTAAAGTAAAAGAATAGAATATGGAATAAAAAAGATCAATGTACTACAACCCAAGTACTAAAGTTGGGAAATACAACCCATGCCCCTAAGGACACAACTCACCAAGAACATGGTTCAATAGCTAGATCCACCTCCAAGTGGTCATTTCCATTTTCTCTAACTTGGTAGAAGATAAACTACAAACACTCAAAGGAACATGTAGGGTGTGAGCTAAAACACCAAGTAGTTTCTCATCACGGATTCCATAATAGATTCCTACAATTTATTAACCGAAGGAATTATTTCATATATTAAATATAAACAAGTTTGAATTTTTAAAGCATAATTAATTAAATCATTCTACAATGTTCAATTGATGGAAAATTACATTAAGTAAAATCATCGAAATTGATGGAATAATTTTAAAATAATGGCTTAAATAAAGAGTTATATAAAATAGTTAATGTAAATTCAACAGGCTTGTAAAGTTAAAAAGTATTAGAATACATTTATATCTCAAATATAAATAAAAAGTGAGCAACATGGTCATCTGACAAATAGGTATGGTATTATTTTTTTATATAAGACTCTGCACTCTCTAATTGATCACAAAAATATCTATTCACTTATATCCTCTTGACACTGGTCAGGGTGAACTCAATATCATTCCCTAAAGTATGTAACCAACATCATGTTTGTTTTAGAATGTTGTAATAGTGTAGAGTGTGTCCAAATAACTCCCAAACTACATAAGGCTTGCATGTGCTCTTACACAATAAATGATAGGAAATTTAGTTTAAAACAGCTTAAAATATAGTTAAGTTCCATTTTTCCATTTCAATGACTATTTTCCATTTAAAACCAAAATAGTTTTTAATTAAAAAATGCCTTTTTAACTAGATAAACCCACTGGGTTTCTATAAAAACATTTAAATCTAATTTCACAAGTTTGAAATAAAGTCAAAACTAATTCAATCATTTCACTATACATTTCCAAAATTAAATTAAAAAATTTAATTGAAATCATTTCCATCAAATTCTCAATTTTAATTGAACAATTTAAACTAAAAAATTTCCATAAACATGCCAAAATTCAATGGAATTTCTAATTTTCTAAATCTCATGACGATACCACATCAAATTTCCCAATTCACTGGAATAAGATTTTATTAAATCAATTGAAAGAGTGTTTAAGAAACATAATTTAAATTAACTATTGAAATAAATCCAGAAACTCACGGTTAAACAATTTGGAAAATCAGGATGGAACCACCTACCTCAAGGTCGTTGATGTCAGTATCAAGGATAAAACATAATGTGGGGTTTATTAACCTCATTGGTAAATTAATATCATAAGCATCGACACAGCAACGGTTGATGTTCATCAAGGATTCCTAAAACCAAAACATCTATTTTATTTCAAAAGTAATATCACATGTGATAAAATTTTCTCTCTCATGGATATTTTTTGGATTATCATTTTATGTCAACGCATGTGTTTGAAATTATCCTTCAATAGTTCATGAACTTATACATTGATAATTTTTTATTAAACAAAATTATCCTTAACATCCAATGAAATTTTGAAAAATATATATATAAATATATATTTTTTGACAACTAATTATATTTTTATAATAAAAATAATTATCATTTGAATGTTTTAAAAAAATTATCCATTCAATACTTTCCTTCTAATAATTTTATGAAATTATCATTCAACGATTCATTAAAACTATTATTCGACAAATTCACATAATTATTCTTTCAATAATTTCAGGAAATTTCTATTTGCTAATTCTATCAATTATCCCCTGATACATTTTAAAATTTTATCTTAAAAAATTATAGAAATTATCCATTTATAATTATTTATAATTTTCATTTCATAATTTCATAAAAATTATCATTTGATAGTTTATTTATATATTATCCATGAAAATTAAATGTAATTATAAATTCATATATCTTTATAATTGTACATAGATAATATCATGCAATTATCCTCATTAATTTCATGCGGGTTTTTACTGTTAATTTTCTTAATTATCCCTAAAATAGAAAAAAAAAATACATTTAGGTTTCATCATTTGATTTAAGATCTCAGTTTTCAGAATTATGAAATTGGAAAAAAGGAATAAAAGAAGAATAGAATAAAACCTCTATTTAAATGCCCCATATGGAAGAAGAAGTGATCTAAAACTTTATATGGGAGGAATAACACCAATGGAGAGGGGATCAACGATTTGATCAAAGGGGGTTCGCAAATCACCCAATGTGTATCGGATCACTTGACTAAATCAGATCAACCAAAAGGTAGGAGTCACTTGTCTTGAAAACACTCAACCACATATAGGTCTGAATTAAACCAAAACCATATTTTAAACCCCCATTCTATATAAAATTAAAAATGGAGTCATTATTTTCACTCATTGAATGAGGTACTGACTGAAACGGTATGAAATGGTTGAAAAAGGCGGTTTTAAAAACATGTATCTATCAAAAATGGTGTTTGGAGAGAGATAGAAGAATATGAAGTGTTGATTTATGTTTTAAATTAAAATTAATTATTTATCATTAAATTTTAATAATACTAAATGTCCATTGTTCATGAATGTTGCACTCTCTCTAGGGTAAACAACCCATTCTAAGACCAACAATGTTCTAAAAATTTTCATATGACATGCCATTTGGGAGATATTAATGATTTATTATTTAAAAATCAGAACAAGAATTTAATTAAAATAAAATGGTAGTTTTTTTGGTGAGGTGTTCAAATGTCCAATTCATACAAACATTATACCCTGTATTGGGTAAACCCCTCAATTTGGACCCATCAGTGGTCTCAATTTTCCCATATGATTCACCATGTGGTAGATATTTAATTATTTTTAATAAAATAATATATAAAATATTATTTAATAACGTTATCTCATGAGCGATGCATCCAAATGTCTAACACCTTTGAATTTTATACCCCTGTTAGGGTAAAAACCTTATTTCAGACATAAATGTAGTGTCAAATTTCTCATGTGATGCACTTTTTTGGGGTAATTAAATTATTTTGAATAAAAAGTGTGTGGTTAATTTATTATATGTAATATTTTTATTCAGTCTTCAACGAGACCTTGTGGGCCTTGGAATATCACACAAACTCAGTGTCAAACTCCATAAACATTCAATTGAATATTTCATGATGTTAACTGGCAGTTAATAACATTAAAACATTTATCAAAAATTCAGTAATAAATATTTATTTCCACTTAAGATAATAATAACTTAACACAACATGGTTTATTAATACTTGAAACAGTAATGGTATGTTACATCCCAATTAACAGGGTTATTGGATTGTATATTCATGCAGGAATTTTTCCTAAATCATTGAAAATATACATAAAATCCAAGAAAATAATGAATCACAATAACCATGGTTAGAAAAGGACATCATTCATTATATTTTTTTCAGATCCACATATATACCCTCTCTTGATATTATCTAACCTATAAATTAAAAAAAAAATCCATAATTGATACTTTGTAAATTGTTTATAGTGCTTAACCATCATTTAGGTTTTTAATATAATCCTCAAGTGATCTTCATGGTATTCCTTTCTATTTATTTATATAATATTATCATTTACAAGTAATGCCATAAATATATCAAGGTAATATATAATGACTCTATTCATTGAATACATGATGATAGTGGGGGAAATACTATGTCTAAATTTCATCATTATTAATTTGTAGTGTCCATATATTTTAAATATTTTCTTCATTCAAATATCATCTGTCATGACCCTCAATTGATGATATTTTTATCATGGTTCAGTATTCAAAAAATAACTTTCAATTCAAAGATAATTAAAAAATTCATAAATATGGGTTAAAGGATACTTGTTCTTGATAGTGAACATGTTATGTTCTCGATAATCAATACAGTCACGTTGATCAATATTTATTCATTAAAAAATAATTAGTGAAACCCTAGTTGATTATCTTGGAAGAATGATGGATTTTTAAAGATTCAGCTTGATTTTGATCTTCGATTCTAGTAACTCATTCATGTCCATTAACTAAATATTATTTAGAATAAGTGTATCACTAAGTATGAATTCTATTGAGAACTCAAATTCACAATTTATAGAATGACAATAAAAGTCCTCTTATAATAAATCCAAAAATTCCAAAAACAATATACATATATTCAATGTTGAGTATCTAGCCAAACAATTGAGATAAAACCACTTTTGAATAGGAATAAAGACACATATAATCGATGTGATTTCCATCAGAAGATAATATTTTTCATCACAATGATAAATGATAATAGGTCTATTTAGAATATAAATTTGGACTTCCCTTCCTTGAAAATTAATGATGGATTTATGTATAGAAATATAATCTATTCCAATGATATCATAATTTTCAAATAAAGATGAACGATTAAATTTAGAGGGAGCATATTCCCAAAATTCATCAATCAAAGAATAATTATAGATTTAAGATGTAGCTATTATACCTTTATGGGTTTTCTCTACTAATTTAACATCTTATCATTGAGGATATAAACTAACATTCATTGATAATTTTCTTGATATATAAAAACAAATATTTCTAATAATACATAGGGTACTTTAAAATCATAGAGTACATATTACCACCTCAATATTGTTTTTCTATCATTAAACCAATAGTAAATCCAAAATGGTTAGCATGATCATAATGAATTGTTAATCGAACGGATTATTCATGATAAATCATTCATTGGATATCTGAATCATTACTCCGTATTTTAAATCAATGATAGATGTGGTTTAAAAAAGTTCATCCATGATCACTACCTTCAAATCCATCATGATTTTCTCTATAAATAAATTATAAATTAACCTAAGCATGTCTCTCAGGAGTGTCAAACTAGGTAAGTGGTATGTGCACACTCAATGTGCACATAAATTATAGTTGAGATATACTCATCCAACTCTTTTTAGAGTCATTACCCCTAGATGTGTCTATGAAAAAAAATACACTTGTAGTATCTTGACATGTATGTTTTCATAGAAAAACCATACTCCATTCTTTACCATAACATAGGATGATCTCTTATACGTATGATTATCTTATGGGACATAACTAATTTTTTCTCATACATGTATCCAAAGGTAATAAAGCCTTTATCTGATATTAACTATAATAGAATATAATTTCCACACCTTTATATCACACATTATTAAGTATATATTCTATATATAAAATTATGATCCATTCCATAATTGTATAGGTCTAGTATTATGGAAAACATTGAAACATAAACAACTTGTTCGTTATATATCTACATCATTCCCAACTAATTTATTCATAACTATAATCGTGATTATATACATAATACATAAAACCATTATTGAAAACTATATATAATGATCCATAAAAAAGGTGATCTTAGATCAATTGTAAGGGTAAACAAAGAAGATATCTATGATCACTTAAAAATAACAAGATCCCAAGGGCATGAGAATAATATCTTAACATTATAAAACTATTACATCCATATCAAAGATTGTAATATTGAGTATGGAATTATTCATTCTATTTTATAACACATAGATCATAATGTTTTCAAAGACCATTAGTTATTAGATCATAACATTGGCATAAGACATAAGGTTTTATCATATACATAATTATAGAAATTTTTCCCCAAAAATCAAGGCTAGCTACCAAGACTATAATAGTGTATTGGGTTCACTCCACAATCAAACATATAATTCCAGGTTTACTCTCATGAATATAATAGTGTAAAGAGTTTCTTTATAAACAAGGTTAACTTCCCCTTAAAGTCCTTATTATCTCTTGATACATCTGTATTTAACCAATTCATTGAAGGGAAATATAATTCTCAGACCACCCATAATATAATGAAAATAATACATATATGTTCCTCAAGATCCTAAATTGGTCAACATATCAAACCCCTTTAAATTTTAATGGGATTCAAAAACACATCATCATTTCATCAAAGCATTATATATTAAAAAGACATGTTTCATAATGTAATTAACCTTAAGGAAGAAATGGGATTCATAGAATTATCCATAAATCAATATAGTCATCAAAAAAATAAGTGGAAATAATCATTGGATCATATCCTGAGTAAGTCATAATATACAAAAAATTATGATGTCATAGATGAAAATACATTTAAAATATATTTGGAATATCTCTTTTTGAAAGTAAACTTTTTATTTTGAAATTTCTTCTTTAAAATTTATATATTCTCTAAATATTATGGAAATATTTTTTTTAAAAATAGAATTGGAAATATTTTAAGGACTATTTAAATCATTTAATTATCGTGACTTAAACAAATTATGTTCATGAAATGTATTTTAAGACAATGATTCATTTCACATTTTCATTAAAAATTCAATAAGTAACACATTTAGAAAATGAAAAAAAATATTTCTTTCAAACCATTTTATAAAAAGTAAAACAAGGGAAATAAGACATTAAAAAATACTAGAGTAATAATTAAACATTCTCACAAACATTTTAGTCAAAATAAGAAGATAGATGAAAATTGATTTTATACTAAAAGGGGAAATAAATTTGAATTTCCTTAAAAACATTCTATCGGTCACTTGTGTACCTAAAGATAAGAAATTGAAAGGGAACCATTTATTCTCAAGAAATAACTAGAGAAAAAAATAATGAGATTCTTGTGTGTTTTATAAATAAATTCCATCCTAAGAAACATAATCATTAATATCCTCGATAAATAATTATATTGTCCCATAAATATCATACAACTTTGTATCTTTGGAATCATAAACCCCATAAAAGAGTGAAATCAAATGAAATATAGTATCCTGATCATAAATATATTAATTATATAAAATGATAAAGTAGAAATATTAACATATCAAAACAATAAGTTCATAGCATAACATATTCCCCAAAGAAGACAAAATAAGATGACAAAACCTTACCTCGAGTTCCACTTGGCTCGAAGGTTATATATTCACAAATTAATTTAAAAACACATTTAGATACCCTATTAAGGATATTAGGGTTTTCCTTTTTGGATTTCAAGAACCTCTATAATTATTCAAAAAATGTTTAGAAAAATATTTGTTAGGGTTTTGTCGAGTTAGAAGGCTTAATTTAGTGTAAAGAAGATAAAGGAGGGTTCTCTTTTATAATTGAAGGGAGGGGAACTATTAGAATATCATACATGATTAATATCTAATGATGTAATTATATTGTAAAATCATTATAAATGGATATTTATATGAAGAAAATATGTATGTGGTCAAAATATCTTCAATCAAGAAAATTAAGACCAATTTTGGTGCCATTTTAAACCTTATATTTTTTATTAACCCATTGGTTAACTAATATTAACCTAAACTAATGTAATGAATTTTTCAGTATTAAATGGTTACAATTTTTCATATAAGGTGAAACTTATTTAATAAATGAATAATGGCTTAAATTTTAAACCTTTTGATATCCACTTTTTAATATTATAATTTTTTTTAACTTTATAATAATTTAATAAAATATTATTTTTATAAAGTATCTTTAATTTCATTTTTTACCATATTTATTTAATTTTACATTATGGACATGAATAAAATGGTAAAATTTTAATATAATATTTTAACATAAAAAAAATATGTAATATCTATATATATAATTCTTGGGACACATTATTTCACTAAAATTTTGGTTCTTATAATATTTCTAAAACAATTTATTTAATTTTTCAATTAATTGAATATATATTTTTTCTGTGTGTCATAATAATTTAATGCAATTATATAATAACTAAAAATTATAAACAAGTTATTTTCATGAAGATAATTTCATTATTTTCAAATTTACCATTAATATTAATACACAACATGTTTTTGTACCTATGTGAATATATATGAAATTTTTAAAAGTATGAGATTTACATTTTTTATTTTTCTTTTCTATTAATATTATATTGTTAATTTTCATGGAATTTTTTTGTACATTAAATTTCAAGAATAAGGTTATATGGGTTGGATTCCCTTGATCCCTTAAGAAGTAAGATGAAAACGGGTGACTTTAAAATTTAGTTTCAACATAGGTTTTCCCGATTAACACTTTATTGAGGTTATAATTTTACCACAATTATTATTCATAATGGATAAATATTATAGAGACATATTAACCTTATTTTGAAATTTTGAATTCAAATTTTGAATATATTTTTCTTAATTAAATATTTATATTTGTTAAAAATTCACATTAAAGTATAATCTCTCAAAATTTGAGGACAAAATGTTTTTTAGAAAAATAATTGTTAATGTATAAAACTGGATATATATTCCTATCTTTGGTAAGAAAAAATATTAAATGAATTTTAAAATATTTTATTAATCATATAATATAAAAATTTTCTCAAAACAATTTTCCAATAGTGATAACTTTAATTTATTAAGATAAATACACAATTCACAACTATGAAGTTTTTTTTATAAAAAAAAATCTCTTTTACATACATATGATTATTAATTTTGATTCTAATCAATTGATAATTACGAAATATATTATATAAATTCGTAAAAAATATTTTTTCCATATTTTAGTTAGTGTTATTCATACCTTCCATTTCAATGGATATGTTAAAATTAGATTCTATATTAATGTCGCTTAGGTCTTATTGTTGCTTTTATTACAAGTTATGAAGAAAGAAAATTTATCTGAAAAGTTATATATCGTGAAATATCTAGTTGTTACATTATAACCCCCATAACATTAATTTATCCATCAAAATCATTCTAATATGATACAAATAAATGAGTGTTTAATTATTCAATTACATCATTGATTTCCCATGTAGCTTATTTGAATTTATGATTCCACTCTAGAACATTATCCAAGAGATCAGTCTTATTCTTTAGAACTTTATATCTACAATGCATGATTTCAAATTATTTTTCCTAGAATATAAGTTCATTATCCTATGATAGAAACTATGATTTTAGAACATGTTATGGATCAGGTATGTACTTCATTTGGATATATATATGGAACACATCATGAAATTAAGAGTGATTTGGGGGAAGTTCCATGCGATAAGCTATCATCCTTACTCGATCAATAATATCAAATGGGAAATTATAAACAATGCGTATTTTTAATTTCTTTTTAAATCTAATAATATTCCTCCATGGATATATTCAAAGGAATACATTTTCACTAACATGGAATTCCATATTTTTCTAATGATTTTTAGCATAATGTTTCTTTCAACTATCTGCTTCCTTGATATTCTTCTGAATGGATTTGGATATATCTACCATTTCCTTACTCAGATCAGGCCCTAATAGATTTATTTCCATCACATTTTCCTATAATAGTGTCATTATAAACTTCATTCCATAGAGGTGTTCAAAAGGATTCATCTCATTATTTGAGAGAAATCTGTTATTGTAAGAAAACTCAACTATATGAAGTTGATGATCCTAGCCCCAATTGAAATCTATTAAACAATATCTCAGTATATCCTCTAGAATATAATTTTTAATTTCAGACTATCCATATATCTATTTATGATAAGCAGTACTGAAACACAACCATGTTTCCAAAACCTACTGAATACTTTATTATAATATAATGGTAATCTTTGGTTTTGAATTAGATAAAATAGAATATTATACTCTAGGAAAACTTACCACTTACTTAATGTATATTCCCGAAAGATAATAAAGTATGGAATCTTCTCTATTATAAATAAAGTGTACTATATTTATTAATTATTAAAACACAACCAAAACATTATTATGTACATTAGATATTTTGAGGTCTCTCATGAAAAAATTCATGTTGAATTTTCTAATTTCCATTATGGTGTGTGTAATTGTTGTAAAAACCCCATATACTTATATCCCTCAACCTTAACTTACTAAAATATGGAGAACCATGATACATACATTACATATAAGGACCATGTCTTAAAGATTTTGATAATCTAGTAAATTTCATTAAAAGTAACTTTTTTACATTCCCAAAGATCTTTTCGGTTTAGGGTTTTAGAAAATTAAGATATAATTTATACATATAAACCCACAAGAATACAAAGTCGGTAAAACTAAATCAATATCCATTTTTTATTAATAAAAAAGTTTTCTAATAAAACATGAGATCTTTTTATGAATAATATTCACCAAATTCATTTTTGAGTCTTTATTTCTCACAAAAATCCTTAGACCGTGTGAAAATTTTTTAAAACATGGGATGATCACAAAAACATAGTAAGAGATATAAAAATAAAGAGATTAACCATTAGTACATGAATACTTATAAACATATGAAACCATTTTCACAAAGTCATACTTCTCATCCGATAAGTATCATATATTTACACCATGAGTACATGATATTTACATAGATCATAGAAAATATAAATAAAACATTTATGTTACTTGGAGAATTAATTAATTTATATTTGTAACCCTAACAGATACATTATGATTTGTAACCCTTGCGACTACCTTAAAATGTAACCCTCATGGGTACCTTATGGTGTAACCATCATAGTTATACTTAGAGTAATCATAAGGCTGGTCTCCAACATGCACATAAAAAATCCATTGGGGGGAGATATACATGAAATCCTTCATCATAAACAATTCCCAGGAATAAGATCATAATCATAAAACAAGAATAATTACATCATATAAACCATTCCTTTTAAAAAATGAAAAATTAAAAAAAATTATTTTTTTAAGGAAACCCCCTTAAAATGTAATATATTTGAAGATTCAATTGTTAAAAAATAATGGAATTTTTTTACACTGTAAATATATATAATAAGACATAATATCATGAAAAATAATTTTAAATATAATCATTGTAACACATAATTAATGAAGTATAAGGTTAACCCAAAGGATGAAAATTTGCTTAAAAATTCACTTACCTCATACTCTTCTTAACTAAAATAGGTTTAAACCTTATGTATAATGGTTAAAATAGTGTTATTAATATTTTAGAGAAACATATTCGAGTTTATAACACCTTTTATGATTATTTTATAACATCATTCTACCCATTTATTAAAAATATTTTGTTATTTCCATTGTTTCGGGTAAGTGCTTTACATAGTTTCCATGGTTGGTTCGTAATGGATTCTCTTATAGAATGGAATAAAAACTCTAGAAGTTGAATAAAATGGTTTTAATATGTTTAGAAAATATTAAATTATACCATAAATATTTTTTTCTGATATGATGATGAATCATTAGATAAAACATTAATGATATTCGTTAGATCATTTTTTCAGTTCTTCGATAATCACAAAATAGTATCATTATATAATTTAATATAAATTATATATGTCAATTATAGAACACAAAAGAGGTTATATAATAAAATTTACAATCTTTTTCAACCATTAAAATGGATTTATGGCCAGTCGTGAAGGGATTAATAGAAATTGAAACACATCATCAATAATATCGGTAAATTGACACATCAAGGACAGTGTTTTAATTTTTTAGAATAAGAGGGAGAGGAGAAGAGATATATTAATGAATTTTTATAGAAAAAATATAAAATTACATTATATATATGAAAATATATTTTTGATGCCTCTTGGTTAAGGGTATGTGAATAGATTATAATAAAAGAAGAAGAATTGAAAGAAAAATACAGAAAATGAAAAAGGATGTTTACCTCTTGATATCTTCTCCATGAGATCCTCCTTAAGGACCTTGGTTTTTACCTTTTAGTGAGACAGGTAGTTCTTGGACATGTGTAATAGGCTTGGACAGAGGATTGGGCAGAATATGGATAATTATCAAATCTTGAGAGTTGTGACTAAATACAGTAATTAGTGCATGTGAGTTCAAATCATTATGCTTAACTCAGAATAACATCATCCATGACTCAATAATTTATGTATTTAGCTTATTTAATAAATTATTGTATTTCATTATTCACCAGAAATTCATTTATTTTATAAAAATCCAATGAAATCACCAAGAACAATTTTCCATGTGTATAAATAAAAAAATAACTCATTTTTTGAAAATAATTTTCTAAATATTATAAATATTATATTTAAATAAAATCATAATTTATTCGAAAAGTATCAATTTTAAAACTATAACTGATTTTATAACACCTTGAAAAATTAATCAAGGTATCATAAAAATATATTATAACCATAAGAAAATAAAATATTAATCTATTAATCTATTTTATGAAAATAAAATTTATTTTTAAATCATTAAATTGATTATTAAATTATAAATAAATATTTTTCCATAGAAATACCAAATAATAATTTATTATTTCCCAAATATTTATTAGCTTATTCCATGATAAAAATTTATCATATTTTCACTTATAGTATGGATATATTTTATTTATAGCTCGCTAAGGGAGCTTACTATTAGCCATATTACTATACTTAAGGTAAATTTCCTACTCCATCAGTTTAAATTCCTTAATTTCTATAAGTACCATTTATTTCATTTTACATTTATAATGATTTGAGATATTTAAATCCAGAATTAAAATAATTTATTTTATAACTACATGGGTTGTCACATTCTCCCTGCCTTTTGGAAATTGCATCCTTCACATTTTTATTTACTTATTAAACAAGTGAGAGTACCTTTCCCTAATAGAATTTTAATAGTCCTATGTTTCGTCATCAATCATGTGGTTTCTCCAAAAATACTTAACTTAGTGAATTACCTTATTCCATAATACTTTCTATCTATGATCAAGAATATAAACATGTTTCTCTTTATAGGAGAGGTTCCCTTCTTGGTGAACTACTTCTATGCTCAAAACATGAGATTAATCTGGCACATAAATTCTCATCATCGAAATAAGAAAAACATTATGTACCTGAGAATAAAATCTGTAACGTCCCAGCATTAATCAAGGTACAAACTGTTTAATTTTTTAGTCCCAAACCATAAATAATCCTTGGGAACATGCATGCATACCCTGTTGTGGGTCCTATGAAACTATTAAAATTAAATAAATAATTGCTCAAGATTTTTTTAAATCTTTTACATCGCGCCCTAGAACAAAATTCCGGATAAAAATAATTTAAAAGGGCTATAAAGGAATAGAAATAATTTAAAGGTAATTAAAATAATTTAAATAGGGACAAAATAAATAATTAAATAAGAAACTGGAGAAAAATTAAAAAACATTAAATTGGGGTAAACCCATTTTTATTAAAATTTCATTATCCCCCTCCATTTTTATTTTTATTACTTTATTTTATTTATCTTTTTTTATTTATTTATTTTTTATTAGTTTTTCAACATTAATTTTATTTCATTCCATTATTTTTTTCCTTTCTCTCTTCCTCTCCTCCCCCTCTTTAGTGCATCATGCCCCCCTACTAGGTGGTGCACACCACCACTCCTCTCTCTTGAGATTCCCGTTATGACCCCATTTATTCTTCTATTTTGACATCGTCTAGTGCACAGTAAATCTCTTGGTAAGGATAAACTCATGCACCAAGAATCATATGATCTCCTCCACTATCGGTCATGTAATCTAATATGAAATTCTTTTACCTAAAATTGGGGTTTTCTAAAATCATCAGATTTCATCCATTTTAGGTCAAATCAAAGATCATCACAAGGCGTTGGATCCTCTATGGATACAAGGTAGGGCATATACTCTCATTCCACTTGTTTCGTTATGTATTTTAGAGTGTACATTTTGATGATCATCGATTCATACATGTGATATTTAATTTTACCTATTCTAATTTAATTAATTTTTTTGGCTTAACTATTACACCCTTGTTTTAGATAAACAAGGTTTTTTAAAGTGTTTCAAGGTCATGGAAACCTATTTGGAAGTGCCAGTGTATTTGTTCTATTCTTTATTATCCTCGAATAATTAAATTATATAATTTTATCTTTTGTGTGATCGCTTTTTATTGAGTTTTAATTAAATAAATTAATTGGGATAATTTTTAACAATGAACATTAGGTTTTTTTGTTTTATTTATGCCCAATTATTTTTCCCTTTTAAAAGTATTATCGTGGTGTGTATTTTTATGCTTTTACTGATAAAGTGTTTTGACTATTACTATTTTGCTTGAATAATTATGAATTATGTAGCTCTTTGTTATTTAAATTTATTTTGTTGTAATTATAAAGGAATACTCTGTTATATCTTTTTCTAGGAAATCTAATTAAATTTACGGTGGTGAGACAATGTGGGATCTGTATTTAGGACAACATAGGGACTCTCTATTCCCAACTGGTTACAAATTACGCCAATGAGGTGGTGCATTATGATTTTCTAGAAGAGTTTTGCTATGGGTTTCTATATAATCATGAGTGATACTAGTTCCCAAAGGGACATTTGATGATAGACCCATTGGAAAAGTGGCTACGCCATTCTTCTGGTGATATATGACCCCTTATGTGTGATATCGGGATAGACTCAGGATAATGTAATGCCTCAAACGATACAGGGTCTTTCAAAATATTTCCAGGATGGGATCGATGTTATTGGATAAATTGAAGGATGTACCATAGAGATACCTTTAGGATGTGATCAAACTCCAACTCTCAACTTGAACACAATAATAATGATAATGTGGGGAAGGGTTTTTTTATACTACTTTGTTTTTTTTTGAAAATTGTGATGACTATCTAGAACATTCTAGCACACTTTCTTGACACCTAAATTATAACTCAAGCTAAAGAAAAGGATTAGGTGTATATTCCTTTTTTTCCTACCTTATTTTTTCTATCCTTTTTATATATATATACACATCCTTTATTATACATGTAACGTATTCAGATTAATGGCTTAGGCCGAAGAAAATTGTATGGGGTGGGTGATGTTATGAACTCAGACCAAGGTATACATATTTTATTTTCTTTATTTAATATATTACTATTATCATATATTGGAACACTTCTTTTGTTTACCACATGAAATAGAATGGTTTAGACACCATGTGTTCTGACCTACATGGATATTATCTCACTCCCTAATTGGGTTCCATTTGGTACCTGAGTAGACTTTATGACCATAGGTAGGGATAATGGTAAGCATACTGCTTTCGATGCTTGAGGGTTGCTTGCTACTTAGGATGGGTCTTGGGGGTAGAGGGTCCATCTTTTGATCAAGATGTCATTGTTTCACTTTCTATCATTTTCATTTTGGTTTGATAGCATGCTTGTATTCGTATGTTCCATACTCATACATTATCACATACATCATATCACGTCATCATTTTGTATTCGGTTTGTTTATTATCATCTTCACTTATTACTAATTTAGTTGGGGTTAATTATTTTCTTCTTCTATAGTTTGATTATTTATATGCTTCTTCTATTTGTTATAAACTGGTCTTCCACTGGATATTACATGTTACCTTTGAGGGAATAGTATTCCCCAAATACATGTTAAAAATTACATCACTTTTAGTCAGTATACTCTGGCATTCGAGAAGATGCACTTGTGGTTATGTGGCCAACCCAGCTCAGAGCACCCTTCTAGTGGCTCCTAGGATGGGGATTCTACAAAGTGGTATCATAAGATGTTTCTCCTTTTGTATTACTATTTCGGTTAGATGGGGCACTAGTATATAGGTATGTGGAACTTTCCTTGTTCTTGGATGTAGTTGGCCAATGTATAGGGGAAACCCAAATTCATGGGTTGGGACTGTGGTTATTGATTATGTCAATTATTGTTAATATGAATTCACTATTGGGTGACACACTTGTTTTATGCTTTTTTTTGATATTCGTATTATTGAGATAATTATATTTACCATTGCAGCCTGATGATATGAGGGAAATGAATTTACTTGCATCACATCATATAACATATGGATTAAAATGAAATTCATATTACCATTCCATAGGAACTTTTAGCATGCATCTTCTTGTTTGCATGTGAGTGTTGTTGTTCCTAGTTGTAAAATTTTGAAGTGCTTGTTTGTTAAATTTTATGTTGTCATAGTTGTTAGATTTGAACTTGAATTAGCTGGGAAATTAGAGGTAGGCCACTTTTTAGTAATCCATATATGTTTTCTATTCCTTATCTAGAACTGGATCTTGGAGCAAGCTATCTATTGTGTAGTGCTAAGATGCAGGCTATGTACCTACCCTCATTATTGAACCATTACCTATTTACCTCAACTACAATACAATATCCTCTAAGGTGTGAGTTTTCCATTGATTACATAAGTGGTGTTATGTCTCTTGACACTCATTTGGAGGTCAGAACTAAGGGAATATGCCAGTGCCAGGAGTTCCCCCTTGAGATAGGCAGGTATCATTGCATCTGGAATTTTTTGATCCTTTATATGTGTGGAATAAACATCATTATTGGTATTAATAGGATACCTCCTTATCATGAACAAGTGGATTTCAATTGACTTTGGTTTTCCTCAACATCCCCTGAAGGTGACACATATCTACCCAAAGGATAATGTGATATATTGGAAGATTGAGTTTCACATAAATGTGCGAGGTTGGGAAGAGTGACAACTCTATTAGAAAGTCTCCTCAGGACTGATTAGGGGACACATCTAGTGGAAATTCCTCCTATTGTGAATCATTTTAAGAACGTCTTCCTTGACAATTTCTGGGTCTTACCTCCCATGAGGGTTTTCGAGTTCACTATCGAGCTAGTTCTAGGTGCATCCCCAGTGCATATTCCTCCTTATAGGATGAGACCTACTGAGATTCATGAACTCAAAAAAAATCTTGAAGACATAGAGGATTAGAGTTTTATCAGACCTAGAACATATCCTTGGGGTTCACCAATTTTTTTTTCTCCAAGAAGGTAGACAATACCCTCAGATTGTGTGTGAATTACCGTCGACTCAACCAGATTACGGTAAAGAATCGATTTTGGTTTCCTCATATAGATGACCTCTTCACCCAACTCAGATGAGAAAATATTTTATCCAAGATTGATCTGAGGTTGAAATATCACATGGTGTGTCTAATACCATCTAACATACCATGTACGATGTTGCATAGATGGTATGTCTTGTACGTGTATCTGGTTATGCCATTCCACCTCAGGATTTCACCAACAGTCTTCATGGCTCTGATGAACTAGGTTTTTCAGTTGTACTTTGATTATTTTATGGTGGTTTTTTTAATGAAATATTGGTGTATTCACATTCTAGAAACAACAATTCAACCCATATTCTGATCATATGGAGTACACTGAGAAAGAACAAGCTTTTTGTATAGCCAGCAATACCCCTTCTAGAATGACAAGGTATACTTCTTGGATCATATAATATATGATGTATGTATATCATTCGACCCATAAAAGGTGAGCATCTTAGTTTCATCGGGGAAACCTAAATTTTTTTCGACATACGTATTTTTATGGGATAATTTTTTTTTACAGGCATTTAATCTAGGATTTCTCTAGCTTATCAGTGCCGCATAGGAACCATACTAAGAAGGGTTTTCAGTTCATCGGGTCGGAATCTTGTGTAAAAAACTTTTATGAGTTAAATGGAAGACTAACCTTAGCTTCTATCCTAGTTCTTTCTGATCCAGGTAGAAGCTATATTGTTTATGGTTATGCTTCATGAATCAGACTGGGTGCAGTTTGGATGTAACACAATCGTGTTGTTTCTTATGGATTCCACTAGTTGAGACATCAAGAGAAGATATATCCTACACATAACCTAGAGTTAGCTATTATGGCACATGCTTTATGATATTTGATACACTACTTGTTGGGTGATAGGTTCTTTGTTTACATAGATCATAAAATCATAAAATATATCTCCACAGAACGAGAGTTGATGTTAAGGCAGTGTAGGTTGGTCAAATTCCTTTAGTCATTCAATTTTAAACTCTATTATACCCCTAGAAAGGTTAATGTTGTGGATAATGTGTTGAGTTTCAAGGCGTAGTCTCAATCCATACAGGTATCCAGTAGTGAGTTGAAAATGATGGCCTTGTTTTCTGAGATGCATCTGGAGGGTCATGAACAGTGAGGGAAACTAGTTCAAATAGCTCTTACAGTGACATCCTCTCTTATGGGGTGAGCCTATATGTGATAGTTATCTGATCAATAGGGACTTTTTTTCAGGAAAGAATCACAGGAGAGAACCCTCCTCCTGGTTGGGTTGTTAATGGTAGCGACAATCTTCTTTATCATGGTGGTGCATGAGTACCTTTTGATATTTGGAAAGCACTAATGACTTAATATGATACCTTAGATTGGGAATTTTATCCTAGACTTAACAAGACGTATAGATTCATGTTTCAACAGTACTGGTAGCTGGGTATGAAGAATAAGATAACGATTTTCATCACTCGGTGCTCCACCTGTCAGTAGGTGAAGGCAGAGCACCAGCAACCTTCGGGTCTTCTATAGTCTCTATCCATTCCAGAGTGTAAATGCAATGACATAACCTTGGATTTGGATATAGCCTAAGAAAGATCTTTTTAAGGCAGTGATGCGGTATGGGGGATTTTTGATATATTGACCAATGTTATGAATTTCCTACCTATCTGGGAGACCTTTTCTACTGATTAGTTGGTAATGTTTTATATCAAGGAGATAGTGTGACTTCATGGCACACCTCATTCTATTTTCTTGGATCGAGATGCCCACTTTACATCACAGTTCTGTTAAGGGTTGATGAAATCACTAGGTTTGTAGGTACTATTGAGTTCTGCATATCACCCTCAGACTGATGGGAAGTTTGAGAAAACCATTCGAGTGTTAGAGTATATGATATAGGCATGTATACTTGATTTTAGAGTTTCATAAGAGAAAAATATTCCTCTTATTGAGTTTACCAATAATAATATCTTTCTTGTGACAATTCAAATGGCTCTATATGAGGCTTAATATGGTAGAATGTGGCGTTCACCATTATGTTGTCTCAAAACAGGTGTGGAAGCTTCGTTGGGTCCTTATCTTGTTCAAAAGATGTCTAAAAAAGTTTAGATTATTATAAATCATATTACTATCGCTCAGTCCAGAAAGAAATTTAATAACGATTTTCACCAAAGTCCTCTTGAGTTTGAGGTGTGACATATAGTCATTATCAATTTTGCGCCATGGTTGGGTCAAAGGTGGATTAGGAGATAGGGGAAGTTATCACCAAGATACGTGGGGCCATTCGATATAGTAGATATAGTTGGGTTGGTTTCCTATGTATTATTTTTATCTCAATGGTATTGTTCTATGCATGATGTCTTTCGTTATTTCAACTTTGACAGTATCATCCAGACCCATCTAATCCATTTTATCCTGAAGACATTGAGCACGTAACGGATGCATATTTGAGGAACCTCTAATTCATAGTGTCGATCGTAGCGTAAAAGTTCTCTAGGGTAGGCCAGTTCCTCTAGTCTATGTGCTATGGAAGCATGGATGTGTTAAATACGAGACTTGGGAGCGGGGGATAGATGTGCATGCTCAATGGCTTGATATTTTCTCATAATATGTTTCATTACCCTCATAATGGAAACTCAGGGATGATTTTCCTTAAGTAGGGATGGTTTTAATGTCCCAGCTTTAACCAAGGTATAGACCATTTAAATTTTTAGTCCAAAACCGTAAATACGCCCAGGGCGCATGCTTGCGCATCCTGTTGTAGGTCTTCTGTAGATATTCAAATTTATTAAATAATTACCTAGGATTTTTAAAAAAATTTACACCGCGCCCTCACACAGCATTCAGGGTAAAAATAATTTAAGTCTTAAAAAGGAATAAAATTAATTTGAAAAAAAAGTAAAATAATTTTAAGAGGGAAAAAATAAATGATGAAACAAAAACAGTTGGAGAAGAATTAAAAATATTTAAAATGGGGTAAACCCATTTTTATTAATTATTTTACATTTTCAATTCATTTTTATTTTTATTATTTTTTTGTATTTATTTCCTTTTTATTTAATTTTTTATTTTTTTTATCTTTCTTTTTATTTTTTTCATTTATTTTTTTCCTTTTCACTATTCTTATCCTCCCCATCTTTGGTGCGTTGTGCCCCCCTTCTATGTGGTGCACACCACCGCTCCTCTCCCCTCGAATTCCTATTGTGACACTATTTCTTCTCAGATTTTGATGTCCTCTAGTGTGTAGTAAATCTCTTGGTAAGGATAACCTCACACACAAAGAATCATATGATTTGATCCACTATCCATTATGAAATCTTCCGCATATTTTTATTACAATAAATTAGGGTTTTTCTAAAATCAAATGATTTCTTCTATTTTAGTTCAAATAAAATATCATCACAGAGCGTAGGATCCTCTACAATTATGAGGTTGGTTGTTTACTCTCTTTTCCCTTA
Organism: Viscum album; assembly: GCA_963277665.1. NCBI lineage: Eukaryota > Viridiplantae > Streptophyta > Magnoliopsida > Santalales > Viscaceae > Viscum > Viscum album. Next base: position 98,788,848 of record OY728153.1, on the reverse strand, counting down.
TTTCGTTGCATCTTTTAGAGTGCTCATTATGCCGATCGTCAGTGCCTAATAAAAATAACTAATTTCACCTTTTTTTAATATAATTAAATTGTTTTGCTTCACTATTGCACACTTGTTTGAAATAAACTATCCTGTTTAAATTGTTGCAACATCGTAGATAACCCTTTAGGTGTTTCAACATATTTATTCTATTTTTTGTTAGTCCAAAATAATTAAATTATTTAATTTCATGTGTAGTGTGATCCATTTTTATTGAGTATTAATTAAATAAATTATTTAGGATAACTTTGAACCATGAATTTTGGGTTTTTTAGTTTATTTATCCCTTGTTACAATTATTATCATGTAGTTCATTTTTCTAATTTTGTTGAATAAAGTGTTTTTACTATGACTATTTGGAATGAATTATTAGGTAGTATATTTCTCTTTGTTGCTAATTTTTTTATTTCAATTATAAATGCATACTCTATGATATATGCTTCCTTGAAATCTAATTAAATTCCATGGGTGAGACAATGTGGGTTTCGTATTAAAGACCATATAGGGACTCTCTATTCCTATTCTGTTACACATTACGCTAGGGAGGTGGTGTCTTAGGCTTTTCCAGATGAGGTTTTCCCTTGGATTCTGTATACTCATTAGTGATACCTATTCCCAAGTGGACATTCGAGGACATACCCATTAGAAAAGTAGCTACGCCATTCTTCCGGGGATACATTAACCCTTATATCCAACCCTAGGATAGACTCAAAAAATGAAATTTCTTGAGAGATACATGGTCTTTAGGAAGATTTACATGGATGGGCTCAGTGGTATGAGATCAATTGAAAGATGTACCATAGCGATACCTTAGGGATGGGCTCAGTCTCTAACTCTCAACATGAACATAATAATAATGATAATGCATAGAATGGTTTTTTTAATGCTACTTCGAGTTTCCTTATGAACTGTGATATGTTTCTAGTAACTTGTAGAAAAAAATTTGACTCTTAAATTAATCCCAAAGATAAAGAACAAGATTAGGGTTATGTTCCTTTTTGTTTTCCTTCTGTTTTCCAGCCATTATATATATAAACATCCTTCTTTATATAGTTACCTTATTGAAATTTATTGCTTAGGCCAATGCTGGTGGTATGGGATGCGTGTTGTCAAGAACCCGGACCATGTTATACTTATTTATTATGTTTATTTAACTTCTTACTTTTAGAATATATTGGAACACTAATTTTGTTTACAGCATAAAATGGAAAGTTTTAGACATTATTGGTGTCGGGATACTGCGATTTTATCTCACTCTCAACTTGGGTTCCACTTGGTACCCGAGTAGACTTTATGCTCGCATGTAGGGATAATGGGTAGCATGCTGCTTCCCGTGTTTGAGTGTTGTTGGATGCTTAGGATATAGCTTGGGGGTCAAGGATCAAGATTTTTCTCGATATCTTATTGTTTTAATTTGTGTCATTCTCATTTTGGTTTGATATAATTATTGTATTCATTCTTTCCGTATGATTACATTATCACAAAAATCATAGCATGACATAATTGTGTATTTGGTTTATTTGTCAGCTTAGGAACATATTAATATTTTAGTTGGGGTTCATTATTTTCTTATCCTACAGTTTTATTATTTATATTCTATCATTATTTGCTATAAATCGGATTTCTTCAACTATATATTACCTTTTACCAATGGGGGAATATTATTCCCCATAGAAACATTAAAATGGATCTCGGAACTAGTCATAAGCCTATGGAATTTGGGAATATGTGCTTGGGGTTATATGGACAACTTGTCTTTGATCACCATTCCAATGGATCCCAAGATGGGGACGCTACAAACATGGAGGAAAAGCTACTCGGTAGGTGATGGGTCCATCTTTTTCCAGGATTTCATAAGGTCCCAAAAACTATGGAATTATCTTTCCTTTCTTACCAATAGGCATAACACTTTTCTATGGTGATATTGGATAGAAAACATGATTACCTACCTCAAATGAAAAGTGTTTCCTCCTATTATCTACATAAATTTTCTTCCATCTCTGAGCTGACCTAATGTGTTGTTGTATCATCTTCACTTTCTCAGCTATGTCCTCTACTAATTCTTGTCCAACAAAGATTGTTTCCTTGACTTCATCCAAAAAACAGATCTTTGGCACCGATATCCATATAATTTCCTAAAATGTGTCATCTATATAATGGATTTAAAAATTATATTATAAGAATCTAAACTAAAGAAATATGTTGATCCCAACATCTCGTGTAGTCTGTGGAAAAGATAGAATCATATCCTCCAATTACTGAATTGTTCACTCTTTGTGTTCATCAAATTGAGGATGAAAATATGTGCTGCAATTTAATGCTATATCAAATAACTTCTAAAATAATTTTAAAAAATTTATAATTGAACCAGGGATCAGGTTCAGATACAATATAAAGAGTAAATCCATGTAACCTAAAAATTTCATTGAGGTATAGTAAAGAAAGATGATCCAAATACATTTTATCTAGAATAGGAAAAAAATGTGAAAATTTAGTTAGTTAGTTAGTGATAACTCAAATCACATTGTTACCTTGATAATTTCTTGGTAGTCTCACCACAAGTTCCATTGATATATTTTCCCAATTCCACTCTCGCACAGGAAATGGATGACGCACCCCCTTTGTTAATTTTTGATCTGCTTTAAAATGTTGACATGTAAAACATTACATAGTAAAATATGTAATATCTCTTATTATTCTAACCTACTAGTAATACTCCAAAAGGTCTTTGTACATCATAGTAATTCTAGGATAAACTAATAATAAGGAACTATGATCTTCACACAAAAATTCTTTCTTCAGCTGGGAATCACAAGGCATGTATAATCTTTTCCCAATACATAAAACAAAATCTTTATTAATATTAAAATATGGAAATTTACCCCTTTTAACAAATTATACCTTTTTTTTAACTCATGCTCTTCCTTCTACTCTTTCTTCGTTATGTATTATAGAGATGACTACAATGACACCAGAAAAAAAAGGAATTTTCTGCACCAATAACTAATAAGACAAAATTCATCAAATCATTAATCAAGGGGTATTGTTATAAATGTAACATGGTAAAAGATACATGATGTTTTCAAATCATGGAATCCTCCACATTTATTATTTTCCATTATGGTAATTGATCATTAAATTTATAAGCCTTTATCAGTTCAATCCATCTTCTTTGTCTCGTGTTTAATTCCTTCTGAGTAAATATATAAATTAAACTTTTATGGTCAATATATATTTCAAATTTCTATCGGTAAAAATGATGCCTACAAATTTTTAATGAAAAAACTGCAACCAATAATTCGAGATCATGAGTGGTATAATTTAACTCATGGGGTTTTAGTGGTATAGATGAATAATCAATTATCTAATCATTCTACATTAGAAAAAAACTAAGTCCCTTCAATAAATCATCACTATAGATCAAAAATTCACTATTTGTGGAAGGTTGGGAAAAAACTGAAGCATTCTCCAATCTCGTCATTAGTTCCTAAAAATGTTACATTCTTATGTCCAAATAAATTCGGCCCCTATACGTGTTAACCTAGTTAGCAGACTAGATAACTGGGAAATTTTATTGATAAACTATTGGTAATAATCTGCTAATCCAAGAAAGCTTCGTTTTTTGTATCATTTGTACATCTTGGACATTCACCAACCACCTTTTTTTGGGCAGGGTCAACTTTTATTCCTTATTTATTTTCAATTTTCCAAATAAAAGAAATTAGTTATAACCAAAAATCTCATTTTATTAATTTTATGAATAACATCTTTTATTTGAGAGTTTTCAAGATAATTCTTAAATTTATTTAATGAGCCTCATAAAATTTTTAGAAGTCCAAAATATCATCAATAAAAACAACAAAAATAAGATATTCAAATATTCATGGAATATTCTATTAATACGATCCATGATTACAGTAGGGTAATTTTTCAAACCAAAGGGCATAATAACAAACTCATAATGACCAGATCTAGAATGGAAATATATTTTCAGGTTGTTTGCCTCTTTCACCATTAACAGATAGTACCTTGATCTCAAGTCAATATTGGAAAATTAATGAGCTGCCCGGATCTGATAAAACAAGTCATCAATACGAGAAAAGGATACTTATTCTTAATAGTAATGTTATTCAAAGATATATAGTCAATGAAATGTCTCATTTAACCATCTCTCGTTTTAGTAAAATAATAATAAGATCACCCAATGGTGAAGTGCTCGGATAAATGATTCTTTTATTAAGAAACTCATGCAACTGGTTTTTCAATTCATGAAGTTCCACATGATCCATTCAATAAGGTGGTTTTGAAAATTTTTTATCATCAGAAACTAAGTCAATGGTAAAATCAACTCATCAATTAGGTATAACACCAGTAAACTCATTTGAAAAAACACCCAGGAATTCATTTAACTCGGGAACATTATTAATCTGAATAGATCCCTTATTTTCAACAATATAAGCAAGATAAATTTCATTTCCATATATTAATAGTGTCTCAGACTCCTGATATATTATCAATCTTATGGGTTCATTATTGTATATAAACTGAAACTCTTTCTGAAAAAAAACTACCTTAGCTCTACAATAAATCTTATCATCATAAACGAAAACAAAATCCATACCTAGAATGACATCAAATTATAATAAGGGTAAAACAAAAAGTATTGTAGGTTCTTTATTTCCATTGACTACAATAGGAAGATTATTATAATTATTTTTTTTATAATATTTCCCTTGGTGTTTTAACCATAAGTTATGGCCTCATTTATTGAGATGAAATTTCTAATCCACTAAAAAATTTCTTAGAAATAATAAAATGTGTAGAACCTATATCAGACCATACATTAGAAAAATATGAGTAAAAAAATTTACATTATACCACTTCATTGGATGGTCTGGCATCTATTGACATAGTCACAAAGGATCTCACTACACTTTTCTTCTTATAATCTGACTGTTTTCCAACATTCCAATATTTCATTAGGAAGTTGTTTTGATAATGACGCATCTCCAAAAATTTTAAAAAAACATTATAGATTTCATATCATAATTGATTTTAAGTTCATTATCATTACCATCTCAATCTATATGTCCAAACACCCCACATCAAAAACACTTCCCAGATTTGTTAAGGAATTCAGAAGGGTGCTTTTTACCACTCTTTTGACAAACTGGAAACCCAAATTTCTTAGTATTATGTTTTTTGATTGATTTTTTTCCATCAGTTTCCATCTGGACCTCTTCTTCTGGTTATTTTCAACGTATACATGATAATATACAAACTCCATTTCTATACTCTCAATAGATAAGACAAGTTTCTCATAACATTTGAATTCAATGGATTAAAATTCCCTTCAATATCATAACTTCAATCTTGATTAAAAATGATTTATTTTTCTATCAAGATAAAGAATAATAATTGGAGCATACCTTTAGAGTTGGGTGATGTTTTATTCATACACATCCATTTAATCTTCCTAATTTTTCTTTAATTAATGAAATTGATTTTTTATCTTAATTCAAACCACCTTAGGAAAATAGTTTTCAAGGAAAATATTTTTAAATTCATCTCAATTAAAAGCATCAATATCGTCCCCATCCCAGACATTATTGACCATTGGCCACAACTGGTAAACTTCTCCAACAAAATGATAAATTTCATGATTAATTGTTTGATTATCTAAACACCCCATAACATAGAATATATTTTCATGGTATTTAATCCACCCTTAATCCACCACTAGGTTAGAGGATCCACTGAAAGAAAGAGGTTGTTACCTCATAAAATGATCCACTAACATCATGTTTTTTGTGGTAATTATGATTATTCTCATTCATATATTCCACCACCATTTATATCTTGTATCAATTGATCTATTACTATAAAAAAAATTTGTTCCAATCCCAACCATTCTAGGTTGTAGATTCGAAAGATATTAGCTTCTCGATTCCTTCCAATTTCAGCTTCCATGTTTCTTCGGTGGAAACCCATTCTAAACTGACATATCTTAGATGAACAAACATGTAAAATCTTCAAATTCTAAATCATTTAAATGTAAACATAAGGTAAAAATATTTTATGTTATTATATTAACAGGATCCTAACCCCTAAAGTTATCTGAACTGTGGTTTGAAACCTACTATAAGGACCCATCCATAAACATTTTCATAAGCTAGTAAACTCCTTTAGAATTTACTTTTTTACATTATTAAAGAACTTTTTAGTTTAGAGTTTTAGAAAATAATGGCATAATTCATCAATATCAACCCATAAGAATTCATAGTGGGTACAACTAAAATAATATCAATTTATTTCATAATACAAATGTTTTCTAATAAAACATGAAATCTTTTTATGAATAATCATGACAACATTGATCTTGGATTATTTATTTCTCATACCCATACATAAACCCAAAGATAAAAAGTTTAAAACTTGGGATGATCACAAAATTCTCATTAAGGGATACAAAAATATGGAGATAACCTGTTTGTAGATGAGTACTAATAAACATATGAATCCATTTTCACAAAGTTGTATATATCACTTAATAAGTATCATATAGTTACATTGTTAGTACATGAGAATTTCATATAACAAATAAAACAAAAATAAACGATACAGGTTACTTAAGGAATTAATTACTTATTATTATTACCCTCATGGCTACCTTATAATTTTTAACACCCATGGATACCTTATAATGTAATTGTCACAGTTACCTTATAGTACAACCATAACAGTTACACATGGAGTAACCATACGACCAACCTCCAACTTACACATAACCAATGAATTAAAGGGTGATATAATTCCAACTTGTAATCATAAAAAATTCACACAAAATATAACATAATCATAAAACAATAATACTTAAATCATATAAATCAATTCATCTAAAAATAGAAAATTAAAAGAGGATTTTCAATGAAAATAGCCTTACAAATATCATATATTTGAGAAGAGAGTTTATAAAAAGAATGGAATATGTGTATACAATATAAGTACACATAATAAAACATCATATAATAAAAATAAATTTCACAAATAATCCTAGTATAACATAATTAATAAAGTACATGTTTAACCCAATGAACAAAATTTTGGTTAAGAATTGCCTTACCTCTAGATTTTCTTACATAAAATGTGTTAAAACCTCCTTTATAATGGTTAAAAGAGTGTTATTAATATTTAAAGAAACATATTAATATCTATAAAACCTTATATTATTATTTTATAATGTCATTCCACCAACTTATTAATAATATTTTGATATTTTCATTGTTTTGGGTGCATACTTTACATGGTTTCCATGCTAAGTTCATAATCGATTCACTTTTCGAATAGAAGAAAAACCCCAAAAGTTGAATGAAATGGTTTTAATATGTTTCCATAATTTTAAATGATACCATAAATATTTTTTCAGATATAATGATGAATAATTAGATTAAACATTACTGATATTCGTTTAGATCATTTTAGCGGTTCTTTGATAATCACAAACTAGTTTCGTTATATAATTTAATATTATCTATGTAAGTGTTTTAAAAAACATAAAAGAGGTTATATCATAAACATTAAATTATTTTTCAATTATAAAATTGGTTTTATTACTAACCATGAAATATTTAGTAGAAATTGAAAACACATCATCTATGGTTTCAGTAAATCGACACATCACATATGATGTTTTTATTTATTAGATTTAGAGGGAGAGGGGAAGTATTATGGTTATGAATTTTGGAATAAAAATAATAAAATTCTAGTATATATACGATAATTGAATTTTAATTCCTCTTGGATAATGGTAGGTGAATATAGTATAACAAAAAAATCATTGAAAAGAAAATAAAGGAAAAGGAAAGAGGTTGTTTACCTATAGATATCTTCTCCTGGATATCCTTTTTAAGGCCCATGGTTTTGGAATTTTGGTTAGGATATTTGGTCTTGCACGTGGGGAAGAGGATTAGGAGTAGGATTGGTCAGAATTGGGGTAATTATAAAAGCTTGAGAGGTTTGAGGAGAAGAGTGGGGGTTGTATTTATTGCGGATGAGAGGGGGTTTTCCATTATTTTATTCATTATGTTATTATTTTTCTAAAGACAATAAATTGTGGTGGTTCTTGTGACTAAATATAGTAATTAGTGCATGTGAGTTCTAATCAAGGGTTCTTAACTCCTCATAATATCATCCATGGCTCAATAATTCAAGTATTTATCTTATTTCGTAAATTATTGTATTTCACTATTCTAAAAAATTCAAGTCTTTCAATAAAATCCCAAAACATCAAACTGAACAATTTTTCTTCATATAGAATTAAAAAATGAACTCTTTTTTAAACTAATTTTCTAAATATGAGGAATATAATCATTTTCATAAAATCATAATTTTTAAAAAAATAACAAATTTAAAATTATAATTTGATTTTTTAACACCATGAATTATTAATTATGTTCTCATAAAATTATATTATAACACCATGACAATAAAATATTTATTTAAAAACCAATTTCATAAAAATAATTTTTTTATTTTAAGTCCTTAAATTAATTATAAAATTATAAACAAACATTTATATTTCACAAAAATACCAATAAATAATTTATCATTTCCAAAATATTTATTAATTGATTACATGATATAAATGAATAATATTTTCACCTATAGGATAAAAAAATATTATTTATACTTTATTTGGTGAGGTTACAATTTTATTGGCCAAATTATTATTTCTAAGGTCAAGTTACTATTCCATCAATTTAATATCCTTAATTTCTATAAGTACCAATTATTTTATTATACAATTATAAATATTTTGACTATTTAATTCTAAAATAAAAATAAATTGTTTTATAAGTACTTGGGATGTCACATAATTATATCTCATTCAATGTTGTCCCACTATAAATACTCTTTCAGATCTCTATACATATTCACAATTCCTGGAAGAATAAAGATTGAAGAACTGTGAGCCTTATCCAACAACTCTGTATTCAATTTTGGAAAAGTAAATAATATGTGTAGGGTTACTTTAACTTTTTACTCCTTCATACTAGAGGTTGATCCTAGGGATATTTTTGACCATCTTCTATTGTTCCACATATTCCTTATCTGCCTTTTTAATCCACATATGGGTTTATATCTGAACATACATTTGAGAAAGATAATATATCGTGTCTCCATTAGTGATTCATATATCCCTATTATTCAAATAATGAAATATTGGTTATTATTTTATCCTCAGTTTGTAAAAAAATTCATGATCCTTCCTACTGAATTCATTGGTCACCAAGTCTAATTTCCCATAGTATTATTTTATTGTCTATTCATATCTTTTAATTAACTCTAACAATCATATCTGGTGAATGTTAACCTTTTTTTGAATGAATATAAATATTAACATTTATGATCAATATATATAAAAATACTTTCTTCATAAACATAATTAGTTCATATAATTAATTAAAAAATTGTTGAAGCTAACTCCAAATCCTGAGTTTGGAAATTTTCTCAAGAACCTTCAATTAGAGTGAGGCATAAGCTATCACGGTATCATTATACATGGGGACACATACTTGTCTCTTCTCTAAGGAATAAATATGGATCACAATCACTTCAGTATAGTAGGTTAATGTAAGAGTGGGTGTATTAAATAACCATCCCTTCAGTTCCTTGAAATTTTCTTCACATTAATCCATCCAAAGAAACTAGGATCCCTTCCAGATATCTTTGTGAGATGATTGCATAGTTAGGGGAAATTTTCTATAAAAATTTTATAATATCCCACCCATACTAGAAAAATGTGGTTCTTAATCACTATAGTTGGATTAAAACAAAATTCTATTAATTTTTCTTTGAGGAATCCACGATATACATTTTAATGAGATTATCTGACCCGAATATAAATATTTTTGTAGTTAAAATTTATATGGTGTAAATTTTTCATACAACTTATACTTCCATATGGTCTTTCGTAAAATCTTCATGTGATCATCATGATATTTAATATTCTTTGAATATGTATGAACATAATTTATAAATTCTAGTCCGTTATAAAAAATTTTATCTTCATATACTATATTCAATAAATCCATGATGTTATTGGGGGAATTAACAAGTCTAAATGTCATCACTATAAATTTATAGTGTCCATAGCTAGTATAGAATGTTTTCTTTTATATATACTCCTTGATGATCCATAATTCATGATATCTATATCAAAGGTAAATCATGTAAAATTATTTATATTTGTACAGTTGATCAAACAAATTATCAATATGGGGTAGAGGATACTTTTTCATGATACTGATCTAGTTATGTTCTCGATAAATAATATAAATTCACATTAAACTATATTTTTTCTTAACAAATATAATAGTTTCACCCCAATGTTACACACATGGATAAACAAGTACCTTTTCATGATTCTCATAGAGTTTCTTCTTCAATTTACTTAACTCAACAAAATCCATATTAGAATGAGTCTGTCAAATATTTGTAGCATCATGTCTGAGTTCTATTAATAAATCAACAACACAATTTAGATGAATAGTGTGAAACTATTCTTTAAAGACATTATAAACTCCAAAATAATAGTCATATCATTAAATTTTGAGTATATCTCCAAACATATAAGATAAAAAACCCTTTTGAACAGGAATCAAGAACCATATAATTGATTTAATTTCCATCAAATGTTCATATTTGGAATCATCTTGATAGACTAACATAGCTTAGTCTAGAATATAAAATGTGATATCCCTTCCTTAAAAATTAATATGGAATTTTTGTATATAAAAAAAATATATGAATAATATAACATAAACCTCAACTAATTGAAGAATAATGTGAATTTCAGGAAACATATTAACAAAAACATCAATCCGATAAGAATCATATTCTTGATAAGTGATCAATATACCAATATGGGTATTCATTGATAATTTAATATCTAATCACCAAGGATATTAATTATTATTCCTTGAGACTCTTCCTGAAATATAGGAACTCATATAACTAAGATCAAATGTGGTACTTCGTTATTTGAGCATACCTATTACCACCTCAACTTTGTCATTTTATCATTAAACCCTTACTAAAACCAAAACAGTTTTCATGACCATTAACAATAATCATTCAAAGTGATTAGTCATGAAAAAAAACATTATATTTCTAAGTCATGAAACCATATTTTAAATAAATGAGACTTGTGGTTTAGCCTAGCTCATTCATGATCACCAACTTGTCAAATCCTCTATAATAGTTTATAAAGATAACATGAATTAACCCAAGCATATCCTTTAGGAGTGTCAAAACAGTTGAATAGAAAGTGAGCACTCATCCTGCATGACAATGATGTCTAAGACATACTCGGCCAACTCTTTTCGGGGTTATTACCCATAGATTCATCTATTCCAAAACCACATCCACTTTTATTATCTAGATAAGGATTTTCTTTTAGAAATCGTACTCCTTTCTTTACCATAACATAGTAAATTATCTTATACATAGTATTATATTAAGGGTTCTCACTGTAGTTTTCTCATACTAGTTTCCAATGGAAAAAAATCCTTTCTATAATACCAACTATACCTACCCATACTTCTCAAACATATATATCACATCTTAATTGATTAATATTCAGTGTATAGACATATATTTCGTGCTATAATCATATAGTTATAATGTCTTTGTAAACATGGAATGATAATAAATTTTTTATTAAGATGTCAATATCATCTCCCACTAAGTTCTTCATAATATAACTCTTCATAAAAATATTAGATTTATAATACTTCTCTATATACTTGTTAAAGGAAACATAAGTAAGGGTGATATCTGAAGATAGATAAGGGTAAACAAGGGAGATAAAAATGATCACCTAAATATAACATGATCATAATGGTATGAGAACATTATCATGACATTTGAAAATAGTTCCTTGCATATCAATGATCATAATAGTGTGTCCTGGAATACATAATGATGGTTCATATGACATGAATCATAATGTAATTAAAGGAAATGATCCTTGAGAGCATAATATTTGTATAAGACCAATGTTTGTGGCTCACATGTCAACATAAAAAATAATTTCCTTATAATTCAAGGGTCACATCAAAGACTATCATAGTGGATTGATATCTCTTTCCATACCATCATTTATGTAAAGTTTCACTCACAAAACTATCATAGTGGATAGAGTCTCTTATTTAACTGTGTTCACATAAAATTTTAGCTTTTATTATCTCATTAGGTTTCTATTTTCAACCAATGTATTTGAGGGATATATAATTCTAGGCTATCCCATAACATTATTAAAATCAAATATATGTGTTCTATAAGATCATAAATCATTCATCATTTTATAAACACAAAAATTTAGATGTTTTTCATAAACTCATCCTCTTATCTTCAAACCACAAAAACATAAAAAGAAAATGGTTTCATAACTTTTTAAACTCATGGAAAAAGAATTGATATTATAAAATAATCCATAAATAATCATCATAATAATAAATCTAAAGAATTAAATTATATGTAAAATTGGATAAAATATTTAAAAAATCATAATTATCATAAACGTTTTCCATCATATAAAAAATACCTTTAAAAGATACCAATAAAACTTTGCGAGGAAAATACCCTTTAATTTTTTAATAAACTTTTTAAAATATTAATGTTTCCCAAATATTTAGGAAACTATTTTCAAGGAAAAGAACACTGGAAACATGTAAAGGAATTTTCAATTCATTAAATGGTCATAATAGTGAGATGTTTTGTTTATGTTTTTTATATTAAAATAATGATTCCATTCGTATTTTATGTAAATAGTTAAAATTAACCCTTTTATAAAATTACTAGAAGATTCATTTAAACAATTTTGTAAAAGGTAAATCATGGATAAAACTGATTTTAAAAAATAATATAATAATAAAAAAATATTAATGATAAAAATTAATAAAAAACATTGACATATAATAAAAAGTATTTTCGACTAAAGAGAATAATAAATTCATTTTTATTTAAAAAAATTCATTCATTCTCTTGATTAATTATTGAGAAGAAAATTAAAAGAAAAAATTATTAAATAAATCATCATACGAGTATAAAATTCATTGGATTATTGAGAGGTAGATCATGAAATTTCATTATCAAAATCATAATAAAAATAATCTTTATGAACAATTATATTATATAGTTAAATCCATAATACTTTGGTAATTTTCGAATCATAAACCCCCTGAAGGCATAAATTAAAATGAAAAAATATATGTCATGATCATTAGGATATTCATGATATAACATGAAAATTGTAATATATAGAGACCTCATAAAGTTTTAATGGTTAATAACATATAATTTGTTCCAATTAAGACAATTTTAGATGATAAACCTTGACCTCAAGTTCCACATCTTTTACAATTTTTATATCCTTGTTTTTCATTGAAATAAATACTCTATATATCCTTTTAATGATCCTAGGGATGATATCATGGGATGATAAAACCCTGTAAAATGTTAATAAGTTTTTTATAATTTAATTTGGAAGGGTTTGGTGGATCTTAAAGGCTCAATGTTGTGTAAATAATAGAAGTGGCGGGCGCCATTTTATATTTCATGAGAGCAGAACTCTTGGAATTTTACAAAATATTGAAAAATAATAAATTCAGTCTCTTTTTAAATTATTTAAAATTAACATGGATTCAAATTAAAATATGATAATGTCTAAATATCATAAAACAATAAAATTTAGGATGGTTTTGGGGTCATTTTAAACCTAATTTTTTTATTAACCCTTTGGTTAACTAATTTTAACCTCAACCAAGATAATGAAATTTTCATTATTAAATGGTCAAAGTTTAACTTATAAGGATAAAATGGTTATGGGATGAAATTTTCTACAACAAGTTTTCAACCTTTTCTTATTTCAAGAGTTTTATTATTTTTAGATAATTTAATAAAATATTATTTTCATAGAATATCATTAATGTCATTTTTGACACAATTAATTTAATATTAATTTCAAGGAATCATAATAAGGATTGAATTAGATTATAATATTTTTAGACCTCCCTAAAAAGTCATATGTATCTAAAAAAATTTATAACACAATAATTAACATAAATTGTTTTAATTTTAATATAAATAAAATCATTTGTTTTTATTTTTCTATTGATTGAATATATTTTTTGTCGGTGTTTCTTAAAAATTTAATGAAATTATCTATCACTAAAAATTATAAATAAATTACCATCATTAAAATAAATTTATTATTCTCAAAATAATCATTAATAATCGGTAAAAAATTTCCTTTATCCCTTTTTGAAAACACAAAATATATTTTAATATAAGAGAGTGAAGTTTTTTAGTTTTCTATAAATATTATATAGGAATTTTTCAAGTAAAAGTATTCATTCAAAATGTAAATTTAGAACTTGAGTTGATAGGCATATAAGTCCCATTATCCAATTAAAATTAATATTAAAAATTATTCACTAAATATTTCGTTCTAACCATGGTTAACTCGATTTAACCATCAACATAGAGATAATGTTACCAAAATTATTATTCATAATAGATAAAACTAATATTGACCTATTTACCAAATATTGACCTATTTTTTACTAATATGAAATAAAATTTTCACAATTCATTTTCTCTAAGTTATATAAATTCATTTAGAAAAACAGTTTGAAAAACACAATGAAAACTATTTTTTAGAAAAATAAATTTTTAGGAGTAAAAAAAAGATATATGTTCTTATCTCATATGTAAGAAACTTTTATAACAATGTTACCCCATTTCACTTAATATACAATATATAAATTCAATTAAAATGATTTAATAAAAAAAAAAATTTATTTTACTAATATAATAACACATTGCATATAAAGATATTATTTTCTATAAAAACAACACTTTTAGTTAAAAATAACATGTGTATTAATTTATTTTAAAATGAAAAATAATGAATCTATTTTATAGGTTTATAAAAAATAAAATTTTCTTCCATTAGTAAGTTTAATTCATACCCCCCCCAATTTAATGGTTAGGTTATATTGGTATTCTATATTATTGTTCATTAAAACTTGGTGTTATGTATATCACAAGATATAAATGAAATTAAATTTATTTTTAAAGAAATATTTTATAAAATATTATGGTGTTATAATTCACCACTTAAATTGAACCACTTGAACCGGTGAGAGTTGTCAATATAGAAAATTAATTTTCAAAAATTCACCTCATATGATATAGATTGAAGAAATACATTAACACGCAATATTTACATGGTTTTGTTTTAAATCCTACTCTATTCCATATTTTATATACCTCCAAAATAAATTATCTAATATCATCAATATTTGTTTGAAACTATGGACTATAGAGTTATATAAACATAGAGTATACATTTTTGCCTTTAAAAAATTTATTCCAACAAAAAATACACTATGTTCACATGGTTTCAAGAATCCACTATAATAGACATCACTAATTCAATGATGACCCTACAATGAATGATCTTCTTACTCTCCTTGGTTTCTTTTTCACTACTTGGAAATATGATCTTCCTATATGAAAATATAGATCATCATTACTGAAAATGTACATTTTTAGGAATGAAAACATAACTACTTGTCATGATACATCCTCAAGTTTTCATATATCTAGATCTTCCTCATATTTTTGAATACTCATGTTCTTTAATTATTAATACTGACATCTATTTATCATTCCAAAGTACAGGGTGAATCAAACTCTCTCATGAATTGTCAATATTGTTCTTAAAGATCAATACATAATATCCATAAAATTCATGTATATTTGTATATATATATATATTAAAGAATATTAACTCTCATTAAACATCATATATATTGTTCCCATATTTGAAATCGGGAATCTCTATGATCTTTAGTGGAAGGTAATTTTAACATTTAAAATTAGTGGTTAATTCTCTATTTTTAAGTCTCATTAAAATATTATTCTTACTCTAAATAATTATCTCTAATAAAATATTTCTAAGACTTGATCTTCATTATCATAAAAATATGACATAATTTCAATATAAAAAATTTCTAAATACTCACTCTTCATTCATTCTATGATGTTAAATATCTTGATTTTTGAAACACAAAAAATATCATTTCATTTATACTCTCTAATTATTCTGGATCTCATATGTTATTGTCCACAATGTATTTGATTTACTATATCTTTATCTCCTCATAAAAACTCTTTTAAAAAATAAATCACGATCTCTATGTGTATGCCCTGATGAATTCCAAACATTTTGATCGTCCACCTTTTTTAATTTTATATTCTAAAAATGTCACCCAACATGTAAGGATATAATAACATATATAATTCTCAAATAAATACATTAATTCCATATATTACCTCAATTTTATTAGGTGGTTCTATTTGGATATGTAAGAGGATTCCCTTAAGTGGTTCAGTTAAGCTAAAAATAGTAATTAGCTACATCACAACATTCCCTTATACAAATCACATTGACATATAATAGAATTCCTCTACGTCACAACATTTTATTACATTATCCCAAATACATAAATAGGTTCCAAATTTGAATACATAACAGAATTTAGATATTTATATTTTCATATGTAACTGGATTTGAATATGTGTAAAATTGGCTATGCTATTAATTTGGATATAATATAGAATCCAAAATGTTGGATATTCACATATGCTAAAGAATCATCTATGTGAATCTGAATACATGGAAGAACTATATTTCATGAATCTAAAATATTCCAAACATCACTAATATAGACTCAACTCTTCTTTAGCTGAATTCTATGCATTCACAATCACACTAGTAATTCTCAAAATTTTTGTAGACTATTCTCCTTCATCCAACAAAAAATATCTTTTATTCCTTTTAAGATCATCCCAACAATTATCATAATTACTGTTCCACTTTCACTTATACTTCTATATTCATGTTCATTAAATTATATCCACATGATTCCTTTTAAATTGATCATGATTGTTACTCAATTATATTATTTAATTACATAAATTATATATCATGTGTGACATAAAAATACTTTTCATGAATCTATATAAATCTTCCAAGCATCATTATCACCATAAACACACATATTAAACCATTGATAATAAATTTGACACTCACCTGGGTACTTCATTGTGTATCCATGGTTATTTTCATCTTATGTTGGTAAATATTGGTTTTCTAATCTATTTGAAGAACATGTCATGGGAATGGGAATAGATAAGGTTGAAAGTGAAATAAATTTATATATAACACAGATATGTGTAGTTGGATTCATATTTTTATATTGTTTATAGTTATATAATATGGAAAATTTCAAAGTATTTTTATTACTTAAACATCCATTCTTATTAACCCTTTTTTCATATTTTAGATTTTTTATGGCTTTTGGATAAGTATTAAAATTTTGGATGTTATTTTTTGTGTTTTTTATTATGTTTAGTTTCATTATGTTTATCATTTTGTGTTGATATAGTGTTTTTATATTACATAGAATCAATTAATTTATATTATTTTTATAAAAAAATATAAATTATGAATATGTTGTTCCATTTTACCTAATGGAATAAATTCTACAAATTATTTCATTATAGTAAATCATTATAAATAGAGTATGGTCGATTACTTGGAACATTTTTCCAACCCAATGTGATTGGGAAGGTAAAGAACTTGATTTTTCTCTATAAAATTTTCCTTATTAATATATATGTATTTATATATGTAATAATAAAAATTAGCCACATACTCCCCATAAAAATATGAGACCTTTTTTATTTCTAAAAATGTAGAGATTTATAAAGTTTAAATACACACTATTTAATTAAAAACAACGCAATAGTATAATAAAAAATATATATAATATAAGTATTATAATGAAATCCATAGGTTCACAGCCTATTAAAAATATATCACTTGTGAATAACACTAAAAAACGAAAAAATGAATTATAAATATAAATAATATTTTATAAATTCTAAATGAGGAAATTTTACAGAAATTTTTGTGTGTGAATAATTATTTTAATATAAAGTATTTATAGAAAGGATAAGGACTATATTACTATTGGAAATATGACCATTAGAATAGTAACCTTGTCATTAGTATAACAATTTGACTATTATAATAGTAAAATAAATATTATGGTAAATAATTAACTAACATTACATGTAATTTTTATTGAGAATAAAATTTGTAAAAATAATTATTAAATAAAATAAAATAATTACTCTAACATGGTAAAATACATATATGTATACATTTTTAGTAAAATATAGTTTTCATTATGAATTAAAACTATTATTTTTATAATATAAGTAAATATTTCAATTAGAAAATTAACAAAGTTATTTTGAACAAATGGATGTCATATTTTAAATCATCACTTCAAAATTATATAATGGTGAAATTTTTGTATTTTTTATGAATACTAAAATAAATATATTTATAAAAAGATATTAAATAAATACTATATTTTTTAATATTAATTAATTTTCTAATTTTATAGTTTCTATATCTTATATGGATATTATAACACCACATTTACCATAAATGCAGCATACCATTATTGCGGAATCACAATTTTTGATAAATATTTTGACAAACAATATTTTATTTTACTATTTTATAATAAAAACTCTATCCAACTCACATATACATATTGACTGATATATAAATTTTTATAACAATAGTGGAAATCTTAAAAAGTGGAGTTTAAGGTGAATAAGATTATTGAGAAAAGATTAATCCTAAAGTACAGTCTTATTATAATTCTGGGGTAAGTTTCCAATACAAGAGATGATTTTAAGATCATATGAAATATCCCCTTAACATATAAATACACCCATCACCCACCCACTTATCCCCAAAACATAAGATTTTTATGTTGTCAAATATCATTCAAATTGACTCTCTAAACTCTCTTATCTATGTTAGAAATATTTAAGATTGAATAAAAGGATAATTTATGATGGACTAAGTGAATTAGAAAATGAGTTATCCTAGAGAGTATGGTGTGATCATTTATTAATGATCATTCCATTCCATTCCATTATTTATACGTCTTCTGACACATTATAAGTCTGTTAAATATCTTCATATTATAATATATATTAAATGTTTATAAAATAAAATTAATTATAAAATCATAAAACTAATATAATATTTAGGTATTTGAAAAACATTTATTCTTATTCTTTATAACAACCAATAAGGATATTGTTACTAATCATTAATTACTACCTTTTTATGGTAATAATACTATTTTTTGGTAAATGTGAACATAATAATGATTCCATATAATTATTAAAATTATGGAATTGGTAAAAAATCATCAAATTATATAAAACCAATTATTTTTATCATGGATGGTATGCCTACTTACATGAAAAAACTATTTATAAAGAAAACTATTCCCATTAACTTGAACTTATATAGGAAAAAAAATTAATTTGGAAAAAAATTTACATATTGAAATAAAAAACTCAATTATATTACAATTATAGGTATTTGGGAAACATTTCCCATATCCTTGACCAGTATCTATAAACCAATGTGATCATGGAATCGTGAAACAAACATCCTCATGGTGATGGACATGAGCACTATGTTTTTATAAAAATAATTTATAAATAGACATAAAATAATAATAATAAAATAAATTATCCTAAATAAAGTTATCATTTAGGTATTTGATAAATCTATTTTCATTATTCATGTTGTTAGACTTGTATTATATGTTAATTCAAGACTCATTGTAAGGGAACTTCATATCATTTATTTTTCATCTTTCAATGCCCACTCTGTCTCACTATATATTTATTATTTATATTTATATTCTTTAATTTTTTATACATATTTTATTGATATTTAATATTTCATTTTCTTTTATTCTCTGGATATATTCATTTTTATAATTTTTCTTTGGTAAATTCTACGAATAACCTTCACAGAAAGGAAATTTTTCTATTTTCTTCTTCATTTTCATGAATCACTATTATGAAGGATATTATTTCTAAATAAAAAATTATAATAAAAATAATGTAGCTTGGTTCACTTCTGTTTTTGAGTAATAATCTATGTTTTTATCTCATTTAATGGTTCCTTTATCCATTTATTAAAACATTATTTATGCGTTTAATTTCCCTAATGTCTCCTTCTTACTTTATTAATATTTTTCCTTTCATTAAGATCAATCATCAAGACCTATAATTCATTACTACATAATTAATTAAAAAAACGTATTCTTTTCATTAGAGATATTATTATATATCATTTGAAATTTTTTTATGACATGATTATATAACATTTTACCTTCTCATTGGATTTCATAGTTTTTATGACTTTTGTTTGATTTATGTTCTATGAGGAACACATATGACTGAAATATTATAATTTGATGGGTTTCAAAAATAATATAAATCACCACCAATAATTTTTAAATATTCACATCACATGGAATACTATGAAGGTTTAATGGCCAATGTGCACAAAAATTTATGTTATGATATTATTATAGAGACCGTTTTCTTATTTATTATATTTGTGATATATTCCAATGATTTAAATCTTTATAATGTTTCAATAATAAAATTTATATTATTTCATGATTCAATGTTGATATATGATCTTCCTCTTTTTTGATTCCATGTTGTGATTAATGATTATTTTTTTATGACACTTTAATTTTTATCATGATTATTCAGTTTCTATGCCTTCTAGCTCTTTATTTGTTTTGTGTACATCCATATGGAATCCATTGATAATATATAAGTACAATGATATTTCAAATCATATTTTGGAGTTCGAAATAAATTATTTTATAGTTTATTCTCAAGATTATGTATTATGTAGTTAATCACCAAATCCACTAGACCTTTATATTTCAATATTTTTATAGATATTTATATAAAAAATGGTGTAATATAATATATATAAGATTTGGTTTGTGGGATTTGGTATCATTGAAAGTTTAATTATTTTCTAGTATTAGGTTAGTGACCATAATATGAAATAATTCAAAAATTGCCTATATTGAAAATTATAGTAATATGTTTAGATATATATGTGATTTATGATTTATTCTTCTTTATTTCATTATTTTAATTTTTAAGTGCTTGTTTTTTATCATTATAATATATATATTTCTTTTATCATATTAATAATATTTAAATATTAATAAATTTATTAAAATACAATTTTATGGATAATGTGACGATTTCTCGAATTGTATGTCTAATATTATTGGAGTGGTACTGGGAAACCTCATATAGTAAGTTTCTAAACGTACTCATCATAGGAATAATGAAATAAACAATTTGGAAGACACTTCTTATACTAATAGATAAAAACATTCAATTTAGTTGTTAAGACAAAAATGTCCTCCAACTTTTCGTTGGTCATTAGATCCATTAATTTAGGATAAATATTTTAGATTTGTTGAGAATATTTTTTATCCTTCAATGATTTGATAAATTGAATGTAATATTGTTTGTCTATCACCAATAGGTATAATAGGATCAGCGGTCAGCACTAATAAAGTATAGTAATTACAATTTATAAATTAGCTTAATGTAATGAGAGGATTCCCAAAAAAATACTATAAATATTTTCCTTTCACTATCCTTACGAAAATGGAGAGAAATTTTTTTAAACTAATTAAATGGGAGAATTAATCAATTGGGTCATATTATAAAAAATATTATATAGATTATAATGCACACCATTGTAATTTTCAATCACTCCAAAATAAATCTTAAAAATTTCATTAATTTCTTGAATATATGTCTTTGAAATTATTTAGTGATTTGTGGATCTGATATCTATGAAGTAATTGTGCGATTTATAATTAAAGTGAAAATAGAGATTAGTGAATCCCAATATATTCATGGGCATAGAGATAAAAATAGATGAATATAGTATAATTTTCAAGGTTCAACTGATAATATCATGAAAGGAAGAAGAACAGACAACCCACATTACAAATGTTTTAGAATAAACACCCTTGGAACAGCTTTAATAGAATGATAAAATGTTTAAAGAGTGGAAAATGAGTGAAAATTCACATGAATATTGAGATGGTATAAATAAGTTTATAAATATAATGGATAATAGAAACATATATATCAATCCTTTATATACAGTATAATGTTCCATATATAATGAACATTGAAATTTTTCATGTCAAATAACTATGTCAGGGGTTGTTAAGAATGATCACGGAAAATAATAATAAAATTGAAGAGAGTAATGATGAGATTATATAATCCTTACTATTGCAATGGAATGTGAAATGATGTCGTGATATGAATATTTGTTTTTCATTCATGAGAATTGAATTTTCTATTTGCTTATATTTATATAAATTCTACCGTATCATGAAATCTTTATAGAAATATCCAAACACCTTCTCAATACACAAGGGATAAGTTATTAGGGAAAATGTTGAGTGGTGAAATTATTATATGTTCAAGTATATACTATTCTAAAATTAACATTTTTTGGAATAATATTTATATAAATATTATTATAATTTCTTTTCAGAATTTTATTTCATACTAGGAATTGATTAGCTGTCTATATATACAGACACTATCAACTTTCATGATAAGTAAATCACGTTCATTATCCCAAAATATCCTCTTAATTGATACAAGTACTTAGATAATTCTGAATCACCCTTAACATATCCTTCTCAAGTGTAGATATGATTTCATTATGAGAAATCTTATCTAGTTCAAATGATAGACATAAAGGAATGTATTATCATTGATGAAATTCCTATTTTAATGGAATCAAATGATGTATTTCCCAATTAGTTTCATAAAATTACTTATAATCAAGAGGTTTATTTTTCTACAAATCTTATAATGAGAGCCCTGTCCATATCCAAGAGTCCCTGTATAATAAACCACATGGGTCTGGATTAGTTGAAGAAGATCCTATAATATAAATTAGTAAAGAGTTTTATATTCTCTATGGCATCCCCATGGGGTTTTCTAAACCTTTATCTTAAGAATATGGGTGGGTTAATGTATCTCTACATTGATTATCTTGATCTTAATAAGATCATTAAATGTAATAATTATCCACTTCCCTGAGTTGATTTGACATTTTAGAAACTATATTTGGAGTAATATATATCCAATATGGATCACTGATTGGGATATTATTAATTAAATGTGGAAAAAATATTATATATACTTCTTATCATACTAGATATAGACACTATAATTTTATAGTGATGCTATTTGGACTTTCTAACTCTCGAACACTCATTATGAACTTGATCAATATAATTTTTATACATTACCATGAAAAAATTATAGTAGTATTTATATATGATGATATCATATAGTAAAAAATAAAGGAAACACATTTAGATCCTTTTCACAGAGTTATAATGGATTTGTGAAAGGAGATTTTGTATGATAATTACCTTCACTATGACATATAAAAGAAAAATATTTCATTAAAAGTGAATGTAGTAATGAAAAATAAATCATTTATGTATACATTGAAGAAAACGTGATTTTGGAATATCCTAAACTAACATATATGATGGAGGCCAATAATCCCATAAGATTATTTGGGAACTATTGATGATTTGTGAGAAACATATTAGGATTATCAAACCCACTACCAATGTTAAAATGGAAAGGAGTATTTATTTATTAGATAACTGAATGTGAATAGATCATTATGTAGTTAAATAAGATACTAATCATTTCACTTGTAAAAACACTATCATTAAGTATGGGAAGGATGTTTTGTCTATAGTAATGTATCAATCAATGTCTTGGGATACCAACTTTTGGTAAATGATAATGTAACAGTATATACATTAGGTAGTTAATGAATCGTGAGAAAAATTACCCCCCCATAATATCAACAGGTTTTTTTTGCAATACATTCATTAATTATTTATAAGAATTATCAATAGGGATAAAAGTGTTAAATTTATTCTAATAAATAGAGACTATTGTGTATAATAACTGAAAAGGATTTCAACATGTGATTACATTGATGGATGGAACAAATACAATATAATGAATTCAAAATCCACAACCTTCTTATAGGAAAATAAAGTGGAAGATACTCTATGATGAAAAGGACTTAAAAATTTCAACATAATAGGGATTAAAAGGGATCTAATATTCTTAGACATATAAATGATATACATGGTAATCATAAATGGAGGGAAAAATTCTTCCATGGTTTAATTATTTCTCAACCATTTATCCAATTATGATTTAGGATTCTTACCTTGATTATTTATAGATAAAACATTACATAAATATAATAAATAAGGGTAAAATATCAGATTTTGACATTCATAAAGATAGAGCCATAATATTTTATATATGATTATGAGTATCATTTTCATCTATGAAAAAGAAATAAATATTATATTATTCACAACGATGAATATTCTCTATCAATATATGGGGTGAAAATATATATGTGTGTGTGTAGGATAATATAAATAAGGTAATTATTGAAGATACATCAATGTTATTAGTATGATAATATGTTATAGTAGAATGATATAAGTCCAAGGTTATTATTAACACATTACTAATATTAATTTTAGTGGATAATCATATAAATAATACATACATCATCATCATTTGGGAAGATTTTTCACTTAATAAGATTGAAATGATAAAAAAAATAGTGGTAAGGCTATATGAAACACCACTACTTATTTTATAGAATCTAAATTCTAGGTACACGTAAAAAGTCTAAAGGTATACTAATTATTACTATAATATATATATGTACATTCATATATTATATACATATAATTAATTAAAACTTACCATAAAAACTTTAGAATATACACTTATAACCTTTCCTATGGACTTCAACAGTAGTTTTGATCAACATATTCCATTGGGCATACAATAATAACTTCCTCTTAAGTGTTCAGATAGATCCTTGTGAAACCATTTATAAAAATAATTTTGTAACTCTATCAAGCTAGGATGATGTTTAAAAATTTATTTAATTATGGTTATATGTGGTTTAGTAAATTCTAGAAAGTGTACAATCCAACGGTACATCAGAACATCACATAGTCAAAAGAGGATTCATACTAATAATTTTTTTGTAGGTCCCCAGGACACCCAGAGAGGGGAGGGGTGAATCAGGGTGTCAAATTTTTCTTTTAAAACGATTATCTTGTTCCGACATTTGTAAGAACTTGTTAAAACATTAAGACTAATGAGAAGAGAATGAAAACAATCACATGCATAGAGACCACAATTCACTTTTACTTAGTTCTCCACTAAGGGATACGTTAGAGGAGCATATACCGATAGTGTGTTGCTCATACATAAATCCTCAAATCTTTAGTATTTTTTTGATTATATGTTCTATTCAAAGTCAATTTGTGCTAGGAATGCTGCCTTTGCAAAGGTTCGGGGATAGCTCACTACATCCCTCGGATCACTTTTCAAAACTTCCCCAAGCTCACTACCTTGAGAGAAGTCAAACTCAATTTATCAACATGAAGGTCACTTCAATAGATTTGCATTGAAGTCTTTGTCTCTAATTATCACAAGACACATCTTGCATCAATGTTCTGAATTAATGCACATGAAAACACTGACCGACTACACTAAATTTTTTGAATATGTAAACAGCTTACACTGACAATTGCGCACAACATCCACTATGTGCGTGACGTATCTTGTTTTTGCATGAAATATTTTCTTTTCATGTGGGAATATTTTGTGCAACTACACCCTTTACGTCCACCATTAACATTTTTGCGTAAAACTTTAACTTTTTCATGCAACTATAACTTTTACGCGCAACACTAACTTTTCCATGAAACTCTAACTTTTCCACACTACACCCTTTTTGTGCACTATTTATGTGTATCCGAACTCAAATCTTCTCTAAGTATTTCATCGTACCAAATGAGAGGGGTCACCTATTATTTATAGCTTTCACCGACCCTTGTGTGAAAAACCCATTGTGTTGTGCAAAACCTCTCATTCTGCGAGAAATGCTTTTCGTGCAGGAATCATTTTCCGCACAAAACTCCAGATTTTTTTCATAGCTCATGCCTTTTCAATTTTCCAAAATTCTGATCCAGAAACATGCCTTTCATGCAAGTTTCTATAAAAACTACAATCTTTTCTGCAACTTCCTTTGACAAACACACTTTTCCCCAATTTCTGATTTTTAGGCCCAAAAATTTAGCAAACATTTGGAAAAGACACCACTTTCAATACTGTTGTCCGCTTGTTCTATATGATCCCTTTCTTAGATATCATTATGAAATTTTAATGAGGATTGAAAAAAAAACACAAATAATACTCCATTTCATTCATAGAATGGTCTTTATTCAAACAATATCCCCCTATGGGTTTGTGGGCAATCACCTAATTAAATCAATAGGGCACCGACCACAAATAAAACCTGGAACGCAACAATCAACTCATCCAACACTCTAAGTCTACGTGAGAAAAACTTGTTGTAGAAAACAGTAGGGGAATCTTGAATTGGGTTCCCATTTTTTTGAATTCTTAAATAAACCCAAGCTATTCTCTAACTGTGTCGTAGAAGCATTACATGCCCTAAATGTTTTTTTCTCCTCCAACCATTGAATTCTCATCGTTTCATAGAATCATTACATGTCCATCACATGTCTTGAATTCATTCCTTCATCCCCAGTCAAAATAAACCCAAATACCGATATTTGTTCATTGTATAGCTCAAAAACACCCCCTAGATAGTATCTCCCCCATAAACCTTCATCATATCCTCAAAAATATTAAAAACAATTAACATTACTGGGGAGAGTGGTATCTTGTAATCTCTTTATGCACTAGGAGGAGTTTTAACACTGAGGTTTAATCGATGCTACTCAAACACATGTGCTAACAATAGCTTGGTTAGTATTTTAGCAACTTGATCATTAGTACCAACATGCTCCATTTTAATCATTCCTTTTTCAACTTTTTTTGATGAAGTGATATCAGATATCAATATGCTTTGTACACGAATGCTAAACATGATTCTTTTTAAGATCAATTACACTCTTGTTATCACAATTAATCACCATTGGTTGTTTAACATCATCACTAATATCTATCATTTGTTGCTTCATCCATAGTATTTTAGTGTATGACTTTGTAGCAGAGATATACTCATCTTCAATAGTATTGAGTGAAGTGATTTCATGTTTCCTTCTGAACCAACCCACACATTTATTCCCAATATAGAATTCTCCACCACTTGTGGATTTTTTATCCCCTATATCTCCAGCCCAATCAGTATCAGATAGTGCTTATAGTTCTCAATACTTTCCTACAGCAAAGTATAACCCATAATTATGAGTTCCTTGAATGTACCTCATGATTCTTTTTACTTCTACCATATCTTCGTCCTTTAGATTACCTTGAAACTGGGCCACCAAGAATGTTGCAAAGATAATATCCAAATTGTGTTTCTGTTAGGTAAATTAAGCTTCCCATAGTCCTCCTGTACATGGTGTGATCTACAGAGGTCTCATCCTTATTCTTTCCAATTTTGGTTCCAACTACAATCGGAGTTGTCATTCGTTTAGATTTAAGCATATTAAATTTCTTCATCATCTCCCTTACATACTATTCCTACAAAATTAATTTGTAATATTTCATTTGAATCACTTGGAATCCCAATAAATATGGGATCTCCCCAATCATTGACATTTCAAATTTTGATTTGATGTTATTGGAAAACTCATCCACTATTTTCTGCCTACTACCACTAAATATAATTTCATCAACATAAACTAGAACCACGAATAGATCTCTTAGAGAATTCATCACATATAGATTGTGATCAACACATCCTCTTTTGAATTCCAGCTTCTTAATATAAGAATCTAGCCAGTGATACCATGCTCGTGGTGCCATCTTCAGACCATAGATGACATTCTTTTGTTTACAAACCTTTATTTCATGAGTACCAAGAAGAAAACCCACCGGTGTTTCAATATAGACTTCTACTTCAAGAACACCATTCAAGAATTTTGTCTTGACATCCATTTTATATAATTAATATCCTATTTGGATATCCATGGAATGAAAAAGCATGATTCAATCAGTCTAACCACTGGTGAAATGGTTTTTCAACATTGATACCTTCAATCTGTGAATATCCTTTATATGCCAGTCATGCCTTATTTCTGATAACACTTTCCTGATCACCAAACATGTTCATGAAAATCCACTTTGTGCCAATCACATTATGACCTTCGGTTCTCTTGATTAGATCCCATGTCTAATTCTTTCCGATATGATCTAACTCTTCATTCAGGGCTTTCACACCTCATTCATCCTTTACAGCTTCTTCAAATGAGGATGGTTCCACCATAGATAAGAACACAAATTGTGCATCACTTCTAATTCTCCTCATTTGTGTGGGTGAAGTCCAATCCCCGATGATGTAATATAGATCACTTTATTCTCTTTGATTCCTCCTCTAAGGCTCAACTAAATTCTCTCCAGCTATGGTTTCATCTTTAGATTCTTATTCTGAGTCATCATCACGATGTGACTCCTTAAATTTTTGTACACATTCCTCTATTTTATTATTTTCAATTACTCTATGTTTACATTCTTCCTAATATTCTATCTCATCATCATGGGAGTTATTTTAATAATTTCATGTTTTTTATTCAATGATCTTAACGTCAACACTTTCCATAATAATCCTCAATATCTTATTGAAACACTTATAAGTTTTTTTGTTCATTGGATATCCATGAAATATTCCTTCATCTACATTGTAACAAATATTCCCTTGATTTACTTCTTTATTTCGGATGAAACATTTGCTTCCAAAAACACGAAAGTATTTCTATGAAGGATTCCTTATATACCAAAATTAATATGGTGTCTTTGTTTTCCCATATAAGGCCCTATTTGATTTTGAATGTGCATTATTGCTTCAACATATACTTTCTAGTAATGGAGACAGATGAGACTCTCAATCAGCGTAGTCCTGGCTATGGTGTTGACCTGTCAATTTTGGTGCATAACAACTCCATTTTTCTGAAGAGTTCTCACTAATTCTACCTTATGTAATATTCCATGTTTTTCAGGTAATTCACAAACTCAATGGATGTGTTTTCCCCTCCATTGTTAGATCACAAGACTTTGATTTTCCATCCAGTATCATTCTTAGAAGTTTAGTGATAAGTTTTCATGAAATCCAGTAATTGCCACATCCTTTGAATAACCATTATACGAGAAATTCTACTATAATCATCAATGAAAAAACGAAATACCTATCTTCATGAGTTCTGGGAATGTTTATTAGGCCACATACATCTATATCGATGAGATCATGGATGTGTGAAGCCCTTTTCTTATTTGGTCGATATGAACTTGAGACTAACTTCCCCCATATGAATGAATCACAAGTATATTCCCATTCACACTTTAGCATGGGGATATCCATCACTATCTTCATGTTAGATATCTTTTCCATGTCTTGTTGGTTAATTTTCCATAGCCTTATATGCCACAGGTTATTTTCTTATTCAATAGAAAGATACCAAGAGTTATCTTTACCTGTTAACCTGATATAAGATTACATCTGTTTTGTATCCTTTCAAATGAGAATTCCCTATTTTTCCCATTATAGTGCATCCTTTTTGATTGAATGTTACTATGAGCCATGATTCACAGAGTTGACTCACATTGAAGAGATTATGACGTATACCATCCACTTAATGATCTTCAGTCTTCTTTATCTCTCCATTGTCCAGAGTAGTATTTCCACTTCCTTTAATATTCAAAGAACCATTATGACCAAACCTCACTTTTCCATCACCCTTTTTCTTAATGTTCATCAAAAGTTCATCATTTCCAGTCATATGGGATTAGCAACCACATTCAAGAATCTTGGTGATTCTACTTTTTGATTCTTTGGTAGGTACTTCTACAAGATTGGATTTCTCAATTTTCTTCTTCTATTACCATGAGATATTGGATTAAGTGCAAGACACGGATGGCCTTACAATTCATTATTCCACATAATCAAATTATTCATACACATACTCTTCTTCTAGAGGAGAAAACATTTTTTTGAGAACAACACTATCAGGAGGGTGATTATTGACCCGTCTCTGAGAGTTTAATGAATTTTTCATGTCATAAATTTTCTTTCAATACAGAGATTTATGGACAAAGTTAGAACATTGAAAATAGTTTTCATAGAAACTATTTCTTCTATAAGATATAGGATATGAAATTTGTCTCTTTTGTTGACTTCCTAGATCTTCCCCATTAAAATATCTCATTGCCTCTTCGCAATATGACATGGTAGGTCCTAGATAACCAAAGAACTAACACTTTCTGAGAGGAAATGTCTTCTAAGTTATATTTCTCCTCATGCCTTCTTCCTTGGTAAAATTGTTGGATTGCCTAACATTTCAGAATGTATGAGGGTAATCTTTAGTTCTTCTTTTAGTATGGATTAAGGGTTTCTTTTTCCGCACATCAGTTAACTTTTCACCGTGTCCGACTTTCATCTTGTCTTTCTTTTGGCTCTCTTTACCTCTAGCAGTTGATGTCTTAGCTTCACAACTGAGTCCACTCTTTCCCTTGCAGGCGGGTCTTTGATCACTCAAAATTTTTTCAACCTCATCTGAAAAATGATTGGCTTTACCAATAGTTATTCATATGAGAATCTTCCAAAAATAATTTTCTTCTTTCTGTCTTTCGTGGTTGATTGACACTCAAGTTAACTCCTAAGAGTAACAAATTCATCATCAATACCCCCAACAGTCTTGGACTTCTCTTCCATTTTGGATGTAAGTTCATTAATGAACATTGCATTTCCTTTAATTCAACTCTTTTGGTCCACAACTCCATATTTGGTTTCAATGATTGAAGAAATTACTCCCACTAATTCTTTTAGTCGTTCAACATCAGCTTGAAGCTCATCAACATATTTTGGGGATTCTTACCCCATTCATTCCACTTATTGAATCTCATACATTTATTCTCATGCTTGGAAAATGCATCCTTAATTTTAAACATGGGTTAACCATTAGAATTCATCTAATTATCTATGTCTTTATTAATCAAAGGTTCTAACTTCTCAATTGTATCCATCTTGGAAGCATGGTTTCCAGTTTTAAATTACGGTTCTACTTCATCACAGAATTCAATATCATCATCTTCCTCTTCATAGAAAAAACTCTTCTTCTATAATTTCTTTCCATATTTGAAGTCTCTCTTTTCGAAAACCTTTCTTGAGGCTTCTCAATGTCTCCTTCTTCTCCCTCTTCATCATCGAACATTATTTTGCGCTGATAGGTAATGTTCCCAACTCTTCTGCAATGAAAACATGCCAGAGGTAACATACATTTAAATTTACCATTTCCCTTCTTAAGATTCTTGGAAATGAGAGAATAAATTTATGTTTTCTCATCATCTTCACCCCCACTATTCTTGATATTTTTGGAATTTCAATGGATTTAAATCCTTATCCTTACTAACACGAGTCATGGAAACTTTTGGTTTGACTCTAATCTCATATGCCACTGACTAGATACCAGATCATCCATAGATAGTTTAGATAGATCTCTTTCTTCAAGGGATAACACCTTTTCATTGTAAAAATGTGGAAGTCTTCTCAAGATTTTCTTTACGACATCAATGTATTTTATTTCCTCCCCAAGACCTCCAATTTCTCCCACTACTTCATTAATTCAATTAAATAAGGAATATTCATTCTCATCAGGTTGCATTTTCAGATCATAGAACTTTTTGTGCAATAATTTAATTTTTCCCTCCTTCACTTAGCTATCTCTTGCACCAATATTTTCATGTTTTTCCCACATAGGCTTTGTTGAGGTGAAGCTCTTCACATTTATATATATTTGATCATAAAGAGCCATAGTAATAGCATATTGATCTTTAGCATCTGTATCAAGAACTTTTCTATCTATATCAGTCATAACAAGCCTTGTTGGATTAGTAATTTGTATTCCTTGAACAGTAGGAAAGAGGAATTCCATTACAAGTAAACTTAGATGAGATATCATTATGTTCTTCCAAATATAAAAATTACTTCCATCAAATAGAGGGATTCTGATGGCATTGGATTCATTATCAATGACGAAAAAGGACAGATCTTACACTAGTAACCTTTAACCTCCCTCTGATACCACTTGTTGGACCCCAGAACACCCTGAGAGGGGTGGGGTGAATCAGGGTGCCAAATTTTTATTTTAAAAGAAGGATCATTTTCCCACATTAGTAGGAACTCTTTAGACCTATAATATTTATGAGAAAGAAATAAAACAATAATATTCATAGAGACCACACAGAAATTTTACTTCGTTCACCACTAATGGCTACGTCTAAGGAGCATACTCTAACAGTGTGTCTGTCATACCTAAATCCAAAAATCAGCATAAGTTTTTAGATTACAAGGATTGGTCACAGTCACTATGTATAAGGCACATTTCATTTACAAAGGTTCGGGGACAGCTCACTACGTCCCTCGGATCACTTTACTCGACTCCCCCTAGCTTACTGCCTTTAGAGAAGTCAAACTCAGTTTTTTGACTTGAAGGTCAATTCAATAGATTTGCATTGAAGTCTTTGTCTCTGTTCAGCATGGGACAATTCTTGCATCAAATTCCTAAATTGATGCACTTGATAGCACTAAACCACTGTACTAGATATTCAGAACATGTAAATAGCTTACACTGACAATTGTGTGCAACACCTACCCTGGGTAGGCAAGATCTTTCTTTTACATGCAAGATCTGATTTTCATGCGGAAATATTTCATGAAACTACACCATTTGAGTTCAAATTTATCCTTTTTTCACACAACTTTAACTTTTCTAGGCAACTCTCTCTTTTCTGTGCAACTCTAACTTTTCCACGCAACTCCCTTTTCACGCACTATTTACCTGCATCAGAACTCAAATCTTCTATGAGTCTTCTGTCGTACTAAATGAGGGGGTCACCTCTTATTTATAGGCTTCACGAACCCCCACACACAAAACCCACTATGTCACACAAACCCTTTTATTCTGAGAGAAATTATTTTCATGCAGGAATCGTTTTCCACACACAACTCCAAATTTTTCATGTGTTTCATGCCTTTTCCATTTTTTGGCATTCTAACCCCAAAACATGACTTCCATGTAATTTTTCATAACACCTACAATCTTTGGCACAACATACTTTACCAAACACACTTCTCTCCATTTTCCAGTTTTCAGGCCCAAAAATTTGGCAAACACTTAGAAAAGATGCCACCTTCAATCTTGTTATCCACTTGAACTGTATTAATCCTTTCCTAGAAAAAATTTTGAACTTCTAATTAGGATTGAACAAAAAAACAAATCTTACTCCATTTTCTTCATAGAACATTCATGGTTTCAATATTGTTTACAACCCATGAGTTTTGGTTAGAGGTAAATTATTTCTTTATATATCTCCATCGAAGAGAGTCTTGTAGTTTTGGAATAAGGTAAACATTTGTGCCAAAAACACTGGACAATTTGAGATTCTTGGTCACATTATAGTGATGGACTATCGATATTCCATTTCCTTGAACCAACCATGGGTGCACAATATTTTCTATGTATACCTATTTGGTAAGAACAGAAATGACTGGTCGCATTTATTGAATCCATATTTGGTGTATTTAGTCCATGATATCGCATTTTAGGATCATATATTGATGATATTTGAACATATATAAAAAACTATAAATCAAGAAAAATCACTTCTAAATGTTCTATATAAAACTATAAGAATAACATGGCATCATTGGATCTTGATGATGAATTGAAGAAAAAGTATCCTCAGATAATTTTATTTTATATTATAAATTTATATTTCATTGGAAAGAAAAGCCAAAGTATGGAATAATGTAATGAATCTGAATTAAAACTATGAAATCTTCCTTCGAAATACATTTATAGGATATAAGGTATAATATAAATAATTCAAATACTAATAATAAAAATAGGAACTATTTTATTTCAACAATATAAAAAATACATATGAAGAATAAATATTCCCCATAAAATAAAAATTAGTAAAGTGGTCTAGTAAAATAAAATAAATGAAGTATATTGAATTTGTAAAACAATAAGGACATCATCTCCTTGAAATATAATATTCATGATTAAATCATTAAAAATGAACCCAAAAATTAAAAATATAAACATAATTTTATAGAAGAAAAATATATATATTTTATAGAAAATTTAAGAATTATAAAATATTAGAAATAATTTATATTTAATGGAAGGATATGGATTATTTGTTTATTTGGAATATAACCATTGGAATAACAACATTTTGTTAGAAAATAAAATTTTCTATTGAAATCACTAAATGAATTTTAAGGTTACTAATTATTTGATGTTATATGTAATGATTACAATGAATAAATTATGATAAAATAACTATTCAAATTCCATAAAATAGTTACTAAATTAATATTACAAAATATAATTATAAGTGAAATTTTTTATTAAAAAATATTTCATATTATGTAAAAAAACACTATTTTTATACTAAAATTAATTATTATAATTCCTAATTTTAAAAACTATATTTTAAAAATAGATTTTATTTTCTGAATCCTCATTTAAAAATTATATGAGGGTGATATTTTCATATTTTTTCATGTATAATAAAATATGAATATAAGGAATTGTCCTTAAAACATTATATAATATTGTGTTAATTAAATAATATTTTTTACCATACATTGAGGATCTTTTTAGTTTTATTGTTTTAGATAATTAGGTCATAACTCATACATAACAACCCCATAAAATAAAAAGTGGACACTTTTGATCAATATACATTTTTTCCAGTATATAAAAATATAAAAAAATTTAAAAATTATCTATTTTACGACAACTCTTCACAACTATCCACATGAATTCTTCCAATACCCAATTCCTCCATAATTCTTATAAAAAACATTAAAAACATGGAATGTTAATGACAAGATAAGTATGGGATATGAAAATAAGGAAATTATTAGTCCATTTATGAACATTAAAAACATATTAAAATTTTACTATAATGTAATACTTTTCACCCTAATAAGTATTAAATACATTCCTTTCATAATATGCTCATTTCATACCTTTTTTAAAATCATAATATTACTATAAAACCCATAAAAGAACATAAAATACTTAAATGTGACAAGAAACATTATTGTACTTGTCACTCTTACAAATGTAATAACTATATGGCCAGCTTATATACATGTCACTCTTACAAATGAAATAGGCATATAACTGACTTATATACCCAATTAATTGTAGGGCTATCACAGACCCACCTATAATTGGTTTATCATAGAAGCACCCTTTATTGGTTTATTATGGAACCACATATCAAATGTCCAAGTAAAATTTATAAAATCATAAGTCATAAAAGATTGAAATTCTCAACATTTCACACATAAAAATTTATTTGAAATCACAAGAAAAACTTTCAATATATTAGAATAATATAACCATTTTAAACATTAATTTTGAATAATAAAATACCCAAAAATAAAAAAAATCAGTTATAAAAAAATGAAATCTTTTAATGTGATCCAAAAATAAAAAAATACCGACAATGGTAGAAACATCATTGTCACCATATACGTTAAGAATAGAACAATCCATTTTTCATTTGTCAAAATGTTTAGTATAAAGCACATAAAAATATTCCCATTCAAATTTATTTTAATGAAACAAAAAAACATAAAATTTAAATTATATTCATTTTATATCCCTATAAATAAATGTTTTAAATAATATCAATAATATTGACAATATGAAAGTATTACAACTTTAAACAATCAAACCATCTCATACCACTTTAAATTTTTAAATCATAATCCCCATGAAATAATAAAATTTAAAAGGACATTGATTGACATTATTATAGATAAAATATGTATAAGAAATGTCATAAGTATAGTATATACACTTAATAAATGAATAAAGGCACATATCATTAACAAATGTCTCAATGAAAATAGATTCATACGAAATCCATTACCTTGGGTCCAACTTGCCTCTCATGTCTTTACCTTCATGGATAATAATATTATTTTAATTATTTAATTGATTCAAATCCTTTTTCATGTTATTTTTTAATTTTATTTCACTTATTACAATTTTGTATACAACTACTTAAACAATTAAATTTACATCTGTTGCTTTGACCAAATTCAGTTTATGTGTCATAACAACTTTGGTATGTCGTACGTACACATGAGTAACGTTCTCATTTTACAATGATCATTATGGAAAGAATGTAAGTAAAAAAATTATTTTTCCAAGATGATAATTATATAATATATATCCTATTATATAAACCAATATACTTATATATATAATTTTTTTGATGTAAAAGGAATCTCATTGCTTCGAGGAGGTGGTAGTCAACACATCCACAAACGATGTCATCACTTTTTCAATGTGTGGAAGGTGTTAAAGAAAATGATGTGTAAAATTTACAAAAAGTTATTTATGTAATTATTATAATATATATGTTATTTATTTCACATATATATTTAATTAAACCCATCCTTAATATGTTCCTTATACTGTGTGAACGTATCACATCGCTTTGAGGAGGTAGTAGTCCACATTACCACAAATGATACTATCGTATTTACACAAATTGAGAGTACAAGTTGAAGTGTTATAAAATAATTACATAAGAATTAATACATAATAATTATAATATATAAAATATATAAGAATATTTTACATCATAATTCCCAATTATGAAATGTGGTAATGTAAGAACAAATAATATTCATTTCTTGACGTGGTAGTTAATTGTACACATAAACGCTATGTTCATTACCCATTAGATGAAAGTGTGTGTAAGTATAGATAAAAATATTTTCCTAAAAAAATAATTATATTTTTGATACTTATGTAATCATTTATTCATGGAATAATAATATTATAGGAATTTAAAAATGAAATTAAAATAAAAGATATTGAGGATGGGCAGTACCTCTTATTCAGGTAACTCATTTTGGTTTTCATGAAAGGGATTCATTGGATGGTTTTATATCCAATGCGAGGATTATAATTTTAGGGGAGATATTTTTAGAATCTATTTGGGTAGATATTGGTGGAACCAAATTTTCTGGATATGTGTTAGGATGTGTGAGGTGTGAGTTCATTTTTATAGTGGAGGAGGAGTGAGAATGTTGTAATGTTTTCAAAAGAGAGTTCCACCCACATTTTTCCCATGTCATGTGGATATAAGAGTGGTACAAATTAGATAAAAGGGATTATAGGGTTATTTTGTAAAAGTTTAAAGTTCTATTATGTTTAATGTGTTTTCCCATATTGATCAATTTTTTCTCTTAATCGTTGTAATTAATTTTAATCACATTTATTAATATTTTTGGTCAAGAAAATTTAAATTGTTAGATATTATAAAATATGAGGATTCAAAATATGTAATACATTTTTAAAAATTAAAATCAATTTATTGATATAAATTAATTTAAATTTAATCCCACAGACGGGATGTGACAGTGGGTTTTTAATGTTAAAAGGTTGAAATGTTTTCTAAGTTTTTATATTCCATTTCAAAGTGAAATTGAGTCCAATAACCTAAATTTTGTTATTTGATAAACAATAATATAATTAAAATTTATAACCAATGAAAAATATTATTTATCCATATAAATAGATTAGATTTAAAAACATTTTTGATTTAGAATTCAATATTTTTCAATATTCAGTACAAATGAAACTTCAGAGAAAACAAAAAAAAATTAACACTAACTAAATTGTAATGTTTTTCTTTCCAATATGAAGTTTATTTTGACATATAAAATAAATAATATTTCCGAAAAAATTATTTAAAATGGGTCTCTATTAAAAGTTGGTAAAACTAACTTTTAAAAATATATTGTATATTATAGTTAAAATTAGATTTATTCTTATTTTAAGTATATCAAACTTATTATATGGATGTAAAAAAATAATGTGTAAATGTAATATATATAGTTAGTCCTATTTATTCCACTAACATTATGGGTATGTGATAACTACCACTTAAATAATAATATTAACAATATATTATTTTTCTATATAACTCTGTCTTGCATGCAATGCCAGATTTTGGAGAGACTCATTATTTCATGTAAGGTATGTTATTAAACCTAGAGTCCCTTTTAAGGTAAAAATATTAATTAATTCATAAATATTAATATTTTTTAAAGATAATTCTCATGTGTGGTCTTTTCGAACCCTCCACACATGGTAACCCCCCTCCCCATTAAGAGTTCACTACCATGAGGTAGAGCTCTTGCCAGGGAAGGAGTTGTTGCCAGCCGAGAAGGCAGAGCATCCCAGAGGGTGACAGTCCGATCGAAGATAGTTCATCAAAGTAATTTGTCTGCACATTGGTTCACGCCTCATTTGTTCCTCCCAATTGAGGCCGAGCGACCCGGCAAGACGGTCAAATCCTGGGGGAGAGGCTCGCCGCTAAATCAAACTCCCAGTATTCAAACCATGAACCTCCCAAAGAATGGAGTTGTTGTACCAGTATCTTTCACCACCATGCCACCACCAAAGTCGCAAAAATATTAATAAATATAAAAATGTATTATTCTATAATTACCATAGATGATATAACCTTCCCCCTTTTGGAAATTACATCATCACAATTTTATTCACTTATAAAATATGTGGGAATATTGTTTCTCCCATATAATTTTTAGATTCCCGTGTTACCTCTTCAACTATAGGGTTTTTTATAAATCTTTAACCTGGTGGTTTACCTTATTCCGAAAAACATTCTCTATGTGGTCGAGAATCTGAACTAGTTAATCCATATATGAAATATTCTGTTCCATCTGAACTACTTTAGGGCTCAAAACATAAGTTGAGTCTGGTACATACTTCGTTGACATTGAAACAAGAAATATTTTGGGTACCTGAGAAAAATTTGGAGGTAAGGACACTCGGTAGGTAACTATTCTAAATTTCTGTAGGATTTCATATGTTCCAACGAATCATGGACTCATCTTCCCCTTCTGACCAAAACACATCATGACTGTCTATAGAGAAACTTTTAAAAATACATGATCTTCTACCTCGAAAGAAAAATCTTTCCTCTAGTTATTCACATAACTCCTCTACCTTCTCTTAGTTTACCTCATGTTCCATTAAATAAATTGAACATTATTCATTATTTCCTCTATGAACTCTAGTCTCATTAACTTCCTTTCTACAACATCATCTCCAAAAGATTGTGTTCGGAACCCCTTTCCATATAATTCCTTGAAAGGTTCAATTTATATACTTGAATGAACACTATTATTATAAAAAAAACTCTTCCAAAGAATGATGGTGATCCCCACTTCCACAATATTATAATTAGAAAGAATGAAACATATAATCCACCCATACAATTTATCAGATTGAGGCTGAAAATTTTCACTAAGATTTAATTTTCTAACCAACAACTTCTGAAGTCCTTTAGAAAAATTGGATGCAAACCTGGATTAATGGTCTACAGTGGAGAGAGGCACTCTATGTAACCTCATAATCTTTTTATAAATAGTATAGAATGATGATCTAAAGATATTGTATCTCCAGTGTTAATTAAATGTGTAGATTTAGTTTATCGATAAATAATAAACCAAATCACATTATTACCTTGAGAAGTCATGGGAAATCCCGCCATGAAATCCATTGACATGTTATCCCATTTCCACTCAGGTAGTGGAAACGGTTGGAGAATCCCATTCAGTAACTATCTCTATTCTTTAATTTGTTGACAATTTAAAGACATCATGGTAAATTCAACAATATCTCTTTCCATTTCATCCCACTAATAATACAGCTGATGGTTTCTATGAATCATAGTGCTGCCTAGATGAATGGAAAATGGGGAACTATGAGATTCATTCAAAAAATCTTTCCTCAAATATGAATCAAAATGCACACATAATCATTTAAAAATTCTTAAAAAAACAAATTTATCATTATTATAATCATGCAACTTACCATTATTACTGGATTTTACATTTTTTTTGAAAAGATTGATCAACCTTCTAAAATTCCTTAATTATTTATAACAAATTAGACCGCACTAAAACCTAGAACAAAATTGAGGATGTCCTACATCCAAACCTTCAAGGATAAAATTAAAAAAACTTAACCAAATGTTCATTTACCAAATGTAACCTGGTTAATATAACATTACTTTTTCGGACTCAAAAACTCATCCACCTAGTTTTCTTTTCTAGGATAAAAATGAATCGAGAAATCATAATCCCTAATTAGTTTCATCCATCTTCACTATCTCATGTTCAATTATTTATGAGTGAATATATATTTCAAACTTTTGTGATCAGTGAATATTTCACACTCCTCTCCATACAAATGATTCCTCAAAGGTTTTAATGAAAAAATATTATCTTATTCCAAATCATATGTAGGGTAATTTAAAATAAAGGATTACAATTGTCGTGAAGCATAAAAAAGTACCATTCCATTATACATCAGAACACAACCAAGTCATTTTACCACATCATCATTATCAATGAAAAATTCACAATTTTTGGATGGAAAGGTCAAAATAGAAGCATTGACCAGTCTTCCTTTCAGTTAGAAAAAATAAACACCGCATTATCCTACCGAGAGAAACTTAATTACATTTCAAGTTAACTTATTCAATGGTCTAGATAACTGAGTAATGTTTTAAACCAACCTTTATTAAGAACCAAATAATCCAATTTATCTAAAAATATATATTACATTAGTAGGTATTGGTCACTCTTTAGTATATTATGATTTAGACGGGTTAATAATTATTCTATCTTTTGAAACAATATGTCCATAGAATGACATTTCATTCAACCAAAATTTACTCTTACTAAATATTCCATATAGTTTATTTATTTATTTTTTTAAATCTTTAAGTTCCTTTAATCTTACTCATGCATTTTAGAATATACCAAAAATCATCAATAACCCAAACCACAAACTGATCCCAAAACTAATGGAATACTCTATTTATATGATTCATAAATACATTATGTGAATTAGATAACCCAAAGATCATAACTAAAAACTTATAATTACCATATATTGTCTGAAACACAGTATTTGGAATGTCATCCTTAATCACCATCAGCTGATAGTACCCAAACCTCATATCAATCTTCAAAAAAACACTGAGCTCCCTGGTGCTGATAAAAAAATGATTGAAATGGGGAAAGGATACTTGTTGTTAATAGTGATGTTATTCAAGGATTTATATTCAAAATAGATTCTCTTATAATAATATTTCTTTTTCACAAATATAATAGGAGCACCTCATGGTGAGGTGTTAGGTCAAACAAAACCATTATCATGAAATTCTTGTAATGAGTTCTTAAATTCTCCGTGTTCTACTTGGTCCATTATACAAGGGGTTTAGAAATAGGCTTAGAATCAAACAGTAAACCAACATTAAATTCAACATCCTGAATATGAAAAAAAATAGAAATTCATTCGGAAAAACATCCATATATTCATTTACTATTGGGATGTCACTAATTAGAACCATTTAATTCTTTTCAACAACATGATCTAGATAAATTTAACTACCATATTTTATCAATTTCTCAACTTATTAGTATTTTATCAAAGGCATGGAATAATTATATCAAATTATATTGGATTTCAATTTATTTTAGCATTATAAACCAAAATCCAATACATATCCAAAATGATTTCAGACTAAAATTTGGGAAATTCCACAGGATTTTTAGGAAAGGCCAAAGCAATGATATTAATAAGAAGATTCACAAAAATATTGGTTTCTATAACACTTCCACCTAGAGTTTTTACCAAAATTTATATCTTATTTTGTGAGGTGATATTTAAAATTTTCTAGACAACTTATAAGAAATGAATGATTGTGATGATCTAGAATCAAACAGAGTATTCATATAATTTGAATAAACGAGTAACATATCTATCACCAATTTATTTTATGGACCAACATCAATTAAACAAGTATAAAAATATTTTTCTAC
This sequence comes from Viscum album, assembly GCA_963277665.1. Classification (NCBI taxonomy): domain Eukaryota; kingdom Viridiplantae; phylum Streptophyta; class Magnoliopsida; order Santalales; family Viscaceae; genus Viscum; species Viscum album. The sequence continues at coordinate 98,746,706 of OY728153.1, read as the reverse complement.
ACCCTTTTTCATTTTATATTGCTAGTTTCCACCATAGTTAATCAAATTTGGAAACACATTGGAATAATGGCCAAACTCATTGCAACTAAAACATCTTACCACTGTTTTTTCATTTCATGTTTGTTCTTATTCCTTGCATTCATGAACCATATAACTAATATTACCACATTGGATTCTCTTCTTAAACTTTGGAAGACATTCTCGAGGATTCTTTTTACCACACTACTCACAAGATGGGAATTGGGTTTTCTTACCTCTATGATTCATTAGTGAATGAATTCCAATTACCTTCATACTAGAACCCTTATATTTATTGTTTTCATGGGACACATGTTCATTAGAAAAATATACTTACACATTATTATCACATTAAAGAAGTTTCTAAATTCTCTAGATATCACCAGAATCCAATTTCTATCGATATCTTAGCTTCAATCCTTGGAAGAACTTATTTATCTTTCTATTAACATATCTGATAAAATTTGGGACATAACTATATTGTGGAGTGATGTTTTTGTTGTATACAACCAAAAAATCATTGAACTTTGGTCTAAATTATAGGAATTTATTTTCCATTCTCAGTTGAACACCCTTAAGAAAATATTTCTAAACAAAAATATTCTTAAATTATCCTCATTATAAGGCATAAATCTCTTCACATTACCAGATATTTTTAACCATTGACCACAAATGATTGTATTCAGCTTCAAAATAATAAATTTCAAGAGTTACCTTTTGGTGATCAAAATAACCAATGACATTGAATATCATATCTAGGGATTTAACACATCCATCAGTTATCACATGATCAAATGATCCTATAAATGATGGGGGATGTCATTATATAAAATGATCTTTTATCACCGTGTTCTTATGTGGTATATTTGGTTTTCACTTTCATGGAAACCACCTATGTTTATATTCTGATTCAACTAACATATCACCGCAATAAAATTCTCACTTACGATTCCATCCATCTTAAGAATCTGATTCGAAAGGATATTTTCCTTTCATTTCCATCCCTCTAATACTTCTGTGTTTCCTCTATGGAAAATCATTCTGAACAAACAAACTCTTGATGAATAAACATGGTAATCATCAAATGATATACTATTTTAAATTAACTATAATGTAGAATCATCTAAGTACATGTTTCTAATATTATCCAAAACTATAATGTTATCTAAATCATTCCTTTAAAACAAACTATAAGGAACCATCCTTAAAACATTACATACTGTTGAGTTATTTCTACAATTATTCTATATCTCATATTGAGAATATTTTCAATTTTAGATTTTTAGATAATTAGGTTGTAACTCATACAGAAGTAAACCATAAAATAAAAAAGTGTACACTTCTTATCAGTATCCGTTTTTCCACCATATACAAATCTAAAAAAATAAAACATGGTCTATTTTATGACAACTCTTTACAACTATAAACATGAATTCTTACAATCCCTTATTTATCCTTATGTCCTATTAAAAATATTAAAATTGTGGGAAGAGAATAAAATTATTATTAAGGGATATGAAAATAGGGAAACTATTAGTCTATTTGTAAACATTAAAAAGTTATGAAAATATTATCATAATGCAATAATTTTCACCCTAATAAGTAGTAAATACTTTCCTTTCATAAAATTCTCATTTCACATATTTTTTATAATCACAAGACTAATAAAAAACTGATAATATAAATAGAAAATATAAAAAGGTAACTTGGTACATCATTGTCCTTATGACTCTTATAAATTGAATAAGCATACAGTCGACTTCCATACATGTAACTCTTAAAAATGGAATAACCATATAACAGACATCCATACCAAATGCATTGGAGTGATATTATGGACCCACCCATATTTGGTACCACCCATAATTGGTTTATTATGGAACCACCCATAAAATTTCCAAGAACAGTTTATATGGTCATAACACATAAAATTATACAATTTCTAACATCTCACCCATAAAATTTCATTTTCAATAACAAGAAAACATATCAAGATATTGGAATAATAAATCCACTTAAAAACCATTTAAAATAGAAAAATACACAAAAACTTATTTCATTTAAAAAAATTAAAACATCAGTGGAAGACAAAAATAAAATAATACCCACGGTGATGCAAAAATCAGTGTCACCGTGTACAATGAGAGTTGGACTATCCTTTTGCCGATTCTCAAAAACATTCTTTATAAAGATCATAAAAAGATTAAATTTGAAAATATTTCAATGAAATTTAAAATAGGCATGAAATTTACTTTATATTCATTTTATATTCATATAAATAAATGTGAAAAATAATATCAAAAATATAGTTATGAGGAAAGTATTAAATCTTTAAAGATTCAAAGCATCCCATACCACATTGAACATTTAAATCATAATAACCATGAAATAATGACATTTAAAAAGACCATAAATAAAATTAGGATAGAAAAAATATGGATATAGAATGTCAAATATGATATGTATATAATGTTTATAAAAAAAATAAATGTGTATATCATCATGAAATGTCTCAATGAAAGGAGATTGAGATGAAATCTCTTACCTTGGGTCTGAATTGTTTCGTCTGTCTTTAAATTCTGGATTAATGAACTCGTTTATTGATTATATAATTTCATGAAAAAAAATTCAATTTTATTTATACTTTTACTTTACTTATTATATAGTTTTATACAACTAATTAGACGATTATGTTTATGTGAGGCATTAGGAAAATATTCTGTTGATGTGTCAAAATGACTTTAGTAGGTTTGCTATGGTAAAATGTGTTATATATAAACATGAAAAGAATAATAATAATGAAATAATTATCATATATAGAAATAAATTAAACTTTAAAAACCAATTATTAAATATGTTTATGAAATATAAACTAACTTTACAATCATGGAGATGGTAGGTCGTAAGTACGCATATATAACATTCTCATTTTTTAATGGTTGTTTTGGAAAGAATGTAAGTAACAATTTATCTTTACATAATGATAATTATTTCATATATACCATATTTTTAAACTATATATTCTAATATATATATATAGTGATCTAAATGGAATCACATCACTTTGAGAAGGTGGCAGTCCTGATGTCCATGATTGACATTATTACTTTTTTAGTGTGTGGAAATGTGTTAATGAAAATGATGTGTAATATTTCCAAAAAGGTAATTATGTGATTAATATCATATATATGTTATCTATGTCACATATATTTAATTAAAACCATACTTAATATGTTCTAATTAGTGTGTGAACGTATCACATCACTTTGATTAGGTGGTAGTCCACACTTCCACTAATGATGATATCGTATTTACAAAAAATATATATATAATGGTATGTGTTATAAAATAATTAAATAAGTATAAATAAATATTTAATATCATATTTAACATAAATAAACATAGTGTAAAATATAATTCCCAATAATTAAATGTGGTAAATGAAAAAAAATAAACAATGATTGTTTCATGAGATGGTACTTCAACATACACATGAACTGTATGTTCATTATCCATTATGTGGATGTGAGTTTAAGTGTAGGTTGAAACGTTTACATAAATATATTAAATTATATTTTTGATATTATTGTATTATTTATTTATGTAATAATAAGAATTGAGTAAGTGTAGAATGAAAATATAATAAAAGAGCTCGAGGAAGGATGTTACCTCTTATTCAGGTAACTCTTTTTGGTTTGCACAAAAGGGCTTCCATGGATGGATTTCATTCCAAGGTGATTCATATTGTATTATTTGATGAATTTTTTGTATATATTTTTGATGAATTTTTTGGATCCAAAGTTTTTTGAGATGTGTGTGTAAGTGGGAGGGGTGGGTGCCTTTTTATAGTGGAGGAGGAGTGACACTCTTCTAAATTTTTGAAAAGGGTATTACACCCAATGTTTTTCCATATAATTTTGATCCAATAATGTTAAAAATTATTTAAAATTTATAATAGGGTCTACATATTGCAATACAATAGATTTTGGATAAGTTTTTATGTCATTTTGGCCCTTGTGTTTAAGGTTTAGTCCCTTGTTAAGATAATTTTTCTATTAATTCTTATAATTAATATTGATCTCTTTCACTAATATTTTTGGTCGAAAAATATGTTTAAATTATTTTGAATTATATATTATTATTATTCTATATATGTTATCATTTTTAAAAAATTAAAATTACAGAATGGGGAGAAATTAATTTAAATTTAATCCTGCTGAAGGGATGCGACAATGGGTTTTTTAATGTAAAAAATACAGAAAAAGATTACTATGTTTTTATATTAAATTTCAAAGTGAAAATTATTATAATGACCAAAATTGATTTAATTGATAAATAAAATAATCTAATTAAACTTCAAAACGATTTAAAAATAAAATTTATCCCTATATAGAAATTAGATGAAAAGGTTGTATTGAATTATAATTCATTATTTTTCAATATTCATCAAAAAATGAAACTTCACATAAAATTACCAAAAAATCACAATAACCAAATTTTTATGTTTATATTTCAAAAATAAAGTTTATTTTGACACATAAATTCATTTAAAACTCCAAAAATTTGATTTAAAATGGGTTCCCCATTAAAAAGACGGTAAAACTGCCTTTAAAAAATATAGAGATTTTTATGCTCAAAATTGGATTTATTCTTATTTTAAGCTAATAAAACTTATTGGATGAATATAAAAACAATTAATAATCGTGTTTAAACATAATAGAGTTATTCATATTTATTCTCTCTTACATAATAGATAAACTATAACAACCACTTAAAATAATAATATTAACAATATATTATTTTTTAGTATAACTCAGTCTTGTGAGTAATGTAAGATTTAGAAGTAATTAATTGTTGGGTGTTAGGTAATCTATCAAAAATACCAAAAATGTTCATGTAAAATTAAAATTTAATTCCTAAATATTAATTAATATGAAAAAAAAATAATCTATAATTGCATGGGATGTTACAATGTAAGACGCTAATAAAGTGTTGTATAAATATTGTATTTTAAATAGTAATGTGTGAATGAATTGTGGGTTATCTACAAATTAGATGAATAATATAATATTAGATTCACAATTAATTCACAATAAATTTACTGTTGAATCACATATTTTTCACTCTTTGGTGAAATAATATTTTATTCCAATTTTTTACTCAAAAATAATGCCTCCTTTTCACCTATAAATACACGCCTCACCACCCCAATAATCCCCACTCCTAATACTTCATACCTTAAAAATGATATTAAAAATTAATTAATAAATAAAACTTATCAATTATGTGTGGGTTATATGTAACATCTTGATATTTTATGTATTAAATATATTTTTTCAATAAAATCAATTTTCTATGATAGATTTCCTTACATGAAACACTGAGTTTAAATAAACCACAATATTCTATTAAAATATTATTTAATTTGATATCTATAACTTATGTTTTAAATATTATTGAATGAATAGGATTAACTAATTTATAAAAAATATATAATTTTATTGATACATTATTTTTAAATAATCAGTCAATTTTTTTGAAAGTTATTTTATTCTTCAAAAATATATTTTCTTAAAAAACATTGTTATTAATTTTGTGAAAAACTATTATGACTAATTTATTTAAATTTTTAATTATTTAATAAAATTATTTTTAATTTTTAAATCATCAAATTAAATTATCTTATGTGTATTTATTGATAATTTTGTAAAAAATGATATTACCATGAATATAGAATAATACTGATTTTTATTGAAACCCATATTTCGGTTTTAAGAATGTACAAAGTTCATTTTTGATTTAAAATTGTGTCAATGTAATATTAGTTCTATTATATTTTAAATAATACAATTACGTTTATTTTAATCAATTCTCTATTTGGATTTAGTATGATAATATTTTTTTATAAGTGAAAAGAAATTTCTAGGAATTTGTTTTTATATGCACAATGGGTTTTTAACCTAATAAATAAAATTTATCTCTATTAGAGAATAATTTTAATGAAACATATGTAATATATACTAGGTAATTTTCTTTAAAAATATTCAAATATTTTTCTAGGCATGAGATAAGAATAGATCTGGTTTTGTGCTTAAAATTGTTTTTTTCTTTCTAAAAGTTTTTTTCTTCATGTTTTGTGTACTTATATTATAAAACAGTTTCTTAAAATAATATGTTATTAATTAGATAAAATGGATTCTTTATTTTGAATACTAATGTTCAAATTTGGTAATAGTCCCCTTTTATTTTATTTAATATGAATAGTAATTGTGGTAAATATTATAACTTCGGTAGAGGGTAAATTTGGAAAATTTGGACTACAAGTTGCTGATATGACCATATTGTTTCATCATAATTATTTTTTAGTGAATATAATTTCAACCTTATCACAATATTCATGAAATTCCCATTATTTAAAAGACACCTTTCTATGAAAATGACACATATAATATTTGTAGCATTGAAAGATAAAAAATTTAACTCTCTTAGTTTTAAATATCTCTTATCTATTCACATAAGAAAAAAAGAATGTTATGAATGAATATAAGTTTATAGTTTTTTAATAATGAAATTAATATCATGATTGAAATTTATTTCTAATATTTTTAATTATATAAGTATTTTAAATGATTATGCAACACTAATTCAATATTTTTCCAATTTATAGAAAAATATATATAATGATTTAAATAAAACACTAAAATGATATAATTTTATTGAGTTAATGTGAGAAATTAATTATGAATATGAATATAACATAATATTATTATTTTAATGAATTAAATTTAAATTATGTATTTATAGTCAAATTAAATTAATAGTGTTAAAAATGACATTACTGATTTTTATAATACATAATATTTTATTAAATGATATATACTTCATAAAGAAAAATTAGATTTGGAAAAATTGATATGATATGGATTTAAAAATCATTCATTATCTCATTATAGGTATTTTGGAATTTTATATTAACGTCGTTAACTCTTAAATGGTAGAGAACATTAACATTAGAGTAATTGTCAAAAGGGTTAATGAATGGTTTAAAAAAGGATTTGGGTAACTTTGTGAACACAAATTATCAAAAATTGTATTGGATGATATTATTTCATCTCATGTTCATTTAATCTTTGAATCAAAACATTTTTGATCCATTTTTACATCGTAATTATTGTATTTAAATTAATTTTTTTATTACATTTTAAGGATCTCACTCCCCTAAATTATAAAAGGGAACCTCTCTGTTCTCTTCCTTGCACAATTTTTGACCTTATACATCAAAATAAATGAAAAGTTGTCTTCTAAACACACTTATCCACAATATAGAGGTTCTAGTCTTCCCAAAAGGCTAACCCTAAATTGCTTAAGAGGGGATCTAAAAAAGTTATTTTAAATAATAGGTAATCGCCTTAACTGATCACATTCATTTTAATAATTATTTTACCTCCTATAAATCTATTATATTCTTCATAAAATAAAAATTATTTATCCTAAATACACATAAATGGTACTATGATAATGAGACAATATTTATTTACCGTCATTCTTATAAATGGGTTGTGAAAATATTTCTCATGCATATGTACAAATTATCGTCTCTGCGTAGCAATACAATTCATTTCTCATAACCATATTTTATGTATGGGTATTATAAGGGGTATAATGGATATTTATGATACATATTACATAACAAAACCTATTAAATGATAATATCAAATCTACCCTCATACCTACCAAATCGTAGGGAAATGATAAAGTTGATTGTGTGTAGGTGTTGCCTACCACTTCCACCAGGAGATGTGATTGATTTTTCATTTATATTATACATGGATTGTCATAAGTATTGTTTTAAAATATTTATATATATATAATATATATTATATAATAAATATTATATATATGTGAGTTATTATTTACCTATCAATCACTCCAACTATTAGAATATGGAAACTGCGCTCATGAGTATGTATGACCTACTATCTCCATGCACAATATAATTAATTGTTATACCTCATTCCACTATTACAAAAAACCATTAACAGTGCTATAATATGCCTTTATCAGTGCTATAAAAGCATTAACTACATCAACGTGATTAAATGGTCAAGTCTTTTATTAGGTTTGGAAAAGAGATGATAAAGGGTGTCTTTATGAGTGAAAATAAATGTGCGGATAAATTATAATTTTATCATAACTTTTAAAATTATAGATAAATGAAACCATTTATCAGTGCTTTTATTTAGCACTGATAATGAATCTTTTTAGGTGTTCTTTTATAGGCCTGAATAAAGATACCTTTATCGGTGATTTAGAAATCATTGATAAATATTCCTTTATCGACACTTATATAAGCTCTGATAAAGGCACTATTTATCGGTGCATTTATTAGTACTGATAAAGTATACCTTTATCAACACATTTAGTAGTACTGGTAAAGGTCAAAACTGCAGTGTGAAGATACAACACACTACAATAGAAAAAACATATTCAGTGTGCTATAACAACTCACTGTATGAGTAGAAACAGAAATATAAATGAACAAAATACAGAATATAAATGAAATAAATTTTCTAATATAAATAAAAGAAAACAACTATTATATATTATTAAACTTGGTTTTTTACTAAAATTAATTTAAATTTTGAGTAAAAATACACACTTTGAGTCATACAGCCCCGCCGTGAGTCGAATTGAGGTGTGACTGATTCATATAAGTCATAAATGACTTATGGATCATTGTATTAAAGTACAAAAAGAATCTGAATGTGAAACCTATGGCCCTTTTTTATTAAAATTAATTTATGTTTCTTATGATAATGGGACAAACCAACAAAATATCTAGAACTGAAAAACGAACCCACACACAAGGCATAAAGATAGATTTCCACCAAAATATACATCTCTAAAAAAGAATGACAAAAAGGGGGAACTAATTCAGGAAAGGCTAACCATTTAAAGGTTGACATTCCAAAAAACCCATTTAAACTAGAAAAGGATAATTTCATCAGACCTTTATAATGAAAGATGAACCTACAGTAGGAATAAAACAAAAACAAGGAAACTCCAAACGTCTTCACTTCAACACGGGAGACAACAAATAAGATAATATTTTTTTTGATTCTTTCACATAAACTCATCCAAAAAATCTTCCTCCACAAACATCTTAGTGTATAGATCCTTATAGAATAGGATTCACTCCTTGATCTCAGGATGAAGACCCAAAATGAAAAGTTAAGATTTCAATAGATCATATTTCACCTATTATAGAGAAAATGAAACTACCTCTTTGAATTGTTCAGCATAAGGCTTCAATGTTCGATGACCTTGATGGATACTCATGAGATCATCCCTTTTCTTATTATTTTACTCTTTATGTATAAACCATCAGAAAAAGATATAATTTAAAACATACCATGTCATCCCAACTTGTATCATGGGTGGGGGAAAATCTCATTCTTTCAAAGATGGACCCCCATGAAAACCTGGAACAACATGAACACTAACAGCTTTTGGAGTTCTAAACACTCTGAATACATGCTCAACTTCCAGAATACACTTTACTACCTCAAACGAACCTCAATTTTCATGGAAGACGGGAAGAAACTAAGGAGAACTAAAAACATGGAATGACCCACTAGAAACTTTGGGGGACCTTTCTGGGTGGTATATTCTAAATAACACAAAACTCATAAAATCATGCTCAAAATCAATTTGAAACACAACCTAAAAAAACATATCAGACCAAAACAAATGGCTCACATGCCAAATTTCATAACAAAACCAGAATTCTCTCTTTGAAAACCACTATTTCATTTTCAATTTCAAACCACTTTATTTTAAGGCCATATTTGAAAACATAATAACTCGCATTTTTAAATAAAATCCAATTTCATAAATAAATTTTCCCCTTTCCAAAAACCATTAAAGAAAACCAAACCAAGAATTTGATTACAAATTCCCACCCTAGGCATAATATGAACCATCACATATGTTTCCATCAATTTCCATTCACATGTTCCAAAAATCACTTTCCTCATATACCAAGACATATATAAATTCTCATAAGGAATACAGAGGTTCACACTTACCACTTTATTAATAAAACCAATAATTTTCCAAATTTTCAATCTAAAACATGTTTCTATAAAACCCATTTTTTCCACTCTAAAACCATTTGAAATAAATCATTTAAATTTTAAAAAAAATCATTTTAAAATCATACCCACAACAATATAGACCAAAGCAAGACATAATTCATGTTAAACCACTAGAATGGAAAGCTAGTAGTCATGTGTATCCTCGTGACATGTTTGTGGGTCGAATTTTACTTACTATATGATTTTTAAATTATTAAAAAAAATAAACAACCCCCACCACTAATAAAATTTCAAAATTACAACTATATATATAACACTAGGTCAACGGGTTCTTGGTTTTGTTAATAGTGGTCTTACTTACAATAGCCAATAAATTGGTACCTAGTTCCATTCTATTAGGTACTTAGTGTCTACCGCAAAAGGGTTCCTCTATCTCTTTACTACTCTCTTCTATAAAATCCTCTAACCCCTCTTTTAACTTCCTTCAACATGAAATACAACCCATATTATACTAATATACTAACATGAAAAGGGATTACATTGTTGTATCAAATGTGGAATTTAAAACCTCTATATCCTCAATCAATTATTTCATAGACAGGACTACGGCTATTCATAAGAAATTATTTTATATTTATCCAGCATAAAGGATAGTGAAATTTTATTTAATATATTTTATCATACTAGTCACCTATAAGCATAAAATTTCACCCATAACCTCATTGAAAATTACTTTCATTTCTATAACCAAGATAAATACATCTTATCTCTATCAGATACAACACTAGATAGGACCACTCAAAGAATTATTATCTATTTGACATTAAATTAATAGAGTTCATAAACTGATAAAGCCTCTTAAATATGTAATAAGTTGTTCATATTTGTTAGGTGGTCCACTATAACCCACACTACATCCCACTATTTAGTTGATCTTCAAAAACTGGTCATGGAATCCATTCATATTTCATCCCATTTCCTAATAGGAGGAGAAAGTATTGAAAGAGTACTTATTGGTTTTTTGTATTTTTTATTCACTATATTATATGTAAAAAAATCAGTGAGGAATATTATGATTCATTTCTTCATTATATGTTGCAAAAAACTGGTGAATAATATCATGGTACATCATTATGATCTGTAAATGAACTTATAGGAGTCGTGTCAGTAGTGGATAAGAGATGAGGTGCAGGGTTCTTTAAGGATATCAAAAATGAAAAAATGAAAAATTAGAAACCCGAAAGATCCAAAAAAGATAGAGGAAAATTATAAAATTATATAAATGGGATTATATCCTTGATTCATCTGATAGAAAGTAGAGGAGTCATGTCAGCAGTAGAGGAGTTCCTTGAGAGCTTGAGAATTGCAACTGAGTCACGTCGCTTAGGGTTCTTTAATTTACATTGGTAAAAAATTTAACAACGCTTTCATAAAATCATTGATAGAGATCCCATTTATTAGTGTTAAATTGATAAGCACTGATAAAATGGATATTCATCAGTGCTAAAAAGCACTGATAACAATCGATCTTGATCAATGATAAAATTTTAGCACAGATACAGGTTTTATTTAATATAATTTATTATAATTTTATAATTATTAAATATATATTAATATTTATTTATAATTATATAAATAATTATTTTTAAAAAAATAATTTTTTTATAATATTTGTAAATATATAAATTTATAAATATAGTAAAAATAATTTACAAATATATTTATTAGAAAATATTTATGTAAAAATATATATTTTAACATTATTTGTGGATATATAATCTTAAATACATTCATTTTAAATATGAGTGAAATTGAGTTAATCAAAATGAGTACACATTAAAAATATTGAAAAAATGGATATGTTTTATTAATTAAATATAAATTATTAAAAAAATTATGGATATATATGTTTATTTAATTAAATATGAATACATATTGAAAATACTAAAACATAATAAATAAATATATATATAAATAATAATAGAAAATGACCAGATTTAAAAATAAAATAAAAAATATATTAAAAATGAATGCCCTAACTGTAATAGTATTAAAAATAAATAAATAAAATTGACTGATTAAAAACATAATATATATAATGTTTCATGTAATAATGAGATTCAAAAATATACATAAATTTTAATAAATTATATAAATATTAGGTATATGTGTTCATATATATTGCGTAAATATATTTGTGTGTGCATTTGTATATAGAACTACAATAATTACATATATATATATACATGAAATCAATGTAACACATAATGTTTGATATAAGTTATATTGACAAATAAAACAACATTAAAAATGAATAAGAAATTAATATGTTTTTAATTAACATTTTATTCATTATATATATATGTTTAATATAATTTTGTATTACTATTTATAATTAATATATATATATATATTATACTTATTCATTTTTATTAATAATTTTTTTGTTAATAAATTTTTAAATACTATTTTAATATATTCATTCTTAATTTTTTTAATTATATATTAATTTTTATATCTACATTTAATATGTACTACTTATAAATACATATAATATATATATATTAAATTTATTCATTTTTATTAATAATTATTTAATTAATAAAATGTTTAATATTTTTCTAAATTTACTAATTTTAAATTTTTAGTTGTTTAATTATTTCATTTTATTAATTTTATTTATCTATATATTTAATATATATTATTTATTAATTTTTAAATATTATATATATGTATATTCAATTTATTCATTTTTAAGTTTATTTATTTAATTATTGAAATTGTTAAAAAAATTAACATTATTTTGTGAACCTTTATCAGCGCTAATAAAGCACTGATAAAGGTTACCATTTATCAGTGCATTATTTTTAGTGATGATAATGTGTAACTTTTACACGTGTTAGAAATAATAAATTGATTAAGGGTTCCCTTTATCAGTGGTATTATTTAGTGCTGATAAAGGTTCCCCTTATTAGTTTTTTCTTTTTCTGATAACGGTGGATTTTCTCATCATATTTTTCTAGCACTGATACCTTTCGATGATGTTAAATTAGAATTTTGAAGTAGTGATCTTTTATTAATGACTCTAAAATTTTATATAATCAATATATATTATATTTTTATCAAGATTAAAATTCTAAAGAAAATAGAACCAAGATGAAAATTTAGTGACCAATGTAGAAAACCTGACCCCAGTAGCCTTCATCTAGTGCCTAATTTATTACACTAGAATAAGATAAAATAAATCACATCCTGAAGGGTTGAATAGTTTATTAGTCATGGAAAACTACATAAATACATTATTTAATTCATTATATTTTAAAATGAAATATACAATATAATTTGTTTAAGGATACCATTATTCCATCTATATTATCCATGTATATCAATCATAGTAATCTTTATGGATGCCTTAGGAACGGAAACAAAATAAGGGTGAGACCAAATGTATATTAAGGGTTAACTATAAAGGAAGATATCATGAATGAATCATCACTATCAACATGGAGAGGTTAATATCTAATATCACATGACATTAAAATAACTCAACTATTATAAAAAGATATAGTATAATTAAATATGTAATGTTAAATAACTGAGAACTCATGCCATTTATTCAATAATATGATAATAAAATACATCTATAGATAATATCATAGAGAAAATATAATGGATAAAAATAACTGATTTTTTTATGAGGGAAATTATTGATTATCAGACATCCAGTTTCCCAATCACATGATACCTTTACAAACAAGACCTTTCACAAGATAGTTGAGAACATACTACATTCAAGACCTTTCAAAGGACAGTTTAAAACTACTGGTTGTAAACTCAAAGGGTTTATCCAACTTAATTTTCCCCATGAGACTACCTATGCATCAAGGGGATTTCAATAAATAGTTCCTAACTAGTTTCATGCATGTCTAAAGCATTCCTCATATATTAAATAATATATTTAATTTTTGAACAATGTGCCTTATAATTAAATATCTATACTGAGTAAAGAATAATGATTTTTCAATATTTCCCCAAACGAACAAATTATTTTTATTATAAAAACCATAAGTTAAAAGGGAATATTATTTAAATACTAATAATATTTATGATAAATAATATTGATATTTACGTAACTTTTAATGTCTAATGATCGCATGAGAGTAAATATTTCAAGGGGAATATAATGACTACAAAGTAAAACAATCAAGTGAATTCCAATACTATCCTTTGTCAAAATAATCATGAACTATCCAGAGGAAGAATACGTATGGTATTAACATATACCCATTAATGTTATAATAATGGGTTTTTTTATTTATGAATATAAATACCATAAAATTTATTTAAATAAATTAGTAAAATATCCTTTTTGTTTTGAAAAATATTTTGAACATCCTTCTCTTTCAAAATAAATTTAAAAAATCATTAAAAATTTCCTCATAAAATTTCAATGGAATCATAAAATAAATGAATTTCATTACAGTTGGTAATTATATACATACAATAAAAGTTAAAAATATCATTCCTTTTTCACCATAAAAAAATTAGGACAGTTTCTTATTCATAAAACAATAATAAGATTACTTTCACATTTTCAGTCTAAGACATACAAGCATTGTTTTAAAAATAGCATAAGATTCCTTTGAAAAAAAAATTAAAGAGTAAAAATTGGTAAAATGACTTTAAAAAATCATTATTAATATGTTAAAAATGCTTTTAAAAACATTTTTAGAATACCTTATTTTAGAAGAAAACTGATCCCAGACTAATGAGAGAAATGATGTTAGATTTTATTAAAAACAATTATCTATTATTTTAAGTACCAAAGAGTGGGAAAATTGTTCTATTACTTGATAAGAACATGAATAACCATTGAAATATAAAATTTATCTATTTATTAAACAATGATAAAATAGTTTCTTTCAAATGTAATTCAAGATTAAACAAACTCGATTAAAATGATATTGTGAATTAAACCCTTGAAAATATCATAATATTGAAGTGAGAATCAATAAATTAAAATATTATTTATATCATTAATAAATAAAAATATAACAGGTGTATATACAATATAATATAATAATAATTAAGTATGTAGTTACTTGTAGAATATTAAGGAAAATGGATAAGTAATAGAACCTGATGAAAAGAAATTGAGTTTTGAAATTATTTACCACTTGGTAAAATTTATTTCAAAACCACGTAGATGAAATAATACAAATAGAAACAAAAAAATCATGAATAATGAATTATTTGTGATATTACATGTCATAAGGGTGTAATTTACACCTTATAAATGAAATTCGGTTTGTAACAATACAATATTCCTTATTAAACATAAATTTAGAAGAGATCCCTTACTATATGATACCTTTGTTTGAACATGATTTAAACCCTTATATATTGTTTTTAAACATGTTATAAACTAACTAAAAAATAATATTAATATTTATAATAGCATACATGATCCACTTATGACATCTTATTACTCATTCATTAATAATCTTTCATTATTTTTATTGTTACACTTGTTAATTACTTGTTCTCTCAATCATGTTTCATCATGAAAGATATATTTATTGCGAATAATATATAGCTATATCATTTAAAAACTTATAATTGTGATGACCCAGACCCCCCTTGGTCCCTTCCTTTTCCAAAATCCAGATCCTATTCTGCCTCGTTTAAAAAAATGTCTTAAAGACCCGAAACACGCACAAAAGTTTTAATTAAATACTGAATCGACTCATGAGTCGGTTTAAACCACCCAGCACCTTTAATGACGAGTCAAGCCGCGTGGTCAACCCACGACTTCCACGTCTTACGCGGTTCAGCGTTTTTATCTCAACCGCCCCCGGCTCTTATAAATTAAGGGTTAGGCCGTGGTTTCTCCCTTCCTCGATCGTGGCTCTTCTGGTGCATCGGGCGCGCCGCGTCGTTATCCGTGAAGTTCCCCATCCCCCCTGATATAAGCGTTGGTCGTCTATCAGCAAGTAGGGAATTTCTCTCGTCTCTCACCTTTGTGTATCATGCGGGGTGGGCGTTATTTTGTTCCTATGGAATTGGTTGAACCGAACCTTAATTAAGATAATAAACGAAGTTCTAAAGAAATAAGGGGAAGGGGTTGTGATCGTTTTTTATACTTTATCTTGTGATCATCCTTTTTAGTTGTGCTGGTTTATGTTTTTCTGAAAATTGAGGCCGTTGGTGGTCTTTTTATGTGCACTGATGAATCCCCTTGTGATGTTTTAAATGGGTTGCTGAA
Source organism: Viscum album (assembly GCA_963277665.1). Lineage (NCBI taxonomy): Eukaryota > Viridiplantae > Streptophyta > Magnoliopsida > Santalales > Viscaceae > Viscum > Viscum album. Next base: position 98,730,326 of record OY728153.1, on the reverse strand, counting down.
ATTGTGAACTCCTGCTGTGAAATTGGTTAATCACGTATACCCGGCTGAATAAGTTGGAAGCACCAGGATAAACCCTACTATGTTAACTCTAGGTTAGAACACACAGGTTTGAAATCACGGAGTGTGTTAAGACTTTTAAATCTGAAATTACCCGGTGGTTGTGTGAATTTGGGAATGGGAATCTTTGTTGGTATGGTTTCGGTGGTTGTGGGTTTGAGACCGGGTGGGTACTCGTTTATATCACAAATTGGGGAGAGATCCTCTGTTGATAGAACCGGGTGTGAGTGTTTTGGTTGATCCATGCTTTTGACGCTTTCCTTGGTTATGCTTATGGTAGTTTCCCAGTAGTGCTTAAAATTAATTGAACATTTTAACTGAACGTGAAACAAGAATGGGATAAATGGTTTTTGTGGGCAAGGGTCGTGAACTGTGACTTGGACGCAGTGGTGTTGTGTTCTGTAGGTTGGCTAGGAAAACCTAAGCTTTGGGTGAGTGTTTGTTACCTATATCTATACTTGTAGCTTTGTGTTTCTTATTCGCGCCCCACCCAAGTTGAGCACTCAGTGCCGAACACCCCCATTTATGGGGGAAGGGTGTTTTTTCCAACACTATCCTTAGTGGCTAGTTATTAGCTCCTTTTCTGCTCCTTTTCCCGGATAGCCCAAGTATCTTCGGGCAGGCTATGATGGCCTGAGGTCCATTATTAGCCCATGAACCTTCGGGCAGGGTAGTATTGTGGTTGACCAGGTGTGTGCGGTAGGTGGTTTCCCATGTGTCTTCGGGATGAGGCCCAGGTGTGTGCGGGCGGGATTTCGAGAGTGGGACTGTGTGTGGTTGTGGCCCAGGTGTGTGCGGGCGGGATTTCAGCAGTGGGACTGCGTGTGGTTGTGGCCCAGGTGTGTGCGGGCGGGTGTCGCAGTGGGACTGCGGTGAGAATGGCGGGATTGGTCTGATGCGTAGGATGTCTCAATAACCAGAGGGAAAGTGGCGCGGGGTACCCAAACATCGATGTGCTCTGATTATATATATTACTTGACTTGCGTTATTTGGGGAGCGTGCCTTAGTGAGGCCTGGGGTGGTTAGTTTACCTTGAATAGGCGTTTGGTTTGCTCCTTTCTCACGGGACTTTAGCACGTTCCCCCACATGTGCACGAGAGTCTTGGTTTTCCCTACTGAGTGTACTTGTATGCTCACCCTACGTTTACTTTCAGGTTTCCAGGAGGACTACCAGGGCTGTGCGGGACCCTACTAGTCGGACAGTTGGAGTTGTTGTTGTTGTCGTACCTTTGTTTTCTTTTGGTATTGTACTTTGAGCCTCTTTTTGTACTTGCACCTTGTTGTAAACTGTTTAAACATGCATGGGGGCTTTGTTTGGGATTATTTATTTACACCTGTTTCTTTCCCTTTCTGGGTGGTTGACTTATCCTATTTCCCGATCCTAAGAAATAAAAAGGGTAATGCCTCCCATATTTGTGAAAACTCATACCCTTGGTGCTAGTCGCCACCCCGGGGCCTACTGGAGGCGGGACTCGGGGGTCATTATCTCTCCTACAACTTAAAGAAGGAAGGGCCTGGCAATCTGCTGACCCTTCCCTCCTTTTGGTGAAGGCGGGTCGTGACAGAATGGTATCAGAGAAAGGTTTGAGAGGTAGGATGGAGTCTGGAGTTAGGCACAGTGAGGATTGCATGGGAAGGTAAGGCAACAGCGTTGGGTGACCTTGGTCCGTGAATTAGGCCAGGGAAGACCGGCTAGGACATGGGATTTTAGGGCCCCCCGTGATCCGATGCAAGGACTCTGGGCCTACCGAACGACCAAGTGAGACCACACTGATTGCAGGGTAGAGACCCTAGGAAGGGTACATGCATCATAAATGACTTGTGTTTTTATGTTTCTGGGATATTTTTGGAATTAAGAATAAATTTAAAATTTTAAGAAGTTTTTCTTTTTAGTATGCACTACTTGGGCTTAGGCATGCCTTGTTTACCTTGTAGCTATGGGACCTGGGAGGCGACGACGTGTGGTACAGGCGATCGAGGCCCCGGAGACTACTTTAGCCGATCGGCAGAGAGCTGATCGAGAGGAAGAGGGCGACCAGTGGCAAAAGACTCTTCGGGCCTTCCAGCGATAGTCCCTCGAGAAGTATGAGGGCAGCACCTCCGATATGAAGACGGAAGGCTGGTTAGAGGAGCTAGTTATAGCCTTCGGCCTGATTCGGGCCCCGACTGAGTACTGGGTTCCTCTGGCTGTTAGCCAGATGCGAGGAGCGGCACGTCAGTGGTGGATGCTTCACCTGGGGAATAGGAAAGAGTCTGAGGTTGCTTGGGCAGATTTCGAGAAGGAGTTCCGGGCAGAGTTCCTCTCCTCGACAATGAAGGCGGAGAAGAGGCAGGAGCTACTCTCCCTCCAGCAGGGGAGCATGTCCATGAGGGAACGTGGAATCAAGTTCAAGGACCTCCTACGTTTTGCTCTGGACCTCTTTCCCGATGAGGAGTCTTGGGCAAGACGTTTGGAGGAGGCGCTCCGACCCTCCCTCCAGTATGTTGTTACCCCCTTTACCCTTCCGACATACTTAGAGGTCCAGAAGAAGGCCGAAGTGGTGGAAAGGATTCATGATCTGGGCGGAGTGTCACGAGAAGGGATCCAGCTGGGACCATCGAAGGGGAAGGCCGTCAGCACCAGGCCTCCAGCATCGGGACCCTCCAGGTTCCGACCCACAGGGAGCAGACCACAGTAGTTTCAGTTTCGATCCCCGGGCCCACGTTCTTTCCCTTCAGGCTCAGGACCACGGTGCTTCATCTGCGGGAGCCCTGGACATCTCCGAAGTCAGTTCCCCAATCGGGTGCAGTACAGTAGTGGCAGTCATCCCCAGCATCCGCTGCAGCAGTAGTTTCCAGCCAGACCCTTCCGGCAGCAGCAGGAGGGATAGCGAGCTCCCGCTCCTCCGCAGGCAGACATAGGAGGAGGAGGCCGACCTCAGGGCACTCCCCAGGGACCTCGACCAGGGCGTGGTCGGGGAGGTGGCCGACAGCCGAGGGGCAGGGGAGCTGGGCGTGGACAGTTACACGCCGCAGAGGCAACAGTTCCAACAGGGCCAGAGGTTGTTCGAGGTACGATCAATGTGTTTAGCACTCTTGCTTATGCTTTGTTCGATACCGGAGCTTCGCACTCCTTTGTTGCACCCAATCTAGCTCGTGCCTTGGGTCTAGATGCTGAGAGACTTCCAGTGCCCCTGGTGTTGAGCACACCAGTTGGAGGTCAGACCGACTTGCTGTTCGTTTGTCGGGGATGTAGACTGATGTTAGGGCCACATCAGTCGGTTAGGGATCTCCTTCTGCTACAGATTCAGTCGTACGATGTCATCCTAGGCATCGACTGGATATTTTCTGTGTGCACCGTCATCGACTGTTTCTAAAGAAGGGTGGTGTTCTCAGGTTTGGATGGCCAGCGTGTTACCTTCACCGGCGAGAGGAGCTGTCTGAAGGGAACCAGGAGGGAGTAACCTCTCCTCTCCTTGTTGACCGAGCTGACAGTGGAATCAGTAGATCCTGAGATGGTGGAAGTGCCAGAGATCGTCTGCGAGTTTATGGACATCTTTCCTGAGGAGGTGACGACTCTACCCCCTCGACGCGATATTGAGTTCGAGATAGACGTACAACCCGACGCTCGTCCGATCTCGATGGCTCCTTATCAGATGGCACCTTTAGAGCTACGAGAGTTGCGGATACAGATTGACGATCTGATGAAGAGGGGTTATGTCCGTCCGAGTGTGTCACCATGGGGCGCTCTAGTCTTGTTCGTAAGGAAGGCGGATGGTGGCCTCAGGTTTTGCATCGACTACAGAAGGCTGAATCAGGTAACGATCAAGAATCGCTACCCTCTTCCGAGGATAGATGATCTTTTTGACCAACTGAGGGGGGCAGGATGGTTCTCGAAGATCGACCTGCGGTTTGGATACCACCAGCTGAGGGCGAAGGATAGAGACGTCCCGAAGACGGCGTTCAGGTGCAGGTATGGGCACTTCGAGTTCGTGGTCATGCCCTTTGGTGTTACGAACGCCCCGGCCGTGTTCCTGGGGCTTATGAACTCCATCTTTCGGGAGTACCTGGATCGGTTTTTGGTGGTACTCATCGACGATATCCTGATCTATTCAAGGTCAGAAGAGGACCATGCAGAGCACCTGAGGACAGTTTTGGAAGTCCTCCGACAGCACCAGCTCTACGGGAAGTTGTCAAAGTGCATGTTCTGGACACAAGAAGTGCACTTCCTCGGGCACGTAGTGTCTGAGCAGGGGGTAGCAGTCGACCCATCAAAGGCTGAGGCAGTTGTTTCTTGGGCAGCACCCAAGAATGTGGCGGAAGTCCGGAGTTTCCTCGGACTGGCAGGTCACTACCGGATATTCGTACCCAACTTCTCCCGAGTAGCATCCCCTTTGACGGCTTTGACCAAGAAGGACCAGGTTTTCGTGTGGAGCGATCAATGCGAGTCTTCCTTCAGCTACCTAAAAGAAAAGTCGGTTAGTGCCCCAGTGTTGAGATTACCAGAAGAAGGGATGGCCTATGAGGTATTTTGTGATGCTTCAGGACAGGACCTGGGATGCGTGTTGATGCAGCAACAAGGGGTGATCTCTTGCGGGTCCAGGCAGCTACGCCCCCATGAGCGTAACTACGCCACCCATGACCTGGAGCTTGCAGCGGTCGTTTTTATGCTAAAGTTATGGCGGCACTACCTCATCGGGGAATGCTTTGTGGTCTTCACAGATCACAAAAGCTTAATGTATATCTTCTCCCAGCGGGACTTGAACTTGCGACAACGGAGATGGTTGGAGTTCCTCTAGGACTAAGACTTTGAAATCTCTTATACTAAGGGGAAGGGCAATGTGGTGGCCAATGCCTTGAGCAGGAGGACGCAGAAGGATGCGGTCCGAGAGTCGGCAAATGCCTGGAAGGCAATGGAGGAGTTGGCTGCCTTACACCTGGATGTGAAGATGGATAGTGGTAGAGGCTGCCTATATCAGATGATAGTGCAGTCATCTCTGTTTCGACATGTGGAGGAGTCTCAGTGGGGAGACCCCGAGTGCGAAGTGATGCGTGATCGGGTTGACCAGGGCGATGCACCAAGAGAATGGATAGGGGACGATCAGCACTGGATGCTTCTCCAGAAAAGGTTGTTTGTTCCAAGAGTGATGTGTGGCAAGGATCTCAGTGAGTTCCACAACTCACCCCTAGAGGTGCACCCAGGAGTTACCAAGATGTACCAGGGGATGAAAAGGCAGTTCTGGTGGCCCGGAGTTAAGCGAGCGGTGGCAGAATTTGTGGCTAAATTCTTAGTATGTCAGCAAGTGAAGGCTAAACATCGGGTTCCAGGCGGCCTACTGCAGCCTTTAGCTGTTCCCGAGTGGAAGTGGGATGACATCTCAATGGATTTCTTCACGAGACTACCCAAGGTCCAAGGAGGGTGTGACGCCATCTGGGTGGTGGTGGACTGGTTGACGAAATCGTCTCACTTTCTGGAAATCAGAGAGTCAAGTACTGTGGATGCTTTGGCACGAAAGTATGTGAATGAGGTGGTGCGGTTGCATGGAGTTCCGAGGTCTATAGTTTTGGGATAGGGATGCACGGTTTACCTCGTGAATCTGGAGAGGATTGCAGCATGCGTTTGGCACCCAGTTACACCTTAGCACTGCTTTCCATCCCCAGACAGATGGACAAACGGAGCGCACCATCCAGACCTTGGAGGATATTCTACAGGCATGTGTTCTGGACTCAGGAGAGTCATGGGAGCGATACTTTCCTCTAGTAGAGTTTTCCTACAATAATAGCTACCACTCTACCATCGGTATGGCCCCGTTTGAGGCTTTGTACGGCAGGCCATGTCGTTCACCTGTGTGTTGGACCGAAGTAGGAGAGGCAGGCATCCTTGGCCCGGAGGTGGTGCAGAACACGACAGAGAAGATTCAGCTCATACGGGAAAGGATGAAGGCGGCCCAGGACCGACAGAAGTCGTATGCTGATACCAGGAGAAGGCCCTTGGAGTTTGAGGATGGGGACCACATGTTCTTGAAGGTCTCCCCGCGGCGTGGGCAACGGAGGTTCGGCAAGGGGGGTAAGCTATCCCCAGATTCGTCGGACCCTTCGAAGTGTTGTGGCGGGTCGGCGAAGTGGCTTATCAGCTAGCGTTACCTCCGCCGCTGCTAATGATACATGATGTCTTTCATGTATCCCAGCTCCGTTGTTATCTGCATGATGATTCACACGTCCTTGATTGGGGTGAACTGGACATCGAGGACGACGTAACCTTTGTGGAAAAACCAGTGATGATCAAGGATCGCAAGGAGAAGTTGCTTCGTGGGCGAGCCATTCCCTTGGTTCGTGTGTTGTAGAGACATGGCGGGCTCGAAGAGAGTACGTGGGAGAGGGAAGCACAGATGTGTGCCCAATACCCCGGGTTGTTTTGAGCTTTGTTCATTTTGTACCTGTTGTGGTAGAACGTTTGACTTTTGGCTATGAAATGTACTAGTTTATTTCCTCTGTTGTGTGTGAAAAGCCCCGGTTAAAGGGAAGAGGGAACCCGACCCCTAATCAAGACACATTAAGGTGGATGCGACTAAACCCGTGCGGGTGAGTCAGTGCCACCCAAAGTAGATAATATCTTGACATGGGGGAGGGTAACTCCCCAAACCCACATGACTGGGCAGTTTGGCGTGGTATGTTGCTTGGTTCTTGACAGGGGAGTGTTTTTAGTTAGCAGGGGTTCACTACTAAGAGGTATCTTTCGAAGATGGTTGTTCGGACCCTCTCTTTCTTTTTGGTTTGTTGTGATTCTCGAGGATGAGAATCGTTTAAGAGGTATCTGATGTGATGACCCAGACCCCCCTTGGTCCCTTCCTTTTCCAAAATCTGGATCCTTAAGGGGTGTCGATCGGTGCGACCGATCGGTGCGACCGATCGGTGCGACCGATCGGTGCGACTGATCGGTGCGAACGATCGGTGCAATCGAACGGTGAGACCGATCGGTGAGACAGATCGGCGGAACCGGCCGACGTCACCCGGCCTTGCCAAGTTGTTCCCGTAACGCTCCTTTTTCGCAAATAGGGTTTTAAACCCTATTCTGCCTCATTTAAAAAAAATGTCTTCAAGACCCGAAACGCGCACAAAAGTTTTAATTAAATACTGAATCGACTCATGAGTCGGTTTAAACCACCCAACACCTTTAATGATGAGTCAAGCCGTGTGGTCAACCCACGACTTCCACGTCTTACGCGGTTCAGCGTTTTTATCTCACCCGCCCCCGGCTCTTATAAATTAAGGGTTAGGCCGTGGTTTCTCCCTTCCTCGATCGTGGCTCTTTTGGTGCATCGGGCGCGCCGCGTCGTTATCCATGAAGTTCCGCCTCCCCCCTTGACATAAGCGTTAGTCGTCTATCAGCAAGTAGGGAATTTCTCTCGTCTCTCACCTTTGTGTATCATGCGGGGTGCGCGTTATTTTGTTCCTATGGAATTGGTTGAACCGAACCTTAATGAAGATAATAAACGAAGTTCTAAAGAAAGAAGGGGAAGGGGTTGTGATCGTTGTTTATGCTTTATCTTGTGATAATCCTTTTTAGTTGTGCTGGTTTATGTTTTTCTGAAAATTGAGGACGTTGGAGGTAGTTGTATGTGCACTAATGAATCCCCTCCTAATGTTTTAAATGGGTTGCTGAAATTGTGAACTCCTGCTGTGAAATTGGTTAATCACGTATACCCGGCTGAATAAGTTTGAAGCACCAGGATAAACCCTACTATGTTAACTCTAGGTTAGAACACACAGGTTTGAAATCACGGAGTGTGTTAAGTCTTTTAAATCTGAAATTACTCGGTGGTTGTGTGAATTTGTGGATGTGATTCCCTGTTAGTATGGTTTCGGTGGTTGGGAGTTTGAGACCGGGTGGGTACTCGTTTATATCATAAATTGGGGAGAGATCCTCTGTTGACAGAACCGGGTGTGAGTGTTTTGGTTGTTCCATGCTTTTGACGCTTTCCTTGGTTATGCTTATGGTAGTTGCCCAATAGTGCTTAAAATTAATTGAACATTTTAACTGAATGTGAAACAAGAATGGGACAAATGGTTTTTGTGGGCAAGGGTCGTGAACTGTGACTCGGACGCAGTGGTGTTGTGTTCTGTAGGTTGGCTAGGAAAACCTATGCTTTGGGTGAGTGTTTGTTACCTATATCTATACTTGTAGCTTTGTGTTTCTTATTCGCGCCCCACCCAAGTTGAGCACTCAGTGCCGAACACCCCCATTTATGGGGGAAGGGTGTTTTTCCCAACACTATCCTTAGTGGCTGGTTATTAGCTCCTTTTCTGCTCCCTTTCCCGGATAGCCCAAGTATCTTCGGGCAGGCTATGATGGCCTGAGGTCCATTATTAGCCCAAGAACATTCGGGCAGGGTAGTACTGTGGTTGACCAGGTGTGTGCGGCAGGTGGTTTCCCAAGTGTCTTCGGGATGAGGCCCAGGTGTGTGTGGCCGGGATTTCGGCAGTGGGACTGCGTGTGGTTGTGGCCCCGGTGTGTGCGGGCGGGTGTGGCAGTGGGACTGCGGTGAGAATGGCGGGATTGGTCCGATGCGTAGGATGTCTCAATAACTAGTGGGAAAGTGGCGCGGGGTACCCAAACATCGATGTTCTCTGATTATATATATTACTTGACTTGCGCTATTTGGGGAGCGTGCCTTAGTGAGGCCTAGGGTGGTTAGTTTACCTTGAATAGGCGTTTGGTTTGCTCCTTTCTCACGGGACTTTAGCACGTTCCCCCACTTGTGCATGAGTGTCTTGGTTTTCCCAACTGATTGTACTTGTATTCTCACCCTACGTTTACTTTCAGGTTTCCAGGAGGACTACCAGGGCTGTGCGGGACCCTACTAGTCGGACAGTTGGAGTTGTTGCTGTTGTCGTACCTTTGTTTTCTTTTGGTATTGTACTTTGAGCCTCTTTTTGTACTTGCACCTTGTTGTAAACTGTTTAAACATGCATGGGGGCTTTGTTTGGGATTATTTATTTACACCTGTTTCTTTCCCTTTCTGGGTGGTTGACTTATCCTATTTCCCGATCCTAAATAATAAAAAGGGTAATGCCTCCGATATTTGTGAAAACTCATACCCTTGGTGCTAGTCGCCACCCCGGGGCCTACTGGAGGCTGGACTCGGGGGTTATTATCTCTCCTACAACTTAAAGAAGGAAGGGCCTGGCAATCTACTGACCCTTCCCTCCTTTTGGTGAAGGCGGGTCATGACAATAATTATGAAAAAATTATCATATTTTTATATCAATTATTCTTTTCAATCCAATCATGAATGATGGTAATGAAAAATGAAGGATTTTGCGATCACGGAGATGGTAGGTTGTACATATGCATGAGTAACATTTCCATTATTCAATAATCATTATAGAAAAGAGGTATATAATATTTTTTATTTAAATATTTATTATAGTAACATATATACCATATTATATACATATATATATCATACATGTGGTTTATTGATGAAAATAGAGTCGCATCGATTTTTGAAGGCGGCAGTCCACATGCACACGAACGGTGTCGTCATCTTTATATGAGTGAAATAGAAAGAAATATAATGAAATGTTTTATATTTTTTAAAATATAAATATGTAATTAATATGAAAATTATTTCATTTATAACAATTATAATCAATGATGTTATCTTTATCAATATTCATGTGTAGCTTTAATGAAAGATAAATCATATAGCTTCTTGTGGCGATAGTCCACCATACACACGAGCAATATTATTGGATCTCTTATGGAATGGAATGTAAATATATATATGTATATATATATATATGATATATTGACTCCATATGTATAACTATGTTATAAATATAATATATGTGCTTTATATCCATCAATATACCTAACCTTGAGGGGTGGAAATAGAAAAATTAACAACGTCAGTTCATGAGGTTGTAGTCAACCATACATAGGAACGATGATTTCATAAACCATTTTATTGAAGTGGAGAAATAATTAGGTAATTCAATTCTTATGACAAGATCCTATTATATCTAATGTACTTATGATATTATATAATCGTGGTTTAATAAAAAAATTAATGAGGTTGAGAAATAAATTAATTTAATATGCTTGTTGAAGAATGTTACATTTTTTTTCAAGTATCCTTCTTAGAATTGAACTAAATCCCTTCAAGGAGGGATTTATGTTCAATCTAAGGGTTTGTGGATAAGGTTGGGGAATTTGAAAAGTTATTTGATAAGGTATTGAGTGAACCAATATTTATTCAATGTGTGAACAATAATGGAGATGGGGTGGCCTTTATTAAGTGGGGGAGAGGACACACTTGGTATTTTTGAAAATAATTGAGTGATACTATGATTTTAATGTGTAAAATGGGTACAAAATAGACCTTTATATAACCATATGTGATTAATGGTATATATTTGGATATAAAATTTTTTTTGGACAAGTTTCAATTCCATTTATAGAATTATATTTTTATCTTAACCCCACAGTAAACACATTTTTACCTTAACAGATGTAATTAATTTTTATGGCATTCGATATTCATTTTTTTCAAAAAGTATAACCTCACTGTAATATCAATGGAAGGTGAAGATATGGACATAGAATAAAAGCATAACTTTTTTTATAGATTTATAGTGGTTTGTTATCACAAAAAGGTGAATTATCAATAAAATGTTAAGGGGAAAACCCATAAATCTATTATGATTATAAATACTGTCTAATTTAATAGATACTATTGTAATGGGATAAATTTTCTGATTCATAATCATTTTCCTAAAGTTAAGGAATTATTTTATTATCCAAGATTATAAGTAAATATTATTACTTGATACGTTTATATTTCATAATTATTATTTCTTCCTTTGGTTGTTATTTGATCAATTTAAAATTAATCACTTACATTATGAAATGAACTTCTAAAAAGGAATTTTTCATTAATGAATCACTAAAATGCACTTTTAACGGATTGTATGATACATAAAAGAATGAATAATCATTCCATTTTTCGTGACATATTTTCGAAAACCAATATAGTAAACATTATTTATCCAACATAATATACTAATATCTAAACCCCAAAATTAACACCATTGGTTCATCGTTAATATTTATTTTTTAAATTCTTTTACCAAAAACAATGGCACATTAACAAAAACATCACATAGGCTAGTGGTATGTGTTAACCCTTATCATCCTTCAGTCATGGGTTCCAGCCCCATGACCTTGCCGGATGTGTTGGTTTTTCACCGAGCATGAGGGTTTTTATTTTTATAAAATAGATTAATAAAATCCATATAATATTTTGAAAAATATATAATATATATCATTTAAATAAAATTAATCATTAAAATACCATTTACTAATATTTTCAAAATAATATTTTTTAAAAAGTTTAATAATTTTATTAAAATATTCTTAAAATTTCATTACTTATTATATTAAACCTTGATATTATCAATAACATTAAACTTATGTATATATAATTTTAATAAATTATTCCTCAAAACAAATTTTCTCTAAAACCTATCCTAAACCAATGGGTTTTATTTCTATAAATTTCTCCACAAATATCTTTTATCTTGGTCAACTCCCATAATATAAAACCTAAAAATAGTTTTTACGAAACTGGTAAAAAGATAAATCCTAAACTCATAGACGCATTATGGTATCCATAAAACTTATATTAATGTATTCACATATTATTCTAAAATCGAACCCAATCCTTAGATGTTTCATAATTATTATAAAAAAATACCATTAGTAAAAATACATCTGCAATTTTATTCTTGAATCCCTATAAATAAATACTTCATCCACTTTATTTCCACATGGATCCTTCCTTGGTCATGGGGTTAACCTTTAGAAGAGGTAATTGAGTCAGATAATTCCCAATTTCTCCATATTTAATACATAAAACTATAAATGGATCCCTTTGATGATATTTATTTCCCTCAATAGTAGTATTTATTTTTACATGGAAATTCATTGATTTATGCCATTATTTTTTCAAACAATAAACATTTTCTTGATCCTTTGAGAAACCTTATTTTCAATCTAATACACCTTTGTTTTACCTGGGTCATTCACTGTCATCATCAATTCAAATCATTCACAATGGTTTTTAAATAAAATGAAAATTATCATAAACATATCTTCCAGGATTTTCAATCATGGTGTGAAGTAAGACCCATTTTCATGCACCAAGTGATCATTAAGTAAATATCAATACTCTTTTTTTAGATTTATTACCCCTAGATACATATATGATTGAACCATTTCTACTTGTAGTATCTAAGAAGGGATATATTTCTGGGAAAAACCACATAATATCTTCCTTACTAAATCTTTTTGATGTTCTTCTATAATTATTCTCAATTTATATAATAGGGTTATGTTACCTAATTTTTGTTTTCTTAAATCTAGTTCTCAAGTATTATAATAAATATCCTATGATACCAGCTATATTAACCTCAACCCCAGTAGCCTATAATCAGTGCCTACATTATTATGTTGGTATAAGACATAAGTAATCCCATCTCGGAAGACCGAATTGTTTATTAGTCATGGAAAAATAGACACATACTGGATCTCATTCATTAAATTTCAAAAAAAAATTACAATATAATTTTTTTAGGATGGAATCATTCCTTCTAGATTATCCATGCATATAACTTATAGTAAACTTCAAGGAATCCTAGGGAAATGGAAAAAATAAGGGTGAGATCAAATGCTCATAAAAGTTTATATATAATACAGTCTATTATGAATCAATAATAATAATAACCATGTCCGGGTAAATAACTATGAACACACGAAATTTAAATAACATACAATCTAGACATGATAAGTAAGAATAAACATGTAAAGGTAAATAATAGAAAATTTATGTCATTAAGTCAATAATATGAGAATGAAATGCATCCATAGGTAATATAATTATGAAAAAGCTCATTGATAAAAATAACAAAATTTTGAATGAATGCAATTCTTAATTTTAAAAATTTATTTTTCCAAGACACATGATACATTTACTATCAATACATTTCACAATATCATTAAGAAAATTATACTATGAATACCTTCTACTAGAAAGTTTAAAACTACTTGTTACAGACTCATAGGGTTTGGAAAAGTGATTTTGGATCCATAGAATGTCGATGCATCGAGGGGATTTTTATAAATGGTCCCCAACCCATGTAATGGGTTTATAAATAATTCCTCATATATAGAATAATTTCTTTAAATTAGGAAAAATGTTTCTAATAATTAAATATACATGTTGAGTAAAAAACCATGGATAATAAATTTAAAGGTTTTATTGAAAAATTATCATAATATTTCCTTTGTTTGAAATTAGATAATGAAAAATATTTATTAAAATGAATTTGTGAATAAAAACCATGAAAAGATCATAACATTTAATTTAAAATCAACCAATAAATAAATTAATATTATAAACTATAAATAAAAAGTGTAGGTATAATAGAAGATGATAAAAAGTCATTGTACGCATAATCATAGAATACCATAGCCAATGAATACAATTGGTAACATTTATTCCAAAACCCTTAGATTAAATTATCCAAATTGAAAAATAAAATTCCATTAATAATTAATTATTCATGACACAAAATTTCAAATGGGAATTATATAAATCATATAAAATAAATTAGTTGCATGTCACTACAATATGCATCAATGAAATGAAATGGATAAGAAATCTAATACCTTACACTCACTTTTGGTGGAAGGTGGTTTAACCCCATATATTGTTGTATTAAAAATATTATTAGATTATTTCATAACCAAATTACTATTAATAATATCATAAATTATCCTTTTATAACATCTTATTACCCATTAATTAATATTCATTCAATATTTTCATTACTTTGGGTTTTATTTGCCATGTTTTCTCAATAATTTTTTATCATGAAATATCCATTTATTGCACATATTTTATAGTTATATCTTATATAGAATAATAAAAATTAAATAAATATAATTTTTATAAGTAATTTTTTATTTTATAACCAATCATGAATGATTTTTTTGAAAAATGATGTACGTTGTAATCATGGAAACGATAGGTCATACAAACGCATGAGTAACGTTTCCATTTACCAATGATCATTATTAAAAGGGGAAAGTACTATTTTAAATTTATATAATGATAATAAAATAATATTTACATTATTATATACTTATATATATCATCCATTTCATGTATTTTTGAAAAGAGACTAAATAGGTATAAATACTTCCAAATATTTTTTATATACATTATATTCTTCCTCACACCCAACCACGATAGATAGAAATATAAAAAATAATGATATCTATTTTTGATGTGTTAGTCCTTCGTACACATGAATAATGATTTTAATTCCAATTTAATGTAAGTGAATATGGTTTTATGTCATGCCCTTATTATAAAAAATATATTATTATATGGAAGATATATTGTTTATTATATTAGTATAATGTAATAAAAATTTAATTAGGTGGGGAAATAAATAAAATAAATATGATCTTTGAAAAACATCACATGTTCTTAAGGTATCTTCCTTAGGTTTTCATTAAAGCCATCTTTGGATGTATTTATGATAAAAATGAGACATATAGGATTAGGGTAGTGAATTTAAGAAGTTATATTAGTAGGTATAGGATGATGTAAATTGGTTTGAAGGTGTGAAAAAGTGAGGAGAGGTTTTGACCTTTTATAATTGGGTGAGAGGATACACTTAGTATTTTTGAAAATAATCCATAGATAACTTGTTGTTAAAGTGCAACAAGGGTAAAAAATGGACCATTATCTAACCATAGATATTTAATGGTTGAACTATTTCCATAAAATTGTTTTTGGAAAAGTGTATAAGACATTTTATTCCTTTTAATTATATTTTAACCTCTCATAAACAAATTTTTACTTTAACTATGGTAACTAATTTTTACTATATTCATGATTAATTTTCCTCAAAACATAAGTTGAATTTATTAGAAACTACAAATAATTATGATTAAAAATATGGAATCAACTTTTAAAAATTCAATTTATATGTGTGGACATTTTTTATTTAAAATTAATCCTATAGACGTGATGAGAAAGAGGGTTTGGAATGTTAAAATGTACAATAGTTTACAATGTTTTTATATCTAAATTCACTATTAAAAAGATTATAATGACATAAATTGGGTAAATTGATAAAAAATTTATCTAATTTACTTTAAAATAAATTCAAAATATAGTTGATCATTATAAATAATTTAAATGTGAATGTAGTTTTCATTTAAAATTTATCAATTTTCACTGTTCATCAAAAAATGAATCTTCAATGAAAAATCTAAAAAATTCACCCTCATATTATTTTGGTATTATGATTTAAAAAAAATTAATATTTAAAATATGTTTTATAAAAATGTTATATATGAATTTTAAATTATTTATGGAATGAATAACTAATCTGTCCTTCATGAAAAAATATTTTTTGTGGAAAACATTTGTTTTTCAATAAAATTATTTTTATTTTATTTATAATAAATATCAAATTAATAAAAATGTTTATAATTTGTATTTTCATAAGTTTTTTAATATTATTCATACCAAATAATTAAATTTCTTAGAAATAACCATCCTATTAAATAATAATATTAATATGATATTGTTGTTTAGTAATACTCGATCTTGTGTGTTCTATAAGTTATCAAAGAAACACATTGTTGCATGTGTCATGAGATATTTAATAGTTTAAATTTATTCCAATGAAAATATATTTTATATTATTTGGGGGTTGTATTATATTCTACTCTAGGTTCTATGTTTCACATGTGATATTGAATAAAAAAATTTTTTCTAGATAATCTAGGTTTTACAACCAAAACTACCAAATGTAAACATACATAAAAAATGAATCCAATATCACCCAGAATAGTGATTTATATAATGAAGTGTTAAAAAATGGGTGATAAAATTTTATAAGAAAATAATAAATGGTTCTATATTTGTGATTATGGTTTTTTAATATATGTACAATAAATATATATTTATTATATAGGAGGTTTCAATATGTATGAAGGAAGTCATTCCTAAGGTAAGTGTTTTCTACTCTCACTTTTATTTTTGGGAGAATTATTATATATTCACCACTCATTTATTTTTTGTGTATATACTTCCCCTTATAACATTATATCATTAATATATTTACTATCATTATATTTTATGTTTTAATTGAATTTATCCTTTCATGGGGATTATGGTTCAAATGTAACCAAATAAGTGATGGACGTTTATCTGGTTTTTATTTTGGTGGAACACATGCCTTATAAACCACTTTTTTATTTTTTTTAGTGTATATACTAAAAAAGAATATATTTTATTATTGTAATTATGAAAATCATTTTAATTTACATATCCATGTAAGGCTATTTATTTCATTTGGAATATGATTAAAAAGTTACCAATGTTGTAAGGGGTTTTTATAAAATCCTCTTTTTTATGTGTATTGTTTATGATTATGTTTAACATGATGAAATATTAGGATCTACCTCTCAAAAAACTCATGAAGATTCTTCTCATATGTTTATTTTTTAAAATACATGTTTTTCATTCATTTTCCTTATATTAAGTACTCTAGATAACAAAAAATGTGTTTTAAAAAAAATAGATTTATTTATCTCTTTGGTTAAAAAATTTAAATTCATCCTTATCCTTGTTTTCGAAAAATGATTTAAAGATTATTTTAATTATTCACTATTGAATATTTAAATACACTTTCTTCTCATGTTTTAATTTTAAAAAAATTGGTTTGAGTGGAATTGTTTTGTCATTTTAAAAACAATGTCATTTTAGATTTTATCAAAAGTGTGAAATGAATCTTTGTTTTACATAAAATACATGAATAGTATTTCCCACCATCATGAAATATTAATTATTTAAAACATAATTTTAATGTTTCCAACTTTATATTAAGTGAAAATGTTTTATTAAAATTTTGAGAAATTATTAGATATTTATCAAGTGATTTCAAAATGAAAAGTATATTAATTTCAAGAAATGTTCAAAGTGATATTTCAAAAATAATTTTCCAACTAAGATGAAATCCTTCAATGTTACCCTGAATTTGCTAGTGTTTTGATATAGTGATACCATACTTATTATTTCTATAAATTGTTTATGTTTATGAAGACAATATTTATATGAAACTTATTTATTTTCCATGGGTTATTCTATGATGAAGTAATTATGAAACCCATTTCTTTTCAACATACTATGATATGATGAAATTTTTTCGAAACACATTTATTTTTATCGGTTATGATATAAAGAATGATTTCTAATCTTTTAGAACACATATGTATAGTTTTCAATATGTGATAGAGGTTACATTGTAACTAAGTATGGTGGTTAAGTTATTACCAATATTGGGTGTTATATTTTAAATTGGGAAATTGGTCATGTTATAACCATGGATGGGTGGGAACAGTATATTCTTCTAATTAATTTGGTAAAGATTGATATCTCATGAGATAAACAGGACTAGAATGGGGAGTAATCCAAATTTAGTGAGGGACATTTTCATCTTATATTTTTTTGGGATTGATCCTTGACTACTATGATGGTTTATAGAGTGAACTCCGACCTATATGATTTTCTTGTAAATGATCCTTGTCTACAGAGGAAATTATTTAATTTTTCTTATTTTTTCCAAAACAAATGGTTTTATATTAATGATATTATATTATGGATTGTGTTATTTTATTCTTTTATTATTTATGTCTTATGAAATTACAATATTTATTCCATGACTTAATATTTTGATCTATGATATATAGGATATGATTTTCAAATTATTTAATCACAATCTCATACCCTTATAGTTTTGTTATTCTCATGTGATCATTTATATCTTTCTTATTTACCCTTATTGAGAATCTAATGTCACAGTTTTTCATGTTTCATTTCCAAATATTATGAATAAATATACTGTGTATTATATGTATAATAAGGGTTCCTATTAAATTGAACTTAGTGAGAGATGATATATATCTTTTATGGACTATTTTTTATAAGTCCATGTTTCATAAGGCACTAGGCCAATAAAATTGTAACATCCCAGGAAAATAAAGAAATATGAAATTTTTATATTTATTAATATTTTTGAATTAATTATTAATTTTATTTTATAAAGGATTTCTTTATTCGATGGAGTACCTAATACATAACAATGGATTTCCTTGAAATCTTATGTTGCACATTGATAATATAATATTATAATTTAAAATGGTAGTTAACACCTAGTCATTGTATTGGCGAGAATTAATAGAAATAAATAAAATATTATTATACAATTTTGTTAATTTTTTTTACATTTATTCAATAAATATTAGAGGCTCAAAAAATGAAAGATTCTGATTTTATTCATAAATACTCAAATATTCATTAAAAGTTCGATTTACCGCCTTTTGATGTTGTGCCCTTTTAAATCTTGTATTGGTCACTTTTATATGTTCTATTTGACAAAATAAAATTACTATTTAGAATTGGGACATCAAAATTTACATTGGATGAAATTTTGGTATTAATCTGAAAAAATTCATTTTTAATGAATAGTGAAAAATACTGTATTTTAATTCAAAACTACCTTTTAATATATTTTATTTATAAGGATATATTATCTTTATAATTTGTTTTAAAGTTTAATTATATTATGTTTTTACAATTTAATCCAATTTTTTTCATTGGAAGTAATTTCACTCTGATATTGGACGTAAATAACTATCAATCTTTTGATAGTTAATATTTCTTAAAAACACGCCTTTTCTTTTATCATCGAGAATTAATTTTAAATTAATTTTTTCCACTTCATTGTTTTAAATTTGTAAAAATGTATTTCATATTTGTAATCAGGAGGTCCAAATTTTTTAAATAGGTAACTTTTATTTTTAGACATTATGAACATTTTCATCAGTAAATATTTTATTTACTATCGTTAAAGGGTAAATCTGGTAAGTAAGGATAAAAAAATATTACAATAATAATATAAAATTACCCTAACATGTATACTAATCCTATTGGTTGATAAATATCTGACCCTGGGAATCTTTGGGTCGATTTTGGGACCTCATGGGTCCACTTGGGAGTGATAATGACACATTGTTTCAATTAACTTAAAGTAAAGTCAAAAACGACACAAACAAATGTCTTTTAGTAAATTAATTTTTACATTGGGTTGTATAATTTATCTCATATACTATAAATATTAATTAAAAATATAAAACGATTTCCTACATTATGGTAATTTTTTAATAATTTTTAGACATCAAATAAATTAAATTATTTTTGACACAATAATGATGCAGTGTTTACCTCATTAATAAATGATTTAAATTAATAAGATTATAAATATTAAAATAAAATCCAAAACCTGTACAATTATTATTGGACGATTTTATTTCGACCATGAGTAATATTATATTCTAAATTAATGATTTTGGACATTTTGAAACCGAATATAAGTTTAAAATAAAATATTTGTTTCACACTTTCCTAAAGAGCCCCACCTCCCCCTTATAAAAGGACACCACTTCTAACCAATTCCTCACACCTCTCAAGCCCGTTGTCCCATCCAACCCAAGCCCAAATAATCTCTCATGATGCCTCTCTTCCACATAGAATCCTTACCATAGGAAGAAGTCACTTCAACAAACCCTTTTGGTTCAAACCAAAGGGAATTACCTGAATTAAATGTATCGTCTTCTCTTAAGTTATTTTGTTTTATTTTACTTCTAGAACCCCCTAAACTTTTTTTATTCCTTTATTTTATAACAAAACCATTATAATAAATATACTAGAATTTTTTATGGGAAGTATTCAAAATAAACTTACAAACACCTCTGTATAATGGGTAAAAAACATGTTGTTTCTGTGGACGGCGAATTACTGCCTCATGAAACAATGATTGTTCAAAAATCTCCAATCACCTCTCTTGGTGGAAATTATGATGGAACTATATTTATATATGATATATATTAAATGTATATTTTTATATTCTTCTGTATTTTTAATTTATATAATAACTTTAGGGTTTCCATAGTGGGAAAATACGATAATCTAATTTGAGGAAGTGCGGACTACCACCCCCTCAAAGTGATATGACTCGTTCATGCCTTATATGGAACATATAAAGGATGGAGTTAATGATATTATATATGATATTATATTGTAATTATAATATACTTATTGATCATTAAGTTTTCATTCCATTACAATATGAAATAGAAATGGAAGTAGCATTCATGTGTACGTACGGCTTACCGTCTCCATGGACGGTGCATTTCATTTATTATCTCCAAATGTTATGTATTATTATAAATACATGGATAAACTAGATATATATTATATATATTATATCTAAATCATGAATATAATTATGGATATAATGAAATTTGACCACATGAACAACCTGTAATTAAAAGAAATCCATTTTTTACTCAAGTACCAAATATCTACAAAATGACCATTATTAACTTAAATGATTATTTAATGTTTATGACATGGTAATAATTGACATAAAATTAATAATAAACATGAATAATGTTCTTAAGCGAGTAGAAATTATCTTTAGTTTATTATTCATGAGATTAAAGAACGAATGGGTCAAGTCGGACACGGGGTAAGGGACATCATCTCAATCTCCTTTCATTGAGGCATATTTTGTTTTAATACATGAATTTTTTTATAAGATGTATAAAAAACATTGAGATTTCAATTCATTCAAATGGAATTTTTTTTCAATGAAATGTTTTACTAAACAACAAAACGGAATGTTTCTCTTAACGTAATCAGTGACACCGACCTTTTCACCGCTGCGGGTATTATTTGATCTTTGCCTTCCTTATCAAGCTGTAATGTTTTTAAAAGGAAAATAAATACCATATACTCTTTTATGTATTTTGGTATTGAAAATGGTTTTTATAATGGATTAGTTATTTCAATAGATTGAAATGATATATTTTCATTTAATTGTGGAAATGTTTTCTTTCCATTACATTTTTTCTATATGTTATGATTTTATAATGGTACTTGGGAATTTGATGAGTGGTTTCGTGATAAACCAAATCACGGATGGTGTCGTGATAAACCTGGATGGGTGGTTACGTTATAACCTCTAATGCATTGGGTATAGAATTCGGTAATATGTCTATTCTATTTAGTTATATGTGTTGAAGTCGACCATATGGTTATTCCATTTAAGTATGTTTATGTCCCATGTTACCTTTATATGTTATTTTTTCTTTATATGGGTTTTATGGAAATATTTTGGTTAAAAAAGGGTAAGAAATGATCTTTTATTCAGTAAAGAGTATTTACTACTTCATAAAGGTGAAAAGTCTAACTTATGATAAAGTATTCGTGGTTTACTTGTTATTTTGAAAAACTAACAGTTTTCCTTATTTGTGTATCCCTTACTGAAATTTTTGTGCTCATCCCAAGTTTTTGAAATGTTTTTAACATGACATAAAGTGGAATAGGGTCAAGTATGGGATAAAAAAAATTAATGTTGTCTAAAACATGAATCTAGACATGGCAGTTTTTTTTCAAGAATTTTTATTTTGTGAAAAATAATGGGAACTAAGTAGAAATGCCTACTTTTTATCTTTTGGGATGTAATGTAATAGTTATTACCTAATTCTATAAAACTATAAACTTGAAAAGATCCTCAATGTGAATTATTAACTTAATTCAAGATTATGTAATGTTTTAAGGCTGGTTCCTTATATTTGTATTAGAGGTCGGTTTAGATAAATTTAGGAGTTAGGGTATTGTAAAATTAATATCAATAAATTTATTTATATTAATATTTAAATAATAACATTTAAAAATTATCTTATTGCTTAGCCGAAGATATTTCTGTGTATAGAATGGTTTTCCGCAGAGGAAATAGGAAAGCTATGTTGGGACGACATCAGGAGGAAGACAACCTTCCAAATCAGCCACCTGAGATTGTCAGAAATGGAACTGAACAGTTTTTTGTTGTGATGGCATAGTTCACTCAATCTATAAATGGTAGAGGTATCCATGGATGACATTAGATAGATCAACCATAGATTAACATGTCATTAGTGTAGAATTTCATGAGGCAACATCCTCCCATCATTCATAGGATCAATAGACCATGTGCTAGCTGAAGGGTGGATTAAATAACTGGATAAATTTTTTGATGTCATGGGGTGTTCAAAACATCAAAATGTTAATCTCACTATTTACAGTTTTTAAGGTGAAGCTGATCAGTGGTGGTCGAAAGTGAAACATATCAGGGATAGTGAAGAGATTGATGTTCTTGATTGGGATAAATTCAAAGGTATGTTCCATGAGAAATATTTTCCTAAGGTGGTTCGGCTTTGGATAGAAAAACAATTCATGGAATTGAGACAGGAGGATGACTCAATGGCTATTTACGAAGTAATGTTCACTCGACTGGAAAGGTATGCTCTAAATTTCATCAAATATCTTGATAGTATGGTAAATCAATTTTACTCAGGACGGAAGCCATGATATCGAAGATAATTATCCTCTCATCAGTTTAAATGTTATGAAAAACTTGTTCGATGTGCGAAGAAGGTGGAAATGGGGTTTGCTGATGATCAGGTATTCTTTGACAAACAACAGAATAAGAAGTCCAGTTGGCTGGAAAAGGGAAAGAATTCATCAATGAAGCCTAGAGGTAAGAAAACTAAATATCCATCTTATGAGAAGTGTGGTAAAAAACATCTTGTAGAATGTCTATCAAATTCTGTAAAGTGATTCTGGTGGGGTAAGTCTTTTCATATTGCTCCTAACTATAAAGAGTATGATCAATAAGGCAATAAAATAGAAAAATGAAGGATAACTATTTTTGATGAGTTAGTCCTCCGTACAAATGAATGATGATATTGATTCCAATTTGATGGAAGTGGATATGGTTTTTGGTTATTCCCTTGTTATAAAAAATATATTTTTATATGATGGATAAATTTTTTATTATATTAGAATAGTGTAATAAAAATTTAATTAGGTGTAGAAATAAATAAAATAAAGATTCTATTTGAAAAACATCACATGTTCATCGGGTATCCTCCTTAGGTTTGCTCTAAAGCCTTCTTATGATGGATTTATGATAAAAATGAGACATATAGGATTGGGGTAGTGAATTTAAGAATTTATTTAGGTAGGTACAAGATGAAGTAAGTTTTTTTGAAGGTGTGAAAAAGTTATGAGAGGTGTTGACCTTTTATAAGTGGGTGAGAGGACACACTTGGTATTTTTTAAAAGAATTCATTGATGACATGTTATTGAAGTGTAATAAGGGTAAACAGTGGACCATTATCTAAACATAGATATTAAATGGATTAACCATTTCCATTAAATTATTTTTGGGAAAGTGTATAGGACATAGTTTTCCTTGAAATTTTATTTTGACCTCTAATAAACACATTTTTACGTTAAATGTGGTGATTAATTTTTTTGTATTCATGATTAATTTTCCTCAAAACATAAGTTGACTTTTTTAGAAACTAAAAGTAATTATGATTAATAATATGGAATAAATTTTTTAAAATGTAGTTCATGTGTGTGTAAATTGTTTATTTAAAATTAATCTTAAAGACGTGACGAGAAAGAGGGTTTTTAAAGTTAAAATGTACAATAGTTTATAAATTTTTCATATCTAAATTCACTATTAAAATGATTAAAATGACATAAATTGGGATAATTGATAAACCATTTATATATTTTACGTTAAAATAAAATCAAAATATAGTTGATGATTATAAATAATTTAAATGTGAATGCAATTCTCAATTAAAATTTATCAATTTTAACTATTCATCAAAAAATGAATCTTCTTAGAAAAATATAAAAAATTCTCCCTAATATATATTTTGTATTATGATTTAAAAAATTATGTTTCTTTTATATGTTTTCTAAAAATGTTGAATATAAATTTTTAATTATGTGTGCAATTCATAACTAATCCTTCATTAAGAAAAAAATATTTTTTTTTGGAAAGCATTTCTTTTTCACTAAAATTATTCCTATTTTATTTATAATAAATATAAAAATTAATAAAAATGTTTATAATTTATATTTTCAAAAGTTATTTAATATTATTCATTACCACCAATTAAATTTCCAAGAAATAATCATATTATTAAATAATAATATTAATAGGAAGTTGTTGTTTAGTAATACTTGATCTTTCATGTACTATAAGTTATCGAAGAAACTCATTGTTTCATGTATCATGAGATATCTAATAGATTAAATTTATTATAAAGGAAATATATTTTATATTATTTGGGTGTTGTATTATATTCTACTCTAGGTTGTATATGTCACATGCGATATTAAATAAAATTTTATTCCTCTAGAAATTCTAGGTTTAAAACCCAAAACTACCGAATGTGAACATATATATAAAATGAAGCAAGTATCACCCAGGGTAGTGATTTACATAATGAAGTGTTAAAAATGGGTGATAAAAGTTTATAAGTAAATCATTCATGGTTTTATATTTTTGATTATGGATCTATAATATAAGTACAATAAGTATATATTTATTATACATGAGGTTTCAATACGTATGAAGGAAGTCGTTCCTAAGGTAAATGTTTGATACTCTCACTTTTATTTTTGGCAGATTTATTAAATATTCACCACTCAATTATTTTTTGTGTATATACTTACCCTATTAAAAATTATATCATTAATATATTTATTTTCATTATATTTTACGTTTCAATTGAATTTATACTTTCATGGGGATTATGGTTCAAATGTTACCACATAAGTAATAGATGTTTATCTTGTTTTTATTTTTGTGGGACGCATGCCTTATACACCACTTGTTTATTTTCTATTGTGTATATACTGAAAAAGAATATATTTTATTATTCTAATTATGAAAATTATTTGAATTTACGTATCCATATAAGGCTATTTATTTCATTTAGATTATGATTAAAAAGTTACCAAAGTTGTAAGGTTTTTTTATCAAATCCTCATTTTATCTGTATTGTTTATGATTATTTTTAAATGATCATATATTAAGATCTACCTCTCAAAAAACTCATGAATATTCTTATAATATGTTTATTTTTTAAAATACATTATTTTATTTCATTTTCCCTTTATTAAGTACTCTAGATAATAAAAAGTTGTTTTAATAAAAATCAGATTTATTTATCTCTTTGGTCAAAAAATGGGTTTCGTCCATATCCTTATTTTTGAAACATTATTTAAATATTATTTTAATTATTCACCATTGAATATTTAAATACACATTATTCTCATGTATTAATTTTTAAAAAATAGGTTTGAATGGAATTTTTGTGTCATTTTAAAAACAATGCCATTTTGGATTTCATCGAAAGTGTGAACTAAATCTCCGTTTTACATAAATGACATGAACTGTATTTCCCAACATCAAGAAATTTTAATTATTTGAAACATAATTTTAAATTTTCCATGCTTATATTAAATGATAATTTTTTATTAAAATTTTGAGAAATTATTTGATATTAATCAAGTTATTTCTAAATGGAATGTATATTATTTTCAAGAAACGATCAAAGTGATATTTCAAAAATAATTTTCCAACTAAGATGAAATCCTTCAATGTTACCCTAAATTTGCTGGTGGTTTGATATAGTGATACCATACATATTATTTCTATAAATTTTTTATGTTTATGAAAACAATATTTATATGAAACTAATTTATTTTCTATGGGTTATTCAATGATGAAATAATTATGAAACCCATTTTTATTCCACATACTCTGATAAATTGGAATGTTTATGAAACACATTTATTTTTATGGGTTCTGATATAAAGAATGATTTCTAATCTTTTAGAACACATGTGTAAAGTTTTAAATATGTGATGGTAGTTATGTTGTAACCAAGTATGGTGGTTATGTTATAAACAATATTGGGTATTATATTTTAAATAGGGACAACGGTCATGTTACCACCATGGATGGGTGGGAACTATATCTCTTTATAATCAATTTGGTAAAGATTGATATCTCATGAGATAAACAGGACTAGAATGGGAAGTTATCCCAATTTTTTGATGGACATTTTCATCTATTATTTTCTTGGTATTGATCCTTGACTACTATGATGGTTTATAGAGTGAACTCCTGCCAATATGATTTTCTTGTAAATGATCCTTGTCTACTAAGGAAATTATTTCATTTTTCATATTTTTTTTAAAACAAAATTGTCTTATATCAATGTTATTATATCATGGATTGTTTTATTTTGTTATTTTTTTGTTTATGTCTTATTAAATTACAAAATTATTCCATGACATAATATTTTGATCTAAGATATATAGGATATGATTTTCAAATTCTCTAATCAAGATCTCATAAACTTATATTTGTGTTATTCTCATGTGATCATTTATATCTTCTATGTTTACCCCCATTGAGAATCTAATGTCACCATTTTTTATATTTACTTTACAAATATTATGAATAAATATAATAAGTATTATATGTATAATAATGGTTCAAGTTATGTTGAACTTATTGGGAGATGATATATATCTTTTATGGGCTAATGTTTTTATAAGTCCATGTTTCCTAAGGAACTAGGCCAATAAAATTGTAACATCCCAGGTAAATAAATAAATATGACATTTTCATATTTATTAATATTTGTAAGTTAAATATTATTTTTAATTTAAATATTATTTCTATGTTCGAGGGTGTACCTGATACGCAGCAATGGGTTTCTTTGAAATCTTACGTTGCACACTAATAATATAATATTATTATTTTAAACGGTAGTTAATGACTAGCTGTTGTATTGGTGGGAATGAACATAACTAACTAAAATATTATTATCCATGTTTTTTAAATGTTTTTACATTTATCCAAAATATATTAGAGGCTTAAAATAAGAAACAGTCTGATTTTAAACATAAATACTCAAATATTCATTAAAATGTCTATTTATTGCCTTTTGATGGAGAACCCTCTTTAAATCTAGTTTTTGTAACTTTTATATGTTATATTAGACAAAATAAAATTATTATTTAGAATTTATACATCAAAATTTACATTGTATGAAATTTTGGTATTTTTCTGATAAAATACATTTTTAATGAATATTGAAAAAATACTGTATTTTAATTCAAAACTACCTTTTATTCTAATTTATTTATATGGTTATATTATCTTTTCAATTGGTTTTAATGTTTAATTATATTATGTCTTTAAAATTTATCCAATTTTGGTCATTGGAAATAATTTTACTATGAAATTGGACATAAATAACTGTCAATCTTTTGTTAGTTAATATTTCTTAAAAACACGCCTTTTGTTTTGACAACAGGAATTATTTTCCGATTAATTTCTACCACTTCTATATTTAGAATTTGGAAAAAATTATTCCATATTGGGAATTAGGAGGTCCAAATTGTGTAAATAGGTAACATTTATTTTGAGACATTATGAATATTTACTTCAGTAAATATTTTATTTTTCATGGTTAAAAGGTAAATCCGGTAAATGAGGGTAATAAAATATTACTATAATAATATAAAATTACCCTAACATCTATCCTAATCCTATTTTATGATACATTCCCTACAATGGTCATCTTTGGGTCGATTTTGGGACCTCATGGGGCCTCTTGGGATTGATAATGACACTTTGTTTTAATTATATTAAAGTAAAGAAAAAAATGAGATAAACAAATATATTTTTTGTAAATTAATTTTTACATGGGTTTATATAATATATATGTTAGACTATAAATATTACATAGAGATATAAAATTATTTCTTACATTATGGTATTTTTTTATAATTTTTAGACTTCAAATAAATTAAATTATTTATGACACAACAATGATGTAGTGTTTACCTCATTAATAAATGATTTAAATAAATAAGATTACAAAGATTAAAATAATATCCAAAACCTATCCAATTCTTATTGGATGATTTTATTTAGACCATGGGTCATCGTATCTAGGACATTAATTATTTTTTTACCTTATTAAACCATAGAAATGTTTATAATAAAATAATTGTTACAAACATTCCTAAAGAGCCTCTCCCCCCCTTGTAAAAGGACGCAACTTCTAACCCATTCCTCAAACCTAACAAGCTCATTGGACCATACAAACCCTACCCAAATAATCTCTCACTATCCCTCTCTTACACCCATAAGCCTTACCTTAGGGAAAAGTCACTTCAACAAACCCTTTTGGTTCAAACCAAAGGGAGTTACCCAAATTAAAGGTATCGTCTTCTCTTAAGTTCTTTTGTTTTATTTTACTTCTCCAACCCCCTAAACTATTTTTATTCCTTTAATTTATAACAACAACGGTATCCTAAATATACTAGTATTTTTAATTATAAGTATCCCAACTACACTTACACACACCTCTGTCTAATGGGTAAAGAACATACTGTTTCTGTGGAAGGCTAACAACTTCCTCACGAAATGATGATTGTTAAAACATCTACAACCACCTCTCATGGTGGTCATTATGATGGAACTTTATTTATATATGATATATATTAAATTTATATTGTTTCTATGTTTCATTATTTTTCATTTATAGAATACCTTTACTATTTTCATAGTGGATAAATACGATAATCTAATTTGAGGAAATGTGGACTACCACCCCTTCAAAGTGATATGACTCTTTCATGCCATATGTGGAACATATAAAGGATGAAGTTAATGGTATTATATATTATATTTCTCTGTAATTATAATATAATTATGTATCATTACATTTTCATTCCATTATAATTCGAAATAGAAATGGAAGTAGCGTTCATGGCTACATACGGCTTACAGTCTCCATAAACGGTAAATTTCATTTCTTATCTCCAAATGTTATGTACTACTATAAATACATTTATATACTTGATATATATGATATACATGATATCTAAATCATTAATATAATTATGGATATAATGAAATTTTTACCACATGAACAACTTGTAATTATAAGAAGTCTATTTTTTGACTCAAGTACCAAATATCGACAAAATGACCATTATTAACTTAAATGATTACATAATGTTTATAACATGGTAATAATTGATATAAAAGGAATAATAAACATTAAACACATTCTTAATCAATTATATATTAACTTAAGTTTATTATTCAAGATATTAAAGAAAGAACGGTTCATGTCGGACATGAGGTAATGGATTTCGTATCAATCTCCTTTCCTTGAGGCATATTTTGTTTTAATACAAGACTTTCTTTTATACGCTCTATAAACACCATTGAATTTTCATTTAATTCAAAGGGAATATTTTTATATGAAGAGTTTTACTAAATGAAAAAAAGGAATGTTTCTTTTGGTGTAAGCAGTGACAACAACCTTTCCGTCGTCGCGAGTATTATTTGATCATTTGCATCCATATCAAGCAATAATGTTTTTAAAAGGAAAATAAATACCATATACTCATTTATGTAATTTGGTACTGAAATTGGTTATTATAATGGATTTTTTATGTCAATATATTTATGTGATATATTGTGATTGAAATGTTGAAATGTTTTCTTTTTTTTATATTTGTTGTATGTGTTATGATTTTATAATGGTACATGGACATTTGACGGGTAGTTATGTGATAAACCAAATGATGGGTGGTGCTGTGATAAACCAAGATGGGTGGTTATGTTATAACCTCCAATTCATTGGGTATTGATTTCGGCTGTATGGATATTCTATTTAGTTATATGTGTGGAAGTCGACTGTATGGTTATTCCATTTAAGTATGTTTATTTCCCAAGTTACCATTATATGTTATGTGTTATTTATATGGGTTTTATGGTAATATTTTGGTTACAAAAGGGTAAACAATGATCTTTTATTCAGTGAAGAGTATTTACTACTTCCTAAAGGTGAACGGTAGTACTTATGATAAAGTATTCATGGTTTAATTGTTGTTTTAAAAAACTAATAGTTTTCCTTTATTGTGAATCCCTTACTATGATTTTTATGCTCATCCCAAGTTTTTGAAATGTTTTTCACAGGACATAGAGTGGAATAGGATCATGGATGGGATCAATAAAAAGTCATGCTGTCTAAAACATTTAACTAGACATTACTCTTTTTTTCAAGAATTTTTATTTTGTGAAAAAAAATGGGAATTGAGTAGAAGTATATACTTTGTAACTTTTGGGATGTAATCTAACAGTTATGACCTGATTCTCTAAAAATATAAACCTGAAAATATCCTCAATGGGAATTATTAACTTAATTCAGTATTATTTAATGTTTTAAGGATGGGTCCATATAGTTGGTATCATAGGCCAGTTTAGATAACATTAGGAGTTAGGGTATTGTTAAATTAATATCCATACATTAATTTATGTTAATATAAAAATGATAGAAGTTACAGATTACCATGTTTCTTCACCTAGGATATTTCCGTGTTTAGAATGGTCTTACACATAGGAAATGGGGTAGCTATGTTGGGAAGATATTTGGAGGAAGACAACCTTCCAAATCAGAAACCTAAAATGGTCGGAATTGGAACTGAAGAGTTTTTTTCCTGGATGGAATAGGTGACTCATGCTATAAATGGTGGTGGTATCCATGCACTACATCTTCCAGATCAACCCCAGAGGAACATGTTAGTACTAGATCATTTCCTAAGGCAACATCCCCCAACATTTAGACGATCATCTAACCCTATGCTAGCTGAAGGGTGGATTAAAGCAGTGGAGATAATTTTTTATGTAATGCGATGTTCATAAATACAAAAGGTCAGTCTCAATGTTTACCATTTTGAAGGTGAAGCTTATCAGGGGTGGTCAATGGTAAAAAATAATAGATATATTAATGATATTGATGGTCTTGATTGGGATTAATTCAAAGGTATGTTCCATGGTAAATATTTTTCTATAGTGGTTCAACATAGGATGGAAAACCAATTCTGGGAAATGAGGCAGGAGGATGACTCAGTGGCTGCTTTTGAAGGAAATTTCACTCGACTGGAAAGGTATGCTCTGAATTTCATGTGAGATTTTGATAGAAAAATAAATCGATTTAACTCATGACTGAATCCATGATATCAAAGATCATTATATTCTCATGAGTTTAAAAGTTATGAAAAACTTTTTCGATGTATGGATAAGGTGGAAATGGATTTTTCCGATAATGAGGTATTCTTTGACAAACAACAGAATAAGAGGTACAGTTGGTAGGAAAAGGGAATGAATTCATTAAAGAAGCATGGAGGTAAGAAAAAAATTTCCATCTTGTGAGAAGTGTGGTAAAAATCATCCTGGAGATTGTTTATCATAGTTTGGAAAGTGCTTTCAGTGTGGTAAGTCTGATCATATTTCTCATAACTGTAAGAAAGTTGATCAAGCAGGAAATGAAAATCCAGTGGTATGATGTTTTAAGTGAAATAAAATGGGTCATTGTGAAAATGAGTGTCCATCAATGAAATAAACTGAGGGAAAGAAACCATACTAAAATTAGAAAGGGGTGGTGAAGTCCTTTGCAACTACTTTAGAAGATGTTCTACTATCAAATAAAGTATTACCAGGTATACTATTTATTTGTTCAGATTATTCCAATGTGTTGTTTGATTCGGGTTCTACACATTCATTAATTTCTAAGAAGTTTTCAAGTTAATTGGAAATTCTATCTCAGGATATGAATCCTAAAATTGTGGTGAAACCACCTGGAGGAAATGATGAAACAAAAAGAAATTATAAGAATCTTCATGTCCTTCTATATGGAAAGAATATACCTGAAAACCTTATTGTTTTTCCTCTAGTACAATTTGAGGTTATTTTAGGCATGGATTAGGGTATTGTTTATCATGAAAATACTGACTGCTGAGCTAAAGAGGTTTCTTTTCAGAAATATTTTTATGTTTGTGTAAAAAAATGAACCCTTACTTTTGAAGACATATCAGGAAGCTAAGAAACTAGTAAAAGATGAAAATGAATTTTACATTGCACATATTATTGAAAACAAAGAAACTGTTCATATTAACGATGTGCCAGTGGTAAATGAGTATCTTGATGTTTTTCCTGATGATTTTCCTGGTATTATACCTGATCAGGAAGTTGAATTTACTATTGACTTAGTTTTTAATGCTAAGACAATTTCAAAACCCCATTATCGAATGGCTCAAATTGAACTTTTAGAGTTAAAGAAGCAATTACAAGAGTTATTAGATAAATGTTTCATTCGACCTAGCACAGCACCATGGGGTGCTCCTATTTTTTTGTTAAAAATAAATATGGTTCAATGAGACTATGCATTGATTAGGAGCATTAAATTACATCACTGTTAATAATAAGTATCCTTTTCCTCATATCGATGATTTTTTTGATCAGATCTAGGGAGCTCAGTATTTTTCAAAGATTGACTTGAGGTCGGGGTACCATCAGTTGACTATTAAGGAAGCAAAAATTTCAAAGTCTGTGTTTCAGACTAGATATGGCCATTATGAATTTTTAGTTATTCCTTTTGGTTTAACCATTTCACATATTGTATTCTTGGATCTTATGAATAGAGTTTTCCCTGTCTTTTTTGATAAGAGTGTGGTTGTGTTCATTGATGAAATTTTGGTTTATTCTAAAATTAAAGAGGATCAATGAAGTAATTTAAGGGTTGTCTTGATAACCTTAAAAGTAAAAAAACTATTTGGGAAATTCAGAAAGTGTGAGTTTTGGTTAAAACAATTTTCTTTCCTTGGTCACATTATTTCAAAAAATGACATAACTTTTTATCTTTCTAAAACAATAGTTGTTAAAGAATGGCCAAGACCCACAAATATAACCGAGATCCATAGTTTTATTGGTTTGGCTAGTTATTACCAGAGGTTTGTTGATAATTTTTCATGGTCATCTAGTCAAATGACTAAGTTAACTCGAAAAGGTGTTAAGTTCATTTCGATAATAGAATGTGAGGATTATTTTCAATAATTAAAAAAAAAATTGTGAATGCTCATGTTTTGGCACTACCTTCTAGATATAGTGATTTTTTTATTTACAGTGATGCTTCGTTGAAAGGACATGGTAGTTTCCTTATACAGAACGATCATGTAATTACTAATGCTTTATATCAGTTGAAACCTCATGAGTTAAATTACCCTACACGCGATTTGGAATTAGCAGCTGTTGTTTTTGCATTTAAAATTTGGATTCATCATTTGTATTTTGAAAAATATGAAATATATACTGACCACAAAAGATTAAAGTATATATTCACTCAAAAATAATTGAACATGTGAAAGAGGAGATGATTGGAATTAATAAATTATTATTATTTCACGATCCTTTACCATCTGGGAAAAGAAAATAAAGTTGTTGATGCTTTGAGTCGAAAACGTAATGCTTCACTAACCATACTACCTTTAAAATGAGGTCCTTTGGTTTTTGATTTGTTTCACTTTGGAAAATAAGTTATTGGTGTGGGAAATTATTCTGTTTTGTTTCTGGTGTCAGTGAGATCATCTCTATCAGACATAATTAAGCAACTGAAGAAGGAAGACAGTGAGTTGCAGAAAAAGGTAGAGTTGGTTCAGAAGGGCAATTTTCTAGAGTTTAACTTTGATAGTGATTATATTTTGAGATTTGGAAAAATATTATGCATGCCTTGTGATTCACTGTTGAAGAATGAGTTATTATTTGATTCTTATAGTTCCCTATTTTCAGTTCATCCTAGAAGTACTAAGATGTAAAGAGATCTTCGGGAGTATTACTGGTGGGATGGAATGAAAAGATATATTGCTGATTTTACTGTAAAGTGTTTGACTTGTCAGTAGGTCAAATTAGAGCGGTAGTTACTGAAACGGATGCATCTATCTTTGCCTGTGCCAGACTGGAAATGGAAAAATATATCCATGGACATCATTGTGGGATTACCAAAGACATATCGAGGTAACAATAAAATATGGGTTATTTTTGATCGATTGACTAAATCTGCTCATTTCTTTCCTATTCGATATATTTTGTCTCCATATCATCTTTCTTAGTTTTATGTTAAAGAGATAGTTAGGTTGCATGGTGTTCCCCTCTCCATTGTATGTAATCATCATCCCATGATTACTTATTACTTTTGGAAAGGCCTTTAGAAGTTATTGGGAATTGAATTAAATTTTAGTACAGCTTTTCATCTGCAATCAGATGGGCAGTCAGAACGAACAATTAAGACCTTCAAGGATATGTTATGTGCTTATTCACTAGATTACCAGGGAAGTTGGGACCAACATATTTCTCTGGTTGAATTTTCTTCTAGTAACAACTTTCATTACAGTATACAGATGGATCTGTTTGAAGCATTATATGGAAAGAGTTTTCAAACTCTAGCTTTGGAGGATGAAGTATGTGAAATGAAGTTAATGGGACCAGAATTGGTAGAAGAGATGGCAGATAAATTTCAGTTGATTTAGAAGCACATGAGAATATCTTCGAGTAAGAAGAAATGTTATGCGGATAACCGGAGGAAGGATCTCTCTTCCGAGGTAGGTGATCATTTCTTTCTCAAAGTTTCTCTATGGAAGAGTGTGGTGCGTTTTGGTAAGAAAGGAAAGTTGAGTCCAAGGTTCATTAGACCTTATGAAATCCTAGATAAAGTGGGATATGTTGCCTACATAGTGTCTTTACTTCCATTTTTTTCCCAGGTACAAAATTTGTTTCATGTTTCAATTTTGAGAATGTATATGCCAGATCCCTCGCATGTTTTGAGCCCATAGGTTGTTCAGTTGAAAAAAAATCTATCTTATGAGGAACAACTAGTCTAGAT
The DNA here is from genome assembly GCA_963277665.1 of Viscum album. NCBI lineage: Eukaryota > Viridiplantae > Streptophyta > Magnoliopsida > Santalales > Viscaceae > Viscum > Viscum album. Next base: position 98,695,480 of record OY728153.1, on the reverse strand, counting down.
TCTTAACAGAAGAGAGTAAGTAATGTTGAATAATTTAATTTACGAGGTAAAGGTTTTGTGGAAAAACCTTATAGTTGAAGTGGAAACATGGGAATCTGAAAATTCTAGGAGGGATAAATATGCCCATTTATTTCATAAGTGAATAAAGTTTCGAGGACGCAATTTCCAAAAGGGGGGAATGATGTAACATCCCAAGTAAATAAATAAATATGAAATTATCATATTTATTAATATTTATGAATTAAATATTAATTTTACATTAAAGTGGATTTCTATGTTCGATGGCATAACCGATATGCAACAATGGGATATTTTGAAATCTTACATTACACACTAATAATATAATATTACTAATTTAAATAGTATTTAACGCCTAGCCATTGTATTAGAGGGAATGAATAAAACTAACAAAAATAAGATTATACATATTTTTTAAATGTTTTTAAATTTATCTAGAAAATATTAGAGGCTTAAAATAAGAAATAATATGTTTTTAAGCATAATAACTCAAATATTTATTAAAAGGTCGATTTACCACCTTTTGATGGTTAACCCTCTTTAAATAAATTTTTGGTTACTTTTATATGTTATATTTTACAAAATGAATTTATTATTTAGAATTGGGACAACAAAATTTACATTGGATGAAATTTTGGTATTTTTCTAATAAAATTAATTTTTAATGAATAGTGAAAAAATATAGTATTTTAATTGAAAACTGCCGTTTAATATAAATTATTTATAAGGTTACGTTATCTTATTAATTTTTTTTAAAGTGTAATTAGATTATTTTTTTACAATTTAATCTAATTTTGGTCATTGGAAATAATTTCACTATGAAATTGGACATAAATAAGTGTCAATCTTTTAATAGTTAATATTTCTTAAAAACATGCAATTTGTTTTAACAATGGGACTTAATTTTAAATTACTTTCTACCACTTATTTGTTTTTAATTTGGAAAAATGGATTCCATATTTGGAATCAGGAAGTCCAAATTGTGTAAATTGGTAACTTGTATTTTTAGACATTATGAATATTTACTTTAGTAAATATTTTAATTACCATGTTTAAAGGGTAAATCAGGTAAGGGTAAACAAATATTACTATAATATTATAAAATTACCCTAACATGTGTTCTAATACTATTGGTTGATACATATCCGACCATGGGATTCTTTGGGTCAATTTTGGGACCTCATGGGGCCACTAGGGAGTGATAATGACACTTTATTTTAATTAACTTAAAGTAAAGACAAAAATGACATAGACTAATATCTTTTAGTAAATTAATTGTTAAATGGTGTTATATAATTTATCTCTTAGAAAATAAATATTAATTATAAATATAAAAGTATTTACTATATTATTGTATTTTTTTATAATTTTTAGACATCAAATAAATTAAATTATATATGAAGGAATAATGAGGAAGTGTTTACCTCATTAATAAATGATTTAAATAAAAAAGATTATAAAGATTAAATTAATATCCAAAACCTCTCCAATTTTTATGAGATGATTTTATTTCTACCAGGAGTCATATTATATTTTAATTTAATGGTTTTTGGTTCTTTTTTAAATCTTAGATAAGTTTATAATAAAATAATTGTTTCAAACTTTCCTAAAGAGCCCCTCCTCCACCTTATAAAAGGACACCACTTCTAACCCATTACTCACACATCTCAAGACCCTTGGCTCATCCAAACCCTAACCAAATAAGCTCTCAAGATCCCTTTTTTCCTCCTAGAAGCCTTTCCTTAGGTAGAAGGAACTTCAAAAAACCCTTTTGGTTTAAACCAAAGGAAGTTACCCGAATTAAAGGTATAATCTTCTCTAAAGTTATTTTGTTTTATTTTTAGTTCTCCATCCCCATAAACTGTTTTTATTCCCTTGTTTTATAATAACTCCATTTTCCTCAATATACTAGGATGTTTTATGGGAATTATTCGAACTACAATTACACACACCTCCATCTAATGGGTAAAGAACATACTATTTCTCTAGACGGTGAACTACTACCGCGTGAAACAATGATTTTTCAAATATCTCCAAACAACTCTCATGGTGGCCATTTTGATGGAACTATATTTATATATGAAATATATTATATTTATATATGTTTCTATGCATCTGTATTTTTCATTTATAGAATACCTTTCTTGTTTCCATAGTGGGTAAATACGATAATCTCATCTAAGGAAGTGCGGACTACCACCCCCTCAAAGTGATATGACTCATTCATGCCTTATGTGGAACATATAAAAGATGAAGTTAATGATATTATATATGATATTATACTGTAATTATAATATAATTATGTATCATTAAGTTTTCATTCCATTACAATATGAAATATAAATGGAAGTAGTGTTCATGCGTACGTACGGCTTACCGTCTCCACGAACGGTGCATTTCATTTCTTATCTGCCAATGTTATGTACTATTATAAATACATATATATACTGGATATATATAATATATAAAATATCTAAATCATTATTATCAATATGGATATGATGAAATTTTGACCACATTAAAAACTTGTAATTATAAGAATTCCATTTTTTACTCAAGTACAAAATATCGACAAAATGACCATTATTAACTTAAATGATCACATAATGTTTATATCATGGTAATAATTTATATAAAAGGAATAATAATCTTGAAAAAGGTTCTTAAGAAAGTAGAAATTAAATTTACATTATTATTCAGGAGTGTAAATAATGAAAGGGTCAAGTCGGACACGAGGTAAGGGACTTCGTCTCAATCACCTTTCATTGAGGCATATTTAGTTTTAATACATGACATTGTTTTATAAAAAATATAAACACCTTTGAATTTTCATTTCATTCAAAGTGAATATTTTTCTATGAATCATTTTATTAAACGACAAAAAGGAATGTTTCTTTTAACGTAAGTGGTGACAACGACCTTTATACCACGGTGAGTATTATTTGATCTTTGGATTCCTTATAAAGCCGTATTGTTTTTAAAAGGAAAATAAATACCGTTTACACGTTTATGTATTTTGATATTGAAAATGGTTTTTATAATGTTTTTTTATGTAAATATATTTAAGTGATATATTATGGTTGAAATGTGGAACTATTTTCTTTCCATTATATTTGTTTTATGTGTTATCAATTTTTTATGGTACTGGGACATTTGACAGGTTGTTACATGATAAACCAAATGACGGGTGGTTTAGTGATATACCAGGACTAGTGGTAACATTATAACGTCCAATGAATTGGGTATGGAAGTCCATCGTATGGCTATTTCATGTAGTGATATGTGTGGAAGTCAACCGTATGGTTTTTCCATTTATGTATGTTTATTTCTGAAGTTAACTTTATATGTTTTGCATTTTTTATATAGGTTTTATGGTAATATTTTGGTTACAAAAGTGTAAGAAATGATCTTTTATTTAGTGAATAGTATTTTCTACTGCATAATAGTGAAAAGTATTACTTATGATAAATTTTTCATGGTTTACTTGTCGTTTTGAAGAACTAACTGCTTTCCTTCATTGTGTATCCCTTACTGAGCTTTTTATACTCATCCCATGTTTTTGAAATGTTTTTCACAAGACATAAAGTGTAATAGTGTCAAGGATGGGATTAAGAAAAAGTCATGTTGTCTAAAAATTGAAACTAGACATGAATATTTTTTCAATAATTTTTATTTTGTGAAAAATAATGGGAACTATGTAGAAGTGTCTACTTTGTAACTTTTGGGATGTAATGTAACAGTTATGACCTAATTATCTAAAACTCTAAACCTGAAAAGATACTCAATTTGAATTATTAACTTTATTCATGATTATGTAATATTTTATGGCTGGGTCCTTATAAAAATTCTAGCATAGATCATTATTTTATGTAATGAATATTAATGTAAAAATTTGTGACATCTATTTGAAAATATTATAGGTCACATAAGTTGGTATCAGAGGAAGTTTTATTTATCCTTTGTAAATTTCAATGAGGATATCTTTTGTTAGAACATTTTGGACCGGTCTATGTATAAAATATCATCGTAATGATTTTTTAATAACCGTGAATGGCATAGGATAAACCTATGGTTTCACATATTGAAAAGAAGGTGTAATGATTTTGGAATCAGATAAATGATTTTTCATAATTCATCATTGTGACTATTGTTTCTCATATAGTGATTTTGGTTTTATTCAATTGTTTGATCTAATAGGATCTATGTTAATGCATGCATATAATAAAACGATTATCCTCATAAGAAACTATAAGAAATGTGAGTGGTAATTTTAATCCTGGTGATTATTATTAATGAGTTATCATGATATATAATTACCAACAATCACCTTAACTAACTCTCGAAATTGACAAAGAAGAGAGGTATAGAGGTCATAGAGAGATCAAGTGGTTCATACTATGAATGAATGAAGAATCCGTTTCTTACATATTGAGAATGAGATAAAAGAACTCAAGAGAATATCTAAAGGGAACAAGAGTAATCTTTCTATATAGAAATTAAGTTCATAGAGAAAGTAGTTGTTGAGTAAAAATTAAGAGTTTTATGAATGAAATGAAGTTCATGACATGGTATAATTTATAGTTCAATTACTTATCTGTGGTGAATATAAGATTGTCTGAGGAAATGTCCAATTACAAGGATTAACTTATAGATCATTTAATTACCTATGAAATGTTCCCTTTTAAGTTAAAGGGTTGATTTATTTATGTAGTCATTCAAGAGTTATGTTGTTGAAGTATTTTTATCTACATTATTTTTTTATAATAATCTTGAAACATGTAAGTATTGTGGAAGAATATATGTATTTATTATGGTTTATCATAATATTTATGAAAACCATCATTGTTTCAAGAGTTTAAGGTGATCATAAGTTGAAATAGTTAGATATTTCTTTTGAGGTATTATGGGATCGGAATTTAAGGTGAATTATAATATTTTGGAAGAATGTTTTTTGGGATTAGGTATATGTAACCCTTAGGTTCAACATGATGTATTATTTGAGGAATAATGATATTTTCATAAGATTAAAGTTATTTGTAACCATTAAGATATATAAGATCATTAAAAATTATGGCTATTATTTTAGATATATATCATATTTATAGAGAATTTATAAGAATTATATTAATATAGTTTTAGTAAAAAAAGGAAAACTTATCACACCCAGAAAATATGCAGGGCTTCAACCCACAGTTAAAGGGAGATAAGGGTGGAATTCCTACCACTAGTTTTTTTAATATCATGGTTATTATGACATTTATTTTTTTAAATAATGTGACATATAAATATTCATTTTTTCTTGGGAACATATGATTTATCATTTAAAAAACTATGGGATTGAAAATTGATTTTCTAATTAATGTTATTTTGGAAGTTCACTATTTTGGGAATGTTATATGATTAAGGAAAATAAAACATTATAGGATTTTATTTGAGGAATAATAGTTGAATTGTATTTTGGAAGAATATATTATTTTATATTGATTCTGGATATTTATATAAATGATTAATAATATCTTGTAGATTATATAATTTGGTCATATACATTTTTAGTATAAGACATTAAGCATGATTGTTGTTATTTAGAGATAAATGGTAAATTTATATTTGAAGAATATGTCATAAAATCATTATAATTTCTGGGTTTCAATCACATTCTAGAATATTTTTGAATAATTTTTACATTAGTTATTTATTAAATGTTGTATATTGAATATTGGGTGTTATTGTTGAATATTTAGCGGTTAATATTGATTTCATTGTATGATAGTTTAGTCATTCTAATAATTAACTTTTTCTACCAATTTTGTTTTTGGTTAATATTTGAAAATAGTATTATTTTGTTAAAATCGTATTGTGGATTATGATTTTGTTTTTACTTCTTCATCCATAAAAAATTCATCTTGAATAATCATTGTATGGTGAAAAAGTTGAGTTTGTGATGTAAATCTATTAATCGATTAAATACTAATTTTCAAGTAAGTATATTTGATGATTTAGTATATATAGTAAAATAATTACTCAACTCTAGGAAAAAGATCTTAAGAGAAAAATTTCTTCCTATAATATTCAATTTTGATGAATTGATGGTCATTTAACCCATCAATGATTCATAGTTTTATTATTGTTAACGTTTTCTTGACCATGTTCTCCATCACTCTCTATTAGTCCTTAGTAATTAGTTTTCCCTTCTAAATCTATATTTTCACCTCCAAATTATGTTCTCTAATTTGGTAATCTAGTTTTGTGGTGACCTTGATACATCCCTTTATCTCGTTTTAAGAGGATGTTTATTTAACCTTTTTTATGATGCGGGTTTCCAAAAAAGGAATTTCAAAATATAAAATCATCGATTATTTGGAACATGATAAAATTGTGAGGATAAAAGTTAACTGTGGGGGATTATGTAACACCATGATAATTTATGAAATATATATATTTTAATTAAATTTAATTTCTTCGATAGCTAGTGTTGCATGAAACATTGAGTTTAAATGAACCAATATATACAATTAAAATATTATTTAATGTGATTGTTATAATAATGGAATTAATTTCATTGGTATAAATAATATTAAATACTTTGAAATATATATATTAATCTTTTGATAAATAATTCCTAAATAATCTCTTAGTTCTTAATAAATTCATTTTATTTTTCAAAACTAATTTTTCTGAAAAAATTTATTGATTTAATGAGAAAAAGTTTTCATTAATTTACGTCACGTTTAAAAAATTTATTAAATTGGAATTATTTTATAATCTACAGTATTAAAATTAACATTTTATAATTTTTTTTGAATTTTATGAAAAGATTGATCTACTAGTGAATATTTAAAAATAATAATTTTTTTTGAAAAAAATATTTTTCTTTGTGGAATGTAAAAAGTTCCATTTTGTTTTATAATGATTTATATGAAAACTTAGTTCTATTATCTTAAAAAAAATAAAGTTAATTGGAATTAATTTTCTGATTGAATTTAGTATAAGAACACTTTTTATGTAAAAAATGCATTTTCATGAAAAAGATTATGTGAAAAATGTGATTTTATCTTAATAAATTAAATATAACACTATTAGTGAACTATTTTAAATAAATATATAAATATTATATACACAATAAATTTTTTTAACATTCAACGAATTTTTTTCTAGTCATGGTATAAGAATAAATCTGTTTTTATGTTTAAAAAACGTAAAATCTATTTTCATCACATTTTGTGTAATTATTTTAAAATTAATTTCAACAAATTATAGGTGTTTAATTTGATAATATTGATTCCATATTTTTAATTATATTTTCCAGTTTTTTTAATTATTTCCCTTCTATTTTTTTCAATGTGAATAGTAACTATGGTAACCTTTATCACCTTATTTAAGGGTAAATCTGGTTAATCCTGGTTAAACGTAAATAATAAAGACAATTTCTTAGAATAATTTTTATTAGATGAATGTAATTAGATAATTTTGACCTTATTATTTAAATTTATTATTTAATTGAATCTTGATTAAAATTACCTTAATAATATTTAAAGGAAATAAATTTACAAAATATCACTCTCTTAGATTTTAATATATCTTATGTGTCCACATAAGGAAAAAGAATGTAATAAAAGTGTCTATTTTGAGATTAGTGAAATTATTTTCATGATAGGATTTAATTTCTAATTTTTATAACTTATATAATGACCTTTAATCTTTATAAAATACTGATGAAATATTTCTCCTACTAATAATAAATAAATATAATTATTTTGAAAAATATTAAAAGTTATATAATATTAGTGAGCTAATGTCTGACATTAATTTTTTATATGAATATAAAATTTCCATTATCTTTTAAATAATTATATTTCAAATACCACATCTTATTGAGGTGTTTAATGTGGGATTAAATTTATATTTTAGAAAATAACATTAACGATATTGAATAATACATAATATTTTGTTTAATGATATAAAATTAACAAACCTCATAAAATTCTTGGATTCAACCAAGTGAATGGGATATGTTTTCCACATAAACCAAGGTAAATTTATAGTTATTTTAACTATATATAGTAACATTCTTAACCATTATAGGGTATTAAACAATAATAATATGATAGTTTTTAAAAGGGTTAACTAAAGGTTAAAACAAAAATAAAAGGGTAAAAATATGATCCAAACATGTACCTAATTTATTAAATGAGACTATTTCAACTATTTAATATTTTATCATTGAATATTGTATACTTTATTCAATTCATACATAAAAATAAATTTATATTAATTTAATATTTTTTGAAATTCCAAGGGTGACCCTCACCTCAATTATAAAAGGGAGCCTCTCTATTATATTTTTCACACCACATTGATCCTTCTTTATTGAAAAAAAAAATCACAAAATTACTCTTATAAACTTCCCTATACACATTCTAGTGGATCAGTACTTCCAAAAATTCCATCCCTAATTCCCTTAAGATGACATCTAAAGGAGTTATTTCAAAGTAGAGGTAATCACCTTAACCAATCAATTTCCTTTTAATTATTATTTTAACTACCCTAAATCTATTATATTCATCATAAAATAATAAATTAAATATCCTAAATATAAAAAAATATTGTTATTATTATTTTTATGAAACTAACATTATTCCACCTCTTTATATCAAATGGGAAGTGAAAATATTGTGTGTGCATACACCGAGCTTACCATCTCAACAAGGCCATACAATTCATTTTCTAAAATAATATTTTATAAACCTATATTATTATGGTTTAAATGTTTATATATCATATTTATAAAATAATTATCCTTATTTAATGATAATTTCATGTCAACATTTTTTCTTTCTAAATTTAGAGGAAATGATAATGTCAATCCTGCGTACATGTGGCCTACCACCTCTAAGAAATGATGTGATTTTTTTCAGTTATATTTTAAATGGATGAATATAATGATAGATTTTTTAAATATATATGATATATGTGATATAATAATTATTTTTTAATGCTTATTTATTATTTATCTTTCTTTTTCCATCTTTAGAAAAATTGAAACAACCTTCATGTGTTAGTACGACCTACCATATTCTGGTATGGAATAATTAATTTTTATATCTATTCCTTTTTTAAGGATTATATATGATATTTATATCCTGAATAACATTCTGCATATGATAGAAATATATTCAAAATACAAGAAACATAAAAACTGAACTAGAACAGACATTAAAAATTAAGCAGATATCACTCTGAATAGTGATTTTAATGAATATGTGTTAACAAGTGGGTGATAAAAGTATATAATTAAATAATATATGGCATTATATATAATTATATGGTTTAATAATTGATTTATAATAAATAAATATTTATTATACAGTGGGATCAAATTCATATGATGGAATTTGGACCAATGATAAGGGATTTCTAGCGTCACATTCATTTCTAGGAGACTTATGAAAATTCCCTACAATTTTCCATTGAGTGGTGTATATAATAGATATTTTACATGTTATATATAGAATATTTTTCATTTAATTATATTTTATGTTTGAATTTATTTTATCCTTTCATATGGATTATTGTTCAAAAGTAACCAATATGGTATGGGATTTTCATGTAACTTTTAAATCTATGGGACATGTCCCTTATGCACCACTTGTTTCTTTTTAATGGTGTAAATAGTTTTCATTGATTCCTTTTGTGATACCTAATATTAAAATCATGGGGATTTACATGTCCATTCAATACTCTATATTTCATGGGACTTATGATTTAAATGTTACTAATGTGCTAAAATTTTTATGTTACGATCTCATTGATTATCAATAATGTTTATGATTATGTTTACAATGATAATATCATAAGATATACATATCATGAAACTCCTAGATTGTCATCTTTTATGGTCATTTTGCAATAATACATGCTTTCATTTCATTTTCCTCCTCTTAATTTGAAATGCCCAAAGATTTAGGGAAATATATTATTCAAATAAACTTATTCTTATTGATATTTTTCATTACACACAACACTGATTTTATCTTTCGTTACCCACAAAACAGATTTTGGATTTTATTATATGCAACACTAAGCTTATCTTGTGTAACATGAATAAATAATTTTAAATTAAACATAAAATACTATTAAAAATTAACTATTTAGTAAGATATTTATCACCTAGTCATTGTAATGGTGGGTATGAATAAGATTAACTAAATTATGAAAATATAATGTTTACACATGTTTATAAAATTATTTATTTGGTGAATAAAAAATTCGAATTGAAGATAAAAACTATAGGAAAATAAAGGAGATATTTTTATGAAAAACTATTTTTATGCACACAAAAGTGCTTTACAAAACTAAATTAAAAACAAATCACTTTTGGTGAAATATTTTAGACAAATATATATTATATATTCAATAAATTATTTAACATCCATCATATGTGTTTTAAAAAAATAATAATTAATCCAATATTATGCTTAAAAATTGTATTTTTTCTAAAAATAAGTTTTTCCCACTTTTTCACATTTATTTAAACATATTTTTTACCAATTTTCAGGTATTTATTTGAAAAAATAAACCTCAATTTCAAATCCATGTATAAAAATATTTTGGAGTTAATATTTTACACTTTTATGGAAAACAATTTTTTATCAATAGTGAAAAATATTGGTTCTTAATAAGGGTTTTAAGTTATTTTAAATAATTTAAATTGATAAACAATATTTTAATGGATAGTTAAAAGTAATATTAGTTCATTTATATATATATTACTCCAACTTTGGTAATTATAAAATATTTCATATTTAATTTTTATATAATTTGTTTTATCTTTTGATGATTTTTTCTTTGGAAAACTGCTTTTTGTGGCATGTGCAGGTTTAATTTTATATTATCAATTTAAAATTATTTGATTATAATTTGAAAAAATATACCATATCTGGAATCATAAATTTATATTTTCTAATAAGTTATAATTAATTTTTTACCATTCTTAATAGTAAAAACATTAAAAATTAACTACTGCGATTAATGTGAAAATAAGTTTACCGGGGGCTGACCAAAAAAATACAATTGGTAAAATGACCTATAAACATGTAAAAAACGATTTATTGCCATGTTTTGACTTTATAACCCATAAGGATCTATAATAGACCATCTTTTACCCTTCTATAATGTAAAAAACTTGGCTAAAACATTTTCTTTTTAAAAATTACAAATATGCCACTCACCTCAGTTAAAAAAGGTCCCCACACTTTTCTAATATTCACACTTCAAAAACCATATAGTTTGGATAAGAAATTAAAAAATAATTATTATTTAATTAAATATTAAAATAATATAGGCCTTGGTGATATCCTAAATCCAATTTATGAAGTCCGTAGGTTAAACTGAAATAGGTTGTCTGAAAGAAATGTAAAGGTTTTTAACTATGGATTTTTGTTTTAATTCTTCTTCTAACTCCTTAAAATATATTACCATTACTAAAAATCAAAAAAAAACCATTATATAATATATATTTATAAATTTAATATCATAATTTAATATCATATATAAATCTTTTCTTCCATCAAATGGGATATGAAATCATTACTTGTGTTTACAGAGGACTACTGTTTCATGAACCAGTTTTATTCATTTTCAATCACCACCACTCATAAATGCATATACTGAAAGGTTTAATTTTTATATATGATATTTATTATATTATTATTACTCATGAATTATATTACCATATTTACATTCTTACCTCCAATACTGTTGGAGAACAAAAATTTTGCTTGTGTCTATGATGGACTACCACCACGTGAACTGATGAGCTGTATTTTCCATTTTTTGCACAGATGGTAATAAAGATATATTAAATTAATAAATATGATGTTTTTGAAATAATTATAATTATTTAATATTTATACCACATATACCTTCTTATTTTATATTCTGTGGGGGATATTATAATGTCTTTTGTGTGTATGGCAGACTACCGCCTTGTGAAGAAATGTGTTTCTTTTATCTATAACACTATGTATAGAAAGTAATTTGGATAAATTTAATGAATATATGAGATATATATGAAATAAAAATTATTTTTTAATGTTAATATATTATTTAAATTTATTTCAATTCATCCATTGAGAAAATGGAAACAACATTCATGCATACATACAACATACCATCTCCATGAATGGGGTATTTTATTTTCTCTCTCTAAATTTTATAGATTAACATAAATAAATATAAAATTAATATATATGGTATTTATATAATTATTAAAATTATAGAGTTAATGTAATAATTATAAAGTTAATAGGACCAAAAATACCCAAATCACAACAAAATTGAAAAACCAAGCAATTATTGCATAAAACATGAGTTTTGCATGGAACCACTAATAAACGGGTAATAGAATATCATAAATAAACCATATATGGTATGATATATATAATTTTAGTAATTTAATATATTTATCATAAACATATATTTATTATATAGGTTTTTTAATTTGTGTGAAGTATTTCAATAATTAAGGTGAGGGATTTTTTATTCGATTTTCCATCTTTGATACATATGTAATGTTATGCACCTATCATATCTTATGAGTTGAATATATAGACCCTTTTTCATGAAATATCATTTTTTATATAATATCATGATATTAAAATTTTCATTTAATGTTATAATTTCATTGGTATTATAATTCAAATTTACCAAATTGGAAATAGTTTTTTTTACAATCTTCTCATTTATCGGGATGGTTTAAGATTATACTGCCAATAATCGAAGCTTATAATCTATCTCCCATGAAAGTAATGTATTTTATTCAAATATATTTATTTATAAATAAATATTTTTATCCTTTAACTATCCTTTATTAAAGTATGAATGATACAAAAATATTGTTTTTATAAAAAAACAATCTTTATTTATTTCTTCAGTCAAAACCCATTTTTCATTCATATCCAAGGATTCTAAAAAAATCAGATTTGTTTTATCATTCTCCAAAGGAATTATAGAAAACATGTTTACCCATGTTTTACTTTTTTTATCTTTCTAATGGAATATTCATTTAATTTTCTAAGAAATTCCCATTTGTCTATTACCAAAAATGTGAATGGAATCATTATTTGAACTTGTATGCAATGAAATAAATTTCCCTAGATCATGACCATTATTTTCTTTTAAACATCCTTTATAAGTTTTCAATATTATTTTCTTAAAAAATCATATCTATAATATGTTATTAATTTAAAATTATAAAAATATGATTTCCCAAAAAATGATATTTTTCTTAAGAAATGTTCCATGTGATTTACCTTTCAAAATAATTTCTCATCTAAGATGACATCCTTTCTTGTTACTTATTAATTTATTCAGATTTAATCCAATTATACCATTATTATTATTTCTCTAAATGTCTTATGTTTATTATTAAAATATATTTATAAAACCTATTTATATTAATCGGGTTTTACCATGATAAAATAATTATCCAACAAACTTATTTATCTATGGGTTATGCTATGAGGAAATGATTTTGAAATTTGTTTCTTTTCCAAAGGGTATTCTATGATGAAATGTTTATGAATAAAATTTCTTTTCTTGTGTCAGATATGGTTAATTTTTTATGATATTATATAAAATTAATATATAATTTTTGGTTTTTTAAAAGTGGGATATATATCTCCCCATAATGGATAGGGTAAATATTGATACCCCATGAGATAAACTTGACTAGAATGGGGACTGAACGCATTTTATTAAGGAACTTTTCAACTATAATAGTCTTAGGAGTGAACATTAACTACTAAAATGGTATGGGGAGTGTGCCCATTACACTTTTATTTTCTTCTAAAGTATCCTTGATCTAAATAAAATTGATATTCTATTCTTAAGTGTATGATACAAGTCTATGTATTATTCCAATATTATGTTCTCCAGGCACATGTTCTTTTATTACATTATGATTTATGTCTTATTAAATTCCATGATTATTCCATGAATCATTTTTATGATATACTATATTCATGGTATGGTTCTAAAATGTTATTATCATGTTCTCATACCCTTATACTCATTATATATTGATATCTCCCTTGTTTACCCTTACTGAGCATCTGAACTCACCCAATCTTATGCTTTCTTTCTCCAGGTTATGAAGAATGGTTTTAAGTAGGGTATGTATAAGAAGAGTACTATATGGGAAGATATTTTTTTAGATGTTTAATATAATTTGTGAAATTAGAATATTTTTTCCCTTCATTCAAAAGTAACTTTACCTTTATGAACTGCATTCATGTGTCTCTATAATGTAATGAATATTCATCAAAAAATTAATAATATCTATGTCATAAAATATCAGGTATCTAAATTTGGTATCAATGGATATGTTTACTTAGCTATTGAAAACTAGTATTGGAAAACATTATTGGGATATCTAAGGATACGTCTAATAATATTTCTAAAGAAAATTCTACGGGTGAATTATAGTATAGGAAAATTTCATGTAATTTTGGTAAAGGATGGAGTGAATTGTTTCCATGAAATAAAATCATTTTATGCACACAAGTGTATGCAGATCTAGAATAGATTTACTAATGGTTAATAAATCGTAAAACGGCACATTGTTATTGACTTGATTATCACATGGTTTATGACAGTGGACCATTCTTCACACCTAGTTTTTCACTCCTAAAGGATATGTTTGGAAATTCAGAAAGCATTACGAACCATAAAAGAGGATTTAAATAGATGATGACAATGAATGACATACATTAATAATATAGTGTCATAGATTGGATATAAGGTTTCATGACTTATACAGCCTAGAAATGATTTATCATGATTATGTGGCTTCTCACTATGATTATTGTTACTCACACATTGTTTTTTTTTTATTTTTTTAATGGCAGGAACAAGAAGGGATTGGATTAATGTTGAATGTGGTAGACAATGTGTTAATGAGAAATTAAATTGGATGATGACTAGAGTAATGAATTTTGTGATTGTTCCAAACTATTTAACATGATATACGATTAATAACTTGAACTATAACCAAGTCTTAGACTCTCCAATATAGAGAATGATAGAGTTCGTTTAGAGTTTCGGTTGTGGAGACCATAGAAGAAATAAAGTTCTATTTTCTATATATTGAGACTATGGGAAATCATTCAATGTAATATCTCAAGGGGATGATAAGATATATTATGTGTGGAGAATATGGGAATAGGTAATATAATTCCCATGGAAAACATAAAATTTTATTTAACATAATGTTCGGAAATATTGGTCTCTCTAAGGCGTTATCAACATATGATATTTTAATGATTGAAACTATGGGAATTATAAAAATAAATATCCTAGGGGAAATGTCATGAATAATATTAGAATGTATGTACATGAAATGGTTATACTTATTATGATAAATACACTACTAATAAAATAAAAAAGGAATTAACTAATCTAGTAGTGTTTTTAGTGTAAAATGTAATAATCATGATTTAATTGATGTTGATGAAAGTTATGTAATGATTAATATTTCATACTATAGGAAATAGGTATTAAGAAATAATTTTATGAATCATGGTTAATGGTTTTTTAATGAATTTGAATTATTGATGTTTTTATGTATTGCAATTGAAGAATTATGAAATATATAATGAATTTTCTGTTAAACTTTTCATTAAAAATGTGAAATAATATGTTAAATGGTAATGATGCCCTAAAAATTTTATTTAATTGAAAATAAATATTTTATATAAATCATATGATTAAGTAAATATAACCCATAATATGTTCCTGGTGTTGAGAAAATGGTGTTTACTTTGGATAAATAGAACTTTGATTTGGATAAGTAATTTGGATAGTATTGATTACATTGGAAATTATTAATCATTTTATGAAAAAAAATATTTTTTTCATCAATGGAGTTTATAACATTTCTGTATTTATAAAATATAATAAACTATATGGTTTTTATGAGGAATGTATTAATTTTTTAAAAATTTATGTTTTCACTATGGTTTTATTATAATTCAGTATATTACAATATTTCATGATAATATATGATCAATGTATTAAAATATTTGGTATATTAAATTAAGAGATACTTCATATTGTTTAATGGATTACTTATAAGTTGATCTTATAAATTTAGTGACTTCTTTATAAATTTTTTCATTTTAATTTTGTTTAGACAGGGAGGAGCATTAAGGTTTACTATTCATGGAATGGATTATGTTGAACTTTGAATGTAATTGGACAACCTTTACTTAGAATTCTATATTTGATAATAACTATAGATATAAATAATGACTTATAATTATTTTTTGGATCTTATAATTAACTATTTCTTCATTCATAAAAAATCATTTTCATTTATTTTTGTAAGAGATAATATAGAAATTGATAAAACAACAAACAAATGAATATATTGAGCTTATTAAACAAAATTAAAACATTTAGGTACATATTCTAGTCAAAATTATTCTACTTTAAGAAAATGAATGTGAAAAAAAATTGTCTAATTACTCTAATTTCTATTAATATTAATAACCCTTTTCATGCAACCTTGGTTTATAGTTTTGTGGTTATTTATTTTCTGATGATCATTCACTTTTGTGTTATCAGTTATATATATCACTCAACATTATTATTTGGAAATAATACATTTCTTCAATTTCCAAATCATCACTTAACATTGATATTACCCTATTTGGATACCTAATATGTGTTATTACAGATGAAATTCACACATCCCTTTCTATATTTTAAAGAGAAATTTTTAATAACTCTTTTTATAGTGTGTATTTTACAAAAAGGTATTTTCAAATGTTAAACCCTTTATTACATAGAGAAAGTTCAAATTTTTAGGATGAAATTTATTTATGGGGGTAATATGTAAAAACTAGAAAGGTTGTAAAATATATATTTTTTCAAAAAAATTTAATCTTTTAAATGTTTTGTGTTTATTGTATAATTTAGTTAATCTTACATTACATGAAATTAAACTTTTACCATTATTTATGAAAATATTTGGTATACACATGAATAAAAAACATTTCATGACCAACTAATTATATGTTCAAATAAAACTATTTTAAAATAAAGGAAATCATTTTTTGAAAAACTAGTTTTTTGCGCAAAAATACATTATACATCAATATATTAAAAAAATTACTGAATTATTTTAACTAAAATTTTAAATTGTATATTTAATCAATATTAAACATTCATCTAATTTTTTTTCTAGAGAATATATAAGAATAAATATACTTTTATGCATAATGACTATAATTTTCAAAAAATAAGTTTTATCTCCCTTTGAACACTTATAATCAATTAATTTATTCCATTTTCTGAAAAAATGTTCGAAAAATTCAACAATATTTTGAAATGTTAATTTCAATATTATCTTGGTGTATTTTTTGTATAATTGTTTGAAAAGATATCTTTTTTGATGAACGCTGAAAAATACTGGTTTTTAATAATAATTTTCAATTCCTTTCAGGCATTTATAAATATAAAATTAATTTCAAATTGGATTTAATGTACAATAAGTTCAATTATTTATCTTTATTAGTCAAATTTAAATAATTTTAATCAATTTAATATTGTATATTTATATAAAATATTTTTAAATTTTCAATAATTTCTCATTGGAAATCCTCTTTTTTGTCACATAAGGTTGTTTATTTTTAAAATAAAATTTTGCACTTATATAACATAAATTTGGAAATATTTATTTAATATTTTGAACAATAATAATTTATATTTTTTTAATATGTTGAAATTAATTTCTTACCATTATGAATAATAAAATTATTAAAAATTAATTACTATAATTAAAATGAAAATGAGTTTGTTAGGGGTTCAAACTAAAAATATTAGGAGTAATATGACCTAGAAACTTGTACAAACCAATTTTAGGGAAATATTAAGACCTTATCATATCAAACTTTTCATAATTTCACATTTTGTATCCTTTTGTCATGTGAAAAATGTGGTGACACCTTTTTCAAAAAAAATTAAGTATGCCACTCACCTCACATATTAATGGCCACCCCCTATCCTCTCCTCCTCACACATCCAAAACAATTTGGTTTATAAATTAAATACCATGATTAATTAATTATATCCACTCTAACATCTTAAATTCATTTTTTGATTTTATAAAACCATTCTAGGAAGGCATTAGGTTAAAACTAAAGTGGTTTCTCAAAAATCGGTAAGTTTGTAACTATGTAACTTTGTTTTACTTCCTATTCTAAATACTTTAAATATTTTCCAATTATGGAAAAACAATAAAACTCTAATCTATTATATAATGAGTTATAATTATATTAGAGGAATAACCTATATCCATCTATACTACCATAAAATGGTATACGAATTCAACATTTATGTGTACAGTGGACTATAGTCTCGTGAATCAATGTTATTCGTTTTCCATCACCACCTCTCAATGATATAAATAATTATTTATTTAAAATTTATATATTATATTTATGATATTTTTATACCAATTTAATTATAATACCACATATAGTGTTTAACCTCCCAACCCAATATAAAACAGCATCATCGCTCGTGTGTACAGCGAACTACCGCCTCATGAACCTATGTGGTGTGTTTTTTATTTATGTTTTACATGGATAGTAATAAGGATAGATTAAATTAATATATATTATATTTGTAACATAATTAATTTTCTCAACTTATGATATCTCCTATAACTTATTACATTTCATTACATGGGTGATATGAAAACATCATTCGTGTGTATGGCGGGCTACCACCTCGTGAATCGATGTGATTCTTTTTCCACTAATGCATTCCATGGAATGTAATTAGTGTTTAATTAATTGTAATATGTGATATATGTGAGATAAACCTGACTATATAATTGTAATAAATTATTTAAAATAATTTCACTTCATTCATATAGAAAATGGAAATGTGTTTGTAAGGTATACCTTCTCCATGAATGGTGTATTTAATTTTCTATATATCACATTTGTGGATTAATGTAAATAAATATATAATTAATATATCTAATATTTATATCATTTTTAAAAATATATATATTATGGATCCATGATAAATGTAGGACGACTGAAAATTCCAAATCAAAAAATACACAAAAAAGTACTTATTTCATGAAACATAAAGTTATCATGGAACTATTAATAAAAGGGCTATAAAATATTATAATTAAATAATATGTGGTATGATATATATATATATATATATTATTCAGTAATAGTTGTATAATATTCTTATATTTATTTTACATTATGTTTGAATTTGTATGATGGAATTTGAGACCTAGGGTAAATGATTTTTGTCTCAATTATCCTTCATTGTGAAATATTTTATGTTTTGCACCTTTCTTCTATTATTATATGCATATATATCCCCCTTTATGTGTAATATATTGAGTTTATTTATTAGGATTATATTATAAGTTTTATTTAATTTTATTCTTTATTGGGGATTATGATTCAATGTTAATAAATTAGTAAGATATTTATGTTAAAATCTCATCATTTATCAGGATTGTTCAAGATTAAACTTTAAATAATGAAATCTTATGATCTATATCTCAATAAAAAATGTATTTTATTTACCTATAGTTATTTTTGGAGAATAATTTTACCCTTTAATATTTCTACATTAAATAATTAAATACACCAAAATATTGATATCATCTTTATTTCTCCCTTTGGTCCAAAACCCTTTTTCCTATATCCCTATTTTCTAAAAATTATTTAAAAAATGATTAAAATTTTACCAAAGGATTTATTTATTAAATTTTTTCCTATTTTTATTTTTCTAAATTTTTTTAAAATGAACTTTTATGTCATTTTCCAAGAAACATGTGTTTATATTTTTATGAAAATGTGAAAGGAATCTTTATTTTAGCATGTATAGTATGAATGTAATTTCTTGATGACATAACCATTATTTCCATTGAATATTCCATTATATTTTTTCAGGATTGTTTTAAATGAAAAGTATTTCGATGATATTTTTTGAATTTGTAGTTGTAAAATGGTTATTTTTAAATAAATAATATTTCCCTTAAGAAAAAATCCAAGTGATTTACCATTCAAAATAATTTTACATCTATGACAATAACCATTTTTTTAATCTTTATTGTGGATATGATCCTAGGATACCATTCTTATTAATTATGTTAGTGTTTAATATTTACTATGAAAATATTTTTACAAAACCCAATTCACTTCCACAGGTTATATAATGATAAAATGGACATGAAACCCAAATATTTCTCTATGGGTTATTCTATGATGAAATGATTATAGTTTTTTTATTTTCCCTGGGATATGGAATGATGAAATGTTTATGAAAACAATTTCTTTTCATGGGTTCTTATATCATGATTTTTGTATGATCATGTGAAATTGGTATGTATAATTTTTATTATGCGATGAGTGGGACCTAGATCTACCTCCAATGGATTGGATAAATATTGATATCTCAAGAGATAAATAGGGATAGAACTGAGAGTGAATGTAGTTTAGTGTGATAAATTGTATACTGTGATAGTATTGGGAGTGGACATTTAATACTATAGTGGTTTGGGTAGTGAACCCATTCCACTATGGTAGTCTTGGAAATAAGCCATGAACTACTAAGGAAATTGTTTGTTATGATTATGTGCATGACACAAATTAATTTAGTATTCCAATGTTGTGTTCTCATGGCTCATTTTATTTTATTTCATTATGGTTCATGTCTTATAAACTATCATGATTTATTCCAATACGTAATTTTATGATCTATGATATGTAGGGTATGATTTTAAAATTTTATGTTCATGCTCTCATACCCTTATGTTAATTGCATGTATATATCCCCCTTGTTTACCCTTAATAAAAATTTAAAATCACTCTTTATTATGTTTTATTTCCCCAATTTCTTAATAATGGTTATATGTATCTTATGTCTAATAATTGTGTTGTGTATGAATATATTTAAGATATTTCATGAAATAAAAAGGTTGTGTTCCATGTTTCTAAGGGAAATATAACATTATAATCCCCAAGAATTTCTTTTTATAATTTAATTTATATTTATCTTAAAAATATTTTATATATATGTATGAAAATACATGGTTTCTACAAAAGTTCTCAATACACAAAAATTTGTTTTTATGAAAAAGCACCATTCTTTCTCTCTTTGATCAAAAAACTTTTTTATTCCAAATAAATATTTCATAAAGATGTTTTAAAAATGGTTTTTAATATTCATCAATGATTTTTTAAAGAAATTTTTACCCATGATTAACTTCATAAAAATTGTTAGAAAGGAATATTATTATAGTTTTCCAAACAAGCCCTTTTCTGTTTTACCTAAAATTTGAAATGAATCAACATTTTAACATATAGAAAATGAGTGATATTTCCCTAATTAATGACCAATTAATGATCTATGTATTCCTTTACACAGTTCCAAATTTATTTCCATGGAAAAATATTTCTTTAAAGATGAGATATTTTGATATTTCATGTAATTAATTTCAAAATGGAAAGGATATTTTTTTTCAAGGAATGTTCTATGTGATCTCTAAAAATCATTTTCCATATAATATGACATCCAATTATATTAGATAATCTTATTTGGTGTTATTACCGAATAATACCATCCTTATTCATTCTATGTATGGCTTATTTTTATGATGGAAAGATGTTTATAAAACTCATTTCTTTTTTAAAGTATGATGAAATATTTATGAAACCAAATTCTTTTCAAAGGGTTATGTTATGATGAAATGTATATGAAACCCATTTACATTCATGGGTTTTAATATGATAAATGTATTATGATCTTTTGGAATACATATGTATGGTTTTTAATATTTGATGGTTCTTATGATATAAACACGTATGGTTTTCACACTATAATCTAGGATGGTGGTTATGTTATTCCAAGGGTATAGGTCACATTATATCAAAAGATAGGTGGTACCTATATCCCCTAAAAAAGATATGGGTAAATATTAATATCATAAGGTATAAAAAGGTTTGTAATGGGGTGTGAACCCAGTTTAGTAAGGGAATTTATCCATTATGATAATCTTGAGAGTGAAGAATAACTACTATTACGTTTTGGTGAGTGAACTCATTCCACTATGATAGTCTTGGAAATGATCCTTGACTACTAAGGAAATGATTTTATATTCTTATTTGATTTAAAATAAACATATCTCTTATGCCAATGTTATGGTCTCATAGATTATATTATTTGATTCCTTTATGATTCACATCTTAGAAACCTCTATGATTTATTACATGACATAAGATTATGGTATATTATATTTAGGGTAAGATTTTCAAATTGTATGATCGTGTTATTATACCCTTATGTTTATGTAATACTCAAGTGATCATTGATATCTCCTTTATTTACCCTTATTGAACATATGATCTCACCATTTCTTATGTTTCCTTCTCCTAGGATATGAAGAATAGTACACAGTTTGATATGTCTAAGAAGGGTTCTAGTTAAGAAAAACATAGTGGGAGATAATGTAGATATTTTTCTAAACCAATTGTTTATATTTCCAAGATTCCTAAGGTACTAGAATAATATTATTCTGGAATGAATCATTATTTTATGTAATGGATATTCATCTAAAAATATGTTATTTTTATGCATGGAATGTATGGGTCACTATATTCTATTGTCACCAAAATTCCATCTTTTAAAGGCCTATTCCAATTATAATCGATTCATTTTAATGATTAAATTATGAACTCCCAGCCATTATATTTCTTTTATATTACTTTATATTTATTCATTTTTATATTTCAAATTTAATAACCATGTAACATATAAAAATAAATAATATTTTTATATAATAATAGGAATTGAAGAGTCTCATAATTAACCAAATTGTTATGTTTTTAACAAATATTCATTTATGGTTGGTATAACTATCCATAAGGATGATGTTATAAAGAAATTATTACCAACTTCATGGCTGGTTATTTTTTTAAACATTAATATTGTAAGGAAATTACATTATTATTTATATATATGAATGTTTAAATTATAAGAAAATTAAATAGAATAAATTATGTTAATATTTGATATAAAATCCCTTAAATGAACACATTAATTTATGATGAAATTAATATCTAAAAAAATTTAATGATATCTGAAAAACCGTTGATCTTTTCAAACCCTGAAAATTTTAGAAAGGAATTAACTTCATGTCATTTATCATCTGGTGTTATAGAATAATTTGATAAGAAAATTTACCACTAGTGATAAACAAAAGTGATTTTGGAATCATGTAACCAACATATCTTAGATGATATACATGAACACCATTCTTATATAAATTTCATATAAATGGAAATAAAAGGATAATAATGAATAAATGAAAAATGAATAAGGTTTTAATGATGTTATTTAATATATTTATTTTTATTAATATGGAGTTTTAACTAATACACTAAGATTCTTTAAAATCATGTTAAGGGAACTCCATCACTTTAATATTCATTTTCCTTATTATATCTAATTTTCTATCAGATCCCCTATCTCTTTTTAAATTAAATTCTTTCTATTCTATATATACATATTTTCTAGATTTATAATATCTATCCCTTTATTTTGAATGGATTTTTATGTTTTTCATGTTCACATTCTAATCTCTTCTCTATGTCTATCCCGTGAGATTAAATTTTCTATTTTCATATTTCCTTTCATTTATTAGTCTTATAAAGTACATCATTTTAAAATAACCCCATTTATAGAAATATTTTATGTTGGTCCACTTATAGTTTTGATGAAAACACTATGATTTTATATCATTTAGTGGTTCATTTAATAATTTCATAAAAAATTGTTTAAGGTATTCAATTCTATAACTTCTATTTCTTCTATTATTGTGGTTTTACTTTATTTTAATCTAAATACTCATGACCCATGCTAATTACTAAATTATAAATTTTAAAAACTCCTTCTCATGGGAAGCATTACAAAAAAAAATTTATTAGCCTTTGTGACATGATTATGTAACCTATTTCTATCTCATTTGAGTTTCTCATGTTTATGACTTAGGTATGCTTCTTTTTTACATATGGAACACATATTCTAGACTTATTATGATCTAATGGTTTTGAATAGATTTATACATCCCCCACTCAGTTTGATAATTTTTATATCTCAGGATATACTATGTATAGTGCACAAATAGTGAGCTTTTCCTATTATGTTATGATGTCATAGCATGATAATTGACTTGTGTTTATTATAATATGTTTTATTATTGTGCCAAATTCCTATTATTTAGAAATTTTTCAGTTTTATTCATTATATAATCTCTTATTGCATATTTCCTTATTATGATTTATGATCTAACACATTAAGGATTATATGTCATGATTATTTACTCTTTTATTATTCTACCCTCATGCTTATCTTGATCATTCCCTGGTTAGAATTTTTAGCTCGCTCTTTCCTTTGAGTATGTCCCCACTATATCTTATGTAGTGATAGAGTTATTATGGTATTTTGGGGAATAATATAGATATAAATATAATTAATATTGTAATTTATTTTTATTAGGAATTATTACGTAACTAATCTCCCAGAGATACTAAAAAAATAAATTTTGGGGGTTTTATATATATTTATGGTTATTTATGTATATTTATGTTTAAAATGGTGTAATATTATGTGTATGAGATGTATATAATTATAGTTAATCGACATCATACCATTTATAAGGATATGTCAGGTATTGTACTAGGGAATCCTAGGATAGTCTGTTAAAAAATGGAATTTTATACTAGATGTTGTTTTATATTATTTGTAAAATAAGGTACACTAAAGATAAGAACATTGTGAAAAAATAGATAGGTATGATTGATTATCAGTCCAATTATTTCACATGGAAAACCTTGAGTTACCTTGGGTATATGGTATGTATATTTGGGATATTAGTAATTATTTAATATTTTTAGGCTCTTTCATCTAATTTAGTATTATTATGGTTTTTACATAGGTTATATAGGTTATTTTTGAAAACTCTAAAGTATTTTAGTGGATATAGGATATTTAAATGGTTTTGGGTTATTGTGCATGGTTTAATAAACCATAAACTAAATATTCACTTGGTCTAGATGGTTCATGTGACATCCCTCCCCTCTTCATTTTCTTGAGTCATGGTGTAATTTCTACTTGTAATTAAGAGACATCTCAAAGGCATCGAAGGCTGGAAATAAATACCAAGGTCATCATTAATAGATGGGGGAACATTTTCCATTTGAAAGTAAAACAGCTCAACCAGACATAACATAACACAATGATAACTACATTATACATCAAAAACATTTAAACTAAATCAAGTACTACCATTGATATCAAAATAAAATCATAACAAAGTACCATACTGGACGGATAAAAATACCAAAGTACAAAGTGGAAGATAGAACAAAAAAGAACCAAGAATCTAAAGAAATCTAAAAATATCCCAACATGATCCATGATCTGATTACAAAAAAGATCCCAAGTATCAAGATGCACCACTAATGTCTTGTGATACTTTACCTTTTACTATGTCTTGATGAAAAATATATTAAAAAGAACACAACTTCCAAAGAAGATATGAGTAATGAAACTAAGTTGTTTTTTATATGAATTCCCTACTCACACAACTAGGATAGAACATGTTAGCATATTTATATAAAACAATTTATATAAAACAACTCAAAAAAAAATTTATATCAGAATATAAAACCACTTTCATATCAAAACAGTTTTAAAACAAAAGATATTTCTCAAGGAAATAAACCAAAAAATTATTTAAAACAATTTCACAAGTTCTATTTTTTCATAGCCATTCCATTCCACATATCCACACATCCATCCAGGATTTCAGCCTGGCCCTCCCTATACTGTAAATTGGTTAGTCATCCTTTCACTAAGCCATTACCTAATGAACCATTTTGATAGGGGAAAGTTCTAAACCTTATCCATCCCACTAATAATGGGGGAGGCTTCTTACCCTTATCCATCCCAAATGCACATGAACACATACAACCATTATGACAAAAACCAATTCCAAAACAACCATTTAAACCATTTCAATAAAACCATTATTTTATTCAAAACTATTCAAATGATCCATTTAAATAAAACCATATTTTTATTGAAAACACTTTTCCTTACATAAAAACCCAAAAATCATATTAAATTCCTCATTTTAAAATAAGGTTTCCAATTTCACTTTCTACAAAACACTGAATTACCAAAATAATATAAACTATCACCAAAGAGGATTTATGACACACTCTTTACAATAGTTAATTCATTCAATTTAAACCAAAACAATCAATTTTAAATAAATCCTTCATGTTATAAATAATGGAGTCGATATTGAACCCTTTCACCTTGGGAAATATGATCAACATAAAGAACTCTGCAAAAATGACCACAAAACTAGGTTGAATCCATAAACCACACCTTAGATCTCTACCTCTAAAATAAATAAATCCAAATGTAACTAGAATTTTAATAAAACCCATAGATAAATATACAATAGAACTAGATAGATAAAAATGAGAGAGTTATGTAAGTAGATCTAATAAATCCCACCAAAACCACCATAAATGAATAGTTACCAATGGAATACAGCTTCAACGTACCATGAAACGCCTCCAGGTCGCTTCCAATTTGTTGGGGGAAGGGTTAAATAGACTTAGAGAAGGATAAATATTGATTTAGGGTTGATTTGGTGAAAAAATATGGGGTGTATGATGAAAAAGGGTGAGATCCATAATTTTAGGATCTCACTTTTAAACTGTGTATAGTTAATTGCACGGTTAAAAAATGTGTGATAACCATGCACAAGCCTCAGCCTCAAGGGGAACCTCACATGGTTGGATCACATGGTTAGACATACCATGCTCCAACCATGAAAAATTACATTGTCCCACTATTTATGGTTTCTCCAAGGTGGCCACACAGTTTGGAGAACCCATGCGCCTAACTGCATTCCTAACCTAGAAGCCCCACCTTACATGGTTTCCTGTAGGATTTTCACAGTTTTCACTAACCATGTATCGATCATGAACCTTTATAAATGCCCTCAAAACATTCCGAAACACTTTAAATCCCTCCCAAACATTACTCATATGCATTACATACTTCAAAGGAATAATTGAAGGGTTGTATACTTGAAATCGAGGGGCAACATTCTCCCCACCATTGGCCTTTATGTCCATAGAAATTAAAAAAATATTATTGTGGAAAAATATTTTGGTCCATTGCTTGATCATTTCTTCTCCTATACCCATGAATATTTTAGAATTTGACCATGTTGCCGCAAAACCAACACTAGACCAATGGATTTTTCACGCAATACTTTCTCTTTCATATCCATAGTCTGAATCAACACATGTTCCAATGAAGAATCCATCTCTAGATCAACTTGGTCTCATCAAATCACATGGTTAGAATCTAATTGATACTTTCTCAAATGAGATACATGAAACAAATAATGAACTACACTAAAACTTGGTGGAAATGCCAACTGATATTCCACCTCACCAACCCATTCCAGTATCTCAAAATCTCCTATGTATTGAAGAGATAACCTGAACTGCTTCCCATATAAGTGATCTATAAGCCTTGGAGATATATTAAAGAACACATTATCACTAACTATCAATGATAATGGCCATCTAATATTAGTGACATAATATTTCTAACTACTCAGTGTCGTCTCTATCCATTTCTTGGTCAACTGAATCACCTTTATTCGTTCTTGGAAAAGGATCTGCCCAGCCAGTGAAGTCTCATCTGTTTCCACCCAACAATGTGTATAATGATATGTATTCCTATAGAATGATTCAAAAGGATCCATATGTATCATGTCCTGATAATTTTTGTCATATGATATCTCTATTAATTCCACATGCTCTTCCCATGAGCCACAAAATTCCATTACACAATCCCACAACATATCGTCCAATATTTTTAGCGTCCTTTTGAATTACCCACCCATCTTACAATGATACTCCTGACTCATAGTAAACTGAGTGATACTTTCTTTCATTCAATATTTCTAGAATTAGATGTTAAACTCAGATCTTTATCTGATACAATCAAAACTGGTATGACATTCCTCTTCTCCACTTCTTAGATATAGATTTTTTACCAGTCATACACCATATGAGATTCATTAATAGAGATGAAATGGGATAAATTTTGAATCCGATCAATTATCACCCTTATGGAATAATTTTTAAGAAACATTCATGGAATACCTATTAAAATACATAAGTATTTGTTCTTATTTTTAAACATGAATAGGTAAAAACTATAACATACCTTCTTGTCACTAATGTTATACTTTAACCTAATGACATGTTATTAATATTGAAACAAACTCATCAAACTTTTTTCATATTGACCCACCAAAATCATGGTTCTAATGCCTAAAACATATTCTATATTTTAGGATTAATATTCTATATTGAGTGGTGGTAATCATGAAGAAATTTTTCTTAAAAATACATAGGTACAACCATTCGATCTAGAAACTATAATACTAAACTCCCATCAAGCTTTATTCCCTCAATAGTCTCCTCACCGTTGAGTTTTGACCTTATTTATACATAGTCATAATCATAAATCTATTCCTATTTAACCATCTATAACAAATAAGTAAAAAAATGAAACCAGAAATAAAACTTCAACTTCACCTCAATAATCAAATCCCTTGTACATGTTGTCTTGGACCGTCATTAACATGCACTCATCTAATGCTTCTTTTTTAAACTGAGCATATGACTTTCTTCTTAATGCATCGGCCACGGAATTTACATTACATGGTGTATACAGTAAGTCAAAGTCAAATATTTATAAATACTCTATCCATCTTCTTTATATCATATTCAAATCCATTTGTGACAAAATATGTTTCAATCTCTTATGATCCATAAATACAGTAAATTTCTCACCAATGAGGTAATAACGCCAAGTCTTCAAAGCATGGACTATATAAATTAACTGAAATCATGTTTTGGGTATTTATTCTCTTGAAACCATAACTATATTCATCCATAACCAAAAACAAGATCTCTCTATGTGAGAACACATCCCAACCCAGATCCTGAAGCATCACAATAAACCATGTACCCCTATCTTGATACTGGAAAAATTACAATTATTGCTGATGTAAGGTGAACATTAATATCTTTAAAATAATTTTTATATTCATATTTCCATTGTAATGTAACATTATTCCTTTTAAAATATGTCATTGGTGAGGCCATTCATGAATAATCATGGAAAAGGCGTCAGTAATAACCAGCTTGACCAAGAAAATTATATATGTCGAATAAATTCATTATCATTTTCCAATAGATTCAAGCCTCCATCTCTTCTAATTTTGAGAAAACACTTCTATAAGATATTACATGGACAAGGAAACATACCTATTTTATCAAAAAATCACACATTAATAATTTTCATACACACAATGAGCCCTAAATATTACCAACACTGGTGCCAAGTGTTGTTCATGTTCATCCCTGATCATTGAATGAACCAATATTTCAACCACAAACCCACCCCAAAATAATTTAGGTACCTCAAAAAATTTTGATTCATCAATAACATGAATAAAGTTGGTGAATTCATGAGACCTAAAGGAATTACCACAAATTCATAATGGTAATATCTACTCATGAAATATTTACTCAGAATATCAAAATTATGAACCAGTAATTGGTGATATCCTAATCGCATGTCAATATTAAAGAACCACCGATCTCCCAAAAATTAATCAAATATATCATCAATGTGTGGAAGTGGATATCAATTAGTTTTCATAAATTGGTTAATCTTATAATAATCCACACATAACTAAAGAGTTTCATCTGCCTTTTTGACAAAAAAAGATTAGTGTTGCCCACAGATACATGAAAGGATGAATGAACCCTTTTCTTTCTAGAACATCCAACTACACTTTAAATTACCTTCATTGTTTTGGTGAAATCCAATAAGATGGAGGGTAAATTGGTTCGATCCTCAGAATAAGATAAATCAAAAACAGAACTTCTCTAGTGGTTGCAAACACAGAAAGATTATCAGAAAACTCATCTGGAAATTGATCAACAAATACTGGAAAATTGATATTCTCAATATCTTATATCAGTTAAAAATAAATCGATGCTTATAGGTATGGAATCATTCCAACTATTGGTTCCAAATAGACCTTTTCACCTGATTTTACATTCCTCTTTTCTTTAAAGAGATACTTGATTGCATCCTCAGCCGTAAAACAGACCCTTCAAGTATAATAGTTAATGTGAGCCTTAAATATTTTCTACCAATCTATAACTAGGATTATATCATAGACATATATCTCCATAACATAGAAGTCCCATGTCGACATAGATCCATCAATAGTTATAGAACATGATTTACATAGAAAGTCTTAACATTCTCTTTGACACGTAGGAGTTTAATGTTTTAAAACAAAAACAATCATATCAATTTTTAAACGCATAATATGAACATCATGATAAGTAATTAATGGATGAGATTCACCCAAATCAAACAATTCTTCTATAAAGGGAATAATTAAAAAGAATAATACCTCTCATCATTGATTGTATATGCTAATTCTACTCCATATAATTTCTTTCTTGCAACACTTTGTTCTTTGTTACCTTGTTGGGATTCCCCTTATTGGGGAGTCATGGTATTCCTAGAATCCCTGTGGTTTTCTATGTTCTACAGATAATCTGTATTCTGTGTCCCTTGCCCCATTGAATCATACGATGTCTATAACACATGAGAAGTGTCTCGAACACCCAAAATAAAAACAATAATAAAATAGCTCTAAATATGGCCTATCTAGTTTAAATTATGGAATTATCTTAGTGGTTCCATACACCATTCCTTCACACGGTCAAACTAACCACATTGAAAACATTCATACCATCTAATTAGTTTTGGAGATTGATTCACTGAATCAATCATTTTATTCTGATCCATATTCTCATTTTGTTAATAGGTGTCCCTCTTCTTCATTCTCCCATCATTATATTTCTTATCATTTCTCGTAGGTAGAAATATGCTTCCTCTAGGTGTGGCTCTGTATATGTCCCTTTCATCCATTTTTTCTATATTTACCATCTCTTTATATTTCATTATATTTAACATATAAATATTTGAGTAAATATCGTACCTCAGTCCTTATTCAAAAAAGTCAGGCCTTCGAGGATGCATTAGAAGAAACTTCTTCTGAAAAGAATACTAAATTCATGAATCTATCCACATACTCTATCATTGTGGGCCTCTCTTACTTTAAGCTAAATAAATCCATTATTCTTGTGATTTTAAGCGTATGAGGATAGAATTTTTGTTCAAAAATCATTAAAATCTTCCCATGGGATTCCTTGGTCCAATTTAGTCTAAACTGATATATCCCACAATTTCCATGAAATATCCTCCCTCATATATGTCCCCATGTTTATTTTTCACTCCCCAGGTGTGCCTATGAAATTGAAATTTTGATTGATCTTATTAAGGCACGCCTCATCCTTCATAGGTCCCAAATCAGCCCAATAGATGGATGGATTCTTCTTCTAGAAAAGGACAGAGTAATCCACATTCCTTGGATCATCCTTTCTGTTCCCTCCATCTACATATTGAAAGGATTGGACGATACTCTGAACCATTTTTTGTTTGAACTATGTTTTAGGTGAAACCACATTCCCAGTAGCTTCTTCTAGTTTGTTTCTACAATTCCTAATAGGTTACATATTCTATAATCATAATAAATATCATAAGTCTCACTGTATATTAACTAATGGTTTAACATTTCTAATTTTCCCATATCATTTTTTTTACAAAAATTATTTCTAACGTTAAAATTTTCCATATTCAGCCAATTTTGATTTCACCAGGACTTTACAAATAAACCCATTTTCAAAATTAACATTTCATTCCTTTTCAAAATATAACATTTTTAAACATTAATAACTTTCAAAAAACAACACTCTTTCACTATATTATAAATAAATACTCAAAATTAAATATGTACTCCTATTGGGAAGTCATTTCTACAATTCATGTCTTCCTTGTCTCATATTCTAAACCCATGAAAATGACATTTTAACTCATATAAGTGTTTCCAAAATATGTAGGTACCCAACTCATAGTTAAATTGTAATTAAACGTAAAAAGTTTCTCTACATATTTTTATGATCTGCATTTCATGTCCTGAAAATCCTATTCATTTCTGCCAACCCAACATAAGGAATACACCAGATAGAATGTCAAATCTGAGATTGATAGAACCGATGAACACTTATTTGACTTAGATATTTGGATGGACCAAGACTGGTACCAATTTTAACATCCCACCACTCCCCATTATCTTGAGTTTAGGAAGAATTTCTAAATTTCCTTAAGAGATATCCCTATGGCCCCAAAGGCTGGAAATTAATGTCAAGGTATTCATTAACATATGGGGGAAAATTAACCCTTCCAAAATAAAAAAAATCTCAACCAAACATACCGTAAAAAATGATCATTAAATGATTCACGATAACAATATAAAATAACTCATTTACTACCATTGATATCAAAGTCAAATCATAACAAATTATTGTAGTGGATTACTATAAATACCAAATTACACAATGGAAGATGAAACTGACAATCCCAAAGACTCTTAAGAAAACTCCAAAGTTCCCATATTTGTCCATGCTCAGACCCCACAAACCATCCCAAGTATCATAATGCACCACTAAATAAGTTTGATACATTACCATTTCATGTATCCTGATGAACAATATCTACAAAAGAACCAATGTTCCAAAGACGGGGTGCGTAATAAAACTCAATATGTTTTCCTCAAATGACTTCCCTACTCATGCCACTAAGATAGAACACATTAGCACATTTATATAAAACAATTTATATAAAACAATTCAAAATAGTGTATATAGAAATTTAAAATAATGTCCATATCAAAATAGTTTTCCAAAAAAATCCATTTCTCTTGGAAGGAAACCAAAAAATCCTTAAAAACCATTTTATAAGTTATATTTTGGAATAACCATTCCATTCACTGTATCCACACATTCTAACATGCATGAACCCTGGGACTCTCTATACTCAATAGTGTTGTGTCTTCCTTTGACTAATCTATCACTTAATGAACCGTTTTTAGGGGGGAACATCATTACCTTTATCTATCCCACTAATGATGGGGGAGAATTCTTACCCATATCTGCTTCGAATGCACATGAACACACACAACCATTATACATAATGCTAATCCCAAAAAATAATTTCAACCATTTAAATAAAACTATTATTACATTAATATCCTTTCTATCAAACCATTTCAATACAAACAACCTTTTATTGAAAACACTTTTCCATGCATCAAAACCAAACAATCATTTTAAAATCAATTTTCCAATTTCACTTTCACAAAACACCAAATTGTCAACATTCTTAAACCATCACAAACGAGGTTTTATACCATGATTTTAAAATAAAATAATTCAATCAATTTCAACCAAAAAAATCAATTGGAAATAAAGGCTTAAATTTTTTAATAGAGGAGTTGAGAGTGTAGCCACCTACCTCATGAAATATGATGAACATGAAGAATTGCATGAAAACACCCAAAATCGGGTTGAATCTCTAAAAACCCACCTTATATATCTTCCTATAACATAAATTTTTTAAATATAGCCATAATTGGATTTGGAGACCTGATATCTATCTACAACTGAACTAGATCTAACAAACCGAGAGAGGTATGGAAGTAGGTCTAAGAAAACCCAGTATTAACAAACACTTAGCAAAAAAATATGGCTTCAAGACATAATTAAATTCCTCCAGATCGCTTAACATATGATGGGTAATGGTTCCACATCTTTATAGAGGAACAAATACGGAATTAGATTGAATTTAAAAAAAAATGTGGTGTTATTAAAAGAAAACAAGTAAGATCTACAATTTTTGGATCTCACTTTTAAACCATAAATGGTTAGTCACATGGTTAGAAAACAGGTGCACTAATTCTTTTCCATCTATTTTTTTCAAGGGGACCCTCACATGTTTGGGTCCGACTATTATAAAAACCATGCACCAATCATGAAAAAAATCCACTCTATCACATTTCACAGTTTCTCCTGGGTGCCCATACAATTTTGAGAACCTATGTACCTTGCCTTACACCTAACCCATAATCCCATGTTTCACCTTACATGGTTTCTTATCAGAGTTTAATGGTTTTAAATAGTAATTCACTAGACAATAACCATTAAAAAATCCACCCAAAAATATTCCAAAATTCTCCCAAACTCTCTGAAACTTTACCCATATACTTTACATACTTCAAAAAAAAATATGAAAGGGTTACTTACATTAAATCGGGGTTTCTACAGTTCAAGTGGGGTTATGAATGGTTAAGGAATCCATATATCCAATCCATGAAATTAAGTAAAACATCATGTCCATTGATATTTTGAATTTATATGATTTCAAATTATATTTATTATTGATCATTGGTTATTTGATATAAAATAAAAGGTTGTTTTTTTGAAATATTTATCACATTGGGATAGGATTAATTTTATGTTTCATACGATTTTTCATGGGAATTACTTTTCAAAAAATGTTTCCAGAATATAATGATTTTCAGTAATTTTATAATAAAATAATATAAATCAAATTTTTTATTTTGGGTTTTCATTGTATTTTAATGTTATTTATTTGTTTCTAATAGTTTTAATGATCATTCAAAATAATTATTTTAATATTAAATATTTATTTCTCAGAATTATTAACAAACATGTTTTGGGTAAAAGGGGGTCTTCATATATTATACTCAGACCTTATTTAGGTGATTTTTCGATATGTTAGGTCTTGATAAAAAGATATTGATTGTTTTCATTTTTATATTTATTAGATTGTTATGACATTGGTATTTAGTCCATTGATTTAGATCATTTTTCATGTATTTGTATATATGGTAATGTTTTGATTATGTTTTATGTTAATTACTGTGATAGTGATGTGAAACCTTGTAAATTCTTAATAAATTCTCTAAAAGAAGAAATTATTTTTATTTCAATGTTAATATTCATGTTTATCTATGTTTTATTGATCTATTAATCCGTAATGTCTATGTTAGGAAATATAATATTTGTCCTAGTCAAGATGATTCTAGAAATTGGGCTCAATAAATCAAGGACTATAATCCTCTTTTCATTAAAGGGGATCGGTATTCCATAGAATTAGAGGAGTGAATAAGGGTGATTGATGGAATAATTAGTTTTGTAGTGATTAATGAGATCATCATAATTAGTATTACTAACATTATGATTCTAAAGGTTCATGTTGGAAATTATGGTAGTTTATTCCTTGGCCTATGACATTGAATTCCATATAGTGGGAAGGATTCATGACATTTTTTAACAATTCTTCCTTAAAACCATAATGGTGGAAAATATGATCGATTTTTTATGATCTAAATAGAATACTAAAATAATGATGGAGTATGTTAATCATTTTTCATATCTAAAATTGTATTTACCTAAGATAATATCAAAATATTCTTTAAAATAATAATGGCCTAAAAGGGGTATCTATTCGGATAATATTTGTTAGGTGTATATATATGTTTATCCCTCTTTATTTTAAGTAGTATTATTGCACAACAAGTTACAATTTCTTATGGTCAGAATACCTCAAAATGTTTATGTTTCCTCTAAACCTAGATAAAATGGTGACTGACTCAGTAATTACATGTGGAATTATATTTAGTTCAATTATAAAATCATGGGTTATATAAACATTCCATCTCAATTTAACCCTTTAGTATATAGTAAGATTAAATTCAAGGTAGTTCATTTATGGGTATGGAAAGGCATACATGTCTTGTATATTAATATACACCAAAATCATTTTGTTTTTTGTTGTTGATTATGTAATCTTGAAGGATTCTCGAGTGATGGTTTTCAAAAGAAAAGTTGATGCATTTAAAACCTCATATAAATTCATCAATAATAAAATAATTCATCTATAGGGAAATATAATTGATCTAATAAATGATTATAATGAAGGATTTTGAGGATAATGTCCCAATATGGTGAGGATCCTCAATCCCATATTAAACTCAAGTAGGAATCTATAGTATAATATAACAATTTTGAGTATGATGTTAATGCTATATCAATTTTTCATATTCATTTAAATTGTGATTAATAGTAATTTCTTTATTTTATGTAAATTTATCCCATTATAGAAATAAATTTTCAATTGATATCCCTATTTGTGAAAGTTTTTTTTTATAATCAATAATTTTTTTGTACCCCTGTTGTTTGAGTGGAGTGGTATGGGAATGGTCTTAAAGACTAATAACTCAGGGTAAAAAATCCTAATAGATATAAATTTATACAGTTTCCATACTAGATTTTTACTTAGATATTTAGTGGTAATAGAATCAGTACAATGGAATAAAACTATAATAGATGGTCTATAAATTGTTTAGAATGACTTTTTGCATGTATAAATTCCTTTCGGATAGTAATAAAGGATCTTAGACATATATATAGATGTATATATTGCCTAGTGTAGTTAAATGGGTTAATTATATGGGTAACCCCATTATAGTGGATCTTTGGACTTTTCTAGTATGCTTAAGTGGTATATGTGTTTATTTTATACATTTATACACCCAAAAAATTATTATTAGTGATGGTTTCCTATAATTTTATAGAGACCTTATCATGTATGTATCTAATCTTAAGCCTTACATTATTTATGAGATCAATAAAGTATGGGTTTTTCTAGTGCCTTGTAATTTTTTTTGTAATAATATGGTAGGATTTTGAGGTTTTATTAATTTTCATCTTCTTGAATTAATAAAGGTCATATCATCAAATTGAACTTCTTCTTAAGGAATTTTAATCTTGTAAGAAAACATATTAAAATAATTATTAATATTTGGGACACCGTTTATTAGCTATCCTTTTTCATTGGTATTCATATTGGATTCATTTTTATTATTCTCTTATTAACATATTTATCAATAAATGAATGTTGGATATTGGGGTCCTTATGGTGGTTCTTTTTCCAAACCTAGTCTTACATTGGATAAGTGTAGGTATTTTAATATATAACTCAATTTGAAATTTTGAAGAACCAAAATGGGATTTTTTTTATTTGTGTAGTAAAAATTTATGTTAAATATAAAATATTTTATTATTGAATTGTTTTCGTTTTTGAAGGGTGGTTAGAAAAAAAAATTCATCAGGTTTATTTTTTTAATAAATTATTTAATATGAAATTTATAAGGAAAAAAAGTTGGATAATGCCAAAAACAATTACACACACAACACCAAATTTTTTTGTGTTTTTATATTTCTCTATTTTAAATTTTATTTTTGAATTTCAGAATGAAAAATTATGGTTTTTGGATAAAATAATTTGACACATTGTTTGAGAATGGTTGAATAAACTATGTATGTAAACTGTGAATGATTTAAAAGGTACTTCCAGTGGAATGTTCATAGTTGGTAGATGATTGTCCCAAATATTCATTATAATAGTGCATGTCAATATTTTGGTTTTTGGGGAATGTGAAAGGTTCATGTACGGTTATCCAAACATTTTACCCAAAATATTTATCCTTCTAAAAATAGAATATATTTAAAAAATAATAAAAATAATGGTTACACATTTTGTCTCTTAATGAATCCATTAATACCCCATCAAACGATTTCCTCCATCCATTACGTTATCCCTGTGATAACCTTTTTATTCTTGATTGTTTGTAGATGAATCTATAGGTCTAGTCACTCAAATTGATTCATCTTCTATTCCTCTTCCTTGTATTATATTATTCTTTCTCTAATATTTTCAGGGTGACCTATAGTTAATCCTTTCGTTATTTTCGTATGATATTTTTAAATTTTAGGTATTTAATTTATCTTCCAATGATTCTTCCGCTTCTCTTTTGGTGGTGAAATTTCATTTAATATTGGTTGTGTTAATTATTGGTATTCTTCCCCGTGAAATTAATTTTTAAAGAAAAAAATGTGGGATTGACTATTTAAATAGTCATTTTTTTTATTATGAAACTTATACAGTATGTATAAAATTATTTCATTTTGATTTTCTTTGTTTTTATCAAAAACACAATTAATATAAATGGTTTTTACCTTTTTCAAGGTATAGATTTGTACTCATAATAAGTTTCATACTCTAGGTGATCTATGAAATTTCATAAATTATTTTCAAATAAAATGAATGAAATTTTTTTATTTATAAAATTATTAAAAATAATAAAGTTTAAATAATAAATTTAGGTGATGTGTATAATGATATAAAAGTGGTTTTTGTCACACTTAAGGTATTTTATGAAATTTTTTGATTGGATTCAAAAATATTAACTTCATGTTTTTTATTTTATTTTTGTTGACATTAATTTTATGTTATTACGGTTCATATAAAATTTTTATTGTCTTTATTTTATGATTTAATCAATGTTTTAAATACCTAAAGAAATATTTGGAAAACATATAAATATATTTTGTTATATGTTTCCACCATTGATGTAATTTACCCTCTTATGTTATGGTTTTTATGGATATGAAAATGCATGCTATAAAAAATTTATGGATTGATATAAAATGTTAATGTGCTTTTTCTTTGAAGGGTGATTAAAGATGAGTTATGAGTTTATTTAATATATTTTAGTTAATTAATAATTTATTACAATGATTTGATTTATAAAAAATAATTATAATGTCATGAGAAACCCTAGGTAGGTATGTTGGAATTCAATATCTGATTTCAACATTATTTGAGGTTAAAAGCCAGATATTTTCTCCCTATTGAATGATTATTTATTTGGATATGGGATTTCCAACATAGGGACACTACAGAAAAACTTTTGATTATAAGTGTTGTTAGATTAATCATGTATCTATAAGACATATTCTACTTTACATATATCCAATATATTCCTCAAAATACTTAGTATGTGGTTATATAATGATTACATGTGATAGTTATATGATTTTACTATGATTTTTTATTGATGATTAACTGTTTTGGTATTTGTTAGGTTTTCGTATTCTTATATTTTATGAATTATGATATATGATAATTATTTTATTATTGAATACACCCATTTATATCTAATAGTTAATTTATAATGATTTGAGTTTTTATGAAGTTCATAATTACCCAAATGTAATTTTCCTTGATAGTTATTTGATGGTTAATGAATTTCTCATAATCAAAGTGATTTTAATGTCTTCCAAAAAAAATTTCAAAAAAAATTACTTCATTAAATTTATAATGATAAAGTATAATTGATCTAATATAAGGGTTTTTTTATGTTAAATGATTTCCTCATATAAAGAACACATTTATTTTCTTTTCATAAATTTCTCTTTGGTGAAATATCTTGAATGATTTTGTTTTTATAAATTAATGATAAATAAATATTCAGTCTTGTTATTTTGTTTTCTAAAATAAAAAATAATATTCTGATTAGTTGTATTTAAACATTTCAATGCATGATTTATTTTGTAAAATTTTTTGTTTAAATTATTTTGTACAATCCTTTTTGGTATGTTTCACACATACCTTATATTCACACTTTGTGCATATATTTATTTCTTCTTATCTTATGCATATAATGATTGGTTCTTATGATTATAATGAATGATCATGTCATGATTTTACGTATAGAGGAGGTCAAAAGTGATATGAATTTACTTTTCACATGGATTTTTATAAATGGATAAAAATTTTGGTTACGCTGTCAGTGATATATTATAATACTATTATTCATAAACCTCAAATTCAAACATATAGGATTATCTACCCTTATTTCATTCATATTTTGTATTATTTTAATGAAATGTGGTTATGTATTCCAAATATTTATGTTAGGGTCATATTTATTTCTCATTTTAAGTTTCATTATGATTATCATGTCTAGTTTTTACCTTTTAAAGATATTTATTATTATTGAAAGTGTTTATTTCCTTTGAATGAAAACTATAACATATGAAGTGATCATGAAATAATAAAAGGTGGAATAAAATATTGGACTTTAATTCATTGTTTTAGATCATTTATAATTGATTAATGTTGATGTATATACTATTTTTTATTTCTTATTGTGATCAGGAACATACTTTCGGACTTTTGGAAGATCGTTTGGGGTTTCATATTAGGGTAGACAATGTTGTATTATAACACTGAAAATGATATTGTAAAATTATTAAAAATCTTTATACCATTTACACCTAATCCTGTTAAACTCCAAGAGATGTTTGGGGTTTCAATGGCTTTTACAGATAATTATTATCCCTCATTCAATGTATATACATCATGTACATATTTATTATATTCATGATATTTTAGGTTATGTATAGAGGCCTCATTAGTTTGTATATTACTATATAATATATCTTAGAGTTAATTACATATGATTATTAGCTCATGTGGAGTGGTTGAAAACATTCTATATTATTAAAATTTCATTTTTTGTTTTCCATAATTGTATAACTCATGTGGGAATTTTTGGACTATCATATTAACTTTATTAATAACATTTGTATTTTTTAAAACCATTTATTACTATTGTGATGATTATTTTGATATAATTTATCTGATAGAAAATTATTGGGTAAATAACATCCCACGTGATATATTTAGACCCTCTTCACTAGTCACAAAAAATATGTGATCTAAGAGCATAATTGTGGCTATGTGGAATTTTTCTAAAGTTGAACGGCCATGCAAGATTGGGACATCACTAAATAGTAATATTTTTTGTTTTCTTTCAATGACATGAAATTTTTGAAATTTTTATATTAGAGATTCAGAGTCCGTAAATGTTATAAAATATATTTTAGTGTGTTGATAACTAACCTAAACATAGTAGATTTCTATGTTAAAAGATAATTTGAGACTGAATTTGTTTACTTTATAATTATTTTTTGGGATATGATTGCCACTTGGTTTAGGGTGATTAATAGGTGATTCATGAATCACTATGGTATATAGGTACTTGATATATGTGTATCTGTGTACAGGGGTGAATTTTTTATTAATTAATTTCATTTAAAATATTGAATTATTAGTAAAATAAATATTTTTTCTGTAACTATATTATTAATTATTGATTTATTAGTTTATAGTTGTGAAATGAAATATAAAAAATTATGTGATAAGTTTTAGTTGAATAAATACTTTTTGATTATTTAAAAGATGTTATTTTGTGTTAGTTTGTTGAAATTTTTGAAGTAGATTTCTTATTGGTAAATTTATCTTTAGTGAATAATGGATCCCAAACAAAATATTGATAATTCTCATAGGGTGGAGATTGAGTATGATCATTATGATTAGGGGATAAGGAAGTACAATATTAGAATGTTCCACTAGTGGGTGAACTCAAGACTCTATTAAAGAACAATATTACTAAAAGGCTTGTTAAAATAATTCAGAGTATAGAATAGATTTTTAATATCCTGCCAACGGTAGACCATAGATCGATGTCATGATTGGAATTATACTTATATCTCAATCACATATCCCTATATTTCATACGCTTATGAATTGTGGGGAGGGTTTAAGGTGTTATTATGGGAAGACTATAACCTCTTATCAGAGTAAATAAATAGTAGAAAATAATCAAAGAACATCTATGAAACTAAATTAGAGTAGAAAAGGGAAATAAAACCAAAATGTTATATAAAATTGAATGTGGAAGCATACAAGAACCCATTAACATAGATATACCCATAAATATGAATAGATTATCCACTTTTATGTTCACAAATACAATATAAAAAATATATAGAAAATTATCTAATGACATCCAT
The DNA here is from genome assembly GCA_963277665.1 of Viscum album. NCBI lineage: Eukaryota > Viridiplantae > Streptophyta > Magnoliopsida > Santalales > Viscaceae > Viscum > Viscum album. The sequence continues at coordinate 98,653,541 of OY728153.1, read as the reverse complement.
GGGCCTCCACTTATCCTAGCCTCATAGTATAATCCTTGTTTTATTTATCTATTATGTAACATTGGGCCGCTACCCTACTTCAACATACGAATAGTGTGATCTATTTAGGTTCAAAAGGGCCATTGATTCCTAATTCAAAAACGAGTATAGCTCAATAGGTCACCACCAAGAGGGTCCTAAATATAACTAGAAAAGAATTGTTTATATATGTGATTTTATTAGATATATAATTAAATAAAATAATAAGTAATAAATAAATAAGAATCCTCGATACTCGGGTACTAAGGTGAATCTTGAGTTTGACTATACCTACTTCATCATGCGCCTAATGTCTCTCAGAAAAAAACACCATAAGTGGTTAATTTTATTTCTATAGAACCTGGTAGTTAATATCATAAATTATTTTGGAAATTTTGATTTTCTTTGATAAATCACTAATTAGGGGGAAACTCTGCCTCACTTGAAGACAACTAAAAATTCAAGGGAAAAACAATGCCTCCCCAAAACCATTAGAACTACACATGGAGATATCCTAGTCAACCTAAAACCATCATATTTCTATGTACAACTCAATCACCAAGAAAATATAGAAAATAAATGTGGAAAATTCATGGTGATATTCATTGATGATATTGTAATATAATATAAAAATAATGGGGAAATTATAATCATTTTTAAATCATTCTTGATACTCCTAGAGAAAAAAAAATATAAAAAAATAATTACCTATGAATTTTTTCTCTTGGATGTTTCATTTTCATGGATATATCTTCTCTAATGATCGAATATATGTCCACTCTTCAAATATTAAAGAATTCATGTAATGGCCTACACAATAGAATATAACTCAAATACATAGTTTCATTGGATTAACATGGTACAATTGAGGAACTATTCTAAACATTAATCAATTATCCAACCCTTTAACCAAGTTGGCATATAAAGGTGTCAAATTTACACATTCAATACAATGTGAGGAATCTTTTGAGGATATAAATTAGAGATTTGTTAATGTAGAGATGTAGACTATACCATTAGGGATTAATGGGTTACTAAAATATATTTATTCATAAAATAATGGAATGTTTTGTTTCCTTATACCAAATGATAGAATATTTTATTTTAATGTAGGGAAATTGAATACCCATAAACAAAAAACCCAACACATGACCTTTAACTAGTTTTTGCACTCATTGCATTTAAAAAATATACGATACATATTACTAGGGAAATATGTGACATATATATTTATAATTAATTTTCGAGTTATATATTCATATATAAATAGATTAACATGATACATATGACATGTCCATAGCTACTCAATGACTATGATTGTGAAATACACTACAAACCTTGGAAGGAAAACACGGTGGCAGATTCATTTTATAGGAAGGATCTTGGATTCCTAACTATGATAATGATATACAAGTATCCAAACATTGTATATTTAGTGGAGATAGGAATATCAATTATCAAGAATTGGGAATTTATCTTTCTTTTCCATGTAACTATATATCTATATTTATTAGAGAATATAACCTTGTATCAAGGGTATGATAAGTGTATGGAATAGAAGGTTAAATCCATAGAATATTGGAAATTAAAAAAAAACCCCATTAAAGAATGTGGTGTGGTGTGGTTTAGAAAGTGATTTTGTGCACCATTAGTGCCTTCTCTTAATAGGGAATTTCTATATAGATCTAATAGCTCAAATTTCACTATACACCCTGGTAGAATAATGATTTATATGTACATAAGGGAGAACATATGGGGGGGAGGAAATGAACGAAAAAATTATTACTATTTACCTAGATTCGTAGTATTCCATTAGTTAATGGTTAAAATATAAAAACCATAAGGATTATTGGATCATCCCGTTATTCTAAGGTGGTGGTGTGACATTGTTTCAATGTAAATATATACTAGACTCTAGAGGACTCTTGGAAGTATTATTTCCTATATGAGTCAATTTGTATCACCATTAAAATACTAATTATTTCATAGCAATAACAGGGGATTTATAAGATTAATTTATTATAAGAATTTATATTAATGAAATAAGGATTTATTATGGATCAAATTTATCAATTTCATCTAATCATGAAACTCATCTCACGTCTAAATTTTAGAGTAGTCTTTAGGATTTTCTCAACAATGAGATACAACTGAGAACTTCTTATCATCCTAAAACTGATGTTCCTTCTAAAATTACTATTAAAATATTATTATATTTCTATAGTGATTTCTAGTTGACATCCAAGGTATATGTGATCAATATGTACCATTGGTAGAATTCAAATATAATAATGGATTCTAGTCAAGTATTTAGATGGAACAGTATAAATAATTTTACTAAATGATGTTTCATACTCAAACATGATGATATGAGGTTATATAGAGGATTTTAGTAGGACCATATCTCTATGAGAAGACAACTATGAAATCGAAAAAATTCAAAATCATTTTAAGATAGATCAAAGATTATAGAAGATCTATGAAAATTATTTGGGAATGTATTTAGAATTTCAAGTGGGGGATATTGTTTTTAAATTTATCTCTATGGATGAGTATTATAAGGTTTGGTAATAAGGGTAAACTATGTCCTAGGTAGATCAGACCTTTTGATGTTTTAGATTGAATTTCATTTGAAGCCTACCGACTAGTTATTCCACCCAATCACTCTAAAATATGAAACATCTTTCAGGTTTCGTTATTGTGTGAGTACATTCCAGACCCAAATTCCATAGTTACCACGATAGAAATAGGTTTATAACATTACCTATATTATATTTGTGAGACATTTTATATTATGGACAGTAGAGAGAATGTGTTTTTGAATCTGAGAACTTAGTTGGTGAAGGTACTCTAGAGTAATAACATGTTTGATGAATAACTAATGGAATCTGAAGAAGAAATGATGAAGAAATACTTATTAACTTGAATTTTTTATTATTTTGAAAAAAAATAAAAGGAGGCAGTGGAGGGGTTAAAAGGTCTAATGAGGCCTAAAATTGTGAAGAACAAGGTAATCCCCTAGGATGATGTTTAAATAGTTAATATGAAAGGATCCTAAACATGATAAACTCTTCAGGACCACTACCTAGTCACCTGTAAGATCCCGATTTTTGGAAGGGTATGTTTTCATTATGTTTTGGTTGAATCCCTTGTTTTGGGCTTCAAGGTACATCTTCTAAAAGTATGAGAGGTATTGGGGGTGTTTCAGGGGCTTGGGGAATGAAAGAAAGCAAAGCTGGGCAAGACAAGCCTGGGCGTACGGCTTGCGCACGGCTAGGGAAAACCGTGCGGCCTGCCCAGGTAAACCGTGAAACTCCTCCTCCTCTAGATAGTAGCATGCATACGGTTTGTGGACGGTTTGTCAAACTGTGCAGTCATACCCTGTGGCCTCTTAAATTTGGGAAAATATACAAAATTTCCGCCCCGAGATTTTAGGAACCCACTCGGGATTTCCTCACCATTCCTCCCTCTTCACCCTAAGAATGAACCAAATCGCCCAAGAGATCCAAGAGGTAAATCTTCCTCGTTTCTAAGGCTTTTTTGTGCTATTGGATGTGGATAGAAGCTCCGGGTAAGGATAATCCCATCCTTGCTTCTCTTTTTGGTTTAGGGTTTGTATCTTCTCTCCCTCTTGTTCTGAAGCTCTAAAACCCTATTTTTTGGGCAAGTTCAAGGTTTATTCTCCAATGGATGGTCGGATTGAGGTCTAAGGACTCTATTGAGTGTGTGTTCAACCATGGTTTTGAGGTAAGTGGTCTACAAACGTTATTCCATAGTATTATGGTGGATTTATGCATGTCTGTCTTTGCTCATGGTTTCCTTTTGATAAACTTTGATCAACCTGGATGCGTTTGGTATTAAGGATGATTCAAAATGGTAAATAGGAACCCCCATTATCCCCATGGGATGCTTTGAGAATGACTTGACCTAATTGGGGCCATCGATGGGGTGTGCCGGCTTTTCCCGGGCTTAGGGATTGTTATTATACAAGTGACCTTGTTGTAATAAATTGTAGAGCCCTTGAAGAATATGTTGGCATGATTGGATGAACGTGGAATAGAGGTTAGGTGATGCCCCTAGAATTGTAAATAACCTAAGGGTTATTTGGAATGGGTTGAATGGTTGATTCATGGAAATGATGAATGGGTTAAATGGGATAATGTGTAAATTGATTAAAGGCTATAATGGGATGGGTTATGGGTTTTGTTTTGAATGCTTAATGAGATAGGAATAACACATGGGAATTTGGTGAATTGTTAAATGATGTGAAGTAGTAATGTGTTAATGGGTTAAGGCATAATGTGAATTCTAGTTTGGTTTGTTTTGAATGGTGTTTGTCAAAGGGAAATGGTATGGTGGGTTGATAGTTACTTATATATATAATAATGTTCACATGTCTTGGTAGAGTGGGGTATGACTTGATGATCTTTTCCCACGGGTCAAGTGAATACTGATGCTCTAAACTCCACCCAAAATGCATGGGTTAGGAATAAAGACTGAAGATCTATTATCCTAACGGTTGCAACAACCTGGACTGAGGCTTTGAGGTGAGGATATGATTGCTATGAGGGGGTTAGTCATAGTGAGATAGGATAACGATGTGTTTACCCTCTTGCATGTGATTTTTGGCCTTATACCCAAGTAACATAATGTATGTGATTAAACCATGGAAATGTGATGAAATGGTAAGTGATAATAATTTGTGTGAAATGAAGGGTGATTGAAGTGGAAATGGCTTTGGATCTGAACTAGTTAATGGCACCTTAAATAATTACTTGGCAATTATCATTCATATTCCTTTTTCATGCACTACCTATTCATACTGGATATTTTTTAGACACCGTTGGTGTTGGCCTATTGATTTATACTCACACCCTACTTGGGCCACAATTGGGTACCTGTGCAGACTTCATGTTTGTAGATCAGAAGAAGGGCAAGGGTCCTTGCTAGATAGTTGAGTGGACATGGGTATCACTTGGTGGAGGATCCGGAATTGGAGTCGGGCCATTTTGGGGATTTTGTTCATTGTCTTTATTTTGAGCTTTTGTTCACTTTTTCACTTGTAGTAGGACATGGCATATTTATTGTCTGAAATGGTTGTTATACATGTTCCTTGTTTATTGATTATTGTTTCCGCTATTGGTTTATTTCTGTTGTGGCTTAATCTAATATAAAGGGGGTATAGTCTCCCCACTTGACCACAAAGACCCCCGCTACTAGTCGGCAACCTTTGGTATACGGGGAGGCGTGCTTAAGGTTATGTAACTACCCGGCTCGGCGCACCGATTTAGTGGCTTCCGGGTTAGGAACTTTACAAAGTGGTATCAGAGGTGGTCTTCCTTCTCCTTCTCTAAGGTATTGTTATTTGGGATAGGTTGCCAATGGTTAAGATGTGTCGGGCCTTAGTAAATGAGCTCGAGCTTGGAAGTAGCTAACCCATGTATGAGGGAAAACCCAAGTCACCCTGGGTGAGAAATGATGTTATTGGTTGTGTGTTGTTATAGTTGATTATATTTCACCATTGGGGGATGCACATGTGGTTTTATGTGACTGTTTTATGATATTTGGCACGTGTCCTTAACCGAGTGATGATTTACATTCATGCATCATTGTAGGCACCGAGGGAGATAAGTGACATGCATTGTGTTATGCACACACACAGGGTGGGTGTGTGAGGCAGGAAAGTAAGGTTCATCATATATTTCATGAAACCAAGAAATAATGAGAATAATTAAAATAAAACAATTGGTTAAATGATGTTTAATGAAATATAAGTGTTTGAAATGAAGTGGAAAATGTTTTTGTAAAATGTTGTGTGAGTTTGGTGGTAGTTCATGGTTGTTTACCCCATGTGGATCATGGCCCGCGGTAGGGATGGTCGGGGCGGTGAATTTTAGGTGTTAATGTTGTTGAATTAGTATATGAAAATGTGTTGTTGTAGCTAGTAAAGAGATTTTGATGAAGTCGTGAAAGTTTTATGGTATGCATGTTAAATCTCATGCTTGGAAATGTAGAGAGATTCCACCACGACATTGGTTACTAGTTGGGCAACGGGAGGATGTCACAGAGAACACACCTCTGGTCGAAGAGCATGAAAATGTGGTGATCAATGAAGGTAGAGAAGACCAGTTCTAGGAGAACTTGGATCTCCTTATGAAGATGATGGATCGAGACCCAGGTTGGCTTGCACCGAGTATGTTTGAGCTGACTAGGGAGTTCCAGCTGCAGCACCCTCTGACCTTCACCAGAGAGGGTGGGCCAGAGGTAGCGATGTTCTGGTTAGAGTATGACCAGATGATACTGGATCATCTAGAGACCCCTGTTGAAAAGCGAGTAAAGCTGGCCATTTATATATTGCGGGGCTAGGCAAGGTGTTGGTGGGACATTATGGCTCAGACCGAGCAGGCTAAGGGGATGTCGTGGAAGGATTTCCAAGAGATGTTTTTGGAGCATTTCTACTGAGAGACGTTGAGGTAGGATCGGGATGCAAAGTTTATGAGCCTGACTCAGGGATTACTATTGGTGATGGACTATGCTAGTCGCTTCACTGATTTGGGATGCTTCATCCCAGTGTTAGCAGGGGATGAAGCAGTAGTAGAAAATCATTTCCAGGATGGGTTGAGACATGAGACTAGGTCTCAAATATATATCTTTCGTTTGAAGAGGTTTATAGAGGTTATGGATCAGGCACTCATCTTTGAAGGGATCCTGAAGGGAGTTTCGGGTGGTGGGATTTTTGTGCCAGTTGGGCAGACAACTGGTTCATCTTCCGAAGGTCGGAAGCACCATTTGGAATGTTTCCAGCAAGGTGGTCAAAAGAGAGTGTCGGCCTCTAAGAGTAGGAACTAGGTGTTCTGTTATAAGTACGGTAGGTCGGGTCATATTCATCATCAGTGTCCTCGACCTCTAGTTGAATATTGTTCGTGTGGTAGGATGGGGCATGTGTAGAGGTTCTGCAGGAACTCTCGGAAGACGGGTGAGCATGATAATGAAAAGCATGTACCGGGTACGGGAAGGGGATCAGTTTCCCCGTATTAGGCAGGCAGTTGGATCTCCACGGGTCGAACTAGTAGTGGAGGTGGATGAGGAACTCCAGGGAAAGATCACTCACTCCAACATGGCATTGCAGCGTAGGGTTCTCAGGCTAGAGCCCTGGGTAGAGGGGAAAGTCAGCTTCAGGCAGTTCAGTTTGCCCCTGGTGACGGCGAGGCCGGACCGTAAACTGTTCGAGGTACGACCCTTATAGATTCTATGTTTTCTAGTGCGTTGTTTGACATAGGTGTCACACACTCTTTTGTTTCTTCTCAACTTTTTGTAGTTCTAGGTTTACCTGTGGAGGGGTTGTGTGGAGTAATGTCAATTGACACCCTTTTGGGGGTGCGGGTTGAGGATATCAAGTAGTGCAAGGGATGTGCCTTGGATGTTGGTGGGTATCGTTTCATGTGGTACTTGTTCATTCTTGAGATGTCAAGGTTTGACCTAATCTTGGGAATGGATGGATTGGTGTTATATCAGGCGCACATATATTGTTATCGTCGCAGAGTATCATTCAGGTCACTTGAGGGTGACGCTTATGTCCACTGTGGCGAATGGGATGTTCGAGCAGGGCGTGCGGGGCCATTTTGTCAACAGATGAGTGGACTCACGAATCAAGTGGCATGTCTCATGCGTGATGATAATGAGGGAGGAGAAAAATCTAATTTTCCTCCCGTGGTGGATCGGTTTTAGGATGTGTTTCCTAAGGATTTCTCAGGGTTTCCACCGAGAGGGATGTCGAGCTCACGATCGAGTTGCTGCCAGGAACAAAGCGAGTTTCTATTCCTCCATACCATATGGAACTGGAAGAAGTCCAAGAACTGAAGGTTCAACTTGATGGGTTGGAGCTTAAGGGGTTTATCCGTCCTAGTATGTCTTCTTGGGGTTCTCCCGTGCTTTTTGCAATGAAGTTTGATGGGTCATTGAGGTTGTGTGTTGACTATCGAAAGTTGAATCAGGTGACAGTGAAAAATCGGTACCCTCTTCCTAGAATTGATGACCAATTTGATCAGTTGAGGGGTGAATCCATGTTTTCTAAGATTGATCTGGGTTCAGGTTTTCACCAGATGAGGGTGAGGTCTTCTGACGTACCGCTGACAGCTTTCCGGAGTTGGTACGGGTTGTTTGAGTTGGTGGTAATGCCTTTCGGCTTGACCAATGTATTGGAGGTGTTTATGGCTTTGATGAACCGAATCTTTCATCCCTATCTAGATCAGTTTGTGATTGTATTTCTTGATGATATCTTAGTATACTCGAAAACTCATGATAATCATTCCCAACATCTTGACATCATCTTGGGTATGCTAAGGAAGCATCGGCTATACTCCAAGCTATCAAAGTGTCAATTCTGGATAGGTGAGGTGCGCTTTCTAGGTCACATCATCTCGGAGGTAGGTGTGTTAGTGGATCCAGAGAAAGTGAAGGTAGTTGTATCTTGGAAGCAGCCCAAGATTGTTTCTGATGTTTGTAGTTTTCTAGGTTTGGCAGGGTATTACCAAAGGTTCATTCACGATTTATCTCGCTTGGCAGCACCACTCTCAGAATTGACCAAGAAAGGAATTACGTTCGAGTGGTCTGAGGCTAGTGAGAACTCCTTCCAAGAGTTGCAGAAGTAGTTGATGACCGCACATATCTTGATCTTACCTGAGCTGGGTGAGAAGTAAATCGTGTTTTGTGATGCGTCCATAGTCGGACTTGGGGATGTGTTGATGTAGGGTGAGCAGGTTGTGGCTTATGGGTCATGGTCACTGAGACCCCATGAGCGGAACTATCCCACTCACGACCTTGAGTTGGTTGTAGTGGTGTACGCCTTGAAGTGCTGGAGGCACTATCTGTTGGGAGAATGGTTTACTATGTTTACCGACCATAAGAGTTTAAATTACATCTTCTTGCAATGGGGTCTGAACTTTTGGCAGCGAAGATGGGCTGAATATCTCCAGTCTTTTGACTTTGAGTTGGTGTACATGTTGGGAAAGGGAAACAGCGTTGTTGATGATCTGATCAAGAAGGTTCAGAATCAGGTGGTTCAGGAATCCAGCACCGAGTGGAAGATGATGGCTTTGTTTTCAAAGATGCACCTAGAGGTGCATGAGGAGAGTGGTCAGGTCACACTTTCTTCCTTAATGATGGAGTCGATGCTTTTGATTTGAGTTAAGGAAGGTCATCTTGATGATCCTGAGTGTTTGATCATGAAGTAAAAGCTTAATGGTGGGGAGATACCTTCTGGTTGGTCTGTCAGCATGGAAGGTGTTTTTTGTGTTTGTGATCGTGTGGTTGTGCCAAAGTGTGTGCGGGAAGAGTTGATGCATGAGTTCCATGCATCAAAGTGGACAGTGCGTCCTAGTTTGACCAAGATATATCGTGATCTCCGAAGGCAGTTTTGGTGGCCTGGAATAAAGAAGGAAGTTACGGGCATTGTGGCACGGTGCCTTACCTGTCAACAGGTGAAGGCCGAGCATCAACGCCCATGTGGTTTTTTGCATCCATTGACCATTCCGGAATGGAAGTGAGATAATATAACAATGGATTTTTTCATGGGTCTTCCGAGAACACTGCAGAAGAATGATGCAATCTGGGTGGTTGTGGATCGGTTAATTAAAGTGGCTCAATTCTTACCGATTCAAGATACCTTTACAGTCGACCAGTTGGGTGATCTGTATGTTTGGGAAATACTGTGGTTTCAAGGTGTTTGGTAGACCATAGTTTCAGACCGAGATCCGCATTTCACATTGCGTTTCTGGCAAGGTTTGCAGAAGGCTCTTGGTACACATGTGTTTTTGGGTATGGATTTCCACCCACAAACGGACGGGCAGTCGGAGCGTACGATCCAAGTGTTGGAAGACATGTTAAGAGCTTGTGTATTGGACTTTATTGGTTATTGGGAGAGGAACCTATCATTAGTTTAGTTTTCCTACAACAACAGTTTTTAGGCTACGATTCAGATGGAACCGATTGAGGCACTCTACAAGAGGCCATGTATATCTTTGTTGTGTTGTCTAGAGTCCGGTGAATCTGAGTTATTGGGGCCAAGTCTCGGGAAGGAGACTTCAGAGAGAGTTATGTTGATAAAGAAGAAGACGGTTATAGCTCAGAGTAGGCAGAAGTCGTATGAAAATTATATTCGTAGACCTCTTGAGTTTGCGATGGGTGATAAAGTGTTCCTTCGGGTTTCGCCAAGGTTGGGTCCCCATCTGATTCGAAAGCAAGGTAAGTTGGCACCCAGGTATGTGGGGCCATTTGAGATTGTGGAGAGGATTGGACCAGTGGCTTACCAATTGTCTCTCCTACAGTGGTATAGTGGTATGCATGATGTGTTTCATGTGTTGCAGCTTCGATGGTACCACCCTGACCCATCTCACGTGGTTGATATTGAGGAGGTGGATCTTGAGGAAGATGTGTCCTTTGAGGAGAATTTGGTTCGTGTGGTGGATCATATTGAAAAGGTCTTGTGAGGCAAGGTTGTGCCATTAGTTTGAGTACTATGGCAGCATGGAAAATTTCAGGAAGAAACATGGGAGCGGGAATCAGATATGCTGGCTCTGGGGCCCAAACTCTTCTCTTCAGTGGATCAATGGGGCTTGGAAACTCGGATCGAGGACGAGCTGTTATAAGGTGGGGAGATTGTGAGATCCCGGTTTTTGGAAGGGTATGTTTTCATTGTTATTTGGTTGAATCCCTTGTTTCAGGATTCAAGGGAAGTATTCTGAAAGTATGAGAGGTCTTGGGGGTGTTTCAGGGGCTCAGGGCACAAAAGAAAGGAAAGCTGGGCAAGACAAGCCTGGGCGCACGGCCTGCGCACGGCCAGGGCAAGCCGTGCGGCCGGCCCAGGTACATTGTGCAACCCCTCCCCCTCCAGATAGTAGCATGTTCACAGTTTGTGCACGGTTTCTCAAACTATGCGGCCAAACTGTGCGGCCTCTTATAGTTCGGAAAATTTAAAAAATTTCCACCCCGGGATTTTATTAACCCACTCGGGATTTCCTCTCCATTCCTCCCTCATCACCGTAGGAATGAACCAAATCACCCAAGAACTATAAGAGGTCGATCTACCTATTTTTTTAAGGCGTTTTTTGTGACGTTGGATGCAGATCAAAGCTCCGGGTAAGGCTAATCCCACCCTTGCTTCTCTTTTTGGTTTAGGGTTTGTATCTTCTCTCCCTCTTGTTCCGAAGCTCTAAAAACCTATATTTTGGGTGATTTCTAGGTTGCAGCTCGAAAGGCTGATCAGATTGAGGTCTAAGGACTCGATTGAGTGTGCGTTCAACCGTGGTTTCAAGGTAGGTGGTCTACAAACGTTATTCTATAGTTTTATGGTGGATTTATGCATGTGTGGCTTTGCTCATGGTTTCTTTTTGATGATATTTGAACAACCTGGATGCATTTGGTATAATGTATGCTTAAAAATGGTAAATGGGAATCCTCACGATCCCCGTGGGATGCGTTGAGAATGACTTGGCCTAATTGGGTCCATGCATGGGGTGTGTCGTCTTTTCTCGGGCTTTGGGGTTGTTATTAAACAAGTGACCTTGTTGTAATAAATGGTAGAGCCCTTGAAAAAAAAAATCATGATTGGTTGAACTTGGAATAGAGGTTAGGTGTTGTACCTAGACTTGGCAATAACCTAAGGGTTATTTGGAAAGGGTTGAATGGTTGATTCATGGAAATGATGAATGGGTTAAATGGGTTAATGTGTAAACTGATTAAAGTCCATAATGGGATAGGTTATGGGTTTAGTGTTGAATTCTTAGTGATATAGGCATAACACATGGTAATTGGGTGAATGGTTAAATGATGTGAAATGGTAATGTGTTAATGGGTTACAGCATAATGTGAATTCCCGTGTCGTTTTTTGTGAATGGTGTTTGTCAAAGGCAAATGGTATGGTGGGTTGATGATTACTTATATATATAATTGTGTTCACATGGCTTGGTAGAGTGGGGTATGACTTGAGGATCTACACCCATGGGTCGAGTGAAGACTGATGCTCTGAACTCCACCCTAAATGCACGGGTTTGGAATGGGGACTTAGGATCTATTCTCCTAACGGTTGCATCCACCCGGACTGAGGCTTCGAGGTGAGGATATGGTTGCTATGAGGGGGTTAGTCCTAGTGAGATAGGATAACGATGTGTTTACCCTCTTGCATGTTATTGTTAGCCTTAGACCCATGTAACATAATGTATGTGATTAACCCATGGAAATGTGAAGAAATTGTAAGTGATGATAATTGGTGTGAAATGAATGGTGATGGAAGTGGAAATGGATTTGGCTCTGAACTGGTTAATGGAACCTTTAATAATTACTTGGCAATTATCATTCATATTATTTTCCCATGCACAACCTATTCATACTGGATATTTTGTAGACACCATTGGTGGTGCCCTACTGAGTTGTACTCACACCCTACTCAGCCAGTCATTGGGTACCCAAGCAGTCTTCATGTTTGCACGTCAGGAGAAGGGCAAGGTTCCTTGCTAGATAGTTGAGTGGACTTGGGTAGCACTTGGTGGAGGATCCGAACTTGGATTCAGGACCATTTTGGAGATTTTGGTTGTTCTCTTTATTTTGGGATTTTGTTCACTTTTTCACTTGTAGTAGGACATGGCATATTTATTATTGGAAATGGTTGTTATACATGTTCTTTATTTATTGATTATTTTTACGCTATTGGTTTATTTTTTTTGTGGATTACTTTGATAGAAAGGGGGTATAGTCTCCCCACTTGACCACAAATACCCCGGCTTCTAGTCTGCATCCATTGGCATATGGGGAGGCACGCTTAAGGTTATGTAACTACCCAACTCTGAGCACCGGTTTAGTGGCTTCCGAGTCGAGAACGTTACATCACCTTTCGAATATATATGATTTTTATCCATATTTATATCCTTCCATATATATAGAATCACAAAATCATATGTAATCATAATTTTACATTTCATGATGGTATAATTGATACTCTAATAACTCTAATAGTGACCTAAGAGATATTTGAAAAGCATGGATGATTTATATTCATTAGAGGATAAATATATGTTATTGGACCTTCAAAGATTGATAATATAAAGTACAACTTGTTATTCTTCTGGAATTTAAGTTCCTTATCCAAAGTAAGCTTTGAAATCCATGAATATAGAAACTATCTTCTCAAAGAATGGAACTCCTCCATGAATAATACCTTGGATACATGATCTATTAGTATATAGTTTTGAACCTTCCATAGAGCCTTTTAAAAAAGTCATACACCACTATAACTTGTAAAATTTATGTTACTAGCTAAAATAATAAGGGGAATCTAGAATATGAAAGAATGGGGTGGGTTAGAATTCTTGAATAGGCTACTAGGAGATTTTCTTAAGAATGAATTCTGGTATTGATATTCATATTTTTGGGGATGAGGCTTTAGTGTCATACTATATCATGAGTGTCCAATATCACTGAAAACCCATCTTCATAAAAACATTCTTGAACATTGATCTATCATGTCAATTCCTACCTTAGTGATGAAATAAGAAAGAAAGAAATATCTATGGAGTGAAATCTATCATAATTCTCCCCAAGATAATCCCATTTTTAAAAGGTCATAATCCTCTTCCATGAATAAGTTAAATAATGATTTATTACTTTCATTCTTGTTGTAGAAACTTTTAGAGGTGATTTGTTATGAAATTTATATAGATGTTGACATTTGTCGGGAGAGGTCAATTTCTAAGATGCCAAATTAGGTAATTGAGATTAATAGTGATGTTCTTACACCAAATATTACTATCTAGGGATTCTAGTGTATATGAAATTTGAATCAACCCATGAAAGGATGAATAACCTAATGTTATTTTGGGGATAGCTAGAAAATATATTATCAGGAGGTTTCAACCTATCATATTCTACTATAGTGGTCTTTCTAGTCTTCATTGAGGATTGTTTCAAAGATATTGTAGAAAATTGTATCATGCCTAAATCTATGTTTCAGAGTAGTGAATATTGGGATGTAGAGGGGGAGACATACCTAATTATCTAACCAATGAAATTCCATGTCTTCCAATAATCCTACAGGATTTATCATAAATTATTTTAATTCTATCATATAGGATACACCATATATTGCATCATGAGAATACCATAATCTAATGAACAAGGGAACTCCCATATTTCTACATGAAAATAGTTTCCCAAAGAGAGTGCCCTAAAATTTCCTCCCATTCTAGTTTATATTGAAAACATTTCATGTTTTTAGATATTCTTTTAATATTAATTCCCTACTCATTAATATATTTTAGAAACTAGGAATAGATGGTCTATTTAAGATTCACCTCTTGATGAGAATCAAAAATAAAAGAGTTGAGAATACATTAAATGTTGTTGATAATGATGTTTGGAGTCCTGCAAATTAAAATAACATGTATTGGGATAGAATTCAAAACACTATTGATGAAATTAACACAATATATAAATGAGATAAACATTCTCTATGCATAATCACCAATAATTTTTTATGAGGTAACATATGTCACAAATTTCCTGGATGACATTATTTTGTGGGAGAATGTATGAACCGAGATTCCTCTATAGATCGAAAACTATCTACCCCAAAAATAATACAGAATGGAAATTATATTATTTAATTAATTTATTATAGTATATTGGTATATCATTCCTAAATATATTTAAATTTTAAATTTCTATTTTTATTAAATATATATTGTTTTTGGGATATCAAAATCAACCCGAATTGAATTTTGGTATTATGTTTTTTTATCTAAAAATAAAATTAATAACTTCTATATAATGACTCTAATATTATATTTAAACATATTTAAATATAGATATATAGTCATGTAATAATTAATTTATATGAAATTAGGTTATGATCAATTATTTAATAAAAATATAATTTTATATAAAAATATATTTCTTATGTGTTATATATTTATATATTAAAGTTATTTAGGATCAAAAATTTGAATCATCATTTCAAAATTTGGTATGAGGGTTCATCACATATATTTATTAAAAAATAAATACCACAATTAATTTTTAATCAAGTTTAATAAGTTTAAAATTAAGAAACATAATGTGTCTATATAGGTGTGTCAAATGACCAGCAGAGGGAGGCTTGAAAAGAGGTTACATCCAACCTTAGAGAGCTGATTATCAACTCTGAGGATGAAATGATGGAATACTCTCTTATTATTAATGCCTCGAAATAGAATAAATATAGAATGTCTAAGAAAATACCTCTTGTGGATACCTATATGGAGAAGACAAAGTGGATCAATAAGCATGACCATATTCTGGAAATAGGTATCAATGTAGGGAAATTAAATATGGAGGAGTACATTCAAACATGGGAAAAGATGGTGTATTGGTTTGAAGACCTTATCAAAGATGACTCAGTGAGATAGTTAAACAATCATCACTAGAATTATTTTAGTTGAACATGTCAAATTGGATCATATTAGATTTTAGTGGTTCATCCATTTCGTATGGTTTTCAATGGTTTGTATTTTTTACTTGAATGGGTTCTCACATATCCCTTAAAAGTGTTTTCAAAATTAAAAATTTACTTTTCAATCATTCTTCCATTTTACTAAATTAAATTGAGAAAAAAACCTTTATAGATGAAATTTTTATGTTTTAATGTCTCAAAAATATATTTGAACAACATTTTCTCACCTCAATATCATGAAATTTCATTCATACTTCTCACCTATCATTCAATTCCATGGAAAAGTCCTTCTTTTTCCATCATAATAGTCACTCAATTTTACCCACCTTAAGAAAAATACTACAGTGAAATTTACTTAATACTATGACCAGATTACCTCTCATATAATCCCTTTACACATGCTTATTCCCTTTATAAAATTAACAAGGATGGGATCCTCGAATTTCATGATGACCCCAAGGGAAGTTTCAAATAATCAATACGCGTACTAATCACTTTACAATATTTTTATCCCCTATATCTCTCATCCAAAAATATTTTACCCATTGTAATATAAAAATATTATCATTAATAGTATATTGATATTTTATTATGTTAATGGTATAACCATTACTGACCATTCCCATTTCGAAAAGTGAGAACACTATTCTTGCATATGTGTTGACTAACACCTCCCAGAAGCGAAGAATTTTATTTTTTAGAACTTTATTACATGGATTCTTATACATACAATTTAATGAAAAATATAATAATTATAATATTTTTTAGATTATTATAATATATACTATTATCCACCTTCCTCATAATCTATGAAAATAAAAATGTCATTCGTCTGTACGTGTGGAGTGCCTTCTCCATGGAAGATGTGTTTTGTTTTAATCACCACCTCACATGGATGGTTCTAAAATATAATTTATTAATATTGATGTCATTAATATATAATATATATCATGGATATGGTTCTTAAATTGTGAAACAAAATTTATGATCATTGTGAAGTAATCTGTTGATATCAATAAATTACCTAAAATAATCTCATCATGGATTCCATTTTTTTTAAATCATACCCTTAGCATCCTTGGAATGAAAATTGGACTTAATAAATCATTATAACACAATATTATAATATATTGAATATAATATGAATGATGATATTTTTATCAAAGGATGGCTTCCGATATCTCCCCTATGAACCACATACAAAGCAATAAAAATTATTAACATACAATGATGAATATATTCATTAACCAACTATTATATGTGTACTGAAAGAGTATAATTGACATAAATGAAAGGAAATAAATATGGATAAACTTTTTAAATAATTGATTAAGATGTTAATTTCTCTAATATAGTAGGATAAAGGGATTTCATTGAATTTGAGAGTAGAAGGTAATGGATCTCAACAAAATTTTCTTTCATTGAGACTTATGATATATTCAATAGTTTTTTTCTTTTTTGATGTGTACATACTACATATATGATATTTTATATAATTATTTTCATTATATTTATTATATTAATAGTTTCTTTCCTATTCTCTCATTCAATAGAATTAAATTTAAATGTTTCCAAATTAGTAAGAGTTTATTTTAAAATATCTATATATTTTTTTGAGAATCATCATCCTATTTATTCAAATTATTCATAATATTAATGTTCACTTTTATTATTTTGAAATCCATATATGTATTATTTCTTTAGAACTTCATATTTCTCTTCTTTAAATTTTTAAAATTAATTTTTATTACTATTTTACTGATGTTGGTTTAAATAATGATATTTTGAAATATTATTCACATACATATATTTTATCTTATAATAATCATTTATAGACTTATAATTTTTTATTTTTTAAATTAAATTTTTTATTATTTCTCTTTTGAAATAATTTTTTAAAAATAAAATTACTCTTTTCGTATTCTTGAAAATAATATTTTAAAATTCCTTGTAAATTGACTTCCGATTAACTTCGACCATCTTTACAAAATGTGAAATCAATCACTTTTTAACTTTTTTTAAAAAAAATTATTCCCTTCACTCTATTTTTATGTTTTATTTAAGAAACGTCCCAGTCAATTTTGCACATTTTTCAAAATAAATTTTTGATCAATTTTTTTTAAAGAAAAATCTTAAAAGTGTTTAAAAATGTAAATTGTATTTCTTCTTCTTTTTCCATGTAAATTTTTAATGTTATTCTAAAATTGTTTTTCATATATTCCAACACCCATTACTACTTGTTATGGTCAATAGGTATATTCTCTAATGATACCATCCACAATATTTCCCTATATAACTTATTATCATGTTATTTTATTTATTTAAAGGGGAAAGAATTAATAACTCATATGATCATTATTCCAATATTTATATATATTGACTACAAAATAACATTCATAATGTATTTTATTTTTCATTCAATATTTGTGGAAAGAATTTGACATGTGAAAGTGATGTTTGGGGTTTAAAATTATACATACCCTCGATGCATCGATAGGTATCATGAGAAAAACATGTTCTGTAATATGGTGTGAACCAACTCATTTATTAGTGAGGTCTTGGTAGCGGTCAAGGCTGTAAGAATTATGTCATAACTATGGTTGTGATACTAAAAATAATTTCTTGGTTACTGCCAAGATAGTTTAATTAACGTTATATTTGTGGTAATGGTGGTAAAACTGTAATAACCCTAACCCCAGTAGCCTAGAATCACAGCCTTACATTATTACATTGGCATAGATATAAGTTTTAAATCACAAAGTACTGGTAAGATTTGTAGTTTTGGAAAACCATATTACATACATGATAACCATATTACATTGGGAGGAAAAAATAAAGCATAATAAATGTAAAATCTCCACATCCTTGAAAATCATTCATAAAATTCATAATCATATCTTGGGGAAAGAAAAAAAATTAAGGGTGAGATCAAAGGCTCAGTAAGGGTTAAGTATATCAGAATCTATCATGAATCATTAATCAAAATTGACATGGAAATGAAAATAATTGGACACACATTCCATTTAATTAATAAACTGAGAATGAAATTCATCCTTAGAAAACATCATAGAAAAAATCTCAAGGATAATAATAAATTAATTCACAATGATATAAAATTATTAAATATCGGGTGTCATATCTTAGGCACATGAAAAGATATACTATTAAGATCTATCCTATTAATATTTATAAACTATAGGTAGAATCCTATTTAATTTGGATAACTGATTGTCCTCATTAGAAAAATTAATGCATCGGGGGACTATATAATGTCTCATACCCACCTATGACTACATGACCAAAGTATTCATGTCACGACCCGTCCTCGGGGCCCGTGTCGTGACTACCCCAAGCCCACCTTCCATAGGCCAGGGGCTGGTGACTAGTACCAAAGCCTTAAATCCCAATAAAAATGGAAGGCATTGCCTTTAGAAAAGTAACAAACAAAACAAAGTACGCAACTGAAGTGTGCACTAAGAAATATTGTATACAAAAGTAAATGTTTAAAGGAAAAGGGGACGGAAATAAAATCCCAATAGTAAGTACAGTACAACTGAAAAGCTAGTACAATTTCACTAAAGTAAAATAGAAACCATTGAGTCTTCCTCGGGGAATCCCACCTGAAGGGTGGGTACAGATGGCCTCCTCAGTACCCCAGGTCCGTCTGTCTACTCTGTGTACGTATTTCCAAGTGGTCCACCTTCGGGTACCGTGCAGCACCACAAGTATCCTCCTCAATCAGTGTTGTCCGTCGTCTGCATCCAACACAATGTAGTGCGGGCATAGCCCGTGAAGGGGTGAGTATACGATACTCAGTAGGGACCTCGAGACCCCTAAAGGTATCCCAGAATCCACGAAAGATAAACCACAGAATAAATATACAATCATGAAGTATCAACCAAATCTACTTAGGTATATGCCCATATATATATCTAAGTCATCAATCCTAGTTCGGCTCCAACTCTCGAGCCAAAGAACAACCCAGTCCAAACCGGAAAGAATTCAATCACATAGATGATAATGATTGAAAGTCAAGACTCAGCTCACACAGGTATACATCATTCCTATAGAGATAGAGATGGTCAGATGTAGTCACTGATTCATCTAAGCTATCATACCCACGTAGAATACTAGACCAGCTAAGCTGTCAGACCCATGTAGGATACTAGACCAGCTACTCTGTTGGACCCAATCAGGATACAAGTATAGAAGTCAAACTGTCAGACCCACATAGGATACAAGTACAGTAGTCATCGTTGTTGAACCCACAGAGGATTCTAGTATAGTTGTCATCATCGTCGAACCCACGAAGGATTCTAGTACGATTTTTGTTTTCATCGAACCCACTGAGGATTCCAGTACAATTGTCGTCGTCGTCGAACCCACAGAGGATTACAGTAGGATGGTCATCATTGTCAAACCCACAAGGGATTCCAGTACTATTGTTGTCATCGTCGAACCCACGGACGATTCCAGTACAATTTTCTTCTTTGTCGAACCCACGGAGGATTCCAGTACGGTAGTCATCGTCGTCGAATCCACGGAGGATTCCAGTACGATTGTTGTCGTTTTCAAACCCACGGAGGATTCCAGTACAATTTACGTCGTCGTCAAACCCACAGAGTATTTTAGTACGATTTTCATCGTCGTCAAACCCATGGAGGATTCCAGTACGGTAGTAGTCGCAGTCGCAGCCTGCTCTAGGGTTCCCGCACACAGCACGCTCAATTCCGGGAGGGTCTGCTCCTCGAGTCAAAGTTAGATACATCAACTATCATGAATTCCTGAGTTTATGTATCCATATGTTCTGTCTCGTCATAAGGAACCCAACGCGACTGACAGCGCATCAATCGGATACCCGGTTTGAGAGTTATTATCTTTTCTGTTCAAGGGGCCCAGTTAGATTTCGGGTAAAATCCAACCCGAACATACTCCAATCTCATCCAAATCCCATGTTAAGTATTCCAAAATGACCACCTCATGAAAAGTAAACCAACGTAGTTGACGACACATCAATCAGACGTCTGATCCTTAAGTTATAAGTGTTTCTACTGTGAATGACCAGTTGGTTTCGAGTACGAACCGAGCCATTCATACACAAACATCCCCAAAACATTGAGTGTAATATACCTAAACGATCGTCTTGACCCAAGGAATCATGCACAACTGACGGTGCATCATTCGGAGGTCCGTATTTCATGTTATGGGCGAAATACTAAAATGGGTCCGAAGAGGGTGTTTTGGGTCTGGTCCAATCCGGCCCAACCCGCCATGGGTCGGCCCGAACCGGGTCGACCCGACTTGGGTCCAGGTCCGGATCAGTAGGGTGCGGCCTGGCCTAGCAACTGCGGCCCAGCCCGGCGGGCCGCGACCCGGCCTGGCTGGCGTGGCTCGACCAGCTGGCTGAGAGAATAGGGGGTGCGACCCCCAGTTTTACGAAACGGGGGCTTTGAGCAGAGCCGCCCCTCCTGTCCGACCGGCCAAAGCCATCCGATCTTCCTGGAACGAGCGGCCTACATGGGCAGTCCGCGGATCTCCCGCACGACACATGCGGGTGCCGCAGCCACCTTCAACCCGGTCGGCAGGCAGCCGACCGGTTCGCTGCTGAAGCGGCCCGCAGAGCGTGTGCCGTGATTCTCCATAGTACGGTGCCTTATAGGTTTCATGGTTCTTCCCAGCCCTGCCATAAATGGCCCGTAGGTTCGTCAAGCAGGTGGCCCATGGATGCAAGCTGCTCCTCCTCCGGGCGGCACCTGCGGGTGCCGCCGTTCACCATCCTGGCCGGCTATGGTCGGCCGGTTCTTTAGCCCGAGCGGCCCGCGGTTGCAGGCCGCAGTTTCCCTCCAAGAGGCCAGTGTGCGGCTGCCACCTATGATCGTCGCTGCCTCTCTTCACCCCCGCCAAAATATTCAATAATCATCGGAGGGTTGTCGGGCCGTGTGCGTTCGACCCGCGCCCTCCACGTTAGGCGATATCAATTGACCGAAGACAATACAAGAATTCAACAAGGAAGGAATATAATTTCATTCAATTTAAATTTTACAAACCCCCTACATCGTAATTGAGGTTCGTTCATCGACAATTTATGGATGACGAGCATTGTGGTAGTCGGGCGTCGCAGAAGACAGTGTCACGGAGAATGGTGTCGTCCCGTCAATGTTGGAAGTTGTTGTCGTAGAAGGCGTTCCTCGGGAGTGGTGTCTTCTCCCTTGATGTGGAGGAATAATAAAGGATGAAGTCATTCCTCATGAGCATCGTCTCACGTTCTTGCCTCGTTCATCGAGAGGATATCATTCCGCGTGTTCTTCATTGGTGAGGGATGAAGCTCTCCTCCAAATATCCAAAAGTTCCACCACCGAATATTTTCCAAGCCAATATAATATTAAGGCTCCCCAATTTTAATAGAATTGTCATGCAATTAAAATCGATTCAAATGAAATCAAAGATTAATTAAATGTGGCATTTAATTAATCCTAGTTGTTGGCATTAACTAAGAGGAGGTGGAGAGTTTAAAATTCATAAGAGAGGAGGTTGAGAGTTCACATTAAAAGAGGGGAGTTTTCAAAATAAATGAAGGGGAGTTAATGGGGAGTTGATGGGTTAGGGGCTCTTGTGGTCCCCACCACACATTATCCTCTCATGGGAGGTTATTTGTGTGTGGGGCCCACCTATAACTCCCCATTGTAGGAAATAAGAAACTCTTAAACAATAAACTTGTGTACAACAATTTTATTTAATTTAATATAAAACCCCCAAAATTAACTTCTCCATCCGAGCAAACACAACTAAGGTAAAGGTCCCCATAAGAGAATAACGGTGCTGCGAGTTCATCGGTGCCCTCAGATTTCAATTCCAAGCACTTGTTTAAAATATAGAAAAACCCACATATACGTTTATTGAATATACCCGAACAAAACTTCAGAAATTTATTCTGCGAATACTGGGCCTCGGAATCTGGTGCTATCAGAAACTGCGGACTCGTAAAATTAAAATGAATTAAGAAAAAAAATTCCATGAAATTTCCAGGACTTTAGATTACCCCACCTCATTGCTTTATGTCCCCGTAAAGCTACATCATATAGTAGGGAAACAAATTCAGGTACTGAGCACGCATCTGAGCCTCCCGCTCCCATGTGCTCTCCTGGAGGTTCCCGTCCTGCCAGTGAACACGCACCAGAGGAATCAATTGTCTATGTAGGACCCACTCTTTTCAATCCTCAATCTCCACTGGGACCTCCATGAATGTCGCCCCATCATCGATGTCCTTCTCCCTGTGGTCGATGATGTGGGACGGGTCGTGCACGTATCTCCTCAGCTGAGATACTTGGAAGACGTCATGCACCCGATGAAACAGAGGTGGAAGGGCCAGGCGGCAAGCCACCTCGCCTACTCTGCAGAGGACCTGGAAAGGTCCGATGAATCAAGGAGTCAACTTGACACCTCGATGAAATCACCGCAGACCTCTTCGAGGTGAGACCCGTAGGAAGACGTGGTTGCCATCCTTGAATTACAGTGGTCTCCATATCCTATCATCATAGGACTTGTGTCTGCGTTGTGCAGTCTTCATCCACTCCTAGATGATCTGCACCTTCTCCTTCATAGCCTCCACCATCTCTAGTCCTACAAGTGCTGACTCCCCTAGGTCAGTCCAGTATATAGATGATCTATAAGGTCGTCCGTACAATGCCTCGTAAGGGGCCTTCTCGATGGTGGAGTGGTAGATGTTATTGTATGAAAACTCCACCTAGGGTAATTGATGATCCCAATTGCGACCAATGTCAAGGAAACATGCATGTAGCATGTCCTTTAGACTCTGAATGTTCCTCTCAGTCTGGCCATCTTTCTGAGGATGGAAGGAGGTGCTCAGACGTAGTTGCGTCCCAAAAGCCTCTTGTAACCCCTTCCAAAACAGGTAAGTGAAACGAGCATTTTGATTGGATATGATAGTCGATGGCACACCATGAAGCAATACGATCTCCTGAATGTAGAGGTGTCCCAAGATCTCTACTGAGCCCTTCTCTCTGATCGGTAGGATGTGGGCCGACTTGGTGAGTCAGTCGACGAACACCCAAATAGGGTTGTGCCCTCTAGATGTACGTGGAATTCCCATCACGAAATCCATGGATATCTTGTCCCACTTCCACTCTGGGACCTCTAAGGGCTGTACCAAGCCTTCTGGTACCTAGTGCTCTGCCTTCACATGCTGACAAGTGAGGCATCGTGAAATGAACTTTGCTACAGCGTTCCCCTTCCCAGAAGTATAGATTATCTCAGAGTCATAGTCTCAGAGAAACTCAAGAAAACATCACAGTCTCAGGTCTAGGTCCTTCTACAAGAAGACACAACTGAGACTTTTGATATTAGAGTAAACCGTAAACTGTTCACTCAACGAACTATGGGTGTGACTAGCCATTTGTAAAGAACTCGTCTACACCCTTTTTCACTAATATCCTATAAGAGCTGCTAAGATTTCTCCTTTTCCAAAAATAGAAATCTGGTCTCATCCCCTGGATGAACCACGTTTTTTTCCTAATACAGTCAATCCTGACATTAACGGTACTATTTGATGCCATGGATGACGTCGTAAGGCCTAAATACTACTACCAAGATATCCGATCATTACTCTCGCCTCCAAGGGTCGAGTCACACTGTCGGCAGTAGTGTGTGGTCACTGGGTCTCCTCCACTAGGAATCTCGAATGTGAGGGTCAAGTAAACAGTTTTAACAGAAACCTCTCAGTATCAACCATACAAAAATGTAGGAAATCAAACAACACATGGAAAAGTGTCTTTTATTACAGAATGTCAAAGTACAAAGACACAAAGAAACCACAAACAACGACATCAACAAAGGTAGAAGCATCATGAACAAAAGTCTCCATGCCTGGAGCTAGTCCCGCTCCTGTACACCTAATCCTAGAGCACTATGGTCATAGGCCTTAGTTGCCTGAAGCTGAGATCTCCCCTATCCATCCATTCCCTGCGGTCGGGGTGGACCTCCTAGTGGTGGTGGTGGTAGGGCCTCGAAACGCCGTCCACCACCTATAGCTCAGCCAGCTCTTCTGCCTCGTCTGCCTGCTCCCAGCGGACCCCTACAGTCGAACCATTACCTCTTCCTGGGAGGTCTCTCTACTACCTACTGCTCATCTGCATGGCGGGTGGGGCAGTCTCGAGCCATGTGACCATGCCCTCCGCATTCATAGCACTGCCTGCTCCTTGTATAGTTGGCTTTGTTTCGTGTTCCCTGCACAACCGAACATGTATCCTGAGATCCCCCACATGATGGCCTGGTCCGTTTGGACCTCTGCATCAACTGTCTACTACCGTATTTAGAAAACTCCACTACGTACCGTCCTGTGGAGGGCCTCGCTGCTGGTGACTGCTCAGCAAGAAAACTCTCCACTAGAAGGGCTCTCTCCAGCACCCCCGCCTGTGTCGGGATGTTGAGGGAGATCATCGAATACCTGATCTCATGCCTGAGTCCCTGCTTGATGGTCTGGGCCCTGAAGAACGGGTCTTGTACCATATTTGTGGAGTGTCGTGAGAGGTTAGTGACCCTTGCTGAGTACTGAGCTACTGTCATGCTGCCCAGCTGCAGATGAAGTAACTCTTGAATCTGCACTGCATGATGGGTGATTGGTACAAACTCTGCTCGGAACAGGATCTTGAAATCTGTACAGAGTAGTGATGCCTCGTCATGCACCTGGAGCATCAGGATCCACCATCTTCCCGTGGATGCGGGCCGCTCCTCCTCCACACGGCACCTGCGGGTGCCACGACTCACCAACCTGGCCAGCTACGGCCAGCCGGTTCATCAGCCAGAGCGGCCAGCGGTTATGGGCCGCGGTTTCCTTCTAAGTGACTGGTGCACAGATGCCACCTTCGATCATCTCCACCTCCGTTCACCACCGCCAAAATATTCAAGAATCATCGGATGGTCATCGAGCTGTGTGTGTTCAGCCCGCACCCTTCACGTTAGGTGATATCAATTGTCCGAAGACAGTACAAGCATTCAACAAGGATGGAATATAATTTCATTCATTTTAAATTATACAAAACCCCTACCTCATAATTGAGGTTCATTCATCAATGAGCCGTGGAAGTCTAGCGTTGCGGAAGTCGGGCGTCGTGGAAGATGGTGTCGCAGTGAACGATGTTGTCCTGTCAACGTTTGAAGTAGTTTTCGTAGACGGTGTTCCTCGCGAGCGGTGTCTTATCCATTTACGTGGAGTAAGAATAAAGGATGAAGGCGTTACTCACAATCATGGCCTCACATTATTTCCTTGGTTGTGGAGAGGATATTTTTCCTCGTGTTCTTCGTTGGTGAGGGATAAAGCTCTCCTCCAAATCTCCAAAAGCTCCACCACCAAATATTTTCCAAGAAAATATAATATTAAGGCTCCCCAATTTTAATAGAATTAACATGAAATTCAAATAGATTAAAATGAATTAAAATATTAATTAAATGTCACATTTAATTAATCCTAGTTGTTGTTATTAATTATGAGTAGGTGAAGTGTTTAAAATTCATAACAGAGGAGGTGGAGAGTTCACATTAAAATATGGGAGTTGTCAAATTAAATGAAGGGGAGTTAATGGGGAGTTGAATGGTTAGGGGCTCGTGGGGGCCCCACCACACTTTATCCTCTCATGGGAGGTTATGTGGGTGTGTGTCCCACCTCTAACTCCCCATTGTATGAAATAACCAACTCTTAAACAATAAAATTGTGTACAACAATTTTATTTAATTTAATATAAAACCACCAAAATTAACTTCTCATCATGAGCAAACACAACTATGGTAAAGGTCCCCTTAAGAGAATATCGGTGCTGTGAGTTCATCAGTGCCCTCAAATTTCAATTCCGAGCACTGGTTAAAAATATAGAAAAACATGCACGTACGTTTACTAAGCATACCCGAACAAAACATCAAATATTGATTCTAGGCACACCGAGCCACGGAATCAGGCGCCGTCAGAAACTGCGGATTCGTAAAATTCCAGAGAATTAAGAAACAAGTTCCTTCATATTTTAGGGTCTTTAAAATTAATCATATATAAAATAATATATTTAATTCACGAAGAATATTCTTTATTATAAAATATCTGTATTGAGTAAATGATATGGATTTTTCAATATTTCCCCGGTTAATCAAATGACTTTCAAAGTAAACACCATATGTGAAAATGGTATATAATTTATGAAATAATGGTACCCGTCATAGAGGAATATGTATGTTTAATAAAAATTAAATTTTGAATGAGAAATTATTATTATAAAGTGATTTCTTTAAGAGAAATTTAATAATCACAAAAGAAAGTGGGATTTAACAATAACATTTATCACATGATTTTTTTCGAATAAAACACCATTGGATGAAATAATTTGAAACTTAAAATATCATGAAGATATAATTATTCATGATATTACATGTCAAAGTGGTAGTATATGCACTACATAAAAGTTAATTTCTTTGAGTCTCAATGGAATGCAAATTAAGATGAAATCCCTTACCTCACATTTCATTTTCATTGAACGCTCTTTAAAATCAGGTATAATGGTTTTAATCATGTTATTAACTTATAATAGAAAATTTTTAAAATTTATAATCCCATATATGATCCTTTTATAACATTTTATCACCCATTTGTTAATAATCATCCAATATTTTCATTGTTTTGAATGTTAATTTCCTTTTTTCATGTATGTTTTCATGTGTTTCTTGTTCATATTACTTTTATCATGATTTTTTAATCTACAGAGTTTAATCATTGAATTAAATACCAAATATATTCATTATATATATATTTAGATTAATCCATAAAATTTTGTGATAGTAAACGAAATATATCAGTCATGGATGTGGTAGGACATACGTACACATGAATATTGTTTCCATTTTTTCATATTGATAGAAAGAAAATTAAATTATATATATATATATATATATTATTCCAAAATCATTATTATTTCATATATATCACATATTTATATTAAAGCCATCTCTAATAGAATATATGTAAAGTGTGAATGAATCGCATCACTTCATAAGGCTGTAGTTTTCCGTACACACGAGCTATATTATCATACTCCCAAAAATGGAAATCCTAAAGGTATGTGTGATAAAAAAATTATAAAAGTTTAATAATATAATAAATTTAATATATGAAATATATAAAATATAATCCATCATTATTTCAAACCTTGAATGGTATTAATGGCACAATGAAAGACATCACTACGCAAGGCGGTAGTCCATTGTACACATAAATGTTGACTTCGTGGTCATTAGATGGAATTATGTGAATTTTTAGGTCATATATTTAACATAACAACATAAAATTATATTCAATATACTTATTTTCTTATATAGTTCTAGTATAATAACAATTTAATGTGGTGGTGAAGGAAATAAAATAAGAATTCTTTTAGAAGAACATCGCCTCTTATTGAGGTATCCTCCTTATGTTTTCACTAATTCCATCCTAAGCTAAATTTATTACCAAGATAAGGATTCATTTAATAGTTTGGGGATGTTGGGAATTTATTTTTTCGAGATTGGGAAGATCCAAATTGCTTTAGAGGTGTAAAGGTGAGGGGGAGTGATTTTCCTTTTAAAGATGAGGAGGAGTTCCATTCATATAAATACTCAAAAAAAATCATTATTAGGGGTATACCTTGCCTCATATGGATAAAATATTGATTATTTATTGGTTATAAGTATGATATGGTTGTGAAAAACCTCAAACACATAATGTAAAACATGTTTTCAACATTTTGTTCCTTAACTCGTATATTTCCCTATTTTACCATTTTGGTTATTCATTATGTTCACTGTTATTATAACAAACTAATTTATCCTTTAAGAAAAAATTAGAGTGAGTATTATTAAAAAATTTGGACAAAATCTTTCAAAACATTATAACTAAATTATAATATGAAAATCATATGTGTATTGAAATTTCATTTCAATAGAATCACAAGTAACATACAATAAATGTCGCTTTAACTATAACTATGATAAAAGAGTTTTTATTATTTTACAATCAATATGGTTACTTTAAAAGATAAATCTGTCCACTAATGGACTATATTTGATATTTTTTATAATTTAAAAATCACATGGAATAGTATAGGATTTTTAGTAATTTTATATCATTTCATAAAATATAATTTATTATAAAAAAATTAATATCAATTTTGAAATTATTCATTCAAATTGAATAAATAAATATCAAAACAATGATAGAGCCCAAATATATTATTTTCACAGCTATGTAACATGATATAATCATCAAAAAATTAATTTAATATAATAATTGAATTAATTTACCTCACTTTTAATATTTTTAGTATCATTTATGTCACGAACCAACCCCCAGGGCTCATGTCGTGACTACCCCAAACCCACCTTCCATATGCCAGGGGCTGGCGACTAGCACCTTAAAGGCATATCCCTATAACGGGATGGAATTTCCTTTAAACCTGTACAAACACACATAGTATAATGCAACAAGAAATAACCACAAAGTAAACTGCTATAGTAAAAGATTGTTGAAAGTAGAGGGGGCCAGAATACAAGCCCCACTAGAAAAGTACAAGTACAACTAAAAAGTAAAAACAACTGAAAAATGTAAAGTAACTCCGGGATCGTCCACCACAGATCCTACCTGAAGTGTCGGTACAGCTCACAATCAGTAGTCCCTGCGTCATGTTAGGCTAAATGTTCCACCTCCGAGTACCATCCAATCCTAGATCTCTCATCCTCGATCAACTCTATATGTCATCTACAAAAGACACAACAAGGTGTTAGCATAGCCCGTCCAGGGCTGTGTATAACAATAATCAGAAGGGACCCTAAAAACCCATCGATCTCCTATAGTTCCACAATGTGAATACCACAATGCAAGAATTCAACTCTACTTAGGTATATTCCCATGCATATACCTAAGATATCAAGATATACTCATATCTTACATGAGGAAAAAATACCACAAAGGTAACACCACAAAGGTACAAATACCACACAGGTAACACTACTGAGATAGATGTACTACATAGATAACACCACAAAGACATCACAACAAAGGTAGGAGTACCACACAGGTAACACCATGATGATTGAAGTATCACATAGGTAACACCACTAAGATAGAAGTACCGCACAGGTCACACCATGTAGGTGAATAGGCTAAGCTCAAAATCATCTATAACTTAAGTATAGAAGTACAGATGATTAGCCGTAAGATAGATCATCTTATTATGTTAAGTAGCTCTACTTCTGACCCACATAGGATCAATAGATAACTAACCCCTGCTGAACCACAAAAAATCTTACCCACAGAAGATAGATAAGTAATTAACCCCCACTGACCCACATAGGATCTAGACCACACCAGATTGGTATGTTCTAACCCACACTGAATCGATATATAATGACCCACACAAGATCGATGAGTGATGACCCACACAAGAACGTTATATTATGAACCACACAGGATCGTTGAGCACTGACCCGCACTGGATCGATATGTTCTGACCTACATATGATCTCTAAGCCCTAACCCACATAGGAACGATGTTATTTCCTCGCGTTACAGACTTCCACAGGATTCCATGCACCCGGTGCGCTCGAGTTCCGTAGAATCTGCTTTATGAGATATATCTCATACCTAGACCACCACTATGCTCCACAAAGGAGTAAACCAAAGGAACTCCATGTTGTAAGGGTTCCAATTAAATAGATGGTGTTTCAATTGGACACCTGGTCTGTATGTTATAAGCATTTTAGTTATGAGGGCCTGGTTGGATTCGAGTTCCATCCAACTCAGCTATACTCCAACTATTTCCAAAACACAATTGAAGTATTACAAAAGGACTCTCTTGATCCAAGGATCCCAATACCACAAATTGTTCATCAAAAATATATCTAGTTCTCAAGATATGTCCCTTTAAGTGTTTTTGGGCCCAGTTGTGCCCGGGTCTGGTCTGACACGTTCCAAGTCCGACCCGGCTAAGCAGGGTCACGGAGAGCTCGGCCCGCTAGACCAAGGTCCTACCCGGATCTCAAGGGGGTTTACCATTGTGCTCGTGCGGCCCAACCCATGGTGAAGCGTGGCCTGGCCCGTGGTGAAGAGTGGTCCGGCCCGAGGTGGAGTACAGTTCGGTCCGAGGTGGAGCATGGTCCAGTCCGAGGTGGAGCATGGTCCAGTCCGAGGTGGAGCGCGGCCCAGCCCGAGGTGGTGCGTGGTTCTATCCAAGGGGGAGTGCGGCCCGACCCAAGGTGGGGTGTGGTCTGCTCTGAGGTGGAGTGCGGCCTGCTGGCAGTGCGGTCTACCCGATATGGAAACACATGGGTGCAGCCTCCTTCCGTTTAGAAGACCAAGCGACAGTGCCTACTTGCATTTCCAAGTCACCCATGGGACCCGATCAGGTCCCGCCTCTGCAGCATTGGAGACATGGCTCCACTGGGGGCATGCTAGTTGAGCCACCCTCGCCTTTCGAAGCCGTACGGTGTGTCGGCCGCCTCTTCCGTCCGCTGTGGCAGACGAGTAGCGGCTGGTTCCTCTGGCGGCGTGTGACGGTGCGCCGCACCTCCTTCACAGCCGGTCTATGTTGGCCGCTCTGCTGATGGTTGTGGCTTAGTGTCGTGGCCTTCTCTTATAGCGTGCGATGGTGCACCACCACCATTGTAAACTATTGGTGCCACTTTTCAGGTGTTATTCCATAGAGAACACATGGATAGCAAGGTAGCATAGGGTCTGGGATTTGTTCGTTATGCTTGAGCCCTCCGCGTTAGCTTTTAATCATGAATGAAGATTAAATTATTCTAGGAATTCACTTGAATTAAAAAAGGCAAACCCATACCTCGTAAACCCGTTGGAGAACGTTTGCGCTTGAAGGTAGATCAGTGATCTTCATTCCCTCCATAGGCTTCTAACGATGTCACCTTCACATCGTCATTCAATTCGGGGTTTGGTGTCCCTCTTCACTGCTCACTGGACCAGCTTCGTCCTCCTAGATTTTGGCATCTTGGTACTCTTTCATCACTTCATTTCAGGGAGAATTTGTGCCAACACCCCTCCCCAATATCCAAGTAAATAGAATAGGGGGATGTATAAATGTTTTGGGAACTAATGGGGGATCATTAATTAGGAAGCTTACCAATTATCCAATAATATAGTTATGTAGGAATGAATGGTCAAGCCATTTAATTGCTTGACACATCATTGGTCCCACACTCTATTTTTCTGTTGGAGGATATGAAAGAAAATAACATAACAAAGTTAATTTATTTTATTTCTTTTAAAAAGTCTCAAAGCATAACTCTTTCTCCCGTCCTACTGCTGTCAAGGTAAAGTCTCCCTTATGTTAATCCTGGTGCTGTGGATTCAACGGTAAACTCAGATTTTTAATCTGAGCACCGGTTCAAAAGTTAGAAAATGCATCTCACCCATTTACTAATGGTACCTAAAAAAGTTCCAAAATTAATTTTGGTATCTCCGAGCCTTATAATCATGCACCTTCAATTTTCACAGACTCATAATAATTCTATATAATTTAAAAAAAATTACTTGGAAAATCTATGTCTTTACATTCTCCCCACCTTAGAGATTTTCATCCATGAAAGCCACATCATAGACTAAGAAACAATTTGGGAAGTTGGGCATGAATCTCAGCCTCCCGCTCCCATGTGCTCTCCTAGAGATTCTCGTGC
This sequence comes from Viscum album, assembly GCA_963277665.1. Taxonomy (NCBI): domain Eukaryota; kingdom Viridiplantae; phylum Streptophyta; class Magnoliopsida; order Santalales; family Viscaceae; genus Viscum; species Viscum album. Next base: position 98,621,329 of record OY728153.1, on the reverse strand, counting down.
TTCTAGAGAACAGAAAACATAGGTATCGACCGCCCATGAAGGACTCACTCATGTCAATCCTCAATCTCCACTAGAACCTCCATAAATGTCACCCCATCATCGAAGTCTAACTCGCCGTGGTCGATGATGCATGATGGGTCGTGCACGTATCTCATCTGCTGGAATACGTGGAAGACGTCGTGAACCCTCTCCAATTGTGTTGGTAGTTCAAAGAGGTATTCCACCTCACCAATCCTCTAATGTATCATAAATTTTCTGATAAACCTCAGTGATAACGTGATGCCTTAGTCAAATCTTTGTAGTCCCCAATGAGAGGAGACTCGCAAGATTACATGGTCCTCCACCTGGAACTCCAAAGGTATGCATCTCCTATCAGCTTAAGACTTCTATCTGCTCTGTGCATTCTTCATCTCCTCTTGGATGATCTGCACCTTCTAAGTGGTAGCATGTACCAACTTTGGACCCATAAGTGATGACTCCCTTGAGTATGTCCATCATAGAGGTGGTCTGTAAGGTTGACTGTACAAGGCCTCAAATGGTACCATACCGATGGTGGAGTGATAATTGTTGTTGTATTCGAACTCCATAAAGGGCATGTGATCCTCCCAACTATAGAAAAATTATAGGATGCAAAAACAAAGAATGTCCCCCAGTGTCTGTAAGGTTCGCTATGTCTGACCATCCGTCTGAGGATGAAAGGAAGTGCTATAACATAGATGAGTCCTGAATGCCTCCTGTAACCCCTTCCACAACCAGGAAGTAAAATTTTCATCACAGTCAGATATGATCATCGATGGAACCCCATAGAGTTTCAAAATATCTTATACGTAGAGGTGTCCCATGCCCTCTACGAATCCCTACTCTCGAATAGGTAGGAAGTGGGCCGACTGGGTGAGTTAGTCAATGATCACCCAAATGGAATCATGTCCCTTGGACATATGTGGAAACTCTCTCACAGATTACATGGATATTCCAACCCACTTCCACTCTGGCACCTCTAGTATTTGTGCTAATAATATTAGAACCCGATGCTCGGCCTTCACTTTCTGACAAGTGTGGCACTGAGAAACAAACTATGCCACAACATTCTTCATCCCTTGCCACTAGTGCTGACACCAGAGGTCCTGGTACATCTTCTCCACACCAATATGTCACCCAGATGGGACCTATGGAGCTCTCTCAACACCTCCTCTTATAGTGCCTCTAGTACCAGGGTATGTCCTCTGAAGAGGATGGTGTGCTCCCCTCCTTTAGAAAATCCTTCAGGTGTCTGTCCTGAGGATATCTCAGCACGTTGAGTCGTGCAGTCAATATTCCCAAGTTGTGACTCCCTGACTTGATGATGGAGTGGGGGAGTGACCATCACAAACTAGAGGTAAGCTACTCAACCTCTATCCATGAATGATATCTTTATCACGGAAAGCTACTATGTTTCCTCACTCAGTAGTTGTAGACCAATCCTCCTACTGAGTGCATCTGCTACTACGTAACCCTTTCGAGGAGTATAGACTATCTCAAATTCATATTCTTGTAGGAACTCTAGCCATCACCATTGTCTCGTGTTCAGGTCCTTCTGAGAGAAGATATAACTAAGACTCTTGTGTTCAGTGTTGACTGTAAAATGTTCACCCATCAATTAATGTCGCCACATCATCAAGGTGAAGACTACTGTTATTAACTCCAGGTCATGGGTAGCATAGTTCTTCTCATGTTGTCTTAGTTGTACTGATCCATAATCGATCACTGCTTGCTTCTACCTTGGGACACACCCATGTATGTTCCCTGATGCATCGCAGTGGACTACATACCCAACACCCTCATCTGGTAGCATCAAGATGGGATCACTCATCAGTCTCTTCCTTAGCTCCTGAAAACTCTGTTGATATCTCTCTATCCATAGGAAGGGTTATCCCTTATTATTCGTTATTGAAAAAGGTTCCGCAACTCTAGAAAAGTCAAGAATGAATCTCCGGTAGTATCCGGCCAACCCCAGAAAACCCCGCACGTCGGTCACACTCCAGGGTGGCTCCTAAGAAAGTACAACCTCTATCTTCACTGAATCCACAGAAACTCCAGCCTCCGGGATAATGTGTCCTAGAAAGTGGACCTCTCATATCCATAACCGGAACTTTGAGAGCTTACCATAAAGATGGTGATCTCGGAGTGTATCTAGAACAATCTGCAAATGATAGTAATACTCTTCCTCTGTCACTGATTATATCAATATGTCGTTGATGAAGACCACCACAAAGCAATCATGGTATAGATGGAAGATCCTGTTTATGAGTCCCATGAACACTACTGGGGAATTTTTCATGCGGAATGGCATATCCAAGAACACATAGTGGCCATACCAACATCTGAAGGCTCGCAAGTCTGTAGTAGGCACGCAAGTATGCAGTAGGCACGCAAGTATGCAGTAGGCGCGCAAGTATGCAGTAGGCGCGCAAGTATGCAGTAGGCGCGCAAGTATGCAGTAGGCGCGCAAGTATGCAGTAGGCGTGAAAGTATGCAGTAGGTGTGCAAGTATAAAGTAGGCGCGTAAGTATATAAAGGCATGAAAGTCATATTTAAAAGAGCATTATTTCAGAAATATGGAGAAGGAAATAAAGTGGCACGCAAGTATGTAGAGGCGTGCAAGTCATATTTCAAAGAGCATTATTTCAGAAATATGGAAAAGGAAATAAAGTGGTACGCAGGTCAAGAATGGAGCGCAAGTATTTGGTGCGCATGTATTGTCACACAAGTGTGTCACACAAGTATCGGCATGCGAGTGTGTCGTGCAAGTCATATTTCAAAGATCATGATATCAAAATATGACAAAGGAAAGACGGAGGCGCGTAAGTGTGTCGCGCAAGTATTGGCACACAAGTGTGTCGTGAAAGTTATATTTCAAATATCATGATATCAAAATATGACAAAGGAAAGAAAGTGGTGTGCAAGTGCTGGAGCAGCGCGCAAGTTGAGGCGCGCAAGTATGGGGCACATAAGTCACCAAAATGCCTATAAATAGGCGACTACCCTCCTCATTTCATAGGGCTCGAGACTTAGAGAAATATTTTGAGCTCTAAGCACGCAATTCAAATAATTCTACCATGTATGTGTTGTTGTGCAAGTCTGTCGTGCAAGTGTTTCCGTGCATGTCTGTCGCGCAAGTGTTTTCCCGCAAGTCTGTCGCGCAAGTGTTGTCGTGCAAGTGTTTCCGCGCAATTCTGCCTTGCAAGTCTTCCGTGCAAGTCTTGCTGCAAAAGTATAGGGCATGAAAGTGGCATGGGTGGCATGCAAGTTTTGTGATGTCCACAAAGAGGTGCGCAAGTATAAAGGAGGCTCACAAGTTCAAGGAGGCGAGCAAGTGGTAAGGAGGTGTGCAAGTGGAAGGAGGTGCGCAAGGTGTTTTCTCTAGGAGGATTCTACCAGCTTCTGGGTAAGAAAGTGAAGAATTGTTTATCAAAGATTTGATATGGGAAAGGTCATCAAGAAGAACATAATTATTTCATTACCCTATTTTTTCTAAGAGGGAGCACACACACTATTGGATTTTTTCAAAGTGCTACATGAGTGTAAGGGTAAATCCTACTCATTGTATTCCACATCAAATGATTGTTTTCTAGGGGATTGTGTGGTACTGGATTATTTTCATACCATACCAAGGACTTAGCTACTCTTATTGAGTAGTGAACCTTGTAAAACTTGTGTTTCTGTGGTTTTGTTTGTTCACCAGGGAAGACTCTCTTTAACAGGAGGCGAATGTTTTTTCATAAAGAAGGAAACTTAAAAAGAAAAAGATATCACTGATTCACCACCTCCCCTGCTCAGTGATACTTGGATCCTGACTGGGAACTTCACTAAGCTCCACAATGGAGAAACCCAAAGGTGCTCCGTATTATAAGGGTTCCAACGTGATAGAAAGTGTATCAATCGGACACTCGGTCTGTAAGTTATAAGTGTTTTAGTTTCGAGGGACCGGATGGATATGGGTTCGATCCAACGCCGTTGTACTCCAGCTATTTCAAAAACACAAGTGGAGTATACCAAAAAGGACTGTCTCGATCCAAGGATCCCAACACCACATATGGTTCATCAAACGAATGTCTGGTTTCAATATATGGCCCTTTAAGTGTTCCTGGGACTAGTTCGGGCCGACCCGAACCCGTTCCGGGTCTGACCTGGCTGGGCTTGGCCAAGGTCCAGCTAGGCCTAGAAGGGGGCATGGCTCGGCCTATAGGGGGCAGACCACTAGGCTCATGTGGCCCGACCTGCGATGGCACAGCCTGCTAGGCTCGCGCGGCCTGGCCTGTGGTGAAGCGCGGCCCGACCCGTGGTGAAGCCCAGTCCAGCCCTAGGTGGAGCATGGTCTGATACGAGGTGGAGCACAGTCTGGTCTAAGGTGGAGCACCACCCAGCCCGCGGTGGTGTGTGGCCCGGTCTGAGGTGGAGTGTGGCCTAGCCCAGGGTGGGGTGCGTTTTGGTCCGAGGTGGAGCACAGCCCGCTGGCAGCGTGGTCCTCCCAAGCTGGCGTCGAAGGGGTGCGGCCGCCATCCTTTCGGAAGACCAAGCAGCAGCGCCTATTGGCGCTGCCAAGTCACTTACAAGACCCGAGTGGGTCCCCCCGCTGCGGCTCCACCAGCGGTGCGCTAGTCATGCCACCCTCGCCTTCTATGGCCGGTCGGAGTGTCGACCACCTCTTCTATCTGTCACGGATAACGAGCCACGACCGGTTCCTCCGACGGCACGTGACAGCGCACCCACCTCCTCCGCAGTCAGCTGGTGTCGGCTGCTTCACTGATCTTCATGGCTAAGTGATGTGACCTTCTCTTCCGGCATGCAATGGATCTTCACCTCCATTGTAAACAGTCGGTGCCGCCATATCAACAGTATTCCATGGAGAAAACATGGATAGAAAGGTAGCGGAGGGACCAGGCTGGGTTTGTTAGGGCCAAGCCCTCTGCATGAGCTTGTAATCACGAGTGAAGATTAAAGGGTTTTGGGAATTCATTTGAATTTAAAAAAAAAGGCAAACCCCTACTTGGTAAATCCATTAGAGAACTTTCATGCTTCAAGTTGGATCGGTGGTCTTCATTCCCTCCATAGGCTTCAAACAATGTTGCTTGCACGTCGTCCTTCGATTCGGGGTTTAGTGTCCCTTGTCATATCTCGTTGGAACCAAATCCGTCCTCCATGGGTTTGGATTCTCAGTACTAATTCAACACTTCATTTCTTAGTGAAGTTGTGTCGACACCCCGCCCCAAGGTCCATATAAATAGTACAGGGGGAGGGTGTCTAACGGTGTTGGGAATTAATGGGGGTTCATTAATTTGGAAGCTTCCCAATTCTCTAACGATACTGTTATGTAGGAATAAAATGTCAAGACATTTAATGGCTTGACACATCATTATCCCCATACTCTTTTTGTCTGTTGGAGGATATGAAAAATAATAAAATAATAAAGTTGTTTTATTTTATTTTTTAAAAAAGTAACAAAACATAACTTTTTCTTCCAGACCTACTACTGTCAAATTAAAGTCTCCCTTTAGTGAATCTTGGGGCTTTGGATTCATTGGTTCCCTCGGATTTTTAATCCAAGCACCGGTTCATAAGTTAAAAAATTCCACTCACGTGTTTACTAAACGTACCTATAAAAGTTCAGAAATTAATTTCAGGCACTCCAGGCCTCAAAATCACACGCCGTCAATTTTGGCAGACTCGTTATAATTCTATATAATTTAAAAAAAATACTTGGATAATTGGGTCTTTAGAATTGATTTTAGTTAATTGTTTAATAAATAATTAATGTGTTATTGTTTCTAAATATTTTTAATTAAGTAATTCATCTATAAAAACTAACAACAAATTATTATGACAAAAAAATTATTTAACTTTCAAAATGATATATATTACCAAACATATATTTTAGCACCCCCAGTTTCAAGTAATTAAAACTTTATTTATGATTCTTAAGTATGTAGAGTATATGGGTGATGTTTCCCAGATTTTGGTATAATATTGGATTTTTTTAGGGATTTTCATAGGGTGAAGGGTTAGTAAAAACCTTTCAACACTTATAGAAAACTATAAAAATAAGAAAGGGGCTAAAGGGAAGGTGCATGGGTGGTACACAGTTTGTCTAAACTGTATAGAAGCCTAAGAAAAACCATAATATGTTGGATATTTGGATTTGGAATGATTGGTACATAGTTTTCTAACCATTTGATCCAACTTTGTGAGGTCCATCCTTGAGGCAATGTCTGGAATGTGGTTAATACATGGTTTTCCAAACTATGTGACTAATTGTGCACAAGTTAAAAGTGAGATCCTAAAATTGTAAATCACACATTTTTAGACCTCTAAGGCCCTCATTGTTTTACCTATACATCCCTAACTCAATATTATCTATTCCCAAAGGCTATGAAAGCTTCTCCAATCGATCTGAAGGTGATCTTATGGCTTCTCTTGGTTTTTGGAAGTCAGGTTCTTGTGGTAAGTCATCATTCTTTGTTGTTTTTGGTTCTTTTACATATATATATATATCTCACTCTCTTGGTTTATTAGAACTATGTATGATGTGGATAGATATAAGATATTTAATTCCAAATATTATTATATTTTGTCTTGTTTATAACAGGGTGAGATATCTAAGTTTGGGTTTTGTATATTAAACCCAATTTCCTTAGGGTTTAACTTTTGTTCTTCATTTTCTTCATAAAACCTTAGGTAGGTGGCTTCACTATAAACTCCTCTATTTATAATATAATGTATTCATATAAAATTCATATATTTTCTTAAAATTTATTTTGAATCCATTGTGCAATGCTTGATAAAATTCCTCCTGAGTGGCGGTATGTGGAAATTGGGGAATTTGGTGTTTTGTAGGAATGAGAAATTGGTAACTTAATTTTAAAATGATAATTTTAAAATTATTGTTTGGTTTTGTTTCATGGGAATGAATTTGAATAATGGTTTTGTTTTATTGAAATATTTTGTTTGAAAGGGTTTCAATAAAAGTGTGGCTTTATTTAAATGGATGAAATGGTTGTTTTGGCATTGGGTTTTCGAATAATGATTTTTTGTGTTCATGTGCATTCAGGGATGATAAGGGTTAGAAGTATCCCCCATAATTAGTGGGATGGATAAGGGTTGGGGATCTCCCCTGTAAAATGTGTCATTAATGATGACTTTGTGAAAGGACCACTCACTATTCACAATTACCAGAAGGACTAGGTTACATGCATTGTTTGATGTAAGGATATGTTGAATAGAATTTATTATGAAACAAATGGGTTTTATTAAGTGGTGTTGGAGCTTCGTTTGTCAGATTTCATTGGAACTTAGTTTAATTGGGTGAAATTTTTTATTTTGGAACATTTTTATATTCTGATATAAAATTTTTAAATTTTTTTTATTTTTAAATTGTTTTATATAAATGTCCTAAAATGTTTTTAGCGTATTGGAATGAGTAGGGATTTCATTTAAGGAATTCCGACTAAATTTGTTTTCTCAGCTCTACATTGGCACTTTAATACTTTTGAAGATTTTTTTTATCAATACATATGAAATGGTTAAGTATCACATATCTTTAGTAGTACTTTGTGATACATGGGTAGTTTTTTTTTGGAGTTTGGACACAGAAAATGTTGTATATTTGGTGTTATGTGGTCATATTTTAGTTTTGTTGGTTTTTTTCTTCCATTGTGTACTTGGTTGTTTTGTAATCTTCTAATGTGTTACACATTGGAGTTAGTTTTGATATAAATGGCATTCTTGAGTTTTATTTCATTTATATCTTAAATAATGTAGTCATTTATTTGGTTATGACATGTTTTGTTAGTTGTTTTATTTTAAAAGGGAAAATTGTTCCACAATTGTAATGAAGCCCTTGGAATTTATTACCAGCCTTTGGCACCTTGTGGATATCGCTTAAGTACAGGTAACATCCTCCTATCTTATCAATCCAATGAGGAGGGGTGGAATGTTACCAGTGGTATCAGATCCAGGTTCAATCAAAAATCTATTTGAGAAAAGTGGTATTAGTCTTGTTTCTTCCAATTATCTTGTTGAAAAAGTATTCATTAGTTCTGTCAGATTCAAAATTGAAATTCATTATTCTAAAATCCTTTTTTGGGGTTTGTAGAAAGGATTAGGATCATCAGTAATTGAAATGTAGAGAATAAAAATAGGTATCTAACCTATTTATTCTATACATCATGTTACTAGGGATGTGGGTACATATGTGTTTTGGAGACACTTATAGGATTTGGAATCTCATTGTCACGGGTTTAGCCAGTGAGATGAGAATGAGATTCATAATAGAAATGACTTCTCACTAGGTGTGAATATTTCATTTTGAGTTATGATTTATGATTTGGTGTAGGTTTTTGGCTTTTGAAAAATTTTAATATTATTTTCAAATATGAGATTTTGAAAAGGAGAATTGTTGTAGTATTTTGAAAATGGTTTGATTTTCAAAATAAAGTGATATTTTCCAAAAATTCTTGAACATGAAAAATATTTGATTTTGTAAATCACTATTGTGATTGTATAATGTGGTAAACTTTTAAATTCTAATACTTAGTTTAATAGAGAATGGGACTTATGGTGTTTTTTTCTTGTCTAGAAAATGGCACCTGGTTTGCATCGTAGAAACCAACCGGAGGAAGATACTATGAATGTGGTTTCACCTTATCCAACAGTGAACTGAAAACTAGTTTAGAGTATTTTCCAATGATTTCAATATGTTTATATAGTTAATAGGATGGATCATCCAAGGAAAGTGGATCATTATTTCCAATTTCATAAACAAAATTCACCTATATTCTAGGGTGATTATCAAACAGAAAATGAAGAGGCATGGAGGAATATGGTGAATCATATCATTGATTTCATCGACAGACTAGGGGAGTTTAATGTCATATTGGTGACCTATATGTTGTAATATATTTCATGAAAATGGTGGGATTTAGTTTTTCAGGATAAATTAGACCACAACTTCACCTAGGATAATTTAATGAATTGTATAACAAAAAATTATGTCCTCATACAGTCAAAATTCAAAGGCTGACAAACTTCTTCAGCATGAGACAGTAAAATCTTTATATCACAGGGTATATGGGTAAATTCATGATTTTAGTGGTATTTTAACCTGAATTCACTACTAGTGCATCTTGGAAGGCATACATCTTTCAATTGTGGATAAAAGTGAGATTTTATCTAAGATTGTTATGCTCTATATTACGGATTATACATTGATGGTTAACAAATTGGCAGTGGATGAATAGGATATCACATGAGCTATAGGAGGAGGAAGCATATTTATACCCATGAGAAATAGTGGTAACTTTAATTCAGGATGTAAGAGGAATAGGGTCACCGCTGTCCAAGGTGGAATCATGAATGAAAATCATATGGAAAGATCAGTAAACCTTCCTCCAAAACCAATGATTGAAGCTAGATGTTTCCAATGTGGTTCATTTGAACACATGAATTTATAGTGTACGGAACCACCTAGATCATTCCACAAATGAAATAAAATGGGTAATCTCCATCCCATTGTCGTAGTACTCTTAGGTTAGGTGTTTGGGACACTACTCTAGTGTTGTAGGCACCGTATTCTTCGATTGGACGATACAAGAAGAAAAAAATATATTTTGAAAAATAGAATTGACCATAGTGATTCCAGGAATACCATGACTCCTTAGGCATTGAAATCCCAAGAGGGTAACATTGAATGAGGTGCGGTGGGCATGAAATTATATGGAGCTGAGAAAGTGATTATGGATGATCAGTCTTGACTTTCTATCATGCTAGGTATGATTCATTTGAATTCTAACCTTATGAAAGCATTTTTTGATACAAATATATCACATTTTTTATTTCTTCTTGTGTTGTTGATGTGATGAGTTTAGAATTTGAGATGATTTGTTATATAATAAAACTTCAATCTTCTCTTGGTCAAAGACAATGTTGAGCTTTTTTGTGTAGAGAATGTTCTATAACTATTGATGGAGCAGAGATGAAATGGTTTTTCTCTTTGCTTGAGATGGATGTTTTTTATATAATCATGGGTATGCAATGGTTGACAGGTTTTCGGGATCATGTCAACTGTTGAAATAGAAATGTTATTTTTACAACTTAAAAAGACATCAAGCATATCTTTATTGGAGAAAGGAATGTAAAGGCTTGTGAAAAAAGGTTTTTGGCACCAGAAGTTAGAATTATCTCATACCATTTGGTTGTGTTGTATTTTTTATCAATAGGAAAAATTGAGAATAATAGTTCTCCAATATTGTTTAATCATTTTCTATATGTGTTTCCCAAAATTTTCTCATGATTTTCACTTATGAGAGAAGTCAAGTTTACAATTGATCTTTTCATGGGGACCAGTCCTATTTCCCCTTTGTCTTGTAAAATGGTACCAACAGAATTACAAGAACTATAAATTAGTTTGAGGAGCTTGATAGAAAATGTTTCATTTGACTAACCATATCTTTGTGGGTTGCACTGATCTATTTTGTCAAAAATGCAGATAGAACACTTTGGTTGTGTGGAGATTATCATAAGCTTAACCAAGTTATGATAAAGAATTGATATCCACTTCCATTAATTTTTGATCTCTTTGATCAATTTAGGGGAGATCATTGGTCCTTTAAGATTGAATGAAGATCAATATATAACCAATTCTAGGTTTACAAGTGGGATATTCCAAAGACAGCTTTCAAAAGAATATATGGGCATTATGAATATGTGGTAATGCCTTTTGGTATAACGAATGCACCAGTGGTCTTTAGGGAATTTTTGAATCGGGTAATTCAAATATATCTAGATTCCATCATGGTGGTGTTTGTAGATAATACATTAGTGTATTTAATTAAAATGGATGAGCATGAACAACACTTGGTGATAGTGTTCGGAATCATGATAGAACAACCTTTGTATTCCAAATTATCAAAGTGTTATTTTTTGATAAAATAGGTATGATTTCTTGGACATGTGATTTATGAAAGAGTTTTTTTGTGGATCTAGAAAATATAGAATTTATTATCTCTTGTAAACCGCATAAAACCATCTGCAAGATACACAGTTTACTTGGATTGGATGGTTATTATCGGATTTTTTTTTGTTTTTTTACAACTAGCTTCACCTTTGAAAGCATTGACAAAGAATAATTTTCCATTCTAATGGACTGAGGAATTTAATATGTCCTTTAAAGATATTATAGTTCACCTTACAATATCACTTAATGTGATTTGTCTAGAATTAGGTCAAGGGTATGTGGTGTATTGTGACTCTTCAATATTAGAGTTGGGTTGTGTTATAATTCAAGGAAATCATATTGTTGCTTATGTCTCGAGGATGTTATGGGTTCATGAGAAAAATGAACTAACACATGATTTGGAGTTATCTGCCATAGTCCATGCTTTAAAACCTTGGCGTCATTATCCTTTTGATGATAAATTTAATTTGTTTACAAATCATAAGATCTTGAAGAATATTTTCTCACAACGGGATTTGAACCTGAGATAAAGAACATGGATAGAGTATCTCCAAATATTTGACTATGAATTTATGTATACTCTAAGAAAAGGAAATATAGTGGTAGATTCATTGATAATAAATTCATATTCTCAGTTTGAAAAAGATGTTTTAGATGAGTGGCAGTTGATGTGATTCCTAAAAGATATGAGCTTCAATTGTAAAGACATAGGTGATATCATGGGTTTATTTCCAGTTTCATTGGTTTTTGATCTAGTTAAGATATTTAAAGTGGCACAGAAATCTAATTCTGAATGTGTTTCTATGATTTCAATAGTCAATTATGGGGATACCATTAAGTTATGGAAACTATATGGGATTTTAGTTTTGAGGTTTTGAAATATTATGGTTGTACCTATGGTTTGTTATGAACAACGTCTTCATGCTTACCACCATTCAAGATGGGTTGTTCATACAGGAATAGAAAAGATATATAAGGTATATAAATCCTAGATTTTTTGGGTCTTTATAAAAAATAAGGTGGTTGAGTTTATTTTGAGATTCATAATGTGTCAGTATGTTATGGAAAAGCATCAGCGGCTAGAAGGTATATTGTATTCTTTACCTATTCCTATTTGGAAATAGGGGTAGATAGCTGCGGATTTTTTAATAGGTCTCCCATGGATTGTTTGGAAACACAATTACATATGGGTGATAGTGTATCGGCTCACAAAGTCTTCTCATTTCATCCCTATTAATGAATCTCATATGGTGGAGGACTTGTAAAAAACTTATATCTGAGTAGTGGTGTAGAGGCATGACATACCAGTTCTGATAATGTAAAATAGAGATATGAGGTTTACATATTATTTCTAGAAATACTTATAGAAATACCTTGGGACTCGGTTGACTATGATTATAGCATATCATTCTCAGATGGATGGGAAATCTGAAAGGATGATAAAAACACTAAAAGACTTGTTACGATATTCTGTAATGGATTTTGGTGGCTCAAGGAAAGATCGTATACAATTAGTGGATTTCTCAGAAAAAACATGTTATCATGCCTCAATACATATCTCTATTTTTGAATAATTATGTGGGTGTATTTATCATTCTCCTCTTTTTTGAGTGGAAATAGGTGAGATGTCACTAGTTGGGTCGAGCCTTGCCTATGAAACAACAGGGAAGATTTAGTTGATCATGAAATGGATGGAGATGTCATAGAGTTTTCAGAAGTCATATGTGGGTCACCATTGAGGGCCATTTTTATTCGTGGTGAATGATAATGTGTTATTGATAATTTCTCCACAGCTTTAACATCATCATTTTGGTAAACATGTCAAGTTATATCATTGATACATATTCCCTTTTGAGATACCTGAATGGGTTGGATAGGTGTAATATGGGTTGCAATTTCCATCATGGTTCAATGTGGTCTATAATTTGTTTCATGTATCCCAGTTGAAAAATTATCATCATAATCCTAACCAAGTGATTTGATGGGATGATATTGACCTACTCTCAGATGCTTTATTGGTGCACATTCCAATATAGATTTTGGATAGGAAAGATAAAGTCATGTATGGTAAATGCATTGGCCTAGTGTGGGTTTTATAGAAACATTTTCATATTAAAGAAGAGTCATGGGAACGTGATAAGGAAATGATCGAGTAATGGCATGAATAATTTCAGGACTCTGGTTTTTCTTACATTCTAGGGATAAAAAGGACAATGGTGGGGATAATGTAGTACCACCAGCTCCAAGTAACTCTTTATTTATGATTTTTAAGTATTTAAAGTATATGGGTGAATATTGTGATAGTTATGAATACTTTTGGAATGTTTTTTAGGATTTTCTTAGGGTGCACAGTTGGTTCAAGGTTAGTGAAAACCGTGAAAAAATTGCAAGAAACTGTGCACAATGAGGCAATGTTTAAAGGGAAGGCGTATGGGGGGCGCATGGTTTATACAAACCATGGGTAAGCCTTGGAGAAACCTTATTATGTTGGATAGTGGGATTTATCATGGCTATAACATAGTTTTCTGACCATGCAATCCAACCTGTGAGGTTCATCCTTGAGGTAGTGCATAATGCACGGTTAGCGTGTGGTTTACCTAACAGTGTGACTAACCATGTACGGGTTAAAATTGAGATCCTAAAATTGTTAATCTCATATGTTTTGACCTATAAGTCCCTTGTTTTTTCTACTATGTTTCCATAACTTGATATTATATCTTTCCAAAGGCTAAATAAGCTTCTCTCATTGATCTGATGGAGATCCAATGGCTTCCATTTGAGTTTGGAAGTCAGATTCTTATAGAAAGTCATCATTCTTTGTTGTTTTTTAGGTTTTCCTTAGATCTACTTCTCCCTATCTTGATTTCTTAGATATATATATACTATGTAAATATCTAATATAGTTAATGCCAAATATTATTATATTTTATCTTTTTTATGATCGGGGAAGAGATTTAAGGTAGGATTTTGGGGATTAGACCTAGTTTCATTTGGGTTTAAGTGTCATTATTACTTTTCATCTTTAAACCCAAGGTAGGTGGATTCACTCTAGAATTCTCTATTTATAATATGACTTCTTGATTTCAAATTCATGTTTTTTCTGGAAATTTATTTTTAATCCACTATGAAATGTTTTATAAAATCCTTCTTGAGTTTTGGTTTGTGGAAAATAGTAAATTTGTTGTTTTTTTGGTAATAGAAATTGGTAAGTTAAATTTTAAAATATGATTTTAAAATTATTGTTTGGTTTTATAGAATGGAAATTTTTTTCAATGAAGGGTTGGTTTTATTGAAATAGATTATTTAAAAGGGTTTCAATAAAAGTATGGTTTTATTAAAATGGGTGAAATGGTTGTTTTGGTATTGGGTTCTGGAATTATGGTTGTGTGTGTTCATGTGTACTCAGGATGAATGAGGGTAAGGAGTATCTACCATCATTAGTGAGATGGATAAGGGTCAGGTCTATCCCACATCAAATGGTTCATTATGTTACATCTTAGTGAAAGGTTGAATCACAACTTGCGAGTATAGGGAGGTCTATATTACATGCATGGTTGGAAGTGTGGATATGTGGAATCGAAAGTATTATGCCAAAAATATTCTTTAGGAAATATTTTTAGAGAATTGTATGGTGTCTTTCCTCAGAACATATTTTAATCGAGAAAAATTTCTTATTTTAGAACATGTCTATATTTTGATATAAAGTATTTTATAAATTATTAGTTAAAAAAGGGGTATAAATGCACTAACATATTTCTATCCTAGTAGTATGAGTAGGGATATCATTTTGGTAAAACCTGCTGAGTTTGATTACTCACCCCTCCTTTGGAACTTTGGTGATTTTGTAGATATTGTTTATAAATACATGGGAAAAGGAATAGTATAACAAAACATTATCAATACTTCATGATACATGGGTCGTTATGTAGAGTAGGGTCATAGAGCATGATGAAGCTTTGGAGTTATGTGGTCATCTATGAGTTTTGTTGGGTTTTTTCCATTGTATACTTTGATGTTTTGTAGTTTTCATTATCTTAAAATTTGGAGTGGGTATTGATATAAATAGTGTGATTGAGTTGTATTTCATTATTATCATGTTTCATGTGGTGGTTTTTTTTATAACAAGTTTGGTTGGTTGTTTTATTTTCAAATGGAAAATATTCCCCCTTTTGTACCTGAAGCCCTTGGCATTTATTACGAGCCTTTTTCTTCTTGGGGATATAACTTAAGGCCATGTAATGTAATCCTTACTTATCAATCCAATTTTTAAGGATGGGATGTAAAATATATATTTTTTCATATCCCAGAGCATTATATATATTAAATAGAAGAAAAATATTTCTAATGTCTTCTTATTTACATAACATATTATATAAGAAAATTTCATAGAAAATTTGACAAATTAACTCCAACAATTTGAGAATAATTATATGAGGGTCAAAATATTTCTATACAATATTTGTTAGATAAGTTGGTAGATCATTTTACACCTTTTATTCTATGTATAACCACTAAAAAACTCATTTTTACATTAATCAGTATAATTAATTTTAGCTGTTTTCACTAATAATTTTGGCTAGAAATTAATTTGTCATTATAAAAAAATTATAAATTATTATTATTCAAAATATTTAATCCATTTTTTCAAAATAAATTCACATAAGTGGCTAAAATTATTTGAAAATTATTCCTCCATACTGGACGAGAAAGTAGGTTTTTCAAGCGAAAATGTTTAAAAGATTACTAGGTTTTATTTATAAATTAAATATTAAAGTGATTCCAATTACCAAAATTGAATTAATATTTGTATAATTTAACTAATTCTACATTAAAACAAATTAAAAATATAATATAAAATTAAAAATTATTTAGATGAAAAGTCAGTTTTCAATTAAAATTTAGTATTTTTTCACTATTCATCAAACATGGTACTTTCTAGAAAATTACCAAACATTAACCTTAATATAATTTGTTAAAATAATATTTTAAAAATGAAGTTTATTTTTTAAAATAAAATTTAAAAAGTGTCAAATTTTATTTTTAAAACGGATTCTTATTTAAAAGGTGGAAAAACTACCTTTAGAAAAATATATCTTTTATGAGTAAAATTAGATATGTTGTTTTATTATGTTTATAAAATCTATTGGATGAATGAAAACCCATTTTATATAATATATAATATATAAATATCATTAATATCATTAAATAATAGTAAATAATTTGGATAAACACCTCTGGTCTCATAAAAATGGTTTTTTATAATTAAAAACTTCTTTATATTCAATTAGTTTTTATTTTCATTTCCAATCAATTAGAAACCATTGAATTAAAAAATATATTTTTTAACTTGGTTAATAATATTAATAAAAATCAATATAATTTCTATTAGATAATTTTAATTTTAAATAATAGCATTAATAGTATTCTGTAAAACTCGGTCTTATATGTACACAAGTTATCGAAGAATGTCGTTGTTGTGTCTAACGTAAGCTAACTCAGTGTTTCTTATATAGAAGGCTATATCATATATTTAATTTATTTAAAATATTAAATATATTATACATTCTCAAGGTGTTATATTTCTTTCTACACTTTGTTTTTTTTCATACACGCTATTGAATAAAAGGTCATTTGTTTAGAATTTTCGGGGTGTTACATTCTCCCCGCCTTAAAGAAATTGTGTCCTCACAATTTCAACTAGATCTCAGTAATAAAAGATTTTCCATTTGAAAATAAAATTCATGAAAATTTTACATCATAATTATATTTAATTAATAATACTCATAATAATATATAAATGAAAGTACAAAAGTCCTCTTGAATATTCACATAACTGAGTTTCCAAATTAGAGAATGTGGGTATTAAATGTAGACATGGACATGGAAGAGAAAAATAACTCCCAAATACTAAGGGAGAGAGATTGAGAACATATTCAAAGGAATGCTAAAGACCGAAAATCCATAAACTAGATATATGAAAAATGTCATTGATATCATCAAAATTAATGACAATAGGACAACATTTTTGTTTAAATATCCTCTTATAAGAGTTGAGAAATTATTTCAGTCTCCAAGAATATAAAAAAAAAATACATACTTGATACATCTCCTTTTCATAATCACAACATTATTCTTTATATATTCCATGAACTATTTATAATTGCACTCTTATAACATGTTTCATCATATGGTTATGTAATATAATAAAACCTCATCTAAATTTCAACTTAAACCATTTTATAAATGGTTAACCTTATGACCATTCCAAAAATATTATGATGCAAAACATTAGAATCAGTTTCAAGGTGTTTAGTAGTGTCAAATTTACATTATCCATATCAATCATCTCTTTACCCAAACATCATTATCTCATAATATAAAACATATTAAAGATTATCTTTCCCTAAACCATGTGGTTTCTAAAAAGCTCAACATGATACTGAATTACATTTCTTGATACCATTCAACATATACTCTAAAATACATAATTAAATAGTAATGTATTATAATACTTATATATATTTCATAATGCTTATAAGTATAATATCCTCAATAAAATAATTTTAAAACATATTTCTTGGATCCAAATACACATTCATATTAATTATTTCAATTCAGTTGTATCAATATCATCATCTTCACCATGATCCCTTAGATTCTTCTGAGGTATATTATCTTAATGTTTGTGTAATTAATATTCATAGTTCCCCATGTCCTTATACTCAAAACACTTAATATAAGTTGTTTATTTCTTCCCTTTACATTTTTTCCTTGGTGACCCTTTTCTCCGCATTTATAAAAAACTCTCAATCCCTTCAAGAATTTTCTAGGGTGATTATTTCCAAAGTTATAGCATCTAGGAAAAGCCTTTTTTACCTTATCCCCTTTATCCATTATTATATTTTTCATCTTATTATTTTATTTATTCTCTTTAAATCTATAAGTCTTGTAGAATTATTGTTTTATCTTGAGAGCACATAAAACTATTTCATCATATAAAGAAAAAGTTTGGGAGACCATCACCATTCAGGTACTTGAATTAATCCCATCAATAAAGTGGTGAATATTACACTATGTGTTACATATTTAGTCCATATCATACATGGATAACCTTGAAAATGTAGCCTCATAATTTGTGACACTTTCATATTTCTTTTTCTTCAATCAAATTAAATTTATCTTCATTTAAATTTATTAATCATGCGGAATTTTTTTTTTGAAAAATACATCCTTAAAATATTTTCATTCAATGAGTTATATTTATTCTTCCTCCATAGTATTCTAGATCAATGAACACAATTGATAATAATCACATTTGAGATTATAAACCACAAGTGTAACCTTTTCCTTTTCACTAATTACCAAGTCCATAGATATATTATCCAAAGCTTTAATGCATTTATCAGCTATAATTAGATAAGTAGTCCCACTAAATGATGGGGGGTTCTATCACATTATGTGATCCATCATAAAATAATCTAACTGTAGAATAGTTTGATCAATATAAGAAATGTTATTTTTCATAACTTGATTATTTTTTTCTAAAATATCAATAATTTTCTCCATTATAATAACATCTGTATTTGTTCCATCAATAAGAAAATATCTAAATTTTTCATGAGTATTTAAATCATACTAATTTTAAGTATCCATTTATAATGGTATATACTGGATTAGCTCATAAAATTATGAATTTTACATCATAATTTACAATTCCAAATATGGTGTAACACTAAACATAAATTAAGAAATTATGCATTCTTAATCCTGGAATCGTAAACATTGTTTTTTGTAGATATATTTACTTTAAAATATTTTATAATGTTTTATAATGAAATGTTAAATTATCCTAATCATACCCCTCTAGGATTTTTAAATTAGTTTTACAGTAAGGTATGTTGTCTTGTACGAGGATATGCTTAAGGTAAGCATGATGTGCCCTTTTTTGATTTATTACCCCTAGGTAAATCTGTACTTGAACTAGGTACGATTTTAGTATCCAAATAGTGATGTATTTCTAGTAAGACCCATATGATATCTACTTTTAAAAAACATTATTAAATTATTATATACTTATCCTCAAAATCTCTCTTAAGGTTTTCTTCCTGAATCAATGTTTTCTTAAATCTAGTTTCCATGTATTATACTAAAGTAGATTTGATACCAACATTGAAGAACTCGACCCTAGTATCCTATAGCCAGTTCTATACTTTATTACATTTGGATAAATAGATGTTTCAAATCCCAAATTAGAAAACAATTTAGTAGTTTTGGAAAACAAGATTACATACATGATATCCATATTATATTGAGAAAATAAAATAAAGAATAAAAAAATTGAAAACTCGGTATACTTGAAAATAATTCCAAGAATTTATCATCATATCTTATGGAAAGAAAAGAAGGGTGAGATCACATGATTAGTGAGAGTTAATTATAGTAGAATTTATTACAAATCAATAATTATAATCAACATGGAAAGGTAAATAACTAAGGACACGTGACATTTAATCAATAAATAGATAATTAAATAAATCCATAAAAAATATCATTGAACAAATATCATGGATAATAATGTTTGAATTAAAAATGAATGAAAATTCATAATTATTAGAATTCATGTAACAGATGCATGAAAACCTTTACTGTCAAGATTTATCCTTCAGATAGTTTAAAACTACAGGTAAAAACACATTTAATCTGGAAAACAGATTTGTCTCATGAGGCCAATCGATGCATCAAGGGGATATATATATCTGTGTGTGTGTGTTTGTGTGTCTATATATATAAATTATATACCACACCCATCACTACATGTCCAAATAATTATTTATATACAGAATAATCTATTTAATTCATGAATAATATTCCTTATCATCAAACACCCTTATTGAATAGAGGATATATATTTATCAATATTTCCCCAGTTAATCTAATAAATTTCAATGTAAAAACAATATATAAAAATTATATACGGTTTAGGAAATAATAATATCAATAACAAAATAATATAGATATTTAACAGAAATTAAATGACCAATGAAAAATTATTATAATAAAGTGACTGTTTCAAGAGAAAGTTAACCATCATAAAAAAGTGAGATTTCATAATAACTTTTATCACATTTTAATTTTCAAATAAAATCACATTAGATGAAATAATTTGAATCAGAAAATATAATAAAGGATTAAATATTCGTTATATTAAATGTTAAATGGTAATTATATACTCCGCATTAAAGTGAATTGGAGCATAATAACAATTAATTCTCAATGGAATGTAAATGTGATGAAATCTCATTCCGTACACTTAAATTTTACTAAATGCTCATTAAACTCATTTATAATGACTTTAATAATGTTATTTAATTATAAAATAACCTTTTAAGTATTTATAATATCATACATGATACTTTTATAACATCTTATCACATGTTTGTTAATAATATTTCATTATTTTCATTATTTTGGGTGTAAATTGCTTTATTTTTCAAGAATGTTTTGACATGATATTTTTTGTTCCTATTACATAGATTATAATTTTTTTCATTTTAATAATGTAATAAAAATATTTAAATATCATATATAGCAATTATTTATGTATTAATATTAATCCATAAAATTGGTTTATATGAATTGAAGTAAACCATTCATGGAGATGGTGGGTCATACATACGCCTGAACACTCTTTCCATTTTTCTATCCTATTGAAAAAAACGTAAATGATATATATATATAATAATTCAAATATCATTATTATTTCATATATATCACATATTTTTATTAAAACATTCGTTAATACATTCCATGTATAGTGTGAATGACCCACATCGCTTCTTGATGTGGTAGTCTGTCGTACAAACAAGCGATGTTATCGTATCCCCACAAAATGGAAAGCCTGAATTTATCTGTGATATAATAATTAAATAATTATAATAACATCATAAATATAATATATATCATATATAAACTAAAACTCCAACAGTATTACCAACCTTTAAAGGTGGTAATGGAAAACGAATGACATCAGTTCATGAGGTATTAGTCTTCCATACACATGAATGATGATTTCATAACTCATTTGATGGAAGTGTGTGAAGTTTTAAGTTATATAACTAACATAAAACTTCTAATAATAAGTAATTTATTGATTTTATTATATAATACTGGTATTATAATAATTTAATTTGGTGGGGAAACAAATAAAATAAAAACATTTTTTGAAAAACATTACTTCTTCTTCAGGTATCTTCATTAGGTTTGCACTAATTCATTAAAAATAAAAATTTATTCCCAATATACTACTTATATGGTGAGGGGAGGTATTCTTGGGAGTGAGTTAGGTAGGTTTTGGATTATACAACAGAATTGATAGGGTTATGGAGGGTGTAGTGAGTTCTAATTTATAGTTTAGGAGTGGTATTCTAGTAAATACTCAAAAGTATTCACTATTGGGATGTCTACCAAACCTCATGAGGCTCAAATATTGATAATTAATGGATTTTAAGGATTATATCAGAAATATATACCTAAAAAACAATATAACACATGTTTTAATCATTTTTTACCTTCAGTCCTAAGTTTCCTTATTTTTCCATTTTGGTTTTTCATTATGTTAACTAGTTTTCTAACAAATGTAAATGATCATTTATGAATAAATTTTCTTGAGAATTATTAAAAACAATATAATAATTGATTATAAATTTATCATATAATTTATATAATAAAAACCTTATGTTTTTTGAAAATTAATTTTAACACAGACACATATAATTTGCAAAAACACTACTTTAACTGTGATTGTGCTAACCAAGTTTTTACTATTTAACGGTCAATATGATTTTTATAAAAGATCAATTGGTCCATTAAAGGACAATATTATATATTTATTAAAATTTCAAAAACACTTGGAATAGGATATGTTTTTTATTAAATTTAAATCATTTAGTAAAATATACTTTATCATAAAATAATATTAATGTCAATTTTGACATTAGCCATTTAAATTTATTTAGAAATATAAAAAAGAGACAGAGTTAAATTATATTATGTTAACATATATGAAAATTTATATATAAATATATAAAATTAATTTAATACAATAATCCATTCACTTTAATTCACTTTAATATTTTTATTTTCATTTATTTTGGTAAATTATTAACTAAATCATTATTGTGTTGGAGTTTCTTTAAAATTTTAAGTCAGTAATAAATATCAAAAAATTAAATATAATTTATCTTGATAAAAATAATTTACTTTTCTTTCAAAATGATATATATAACCAAATATATGTAGTTTTTTTCATTTCTAAAATCATTATATATATTAAAATGAAGAAGAGTATTTGTTTTGTCTTTTTCTTTACATGACTTATTATATAGATCACATTCATTGACATTTTACATACTTAACTAATAAAAATAGATCCTAAGGTTTCAAGGGTATAAATATTTTCACCCAACTAGTGTTAGAAAGGTTAGAAGATAAGGCTACACCTAATATTCAATGTTTATCTACTAAGTAAACTCTTTTTTACCTTAATCACATTAATTAACTTTAACTATTTTCACTAATCATTTTTAAAAAAAGTTAATTTCACCATATTATAAATTATAACATATTATCATTCCAAATAAAGATTCTATTTTCCTAAATTAAATTCACATATTTTACCAAAATAAATTTAAAAATAATCCTATTTAAGGGAAGGGAAAGTGATTTTTTAAAGTGAAAATGTTCAAAAGTTTAATAAGATTATATATATATATATATTCAATATAAAATTGTTCCAATGAAATAAATTGGATTAAATTATTTATAATTTATCTAGTTTTAATTTAAAACCAATTTAAAATATAATTTATCAATTGAAAATATTTAGATGAAAAGTCAATTTTCGATTGAAATTTAGTATTTTTTCATTATTCCTCAAAAAATGAAGATTTTCATAGAAATACCAAATATTAAACCTATGATAATTTTTAAATTCTAATTTTTAAAATTAATTTTCTTTTGTAAAATAAAATATATAAATGTGTCAACTAGGATTTTTTAAACAGGTTCTCCAATAAAATTTGGCAAAGCAACGTTTAGAAAAATATATTTTTATGTATAAAAATATATTTTTTCTCATCTTATACCTATAAAATATAATGTATGAATTCAGAAAATTAGATTAAATATATAATATATAAATTTCATTAATATCATTCACTAATATAAATTAATTAGTATAAAATTTATTGGGTCTCACAAAAATATTTTTTTATAAAAAGAATACTTTTTATTCGATTTTTTTTCATTTTAATTTCTACTAAATTATAAACCAATGAATTCAAACAAATATTTTATGTAACACCCTGAAAATTCTATAATAATAACTTTTTATTCAATGGCGTGTATGACATGAAAAACAAAGGATTGAAGTGAATATAACATCCCAATAATTTATGATTTATGTACTATTCAATCTATGATATAGCTTGAAATGAATGAAATATTGAGTTGTCTCGCGTTACATGCAACCAAAACCTTCTTTGATAGCTTGTAATACATGCAAGACCGATTTCTACCAAAAATAATAATTATTATTATAAAAATAAAAATTATCTCCTAGATGTTAAATTGGAAAGTATCAATAAGATTAACTATTTTATGAAAATATATGGTTTACAAAAATACAAAACATATTCATTGGTTACCAAATAAATTGAAATGAAAATAACAACCAATAGAATATAAAGGACATGTTTTCATTAAAAAACTATTTTCATGCACCCAAAGTTGGTTTATCCTAATAAATTAAATTAATTACTACTAGTGAATGTTATTAATAAAATTTATACATTTTATAATCAATAAAATGTTTATAAATTTTTCCAATATATTCGATTGGACCAAGATAATAAAAAATATATAATTTTACAAATAAAAACTATATTTTTTCTGAAGGTAGTTTTCCACCTTTTAATAGTGCACTTATTTTAAATCCAAATTTTGACAATTTTATAAATTTTATTTGAAAAAATAAATTTCATTTTTTAAATATTAATGTTAAAATTATCTTATTAATAATATTTGGTATTTTTCTGAGAAGTTTTATTTTCAGATGAATATTAAAAATTTCTTGATTTAATTCAAAACTAACATTTCACCTAAATAATTTATAATGTTAAATTATATTTTAAATTAGTATTAAAGTTAAATTAAAAAAATTATAAATCTATTGATCCATTTTAGGTCATTGGAATCAATTTATAACTAAATTATAATATAAATGCTTAGTGTAATTTTGATCATTTTCACTTTAAAAACCCTGTTTCTCATCTCGTCTCTGGGATTAATTTTAATATAATTTTTCTCACTTATATTTTTTGATTTTGTAAAAATGTATTAAATATTTTCAATCAGAATAATTAATATTCTTTATTAAGATAAGCATATATTTTGACCAAAAAAATTAGTGAAAGAAATTAAAATTAATTACAACGATTAAGGTAAAAAGGATTTTACTTAGTGGTTAAACCTAAATATTAAGGGGGTAAATGACCTATAAAGTTATCCAAAACCAATATTATAGAAATATATAGACTATATAAAATATTATATCTAAACTAGTTCGTGTTTTTTGTTTCATGAAGCAAGGTAGACCTCCCAATAGTGTATACATTTTGATATTTACAGGAATGTCACTCACCATCAACTATAAAATGGCACTCAACCCCCCCCCCCCCCCCCCCCTCCCACATTTATTCACTACTCTAAAGAAATAGGTATTGTATAAAACCTGCCAATATAAACTACTAGAATCCATCCAATGATACTATAATCATAAATTGATTCTAAAATAAAACAAAGAATGTCCTTCAGTGAAAAAAGGAGTTACCCAAAAATGAGGTAGTGTTCTTCAATGAAAACTTTTGTTTTTATCTCTTTACATACCTTAAATTATTTTTATAGAATATTATATAATAACCTCATTATATTAAATATATGGATATTTTTCTATGTTATGTTTAAAACCTAAAACATCACACACTTCCATCAATTGGGATATGCAATCATTATTCATGTGTACAAAGAACTACCGCCTCGCGACATGATATCATTTGTTCTTCTATTACCAACTTTCATAGTTGATTATAATGATGCATTTATGGTTTAAATATGATATATATGATATTTATAAGGTATTTATTCTTTTTAAATTATTATATAACACATACATTCATGCTATTTATTTTTTGGGAATACGATAACATCATTTTTTGATGTGTGGACTACCGACTCCTCAAATGGTTGTGATTTGTTCATTCATTACATGAAATTTAATGTAGACTAGTTTATTAAAAATATGTGATATATATGACATAACAATGATACTATAATTAAAATGAAAATATATATCATTTACTTTTCTTTCTTTTAATATGATGATAAAATTGAAGCAGCATTCATGCATACATACGACCAACCATCTCTATGAACGGTGCATTTCCTTTCCTATAACTAAGTATTTTGGATTTCAAAATATATATATAATGAATATATATTATATTTAAATCATATATTACATTATTTTTATTACTAAATCATGATCTATTTAATAGGAACAAATAATAACAAGTTAGAACCTACTCAAAAAACAAGGCAATTAACACCTGAAACAATAAAAATAGTGAATGATTATTAACCAGAAGGTGATGAGTGTTATAAAATAACAATATATAATATTATAAATATTAATATGGTTACCATTTAAAATATTTATATTCTTAAAACCATTATATAGTAGATTAAAGAGCATTTAACCTAATGGAATCATATATGGATTTTTTCTCAATTTTTATCTCATTGATACTTATTTGTTATTATGATTAAATTTACTTCAATGTTGTTCATATACTATCCCTTTTTCATTTAATATCACGATTCACTCATACCTAAAGTTATTTCAAGTTTCAGTTTGAATTATCTCATCTAAGGTTTTTTGAATTGAAAGTTACCAAGTGGTAAAACTTATCTTCGCAATCCCACTTTCTTTTGAAATTATTAGGTTTCTATTAAAAAATCACATTATTGTAATAATTTTTCATTTGAAATTAAATTTATATTAAATATACATATTATTTTATAATTTATATTATTA
Source organism: Viscum album (assembly GCA_963277665.1). NCBI lineage: Eukaryota > Viridiplantae > Streptophyta > Magnoliopsida > Santalales > Viscaceae > Viscum > Viscum album. Next base: position 98,595,191 of record OY728153.1, on the reverse strand, counting down.
TTTCTTAAATCTTATTCAATTTTTATATATGGTTTTTTACTTTGAAATATATTTTATTAAATAGGGAAATATTTTCTAAATAAATATCTTTTACTCAATACAAATATTTGATCAGGAATATTGATTCACTAATTAAATATATTATTAGATATATGATGAATTCTTTGTACCTGAAGTGATGGGTGGGGACTAATATAATATATCCCTTCGATTCATTGATAGGTCTCGTGAGAGAAATTAAGTTATCCAAATTAAAAAAGTTTTACTTGTAGTTTGAAACGTCTTGTGAAATGCCTTGATGGTAGTGGTTTCATGTTCAAGATACATGAAATAAAATTATTAAAGCACTACCTTATTCCAGAATTCGGTTGGTATTATCCCAAATATTTTCATTATGAAAAAATATATGGATTCATTTCATTATCATCTTATTGATTTAATGGAATTTGTGTTAAGTTATTTACCTTTACATATTGATTAATACTTATTTAGTATTTAAATGGAATGTATGTTCAGTTATTTACCTTTCAATATTGATTATTCCTAATAAAATTATTTAAATGTAATTTTTTTTTAATTATTTACCTTTCTATATTTATAATTAATCATTCATTCATATTTTCTTCTATTGTACTTAACCCTTTCTATGAATTTTATCTCACCCTTATGTTTTTCCATTCCCTAGGATATGAAGATAATTTCTTGGAATGAGTTTAAAGGATGTTGATTGTTTACTTTTTTATTATTTATTTTCTTTTCTCAATGTAATATAGGTATCATGTATGTAATATTATTTTCCAAACCTGCTAAATTAATTGGTCCTTTGGGGTTTTATTCCATTTAATCATGCCAATGTAATAAAGTAATGCACCAGATCATGGATTTTGGGGTTAAATTATTACATTTGGTATCAAATAAAGGTTAGTATAAAGAATGAGAACAAGAGTTTGGAAAACATAGATCATATAAAATAACACTATGATATAATTTTTGGATGATTACAGAAAAACATCCCAAAGAAACCATGCATATGATTATGAAATTGTCTATGAATAAATTTATTTTATGTTAAGTATCAAACTAGTTTTGGGATTAGAAATTATGTTTCATAGTGTTTGGATCTAATCTATATATCCCATTGTTAATATATGGAAGTTTAAAGGAAGAAATAAGTCAATAATCAAGTAAAATGATGACATTTCCTTACTTATGGGACAAATATAGGTCACATTGGAACTAAGCAAGTTATAGATATATTAGGTAATATTAATCATATAATAAAACATAACCTTTCATATATGGATACACCTATTTTACAATTATATTCTCCTATATTGGATCAACTAATGCAATAGAGATCCCGATCATTTAGTGTGACTGCTAATCCAATGGAGGATGAGCAATGGATTAATTATCTAGAAAATATCTTTATGTACTTATGATGTAATGAAAAGGAAAAGGTTTCACTTTGAGTATTTTTTCTAAAAGTATATGATGATCAATTATGGTTGTTGATCCAAAATACTAGAGTGGAATAAGAAATAAAACTCTTGTAATGGAAAAATTATAAGAGGAATTCTCTGACAAAAATTTCCCTCCAGAGAAAACAAACTGAGTTGAATAGAAAATTCCTTATTGTAAAAAAATGATGAAGAGAGTGTTATGGAGTATGAAGATACCTTTACAATGTTAGATATGTATTTTATTGGTTACATATGCAATATAGAGTGAAAAATTTACTATTTCTTTGAAGGGATTAAGCCAAGTATTTAAAGGTTGTTTATATCACAATCTTTTTCTTCATATGATGAAATAGTTTTATGTTATATAAATAAAATGGAATAATTCTCCAAGTAGTGTAGCTTCAAAGGAAATATTGAGAATAAGGGAGAGGCATATCAAAAAAGGGATAAATGTGAGATGGTAATGAATGATTTTCCCACAAGTGATAATTGTTCAAAAGATCACCCAAGTAAATTCTTGAAGGGATTGGGAGTTTGTTATAAGTTTAAAGAAAAGGGTCATCGAGAAAAAATGAAATGGGATGAAAGAAAACAATTATATTTAGTGTTTCAAATATAAGCATATGGTGAATTATTATAACAAATTACCCAAGTGTTAAGGGTTCATACCACCGAAGAGGCCAGGGGAAAAAAGGTTAGCCTTAAGCTATTGATACAACTAATGTGGAATGATTAATGTGATTCTATATTTGGATCCAAAAAAATATGATGTAAAATTATTTTATCAATGATATTATCATTATAAGAATTATCAAATATATATGTATGTATTTTACTGAAGTATTATTTCCTATATGATTGGAAAGAACATATTGATTGGTACCAGGAAAAGTGATTTGTTATGAAGATAATTTTTTTGGAAAACACATGGTTTAGGGAAAGATAAGATTTAATATGTTCCTTAGGTTGATATAATGATGTTGTGATAAAGAGATGATTGGTTTTGAATAAGTAAATTGGATAAGTTATAACTACCTTGTAACTGATTAATTTTTTATTGACAAATCATTTTATGTTATCATTGATGGAATTTACATTATTTTGGGATTTAAGGAATATATCGCATAATATATGGAATAATGAAGCATTATTGTTTTAAATAGGGTTTTATGGTAATTCAAGTTAATACCATGTATCAAGAGAATACATGATGAAGGTGTTCACATGTTTGGTATGTGATGATTAAAGAGATACTTCATGTTGATTATAGACTAATGATATTTTCATTTTTGAAAATTTAGTTACCTTTTAAATTTTTGGATTACAATATTTTTGAAAAGTTTACAATTAATTAATTTTTTTCAGTTGATCTTTGGACGATGTTTTATGGATTAATTTATTACTTCACCATATGATGCAACATGTGCTAAGAAATGAAGTATAAATAGTTCAAGGCCCAACAAAAGTACAAGATTGTGTTTATTAAATAGAAACATATACTAACTTATATTCTTAGAGGGTGAAATAATACCTCAACTCTAGGAAAATGGGTCTTGAAACAAAAAAGTTATCATAATATTTTTATTTCATCGAATAGATGGTCTTTTAAATAATCACAGATTTACAGATTTTATCCCCTCGACTTTACATTGATCACTCACTTTCTTGTGATCAAGGACCTCAATCACTCTCTATAAATTTATATTCTTTTACTCTATGTCTATATCTACACCTTCCAGTAAGGTTCTCCTATTTGGAAACCTAGTTATTTGATTATTCCAGATGACTTTGGAACATTGTTTTCTCAATTATGAAGAGGATATTTTATACACTCCTTTATAATTTGGGTTTCTCAAAAATTTTATTTCCAAATGAAAAAATACTTGATTACCGAGCTCATGTTTAAATTGTGAGGATGAAATTTACTTAATGTGGGGAGAATATAACACCCCAAAAATAATAAAATAATTTTTTTATTCAATATCATGTATGACACACAATTCCAAGCATACAAGGTAATATAATATCCCAAGAATTTATGATATATATACTATTAAATCTTTGATATAGCTTGCAATGCATGAAACACTGAGTTAACCTATGACACATAAAATAAAGACTCTCTTTGATAGCTTGTATTACACGCCAGATTGACACTACTACAAAATAGGTCTTTAATGGAATTGGCCTTTTCAATGCTAGAAAAAAGTGATAATAAAGGTACCCTTTATCAGTGGTAAAACAAGCATTGATAAAGGGTCCCTTTTATCAGTGATTTTTTAGAACACTAATAAAAGGAACTCTTTATTAGTGCATTTTTTTAGCGATGATAAAAGGAAACCTTTATCAGTGTATTTTTCTAGTGCTGATAAAGGACACCTTTTATCATCATTTTTTTTAGTTCCCATAAAGAAATCCTTTATATGTTCTTTTTTAGCATTGATAAAAGGATGAATAAAATGAATTAATTAAATAAATAAATAATATAAATTTTTTTATTAAAATAATATTAAAAATTCTTTAATTAAATATTTAGTATTTAAAATGAATAAATTTATTATACTATATTTAAATTATAAATATTATATATTAAATATATGGATATATGTAGAAAAAACATTATAAATAAGTAAAATTTAGAAAAATATTAAACATTTTATTAATTAAATAATTATTGATAATGTTAATACAAATTATATATTAAATACATATATATATATATATGTATATATATACATATAGCTTATATAATACAAAATATTTTGTATGCTTTGCATTAAAGAGTAATATATTTAGTGATTAATGGTTTATAATTAAAAATTAATATGAATTAAAAATACCGACTAATTTCCTTGAGTAATAAACATAGTTGAATGCCATTTTTTCAGTTTAACAAAGATAAAACATATTATATTGATTTCATATATACACTAATTAATACATTGATATATATACACACACACACAGAAATAATTTTTTTGGGATTTCAGTAATTTATATGATTTATTTTATATATATGTATTTGCTATGTTTTATTATTTTCAACATGTATGCATATTTATTTTAATATATGTCCATTTTTTAATGATTTATATTAATCATACTTATCAAAATTTTCAATATTTTACTCATTTTTAGTTAAATATTTTACCCATTTTTTAAATGCATGCACTTAAGATTAATTATTCATTGATAATGTCAAATATACATATGTAAAAACATTTATTAATAAATATATTTAAAAATATATATTTACTATTTTTATAGATTAAATAAATAAAAAATATTTCTTTACCAAGTATTTATATAATTATAAATAAATATTTATAAAATTATAATTATTTTATTTAAATAATGAATATATTTACTATATATATATAATTATATAATTATATAAAGGTTAATTTTTAAAAGTATTTATATAATTATAAATAATTCATTATATATTCAAAGAATTATAAAATTACTATTTTATAAAAAAAATTATTATAATAATTATACTTTTTTAAAAAAAATCTATTTTTAAAAAAATATTATAAGTATTTATCAGTGCTTTTTTAGAACCAAATATTGTTAACTTGGTATTGATAAAAGGTATATTTATCAGGGATTTTTTGAAAGTTATGATAAAAGTGTCACTATCTATTTTAAGAACTTTAACCATCATGAACGAGGTCATGATATCTAAAGCTCACTATAGAAGTGACCTTTTATTGATACACCTTGTTGTCAAATCCAAGCTCAAATCTAGGCTATAATCAAAGCTCTGAATATTCCAAGGATAAAATTAAGGCTTCATAAATTCAAAGACTAAACAAAAACCATACTTGAATGAAATCTAGGTTTTTCAATATCTCTAATTTTCCTTAGTTATCCACTGAACCTTATCATCCCATATTCATGTATCCCAACAAGTTGAGTTTCCCTATCCCATAATAAAACAACCCAAAATTCATATGTTTGAATGAGGTTGGTGCTTCTTGAAGAAGCCTATGTTGTTTTGATTAAAATAAAGTATAAAATATTTACACTTGAAATACATATTTGTATTTGGTTTGATCTTTATATAATTTTTCTCTTTGTTTATATTCTGTAAAAATGAAGGAAAAATAAAATGCATCTAAGTGGAACTAATAAGATATTTCTGATAAAGTTGCATGCGGAATGAATGAAAAAAATATAATCCATTTTTTCAGTGGGCTATAAATTAGAGTCTTGATCAATGGTTTGGATTTGAATTCTTTATTATTTTAAGTGATGCAGGTCCTTCTTTAATCTTATTGGTATGCTACACACAAATATCAGTGAGAGTGAGTGAATTTTTCTACTGAGTTTTTCTACCAATAAGAAGAATAAGAAATATTCTGTAATCAAGTCAGGGATAATATCCATTTTAGTTTTATGTTTATATTTTAATTAAAAGAAAATTAACTTTTATTCTAATGTTTTATTTTGGAAATGATATTTTTTTAGAATTATAATATTTAAAATAGATTTGTTTTCTATTTATTTTAGCATGATTTATTTTTTAGAAGGGAATTTATTTTCATATGTCAAATTCATATTCTAAGAAATTTACTTATAAAATTTGATTTCTCTTGAATTAAAATAATTATCTATGATTAGATATTTATTTAGATTTCATTATTTCAAGTGATTATTTTTCAATTTTCTAAGGACTTATATTTTTCAACAACAATTATAATGTCATATTAGATATATGTATATGAAATTATTTTCAAGATATTCAAAATTTTAAATCATGATTTATGTTCATTCAACTATTTATTTTTTTCAAATATAATATAAAACAATAATAAATTATTTCTTATTATTAATAATTGGATTTGATTTTATCGAAATATATGCTTATATTTCAAAGAAGAAATGTTATTATTTTATGCCTCTACAATAAATAAAAGTTATTATCCTTTGATATTTATTATTTATAGTAAGTTTTAAAATAATTAAAATAATCATGTCATGTATTCAATGTGGATATGAAATCATGAATGGCATTTGTAATTTAATATATGGCCATCATCTTAACTCGTGACATAACATTCATGCACTAGTTTTATTCTTCATGTATATGTATGTGTTTTGAATGAATAATCCCTTTATTCCATCATCTTATTATTCATACACTAGTTTTATTATTTATGTTTTTTTGTGGTATAATAGGCTCCCAATACCTATATTCCATGACATCTACCTCTTTTCAATCATTATATTTTGAAAAAATTATTCATATAGTGGTTGGTATTATCATTAGTTTGGAATATTCCCTTGAAAATCACTTGGGAACCTTTTTTTCATATTTCTTTTAGAAATTAATGTGATATGATTTCCTTGATTCACCTATAGACCAAGGAAAATGGTTCATTAATAATATACATATCGATATCGTACCTCATATTATCCATAAAAAAAATTCATTGTTCCATTTTCAATCATTAAAAATATTATGTGTTTGACATATATGAGTACCAACATCCTTTTATCATTCTCCTTCTTGATTTAGAGGGTGTGATCAACTCTACCTCACTAAAAACCAAGATTTATTGGGTATTAATCTAACCATAAATATCAGGTCCTCAATTATTTCCTTATCTTATACAAATAATTCTTTAACTGTAACACATTTCTCTCATTATCATCTATAATAAACCCATCTGGTTTCTCAATTTATACTCCCCCCTTAAGAACTGCATTGAGGAACATATATTTTACATCTATTTGGTATAATTTTAACTACATTTTCACTAAAATATAGAATAAAATCAAATAGTTTACAACCGGGATATAGGATTAAATTTATTATAAATATAAATTCCTTTTATCTAAGATTTTTCCTTTTACACTATTTATTGTGTATTTTGATCTACTTTTCCATAGTCAATGAGTTCATTATAGAACACCCACTTGGTTCTGATAACCATTATATCCTCCATCCTTGCAACAATTTCCCATGTCACATAGTTTTATTCGGATTAGGCTCTTAATTCATAGATTTGATCCAATTATCATCCTTTTCTGGCCCCTACAAATTATTTTGTCTGTACATGGAAAAAATGTTGTTTTTTTAGATTATTTCTCCTTTTAGTTTTCATAAAAACTGACTAATCACCAATGATATATTATTAATTTATTTAATCCTAACTTATATGTATTGTAGTTGACAATCCCTATTCATTTTCCACGCCATTAATGTTTTATTTTGAGTCTACCTCATCCTTGTGTGGTCCCCCATATGCTACTCAATTCAGCATTAATTTACACCTATTTTTCATTATTATTTTAATTATTAACAATATCACCGTTATAATTAATAAATAAATATCAACCAATTATCCTAAAAATATCTCAACCCATGCTTTTTAAGTCAGTATTTAATTGTGAGCTTATCTAATACGATCAAATTTTCACTACCAAAAATCAATTTCCTATTTCAAACAAAATTTTAATAAATGTTCACAATTAAAAAATCAAAAAAAATTTTGGTTATTTTTCTATAACTTTATAAAAATATATCCATATTTTAAATGATAAATCACTCATTAATAATTCTTAAAAAAATACTTCATTTATTTCATCACAAATCTAATAAGCACTATATGTGTTTTACTTTAACCCATATAAAAATAGAACATTGTTTAATATTTTTTTTTGGATCCACACTTAGTAATATCTTATTACCATTCACGTAATTCTCACAAATTGGAGGAATTACCCCTTTTAGATAACATAATGGATTACTATGGTTATCCTTATCATTTCCATATCCCGAATAGTTATTATTTCAATTTGTTTTTTTGGAATCATCCACCATCTTTTTTATGTTTCTTTCACTAATTTGAGGAGTAGTCATCATATTGATGATTTTTTCTTTGATTTTTTCAAGAAAAAAATGTGTATGTACACAAGAGATTGAGGATGAGTTCTAAAAAAATTTAATGATAACTATTCGTAAGATGAGATGATGAGGATGATTAAAAGCTTCAATCCAATTTATCTTATTTTATCCTCATCCTTATCACTCGTTGATTTATTCTTTATTGATATCAATTTGTGTTTTTATTTTATCATCATTCTTCCATTACCATCTATATATCATTATGGTCAACAATGTTTTCCCAGTAAAATCATTATCCATAGAATGAATGTATTATTTCATATTTACATTTAATTTATTTATTCTTATTATTACTCATGTAATAATTATTTTCTTATAAAAGTGGATTTTTTTGTTCAAGTTGGGGTAGTTTTTTATGATTCTCACTCTCATGAGGGATTGGACTTCGAGCCTATAGCTGAGATAATGACATGAAGGAAATTTGTTAAGAATGCATACAACCATCAGGGAAAGATGAATTATTACTACTTATTTAGTTAATTATTTCATCATTTTATCTACTATTTGTAAGTTAATATCCTTAAAATTTTTATCTAATACTTATTTATTTACATTCGTAGATATTTTTTCAATTCATATTTTGGTTTCAATTATTTACAACAAGCCACAAAAAAAGAAAAAAGGATTATTTCAACCAATGTTACCACATTTTCCATTTTCTCTGAATTTCTTTGTTGAACTACCAAAAGTCTATATTGATTCAATTTTATTATCTGAAAAACCATTTTCATTTTTGAAATACAAAATATTAATGTAATCTCATGTTCCCATTTTGGTGACTTCTCGTGATATAATGGGCATATGATCCTTCTATAGTCTTTTTACATTCAACAATGAGAAAGGTTTTTTGGCTAAGAACACCAAGTCAATAGGTAGTGTTGGAAGTTTGATAAAGAAAGACAATGTAAACGTAGTAACATTGTATGTTAGTATTTTTTTAAGAATATGGGACATGTGGGAATCTTCCACACCTCAATCTGACACACGGTGTGACCGGTAGGACTCCAAGTTCTTTTTTATTTAAAATTGACATTAATTTTTTTTTAAAGGACAACTTGCATACTTAAAATTGAGAAAATTATTTTTATACTTTATGGCAACAATCTATAATTAATTTTGGATATGTAAGAATCACCTACACCTCAATTCGATTCATGGTCTGACTCCTATGACTCAATGTGTCTGTTATGAGTTTAAGATTGACAGTTTAGTTAAAAAATTCCACTCACTGAAAATAGAGAAAACATGATTATATTTTCTAGATAATTTATTAAATTTATTCATAAGTTATTTTTTATGTGTAGGAATCAATATCAAAAAATTTTGATTCATGATGTGATCGGTATGAGTCAAAGTGTGTGTTTCCAGTTTAAAATGATATTTTAGTAAAAAAACATGGGACATACTCAAAACCAAGAAAACAAACTTTATTGTTTTTATGATTTTGAAAAATGATCCATAAGTTATTTTAGAAGTGTAGAAATAAGACTCACCTCAATATGATGCATGGTGTGACTGTTATGACTCCAAGTGCATCCTTTTATTTAAAATTGACATAAATTTTAGTAAAAAAGATTACTAACCAATTTGAAAGGTCATATTGTTTTTATAATTTATTTAAATGATCAATAAGTCATTTTTCACATGTATAAATAAACCTCACCGCAAACTGATACATGATGTGTCTGTTATGACTCAATGTGTTTGTTATCAGTATAAAATTGACAACTTAGTCCATAAAATGTCACTCACTGAAAACCAAGCAAACATGATCTGATTTACTTGATAATTTTGTAAAACAATAAATAATTCATTTCTAACCTTTAGTAATTAATGTCACATAAAACTGATACATTGTGTGATCGGTATGAGTCAAAGTGTGTTTTTCCAATTTAAAATGATATTTTAGTAAAAAATACAATGGATGTATGCAAAACCGATAAAATGAATTAGGATTGTTTTAGTAATTTATGAAAACAACCAATAAGACATTTGGGACATGTGGGATTTATTATCACCTCAATAAGATGCATAATGTGGCGGATATGAATCCATGTGTGACTTTTATTTAAAATTAACATCAATTATAGTAAAAAGTACAATTAAACTACTCAAAAATGATCAAATGCATTCGGATTGTTTGACACTTTAGTAAAATGATCCATAATTAATTTATGATGTATCGGAATCATCCACACATCCATATGATACATGATGTTTTTGGTATGACTGAATGTGTTTATTATCATTTTAAAATCGACATTTTAGTTCAAAAAGATTCACTCACTGAAAACTAAGAAAACACGCTTGGATTTTCATTATAATTTTTTAAAATGATTCATAATTAATTTTTTATGTTAATGAATTATTATCATGTAAACCAGACACTTGATGTGAATAGTATGAGTCAAAGTACATGTTTCCAGATTAAAATTAAATTATATTAAAAAAAATACAAGAAACATAATCAAAACTAAGAAAACACATTCAGCTTGTTTGGATACGTTAGAAAATCTATCCATAAGTCATTTGAGACATGCAAGAATAATTCACCCCTCAATATCATGGACGGTGTGACTAGTACGACTCAAAATACATCTTTTCAAAATATAAGTATCATTTTAGTTTAAAATGTGCATCACATCACAAAAGACAAGAAAACTAGCCAATATTGTTTTCTTATCATTCTATTAGATTTGACTTAATTAATTTCTATATCATTTAAATCTTATAAAAATTCAGTTATTTTTTAAAGAGAAAATTCTTGAAGATGAATAATAAATGGCATGACATGAAAGAATAAACTGTAACTCAATCAGAAACTTAGAGTTCCCTGTATGACACAATGTTTAGTTTAAAATTAACACTTTATGTTATTTTATTTTTTTATATTATTAATAACATGTGATGTTTTTTCTTATATAGGTTATTTTTTCTCTAGTATGGGTTAGGATAAAAATAAAAATGAATACTCTTATTTTTTTAATGTATGTAATCTTATTTACTTATGTAATTTTGTAAACCATTGTTTGAAATGTCTATAATATAGTGTTTTATTCACGTATTTCTATTATAAAATTTATTTCATTTAAATTCTGTTTTCATACTTGATTTTTCTGATCTCATGGTGATTTTGGTGATGTGGTGTGTTGTTACATCACACTGCACTGGTGTTGTAGTATGTTGTTCCATCACACTATAGTATGCCACTTTATCAACACTTTTAAAAGTTGTTACAAAGGATCCCTTTGTTGTTGCTTTTTTAGAAATTATAAAAGTATGGGGATTTTAATCTCACTATAGTAGTCAACGCTTGTCTATCACTAATAAAGACCATTTTTAATGTTGTTAAAGCACTATTTTGTATTAATCAAGTTTTACCCAAAAAATATTAATATAATTAAATAAATAAAATATATATCATATCTATTAAATTGGGCAGTATAGATATAATTAACTATCTTATGAAAATATATGATTTACAAAAATAAAAATTGTATTCATTGGTTACCAATTAATTAATAATGAAAATAACGACCAATAGAATATAATAGAAATGTTTTATAAAAAAATCTATTTTATGCACTCTAAGGTGTTTAATCCAAATAAAATAAATTAATTTATATTAGTTAATTATTTTAAATAAATTTAAATATTATATATTAAAAATTCATTCATAAAATAGATTCTATAGGTGTAGGATAAAAAATCTAATTTTAGGCATAAGAGGATAGATTTTCCTCAAGGTTGTTTCCGCCTTTTAATGGAGAACTTGTTTTAAATCTTAATTTTGTAACTTTTATAAATTTTTTTGAAAAATTAAACTTCATTTATGGAAGTTTAATTTTATAACTATATTAGGATTAATCATTTGTATTTTTTTGGGAAGTTTTATTTTTTAATGAATAGTGAAAATACTAAATTTAATTGAAAACTAACATTTCAACTAAATAAATTATAATGTTAAATTATATTTTAAATTGATTTTAAATTAAAATTAGATTGATTATACATCTATTAATCCAATTTAATAAATTTTAATTAATTTTATATTGAATTTAGATAGAAAAACTTAATAGACTTTTGAACATTTTCACTTTACAAAATCTCTTTTATGTCCCGACATTGGGATTAACTCGAAATTAATTTACAAAAATGCTATTTTTTGAATTTGGATAAATATATTACATATTTTTAATAATAATAATTTATAACATGTAGAATGTTAAAATCTTTTTTTTACCTAAAATATTACTGAAATCTATTAAAATTAATTATAATGAGTAAGGTAAAAGGGGGTTTAATTAGTTGTTAATATTTAATCTTAAGGGAAAAATAACCTAGAAAATTATCCAAATCACGTTTTGTGACCATATTTAGAACATATACCCTTTTATCTAAAAGTTTTTTATTGGAGGCACATGATGTAAGGGAGACCTCCAAATAGTGTTTACATTTTTGTGTTTGCAAGATTGTCACTCCTCTACCACTATTAAAGGGAACTCACCCCGCATACTTCTTCAAAAATATCAATTATTTTGGATCACCAAACCCTTGTAAAAATAAACTCCACAAATAATAACTGTTATCCTATAATCCCCACTATGGGAATAAATCAAACCAAAGAAGTACTTTGGTACAAACCAAAAGGAGTTACCTAAAGAAGAGGTAACGTTCTTCAACAAACACTTTTATTTTATTTATTTCTCCACCCCTTAAATTATAATTATATCATTATTATATAATATCATTATTATATTAAACGTAATTATAGTTTTTTAAGTTAATTTTATGATATAAAACATCATAAACTTCCATAAAATGGGTTACACAATCCTCTTTTGTGTGTTCATCAGACTATTTCCTTGGGAACTGATGTTGTTAGGTATTCCATTACCACCATTAATGGTTGGAAATAATGATTTATTTATATTTTATATATTATATTTATTATATTTTATAATTTCTATAGGGTTCTTAAATTATTATATAACACATATATTAATTCATTCCATTTTGTGGGAAAACAATGACATCAAATGTGGATGTGTGGACTACCGCCTCCTCAAAGCAATGTGATTTATTCACGCTTTACATATAATGTATTAAGGATGGGTTTAATAAAAATATGTGATATATATGATATAAAAATTTAACTATAGTTATAATATATATATATATATGTGTGTGTGTGTGTGTGTTAATTTCCTTTCTTTTAATAAGATAAGAAAAGTGAAGTAGTGTTCATGCGTACGTACAGCCTTCCGTCTCCATGAACTGTGCATTTCATCTTCTATCAATATAAATTATGGATTACTATAAATACATATATAAATAATATATATGATATTTATATCATGGTTTAAATTCTTCATTTTATGAAATCACAATTTATGTTTGAGGAACATAGAATAAAAAGTCAAAACATACTAATAAAATAAGGCAATTAACACCTGAAACAATGAAAATAGTGAATAATTATTAACAAACGGGTGATGATATATTATAAAATAATTATATATAATATTATAAATATTAATATGGTTATTTTACAGGATAATAAAATACTTAAAACTATTATATATAAGGTTGAATTGGGTTCAACCAAAAGGGGCGTAAGGTAAGGGATTCTATGTCAATTTACATCTCCTTGATACTTATATTCCATTATGAACCAATTAAATTTAATTTGATGTATATAATACCCATTTTTAATTTAATATAATTATTCACTCATAAATCATGTAATTTTAAGATTCATATTGAATTATCTCATCTAAAGGGGTTTTTAATTGAACATAACCAAGTGGTAAAAGTTACCTCTCCAATCTCGTATTCTTTTTTGATTGATAAATTTCTATTGAAATAATTACATTATTATAATAGTTTTTAATTGGAAGTTAGATTTTTCTTAAATATCCATATTCTTTTAAATTTTATATAATTATTTCCAAAACTATATAACTTTTTTTACATATGGTGTTTACTTTGAATGTTATTTGATTAAATGAGGAAATATTTGTTAAATCAGTATCCTTTACTCAATACATATATTTTATAAGGAATATTGATTAATTAATTAAATTTATTATTTGATATATGAGTAATTATTTGAACATAAATTGATTGGTGGGGACTGGGAGAATATTTCCCCTTGCTGCATCGGTATATCACATGAGACAAATTAAGTTGGCCAAAATAAAAAAATTTACCTATAGTTTAAAAATTCTTCTAATAGGTCTTGATACTAGTGGTTTTATGTTCCAGATACATTACATCAAATAATTAAATAATTTCCATTATTTTGAATTCATTTTTTATTATTATCTATAGTATTTTCACTATGAAAAAAAATCTATAGATGCATTTATTTCTCATCTTATTGATTAAATGGAATGTGTGTTAAGTTATTTACCTTACTATATTGATTATTCATTATCCAATTATTTATATGGAATGTGTGTTCAGTTATTTAAATTTAAATTTTGATTATTCTTCATTGATTCAACTTAGATTCGGATGTACATAAGTATTACTAATCATTTGAGGTCAGCATTAGTTTTTTCGCTTTCCCTATAATATGAAGATGAACTCTTAGAATGAGTTTCAAGTAGGATGAGATTTTAATTTTGTGATGATTTAGTTTATCATCCCAATGTTATATGGGAATCGTGTATCTAATTTGGTTTTCCAAAACTACTAAACATATCGGTCCTTTAGGATTTGATTGTTTATAATTATGCCAATATAATAAATTAATACATTGACTCTGGGATTCTGGGGTCTGTTCATTGCATCTTTATAAGTTAGTTAATCCTATTCATAACCACCAAATTAATTTCTAAGATATAATTTTCATTTTAAATAATAATATTAATAATATTTGTAAAAACTCGATCTTGTTTGCAAAACAAGTTATCAAAGAAATTTGTTGTTTCATGTAAAATAATCTTACATAGTCTTTCATGCATTGAAAACTATATCATAGACTGTATTCATTTAAAATAATAATTTTATAGTTATATCTGGGATGTTATATTACCTTCTATTATTGGCGTTTCTTGACCTATGCACTATTATATAAAATGTTATTCATTTATAATTTTCATTGCGTTATAAAAAAATGTTCATATTGTAGTCATGACATTATGAATAATGTCTAGGAAGTGGTATTGATGGTAAATATAATGTCATAGGGGGGTTTATGGTATGATTATTATGGTCAATATGATTAATTTCATACATATGGAATCAGTGATATGTATTCATGTTATAGTTTACATACATGTTTTATCCATATATATTTCATGCACAAGTTATTTAATGTTTAATGGTTATTCAATCAACCATATTTTCTATTCATGTTTCATTAATGATATATTTTTCTATACATAACACCCCTCAGAGAATCTAATATCACTCTTTTTCCATTATATATGGTAAAAAGAAGGGATAATTGAATAAATAAAAGGTTTTACTAAAATAAATAACATAGTTTTCAAGAAGATTACATTATTCTATTTTGATTATTCTAATGAAATATAGAAAACATGTATATATCTAGTTTCCCATGAGTGCTAAAATGTATAATCCTTTGTGAATCAATGTATTTTAATTTTTACTAATGTGATTAGGTAAATTTCATATCAGGGTTAAAAGAGTTAGGGTTATTACAAGGCTACATGGTCTGGCTACAATGTTTTCCAAACTATAAACTAATCATGAATTTGGTATTATCTCAATCCATCCCCATCATATGGTTTGGATGAACGGTTTTCCAAACCATGTTCCAATCATGAATACCCCGCCTAAAAATGAATTATTAGTTTGGGATGGTTTTTTGAAAAAATATATCCATCCAATCCAAAACCAACATGTAAGGGTGTCCTTCATAGTTTCCTTTAACCATTCTCCAATCAGACATAGGGAAAACCCATTAAAAATTCATAAACATAAAGTTGTTGAGCCATGCCTCATCACTCATGGAACCTCCTAATTCTAGATTAATATCTAGAAACATATAATTTTGATTTAGAAACTCTTAAAATTATTATCCAAAACGATATTATTCAATGAAACATTCTCGAGAAAGAAAATAGTCAAATAGCCTCTTAAATTTCAAATCCTAAATGACACAACATTTTACAGCCTCCCCACCATATCTATTCTCATCCCAGAGATTCCTTAGTTTTCCTTTAACCACGTCCCTAACCAAACTAGTTATAAATTCACAACCAACCCATCATATTCTACTCTAGAATGAGAACTGAGATTTTGATACACAACTCTATAAATGAGGCACACTATTCATCAAAAGTGGATCCACAACTCGTTACCATCATTGAATATCTATGATAATGATTACATATATATGTCTATTCTGAGAAACATGGAATCAATTATCAATTAATCCCAAATTTTATAGTCCTCTAAACTTAAGACTCAAGGGATAGTCTTATTCTCCCTTTCTTCCCACCATGGTAATCACCTACATAACACATCTTCAGAAGTCTAAAGACCTTATTGGTGTAGCTTGCTACTCACCATGTCAAATTATATGGAAAAAACACAGTAAACATCTCCTATATGAATTATCCTAGAAACTCTTTGGCACACCCACTGATGTGTTATCTTAACACCAATTTATCATGGAATAAAAATCCAAAGACATGTCATATGATCATCCAAATACATAAATCAAAGTCTATTCCTGATTCTCACTCTAATTATGTGGTTGGATCCTTACCCAACCAAAATTTCTAGTATTCTATCACCGTAGGAACTGTTGCACCACCAATTTGACTCACTCTAATATCCCATCCTGAGCCTGATTATCTTGCACAAAAATACATCCAACATTGCATTGTATCCTCCAATCTGGAATTCTATAAGGAAAAAAAATAGAAAACCAATTCCACCTTTACATTAACATCAAAAATCCATATCATCCATTCAATGACTAGTATCATTATACCCATGAAACTACTTGCACAATGGTTATATTCTCATGACCCACATTATAGACATTACGATGCATAATGGAATTATGTGGCCATCCATCTCATAATCAAGTTCCAACATGAATCAATAATTACCACTAATTCTCTTCTCACTAGTAATTGCATCCTAGAAATCTAAAAGATTTCCATTTGTAATGAATTTCATTCCCTATAATGTCATGTATTGTACTCCCCACCAATTTAATTTCTTTATAACATTTATGAATTGAAACCTCAATGGGTTCTATCAAACTATATTTTAGAAAATCCATGTCATGGAACACACTCAGGTCAACCATACCACAACATCCATATCTATATCTGAAATCACCTCTCACATATAGGATTATTTTCTTTTTGATAAATGATCATGTAAAACCATACACTCTATAATTCCAATAGATCTATTGAATATTAACTTGAACACAACCATTAACCAATCCATAAACAATGAGAGACATGTGTAACCAATGCATACCATCTCGAACATATCCAACCCATGTGATTACACTCTATTATAATCTATTCAAAAAACCTAGATAACACTCCCATGATTCATACACCATAATCTTAGGCTCAACTCCAACTTCAAAATCAATTTAAATTTAAATTAACTTAATAAGACCATTAATGTTCACTTTGTGTCTCTGCACAGTTCATTCTTTTTAAAAATTATCTGAAAACCACATTATATAAATAATATATATCCACAGAGGCCTTCATTCCCATGCCACCCATACATATCACCAAAAAAATACCAATTAAAATTTTTCCTAACATTCCTAAATCACAACCATTTTACCCTTTACGAGTAAATCTCCAATAGTAAGATGTACCCTCTACACTCCTCTTCAAAATCATGGAATTTTACCCATGATATAGTCTACCATAAGATCACCTTACAATTGACTACATCTAAAATCAGATGTATCTATTAATGAAAAATACATCATAGATCATACCATCTAGATTCACCATCTACGAATACATCAATTAATACACCTAAACTCACTTACTTAGGACTCCCACAGGTTATACCCTCAAAACCTAACCTTGATACAAAAATTGAATCAAGTTCCCTTCATCATCGAACCCTAATTGATTTCTATGACTATAACATATATCTGATTTAACTTACCATTTATACATATAATGAATTGAATCATCTAGATTTTTTATGGTTCTAAATGAATATTAATCCCATGAATCCCCCTTTATTAGGATATCCACCTATCCCAAATAAAACCAACTAAGAGAAATCAATAGTCACATATAAAAAGGTTAACAGTCTATCCCACATATCCTCTAAATCATGTCTCACAAAAGCCATATCTCATAGGTAAACATCTCCACTCCCTCCATGAATATCACTTGTAAACTCACATTCCCACACCCACTATGGGGTCCTTGTATACATAAACATATCATGAATAACATGCAAATTCATCATCCTACTATTTAATTGATCCTCATTGAGTATCTATATATGATACCACTCCCTCAAGGACTATAATCTATTAACATTACAATAAAGACATCATCCAATTAAAATTTGTATAGAGTAAAAAAATAGTCACACGGTTCAATTTTGAATAATACACTTGAGAATTTATTTGGGAAAACCATATTGGCTATTTTTAAAATATAAATAATGGAAACAATTTTTGGGAAATAATACAATGACATAGAGTTCCCACATTGGACCACTAAGTGTGATAATATATAAGTTTCAAAATGGTATATATATTTTTTTCAAATAAAAAATATTCATTGAATCCACATGACCTCTCACCAGAGAAAATACACAATGGACATGCCAACTAAAATTTCACTAAAATTTTATGTGGTACAACACCATATATGTTGTTTTTGACACTTTAAACAATTGAATCATATTTCATTAGAGATATGATCATAGGAACAAAATCATATGTTTTATAAATCCCATGTTCAAACTATAATGCATGAACATAGAACCTTACCAATGAATTAAGAGAACAGAACATAGAAATCATAAATCCAAAAACATAAGTTCATCTTGTAAGGTTAAATAATAAAACCACAAAAGAAGAATCCATGAAAAAAATATTACATATCCCAAATAACATAGAATTCTCCATAAGAAGGTTATTCACAACTTTTCATACCATAGGGTATCACAATATCAAGCACATTCATATACCACTTTTTACAATATATAAAAATATTAAAACAAAATAAAAATATTTTATTCCACTTTATAATGTCCCAATAGTTAGAGACCACAAATCGGTGTTTAGACTGAAGAGATAAAGGAAAATCAAACATGCATACCCTATGTAAAAGAATTATAAAGAGTATTTAGGGTCTAACATGTTACAATATTGTCACGACCCGTCCTTGGGACCCGTGCTGTGACTACCCCAAGCTCGCCTTCCATAGGCTAGGGGATGGCGACTGGAACCAAAGGCGTAAATCCCGATATAAGGGAAGGCATTGCCATCATGTAAGAAAACAAACATCATAGAGTATGCAAGAAAAAGTAAGCACTAAGTAAACTGAGTATAATAGTAAGTGATAGAATGTAAATGGGCTAGAATACAAACCCGGCTGAAAGTAAAGTACAACTGAAAAGAGAGTACAGCGGTTGAAAAGTAAAGTATCAACACTGAGCCTTCCTCTCGAAATCCCACCTGAGGGGTGGGTACATGTAGTCTCCTCAGCTTCTAGGCTCTAGCCATCTGCTCTGTGTACATCTCGTCCAGTGATCCACCTCCAGGTACCATCCAGCTCCACGAGCTCCTACCTCGATCAGCGTTGTCCGTCGTCTTCATCCAACTCAACGGAGTGCGGGAATAGCCCGTGCAGGGGTGAGTATACGCTACTCAGTAGGGACCCCGAGACCCCTGAAGGTATCCTAGAATCCACAAAGGATAAACCACAAAGTAAACTTACAATCACGAAGTAACAACTAACCCTACTTAGGTATATTCCCATACATATACCTAAGTCATAAATTCCAGTTCGGCTCCAACATCTGAGCCCATGTTTGATCTAGTCCACACAGGATAGTACAACCCAATCCACACAGGAAAGAAAGTCAATCATATCGAAGATATTGATTGAAAGTCAAGACTCAGCTCACACAGGTATACATCTTTATAAGTTGATATAGATGATCAGATGTAGCCACTGATACATCTAAGCTGTCGGACCCACATAGGATACAAGACCAGCTAAGCTGTCGGACCCACAAAAGATACAAGACCAGCTACTCTGCCGGACCCACGTAAGATACAAGTACAGAGTCGAATACTAAAGGACCCACATAGGATACAAGAATAGTAGTCAAGTACTGTCGGACCCACATAGGATACAAGAATAGTAGTCATCGTCGTTGAACCCATGGAGGATTCCAGTATGGTCATCGCCGCTGCCGAACCCACGGAGGATCCCAGTACAGTCGTCATCGTCATCGCAGTCGCAACTATCTCTATGGTTCTTGCACACAACATGCTCTATTCTGGGAGGGTCTACTCCATGAGCCAAGGGGGTCAATACATAAACTGACAAGATGTCATGAGTTGATTTTTCCCAATGTTCTGTCTCTTCAAAAGGAACTCAACGTGACAGACATCGCATCAATCGGACGCCCAGTCTGAGAGTTATTGGATTTTTCGTCCTAGGGGCCCGGTTGGTTTTTAAGTCAAAACCAACCCGACCATACTCCAACTATCTCCAAACCTTGATTGTAGTAAGCCAAAATAACCGTCTCACTAAGAGTAATCCAACAAAGTCGACGACACGTCAATCAGATGTCCGGAGCTCAAGTTATGAGTGTTTCTGCTCCGAGGGCCTGGTTGGTTTCGTGTTCGAACCAACCTATCTATACACAAGGCTCTCTTAATCCTTGAGTGTAATATACCAAAATTACCATCTCGATCCAAGGATCTCTACGCAATGGATGGTGCGTCGATTGGTGGTCTGTAGCCCATGTTATGGGCGTTTGAACAGATCTTTCCAAAACAGGGGGTTTGGGCCCGGTCCGACCAGGCCCAATACCCCCTTGGTCGGCCCGAACCAGGTCGACCCAAACCGGGTCCGGTTCCGGCCTGGTTGGGCACGGGTTGGCTCGGCGTGGTGAAGTGGCCGGGCGCGGGCGGTCCGGCCCGGCGTGGGCAGTCCAGCCCGGTGCGGCCGATCCAGCCTCATGCAGGCGTCCGCTCGCTGAGCGGACGCAGAAGGGGGGGGGGGTGTTGCCCCCATGCTTTTGAAATTACGGCACCCCACGTGGAGGGGACCGCCCTTTTCCAGTCGCTGGGGGTTGACCCCCTGGACTTCCCGGATCCGGCTGGCCGTAATGGCCAGCCGGTTGTGCCGTGCGGGACTTGTTGGTCCCGCCCCCTGTAGCACCGGCGGCCGGCAGTTCCGGCCACCCTCTTCTGCACCGCCGCGGCCTTAGGACGCGGCCCTTGTTCGACCGGCACCGCGCGACGGCATCGCGCCCCTCCGATGCGGCCCTCCCCGGCTGTGGCCCTCCATGAAGCTCTGACACGGCGCGCCGGCGCCGCGCCCCTCTGCCGCGGCCTGACTCCGGCTGCGGCCCATTTCAGTCTCAACGACGTGGTGCGACGGCGCCACGCTCCTTCATCGCGGCCCGCACCGGCCGCGGTTCCTTCGTTTCCACGCGGTGCGACAACACCGTGTCGCCTCTGCTCCAATCCATAACGAAGTACAACAACAATGGGGAGGAGGGTCGGCCATGTTTGTGCGGTCCGACATCCTCCCATTAATTCGATAACAATCGGATATTTATTTAACGATGAATGCCAGGATTATTCAAAAACGTAAAAACAAACCCCTACCTCGAAGATGAATTCATGGATGCTTGCGTCGCGGAAGACGGTGTCGTGGGAGAAGGCTCCGTATATGATGACGGAGTTCATCCAAGGAAGAAACAGTGTTCCCCTTTCTTTGACGTGGAGAGAAGGTGGTACAGTGTGTCGGTGTTCTTTGCATTCTCCAAGGAGGAAGAAGAAGTTCTTCTATGTGTAGAACTCTCCCTCTCTCAAATCTCCACACAACACATCAAACAAAAATAAAATAAGGCTTTTCCTTAATGTATTTACACATGCCAACATTTTTAAAATTTGAAATTGAATTCACCTCATTAATTACATATTGAGTTGTCAAAATTAATGGGTGTAAGTTGGCATCATTTAAAGTGGAAGAGGAGGTAGGGGAAAAAGAAGGGGTGGGGTTCATGTGGGACCCACCTCACTAATATCCTATCAAGAGGATTTAGGTTCAAGTGGGTCCCACTCTACTCCATCACATGGGGTTAAACCACTTGGATGTGAAATAGAAATTGTGACACAATTTTTATTTCACTTTAAACTTAATCTATATTTTTTAACAACTCTTCCCGAGCAAACACAACTCCAGAAAAAGTCTTCCTAAGCATTACCAGCACTGCGGTTTCATCAGTGCTCTTGGATTTTGATTCCGAGCACTGGTTCAGAATTTAGGAAAACCCACTCATTCGTTCACTGAACGTACCAGAGCTAAACTTTGGAAATTGATTCCGGGCACACCGGGCCTCGGAATCAGGTGCCGTCATAAACTGCGTACTCGTAAAATCCCAAAGAAATTAAGAAAAAAATTCCCTAGAAATTTTTGGGTCTTTAAATTACTCCCACATCAAAGATTTACGTCCACTAACGATACATCACAAACTAGGGGAACAAATGAGGGTACTAAGCACGCATCTGAGCCTCCTGCTCCCAAGTGCTCTCCTGGAGGTTCTCATGATGCCACCTGATGTGCACTAGAGGAATCGACCACCCACATAGGACCCGCTCCTTTTGATCCTCGATCTCCACTAGGACCTCCGCAAAGGTCGTCCCGTCATCAATATCCAACTCCCCATTGTCGATGATATGCGTCGGGTTGTGCACGTATCTCCTCAGTTGAGATACGTGGAAGACGTCGCGCACCCGGTGCAACTGAGGTGGTAGAGCCAGGAGATAATCCACCTCTCCTATCCCTCTAAGAACCTGGAATGGTCCTTTGAAGCGTGGAGATAACTTGCCACCCCGGCCAAATCTCCGTAATCCACGTTGAGGTGAGACCCACAAGAAAACGTGGTCGCCATCCTCGAACTCTAGTGGTCTCCGCCTCCTATCTGAATAAGACTTCTGTCGGCTTTGAGTTGTCCTCATCCTCTCCTGGATGACCTGGACCTTTTCTGTCATGGCATGGACCATCTCTGGTCCCACAAGTGCTGACTCCCTAGGGTCTGTCCAGCACAGAGGTGATCTGCAAGTTCGGCCATACAATGCCTCGTATGGTTCCATCACGATGGTGGAGTGGTAGCTGTTGTTGTATGCAAACTCCCCCAAGGGTAGGTGATCCTCCCAGCTATGACAAATGTCGAGGACACATTCACGGAGCATGTTCTGGAGAGTCTGAATGGTGCTCTCCGTCTGACCATCCGTCTGAGGGTGAAAGGCGGTGCTCAGACATAGTTGTGTCCCAAATGCCTCCTGCAACCCCTTCCAAAGCCAGGAAGTAAAGAGAGCATCTCGATCGGAGAGGATAGATGATGGCACACCGTGAAGCCATACAATCTCCTGAACGTATAGGTGTCCCAAGCTCTCCACTGAGCCCTGCTCTCTAAGGGGTAAAAAGAGGGCCAACATGGTGAGTCGGTCGACAATCACCCAAATGGAGTCGTGACCTCTGGAAATACGTGGAAGTCTAGTCACGAAATCCATAGATATCCTATCCCACTTAAACTATGGGACCTCCAAGGGTTGTACCAAGCCTGCTAGTACCTGGTGCTCCGCCTACACTTGCTGGCAGGTGAGACATCGAGAAACGAACTCTGCCACAGCCCTCTTTATACACGGCCACCAGTGTTGTCGTCTGAGATCCTGGTACATCTTCACTACCCCTGGATGTACCGCTAATGTGGAAGTGTGAAACTCTATTAGAACCTCCTCCTGTAACGCAGTTGGTACCATGGTACTTCCTCTAAAAAGGATGACGCGCTCTCCTCTTATAGAGAAACCATCAGGTGCCTGTCCTGTGGAAATCTATGCATGTCACGTCTCACATTCAACGTCCCCACGCTGTGCCTCTTTGACCCACTGAATAAGTGGAGGTGTGACTGTGAGCGACTGAAGGAAGGCTGCCCCATCTCTATCCACGAAGGATATCTGCAAAGCGACTAGCTACTTTGTCCCATCTCCAAGTAGCTGGATGCCCGTACTCCTTCTGAGAGCATCAGCTACTACATTCCCCTTTCCAGGAGTATAGACTATCTCAAATTCATATTCCAGGAGAAACTCGATCCATCATCGTTGTCTCAGGTTCAGGTCCTTCTGCGAGAATATGTACCATAGACTCTGGTGGTCATAATAGACTATAAAGCGCTCACCCATCAGATAGTGCCGCCACATATTTAGAGCGAAGACCACTACTACTAAATTCAAGTCATGGGTAGCATAGTTTTACTCGTTATACCTCAACTATCGTGATCCATAGGCGATCACTACCTGCTCCTTCATTAGGACACACCCGATTCTGGTCCCTGATGCATCGCAGTAGACTACATACTCTACTCCCTCCTATGGTAGCCTCAAGATGGGTGCGCTGGTCAAACTCTGTCTCAGCTCTTGGAAGCTCTACTGACATCTATCTAACCACACGAAGGGTTTCCCCTTCTTCATCAAAGCTGAAAGTGGTGATGCAACCTTGGAGAAGTCCGGCACAAACCTCCGATAGTACCCAGCTAGACCCAAGAAACTCTGCACCTTTGTCACGCTCCTGGGTGGCTCCCAAGATAGCACTACCTTGATCTTCGCAGGATCCATTGCAACTCCCGACTTAGAGATGACGTGTCCAAAGAAGTGGACCTCACGTATCCAGAACTGACACTTTGACAGCTTACCATAAAGCTGGTTCTCTCGGAGTGTGTCCAGTACAACCCGCAAGTGGTAGGCATGCTCCTCCTCAGTAGTCGAGTAAATAAATATGTCATCGATGAAGACTATGACAAATTGATCGAGGTAAGGCTGAAAGATCATGTTCATGAGACTCATGAACACTTCTAGAGCATTGGTTACGCTGAAAGTCATAACCAAGAACTCATAGTGGCCATACCAACATCTGAAGTTCTTCTTATTCACATCCTCATCCCGAACTTTAAACTGATGATATCCTGACCTGAGGTCTATCTTCGAGAACCATCGTGCTCCCTTGAGCTGATCAAAGAGGTCATCAATCCATGGAAGTGGATACTTTTTCTTTACAGTCACCTGGTTCAGGCGATGGTAATTGACACACAGTCGCAAGCTCTCGTCCACCTTCTTAGCGAACAAAATTGGGGAAGCCTAGGGTGAAACACTGGGTCGAATGAATCCCTTGCCCTGCAAGTCCTCCAACTATATCTGTAGCTCTCAAAGCTCAGTGGGAGACATCCGATATACTGGAGTACATATCGAGGCTGTCCTGTTCTAAAGGTCAATATAAAAGTCTACCTCTCTATGAGGAGGTAGTCTTGGAACGTCATCAGGAAAAACGTTCGCATACTGATCTACCACTATAGGAAAACTCGGACTTCGCATGTCAACTGCTCCTAGGATGAGGCTATCCAACTGATGAGTAATTGGCTTTCCTATCCTCTACATGAGTCCATCCTGTGCTGCAAAGTCTTTGTTCTCATCAGTGAAGGTGAACCTGCTCCCATCGGTGCGAACACACCTCACCTTGCACCTAATACAGTCGATCTGAGCATGGACTGTAGATAACCAATACATTCCCAAGATGACGTCGTAAGGCCTCGACACCGCTACAAGAAGATCCCAGCTGAAGCTCTCACCTCCTAGAGT
This sequence comes from Viscum album, assembly GCA_963277665.1. Lineage (NCBI taxonomy): Eukaryota > Viridiplantae > Streptophyta > Magnoliopsida > Santalales > Viscaceae > Viscum > Viscum album. Next base: position 98,568,940 of record OY728153.1, on the reverse strand, counting down.
AAGCTCACACTGCCGGCACCAGTGCGTAATCTTCGATTATGCTCCCGTAGGAGTCTCTAGTCGTAAGGATTGAGCCAACGGCTCCGTCGGAATTTTTGATCTCCGAACAATGGCAGTGACAATGAAAGAATGACTCGCTCCTTTTTCTATAAGAACTACAGCAAGGGTGGAGTAGACACATATGGTACTTTGAATCATCTCGAGTGAACCGTGGTCATAGGCCTCCGCAGCCTGAAGCTGAGCTTGCCTCTTCCCTCCAGCTCCCTGTGGTCGGGGTGGACCTCCTGGTGGTGGTGGGGGTAGAGCCTCAAAACGTCGCCCACCACCTGCTGCTCGGCCAGCTCCTCTGCCTCGTCCGCCTGCTCCCTGCAGACTGCCATTGTCGAACCTCTGCCTCTGCCAGGTTGGTCCCTCAACCGTCTGTTGCTCCTCTGCATGGCACGTCGGGCAGTCACGAGCCATGTGGCCCTGCCCGCCGCATGCATAGCACTATCTGCTCCTCGTAAGGTTGGCTTTGCGTCGTCTTTCCCGCACCTTTGAGCCAGTGTCCTGAGGTTATCTGCCCGATGGTCTGGTCTGCTTGGACCCCTGTGACATCCGTCAACTTCCAGCTGTAAAATACTCTACTACATGCCGCCCTGCGGTAGATCTCGATGCTGGTGTAGGCTCAGCAAGAAATCTCTCTACAAGAAGGGCTCGCTCTAGTACTCCAGCCTGTGTCGGAATAATGAGTGAGATCATCGAAGACCTGATCTCATGCCTCAGTCCCTACTCAAAGGTCCGGGCCCGGAAGAATGGGTCTCGTACCATGTCCATGGAATAGTGTGAGAGATCGGTAAATGTCGCAGAGCACTGGGCTATCGTCATGCTGCCCTGCCGCAGTTGTAGTTGCTCCTGAATGCGCACCGCATGGAGGGTGGCTGGGATGATTTCTGAGCGAAAGAGGCTCTCAAAATCCAACCAAAGTAGAGATGCCTCGTCATGCACCTGGAACATCATGTTCCACCATCTGTCTACTGTCGCATGTAGAAGACTCGCTGCAAAGATCGCCATGAGGTCATATGGTGTCCCTACTAAACTGAAAACTCAAACAACAACCTCCAGCCAATCTTCGGCTGCATGAGGGCTCGTCTCCCCGCAGAACCTGGGCGGTCTCTGACGTTGAGACTCGTGCAGTGCACTAAGGCGACGAGCACTCTCAGCGGCTAGGGCTGCTGGCATCGGTGGCTTTGCGGGTAGAGGTACCGTTGGTGCCTCCGCTGTAATAGGGCCCTGCACCGAGGCCTCGTCGCTCGGTGTGCTATCGTCTCGTACAAAGCTCGGAACCCTAGCTGGCTATCGTCGTGGGGCCATCATGAAAGGAGACAGGTGCGCCGCGGTCAATTCAGTATACCTGGTGAGCTGACAAAATGTAATCACAAATAAAACTTTTGAAACAAACATGCAGTCAATGTTTTCGTGGACTGAGTCAGAAATCAGAAGTCAGGGTCCTGGTGTATGGATACGTCGGTGGACACACCAACACTGGACTCCCTGGATTGATAACCACACTCAATACCCTTAACATTGTTTCTTCACGTAGATTAAATATCAGAGTCCTGAGTTCTGCGGTAGAACCGAACTCCTCTGATGCCAATTTTTCACGACCCATCCTCGGGACCCGTGTTGTGACTACCCCAAGCTCGCCTTCCATAGGCCAGGGGATGGTGACTAGCACCAAAGGTGTAAACCCCGATATAAGGGAAGGAATTGCCTTTATGTAAGAAAACAAACACCACAGAGTATGCAAGCAGAAGTAAGAACTAAGTAAACTGAGTACAATAGTAAGTGCTGGAAAGTAAATGGACCAGAATACAAACCCAGATGAAAGTAAAGTACAATTGAAAAGAGAGTACAACAGCAGAATAGTAAAGCAGCAACATCGAGCCGTCCACTAGAAATCCCACCTGAAGGGTGGGTACAGATAGTCTCCTCACCTCCTCGGCTCCAGCCGTCCGCTCCGTGTATGTCTCATCCAGTGATCCACCTCTAGGTACCGTCCAGCTCCACTAGCTCCTACCTCGATCAGCGATGTCCATAGTCTGCATCCAACACAATGTAGTGCAGGCATAGCCCGTGTAGGGGTGAGTATACGCAACTCAGTAGGAGCTCGTGGAGCTGGACGATACCTGGAGGTGTATCACTGGACGAGACGTACACGGAGCGGAAGGATGGAGCCGAGGAGCTGAGGAGACTATTTGTACCACCCTTTAGGAGGGATTCCCAGAGGACGGCTCGGTGTTGCTACTTTACTTTTCTGTCATTGTACACTCTTTTCAGTTGTACATTACTTTCAGCTGGGTTTGTATTCTAGCCCATTAGCCTTCCAGCACTCACTATTATACTCAGTTTACTTAGTGCTTACTTCTTTGTAAGACGATAGAGATGATCAGATGTAGCCACTGATTCATCTAAGCTATCGGACCCACATAGGATACAAGACCAGCTAAGCTGTCGGACCCACAAAGGATACAAGACCAGCTACTCTGCCGGACCCACGTAGGATACAAGTACAAAGTCGAATACTGTTGGACCCACATAGGATACAAGAACAGTATTCAAGTACTTCCAGACCCACATAGATTACAAGAACAGTACTCATCTCCGTCGAACCCATGTAGGATTCCAGTATGGTCATCGTCGCTGTCGAACCCATGGAGGATCCCAGTACAGTCGTCATCGTCGTCGCAGTCGCAGCCAGCTCTAGGGTTCCCGCACACAGTATGCTCGATTCCGAGAGGGTCTGCTCCACGATCCAAGGGGGTCGATACATCAACTGACACAAAGTCCGGAGTTGATGTATCCCAAAGTTCCATCTCATCAAAAGGAACTCAACGTGACATACGGCACGTCAATCGGATGCCCGGTCTGAGAGTTATTGGCTTTTTTGTCCCAGGGGCCCGGTTGGTTTTTAAGTCAAAACCAACCCTACCATACTCCAACTGCATCCAAACCTCGAGCAGAGTCAGCCAAAAGAACCTTCTGACTAAGAGGAATCCAACAAAGTCGACGGCACGTCAATCGGACGTTCGGAGCTCAAGTTATGAGTGTTTCCGCTCTGAGGGCCCGGTTGGTTTCGTGTTCAAACCAACCCTGCCGTATACAAGGTTCTCTGAAAACTTGAGTGTAATATACCAAAACGACAGTCTCGATTAAAGGATCGTTACACAACTGATGGTGCATCGATCGGAGGTCCGTAGCCCATGTTATGGGTGTTTGAACGGATCTATCTGAAAACAGGGGGTTTGGGCCCAGTTCGACCCGGCCCAATACCCCCGCAGTTCGGCCCGAACCAGGTCGACCCGACCCGGGTCTAGGTCCGGCCCGGCATGGGTGGCCCAGCCCGGCACGGGCGGTCCGGCCCGGCACGGGCGTCCGCTTGATGAGCGGACGCGGAAGGGGGGGGGGGGGCGCTGCCCCCCTTGCTTTTGAAAGGGCGGCCCCCCATGTGGAGGGGCCCTCCCTTTTCCAACGGCCGGGGGTTGACCCCCCAGACTTCCCGAATCCGGCCGGCCGTAATGGCCGACCGGTTGTGCCGTGCGGGACTTGTAGGTCCCGCCCCCTGTAGCACCGGCGGCTGGCAGTTCTGACCGCCCTCCTCTGCACCGTCGTGGCCTTAGCCTGTGGCCCTTGTCCGACCGGCAGGGCGTGACGGCGTCGTGCCCCACCGCCATGGCCCACCTCGGCCACGGCCCTCCATGAAGCTCCGGCGCGGCGCGACGGCGCCGCGCCCCTCTGCCGTGACACGACTCCGGCCGCGGCCCCTTTCTGTCTCAACGGTGCGGTGCAACGGCGCCGCGCTCCTTCATCGCGGCCCGCACCAACTGCGGTTCCTTCGTTTCTGCGCGGTGCGACAGCATCGTGTCACCTCTGTTCCAATCCATAACGAAGTACAACAACAATGGGGAGAAGGGTCGGCCGTGTTTGTGCGGTCTGACCTCCTCTCATTAATTCGATAACAAGCAGCTATTTATTAAACGATGAATGCCATGATTATTCATGAATGTAAAAACAAACCCCTACTTCGATGAAGATTTCTTGAAATCTTGCATTGCGGAAGACGGTGTCGCGTGGGAAGGCTCCGTATACGGTGACGGAGTTCGTTCAAGGAAGAAACAATGTTCCCCTTTCTTTGGCGTGGAGAGAAGGTGGTATGGCGTGTCGGTGTTCTTCGCATTCTCCAAGGAGGAAGATGAAGTTCTTCTATGTGTAGAACTCTCCCTCTCTCAAATCTCCACACAACACATCAACCAAATATAAAATAAGGCTTTGCCTTATTTTATTTTCAAATTCCAACATTTTTAAAATTTGAAATTGAATTCACCTCATTAATTACATCTTGAGTTGTCAAAATTAAATGGGTGTAAGTTGGCATCATTTAAAGTGGAAGTGGAGTTAGGGGAAAAAGAAGGGGTGGGGTTCATGTGGGACCCACCTCACTAATATCCTATCAAGAGGATTTTGGTTCAAGTGGGTCCCACTCAACTCCATCACATGGGGTTAAACCACTTGGATGTGAAATATAAATTGTGACACAATTTTATTTCACTTTAAACTTAATCCATATTTTTTAACAACTTTTCCCGAGCAAACGCAACTCTAGAAAAAGTCTTCCTAAGCAATTATCAGCACTGCGGTTTTATCGGTGCCCTCGGATTTCGATTCTGAGAACCGGTTCAAAAGTTAGGAAAACCCGCTCGTTCGTTCACTGAACGTACCTGAGCTAAACTTCAGAAATTGATTCTGGGAACACTGGGCCTCGGAATCTGGTGCTGTTAGAAACTACGTACTTGCAAAATCACAAAGAAATTAAGAAAAAAAATTCCTTAAAATTTATGGTTATTTACAAATATGGAGACTGTAACATCATAACATAGTAAATAAATAGTTTAAAACAACCAAAAAATAAACAAAATAATAATTCAAAGTACAAATAAATAAGAAAACATGGTATATCAAAAGGAAATGTTGAAACATAGAGTTATATAGACACAAATTCATACAAACATACATTAATTTCACAAACCATGAGATGATGAAAAATATAAAAATATATATAATATAGAATATTCTTTTCTTCTATCCATGAGACCCACCTCAACCTATTCCCCATGTAACATTTTATCTACCCTTCTCAATCATGAAATGTTGATCCTCTATTATTCTAGATCCTATAAATAGTGAGATATGTTTGGGTACCCAAGTGTCATTGTCACCAAATTCATTTGTGAGTAAAATTTCATACAGAAACACCATTGGATTTTGAAACATAACTAGTGTATTAGTGTATGTACTAGTGATATACTTAGATGAATAATTTAATTCAATGAAGAAGTATAAATAAATCATAATTATTTATCAATGGGTTCTAAGGTGATTCTCAGGATATACAATACATGATTTTAATTTTACTTGATGTATATGAGTATAAAACACCACTAGGGGAAAACTCATCCATCCCCAAAACCATGTAACCAACATTATAACTTCTTTATCCAATTTCATATGTCTATGAGAAATCATTACATATCGGGAATCTCAACCCCACCCAAAACCATATAGAAAACCACAGTGACAACACAGTCTACCTAGAACCATTTCGGGAACACCAATAGATAAATCAATTTTCCCAAAACCTTTATATCCTCTATAAGACATCTTAATCATGCTAAAGCATATTGAATATACTTTGGACAACTCAGTTGACCAGAAATCTTGTATCATGCCTCCATTTCCCCAGGGAAACTCATTTCACTCATTGCTTGGGCCCTCACTTGACATAAAAAAATATCTATATATATTTCATATAAATTTCACATACCTAATGGAACATCCTTCTCTATATATTATTCCACAGCACATACGTACCTAGTGTACAACCTCCGTAAAACCTCAAGACAATTTACATAGATTGGTCACCTGCCCGAACCTATCATCATTATTATATGTTATCCTCTATATAAATAATAATATATCTTTTCATAGAATCCATACTACATGACCACCATCGATAATTGTGTTCAAAAATGAAAATGGGTATTAATTTTACCTATCTATATACCACCACTCTCTAATGTACACATGAAATCAAGGTTCCCATTTAGGGTCCCCGAGGACATATTCTCATCTAGAAACCATTTATTTTTCCTCTATCCCTTTACCGTACATCATTCCCCAACACATAAATCATAAATAATATAGTCCCTTGACATCATCACGATCATATCAAGGTCTCATTATCCTCCTAGTGAAATCCATATTAGCATCAATATAGAGGGATTACACAGTGCCCTTATTTATACCCAAGGTCTTCTTAAGTTTCCCCTCACACACCCAAACCATCCAAAATATACCCATGAAAAATTCACTTAATGATCAAATAAAATTCATGTGTTATCACTTATTATACACTCATCACAACTATCTTGATGTCTTTGTAAAATTTTATAGTAATATCAGGACCTAGTTGGTCCAATAACTTTAATTCATCACTCATCCCTACTCAAGTAGTCTAAGGAACCTATCCAAGTATTCTATATCCAATAATTTCATTAAAATATCAATCATATATGTCTTTATATCACATTTAAAAAATTTATAATCAGTTCCTCCCCTGTTAGAGTCTATGGACTTTTTCCAGTGCATAAAATCTCTCCTAGACCATAGCAATGTGTTTGTTCAAAACATGAGATTTCATTTTTAAATAGAAATTTAATTAAATTATAATTTTCGATCACACATGATTTAAAAACTCCACATTACATGTTGTATAAATAAAATAGATAAAAAAAATAGAAAACTCATAAGGACCACCTACCTCATATAATGAAATTTCCATTAAAATTAGCCTAATTACTCTTGTCCAAATTTCCCTAGTCGAAACAATAATAAAATACACAAATTAGGACCTATATCACACTCATATATCCATTTATATTGAAAAAAATTATTTTATAATAAATTAAAAAAATTAAAATTAATTTATATATCTAATTCAGTAAGTAATAAATACCTAATTACTCACTAGGTATCTTCGTCGCATTAAAATAGTGACCAACCACTGGCGAAAGGTCTACGACATACTCCTAAAAACATTATGATAAAAATACATTTTAAATACTAAATTTAATCATTATAATTTACTGAATTTATTTAGAAACCTAAATAAACCACATAGAGATGTACCTTCATCTCAACCATGTGCAATGACGTGCGTGATGAAGAAGGGTGGTGAAGGGAAAGAAACTCTCTTTGAATTACTAAATAATTCCAATGAATTTGGTTCAAACCTAGGGGGACTAAAGGAAAAAACGGGTAATGGATCCTCACTGGTTAAATAGAACACATGGAGAAGATAGATGGGTAATACCTATAATTCATAAGGGGAAATAGGTTGTTTTCCACCTTTTATTGAAAATTGTGCGAGCCACTCATTTTTCAAAACCATATGCCAATTGTGCAGTTGGAACTATTTCCAGTCATCTCACTCATACAATATGGGCACAAATTTTTCTAAATTTTAAACCAAACATTAACCCGAATATGAATTTTAGTTTTTATATAGTTTACCTACAATGATGTACCAATCATGTCATATGATCCCTGAAAAAACCATCCTTCATGTCTATCCCACATGATTTCCCTTAACTGTTCACCAATAGTGCATAGTGAAAAAAATATTTCAAAATTTGAAAAATTAAACCCAAAGTTCTCAAGATTTTCTTGATCACCTAATACACTTCCCAAACCTCAATAAATATACAAATTTATCTAATAAAATTGATCCAATTCTCAAAATTATAATTAAAAACATAAATCTCAAACAACACCTACTTTAGAAACAAAATATTAAAATTTCTTATGTAATTTCCAATCATAATAGACATGGGGTTTTACATGATTCCATTTTAAGAGGATAAAGTGGTATATAATGTATTCTATGATTTTTTAGCACAACATACTCTTGTATTTAGGAGTTATAATGGGAATTTTGTTATTAAATATTATTTTTGGGAATTGGTAGAATCTTTCCTTTGATCAATCCAGTAGATTTAAGGAAATTGAATATTTCAATTTTTGTGCTTTAATTAAAATCTAAAAATTGGTGGGATATATTTTCATAGGAAATAAGTATTGATTGTTTTTTAGATAATTCATTTTGTGTCCTCTTTTTTCAAGATGTTCTACTAGTATATATTGAAGATGAATAATCCAAGAGTTTTTTCTTGAAGGAAAATAATATTTCCATCCATAATATGTCTCTAGATTTATAGACTCACACAAATACTATCCAATTTTGGGAGGTTATAAGATACATATGTACCATTAATTCCCCTATGGGTTGATGTTATAAATCATAAAGAATGTCATGCAATTTTATTTACCTATATTCATGAATGTGGTGATGGTATATATTATGATAAGTAAGGACACTAAGGAATAGAAGAGATGCTTAGTGGGAGAAGCTAGATCAATGATTCTTAAGAAGAGGAAGTGAGAAAATGTTATAGGGATGGTAAGTTATTAGATGGATGGGGTATTCTCTTTTCACCACCTTAAAACAAAGGTAGTTCACTATGCTATAACTATTAATGTGGATGAAGAGGTCATACATGGACTATTTTTCTTAGAGAGTTAGAATAATGTTAGTAATATGGGAAAATAATACATTATAAGATTTTTTATTTCACAGGATTTAAGAGTGTTGGAGGTTATAATTTTTCATCCATGTATGAATCTCATGCATTGGATAACCCTCCATAGAAACTAATGGGATATATATCATTTAATATATCTATACATGGGGGTTTAAATGGCTCATAAATACATGTTTATTGGGGAGAAACTATTTTCAGGATCCAAAAACCATTGAATTAGTGTATAGGGATAAGGCATAGTAATTTATTTTATTTTTGAGTGGATTATAATAGATCTCTGTTAGATTCCTTTCTTTACTTGTGGTTGATATTAATTACCTCTTCTTTGGTTATTGATTTTCTTATTTTGATTCATCTTACTCTTCATTATTTTCTTATTCAGTTTGAAACCATGTTTTGGAAGTTGTTTTTTTATCTAGAGTTTGGTCTGTATATCCTAAATTGAAAGGAGAGGGGATCCTACCAGTAGATACGGGAATTATTCCACTGATATTTTTTTTATATGAAAAACATTTATATTTAATTATTTTTTATAATAACGTCTATGATGTGATTATTTGGATGGATTCTATAACATTTTTTTGGACAGAAGATCCCAAATGGATTGTAGTGTATAGTGTTTTATTTGATGTCAATGAGAACTAAAGTCAATATCTATTAAATTAGAAGAAAAATATATTTCTTGAATTTAACACTATAAAAATAATAAAGATTGTATTTCCTAAAGATTCTACAAAGGATTGGTACTTAGAAGATAAAAAATCACAAGACTGACATGGATTATAACATTTACTAGATGATGCTCAAAGATGGTGTCAAAAATTAATAAACCAAACAATTAAATCAAATGATTTTTTAGATGTACTAAAGTATTATTCTATAACAAGTTATTAAGGATGATTAAAATTGTATAGTGGGCATGTTCATGTAGAAGTTGTTGGGAATACATTCATGTCTTTATAAGGTATAAAACCCAATGTTTGAAGCTAAAATATAATTTGATAATGGTGATTTAGTTATATTTAAAGTATTATATCATAAAGTTAACATTTTTTTGAAGTTATATTATATATATATTAAATATTAAGGAATAAATAAGGTTGTATGTGTGTATAGAGAAGGATTATTTCACTTATATTTCAAAAATATAGAAGATAAAATCCTATGAGAATTATTTTCTAAATGATATATTATTGGAAGATGATTCATGGTTAGCTATAGGATTTAGTTCATCAAAAATATATAGTCATAGAAGATAATCTACTACTATATATGATATATAGAACACACTTTCATGGAATTTATAGGATGAATTGTTAGAGGAATAGATTATCAAAAGTGGCATGAAGTAGTGGAGATCAGAATATTTGAAATTTTTGCATCTAAAAGATAGATTAATTGGATGGTGTTTGATAAAATTAAGTATTGAATGAATATTTTGAAGATTTAAGATATTTTTTATTCATTTAAGACACTTTTCCAAAGAAATTGACATTATATTTTAGGAAGAAAATTTTAAAACGACACTTCTGAGGCCTGACAGTTTTCAAAGGTATTACCACAAAATATTTATTTGATTACATTCATAAGTTTCTTGGAATGATTCGTAAGACTCATGTAGATTTCTTAATACTCTTAAGAGTCTATCATTCTACATAATTTTAGGAGATCGAGTTTCCAAAAATTATGAAACTGAAATATGAGATATGGATTATGAGTTTCAATAAAATTAAGTGATTAGACTACCTTGAGAAAAATAAATACCTAACTATCCAAAAGGTTTTAAAATTATGTTATTTAATTATATATTAATCATTCAGGGTATCAAACATAACAATTAATTATAAGATTTGTGAACCTATATAAGTTAAATTTAATAAATTCAATGTAAATTTATGATCTGATGCTAGGAGATGAGCATCAAAATTTACCAAATTGAATCAACTTGAGGAAGAGTATTTGTTGAGATTTAATAAGTATGATATTTTGAACCCCCTTTAAAATACATAAGGTATGTTTTAATTTTAATTTTAATGACTAAAAAATCTAAACTAATATAAAAATATTGAGGTGTGTATGATTTGAAAAAATCAAGAGAATCTGAAGTCCCATTATTAATATGAATGGAAGATAAATCCAAATACTGATATAATGAGTTTTTAGGATGCACAAAGAGTATTATTCATTAGAAGATATAATTCTAGGTGGAAATACAAAATAAGAGGGATGAATATGGCCATTAGACGTTAAGGCAATCAATCATACTAACAAACTTTAGTTAATGAAAATAAAATGTATAAAAAGTAAAGAACTTACAATTGACTAATTTAAATGATGAAGGATATCAAAAGCTGAAGGATTTTACATTTATATAAATTGATAACAGTGAAATATAAGAACCCAAAATTCAAATCTAAGAAAAAATTATGTCTAATGGATTCACTGGTGAGATAATGAACACTGGAAAAATTTAAATTCATGGAATATAGGATTTATGTTGAGCCTAAGATGTGTTTCATGTTATGAAATCATATATCTCAATAATATATGAGATTAAAATTAGATAATTACAATAACATTTAATTGAATTGAATATTGATCTAATCCATATCTTAAAATTTTATGTGATCAAAATATGATACAATTGGGAGCTTATATGACTAGATGTAGAGTTAATTAGATGTTATGTTGTTAAAAAGAGGCATCGAAAGGAGAGATACTCAAATACAGAGGTCAAATATACTTTTTATAAATACTTATAGAAGATCATATGCCCAAGATATTTTATAGTTTTCTATCAAAGATCAAAGGTCTGTGTATAATCCATTGTTGAGGAAATAATGGAAGAACTATATATAAAAGAAATTCTATTGAAATTTGATCATTGTAAGATGATTAAAGATTTAATAAAAAATTTAAATGATGTAAGATTCATGGTTATAATGTAGAGATAAATGTTAAATATACATGATTCATTATATTTAAATAATTATTCTAGAAGAGATTTTGTGGTTCCATAGTGATAGTTGACATCGATATTTGTGAGAGACTCTGATAAAGTCAATCTCTGATATAGTTGGAGGTATTGGATTCTATTGAATGGGATTGAAATTTTTTAAATATATAGTTATGGGAGACAACATTTATCAAATCAAGGTTGGATGTTTAAATTCGAGATTATTTAGAGCTCGAGGATATTATAGATAATATTGGGAATGTCTGAAACCGAATCTAGTCTCCATCATTACAAGCACCAAACCCAGCCTATGGAAATTCCCTAAGGGTGTTATCTATCCCCAAGGGCTGCAAAAGGATCCCAGGTATCATGTATTATTGTTTGGGAAGGATATACTTGATTTTAGAATCATTTAAAAACCAAAAACAATCAATAAAAGATATCTAAAAATTTATGCCAAACATGCCTTAAATAAATTCACGAACTAAACACATAGGTTTAAAAATGACACAAGAGTTCCAAAGATAAATAAAATTATCATCAAAATATATCAAGGTATTTTACATGATGAGGGGTTATCACCCACAAGTTGTCTCCACAACACCTCACCAATGCAAGAAACTAGCAACCCAAACCGCCATCTCCCAAGGCCTTGCATTTACCTGTGTCAAACATGAAAAAGAAAACTTACACCCAAGGAGTTTAATTAGGGTGTGAAAATAATACCAATAGTATAACACCCAAATAATTTCATATAGAAATCAATACATGATGAAAAGAATGAAAGTTTTTGATAAATAAGAAATTGTGACAATACATTCTAAAGAACAAAACTTTTAAAGGTAAAAAATTTTCCAAGGTAAATTTCAAAGAGTGAACACATTTAATAAAACATGTAATTTACTGAATTTTTTCATCCAAAAACACCATAAATCTATGATAAATACAAAATATCCAATTATCACTAGTCTCAGGAACACCCCTAGGAACTAGTTAGTTTTGGACCCCATGAACCTCGTATCTCGGTGTAATGTAACCCTATTAATATTCATTCTCTTGCACAAACCACTATCAGGGAACATACTCAAAACCTAGTGGTCCCCAAATATCGTCAATATAGTTTTATTAGTGTTTTCAATGTTTAATTTTCTATGTGAAACTAGGACAAAATCACCCTAGATCACTAGCATACTAGTACACATCATCCCCCCAAGAAACTAAGGATTCTCCCTTTGTGGTAAAATTAAATCCACTTGTTACTAAAAGAAAATTTAACATAAAATCATTAGTTTTGGTCACCAACATTCAAAATAGTAGCTGAAACGCGCGGCCGATTGTCGCCTATCGACCGGTCAAAGTTCTGGTGCTCTGCTAATGTGTATAGCAGCACTCGGGTCGAATCCTCGGCGATGGTACTTCATAATAGTCGATTGTTTTTAGTTGATTGTATTTTGATTGGGGGGGTTTGTTTGCAGAGCTTAATTGAAATGTTTAATGAATGATGTTTAATTTAACAAGTTTATAAAGATTGGGTTGAGTTCATCATTGGGGAGTTAAGCATGTGATATCCTTGAGCCTTACTTTGTATTGCATTAAATTAACACCCATGTCATAAGTTGATGTTGATTGGAATTCCTAAGTGTGAAGGCTTTAATCCAAGCCTTAACTTAACTTAGGGTTCTAATCTCAATCAAAACGTATTTATGGTAGTGTATTTATGGTTCCAATAATCCATGTAAACCACTCGTTAAACAAAACATATCATTAATCCATGACATATTAAGTTTAACATACACGATATTAATTTAAAGAATACTCATCGAGCAAAACTCTCAATCACTTAACATCCCCGAATTATAACTCAACCCAATGAGAGATTTACTCAACCATTTTAATGTTTAATATTCTGGTTAAAATAATTATGATGGTAAATTAAGAATAGAAGAAAAATAAAGGGATTAGAAAAGAGTGGTACGTTGACACACACACACACGAACGATGATGATAATTAAAAACGGATTTTCGATTGAATGAGGAAGCAAAATAAGAGAAGGGGATTGATCTGAATTTAAACTATTTTAATAACATAAATATTAAACTATAGAAGGTGGATGAGAATAAGAGATATTGATGAAGTAACTTGCATTAAAACAGAATTACAAAGAAAGAGAATTACAAGATTACAAAAATGAAGAACATAAAAGTAAGTGAAAAGAAAGAGGGGAGGAAAGGTCTCTCAATTGTAAACTTGAGTATGGCAGGTCCTCCCAAGCCTTTGGAAAAGCGTTGGTCGTGCCAATATGATCTCCTCTCTTCTGAAATGCCAACCCCTCTCAAGGAGAGAAGGGGAGAGTTTTTATAGCCCAAGGAGTGGACTGTTTGCATTCCCAATCTGTCCCTCCACATGCATCGCCAATTTGGCAATTCAGACAGCCGAATCTTCAAATATCTCCTTCTTCAAAGTTGTATAAAGTAATGTTGGACGACTAATCTCAAAATTTGGAGTCATTTGGATGTAAGTATAAAATGTTATGGCCGGTTGAATAAACAAACTTAAACTGTCCATTTCAATCCAGTCTTTTTGAAGTCCATAATGTGAAAGGGTTTTTGAATATTAAGATGCCTTCAAATCCGAATGGTTTCTTCAACAAAGTCGGCCGCCTACAGCCCCTGTTTCACACTGCAAAATCCCAGCTCTCTTGGATGATTACATCAGGAGATATGACATGAATAATATACTGATTTTCATTCTCGGCCAGAATGGTGGGAGGGACTTCAAAGATTTATTTGGGCCCCTTGTACTTGGATTTGGGCCATGAAATTTTTATCCAAGATGACATGTAGTGTCCCCCGAATTATGGTGGAGAGTTAAGGTTTTTGGACTTCTGTATTGAGCCCAGTAAATAAATCTTCAAGGCTGGTCCAGTTTGTTCACAGGTTCTTTGTTCTTGTTTGTGAGGACCATATGACCCTTCAAATGGCATAATTGGATCATGGTTCCTTCTAATGAAATGTTGTATATTGCAAGGTGAATCCTACAAAACAAGAACCACACAATTTGGATCAGTATAGTGATAGTTATAATTACTACATTAAACTGACTCAATTTGACTACTTCTAAAAATGCTCAAATATTATACTTAATATTAAAACATTAATATTTCCCAAAAATTATAAAAATTTCATATAAAATAAGTAAAGGGGGAATATAATAAGTCATGAAAATATTAATAACATCAACTCCCCCACACTTATATTTGTGCGTGTCCTCATGTCCAACAAATATAAAAACATCACAAAATCATTTTCACTCACCAACAAATATTAAAATTTTGTTTTCTCCAATCAGGGGAGGTTTACACTATTTCACTCATCCATATTGAATTCCATCACAAATTTGGTTCGCAATAATGCATTAGAAATAATTCATTTTTTCATGTTCAAGGTTTGAATTGGAAAATGTAGGCACTAAAAACTTACTCCTCTCAAGATGATAAAAATTTATTTTAGGAGGTTCACTCATTCACCAACAAAAAGTGAAAATCAAGAGTTTGTAAGAGCTCTCAGCTTCCATTCCCAAATCTAATGTGTACAAGAATCAAGAGGACTTTTAAGAGGTTTTTCAGTGGCTATGGGACGGTAGGTATATAATGTCCAAAGGAAAAGAGGGGTTAAAAACACCTACATGGAAAAATCAATGCACATTTTTTTTGAAATTTGATTTGAAAGGAAATAGAAACACATATTTACAAGGGCATGAATGTGTGATGAATGAAAAGTGATGGAGATAGAAAATGGAATAGGGTGAGATGATGGAATATGTACAACATGGAAGACTTCCAATAATGACACAATACAAGATGATTCAAGTGTTCTTTTTTTTCTCTTTTTGCTCTTTTTTTTCGAAAGTTGTGCTTGAAACAAGTCTCACAGACATCTCCCAACCCATGCTTGATCTCCACATGGAACTAATTTATAACATGAACAAAGGTTGATGATGAATGATTTTTGACCCACCCAAGACACAACCCATTCCTTTTTTTTATTTTTTTCATCTTTTTTTATATAATTGTTTTTCATTTTTTTTTGAACACTTTTCAATGACTTTTGTACAAATGAAAATTACACATATACACCCCAAAGCTCACAGAATTACAACCTCTCCCCCACACTTGAATGGATTATTGACCTCAAGCATATGATGACACATTGTAAATCAATGAAAGTATGCCCAAAAATGAAGTCCATTCCCCCCACACTTAAATTTCAATAAATTGTACAATATAAATCCATGAAGATGTTGGGTGGGACAAGGTATTAGTCTTGTAATGTGGCTATCAAAAGAAAGGTTTTTATAGGCTCAAAGGGGCTTTCAAAAGTAGGATCAATGTAAGGGTAACGGGAGGCTATTTGGCTATTCTGATTCTCATGTGGCTTAGAAAATGCCTCTATCATATTAATGCACACAAAATATGGAAATTCAACTCGAAGGTCTACAAACTCAAGACTCACAATCAGTGGTGAAGACACAGAATGAAAAAGATGGCCATAGATGACCTTGGCATGAAGGCTAATGTTATTCCTCATGGTAGGGGAGAATAATTTTCCACCAAAAATTGTTCATTCAAAATGTTTATTATTGACACAAAATTGTTTACCCAAGTTTGAGATAAAAATTCAATATATTTGAGTTTAAAACAATCCTTTTGACTCCCCAAAATGGTTGGACAGAATTTCAATATTGGATGATGAGTAATTTTGACACCCCTTTTGTTTTAATTTTCATTTTTTTTTAATTTTTTTTAATTATTTTATTTTTAATGACACATCCACACAAAAGAGAAAATAGAAAAAAGGTTGTGGAAGAATGTTGTAAAAAAATGAGAGGGAGAGAGGAAGAAGAAGAAATAGAGTGAAGAGAGGGAAGAGAGATTGAGGAGAGAGAGAGTTAAAGGGAAAGAGGTGCCCCCTGGTATGGATTTGGTGGGTTGCCATCTCCATCTAGTGGTGGGTCAGCTAGAGAATTTGGGGATTCGGTGGAAGTCGAGGTGGTTCCAGGACAGTGGGAAGTTACCTAAAAAATAAAATTCATTATTCATCTAATGAAAATCTAAAAAGAAATTTAAATTTCATAAAAGTAAAAGAAAACATGGGTTGCCTCCCAAGAAGCGCTGCATTTATTTGTCTACAGCTGGACAATTGCAGTGGACTACCCATAGTCTGACGGTGGCCATCGTATTTTCTCAACTCCAGTGTGCTTCCAGAAAAACTTTTTCTTTGGGAGGCCTGATGATTCATTGGATAATTTCTTCCCATCCTTGTTGGTGTGCTTGCAATTCAATGGGGGTGGAAAGAGAATATGACTATCCTCCCTTTGGTCTTCCATGTGAGGAATGATTTTATCCACAAAGTGATGATTTTATATTATTGGAAATTCAGGAAGATGTCTCAATTCTGATGGTTCATTTATGTAAGGTTCGGATAACACAAAAGTAGAGTATGAGATCCCAATTGTTTTTGACTCATTTATTTCATCACTTACCGATGTAGAGTAATGAGGATTAGTGGAGTCATAAGACTGAATAAAATTTTCAATATCCTTTACTTCAATGTTGTTTGCCAAAGAATGGTCAATTTCAACCTCACTAGTGATCACTTTATTAATTAGGGAACAAATATCACAAACATCACTACCATCAGGACAATATAAACACATTGGTTCAAGGTTCACTTCACATATAACAGAATTTTCAGAATCATGGATAGGAAAGGATGAATGTGGGATAATCTGATCTGAATCAACAAATGAGCATTCTAGTTCATTTTTCTCAATACCATCCATGTTGGAGCATTGGAGGTCAGAGGTGAGATGGGATTCCAAAGAGTTTTCAAGATCCTTTAGATCAATAGAGTTTGCATTTGTAATGTCAACATCAATTTCACCATTAATCACTTGGTTAATGAGGATACAATATTCACAAACTCCTCTATTAGTAGAACATGAAGAACATGATGGATTGGGATTCAACACACTCTCAGAGGGAGTTTCAGAAACATGGATTGAGAATGCATAGTGATCCTCATATGGGTATCACATGGCTTGGAAAATGTTGAACTTGACCAGTTGGTCACCGAATTCCATGGATAAGATGCCAGCACGGACATCAATTTTGGTTTTAGATGTCATAAGGAATGGTCTTCCTAGAATTAGAGGAGATCGAGAAGATTTCGTCTCACCTTCCATGTCAAGGACATAGAAATCAGCTGGGAAGATAAGATCATTGACCCGAACAAGAACATCCTCAATTATCCCCTCAGGACTGGCAGTGCTTCGATTGGCTAATTGAATGACAACACTCGTTGGGTGCAAGGGACCTAGACAAAGGTTGGAGAATATGGATTTGGGCATGACATTTATTGAGGCTCCAAGGTCTATGAGTGCATCATCAAAGTTGGAACTCCCTATTTGACATGGAACCATGAAGGTCCCTGGATCTTTGCACTTCATGGGAATGGACTGTTGGGTTGAAACATTTTCAATGTTCCTATGTTGCCTCTTATGGGTGCACAATTCCTTAAGAAACTTGGAATACTTAGGGATTTGTTTGATGGAATCTAAGAGGGGAATGTTGACTTCAACACATCTAAACATGTCAAGCATTTCAGGATCAGGTTCAAAGGACTTCTTAGGCTTGGAGATGGCTTGAGGAAAAGGAATTGGGTTCCTTAGAGGAATGGAAGGAGGTGAAGGAGTGGATTCAAGTTCCTTTTCCAGCTTTTTGTTCTTTTCATTTTCTAGATCAACATCGAAAGGGGGGTTTGAGGATTTATCTTGAGGCATAACAAGTTGCTTTCCTGATATAAGTGCAATTGCACTTACATTACCCTTAGGGTTGGGTAATGGTTGAGCTGGGAGTTGGGAAGAATTTGATTATTGTTGCTAGCTCAGGTGGGATGCAAGTTGACCTATTTGGCTTTCAATGTTCTTGAGTCTAGAACGGGTGAAGGAAGCAAGATCCTCTACAGCACTTTCCCATGGTTTTTTAGAAGAAGAGGCTTGTCCCAAATTGGGTTGGCCTTGATTTTGGTTCTTGGGAAAGCGATTGTATTGGGTGGGGAATTGGGAAGGCTCGTTAGGATAGTGGAATCCAGAAGGAGGATTGTTCCTTTGAGGTTGAGGAACAAAAGGATAAGGTTGATGGAAGTTACCACCACCTTGACCATATTGGAACTGGTTTGGATTTTGATGAGGGAACTGAGGAGGATGAGAAATGGGATTACCACACCTCAGAGGTGGGTTAAAGGTAGAAGAGAAGGGCTCAGAGTGGGGTTGGTTGAAGTTTCTAACAAACTGACCTGATTGTTGAGGGTTGAATTTTCGCTGAGCATATGCCTCATTGAGCTCCATTGGACTAGATAAATCAGATGGATCATCTTGAAGTTGTGGACATGTGTCAGTCGGATGAGATAGAGAGTTGCAGATTCCATAATTCCTGATAGGTCTAGGGAATAGTGACTATGGAGAAGATGAGGTTGGGGCTTTGTTAGCCACCGCTAGTTGACGCACAAGACCTGTAAGTTCACTCATCCACTCAGTCATCTTGTTGGGCTCTATGGATTGATTCTCTTGGGCTTGTTTCACTTGAGCATGTGCTCGAGTATGGAATTGCTGCGTGTTTGCAGCCATGTTGCTTATGAGTTCTCGTGCAGCTGCAGGAGTTTTGTCAACAAGAGCACCGCCACTTGCAGCATCAATGAGAGTTCGCTCCATAGCCAATAACCCCTCATAGAAGTATTGGATCAGGAGTTGGTCAGGTATTTGATGGTGTGGAAAAGTTTCCACAATCTTTTTGAACCTCTCCCAATACTCATGGAGTGATTCATTAGGGAATTGACGGATGCCGCTTATTTCCTTTCGGATAGAAGCTGTTCGGTAAGCGGGAAAGAACTTCTCAAGGAAAAGTCTCTTCATGTCAACCCATGAGTTTATGGAACCAGGTGGGAGGTAGTAGAGACAAGACTTGGCAAAATCCGCTAGGGAAAAGGGGAAAGCTCTAAGCTTGATTTGTTCTTCAGAAACCCCTTGAGGCTTCATGGTAGAGCATACTACTTGGAACTCTTTAAGGTGAAGATGTGGATCCTCACCGGCTAGCCCGTGAAAATGAGGGAGAAGATGAATCAAACCCGATTTGAGTTCGAAGTCAGCTTCAATGTTTGGATATTGAATACCAAGAGGTTGGTAATTCATATCAGGGGCAACAAGTTCTTTCAATGTTTGTTCCCTAGAATTGTCCATATCTAATTCAATTGGTAGGGCAATGATTGGTTCTTGGGTGATTTGGTTATCCCTAATGGTCCTCCTAAGTCAGCGAAGTGTTCGCTCACTTTCAGGGTCAAACAAATCTGAGGGATTGTTTGGAAGGCTACGGGGCATTCAGAGAGATTTTGGAAGAAAGAGGAAGATGGGTTTTTCTTTGTATTTTTTCATTTTATGATTTTTATGAGAAGACGGGTTTTTCTTTGTGTTTTTTTTTCAATTTTTTTTTAAAATTTGTTTTTTTTTTGTGTTTTCTTGACAATAACCAGAAACTAATGACTACTTAAAGCACCATCACCGGCAACGGCGCCATCTGAAATGCGCGGTCGATTATCGCCTATCGACCGGTCAAAGTTCCGGTGCTCTGCTAATGTGTATAGCAGCACTCGGGTCGAATTCTCGGCGATGGTACTTCATAATAGTCGATTGTTTTTAGTTGATTGTATTTTGATTGGGGGGATTTGTTTGCAGAGCTTAATTGAAATGTTTAATGAATGATGTTTAATTTAACAAGTTGATAAAGATTGGGGTGAGTTCATCATTGGGGAGTTAAGCATGTGATATCCTTGAGCCTTACATTGTATTGCATTAAATTAACACCCATGTCATAAGTTGACGTTGATTGGAATTCCTAAGTGTGAAGGCTTTAATCCAAGCCTTAACTTAACTTAGGGTTCTTATCTCAATAAAAACTTATTTATGGTAGTGTATTTATGGTTCCAATAATCCATGGAAACCACTCGTTAAACAAAACATATCATTAATCCATGACATATTAAGTTTAACATACACAATATTAATTTAAAGAATACTCATCGAGCAAATCTCTCAATCACTTAACATCCCTGAATTATAACTCACCCAAATGAGAGATTTACTCAACCATTTTAATGTTTAATATTCTGGTTAAAATAATTATGATGATAAATTAAGAATAGAAGAAAAAGAAAGGGATTAGAAAAGAGTGGTACGTTGACACACACACACGAACGATGATGATAATTAAAAACGGATTTTCGATTGAATGAGGAAGCAAAATAAGAGAAGGGGATTGAACTGAATTTGAACTATTTTAATAACATAAATATTAAACTACATAAGGTGGATGAGAATAAGAGATATTGAAGAAAGTAACTTGCATTAAAACAGAATTACAAAGAAAGAGAATTACAAGATTACAAAAATGAAGAACACAAAAGTAAGTGAAAAAAAAGAGAGGAGGAAAGGTCTCTCAAGTGTAAACTTGAGTATGGAAGGTCCTCCCAAGCCTTTGGAAAAGCTTTGGTCGTGCCAATATGATCTCCTCTCTTCTGAAATTCCAACCCCTCTCAAGGAGAGAAGGGGAGAGTTTTTATAGCCCAAGGAGTGGACTGTTTGCATTCCCAATCTGTCCCTCCACTTGCATCGCCAATTTGGAAATTCAGACAGCCGAATCGTCAAATATCTCCTTCTTCAAAGTTGTAGAAAATAATGTTGTCCGACTACTCTCAAAAGTTGGAGTCATTTGGACGTAATGATAAAAAGTTATGGCCGGTTGAATAAACAAACTTAAACTGTCCATTTCAATCCAGTCTTTTTGAAGTCCATAATTTGAAAGGGTTTTTGAATATTAAGATGCCTTCAAATCCGAATGGTTTCTTCAACAAAGTCTGCCGCCTACATCTCCTCTTTCACACTGAAAAATCTCAGATCGCTTTGATGATTACATCAGGAGATATGGCATGAATAATATACTTATTTTCATTCTCGGCCAGAATGGTGGGCTGGACTTTAAAGATTTATTTGGGCCCTTTTTACTTGGATTTGGGCCATGAAATTTTTATCCAAGATGACATGTAGTGTCCCCCGAATTATGGTGGATAATTAAGGTTTTTGGACTTCTGTATTGAGCCCAGTAAATAAATCTTCAAGGCTGGTCCAGTTTGTTCACAGGTTCTTTGGTCTTGTTTGTGAGGACCATATAACCCTTCAAATGGCCTAATTGGATCATGGTGCCTTCTAATTAAATGTTTTATATTGAAAGTAGAATCCTAAGAAACAAGAACCACACAATTTGGATCCGTATAGTGATAGTTATAATTAAAACATTAAACTGACTCAATTTGACTACTTCTAAAAATGCTCAAATATTATACTTAATATTAAAACATTAATATTTCACACAAATTATGCACATTTCATATAAAATAAGTAAAGGGGGAATATAATAAGTCATGAAAATATTAATAACATCAACTCCCCCACACTTATATTTGCACGTGTCCTCATGTGCAACAAATATAAAAAAATCGCAAAATCATTTTCACTCACCAACAAATATTAAAATTTTGTTTTCTCCAATCAGGGGAGGTTTACACTATTTCACTCATCCATATTGAATTCCATCACAAATTTGGTTCACAATAATGCATTAGAAACAATTCATTTTTTTCATGTTCAAGGTTTGAATTTGAAAATGTAGGCACTAAAAACTTACTCCTCTCAAGATGATAAAAATTTATTTTAGGAGGTTCACTCATTCACCAACAAAAATTGAAAATCAAGAGTTTTAAGAGCTCTCAGCTTCCATTCCCAAATCTAATGTGTACAAGAATCAAGAGGTCTTTTAAGAGGTTTTTCAGTGGCTATGGGACTGTAGGTATATAATGTCCAAAGGAAAAGAGGGGTTAAAAACACCGACATGGAAAAATCAATGCACATTTTTTTTGAAATTTGATTTGAAAGGAAATAGAAACACATATTTACAAGGGCATGAATGTGTGATGAATGAAAAGTGATGGAGATAGAAAATGGAATAGGGTGAGATGATGGAATATGTACAACATGGAAGACTTCCAATAATGACACAATACAAGATGATTCAAGTGGTCTTTTTTTCTCTTTTTGCTCTTTTTTTCGAAAGTTGGGCTTGAAACAAGTCTCACAGTCATCTCCCAACCCATGCTTGATCTCCACATGGAACTAATTTATAACACAAACAAAGGTTGATGATGAATGATTTTTGACCCACCCAAGACACAACCCATTCCTTTTTTTATTTTTTTCATTTTTTTTATATAATTGTTTTTCATTTTTTTGAACATTTTTCAATGAATTTTGTACAAATGTCAATTAAACATATACACCCCAAAGCTCACAGAATTACAACCTCTCCCCCACACTTGAATGGATGCTTGACCTCAAGCATATGATGACACATTGGAAATCAATGAAAGTACGCCCAAAAATGAAGTCCATTCCCCCCACACTTAAATTTCAATAAATTGTACAATATAAATCCATGAAGATGTTGGGTGGGACAAGGTATTAGGCTTGTAATGTGGCTATCAAAAAAAAGGTTTTCATAGGCTCAAAGGGGCTTTCAAAAGTAGGATCAATGTAAGGGTAACGGGAGGCTATTTGGCTATTCTGATTCTCATGTGGCTTAGAAAATGCCTCTATCATATTAATGCACACAAAAGATGGAAATTCAACTCGAAGGTCTAAAAACTCAAGACTCACAATCAGTGGTGAAGACACACAATGAAAAAGATGGCCATAGATGACCTTGGCATGAAGGCTAATGTTATTCCTCACGGTAGGGGAGAATAATTTTCCACCAAAAATTGTTCATTCAAAATGTTTGTTATTGACACAAAATTGTTTACCCAAGTTTGAGATAAAAATTCAATATATTTGAGTTTAAAAAAAATCCTTTTGACTCCCCAAAATTGTTGGACAGAATTTCAATATTGGATGATGAGTAATTATGATACCCCTTTTGTTTTAATTTTTATTTTTTTTAATTATTTTATTTTTAATGACACATCCACACAAAAGAGAAAATAGAAAAAAGGTTGTGGAAGAATGTTGTAAAAAAAATGAGAGGGAGAGAGGAAGAAGAAGAAATAGAGTGAAGAAGAGAGGGAAGAGAGATTGAGGAGAGAAAGAGTTAAAGGGAAAGAGGTTCCCCCTGGTTTGGATTTGGTGGGTTGCCATCTCCATCTAGTGGTGGGTCGGCTAGAGAATTTGGGGATTCAGTGGAAGTCGAGGTGGGTCGAGGACAGTGGGAAGCTACCTAAAAAATAAAATTCATTATTCATCTAATGAAAATATAAAAAGAAATTGAAATTTCATAAAAGTAAAAGAAAACATGGGTTGCCTCCCAAGAAGCGCTGCATTTATTTGTCTACAGCTGGACAATTGCAGTGGACTACCCATAGTCGGACGGTGGCCATCGTATTTTCTCAACTCCTGTGTGCTTCCAGAAAAACTTTTTCTTTGGGAGGCCTGATGATTCATTGGATAATTTATTCCCATCTTTGTTGGTGTTCTTGCAATTCAATGGGGGTGGAAAGAGAATATGACTATCCTCCCTTTGGTCTTCCATGTGAGGAATGATTTTATCCACAAAGTGATGATTTTCTATTCTTGGAAATTCTGGAAGATGTCTCAATTCTGATGGTTTTTTTATGTAAGGTTCGGATAACACAAAAGTAGAGTATGAGATCCCAATTGTTTTTTACTCATTTATTTCATCACTTACCGATGTAGAGTAATGAGGATTAGTGGAGTCATAAGACTGAATAAAATTTTCAATATCCTTTACTTCAATGTTGTTTTCCAAAGAATGGTCAATTTCAACCTCACTAGTGATCACTTTATTAATTAAGGTACAAATATCACAAACATAACTACCATCAGGACAATATAAACACATTGGTTCAAGGTTCACTTCACATATAATAGAATTTTCAGAATCATGGATAGGAAAGGATGAATGTTGGATAATCTGATCTGAATCAACAAATGAGCATTCTAGTTCATTTTTCTCAATACTATCCATGTTGGAGCATTGGAGGTGAGAGGTGAGATGGGATTCCAAAGAGTTTTCAAGATCCTTTAGATCAATAGAGTTTGCAGTTGTAATGTCAACATCAATTTCAGCATTAATCACTTGGTTAATGAGGATACAATATTCACAAACTCCTCTATTATTAGAACATGAAGAACATGATGGATTAGGATTCAACACACTCTCAGAGGGAGTTTCAGAAACATGGATTGAGAATGTAGAGTGATCCTCAGATGGGTATCGCATGGCTTGGAAAATGTTGAACTTGACTAGTTGGTCACCGAATTCCATGGATAAGATGCCAGCATGGACATCAATTTTGGTTTTAGATGTCATAAGGAATGGTCTTCCTAGAATTAGGGGAGATCGAGAAGAGTTCGTCTCACCTTCCATGTCAAGGACATAGAAATCAGCTGGGAAGATAAGATCATTGACCCGAACAAGAACATCCTCAATTATCCCCTCAGGACTGGTAGTGCTTCGATTGGCTATTTGAATGACAACACTCGTTGGGTGCAAGGGACCTAGACCAAGGTTGGAGAATATGGATTTGGGCATGACATTTATTGAGGCTCCAAGGTCTATGAGTGCATCATCAAAGTTGGAACTCCCTATTTGACATGGAACCGTGAAGGTCCCTGGATCTTTGCACTTCATGGGAATGGACTGTTGGGTTGAAACATTTTCAATGTTCCTAAGTTGCCTCTTATGGGTGCACAATTCCTTAAGAAACTTGGCATACTTAGGGATTTGTTTGATGGCATCTAAGAGGGGAATGTTGACTTCAACACGTCTAAATATGTCAAGCATTTCAGGATCAGGTTCAAAGGACTTCTTAGGCTTGGAGATGGCTTGAGGAAAAGGAATTGGGTTCCTTAGAAGAATGGAAGGAGGTGAAGGAGTGGATTCAATTTCCTTTTCCAGCTTTTTGTTCTTTTCATTTTCTAGATCAACATCGAAAGGGGGGTTTTAGGATTTATCTTGAGGCATAGCAAGTTTCTTTCCTGATCTAAGTGCAACTGCACTTACATTACCCTTAGGGTTGGGTAATGGTTGAGCTGGGAGTTGGGATGAATTTGATTGTTGTTGCTGGCTCAGGTGGGATGTAGGTTGACCTATTTGGGTTTCAATGTTCTTGAGGCTAGAACGGGTGAAGGAAGAAAGATCCTCTACAGCACTTTCCCATGGTTTTTTAGAATAAGAGGCTTGTCCCAAATTGGGTTGGCCTTGATTTTGGTTCTTGGGAAAGCGATTGTATTGGGTGGGGAATTGGGAAGGCTCGTTAGGATAGTGGAATCCAGAAGGAGGATTGTTCCTTTGAGGTTGAGGAACAAAAGGATAAGGTTGATGGAAGTTACCACCACCTTGACCATATTGGAACTGGTTTGGATTTTGATGAGGGAACTGAGGAGGATGAGAAATGGGATAACCATACCTCAGAGGTGGGTTAAAGGTAGAAGAGAAGGGCTCAGAGTGGGGTTGGTTGACGTTTCTAACAAACTGACCTGATTGTTGAGGGTTGAAGTTTCACTGAGCATATGCCGCATTGAGCTCCATTAGACTAGATGAATCAGATGGATCATCTTGAAGTTGTGGACATGTGTCAGTCGGATGAGATGGAGAGTTGCAGATTCCACAATTCTTGATAGGTCTAGGGAATAGTGACTGTGGAGAAGATGAGGTTGGGGCTTTGGTATCCACCGCTAGTTGATGCACAAGACCTGTAAGTTCACTCATCCACTCAGTCATCTTGTTGGGCTCTATGGATTGATTCTCTTGGGCTTGCTTCACATGAGCATGTGCTCGAGTATGGAATTGCTGCGTGTTTGCAACCATGTTGCTTATGAGTTCTCGTGCAGCTGCAGGAGTTTTGTCAACAAGAGCACCGCCACTTCCAGCATCAATGAGAGTTTGCTCCATAGCCAATAACCCCTCATAAAAGTATTGGATCAGGAGTTGGTCAGGGATTTGATGGTGTGGAAAAGTTTCGACAAGCTTTTTGAACCTCTCCCAATACTCATGGAGTGATTCATTAGGGAATTTACGGATGCCGCTTATTTCCTTTCGGATAGAAGCTGTTCGGGAAGCGGGAAAGAACTTCTCAAGGGAAAGTCTCTTCATGTCAACCCATGAGTTTATGGAACCAGGTGGGAGGTAGTAGAGCCAAGACTTGGCAAAATACGCTAGGGAAAAGGGGAAAGCTCTAAGCTTGATTTGTTCTTCAGAAACCCCTTGAGGCTTCATGGTAGAGCATACTACTTGGAACTCTTTAAGGTGAAGATGTGGATCCTCACCGGCTAGCCCGTGAAAATTAGGGAGAAGATGAATCAAACCCGATTTGAGTTCGAAGTCAGCTTCAATGTTTGGATATTGAATACCAAGAGGTTGGTAATTCATATCAGGGGCAGCAAGTTCTTTCAATGTTTGTTCCCTAGGATTGGCCATATCTAATTCAATTGGTAGGGCAATGATTGGTTCTTGGGTTATTTGGTTATCCCTAATGGTCCTCCTAAGTCGGCGAAGTGTTCGCTCAATTTCAGGGTCAAAAAAATCCGAGGGATTGTTTGGAAGGCTACGGGGCATTCAGAGAGATTTTGGAAGAAAGAGGAAGATGGGTTTTTCTTTGTATTTTTTCAGTTTATGATTTTTATGAGAAGACGGGTTTTTCTTTGTGTTTTTTTTCAATTTTTTTTTAAAAATTTGTTTTTTTTGTGTTTTCTTGACAATAACCAGAAACTAATGACTACTTAAAGCACCATCCCCGGCAACAGTGCCATTTGAAATGCGCGGCTGATTGTCGCCTATCGACCGGTCAATGTTTCGGTGCTCTGCTAATGTGTATAGCAGCACTCGGGTCGAATCCTCGGCGATGGTACTTCGTAATAGTCTATTGTTTTTAGTTGATTGTATTTTGATTGAGGGGGTTCGTTTGCAGATCTTAATTGAAATGTTTAATGAATGATGTTTAATTTAACAAGTTGATAAAGATTGGGGTGAGTTCATCATTGGGGATTTAAGCATGTGATATCCTTGAGCCTTACTTTGTATTGCATTAAATTAACACCCATGTCATAAGTTGACGTTGATTGGAATTCCTAAGTCTGAAGGCTTTAATCCAAGCCTTAACATAACTTAGGGTTCTAATCTCAATCAAAACTTATTTATGGTAGTGTATTTATGGTTCCAATAATCCATGGAAACCACTTGTTAAACAAAACATATCATTAATCCATGACATATTAAGTTTAACATACACAATATTAATTTAATGAATACTCATCGAGCAAAACTCTCAATCACTTAACATCCCCGAATTATAACTCACCCCAATGAGAGATTTACTCAACCATTTTAATGTTTAATATTCTAGATAAAATAATTATGATGATAAATTAAGAATAGAAGAAAAAGAAAGGGATTATAAAAGAGTGGTACGTTGACACACACACACGAACGATGATGATAATTAAAAACGGATTTTCGATTGAATGAGGAAGCAAAATAAGAGAAGGGGATTGAACTGAATTTAAAATATTTTAATAACATAAATATTAAACTACAGAAGGTGGATGAGAATAAGAGATATTGAAGAAGTAACTTGCATTAAAATAGAATTACAAAGAATGAGAATTACAAGATTACAAAAATGAAGAACACAAAAGTAAGTGAAAAGAAAGAGAGGAGGAAAGGTCTCTCAAGTGTAAACTTGAGTATGGCAGGTCCTACCAAGCCTTTGGCAAAGCTTTGGTCGTGCCAATATGATCTCCTCTCTTCTGAAATGCCAACCCCTCTCAAGGAGAGAAGGGGAGAGTTTTTATAGCCCAAGGAGTGGACTGTTTGCATTCCCAATCTGTCCCTCCACTTGCATCGACAATTTGGAAATTCAGATAGCCGAATCTTCAAATATCTCCTGCTTTAGAGTTGTAGACAATAATGTTGGCCGACTACTCTCAAAATTTGGAGTCATTTGGACATAATTATAAAAGGTTATGGCCGGTTGAATAAACAAACATAAACTTTCCATTTCAATCCAATCTTTTTGAAGTTCATAATGTGAATGGGTTTTTGAATATTAAGATGCCTTCAAATCCGAATGGTTTCTTCCACAAAGTCGGCCGCCTACATCTCCTCTTTAACACTGAAAAATATCAGCTCGCTTGGATGATTACATCAGGAGATATGTCATGAATAATATACTAATTTTCATTCTCGGCCAGAATGGTGGGCTGGACTTCAAAGATTTATTTGGGCCCCTTGTACTTGGATTTGGGCTATGAAATTTTTATCCAAGATGACATGTAGTGTTCCCCGAATTATGGTGGAGAGTTAAGGTTTTTGGACTTCTGTATTGAGCCCAGTAAATAAATATTCAAGGCTAGTCCAGTTTGTTCACAGGTTCTTTGGTCTTGTTTGTGAGGACCATATGACCCTTCAAATGGCATAATTGGATCATGGTTCCTTCTAATTAAATGTTTTATATTGAAAGACGAATCCTAAAAAAGAAGAACCACACAATTTGGATCAGTATAGTGATAGTTATAATTAAAACATTAAACTGACTCAATTTGACTACTTCTAAAAATGCTCAAATATTATACTTAATATGAAAACATTAATATTTCACACAAATTATGCACATTTCATATAAAATAAGTAAAGGGGGAATATAATAAGTCATGAAAATATTAATAACATCAGTAGATATATGTTTTTTTTGACCACTTATATCACTCAATAAATTTTTTTGAATTTCTATAAAACAACAACACAAAATATAATAATGTTTTGCTCATATAATCCATTAAAAGACCCACTTTAAACACCATGTTCATACCCATATTTTACCAAAATTGAATTTAAAGCACTAAAAAATTTAATAAAACCATTTCATCAATTAGACAACAACCCCAAATGATTGAACATGGGATATCCAGGAAAAACACCCATTTTCACACAAAAATGTCATTTTAGCACCATTCTCTTAACAAATGCCACCAAAAAATATTTTCATCACCAATGAGAAAAGAATATGAACATGAAAAATTTATAAATCCAGTAATTCTAAATCATCCTATAGTTCTTACACAAGGAATCACTTACCATATGATTCAAAATGCAAAATCCTTGTGTGAAAGTTCCCCAGCACCACAGCCGCACCACAAGGGAGTACAATCAAACCAAAAACCACCAAATTAGACCAATAAACCCAAGATAAAACACTAGGTTTTAATCCCTAATTTCTGGAAAATAGTAACTTCAAAATGAAGTTAAACAAACCCAATGAAAATAGAAGAAACCCTAAACAAATGGGAGGAGGATGGAAGGAAACCAACTCACTTGGGAGATCTTGAAGAAATCACCCCAAATCCACCAAAATTTGAATCTCCATAAAAAAAATCAGATAAGGAGGATCAAATCAGGATCAGAAGGTCAAATGAGGACTGAAATATGGGAAAAGAGGGAAAATTGAATTATTTATGGAGGAAACAAATTATCATCTCAAATATGAAAGGTTTGAGAAACCCAGATACATTTTGCACTAATCTGCATTAAAAATGAGCTCTGAAGAGGTAAAATAGATAATGGGGGTGCGCCTAGGGTTTTTGGCTTCAATTGGGAGGTGTAATCACTGAAAAAAATTAAAAAATGAATGAGATATTAAAGAATTAATTTTTGTAAAGAAGGAAATGGGATCACGGGTTAGCCCAATGCCTTACTAAATCACCCAAATCCAAAATGATAATGTGTTCTTATGGATTCCAAATCAACGTAGTGGTTTGAATAGGTCATGGGAGGATATGTGGGAAGTGGAATAGGTGAAACTGTTAAAAATGAAGGAGTTATAAAAGAACCAAATTTTGTTTTTAAATTTGGAAATGGGCTCACGGTTTGGCCCAAATCATAATGAAACCCCTCCTTTGTCAAAATATACATGGAAACCCCCACAAATAAAGAAATAATTGAAAATAAATGAAAAATACCTTTAAAATATGTAATGGATGTGAAAATTATCCCCTCAATAAAAACATTCCTCTCTTAGGAAGCCATATTGAAACCTAATCACATAAGAGAAATAGAAACTGCTCTTTGACCCAAGATTTCTGCTCCCATGTCTAATGATCATCAGTCCCATGCTTCCAGAAGACTTGGACTAGATTAATGGACTTCCCTCAATAAAATGTTTCTTTGGAGTCCACAATTTGCACCATCCACTCAAACACCAATAAATCAGGCTATATCTCCGGTTCTTCCAAATTCAACTCATGGGATGGATCCAGGTTGTCATATTTCAACTAGGATATGTGGAAGACATCACGAATGGAAGTAAATTGAGAAGGATATTCCAACCTATATTCCACCCTACAAATATGCTCATTTATCTCAAAAGGACTGACATATATTGGCATCAACTTCGCTTGCTTTCCCAATCAACGATGGCCTAGACGAGGGGCCACTTTTAAGAATATCCTATCACCCACAGAAAACTCTATGTATTGACCCCTCTAGTTAGAATAATATTTATGACAACTCTAAGCTATCAATAAGCACTTCCTAATCAACTTGACCTTCTCAGATGTCTCTTGCACAAGGCTTGACCCCAATAGTGAAGTCTCACCTACCTCAGCCCAACATAGGGGGGCCAACAAGGCTGACCATAGAGTGCCTAAAAATGAGCCATTTTAATCGATGATTGGTAACTATTATTATAGGAAAATTCAACCAATCCCAAATGGATATCCCATGAACCCATAACGTCCAAAACACGTGAAAAGGGCATGTCCTCTAGGATCTGATTTGCCTGCTTTATCTAACCATGCGTTTAAGGATGGTAAGTCCTTCTCATCTTAATCTGTGGCCCCAAGGACTTATGAAGGCCTTCCCAAAATGGAGAAGTGAAATGGGGGTCTCTATCTAAGAAAAATTATAATAAAACACCAAAAATATTTACCAACTCTTGGAGATACAAATGGACCAACTCATCCACTTTAGTTGTATCTTTGATTAGAATGATGTGGTATGATTTGGTTAGATGATCAATCACCATCCTAATGCCATTATTACACTAATTTTTATGAGTTGATCCAATAATTAATTACTTAGTGACCTCGTCCCACATCTAGGTAGGAATGGGTAACAGATAGAGAAAATATGAGTGCCTTTGGTGCTTCGTTTTCTCCTGCTGACATGTGTAGCATCTCGAAACAATGTCAGCTACGCCCTATCCCTTACCTAGACACCAGAACTATTGTCATACAACATAATACATCTTGATGTCGCCCATATGGACTTCCCACTAAGACTAGTGTATGTCCTATATCACCACATTTTATAGAGATGAAGTAACTATTGAACAGCCCTTGAAGCACGATAATCCATCGGGAGACGATGACCAATTCAAAGACGTCTCCCCGCTATGAATAAACAGCCTCAACCACTGAAAAAGATCATCGCTAGGATATTCTCACTGAATCAATTCCAAGAAATAAGAACTAAATAGAATTCCCACCAAGAAAACACCTATGTGCTCCTTGGTCTCCACATGCATCTAAGAAAAGAGCCACATCAGAGTCAACTCATCATTGGACTTCCTCAAGGCATGCACTAAAAATCTTCTACTCAAATCATCTAACACCACATTACCCTTTCCTGGGGTATAGACAATGTCAAAGTCTAACCCCTTCAAGTACTCTATCCAATAGCACTGCCTCAGATTGAGGTCCTTCTGCATGAAGATAAAGGCTAGGATTTTGTGATCATAATAGACTATAAACTTCTCCCCAAAGAGTTAGTGATGCCAAGTCTTCAAAGCATGCATTTTAGTTTCTAACTACAATTCATGGGCCAGATAATACATTTTGTGTGGTCAGAGTTGGTGATAACCATATAACACCACATGATCACCCTGCATCAGCACACACCTAGGACCCATACCTGATGCATCACAAAACACCACAAACCCCTTTCTAGCCTCTAGAAATATCAGCATGGGGTGGTAGTAAACCACTGCTTCAGTTCCTTGAAGGATTTGTAACACTCTGATCCCTATACAAACATCACACCTTTCCGGGTGAGCACAGTCATGGGTGAAGAAAGCCAAGATAAATCCCAAAAAAATCCCGTAGTAACAATCTAGGACGAGGAAACACGTGATATTGAGCACGTTATTCGGATGCTCTCATGACATAACCACACCAATATTCTTGGGGTCCACTGAACCCCCTTATCTGAGAACACATGCCCCAAAAAAATCAACTCCCTAATCTAGAAATTTCCCTTAGAAAAATTTTAATAGAGGCAGTGATCCCAAAAAGTTCCCAACACGATCCGAAGATGTTTATCATGTTCCTCCTCATATCCATAGTAAACTAGGATGTCATCCAAAAACACCGTGACAAAGGAATTGAGATACCAGTGAAACACCTTGTTCATGAGTGTCATAAAGACAACTGGAGTATTAGTGAATATAAAGGGCATGAACATATACTAAAAGTGGTTTTACCTACTTTGGAAGGCTGTCATTGGGATAAATACCACTTTCACCCTGAGTTGATGGTAACATGAACGCAAGCCTATATCTGAGAACCACTTTTCACCCTTAAATTGGTCAAAAAAATATTATATTCGGGGAAAAGGATATTTTTTATTGATGGTTACTTTATTCATCTTCTGGTAGTCAATACACAATCAGAGGGACCTGTCGGTCTTCATCGAAAAGAGAATAAGAGCAGCCCAAGGAGAAATTCTCAGTCGAATGAATCCATTGGATTCTAAGTCACCTAACTAAATCTTTAATTCCCTTATTTTTTTGGGGGCCATATCATATGAGGTAAAAGAGATAGTCTGTGTTCCCAGCACCAAATAAATCTAGGAATCCACATCCCACTCTGGAAGAAATCCTAAAAAATCATCTAGGAATAACTCTGTAAAATGATCCACTACATGATGTAGTACACCTTCAGGAGAAAGACCATTGTCCTCTAGCACGAGAGACGATAACTGGATGATAATATTCCCCAACACTGGCAGTGGAGGTCCTGCGCAACCTGATCAAGGATCTCATTACCCAAGAAAACCTTGACGACTTCCATTAGGTACCGTGAAACTCATCCTCCACCTATAGAAATTGATGTGCGAATAAAATTTCACCAGACAATCTATACCAAGAATCATATCAAAAAGATCTGTATCTAATACCAGGAGGTCACACTCTATCTCAACCTATGACACAGAAAGATCATATTATAGGAACCTAAGACCATGTTCCATCTTCTTTCCCAGCGGTGAAACCAACTTCATCGCAAAGGACAACAACTCGGTCGGAAAATTCAGAATGTTCATAGTATAGTAAAATATGAATGAAACAGAAGCACTGATATAAAAAAGATCATCATATATAGAATATGCAATCATAATGGTACCTCAAGTAGTCGATGGTCCCACCTATGATCCTGTTGGTGCCTATTCCACCGCATGAATATGCCTAGTCTCTGCCTATAAAGGGTTTCTCACATGCGGCTCTGCCCTGAACTGGCACTTCCAAGAAGATGATCTTGCCCTACCACCAAGACCACCAAACCAAGATCCCCCTACCCTTGACAGCTCTGACTGAATTGGCATTCCCATAGAAGCCACTGATCTTACCCCACTTTCAGGTGGATGTGCCATCCTAAAAAAGTAATGAAAGTTTCCCATACCACTACACTAATAACAATGATTTGGAGGAAAATTGCATTCTAGTCAAGTGTACCCTGGACTCCCACACTGTTGGCACATGATGTAAATCACATTAGAAGCAACTGAAGAAAATTGGATGGAAGGTTGGCCTGAGCTGCCACCCCCCTTCTTTCCCTACTTCTCCTGCTTCCTTTTCTTATTAGAAGTGTTGGAACTTCCCAGACCAAATATCAACCCAGAAAAAACATCCCTCCCCTTGTGGTCTATCTCCACTATACATGTTCGGTCAACCACCTATATATAGGTTTTAATCTTGAACAGGAAGACCTGGGGATAGATCTCTGGTCGTAGACCACTCTTGAACTTAGGGGCCTTCATCAGCTCATTGGAGACCATTTACGTAGCATATCGGACCATCTCATAAAAACAATTGGCATACTCCATCACATAAATATTCCCATGAACAAGCTCCATAAGGTCTTGAGATCATGCATATTCCGAAACATCAGGGCAGTACTGGTCAGTGAAGATAACGTTGAAGTCCTTCCATCTAATCTACTCATGCTTCCAAGATTAAAGCACTAATTACCACCACCTACAACTGGGACCCTCTAACAGTAAATATTCACACTACACCTTGACATCCTTATTTGTTTCAAGGTAATCAAACATGTGCTCAATCGTTTCAAGCCACCCCTCTACTTCTGGGGGTTTTGCGCTACCTTGGAAAGTAGGAGGCTTGTTTTTCAGAAACTCCAAGTCTTTTTCCTTCCTAGGAATAGTCTCATTCTCCATAACAAGAGCTGGAACATGAGACAGTCCCAGATCATAGACAGCCCAAACCATATCCTCTACTAGCCTTTGATCAAGCGGTGAGGGAGAACTCTCTCTAGATTCCTCTTGTGGGTTCTTGGGAGCTTTCTGGGGAGACATGTTGCTACAAAATAAAACAGACACAAGGAAAAAAATAAGTACAAAATTTATGAAAATCTGATCAACAAAATAAAATATAATTAATCCAAACACATTACAACAATAAAATAAACAACTACTCCACTCTCACCCAATTTCCACGTGTAGTCTACATCCCACACGTCTCACCTAGAAGTGAAGTTAAACAAATAATTTCAATACCCCATGGTGACTAGAGGTTTTCCATGAGATGTGAGGGATAATAAAAATACTCACGGCCAAAAATCCGAGGCCCGATAGTCTTAGCTCATGTCTAGCCCGACTCATCCCAAAATAATAATACAACGCAAAAACATTTTTCGACTCTGATAAATTTTTTTCATAAATTGGATCTGGTCCCCATCATTACTAGCACCAAACCTGGCCCATTGAATGCACTAAACTTCATTCCCTATACCCACCGGCTATAACATGTTCTCGGTTATCATTTATTACACTTTGGGAGTGATTTACCTGAGTAAATAATCATTTAACAACTGAAAAATCAATAAATCAAATCTGAAAATTTATGCCAATTATTCCTTAAATAAAATCTAGAACTAAACACAAAGGTTTAAAAATGAAAAAATAGGTCCAAATATACATAAATTTAGTATAAAAACATCCAAAGGGTCTCCAAATTACAAGGGTTTACCCCCATAAGCCGTCTCCAGAACACTGCACCAAGGGAAGAAACTAGCAACCCGAACCGCCATCACCCAAGGCCTTGCCTTTACCTGCGGCAAACATGATAAAGTATAAATTCACACAAGGGGTTTAAGTAGGTTTGTATCTTAATATCAATAGGATACCAGCCAAATTATTCCATATAGTAAGCAATACAATATGGAAATAATGCATGTTTTTGATAAACAAGAAATAGTGGCAATAAATTCTAAAGAATGGAACTTATAAAGGTGAAAATTTTTAAAAGGAAATTTTCAAAGAGTGAACCAATTTAACTAAAAATGTAAGATATTTCCTTTTTTCATCAAAAAACAACCTAATTAAAGGATAAATACAAAATATCCAATGAACACTAATCTCCGAAACACCCCTAGGCACTAGTTAGTTTCGAGCCCAATGTACCTCGTATCACAATGAAAAGTAACCATATTAATATTTTTTCTCATGAAAGATCCACTAGTAAGGAACATAATCATAACCAAGTGGTCTATAAACATCATCAACATATTTTTTTAGTGTTTTCAATTTCTAAATTTCAATGTTAAACATGGAAAATATCACTCTAGATCACTAGCGTACTAGTACATGTCCTCCCACCTAGATACTCGGGTTCCTCCCTTTGTGCTCAAAATAATTCAACATGTTACCAAAATCAAATTGTATATAAAATCATCAATTTTGGTCACCCATATTCAAAACATTATCTACACATGATTTTCACCACTTATATCACTCAATAAAACATTTAGAATTTCAATAAAACAACATCACAAAATATAATAATGTTTTGCACATAAAATCCATTGAAAATACCACATTGAACACCATATGCATACCAATATTTTCCCAAAATAGAATTTATAGCACTAAAACATATTAATAAAACCATTTTATCAATTCGGAAACAACCCCAAATGATCCAACATGGGATATCCATGAAAAATTCCCATTTTCACACAAAAATTTCATTTTGGCACCATTCGCTAAACTAATGCCACCAAAAATAGTTTTTTCACCAATGAACAAGAAGTATGGACTTGAAAAAATTATATATCCAGAAATTCTAAATCTTATGAGAGTGCTTACACATGGAATCACCTACCACAAGTGTCAAAACACCAGATCCTTGTCTGAAAGTTCACCCACACCACCGCTGCACCACAAGGGAGTTCAATCAAACTTAAAACCACAAAATTAGACCAAGAAACCCAATATCAAACTCTAGGTTCAAATACATAATTTCTAGAAAATAGTAACTTCAAGAATAAATGGAATAAATCCTTTGAAAATTGAAGAAACCCTAAGAAAATGCAAGGAGGAAGGAAGAAAACCCACTAACTTGAGAGATCATGAAAAAATCTCCCCAAATCCACTAAAATATGAATCTATAAGAAACCCGACATTATAGAGAGGATTGAATTACAATTTATAGGTCAATTGGGGACTAAAATGGGGGAGAAGAGTGAAAATTTAATGATTTGTGGATGAAACAAATTACCTTTAGAAATATGGATGATTTTTGAAACCCTGAGGAATTTCTCCCTAATACGCAATGAAAATGATATTAAAAGAGTAAAAATAGATAATAAGGATTATACTAGGGTTTTTTCTTCGATTTGGAGGTGGAATCACTGAAAAAATTAAAAAATTAATGAGATATTAAAGAATTAATTTTTTTTAAGTAGAAAATGGACTCACGGTTTGGACAATGCCTAACTAAATCACCCAAATCCAAAATGACAATGAGTTATTAAGGGGTAAAAATAGACATGGTGGTTTGAATAGGTCGGGGGAGGCCAAGTGGGAAGTGTAATGGGTAGAAAAGGTAAAAAATTAAGTAGTTATAAAGGAAACATATTTTGTTTTTAAATCTGGAAATGGGCTCACCGTTTGGCCTAATTCATGAAGAAACCCACCTTTCTCCAAAAATACATGGGAAACCACATCAAAAAAAATTAATAACAGAAATTAAATGAAAAATAACTTTAGAATAAGTCATGGATGTGAGAAATAATTATATTATATAGTGGGAGAATATGACCAACATATTCTAGAAGATCATCAGTGGTATAGACTTTAAGATGAAATAATTATATGTTACCAATATGAAAAGGATATTTTTTAGAGTTAATAAACCAAAATATAGAGAGTTTAAACATCTATAGACAACCTATATATGTTATGGATTTTAAATTTCATCATGTAGTGATGGATCTAGAAACAATGTTTTCAGTTGTTAAAACACTAACTCAAAATGCATGTGGTGAGAGTTGATTATTTATTGAAATTAGAAAATCACTATTAGGGAAGAAGGTCATACAGTTGATATAGAGACATCTAGGAGCCAAAGGGTAACCTTGTTTAGGGGGTATTTGAGGATAATATATGAATATTGTCAAAATGTGGTATAAATAACATTTTAAATGTTTAATATTTTAGACATTAACCTCTATAATAGGATGAAGTAGGAATATAGGATAATAAATGGCCTTGGTTATACGATAATAAATTCCCTATTGGAATAATTATGAGAATGGTAAAAATCTATATAATAGGATAATTACTATATATATCAAGTGTATGTTTCCCCTAATAGGACAAAGAATTCAAAAAATCAATGAGTTTTTTATTTTATTTGATTATTATCATTTCATGATAGAGTTAATATTGAGGGTGCATAGTCAAGATCCACACATACTGACCAAGGTAGAGGGTTGATTCATAAACAGGGTGAAAATGTTATATTGTAATAATTATGTAAAATTGGTTTACAAATATTCCCCCCAGTGTGACTAAATGATCGACTGTGTATATAAAATGGTCTTAGAGAAAAGGGATCCATCGAATTAGATCTAAACATTTTACCAATTTTTTAATTGATTTTGATTAGATAAAATGGAATTTAATCCCATTAGACCCACTATATATGCTTCATTTAGAATAATCAAAAATTGAAAGATTAAGGTAGCTATATAGTCAAGGAAATTAAAAACTTTAAATAAGCAATAGGGAGACATACAAATATATAATTGTATTCAAAGTGGTAATTATTTATTTTTTAATCAATTGATTTTAATCATATAGAATAACATAGATCAAGCAATAAAGGGTATGATAAATTTGAAACTGTTAAATCTGGTGAAGATATATACTCTAATGAAAATTGTTAAATGAATAATGTTTTATTAAAATTTATTGTCTATATATTTGATTTTATGTTGGAATTATATGATTAGGAAACTAATATAGTATAAGAAGATGAGGAAATGAAAAGGAAATCTGATATAAATTTATGAAAAAGTAATACCCTCAATACACTTATTGAAGAAAATAAATAATATATGTCATATTAAAATTATTGTTTTTCTCTATTTAATACAAAATGGAATGTTTGTTAGATGGTTCTTTTCAATGAATTTGTTAATAAGGAGAACCATTCACTTAAGGATACAATTAAATCAATTTTTTATTACATGGATACTCAATTCGATATAAAGGAGAAAAGAGTAGTGGATCTTTATCATTCCATTCAACTGATGAGTAAGTTACATGATGAAAATATTTTATAGATGAAGGTTTAATGTGATGATAAAATGAAATATTTTTAATATCATATAAATTGTTTATGTATTATTTGTATTGAGTGGGATGTAAAATAAATAAAAAATAAAGTTACTCAAATGATAAGATAAGTTCCACTAAAATGAATGTTCCTAATAAGAATAAATTCTAAAAAAGACAACTTGAAAAAACTGAAAGAGCTTGAGTTCATTTTAGGATACATAATTCTATATTTCCTTAAATAAGGAAACATAATTTTAAAAAAAAGTTATATTTGAACAAATTTTGATACTTTAGATATTGTAGGATAAAATGTAAGTCCCAGAAAAATTTGATTGAAGATTATGTTTAGAAGAATAAAAATTCTGGAGAGGTGGATGTAATAACAAGGAAAAAAAATGATTACACCAAATTGTTCCCAAATGAATAAAATTTAAACGGTAAAACAATATGGTGTTAAAACCTTCTATAATATAAATAAAATGAAGACCTCAATATTTTATGTCTACTTCTATTCTTATCAATAAAATTAAACAAGGCCATTGAATATTTTCATATCATGTTAACAATTGGAAAAAAATGAATGCCTATATTAAGGGAAAAAGAATGTTATGATATATCCACTTATATTCAACCAATTTATATTGAAGAAGTTAAATCTATTTACTAATTAGAGAATTATATATCTTGATATCTTCTTTTAAAATTTAGACAAAACTATTAATTTTTATAATGACTATTGTTTTAACACAATATAGCTAGATTAAAGTTTGTAATAAGGAAAAAATAGGATCAAAACCAAAATTTGGATAAAACTAAAGTCATCATTAGTGTGTAATTAAAAAAATTTATATAAGAAAATAAAGAAAATAATAAAGTATTCTAATATTCCATACCAAAGAAATTATTCTTCTATTAATTATAGAAAGGAAAAATTTTGTAAAAATTCAAGAAATACATGAATGTTATGGTTAATTGAAGAACATTGGAATAATAAATGGATAAACCCAAAAAAATAGAACAAGGTTATTTGTTTGTTGGAGGAAATATTTAATAAATAATTTGAATTTCTTGAGTTCTTATCAATTTAAGGTAACATAATAGACATTAAGAAGTTATATATGGGTGATGATAAAAGATATCCACACTCTTGAAATTTTTATGATAGTCCTACCGTTGCATTGGAAGTTGGTGAAAAAAATAATCAAGCATAAAGGAACTCATGTGACAAAAAAGCTGCTATGAATGAGAAATGTTAAAACATGATAAAAGTTAAACACTTTGAAAGAGATTCCTAGAATATTTTCCAAGATCAGTTAGAATTATGAGGTAATATGGAGTAAAAGGAAAAGAATAGTAATTTTTAATCTCTTATATATGAGGAAAATAAAGTTCCACAAAATATGAAAGATCAATGTAATGGAAATAAGTACATGCGGCCCATGTATTTTTAGAAATGGAGAATTAAAATGGAATCACACATGAATTATTCTTAAAGACATATATTTAAGAGAGATTTCATATTCAGAAACACTTCTCAATCATTTTTTTTATAAATGAGATACACATCAAAATCAACTATATTACCTTATATGTTCTCATTGTTTTTATAAAACATTGAATTGAAAATGGTTAAATTCAAGGGGTTACTCAAAGTAATGAAGTCTTTGAAAAAATATGAAAATAGTAAAAGTAAAATGAGGCACACTAAACTAGCACTACTGAGTCTGGTGCAAAAAAATACCTTTACAAATGGATTTCATACCTATTATGATACCAAATATAAAAATACATAATTTTTAATAATTTAAACATTGCATCCCATGGTAATCAAAAAATCCCAAAAATAGATGTTTTCATGTATTTGGGGATCTTCTATTTAAGTATAATATTTTACAGTACTTGTGAAAATCTCTCTATAATCGAACACAAATATATCCCCTTATTGACACCTCATAAGTTATAGTAATCTTCATGCTATGGGAAATGGAAACATAAGAATTGGGTGATATCAAATACATTAATTGAAAAACTCGTGAACATGTTATCATGGTTAAGATCATAAGCACATGGAAGACATCATAAAGTGAGAAATACCTTTAAAAAATATGAATCAATAAGAGTTGTCTATAAGTCATTCTATGAGAAATGTAATCAAAAATGAATAAAAATAAACTATATAAAAATAGTGAGAGATAATAAACATGATATATGGAGGAAAATCATAAGAATATACCATAAAAATTTCCATAATATTATGTATTACAATCTTGGAATAGTGGATCCAGTAACACTTCATGTTTCCCTTAGTGATTAGGAATCACAACTTATTTTACATAGAATACAATGCATTGAATATTTTTTCCTGTAGTAGATTAAGATTCACTAACTATTTTCCTTGGTGGATCAGTCCTCACTGATTATTTCCTTTTGTGGATAGGATTCACTACCGATTTCCCATACCGGGTTGGGTTTCTCTATATATTTCACTTAGTGGATCAGTATTCTCTACCTGTTTCCAATAGTGGATTGAGAAAAATAAATAATTTACAATCATCTCATGAAATTAAAATCATTATCCAATTATTTAGAAATTTTTAATGGAACCACCCTTTAAAAAATAATCATCCATATATTTATTTTCCCTAAAACATGAAAACATTTACACTTTAAGAAACACTTAATTAACC
The DNA here is from genome assembly GCA_963277665.1 of Viscum album. Lineage (NCBI taxonomy): Eukaryota > Viridiplantae > Streptophyta > Magnoliopsida > Santalales > Viscaceae > Viscum > Viscum album. The sequence continues at coordinate 98,526,573 of OY728153.1, read as the reverse complement.
CATGAAAAAATACGGTCTTCATGAAAAACATTCATAGAACATTACACAATCCATCCAACCAAATAGGTTGTAAGAATGACTAAAAATATACATAATTCTAGATAAGGATAGATATAGATGTTTAAATAGATGATAAAAATAAATTTTTATGATCATTGTATAAATAAATTGAAGAATAAAAGTAAATACACTTTTCTTTAATTGAAACAAAACAACCATAAACATTTATCTTTAAAATCAAATACTTTGAACTAAATATTCATTATCCTTTAAAACCCAAATGTGATTTTTTTAAAAAGATATTATATGAGAAATATGTTTTATAAAACATGAGTTGATTAATCATAGAAAAATTGAAGAATTATTTCTTGAAAACCAAATCCTTTAAAATCCAATTTAAAATTAATAATTACTTTTAGGAATATCACTTTTACTTATAAAAGAAATAAGAAAACATTATTTTCTTTAAAAACAATTCCATAGAAGAAATAATTTCAAAAAAATTAATCATGTATCGATTATTTAAAATGAATAATTTTTACATGGTTAGAGAAACTATAGATGAGTTTTTTGGAAATGTTTTTACCATAATCATATAAAAATAAGCTAAGGGTTACAATCAAAATTAATTTTAAATAAGGTTAATTGAAAAATTTTGAATATTTTTTACATTTTAAAAAGTAACCATCAATAATATAGCCTTAAAATTATATATAAATACTATATATGGGATATGTATAGTGGAATATTTGACAACTGATTATAGAATAAAAACCTATTTAAATATTTTCAAATACCATTTTAGAAACCAACATTGTGAAAAGTCTTAAAAAATATAATTTCTAGAAGTTAAAAAGGAAAATGAGATAATAATATGAGATTTCCCATAATTGTGTTCCCAAATATATATAAAAACATTAACAGTAATAAAAAAATTTATATAAAAGGCGAGATGATTACATGGTAAGGATGTGAATTATTTTTAACAATGTAAAAATTTTATGGGGAATAAATTCATATAAGATAAAAAATTGAATAAAAAGTGTCATTTTACTTGAAGGTAAAGATTAATATTAATTTAAAATTTTATGGTGGAATAAATTGTTCAAATAATCATTATGTTCAGGGTGAAACCTTATAACTCAAAGAAAATGTGTTTGCGTTAACAAAAACCCCTTACATCATCATTGTAATTCAAATTTAAAAAACATGAAAGCTAGATAATGATATGGATTTCTGAATATATTTCATTTTATGAAAAAATATTATAAATTAAATGCATTACCAATATATACACCACAAAAAGGAAACAAGTGGTGAACACACATTATATCTTAGTAATATGAAATTGTGATGAAAACCCCATTTTTTATATCCTGCGTAGAAGAACGTTATGTAACCTCCTGTATAATAAAAATAACTATATATATCACATATTTATGATTATTATTAATAACTATAACCTTTTATAAACTTCAATTAGGATATGTTTTTTAAAATATATAAGTTTCATATATTTTATTTTCATAATTGGATGTTATGAGTTTCAATTGTTACTTTAGTACTAGTTTCGAAATGAGGTGACATTTAATATCTATATATTAAACATTTACCACTGAAATGTAATTATTGGAACTTTATAATATATTTTATAATTATTTATAGTGTTTTAATTTAATTTCGTAAGTATTTTAGTCATGATTAGTAACAACGAAGTTAGTATCGATCTTGATTCAGTAATTTATAATGTAAAAGGATATAAAATAATAATAAGTTTAATATAAGTATAACACTTAAATAAACATAAAACAAAAATTATTTGATCACTTTTTTCTAATAATAATAGTATTTATGTTTCTATATTCACCCAGGAATGAAATTTATAGCATTGATTAAGATGGTAGTTAAACTAACCCAAACAAGACCAAACTATAAACTATTGGTGAGTTTGGTTAAGAAAATAATTCATTTGGAATAATATATTTATTATATAAAAATTATGATAATATTTATATTTTATAAAAAATTGAATTATGTTATAGGGTAATTGAATAAATAAGAAAAAACTAGAGTGGAAAATGAAATACGTCACTTTTGTGGAGGCGGTAGTCTGCACATACGCATGAGAGACATGTACATATTCCAAATATATGGAGGAATATAGGGAATTGATTAAAATTTTAAAATGTGAATAATGTTAGAAATATAAAATATATCATTTAAATAGACTTTTAGTACCAGATTTGTAGGGTGATTATAAAACTTCATTCACTTGTTTGTAGAGATGGTAGTCTACACGCACACTTGACAACATCTTCATTTTTTAATGGTTTTAGAGTAACATAGAGAATGGATATTAATTTAGTATAATAAAATTAAATATATTATTAAAACTAATTTTATCATTATTACATGAATATATTGTTATTTAGTGGGGTAGAAGCATAAAAATTTAAGAAAACTAATTTGAGAACATTCCTTCTCCCTTTGGATTTTCTCTAATAGGAATCGCCTTAAGGATACTTAGCTTGATCTTTTGACAAATAAATATATTATATGACTTAGGGAGATATTTTATGATACAATATAATAGATGTTTGGTTAATATAATGTCTAAAATTATTTTAAAAATTTTGTGGACTTAAGCTCTTTCTATTGATGAAGGGAATGCCATTTTTTTAAAATATAAATTTTTAATATAAGGATACAATGTGCTTCAAATGAAATTTGGAGAAATAGTGAACCACAATGGAGTGTAGGATGAGTTATTGTTTATAATCCCTAAATAACTCATTTTCACAATAGTTTTAAACATTTTTAATGCCTTTTAGTCTTAGAAATTTCACTCTTACAATTTTTTGTTTTTAACGTGGTGAATAATTTTTTCAAATGTGAAATATTTTTATCGGTTAAAAATAAAATATTCCTTATAAAACAATTTTTACCTAATAATTAAAAAAATATCAAATAAAATTTATCTGTGTATGAAAAATTAATTTTAACATTAGTGCATTTAACATGTAATAACTCATTCTTTAAAGAAACTATATTTGTAAGCCTAAAATCTATGTGTGGGACAACTTTATCATCTTTTTTAATTTTAATGATAAAAAAATTTGTTTATCATATGAAATAAATTTTATGTTCCTTAAAAATCAATAAAAAATAAAATTTTATCAAAATACTATTTTTAAAAAATTAAATGAAAAAATAATTATTTATTGGAAAATATTACTTAAGGCATAAAATTATAATCACAGGTTTTATAAATTCATATTTTTATTTTTAAAACATAAATTTTTATTTATTTAATATATATTTTTCTAATAAAGTAGTATTATACACTTATTGGAGTTTCTTATAAAATGATAAAGTCCTAAAAAAACTTTTAGTAAAAAATTTATTTTAACTCTTCACCAAAAAATTAAATATTTAATAAAGGTCCCAAAAAATAATCTTGGACTAATTATTATATAAAAAATTCAAAAAATGAATCCCAATTCATCAAATTAAAATGTAAAAATTTTTTTTTGAACACAAATAATAAATATAAACATAAATTATTTTTGTAGAAATACTAAAATTTAAAAATAAAAAGTTTTTAATATTATTTTTTATCAATTTATAATTTAATTCTTGTTAAAATATTAGTCTTTAAATGTAAAATGTTATTTAAATCATATTATTAAAGAGATAAATTTTATTTATAATGTATGATACATTTCAAACTGAAAAATAGTTCTTTGAAGAATGTCACTTTTTAATAATTAATCGTTTTAATCATGTCTAATTAATTATTTATCTAACAAAACCTAAATTAATATATAGATCATTATTTAAAAATATTAACTATTTAAGGAATTGAAATATTTTTTTATAATAAATAATTTTATTTTCTTTTTATTTACTTGATACATTGTTATTATTGTGATTTTTTATTGTTATTTAACATCATATTTCACTATTTTAGTTAGGTGTTAAATGAATCATTTCATTTTGGTGTTTCATGATAAGGAATAAATTCAATAAAATATTTATTTTAAACAATATATATATATTAAAAACATAGGGAATTTTATTCTCCCCACTTAAATAAATTTTATCCACGAAATTTTTATTATCACCTAAAAATGAAATTATTATATAAGGGATTATAAAATATAGATTCAGATCAAAATAAAATTTATAAAGAGATATCAACAATACAAACTTAAGAAACTTATATTTTTTCCTGTAATAGGCTTATTTCTAACATTAACTTTTTCTCAAACCATCTGAGCTAAGGGCCTATAATTATTCGGTGTTAGGACCCATATTATATATTTTTATTATAATGGGTGTTCACGATCATACCTACATTGATAAATAATAGTAGTTAAATATTATTTCTCTATTTTGGTCATTTTATATAGATTCTATGTGAAGATAAAATAACCCATTTCAATAATCTCATCAAATTCCCCTAAAGGATGAATTAATACTTATTGGATAAAGAATAATATCACAAATATATAGGGTATTTTTTACCATAAATATAATTATTGTATCAATTATGGTTTTTATTTATAATTAAATAGATAATAGTTGGTGAAACATACAAGATATAAGACATCTATAAATCTAGAGTTAAAAATAAATGTACATAGAATCACTTAATTATAACTACCTACATTAAAAGTATTATTGGGTAATATTTTATGGGTTACCATGGTCTAGGTGGTTATTTGTGTCAATTTTAATCTTAAACCCTTATATTAGTGCACTGGTTTCATAGTGAAAAAATTAATCTAAGCTAAGGTATCTAATTTCTAGTGGGTCCTTAGGAAGAATATTATTTATCTCCATCATTTTTTATTTAACTATACCATTTTACCCAATACATTTTTTCTTGATTCCCTCATTTAACATAGATAAAATATCATCTATTTCCTTTGATAAATTATTATGGGTTCCTCATCCTATATTTTTAACATGATGGAAATTGAATCTGGTTTTAATCATCTTCATTACTTGATATTTAATAAGACTTTATCCTTCTCTTATATAGTGATTCTGGTAATTAAAATATGTTAATATTGTTAATTATATTCCTAATAGTGGGTTTATAATAATCATAAATTTTCTCACTCTATATTTTATTATATTATGTTAATCATTGGGACAATATACGCTTATCAATTTCACCCATCATTAACATTATTCCTTTGGGATTCAGTCATTACTAAAACCAAAATGGTTAATCATGAGTGGTGAATAATAATAGCATAATGAAATTAAAATAAATAAACATGAGAATATTTAATATCATGATGTCTCTCCTTATGAAACAATCATTTTTTCCTATATTTATATTAGTTTTAACATGAAAACTCTTAATTAAAATGTGGTTTTCTTATAATGGGGCCTCTCATACTTCTTAACCAAAATTTTAAAAGTATTTATTAAATAAATCATTCATAATTGTTTATAAAAAGATTATGAATTATCCAAAGAATATTCCTCAGGATTTTCTTGTGGGGTTTTTTGTCATAGGACCATTGATCATGCATCAATTGGAGATTTATTTGATACTCAATAGTAATTATTTTGGTTGATTACCTGTAGGTGTAATTTTAACACAAATACATCCATGTTACAACATCTAGATATGAATGTAATTTCAAGGAATCCAAAATATAAGTACATCACCCAATCATCAGGATGTTATCCTATACATATACTCATCCCTAGTGTAATCACTAATGTTCCCTTATATTAATACCTAAAACTAATTACACTAGTCCTTAAAAATAACTAAAAAAATACTATGATATGAACTGAGGCACCTGAGACCAATAATCTCGGGTTCATTTCTAAAAACAAATAGTTATACCATTAGTTTTGATACCAAGTGTGGTGTAACAAACTAAAAATAGGGATATTTCAATAATTTAAACATCATATCTCACGTTAAATTCATGTTATAATGACGGAAGTTCTGGTGTATTTTAGGATCAACAATATAAGAATCTTATTTGATGATACTTGTGGACATTTCTCTATAATCAAACCACACTATATCACCTTATAAGATCCTTATAGGGTATATTAATTTTCCTAACCTATGTAATGGAAAGTTAATAAATAGGTGAGCTCAAAGACTTAGTAATGGAAAAACTCCCGAACAATTCATCATAGTTCAGATCACATGAATATGAGAAAACATTATCCAGGGAGAAATATTTTATTAAAATGATCATGAAATAATAATATTTATTCACAATTATTGATAAAAGGAAAATTATTCTAAAATTAACAAACATATACTAGATAATAAATATGATCCATATATCATAATAATAGAAATGTATCATAGAAATGTGTCACGGTAACCATCATATGAATCATTACATAGTGAATAAGGAATCAGTTCCTATTTCCCTATATGGATCCAGAATCACCCCCATTTTTTCATACTAGATCAATAATTACTTCATGTTTCCCATATTGGATCGTGTGTCTCAAACAATTTCCCTTAGGGATCAGGCTTCACTATATGTTTTCCATAGTAGATCAGGCATCATAGAATCATTTCCATTATCTCAGGAGATAGGAAGATTTAAAATTTTTATTGGAGGTTTATATAGGACCCACCCATTACATAATATTCATCCATATATATATATATATATATGTTACATTATAAGATTAAAAAAATAAACTTTAATCAATACTTAATTGACATAAAAGGAAACTATGTTTCATTAAAAACATTCCTAGAGAATTCAATAATCCCCCAAGAGAAAAAAAAGTTGGATGGTAGAATAAAAATATCCTCATGCATCATAAGGATCATTTAGGATATTATCCTAAATGAAAAAAATTACTTTTTATATCAATATATATATAAATTTATAAATTATATGAGAAACATGTTTTTTTTAATGCTTGGAATCTTATTAAAAATGATTTCCCTAAAATTAAATACATTGAGATTAAAAAAAATTTCCTCCAAAACCCATAAATTAATTTTAGAAAAAAATAGGACAAATATTTTTTCAAAAACATTATTCAAGAATCCATAGAAACAGTAAAGAATTATTTTTTAAAAACAAAAGCCTTTAAAGTATCTTTTAAAATCAAGAATTCCTTTTAAATATAAATCTTTTACTTAAGAAAAATATAAGAATATTTTTTTTGATATAGAATAACCAATATATATAATCATTTTAGAAATGATTTTAAATCCCATAAAGGAAGCTTCATTAATAGTAATTTTCATATGGATAGAGAAAATATAAATGTTTTTAAACATTTTTACCATACTCGTAAGGGATGAAATTACAATTCACATTCAAGATTCAATTTCAAAAATATAAAGTGAATTATTTTGAAAATTTTATTTTTAAAAATATCCTTAAATAATGAAGAATTGAAAAAGGCATAAATAGTATCTCAAGGTAATTTGGTGTTAAGGATAAATAAAATGACCATCAAAGGAAAACCTTTTGAATATTTTAAAAAACCTATGTTGAAAACCCACATCATAAAAAGGGTTAATATAAATTATTCTTGAAATGATGACATTTTAAATGTTAATATCATAATAGATAACACATAATATTTTTTACAATATAAAGTATAAAATTATATGGATTAGAAAACATGGATCTGAAGGAAAATGAGCTTACTTGGGAAGTAGGAGAATAATTCTTTACATTTTCATACTTTTATGGGAAGATCTTTTTGAGGAGGATGTTTTTTAAAAACTTTAATTTTACTTATATATAAATAAAAATATAATTACAATATCTTATAGTTGAATAAACCAATAATGGAATTAATATTTTCAATATGAAACATTATAACTCAATAAAAGTGGGTTTGAGTTAACAAAAACCCTTATATCATTGTTATTTTTTGAATTGAAAATCCATGAAAGGTAGAACATGAGATGGATTTATAAATCACTTATAGTGAGTGTGAAATTAGGATAAATTAAATATATGGAAAATATATACACACCAAAAATTAATCAAGTTGTGATTACACATCATATCATGATTAATAAAAATTGAAATGCAAAAACTCTTACTTTAATCCTCACTTAGCCAATCATTATCTAACTTCTAGTATACCAAAAATAACGATCTTAATAACCTATTTCATAAACATTTCCTAAATATAAACATTATTAAAAACATCCGGAATAATTTATAGAAACATATTTATTTATTTATAAAATATTTTTAGAATCATATTTTATTAGATTCTCATGTTTGTTTAGAAGAAGTTTTCAAATAGAATTTTTGATTAATGTATGTAGATTCAATTTTATTAATTCATAAATGATGAAAGTTACTATAAAATATGTATTATAATTATCTATAATGTATTAATTTCATTTCATATGTATTTTGGTTATGATTGATGATGAAAAAGTTGGTGATGAGTTCATTTTGATAATAAATAATGAACAAAATGGTTGTAATATAATAATATATTATATAATATTATAACCATTATAGAACCCTAATAAAACATATGATTCATATTAATTTCTTATAAAAATATTATTTATTATTCTTTATTCTATAATGATAGAATGTTATAGCATTGTTCATTTTGGTGGTTAAATTAACCCAAATAAGAAAAGGCAATAACTTATGGGTGAGTATGGTTATGAAATGGATTGTTTTAGAATAATATAATTATTAGATAATAATAGTGAACTTATTTATAAATTTTAAGGGGGTTAAATAGGTTATAACTAATTTTTATGAATAATAAAATACTATAGTGAAAAAAGAAAAAATTTACTTTCATGGAGGTTTTAGCTCGTATGTACACATAGTTGACATGTTCATTTTCCATACAGTGGGTAGAATATAGGGAATGGTTTATAATTTAAAGATAAAAATAATAATATAAATAACTTATTAATATTTAAATTTAAATTTACAAACTTTAATTTAATGAAGTGAAAAAAAATCATGCACATCGTTTAGGGAAGCGGTAGTCTGCATATACTTATAAAGATATCCTCAATTTTCAAATGGTTTTTGAGTGAGGTATAAAATGGAAATTCCATTAGTATAATAAAATTTCAGAATATTAGTATTAATTATTTTAGTACCTTTATATATAATATAATTTTTATGGGGTAGAATCAAATAAAATAAATAGATCTTGATTGATAACTTTTGTGTTAAACCGCTATTTTTTTATATTTTTCCCTCTGATTAAGGGAAATATGTTAAACATCTTTCTCCTAACTCCAAAATAAACTTCAACAAAACCATTATATGTATATGTATTATAAATATTAAATATGGAATCTAATAATATCCACTAAATTAGTGGGTTTGAACAAGTGTAACCAAAGACAAAAATACATTAATTTTAATCTTTATATATATATATATATGTTATTCATACAAATTTATTTAATTATTTATTGTGTTTAATAATTTTTCAATTTATGAATTAAATTTTTTATTAAAATAAATAAGTATGTTATAGTTAAATAATTATTTTTTTTAAAAAAATAATATTAATCAAATAATTATAGATTTATTTGGGTTTTATAGAAATTAATAATAAAGCAGCAAGTATATTAAAATGTTATTTTCATAAAAAACTATTTTCACTGTATTTTATGTTTTTTAAAAAAATTATAAATTTTGGGATGTGAATTTAAAAAATTAAACATTATTTTATTATTTATAATAGGAATATTATCTTATGTTAAAAATTTGGTATTTCTCTGGGTTGATTTATTTTTATGTGTATAGTGATAAATATTGTCTTTAAAAATACCATAACTTTGATGACATTATTTATATATAATATTGAATTGGAAATTCAATAAAAATTTATCTAAGACCAAATAAATTTTTTATAAGTTAATTTATAATTTTAATAAAGTTGTTTTAAATTTGAAAAGTCATATTCGATATTTTATAATAAAGATTTTTTTTTCAAAAAATATTTTTAATACATTGTAAAATTTTTGTTTTGAAGTTAATTTTTATCACTTTTTCAAACATATTATAGTAAAAGGGATTATAATTTTTTATTCAATAATTTAAAATTATGTAATAATGGATATTTTATTTTGGTCGATAAATATAATTGATCTTATTTAAAAACTAGTTACTGTAATAAAAGTGAAAAGGTTAAAGTGAACATTATTATGGTAATGATTGAAAACATGTTCAGAACATGTATGGTAATGGGTTTTTAGGACTATATGAACCATATATATTTCCTTTTCCATTATGTATCAATTTTAGTTCCAATTTTCATGAGAGTGACTCCCCATTACTAATAATGTTTAGGTATTTAAAAAAATGTCATCTGTTTTCAATTATATAAGGATAACTACTCTAATCATTTCCCCCCACACCATAACACACATAGTTCCACCAAAAAAACTACCCAAAAATATCCTAAACATTCCAAACCAATCTCAAGAGGTCATGGTCATATCATAATACAATACTACAAATTCCTAATCACTTTTTAATAGTGATAATCCAATAAGTGAGAAATACATTTATCACTGCTCTTTTTCATTTTCAATTTGTTTTTGTGCTCTTATTATTATTCAAATTACAATATAAAATCCTAAAACTATGACATAATTTAAATTATTATATTTTTATTTCATTATAATAATGATACAAAAATTAACCACCTTTCCCTTTTCTATAAAGAAAAATAGAATTTTGATTTGTTCGTTGTGCAGGCTACTGACTCCACGACGCAACAAGTATCATTTCCCATCAACTCCTAATAATGATTGTAATAATAGAGAATATAATATATAAGTTATATATTTATCAGATATTATATTTTCATAAATTAGAACCCATATTACTCCTTTTACCAATTCTATGGAAAACCAAATCATCAGCCAAGCATACATGTGAATCACTACCCCCATAGAACAATGTATTTTGTCTTTCATTACCACCATTTATATATGGTTATAAGAATGGTTTTAATGGATAAATATGATTTTAATGATACAAATGTTGATTTTTTATATGAATATAATATTCTTTTTTATCAAATGAATAGAAAATAGTCATTTAAAATTTAATCTTCTTAAATAAGCGATAAAATAAGTAAATAACAATTTATTCATATTAGGTAATATTTTCATATCAATTAATTATTCTTCATTGAATTTATTAAAATAAATTATATATCACACTAATAAAATAAAATTATGATAATTATTATTCTTTTATAATCATATTAAAACTAAACCACCACATAATCGTCCCTTAATAATGGCATGTTTTTATTTGTGTTGTTTTGACAACCAACATGATCAACATTATAAATAAATATCATGGATGAATATAGGAACTTAATTAATGGTATAAAATGACTTTAATTTTATATAATTATATTTTCTTATTTATTTGTAAAATTATTGTAAAATCATTGATTTGAAGAAAAAAAACATTTCGTTCATCAAGAATCACCCAAACATGATTATTATTGATTTTATCATCACAGATAAAGAATAAAATACTCATGAAAATAATTTATAAAAACATAAATTATTATAGATAATACTTGAAACATTAATGAAATTATAAAGATGAATGTAGGAAAATATTGAAGAAAAACACAGCTATTGTGAAACTAGTTCAAATAACCAAGGTTACTCATAACTGATTTTGAAAAAGTATAATAATATAATTTATATAGATAAAGAGAATAACTGTAAATTAATTTAAAAATGGTTATCTAAATAAAATATGTTATAAATTAGTTTTTTAATATATTTATGATTTATATATATTATAATATATTTCATTTGACTATGTGGGGAAACAAGGTAAGTGTTTCCTTGACTCAATTTAAACCCAATAGGCCATGTTTTATATTATGCACCATAATTTATTTTTTATAGTTTATTAACAACCCAATTTCTTTAACATATCAGAATATATTCTATTTCATGATATTTTTAATGTCTATTTCAATATTTTCCTCTTCATATCCTTTGATTCTTTCATTACTAAATATGTATTAATTTAATCAGCTCAGTTTCTAATTAATTGGATCATATTCTTTAATAAATTAATATACATTTAATGATTTAATTAATCCTACCAATTCCTTATTTTATATGTTATTTAATTTTTTCATTGTGTAAATTACATATTTTCATAAAAAAATCACTTCATTGATAAAATGTTTTCTAAAAAAAAATTTAAACCTTTGTAAGATTAATGCTCATTCTTACAAATGAATTTTTTCTTAAATTACCACAATTTCATTCCTAGAAATGTTCTCCTGTATTTTTTTGAAAATCTAATATGTATTATTTTATAAGGTTCTCATAATTTTTTTTACCCCTTCTTAAATGTAAAATTTGATACACATTATAAAATGTGGTTCTTTTAAAAAAGGTATTCTATAATATTTTTTTAAAAGGTTTTGTTATCCTTTCAAAAAAAAATGTTTTATATTATTATAATTTTTTATAAACACTCTAACCATTCCAAGATCTATTGTTGGAGTTTTATTTTTTATGTGAAATGATTTCTAACATTTCTCTTCAACATTTAAAAATGAATTTTGAAAGTGACCAATAACTTCTTCTTTATAAGATAATATTAATAATGATTTCTAAATACTATTTAGATTTTTCATTATAGTGAACACATATGTTCACTAACTTTTTCATTCTATATTAAATATTTCATCTAGGTTTATATCGTATCAAGAAAAAACTATTTTTATCTTAGTAAAATAAAATATTTCTTGTACAATTACTTTAAAAGTTCATGGACATTACTTATTCTTAATGTGGTTTTTAGGAAACTTATAAAAGATATTTTTTATCTATGTAATTGAATATTGATACAGCTTAGTCATGATTAAAGGATATTGTTTAAAAATTATATTTCACTTCCTTTGTCTAGATGTATTATGATATTTTTATATCTATTAGAATAATGATCCATCATTAACATTATATTGCATAATTTTTTTTGGTGTTTGAATATAATTTTTATTCTAATTACACTACTTTATGGATATCATATTTTGGATGATTTAAATATAATGGTTTTAAAATTGTTTTAATTCATTGATTAATCATTTAAATTATTATCTTATTCATACACTGGTTATTTATACATTGTGAATACTATATTATTTATTATCTTGATTGAATGGTATTTACCAATAATGTTACAGAATATCTTTGAGTGTACATTTATTTTCTATCGGTGTATCATATTTATGATTTACATAGGTTAATCTACTTGTAAAGGATATGTAAATCATTTTATTTCCATGGGTTCTTCAAGATTTGATAAGTCAATAAGTTTTAAGTGAAACGTATATGTTTGGATAAAGATTAATGGGGTTTTATATATCCCTCTAATACATTGGTTAAGAGTTTATATCTCATAATATATGAATTTTTGAGTACATTTTCTTTGTTCATAATCACGAGCATTGATGTTGTGGCTCATGAAGTTTTGTTCAATATATAAATGTATGTTCCAAATTTGAATGATGTCTTACAATTTTATGATTATTATCATGAATATTGTATGTTTACATGGACCATATTTATTTAATAACTATTTTGATTCATTTATTATTTTATTATCATGCTTTATTATATTATTTATGGCATATTCTTTATTATGTATTATTTATTATATATATAGATTATACCCATATTCTCATCTTATGATAACTTATGATCATTGATATTTATCAATTATGTTTACCATTACTATGTATTTGATATCACAACTTTATTATGTTTATATTTCACAGTGTTATTAATATAGGAAATGTATGAATTTTATAATTGAGTTTATTAATTGTAGAATTTGCCAGAGATATTGAAGATTAATTATGGATTATGTAGTTTTGTTTATAAGGGGGAAGTTATCCAATTGATATATTCAAAATGGGTCTTGTTAGTTAATTTTTCCTTAATTATATAGAAATAAAAACATAGAAGGTATTTTTTGAACTCTCTGTGGAATGGTTATTTTAATAATCACAAATCTTAGTTTTATTTATTTCCTTTTAGTCTTTTATTCAAATTGTTCTAAATATGTTTAACTCATATCTAATTTTTTTATCTTTGATCAATGTATGTTTATGGTTGACCTGGAAGTATTCTGGATTGAACAGATACTTTGTTAGAATTCCCTATCTTGACTCACCATTAGTCATTTTCCTGAGTCACCGATGATGAACGGTCGCACCAATGATGAACGGTCACACCGATGATGAACGGTCGCACCAATGATGAACGGTCGCACTAATGATGAGACACCGATACTAAGCTACCGATGATCAGATACCTATACTAAGATACTGATACTAAGACACTGATGCTAAGATACCGATACTAAGATACTGATGCTAAGACATCGATGCTAAGACATCGATACTAAGATACTGATGCTAAGACACTGATGCTAAGACACCGATACTAAGCTACCGATGCTGAGATACCAATACTCAGATACCGATACTAAGACACCGATGTTAAGATACCAATGCTAAGACACTGATGATGTTGAGACACCGATGCTGATGCAACCGAAACTGATGCAGATTCAAAATGTCTCACTGATCTCATGACTCACCGATAGTCATGCAAACTGTTTGAACTTCTATAAATTCTTATTTAATTATAACAGTCATAATTGATGTTTTTAATGCAGTTAATCATATTTAATGTTAGTTGTTGGAATGTCAGGAGACTGTACCCTGTACCTATGGAAAGGTAATCATTCCTATTGTTGGAGCTCATGGAATAAAAAGGGTGATCGAGTTGTAGTAAAAAAAGAGTTGATGGATGCGTGAAAAGGCATAGAGAGATAATTCTTCATTGAATATACATCGAGACTGAAGAACACAAGACGAAGTTGAAAATGGAGAATTTTCAAGATCTAAAGAAAACTTGTATGCACACAATCCAGAACTACTGAAGAACATACTAAGAACACTGGAAATCAGAGAACACACTTGCTTGTGAAGGACATCAAGCTGAATCACGATACTCTATTTTCAACAGCAAAACCACAAAAGGACTCAAAATCATCTCTGCTAAATCCAACAAGTCCAGAGCCGCACTACTAATCACTAGAGCTTTCTAAACTCTGATACATTCTCTCTTAGTGATTATTTTACTTACATTTTTGAGTAGTGTGTGTACTCTATTCATCATACACACACACACTGACACATGTGTCGAACTGGAGGATATCAAAATCCTCCAACAAAAATTGTTTGCTCTTGTTTACCCACAGCAACTGTGGAATAGTTCCTTGTGTGGCCTGGTCATTGTTTTGTTTCCCACAAAGAACTGTGGCAGAGGTCCCTATGTGGTCTGGACAGTCTTTCACTCTTGTTAACCCTAATACAAGGTGTGGATCAATTTAAATAAATTGTTGAGAGGACTATGTCTCGGCTTGAGTCTGAACCTCTTGGTTAACTTTGTTGTGAATTTTAATCTATAAGTAAACTATATATTTATTCCTCTTCTATTACTTTGAAATATAAAACTATTTTAAAGCTACTTTGATAATTAAATTAGAAAGTGTCTATACTTATTTTAAACTAGTAAGTTAGTTTCAAAAGTTAATTTAATCTTCAGATTAAGTTAACTGAGGACTAATCAATCTTTGAGAAATTGATTGAACATTTACACTCTGTATAGATTCACAACAGTTTAAATTTGTTTTTAATTTGGGGGATTTTAAAAGAAATATTTTTAAAAGAAATATTAGTTGGAACTCAATTCACCCCCCACTCTTGAGTATCCACTCCGACCAACATTTGGTATTAGAGGAGTTGTTTTTGTTAAAGGATTTTTGAAATACTCTGTTCTTCAACTGTGATTTTAGTTTCATCTTTAAAGATCTTAAATTTCTATTAGTTCTAAATTTTATCTCTTTAAATTTATTCTCTAAAATTTAGTTATGGATAATAGACTAGAGGGTTCTCCTACTAACTGGACACCATTCTTTAATGGTACAAACTATGCCCAGTGGAAACTGAAAATGAAAATACATTTAGAAAGTATGGGTTTTGATATCTGGACTGCTATAGAGTCTCAATATAATGTTCCATAAACTGAAAGAACAATCTGGGATGAACCTACAAAGATTGCTTACAATTATAATTATAAAGATATGAATGCCATGTACTGTGCTTTAGGAGATGAGGAATTTAAGAGAATATCTGCTTGCAAAACTTCTTATGAAATTTGGGATACTTTAGGTATTTCTCATGAAGGAACAACTAATATAAAAGAAATGTGATTGAATACTTATACTATTAAATATGATAATTTTAAAATGAAAACGGATGAACCCATTTCTGATATGTATCTCAGGTTCAATGAGATAGTCAATACAATGAATTCACTTGGTAAAGCTATTCCAACAAAGGAACAAATCATGAGAATCTTGAGATGTCTACCAGACCTATGGAGAGGCACATCTGTTTCAATAATTGAATCATGTGACATTGGAGCTCTGCTTGTCAAAGAACTTATTGGAAAACTAATGATGTATGAGGCAGAACTCAAGGTGATTAAAGAGGAATATGATGAACCAAAAAGGAAACCAGTGGCTTTCAAGACTAATGCTTCAAAGATCAAGGACAAAGAAAAAGTTCAAATACAAACTGAATGTTCAGCCAGTGAAGATTCTGATTCAGCCAGTGATGCTGAAATGGCTCAAATAGCCAGAAGGTTTAATAAATTTTATAGGAAGAAGAAATTTTTCAAAAAATCAAATTACACAGGAAAGTATGACAATAAGGGACATTTGAAGATGGACTAGAAAAATCCATATGGAAGTGATGAATTTGTTTTCTATAAGTGCAAAAGAAGAGGACACATTAAATCAGACTTCCCAAAGTTAAAATTCAAGAAGAAATATGATTACAAAGATAGTAAGTACAAGAAAGCTATGAAGGATACCTGGAGTGCTTCTGAAGACATCACAACTGAATCTGAAATGTATAATTATGAAATAAATCATGTCAACATGTGTTTCATGACCAACACATCCGAGGTAACCTTAGATACTTCTGTTTTAAATTCTAATTATTCTGGAGATGATGCAGAATCTGATTCTGATTCTAAAAACATGACTAGTGAAAAATTATTTGAATACTGTAATATGCTGGAAGAGACATGCAATTAACTTAAGGATAAATACAAATCATTGAAGAAACATAATGCTCTCACTACTACTGTTAAAACCGAACTTACTATTGAAAAGAGAAAAATGATCAACTGTTAAAGGAAAACACTGAATTGAAAATTTCTAATGAGAAAATTAGAAAAGACTTAGAGAAGTTTACAAATAGAAAGGATACACAAACTCAAATGCTAGGAAAGAAAGTGACACTTAAATACACTACTGGAATAGGCTACAAACCTAGTCAGAGATAGATTACTAGGAATAGATTTATTCTTAAATCTGGATAGAATACTGGTAGTTCTAGTTCTGGACATTCATATGCTTCAAATAGTGATTCACATAGTTATAGATCAAATAAAGTTTATCTTTCAAAATATTTTGATTCTGTAATTTGTCTGAAACCCATAAGACAAATGTGGGTACCAAAATCTTTTATTGCTAACTTGTCTGGACCCAAGAAGATCTGGGTACCAAAGTCATTTTCCATCTAAATCTGTTTTGTAGGAAACTTGTTTGAAGAGTTCTCACAAGAAGGTATGGTACTTTGACGGTGGTTGTTCGAGACACATGTATGGAGATTACTCATGCTTTAAAATCCTAATCAATATTGATGGAGGCCATGTCACCTTTGGTGATAATTCTAAAGGAAAAAATCATTGGCCTAAGCCAGATTGGTAACACTGATTCAGTTTTAATTTCCTATGTTTTATTTGTTGATGGACTGAAATATAATCTGTTAAGTATTTCTCAATTGTGTGATGATGGTTTTAATGTCAAATTTGAAAATGATTTTTGTAATGTTTTTAATTCTATAAATATTTTAGTCATTTCTACTTCATGAAATGAAATTGTTTATGCAGTTGATTTAAATTCTTTAGCTAAGAAAAATGTTACTTGCTTAATTGATTTTCATAAAGAGTCTTGGCATTGGTACAGAAGATTAGGACACTGCAACATATATTCACTTAGAAAACTAACTAGGAAGAACTTGGTTAGAGACCTACCTAAACATGAATTCCCAAATGACAAAGTTTTTAATCCCTGTCAAAAGGGAAAGCAACATAAAGTTTCTTTTAAATCAAAGAAAGAAGTTTCTACTTCTCAACCTCTTGAGTTGGTTCACATGGAAATGTTTGGACCATCAAGAGTTTATAGTTTAAATGGGAAGCACTATGTCTATGTTCTAGTATATGACTTTTCTAGATATACTTGGGTATACTTATTAGATCACAAAAGTAAAGCTTGTTCTTACTTTATTAAATATTCCAAATCTGTAGAAAAACTTAGTGGACTGATGATTATAACTCTAAGAAGTGATCATGGCCGTGAGTTTGAAAATCAAGACTTTGAATCTTATTTCTCACATAATGGCTATAGTCACAACTTTTCTGCTCCTAGAACACCTCAGCAGAATGGTGTAGTAGAAAGAATAAATAGAACCGTCCAAGAAATATCTAGAACCATGCTTAATGAGTAGGACCTGCCTATTTACTTTTGGGATAAAGCTGTGAATACATGTTGTTATATCATTAATAGAGTCTTAATTAGACCAGTTCTTAAGAAGACCCCATATGAGTTGTGGAATAATAGAAAACCCAAAGTTAGTTACTTTACAGTCTTTGGCTGCAATGTTTTTATTCTTAATACAAAGGATAATATGGACAAGTTTGCTTCTAAAAGTGATGAAGGAATTTTTCTTGGTTATTCCTTAACTAGAAAACCTATAGAGTCTTTAATAAGAGAAACAAATGGGTGGAAGAATCTATTCACATTAAGTTTTATGAAACTGATCCACATGAACTTAAAACCTCTCTTGAAAATATTGAAGAAGATTTATCTTTTCTGGACCTTAATGACAAATCTAAAGAACCTGCTATAAAAACATACAGTTCTGGACATATTCCAGAATTTGATTCTGTTAAACCCGAACCTATAGATGAACCTGAAATTTCTCGTCCTACCTTTACAAGATCAAAAATGATTCTAATGAATCATCCTTTGGATGCTGCTGTTGGTAATCTTGATAGAGGGACACATACTAAAGCTTCTCTAAGAAACCAGGTTGACCATCAAGCCTTTATTTCAAAGCTAGAACCTAAAAATATCAATGACGCTATCAATGATGAATTTTGGGTAATGGATATGAAAGAAGAGTTAAATTAATTTGAAAGAAACATAGTCTGGGAATTAGTTGATAGACCTAAGGACACTTTAATAATAGGCACAAAATGGGTTTTTAGAAACAAAGTTGATGAGTCTGGAAACATAGTTAGAAACAAATCTAGGCTAGTTGCACAAGGATATAGTCAAGAATAAGGTATAGAATATGAGGAAACCTTTTCACATTTTGACAGATTAGAAGCCATTAGGATCTTACTTGCATATGTTGCTCATATGAATTTCAAGTTATATCAAATGGATGTCAAAAGTGCTTTTCTAAATGGTTTTATTGTTGAAGATGTTTTTGTTGAACAACCAACTAGATTTATTAATCCTCATTTTCCAAATCAAGTTTTTAAACTTTCTAAAGCTTTATATGGCTTAAAACAAGCTCCAAGAGCTTGGTATGATAGACTTAGTAATTTTCTTATTTGAAAAAGTTTTACTAAAGGGATTGATGATCCAACTCTTTTTATTAAAAGAATTTATAAAGATGTTCTAATAGTACAAATCTATGTTGATGATATTATTTTTTGATCTTCTAAACTTTCTTTATGTACTGAATTTTCAGAGAGTATGAAAAATGAATTTGAAATGAGTTAAATGGGAGAACTTAAATATTTTCTTGGATTTCAAGTTTTTCAAAATGAAAATGGTATTATTTTGAATCAAATTAAATACACAAAGGGTATTCTAAAACGTTTTGGTTTGGATAGTATTAAGGAAAGTGATACTCCTATGAATACTGTCTGTAAATTGGATGTAGATGAAACCGGGAAACCAGTGGATCAAACCAATTATAGAGGTATGATTGGAAGCTTACTTTACCTTACTGATAGTCGACTAGATATTATTTTTAGTGTGTGTATGTGTGCAAGATTTCAAGATAACCTGAAAGAATCTCATTTACTTGCTGTTAAAAGAATTTTTAAGTATCTTAAACACACTGTAAACTTAGGCTTATTTTATCCAAAAAGAAAATCTTTTGAGCTAATCAGTTATTCAGATGCTGACTTTTCTGGTTGCAAGTTAGATAAGAAGAGAACATCTGTAACATGTCATTTATTGGGAAAATCCTTAGTATCTTGGTGTAGTAAGAAACAGAACTCTGTTGCATTATCTACTACTGAAGCAAAATACATTGCTACTGGTAGTTGTTGTGCACAAATTCTGTTGATGAAACACACTCTTTTGGACTATAGATATTATTTTAATCATATTTCAATTAAATGTGATAACACTATTGCAATTAACATTTCAAAGAACCCTGTGTCTCAGTCTAGAACCAAACTTATTGATGTCAGACATCACATTTTGAGAGATCACTACCAAAAAGGTGATATTTATCTTGATTTTATAGGTATTGAACATCAATTAGCCAATATATTCACCAAGCCCTTAAATTTTGAAAGGTCAAACTTGATTAAACAAGAGTTAGGTATGATAGATCTGTAAAACCAATCTGTCAAACCGATCGGTCAAACTGATCTGTCAAACCGATCTGTCAAGTCGATTAGTGCTACTGATTGGGTCGTACTATTTTCAAAATTATTTTTGTCTATTTCAAATGACGTTGTTTGACTTAATTGATATTTTATTATTTGTAACCCTAAATGATACAAATAATGACACGCAGCTATTCCATTCTCTAAATATTGTTGACCTTCCATTTCTCACCAAACTCTCTCCTCTCTTCTCTGTAACCCGAGTCTTTTGAATCTTTCCAAGACTCTCGATTGTCTCAAAACCTCAAAATGGCCAAGAAAAAGATACAGAGAAAGGAATCTGAAGGAACTTCACCTATCAGGTGTGCTCGAGGTGAGTCGAGTAGTACGACGTAGAGGTATATGAACCTGGAGGTAGAAAAACGAGAAGTTATAGCTGAAAAGGAAATTTGGTCAGAATGGGTTTTATCTAGCAAGTATGTTCTCTTGAAAGTGTTGGAAACTCAAGGCTAGAAGGAGTGGTTCTATAATAATGATAGAGTCTTTTACCCGAAGCTGGTGCACGATTTCTATTTCAACCTAGATATAGGATTTGGATGGAGTAGAGGCTGCGAGATTGTCTTCTGTAGTAAAATGGAAAAACATTACATTTTCATCAAAACAATGGGATGGATGTCTAGGAGTACCTCATAATGGAAGATACGAGGACTATTCTGGTAATATTCCTCCCACAACTGATTACTTTTCTTATGAGCTAGCCCTAGTGTTTTTGACTTGGAAGTCTGAATCGTGAAGGATAATTGCTATTGAGTTGGATGGTGAGAACCGACTCTTGTTCAGATTTATTCAACATCAAGTATGTCTGAGAAAACGTGATTTTGCTTCAATAAAGTATCAAAATGTTTTTATGCTATTTAATTTTCTGAATGGTGAAAATATCAATCTATGTAGATATTTTTACGAGAATATTATTGAGATGATAAAACCTTCAAAGACAGCTACTACTATGTTTTATTCTAAACAGATTTCTGCCATACTGAAATTATTAGGCTGTGTGGATGATAGAAATGAGTGTATCTCATCGGTTAGATTTTGTTTTAAAAAAGTTATTTGTAAGAGGATGAAAATCAATTGGAACCCATGGAAGAAATCTTGGTTTTCTAATGAAGAAAAGTTCTATGATTCCTTCAATCTTACTGATCATCCAAGGAGACCAAGGGAAGTAAGAGATCCTAGCTTAAAATCTAGTGAGGAAGTGATCTATTCGGATGAAGAAGAGGAAGTTGTTGTTGCTAAAGAAATTGGTGAATCCAGTAATAAAGGAATAGAAGAAGAAGAAGAAGAAGAAGGTGATGAGAATCTAAATGTTGAAGAAGATGAAGAATCATCTCCTGATGAAAGGAGTGATCCTGAAACTGTTAGACCAAAGAGAAGAAGGATAAAATTTGGTTCAGCAAGTCCTCCTCTCGACTTACCAGAAATTGAACCAATTTTAGATGATGATGAAGAAGGTGAGACTGATGAATCAACTTTGAGGAGTATGAATCCGGAAGTACAGAGAGTTCAGGTGAGAGATCAGTTAATGATGATGAAGGTGATGATGGTGATAAGGGTGATGCTGATGGTGATGGTGGTAGTGGTGACAGTGAAAGTAATGTTGATGATGCTGATGAAGATGTTGATGCTCGACCTATTGAAGGTCAGAATGTAATTTTAGATGATCCTCAACCCCAACCTATTGAGCAAGAAAATGTCCCTAAGGCTAAGAGGACATAACATTTGGAGAGTGATGAGGATGCAGAAGTCCTTCATGAAAATTCTGGATGAGATCAGTTTGTGAAACCTATGTACCCTTCATGCAAAGGGGCATAGGAAGAGCATCCATGTCTTGTTGATCTAGGATTAGACTACCCAGAGGAAGAGGATGGTGTAGAAGTGGATATTTCAAGCATAAGTGATTCTGTTAAGGCTCAGTTTGTTGCCAAGTTTTTTCAATGAACATATGTTAGACCTGATCCTTCAGTGTCTCCACGTAGACTTGATATGGCAGTTGCTCATTCATATTTTGATAAATTCAAGGTTGAATTGATTCAATCTATTAGGGAGACTGTGAAAAGTGACTTATCTCATATTCCTACTCCTACTCCTTTGACTTTATCTAATGATTCTACGGATAATTTGGCTCAAAGAGTGGGAAGCCTTATCAAACTAGACCTGTGCAATTACAGCGAATCAATTGGTAGGAATATTATCTCTTTGAATCAAACACTTAAGGAGTTAGGTTGCAATCTTGTTTCTCTGTCAGGTGAGTTTAGAACAACCATCTCTGGTATGATGTAAGTTTTAAGAAATCTGATAGAACATTTGAGTAAAGTATATTTGAGGAAGTTAAAAGCTGAGATTACTCAGGTTATTGCTCATGTTGGCAATGCCATGGTGACCAAGATCATTGGTCGTGAATTAGATACCTTAAGAGATATTGTTAGAGAAGAGCTGGCAGCTCTTGGGAAGATTTTAGATTTAAATTCTTTGAAGAAAATGAAATAGCATAGTGATCATGTGCATAAAATGGTATAGTTGTATTCGGGTGATGCTACAAAATCTCAAAAGGTGATTAAGGAGAAAGTAAATCATTATTTCTCTAATTTCTACACAATGAATTAGTTGAATCATCATTTTAAAGTACTGGATAATAATTTGAGACTCCCTCCAGTGACTCAAGCTTTTAAATCTCAAGTTCACTAGTTAAAAGATTTTACACCCACTTTAGAAAATTTCATGAAAAATAACGATGATTTTGAAGAGGCCATGAAGTACGGTGGAGAAGTCATTCAGGACTTCATCAATTTTCTAAAACCCTACCTTCATGTGCAAGAAAAAGCCATTTTATTTCCTATATTTAAGACTCTGCAATCATCAGATGTTGTTTCCAGCCAGATGTCTGTTTCTCAAGATCTTTATAGTATTAGAACAGTCTCTCAACAGCAACCTTCAGAACAACCTTCTACGCAGCAAGTGACCTTGGAACCCACAGTTCGTCCAGCTCGGGTTGTCCAACCTCCTTTCTCTATAAGGAAAGTTCCACCTTCCACCCAACAACCTTCTGGACCTTCAATTCCTCCTACTGCTAAAGGGAAAGCTCCCTTGCACCCCAAGGAATAGCTGTTACAGTCAATTTTTTGATAGGGTGTTTGTTTTCCTAAACTATTCCATTTTGTCGGTAATATGTATACTCATTGTTGGTATGGAATCTTCTTGTTTATCTTCTTTATCTCTTCTTTTTGATAATACGAAAGGGGGAGAGAAATCAAGGAGAGAAAACAGGGGAATCAAGAGAAATCAAGGTGAGAAAATAGGGTAATCATGCATGCATGCATGCATATGCGAACTCAAAGAGATCATGTATCTAGATGAGTGAACTGAATGTCCATACCAGCCCATGCTGGCTATTTATCACATGCATATATACACAGAGGGGAGAAATGTTGAAAGAGGAGAATTCCTCAGTTATATATATGTTGTTCTGGTTGCTATTCTAACCATGTTTTATCTTTTGGCATATATTCTTTTTATAGGGGGAGCTTAATGAATGACATACTATATTCTCTCTTCATTTATGCCATCGATTTGTGATTATCAAAAAGGGGGAGATTGTTGAACTCTATGTGGAATGGTTATTTTAATAATCACAAATCTTAGTTTTATTTATTTCCTTTTAGTCTTTTGTTCAAATTGTTCTAAATATGTTTAAATCATATCTACAAATGTTTATCTATGATCAATGTTTGTTTATGGTTGACCTGGAAGTATTCTGGATTGAACAGACACATTGTAAGAATTCCCTGTCTTGACTCACCGTTAGTCATTTTCCTAAGTCACCGATGATGAACGGTCGCACCGATGATGAATGGTCACACCAATGATGAATGGTTGCACAGATGATGAGATGCTGATACTAAGCTATCGATGCTCAGATACTGATACTAAGATATCGTTACTAAGACACTGTTGCTAAGATACCGATACTAAGATAATGATGCTAAGACACCAATGCTAAGACACGGATACTAAGATACCAATGCTAAGACATCGATGCTAAGACACCGATACTAAGCTACCGATGCTGAGATATCGATACTCATATACCGATACTAAGACACCGATGGTAAGATATCGATGTTAAGACACTGATGATATTGAGACACTGATGCTGATGCAATCGAAACTGATGCAGATTCAAAATGTCTCAATGATCTCATGACTCACTGATAGTCATGAAAACTGTTTGAACTTCTATAAATTCGTATTTAATTCTAATGGTCATAATTGATGTTTTTAATGAAATTAATGATATTTGATGTTAATTGTTGGCATGTCAGGAGATCATACCTCGTACCTATGGAAAGGTAATCATTCCTATTGCCCGAGCTCATTGAATAAAAAGGTTGATCGATCTGCAGTAAAAAAAGAGTGGATGGAAGCATGAAAAGGCATAGAGAGAGAATTCTACAGTGAATATACATCGAGACTGAAGAACGCATGATGAAGTTGAAAAAGGAGAATTTTCAAGATCTAAAGAATACTCTTATGCACACAATCCAGCACTACTGAAGAACATACAAAGAACACTAGAAATCAGAGAAAACACTTTCTTATGAAGGACATCAAGCTGAATCACGATACTCTGTTTTCAACAGAAAAATCACAGAAGGACTCAGAAGCATCTCTGCTAAATCCAACGAGTCCAGAGCTGCACTACTAATCACTAGATCTTTCTATACTCTGATACATTCTCTCTTAGTGATTATTTTACTTATATTTTTGAGCAGTGTGTGTACTTTGTTCATCATACACACACACTGACTCCTGTGCTGAACTGGAGGATATCAAAATTCTCAAACCAAAATTGTTTACTCTTGTTTAGCCATGAAAACTATGGAAGAGGTCCTTATATGGCCTGGTCATTGGTTTGTTTCCCACAAAGAACTGTGGTAGAGATCCCTATGTGTCCTGGACTATCTTTTACTATTGTTAACCCTGATCCAGGGTGTGGATCAATTTATATAAATTGTTGAGAGGACTAAGACTCAACTTGAGACTGAACCTCTTGGTTAACTCCGCTGTGCATTTTAATCTATAAGTAAACTATATATTTATTCTGCTGCTATTACTTTGAAATACAAAACAATTTTAAAGCTACTTTGATAGTTAATTTATCAAGTGTTTATACTTATTTTAAACCAGTAAGTTAGTTTAAAAAGTTAAATTAATCTTCAGATTAAGTTAAATGAGACCTAATCAATCTTTGAGAAACTGATTGAACATTTACAATCTATATAGATTCACTACAGTTTAACTTTGTTTTTAATTTGGGGGATTTTAAAAGAAATATTTTTAACAGAAATTTTAATTGGAACTCAATTCACCCCCCTCTTGAGTATCCACTCTGACCAACAGTCTTGGGTATGTATTGTAATGAAATATTTCCATCGAGTCATGAAATTCTGAAAGTCACATCTGTGGGATGATATAATAATTTTTTTTACCTTTGGATGGTCTCCTTTGGGTAAACCTTAAGGATCCATGTTTTGCTATTTAAGAATGAATAATTCATATGAGAAAATTATATAAGGTTTTTTAAAGACTAGTTTTCTTTAAATAAATATTTATAATGAGTGGTGAAATGGGGTCGAGGTGAGATCCTTTTATTGGTGAAGGGAATCAGTTTTTTTTAAATATATTTTTTTATATAATGAGATAATATGTTTCAAATTGAATGTGAGTAAAAGTTATAAAATAATATATTATTAGAGTAGAAAATTTTAATCATTCTTCAAACATTCATTTTCACACAAATTTTAAAACACATTTTTAAGTCTTTTACCCTTACTTTTTTAAGTTTTACCATTCTTGGTTTTTACCATTGTAACTTATTTTTACCTATGTAATTTACTTATAATGATGAAAAATAAAATGAGACATATAAAATATTTTATACTGAGTGATCCAAAATATGAAAAATAAAACATGAAATAAACATTATATATGTTACAAAAAACTAATTTTAACATTATCACTTGTAATAGGTAAAAAAAGATTTATAGGGAAATTGTATTTTTAATCTTAAAATTTCTATATAGGATAATATTATCAATTTTTTTGGGTTTCAAGATATAAATTCATTTATAATAAAACAAATAAAATTTATGTGAATTTAAAATGAATCCAAAACTGAATTTATCCAAAATAATATTTATTTAAAACAAATGACCAAAAATTGTTTTTTATTGAAAAATATTTTTTAAGTCCTCCAAATGCTAATAATAGGTTTCATAATATGATCCTAGTTTTATTAGAAACGTATAATTTGACATCATAAATACAAATATGGATACATTATATGTTATAGACATTTCTTGGTATTTCATATAAAATCAAAATGTGATAAAATTCACAATTTTGTTAAAAAATGTATTTTTCATTATAGGCCTACAAATGAATAAGTTTTGAAAAATAAAAACAATTCATATTATTGTAATTTTGATATGATGAATGGAAAAATTATTGTTCATTCAAATTTAAATTCTATAAATTATTAATTTATATTTTAGTTTAAAATATAATTCATTAAGAAAATCTATATTATAGAAAATTAAAAAATTTACCTTTAAATGTTATTAATCTTATTTCATATAAATATTTATTTAAATTAATATTCATATATTAATTTTTTAATGTTATATATTATAAAAATATTCTTTTAAATGTGATAATTTATTTTATTTTGAATAATACACATCACTTTAAAAAATATTGTTTGAAAAAAATCCCATTGTAACTTTTATTAGTGTTAATCACATAAAATTAATTATTTATCATCTAAAACATTAATAAGAAACATAATTTTTTTTAAAAATAAATTTTTTTTATAAATTTAAATATATATTCGTATAATAAACCATTTTATTCCTTTTTATTTACTTAATACTTTATTATTATTATAACTTTTCCCTGATGTTTCACATCCTATTGCATTATTTTATTAAGTTTTATAATTATTCATTTTAGTTTTCTATTTTTTATGAAGGGGTAAATTTAATATATTAATTAAGTAATGTAAAATGTGTAAAATAACATGTTGGGGTATTACATCCATCTTGAAATATTTAATTTCTATGAAAATATTTTCACCTACTTAGAAGAAATTAATTAGTACCAATTATAATGAAGAATATAGAGTGAGTTCATCATTATAAGGGGAGTGTAGCTAAAACTGGTGATTCTAGAGATTTGATATATTGAAGTGAAAAATCTAAATTCCAGTCAACAAAAATTAGAAGATCCATATTTTACATCTATGTATGTTTGAAGTCGAGAGGAATATATGAAATATGGGAAGAATTTTCATGAAATTTAAATTCTAAAAATTATAAAAATATAATATCAATTAGGTCTGGTTACTATAAAATTCTACTCTTATGTTAATAATAAATGTTTTATAAAATTGGGAGAAAAAAACTTAATCGAAAAATAAAACAAAAGTAATTAAAGGTAGTAATCTACATTTTATTTGAATTTATTTTAATATATTTTTTGAGATGGATGCATAAAATTAGTTGAAATATGTTTTTTATCAACCCATGAAATCTTATTTTTCCATGGGTATCACTTGGTGAATATTTCATATGTATATTACCTCTCAAAGTTAGTCACTCTTGATTTCTACCCTGAATATGGCTCACATAGACATTGAGTTTATTAATTTATTGAAAATTACTTAATAAAAATGATTACATCCTTCTCATTAGTAATTTAGGGTGTACTTTCACTATGAAGGAAGATTAATAGATAATATAATATCTGAATTATGAATGAAATGATTGTTTCTTTCCCTCACATGTGAAACATTGAATTTACTATCAATAATGGGAGTGATGGATATTGATTTTATAATTAACATATACATTTACAACATATCTAAAGGATGGTATTTAGGATCCTAAATGGGTTTTGATGCATAGTGTTAAAATTATTATTAATGATAAGTAAATTTGTTATTTATTGAGGCATAAGAAGAAGGTTTTTCTAGAAGATAAAAATATTGAAGTACTAAAAATAGTGATGCCTACGGATGTATGTTTTTAAAGATAGTAGTTAAAAAGATAACACATTAGAAGATTATTAGAGTTCATATATGCTACATGAAGATAAACACAAATGGTTTCTATATGTGATTATGTGATGGCTGACATCATTTTATTATTATTAATTAATTAGGTAGTAATCTATGAAAATTGATTAAGCATAATTAAAGAGCTATTAGAAATAGTTTTTTGAGGAAGTTTTTGGGGATCTATCATTGTTTTAATATATTATAAAAATAAATATTCAGTGATTAGAAATACTTATATAATCATTAAAAAGTAATTTAGAAGGAATCCTTATCCATAGGTTACACTACCCATAAGTATTACTATATGAAAATTAATTATTAAGAAAGAACTAAGGACAAATACATGTTAGGTGATGGATTATAAGAGTAAAATTTCTAAAATTTATATGATGAAATTATATGATAATGGTTATCCAAATGATGAATTTTTTGTCAAATGATCCATTTATGGTGATAGGTTAGAGTGCATCCTAAAGAATCACTTTGGAAGATACACTTCCAATAGGTATGATGGCTAAATGAGAGACTCACGAAATTTATAAGATTAATTTATAGTAGGAGAGATTATTGGTAGTTACATAATGTAGGGGAGATGAGGAGCCCAAAACATAAGGAGCCTAGAATATATAATAAATAAATTTTGAATACTAATATTGTTGATGGAAATAATTGTATATGGTTTGTAAGGAATTTTTTTATACACTTGATACTTTTATATGGAATTTGAGGGTTTTTATAATGAATAGAATTTTCATAATACTCTTCAGATATTTAGAAATTCGAAAATTGATGATCATTTATGGGTCATATGATTAATTTTATAGAAGAAATAGAATGGTTTATAAGAGTCCTAGAGATTTTAATAATCTTAAGAGTCCAATAGTATAACAAATTTGGTGATGTCAAATTTTTACAAGTTATGACACAAATAGATGAGCTATGGAAGAGCAGGATATCTGATTGGGTCATAAATTAAGTTAGATTATTCATTTATGATCAATCATGTAATCAAATGTCACTATTAATCAAAATAATTGTGATCTAGATAAGTGGATTTTGACAAATAAAAGGGTAACATAACATATGGATTTATGTATTTAGCATCAAATGTTTCCTTATACAATAAAATACAAGAAGTGAATTTATGGTTATTAAGTAAGGTTTTACTTTAAAAAAACCCTCATATGGACATAAATATTGTTATAAATTTTCAATAATGAATATAAATTTCAATCAATTAAATAATTTTGGGGTGTCTATGATTTTCTAATTTTAAGATAATCAAAAGTATGATTCTTGATATGACATAAAGATAAAGTCTAAGGTTGAACTAAAGATAGTTAAATATTTTATTGGAATATCATACATTGAAATATGTAAGAATGAATTAGAATAAAAAACTGGGGTTAGTGGTGATCATTTAATGTTTAAGAATCCAATCTTGTTGATGATCCTTGGATTATATAAATCCAATGTGTAATAATTAATGAAATTACAATTTACTAATCAAGAGGATTAAGAAATGTAAATGTTGAGGAGGTATAGATGTTCTGAAATAAAGAAAACAAATATATATATATATGAACTATATTTAAATGAATTATAGAATTGAAGTTTTCTGGATTCCCTGATTCATATGAAGAACTCTAGAAATTATAGAGTAATATAATATATAATTTGAGTTAAGAATATGAGGTGATTCATATTATGAAATCACCTAATTCATGATCATAGACTGTGTAGAGTGAATGTTGTGGATGTTAATATTAAATGATGCTTAATTTTTTCAAAAGAGAGTAGATGAGATGATTGGAGGATGAGATTATCAAGATCAAATAAAACAAGTAGAAAATTTAATTAGATTTCATATTTATTTTTTTGAACCATAAGTATAGATAATGGGATATTGGGTTTTAGAATATGCATTATTAATTGTTATTGAAAATCAGATGCTCATGATCTTTGTTATTGTTTGGTTGAATTTTCAAACCATTGTATGATTGGATATTGAGGATACAAAGGAATAACAATAATTGTAGTGGATTATATGTAAATTAAACAACCATAATATTATAAAATATTTCATACAAAACTTTTGTAAAGTCGTAATCAAGAAGATGATGATTATCATGATATTAATGATAAAAACATCCTCAAGTTCAAGTAATTATTGTTGAAATGGTTTAAGGGATCCATGAATTCAATTGATTTTAAGATTTAATGGAGACATTAATGTATTGAATATATGATATAACCTAGGTTATTAAAGTTGGTTTACTAAAATTTAAAATGGCATATGATAGGTAGTATAATGACTAGATTTATTTATGAAATGATGGTTATATAAAGGAGGATTTCATTCAATGCTAGGTATGTTGTATAAAATATCGATAAGTATAGTATATAGAGGGAGGAAAAATAAAATACATTCCATATTATCATCATGCTTAATGTTTTGAGAGTCTACAGTTGAATTTTTTAATGATCATTAAGATTTTTACAAAATTTAGGTAACCAGAATTTTGATAAAGTCTAATGTTCAGTGTTATACCTACATATATTTCTAACATTGATATTATTGATGTAACGAAGGATAAAAAAATATTATTTTTATAGAAATTAAAACATTAGGATAATGTGAATATAGCTTCAGTTGAATATTTTGTGGTATTAAAAGACTAATTTTCAAGAATAATATCACAAAGTTGAGGCAATGGAATTGTAGTGTTGGGTGAAGATCTTTTTCAGTATTTATTTAATGAGAGGTAGTATATAGAAATACTCACTTAAATAATATAGTAATGATACAGATATTTATTTTTTTGATGTTAAAATTCATGATTATAAATGATTTTGTGTATAGTATAATAATTGTCCCATTTTAACACTTTTTAGAATATAGAAAGTTTGTGACTTGGGATAATAAAATATTGAATCATGGAGTAGGTTTACCACATTGGGACCAACCCTTGTGAAAATATAGGTTTATTATTTTTCAATTAAATTATCATTATCTCACATGAGAGTAATTTTTGAGTTAATATAATCAAGATCAAAATATCATTAACAATAAATAGGTTCAACTGAAAAAAAGAGGTAAAAAAATTACATTGGAATAATTCATTAATATTTTACTATACTGGTTCACTTCCCTCTAAGGGTGACATCATTATCCACTACACACTTCATTGTATAATATAAAATGGTACTAGATTAGGGTCAAATATTTTTATCTTTTTTTGAATCATTTTTTTATTGGAGAATAGGTTTACCATGCCAGCATCATTGAATATTATTTGGGGTAGCTAAAGATGAATAAATCTAAGGTTGTAGTGATTATTAATGGATCAACTAAGGGTTTTTTGTTATTTTTCTTCTAGTGGTTGTTAAGAATTATGATGTTCTTATTGATAATTTTTTTTATTTATAATAGATAGGGATGTGTATATCATAACAGACATGTTATATTTGAATCCTTACAATATAGATCCATGTAAATTGAGAGAGTTATAGACTTAGTTGTTGAGTTTATCAATATTTATTTATTCAATGTTTTTTTCTAAAAACAATTCATGGGAGTTTACAATTATGTGATGACTATCATATATTTTTTTGAGTTACCATTAATAATATGTTTAATTTTACATGATTTTTTGATTTATCTGACCATTTGAGAGGATCTTGGTCTTTTTTAATGGTTGATCTTTGATTAGGTTATAATCAATAAAGTGTGAGAGATGGAGAAGTTCTAAGAACAAATATTTTGAAAAATACTTTTCCCATTTTATATTATTGTTAATTTTTTCCTAGTTTATTAATTCACAGGATATTATTATGGATTGGATGGACTCTGTTTTCCATCCTTATTTGGATTTTTTTTATTATGTTTATTTATGATATGTTTATATGATTATGGTCTCATGATGTGCATGAGAAATATTTTGATATTATCATAGACACATTGGGATCTCATCACTTATAGGAGAATACATCAATGTGTAAATTTTGGATCTAATAGATAAAATTTATTTGGAATGATATCTTTGAATCATGGATATTAGTTGATTATAAGAATGTGGCTACTGTGATTTCATGTGATATTCTTAGGAATGTTTTCAAAATACATAGTTTCATGGTAATTATAGGTTATTATGATAAATTAATCCAATAATTATATTTTTTAACAATATCAATGGTAAAATTTTATAGGAAATAATTTATTCTTCAGTGATATTTTAAAAATATGGTATAATTTCAGGGGATAAAGAATATATTTCCATCAACAACAATTTTGACTTTATCAGATCCTAGAAAGAGTTAACAAGTTTTTTATAATGAATCTAGTGCGTGGTTTTGGTGTGGTATAATTAAATAATGGTGATAGGTGGAATATCATTCTAAATATGTTATTTTTCCTTAGAGGAATTACCCAAATATTGATCTTGACAAACCTTTGGTTGTGAACACACTCAAAAGTTTGTGAAATTATCTATTCAGTGAGAGGGTTATCTTATTCACTAATCATAAGATTTTGAAATATTATTTTAGCATATTGATTTAAATAAATGATATCATATGTGGGTTTCATATCAATAGTAATTAAAATTTTAGAATATACATTCCCCTGTAAATTGGAATTTCATTACTAATTATTTAAGAGGGAAGCCTATAGTGGATATAGTTCATGGGTAAATGGATGAGTGGAAACATATGTTATTTTTCTAAAATCTAAATTATTTTTTATATAATGAGTAATTTCATGTTTTCTTAGTGAGTGTGATTAAATATTTATATTGGATAGAGATATTGAAATGTGTATAGAGTTAAAATCCACATGTTGGGTTTTTTCTCAATTAAATCAATGTTAATGAAAAGATTCCCTTGAATACACTTAATTATTATTTTATATTATTTATTCATTTATGTATTTTTGTTTCAATGGATCAATAAGATGAAGTTATGATAGATTTTCATATTTTATTGCAGAAACTTCATTCTGTTTTGACCAAAATGTACCATGGTGTTTAGACACAACTTTGAATGAAATATGTGAAACAAGAAATGGATTGTTTTTTTTAAGAATATTATTCTTTTAATGGATAAAATATAAACATAAAAACTTAATATTGTTATATCTATCCATTAACCATTTTATAGTGGAAATGCAAATATTTTCTCAATGGATTTTTAATGGTTTTTCTAAGATTATATAAGGGTAATGATGCAATTTCAGCCATTATTGATTGATTTAATATTGTTATTCCTTTTCATTTAATTAAATAGATGGAATTTTGAGTATCTTTGGATTATTTATGTTAGAATAATTTTTAGTCTTCTTCAGATACCCAATAAAATTTTATCTGATCCTGATTTGAGATTCACATACTGATTCTTGAAATGTTTTTAGAAAACATTGGGTACTTATGTGAAGTTAATCATATCTTATTATCCATCAATTTTTGTTCAATATAATAAATTTATTCATATTATTGATTATATTATTATTGATTTAATTTATCATTTTAGTGTTCTGTGGGGATGTTATATGTAAATGGTATAGTTTGTTTATAACAACAACTATGAAATATCTATTTATATGTATTTATTTGAGTATTTATAATGAAGGTCCTTCTGATAACCATTATGATTTATGGAATTTGGTGAGGCTTATTTTATTGATTCTATATTGGTTAAATATAAATATCAAAGGGTTTAAATGATTATAATGTGATCATATATTGCTCATTGTTGTAATAATTTAGATGTTGATCATAGAAAGTTCCCTCATGAGTTTAATATTAAATATTTTTTTCCCTTCATGCCTCACCTTGGTTGGGACATATTTGTTTAGGCATGTAAGATATATGTCTCCATAGTTTTTTGGGAGGTATATTATTATATAAATAATAATATTTGTTTTTTATTACATAAAATTATCTTTTATTTATAACACATCACATAATATTTTTCATGTGTAATATCTAATTAAATATGGAATTAATTTGTCTCCACTTATTAAATATAATGATTTTTCATTAGATATGGATGTATATTTTATTAACTGAATATACTATAATTATGAATCCATTTATTAATGTTTTCAAGGGTAAATTCATGGCCCATGTAAAAGTTAAATGAAAAAAATGGATGGATGGATGAGGGTACTTGTGAAGGAGAAGTCAATATGAAGATCCTAATGGACATAATTGTTCATTGGAGAAAATTAGGGATGATTCTCAAGGATGGGAATCCCTATGGAGTTTTTTTGTTATATTTTATTTTTATGTACTTTTTTAGTTATATTTTTTATGTACTTGAATTTATTTTGTGTTTATTGAAAAATTTGAGAGTGAATAAAGGATATGGAAAGTGAAATTGGAGCTGGACATTGTGATATTTGTGAAAACATATCCCCTGAATACTTAGTGTTAGTATAGTAGGTACACAGTGGCTGGGATGATATTTATGTCCTTATAGACTAGACATATGGTTGACAGTAGGCATCTTTGTGGACATATGGGCACTGGTTATCTGGGGATTGTTAGATATGTCTTTTACACAGTGAAATTTAGTAATTATTTCTCTATATAAATATGGACAAGTCTCCCATTATTTTATTCCAGTAGTATAATTTGATGATGATATCTCTCCATAATCTCTCCATTTCATCATATAACTTCAATAGGTGATTTATTTTTTATTTATTGGTAGAATTGTGATCCATTTGTGTATTTCTACTTATCTCGATAAGAGCTTCAATAACAGTATACTTTTATGTGAAGGTGACCTAGTTTGGTTTTTGTATAATTCTTATCATATTTTTTTTACTTCTTTATCGGTGATTATATGGATTTATTATATTCTATATAGAATAATTACTTCTCTATTAGTGTGTATTTTTAAACTTTTATGAGGTGCGTGACCACATACACTCTTTGGTGTTTAATTTAGTGATTTTATATGAATTGTAAAATTTACATATATTTAATTATTCATGTGAGTTATATAACATGAAAAATTAAATCCAATGATATATAATAGATTTCATAAAATATTATGTAAATTTAATATTTTACAAATTTGATTCAAGGATTAAATTATAAAATTTCAAGTATGAACTGAAGGGTCAATGAGTAAAATGAAAAACATACTTGTGAGTTTAATATAATTATTAATGATGGAATAGATGATGTGAATGTGAGTGTAGAAATTGATATTATAATATTAAATTGATGAGTTGAAGCATAATTCACTACTACATAAATTAAATTGATGTGTGATTGAATTTTAATTATTTATTATGGTTTAAAGGATTTATTTTTTGAGTATTTTGAATTGGGATAAGTGTTGTAATGAATTTATTAGTAAGATATAATACATGTGTAATGGATAAGAACACATATAATTAACTTTAAGATATAACTAATTGTATATGATAGTTTTTATTGTGTAAATATTATATTTCAAATTGATGATTTATTTTTATAAATATAATAATAAATAATAAAATGTTGTTTTAGAATTAAAATTTTTTGAATATGTTTTTGAAAACTGAGTTTTTTAGTCATGTATGATAAATTATAGTTTAACTGTATTGTGTTGTGTTGAATAAAAACAAATTGGATGTTTAAACCTACCAACATCTTCAATTAAAAGGTCTATGATTTTAGTCAATTATTGGGGGAAATGATTTTGATTACGACATGATATTTTGATAATGTGAGCCACATTTATTTTCAGGCCTTATGTTTGGACAAGGGATATAAGAAATTTGATTTTGTTTAGAACATCATGGATGCAAGACTTGTGTTTAGCTATGTTTTTCAATGATTTAAATAATAGAATACACTATAAATTGATAAATTATGGATAATACTATAAAACTGACTTCATTATCACCTAGGACATTAATTTAACTCCAAGAATTATCATGTTAAAATATTTAAATGATATAAAACATATATATGATATTTTTAAACTCCAAGGTATATTGAAGGTTATAATGGTTTTTATAAATGATTTTTTCTCAATAAATTTATGTACACACTTAATGTGTGTATATATTATATTAATGATGATATAGGTAATGGAATTTAGCCTACATAGCTGGGATATTATGCCAAGAGATATCTTGGAGATGTTTGAATATGCTTTTGGAGTCATTTATAGAGTTTTAAATAATTTATTTTATTAATATTTTCAGTTTTATTTTTCATACATTGTATTTGAGTTTTATTTCAATATGTTATTTAGATATATTATACATATAGGCATTTTTTGAGATGTTATATTGACATTTTTGACCTTATTATTATTTTTCCACTAATTATTATTATTATTATTATTTTGGTAATTTTTTTTAAGAAACCATTAAAGGTTAATTCCAACCCCAAGGGATATATTTAGACTCATGATTCTAGTCACACGCCTCTAGTAATTAGAGTGTACATGGGTCCATATTAAATTTCTCCTTGGAGACAGAGTAATATCATGGTCTAACCTCACATATTTAGTTTTCCAGGAAAAGTGTCACCCAAATCATACAATGATACATGGTTACCTGAAAAATATTCTTATATGTATCCACCACTCATTATAAAATATAATCCAAGGGAAAACTACCTTAGTATAGACTTACCCATTTGACTTTTGATGGTCCTACCATGTGTTTTATTTGAAAGGAATCTAACATTTATAATTTCAAAAAAAAAATCTTAGTAAAACTATTTCCATTTGCATCCTATACATATCATTTGTATTTATTGTGTCCTATGAAATCATTACATCTCATGTTATCCCTATATATATATATATATATATGCTTCTATAAATTTATTTTTTGAATCTTATTCCATAAAAAAAATCATATTCATTACACATGTTTCTATGTAACATATTTTACAATTCATGAATTTGTTTTACTCATCCAATAATGAAATCCAATTGTATATACACATATCAAAATGTTTCCAAAGAATTAGGCACATGATAAATTTCTTGTGAAGGCCTAAATTTAAAATAAACAAAAATCCCAATAATATAAATTATGATGTGTTAGCTAAACAACTCCCACTTTTATTAGATGTATCGTAAGTCCCTATTCTAGTGAAAATTATAACCCAATGTCCCACAATCCTTAGATCAGTACATAAGAGACACATAAATTCTAATACCACTCTAGAATATATATATATATATATTATAACTAACCTTTGATATTTAATTTTTAATATAATATTTAATTATAGTCTTAGTTGAATGAAAACAAAAAACATATCATATATATTAGTATAACTAGAAACGAATAGGTAATAGGATATTGATGCGTTTTCTAGGGGTGAATTGTAACGACCTGAACTTTTGAATAAATTTTATTTTCTACTTTTGTGTGTTATTTCATTTTATAGTCCACAAAGCTATATCCTTTAATTAATGAAGTTAGACCATTTGGTTTCGACTGTTATACGACTATTGGTCAATATGACCATTGGAAACTAAACTCTTAATGTTACAATTATTGTTGATAAATACAAGTGATCATGGTTAATTAATACAGAAAGAAGAGTCGATAGCCTCATCTAGTAGACTCGGGTCATACAAAGCCCATCTGTCAGAGCTTGGGAAGGAGGTATCATCTATGGGCATTTCTCTGGACCAAGCCCAAGTTGAGCTTCAACATGTGAAGATTGAACAGAATCGCCTAAGGGAGAAGTTCAAGCTGACTAAAATCACCCCTTGGGAAATGTTGTCAAAGCCACCCCAAGATTCTATCACTATAACACACCTTAAACGTAGGCCCTATGTAGGTGTTATAAGAGGATATGTAACGTGACCTTAGTTACTTGTGTAAACCTTTTGAATAAGTAAAATTTTTATTTATTATTATGGAAATGTTGGTGAATTTCAAAAATCCAGATAAATGTAGGATGAATTTATAGTTCCATATTACTCATTAATTTTGAAAAAAAGGTATTTTAAAATATTAATGTAAACTTTAATAATTAATAATGTGAAATGATTTTCAAAAAATGGTCTTCTATAGTTTGGATCTGTTAAAAATTTAGAGTTTAAAGAGATCAACTTGATTTTTAGTGAATAGTAAAGTATGAATAGTAACATACCCTTATGAATAGTAATGAATTGCAAATCGGCCAAAAAATAGAAGCATCACCCATGAATGTATAAATACAATTTTGATAACTTAAAAGTGAAAAAATGATCGTAGTATAAGTTTTGTTATTTTTATAGGTCATAAATATTTTATTTACAATTTTATAATTAATTTAATAAGTTAAAATGAAAATTTATTTTCTTAAAATTTAATTATAAATTTTTACTTTATTGTCTTATGTTTATTAAATAATTTTATGGGACCTTGAATACTTTTTCAAGGTGTTACAAAATAAGTTATAGTTTTAGAGTTGTTTTTTTAATAAATAATGAGTTTACATGAAAATTAAATTAAAAATAATTAAAAAAAATCATAAATTAGAGTTCATTTTTTAATTTAGAGCATATATATTAGTTTAGGGTAAATTTTTGGGATTTGTTCTGAAACAGTTGACTTTTTGGTGAATAGTAAAAGTATAGTTTTGAGTTTCGGGTGTTTAATGACATCATTGATGATTTAATGATGATGTAAT
This sequence comes from Viscum album, assembly GCA_963277665.1. Classification (NCBI taxonomy): domain Eukaryota; kingdom Viridiplantae; phylum Streptophyta; class Magnoliopsida; order Santalales; family Viscaceae; genus Viscum; species Viscum album. The sequence goes on along the minus strand of OY728153.1, from coordinate 98,486,954 downwards.
CATTCTGGTCAACTTGTGATTACTAAGATTTTTTATGAGGTGTCACAAGTGGCCAATACCATGGGAAAATACCACAGGGAAGCCAATGGTTTTTCAAATACCACCAATGAGGTGTCCCTTGGAAATTAATTAAATATTCCCTCACTTTTCCTATAAATACCAAGTCATTCCCTCATTTGTTTCATTCCAAAATCCTCCTCAATGAATCTCCGGTCTTTATACCTCCCAAGGAGTCCTCCCAAGTTTCCCTCAAGCCCCCAAAATTCCCAACCTTCAAGCTTTCAAAGTTACTCTTCAAGGTAAGGGAACCTTTCACCCTCCTCTTTTTTGACATGATTTCCTTTATGTTATGTATTCTAGTTTCCATATTCTTATGAGGGTATATGTTCTTATATACTCTTATTACTTTAAATTTTATTTCCAAATTATTAGATACCCTTTATGCTCTCATCATTTTATTTTTTGAATTTTTTAGCGATGTCATTAGGTTGCCGAATTTTTCGTAAAAGAAATAGTGTCTTCTCTTTTCTTTCATGTTTTTTTCTGTGTGGTATGCCATTAAAATATCCATATCGTGATCTTATTATGTACCCATAAATTATTATTAATTATTTATTGGTGGTTGAACCTTGTCCCCTCACTTTTTAATGTTTTCTAAAATGATGTTATATAGTGGTTATGCTGCAGAATATTCATCTCAAAATCCCTCTTTTTCTCAATAAATTATCTTGTATTATTTTATGTAGATACCCAAATCTATTTTTATTTACAGGTTTATTAATAAATAAATAAAATGTATCTATTTTATTCTATAATTTACAAACACATAACCCTGACTCCCTTTCCATGGGTTATAAATGACATAATGATCTTATTTTTAAGTACTTTTTAAACGTCACAATTTTGACATGAAACCCATTTACTTGATTTTATTTGGGTTATTTATGAAACATTTGATTATGATCTATCTGGATCACATAAAAATAAATACATATTAAGGGTTCACCCTGATATCACTCCAATGCATTGGGTAAATAATTAATCTCTAGAGATGACAAGACACCTGATACCTTGGTGAATAACCTTGGTAATGTTTTTATGACACCTTGGGAATAAACCTTGGTGATATATTCATGAATGTATAAATTAAATGTTGTAGCCACATATTCAAGTTGTGATTGAAGTTTTTTTTATTATGATATGCCTCTACTTCTATTGCTGATGTCTTTATGTTTTTATCAAGTTCTTATTTATTTCACAAGTAAACTGATTTCCTTACTTTCCTTACTGGGCCTTCTTCTCGCCCTTTCCTTTGATGTATGTCTCCAGGTTGTGAGGTGAAATAATTTTACTTAGGAAGAACTTTTAATTAATACCTACAAGTGTATTAGAATAATGTTTTATGTTTTCATGTTTTATGTTCCTGATTTCCAAGACACTGGACTTTAAATATCCTCTGTTTATAAAATGTAATGAAAAGTTATGTAATAAAAAGGCGGGATGCCATAGTTGGTATCAAAGGATAGTTTAGTTATTTATGGAAATTAGTCTATGAAAACTTTGGGAAGAACCCTATAGAAAACCTTAAATATAGGAAAACTTTCTGGTATTTTGGTGACTATTGAGTAAATGGTTTATCAAGAAAATACATCCTTGTCTGGATATGAGCAGGTAGAGGCGGCTCTGGCACAGATGTACCTATGAGTGTAAACTCTGACAAGGATTTCGGGCTTGACCTAGTGTATCCTGGTACACGACAATGGGTCTTGCTTCACTATTGGTTACAACACTCCCAGGGGATATATTTAGTTAATCACAAGCTTTTTAGGAATCATTATGAAGGATTTAGAGAGAATTGAAATTGTTTAAAGCATAAAGTTTTAATACATAAAATCACTTATAGTTAAAAGATTTGTTAATAAAATAAGATTCTCAATAAGTATTTATTATTTTAGAAAATGGTGGTTAATTGGAGGAATCATTCAAGTGGTGACTACAATGGACCATGCACTGACGACCCTCTGATGGAAGTAGGAATAGAAGACTTCATGTGAATGATGAACCAACTGACACAAGTTATGGGAAATTACTTGAATCAAGCTGAGGGACTGATCTCACAGATAAGGGAACAACTTTCTATTGAATCCTTTATGCGTCAAAGGCCACCAACATTTAGTGGATCTACCGACCCACTGATTTCTGAACAGTGGATCATCTCTGTCAAGAAAATATTTTATGTGCTCCGTTGTTCTGAATAACAGAAGGTTACCTTGGATATTTATCGATTATATGGAGAAGCTGATAAATGGTGGGAACTTATTAAAAACACAATTCCAAGAGTGGAAGTTGAAGCTATGGAGTGGGAAGAGTTCAGAGGGATATTCTTCAACAAGTATTTCCCTCAATTGATGAGAACGAGAATGGAGAAGGAGTTTCTCAAGCTGAAGCTAAAGGTGAATGAATATGTGGGAAGATATGAGATGAACTTCACAAGGATTTCACATTACACCTCCAGCTTTGTCATGGATTCAAATGGTAAGGTGGATAGATTCTTTAATGTACTTAGACCCCATATCGGGAAGAATCTAGCCAACTGAGATTATGATAGCTATGAGGAGATCGTGCGATGTGTGATGAAAGTTGAACTAGATTTTGGTGAGACATAATGGTCTCATAAATCCAATGATAAGAAAATATCTATGGATCCATGCTTAGGGAGGATCTTAGATCAGAGAAGAGGAGGAAATAATGTGCAATATCCCACATGTAATAAATGTGAGAATAAGCACTTGGAAAACTAGTTTCTCGGGAGCGGGGAGTGCTACAAGTGTGGAAGAGATATCCATATAGAACAGATTTTTCGTAGTGAGGTGAATCCCCAAATTCCTAACACTAAGAACAAGGGGAAGACGGTGCAGGCCCTACCTAATGTCCAACTCTATAAGTGTGGAAAACATGGGCACTTTTCCAATCATTTTCCAAATCTAAGGGCGGTGGAGGGGAATCACCATCAGCCTCATCAATGGAAAAGGGAACAAGATCATACTTTTTAAATCACTACAGATGAATTTGAAGCACCACATGATGTGGTGGTAGGTACTCTTGTTGTTCTCTCAAAGCTAGAAAGTACTTTGTTTGATTCTGGTTTTATGAATTCCGTTATTTCCTCCATGTTTGAAAAAAATTTAGAATCAACCCCCAATTTTCTAAAAGTAGAGTTATTAGTCAAGACTCTTGCTGGGATTATCCAAGCATCTTTAGTGTTTAGAAACTCTAGTATTTACTTTAGGGAGAACAACCTTATCGAAAATATATTATTCATTCCCATTCTTGAATTCGACATTATATTAGGGATAGACTGGCTCTCAATGTTTAATTCTAAGATCAAATGCAAAATTAAGGAAATCTCTATAGTCTTGAGTGGATAACCTACAGTTATCTTCCAAGGGGAGATATCCCAACCTGATCTTTGTCTAGAAGAGCCTCATATATACTTCTTTATGGATTTTATCGGTGAAGAAGGAGAAGGAAATGAGAGTTTGAGGATAGAAAATGTCCCCATCGTCTAGGAATACGTTGATTTTTTTCCTGAGGAATTACTCGGACCTCCTCCAGAATGAGAGGTAGAGTTCTCCATTGAACTTGTACCTGGATCCCATATGATATCAAATACCCTATATAGGATGGAAAATGTGGAGATGAGGGAGTTAAATAAAAAAATCCAAGATCTTTTGGAGAAGGGTTTTATCCGACCAAGTGTGTCTCCTTGGGGAGAACCTATTCTTTTTGTGAAGAAGAAGGATAGATCTATACGGTTATGAATTGATTATAGAGAAATGAATGGGATCGTAGTGAAGAAAAAATACCCTCTTCTATGAATTGATGACTTATTTGACAAAATTCGGGGGGATCAATTCTTCTATAAGATTGATCTTTGATCTGGTTATCATCAATTGAGTGTGAAGAAAGAAGATATTCCAAAAATTGGATTTTGATCAAGATATAGGCATTATGAGTTCTTTGTTATTCCCTTTCGACTGACTAATGAACCTACTATTTTAATGGATTTTATTAATAGAGACTTTAAATACTACCATGATATTTTGAGGTTTTTTTTTTATGATATTTTGATATGTTCCAAAATTCATTAGGAGCATGAGGATCATCTGAGGGGTATTTTTCAAACTCTATGGATGGAGAGACTTTTTGGGAAGTTCAAAAAATGTGAATTTTGGTTACAAAAAGTTTCTTTCTTGGGGCACATTGCAACCAATGATGGAATCCCAGTTGACCCTGCAAAGACAAAAGTTATAGAGGAGTGGCCTCAGCCTACAAAAATAAGTGAGATTCATAGTTTCCTTGGATTAGCGGGATATTATAGGAGGTTTGTGAAAAACTTTTCATGACTGTCTAATCCATTAACCATGTTAACACAAAAAGGGGTCAAGTTCACCTCGACAAAAGAGTGTGAGGAAAGATTCCAAGAGCTAAAGAAGAGATTGGTTACTGCACTCATGTTAACTCTGCCTTCAATTGGAGAAGGATTAGTTATTTTTAGTGATGCATCTATGAAAGGGTTTGGGTGAATCCTCATGAAAAATGACAAGGCCATTTCTTATGCATCTCTACAGTTGAAGACTCATGAGCAGAACTATCTTATGCATGATCTGTAGCTGGCTGCGGTCGTTTTTTCTCTGAATATATGGAGGCACTGTATTTATGTAGAGAAATGTGATATATACATAGACCATCAAAGTTTGAAGTATATTTTCACACAAAATGAATTGAGCATGAGATAGAGGAGATGGTTGGAACTTCTCAAAGACTATGATTGTTAAATTCATTATCAACCCAGAAGTGCAAACAAAGTCGATGATTCATTAAGCAGGAAAGAACCAGTTGTTCATTCCATGATGATGATTCAAAGAGATCCTTTGATCAATGACCTAGTAAATCTAGACATGGGAATTATAAGGGAAGGGATATCATCAACCCTAACCCAAATGATTTCTCAACCATTATTACTTGAGAAGATTAAGAAAGCTCAAAAAGAAGATCATTTGTTATAGAAGAAGTTTGAGGCTGCGAAGGATGGGAGGTTTCCTGAGTTCAACATTGATCAAGAATGTGTACTAAATTTTTTTACAAGACTATGTGTTCCATATATTCCAAAAATAGAGAATGAGCTGATGGATGAAGCTCATAGCTCTACTTTCTCTATACATCTTAGAAGCACAAAAATGTATAGCAACCTTCATGATCATTATTGGTGGGATAATATTAAAATGGAGACTGCTGGCTACACTTCAAGGTGCCTGGTATGTCAGAAAGTGAAGGCAGAGCGACAACTTCTTAAAGGGGTATTGCAACCACTACCCATACCAGCGTGGAAGTGGGACAATATCACTATGGACTTTGTCACTGGCCTCCTGATAACTTCCAAAGGAAACAATGAGATATGGGTTATTGTGGACCATGTTACTAAGACTGACCATTTTATCTCTATTTCGGAAGATTTATCTCCTGATAAAGTTTCCAGGATTTATGTGAAGGATGTGGTAAGGCTTCATGGAGTTCCACTTTCTATCGTATCTGATCATGATCCAAGGTTCACATCAAAATTCTAAATAAGTCCTCAACATGCTCTGAGTACCGAATTTAATTTCAGTACAACCTATCACCACCAAACTGATGGCCAATCTAAAAGGACTATTCAAACACTCGAGGACATGCTGAGAACATGCTCAATAGAATTTAAGGGTGGATGGGATCAACATCTACCTTTAGTTGAGTTCTCTTACAACAACAGCTTCCACTCGAGCATTCAAATGGAACCCTATGAATCTCTATATGGTAAGCAATGTAGAACTCCTACTTTTTGGCATGAATCTGGAGAGAGATTTCTTCTTGGGGTTGATCCTGTGTAGGAGATGATATAAAAAGTCCATTCCATCCAGCAACACATTAAGTCTGCTCAAAGTCAGCAAAAGATCTATGCTGAGAAACGTTGAAGGGACTTGTAGATTGATGTTGGTGACAAAGTCTTTCTTCAAATTTCACCATGGAAGAGAGTCATGAGGTTTTGTAAGAAAGTTAAGCTTATACCTAGGTACGTTGGCCCCTATGAAATCCTTGATTGCATGGGAGTAGTGGTCTATCGGCTTGCACTTCCTCCAAATATGGCATAAATTCATGATGTCTTCCATGTATCCCTCTTGAGGAAGTACATACCTAACCCTTCACATATATTAAATAAATAGGTGGTACAACTAGAACATGACCTTTCTTATGAGGAATAGCCGATGGAGATCATGGATTGTAGAGACAAGGTTCTATACAACAAGACTACCCACCTTGTTAAGATGTTATAGAGGAACCACAAATGTGAAGAAGCCACCTGGGAACCGGAGGATTCTATGCGGCAGAAGTACCCACACCTTTTCTCTTATGAAGGTATGAGTTAAAATTTCATGGACAAAATTTAGTAAGGAGGGAATAATTTAATGGCCCAAACTTTTGAATAAATTTTATTTCCAACTTTTGTGTGTTATTTCATTTTATACTCTACAAATCTATATCCTTTAATTAATGAAGTGAGACCATTGGTTTTTGACTATTATATGACCATTGATCAATATAACCATTGGAAACTAAACTCTTAACATTTCAATTATTGTTTATAAATACAAGTGATCTTGGATAATTAATACAGAAAGAAGAGTCTATGGCCTCATCTAGTAGAATTGGGCCGTATGAAGCCCATCTGTCAGAGCTTGGGAATGAAGTAGCATCTTTGGGCTTTGCTCAGGACCTAGTCCAAGCTGATATTCAACATGTGAAGCTCTAATGGAATTTCATAAAGGATAAGTTCAAATGTATTGAAATCACCACTCATGCAATGTTTTCCGAGCCACCCAAAGATTTTATCACTATATCACAACTTACACTTAGGCCCTATGCAGGTGTTATAGTAGGCTATGTAATGCTACCTTAGTTACTTTTGAAATACTTTTGTATAAGTAAAATTGTTATTTCTTATTATGGAAAAGTTGGTGAATTTCAAATATCTAGATAAATGTAAGATGAATTTATAGTTCCATATTACTAATGAATTTTGGAAAAAATGGTATTTTAAAATATTCATGTAAACTTTAAATAATTAATAATGTGAAATGATTTTCAAAAAATAGTATTCTAAAGTTGTGATCAGTAAGAAATTTAGAGTCTAATAAGATCAACATGGTTTTTAGTGAATAGTCTAGTTTGAATAGTATCATACCCTTATGAATATTAACGAATTAAAAATTGTCCTAAAAAATAGAAACATCACCCATTAATGTATAAATACAATTTAGACATCATAAAAGTGAAAAAACAATCATAGTATAAGTTTTTTTAATTTTGTAGGTCATAAATATTTTATTTAAAATTTTATAATTATTTTAATAATTTAAGATGAAATTTTATTTTCATAAAATTTAATCATAAATTTTTACTTTATCACTACTAGAAAAATTATATATAGCCACACATCAATAGCCATGCTTTAATTTATCTGTGGCTATAGGTAATATAAAACCACGGATAGATTCTCCCCCGTGGAAACAACACCCTCTAATTTTGATCTCCCACCCTTGCGCTCGGGTTTCCACTCACCTCTCCCACCCATACGCCTACAATTTCCTCTCCCACCCTCATGCTCGGGTTTCCTCTCCCACCCTTGCACTCGATATTTTCTCTCCCAAAACCCTTATCCTCAGTAGATATTCACCCAATCAATTCTCCCTCATCAGATGCTCGTCGGCTTCTCCTTTGCGGTTCCTCCATCCTTCGTCAGGTTCTCCATTTTCGATTCCTCCATCCCTCCCACATTCTTCGGGCGTTCCTCCTACTTTCAGTGCGTTGGACAGTGCTTCCCCTCTTCGCGATCGAGCTCCCCATCCTCTGCATGATCAAACTGCCCCTCTTCGTGATTGAGCTCCTCTCTTCTAGCATTCATCGTTTCACTTGAGGTACGTTTCCTTATGGATTTTTTTAGTGTTTCTAAAAATTTTGGGTGAAATTAGCAATATATTTCAGTTCATTGGTTTGGGTTTATTTATGAATAGACGAGTTGGAAGTGATGAGTGGTCAGATTTCACAGGTTGTGTTATCGGAGCTCTTTTGGTTCTGTTTCTCTGTCTATTTTCATTTTGGATTGTTGTATCACCCTTTTTTATCCTATTATATTTATGTATCTTCTTCCACATTGTTTTATTTTAGTTGAATCTATATCCTTTTATAAATATTTTCTTATACTATGTTTGTATGGATTTTTAATTCTTTTTTCCATTGTTTTTTATTTTCACATTAATATTCATGGGATAAATCATTCCCAAATGGCTTTTCTCAATACCCATGTACTAGTATCTAGATTGAGGTATCAGGAAACCCCTTTGGGCTAGTGGTGGGTTAGGTTATGTGTTTATTAAGATGGTATCTCCATGACAGTTCATTGTAAATGGTATTAGATCCTATGATTTAGTATAGGGACCTTGGTTCTCTAATCCATCTCTTGTTATTTAGGGAAATTGGGTATGATTTATTTGGGATTGTCATCAGGACTTTGGTGGTTGGTCATGAGTGGTTTCTTAGTCACCACCCTTCATAATGACACATGAGTTTCCACGGTTAGTGGGGTTTGAGTTATGAATTTGAAATTTCACTTGATTTTTTGTGATGATGTGAAAGTCCTCATTTGTATTGTGTGAGTTACCTTAGGTATCAGATTAAATTTTTAATGGGAAAAAATTTGTTTGATGGCATTATGTTAGTTAACGCGGTCAAATAAACAGGGTAGTGAACAAACACTCAACCTTAATGACGTTATAGGGAATGTTAGATAAATGGACCATAACCTATCTAACTACATGGCTTAGTAAAGAATGGTTTTGTATCCCATTTCACTAGATGTTTAGACTACCCTTTAGAAATTTAATGAAGAAGTAGTTCAGTTGAGGTGAGTCTTATTTTATGTTGACGATGTAAATTGGCTTTTACATGGATTTGTTTTTTTCCCATTTTTGTGTGACTGTTCATACCATTTTTAGTAAAATGTGAGTTTTTTATTGGAAGTTATTTCATTTTGAAATGAATAATTTAAGATTGTCTACAAAATGGTTTTTAATTTCATTAAAGATTCCTGGTTTGGGGGGTTAATCCATTTTTTTGTTTATAAAATGGAATTTATTTTCCCGTTTTTTATTTCTTTTTTTATATTGGTTGATTTGGTTATGGAATCTGGAAAATGTTTTAGTTATAAAAATCATTGGTTATACAATTGTATTCTAATTTTAGATCCTTTGGGTTGTGTTCCAAAAAATATTTTTTGTTTTCATTGGATGATGATGATACGGTTAATATTTAAAACAAAAAAATAACTGTGGGTGAATTTTTTGGGAAACGGTTTAGAGAATGATATTTGAGCATTCGAGTTCATTATTTATTTTGTAAGGGAATTAGTGGTTTATAAAATGGGGATAAAATGTTTTGGACCTCCCTATGAAAAGTTAAATTTTAAAAGAAATAAATGTTTTCCAAGTTTTTTTGTGCTTCTAAAAACATTGGAGTTATCAGAAAATGGATTTTTTGGGAATGTAGTGTTTTTTAAATAAATGTGAGTTTTGGAATATGGGTTTCCTTGTTTTCTTGTGCTTTATGGGTTTTGTCCCATCCTGTAGGTTGGGACCATTTGACGTTATTTTAGAAACATGACAAAGTGTGGTATATGTTTTTATTTGATTAAATCATGCCTCCCAGAAAGGTATCGGGTTAAAGGTGAGTGTTTATCTTTACGGGTAGTCATTTACTTATCCATGGATCTTTCTAATTTTCAAATTGGACAGTAAATTGTTGACCATTTTTAGATAATTAAAGGTAAAGTTTGTGAACCGTTCTTGTGAGGACCAATCTTCTTATGTTTGCAGGTGTTGGTATGTTTTGGGGATTAGTGTGTGATTTTAGATCCTTGTATCCTTGAGTTAGATTCCAATTGGTATGACACTTTGGGTGTTCATTAGGTTTCACATAATTTGGTTTCGTTGTTCTGAGATGCCCACTCAATAATGTTCATATTTCCATGTAAGGATTCCTGGGATATGTAGGGATTGTGGTGAATAAAAAATGAATATGGTGTGGTTGGAAACCTCCTTTCAGTTATGAGCAAGGGGATGTGAGTCCAAAGTGATAAAATTCCTTTACTTTAAAGTGGTGAAGTCAAAAAAGATAAACAGTGATGCATACAAAGAAGAGGTGGTTAAAAAATCATCATATATGTTCATTAAAGGCATATAAAACAGACAAACAATAAACAAAAGTGTAAAGAAATACATATCCAACACAAATTAAGTTCAAAATAGATAAAAATTGGGGAGTAGGAAGATCCTAAGACTCTAGGTTCACATCCACAGGCTCCAGTTTTTTCCATATGAGTATCCCTCACATCGGGAGAGAGCTACTTAAGATGGTTGGTATTATCAATAGAATGAATAGTTACCTATTATTGATAATATGAAATCAAGGTGGAAACTGGCTACCCATCTAGAATGGGTTGGTCTAAAATAAGAGGAGTCTGATCTGGGGTATTGGGTGCAGCCTGCTCATATACTACTAGGGGACTCAACAATGTAGTCATGGTCTGTGTCGGAGTTTATGTTGAGGGATCCTCATTAAGTACCTTTATAATCTAAAAATATGTTCTGGTTTGGGTATTATGGTTAAAAAAAGTAGTTCTCTTCCCCTTTTTTGGTGTCATGTCCCTTCCCCTTGCTTTGGTAAGCCAGCAAATACTCATGTTGGGAAGTCAGGCTGCTGATATCAATAGGAATTTGAATATAGTGTCGGCTTGTCAGGCCACTGATTTAATTCAGAATAGGGATAGGGGTTGATAAGTCAATGGAAGAGTAAGGGTACAAGGCCAGGGAGGTCCTAGAGAGATAAAATGGGTGGAATAGTGGCTCGGTGAACAATAACCCACAACCCTATAATAGAATATGAATTTGATCGATATAGAACTGGATAGAGGCATCCAAGTAGTGAAACCACACCTCCAAACGAGGAAACCTATCACTGTCACCAAACAAGGCAACCCGATCTCCTTCGTGGTAACATCTCACTTCTCGTACCTCAAAGTTGATCGCCCTTGGACTTTATCTGAATTACATACACATATTTATCTCAGTTGGAATTCTTCAAACTAGAAATTAATTCCAATAGGCAAAGGATATTTTCATATCTTGTTGAAATCGCAAGAGGATCTGTAGAGATTTTGGAGGACTGGAAACCTCAATCTTAAACTTGGTTTACTCATAATTTCTAATTGGGACTCTAACTTCAATCTGCACACTAATAGGAATACATTGGCCAAAGTCTGGGTAAAACTACATGGTCTTAATTGGTTCTTTTGGCACCCAAAAATTCTGAATGATATTGTCTCCTCCTTAGGAACTCCCCTCAAAATTGATCATAGAACATTAAATGACATCTTATGTCTCTTTTCTAGAGTTATGGTGGAAATTAAATATGATTCAAAGCTTCCCACCACAATTAATTTCAATTAAAATGACTACACAACTGAAATTAGAATTGAATATGAGAGGAAACCTCCCTTTTTCGGACATTGTAAGATCATTGGTCATACAATTTTCAACATTAGAGTAATTATAAAACAAGAAACAAAACTAGTTGAAAATGATTGGAAGAAAATTATTATAAATAAAAAGGATAAAGCCCCTATGATAGATATACCTGTACCCCCATCAAAGAAATATAAAACCTGGGTGAAATAGTCAAACAAAGTGATACACATAAGGGATAACTCAGGTACTAACTGGGCTGATATGGCTGAATAATAAGAAAACTCCATTAATGATAAAGGCCTCTTAGAAGAAATTGAAATTTTGGTGTTAGACACTATTAGGATATCCAATAAGGAAGAATCTAATACATGCTCAACCGAACAAATTTCATAATATAACCAAAATTCTAAACATAGCCCAGGTAAAAACTTGAAGTGCAATGAATGCAATGCATATATTACACCCCCTCATAACTATGTGGGCACTAGATCATCTCCTGTTCAATCTGTGGATGATCACTTCTCATCTTTAATTACTTGAAAAATCTTGGACACCTCCCTATTAAATGCCACTATTTAATTAGGGACAATGATTCAGACCAACGGTAAAACAAATGTACCTGATAATTTCTCTAAAACTATAGATTCAACTTGCCATTCTATAGATTTTGGGAATCTATTGTCTATCCCAAAATCTGCTCAAGATATCACACATACTAATAGTATGACTGCAACTGTTTCCATGGATTTGGAAACTGTTAAATCAATGAAGGTAAGTACACCCTCGGTACAGGTGACTAAAATGAAGGATCTCGTTGGATCCATTAAGAAGATTCATCCCATAGAGGATACCAGGGTGGAGAAATATTAGTGCAACCATATGTCAGTACATTTAAATTCACTTTTCTTGAAACATAGAGATTATTCACTACAGGTTAGAGGTCATGTTAGGAGCACTATGGGGTTATTTCACTACAGGTTCAAACTGTAATTTATTTTATGGTTTTTTATAGACAGCTAAGGCTTGGTTGGTCAGAAAAGTAGGGTATGCACTTTAAGATTTCCAGTAGTTCCAAGCCAAGTTGGTGTTTGTAGTCACTGCTCATTCTATAGGTTTCTTTAATATTATATAAGGTTTAATAACAATTAAAATCTATCTCTAACTCCCTGATTTCTTCATGATTAGGTTTCTCCAAATATGCCCACCTATTTACAACATATTTCTTTCACTAAATCATGGCTTGATATTAGTTGCAACAAATCAGATTTTGTATGATACCACTAGTTGTTATTGGTATGGCTTTAACACCTTTTATTTTAAAAATCTAGGCCATTATGTTCACTCTTCTCTTCTTTCACATGTTTATTATTGTTTGAAAATTGAATATTCACTTGAGCAATTAGAGAACTCTCAATGTTTTTTGTTTTTTTGGTTTATCCTTTTATAACTCATCCGACTATATGATCAAACATTCTTTCTTATCATGTTCAACCTTCTTCATAGGTGTGGATCCATTTTTTGTTATGATGTATTCTATTTGATTAGAAATTGTGCCCTCTAGTAAACTTTCATTATCGGGTGGGATAAAAACTTGTATCGAACAAAAACAAATTAAGATGAAACTCGATCCAAACTAATTATATACCATTAACAGGAAGAATAATTGTTAATTAGTAGGAATGTAATATTTGATAGTATCATTTTTAAACATGGATCTATTTACCCCTTTCTTGTAGGAACATGATTTTACCCATGGGGAATTGTGGTTCTTATATGTTGGTAGGTGATGTGTATAGTCACAGAAGACAGGTATGTTTTAGTTTAGTTTTTATTTTATTTTCTTTATCGCATTGGCCACTTAGGTATTTTACTTATTTCTATGGAGAAAAGGTAATTATATTATGTGAAGGGGAAAAATGGGGTTCATATTGATTCAGTCCACTGGATTTGATCCGAGGTAAGATTATATGGTTACTACTGGTCTTGAACCTCATGTATTTGGGGATTTCAGTGTTTTTGACTCCATATTATGTTTTCAGTAGGGAATTGGATCATTTTGTATTGGTTAGGGTGGATTTGGTTCTCCCAATCGAGGTATGGCTTTAATGTTGTTGAATTTATCTCATTTCTTAATTCTTCTTAACTATATAGTGTTCTTTAATATAATTGTTTCATTTGATAAATAAAGTTATGTTTTTATAATAAAACCCCTCCAATGGTGGTGCGCTATCTGCGAAAACTCATAGTGATAGTTATGTTGATCTAGTTGCTTAAATTATTGCATTTGATTTGTGTTGAATGAGTTCTAGATTAAATGTTAAATATAATTAAATGAATTGTGTGATAAAGGAATGCCATGATTTTATAATAAAACCCCTCCAACAGAGGTGCATTGTCTTCTAAACCGAAGAGTACTGATAGTCATTTGTATCATGATTAGATTTGGTTTGAGTCTTTCAAATTCCTCTTGTTGGTTTTTGTTTTGTGGCTAGTTAGTTTTTGTTTTCTTTGAATAATATAAATTGTCTTATCATACTCGTTTAACTCAAATGACATTGCCCGAGTTGGCATATTCCTTGACCATGACACTCCTTGCCCCACCTCCTCCCACTCCCTTCGCTCCTGGCCGGAAGATGCTACCCTGCAGATGTCGTTGGACCGGGACAACACGTCGCGGTCACGCCGCGGTCACACTACGGTAATGCCGTGATTTGGCCCTACTTCAGCCACATCCAGCCCACACCAGCCCCCTTCCACCTTCATTTCAGCCCATTTCCACCAACATTCCATCCCGCAACAGCCCCCCCTTCCACCTTCAAATCAGCCCGCACCATCCCCCCAGCACCTACAACCTGCCCCCTTCCACCAACATTCCAGCCTCCTCCCGCTCCCTTCACTCCTGGCCGGAAGATGCTACCCTGCAAATGTCGCTGGATCGGGCCAACACGCTGCAGTCACGACGTGGTCACGCTGCAGTCACGCTGCGGTAATGTATTGATTTGGCCCTGCTCCAGCCACATCTAGCCCACACCAGCCCCCTTCCACCTTCATTTCATCCCACTTCCACCAGCATTCCAGCCCGCAAAAGTCCCCCCTGCCACCTTCGAAGCAGCACACACCATCCCCCCAACACCTGGAACCTGCCCCCTTCCATTAACATTCTAGCCTCCTCCTGCTCCCTTCACTCCTGGCCAGATGATGCTGCCCTGCAGATGTCACTGGATTGGGCCAACACGTCGCGGTCACGCCGTGGTCACGCCGTGGTCACGCCGTGGTCACGCCGCGGTAATGCCGTGATTTGGCCCTGCTCCAGCCACATCCACCCCACACCACCCCCCTTCCAACTTCATTTCAGCCCGCTGCCACCAACATTCCAGCCTGCAACAGCCCCCCCTGCCACCTTCGAATCAGCTCGCACCATCCCCCCAGCACCTGCAACCAGCCCCCTTCCACTAGCATTCCATCCTCCTCCCGCTCCCTTCGCTTCTAGTCAGAAGATGCTGCCCCACGGATGTCGTTGGACCGGGCCAACATGCCATGGTCACGTTGCGGTCACGCCGCGGTAATTCCATGATTTGGGCCTGCTCTAGCCACATCCAGCCCCCACCACCCCCCTTCCACCTTCATTTCAGCCCGCTTCCACCAACATTCCAGCCCGCAACTGCCCCCCTTCCACCTTCTAATCAGCCCACACCATCCCCACGCACATGCAACCAGCCCCCTTCCACCAGCATTCCAGCCTCCTCCCACTCCCTTCACTCCTAGCCAGAAGATGCTGCCTTGCGGATGTCGCTGGATCGGGCCAACACGTCGCAGTCACGCCGAGGTCATGCCGCAGACACACCATAGTCACGCCACGGTAATGTCGTGATTTGGCCCTGCTCCAGCCACATCCATCCCACACCAGCCCCCTTCCACCTTCATTTTTATTCTCCTTGGACAAATATTCCGTTATGTTATTTCTTGCCACTATTTTCACATACAAGCAAGGATTGTTGGCATGAATCTATGTTTTTCTCCTTCTTACATGATAGAAGAACTGATCCTTTTATATTTAGAACTTGTCTTATATTTCTTATGGTTATTTCCCATGGATGTATGATCTGCCTTCTTTAAAAACTTCTTGGGAATAGTGTTTCCAACTTTATTTTTTTAAAATTTACCAAACGAAGTTTACTTCCATTTTTCATCATCAGTGGTCTTCATTATCCATTTGTTTTTAACACATTCTTAGATGAGCATGCTCCATTCTAGTGACCACACTCAACTAAAATACAATAGCGATCTTAAATCAATAACTCACTCAAGTTGAATCCATAGTTATTTACAGCGCATGGAGCACAATGGCGACAAGAGTCCCCAACACAAAAGCGCACGGCGTGGCGCACAGCGTACAACAATATTAAATTACGGCGCACAAAAAAGGTGTATACATATATCAATAATAAAAAATAATAAATTATACAATTTATATATAAAAAAAATATTTATGTCAATAATTCATATTCCATGCATCAAAAAACAAATGAATTCAATGACACCAACAATTAAATATTAAAAACTATATATCTCAAAAAATCATATATATCAATTCCTATAATATATTAAAAACCATATATCTCAAAAACCAATATGGGAGTAAAAACCATATATCTCAAAAAAACAACAGGAGTAATTCAAAAAAAATAAGGGGTGAGCAACATAAATAAAATTGAATTAAAAACAAAAAAAAAGTTACTGATTCACATAGAAGGTGCGCATGCTATGGAAAACATTGCGTATATAAGTCGCGGTGGTTGAGGGAGCTCAGCTAAGTCATGGTCGACTGGTTCATGACGGTCGTAGGATCTCAGTTTGGTCGTGGTAGTTATTGTGGTCCAACACCGGCTGGGTCGCTACACTCACGGGAAGAGTGTTGTGTAGAGTCGAAAGGGGAGGTCGTTGTTTGACCTCAAAAGAGGTATTTTCAATCAGGGCATAATAGTTGGAAGGTTAAAAAAATACAAAAAAAAAACAAAAAGGCTCAATGGCGTGTTCCATTGGCGCAACATGGCGCGCACCATTGCACAATATGGCACATGCCACAGTGAGCCATCTTAAATGAGCCATGGCGAAGCCATGGTGGGGCGCACCACTCCTTGGCACTAGCCATGGCACAATGGCATGCCATGGAATGCGCCATTAATAACTATGGTTGAATCATTACATGTTTTTAGGAAAATAAGAGTAGCTACCACACAAGCTAATGATGATAATATTACTAACAAAAAGACTCATAATTATGTCAAAATAACTTTAATCGATCCACTATTTTTTCACTGTAAGCTCATGGAGGAATGTGAAAAACTATTCTGGTAATTCCGTTGTTACTCATGCATATTTATCTATTAACCATAGTTTAAAAACAAATTCTGCTCAAATATGGGTGTGATTAAATAATGAGAATCCATCCATATCATCCAATTTGGCTATGAGCATGAATAAAATATTTGGATCTCTAAATAAATCTTAAGATCATATTGTTGTTGTCCAAAAATAGAAATCAAGAAAAACTAGATATACTACATAAAATAGAAAGAGAAGGTGATTTATTTTTCAATAATAGTGATACTAGACATTTGGACAGAAGTATAGTGAATGTTGGCATAATAACGTCATGACTGATGGAACCCCTTACTGCGTAAAGTGGGTGGGGGCACTCAAGAGGAGTGCAGCAGAGCTCACGAGGGATAAGGCCAGGTGCTGGGAACCCTAGGACCTTCAGTGGACTGGTTCTAATACCAAGTTGAATGGAACCCCTTAATGCGTGAAGTGGCTGGACACTTTATTTATTGATCATTAAAGAAGTGAAATTTGGAACATGTACTGATTTGGGGCTTGTATAATGGAAGGAATAAAATGGGCCTAGAGGGATAAGGCCAGGTACTGGGAACCCTAGGACCTGCAGTGGACTGGTTCTGCTACCATGTTGAATGGAACCCCTTAATGCGTGAAGTGGCTAGACACTTTATTTATTGATCATTAAAGAAGTGCAATTTGGAACATGTACTGATGTGGGGCTTGGATAATGGAAGGAATAAAATCAGCCAATCCCACTAATCTAAACCATACAATAAGATGCCGCAAACCAGACACTAAAGTATATGTAGTGGGGTCTCAAGGCCGCATTTCCCCCTTTAACCACAAATTTTCAATCCAGTTGCAGACACAACTCTCTAGATTTATATTTCTAGACATTATCCTCACTGGATCGTCATTGGGATTCTTCCTTGTGTCCTCCCTTTTTCATCTCACTACACATGATGACTGTAACACAGTCACTTATGAAACAGTCATTGACACATAGTTATTTCAATGATTACACATTGTATTCACAGTATAATATTTGCAATATTGATGTGCCCCATTCCGTATATTACTCACATACTGACAAATTTTAACACCACACAACTAGCATATAAGGCACAATTTTCATTGCTTTGGCCTTATTTGCAGATCTGGTGTGTCCCATACCACATGAACATCAGAAATTTTCACAATAAATCAAGCACATAATATGAGACTTGAGCAACCATATCACATCATCATCCTAACTAAAATTTTACAATTCAATGTAAGATTGTCATTTCGTTTCGCTTTGCACAACTTCTTTTCTACTTTTCCTGCAAATAGACCCACCGAAGGTCTAACCCCAAAGCACGCGTTCCTAGAAGGAGCTCATAATTATAGCATCCCAGAGGGTCCAACTTGGAGAACAATCCACGAAGAGAAACCCCAAAGGTGTGGAGATTCGGTTTCCCAAAGCGTTGAAATAGAAATCCACTACAAGAAATGAATTATTACTTTTCTCTGTCACTAAAATATATCCCTTTAAAAATCAACTAAAATATATCCCTTCGAAAAATCAAGTAAGGGGTATGGTTCTTTTCCTAGAATTTCATTGGAGAATAGGATTGTTTAAATTGCAAAGAAATTTATGGTGTAAAGTAACATCGTACTGTATGATATATATGGTGTAAAGTTATGTTTAAATTGCAAAGAATTTTATAAAACATCGTTTGTTATACATTCTCTTGCAATTATCATATCAAATGTTGCGACTCAATTAGCCTGAAATGTGATTAAAATTGCAATACGAAATAGTACTCTTCAGGCCTAATGCTTTTTTCTTTCTTTCATCTTAGAATCGCTACTATGTTGCATTTTGGACAATGAAGAAGAAATCAGGAGAAATCCATGTTGTTTGATAAATCCACTTTGGCATCATTGTGAAACACTTGACCTAGAAAAAGAGAGAATTTAACCTATTAAAATAAATCCAACTAGGCATGATTCATGGTGTGACCAGGGGTTTCACACCATGAATCCCTACCCCTGGGAATTTCATGGCTTGAACTGAGGTTCACAACCGAAAATGTTCTAGATAGGGGGTTCACCCCTCAACTAAACATAATGGTGATCCTAACCATATGATTTTTCAACTGAGAATGATCTTCCAATGATATATCAACCTGGTAATTGGATTTTGAAAAGTGATCTCAATGTGGTTTTCAGCTCACTGCATCCAACCCCGCGAAAAACACCAGTTCGTTCTCCTATAGATGAATTTTCCTGAAATTTCTTGGTTTCAGCCGCTGGTGTGCTATCGCATCTCTCAATAAATATTAGATGATTCCCTAAGGTCATATTAAACACAAGATACATTGATGTATTGAACACAAACTTGAAGTATTTCCTAAAATATATGTATCATCTACTCTTACTGTCTATCTATATATTGATGGTATGTTGTGCTTGATATTAGATGATTTTCTAAGGTCATATTAAACCCTTTCCAAAAATCATGGCATTATATGTGCATCTCTCTCTCATATAATTCTTAAGGGAACTCCATGATAGTAATATTCTCCACAGATATAAAACATTCATATATTTTCTACTAGGTCCATGGCCACCAAAATAGACACCTGAATTCATCACCCATATTTGTCTCTCTAGGATTCAGAAACCATAGAGGTATGACAGTATCTCATCAACTATTCACCAAATGATCCAAGGACTATAACTCCTATAAAATTGTAACACATCATCATCAAACAGTGAACACTCAAGTGTCAGTTTACCACTTTCTATTTGTTCCCACATCATATTAAACACAGTGTTAAATTCTATACTAACCTTCCCCCATCCCATATGAGATGATATGGTAACTAATGAGGAAAAATCAATTGATTTCTGGTCATTAGAATTATCCATCCTTTAATTAGCGTACATGATCATAATGTGTAATTTTCCTTCAAAAGTCTTTTAACCAAGTTCCAAGGGGGGGCAAGGGGCAGGGGGTGTGCTGGGTTCTTCTGCAAGGGGAAGGGGTAGGGTGTGCTAGGGGGGTGTGCGGGGGGGGGGGGGGTGCAGTGGGTTGGGGGTGCAGTGGGTATCTGCAGGGGAATGGGGGGAAGTGCAGTGGGCTAGGGGGAGTGCAGTGGGATAGGGGGAGGGGAAGTGCAGGGGAAGGGGGTTGTGCAGTGGGCTGGGGGTGCAGTGGGTGTGTGCAGGGGGGTAGGGGCAGGGGTGAGGGGGCAGGGGGAAGTGCAGTGGGTAGGGTGTGTGTGCAGGGGGCAGGGGGTGTGCAGGGGACAGGGTGAGGGGGCAGGGGTGGTTTTCTGGGGGCAGGGGGTGTGCAGTGCACTGGGGGGGCAGTGTAGTGGGCAGGGGCTGTGATGGGGAAGGGGGGAGGGGACAAGGGGCAGGGGGAGTGCAGTGGGCTGGTGGGGGAAGCGCAGTGGGTAGGGTGTGTGTGTAAGGGGGCAGTGCAGTGGGCAGGGAGTGTGCTGGGGAAGGGGGGAGGGTTGCATGGGGGGCAAGGTGCAGGGGGGGAAGTGCAATGGGCTGGGGGGCAGGGGGGAAGTGCAGTTGCCTGGGGGGAAGTGCAGTGGGAAGGGTGTGTGTGCAGGGGGGCTGTTTTTTTTATAGAATGGGGGGACATATATCCATGGTTTTAAACCATGGATATAGGGATATAACCACGGTTTAAAGTTGTGGAAAAAGGCCTATAGCCACAGTTTCAAACTGTGGCTATATATATTTCCTGACTTAGGATTCTGCCACGGTTTGAAAACCATGGCTATAGGGTGTTTCCACGGTTCAAACCGTGGCTATAGGGATATAGCCACGGTTCAAACCGTGGCTATAGTTTTTTCCCTATTGCCACGCCAATACCAGCCACAGTTTATGAAATCGTGGCTATAACCTATAGCCACGGTTTTTGGGCCTATAGCCACAGTTCCTTACTATGGATAAAGCCTTATTTTGTATTAGTGTATTGACTTATGGTTATATGATAATTTCATGGGACCTTTATTACT
This sequence comes from Viscum album, assembly GCA_963277665.1. Lineage (NCBI taxonomy): Eukaryota > Viridiplantae > Streptophyta > Magnoliopsida > Santalales > Viscaceae > Viscum > Viscum album. Next base: position 98,465,974 of record OY728153.1, on the reverse strand, counting down.
TTTATATGGTGTTACAAAATAAGTTATAGTTTTTGATTTGTTTTTTTAATAAATAATGAGTTTCTTAAAAAATTAAATTAAAAATATTTAAAAAAATTATTTTCATAAAATGGAGTTAATTTTTGGATTCTAAGAATCAATATTTGGTTAGGGTAAATTTTTGGGATTTTTCTGAAATAGTTTAATTGTCGGAGAATAATAAAAATACAGTTTTGAGTTATGAGTTTTTAATGAAATCATTGATGATGTAATGATGATGTAATCATTCTGGTCTACTTTTTAACAGTAATATATGCTATGAGGTGTCCCAATTGGTCAATACCATGGGGAAATACCATAGGCAAGCCCATGGTTTTTCAAATACCACCGATGAGGTGTCCCTTGGAAATTAATTAAATATTCCATCACTTTTCCTATAAATACCAAGTCATTCCATCATTCATTTCATTCCAAAATCCTTCTCAATAAAGGTCTAGTCTTTCAACTTCCCAAGGATTCTTCCCAAGGTTCTCTCAAGCCCCGGAAAGTCCTAACCTTCATGCTTTCAAAGTTACTCTTCAAGGTAAGGGAACCTTTCACCCTCCTTTTTTTGTCATGATTTTTTGTATGTTATGTCTTCTAGTTTCCATATTCTTATGAGAGGGTATTTTATTATATATTATTATTATTGTCCATTTTAATTCCAAATGATGATATACCCTTTAGTCTCTCATCAATTTATTTTCTGAATTTCTTTACGATGCCGTTAGGCTGGCGAATTTTTCATTAAAAAATAATGTCTTCTCTTTTCTTTCATGTTTTATTTTCATATGGTATGTCATTAAAATATTCATACCAAGATCTTATTATGTACCCATAATTTATTATGAATTATTTATGGGTGTTTTAATCTTGTCCCCACTCTTTTTAATGTTTTCTAAAATGATGTTATGTAGTCGTTATGCTGCATAATGTTCGTCTTAAAATCTCTCTTTTTCTCAAAACATTATCTTGTGTTATTTTATGTAGATAACCAAATCTATTTTAATTTCAAGGGGTATTCATCATTACATAAATTTTATCTATTTGATTCTTTAATTGACATACATATAACCATCACTCCCTTTCTAAGGGTTATAAATGAAATAATGGTCTTATTTTTAAGTACTTTTTAAACGTCATGATTTTGACATGAAACCAATTTCTTTGATTCTATTTGGGTTATTTATGAAATGTTTGATTATGATCTATTTGGATCACATAAAAATAAAGGAATATTAAGGGAGAATGCTAATAGCGCTCTAATGCATTGGGTAAAGAATTAATCTCTTGAGATTACAAGTTACATGATACCTTGGTGAATAACATTGGTAATGTTTTTATGACACCTTGGGAATGAAACCTTGTGATATGTTTATGAATGTCTAAATAAAATTTCGTATCCAAATATTCAAGTTTTGATTAAATTTATTTTTATTATGATATTCCTATAATTCTATTGCTCATGTCTTTATGTTTTTATCAAGTTCTTATTGATTTCAAAAGTAAATTGATTTCCTTGCTTTCCTTACTAGGCCTTCTACCTACCCTTTCCTTTGTTGTGTGTCTCTAGGTTATGAGATGCAACATTTTTACTTAGTATGAACTAATGATGAATCCCTACAAGTGGATTAGAATAATTTTTTATGCTTTTATGGATTCCCTCCTTTTTAATACATAACCTTTCATTACATTTTACAAACATGGGATCTTTAAAGTTTACTGTCTTGGAAATCAGGAACATAAAACATGAGAAAAACATAAAACATTCTTCTAAACCACTTGTAAGGCTTCATCATAGTTTCATCCTATGTACATTTACTGCATCTCATATCTTGGAGACATACATCAAAGGAAAGGGTGAGCAAAAGGCCCAGTAAGGGTAAACAAGGGAGTCAATGTACTTGTGATATCAATAAGAACTTGAATAAAAACATGAAGACATGAGTAATGGAAGAATAGGAATATAATAAAGAAAAGAACATGGAACATAACATGAATATGTGGCTACAACATTTCATTTAGACATTGATGAACATATCACCAAGGTCCACCCCCAAGGAGTCATAAAAATTACCAAGGTTATTCACCAAGGTATCATAAAACTTCTCTTATCTAGAGATTAGTTCTTTACCGAATGCATTGGAGCGATATCAGGGGGCACCCCTAATATGTATTTACTTACATGTGAGCCACACAGATCATAATCAAACATTTCATTAATAACTCATAGAGAACAAAAGGAATGAGTTTCATTTCAAAATTGTGACGTTTTAAAAGCTCTTAAAAAAGATCAATATATCATTTATAACCCATGGAAAGGGAGTGAGGGTTATATGTATGTCAATTACAGAATCAAATATCTCTTCTTTATATTTTTATGAACACTCATTGAAATTAAATAGGTCTGGGTATTCATTTAAATAAACAAGGGAATTTCTTGAGGAAAGAGATAGAAATTTTGAGGCAAAATTTCGGCAGCATAACAGCTATATAACATGGTTTTAGAAAACATTGGAAAGAGAAGGTACAAGAGTAACCCATTCATAAATAACTTATAATATATTATAAATATAGAACAACATGGAGATAAGAATATGGTATGGAAATTTGAATGTCATACCTCATGAAAAGGAAACATGAATGAAAAGGGAAGACGTGATTCCTTTTACGAGAAATTTGGCAGCCTAACGGCGTCACTTAAAAATACAGAAAAAAATTGATGAGAGAAGAAAGGGTCTCTAATCATTTGGACATAAAATGAAAAGATATAAGAACATATATGAACATACCCTAAACATAAAGAGATGTAAAATATAAGACACAACATAAAGGAGGTCATGACTTAAAAGGAGGGTGAAAGGATCCCTTACCTTGTAGAGTAACTTTGAAAGCTTGAAGGTCGGGACCTTGGGATATTTGAGGGCACCTTGGGAGGAAAAAATGGGAGGTAAAGAGGCCAAAACATAGTTGGAGAGGATTTGGAAATGAAATTAATGGGGGAAATGTTTGGTATTTATAGGAGAACTGAGGGGACAAAGCATTAATTGCCAAGAGACACCTCATCGAAGGTATTGGAAAAATCATGGTCTTTCCCATGGTATTTTCCCATGGTATTGGCCACTTGGGACACCTCATAACTTATCTTACTTTTCATAAGTCAACCAGAATTATTGCATAATTATTACATACTTAATGATGTCATTAAACACCCAAAACACAAAAACTGTATTTTCACTATTCGCCAAAAATTCAGCATGTTCAGACAAAACACAAAATTTCACCTTAACCAAATATCGATGCAATGATTTCAAAAATGAACTCCATTTTATAAATATATTTTTCTAAATATTCTTAATTTTATTTTTAAATAAAAACACTATTCACTGAAAATTTAACTATTTCAGAAAAATCCCAAAATTTCACTGTAACCAAATATTGATGCCATGATTTCAAAAATAGACTCCATTTTATGAAAATAATTTTCTAAATACTTTTAATTTAATTTTTAAATAAAAACACTATTCACTAAAAATTCAATTGTTTCAGAAAAATCCCAAAAATTCACCTTAACCAAATATCGAATCTCTAATTTCAAAAATGAACTCCATTTTATGAAAATAATTTTCTAAATAATTTTAATTTAATTTTTAAATAAAAAACACTATTCACTTGAAAAAACTAATACTTAATGAATAATTTTTGAAACAGTTATTTACCTATTTTCTTGAATCACATTACTTAATCAAGGTGCCTAAATATTAATAATACTTTCTTAAGTGAAGTTACTTAATCCATTTGGTCACATTACTAATCATAAGCATAAAATCACTATTCATAATTTACTATTCACCAAAAATTATGTTGATCTTATTAGACTCTAAATTTCATACCGAACACACCTGTAGAAGACCATTTTTTGAAAATCATTACACATTATTAATTATTTAAGGTTTAAATAAATATTTTAAACACTACTGGAAATTTAGGCTATAGCCACGGTTTTAAACCGTGGTTATATGTCCCAAAACCATGGCTGGTAATGGCATGGATATAGGGCAAGACCTATAGCCACAATTTGAAACCGTGGCTATAAGGTATAGCCACGGTTTGGAACTGTGACAGAACATGAAGCTACACAAAGCCTATAGCCACGGTTCAAAATCGTGGCTATAGAGCTTTAGCCAAAGTTTAAAACTGTGGATTTAAGTCTACAGCCATGGTTTAAAACCATGGCTATAGGGATTGATATTTCTTAAAAAAAACCCACAGCACCCCCCCCCCCTGAACAACCCCCCTGGACAGCCCTTGCACCCCCTAGACAGCCCCCCATTCCCCCCATGGACAGCCCCCTTGCCCCCCCCCCCCTCGTGCGGACCCCGCAGCACACCCCCCACCCCACCTTGCACACCCTCCCTAGACATCCCCCTTGCACCCCCTGGACAGCCCCCCTGCACCCCCCTGGACAGCCCCCCTGCACCCCCCCTGGACAGCCCCCTTGCACCCCCCTAACTCCTGCAATAGCCCACAACCCCACCCCCTCCCTGCAGCCCCCCCAGGAGATGAGTGGAGAAGACCCTTGAGAAGCTGCCATACTTAATTATTCCATGAAAATCTGGAATTTCTAGAAAGTTCTTGAAAGAATCATTGATGAGGTATGCATTTCTCTCATCCCTGTTAATGACCGAATAAAGTCTGATATTAAGGGGGAGAAATTGAATTAATCAATGATAAGAATTTGAGGAAATTTGAGATCTCAAGGCTGATTTCTAAAACCTGCTACATGTACTTGAATGTTTTCAACATGTGTATTGAGATGAGTGCAAGATCTCAGGTTGTAAATGAGGAAGACAAGTTGTTTCATGCCAATATGCAGATGATAAATGGCTTGCAAGTTAGTTGGAGTACACAAGCATATTGATGAGACAATTAGGAGCTGGACAGCTTAGAAGGGAGTTGGAAGTTCCCAAGCTTGTTGAGAAGGAATATGAAGTTCTCAAGAAAAGGTGTTAGTATGCGAATCTTAATGCCCCCCCCCCATGCACCCCTCCCCCTGTAGCCCCCCTGTTGCGAAATCTCTGGGAGATACAACGACAGAAACGAGAAAAATGAAAGAAAGAAAGTAAAGGACACATCGATTTACTTGGTTCGGGAATAATCCCTACGTCCATGGGAGAGGAAAAATATTTCACTATTTGGGAGCACAAATTACATAGGGTTTTTTTAGTAGTAAACCCTAGCCCGAAAAAAGGGCCACATATGAAGATGACGGTCCACTGTTCTGAATAGTAAGTCTGTGTTGCAACAGTGATTGGTGGCCACCTTTGTCAAAAGCGCTATAGTGCCTGCCAGCTGGAAGTCAAAAGTGCTATAGTGAAGTTGACTTCGAAGTCCACACCGCTACAGTGCCTGTCAGTATCAGTTGGTCAGACATGTGCTAGTTGTGGGCCACAAGCATTCGGCCCAACCGGATCGGGCAACACCAATGAAATACCCCCTTCCCACATTGGACCTACCCCACTCACCCCCCTGGACAGACGCCCCCCCCCCCTCCTAGACACCCCCCTCTCTCTTGGAAACCCCCTGGACAACCCCCCCCACCCCCCAGGACAATCCCACCCGGACAGCAGCCCCCCTACTAGACACCCCCCTGGACAGACCCCCCCCCCCCCTCCTGGACACCCCCTCCCTCCTAGACAGACCCCTTGGACAACCCCACCCAGACACCCCCCCCCCAGACAGCAGCCCCCGCTGGACCCCCCCCCCCCCCTTGTGGACACCCCCATCCCTCCTAGACATCCACTCCCGGACAGCAGCCCCCCCCCCCCTGAACAGCATCCCCCCTCCACCCCCCTGAACAGACCCCCCCCCCAGGACAACCCCACCCGGACAACACCCCTACTGTACACCCCCCCTCCCTCCTCTAAACCCCCCCTCACTCCTAGAAACCCCCTTGGGCCACCCCACCCGGACAGCAGCCCCCCCCCCTCCTAGAAACCCTATACTGTTGTGCTGCATTTGGGTCCATTGTGGGTTTTTGGTGCTGGATTTATCCGTTGGAAAGGGATAGGAATGTAGAGTGGATTTTTTGGCTGTTTCTCAGCTTGTGTGGGTCATGCGGGTGATGTTCTTGTGGGTGTTCTTGTTTCTATTATGGTGTTGGGTGGGTGTGGGATATTTATAGTGCAAGGATCCTGCGTAAAGGATGCCTAATTTTATTGTGAGGGGATGATTCTAGAGGGGCTTCTAGTGTGGTGTGGATAGAGTCACATGTTATTATTCTAGGTGTAGTTGTAGAGGATAGGGTTCATGGTTTGGGTGATTCAAGCGGGGATTTCTAGTTTTTGGTTGATTGGTTTTGTTTTTGGTTGTGGTATTCTTGCTACTTGGCTACATATAGGGGATTCCAATGAAGGAAAATTACACAAACTCACCAATCTATAGCGGAGAAGGGAGTATGGGTCTTTATCTCTAGTATGGGCACTAAGGATGTAGCATAAGCCAGCCACAGTAAGCCACCTCCTCAAAAGAAGTCTTGAATTGCAGTGATACTATCTTATTTAACCACTTTCCAAGAGCCCTTTTAGAATGAGCTTGGGAAGCTGTCGGGGCTCAGACTGCTCTCTGGGTTGAGCCTCATCATGGTGTTATAAACCTCTTTATCTCCTGGGATCCCTACCATTGCTTCATTTTCATGGACCGAGACAAGGGTTGGAACCTCTCCCTAGAACTCCACACGCCCTTCCGAATGGCCATTAGGCATAGTCATGCTTGGACTGACCACGATGTCATTGATGAACTTGTGTGCCATCTTCCCAAAAACATCACCGTCGTCAGTATATGTTCCGTCTTCTTGGGAAATATTTGCTTTTATAGGCCATCTTTTCTCCTTGATTCAAGCATGGAAATAAGAAGTGTTTTTGTTACCTTCGTGGAACTATTTGATCTCTGATCTCTACATTTTCCTGTGTTCTTGGGTGAGTACCAAGTCAGCCAAATAATTCTTCTTATCATAGAGATCGGAAAAAACAGTGTGTTCCTAGTCCACCTTCAATCTGGATTCTAGGCCCTCCACCTCCCTTTTGATCTCATCCATATTCTGGTCACTAGGAGGAAGGTCCCTAGTCCACAATTGTAGCCCATGTTTCAGCTTCCTCATCTGGTTGTGAATGGCCACCCATGTTTGGCCCTGGGCCAGTTCCCCCACATCACCCTAACCAACTACTGGTATCCCAGTTCACCACTCCACTAACTCATAAACCTGAATCTTTTATGAGTGTCCTGTATTGGAGACAAAGAAAGCAGTAATGGGGAATGGTCAGAAATTCCGTGGAGTATGTGTCTGACCTTTTCATTTGGAAACATTGAGAGGGTGTGGATATTAGGGAGACAATGGTCCAGCCGACTCCAGCAACTTCTGATCCCACGTTGGTTACTGCACCATGTGAATCGGTCGCCCGAATATCCCATTTCCAGTAATCCTTTTCCAACCATGAAATTGGCAAAGTCCAAGCTAGCCATTCGAGGGAAATCCACTCTCCCCTTCTTCTTTTCTAGTTTTGTAACCACGCTGAAGTTGACCCCTATGATCCATGGCACGTCCCTTGGTCCGAACACATTGATCTCTTGACACAGGACCTCCTGCCCCTACGTATCACAACCATAGAAAAAAGACACCAAAATAGTTATTGTTCCTTGAGTAAATCTTGTCGTGATGTATTGATACCCTGACTAGACAAAGAGAACCAAATTATACCTACCCTAGAAAACCCATATGTCCTTGTTGATGGGGTCGGCATTCATGGATGCATAGATCCTTGTTCTTCGGGTGAAATCGTAAATTTTTTCCAGATTCTGTTTGTGTTCATGGATGGAAACAATATGAGCGTTTCACTTCCTTGATTCTGAGGCGAAGATGTTCGTTTCAACCCATGCACTAATGACACGAGAATTCCATATGAGGATTAGTATCACTATGAAAAGGTGAGCCCAGCTTTGGCCCATGCTTCTTAGTCTTTTTGAAACAGGAGGAACTCTCCTTAATCTGATTTTGCTTCAACTTCAGTCTTTTACACATCCCCATGCTCTACTTATTTGACTTCAGAGTTAACTAATGCGAACAGGAAGATAATTTGAGGGGCTTCCCCTAACTGTTCTTGGCAGGGATCGATCTTTAAGCCCTGACTTTCTAGCGAGTTGGTCCACTAGAGGTCCTTTCTTTACACCCTTGGAAATACTAGCCACCTCATTTGACCAAACCTCTTTCAGAGCTAGGGAGACATAAACCTCTTGGGACCTTCTGGTTAGGGCCTAAAATCCAACGCATGGGCCAGGGGGTGGCTCTACTAAGGAGATAACGAGAGAGGGGTCCCTGGGGACCCAACTAAGGATCGTAGGAACCACTCTAGTGAACCATTCGAGATCCACTGAGAGGGGTCACCGAGACAGGTTACAGAATTAGGGATCCCTGGAAAAGGGGCTCGCTTGCTAAGGGGAACAATATCCAGGCTAGGGAGTTTTACCCCAGCCCATCTAGGGGATGGCGCCCCACCTGGGGCTGGGGGATCCAATCCTGATCCGGCAGAAGATGTCGGCCGGACTTGGGGCAAAAGAACCTGACCAGATCATGCAGGAGACGAGGATTTAGCTCGAGGCGCCGCCTGGTTCGGTACAGTAGGAGGCCCCTCAAGCCTGGGAGGGGGAGTATCGCATCCCAGGGCTCCTCAAGAAACTTTCCAGTGAGAAAAATGCACCGTTTCCGGCTTTTTTTCAGGGAATGACCCTAGAGTTGATAGGCCGAACTGTACCTAGGAAACACTGGGTAGTCTACGTCCAGATCCCAGTCAAAAATATCCATCACCTTTGGGGATATCTTCGCCAGAATGGGAAGCCATAAATCTAAATCTATAAAGATCCGTGCTACTAATGTTTCCTCTCCCTTGCAGGTGCGTTCATCCACACAGAGAAAGCCACCCAGGGAATTACCGAATGCCTTTAGGAAGGCACCGTTCTGGAAGGGGAGTAGAAGTCACGGGATGCTGATCCAGACCATGAAATGTAGACTCTTTTTCCACTTGTGTTCCTCCATGGACCACCGGGCCAAGCTGAAGCACCAGCAACCCCAGATATGAGGGGCTCTGCACCAAGGGTAGATGAAGTCCGCTTTCGACACAAAAAATAGGTAGAAAGAGTTTCTATAAATGGTGGAAAGAGTTTCTAGGAGACCCCTTGCCCCCTTCCCCCTCCAACCTTCCCCCCTTCCCCCCTGTAACCTGCCCCCCTTCCCCCTGCCCCATGCCCCACTACTCCCCTCCACCCTGCACCCTGCCCGCTGCCTGCTGCCCCCTCCTCCCTCCCCCCTGCCCCCTCCACCCAAAAATCAAAAAAGACCTAATTAAAATTGGGCCAAAGAATAAAAACGGAATAAAACATACCCAAATCTTGAACTCATTACCCCCTTCGTAGAAAGCACCACCCCTACTAGACACCCCTCCCCCCTACCGGGATAGCACCCCCCCCCCCCCTCCCTCCCTCCTGGACACCTCTCCCCCATGCCTGGACAGCACCACCCATGCTGGATAATGTAGGATACTAAATGGTTGGTCAGTAGAGACTCCACTCATTATTGCTGGAACACCTTCTGGCAGGATCAACGCTTATATTCTATGAATGTCCCATCTGAAGTTGCTTTATTTTCCATCTTGGGTTTTCTATCATATCATATTTCACATGATTTGAAAATTTCCAACTATGTGTTGTCTCAAGTTAATAATTATGCATTTATGGATTGTGAATAAATGATCTGGCTTCATAGCAAGATTGGGATTTTTGACCCCAAAGATTTTTACATGATTGCATGTGGCGGTACTGACCACGCCCCAACCTGGCTTATGATGTTCAGGACTCCATTCATTCAGCCATCCTAGTTTCTCCTTCTTTGAATAATCTAAAAAAATAGACTTCCTACCTCTGAAAATTTGAAGTGAGTTGGATTTCAGATGGCCTCCATGTGTGCCTTATGTAGGGCTGAAGAAGACACCACACAACATGTGTTTATGGAGTGCGGCTAGGCCCGACAACTCAGGAGTTATCTAGGAATGCTGTTTGGGCTTGCGGTGGATTCTGGAATTCTAATTATGGATTTGATGCCCGGTCTGCTGCATATGTGCTATAGTGAGCAGTTGGGAAACCTCCTCACTACTGCTATTGTGGCGGTCATTGTGTCCTTGTGGGATTCGAGGATCATGGCTCTATTTGATGGTTCACATGATGCTGTCTGGAAGGGAATAATCTCCATCCACAGGGATGTGTACGCTACGTCGGTGGTCCAGGATGGTGAGACGTCTAACACCATTTCTGATCTGAAAACTCTTAGGTTGCTTGGAGTTTCAGGCTGACCACACAGACCTCGGATGCTTAAGTATATCAGATGGATACCACTGATTACCAGAAAGGACTCCCTGTGGTCGCACCGCGAGGCCAATGGTCTCTTCCCCTGTATATGCACAGCAGATCCGTTTTCTAAAAAACAATATCCCCCCTTTATTATTCCCCCTTACAAACAATATCTCACATCAGCATAGAGACATGTCATCCAGGTTAGCTATGAAGTTATAAATGTAAGAAAGGTTCCCCTAGATCCCCCTCAATTATTTAAGAATCCGAGGGAGTGAAATTGATAAAACTGGACTTGTTTTTTTAGATTGAAACTCAATTTCATGGTATCACACCACAAATCTATCAAATTTCCCTAGCGTTACCCTGAAAACACATTTTACCAGATTTATGTTTAGGTTGTGTTACTACAACTTGTTAAATATTGTTTAAAGATCTTTGAAATAATCACATCTCTATTGAGATTTGATAACCATGTCATTAACAAAACCATTCATCTATTCTTTCTAAGAAGGTATTAATGATATAATGTGTGTAGTGTTGGTATGTAGTGTCATCATTATTTTATACAAAGGGCATGACCTAAATGGTGCGGGCTGGATTGCAGGTGGCTGGGGGCTGGTGAGGGCTTGAATGCGGGTGGAGGGGGATGGAATGCTGGTGGAAGGGGGCAGGTTGCAGGTGCTGGGGGGATGGTGCTGGGTGATTCGAAGGTGGAAGGGGGCTGTTGCGGGCTGGAATGCTGGTGGCAGCGGGCTAAAATGAAGGTGGAAGGGGGTTGGTGTGGGCTGGATGTGGCTGGAGCAGGGCCAAATCACAGAATTACTGCGGCGTGAACGCGGTGTGACCGCAGCGTGACCGCGGCATGACCGCGGCGTGTTGGACCGGTCCAGAAACATCCACGGGGCAGAATCTTCCGTCCATGAGTGAAGGGAACGAGAGGAGGTGGGGAAACATTCATGTCATCGCCCCACTGGCAGAAATTGGGATTAGTTAGTCTCAACATTGATCACAAGACTCATGGAATTCTATCACTATGAACTGTCGCAGGGTATCATTCTGGAGTAGGGCCAAATCATGGCGTAACTGCGGTGTGACCACGGGGTGACCGCGTCGTGGCCGCAGCATGACCGCGGCGTGGCCGCGGCATGGCTGCGGCATGACCACGGCAGGACCGCGGCGTAACCGCGGTGTGTTGGCCCGGTCCAGCGACATTCTCGGGGAAGCATCTTCCACTTAGTATCAAATAGGATGATATGGATGGCATGAGAGGATGTTTTCTAATAATATTTAAAGAAATGAATGCTAATATGTGATGACTAAAGGATTGGATGACCCCTGATATACCTAATTCGGTGAGGGCTCGAATACAGGTGGAAGGGGGAAGGAATGCTGGTGGAAGGGGGCTGGTTTCAGGTGTCGGGGGGATGGTGCGGGCTGATTCGATGGTGGAAGGGGGCTGGTGCGGGTGGGAATGCTGGTGGAAGCGGGATAAAATGAAGGTGGAAGGGGGCTGGTGTGGGCTGGATGTTGCTGGATCAGGGCCAAATCATGGCATTACCGTGGCATGACCGTGACGTGACCGCAGCATGACCACAATGTGTTGGCCCGGTCTAGCGACATCCACGGGGTAGCATCTTCCACTTAGTTTCAAATAGGATGATATGGATGACATGAGAGGATGTTTTCTCAGAAGATTTAAAGAAATGAATGCTAATCTGTGATGACTAGAGAATTGGATGACCTCTGATATACCAAATTTGGTGAGGTTTGGATATCTATAAATGTGTAGGAATACCTAGAGGAATACCCCATGGGATCAGGAAAATCACAGGTTACATAACATGTAATCTGATATTACTGGTACTATGGGACCCCTGGGCTGTGGACCTAGGCTTTTGGTTGGATTTAAATATCACATGCCATGTGATATGGTCACACAACGTGGGACGCATCTTAAAAGTTTAACGGCACTTAAAGAGTGTCTTGGTTCAAATAACCATTTTAATAAAAAGGGGGAAACCCCTTATAGGGATATAAAAAGGATCAAGTACGATGTGTGATTTATGACAAACAACGACATCAAGTATAAGGAAATAATCAATGCAATAATGTTAAGCAAGGTATACCACTGTGAGTTTTCGCAGACAACGCACCTCTGTTGGAGGGGTTTTATTACAAAACAATGACTTATTTATCAAACGAAACAATTATCTTAACTAACACTTATTCAAGAATTAAAATTTAATATAAACATGAAAAATTAAGAAGGCAACTAAATGCAATTTAAAACATTCTTGAATTAAATAGGCTAGGAGAGGGACCCTACCTCAACCTCAAGGCGTGTTTGCTTTTGACGACGACAACTCGAATCTTCCTTTTTTTTGCTTGCACGCATATGCAACCTAACATATATTTAAGGATACCTAGACCCTATGTACATATTTTCATGGCCAAATATGCACAAGGGGGTCCTTAGATATATGTTTTTACTTGCATATACCCCTTTACACTTACACGCGTATACATTTTTCATATCTATATATAAGAACACCTAGCCCCAATATATATATATATATTCATACTTCCATGAGTGAATATATATAAAGGGGGAACTTATATATGCATATTCCAAAATATGCATACTAATGTAAGCCTTCTTCAACGGTGACTCGAATCCACCTCAATGAAATCCCAAACACACAACCAAAATATAAGGAACCCAAAAATCAAAAAAGCCCTAATTAAAATTGGGGCAAAGAATAAAAACGGAATAAACCTTACCCAAATATTGAACTCATTGTCTTAGATGGTGGTGGAAAGAACCGGTTTTATCATAAGAAACCACCTATAAGAAAATAGTGGGAAAAGAAATGAGATATAACAACTTCTTATATATATGTGATCAGTGTGTCAACTGTACATGATAAATGATACATGAATCCATAACCAACAATGAACAAATAATATTCAAATTGATATGTACATCCCAATACTAAATAACATTATCATTAATAAAGCTCTTTATTTTTCAAAAATCACCTTCAATTACCTATTCAAAAATTAAAAATCACCAAAATATGAGAATAAAGTAAACCTCAAACATCACTTAAAAGTGAGAAATAGGGATTAGACATTGTTCTTAACCTGAAAATCCATTCCTTGAATGTATAAAATACCTAAAACTCTTCATTACTATGTCCTTCTTAATTTTCTAGATTGAAACCTCATTTTTTAGCATGTTCTTCTCCTGGAATTCACCTTTATTTTTAGTTTATATAGGTTTATCAATTTTATAAAGTAGATAATTTTCCTTCTTTTATTCTTACTCAATCCGCTTGGATTTTTCAAACCAATTTTCTAATATGATTAGACAATCTTTTGGTGCATAATCTTCATTCTTCTTGATTGTATATTCCTTCTTTGTAGAAACTATTTCCGAACATGCGATAATTGGTTATTTCCTTTTATCTTTCAACAATTATTATTGTTATGGAATTTATGTCATAAATTCTTAACAATTTGGACTACTTGGTTTCCCTTCCACACACACTTTCAAAAGCCTTTAGAGTACCCTTTTTAGGATCTCTTTCAAACTCCACACTAGAATTATCAAGCACTAGCCCACTACAATATCAAATATTGATACTTAACCCAACACATTGATCCGAATGGAATCTTAGATATACAGAAGCTCTAAATATCATATTTACCAATATAAAATCCTCATAATTAACTGAACACACTGACTATACCAACCACTATAGGTAAATCATTAATTTTGGTGTGGTCTTCGAACCAAATATGGTTCTTCCAATATCCATCTCCAGACAGTAAATTCATCCTCAACTCCACTTGCATGGATAGAACTCATGAACCTCTCTCTGGGAAGCTCTCTCCCTCTTCCATACGATGGTAATGGTGTAATTAAAGGCCAACTCCTTATATCCTTTAGCATCAAGAGACTAGAAAATTTAGAAGACAATGAGAATGAAATTATATGTTCATCGGGACTTAAATGAATGTTCCCATAAATACCATTCACAATAAGCAAATAAAATGAACTGTAGATCATTTTCATGAGAGAAAAATTTGGACCCATGATAATCAGAATCAGTGAGTACATTTCACATTGATTAATTAATGAATAATGAATCACTTTCATGGGTCTAAAATTAATATATATCATAGGAATATTTGTTATGATGAGATACTTCAACAAAAAGTTATTGATATTTTTGATCAGTAGTACTAGAAAATAGGGGCATTCACCAACATAAGTGGTTTTTATTGGAGAAAAATACGCTCAGTGTATAAATATAGTAATATGATCAATGACCAATCTAAAAAAATGAAATAATGTTTTTCTCCTCAATCTGTATACACAACACAGTAAGAAAATTATTGACCTATGTGTAAACAAAATACAATAAGGTTTAATTCAGCAGACTTACCCTTTCAAACCCTAGGAATTGAAAAGAAGTGTGAGTAAAACTAGAAAAGAAATACCTATATAGAAAAACATTAACACAGTTATGTATATGAAATAAATGTATTTTTAGAAATTGACACATTTGTAGTTGGGGAGGAACCTTGAAAACCACCATTGACTGCAGAGGTATGGTTGAACGATCACTGGAGATAGTATGAATTGCTTCGGAAAGCAGCTTTCATGAAAGAGTAACCACAAAAATCTTCACAGAAAGTGTAGGGGTCGACTCACATGGATCCTTCTCATGGAAGGTGTTGGTTCGGCTGATGCACCGATTAGAGGAGGAATTCTAGACGAAGGGGGTGGTGGAGAGGGACACGCGATGAAGGGGATGAGAGGGCTCTCACGAGGGATGGAGGAATCGAATGGAGAATCTGACGAGGATCGACTGAGGGAGAATCGATCAGTCGATGGTGAGGGAGGAGGGTTTCGAGGGTGGGAGATGAGTCGCAATGAGGGGGGATTGCGGGTGGGAGATGAGATGAGTTGCGACGAGGGAGGGGATTGCTGGTGGGAGATGAGTTGGGATGAGGGAGATGAGTGGAGATGAGTCGCGATGAGGGAGATGAGTCATGATGATGGAGGAATCAATGTTTCCACATGGTCTTTTTTCTCATGGCTTTATCTATTCTAAAACCACAATTTTCTAATAATCGTGGATATATCCAAGCCTATAGCCATGGACCAACTAAACCGTGGCTATAGGTCCGTGGCTATAGGTTATTTTTCTAGTAGTGAAAATATCCTTTTTCTAGAATTCATCAATAATATGCTTACTATATTTATCTGGATATTTAAATATTCACAAACTTCACCATAAGAAGACATCACAATTTTTACTTAAATTAAAGGATTACACAAGGCAGTTATGGTCTCGTTACATAACCCCATATAACACCAGCATAAGACCTAAGAGTAAGGTGTTCTAGGGTGATAGAGTCTTGGGGTGGCTCGGCCAACATTGCTTGAGTAGTGATTTCTATCAGCTTGAACTTCTCGCAAAGAAGATTTCCTTCCAGCTTCACATAATGAAGTTCATCTTGGGTTTGGTCCAGAGAAAAGCCCAAAGGTGCTACCTCCTTCCCGGGTTCTGTCAGATGGGATTCGATCTAACCGAGACTACTAGATGGGGCCATCAAATCTTATTTCTATATTAATTAATCAAGATCACTTGTATTTATAGACAATAAATGCAACATTTACTTTCCAACGGTCATATTGACCAACAGTCATATTGACCAACAGTCATATTGACCAACAGTCATATTGACCAACAGTCATATTGACCAACAGTCATATTGACCAACAGTCATATAACAGTCAAAACCCAACGGTCTTATTTTAATTATACTCATTTTTTAAATGAAATAATTTTGATGAGTATAAAATAAAATAACACACAAATTTAGGAAACAAAATTTATTCAAAATTTCAGGTCATTACAATCTTCCCCCTTTAAAAAAATTGTGTCCTCAGAATTTTAAAATTGGGCTTGGAAATTTCGTTGAAAGTCCCACATCGGAAGAAGAGTCAATAAAACTATTACTTTAAAAGAAAGAAAAGGATGTACAAAGGTCACCCTAGTTAATCCATACTAGGATTCCATGTAGGAAAACATGGATATGGAAGAGAAAACAAAGGGTCAAGTTCTGATGGAGAGTGATAGAAAAACTGATTAGGAGAAAAATTAACCAAAACAATATTACAAACTTAAGAGGTGTTAAACGGTCTTTAATTACCCAATATGAAATGTAAACCAACAACGTTTTTGTTTTACGTTCCTTTTCATAATTTTGAGGAATTAATTTAATGCATAGAATAAAAACATAAGGAAATATACTTACCTTCAAGTAGAGTTTCATCCCTTAATAAGTTTCCAACAAGACTAATCTTTTCTCCAAACAATGAGCATTCAAAAGGACTTAGTATCATCAAAATCACAAGAATCATCTTTTAGATAATCCACAAAAGAATAACTATATTTTTCCCTTTTCTTGAGTCATCAACTAAAACTAAAATGGTTAGTACGAGATCATATAATCCCCAAAAAAGAATAATCCTTTATAAAAAGAAATATGACTATTAATCTCCAAAATTCAACAAAACTACCCAAAGTTCCATAAAGACCATTCAATACACAATCATCCTTAAAATTCCATAGAATAATCCAAACTAAGATTGGAACCCAAAACTCGGAAGGAATTAATCAAATAGTCTTCCCCAAAAAATCTTCACAGTTATCTCCAAATAACACCGATTGCTATTACAGTATCATACTAAAGTGTAATTAAACTATTCACATATTCTCTATGCTAGGTTCATCCTTTTCAAGAAATAACCCAAAAAACCATATGTCCACAAAAAATACATAAATTCTTTAAAAAAAATAAACTATTCCTCCTCAATTTAAATCCTGTAGTATTTTATTTCCCTTACGCATATAGTACTCCAAAAGAGAAAACATAGTCCAAAATAACCTTTATCATTTAATCACCAAATCATTTTCATATACAAATGATATCCATTTGATAAAACATAAGTTTCTAAAATCAACTTATTCTTGATCCATAAAAATAGCAGGTGCATTAGTCAGTCTGAAGGGAATAACAAAAAACTCATAATGCTCGTATCTTGATTGGAAGGAAGTTTTTGGAATATCAACATTCATCACCTTCAATTGATGATATCCAAAACAAAGATCAATATTAGAGAAGAATTGAGTCCCACGAAGTTGGTCAAAGAAGTCATCAATTCTTGGAAGTGAGTATTTGTTCTTTACTATGATCACATTCAGTTCTCTATAATCAATGCATAGCTGCATCGATCCATCCTTCTTCTTCACAAGGAGAATAGGTGCTCCCCAAGGAGACACACTTGGTCGGATAAACCCCTTCTCCAAAAGATCTTGGAGTTGTTTATTTAATTCCTCTAGCTCCACATTTTCCATACTATAGGGGGTCTTTGAAATCAGATGAGATCCAGGTACGATTTCAATGGAGAACTCTACCTCTCTTTCTGGGGAAGGTCCGGGTAACTCCTCATAAAACACGTCAATGTATTCCTAGATGATGGGGAAATTTTCTAAAAGAATAAATCCTTCATGAGAAATTTATTTCATTTACTAATATTTTAACTAAAAATGATTTCATGTCTTAAAACATCATGCTTAGATAATTATATTTTTCTATACTTCGTTCATAATGATTCATAAAAAGCTTGAGATCAACCAAACATATCCCCTGAGAGTGTCATAACCCAGAGTACAGCAAGGCCCATTGTCGTGCACTAGTTCCCATTCAAGTCTAGCTCAATGCATAGTTTTTGGGTTTTACCCCTATGTATATTTATGCCAGAGCCACCTCTACCTGCTTGTATCCAGACTAGGTTGTATTTGTTTGATAAACCACTTACTCAATACTCACCAAAATACTAGAAAGTTTTCCCTATATTAAAATTTTTATATAGCTTTATTCCTAAATTTTTCATATCCTAATTTCCATAATTAACTAAACTATCCTTTTATACCAACTGTGGAATCCTTCCTTTTTAATACATAACTTTTCATTAAATTTTACAAATATAGGATCTTTAAAGTCTAGTGTCTTGGAAATCCTGAACATAAAACATGAGAACAACAAAAAACATTCTTCTAAACCTCTTGTAAGGCTTCATTAATGGTTCATCCTATGTACATTTACTGCATCTCATATCCTGGAGACATACATCAAAGGAAAGGGTGAGAATAAGGCCTAGTAAGGGTAAACAAGGGAATCAATGTACTTGTGATATCAATAAGAACATGAATAAAAACATGAATACATGAGCAATGGAAGAATGGGAATATAATAAAAAAAGAACATGGAACATAACTTAAATATGTGACTACAACATTTCATTTAGACATTCATGAACATATCACCAAATTCCATCCCCAAAGGTCTCATAAAATTACCAAGGTTATTCCCCAAGGTATCTTAAAACTTGTCATCTCTAGAGATTAGTTATTTACCCAATACTTTGGAGAACTATCAGGGAACACCCATAATATGTCTTTAAATACATGTGATCCACATAGATCATAATCAAATATTTCATAAATAACCCATAGAGAATAAAAGGAATGGGTTTCATTCCAAAATCGTGACGTTTTAAAAGCTCTTAAAAATAAGACAATTATATCATTTATAACCCATGGAAAGGGAGTGAGGGTTATATGTCTGTCAATTCCAGAATCAAATATCTCATCTTTATATATTTATGAACACCCATAGAAATGAAATAGGTCCGAGGATTCACATAAATAAACAAGGGAATTTCTTGAGAGAAAGAGAAAGAAAAGTTGAGGCGAAATTTCTACTGCACAACGGCTATATAACATGGTTTTAGAAAAAATTGGAAAGAGAGGGTACAAGATTAACCCAATCAAAAATAACTTGTAATATAGTATAAATATAGAACAACATGGAGATAAAAAACATGGTATGGAAATTTTAATGTCATACCACATGAAAAGGAAACATGAAAGAAAAGAGAAGATGCGATTCCTTTTACGAGAAATCCGGTAGCCTAACGACGTCACTTAAAAATTCAGAAAACAAATTAATGAGAGAAGAAAGGGTCTCTCATCATTTGGGCATAAAATGGACATGTAATATAAACATATAAGAACATACCCTCAACATAAAGATATGGAAAATATAAGACACAACATAAAGGAAGTCATGACTTAAAAGGAGGATGAAAGGATCCCTTACCTTGAAGAGTAACTTTGAAAGCTTGAAGGTCGGGACCTTGGGAGG
Organism: Viscum album; assembly: GCA_963277665.1. NCBI lineage: Eukaryota > Viridiplantae > Streptophyta > Magnoliopsida > Santalales > Viscaceae > Viscum > Viscum album. The sequence continues at coordinate 98,446,270 of OY728153.1, read as the reverse complement.
TTTGAGGGAACCTTGGGAGGACTCCATGGGAGGTAGAGAGACCATAACTTCATTGGGGAGGATTTGGAAATGAAATGAATGACGTAAAGGCTTGGTATTTATAGGAGAAGTGAGTTGACAAAGCATTAATTGCCAAGGGACACCTCATCGGTGGTATTGGCAAAACCATGGGAATTCCCAGGGTATTTGCCCATGGTATTGGCCACTTGGGACACCTCGTACCTTATCATATTATTCATAAGTCGACTAGAATTATTTCATAATTATTACATCCTTAATGATGTCATTAAACAACGGAAACTCAAAAACTGTATTTTCACTATTCACTGAAAATTCAACTTTCTCAGAAAAATCCCAAAATTCCACCTTAACCAAATATCGATGCTATGATTTCAAAAATGAACTCCATTTTCTGAAAACAATTTTCTAAATATTTTTAATTTAATTTTTAAAAAAACACTATTCTCTGAAAACTCAATTGTTTCAGAAAAATCCCAAAATTTCACCATAACCAAATATCAATACTATGATTTCAAAAATGAACTCTATTTTATGAAAATAATTTTCTAAATTTTTTAATTTAATTTTTAAATAAAAACACTATTCACTGAAAATTCAACTATTTCAGAAAAATCCCAAAAATTCACCTTAACCAAATATCGATGCTCTGATTTCAAAAATGAACTACATTTTATGAAAATAATTTTCTTAGTATTTTTAATTTAATTTTTAAATAAAAAACACTATTCACCTGAAAAACTAATACTTAACCAATAATTTCTGAAATAGTTATTTACCTATTTTATTGAATCACATTACTTAATCAAGGTGCCTACATTATATTAATACTTTTTTAAGTGAAGTTACTTAATCCATTTGGTCACATTACTAATCATAATCATAAAATCACTATTCATAATTTACTATTCACCAAAAATTATGTTGATCTTATTAGACTCTAAATTTCATACTGAACACAGCTGTAGAAGACCATTTTTTGAAAATCATTAAACATTATTAATTATTTAAGGTTTACATAAATATTTTAAAATTTCCTTTTTCTAGAATTCATAAATAATATGAATACTATATTTATCCGTATATTTAAAAATTAACATACTTCACGATAAGAAGACATCACAATTTTTATTTAAATCAATGGATTATACAAGGTAGTTATGGTCTTGTTACATAACCCCTTATAACACCAGTATAGGACCTAAGAGTAAGGTGTCCTATGGTGATAGAATCTTGGGGCAACTTGGCCAACATTTCTCGAGTAGTGATTTCTATCAGCTTGAACTTCTCGCCAAGGCGATTCGGTTCCAGCTTCACACGATGAAGTTCGACTTGAGTTTGGTCCAGATCAAAGCCCAAAGGTGATAACCCCTTCCTGAGTTCCGTCGGATGGGCTTCGATCAGCTCGAGACTAATGGATGGTGCCATCAAATCTTCTTTCTATATTAATTAATCAAGATCACTTGTATTTATAGACAATAAATGCAACATTTAGTTTCCAACGGTCATATTGACCAATGGGAATATAACAGTCAAAACCCAACAGCCTTATTTTAATTATAATCATTTTATTAAATTAAATAGTTTTTTTGTGTATAAAATAAAATAACTCACAAAGTTAGGAAACACAATTTATTCAAAATTTTGGGTCCTTACAGTTTTCATGTTTTATGTTCCTGATTTCCAAGACACTAGAATTTAAAGATCCTCTGTTTGTAAAATGTAATGAAAATTTATGTAATAAAAGGCAGGATTCCATATAAATCATTGAACATTTTTCATTTATATTATACTATTTTACAAACATAGTTACCTATTAATGTAAAGGACTTGTATTCTATAATCAATTACAAACCATTTCATGAAATAAATATAATTGTGTGCATAATGAATTTACAAGGTTCACCATTCAAAATAAAGGGATACATATATTGTATGATCAAAAAACCAAATATCACAGGATACACTAATAATCATTGATCCAAATAAGGAAATATTATCCATCAACATTTTTTATATATAAAATATCTCTTGATTAATGTAACACACTCCAACAAAATCAATCAAATGATCTTTAAAGTTTAAGAAAGAAGAATATTTAACCACTAATAGGAGACTACACATTTTTATAGATGAGTATCAAAACATATTCTATTCTTTAAACATGGATATTGTTATCAAATAATGATTTAAAACAATCCTTGATGATATATCTTCTTCTAAATATATTCATTAAGAAATATTGATGAAAGAAAAACACCTGATCTTTTATAAAAATAATAAACTTTTAATGTAACGCCATTCACAAAATTTTCCATAATTTTCTATAATCCAATCATTAATTCCCATATGTACATATTATAAATTCAATAAGTGATTTTGATGAGGATTTTATACACTTATCTCCTATATTGGGTGTTTTTTCTTCTTGTTTTTTCTATGTCCTCTCAAATTCTTATAATGATTTTTTAATACTTTTCATAAAAAAACCTACCATATTTCAATGACACCATAAAACCCTTTCGTTGGACAGTGAATTTCACAATCAAATACCAAATGCACTCTCAATTTTCAACTTCTCCCACTTTAATTCAAGTATATTTTTAATCCTTACTATTTACATGCTTTTGTTATGTTTTCGAGACTATAGGGACATTGTTTTTATAGACCTAAAACTATAATTTTACCCATATCATTATAAAAATATGACTATATACTTTTCATTTTACCATGATATGGTGATTCTCTCCACATGAAATAATTAATTTCTTCTTTCTAAAAATGGTATTGAAATATTTGTTCACTACAACTACACTTATCTCACCATGATTCAATTTTAGGGATTTTTTCTTCAATGAAAGAGACTAAGACTAGTTATATATGACATTGAGCCCCTCATTATGGTAGAAAAATATTCTTTTCCCATTCCATGGATTATAAAACTGTGACCATGTTATAATTCTCCTTGTTTCATTTTCTATACAAACATCATGTCCAATATTTCCGTTTATAATATCCTAGAATTATGTCCTTTGATTGTAGATGTCTTTAGAACACAATTATAATAATTCTTGGAAAACATAACTCATCCAACTTTTTTCTAGTTTTTCATCTTGACAAGTATACCAATACTATATTTAATTTATCATCTTTTAACACTTATTGATCATTAATTCATTCCAAGCATGATTAAATATATGGACTAAGAAATTATTGCTACCATTTTTTCATACACCATGACTAAATGACCATGGCATAGAGAGAATACTCATAGTGAACAATGATTTTTGCTAACAAAATTTCTTCTTAAATTTTCATTTTCTAGTTTGAGATCACATTTTTTCACCATTACATGAACTATAATGTTTTCATCAAAACGCCCTATCATAACCATGTCTCTAGTGCTCAGTGCACAAAACATCCCCAATGACAATTTTTTTGGACAAAGTAAGCATTTTTTTCTTGGAAAATAACATCATGATATGATAGTTCAATAAATACGTTATAATAAAGAAAACATTCACATTAAATACTTATAAACACAAATATTAAACTTGAAACCCTTCATAATAACATCAGATATTAAAAAGGATCTTTACCAAAATACATAATCTGAGATTCACCTGATCTTGAATGTGATTTACTTATTGAAAAACTATTAACCAATATGTCGATAATAAAATAAAACCCCATCATCATACATCACATCCACTCCAATTTCACCATCAATTAATAATCTCCCACTTTAAACCAAACACCTATTGGGGAACTGTAATCCTAAAATAACATCCTGGTTATAATTATCTCTATATTTTATTATCAATTAATCATAATTAAATATTTTTAATCATACTTAGGTAAAATAAAGGTAGTAAACAAGAATTGGTATAATAATATTAATGTTTTACATTATTTTAACTTACATCCACTTCTAATGGACATATTTCACTTATATTCTCAACTAAAGTTCAAAAAAATGATTATTTACAAGTTCTAGAGAAACTTTTGGACCACATGCATAATAAATATATTAGAATTGTTGAACAATTCACTGTCCCAGACACACATTTCTGAATCTAATGCATCTATTTTTTTGAAAAAATCTCATAAATATATTTTTTATTACACCCATGGTTTGAGGTAATTCTCTATTCTATTCTATATTCTGGGTTATGGAATAGTTTTACTAAATATCGAGATTTTCTTGTACAGGTTTGGACTATTTATTGAATCATATTTAATTGCTCAAGGTTTGATCACAGTTTGGGAAAACTGTGCATATTCACTAGAAAATAGTGTGGGTGAATATGGGAGTTCTGGGAATACTCATGGTTAGTGTATGGTTTTCCTAACTATGAAGTCTAATGATGAGAATTTATGGATTTTTCACAGAATATATTCACACAATTAGAGTATATTTTTCCTAAATGTGTATCCAAGAAATAAAATTTAACCTCCCAACCCTAGAATCCTAGATCCAGTGCCTCACTTTATTACAATTTCATACTGACAAGGAATCAATTCCAAAGGACTGACCAGTTTAGTAGTTTTAGAGAACCAAATTACATACATGATACCCATATTATATTATGAAATATAAAATGAAGCATAATACATAAAAAAGATAATAAACTAATTCTTTGAAACTCATTCAAAGATATATTATTTGTAATAAGGGGAAAGGAAGCAAAATAACTGTGATCTCAAATGCTCAGTAAGGGTAAAATACAAAATAAGTAATCATAAATCAATAATAATAATCAATATAGAAAGTTAAATAACTTAAGACACATTCCATTTAAACAATTGGATAATGAATAATCAATATAGAAAGGTGGATAACAGAAACACATGTCATTTAATCATCAAAATGAGAATGAAATGAATCTATATATTTCTTTATGGTGTAAATCCTTTGTATAATAATAATTTAAATGAATTAAATACTTAATTATTTGATTTCATGTAAATGGTACCTGAACCACATCCATAAAAATATTTCACAATACGGTTTACATTTTTTGGTGGAAACACATCTATTATTCTTATAAACAAACTCGAAGTGTTTTTCTCTGTCTAATTTTATCTCATGAGACTACATTTGCATTGAGGGGATTACATTAACTTGTCCCCAACCCATGTCTTTCTTGTCCAAAACATTCTTTATATATTGAATAATCAATTTAATTAATAAATAATGTTCATTATCATTAAATATCCATATTGAATAAATAATTTGGATTTTTCGATAAATACTCGGTGTAAGATATGTAATAATAAATTTTTTTAACATTGATTAATGGAAGTACCATTAAAATACCATTAAAATACGATTAAAACATTCTTGAGAAAAATAATCTTTAAACATTCCAAAGTGTCTCATACAACTTTGAAACATTTAAATCATAATAACCATAATGTAATAAAATTAAATGAAACTTATAATATCATTAAAATAAGTAGATTCATGATATAACATGTTGAAGGGTAGTATATACACTATATAAAATGAACTAGGTGTATAAAATTTCAATATGTCTCAATGAAATGAAATTGAGATGAGATCCATTACCTTGAGTAAAACATATCACATGTGAATTTTTATTCCTTTATAATAAACATATGTTAATTATTTACATTATTAAGAACTGTTTTAATGTTTATTATTAATTTTAATTCAATTATTACAATTTTCTATATAATTACATAAATAATTAAGTTTGTGTGAGGGTTTTTGACCCTATTCGGTTTTTGTGACAAGAATGACTTTGGTAGGTCAAATATGGCCAAGGGGTTATTATATAAACATATTCAGAATAATAATCATGAAATAGTTATTATAGTTATATATATATTATACTTTTAAAACCAATCATGAAATATTGTTATGAAAAATGAACTGATGTTTCAATCTTGTAGATGGTAGGCCATATGTACGTATGATTAATGTTACAAATTTCCAATTATCATTATAGAAAGAAAGTAAGTAGCATTATATATTTAAACAATTATAATTATATAAGAAATACCATTTTAATTTAATCATATATAATTATATATATAATTCTGGTGATGTAAAAAGAATCGCATCGCTTTGAAGAGGCGGTAGCCCACACATCCACAAATGACGTTATCACTTTTTAGTGTGTGAAATGGGGTATAGAGAAAATGATTTATTATATTTAATGAAATGTAATTAGTTAATTAATATCAGTTATATTTCATTAATGTCACATATTTCTAATTAAAACCATCCTTAATACATTATATGCAATGTGTGAATGTATCACATCACTTTGAGGAGCCAGTAGTCCACACGTCCACAAATGGAGTTATCGTATTTAAAAAAAAAGGAAAGAATAATGGTATCTATTATATAAAAATTTAAAAGGAATAAAGGAAGAATAAATATAATATAAATCATATATAAAAAATGTTTTCTTCATAATAACCAACCATAAAAGGTGGTAAATGAAAAATTAACGGCATCGTTTCATGAGGGGGTAGTTCCCTATACATGAACAGTAAGTTTGTTACCCCTTCGATGGAATTATGTATAGATGTAAGTTGAATAGTTAACATAAAAACATCTCAGTATAGTTATGATAATTATTATATTATATAATTATGGAATAATAAGAAATAAAGTGGTGGATAAATAAATAAAACATAAATTCACATAGAAAAATGTTACCTCTTTTTTAGGTAACACTTTTTGGTTTACACCAAATGGATTCCTTGGTTTGATTTACACCCATGTTTAGTATTATATGAATTTGTTAGATATGATGGTATATTATTTGGTCAGATTTATGATGATCAAAATTTTCTTGAGAGGTGTGTGGAAGGGGAAGACTGAATGTCTTTTTATAATGGAGGGGAGTGGCATTTTTTTAAGTACCAAAATGTATATACTATTGGGAGGTATCTATTACCTCATGTGATTATTAAAATGGAAAAATAATTTATTAAATATGATTTATTTACTATAAAAACCTCTACCTCACAGAAATAAGTTTTTTTTTAATTTTTTTTCTTAGTCTTTATGTTTCCTTATATTTTTTATTTTGGTTTTTCATTTAGGTAACTGGTTTTATACCATATGTAATTACTCAATTCGGAATAAATTATATTTAATTTTATTATTAAATATAGACCACCTTAATTACTAATATTTTATATAATTCAAAAAATAAGAACCCCATGTTATTTGAAAATTAATTCTAAAACAATCATATGTTACCTGCAAAAATACTACTTTAACCTGAATTGTGTTAACAATGTTTTTACTATATATGGGTCAATATGTTAATTATAAAAGATAATTTGGTTCATTAATGTACCATATTTGATATTTACTACTACTTAAAAATAACTTTGAATATGATATGATTTTTATCAATTTTAAATCATTTAATAAAATATCATTTCTTGTAAAATAACATTAATTTCAATCTTGAACTTATTTATTTAATTTTAATTACAAAATATCAAAAAAAATTATGGAATTAAAATATATTAAGTTCTCAGGTGTGTAACATGATATGATCATCTAAAAAATTATGGAACACAATAATTCATTAAATTTATTTTTATTTTAATATTTTTAGCATCATCTATTTCATTTAATTATTAACTAAATAATCTATGTGTTGGCATTTGTTAATCGTTTAATATACTTAATTCATCTCTAAAAATTATAGTTAAATTATCATGATAAAAACAACTAATTTATATTTTAAAATTATTTTTATAACCAAAATTGTGTAACTTATTTCATACTCTAAATCTTTATAAATGTTAAAGGTAAGGAAGGTTTTTTTGGTATTTTTCCTTATTTAACTTATTATATGGGTCACATTTAATAACATGTCTCTCATTAAATCATAAATTTCTAAAAAAGAGTGGATATGATCTAAATATTCTAATCCAATGGATTTTATACTATTTTATAGTTCATTTTGGTCCTTATGTTTATGTTTTAGTCCCTTATTAGGTTTAATTGTTTCTTAATCCCTTTAATTTTTTTAATTTTTTTCACTAATATTTATTGTCAAAAACTAAGTTTATATTATTTGAACATAAATATTATACTAATTACAACCTTGTATGATTGTTTTTTCAAATTTAGTTCATATTAGTGTCTAAATTAAATTTAAAGCTAATCCAAGAGACGTAGCGAAAAAATAGGTTTTTAAAGTGAAAATTTTCAAAAATTCATTATGTCTTTATATATAAATTAAATAAAAAAATGATTCCAATTTCCTTCATGTGATTAATAGATAAATAACTTTTTTATGATGACTTTTAAAAAATATATTATAACTTTAATAATTATTTAAATGAAAAGATAGTTTTAAACTAGAATGCAGTATTTTTCACAATTCATCAAAAAATGGAACTTCTTAGAGAAATACCAAAAATTCACCCTAAGATAATTTAAATTTAATAATTATAAAATTAATTTCATTTTAGAAAATAAATTTTTTAAAAGTGTCAACTTTTAGTATTAAAATAGGTTCACTATTAAAAAGTGGTAAAACTCAGTCTTACATGTAATGCATATTAACTCATTGATATTTGTAGTGTAATATTGACAAGGTTTTTTGTATAAATAAAGCTAGAAAAAAATTAATTTTATTCTAAAATTAAAACATTTAAAGTATTGGGGTGTTACATTCTCCACACCTTAATTAAATTATGTCCTCATAATTTAAAATTGATTATAGAAATCGAGGGTTTGATATTTGAAAATAAACTATTATTGAAAAACTCACATCGTAAATAGGGTTATTAAAACCTATAATTAATGTGTGTGGGAAATAAAATGTGATGGTCACAAAAAAACTAGGTTTTCAAATAAGAGAAAATTAGTAAAAACATTTAAATTGAAAATAAATATAACTCTCATGTTTTGAAGGAGAGTGATGGAGAACATGTTCATTTGAAAGTTGATGACCACTAGGTTATAAACCATAGAAAGAAAAAAGGTCATTAATATCATCATAAATTATGATAATATGAAAATCTTTTTGTTAAAATACTATTTTCCTATAGAAATTGTTTCACAGGCTATGAATATAAGTAAATATATGTTTCTAATATCCTTTCCTTTGATTACACCTTGAAATACTTTCACTTTATCTCTTAGCAGAAGATACTTCATATAGTAAAGTAATACATTAATCCCTAAAACCTCGTTCAATGATAAACTTAAACCATTTCATAAATGGAAAACCATTACAAAATATTATAATCCAAAACATTATAAACAAGGTCACATAATTTTAAAAATGATCTTATTATTTTCCTTTAATCAACACAAAGTCGCTCTAAATTGTCCCATTCAAAACATGTGAATACTTTCATCATGTATTCTCTTAAAATATGGTAATAATATTAATTACCATAAGTTTTTTTTGAAAACCTACATTCTTCTATATTACATAATTAAAAAACATTTTATTGGATATATTCCTTAAATCCAATAGTGTTGTAAACCCCATCAATGATGGCATAAGCCACATTTTCAACAAACCATTAATTTGTTCAAAGGTAGTTGGTACTATCCAATTTACTTTATCTAAATCAATCATCTCTTTATTCCAACATCATTATCATAGTTTCAAGAAAATATTAATTGTTATATTTCCCTTCACCATTTATTTTCCAAAATGCTTAACTTTCTTCTAAATCACTTTTCTTGGTACCTTTCAACATATGATCTCAAACCCTTAACAAAAATTACTAAATTACAATCCATATATATTCTATAATTCTTATATAAATTAAATCATTGATAAAATAATCAAATGAAATAATTATTGTATCCAAACATAATAACATTAACAATTCCTCTTTGAATTTTTTAGTATCATAATCATAACCACGATCCTTTAGCCTAATTTATTATGTATTCCTTAGACACTTGAAACATTGACTTTTAAAATGTATTATCTTCTTGTAGTTGAATCATTGTATATTGGAAAACATTTTTTACCCATGTAATCACAATCACGATGGCATTTATCTCCACACTTATAGTAAATTCTCCTCCATTTTAAGCATGTACTAGGGTGTTTCTTTCCACAATTATCACATGTGAGAAAATAATTCTTTCCCTTTTTCCCTTTATACATATTTTTCTCTTCCATTATCTTCTTCTATTGCTTCAGTTTGAATCCAAAGTACTTGTAGAATTATCTACCAATCCTGTTAGAACATGATATTATGTCTTCATATGAGTAGAATGTTTGAGGGAATATTTCTCTTTGAAATATTGGCATAACACCATAAAAGATATGATCCTTCTTACTATTTAGATCATGTGCAATGGTGAGGTTCTCATTCCTTCTGATATGCACCATTTTTAAATGACAAAATTTATTCGATTAGATCTTATCATGTATAATCACAAAACTAGTAAAATACATAACGTAAATTGAAATTTTTATGTGTAGCTAATCTCATAATAATAAACAATGATTATTTGGGATATTAAACTATAATTATCCTCAGAGAATACCTTAATGTTATCTTCCCTAACCAATATTTTTCTAAATCTAGTTTCTATGTTTTTTAATAAAATTATTTGAATACTAACGGTAACACCCCGATCCCAGAATCTCGGAACCAGTACCTTATTTTTTACATTGGAATGACTATAAGGAACCAAATCTAGAAGTCCTAATTAGTTTATTAGTTTTGGAAAACCATATTACATACATGATACCTATATTACATTGGGAAATAGAAAACAAAACATAATAATAAAAAGGATAATGAACTACATCCTTGAAACACATTCAAAGAATAATCAATATATAAAGGTAAATAAGTGAACACACTTTCCATTTAAGAAACTGGATAAGGCATAATCAATATGGAAATATAGATAACTAAAACACATTCCATTTGATGAATAAACAGATAATGAAATTTTTTTTATGTATTATGACATATAGAAAATACTTTGGATAATAATACCTAAAATAAAGGTAATGCATAATTATTGGACACCATATATCTGGCACATGAACCACTACCATCAAGACTTTTCAAAATATTGTTTATGTTTGTGGTTATAAACCAATCTATTATACTTAAAAACAAACTCTAAGGTTTTTTTTCTAACTTATTTAATCTCATGATACTACCACTACATCAAGGGGCGTACATTAACTAATCCCCAACTCATGTCTTGCATGTCCATTGCATTCTTCATATATATATAATAATCAATTTAATTAAGAAACAATGTGACTTATCATCAAATATCCATATTGAATAAATAATATGGATTTATCAATAATTAATTAGTGTATAATAAGTAACAACAGTGTTTTTTTTTTTGCGTTTATGAATGGAAATACCATTGAAATATCATTAAAAGATTCGTGTGGAAAATAATCCTTAAACATTCTTAATGTCCTATACCACTTTGAAACATTTGAATCATAATCCACATGAAGTAATAAAATTAAATTACACCTATAATATCATTAGAATAAGTATATTCATGATATAACATGTCAAGTGGCAATTTATACCCTATAAAAATAAAACTTATTGTATAACATTGCAATATGCCTCAATGAAATGAAATTGAGACGAAATCACTTACCTTGAATCTGACATGGAATATGTGAATTATCATCCAAAATAATAAAATTATTTTAATTATTTACTTTCTTCATAAAATGTTCCATTTTTATTATTAATTTTACTTCAATTATTAAAGTTTTGTATACAATTACTTAAACAATTAAGTTTACATCAGGTGTTTTGACCATATTTGGTTTATGTGTCAAAAATGACTTTGGTAAGTAATTTATGGTCAAAGGGGTCATTATATAAACATATAAAAAATAATAATTATTAAATAATTATCATATTTATATATAAATTATACTTTTAAAACCAATAATGAAAAATGGTTATGAAAAATGAACCAACATTACAATCATGAAGACTATAGGCCATACATACGCATGACTAACGTTTCCATTTTTCAATGACCGTTATGGAAAGAAGTTAAGTGACATTATATCTTTCTAGAATGATCATTATTTTACAAATATTATTTTATTTAATCATATAGACTTATATATATAATTATTGTTATGTAAAAGGAATCATATCGTGTTGATGAGGCAGTAGTCCACAAGTCCATGAATGACGTTATCGTATTTTAGTGTGTTAAAAGGGTAATAATGAAAATGGTATAGCCAGAAGTTTTGAGAGACAGGAAGAAACTTGCTCCCAATAAAATACAGTATAAAAAGAAACAGTACAAAAATCTCAAAAGAGGGGCACCTTAAAAACCCTTGGGCATATCACACCATTACAATCATCCCTAACCAAACTATGACAATAGTTGGGAAGAACGAAAGACCAACTGGATCAAACCTCCATAACAGCCCTTTTGGAGAGGGCATCAGCAACCTGGTTTGCTTCCCAGTAGACATGAGAGACATCAAGGAGTAATCTTTGAGCAAGATTCAGACAAGAGATCCAGGTAGACATCATCCTCTATGGAACATTCCGGGACTGGTCCTTCAAAATCTGGACAACAACTAAAGAATCGGACTCCATCCATAACTTGTGCCATCCATAACGAACAGCGTACCTGATAGACTTAATCATGGCCCATAGTTAAGCCTCAATGGAATCCGCATGGCCAACATAATGGAAAAAAGCAACCCTTGATGAAACCCCGATGGGTTCTGAACACCCCACCACACCCAGCAGGGCCCGGTGCACCCATTACTGCCCCATCAACATTCAAATTTAACTAGCTAAAAATAGGGGGAATCCATCGAATATATTTCATCATACATGGCTTCCTTTCCCTGCAACTAACACCAAGAGATCTCATAATTAGAAACTCAGAAATTTCATTATGCATAGAGCCTGTTTGATTCACCGAGGCTAGTTTAATGCCTCTATGAATCATCATGATACCTTCGTGATGGCTGGATTTGACATTATTGAAGATTAGTCTATTACGAGACTTCCATATGTATGAAATAACTGACACAGTAGCGGCAAGCAGTAAGGCTTTAAGCTACTCACTAAAGGAGGAATGTAGAACCGAGGAGAACAGGGAAGGAATAGATGAAAAGTCAAGGCAGCAATGAAAAAAATATTGCAGGTAACTTCATAACGTCATAGTAAAATCACAATGAATAAACAAGTGCATAAGGGATTCATCTGCCTTCATAAAAAGGAAGCAAACAAGAACAGTAATGATACCTGCTCGCTGTAGAGCAGCTTCAATGGGTAACCGATTTTTCCATATCTTCCAGATGAGTAAGGCATCAGTAGGAAAGATATATGGCTTGTGGATAGCCGCCACCCATGAAGGAAAGCCAGAATCATGACCACACAAGAGCTTATAACATTCCTTGATAGAGAAGTATCCATTCAACGATGGCTTCCAAATCAAAAAAATCAGAGTCAACATAATCATAATTGCAAATCTCATCATAAAGAGCACCTGGAATAAATGCAGAAACATCAGAATTCCCATGAAGGTCAGATATGGACCGATTCTTCATTGATGATGGAATAGTGACAGAATCCCTAATGGCGGAGGACAACCATGGAGTGGACCAAAAATTCAGATGTAAAAAAGGGCAGACCAGCCATATAGATTGGGTCATGATCTTGGAGAATGTGTTTCTAATCGAAGACCAAACTGACGACTTAATGTACAAACACTTCCTATTCTGTAATCTGTCAACGAACCTACCAACAAGGAATTCCATAGAGAAATCAGGCTTGGCAAGAAGCCTCCATGATAAGTTTTGCAGCAAGGAGTCATTGAATAATTTAATATCCTTAACTCCCATTCCACCCATTTTAACTGGTCTAATACATTCTTCCTAGGAGACAGAAACCAATTTCCTTTGTTGTGTTGAACCAGTCCAAATGAAATTCCAAACCAAACTACTCAGCTCCTTGAGAAGGGCTCTTGGCCATCTATGGACAGAGAAAGAATAAACAAACACAGAAGTGATAACTGGATTGACAAGACATATTCTACCAGCCTGAGACAAATTCATTCCCTTCCAACTAGCCAACTGATTACTGATTTTTAAGGAAATGCCTTCCAAATGAACCCATTTCACTCTTCCCCAAAACAGAGGTATACCCAGGTAATCAAAGGGCAATTCCCCTCTCTTAACCCGTAGCTTACTTGCAATCCTGTTTTGTTTCACAATTGAGACTCCTTACCCAAACACAACAAAGGATTTACTCCAGCTGATTACCTGCCCTGCAACCTCTTTATAAGGTGAGAAAATTCTCTTGATGCAGGATATAGTTCCCATATTATCCTTACAAAACAGAAGGATGTCATCAGCATACCGAAAGTGTGAGGGCGCAAAGATATTCCTACCAGCTTTCATTCTTTGATAAAGACCTATATTGACAAGATCATTTAGATATATACTGAGGTAGTCTTCAGCCAGAGAAAATAGAAGCCCAGATAAGGTATCACCTTGCCTTACCCCCCTTGAGCACTGAAAGAAACACCTGGGGGAACCATTAACAAGAATAGAGAGATGAGAACTTCGTAGAATAGAAGAGATCAGCTCAATAAACCTATTTGAGAATCCATGCATTCTGAGAATGGTGAAAATGAAGTCCCATCATATAGTGTCAAAATCCTTAGAAATGTCAACTTTCAAGGCCATATTCCCATTCTGAGTCTTACCCTTCATGATGTTAATGCATTTGGATGTGGTAAATATATAGTTCTGAATATTTCTACCAGGTACGAAGCTAAACTGATTTGCAGAGATGAGATCCCTAGCAACTTCACCTAAGCGAAGAGCAACAATCTTGCTAATAACTTTAGGAATAGAATTACCAATAGCAACAGGCCTAAAATCCTTGACATCTAAAGCACTCTCCTACTTTGGAATCAAGGCAATAAAATTGGAGTTCATACCAAGAGGCATAAAATAATGTTGAAAGAATTCCCTAACATCATTAATAACCTCAACATGGTTGATATCACAGTAGAACATAAAGAATTTATTAGTGAAGCCATCCGGGCTAGCAGCACTATCAATATTCAAGGAGAATAAAGCATGATGAATCTTTTTATAGGATGGGGTATCAATGAGTCTTTTGTTTTGAGTTTCGTAAAGAGTTGATTCAATACATGTGACAATCTTACTTGAGTTGTTCACACCAGAATCAGAGTAGAGCCTCTCAAAGTGACCAGTCACAGCATTAACAATCTCATTTTCAGAAGTGAGTAACTTACCATCAATCATAATAGCCTTGAGATTTTTCTTAGTCCTTTTCTCCCTATGCAAGCAATGGAAAAATCTTGTGTTCCTATCCCAATTCATCACCCATTTTATACTCAACTGATTTGGATCCAGATTTTCCTTAAGGGACAAAAGACTATCAAGCTTGGAGGCAGCTTGTAGCTCCTCCTGAGATGGGGAATCCAGCTATATATTCCTTCACTGGCAGTCTAATAGAATAGCTTCAGCCCCTTTGATGTCATTAAAAATACTGGAAAAAGATTCATTGCTCCAAACTTTGAGTCTTGCCTTGAAAATTTTCATTTTCGAAATCAAAATGTGTGAGGAGCACCTAGTGACATCAGATCCCCATTCTTCCATAATAATCTCCCTGCATCCTTGAACAACTAACCATGCATTATTAAATTTAAAGGGTAGAGGAGCTGACCTTACAGAACTAAAACATAACTCAACCAGGATAGGATTATGATCTGAATGCAGCCTTGGAAGAGTTAAACCAGAAGCCTTCATTGTATCACATCTATCATTCATCTGTACTAGGCAACGATCCATCTTGATAGCCTACCTCCCATTGATAGTATATCTACTCCAGGTGAAGTCAGAACCTAAAATAGAAAGATCACTCAGATGGCATTGATCAATACAGTAAAGAAAGTCCTTCGCTGAGACCCGACAAAAATTTCTTCCAGTATTTTCCTCTGGCCTTAGAATTGTGTTGAAATCACCAAGCATGATCCATCTCTTGGACATATCCCTATAGATTGAGAGTAAGTGATTACAAAGAGCTCTCCTTCTGATATATTGGTTGAAAGAATAAACAAAAGTAACACAAAGATCATTAGACTGATGACAACAAGATAAAGTAAAAACTTACTGATCAATCTGATAAGATTCAATGATTATGCTGTTGTGTTTGTGGACCCATAAGGATTCATTCCCATCTTGGACCTAATTGCAGGCAACCAATGAATACCCAATAGCATTCAAATTGAATTCTAACCATCGTGAGAAGTTCATTCTAGGCTCATCAATCCCCAGTAACATGGGCTTGTTGGTCATGATCAAGTGATTCAGGGCTCTGACCGTGGGAGAGTTCCCAAGCCCCTGGAAATTCCAGAAAAGTATCTTCATTGATTTAAAGACCACTGCCTTGTGCAGGGTCCAACATAACTTTCAGCTAGACATTCATTAGAAACAGATTCCGCAATATCCATTGATTTACTGGGAGCATATTCTTGCATTGAGGACTCACTATCATCATCAGAAGGAGGGGTAAACCTATTTTCAGAACTAATAGTCATACATAATGTAGCAGGAAACATCCTTTTATCCAACTTCGAATCCAGTATCTGAGAAAACTCATCAATAGTTCCCTCAATATTGAGTCATGTCTGATCCTGTTCCAAAGAGGGCTCATCAGATAAAGAGTCAAGCATCTGTTGAGTAGCAGGATCCACAATCTCAAGGGTCCCCTATTCATTTGACACCTTACCTCTAACAGCATGGCAATCAATAAGCTGAGTTTCAACAACATTTTCCCCATTATCAGTATCCTACTTTTCCTGAGAGTCTGTGTTATCCAGCAGTCTCATTGAATCCTTACCACCTACTTCATTTTCATCAATCATCACAACAGTAGGATCCTGAGGGGTTTTCTCTGTTATTACCCCAAAAACATCAACAGGCATAGTATCAACAACAATAGCCACAGTTCCACCCTGAACCTCCTCATCATTTTTATCATCCTGCACCTTGTTCCCATCATCTAAATTGAGACTTCCCTGTCTAGTCATCTTCCTTCGTCGAGTATCCACAACATGCCCACGGATATGACAAGCAGAACACGCCTTATTCCTGTTACATTCCGAAAGATTATGCCCAAAAATATGACAATTAAGACAGAACTTTGGTTTCCTTTCATATCCTATCTCTGGATTAATGTTATCATCTCTCGTGGTGAAGACAACCTCTTCCACAAGTGTACTTGACATATCCACCTCCAATTAAATTCGAGCATAATGTCCAAAATTAGGGTTATCGGTTTGCTTATCAAGTCTAATAGGATTCCCTACAGAAGATGAAATATCCCACAAAATTTGAGGATGCCAATACGACCAACTTAGTTTGTGAATACGAATCCAAACCTGAGAAAATGTGTTCTTGACCGTGTTTGGATCAAAGTTACGGTCCCATTCATGAATTCTGAGGAAACCATGATGCAAAGGGACCGATCCCAGACTCTATTCACATCTCTTGAATTCATGAGATGGGAAGAAGACATGATAAAAGCCACACCCCATTTCCATCATCTTCCAATCACTGAAGCCCCGATTTTCGCCAATCTCACGATAAGCTCTTGAAATTTCCATGGCCTCACACCTTTTGGAATCACCACATGAGTGATGATGGATAAACTACATAATTTGACCCTTTCTTCAACCGTGGATTGATTGGCTGATACATGGGAAATCCGACCATTTCGTATAATTCTTCCAGAGATACTCGAATCATAATCCATGAATGAAAAACCTCCAACCTTTTTAGCCACATCTGCAAAGCTCCTCCCATGAATATAGGCATCCTTAGAGTCCGATTTCTCATCTTTTTGTTTTGCACAGAGACAGTAGTCCACACATCCACAAACGAAGTTATCGAATTTACACAAAAATGAAAGAAAGAAATCATATGTTATATAAATGTTATATAATAGTAAAAGAATAATAAATATCATATATATCATATACAAACAATGTTTCAATCATAATTCCCAACCATGAAAGGTGGTAAAGGAAAATATGAGCAACATCATTTTGTGAGGCGATAGTTTATCATGCACGAATGGTAAGTTTGTCACCCATTTGATGGAAGTGTTCATATATGTAAGTTGAAACGTTAACCTAAAATAATATTAGTATATTTATGATACTTATGTTATTATATAATCATGTAATGAAAGGGTTTATAAAGAAATAATACATAAATTCACATTGAAGAATGTTACCCCTTTTTTGGTAACTCCTTTGGATTGCACCCAAGGGATTCCTTTGATTGATTTATGCCCAATTTTAGGATTCTAGGATTATAATATGGATTCGGTGAGACTTGTTTTATAGATTTTGGATGAGAAAAAGTGTCATTATATGTTTGAGGATGGGGAAGAGTGAATTTCTTAATGGAGGGGTAGTGTCACTCTTTTAAATAAAAAATGGTATATACTATTGGGAGGCCTCCATTACCTCATCTTATTCAAAATTAGACATATAATGTATTAAAGAGGGATTATGGTCGATAAAAACCTCTAAAACCCAAAAAATAAGTGCTTTTTTATAAAAAAAATCATAGTCTTTATGTTTCCTTATATTTTTCATTTTGGTTTTTCATTTACGTAACTAGTTTTCTGACCTATTTAATTCCTCTATTAAGAATAAATTAAATTGATATTTATCATAAAATATATACCCACTTAATTATAAATATTTTATCTTATTTAAAAAATAAAAAAAACAATGTTTTTTGGTAATTAATTTTAAAACAAGCACATGTAATGCGCAAAAACATTGCTTTAACATGAACTGTGCTAACAATTTTTTTACTATCTATGGGTCAATATATTAATTATAATAAATAATTTGTAATATTAATGGAACATATTTTATATTTAATGAAACTTAAAAAATACTTGTCATAGGATATGATTTTTATTAATTTTAAATTATTTAAAAATATCATTCATTTTAAAATAACATTAATGTCAAGTTTGAAATTATTTATTTAATTTTAATTCAAAACTATCAAAACAATGGTGAAATTAAAATAAATTATTTTCATAGATGTGTAACAAGATATATTCATATATAAAAATAATGTAACACAGTAATTCATTAAATCAACTTTTATTTTAATGTTTTTAACAACATCTATTTCATTTAATTATTAACTAAATAATCCATGTGTTAGAATTTGTTAAGCGTTTAAAGTATCTAATTCATATCTAAAAAGTATATTTAATTTATCATGATAAAAAAACCCATTTACATTTCAAAATAATTTTTATAACTGAAGCTATGTAGCTTATTTCATGCTCTAAATCTTTGTAAATGTTAAAGTTATGGAAGGTTCCTCTTTTGCCTTTTGTCCTTACTTAACTTATTATATGGGTCACTTTCATGAACATGTGTCCTAAAAACTCTTAAAATTAGAATCAATATGGGTTATGTTTTAAATATTTGTGTAAAATTCATTTTGGATAAGTTTCTAGGTCACTTTGGCCCTTATGTTTATGGTTTAGTCCCTTGTTAAGCATAATTTTACCTCAATCGTTGTAATTAATTTTAATTACTTTCACTAATATTTTTGGTCAAAACTATGCTAATATTATTAAAATATACATATTTTACTTATAAAAACCATTTATTTACATTTTTTAAAATTAAATTCACCTAATTTTATAAATTAAAATTTAATCTAATCTCGAAGATGTGGCGAGAAAGCTGGTTTTTATTTTACAAATTTTCAAATTTTCATTAAGTCTTTATATCTAAATTACGTATAAAAGTTTATTTTAATAACCTACATTGGATTAATATATATATATATATAATTTATCTATTTTAACTTCAAAACAAATTTAAAATATAATTTAACATTAATAATTATTTAAAATAAAAGTCATTTTTCAACTAAAATACATTATTTTTCACTATTCATCAAAAAATGAAACTTCTTAGAAAAATACCAAAAATTAAACCTAATTTAATTTTGACGTTATGAATTAAGAAATGAAGTTTTTTTGTAAAATATAATTTTTAAAAGTTAAAAATTTTAGTTTTAAAATAGGATCTCCATTAAAAGGCGGTAAAACTCAATCTTGCGTATAACGCAAGTTAACTCAGAGTTGTGTGTAGTGCAAGCTTAACATGGTTTTCTATATAAAGTAAGATAGAAAAAAATAATTTTATTATAGAATTAAAATATTTTAAAGACTTTTTTTGTTGCATAAAACCTAGAAATTTTTGGAAAGTTGTGATTTACATGGTTGGCGCACAAATTTCTTAACCAAGCGGCCTACCTATTCAGGGTCATAGATAAATTTAAAAAATTTGTAATAAATCCCAAAAATCACCTAGAAATACACATTCATTTTTTCATTGGATTTTTCTATCGACTCTCATCATTCAATTTTCCTATTTCTAAGGATATTTGACCTTTTTAATCTATTCTCAAATATTCTTAGAGCATTGGATCTTGGAAATAAAATATAAGGGCTCTTTTATTACCCTCTAGTCTGTGTCTACTTGTTTTATATTTAATGGAACCATATAAAAGGTTTTATTACTGGTGGATCTATAATATATGATAATTATTGATAAAATATTCTTTTAATTCAATATAAAAACCAAATAAATAGTCTTGGTTTGTGAGATCACATGAAAATTCTTCATGTCAGACATTTTAGTGGTGGGTGACCTATCCTTTATTACTATTTCTATTGAATGTAAAGTCTTTCTTATTACTAAAAAATTACTTCATATTTGAAATTAAAAAATAATTCTACATATTTTTTTAATATTAAATATATTTGTTTATCTTTAAATATTATTTTGTGGGTGATAATGATAACTTGTTTGATAAAATGATTTCATATTTTACCTTAAATCAAAGGTGTTTTTTGGGTGTGAAATGTTTGAAAAAAAAGGATGTGTTGTGTATTAATATTTTAATTTTATAGGTCCTTGTCAGTATGAACAAGGATCTCAGTGATATATTAGAGGCATGTGATGTTAAATCACCATTTGATATCTTGGTGAAGGATAGTTAACCACTAATGGGTATATGGAAATTAATTCAGCATGCATGGGTGTGTGTGAGAGAAAATGAGAATTGTGGATAAAAAGTGGGTTTAAATAATTTGTGGGTGTTATTTAGTAAAACTCTATTTTTTATAAACCACATTAACGTCTTTCCTTCTATTTTATATATAATATATGAAACTTTTTTAACTTATTTGGTATTTTGTACAACTACTTTATAAAACTTGGAGTTATAATGATTCTTGTTTTGGTGGAATCTATGCGAAGTCTCAATGGTTTTCCAACTAGTTTACTATAATCACCCCCAATATATTCACTTTGGTGCATATACAGATATTTTCTCTATGATACCAGAAAAGGAATGTTTTTCTATTTCTCAAGTGGTGCATATTATTTTTTTATTCAAGGAAGTTTAGTGTTAGGGCTTTGGAGTTGGTAGTGTTTTGGGGAACTGAGTAATTCCATCTCAGTTCCTAAGTCTTACATTATTTTGTAGTCTTGATTTTTATAGTTAAATCTTTATGTTGTTACTCTGAGTTTTTTTATACACTAAATTTTATGATTTATATTTTATTTATCATATATTATTAGTTTTGTTTTTCTATTATTTTATTGACATGTTATGTATGTTTAAAGGGAAAATCATTACCTGAATTTTTTGTAATCCCTAGGAATTTATTTCTAGCCTTTAGTGTTTGATTTATTTCACCAATGGTTTATTGAATTTCAGTTCTTTCTAAACAACTGATTATTCCCGGGATTCTAAAAACGGTATCATTTTGGACATCCCATCATTTAGGATGGAAATAAGGCACTAGGATGCGTCAAGACTTGAAATGCATAGCATAAAAACATATATATGACCTTTTAATACTGAACATCAAGTTGCTATGGTGTTCCAGGTAAATAAAGTGTTCAAAACACTTCTAGGTTTTTTTTCACCAAATTATAATGGGTTTAGCCGATGATTGTTTGGTATGATTAATTAGTAAAGATAATATTATAACCCTACCCTTTATTACACACTTAAGAATGATTTATTACATAAACATGCACTTAAGACAACTCCAAGGATTGAGAGGTCCAGTGTTTGGGGAAATTAGGAGCATTACATAACAACTTAAATTATAAAATACAACATCATTATGGAAAAAAAGGTACATGAAAACAACATTCATTCGTACTTAGCATTACAAGGGATAACCTGAGGACATACATAAGAAAAGGGTGAGCTATAAAGCCTAGTAAGGGTGTAAAAAGGCATGACATTAAAAATATAGTACATTTTAAGCAATAAGAAAATAAATGGAGAACAAGAGAAAAACGAACATAAATTCATGATATAACCTGATTATCATAGCATGGAAATGTGGCAACGACGTACAACATGATATTAGCATGAGACAAGGCTCATTGGACATGAATTATCATTAGTAAACCCTCATTTCACATTAATTAGCATGATTAAACCCTCATTACACTTGAATTAGCATTATTAAACCCTCATTTAACATGGATTATCATGATACTAAACATTACCCAATGCATAAGAGTGCTATTAGGTTGAACCCATTATAAACATTTCATTTCATGCATAAGTGTGCCACATGGATCATATAATATGGAATCATTCAACATAATCATTTATTATCTGATAAATTAATGTGTAATAAATACATGTATATACCCTTGAATATTTATATGTTCAAAAATGTGAATACCCTTGATAGATAAATGGGTCTGGTATTCACTACACAATGATGTTGGCTTGGAAAATCATGGTGCAATTTCGCCAGCATAACGGCATGACATAAAAATTCATAAAAAAGGTTAATGAGAGAGAAATGGGTATCTCATCATATGTACATGAAATGGAAATTAAGGGGGTTCATATAGATACATTTCCAAACACATGTAATTTATAAATAGACATAATAAAGAAACTTGAAGAAAGAGGAGAAATGTAATAACTCTTATGAAATTTTAGCATGGTAACAGGTGTATGTGGGGTGGATTAATGAGATAGAAATAGGTATTTAATCATTAAAACATAAGTAGGGAAGTGTTGGGGAGGTGAGAAATTATACCCCAAAATTTTTAATTGAAAATAAAATGGTATATCAACATAAAGAAACTTGGACAAAATGAGAAAGGAATAAATCCCTTAATTGATTGTGCGACTTAAAGAGCTAGAGTAGGGGCACCATCAGAGATTGGGGAACCTTAGGAGTATTATAGATAGAGGAGGGATGATTAAGGATATTATCCATGTATTTTTATAAAATATAAGTGGGATCTTGGGTGAGTTTATATAGGAAATGAGGGGAGAATTCTTTGATATTTCACAAACATAGGTTTTGGAATCTATATAATTAAATATTTAAAACCACAAACATTCCCATGGTTTTTAACCCTAGTTTTTGAAAAAGAGGATTGGAAAATATTATTTTATAATTCCAATTTACGATCATATAAAAATATTAGGTTTTCTTTTGTGGGGGTGAGTCGCACTCTCAAAGAAATCATTTTAAAATATTAAAATATTTTATTGGTCTTGGAGGGTCCACTAAGGTATTGAAAAATTAATAAGACAAATATAAAATCACATTATTTTAATAAAAAAATATATTTTCTGAATATACATTTTATATTATTTTATCACATCACTATTGGATCATTATGATTTTGTAAAACACATTATATATTTATAAGGTATTTAATTTTTACCCAAAAATTGGATTCTTAGAAAATTATGAAACATTCACCATTGGATAATTTTTTCCTCCTGATTCAAAAAATAATATTAATTTTATCTAAATAATTTTCTATGTATGTTAATTTTTACTTTTAAATTAAAAATGAAAATTTATTGAAAATTCATGGGTTTTGACAAAAACAGTTTTCAAACATTAATTAAAATTACAATTGTATTCATAGAAATTATAAAATAATTTATATATAATAAAAATTGATTTAGTAATAATATTTTATTAAAATATTATTTAATTCAATATTCCATAAATTCATCAAAATATATTTTTTAATTGAATTTAAATACTAACTAAAAAACGATTTGTGCTTTAAAAAAATTACAAAGTAAAAATAATAAAATTAATGTCTATTATTTATTCTATATAAAAATAATTCACATAATAATAATGATAGGGTCTTGTTACATATCCCTTTATTACATTATAATACTCCCTTAGAATATGGTGTGCGATGGTGAGACTTTCTTTAGGTCGTTCAATGTACATGGTTTTGGACGTGATCTCGATAAGCTTGAAATTCTCCCATAAACAGTTTCACTCAAGATTAATTTATTTGATCTCATCTTGGGATTAGTCTAGGTAAAATCCCGAAAATACTATCTCTGTAAAAATATCTGTTAAAAGGGCTTCAAAGGGAATGATCCTACTAGTCGAGGCCATCACTTCCTTTTCCTGTGTCAAAAGGATTTGTTAAAACCCTATATATATTCTAGTCATGTGATCACTATTCAATGACTATATTATCAATGGTAATGTTTCTTAACGGTTATTTAAACCCAATAAAAAATATGCAAGTTTTTTCTATTTATATAAGACATTATAATAAAGGTAATTTTATTCATGAATGTTCATGTCGTTACAACATTCCCACCTTTAGAAATTTCTCCCTCAAAATTTCTTTTTCCCTCAATAAAATAGATGTGGGTAACTCTGCCTCATCACTTCCTCTGGTTCCCATATTTCTTCTTCAAACTTGTGGTTTCTCTACACCACTTTGACGAGGGGCATTATTTTATTTGTTATAACAGTTTCCCTATAACCTAAGATCTTCACCGGCTTTTCTTCATAGGAGTGGTCATTCTCCAATGGTACCACCTATGGATTGAGTACATGCGATTGATCAGGTATGTACTTCCTCAAGAGTGATACATGGAATATTTCATGTACTTGAGACAGGTTTGGTGGGAGTGCTAGTCGATATGCCGCTTCTCAAATGAGATCAATGATATCATAAGGGTTGATGTATCTTGGACAAAGTTTTACCTTCATCCCAAATCTCATAACTCTATTCAACGGTGATATGCGGAGGAATATCTTGTCTCAAACATCAAACTCTTGGTCTCATTGACAATTATAAGAATATAACTTTTGTCAACTCTGAGCAGTTTTAATGTGCTACTGGATGGTCTTATCCTTATCTACCATTTCTTTGACCATTTCTAGACATAGGAGTTTTCGTTCCCCAACTTCATCCCAAAATTTTGGTGGTCTCCACCACTTCCCATAAAGGGATTTATAAACAACTATTTGGATGCTTGAGTGGAAACTATTATTGTAAGAGAACTCATCCAGAGGAAGATGTTGATCCCATCCCCCTTTGAAGTCTATTGAGCATGATCTCAACATGTCCTCAAGTGTTTAGATAGTCTTCTCAGACTGTCCAATAGTTTGAGTATGATAAAATGTACTGAAGATCAACTCAGTATTCAGAGCATGTTAGAGACTCTTCCAAAACATAGAGGTGAATCTTGGGTCTTGATCTAATACAATTGATAGTGGTGCTCCATGCAGCCTTACCACTTCTATGATGTATATCTATACTTGTTGATCCAGTGAGAAATACTCTCGAATTTCAATGAAGTGTGCAGTATTTATAAGACGATCCACAACAACCCAGCTACCATTGTTTCCTTTAGATGTCATCGGAAGTTCGGTGACAAAGTCCATGGTGATATTCTCCCATTTACATATTGGTATGGGTAATGTTTTCATCGTCCCATTAGACTTCTACCTCTCAGCCTTCACTTGTTGACATACCAGGAACTTTGATGTATAATTAGATATGTCCTTCTTCATGTTATCCCACCAATAATGCTCTTGGAGATCTTGATACATCTTTTAGTTTCCTGGGTGAATGGAATTTATGTACATCATTAAAAAGTTCATTCTTTAAATCTGAATTTGATGGAACACATTTCCTGACCCAAATCTTACAATTCCTTCTTCATTAACATTGAACTTTGAGGATTTCCCTTTTTTGATAGTTTTCACTTTATTCTAAATTCCCATATCATTCTTTTGATCATCCTTCAACCTTTCCAAAATAGGCGGTTGAGAAATCATTTGTTAAAGGATTGATGATGTTCCCTTATTTATGATTCCCATGTCCATCTTCATAAAATATAAGAATATTGGAACCTTTTCAATTCTCATCAATGATAGAATCATTGGGTCCTATAAACCTAGAGAACCTTCGACCTTGTTCGCTTTCCTAGGGTGGTAATGGATTGAGTATTCATTGTATTTGATTAGATCTAACCATCTTCATTGGTGCATGTTCATCTCTTTCTATGTGAATATATACTTGAGGCTTTTGTGATTCGTATATATTTCACACTTCTCCACAAATAGGTAATGTTGCTAAAATTTTAAAGTGAAGATTACTATATCCAACTACAGATCATGTGTTCGATAGTTTTTATCATAAAAATTCAATCTCCTTGATGTATAGGTAATGAATTTGTCATTTTTCATCAACCCACATCCTCGGAACTTATTCAAACCATCACTGAATACCACAAAAAGTTCTCCACATGTGGGTAGTTTGATCATGGGTGCAAGGATAAGCCTCCTTTTCAACTCCTTTAAGCTATCTTCACATTCATCATCCCAAATAAAACTATACTCCTATCCAAGTTATCTTGGGAAGAGGTTTTGAAAATCATGAGAAATTTATCACTAATTAGCAATAATATCTAGTTAACCCAAGGAAGCTATGAATATCCATCACAGATGGTGGCCTCATCCATCCCTCAATTGCATTTGACTTAGAGGGATCCACAAATATCCCATTTCTTGTGATGATATTACCCAAGAGTGAGACTTCCTTTAACCAGAACTCACACTTGTTGTACTTTTCATAGAGCTTATCCTTTTGCAAGGTCTCTAGTATAGTGCTTAGATGCTCCTCATGCTCCTCCTTGGTCTTGTATTATATTAGAATATCATCTATAAAGACTACCACAAATTTGTCGAGGTAATCTCTAAAGAATCTATTCATTAAGTCCATGAATATTGATGGAGAATTAGTGAGTCATAAAGGCATTACTATGAATTCATAGTACCTGTACCTTTTATGAAAATTAGTCTTGTGGATATCCTTCTTTTTCACCCATACATGGTAATATCCCAACCATAGATCCACTTTGGAGA
The DNA here is from genome assembly GCA_963277665.1 of Viscum album. NCBI lineage: Eukaryota > Viridiplantae > Streptophyta > Magnoliopsida > Santalales > Viscaceae > Viscum > Viscum album. The sequence continues at coordinate 98,418,955 of OY728153.1, read as the reverse complement.
AGTATTGTGCTCCCCGTAGGTGATCGGAACAGGTCATCAATTCATGGCAGAAGATGCTATTCTTTATCAAGATTTTTTTGAGCTCACAATAATCAATGCAAAGGCCCATTGACCCATCCTTCATCTCAATTAAGTGGACTGGTGCACACCATGGTGAAGCACTTTAGCCTATAAATCCTTTATACAGATTATCTTATAGTTGTTTATTTAGCACCTCAAGCTCCACAACAGTCATTATATATAGAGCCTTGGATATTGGCAATGCCCCAATTGTAAGATCAATTGAGAATTCAACATATCTTCTAGGAGGAAGACAAGGAAATTCCTTGAGAAACACTTCAGTGAATTCCCTCACAATAGGCATGTCTTCAAGGATGGTTTCTTCCATAGACTCAATCATTTGACCAAGATATGCATTCTCATAGGACAGAAATATCCACACTTGACATGATGATGCTAAGGAAGATTCATCCTCATATTTTCACTTGTACAGAATCCAGGGTTGATTTTCCATATGGAGAGTGATTTCCCTCTCACGGAAACTTTTGTTTGATCTTTATAGGGAAATACAATCCAAGCCAATAATTGCATCAAATTATACCAGAGGGAGTATGACGAGGTTCTCTGATAAGTTCAATACACAAATATTGACATGGGAGGATTTATATTCATGGGATACAATAATTTCTCCATTTTTCATTATCACTATCGTCTCTACTTCCATGATTTTTTGTGGTGTTTGGATTGATCTACTAAACTTTTGGTATATAAAAGAATGCATAGAACCAGAATCAAAACGTAATTTTTCTATTCTTGAATGAATAACTGGTGTACCTATCATCACTTACTTTTAGTTATTTGATTTTGTGGTTGTGATTTAAAAAAACTCTCCCTTTCATCCATGGAGGTTGTTGGTTGCCTCTGAAATCCCTTAGCTTAGGGAACTAGTTTGAAAAGTTCCCAGGTTCTTTGTATTTGAAGCAGTGAATAATGCATTGAGGGTCGAATAGAGAATTACTCTCCGTTATCGCAGTAGTGGGTTTTTCATGCTGGAAATTAATTTCTAGGTGACCTTCTCTTCAACACCTAAATCATTTCCTAATCCCCTTCAGGAAATTTATGGGGTGCTTCTTTTCACACCATTGGCAAGTGAGGTGTTGGAATTTCTTATCACCATTGGATTTATCCATCGAACTTCCATAATTAAAGTCCAATTTATACTTATTATCCCCATGATACCCCTGAGATTCAACGATCTCTATTTTATCTTTGAGGGAACATCGAACAATTTCATCATAGCAATCGAAATCATGGATCGCTAGGGCTTTTTGAAGGCTAGTCTTTAGCCCACCAAAGAAGCGGTCAACCTTGAATTCATTGGTAATGACAAAGCTAGAGGCATTTCATGAATGGATTGTGATGTTTTCCATGTTCACTATGATGGATTCGTCGTCTTTTTTTCTTAAGGTCAAGGAATTCCCTTTCCATCTTAAGTTAGAGGGTGCAAGGAAAATATTTATCGAAAAACATTTTTCAGGAATCCTTCCATTCCAATACCTCAATATCTTCCACAAGATTCATGTTTTGGATCAATGTCCTCCATTGATATGCTTCACCCTCCATACAATAAGAAGCTTTAATAACCTTCTCTTGTTCATTACATTGGTGGATGGAGAAGATCTTCTCAATAGAGTTGATCCATTGTTTGGAGATTGAGGGATCAGATGATCCATTGAAATAAGGGGGCCTTTGTCTCATGAAGCTCTCGATTGTGGCTTGTTCTTTCTAAGGGGGGCTTGGATGTTCCTATTAACCTATGTTTCTATTCAAAACTTGAGTAAACTGAAATATTATCATGAAATATTTTGTGATTCCCGCTCCCATCAGATTGGGAATCTCATTTGAACAATCATCACATTGATCTTCACATAAGTTGTTAGCCCGAGTCCTCCTATTACCGACCATTGACTGAAATAAAAGGAATGTTAGGGGTAACAAATAAAGTTGAATCCAATGAAAAAAATGGATAGATTATAAATTATATTTATTTCCTTAACTTATGAACTTATAGACTTCAATCTAAGTTATTTATGAGCTACTTCCCAACATATATTCTTAGGGGAATTTTTTTATTCCCTTAATAATGGTTCATTCTATGCTTATGAATTTACCAAATCATATCCCCCATGAGTGTTGAACCAAGAGTATAGTAAGTCTCATTTTCTTGCACCAGTTCTCGTTCTAGTCTAACTCAAAGTGGTGTTTTCGGGTTTTACCCCAAGATACATATGTACCAAAGCCACATCTACTTGTTAGTATCTATATAGGGACATTTTTCTTGATAAACCACTTAATATATACTCACAAAAAATTAGGTATGTGTTTATTATACTTATTATTATCCCTAAGGATTTAACAATAGTTTTCTAATCCTAATCTGAAAAATAAATATAACTATCCTTTGATACTAACTATAACAACCCTTCTCTTTATTACACACTTAACAATGGTTTATTACATAAACTAGCACTTAAGAAAACTCAGAGGATCGAGATGTCTAGTGTGTTTGGAAATTAGGGTCATTAAAAAATAACATAAAACATAAATTAAAACATCTTTATTGACAACTTTTTTTACATGACAACAACATTCTTTTGTACTTAGAATTTTATGGGATAAATTAAGGACACACATAAGAAAAGGGTGAGATATAAATCCCAATAAGGGAGTAAACAAGGTATAACAAAAATAATACAGAACATGTTAGGAAATAGTCAAATAAATGGAGCACAATGTAAACATGAACTTAAATATATGATATATCAAGATTATCATAACATGGAAATGTGGCAATGACATACAACATGATATTATCATGAGCCAAGTCTCATTTCACGTTGATTACCATGAGTAAACCCTCATTGAACTTGAATTTGAATGATTAAAATCTCATTTCACTTGAATTAGCATGATTAAACCCTCATTATACAAGGAATATCATGATACTAAACATTACCCAATGAATTGGAGTGCTATCAGGGTACACCCTTCATAAACATTTCATTTCATGCATATGTGTACCACGTGGATCATATAACATGGAATCATTAAACATCATAATTTACTCGACAATAAAGGAATTTAGAATACATAAATGTATGTACCCTTTAATATGTATATGTGAATAAATTTGAATACTCTTTATAGAGAAATGGGTATGTTATTCACTATACAATGATTTTGTCTTGGAAAATCACGGTGCAATTTCGGCATCATAACAGCGTGACATAAAAATTCATAAAAATGATTGATGAGAGAGAAATGGGTATATCATCATATTTAAATGAAATGGAAATTTTGGGGGGTCATATAGATACATTTTCCAATACATGGAATTTGGAAATAGAAGGCGTAACATTGAATAGAAACTTTAAGAAAGAGGAGAAATGTAATAACTCTTACAAACTTTTGTCATGGTAACGGGTGTAAGTGGGAGAGATTAATGACAGAGACAGAGAGAGGCCTATAATAATTCATAAAAAGGTGGTAATTATGGGGGAGGTTATAAATCATACCCCAACATTTTTAATTGAAAATAAAAGGTTATATCAATATAAAGAAACTTGGAAAAAAATGAGAAAGGAAGAAATATCTTATTTGAGTGTGTGACTTTAAGAGATTGAGGATGCGGTTATTGAGAGATTGGGGCACATTTGGATGATTATATAGAGAGTAGGAAAGAGCAGGGACGTTCTAAAAGGAATTCTAGTGAAGATAAGTGGGGGTTTGGGTGGATTTATCTAGGAAATGAGAGGGGAATTCTTTAATATTTCACAAACATAAGTTATGGAAACTATATAATTAAGTATTCAAAACCAAAAACCTTCCGATGATTTTTTCCTTTTTTTTGAAAAATAGGAGTGTAAAAAATTATTTTATAAGTAATAATGGCTGAGATTATTAAAATATTAGGTTTTATTATATGGAGTTGAGTCAAACTCTCAAGGAAAACATTTTAAAATGATAAAATATTTTATATGTTTTGTAGGGTCCACTAAGGCATTTTTAAATTTATAAAAAAAAATTAAAATCAAATTATTTTAAAGGTAAAACATATTTTTTCTAAATATTCATTTTATAGTATTTTATTACATCACTATTGGGTCATTATAATGTCATAAAACACATTATATATTTATAAGGTATTTAATTGTTACCCAAAATTTTGATTGTCTCAGAAAATTATGAAAAATTAGCCGTTAGATAATTTCGATGTACTGATTCAAAAAATAATATTCATTTTATCTAAATTATTTTAGAAATATGTGGATTTTTACATTTAATATAAAAACCAATATTTATTGAAAATGCATTGGTTTTGACAAAAACAGTTTTCAAGCCATAATAAAAATTACAATTGTATTCATAAAAATTATATGATCATTTATATATAATAAAAATTAATTTAGTAATAATTTTTTATTAAAATATTATTTAATTCAAAAATCCATTAATTCTTCAAAATATTTTTCCTAATTGAATTCAAATATATACTAAAAATACTATTTGTTCTTTAAAACCAATTTACAAAGTAACAATAATAAAATGAATGTATATTATTTATTATATACAAAAATTATTCACATAATCATATTTCTAGGTTCTTATTATATATCCATTTATTACACCAGCATATGCCCAAAGAGTATGGTGTGTGATGGTGGGGATTTCTTGGGGCTGTTCGGAAAACATGGTTTGGGTTGTGATCTCGATGATATTGAACTTCTCCCATAAATAGTTTCTCTCAAGATTAAGTTGTTAGATCTTGTCTTGGAATTGGTCTGGGTAAAATCCCAAAATTTCTATCTCCCTTGAAAGATCCAATAAAAGTGATTTAAAGGGAATGATCTTACTGGTCGAGGTCATCACTTTCTTTGTTTGTGTCAAAAGTATTTGTTAAAACCATATATATATACTAGTCATGTGATCAATGTTTAATTGCTATATTATCAATGTTAATGAAACTTAATGGTTATTTTAACCCAATAAAAAAAAGTTCATGTGTTTTCTATATCCACAATACATTAAAAGAATGGTAATTTTAGTAATGAATGTTCAGGTCATTACATATACATCCATATTTGACATCATTATAACATGACTATTTGGTTATTCTTCTATGCTATGTTTATTTGGTTTATCGATATGATATATGATCTATGATATATGATATAATATAGCATAAGTAAGTAATAATATATTAAATTAATAAATGTTTCTATAGTTATTTAATGAGAATTCCACTTGTTAGGAGAACAAGAAAATAATAAGAGGAAGAAGCTAAAAATGTGGTCCCACCAGAACCACAGGTGAACAATATTTTGGTTCAGAGTATTTTTGAAGTGTTACAATCTATCAACATAGAACCTAGAGTTTAGGAACCTCATCATATGAATCAATTATTGGAACTCTAGAAGCATAATCCACTAATATTTACAGGTGATTAAGAACATGAAAGTATAGATCTATAAATGATTTGAAAAGAAATAATCTGCAAGATCATCAAAATTGTATATGAGATAAAGGAAAATATATTTATGTACATTATTAGAAGATTTTTACTACAATATTGGGGGATAAATATTTAATAATAATGCAATAATTTATTACATTAGAGGGGTTTAATGAGTTATAAAAAAATGATTTATTCTCATACCACCTTGATATTGAAGATGAAATATTTCATTAAGATGAAAAAATAGAAGTATGTATGTGACAAAATATGTTTCTCGATTCATTGACCTAATTCATTTCACAATAGAGTTATCTGCAAGAGAAAGGATAAAGGAAAAAATATTTCAGGCAGGTCTATGAGAAGATATTCTATTTATGGTATTAATTTTCTTTAATAAATATTTTATAGATATCATAAATTATACACTAGTGGGAGAGATATAGATCTCTAATTGGTAATCCTACTGGAAGGGACACATTCTTCCATCCAAATATAGGCGGTAACTCCATTGTATGGAATTAATGGAAAATGGAAACTGTTTTATAGGGAATTGGGGCACTAAAAAGTCAATTTACCTAATATATCTCATATATATCACATCATAGAAATATACTGGGTTTATTTATATATTGATCTCATCAAAAAAATAATGATTAAATTCCACCACTATAGGATTTTAAAAACTATATAAAAAGAGGGAATCTCAAAAAATATTACCTTAGACCTCTGATGTTAATAGGAAGAGAATGCTCTAACCAATTATATATTACCCATATCAACTGAAATTATCTCATCAGAATAGTTCTCACCCTAAATATTGGATGAACAAGGAAGACTACAAGAACACCTCTATTTTCTAGAAGACACCATGAAAAGGGAGAAAGGAATATTCAATGGGATTTTATCAACAATTATATAGAGTTCAGTAGCCAATTTTGACTAATAATTTATATCCCTTGACTAGAGAGGTACCATTATTATGATATTGACCATTATAAATATCTTATTTGATACTAGTGTATCAAAATATTTTATTTATTCCCATGTTTTTACAAAATTGGGCTTACATGAATATATTATTCCTCATTTCATGAGAATAAAGACACATATCATATTATAGGTTTCTAAAGGATTCATGTTTCCAACTTATACCATTACCACTGATATAGTACAGTTTCTATAGAAGTTTTCTATCTTTGATATTAATATTTTTAATGTAATATTTTCAGTATAATGGTTATTGGAATTAAAATCCTATATTAACCACTACACGAGGAAAGTATCTTTCTCATCTCTTGATGTATCAATTAATTTATTCAAATGGTATTCTGATATGAATGATAGAATAGAAAATCTTTAGTGTAAATAGATGCAACCTTATATAGTTAGCTGAAAATAATGACTTTTTGTTCTATAAATGAAATTGGGGATATGAATCTACCTATAATTGTGTACTGATACACTAATACATCCTCAAAATATTTTTCTAGGCTACCCCCAGAATAGGAAATCAAATTTTCAATCAATATACTTCTAGGAACAAGATCTATTTCAATTTCATCATATCGAATAACTCAATAAGAGTTGAAGGAATTAAATGTATATCTAGAATAATTAGATATCAAGGGATTTGTTAGAAAATGTATATCACCTTGAGATACTCATGTTCTATTTGTAAATAATGAATATGGTTTGCTTTGATTTGTGTTGACTATAATAAACTGAATCAGGTAGCAATCATTAATTGGTATCCTATTATTCAAATAAATGATCTATTAGATTAATATAATAGATTAATTTGGTTAAGTACTATTGATATATGATAAGTATATCATAAACTCAGTTTTAAGAAATACGATATGACAATGAAAGGATTTCAAAGTCTATATGACCATTATGAATAGATTATCATTCCATTTGGTCTAATGAATACACATGTAGTTTTCATTCCCTTGATGAATTGTATCTTCTGTAGGTAATTTGATTCCATTTTCAAAGTATATGTTTATTATATTTTGATATGCTCATAAAGAATGAATGATCATGAGGAGCACATGGAGAGTGTATTTATCACATTTCTTGATCAAGAACTTTATGTAAAATTCTCTAACTATGATATCTAGTTATAAGATGTATATTTCCTTAGGCATGTAATTTCTAAAGAAGGAATATTTTTTGAGCCTCAGAAGATTAATGTATTCATTTCTTATAACCCACACAATCATTTCTTTCAGATAAACATTTTTATGGGATTAGATAGAAATAATCATCAATTTTTTTTAAAATTATCTAATCTTTCTTATCCCAATACTACATTAACAAATATGATAATTCCCTTCCACTAGGCTGAATATTATCATAAATACTCTTAGGTTATTAAATATCACATCCATTCAGAACACATGTTTATCTAACTAGAACCATGTTAGATCTATGTGGTATATTATGATACATATGGATTAGGGATGGTTTGTTTTTTATAAAGGGAGGTCATTTTATGGATTATGGACTAAGATAGTTGTGAACCCATGAAAAAATTATTCAACTAATAAGGTTGAATTTTTTTAGTGGTGTATTTCAAAAAACATGGAACCATTATTTTTAAGGTGTAAATTTCATTGACTTCACTGATCATAAATTTTTGAAAAATATATTCTCTTATGAAGACTAGAACTTGAGTCAACCATATTATATGGTGTATCTCTAGATTTTTGACTTCAAAATGGTGTATATATCTGGAAAAGGGAATTCAGTGGATGATTCCCTAAGTAACAAGTCTTATAATTAAATTCTCAAAGATTATTGTGACCAATGGTTGTTGATGAGGGTCATTACTGACTTGCATCTAGACTATGATGAATAGAATAAAAAACATTCTTCTTCTAAATAAATATGTCTCCTAATTTGATTGATTTAGTCAAAGAGTCTCAATGAACTGATCCTAACTACATTACCATTAGGTTAAACCTAAATTCTAGGGAGACCGTCGATATTTGGACAATGGATGAAAACATGGGATTTTATTTTCATAACTGAATTATGGTGCCCAGTATTTCCTATAATTTATTGTTTCATCATACCACTATTCAAAATGGGTTCTTCCCCCAGATACTCAAAAAAATTATAAGGAACTGGAATTTACTTTATAGTGTTCATGAATGAAACTATTGATGGAATCTTATGTTATGAAATGCCTCATGTCTCAATAGGTAAATTTTTAATATCAATGTCTATTTAGTATGATAGAATTTATTCCTATACCTATTTTTAAATTAGATAATATTAAATGGACATTGGAATATGTCTACCATAGATTATTCATAAGAATTATATTTTTTGGGTAATTATGGATAGACTCATAAATTCAGTACATTTTCTTCCTCTTTAAGAGACCAATTAGGTATAGGGTCTGGAAATGGTTTATACTCAGGAAGGAGTAATGTTTCATAGAGTACCAACATTTATTTCCTCTAATCATGATCTTCGTTTTGGTTATTATATTTTTAGATATTTCAATAGGATTATAAAATCCAACTAACCATGCACAAGTAATATGATCCTCAAATAGATTGAAATCCATGTTGAATGATTAAAACATTTGAAGATATGCATATATCTTATGTCCTAGAATTTTAGGGATTATGGGAAGATTCTATGTAATTAGTAGAATTTTCATATAATAATAGTTATTAATCCATCATACATATAGATCTATTCAAGGAATCATATGTCCATATAAGTCACACTTCCTTTTGATGTGTGGAAACCTAAGAAACATTAAATATTAGACTTATTCTTTTTTAGGACAACAAAAATAAAAATATAGATGACATTAAATCAGATATCTATGACCCAAAGAAAACATAAATCATATATATAATATCATCATCACACATTATCTTTTTATTTAGGTGACAATGTTTTTTTAAAAGTGGAAACATTATTGGGTCATCATCGCTTGGGAAATAAAGGAAAACATACCCCTTGATATGTGGGACCCTTTGATATTTTATAATGTATTAATAACATTTCAAAAAATTTCAATTCACCGATGAGATTCAGTGTTTTCAAAAATGTTTTCCATGACTTTGAAATGAATAATTTCCCTAAAGATCCAAGACATTTGATTAGTTAGGATCATGTTACTCTTGAATTTAATGAATCACTTATCCATGAATGCATTAGTATTGTAGATAAAAAGGTAAAGAACATGAATTGTAGAAAAATATCCTCATTATAATTTTCGGGGAAGTACATTAAAATTCAAGAAGTTATTTTGGAATGATAGAAAATCATATTGGATCAATGATCGCATATTTTAAAGTCAACACCAATCTCTAACATTATAAGGATGTGAAACCAAATGGTAGGGATAATGTGACACAAATGATTTAAATTAAATATTTTATCTTATCTTGTATTCTATGTTATGGAATAGTTGAGATATGTATTAGGATTTTTATGGATGATTTTGGATTCTTTTTTAAGTGATCTAAATGGTTTTTGTCTTGAGTATGGTTAGGATAAATTGTGAAGCTACTATAGAAAACCATTAAGGGTGATTATTGGAGTTTTGGGAAAGTTCCTCATTAGAACATGGTTTTCCTAACCATGAATCCAAATTATTTGAATTAGAGGTTTCTAGATATTGTGTATTCACACAATTAAGGTATAGTTTCCCTAATCATAACGGATAACTGTGTGACATGTAAATTTTTGGATAGTGGTGATTCACATGGTTGAAAAAATGATTTTTTAATCATGTGACCAACCCATGTGACATCATTAATCAATTCTAAAAATTGGTTCTAAAATAATAAACTCACATGAAAACACTCATTATTCATTCTCTAAATTATTCTATCCTCTCTTATTCTTCCTATATTAGATTTTTAACTATATTCAACTTCAAGACTCTATTTTCAATGATTGTTCAAGCATTGGATCTTGGAAATAAAATTTAAGGGGTCCATTCGACCATGTTAATCTAGAACTATGCATTTTATATTAAATGGAATCCTAGAAAAAAAAATTATGGACATATTTATGAGATTTTACATGTTTTGATCGAATATTCTCATTACTCACTATAAAAATGGTAGAATGGTTATATATTTTTTCTAAACCAAGTCAGGGTTTCATCCAACTCGACACCATTCCAAATTCATGGAATGGATAGAAGGTAATTCTTGATCCCCACAAGATGAAAACTTGTTCCCGGATATCAACAATATACTTTGGGGAAGATTTCACCCATTTATATGATCACAAAAAAACAAAAAGAATAAGCATAACAATAATAGATAACCATAACCAAATGAGGTACAACAATTTTTAGATTTAACTCCTACAAAATTAACCAAAACCAAAAGTAAAATAATGGAAAGGGAAGGATAAAATCATCACAAAAACCTCCATGCGACAAGTGGGACATCACCCTCAAGACACCAACACCAACACCTATAAAAAGTGGAACACTAAAAACTAGATCCACCATCACCACAACAATACATCTTACCTTTACCTGGGTCATACATAACAAAGTCTACATACACCCAAATATGTATGTAGGGTGTGAGACAAAGCCCAGTAGGATGCCACCCAAAAAAATATTTCATGCTATAACATTAGAAGGAAAATCAACATATACATTTCTATAAGAAATTTTGAATCTTTTCTAAGAAAACATAGTAAGGAAAACATTCTTAAGAAACACTTTTAAAGGAAAAACTTTTGAAAAATAAGATTTCTTGAAATAAAAATGTACACAAGGTCTACCATATGCCAACGACTATCACCAAATCACATAAGCATCATGTCACAAGATAGAACCATGGGTAAATCACTATAAGTAACTAGAACAAGTGGGACCTGATGAAACTCATACCTAAGTGATCAAAATCTTCAAACTCAATTACCAAAAGTATTTCTGTGAATGATCCAATAGAGGGGATCTCATTCCAAAATTATAGTGGACTCCAGATCGAAATCCAATACTTATAGTGTTATCATGTATGAGACACTATAGGGAATCCCATACCAAATTTGTACTGGTATCTGATCATATCACATGTTTATGTAGTTTTGTAGCACCAATCCTACCAGATGAATTTTGGCCTCACCACTACTGATTCAACTAGTGAACTATTTCTAGTTCACCCACCTGGATACCCATGATTACCTTTGTTCTCAAATTCCATTTCACATATCACATAAATCATTAATTTCACAAAAATATTCTAATAATCATGATAACATAAGAAAATCGCCACTTTCACATTTTCACATTGATCCAATAATCGAAACACACATGGAAACCACACTTTTTCCAAAACAAAACCACTTTCCATTTCAAATTCACAAAAAAACATTTGGAATCACATTTTTAACCACTTGTGAAATTCATGAAACCCATTAGAGAACATACAAGAAGAGAACATATGAAATCCAACCATTTCCATGGGGAAATCCTCATTCAATTTCATACTCGAAACAAAACCATTTTATAACATGTGTCACATCACTTTCGCAGCTTAAAGACACATTAAACGTTCCCAAAAAAGAATACAATATGAAACAAAAATACATTTCCTTAGAAAATACACTTTCAACACATTTTCACCTTTCAATCAAGTCATAAAACATATCCAAGAAACAACACAATGAAGAACATAAGAAATATTATCAATTTCTTTTAAAACCCAACTTTCATAACATATGAATCTTAAAACCTTTACAAAACATATTTCACACCATAAAAATAATCCAGAGAACATATTTAAGCAACCAATAATGTATATCAAAATCATATAATATTGTAAAAGCAGCGAACCATCCACCTCACACTTTAAAACATCTTGAATTCATTGTGAAAAGAAAACAACACCACCAAAATACCCTATAAAAGAAAATATAAAACAATAATCATCATGATTTCACCAAAAATATTGTGATTTCACACTTATTAGGTCAAATAAAGAACTGGAAAAGAATAACTAAATGAGGGAAGAGAAACACTAGAAATAGAAATAAATCAAGAGGAAACGACTTAATGATTTCTTGAGGTTGCAAGACCAAAATAACCCAAAGATTGATGCTTAAGAGGCCTAAGAAGTATTGGAGTAAGATTACGTGGTTGAAAATCTTGAATGGTGCAGATGGGAGGTGATTTAGGGTTAAAACTGAAGATGAAACAAAGGTAAATCCCAACTTTTTAACAACCTAGACTAGTTGCATGGTTTTCCCACATGGTTTTCCCACACTGTTTTCCAATCGTTGAGAAAACTATGCATACTCTACTATCCAAGAAGTAAAAGACACATGATTATCCTACAAAGTTTAATAAACTGTGTGCTAACCATGTGGTCTCTGCTATCCAAAAATTAAATTGGTCACATATTTTCTTGGGTAAGGGCACATGGTTTCTCCTAATAGTGTGCAATCTATTCTATGCCCAAAATCTCCCTTTTTCACCAAAAACACAATAGGAACCCCAAGTAATAATTCAAGACCAAAAATAATGACAGGAACCAAATCATTTTTTCATCCAATCGATACTCGGCCCAGTTTGGGGCAAGGCCTGATAGGCATTCTCAATCCCCACAGATTGGAAACTAGTGTTGGGAATCAAAATAAACTAGTTGGGTATGATTTGGACTATAAAAATACAAATAAATAATCATAGACTAAAAAACAGATAAATAAAATAAAATAAACCCAACAAACTAGTAGTGAAAAGGGGAATAAATGAAGCAATGTGACATACCTCAAGTGACCTCGTGGGTCACCATAGAACATAAACTACACTCGCTCCAAGAGAAATCCAAAACTAGAGGAACCTAAAACTAAAATGTAAAGTAGGAATGAGCACTGAGATGCTTAGTAGGAATGACAAGATACAACAACACCCTATGCCTTTACCTTTTATAAAAAATCCAAAATATGCTAGTTCAAAAATAGGCCATAATAAAATAATGTTTTTCATTCTTTTCAAATTCAAGTAACAATTTTTCATTTTCAATTAAATCATTTCTCTCCTGATACATTTTCAAAATAGGTTCAAAGAATACATTAACATTTCCAAATCAAAGGAAACCAACTTAGATTAAAATATTATTTTCACAAATAATTCATCAAATATGAAATGACTAAAATGGAAATCACATCACAAGAACCGTGGGAAATCCCTAAGAAGCTAATGTTAGTTAGGGACCTAGGATCCTTATACCTCAGTGAAACGTGGAATAGTAACCACATCGATATACATTATCATTCACAAGCCACTACTAAGGAACACACCCATAACCTAGTGGTCTCCAATAATCACAAATGTATAGTTAGTATTGTAGATTCAATCCTTCTAGATAAAACATGGACTAACCACTTATGTATCATCTAGCGTACTAGTCTTAGTCCACCCACATAGATACCCAGGTTTCCCATTGTGCTCTATTTCAAGTGGTGGTGAGTTTTTATCAAGAAAACATATATTTACTTATCATTTTATTTACTTCAAAACACATCCAGCCTCTCACCACAGATCTCCCTCCTTGAGTGCATCCCCCTTTTTTGTCCCACAATAATGCACAAGACTCTTTACTAGGAACATATCACAAATCACACATTCAACACACACATCATTTTCTAAAACAAGGGGGTATGCCTCAAGAGATGTTTTTATTTTTCCTAAACCATTATTAAGGTGCCAATCATGCTTAATTACATACAAGGGAAACTTTTTATAACTATCCGACCGAAAGGAAAAATTCCTTTGGAAATAATCACTACTAATTTAAAACCACTTAGTACTTAGCATTTCAAGAAAAGTCACTTAAGACAAAAGGGTGTTAGAAATACATTAAAATTCCCTAAACAAAGGTGTGATAATTTCTAACAAACGCAACCATATTTCATAGAATGTGTATATAGCATAAATATAAAACATATTTTTCAAACTATTAAGCAATTATAGAATTCAAATTTAAGGCATAGGCATAAGGGGGATACCTCTGGATGGAATCAAACTGAACTTTCATCTCTTGGAACTTTCTAACTAGAAGATTCCCCCCCCCCCACTAAGAATATGCACTTTTACATATATATATGGACACATATCCCCTATGCACACACCCACATGGCCATGAACATGTGCAGGCGGATCCTTACACATGAGCTTATATGCATATACTAGTCGACACTCACCTATGTTTTCATTTTCATATATATACATGGGTACAACTAGCCACATACATCTATATTCACTTCCTTGGATGATTGTACATGTAACAGGGGAACCCATAGACACACACACACACATGTATATATATATTCTTACATATGCACATGTAGGTTAGTCTCATTAGACCCGGCGACTCAAAAAAACAAAGTAAGGACCACACACTACACAAATAATATAACAAAATAATTAAACACTTAAACAATCTATAAAACATTTAAGAATAACACATCAAGGGGTTGCACTAGTAACACACTCAATTTCAATTAAGAAAATCCACTTTAAAGCCAAAAGTATGGTAAAGCAACATTAAAACATACTTTCCATATTTTAAAAGAATTTATAATACAAATTGAGAAATACACAACAAGGATAATAAGCTCAAAGTGGTAAATTTCCCATAAAAATCCTTTTTCAACACACAGACACCTCAAGTACCCACAAAAACAAATTTCACACTACAGAAAAAATTTATTGAACACTTAAAATGATTTTCACAATAAGGCACACACACCCAAATACCCCCATTTTCATACTCAAACCCACTTTTCAGAATATACGTACAGCAAAACAATATCCAAACATGTTTTACACAATTGATAGGATTTAGTAAACCAATAAAAAAATATAATGAAACAACTCCAAGCAGTATCACAGGATTTTGAACACAAAATAACACAAAAAATCCTCTTCTATGGTCAAACGTACACCAATAACATGTCAAAATAGAATTTGTAGCCCCTGTGAAACATAATAAAACACCAATAAAATACTAAACATGGGTTTCCATCATGAACACACTCCATTCCATGTAAACATGCTACAAAATGGATAAATTCTTATTAAACTCCCTTAAAACCAAATTCGAATCAAAAAAATTAAACAAAGACCACAAAAATATTAACTAAATAAAAAAATTAAATCATCTAAGAATGTTGAGACATGGAACCACCTACCTCGGTGTGGGAAGACATCATAATGTCAGTGTGTAAAAATCCATCGCATTCCAACTGCACATAAAACACCATAATTATCCCCTAAAAACAAGGTATTGAATCAATTGCATCAAAATTGAATCAAACTTGGTATGAAACCCTACCCCAACAACCTACCAATGGATGAAATCGACCAAACGAAGAGGAACGCAGCTGCAGAGAGGGTATAGGAGGCCAACCGAGAAAGAGGGAGGGATGCTAGAGGGGATATGCATTGGAAATAAATCGATTGGGGAAAGAGGAGGTGTGCAGCTGGGAGGTGTGGTGTGAGAGAGGTGCAACCGAGAGAAGTTGTGCAAAGGAGGGGGGGTGTTTGACTGAATGTTGGACGGGTGGAGGTGTTCCAGTCCAATTCACCAAGGGTAGGGGAGATCCGCAGCCAAGGAAAGGAGGCCCAACACTTGGGAGGGATCGTTAGGGTTATGACGGATACTGGGGGCAGGGCGTGAGGAAGGGGTTGTCATGCCTCACTATGGGAGGAGGATGGTGCAGGTTGCGCATGGAATAGGGTGTGTGTAAGGGGGTCGGGCCACCGGAGGATGGTGCGCTGCGAGGAGGGAGGAACAAGGAGGATAACAGCAAGATGGTATCCGAGCTGCTAGATAGAGTAGGATAGAAGGGGTGGTCCGACATATCTCACATAGAGGGGTAGGGGGCTACATGTGCAGCACGCAGGAGTAGGGGAAGGGGAGAGTTCGGCGCCCCCTACGGTTCCTGTAACACCCCGAGATTTTTTGAAAAATATTCTTTTTAATTTCATTAATGTCTTGTGATGTACACTACACCAAAAGGAGCTTGAAAAACATGCATCCCTGACTTGGCTTGCATTATACACAATCGTAAACTTCCACGATAGCGTGTGTTGTACGCAATATTGAGTTTCGCTAAACAATGATATGTTATATAAACTAGCCGTTATGAATAGTAATACCCACTTTTTAAAATTTTATAAATTTTATCTTTCGAAATGGACTTCATTTTTGGATTCTGAATATCAAAATTAGCCTAGGGTGAATTTTTGGTATTTTTCTAAAAACTTTCAATTTTTGATGAATAGTGAAAACACTGGGTTACTATTTAAAAACCGACTTTTTATTTAAATAATTTTTTATTTTATTTAACTTTATTTTATTTCAAAATTGATACATAATACCTATATAATTTCAATGTAATTCATTGGAGTCATTTTTTAATAATTTTAGATGTATAAAAATTTTATTGAACTTTTCACCGTCTTTTACCCACCTCCTAGGAGAATTTGGAAATTCACATAAAACTTAATTTTACCGATTCTATGAGTAGAATTTAGAAAATCCAAGAGAACCAGTTAATATAATGGACTAAAATGTGGTTCAATGAGATGAAAATAATTTGATGTGAATAGTAACTTTTTACTTTTATTTACCACGGTTAAAAGTAAATAGGGTAATTAAGGGTAAAAATGATATTATTATTACCCTAACACATTTACTAATTCTATTGTATAAGTTTAATTCGACAAAAAAACAACATTAGGAATAAAATATGGCCATTTAGGTCCACATGGATTAGATTAGTACAATTATTATTAATTTATTTAAAGAAGGGTTAAAAAAGTTAAAATCAAAGTTTAATAACAAAATCATTATTAATATAAGGTTATACATAAGATAAATTTAACTATAAATATTCATTATAAATATAAATTTATTTCCCACATAATTTTATTTTATTTATAATTTTTATATATTAAATAATTTAATTTATTTATGACACAACGATGATGTAGTAATTATATTATTAATGAAATATTAACATAATTGATGTTATAAATACCCAAATAAATGTAATATGAGACTTTTTATGAATTACACTAATTTTCTAGGCTAATATGACATGTTAGAATTGATTTAATTAACTTTTGTTGAACAAATAATTCTGTTAGGATTTTCACAAAAATCAAGTACCAAATAGTGTCAAAATTGACATAAAATAGTTTTTTAAAAAAATATTATATTATTAATTGTTATTTTATTCCTAAAAAAATAAGGTTCGGCCAAATGACTTAGATAAGGATATATATATTAATAATTAACCACTTGGGATTATTTTGGCTTATTGTAGTAAGTTTATTAACCATATAGTGTAAGAAAACAAAAAAGACGCGGTAAAAGTTAAATTATTTAACATAGAGTTAAATCTAAATGATAAGGTTAAAATAGTAACCAAAACTTGTAAAAATTCTATTGTATGAGATTATTTAGACCCATACCCACCTTATATTTGAAATAAATCAATTTTTATCTATTCAAAACCGAATATTGCTTTATAATAAAATAATATTTTTTGTTTTTCCAAAGGTGCCCCTCTCCTCCCTTATAAAAGGGTACCTCCTCCCTCTTCTCCTCACACCACTTTGAGCCTTCAAGCTCGGAAAACCCATTCCAATTTCTATTATCCACTTCCATAGTAATATTCTAGAGGTCTTTTTCTTCTTCAAAGACCAATTTTAGTGCCTTAAGAGGAGGTTTCAAAGAGGCATGTCGAAGAAGAGGTAATATCTGTTACCGATTCTTTCAAATTTATTTCTTCTTCTACTTCCTATTATTTAGTTGTTTAATTATGAAGTAATAAAATCAGTATAAATCATATACTGGTATGATATTATAAATATGAAACAACCATATTTCACCTTCTATCCATCCTACGGAAAACGAAAGCACCGCGTGTGCTTACGTACGGAATATCGTCTCCACGCCGTTGTGTAATCTGTTTTTGACCACCACCTTACATGGATGAGTATAATGGTGTAAATAAATAACTATATATGGTTATTGTAAAGTGATATTGATTCTATAATATTATACATACACTTCAATACAATTCCATGATCATGGGAATGATATCATCGCTCGTGCGTACGTACGGACTACCGTCTCCACGAACACGATGAGATTCATTTTTCATGATTAACCATTCAAGAATGATTATAAAGTATATATAATGAATAATAATGAAATATATGATATAATGAAGCTACTATATTTAAGTATACATATATATATATATATATATATTTCATCTACTTACTTCCATTCAAGTCAATAAGGAAAATAAAACAGCGTTCATGCGTACGTACGACCTACCGTCTCCATGAACGGTGTATTTCATTTCATTTATCTATATATTATATATATTTATGTATACTGAATAAATATGATATATATATCATGATTTACATTCTGGAAGTAATTAAATCATGATATAATTAGTAATAATATCAAGAACAACAAGTCCAAACACGTACGATAAATAAAACATTTTACCCATAACACTACTTTGACATGAAATTTACAAAAGAACGGGTAATATAAAGTCATAAGTGAACCATATATGTTATAATAACAATGAATATGATTCTGTAATAAGTCAATGACATTATTTAAATCATTATACAGGTGGTTCGGATATATACGAAGCATATCAGACCTAAGGTAAGGGATAACTTTTCCAATCTCGCTTTTTTTATCCGAGATTTCTTATACGTAAGTATTTACTGGGGTTTTGTTATCATTCATTTCCCTCTTTTATAAAAATGTTTCGATGTATGTTTAATGTCCTTTTTACCAATTTTTTAATTTTACCACATGTTATGAAAGGAATCTTACTTTTGTTAACCACATGAGGAACATTTTGACTTTTTCGACAAATGTACGAGAAGAATGTCATTTTTAACTTATACTGCGTGAATGGATTTTTACAGTTTCATAAAGACTTATTTAAATGAAGTTTCCTCTACAACATTTTATGACAATTTTCAAAAAAAAATCTTTTCTTTTAATATTTCATGGAATTTTGTGAAATGAAAATGATTTTGAAGAAGAAAGGATATTTTCCTCAAGAATTCATTTCAAGTGTTTTATAAAAACCATTTTCCATCTAAGATGACATTATTTCATATGTGTATGTTTCAACTATAATGTCTCAATTATTTACATGGTTTTACTTCTCTTATGATGAAATTATATCCATTTGTTTTATATGGATTATGTTATGATTGAATGATGTTTATGAAACCCATTTTATTCGTTGGGTTATTATGAATGGTGTATGTTTATTTTGTGGCACAAGTAAGAATGATTTCATTATGAGATGGGTGGGACATATATCTCCCTCCAATTCATTGGGTAAATATTTATATCTCATGAGATAGACATGGATGAAATGGTAAGTAAATCTGGTTCAGTAATACAGGGCTGGAACGGCAAGTAAACCCAGTTCAGTAAGGGACTTTGTCCACTAATATGGTCTTGGCAGCAATGCCTTGGCTACTATGGAAATCATAACATGTGATTAATGGATGCCACAATTACATGTTTTATTCCCATTCTATTTTATCATGATCAATGTTCCTTTATGATCTATGCCTTATGTACTTCCATTATTTATGTCTTTGCTCAAGATTTTGATTTTTAGATTTTATGTTCATGTTTTTGCATTCAAGTTTTTATGGATTGTTTTATGTTCTCTATGCTTACCCTTAATGAGCATTTGATCTCACCATTTATATGTTTTCTTTTCCCCATGATTTAAAGAAATGTTTTAGGTAAGAAAAAAAGGGGAGGATCTTTATGGGAGATGTTAAAGATCTTTCGCCACAATTAGAAGATTATTTTCTGAGATTCCAAATACACTAAACTATTATGGTTCTTGTGTGTCTGTTTTCTTTATGTATTAAGTATTTTGAAAAAGTAATGTAATGTCCATGTACGTCAAGATTCAGGTCTCTATAGTTGGTATTAGAGGAAAGGTTTAGTTAACCTTTGGAAACTAGGATGCGAAAACTATAGTGAAATCCCTAGATATATTTCGATGGTATGTCTAGGGATTTCCCTAAGGTTAAGTATAAGTATAGGTTATAGTCTTAGAATTATGGTAACGATCTTAGAATTTAACCTAAGATGTTAGATGTTGAATGTTATCCCCATTGATTATTATTTTGTCCTCTCACAATATTCTTTTTGGGTTTTAGAAAATGGATGGAAACAGGAAGATTCACGATAATGGAGAATATGATGGACAATGGAATGATATACTTCATGAGCAACCAAATGAAATTGGATCTGGAACTCCAAACATAATCATTATGCCTAATCATAAATCTCATAATATGATCAATAATCTCAACTTTGGTAATTATCCTGACTCAGCTAATAAGATAAATATGGAGTTTCATGATGATCATAGAGGAAAAAAAGTGAAATTCCCCTCATGTAAATCATGTGGGAAGAGGCATCGAGGAGAATGTTTCAAATGAACTGGAAGATGATTTGGGTGTGGAAAAGAAGGACACAAATCTAGTAAGTGCAAAGGAAAAGGTTCAGTTAACACCATGGAGAAGGATAATGGTATTGCTACGACATCAACAATGATTAGATGTTTTAAATGTGGAATGTATGGGAATTATGCAAACCAATTCCCTGAGGGAAAATCTCATGAAGAGAATCAGCATGGTCATATGGGTAGTATTTATGTGGATGATGATGAGGAGACTACAAATGATATATGAGATGAAAGAAGTGTTGAATCTCAGTCAGTTGTTGAAGAAGGTAGTGGAATGATTGTATGTTTATCAAGAGTTATGTTGTATAGTTAATGGTACTATGGAATAAAGAATCATCTAAGGATTGTTACACTATTGTTCTTCCTAAAGTATTTGAAAGTATATGTTTAATGGTACTGGTAACTCTGAAAGGTTATTCAGTTATTTTTGGAAGGAATATGATATGCGGATAAGGAGAAAATAATATGTTTGATTGTATTCATGAGCTCATGATTGATATAAGGACTAAGTGATATCATGGTTTGAGTATATAGAATTTTTGGGATTTTGGTATGTGGAAAGAGTTAACTTTTAACTGCATCTATGTTTTCACTAAGGATGAATGTGTATTTATTTTTCAAGAGAATACATGATTAAGGAATTCACATGTTTGGAATGTGACCAACAAGATATATCGTATGATAAATGATGGTATTCAAATTCTTGTTATGTGACCTTTCTAGTTATCATTTTCATTATACAATAAGATTGGACAGAAGTATTTTCGATAAGCTTAAAGGTTGTAATGGATTAAGTTGGACATCATATTGAATTGTTTAAGTCTAGAAATTTTCTCTATATTATTTATGGAATGTTATAATAATGTAGTTTTAGAAAAAAGACAACCTGCCGGACGGGCGACAACCCGTCTCGTCAGACAAGGCTGTGGGAATCGAACCCACAACCGAAGTGAGACATGCCTTTATTGCATACCACTGGCCTACAGGAAGTCCCTGGTTAGTAGAAACTATTTTCATTTTATTAAGCGGAATGATAGATGAAGTATAAGTCCATTTTTTGGAATCATATATGATTAATCTCACCATTGATGGACTTATGTATATTTAATAACTTATGCTAACCTTTTTGTGATAAAAATAGATGGGATGACTTATCATTCTATCGCATGATCTGCAAACACTTAATGAATGAAAAATTCAACTTCATTTCTTTAAATAGAGATGAAGTGGAAATTGTTCATGGAATGACCAACAATGATATTACACTAGAATTAAGTAAGTATTTCTCTTTATGAAAAAGTTCATCAACATTAGGGAAATGATCTTGGAAACCAAAAATGTTGTTCTAGTAATCTCATACCTGATGAATCATATGGTACCTTAGATCATCACAAATTTATGTCTTTGTGATAGTTGGCTTTTTCATATCCATGTTCTCTACCACTCTCCATTAGAACTTGATGGTCAGATTTCTCTTCTATATCCATATTTTCACCTATGTTCTCTTATGTGGAAACCCAGTGATTAGTTAATTTGGGTAACCATTACGTTTCATACTTTATTTTTTAAATTCAAGTTTCGGTATTCCTTTTTATGGTGTGGGTTTCTATTAAATAAACTTTCAAGTAGTAAACCATTTATAACCCCGACGAATTTCGAGGGAGAAATTAATTTTAAGGGGGGTAGAATGTAACACACCAAGATTTTATGAAGAATATTCTTTTTAATTTCATTAATGTCTTGTGTTTTACTCTACACAAAAATGATCTTGCACGACACGCATCCCAGACTTGGATTTCATTACACGCAATCGCGACAGTCCAAGATAGTGTGTGTTGTACGCAATACCGAGTTTCACTAAACAACGATATGTTATATAAACTAGCCATTATGAATAGTAATACACACTTTTTAAAATTTTATAAATTTTATAATTTGAGATGGAATTCATTTTTGGATTTGGAATATCGAAATTAGCCTAGGGTGAATTTTTGGTATTTTTCTGAAAACTTTCAATTTTTTATGAATAGTGAAAACACTGGGTTACTATTTAAAAACAGAATTTTTATTTAAATAATTATTTATTTTATTTAAATTTATTTTATGTCTAAATTGATACATAATACCTATATAAGTTCAATTTAATTCATTGGAGTCATTTTATAATAATTTAAATGTATAAAAAGTTTATTTAACTTTTCACCGTCTTTTACACACCTCCTAAGAGAATTTGGAAATTCACATAGAACTTAATTTTACCGCTTCTATGAGTGGAATTTCAAAAATCTGAGAGACACAGTTAATATCAAGGACTAAAATTTGGTTCAATGAGATGAAAATAATTTTTGGTGAATAGTAACTTTTTGTTTTTATTTACCACGGTTAAATGTAAATAGGGTAATTAAGGGTAAAAATGATATTATTATTACCCTAACACATGTCCTAATTCTATTGGATAAGTGTAATTAGACCAAAAACAACATTATGAATAAAAAATGACCATTTAGGCCCACATGGATTAGATTAGGACATTTATTATTAATTTATTTAAAGAAGGGTTAAAATAGTTAAAATCAATGATTAATAACTAAACCATTCATAATATAGGGGTATACATAAGATAAATTAGACTATGAATATTCATTATAACGCTAAAAAATTTACTACATAATGGTATTTTACTTATAATTTTTATACATTAAATAATTTAATTTATTTATGACACAATGATGATGCAGTCATTATATTATTGATGAAATATTAACATAATTGATGTTATAAATACCCAAATAAATGTTATCTGAGACTTTTTATGAATTCCACTAATTTTATAGGTTATTATGACATGTTATTATTTATTTAATTAAATTTGTTTGAACGAATAATTCTGTTAGGATTTTCAAAAAAATCAAGTACCAAATAGTGTCAAAATTGACATAAAATAGTTTTTAAAACAAATATTATATTATTAATTGTTATTTTATTACTAAAAATCTAAGGATCGGAAAAATGACTTAGATAAGGATATATATATTAATAAGGAACCAATTGGGGTTATTTTGTCTTGTTATAGTAAGTTTATCAACCATATAGTGTAAGAAAACAAAAAAGACACGATAAAAGTTAAATTATTTAACTTTGAGTTAAATCTAAATGATAAGGTTAAAATAGTAACCAAAAATAGTCCAAATTATATTGGATGAGAGGATTTCGATGCATACCTACCTTAGCCTTGAAATAAATTAATTTGGAGCTATTAAAAACCAAATATGGCTTTATAATAAAATAATATTTTTAGTTTTTCCAAAGGTAACCCTCTCCTCCCTTATAAAAGGGCACCTCCTCCCTCTTCTCCTCACACAAATTTGAGCCTTAAAGCTCGGAAAACCCTCACCAATTTCTCTTCTACACTTCCATAGTAATATTCTAGAGGTCCTGATCTTCTTCAAAGACCAAATTTAGTTCCCTAAGAGGAGGTTTCAAAGAGGCGTGTTGAAGAAGAGGTAATATCCGTTTCCGATTCTTTCAAATTTATTTCTTCTTCTACTTCATATTCTTTAGTTGTTTCATTATGAATTAATAACATAAGTATCACTCATATACTGGTATGTTATTATAAATATGAAACAACCCTATTTTACCTTCTATCCATCCTATGGAAAATGAAATCACCGCACATGCGTACGTACAGAATACCGTCTCCACGCCGTTGTGTAATCTGTTTTCAACCACCACCTTAAATGGATGGGTATAATGGTGTAAATAAATAACTATATATGGTTATTGTAAAGTGGTATTGATTATGTAATATTATAAAAACACTTAAATACAAATTCCATGATCATTGGAATGATATCATCACTCATGCGTACGTACGGACTACCGTCTCCACGAACGTGATGAGATTCATTTTTCTTGATTAACCATTCAAGAATGATTATAAAGTATATATAATGAATAATAATGAAATATATGATATAATAAAGCTACTATATTTATGTATACATATATATATATATATATATTTCATCTACTTACTTCCATTCAAGTCAATAAGGAAAAGAAAACAGCGTTCATGCGTACGTACGACCTACTGTCTCCATGAACGGTGTATTTCATTTCATTTATCTATATATTATATATATTTATGTATACTGAATATATATGATATATATATATAATTATTTACATTCTGGAAGTAATTAAATCATGATATAAGTAGTAATAATATCAAGAACAACAAGTCAAATCACGTACAATAAATAAACACATTTTACCCAAAACGCTGCTTTGACCTGAAATTTACAAAAGAATGGGTAATATAAAGTCATAATTGAACCATATATGATATCATGACAATGAATATGATTCTGTAATAAGTCAATGACATTATTTAAATCATTATACAGGAGGTTTGGATACGTACGAAGCATATCGGACCTAAGGTAAGGGATAACTTTTCCAATCTCACTTTTTTTATCTGAGATTGCTTATACGTAGATATTTACTGGGGTTTTGTTATCATTCATTTCCCTATTTTATAAAAATGTTTCGATGTATGTTTAATGGCCTTTTTACCAATTTTTTAATTTTACCACATGTTATGAAAGGAATCTTACTTTTGTTTACCACATGAGGAACATTTTGACTTTTCTGCCAAAAGTATGAGAAGAATGTTACTTTTAACTTATACGGCGTGAATAGATTTTTATGGTTTCATAACGACTTATTTCAATGAAGTTTCCTATACAAACATTTATGAGTATTTTCAAAAATAATAATTTTCTTTTAAGATTGCATGGAATTTTGTTAAATGAAAATCATTTTGAAGAAAAAAAGATATTTTCCTCAAGAATTCATTTCAAGTGTTTTATCAAAACCATTTTCCATCTAAGAGGACATTATTTCATATGTGTATGTTTCAAGTATAATGTCTCTATGATTTACATGGTTTTACTTATCTTATGATAAAATTATATCCATTTGTTTTATATTGATTATGTTATGATGGAATGATGTTTATGAAACCAATTTTATTCGTTGGGTTATTATGAATGATGTATGTTTATTTTGTGTCACATGTAAGAATGATTTCATTATGAGATGGGTGGGACATATATCTCCCTCCAATGTATTGGGTAAAGATTTATATCTCATGAGATATACATGGATGAAATGGCAAGTAAATCTGGTTCAGTAATACAGGGCTGGAACGGCAAGTAAACCTGGCTCACTAAGGGACTTTGTCCACTAAGATGGTCTTGGAAGCAATGCCTTGGCTACTATAGAAATCATAACATGTGCTTAATGGATGCCACAATTACATGTTTTATTCCCATGCTATTTTATCATGATTAATGTTCCTTTATGATCTATGCCTTATGTACTTACATGATTTATGTCTTCGCTCAAGATTTTGATGTTTAGATTTTATGTTCATATTTTTCCATTTAAATTTTTATGGATTGTTTTATGTTCTCTATGCTTACCCTTATTAAGAATTTGAGCTCACCCTTTATATGTTTTGTTTTCCCCATGATTTAATGAAAGGTTTTAGGTAAGAAAACAAAAGGGGAAGATCTTTATGGGAGATGTTGAAGATCTTTCGCCACGATTAGATGATTATTTTACGAGTTTCCAAAGACCCTAAACTATTACGGTCCTTGTGTATCTGTTTTAGTTATGTATTAAGTATTCCGCAAAAGTAATGTAGTGTCCATGTACATCAAGATTTGGGTCTCTACAGTTCCTCTCTAAAAAATAAAAGAAAATAAACAAAATAAAAGTTATAAAATTATATCAATAATATTAATAAGAATATTAATGTTATGCATTTCATTTTAATTAATAACAACATTAATAACAGTTTAATAATAATTATATTATTAAAAAAATTAAATCATAATAATATTATTATTATCTACACAATATTATTATTATTATTAGGTTTTAAAAATTTACCTCATTTTATTTTATTTCAAATTTTATCCTCATTAAATTTATTTATTTAAAATTATGGGCAACCACACCATTCACCTGCGGCCAGACGCGCAGCTTAGTGAACCACACTCAAACTGAACCAACGAACGATGCCTACTATAAGTTCAATATTCACACTCAATGTATGGTTTTATAAATTGTGTTCAAGTCAAGAACCTAAACTCGAACCTACATGGGCATCTTCACGGGCACCGTGCAATGGTGAAAAAGCTTCCAAGAATTTAAAACTCGACCCTCATGCAACCGAAACACAAAATAAAAATGTAAATAATTTTAAATAATTAACCAATAGGGTTGGGGTGTGGCAATTTTCACCACCAGAAAAAATTATACCCCCAAAAATTCACCAAGCTGATAGTTCTTACAACATGAGTCTATGCCCTGACAAAACCAAAGGAGACTGAGAGCCTCGGGGTGACCATTCCCAACACATTTCGCACCCAACCAATTCAAGAGAAACCACTACCTGAGGGTGAGGGGAGAACATGGGAGGGTTCTCCCCACCATAATAAATAACTACCATGGGCACCTTGATACCCTAACACACCACCCCCGAGGGGGGCCAATGTGGTAACCCCCAAACCGAACTCATTCAATTTCCCACACAACCCAACCATACCACCAATACATAAATAAAAGAATCAATCACAACTACAAGGATCGATTCTTCCACAGGTACTTACATCTCATAATGAGCACAGCTAAATAGAGATCGACCCATACAAGGTCCAGACACATTTTTAAGAAAAATGAATGATTCGGAAAACCATATCCAAACAAACAGGATTGCTTGGATTATAATAGAATAAGCTCATCACATTCTCCCATTGAAATTATGAAATTACAATAATGTTAAAAATATAAGAACATAAAAATAATAATTAAAAGGCTTTAGATATTCTAGTCCCAACATGGAACTCACAATATGTATAGTGGTTTCACACCCCTGGCAACTCCTAACTGTGCATGAGCTTCACCTCAAGACCTGAGGCTGGGGATCTAATGGTAAAAGAATCTTATGCCTCATAGTCAGGCACTAGAATCCCCTGATCAATATTCTTTCCCCAAATGGTGCTTCTTACAAAATGTTTCTTAGAAACCCGAACAGCCACAATAATAACAAAACAACCCTCATTTCCAAGGGTCTCACTTTCCATTCCTTTATCAAATCCAAACATAATCCAAATTTTTCAAACCAAAACACATCATCATTTAAAAACCTATTTCACCAATTTTTTAAAAAAATGAATGAAAATCCTTTTTAATAGCTTTAAAACCTTTACAAATAGAGGCCTTTCATTTCAAAACAACCTTCATTTCCAAAAACACTCTAACACCAACTAAAATAAAGGAAAAGAACAACCAAAAATGAACAACCAGAATGAGGAAATAGTGCTTATGTCCAACCCAGGGACATGGTAGTGATCCACACCCCATGTAAGAAATAACTCCAAGAGGACCTTGAACCAGGAACATGGGAATCACATGGGTCACCACTCCATGTGGGGTCATAGTGTGACACTGATTCACCTCCATTGTCATCCATCAATCCAAAACAAAGACAAAAGACTCAAAACCCAGACTACCCCTGGTAAATCAGGTCTCATCATGAGTGGTGGTGATCAGGAACTAACCTATAACATGTCTCCTTAGTCCCAATAATCCTAATTCACATTTACCAGACACCCCAAATAAAAAAGGCCTCCTCTAATACCATTTTTTCATGAACCAAATTGGGTCGACATCCAATCGACGCCCAGCCCAGTCCACGACAAAGCCCGAGGAGCATTCCTAATCCCCACGGGATAGAAACTAGTTTCATACATCAAAATAAACCAATTGGGAATGATTTGGAACATAAAAGGGCAAATAAATAATCATAGAATAAGAAAAAAAATACAAATAAAAGAAAATAAACCAAACAAACTGGCAGTGGAAAAAGGAATAAACGAAGCAACGAGACATGCCTCAAGTTACCTTATGGGTCACCATAGAACATAAAATACACTTTCTCCAATAGGGATCCAAAATTAGAGAAAATTGAAACTAAAAAGTAAATTAGGAGTGAGCACCAAGATGATTAGTAGGAATGCCATGATACAACAATTCCCTATTCCCTTGCCTTTTATAAGAAATCCTAAATATGCTAGTTTAATTTTTAAGACATAATAAAATAATGTTTTTCATTATTTTCAAATTCAAGTAACATGTTTTAATTTTCAATTAAATCATTTCTCTTCCACTAAATTTTCAAAATAAGTTACAGGCATTCATTAACATTCCAAAATTAAAGGAAACCAATTTAGATTAAATTATGGTTTTCACAAATAAGACATCAAGAATGAAATGAGAGAAATGGAAATCACATCACAAGCACCATAGGGAATCCATAAGTAGCTAGTGTTTGTTAGGGACCTTGGATCTTCGTACCTTAGTGAAATATGTCATACGAACCACAATGATCTATGTTCTAAATCACGATCCACTAGTAGGGAACACACCCATAACCGAGTGGTCTCCAATCATCAAAAATGTTTAGTTAGTGTTGTAGAATCAATACTTATAGAAAAAACCAAGACAAACCACTTCTATATCATCTAGAATACTAGTCCTAGTCTACCCACCTAGATACCCAGGTTTCTTATTGTGATCCATTTCAAGTGGTGGTGAGTTTTTATCAAGAAACAATATATGTACTTAACGTTTTCATTACATAAAAACACATCCAACCTCTCACCACAGATCTCCCTCCTTGAGTGCATCCCCCATTTTTTGTCACACAATAATTCACAAGTATTTTTACTAGGAACATATAAAAAATCACACATTCAACACACACATCATTTTCTAAAACAAGGGAGGTATGCCTCAAGAGGGGGTTTTCTTTTTTAAACCCATTCTTAAGGTGCCAAATGGTATTATTTACATACAAGGAACACTTTTTATAACTAACCATCCGAAAGGACAAATGCCTTTGGAAATATTCACTACCAATTCAGAACCACTAAGGAAATCACTTTTCAAGAAATGTAACTTATGACCAATGGGTGTTAGAAATACATTTTAATTTTACAAACAATGGCATAATCATTTCTAGAAACCGCAACTAGATTTCATGGTATGTGTATATAGAATAAATATAAAACAAATTTTTAAAATTATAAAGCAATTATGGAATTTAAATTAATGTCATATGCATTGGGGACCTACATGAGGGTGGAACCAAACCAAACTTTTAACTCTTGGAACTTTCTAACTAGAAGTTTCTTCCACAAACAAAGAATATGAACTTTCACATACATATAAGAACACTTATCCCATATGCACACACCTTCATGTACATGAACATGTGCAAGGTGATCCTTACACATAATCTTATATGCATATACTAGTCGCCACTCAACTACGTATGAATTTTCATATATATACATGGACACACCTAGCCTCATACATGTATATTCACTTCCATGGATGAATATATATGTTATGAGGGAACCCACATATATATATATACACACTTACCCATGTACACACAGCTGAGTCACCTTAGACCGGGCGACTCCAAACCACAAAGTAGGGATCACACACTACACATATAATTTAATAAAACAATTAAACACTTAAAAAATCTATAAAACATTTTAAAATAACACCTTAAGGGTTTACACCAATAACACACTCAATTTAAAGTAGTAAAATACACTTTAAAATCAATTATACAACAAAGCAACATTAAAACAAACTTTTTGTATTTTAAAATAATTTACAATACATATTGAGAAATGCACAACAAGGATAACATGATCAAAGTGGTACATTTTCCATAAAAAATACTTTTCCAACACACACACACAACTCAAGTACCCATAAAAACATATTTCTCACAACTCAAACAATTGATTGAACACTTCCAATGATTTTCACAATAAGGCACACACACACAAATACTCGCATTTTCATACTCAAAACCACTTTTGAAAACATACACACACCAAAACAATATCCAAACATGTTTTACATATGTTATAATATTTAATAAACCACTTAATAATTTTATGAAGAAACTCCAAGTGGTATCAAAAGACTATGAATAGAAAATCCCACCCAAATTCCTCTTCTAAGGCCAAATGCACACCAATAATATGTCGAAATGTAATTTTCAGCCCCTGTGCAACATAATAAAACACTAATAGAAGAATAAACATGGTTTTTCATCATGAACGCACTTCATTTCATATAAACATGCTGCAAAATGGATCAAATGCATATTAAAATCCCTTAAAACCAAATTCACATCAAAAAATTTAATCAAAGTCCATGAAAAAATTAAATAAATAAACAAATTAAATAATCTAAGAATGTTAAGAAATGGAACCACCTACATCGGTGTAGGAAGACTTCATAGAGTCGGTGCGAAAAAATCCATCACACAGGAACCGCACCTCAAACAGCATAATTAAACCCTAAAAACAAGGTACCAAATAAATTTCATCAAAATCGAATCACATGTAGTACGAAACCCTACCTCGACAACCTACCGATGGAAGAAATCAACCAAACGAAGATGACCGCACCTACGGCAAGGGTGAGAGAGGCCAATCGAGAAAGAGAGAGGGCTGCCAAAGGTGTGTCACACCAGAAAACATATTTTCATGGGAAGAGGAGGCATGTGGTTGTGAGGTGTGGTGCGAGAGAGGTGAAATGTAGGGGATCTGTGCAAAGGACGGGGAGAGCATGGATGACTGCTAGATGGAAGGAGGTGCACCATTCTGATTCATCGGGATAGGGGACATCCGCAGCCAAGTAAAGGAGGACCAGTGTGAGGGAAGGAGTTTTAGGGTTAAGAGGGCCGCTGAGATTAGGGCATGAGGAGGGGGATGTCTCACCTCACCGAAGGAGGATGCTGATGTGTGTCGTATTCCAAAGAGGGTGTGCATGAGGGGGGTCGGGTCGTTAGTAGATTGTGTGATACCAAGAGGGCTACATGAGGAGGAGGGAGTTCAGATAGGATTCGGGTTGCTGGCTGGAATGGGAGAGGAGGGGAGGTCTGGCACAGCTCGCACAGAGGGATAGGGGGCTATGTGCGCAGCGCGCTGGAAGAGGTGAAGGGGGGAGTTCGATGCACCCCTAGGGTTCCTCTCTAAAAAAATAAAAGAAAATAAACAAAATGAAAATAAAATATAAGTTATAAAATTATATCAATAATATCAATAATAATAATAGTAATAATTTTATGTATTTAATTTTAGTTTATAAAGATATTAATAGTAGTTTAATAATAATTATATTATTAAATATTTTAAATGATAACAATATTAATAAAAATTAATAATAATAATAATAATATCTATTATATATACTAATCTTTAGGGATCTCAATCCATGGGTCGCTCCATCCGTTTCGGTCTCCCCTCTAATTTTTACCCTTCCCCGCTACCAATCTCAATTTCCCTCTGCTCCACTAGGTACATCGTCCCCGTCTTCATATACCTGTTTCTATACCACTCCCCCGCAACCTCATCTCCATATCCCCATACCCATCTCCCCACCCCCACATCCTTCCCAACTTCCTCCACTTCCCCCTGCTCCCTATGATCCCTCTGTCCCCATGCTCCCCCGCTCCTGCGCTCTCATTCTCACTATTCCCGACCCTCCTCCCGGTCTAAATATTTGCCTCCCGCTGTCAATCTCTGTCTTCACCTTCCATTTACCTGACTTCGCCTTCTGGGTACCCGCCTCCGTCTTCGCCTTTTCTTGAACCTCTACCATCCGGCTACGCCTCCACCTCTCTATAGTCTTTCCACATTCTAGGCACTCAGTCAGAGCTCCATAAATAATGGAATCTGATTTGCCTGTGGTAGATTTTATATGGATGCTTATTGTTCTATTTACTAAAATCTATGTTCGATTTCTATTATTAGGGTTTTGATTAACTCTTATTTTCTAAGTTATGCTTTATATTTCATGTGTTTTCATTTATTAAGGTGTACTATATTTTTATCTCAAGAGGCCATTAGTCATTAGAATTGTTTTACTTCAAAATGATGTTTCATTTCAAATTGTCCTCTGATTTTCATGTGGTATGGTTTATTTGGATGATTATTGTTATATTTATTCAAATGTAGGTTCTATTTTGACGGTTGGGTTTTGGATTAACTCTGATTTTCTAAGTTATTCTTGATGTTGCGTGTGTTTTCATATATTTAAGCAACACTAGGCTTTTATCTCAATAGACCATTAATCATTACAATTGTTTTCCTTCAAAATGATGTTGTATTTAAAATTTTCATTTCTTACCTCATTTTATTTTTCACAAAAATACAATATTTTAAAAATTTTATTTTTTCGATGGCATACTAAGATAACATGGAATAGTTAACATCATATGATTATCCACAGGTATTTTTTTCTTGTTTGGATTTTTCTAGTCTTCTTAGAATTTTTTTCATGTTATACTTTATACATTTTCTAACTTCTGTTTTTTTATTTTCAGTGACATATGGATCAATGGTTTGTAATTTATTTCTTTTGGAAATTTTTATTGTAATTTTCTACACCTATTTGTAGTGGAAGGTGTATCATGTGGGTATTATTTTTTTGAACATGAAAATGAAAGATGGATGATGTGTCCTTACAAGGTAATGATGTAGTATTTTAATTCACATTAACATATTATGTTTCATTATACTTTATAATTACTATCAATTCTTGTATGAGGTCCTTAATTCAAGGTGTTTTGGGTGGTAATTTTTATGGACTACCAATACCATGTTATATTTCTCATCATTGACTAAATTTTTGTTTTCTATTTTATGTTTGGAGAAATTTTAGGGCCCAATGGTGATGGATTTTAGAAGTATACTCTATGGATAATTTAAATAATTATTTATAATTTTATTTTTACACATAATATGTAATATATATATATATTTGTTCTCTATGAAAAAATCCATTGTTTTTTATAAAGTGCCTCATTTCTGTAAAAAAATATTTAAAATAATTTTTTTACAACAAAATGGTGTGGTATTTAATAATTTTCAATATTTTTCTCATTTACTTTCTCTTCCAAAAAAATACAAGTTTGTAAAACATGTGTTTTTTTGGCTTGCAGTCTAAGAAAATATGGCATGATGAATTATATGTGATCATCGAGACATGTGTTTTAATTTTTTTATTTTTTTTATTTTTTATTTTTATTTTTGTTATTATTTTTTGAATTTACATTCATTGTAATCATTTTTTTCACCTTACTGATTTTGGGTATTACTGACTGAAAATAATCATTTTTATTAATTTTGGAGATGAAAAGAACAACAGTATCATGTGGTCTAAAAAAGTGTAGGCCAAGAGCATCATTAACCACATGTTTGAGGCCCTCCCTAGGGAAGGACCCTAAACTAGTGAAAAAGAAAATACTTTGATTTGGTGAAGCCATGGATGCCATGAAGTCTGCAGCCTTGGCCAAACAGCTTCACCACTGTACATGTTCTTGATGTTTTTCAAATAGAAAGCTTTTTGTGGTTGACATAAAAAGTAATTTTTCGAAGTTACGTTCATTATACATTTAAAAATCCAATTAATAGTTGTAGAAACATTTTAATTCATTCATAATTTTAATATTTTCTATCCTTACCTCATATGTAATATAAATAACATGTCTGAATTGTAGTAATATGAACAATTTATATACTACATTTTAATTAAAGTTAAAAGAAAATCAATATTGTATTAATTAAGAAAACAGTTTATGTTTCTTATTATTCTTTTTTGGATCCATTATAATGATATTTAGTTTAAAATTATGTTTTATTTTAGGAAAATATTCATATTGGAATTAGAAGTAACATTATCTATAAGCATTATTGATTTTACTATTGTATTTTCATTAATCCATGTCAACAATGAGGAACCTTTAGATACTACCGAGAGAATTTTTTTCACGTAGTGTTCAGTTCAAGTTCTATAGCATCCTGATAAAAACCCCACAAAGCATGCTCCCGGTTAAAATATTTGCCTCCTGTTGTCAATCTCTATCTTCACCTTCCATCTACCCGACTCCGCCTTCCAGCTACCTACCTTCACCTTCGCCTTCTCCAGAGCCTCTACCTTCCAGATATGTCTCCACCTCTTTGCAGTATTTTCAAATTCTAGGCACTCAGTCGGTGCTCCTTGAATCACGACATCTGATTTTTATGTGATAGGTTTTATATGGATGATTAGTGTTCTATTTACTCAAATATATGTTCGATTTCTACTGTTGGGGTTCTCATTAACTCTTATTTTCTTAGGTATTCTTGATTTTTCATGTGTTTTCATGTATTTAAGGTGTACTAGATTTTTATCTCAATATAGCATAGTCATTAGAATTGTTTTACTTCAAAAGTATGTTTCATTTCAAATTTTCCTCTAATTTTCTTGTGGTAGGGTTTATTTGGATGATGATAGTTCTATTTATTCAAATTTAGGTTCAATTTCAATAGTTTAGGTTTTGATTAACTCTTATTTCATGAGGTATACTTGATGTTTCATGTGTTTTCATGTATTTAAGAAATACTAGGGTTTTATCTCAATAGATCATTAATCATTACAATTGTTTTCCTTATAAATGATATGATTTAAAATTTTCCTTTTTTCCCTCATTTTCTTTACTAAAAAAATACATGACTTTTAAAAGATTTTTTTTCAATGGTAGACTAAGATATAATGGAATAGTTAACATTATATGATTATCCACAGGTATATTTTTATTGATTGGATTTTTCCATTCTTCTTGGTCTTTTTTTCATGTTATAATTTCTACATTATCTAACATCAGTTTTTTCCATTTTCAGTGACATATGGATCAATGTGTTGAAATTTTTTTCTTTTGGAATTTTTTATTGTAATTTTCTACACCTATTTACAGTGGTAGGTGAATCATGTGGGAATTCTTTTGTTGAACATGAAAATGAAAGATACATTATGTGTCCTTACAAGGTGATGACATAGTTTTTTAATTCACTTTAACATATTAGGTTTCATTATACTTTATAATTACTAGGAAGGCTTCCATGAGGTCTTCAATGCAAGGTTTTTTGCGTGTTAATTTATATGGACTACCAATACCATGTTATATTTCTCATCATTAACTAAATTTTTGTTTTCTATTTTATGTATGGTGAAATTTTAGATCCTAATGGTGATGGATTTAAGAAGTATACTATATGGATAATTTAAATAAAAATTAATAATTTGTTTTACACACAATGTGTAATATATATATATATATACATATTTCATCTTTATAAAAAAAATACATGGATTTTTATAAAGTGTCTCCCTAATGTAAAAAATATTTAAAACAGTTTTTTTACATCAAACTGGTGTGGTATTTAATAATTGTCAATATTTTTCTCATATCCTATATCTTCCAAAAAATTAATAGTTTGTAAAGCATGTGTTTTTGGCTTGCAGTATGAGAAAATATGGCATGATAAATTATATGTGATCAATGGGACATGTATTTTATTTTATTTTTTATTTTTGGTTATTATTTTTTGTTATTATTTTTTCAATTTCCATTCATTGTATTCATTTTTCTGCACCTTTCTAATTTGGGTATTACTGATTCTGAGAAAAATGATATAAGTTGATCCAGGCTGACGTCAATGGCCAAACAGCTCTGCCACAATACATTTTCTTGAAGTCTTGCAAATGGAAAGTTGTTTGGGGTTCACATAAAATGTAATTTTTCTAAGTTACTTTCATTATACATTTACACATCAAATTAATAGTTGTAGAAACATTTTAATACATTCATAATTTTAATGTTTTCTGTCCTTACATCTGTGAAATGTCAATAACATGTTTAAATTGTAGTAATATATACAATTTATATAATACATTTTATTACAATTTAAAGAAACTCAATATAATATTAATTTAGAAAACAATTTATGCTACTTATGATTCTTTTTTGGATCCATTGTAATGATCATCAGTTTGAAATTATGTTTTCTTTTAGGAAAATATCCATATTGGAATTAGAAGTAACATTATCTATAAGCATTATTGACAATTATGTTGATTTTACTATTGGATTTTCTTTAATCCATGTCAACAATGATGAACCTTTAGACACTACTGATGGAATTTGTCCACATAGTGTTCAGTTCAAGTTCTATAGCATCCTGATAAAAACCCACAAAGTATTCTCTTAGTCTTCATATATTTTATGCCCTTCAAGATTATCAAAACATGCTATATTTTCCCCTTATTCATCACCTATTCAACCAGATAAATCTAATAAAATTTAAATAAAATAACAGATGTGTTATGACTCCATATCACTCAAACAATACTTATGAAAAATTATATTCTACTATGTCTTGTTGAAATTCATGGGGGAGAATACTACTTATTATCTATACAATGTTATTATTATTATTATTATTAATTTTTAAAAATTTACCTCATTTTATTTTATTTCACATTTTATAATCATTATATTTATTTATTTAAAATTTTTGGTAATTGCATGGTTCCCCTACGACCAGACGTACAGCTTGGTGAAATGCACTCAAACCGAACCACCCGACTCTACCCACTACAAGTTCAAGTTTCACACTCATTTGACGGTTTTATAAACCATGTTCAAGTTGATCACCTTAACTCGAACAAACTTGGGCATCCGCACGGACACCACACAAAGGTCAAAAGGCTTCTGAAAATTTAGAACTCAACCCACCTACAACCAAAACTCAAAATAAAAATAAAAATAAAATAAAATAATTAAACAAAAAGGTATAGGTATGACAAATAAAAAAGAGATAACATAAAATAGAATCACATATGTGAAAATCCCCCCCACCTCTCATGAAAAATTTTATTCCCTAGAAATTCTTCTCAAAGTTTGATCATAAAACAAAAATGGTTACTCCTCCTCAACCCATGAATTTCACTCCCATGTCTCATTATCATCAAAACCCTACTTCTAAAGAACATGGAAAAATTGAATATACTTCCAACGAAGCACCCTCTATTGGGAATTGACACACTCTTATCATGGGGTGTGGAAAAACAATATCTTAATTACCTAAGTATAGTATAGCAGTTGATCCTAGGTAGTCTCCCACAGAGGAGTGCACACAAAATAAGGTTGTCACCTTTTCTAGGTTTTTTTGAAAAATATTGGTTTTAATTAAATTGAATGACTATGAGAGAAACAAATAGCTTTAATTGATTTGTTTTAACAAATGATAAATATGGTGATCAGATTGGGTTCGACTAGACCTAGAGTTGCTCCATCATGTTTTCCAAATTTTGTATCTTCTTCTTCCTTTAACTGGTAAGAGAGATATTCATCTACTGAGTCCTCTATCTCCCTTGGTCAGATAGATGTGATGAAAATTTTCCTTTATAAAACCTTATATTGGTCTATCCTCCTTCCAATGTGTTTAATGTAACACCCCAACCCCAGTTACCTAGAGTCAGTGTATTATTACATAACATTGGAATGATCACAAAAGAACAAGTCTCGAAAGCCCGATTAGTTTAGTAGCCTTGTAATCACTAGATACATTCATAAAGTTTACATTACATCATAATGTGAAAAACTACAACAACATCTTGTCTCCATATACCACACTCATATCCCCTCATAATATCCCTACAAGTCATTCATAAAATACTTCTTCACATCCTGGGAAAAATAAAATGTATAAAGGGGTGAGCTCAGATGCCCAGTAAGGATAACAATATATCGGAAACTTTAATAAATAAGAATAAACATTTAAGGCAATGTATAACTAAAACAAAATCCTTTTAAACTTGAACTTCAGCATAATATGGAAGAAATAAATTAAAATATTACCATTTACTTATTCACATGGATATTCTACTAGTCGAATAATCACATGCAATATCAATAACCGCTTTCATAATGATGGAATGCATAATTCCAGACTATCCTAACCACATAGTCAAGGCCTTGTGCCAAGACTACAAATAAGATTTTGTCAAGACCTTGTGCCAAGACACTAGTTTGTCTCATGAGACCAACTGATGCATCAAGGAGCTATAGCGGGCTCCACCCATCACTTACTGATTCCAATGCATTCCTCATATGAACATGTTTAAAGATAACATAAACATCCGTATTAAAACTAGCATAAGAAGTGTCAATAATTTCTCCATAAACCATGATTGGTATAAAAATAACACATCCATAGTCAAAAATATCACAAAACCGTTAATACAATATGGAAGTTTTATATCATAATAAATCAACTTCAAATAATCTTAAAATCCATCAAAGGATGTTGACGTAGATGAAATCAAAACTATTTGAGAGAAATATCTCTTTTTCTGAAATCATTTAAAAGTCACATAATTATAAAAGAAAACATTTACTTTGAAAATATTCTTATAATCTTGTAAAGGGAAGCTTTGAAAATTTTATAATGGTGGAAAATAGCCGCACCCGCCGTATAAGTTAAAAAAAGACATTCTTACCTTAATTCTGTTGAAAAGGTTAAAAAGGACCTTATTTGGAAAACGGCGGAAACATTCCTTTATAAAAATCTTATAAAAAGTAAAAAAAGGGTATAAATTACTTTAAACCATAGTCTATAAAATAGTAAGAATGTTTTGAAACACGTTTTTAAGAAACATGTATGGGGATGATAAAGAGGTCCCAATAGATAATTACTTATAAACAACCTCAGATAATGAAGAGATTGTGAAATAAACCCTTAAATTGTAATTTTCCTTGGAAGAGGGTAGATTAAATTCCTATATAATGGTGAAATAATTGTTATTAATTTATAAAATAATCATATACATAAATATGATATCATATATTATCTTTTAATATTGCTTTGTTAATAATATTTTAGTATTATCGTCATTTCAGGTGTTCACTTACTCATTTTCTTTTATATGTTTTGTTACATAAGCCATGTTTTCTATCCATATGTTGTATATTATTCTTATCCAGAATGATATCAAGTACTTAAACATTATT
Source organism: Viscum album (assembly GCA_963277665.1). NCBI lineage: Eukaryota > Viridiplantae > Streptophyta > Magnoliopsida > Santalales > Viscaceae > Viscum > Viscum album. The sequence goes on along the minus strand of OY728153.1, from coordinate 98,378,885 downwards.
TTTAATCATCAAATGAAAATTAGTCTTGAATGGATACGATGGGGAATGAATCTTATCGTGTTGGTGGAGACGATAGTCCGTACGTACGCACGAGGGACAATATCATTATTTTGATATTAAAATAATATATAATTGGATTTTGTATCATATATACAGAATAATTATCATGTTATATTTATTATTTACATGAATTAAACATTATTATTATATCCATACAATAAATAATATATTGAATAACAATTACACCACGACGTGGAGACGGTAAGCCGTGCGTACACACATATGGTGACATGTCATTCAAGGGATGGATAGAATAAATCATTTTGTTGTACAATATTTATAATAACATAACAGTATATATAAGATACTGGATTTATTATCTTATAATGGAAACAACAAATAAAAATGAAGTGGAAGAAGAGAGGAACTTGAAAGAGGTGGTTAGATTTTTACCTCTTCTTCGGGTTCTTCCTTTTGATTTGATCAAAAGGGCTCCTTAAGTTGGCTTTATGACTAAATTAAGTCCTCTAGGATGAATTTAATGAAGGTTAGAGTATATTTAGGTAGCTTTTGGCCAAACCAAAAGACTTTTAAGGTATTAATTTGAGAGAAGGGGGAGTTCCCTTCTATAAGAGGGGTGAGGGGCACCTTAGGAAAAACTTAAAATAATTTTTTATAATAAATTTATATTCGGTTTATAATTACTCAAAAGTGATTTATTTCACGTATAAGTCGGGGATGGGTCTAAAACCACCCAAAAAATAGGTTTTATACAGGTTTGGGTCACTATATTAACCTTATCTTTTAGTTTTAACTCTTAGTTAATTAGTTTCACATTTACCATGTCTCTTTGTATTTTTATATTATATGGTTAATAAACTTACTATAAACTTCCAAGGGAACCCCAAGTGGTTAATTAATGATACACCTATCATTATATAAGTCTCTTGGCTGAACCATAGATTTTTTTGAATTGAATATCAGTTAATAATATAATATTTGTTTTAAAAACTCTTTTATGTCAATTTTGACACTATTTGGTATTTCGTTTTTGCTAAATTCATAACAGCATTATTACTTCGAACCTAATTCATTTAATAATCCCTAACATGTAATATTAACCTATAATTTTTTTTTAATTCATTAAAAGTCTCAAATTATATTTATTTGGTTATTTATAATATCAATTATTTTAATACTTCACTAATGTGGTAATTACTGCATCATCATTGTGTCATAAATAAATTAAATTATTTAATGTATAAAAATTATAAATAAATAACCATTATGTAGGAAATTATTTTATATTTATAATGAATATTTATAATTTAATTTATCTTATTTATAACCTAATATTAAAAATGTTTTAGTTATTTAACATTGATTTTATCTCTTTTAACTCTTCTTTGAATTAAATAATAATAAATGTCCTAATCTAATCCAAGTGGACTAGAGAGGTTCATATTTTATTCCTAAGGTTGTTTTTGGTCGAATTATACTTATAAAATAGAATTAGTACATGTGTTAGGGTAATAATAATATCATTTTTACCCTTAATTGCCCTATTTACTTTTAACCGTGGTAAATAAAAGTAAGAAGTTACTATTCGCCAAAAATTATTTTTATCTTATTGAACTAAATTTTACTCCATGATATTAACCGTTTCTCTTGGAGTTTCGAAATTACACTCACAGAAGTGGTAACATTATGTTTTATGTGAATTTTCAAATTCTACTAGGAGATGGGTAAAAGACGGTAAAAAGTTCAATAAAATTTTTATATATCTAAAATTATTATAAACTGACTGCAATGAATTACATTGAACTTATATAGGTATTATGTATCTATTTTCACCTAAAATAAATTTAAATAAAATAAATAATTATTTAAATAAAATAAATAATTATTTAAATAAAAATTCGGTTTTGAACTATAACTCAGTGTTTTCACTGTTCATCAAAAATTGAATGTTTTTAGAAAAATACCAAAAAATCACCCTAAGCTAATTTTTATATTCCGAGTCCAAAGATGATGTCCATTTTGAAAAATAAAATGTATAAAATTTCAAAAATTGGGTATTACTATTCATAACAGCTAGTTTGATTGGATGTGGGTGTGTTAGAACTCGAAGTTGCGTACAACACACGCTATTGTATTATTCAAAGAGAAGCGTACCTTGGAATCTTGGGGTGTTACATTCTCCCCTCATTTAAATAATTTCTTCCTCAAAATTTCTAGGATATTACTGCATAAAAAGACTCTGATGATTCTTCATCATAAGTTCCTCGGGTTCCCACATTGTTTCTTCCATCTTATGGTTTCTCCACAGAAATTTTACCAGACAAGTCGTCCGGTTTCTCAACACTTGTTCTCTGGTATCAAGAATCCTGATGGGCTATTCAGAATAAGAAAGATCGGGTTCCAGTTCTACTTTCTCATAGGTGTGTACATGCGTTGTGTCAGGCATGTATTTTCTCAATAGTGATATGTGGAACACATCGTGAACTTTGGGGAGACTTGACGGCATTGCCAAATGGTAAGCTACAGCCCCAATTCATTCAAGAATTTCGAAAGGTCCTATGTACATGGGACTCAATTTACTGTTCTTACTGAAACGTATAACTCCCTTTCATGGATATACCTTCAAGAAAACATGATCTCCTACCTGAAATTTGAAATCCTTCCTTCGGTTATCGGCATAGCTATTCTACCCACTTTGAGCTGCTTTGATGTTGTTTTGGATTACAGTCACCTTTTCCATCGTTTACTCCACCAGTTCTGGGCCAATGAGTTTTCTTTCACCAATATCAACCCAACAGGTTGGTGTGCAACATCTCTTTCTATATAACACTTTATATGGTGCCATCTGAATACTCGAATGGAAGCTATTGTTATAGGAAAATTCTACCATAGGTAAATATTGATCCCACATACCCTGAAAGTCAAGTGAGAAAGTTCTCAACATGTCTTCTAGGGATTGAATAGTCCATTCTAATTGTCCATCTGTTTTAGGGTGGTAGGCAGTGCTCAAACGAAGTTCAGTATCCAAGGCCTTCTGAAGACTCTTCCAGAATATTTAAGTAAAATGGGGATCACAATCAGAAAAAATCGATAGGGGTACTCCATGAAGTCTCACAACTTCATTAATATATAGTCTTTCTAGACGTTCAAGTGGTAGATCTTCTCTTATAGCAAGAAAATGTGCTGACTTGGTAAGATGATCAACAATGACCCATATTACATCGTTCTTTCTAAGAGTCTTTGGTAGTCCCATGATAAATTTCATCATAATATTATCCCATTTTCACTCAGGTATAGTAAGAGGTTGCATGACTCCTCTAGGTTGTTGCCTTCCAACTTTCACTTATTGACAAATCATACATCTTGAAACAAAATCAGAAATCTCCCTCTTTATGTTGTCCCACTAAAAATGTTCCTTCAAATCTATATACATTTTTGTGCTCTCAGGGTGTATAGAGAAATTGGAACTATGAGAATCATCTAACAATTCCTTTTTTAGATCAGGTATATCTGGAACACAAAGTCTCTTCCCAAATTTCAAAATTCCATCTTCATACACAAAGTCACTGAATCTCCAATCATTCACAGCTTTAATCATCTTTTGAAACTCTTCATCATCATTTTGAGAACTCTTAATCCCTTCTAGTAAAGATAGTTTGGAAACCATTTGAAAAATTATTGATGTTTCACCTTCCATGGTGATTCTCATATCCATATTTACTAGATCCATGTATATAGGATCCTTTTCAACTCTCATATTGTTCAAAACTCCATGATCCTTTCTGCTCAAAGCATCTTCCACCTTATTTTCCTTCTCCGAGTGGTAGTGTATCATGAAATCATAATCCTTGAGTAGTTCAATCCATCTCCTTTGCCTCATGTTGAGTTCTTTCTGTGAGAAAATATACTTCAAACTCTTTGATCAGTATAAATATCACATTTTTCACCATAGATATAATGTCTCCATATCATTAAAGAAAAGATTATAGTAGCTAACTCAATATCATGAGTAGGATAGTTTTTCTCATGAATTTTTAGTTATTGTGATGCATAGGCAATAACCCTATCATTATGCATAAGGACACAACCAAGTCCTTTCTTTGAAGCATCTCTATAAATAACAAACCCATCATTCCACTATGGTAGAGTCAATATAGAAGCATTGACTAATCTTCTCTTCAGTTATTCAAAACATTCTTCACAATCTTTTTTCCAAACAAATTTAACCCCTTTACATGTGAGTTTCATTAATGGGTTATCCAATTGGGAAAAATTCTTGACAAAATATCAATGATAACATACTAAACAAATAAAACCACATACCTCAGTTATACTCGTCGGTGCTGGCCATTCTTGGATTGCCTTGGTCTTTGAAGGATCAATGGAAATTACATCTTTAGAGACAATATGGCCATGAAAATAAATCTCCTGAAGCCAGAATTCACACTTTCTAAACTTCCCATATAATTCATGTCTTCTAAGAGTCTTCAGGATAAAGCGCAAGTGATTTTCATGATCTTCATAGCTTTTGGAGTATACCAAGATATCATAAATAAATGACACTAAAAAATCATCAAGATATTCCTTAAAAAATCTTTTTGTTTGATCGATGAAGACAGAGTGTGCATTAGTCAATCCAAAAGGCATTACTGTAAACTCGTAATACTCGTACCTGGTTCGAAATGTTGTCTTTGGAATGTCTTCCTTCTTTACACACAACTGATGGTATCCAGATCGAAGTTCAATCTTTGAAAATTATTGATCTTCATGCAGTTGGTCAAATAAATCATCAATGTGAGGTTGGGTATACTTGTTCTTTATTATTATAGCATTGATCTCCCTGTAGTCAATGCACAACCTCATAGATCCATTTTTCTTCTTATCAAAAAGGACAGGGGCTCACCATGGAGAAACACTAGGGTGAATAAATCCCTTATTACTCAATTCCACTAGTTGTTTATTTAGTTCAACTAATTCCACAGTGGCCATTCTATAAGGGGTCATCGATATAGGCCTTGAACTAGGAATTAAATCAATGGAAAACTCAATTTATCATTCTGGAGGATTTCTAGGTAAATCTTCTGGAAACACATCTACATATTCTTTCACAATAGGTACATCCAATATTTTAACATTACTTTCCTCACCCATAGTTATTTCATTCTCTTCCTCCTTGATAATTGAATTTAGTTGAGCTACTTGGGTGGATCTAGATAAGAATCAAGTGGTGATGATTCTTCTCTAAAGATAAGTTGTTCTTTATCATTCTCATCAAAAATCGTAACCTCCTTCTTATTATAATAAATCTTCACATCATGGTCCGAAAGCCAATCCATATTAAGGATTATATCAAATTCAATCATGGGTATGACGATGAGATCAACAGATAAAGAACATTTATATTCTTCAATGGGGACAGATTCACAAAAATTTGTTGCAATGATACTTCCATTAGGAGTTTAAACTGACAACTCCCTTGTCAAATCAATTTGCAAATATCTAATTTTCTTAGAAAAGTGGGAAGATATGAAACAATGAGATGATTCAGAATAAAGTAAATCATTTGATAAACTTGAGGAAACCATTAAATTACCTTTCACCACATCTTTTGGAGCTTCTACCTCAGCAGTAGTGATAGCATAATCTTGGCCTTGATCCCTTGGACTTTTCTGAGGTAATTTCGCCTGACTCTTAGGCCATTCATTTTCATAATGTACCATCTCCCTACAATTGTAGCATTGAACATCGGTAGCTTCTTTCTTCCCCTTACAATCATGAGCTTGGTGGCCTTTTTCACCACACTTGTAACAGACTCGCATTCCCTTCAAGCAAGTACCAGGGTGTTTCTTCCCACATTTACTACAGGATGGATATTCAACTTTTCCCTTCTTCCCCTTATTTCCATTTCTATAGTAATCAGAATATCTATTCTTATCTTTCTTTTCTTTAAATTCGTAAGATATAGAGAATTCTTTTTCTATCTTGATAGCACATGAAACAATATCTTCGTATGACGAGAAGGATTTTAGAACTAATTCTCGATAGAGAAATGGTTTTAACCCATAAAATAAAAGATCAATCTTACTTCTTGGGTTACATATATAATCTGTACCATGCCTTGCTAACCTTGTAAAGTTAGACTCATACTTTGAAACATTCTCATCTTCCTTTTGCCTCAGACTCAGAAATTGTCTTTCCATATCCGCTCAATGGTCATGAGGAAGGTATTTTTATAAGAAAATATCTTTAAACTCCCTCCATTCCATATTTGATACTTCATCATCTTCCTTCATGTTTTGAATCAATAACCACCATTGATCAGCATCTCTAGTGAGGCAGTAAACTACCATGACAACTTTTTCCTTTTCGCTACTCCCCAAGGTGTGAAATATTTTCTCTAAGGAATTTATCCATTGCTCAGATACTAGTGGATTTGTACCCCCATTGAATGTTGGTGGTTATTTCCTCATGAAGCGATCTAACATTGATCCTCCACGCTGCGGATTAGGGTGCTCTATACGGGTAAGGTTATTATTCATAACCTGAGTGAGTTGTCTGAGTATGGTGATTAGTTGATCAGCACCAGTTGCATCACCACCTCCACTATAATTATCTTGAGTAGGAGGGAAATCCCTACATGGAGTGTGTGCAATGATACGGTTTCCATTCCTTCCACTATGCACTATTTCTAAACAATGTCATAAACTAGATTAGTTTATGAATCGAAATACATAATTCCAAACTTGTAAAACACTTAACATAAATTAAACAGTTTATGGATATAATCCGTAATCATAAAAAAATTCTTTGAGGAAGTATATACCCATTAAACCTTCATAATGGGTTATAAAGAAAATGATAATTATCCTAATCATATCCCCCGGGAGTGTCATAACCAAGAGTGCAGCAAGGCCCGTTGTCGTGCACCAGTTCCCGTTCGAGTCTAGCTCAAAGCAGTGTTTTTGGGTTTTACCCCTAGGTACATCTGTGCCAGAGCCGCCTCAACCTACTCGTATCTAGAAAGGTATGTGTTTCTCGGAAAACTCACAAAATCTCTACAATACCAAAATTCTAGGAAGTTCATCTATACTAATCATCAAAGTTCATCTTAGGTCTATGTGATCTAATCAGAGTTTATCTAAATCTATCTTCCAAGACTTGTACTAAAGTTCCTCTGATACCAATTGTAACACCCCAACCCCAATTACCCAAATTCGGTGCATTATTACATAACAATGGCATGATGACAAAATATCATGTCTCGAAAGACCGTTTAGTTTTGTAGCCTTTGGAATCACTAGATACATTCATAAAGTTTACATTACATCATTAAGTGAAAAACTATAACAACATCATGTCTCCATAGACCACACTCGTATCCCCTCACACTATCCATGTAGTTCATTCATAAAATACTTCTTCACATCTTGGAAAAAATAAAACTTAGAATGGGTGAGCTCAGATGCCCATTAAGGATAACAATATAGCGAAAACTTTCATAAATAAGCATAAACATTTAAGGCAATGTATAACTAAAACAAAAGCCTTTTAAACTTGAACTTCAGCATAATAAGGAAGAAATAAAATATACTAATTCCATTTACTTATTCACATGTATATTCTTCTAGTTGAATAATCACATGCAATATCAATAACAACTTTTATAATGATGGAATGCATAATGCCAGACTATCATAACCACATAGTCAAGCGCTTGTGCCGAGACTACAAATAAGATTTTGTCAATTCCCTATGCCAAGACACTACTTTGTCTTATGAGACCTACCGATGCATCGAGGAGCTATAGCAGGCTCCACCCATCACTTACTAAGTCCAATGCATTCCTCATATGAACAGGTTTAAACATAACATAAACATTCGTATTAAAACTAGCATACGAAATGTCAATACTTTCTCCATAAACCATGATTGGTATAAAAATAACACATCCATATTCAAACACATCACAAAACCTTAAATACAATATGGAAGTTTTGTATCATAAAAAATCAACTTCAAATAAGCTTAAAATCCATCAAAGGATGTTGACATAGATGAAATCAAAACTATTTGATAGAAATATCTCTTTTTTTGAAATCATTTAAAAGCCACATAATTATAAAAGAAAACATTTACTTTGAAAATATTCTTATAAGCTTTTAAAGGGAAGATTCGACAATTTTATAACGGTGGAAAATAGTTGAACCCGCCGTATAAGTTAAAAAAAGACATTCTTACCTTAATTCTGTCGAAAAGGTTAAAAAGGACCTTGTTTGGAAAACGACGGAAAGATTCATTTATAAACATCTTATAAAAAGTAAAAAAAAGGGTATAAATGACTTTAAACCATAGTCTATAAAACAGTAAGAATGTTTTGAAAAACATTTTTATAAAACATTGATGTGGATGATAAAGAGGTCCCAGTAGGTAATTACGTATAAACAACCTTGGATAATGAAGAGATTGTGAAATAAACCCTTACCTTGTACTTTTCATTGGACGAGGGTAGGTTAAACTCCTATATAATTTTGAAATATTTTTTATTAATTTATAAAAGAGTCATATACATAAATATGATATCATAAATGATCTTTTAATATTGCTTTGTTAATAATATTTTAGTATTATCATCATTTCAGGTGATCACTTACTCATTTTCTTTTATATGTTTTGTTACATAAGACATTTTTGTTATCCATAAGTTGTTTCTTATTCATATATAGAATGATATCAAGTACTTAAACATTATTTTTAATCATCAAATGAAAATTAGTCTTGAATGGATGCGATGGAGAATGAATCTTATCACGTTCGTGGAGACGGTAGTCTGTACGTACGCACGAGCGACAATATCATTCTTTTGATATTAAAATAATATATAATTGGATGTTGAATCATATATACAGACAAATTATCATGTTATATTTATTATTTACATGAATTACACATCATTATTATACCCATCCAAAGAATAATATATTGAATAACAATTACACCACGACGTGGAGACGGTAAGCCGTACGTACGCACGTATGGTGACATGTCATTCAACGGATGGATAGAATAATGAATTTGGTTGTACCATATCTATAATAACATCACAATATATAGAATATACTTGTGTTATTATATTATAATGGAAACAACAAAGAAAAAGGAAGTGGAAGAAGAAAGGAACTTGAAAGAGGTGGTGAGATTTTTACCTCTTCTTCGGGTTCTTCCTTTTTATTTGATCAAAAGGGCTCCTTAAATTGTCTTTCTGACTAAAGGAATGCCTATAAGATGAAGTTAGGGAAGTTTATAGGATATTGGGTCAGGTGTTGTCCTAACCAAAAGGCTTTTAACGTATAAATTTGATAGAAGGGGTAGTTCCCTTTTATAAGAGGGGTGAGGGGCACCTTAGGAAAAACTTAATATATTATTTTATAATAAATTCATATTCGGTTTATAATGGCTCCAAAGTGACTTATTTTTTAGGATAAAGTGGGTATGGGTCTAAAACCACCCAACCAATAGGTTTTAGATAGGTTTGGGTCACTATATTAACCTTATCGTTTAGTTTTAACTCTTAGTTAACTAGTTTCACATTTACCATGTCTCTTTGTATTTTTATATTATATGGTTAATAAACTTACTATAAACTTCAAAGTGAACACCAAGTGGTTCATTAATGATACAAAAATCATTATATAAGTCTCTTGACCAATCCTTATATATTTAGGAATTTAATATCAATTAATAATATAATATTGGTTTCAAAAACTCTTTTACGTCAATTTTTACACTATTTGGTTTTTTTGCTAAATTCATAACAGCATTATTACTTCAAAACTAATTCATTTAATCAACCCTAAAATGTCATATTAACCTATAAATTTCATTTAATTCATTAAAAGACTCAAATTATATTTATTTTGTTATTTATAATATCAATTATTTTAATATTTCATTAATAAGGTAATCACTTCATTATCATTGTGTCATAAATAAATAAAATTATTTAATGTCTAAAAATTATAAATAAAATACCATTATGTAGTAAATCCTTTTATATTTCTAATTAATATTTATAATCTAATTTATCTTATGTATAACCCTATATTAAAAATGTTTTAGTTATTTAACTTCGATTTTATCTCTTTTAACTCTTCTTTGATTTAAATAATAATAAATGTCCTAATCTAATCCAAGTGGACCAAAGAGGTTCATATTTTATTCCTAAGGTTTTTTTGGTCGAATTATACTTAGCCAATATAATTAGGACATGCGTTAGGGGAATAATAATATCATTTTTACCTTTAATTACCCTATTTACTTTTAATCGTGGTAAATAAAAGTAAAAAGTTACTATTCACCACAAATTATTTTTATCTTATTGAACCACATATTACTCCTTGATATTAACTGTATCTCTCAGATTTTCAAAATTCCACTCACAGAAGTGGTAAAATTAAGTTTTATATGAATTTGCAAAATCTCCTAGCAGATTGGTAAAAGACGATGAAAAGTTCAATAAAATTTTTATATATATATAATTATTATAAACTGACTCCAATTATTTACATTGAATTTATATAGGTATTATGTAACTATTTTGACCTAAAATAAATTTAAATAAATTAAATAATTATTTAAATAAAAATTCAATTTTAAACTATAACTTAGTGTTTTTCACTATTCATCAAAAATTGAAAGTTTTCAAAAAAATACCAAAAATCCACCCTAAGCTAATTTTGATATTCTAAATCCAAAAATGATGTCCATTTTGAACGATAAAATGTATAATATTTCAAAAGGTATGTATTACTATTCATAATGGCTAGTTTGATTGGTTGTGGAGTGTGTTAGAACTCAAAGTTGCGTACAACACACGCTATTGTATTATTCAAAGAGAAATGTACTGTGGAAGCATGGGGTGTTACATTTAAGGTTGTAGAAGGTTTCTTGATTAATTAGAGCAATCCCAGACCTGGAATTTTTGTTCCCAAATAAACCATGATTCCGACATAAAATCATACACATGTGCTTGACAACCATCGAGCAATCACCACCCAACCCTAATCTTGTTCCACCGTATACAGATTAGAATTTGGTGGAGGGAGATGTGATCATCTACCAAAGCAATTTATAATATCAGAATCAAAACCCAACACTACCGAATTTGGAATTTAATACTGAATTAAGAATTGAAACCAGAATAATAAAGAAGAAGAAATTTGATTCATTTCAAGCACAAGAACTCAATCACACACATAGGTCCCGCCTCCTCTCTTCCCGATCACTCAAATGAATCTACCCCTCCATGGATGGGGTAAGCGAGATGATTCGGGAGAGGAGAAACATTTTAAAGTAGTGAAAATGAAAATAAATAAGTATAATGATGTTGAAGGAGATGGTCCCCAAGTGTCCCTTGGCTTCCTCCTATCTCCAACGTTGGTGTCGAACCCCCCTCTCAGAATGGGTGAAATCAACTTTATATAGGCCAAGGGGGTGTCATCCTCTGGTCTTCAAATTTATGATCTTCATAATTCTACTTTAAGATTTCTTGCAGATTCTTTCCACCGTACGTTTAACCATGTTCGACCAATTTAATGGCTGAAATTTCGAATGGTTTCTTCTTGAAATATCTTCCAAAATATATTTAACGTTTCATCCCAATTTTTCTTATTCATCCTACCTTTATAGCATGAGATATGGACAATTTAATTGTAGGATTTATTCTTGATGAATGTTTCCTTTTTCCTTCCCCACAATTTCAACATCCATGGTCTGCCTTAATGAAGGTAAATCTTCATAATCCTCAACATCGGACCTCCCCATTTTATTATCGTTACAATAAAATTGGAATCACATAAATTGGATGTATTTACACCGATTTATGATCAATTTATTGAGGTGGGGTCTATATGGTCTTCCAGAATAATTTTCCAAATTGATTGAATTTTTCGGACCCATGGATGGCCGAATTAAATCCTGGTTCAAAAAAAAAAGATGAATAAAATAAATCTAATAACCCAATAAACAAGGAATCACATGAATTGGATTTTTATTTTAAAATATATTTGTGAACTACCAAGTGATTAAAATCTGTCAATATTTCCAAATTAAGTAGTTTTCCAGTTTTTTCCCAAAACACATCATAACTCCAAAATTGATGTAATTAACTCAACTTGTTCAATTTTTAGGGATTAAAACATTGAATTACATATAAAAAATGATTAAAATATTATCTCTATTAATTCCCCCACACTTAAAATATGCTTTTCCTAAAGTATAAGATCTCAACATGGAATTCAAAGGGAACCAATGTTACCAATATTTAAATTTCAATGCAATAAAATAAAAAGATTGTCAATGTCTAATCAAATTTTTATGTTCCACAAAAAAAATCAATTTAATTTTCCATTTTTCAAAGAAACAACCAGTTCATTCATTTTACTTTTCCCCTTTGAAAAACGATAGAGATTCTCCTTTCATTCATTCAAGCTTATCAATTTATTATTATTAAACATGTCAAATCATGATCTACCACTCTTTTGAATCTTTTATATCATCCCTCGTGATAAAATTAATAGCGGAGTTCTGCTTATATCATGAGAACATTCTCTTTATCCATAGGCTTTTAAAGGAACTACTTTCTCCACTTTGTAAAGACAAAAAACACATAAAATCATGAGGACTTGCAGCAAAAGTTCCAATGACTCTGTGGCTTTGGGTTAGTGGGTAAATGATTGAAATAATTTAAGGCTAGAAGTAGGAGGTTTGACTCTTAAGTACAATTCATGATTAATCAAGTGAAAACACGGGATGAACCTCACTCAAATACCTTTTGGTAATGTGAAACACAACACCACCCCCTTTTAATGACATGGGTCATGATTCAATAAATGAATACAAATAATGATATCATCCAGGTTCTCTTATTTTTTTATTTGTTTTGTAATTCTCCAGAAAGGAACAACTTTATTTTTCTCTTTTTTTAAAGCTCCAGAAAGGCAAAACTTTATTTTCTCATTTTTTTTAAGGAGAGACAGATGAAATTAATGAATTATAATGAAATGATGACTCATGCACAATTTTCTAATAATACACTACCGCCCAAAATGATTACCCACAAAAGATACTCATCACAATGAACACACACGAAAGGCCATTCCCCCACACTCAAACTTGAATTACCGTGAAAAAATACTAAAAGAGTGGGAAGGTAAAGAAAAAATTGTCTTGTAATGTGTCTTAAACCAAAAAGGAAATTCATGGATTCTATGGGCTAACTTAGGATAAATGTAAGGGTGGGTCTCAGGTAAATATGTGGCTAGCCAATGTAGTGCCTAAATAATTTTAAATGTGTTTTTGTATAGTCATAGCTTTGACAAGTTTCATTACAAGTTCTGGTAGGTGGCATGTCCCAAGATCACTCAAGAAATATGCTCATGATAAAATAGAAAATATTTGGTCTAGAAATCCTCTCAGGAATGGGAATATAATAATGGACATTCACTCATGGCATGATTAATAATAACAAATTAATTCACATGAATTTCAGAAATTCAAAGAATGAAAAATGGAAGGGAAATTTCATTTACATGAATCATCTAATTCCCTCAAATAATGAGTCCTTATTTCAATATCCATGCTTCACTTTAATCATCCAATTATCAATTTTAATCATTCAATCTCATTAACATTGAAATCTAAAACATGGAATCACTGGATTCCTATGAAACTCATCTCTCCTAGATAAGTCAAGTAAAACATGAATTCAAGTGTGGGAATGAATTTTTTAATTAAATCTTTAAAAGACTAAAAATGTAGAGAATAAAGTTGGATAATATAGAATTCAAACTCTTACTCCCCTTTCAAATGGATGTTTTTCTTCACGACGTATAATCCCACTACAGCTTCTTCATTAATGGACCTGAAATATAAGAATGAAAACAATGGATAGTGTAGGCATGTTCAATCATGTTGGTATATGACTAAGAGGAAAATTGGACAATAGGGGAAAAATAAGGGTTGCATACTGGTAGCGCCTTTGTTTAATGTCGTTGGCTCGACTAAAAAAATTTAAAATATCTGAAAAATATGAGACTACAAGATTCCATCCCCCACACTTAATTGATACAGTTTCCTCAATGTTGGAATTTTTTTCAAGTTTTAAAAAGATGGAGTAACTGCATTTAATCAAGTGTAAAGGAATGATGCAACCTGGTAGGTCTTCATTTGTATTCATGGTGAATGAGTGAGATCTCCTCCATGGGTTTTTTTCTATTTCTTGGTAAAGACATGTTGTAGCAACAAGAGTATGATTTTTGTCCATAGATACCACAACACCAGTGAAACCCCTGAAATATTGTTCTTCTTTTATGGTTTTCAATATTTCTAGATATTTGTTTCGTCCTTGTTGCAATTTGAACATAACACTTTTTAAGGGATTGTGGTGTCCTTTGAAAATTCACCTCTTCTCTTGAATAAAGAGATTGACCCTCAATTTTCATTACCCATACGAACCTGGTTTTGGGTTTTTCTTCTTTTTCTTATGATCCACTCTTCCCATTGGTTTGAGAAGATCCTTTACACTCTATTGTTTTAATGGGGGTTTCCTTGACCTTCTTTAGTTCATGTTCCATTGCATGGCATATGGAATTATTCTTAGCTAGTTATTCTTCCTTTGTAGCAAGTTCCTTCGGGAGATCTATGATTAGATTTTCATGTTCGGCCTCCTTGAGTTAATTCTTCTTGATCTCAACATCTTATCCTGAATTTGATTCCCCAGCCTCTTCTAACAAACTGTCCAAGAATTCTAAGGTTGTATCTTCTAAATTTTTAGTTGGTTCTTTTCCTTATTTGTTGTAGATTTCATTTAGTGAATGGACATCTAACAGATTCTTCATGGATTCGAGTATATTAAAATTCACTCGACTATCTCAAAGCTCCATTGAGAGTGTTCCCTCAGGCACATTGATGATGGTCTTCTCAGTCTTTAAGAATGGTCTCCACAAGATGATGGGAGATTGGGCTAGTGCTCAGTCTTCCTCTATGGAAAGGGCATAAAATTCTTCTAGAAAGATTTATCCTCTCACTCCTATATGTACATCTTCAACGACTCCAGCTGAGAAAATGGTGGATCTGTTTTCTAATTTTACCACCACCCAAGTTGGTTTTAGTTAGTTTATCTACAAAGATGAAAACACTGAGTGAGGCATCATATTTATAGAAGCTCCAAGATCACATAATGCATTAGTAAAATTTAAAGAACAGATAGTGCAAAGAATAGAGAAAGTCCATGGGTCTTGACATTTTTGTGGTATCGGTGGTGTAATAAATGTTGAAACACTTCTTCCTAAGTTGATTCTTTTATTTCCATCCAGCCTCCTTCTTTTTGTACACACCTCCTTCAGAAATTTTTTATATTTAAGGATTTTTCTGATTGTATCTGGTAGTGGGATTTTAATCTCAACTTTTCAGAATGTTTCCTGAATCTCCCATTGAAGACATTCTTCTTTACCTTCATTTGACTCAACCAATGCTAATGGGAATGGTTCTGTGATATCATTTTTTTCCCTTTGTAGTTTTTGAAGATGTGTTTCCGTTATTTCCTTCCGAAACCTTGTTCTTTCTATTTTATTGTTGACTCCATCTTTCGGTTAGACATGACGAGATTCAAGAGGATTCCTTGGAATCCTCCTCCTCACATTGTTCTAGCAGTGTGAGCTCCTTCCCACTTCGGGTTGTGATTGCACTAACATTCTCCTTTGGATTGGTAATGGCTTGTGCGGGAAGCTTTCCTTGGTTCTTGGTGAGAGCATCCATAATGCTTGCAAATTGTCCAGCTATCTTGTCCATTTTATCTTCTATTCTCGCAACTCTTGTCTTCAACTGTTGATCTTCAGTTGTCGGTGCACTTGTGGACGGTTTCTTATAATTCTTCCGCTGGAAAGGTGGTGGTTGGAAATTTTGTTGTTGTTGGAAGGGATGCTGATAAGGTTGTTGGAATGCTATTGGGTTCTGATATTGTTGCTGAAAAGGTGCTCTGTCCTGGTTCTATTGAAACCCATACCCTGTATGGGTTTGTGGTTGGTATTGATTTTGTTAATAGGATGCATCACAACTTTCTGTCCCGTGCACTTCTAGACATTGATCACCATAATGAGAATTATAAGAGCATAAACCACATACCTGATTCGGGACTTGTTGTTCCTTCACATGGTTCACAGCTATTTGTCGCACTAACCTGGTGAGTTTACCCATTTCATTTCTAATTAAATCTACTGAATCAGATGTTCTTACCTCATGGATTCTTCTAGCAATCATACCTCTAGTGCCAAACTACTTTGAGTTTTTTGCAATCATTTCAATCAATCCTTTGGAATCCATTGGTGACTTGTCAATGAAGGATCCTCCAGATGACATATCTATAATCTTTCGGTCATTGTCAAGAAATCCTTTATAGAAGAGAACTATGAAATGGTGTTCTTCCATAGTCTGGTGTGGACAACTAGTGCAGAGCTTCTTGAATCACTCCCAGTACTCATAAAGTGTTTAATTGATTGATTGGAGAATGACATATATCTCTTTTAAGATAGTTGTACTCCTGGATGTGGGAAAAACCCTTTGCATGAAGCATCTTTGAAGATCTTCCAAGTCTTGTACTTCTCCTGGTTGTAGACTATACAACCATTCCTTTGTTTCTCCCTCGAGTGAGAAGGGGAATTCCCTCCACTTTACCTGTTCTTCTACAACACCTCGGGGTCTGCAGCTGGATCACACATTTGTAAATTCCTGGATATTTCTGTTGGGGTCTTCACCTGGAAGACCGTGGAATTTTTGAAGAATTTGAATCATGTTAATGCGCAATTCAAAATAATTTTATAAGGCAGTAAAACCTAGTTGATTTCATTGGTTATAGAATTGTGGGGCACAAAGATCGTGCATTTTTTGGTTGGGATTGCCAGCCATTGGAGGTTCAGAGTGATCACTGGATGTGTCACTTGAATCTGTAAGGTTAATTTATTCAAAATCTAATTACAAATTTTTCTTTATAAATTGGGTTATTATTCACTCAATTTAGGGATGAAATTCAATTAAATTGTTGTTTGAACTATAGGTCATTCAAAATAAAGAAAGAAAAATGTTTTTTAAGGTTTTTGAGGTACTGCCTCCCCGGAAACATGGCCATGTTTGATGCACGCCTGTCATGGGGCATGGCAAAACAATATTTTAATTACCTAAGTACAGTATAGTAGTTGATCCTAGGTAGTCTCTCGAAGAGGAGTGCACACAAAACAAGGTTGTCAATTTTTGTAGGTTTTTTTAAATGATTGGTTTTAATTAAATTTAATGACTATGATAGAAATAGACAACATTAATTGATTGGTTTTAACAAATGATAAATATGGTGATCGGATTGGGTTTGGCTAGACCTAGTGTTGTGCCATCATGGTATCCAAATTTGGTATCTTCTTCTTCCTTTAACTGGTAAGAGAGTGATTCATCTACTGAGTCATCTCTCTCCCTTTTTCAGATAGATGTGATGAGAATTTTTATTTCTAAAACCTTAGATTGGTCTATCCTCCTTCCAATGTGTTTAAGGTTGTAGAAGGTTTCTTGATTAATTAGAGAAATCCCAGACCTGGAATTGTTGTTCCCTAATAAACCATGATTCCGACATACAATCCTACAGACGTGCTAGACAACCATCGACCAATCACCACCCAACCCTAATATTGTTCCACCGTATACACATTAGAATTGGGTAGAGGGAGATGTGATCATCGACCAAAAAAATTATAATTTCAGAATCAAGACCTAACACTACCACAATTGGAATTTAAAACAGAATTAAGAACTGAAACTAGAATAAGAAAAAAGAATAAATTTGATTCATTTCAAGCACAAGAAATCAAGAACACACATAGTTCTAGCCTCCTCTCTTCTTGATCACTCAAATGAATCTACCCTCCATGGATGGGGTAAAAGAGATGATGCGGGAGAGGAGAAACATTTTAAAGTAAAGAAAAATAAAAGAAAGAAACAGAATGATGTTGAAGGAGATGGTCCCTGAGTGTCCCTTAGATTCCACCTGTCTCCAACATTGGTGTCGAACCCGCCTCTCAGAATGGGGGAACTCCTCTTTATATAGGCCAAGGGGGTGCCATCCTCCGGTCTTCAAATTTAAGATCTTCATAATTCCTTTTTAAGATTTCCTGCAGATTCTTTCCACCGTATGTTTGACCATGTTAGAACAATTTAATGGATGAAATTTGGAATTGTTTCTTCTTGAAATATCTTTCAAAATATCTTTAACGTTTCATCCCAAAATTTCATATTCATCCTCCCTGTATAGCATGAGATGTGGAAAATATAATTGGATCATTTATTCTGGATGGATGTTTCCTTTTTCCTTCCCCATAATTTCAGCATCCATGGTCTGCATTAATGAAGGCCAATCTTCTTAATCCTCAGAATCCGACCTCCCCATTTAATTCTCCTTCCAATAAAATTGTAATAACATAAATTGGATGTATGTAGACCGATTTATGATCAATTTATTGAGGTGGGGTCCACACAATCTTCTATAATAATTTTTCAAATTGATTGAATTTTTCGGACCCATGGATGGACGAATTAAATCCTGGTTCAAAAACAAAATATGAATACAATAAATATAAGAACCCAATGAAAAAGGAATAAAAGGAATTGGATTTATATTTTTAATTATTTGCGTGAATTACCAAAATTATCAAAATCTGTCAATATTCCCAAATTAAGCAGTTTCCCAATTTTTGCCCAAAACACATCATAACTCCAAAATTGATGTAATTAACTCAACTTGTTCAATTTTTAGGGATTAAAACATTTAATTACATATAAAAATTATTAAAATATCATCTCTATAAGGAATCTCTAATCTTCACCGACCGCACAAAGACAAGAAATATCAAGCTCTAGATGCAATTCCTCACATCTCAACACATTGGATAGATTAAGATTGTATTTTTTCAGCTAAGATAAATTAAAAACGCCATGTATTGATGTAAAAAAAGAAGGAAAATATAACATGTAAGCTAAATTACCAATATTTTTTGTAATCACAAAAGTTCGTACAAACCTCTGTGTTAGCTTCCCTTGTTTACCCAAAAGATGGTGACCCAAGCAAGGTTCCACTTTTCAGAACACTCAGTCACCCATAGAAAACTCAAAATCTAAATGAATCTAATCATCCAAATACATATAGATACTCTTAACCATCAAAAAAAGTTTTCTGGTTAACTTTACTTTGTCAAATGTTTCTTACAAAAGGCTCAGTCCCAACAACAAGGTCCCACCCACCTTGGCCCAACACAAAGGAGACCAACATGGAAAACCATCAAGTGACTCAAAAGGAGAATTCCAAATTGAGTATTGGTAACTATTTTTGTAAAAACACTCAACCAATCCCAAATTTCTATCCCACAAACCTCTAAAATCTAACACACATGCCCGATGCATGTATTCTAGAATCTGATTCGCCCACTTTGTATGACCATCCATTTAAGGTTTGTATATCATGATCAGTATTACTTATGTCCCCATAACTATCTAAATACCATACCAAAACTACAAGGTAATGAGAGGCTCCATATCTGAAGCAATCACAGATGTCACACCATGAAGCCTCAGAACCTCTTAAACATACAACTGACCCAGCTCATCCACTTTGCATGAATCCTTAATTGGAATGAAATGGGTTGATTTGATCATAAGGGAAATCACTACCTAAATGGAATTCCTCCCCTGAGGTGTATGAGAAAATAAATGAATAAATTACATGGTAATATTTTCCCAAATCTAGGTAGGAATAGGTAGCGGGTGAAGAAAACCAGAGGGCCCATGGTGTTCTACCTTTATCTTTTGAAAATTATAACACTGCAATACAAAGTCAGATACATCCCATCTCATAATTGGCCACTATAATTTTTGATGTACATCATAGTACATCTTGGTAGTACCAGGATGAATGGACCACTATGACTGGTGGCTATCATAAATCACCGCTTTCCTCAACAACACGGGCATCACAAAGAGACCCTTGAGGCACAAAGCTCCCGTAGGAGACAAGAAACATTCACAAGGCACCTCCCAACCATTAAGAAACTGCATAAAACACTAGAACAACTCATCACTCAGCTTCTCTAGCCGAATCAACTCCAGAATGGAAGGTTCCAACAAAAAAATGGCCAATAACACACCTTCATTGTGTTCCTTGGTCTTCATATACATCTCAGCAAAGTGGCCCATCAAATTCCACTCTTCACTGATCGTTTTCAACACCAACACAATAAATTTATTATTTATGTCATCTTCCACCACATTACCTTTTCATGGAGTATAGACTATATCAAAATCTAACCCCTGATGGTACTCAAAAAAATGGCGTTGCCTAAAATAAAAATATTTTTGGGAGAAAATGTAGGCCAAGATCTTATGATTAGAATAAACGATGAACTTATCCCCAAAAATATAATGATGTTATGATTTTAAAGCATGAATCACCACTGTTAGCTCCAGGTCATGGGTTGGGTAATTCTATTCATGTGGTCAGAGTTTTTATAAGACAAAATCCACCACATGATCATCTTGCATCATCACACACATAAGACCCATTCCTAAAGCACCACAATAGACCATATATCCCTTTCCTAATTCTAGAAATATCAAAACAGGGGATGTTTCCAACTACCACTTAAGCTCCTCAAAGGATTCTTGATACTCTAGGATCGATTAAAACTTTACCCCTTTCTTGGTTATCATTGTCACAAATGAGTAAAGCTGAGATAAATCTTTAATGAACCTCCTATAATACCCTTCCAAGTCCAAAAATCTCATGATCTCAAAAAAAATCCTCAACTGTTCCTATAACATAACTGCACTGATCTTCTTAGGGTCCATTGAAACCCTTTGTTCTGAGATCACATGGCCAAGAAACTTTACCAACCTAATCTAAAAGGTGCACTTACAAATCTTATCATAAATATAATGATCCTAAAGAGTTCCCAACATAATTCTCAAATGCATCTCATGCTCCTCATTGATCCTGAAATAGACTAGTGTTTTATCCACAAACACTCAAAAAAAAGAGTCAAGATTTTGATGGAACACCATATTCATGAGTTCTATAAATACTTATTGAAAAAATTTCAAACATAAAGGCATGAACAAGTACTCAAATTGGTCATACCTACTTTGTAAGGATGTTTTCAGAACATTCGCCTCTCTAACTCAGACTTGATGGCATCCAAAATTTAATTTGATCTTAAAGAACCACTTTTTACCCCTTCAGTTAATCAAAAAGGGCATCAATATGAGTAAAATAGTCTATGTTCTTGAACTTTACCTAGTTTATCCTTCGGTAATCAATAAATAGCCGAATATATCCATCAGCCTTTTTCACAAACAAAAATAGGGTGGCCCAAGCTAAGACTCTCTGGTGAATGAATCATTTGGATTCAAAATCATTCAATTGTACATTCAATTCCCTCAACTCATTGGGGTATATATGGTATGAGGGAAGAGATATCAGTTGTGTTCCCAATGACAAATCAATAGATAACTCCACATCCCACTCTAGAGGAAAACCCTAGAAATCCTATAGAAAACCCTCTGGGAACTTATCCACCACATGAAGTAATCCACCATTAGTAGCACCATTATCTCCCTCCGATACAAGGGACAATATCGAAAAAAAATTTGTTTCCTAATTTCAGAAGTGTAGGTATAGCACTCCGGGATTGAGGATCTCATTCACCATTAAAATTTTGGGTATTACCATTAGGTTCCACAAAACTCCCTTGTTGCCTATAATAATCGATGTACGCCTAGAAATACACCATCCAATCCATAACCAGGATCACATAAATGGGGTCC
Organism: Viscum album; assembly: GCA_963277665.1. NCBI lineage: Eukaryota > Viridiplantae > Streptophyta > Magnoliopsida > Santalales > Viscaceae > Viscum > Viscum album. The sequence continues at coordinate 98,356,958 of OY728153.1, read as the reverse complement.
ATCTCTAAAATCATGAATCGCAACCCAAATCAACCCCTAACATGGTGAGTGCATAATACGGACACCTGACCCCCTTCTCTGGCTTCTTACCAAGTGGTGTTACCAACTCCATCGCATAGGGCATAAGCTCGGTTTCCTAATTTAGCACATCCACAAAATGGGAAGAAATAAAAGAAACTAAAGAACCAGTATCAAGAAGAACAACATCTAAAGAAGTTTCAACAAGAATGGAACCTTGAACTATCAAAGTCCCTATATCTGATTCCATTTTCTCTGGATCCACCCCATGAAGTTTTCTTATCCCAACCTGAGCCTGATAATAACCAATGGAATGTGTCTCTACCATGAACTGACTCTTACCATAATAATATCCATCCTTTCCACCTCAACCCATGAACCGAGAACCCATTATCCTAGATGGTTCTAACTGGTATGACATCCCTTCAAAGGATACAGATCCTATACAAATCTAATATGGTCACTCCACTCTAAAAAAATAATGCAAGTTCCTCATAGCTCGCACTGGTGACAAGGTCTTGGTGGAGATGAGTATGTTGGTTCCATGTTCCCTACTTTCCCACACATATGGCATGCAACTAACCCAACATCAAAAGCTACAGATGAAGACAACTTGGAAGGATGGCCTGAACTACCACCACCCTTCATCCCATGTTATTCTCTCTTTCTCTACTTCTCAGATGAACTGCCATTGGCCACTACTGATATGGCACCAGAGAAAAGATTCATTCTTCCATGATCAATTTCTTCCATCATGGAATGATTGACCACCTCAGCATAACTCTTCAACCTGAAAAATAATTATTAGGATCATATCTCTACCTGTAACCCCATCTAAAACTTTTGAGCCTTCACCTACTCCCTGAAAACGATATCGGATGTGTGTTGAACTTTCTCTACAAAGTGGTTAGCGTACTACAACATGGTATGGTGTCTCTAGTTATTCTATAAAAACTCTTGGGACCTAGAAGATGTCAAAATATCATGAAAATACTTTTTTAAAACAACCTTATAGTCTTTCCCATCCATCTGCTCGTTCTTTCCAGCTTTCACTACTGAGTCCCACCACTTCCAGCTGGGACCTTCCGAAATGAACGAAGCACATTTCACCCTGACCACATCATAAGTATCATGAAACTCAAAAATCCTATCTATCTTCCCAATTCACTCTTATTATTATTAATTTTATATGCTACCTCATAAAGAAGGGGTCTTGTTCTTGAAAAACTCCTGATCGTTGTCCTTTCTAGAAATTGGTTCAGCTTCTCTAACCTAAGCAGGACCAGAGCGGTCTCCATGAAAAAAATCTAGGACATCCTAAACCACATAATTCACTAACCTCTGATAAATTGGTGAGGGGTAACTCTCTATTACCTCTTCCCACAATCATATAGGAAGTCTTCGGGGACGAATCTTGCTACAAAAGAAATAACCACAAAGAAAACCATCAATACAACCATTCTAAAAATTTCCAAAAACAACATCCGACACCAAATCTTCCATAAATAAAAACATAACCAAATCCATCATCATAAAAATCCAAAAAAAATCCACCCTCACCCAATGTTCATATATATTCCATAGCCTATATGTCTCACCAGGAGGATAATTCAAACCAAATCCGAACATCCCAAGCCGAATTGAGTCCTTTCACAAGGTGTGTTGGCCAAACACCCCACTCATAACCAATAACTCATTCCATGACAATCAAAGAACCATCCTATCTAGTCTCCTCCCTAGAAACGTGATTTCAAAATAATGTGACCTTTTCTGATACCATTTTGTCAGGAACTAAGTCGGGGTTCCATCCAACTCGACACTTGGCCGGATTCATGGTATGGCCTGAAGGGAATCCTCAATCCCCATGGGATGGAAACATGTGCATGGATATCAAAAATATACTTTGGGAATGATTTCACCCAATTATATAATCATAATAATCCACAAGAATTAGAATCACAATAATAAATAACCATAACCGAATGAAGTACAATAATTTTCAAAGTAAATGTTTACAAATTCAACCAAAACCAAATGTAAAACAATGGAAATGAGAACACAAAACAATCCCAAAAACCTCCATCTGACAAGAGGGAAAACCCACTCAAGATACCACCACCAAAACCTAAAAGAACTAGAACACTGGAAATAGGATCCACCATCACCACCACGATATATCTTTCCTTTACCTATGTCATACATATCAAAGTCTAGATACACCCAAAGGTGTGTGTAGGGTGTTATCCAAATACCAATAGGATTCCACCCAAAAGAAATATTTCATTATATAACATCAAAAGATAGATAAACATGCACATTTCCATAAGAACATTTGAAACATTTCTAATAAAACATTTTAAGGAAAACTTTCTTAAGAAAAACTTTTAAAAGAAAACCTTTATGACAAATAAGATTGCTTGAAATAAAAATGTACAAAATATATAATGTATACCAAATGATAGTAACACATCACATAAACATCATGTCACTAGAGAACACCCTAGTTAAACCCCTATAGGTAACTAGCACAAGTGGGAACCTATGAACCTCATACCTTAGTGATCAAAATCCTCCAACTCAACTACCAATAGTGTTCCCATGAATGATCCACTATAGGGGATATCATCCCAAAATTCTATTAGTATCCAAATCATAATCCAATAAAAATATTTTTTCTATGAATGATCCACTAGAGTGGATCCCATTACAAAATTATAGTGGTCTTTGATCATATCACATGTTTAGTTAGTGTCGTAGCGTCAATCTTTTTAGATGAATCTGGGCCTCTCCATTATCAAGTCAACTTGTGTACTAGTTCTAGTTCTCTCAACTAGATACCCAAGATTACCATAGTTCTCAAATTCCATTTTAGATATCACATAAATCATCAATTTCACATACACAAGTCAAGCATCACATGAGGAAATAACTACTTTAACATTTTTACATTGATCCTATGATCTAAACACACATAGAAACCAACCTTCCTTATAACAAAAACACATTCCATTTCACACAAAAACACCAAAAACCATTTGGAAATACATTTCACACCACTTTCTCAATTCATTAAACCCATTTGAGAACATAAAAATAAGATCACATATGAAATCTAACAATTTCCATAGGAAAATACCCTTTTAAATTCATACTCACAAAAAAACCATTTAATAACATGATTCACCTCACTTTCATTATTCAAAGACACATTTAAGGTTCACATCAAATAATCCATAATGTAAAAAAATCATTTCCCTAGTAAAATACAATTTCAACACTTTCTCACCTTTAAATCTCTATGAAAACACATTTCATACCTTTCACACAAGGCATAAAACATATCCAAAAAACACCACAATAAAGCACACAAGAAATATAACCAATTTATTTTCAAAACCAAATTCCATCACATATTCATCTCAAAAACTTTCCAAAAAATTTTCCACACCATAAAAATAATCCAAATAACATATTTAAGCAACCAAGTAAGCATATCAAAATCATATAATAATGTAAAATAAGGGAACTACCTACCTCACATTTGGAAACTTCTAGAAATAGGTTTGAAACCACAACTACACCACCAAAATACCCTATAAAGGAAATATCAAGAAATAATGATCATGATATTACCCAAAACCTTGTGATTGGAACCTAATTAGGTCAAATAACCTGGTGTAAAATAATAACACAAGTAGGGAAGAGAAACCCTAAAAAGAGAGAAAAATCAAGAGGAAAAGGACTTTCTTGGTGATTTATTGAGGTTCCAAGGATAAAACCACACAAATGTTGATGCTCAATAGGTCCAAGAAGTCTTGGAGGAAGAAAAATAGCTAAAATTCTTGAATGGGGTGGATGGGAGGTGATTTAGGGATAAAACCAAAGAGGGGGAAAAGATAAATTCAAAAAAATTAATTACATGGACAAGTCAAATGGATTTTCTGTACGGTTTTCCAAATTCTGTGGAAACCATGAACCCTCTAATTTATTTGAGGTACTAGAGTCATAGTTATCCTACACTATTTGAGAAAACTCATGCCCACCATATGGTCACCACTATCCAAAAATGAAATATGATGAATGGTTTCCTAGAAAAGGGTGCACAGTTTTCCCTAAACATGTGTCAATCGTGTGCCACATACTTCCTATCCCAATATCTCTATTTTTCACCAAAAATCAAGGGGAAACCCGAGTAATAATTCCAAACCAAAAATAAAAAAAAGGATACCTTAAAATAGAATCATTTATGTGACAGTATTTGTGAAATCATGTGAAGATTTGTTATATAGGATGTTTTTTAGGGAGTTGTCATCTACCTTATTCCACATTTACTAGAATGTTAAGGCTTCCATGTTACTAAATAAATTTTATCTAATTTGTAATGAATATATTATTTGGTATCTTTATTGAAAATTTATCTTTCTGTTTGACTATGAAATATTTGGTTTTGGGTGATTCAAAAAACGTATTTCAAAAAATGATTAACTTTATTCCATTAAAAATTGTTGGTTTTGGGTTTGGAGACTTGGAAAAATCCTAGATATGGTCTGTTATCATATTTTTGCTGTATGAGTCCTTGTTATTATAGACTTGGTGGTTAGTTCCAGACTAGAGGTACTCAAAGGTATATCTCAAAGTAACATCTTAGTAAAGAATGGGTCACTACTCATGAGTATTGATATTTTCAGTTGGTATGGATGGGTGTTTGTGTGTCAAAACATGAACTATTAATTAAAATTTGGTTTAAAAGAATTATTTTTTATGTTTACTATAACTATATTTTGATAAAATACCTTTATATGCTTCTATAAATAATATATAATATCAATGAAACTGACTTAACTACTCTTAACTATTTTATAAAACTGTGATCTAACCCAATTCTTATTTTAGTGGAACCTATGAGAAGTCTTATGGTATATCCTATTGGGTTGTTATACTCACCCCATTTATATTCATTTTGATGTGTTTTCATAAATTATAACTCTGGAGTTGGAGATGGATATTTGGACTTAGTTGTGTATATGGAGGTATTGAGATAATGCTTTAGATTTTTTCATGTTTTGGGAGTCTATATCTATGGCACCTTGGTACCTACCTTTTTATTTTTTTAATTATTGTTTGTTTGGGTTATATATTTACATTGTTATTCTTGTTATTATTTTTCAATAATTTGAGTTATATTGTTTAAATTTCATACACCATGTAGTATTGGATTTTTTTATATTGTTTCCATGATTGGTTATACATGTTTGAGGGGAAATAGTCCTAAAACAATAAGTCATCCCATGAAAATTATTTCCATTCTTTGGTTTTAGGGGTATTTCACCTAAGGTCAAGGTAATTTTGTTTCATTCTATGAAAATGGTTATGTTCGGGATGTTACATTTTCCCCTTAAGTAAAAACATATTCTTCAAATTTATCTTTTCTTGTATCTCTTTAAAAAATATTATTCAATGAAAAAAAAAGAGGGGATGAAACATCATAATTTATACATTATATGAATTAAGTTTCACTCCCATCATTAGCCTTATCCTCTAAAATGATTCGTTTGGAAATGAATTAGTGAATAAATCCTCCTCTTGATCCATTATTATAATAAATTATAGTTTCAAAACCCCATCCTTTAACATTTAATTTATGAATTGGTATTTGATATCTCTTTGTGATGGTCAATATTGTTTAACTATTTTCCTTGATAGTGTAATAACAATTTGATTGTCCCATCCCACAAGAAATGGATAATTCACTTCCATCATGACATCTTCATATTGAGTTCAAGTCCACATCAATTGGTTTTTTTCTTATATTTAAACAATATGATATGAATTATCTATAATTGATGTATTTGAACATTTATTCTGTTTTATCCAAGCTACTACTTATCTCCTAAGAAGACTATTCCACTAGATATTCACTTTTAGTCAACAATACTTTCACCCAAATATACATCATCAATCTATATAGATTTTATATTACATTACAATTGTATTTTAATCAAAAACAATATGTCCATTTTATAAACATTAGATTTTACATTTCTCTTCAATTAAATGAGAATATTTTAGTTCAATTATATTCCCTTTACAAAATGTGAAATCATATATCATCACATGTATAAAAGAAGTCAAATATAGTAAACATCTAATATGTTTTTTGAACAAAATTTGATTCACTTATTTACCTTCATTATCCTCAAAAGTTTTTATTCGATAAAATATAGGATTATAAACCACCCTTAAATACTTCTTGCTAAAATTTTTAACATTTCATGTTCCGACTTCTCTTATGAAAGGAATATATTATGTTTCACCTAAATAATTTATACTTCCAAGAAATACATCATTTCTACTAACATATACATCTAAAAATCATAACCTTTTGATTTAAATAATCCTTCAAAACATTATTCTGTTCTAGAAAATATTATATCATCATCATATAAAATAATAATGGGAGATATCAAATCATTTTCTTTGATATATAGGTTTTTTATACTCTTCCTTTTATAAAATTTGGTATGTTCGAACATGAGTCAATATTTGAATACCATGACCTTGGATCTTATTCTAACCCATACAATTCCTTATTCAATATATATTCAATTCCTTCATCTTCTCCATACAACATACCTTTTTTATCTATGTGAACTTCCTCTCTGGTTCACCATTCAATTAGGCTGAATTGACATCCATTTGGAATATCATGTGACATTTTTTAATAGTTATATTAAGATAAATCATTTTTTTCAAGTTTTAAAATTCTATTAATTTTATTTTCAATGTTAATTTATTTAACTATAAATAACTATTACAAACAATGCATTCTTTATTTATCATCATTTCACCCTTTCCATTTATCTAATTGAAGAACATCCACTTTTTTCTAAATACATTTTTTACATCATCTTAGGTACAAAATCCAAGGTGTTTCTCTTATTAATCTAATCGAATTCATTATTTATTTTATCCACTAATCCATAATGATAAAATTTTTCATTGAAACTTCTTGGTGTCACATGATAAAACTATGAGGTATGTGTTTCTCTACCCAATGTTCTCTTTTTTGAACTACTTGGTCTCAATCACCAATTATATTCTAAATTTTCATGAATTTTCAAAAACATGGTAAAATATAATTTTTTCATTTTTCACCAGTTAATATTGGTTAATCATCATCATCTTCATGAACATTGGTAAAATAAGTTTTAATTTTTTAATTAGATTACATTCAAATAATTAATTCTTTATCTATAACACTTTTAATACATGTTCTATCTTATCCAAACTCATTTAGTGAGTGTTCATGCACTTCTATATGTACACTCTCACTAATCATCTATTATTACTTTCTAAAGAAATGATATTAAAATTTTTTAGAAAAAGGATAATTTCATCCATGCCTCTTTTCTCAGACATTGTGATATTATATCCTTTAAATTCATGACACAAAATATACTGAACAAATTTAAGTAAAAAAATCTAGGATTGTTCTTATATTTAATTTAAAATAGATACATGTATGACTTGGGACTATATAAAAAATAATTTTGGTTATGCACTTTTGTCTCAATTTCATTCTCTTAAAATAATCATGAGGTATTATTCTCCACTGATATAGTTTCATTCATTTCCAACTAACATATATTCTTTTATATAATGACACGATTTTGTTTTGGATTGTATTCTGATGATTTTTTTTAGATTTTTCAATAATTTATTATAGTTTTTTAGGTAAAAGATTTTTCATTTTTGTAACTAAATTGTTTTTTTAGTTTTTTTGTTGTATTTTACTTTGAGGAAACTTCAGAGGATGATAAATTTCACTATAATTAACATTGACACATGTTATAGGGATATGGATCAATTTTTCAATGCAAACCTAAAAAATAGAAAAAATAGAGGTAAATCACATGGGTTTCATTCCTTTTTTTCATAAATATTTCATCAAATAAAACCTGACCATTGATCGATGTATAGTGAGTAGATGAATTAAGAAATACATTATTGAAATTTTGTATATATTTTTGACACTTTGTCATAACGAAATGGAAAAAATCTTAAACCATGTGGAAGTCAATTATTATGGATAGTTTTTTAGAGGTAAAACACTAGATTGAAGGGTTTTTAATGATAGGTATAGATTTAAGGAAATTTAGCTTGTACTTTTTAATTTCACTTTTTTCTCATCTCTCATAGAAGCATCAATGAAAAACTAATCCATTAGACATCAAGTATTGGATAAAACATTTTTTTATTACATTCAATGGTTGATGAAATTTTATTTTCATTATTAAATTAATTACTCAATGTTTTATTGAGTATACTCAATGATTTACTTTAATATAAATAATTTTTTTGAATATGTTCTTGATTAGTTATATTCTGGATATTTCGAAATTCTAGAACATATATACTACTATAAAACTAAATCAATGTGATTGAGAATCATCTGTATGATGGGAATTAGATACCTTTATATCCTTATTTATATAAATTAATAATTTATTAACGGAAATAAAAATAATATTTTAAATCATAATAAATAATACATTTAGTGAAATGTGACTCCTTAGTGTCTTTATTCTACTAGTAATCCAAAATTTTATAATTCATGTTCATCATAATTTCTCCAGAAAGAAATAAAAAAACGATTTAATTCAAATTAATTCCATATATAATTTTTCAATAAAACACAATTCACTTTGGTGTAACCGTATACTCCCATGATATTATAATGTTTTGTAAAACAAATAATTATAAATTTATATACATTAGTGGGTCCTTTTAATTACCACATATTTTTTTTAGATTCACCAGTTTCGAATTGTGATTGGTCTTGAGTATAGGATGTATTTTTTCATCATTGTAAATACACTGCTTTTTCTATTTAATTTTTTAATTTTTTTAATAATAAAATGGGTATTTATCTAGTATATAATTTCATAAATATGACTATTATTATGTTAAAGGAAATGGAGAAAATATAATGTATATCACTTGTAATAAATATATGAGGAGTATTATATGTTTACAAATTCAATTATTATCTATCAGTATTTTGATATTAACAAATTTAATATAGAAGTGGTTTATGAGAATATTCAATTTAGAGTATCAACACTATAATAATTAATTTAAAATATTTCATATTTATTGCAAAATTTTAACACATTTTGGGTAAAAATATATTCTATACTGTGTAGTTAAGATCTTATTATTCTCTTTTTCATTAATGGGTAATGAAAAAATTTCACTTAATTAGATACCCTAAATTTTAAATAACACTGAGAATGAATTGATGTAGATATTTTGCACGAATTACATCCCTCTTTATCTGAGGATAAATTTTAGAATTGAAAAATAAAATAAAATTTATGATATAAGAGGAATATATATATGGTTATTAGTAAATATTTCATAATTTATTGAGATGATATCTCATTCATGTACTATAATAATATATCTATATCCAAAGAATTTATACATGATTAAAGCTCTAGGATATAAAGACACAAGATATTTCCACCAGGGAGAATTTAATCCACTAGTCAATATTTGAAATTATTGAAATACTTAATTAAAGTGAATTAAATTTCTCATAACTGAATTTAAAAGAATGATTTTATTATGAAGATAAGAAAAAATAGAATAAATTTGTTGAGGAATATGAAATATTTGATATGCTGGAAAAATGGATTGATAATTTGAAGACAAAATCATAATTTCATATAATAATAGTATTTAATGATGTTTAATTAATTTAAAGGTTTATATAAATATATATAGATAAAAATAATAATGATTCAAAAAATTATATCAAACAAACAAGTTTTAATAAAATTATTAAAGTTCATATCAGTCAACTTGTTAATAAAAAAGTGGAATAAGAAATAAATTCATAATTTATATAATTATAATTACTTTAAAAATAATAATTTAATGGGATGATATTGAAGGGTGAAATAAAATTTTCAGATTTTTTGAAAATGGTGAGGAAATTGATGGTTAATATTTCATATTCTGAATCTATGAGAAAAATGGACACTTTTGATAAGTATGTTAAAAAAATATTCATATAAAATGAAGTTTGAAAATTTTGGTTTTATAATCATATGTGGAAGATGTTATAAAATTACTCAAGGTATATTTTCTTCAAAATAATAGGATTTGTAGATTTTCACTATTCCATATATGATTTTTTACTGTGAAATTGGGGAAAATATATGATTTTTAAATAAAAAATATTCTATCTTGTAAAATTTTTAAGAAAATGGGCTGTGATAATCCAAAACTATTACCTTTTACATTTCAGTTGGTAGATAATTCAATTAAGTACTATTATGGAATCCTCAAATATATTTTTTCGAGGTGGGTAAATTCATTTTCCATGTTTATTTTCTTGTTTTTGATAAGGAAAATGAGATAAAATTAAATTTTCCAATTGGGTGACCATTTTATACATTCATAATAGATTTAATTGATACAATGAAGAAAAAAATTATTTTCCTATTTGTGATGAGGGGATAACCTTTTACTTTTTTAAAAGAATCATAAATATGTGAGGGAACAATGGATAGTGTTTTTTGAAATTAGGTAAATTAAAAAATAGAATGTGTTTCTTATATTTAGTAACAAACTAAATTATAAGAACATGGGTATGTATTTAACAGTTCAAATTATTTGTTTTAAGAAATATATATTTTAGAGATCAAACCATTTCCAAACTATATTTGATATATTTATCTTAAATAAGAATAAAAATTCCCCGTCATTATAAATATATAATATGGAAAAGGTATGAAAATTAATTAAATAAGGTTTTGAAGAATCCCAAGGGATAAATTGAATACACCATAGTCAATATTAACGGAATAAATAACATCATATTTAGACATCATATTTTATTATAATACAGATTAAAATCATCAAGAAAACCAGAAATAATATTGACAACCCTAATGAATTAAGTGATAAATAAAGAAGTTATAAAAATACTAGATTTTAGGATCATTTATCTAATTTATAATATTTCTAGGTTATATCAATTACAAGTGGTGTGGATGAAAAATGGAATTATGGTTGTTTAAAATAAAAAATAATGAGTTAATTTTAATGAGGACAATAAATGATTTTTTGGATTGTGTGGATTATAAAAATTAATAAATTATAAAATATGAAATGATCATTTATATTTACCATTAATTGATTAGATATTGGAAATTTGAAATTAGAATCAATATAATGGTCTTTTGGATGAATATTCAAGATATAATGGCACCAGGGGATCTAGATAAGTGCACCTTTATAGGTCCATATAGAATTTTTTATTATTGAAGTATGTATTTTGGCATGTGAAATTCCCCACAACATTTCAGAAGTGTATTATGTATATATTTCATGATATGAATTAATATTTTATAGATATATTTTTGGATGATTTCTTACATATAGATATGTATTTAGTCATTTTTTAATAACTATTGATAAGGTTCTTCAACACTGTAAATAGAAATATTATGTCATGAATAGGGAAAAATGACAATTCATAGTCCATAATGAAATTTCTCATGAACAAAATATATAAAAAGAAATAATATTTATTGATTATTAAATGATAGTTATAATTAGTGATCATCCCATTAAAACATCAATTAATGGGTTTATATGTTTTCCTAAACATATTGGAATTTATATACAATTTATTAAGAATATTTCCAAATATAAAATATTTTGAAAAATTTACTATTGAAGGATATTGAATTCAATTTTAATGAAAAGTACATGGATGGATATTATACTTTAATGAAATTTTTATTTTATTCTCCAATTTTGATACCACTAGATTAGAATTTACCATTTGAGTCCATGTGTGATTAAAGTGATCAAATAGTTTGGATAATTACAGTTTAGAGGAGAGTTAAATTATTTTAATTAATTTAATATGAAACTAAATTTATAATTAAATCACAAAGGAAATAAAAACAATTAAAAACAAATTAACGAGAGTGGTTTTTGGGATTTATAAATTCGGATCTTATTTACTTTTCTCGAAATTGGTGGTGTTTAAGAATCACATAGTGTTCAAATACCACATGAATAAGAATTTTGGAATAATGAATTTATTTTATGGGTACTTTTGCTTCATGAATTTCATTTTTAGGTTATAGATAAAAAGAGAAGAGAAAATATAATAATTGGACACCATTACTGATTTGAAAATGTGGATTGAAATGATGAGATAAATATTAAAGAATAATTTATTGATGAATAAATTTTTATGATTATATAAATAAAAATTTAGTCCATTATTGAAATTTAAAAATCTCTAGAAACTGGATTTATATTCGTAAAAATTAAATTTAAAAAATGAAATAATTTTATAGTTAAAAATAAAATTTTCATTGTATTTTTAGTTCTTTTATAAAAATTATTGAGATGGAATGATACAGAGATGTGTACTAGAAACAAAATTTTGTGATATTTGGTAACATTTTCAGGCATGACATAATAGAATATAATAAACGATTAAAAAGAATCAAAATAGTTTCTTTGGGAAAAAATGTATTAAGATTCTAATAATTTTTTTGAAAGAATTATTAAATTTTAATGGATGAGAGATATCAATTGTAAATTATATATTCATTAAAAAAATATTCTTTTACTGTAATAAATTGATATGTGAGGAATGAAATTTATGGGACCTTTTCCTAAATCTATTAGAAATTAGTTTGTTCATTCTTGGATTGATGTATATTCATATTTAGACAATTCAGTCAACATTTTTACAATGTTCTTATATAAAAATATTTTTAATTATTTGAAGTTACAAGACTGATAATCATAGATAAGGGATCATATTTTAACAAAATGATGTTGAATAATCCTATAAAGAAGAATGGGTGTATACATTATAATTGAACACCATATCATCCACAAATTATTGGATAGTAAACTGATTCAAATTGTGAAATTAAATCTATTATAGATAAATTTATCAATCAAACATGGAGGGATTAAGATTTAAGAGTCATTATTCATTATATTCTTATCAAATACATTTAAATTTATACTTTTTATTCTAGCAGAAATATTGGTGTATAAGAAATGATGGTATTTACTATTTTAATTAGAAGACTTATTATTTTAGGAAATTATGGTGATAAATGTTTATTATATGATTTTAGAAAAGATGTAGTGGTTCAAATTTTAGGATTTAGAAAAAATATAATGACAATCATATGAAGGTGAAAATGTTTATAATGAAGAAAAATTCATGGAATTAATATAATATTTATAAGAAGAAATTTTAATCAAGAGAGAAATTTCGTTTATTGAACTCAAGATTCAATACCATTTTAGGTAAATTTCAATAAATATGGAAGGTTCGACTTACCATTGTCAGGTTTTATATTTATTGAAATTTATAATTTGAATATTAAAATAGAAAACAATTGAAATGTAATTGTCGTGGGTTAAAACATTTTATTAAAATAAAATAATTATAGAGAGGTTAATTTGATGAATAAGCATTATAATAAATTCAATTACTAATATTATATAGCTAAATACTCTAAAGAATATATTTTGGAAGGAAACAAATCTTGTAAGGTATATTTTTTTATATGTTATGATTAATATTAATAAAATTTTACTTAGTTGCACGAGTTTCATTCTATATATGCATGGTCTAATTCCATATATTGTTTCAATCTATATAATTTTTTCCCCTATTATATATGTTAATTTAAGGTAGTAAGATGTATGATGCCATGAATTTTTTAAACTACCTATACTATTTTTCCTAGAAAAAACATCAAAAACATTCATGATGATATTGAGAATATGCATGGAATTATTTCAAATATGTAAGGTACCATACCAAATTCATGTGAAAAATTAATAAATATCCAATAGTTAAGGACTCACTCATTACTAAATTATTTTCATATTTTAATTTTCCTCCATTTTACATTTAATTTTTAGAGGTTTTAAATTTTAATCAATTACTTTTAATCTATATATACCTTTCACTTTTATTTTTTAATAAATTTCAGGCTTTATGATTTTTTGGTACAAGAAAGTTTGATTGCATTATTTTCTTATTATTTCCATTTTCAATTTTCTAGGAGGTGATTAATTAAAATAGATGTATATAATGAGATCAATGATAAAAAAAATTGGAAATAGATTTTAGAATACCCATCAATGATTATGATCATGGTGGTGGTTTAATTTCATAAAGAAAAGTAAAATCAACACACCAAGGTATCATAAGTGATGGTGCTATAAAAAAATTGATTGGTGTGGGGGAGAATAATATGAAAATAACTATCTAATAGGATATTTTTAGTTCAAATAAAGGTTAATTTGTATCCAAATTTGAAAATTTAATTCCAATATTCTCTTGAAACAAATTTCTAATTATCAAGGTATAAACAAATAGAACTAAAAAACATTAACATGGGGTTATTATCCTTTTGATTGTTTTGAACAAACCAAGAATCTACAATATAGATATTTTCTGAAAATTTTCAGTTTCCAATTTTTAGGAAACTTATTCTTCCTTATAAAGGGGAGTTATGATAATACTTTATGGAGTTTACTGGGAAATTTATTTATGAAGAGAGAATGCTAAAATCCAGAATTTTTTTAAAAAATTACTCTTCATTAAATTCCTCATTTAATGGTCTTACTAAATTTTAAAAAAATAAAAAGTGAATAAGTAGTTAGAATAAAGGACTTGATATTTTTATAATATATGTAGAAATTAAATTCACTTGATTCAAATTTCTCTATTATCCATCATCATTTTTCTATAGTAAAATATGAGAAAAGATATATATTAATGGGAAACTGTGTGATATTATTGAATAAAAAATTAATTAAAAATAAAAAATAATATTATTGAGAACACTTTGGGTACATAAAATATTTTTTCATCATAAAATTAGTATCATGGAATCTAAAAAGATATACAATGAAATATTTCACCAAATGGGAGAAGAATCAAACAAAAATATCATTATAATTTCATCTTATCAAAAATGATGTATTTTATATTTTTTTTTTAAAAATTATTCAAGATGAAGTTAAAAAAGTGAGATAATATATAAATTGGATGCATGAGTTAATTGATGTTTTTCTAAGTAGTTGTAATTAATTAAAGAGAATTTTAAAAAATAGACATCAATGAAAAGTTAACTACTCTTAACTTTTTTTTGGTTTTTCTCTAGGCATGGATGACTTAATTCTTAAGGAGTGGAGAATAATATTAGTCTCTCATTTCTACCTTTATTTTTTTATAATTGGTGTCTATTTATCTTCTCAATAAACTAATGTTTTTACTTCATTTAGATTTATCTATAAAAAATGAATGGTTATCTCATCATTCTAATGAGCCCCTAATAGGTGATAGTGATCATGGTGGCCCCAACTTCTTTAGGGGGGTGGCATCAACCCAATTATCATTATGATTTAATTCTGGATCATATGTGGGGTGGTAATTTCTTCTCTCTATTTTTATGGGTTAAGAGGCTCTAGGGATATCCTAGGATCCATGTACTGTTAATGTTCCATGGGGACCTTCATATTTTACCGATGGTTCCCATCTCACAGTAATTATTCCAAGAGTTTTATGATCTTATCTTCTCTTTTTTACTAGTTATATTTGTTTTTCAACATCCTTATATAGAAATGTTTTACAATATTATAAAAGAATAATGTGGGAAACGTAATTGTAATCTAGTCAGTATTTTAGTGATATAAGATATTTTTATTTTCTTTATAGATGTCAATTATCAAGATTCAGATTGGTATTTATGTACTATACCTACTTGGGGATTTCATTTACACCTCATCCAATAAAATTTTGATATGAACATAAATAGGGTATTGTTAACCTCTATGATTTGGTAATATCATCCATGTCTACCTTTATCCCTATAGAACCCAACTCTCCATTGGTCTATAACTAATTCCATTAACCATTTAATGTGTACTAATTAGAGGATATCATAATTAAATCATCCAATATTTGTGCATTTCTATGATGATATGGAGTTATCTCATCCCCCTGTAAATGTTGTGTGGGTTTTGGTTAAGGGTGAATTTAGGTATTTTTCAACCAATTTGGTATGAATCATGGATGCATAATAAACATAAGTTCAACAGAAAAAGGGAATAATATTGATGGTTGTGAACATATGGTCATAGGTTCACAACTAGAGGAGATTTCATTACTTTCCAATTAATCAAGACAATGTTTTTTTAAAGAAAAACTTTAGAGTCTTGAATAATAATACAGGGGTCCATAAAGTCCCAAAAAGTTACCTGGAATATGGTGTAAGTCACTCATGTAATAACCCAAACTAAAATACACTAGATATAGTGTTTATTTTATTAAAATGGTACAAATATATAGAATTCAATAGTTTAATATCCACAGGAAAACAAGATACATTATTGAGTTTTACATTATAATTAAAGATAAAGAAAATATATAGAAATAAAAAAACATTATTATTATAATTTTAACCATTTTATCATACATATTAATCTTCATGGATTCCTGGGGAAAATTCAAAAAATAAAAATAGATGGGCATAAATTCTATATAAAGGTTATCATAAAATAGAATCAATTATAAATAATACTTTATGGAATAAATAAATTAAATGATTTATTCCATGAGAATTGAAACATATAACCTAAATAAATAAATGTAAAATATAATTATTAATATATTCCAAGATTTCAATAATTTAAAATGATGTTAATATATTATATAATTTTTGACATCCAAAAGGTAGCATCAAGTACTTATTCCACGACATGAAACATAAAAAGTAAGGATACTCCCATTAACTTATATTATATGTCTCATGAGACCTACCAATGCATTGAGGGGCTATATAATTCTGGTCCCCACCCATCACATAATAGTTCAATTCATTCCATCACATATCAAATGATCACATGACTTAATGTTCAAGAAAATAATAGCAAAGATATGCAGCATAATTTTTCAATGAGGTATATCATATGAGATTTTACAATACAAAGAAAATAATTATATAGTATAAAATTATTGTACATAATCAAGAAAAAATAATTACACCTAGGTTAAATAAATTAAGGAATAACTAGGTATTTAAAAATTTTCAAATAAACACCTTTAACATGTGAAGGATATGAGATTATAGTCAATTTTTTTAACAAGGACTAAGTTTTCAAGGTATCTAGGTAGCTAGATACATGTATTTGGAGAGGTAAGAGACCAATACAATATTATTTAAACCATTATAATTGTTTTGAAAAAATAATGTAAATTATCATAAGTATATCCCCCATGAGTTTCAAACTAGGTGTGAAGAAAGGTTCATTTTTGTGCACTAGGTGACGATCGCATCAAATCCCAATGTGTCATTTTGGGGTTATTACCCCCTTGGTAAAATTGTTCTAGATCCGCATCCACTTATATTATCTAGAAATGGATTTCATTTATTTTAAAATTACAAGATTTTAATTTACCAAAACATTAGGATGGTTTTATTACTAGAAGATAGTATTAGTAATACAATGACTTCAAAAAGGCTATAATGAGAGGGAATAAATAAACTATCATTTACAAAATATCAAATAGAGGATAATACCATGGAATAAAAATCATGTAAGTATAAAAAATGAAATTTAAAAATGAAAAATAACAAAGTTAATGAACTTGAAAAGGAATGATGTGGATCGTTTACCCTTACCACACTTTTGCTTCATAGCTTAGAGATGAACATTTAGACTAATAAAACTCATCAGGATTGAAGAGATGAAAATAGAAGACACTAATTGGGAGGTAAATGAAGTGAGAACATAAAATGGGGTTTGGGATAAATGTAATATGGGTGGGTATTTTTATTTTATAATGGGTGTTTTTAAGGGTTGGGATGATGATTTTTTTAATAAAATCTATAAAATTTTGGTGGCATTAATTACCAAATTTTAGTTGATAATTAATGTTGTCAAGGATTGTTAAGGTCATCCAATACATCAACAAACCATTGGATTTTATATGACTTCTTAAATAAATTTTTATCAAGAATAATTATTAAAAATTTTAAATCATGATTATATCATAAGAGTTATGGTATTTCATAAAAAATGTATTTTCACTTTCTACCCCAAAAATCAACATTTTCATAAAATTATAAAAAAAATAATTTTATGTTAATTTTGAGGTTCCAAGACCATAAATGAAATTTTTTATATCATATTAAATCTATAAATATTATAATTTTATCTATTAAATAAAAATTTGAATTTATATAAAACTATTTTTTATGACATAAATAATTTTTTAAATATTATTAATATTACTTAGGAAGTAATAAACTTATATTATAAACTAAAAGTATTGTTTTATTTTATTATTTATTTTATATTACACTATATTACTAAGAATAAACAAATTATATAAATTTAAAAAATATATATATTTTGTGGTCGTTACAACATATATATATATATATATTACATATATAACATATATATATTAACATATTTTTTACATATATTTTAAAAAAATGTGTGTGTGTGTGTGTGTCAATGTATAAACAATTCCATATATATTTACCCTTGCATATTTATACATATACATATTGGTAGAATGTATATATACATACAACGCATTAATACTTATACATACATATATATATTTATTTATTAAATACCATTTTATAGACCATTATTTTCATAAGCAAAATATTAAATTTTATTATCTCCCTCTTTGATTTTTATATTATTATTTTATTAAAAAATTTAACTATATGATGAATTTGGTAATTTCATGGAAATACTAGTTTTTCCATTCAATTTGACATAATTATTTTTATTCGAACATTCTATTTCAGTCATATTCTAGTTTTTTTGTTTCTTATAAACTTATATATCTAAAAAACGAAAAATGAAAGTTGGAACCAATTTTTTTTGGGAAATAAGTGGTTAAGAAGTCAACATTAATTTAGATCTAACTGGATGGTCTTCATCACTATAATTCAATCATAACATTTTTTCTATTTCTTGGAATGGCCTAAAAAGTTGGTAGATGTTATATGGATTTATTTGGATTATTTCATACAACTATAGGAATATCTAATTTTAAAAATATCATTTTTAAAAGAATGTGTAAAGTTAATGCATCTATATTCATTTAATCCTCAATGATGTAAATATATTTTTCAATGATTTCACCATAAATCCTACAAAACATCATTTAAGAGCCTCAAATTTTGATGGTGGATATACATGAAATATTGGAGAAAGTCCACAAAATAGAAAATTCCAATTTTTATTTATTAAGGTATCTGAAAATGTGTAAAAATTTGGTACATTGAATATAGATAGTTTTTCTTAAAATAATTATTTTATATAATAATTCGTCTATAAAAAATTCAATATATGGACAAATAAGTTCAGCTTTTGAGAGAGAAAAGAGATGATATGAACAAAAAACTTTCTTCAAGAAAACATATCGAGCAGTGGCCATTTAATTATCCAAAAATGTGTATCCTTTCTTGTGATGGAATTGAAGGAATTTTTTTATTAATGTATAAGAATTGATTTTTTTTAATGTAATACTAATATGTTCATAATAAATTAATTTTTATCTAATAAAATAAAATAAAAAAATCTATATAATGTTTTAATACAAATAAAATAGTTTTGAATGTAAAATTTAAATTATTTATTGAATTAAAGACAATAAAATATATTTTAAAGGTATATGTTATTACATTCACCCCCTCATAATTAAATTTCATCCTTTCAAATTTAATTATATAAGAATTCTTTTACTTCATAATTAATCATAGAGAAAACGTGTATATATATATATTTGTATCTATATATTTAAAAAACTATTGGATAGTTCTTAAATCTAAGACTCAAAAAACATAGAAGGTTTATGGGATAATATACTTTGATCACTTGGTTTATCTCCAATGTTTCATAAGACTTTACTTATTATCACATCATAGTTCAATGAATACATTCTACTGCATCTTGAGCCCTTGATAAACTACTAATGGGTGTGTGTTCCCACTAAATGATAGAGGATATTGCTTCATGAAGTAGTCCAACTTTGATGAACCACCTAATGGATTAATAGGTCATATTATGTGATAAATGTTATTAGTCATAACCTAGGTTAATTGACTTAATATAGTCATAATATAATCTAATCCATTTCTTGTTTCATTGAATTTCTCTTTAGGTAAAATCCTAAATTGATTTTGAGTGTTGAAAAGGTTTTTCCTTCTATTAGGCACCATTTATATACAATGGTTTACAAAAAATCATTTCATAAAAAAATACTATTATTTTCATTTCTAGAAATATTTCTAGAATATCCTAAAGAATTCTCCCATTCTTAATGTTTTCTAACTATGTTCTTATATATCTAGTTCATTGGTTACTATTAAACTATCCCTTGATGCCTACAATAAATACCCCAACACTAGTACCATAGAGCTAGTGGATATTTTATTAAAATTGTAAAAATATATAAAATTCAACATTTTAATAGCCTTAGTAAAGCTAGATACATAATACATTATTACATTACAATGAAAAATAAAAAAATGCATCATTTAAAATGATGAAAAATTTATCATTCTCCATGTGACCCTTTTATCATACGTAGTGTTGTTCATGGTTTCAAGGGGAAAATTAAATTGATAAAAATTATTGAGATCATACACTCAACATTAGGGTAGCATAAAGTTGAAGAAATTATAAATAATATACTATGGAATGAATAAATAAAGAGATTTGTTACATAAAAAATGAAACATGGAGCATAAATAAATCCATGTACAATATAATAATGAATAGATTCTAGTATATCAATAACTGAACAAGTTTTAAATAGATTAATCAACGTTGGGCATCATAAACTTAACATAAGGTATTCATTCTAATTCATAATATATAAAAGGTATAGATTCTCCCATTACTGTATCATAGTTGATTCAGGATACCTGCTATTTCACTAAAGGGATATATAATATGGGGATAAACCGTTCACATAATATTCTAATGAATTCCATAACGTATTTAAATATTGCATGTAATTTTATTCAAGGAAGGAATAGTGTATGAAATTTTCACAATTTCTCAATGATGTATTCATACAATACATTCATATATAAATGGAATAATTTTATGGTACAAAATTATTTTCCCCAATCAAGAACCAATATAGATATCTATGTGAAATACCTTAATGAATAATTGTGGATTTCAAAATGTACAATTATACACCCTTAACATGTGAAAGATTTTATATTGTGGTCATTAGGTGTTCACAAGGAATATATCTTCAAGGTATCTAGGTTGATCGATACATATATTTGAAATGGTAGGAGACTAATGAAATGTAAAATAAATCCATCAAAATGGTTTTTTAAAATACATGTTAATTATCTAAAGAATATTCCCTGGGAGTGCCAAACCAAATATGTATCAAGGCCCATTTTTGTGCACCAAGTGATGATTGATCCAAGACCCAATCCTCCCTTTTCGGGGTTATTACCCCTCGGTATAACTATTATAGAGACACATCTACTTATAGTATCTATAAAAAATAATCATTTCTTGGAAAACCATACACTTTTTACTTTACCAAAATTTTAGGATGGTTTTATGGTTATGGGATAGTCTGAGTATTATAATAACATGAAAAAGTCTATAATGAGAGGGAATAAATAAACTTCCATTTATAACATAACAAATATATGATAATACATTCAAATAATAAACATAATAGTATATGACAATGAAATTTAAAAATGAAATATAACAAAACTAATTAACCTGAAAAGTAAAGAAGAGGATTGAGGACCCTTACATCACTTGAGCTGCTAAGCTTAGAGATGAACCTTGGGACCAACAAAACTATTCAAGACTGAAGAGAGAGAGACAGAATAGACTCATCGAGTTGTATATGATGAGATAACATCAAATTAGATGTGGTAGAAAGGGTATATTGTTTTGGTATTTATACTAGAGGATGGGTGGTATTAATAATTTAATTAATTATTATTTTTTGTTAAGGCCAACTAATTTTTGGTAGGATTAATTCCAACATTTTGGTTTACAATTACTATTCCCAAGGATGGTTAATGTTATCCAATACATCAACCACCCATTTAATTTTAAGGGTTTTCATATAAACTTTATGATCAAAAATAATTATTCGTACATTTAAAATCATGATCATATCATAATTATATCATAAGAGTTATGGTATTTCATAAAAATAGTATTTTCACTTTTTACCCTAAAAACAATTTTATAAATTGATAAAAAAATAATAATCCTATGTTAATTTAAATATTTCAAGTTTATAAATGATATTTATTTTATCAAATTATATCTCAGAATATGAAAATTTGAAATTTCAAATAAAAATCAGTATTTATTGAAATTAATTATTTTTTGTGGCATAAAGAATTTTATGACCATGATAAAAATAAATTTTTACCTAATTAATATATATACTCATCTAAGAGTGTTTTTTATTATAGAATTTATATTATATTATACAGGATTACTAAGAAAAATAAATAAATAAAATTTAAAAGAAATAAATTTCTAGGTCATTACAACATATATATTACTTACATAAAATATATATTTTGACATATATGTCAACATATAGATAACATATATATATATATGTTTCAATTTTTAACAAAATACATATATATATATAGACACTTATGTATATAAAAACTAGTTGTAAGTGTATATATATATATTGCACATAAATACCTATATATATTTATTAAATTCCAATTTATAACCATTTTTTCATAAACTTAATCTTAAATTTTATTATCTATTTATTTGAGTTTAAATGGATTATTTTATCAATATATGTAATTATATCATGAATTTGATAATTTTATGGGAATTATAGTTCCTCCCTTTTAGTTGAAATTTTATATTATTCTTCTAAAATTTTATTTTGGCCATATTTTTTTATTATATTCTAACATATATATCTATATTAGATAAATAAAGTTGGATCCACATTTTTAGGGGACATAAGTTTACATTAATTCAACACTAATGTGTATCTGGCCAGATGTGCCATACCTTAGTAATTCTGTCGTAAATTTTTTCACTTCCTTGGATTGGCCTGAAATTTTGATGGATGTAATATAACTTTATTTGGATTATTTAATCCTACTACAGGAATATTTGGTTCAAAATTTATCATTGTAAAAATTGTGTGTAGTCAATGCATCCCAATTCAACAAATCTTCCTGGTGAGAAATATTTTTATCAATTATTTGACCAAATATCCTACAAAACACCATTTTAAAGGCTAAATTTTTTATGATGAACATGAATGAAAACGTTGAAAATGTATAATCAAGACCACATTCTAATATTCTACCACCATGGTATCCAAAAATCCATGGAGATTCGGTACATTGAATCTAGATAGTCTGTCTAGATATAATTATTTTACATAATCATTTGGTCATATATTCATTAATACATTGAAAAATAAGATGAAATTTTTTCGGATAAAATATAATATATGGAGGAATAAATTTTATGAAGAACAATTTTCATCCAAATAATTTTCCAAAATCATGTAAACATTATCTATATATAATTAAATAAAATGTTTTATTAGTGGCTAACAATTGATTTCATTAGGGTAATACTCATAGGTTCCTAATAAATTACTTAGTATCTAATAAAATAAATCCCAAATAAAATATAAAATTTTAATATGAATAATATAGTTTTAAGTGTAAAATTTAAATTATTTTTTAATAAAACACATTAAATATATTTTTTAAATGCTTGGTTTGTTACAACTCAACATTTTGAGAGTGCCTCGGTTTACAAATTGTCTTCTATTCTTGAATTTGATAAATTAACAATTGATTTAGATCAATGGATTAGTTCTAGGACTAGTAATTTTGATTGCACAATAGGTATAAATCCTTCACATTTTCACGTAGTGGATTCTAGATTAGATGGTGACATAGATAGATTGATGGAGGTATAAATGATAAAATCCCCACTTCCTTGAATAAGTAGTGAATTTCTTAAAGTATTTTCTCTTAATAAAGATTCCAATTACAAAAATGATCTTTAATATTATAGATATATTATCTCAACTTCATTAGTTGATATAGACAAATTTATTATTGGTCTTTAATTAGAGTTGTAAATGGATCGTGAAAATCCCATTATGATATATCTTACAACTGGAGGCAAGTTAGTATGAAAAAAACCTCCCAATACTTTTTAAACTAGTTTATTATCATACTTACATTATTATTTAGGAAATATAAGAACCATGTATGGTCCTCTACTTAAGAGCCACTTTGGGCATCCATGGATTCTTATTAAGAATCCATGGAGTCAAAAATAGATAGTAGGTCTGTAGTTTCGTCTAATTATGAAGATGATATGTAAAAGGAAATGGTAAATCATCAAGGTATATGATAAAAAAATGAATAAAGGCCTATTATTTAGGATATTTTCTAGTCATTCATGTATATTGTAATAAGATGGTTTCATCTACCAATAAGGAAAATGCAATTAGGCAGCGTAAATATTATTACTTAGATCTGAAAGCTCTGATGAAATGGTATATAGGGGAAGGCATATATGTTTAAGGAGAAAGGTTATTTAGAATATGATGGGTTAGATTATTTCCTCAATACCATGGTTTCTGAAGGGTTATTGGAAGGTAATATGCATGGGGATTTCCTCCACCTCCCCTTCATAGTGAAAATAAAATAACTATATATAGGATTTTTCAGTGCATCAAAGTATAAAATTAATGTGGTAATTAATTAAGATATAAATATTTATATAGAAGGGAAATATAATATAAATGGGATGAAGGTCCCATAGGTCACAAAAATATCCAACTTTCTATGGTTATCTTTACATTTTAACTCAATATTTTTGAAGTTTAGGTTAATTCATTTTTTCATTGATATTTGGTTTTAGATTTGATTGTTATTTTTAAATATATAGAGGTATTTTATCATAAGTATCCAATCCTTGATGTCAAATAATTTCTTTGTAAATATCATCATATCCAGGTATCAATATCTAGTGCTGTATAATGAGGTTTATTTTCATATTGAAGCATTTATGGAGTATAGTTTGTCTACAGTTTTGAATTCTTATCACTTATATTTTTTTTCCATACTAGGTATATCTACTTCAATAGATTTCATGAGTGTTTAACATTGATGAAATATTTATATTATAGGGAGGTGTTATCTTGGGGTACATTGGCCTATGTCGACTACTAGTTTTTTATCTCAGATAATATAACATTTTTTGTGCTTACAATCTTATAGGGATGTATTTTTTTCTAAATTCATATTTCCATCTTAGTGCTTGTGGTGTAGATTATGAGTAGTTTTAATTAGTACATTGTCAAGGTGGGTAGAATATATTCTATTTTAGAAACTCAATAGGAAGGAAATGGTTTCAATTAATTGATGTTGTTCATTTCTATATATGGTTTTTGGGGTCTCTCAACTATAATAAACTATAGCACAACATTAGGTTTTGATTCATGTTTTTTAAATTTTAACTCTTATAAAATCATTATCTTTTTATATTTAATTTATTGTATGAAATTTGTTTTTATTATTTGTTCTTTTTATATTGTATAAATGGTTCTCTGATATCCTAAAAAAATTAATAAAAATAAAAAATTTATTAAGTGCGTAATAAAAAATATTGAAAATATTGAACAATTGAAAATGGTTTTATAAAAATAAAAATAACACACATTAAAACTAAATTATTCCAATAATGGAGTAAAAAATATTTAAAATAATATTTGTATTGAAATCCTATGCATATTTACTATAATAAAAAATATATCCACCAAACTAATTAATAAAATATGTCTAATAAATATCCATTTTTTAGATTTTATTTTTATTTCTTTAGGACATTTATTAGAATTCATGCTCTTTCATGTGGGCATCAAATTTAAATTTCATATTTTAGAGAAATATGAACCATTTTCATCACTATATTTTCACCACCATCATGAGTAAATCATGATAAAAGGTATGTATTCTAAACATATCATTAATTTTTTAATCATGATGGTTGGTAATTTTATGTACTACATTTAATAAAAGAGGTATTAGTCTGAACCTCTTGTGAAAAATCCATTTCATTAATTGAAATCTCTATATTTTCATCTACCCCTGATATTTAAAAAACTATGGGGGAGAGCAAAATCATTTTTGAAAATGTTAATTGAGGGAATGAAATAATATTTGTCCCATGATTTATTTTACAAAAATGTTCATTTTTAGTTTATTATTTCTTAGAGATCATACTTCTTATTTTATCTAATATTTTTTTAACTGATGTTTATTTACATAGTAACCCTCATATCTAGGTATACCTATAAATGAAATGACCCTTTTCTCATGTAAATAATAAGATTTATATGAATTATCATTTTTTTAATTTTAGTTATATGTGCTTCAATAGGGATCATTTGAATATTTTATTGTATTCTAGTGCGTAAAAAATGATTTACTATTAGGGAGTGAGACATGAGGAATCGATAATGAATTTTAGTTTCATAATTAAGAAAATCATAATACCCTGTTAATCTTATAAATTTTTTATGCATTTTTATCGGTCAAATTCATTCAATATTGGATTTTAATTTTTAGCTTTGGAGATGTGAAATAAATTTCAATACTATAGCAAGTATTAGTGTTCTAAAAATTTGACATATAACATTGAAAAAAATCCTACCTTGATAGAATATAAAATGATGAGTTAGGTAAAAATGAATCATAAATAGGGGATGATGTTTTTTTAAGGAATGAAAATGTAATTTTTGATTTATAAAGACATGAATTTAAGGGATATGGGGTATTTTTTGGTTATTGGATCAAAAAATTTTAAACCATAAATTATTTTAGTAATTAAACCAAGTTTTATTATTATTTTCTTGTGTATTTACCTAGGATATTAAAGGTTTAAGTGTTGGTTAATTTTGTGTTTTTATATTTTTTAATAATTTTTTTTATTTTTTTAGGTCATTTTATGTCCTTTTTTAAATTAAATTATATGTTTTTAGTTTAGATTGTTAGGTATTTATTTTTGAATTCATTAGATGTGTATATCTAACAATGTAAAAAATGCTACAAGTTATAAGGAAATATTTCGTTTGTATAACATGGTATTGATAAAGGGGAATAATGAAATATATGGGATAAAATTCCAATGGGTGTCATGATATTTTGTTCGTGGGATGTTTTATCCAATACATTCAATCTATTGATCAAGACATTAATATAAGACGTGTTATGGAATATGTTTAGGAAATTTTCATGGTTTCATGAAAATTTAGAATAGTTCCATGATAAAAACTATTAAGATGTATTCAAATAAATCATTTGAAAGAATTTGTTTTGTGGTGGGGGAGTATCTTGTTATAGAAAAGAGGTTTTAAAGATAGTGGATTGACGAAAAGAAAATAAAATTTGTGATATATAATTTCTATTATTTATCTTAAAACCTAGAAACATTAATAGATTACGGGACCATTCAATGTCATGAAAAGGGTTCAAATCAATAGTTTTACCTTCAAAAGTTGGTAAATAAAGGATATCTATTTTTGAATTAATTTTTCCAAGTTGGTTTGAGGATATACTATGATTTAAATAATATAAAGTATTACATGGAATGTGTTCTTGATTATTTCTATTCTATAAATTTCTAAACACTTACACTATATAAATAATGTAAAATTATTTCTTGGCGGTATGGATTCTTATTTATAGTGGGAATCAACCCCTTTACCTAAAAATATAGATAAATAAGTAATTTAGTAATATATATATATATATAAACTTATTTAAAAAGATAATAAATAAAACATTGAGTAGAATCTAAATCCTTTATGTCACTATTCTCTAGGTAATCTTTGAACATCGAATTCTCATTCATCACTGTTTTCACAATAAGAAATCATAACTCCATTTCTCACTAATTAACTATATCCATAATTTCACTTTATGAAACTAGTCCCTATTATTTGACTGTGAATACTCATGATACTACTAATTATTCAAGTTAAATAGATTATAAGTCTCCAAATATTGTTTTATTATTATTAAAACAACATCAATGCACTAAACCCATGTCAGATACTATGCTTTTCCAAATAAGATTCAAATTTTATGTTTGTTTACTCATATGAATTAGCCATGAAAATTCAAATAAAAAGGGAAACCGTGCTCATTTTCTTCACATATCCATATAATTTTAAACATATTTAAGTCCACATATCTATTTATCATAATTATAATACATATAATCTGAGTGAAGTCATCAATAAAAGAGGTGAAATAATTATTTCTATTTTTTATTTATTATTCATGGGCCCATGAATATATTAATGAGTAAGCTCAATTGGACATGAAGTTTTTTCCTCTACATTATTATGTGAGGGTATATCAATATCCCTATAATAACCCCAAACCCAAGCTCCTTGATCTGGTGTTGGAATCATAAAATTTTTGTTTCTGGATTTTATACTAATGAAGGTGACCCAATTTTCACCATCCAAAACATACAAAATCAAAAAGAAATATTGGATCACTTACATTATCAAAAACCTTTTAGGTTTACATTTTTAGAGAAATATAAAAAATATTCAACATCATCGATTCATAAACTAGTTTATAAAGATATACATCATCTCCTAATATGCCTAGATTTTCATATTCCACATTAGTTCATCATCATCAATCATATGAAACCCGTCTTTCCATAATTCATTTAACATAATTTTTGATAACATAGGTAAAAGGAAACATGATAAGGGTGTGCTCAATTCTCAGAAAGGGTAAACATAAGCATTAAAATTTGAATGTCATCATTGAAAATTAGATCAAAAACATGGTATGATTCCATAATCATAATACATGAGCATAAAATAATAATATTCATTCCCATCAATTCTTGGATCATCAATAGAGAAACAAGTCATAAGGCTTTAATAATGGCTAGGGTCATCAGAATAAATACTCATAATCCATGTGATATCAATCTTGATCAAAATAAACATTTATAACCCATAACAAACAAAATAAAAATTTATTTTTATTTTAATGTATCGGTTTTTCTGTGTATTATTTTTTGATATTATTTGGATTAATTTTGAGACTAGGTGCTAATAAGATGGTTGATTCTGAGGCCCGGTGTTCCTAAAATAAATTTTTGAAATATATTAAATAGATGACATGTGAGGTTTTTCAGAAAAAATGGAATAACTTCTAAACGGGTTCCCAAATTAGAAATATGAGGACACAGTTGAGTTAAGAATGTGAGGTTAACCCTAGGTGAAACATAACATTAGTATGTGTAGATCATTCGTGGAAAAGTTGTTTCCATTGAAGAATTGAATAAAATAATTAAAATAAATTATTTTATTTCATATTGTTGACGCAGTTACTGAATAGCCTATAAAAAGGATATTATGTGAGAATTATAGGGTTATATTCATAACCCTAGAACCTATAGAGAATGGTTTGAGAGAGCTTCATGGATTATCTCTCAGGAAAACAATGACAGATCGTGGATTGACAATCATTGCACATCGATTTGAATGGATCTCGCTAACGAATGTGTCGTAGCAATTGTTATTCAATATTGATCGATCCAAACCAAGGTAGGGTTTGTATTTTGATTTATTTATTCCTAATTATTTATTTCAATAATGAATTTAAATCAATCTATGAATGGATTAATTAAAGGATCATGCATATTGTGAGATGGGATTATTATATGGGGTTTTAATGGGAGAATTTTTTTCTTGATCTAATTTCTTCGATTATCATTTTAATGGAAATGAACTGAGATCGACATGAACATCGATCTAGGTTTCTTAATCTTTATTGATTTTTGTTTTTATCCCCTTTTCATTATTCTTCATGGACTTTCTTCATTTGGCTTGTGGCTTGACAAATCTCGATCAAATGATTGATGCACAAATGTTTCTTGGAAAAATAATCAAAAATCATAGATCCAGTATCAACACGACATAAAGGATGTCTGATGATTGAGATGGAGTGATTTGGATGATGGTGGATAACTGAATTTTCATTCTTTGATTTTATTTAGCACACAACAAAGAATGATGATTTAATCCATTTTCTAAGAATATCTGGTGATGGAACGCATTTTTTGATGATGACAAGACTGCAAAGATTCTCGACCTATGTTTTTTCAGAAAGTCATGGCTGGAATCATAGACAATAGTGATGGAGGAGATTCCTAAACATAGATTTGGGATTTTAGAAAATCCTAAATCACAAGGTGTGTAAGTCGGATCTACACATCGTGTTGGTCCCCATTACGGTTTCTAGGGTTTTTATGAGAAATATAAGGATCACAAGGCGTGTGGCCACTCTTGGGTAACTCGGAGCGTACCCTGTGAAGTACATGAACATGGGGTGGAGTAAATAGACTGGATAAATGGAATTTACTCCCCCACATGGACATGGTTTGGACTAGTGCATGGGTTTATCCATATATTTGAACATGGGTAGAGTGCATAGGTTTCCTACACAGTGTATACTCTACTACATGGAAACAATTTGATGACATTTTCCATTTACAAAGGAAGGACCCAGGGTAAAGGTACATGGTTTGTAACCCATCTACACATCATTTACTCTTTTCTACATGGATTATATCTCTTTTCCAATGTATCTTGGACAAGATTTATCAAGTTTCATTTCTTTTATCATTTCCCAAATGGTTGGTATGAATTATTTCTTACTTCTTGGACTACAATCCCTTTAGCAAGACTTCCTAGAGAGAGTTTTTGGAATCCCCCGAAGAGGCATGTAGTGGGATCCTCTTTTCATCTTTGTGCCCTTTATGGAGTTCTTGGTATCAATGTTACCAACACCACCAAGGTGTTAGTCCTCTACTTAGCAGGTTAATCCAGATTGAGTTTTTGGTATCACCCCATTGACCTAGCTATGATCATAATTTATGTATGGTATTCTCTTCATATCTATCTGTGAATATCTTTCTCATGATGAGACCTGATGAGAAGTACCTCTTGAAAAGATGTCATCGATGTTATCAAACTCAGGAGTGTGTTCTCCCAGATGAGTGATTTGTGGAATCTTCAAACTTAAATCCTATGCTTGGTATGATATGGTTGTGGAATACCACTATAATGTGTGTCTTGGTTGATTATATCTTGATATTCTTATTATATTTGTTGTAAAACTATACCTAGGTAAAGGTGACTATATTTCCTTTAATACATGCTTAGTGGTTTCGAGGTGAACTACTGAGTATTGTTATACTCACCCCTACATGGGATTTTCTCACACATTTCATTTCTTTTTTATTTGGTTGACCTTTTGATTGATTCATATGTATACTAGGACCAGACGATTCTTAGTGATATTGGATAAACTGAGGTGTATTCTTGTGGCTTTCAGATAGTAGTCTCGGTACCTTTATTTTCATGTAGGAATTGTGTTATAAACTCTTTGTGGTGGGTTTATATTTAGACATGTTTACATTATTTACTTTCATTCATACTCTTGTTTTGAGATATATATGTATGCATGTATTGGTTGTTCAATTGTTTTTACATTTCATCATTTTGAGGGCTTGGAGATGTGTGTGTGTGTACATGTACTTAAGAAATTCCTCCTTTCCTAGTGATATTCTAACTCAGTTCTAGTCACTAGCCCCTGGCCTTTTAGAGGTATTCTTTTGGATTTATGTCATGGGAGCTTCTGGGATAGGTCTTGATATAGTGGTATCAGATTTTTCGGTTCAACTTTAGGATTGAGAGTCTATGATATTTTTCTGGGTAAAAATGTTAAGTGTTTTGAGTTCAACTTTCAGGCCAAGGACTCTAGTATTGGTGCGGCAGCTGATGTATCCATACACTAGGACTTTGATCACCTTCTTTTCATCTCAGTACATGAGAACACTGGTTTCAGGGAAAACAATGGTATAAACATAATATAGTAATGGGTTGTTGTTTCTATGTCCTTATCAAGTCAATTAACTATATATACTCATTGATTATGGTACATCATGTTGTTTCAGGATACCTCTATGATGCATTCCATTTAGTACTTAGCATCTTGATCACTAGGATGATCACCTCAGTGAATAGGTTTTGATACAGGGACTAGTTCCTGAGATGTTACATCCAGGTGGTGCGCCATCTATACCACAACCTGTAGAGCAGCACGTGGTACCTGAAGTATGGGCAGAAGAGGTGCACAGGTTTATCACGCTTCACAGGATTCAGTGGTATATACCCCTTAGGTTCTGAGATGATCTCAACCCATAGGTAGCTGAGGAATGTCTTTAGGTAGTGACATGTGTTTTCTATATAGTCATGACACCAATAGATCAAATGGTTGTCCTGGCGGCGAGCCTTCTTCACATCTCAACAGGGAGATGGTGGGGTTTATTTACCATATCTTATGATGAGGTGACTATTTCGTGGAAAGAGTTTGAGAAACTTTTTAGGTAAGAGTTATCACCATATATGTTGAGGGTTATGTGTATCTAGAAGATTCTATAGCTTCACCATGGAATCATGATAGTAACTGAGTATTCATTGAGGTTTACCAACCTCTCTAGGTACTTGATGGATATGGTTCGAGATCATTTATTTAGGAATCTGACCTTCAAGTGAGGTCTACATATATAAATCCAAGGGAGTGTTATTAACCTCTTAATTACTACCTATGTTGGGGTGCTAGAGTAATATTTGGTGGTTGATAGTTTCTTGGATGAGTGGATACATCTGGTGGTTGTCAGCAATGGGAAAGAATAAGCAGAGACCACGACATCAGGGAGCTGACGTAAATCCCAGAGACCTAGACCAGGGAGGCATTTTAGGAGGAGGTATCAAGATAGAGGATTTTCAGTTTAGATTTGAAAGGGGTTGTTCAATCATCCCAGATAGATTTTTTTTACTCATGTAATAGTTAGTGACATCTCACCGTATATTGTATAACCCATTTTATAGCTGACAGAGAGACTGTGGATAGACCACCAAGGTATAGATATCATAAGGAACATGAAGGTCCATATGAAGGAATAGGTGGTAGAGGATTTGGGAGAGCTTTAGGAGTTGGTTTATGTTTTAATATATTGCCACCACCACCACCCCCAAGTGGTCCACACCAGGATCAGGGATTTGGATGATATAGGTGGGGACAAATGTCAGTGGTCGAAGCTTATGACCTAGGGACTCCATGTATGATTCATGGTATGATATGTTTCTTTTCTACCTCAACTGTAGTATTGATACACACATGTTCTATTCATTCCATCTTCGACACATATCTGGTTCGAGACTTATTGATTTTGGTTGAACTATTGAATCGACCCTTATGCTTGGAGACTCTTATTGGAGAAGACTCATTGATCACATATTGGTGCCGATAGTGTGAATTGACTCTTATAGGTGAGATTTTATATTGGAATATCTTTGTAGCAATGTTGAGGCCTTATGTTTTTATTCATTGCATGGACTAGTTATCTGTGGTTCATGCTCAGATTGATTGTTTTACGTGAAGGGTGCAGTGTTTCCACAGTGAAGAAACTAGGTTTTCATTTTTCAGTGAAAAGGAAATCGAGGCAGCACAACATGGACTCATGCATCGGAGGTTACATCAGATTACTTATTATTTGGATATCCTAGCCAATGATGTAGTGGATACTATGAGTTCATAGTTTTTTTCAGTGGTGGAAGAGTATGAATATTTCTTTCCTGAAGACGTTCTATGTTTACCTCCACACCAAGAGATAGACTTCTTAATTGATCTACACCCCAAGAAAACACTGATGTATGCACCAGTATATCAGATGGCTCCCATAGATATTTGAGAGATGAGGGTGAATTTAAAGGAATTTTAGAGTAAGGGATTCGTTATACCCAGTGTTTTACCTAGGACAGTCCCAGATTTGTTTTCCCAAAAGGCATACGGAAGGTTGAGGTTTTATGTGAACTACTGGTGCATGAACCAAGTGACCATGAAGAACAAGTATAAACTACCAAGGATCGATGACCTATTAGATTAGTTGACAGACGATGGTTTTCAAATATTGGCCTTAGGTCACGATATAACCAGCTGCAAGTACAAGATTAGGATATACCAAATATGACATTCAGATTTCGTTACGATAACTATGAGTACTTGGTGATTCTATTTGGCATGATGAACACTAGATAATTGTTCATGGGACTCATGAACCGGATCTTTCATCCTTTCTTAGACCAGTTATTGGTAGTCTTTATCGATGATATCCTAGTGTAATCGACATCTGAGGAGGAGAATGCAAGACACTTAAGGGTAGTTCTGGATATACTCTAAGAGCAGTAGATTTACGGAAAGTTATCGAAGTTTCAGTTATGGATTCAGGTGGTCCACTTTATGGGACACATTATCTTAGCTGGTAGAGTGGAAGTGCACCCAGCCAAGGTTGAGGTAGTGTTAGCAAGGGATCCACCTAAGAGTATGACATAGGTGTTGAGATTCCTTAGGATGGCAGGATATTACTATAGATTCATACCTAATTTCTCTAGAATATCAGCACCCATGATAGCTTCGACTTAAAAGGGGCTACATTTCGTGTGGACGGAAAGGTGCCAGTAGGCTTTTCAGCAGTTGAGGCAGAGTTTAACAAGATATCCCCTCTTGAGATTGTCGCAGGAAGGTGTTGTCTATGTAGTGTTTTTCAATGAATCAAAAACTATGCTTGGTGGTGTTCTGGTGTAGAGGAAGGATGTAATTGCCTATGTTCCCTGCCAGTTGAGACCAAATCATCAGAACTATTAAACCCATGATCTTGAGTTGGTAGTGGTAGTATTCACTTTTAATATGTAGAGACACTACCTAATGGGTGATTGTTTTATCATCTATTCCGATCAAAAGATTCTCAAGTGTATCTTCTCTTAGAAAGATCTTGACTTGAGACAAAGGCAATGGCTAGAGTTCCTCTAGGATTATGACTTTGAAATTATCTATACTCTTGGGAAGGGGAATGTGGTATTAGACGCTCTAAATAGAATATATATCTTGTAGTTTCTGGATGATGTGTTAGAAAATTTTTCCTCAATGTAGTTATCTTTTTTGGATGGATATGGAGAATCTTATAGCCATTAAGTGGTTGTTATCTCTCCACTCTTACAGTGAGTCAGAGAGGCACAGCTTGGGGATCAACTGTGAGACCCTATGTGATTAGATATCCCTAGGTCATGGTTCTGATGGATTTTCTAAAGGTGGGGATCATGTGTTTCTTTTAAAAGGATGTGTGATGGTACCGGTGACATTGTGGTAAAAGGTTATAGGAGAGTTTAACACATCTCCTTTTTTGATACATCCAGGCGTGGAAAAGATGAACCAGGACCTTCGATGTCAGTTTTGGTGGCCAGGGATGAAGAAAGGAGTTGCAGAGTTTGTATCTCAAAGCCTTATTTTCCAAGTTTCAGTAGAGAACTTAGGATTACTCTACATTCTATAGATTGTCCGACTCCATAGAGTTCCATCAACGATTGTTTCTGATCATGATGCTCATTTTAGATATTGTTTTTGGAATGTATTTCAGGAAGGGTTTGGGACTCAGTTAATCTTGAGCATAGTGTTTCACTTGAAAGCTGATAGCCAGACTAAGTAGACCATTCAGGTTCTAGAGGAAATGTTTTGAGCCTGGAGGTTGGATTTTGGCCATAGTTGGGAGGATCACCTACCACTAGTAGAGATTTCGTAGAAAAAAAAAAG
Source organism: Viscum album (assembly GCA_963277665.1). Taxonomy (NCBI): domain Eukaryota; kingdom Viridiplantae; phylum Streptophyta; class Magnoliopsida; order Santalales; family Viscaceae; genus Viscum; species Viscum album. The sequence goes on along the minus strand of OY728153.1, from coordinate 98,321,073 downwards.
CTACCATTACACCATTAGTATGGCACCATTTGGGGCTTTGTATGGGTGACCCTTTAAGTCACTGCTTTTCTGGACTAACCTAGGAGAGTAAACAGTCATTGGCCTTGAGTTGGTGTGAGCTACAACATAGAAATTGAAAATAGTTCTGGAGTATATGAAGACCGTACATGGTCTTCATAAGTCTTATGTTGATAGATGAAAAATATCGTTGGATTCTAAAAAAGGAGTCAATGTGTTCCAACATGTTTCACCTCGACGTAGATTAGGGATATTTGGTTGGGGTGTCAAGCTATCTCCATGGTTCATCAGAAATTTATAGAAAATGTGTAGAGTTAGAGGGGTGGCATAAAGCTTAGGTTTATCTCTGCATTTAGATTGGGTACAATATTTCTTTCACATGTCACATCTGAGGAGGTATATTCATGACTTATCACAAATTATCAACTCGAGCAAGCTGGATATTGAGGATGAAGTGACCTTTGCTGAGTACCTAGTGTAGATCGAGGATTTCCATGATAGGATCCTTCATGGGTGATCAATTCCTTTGTTGTGTGCCAGGTGGAGGAAAGGGAATATTCAGGAGATAAATTGTGAGTAGGAGGCTCAGATTCATTATCAGTACCCAGATATTTTTGAATATCCCTTGTTTGGGATTGTTGGGGACGTAAATCCCCGAGGTGGGGAGAATTTAATGTCTCTAATTTTACGTGAATTATTTTTGGATATTATATAGATTAATTTCAAAACTAACCACTAAGAAGGCTTCAGATTCTGAGTCTTGATATGCCCAGAATAAATGTTTGAAATATATTTAATAAATTAAATATCATATGTGCATGGTTTTCCTGAAAAGGTGGAATGACTTCTAAAAGGGTCCCCAGATCAGAAATATGAGGGAACCATTAAGCTCAAAATTCAATCTTTACCCTAGGAGTGACATAAAGTTATTCGACATGAGTTTTTTGTGGAAAAGTCCTCACGGGCACAGAAATGAATAAAATGAATAAATTATTTTATTTTATTTCTTATTTTTTACATAGTGACTGAATATGCTTTAAGAGGTAAATTATGTCAGAATTGTAGGGTTATCTGCATAACCTTGTAACCTCTTGAGAGTCCTTGAAGAGATATTATAGGATTCTCTCTCAGGAAAACAATGATAGATCATGGATCGATGATCGCCGTGCATCGATTTCATAGGATCTCGCCAATGAATGCAATGCAACAATCATTCTTCATTAATGATCAATCCAAATCAAAATAAGGAATGTATTTTGATTCATTTATTCCCTTTTATATATCTCTATAATGAATGTGGGTCAATTGAAGAATGGATTGATTCATTGATCATGCATATTGCGGGATGGGATTATTTAGGGGGGGTTTGATAGGAGAATTTATTTCTAAATTTGATTTATTTGATTTTCATTATAATGGAAATGAACTAAGATTGAAATTAACATTGATCAAGGTCCATTCCTCTTGATTGATTTGTGATTTATCCCCCCCTCCCTCCCCCATTCATCATTCTTCATGGGCATTCTTAGTTTGGCATGCGGCTCGACAAATATCGATCTAACAGTCATCATGCGCCTGTTTCTTGGAATAACGATCCTAAATTTTATATCTAGGATTGGAACAACATGAAATAGTTGATACTATATATATTGAGAGATTCAGATGGTGGTGGATGCCTAAATTCTCATTCTTCATCATTCTTCAGTGCATGATGAAGAATGACAATTTAATCTGTTTTCTGAGTAGATTTGGAAACAGAACATGTTGACCGATGATAGAAAGATATCAATGAGTTTCAATACACATTTCTTCGGAAAGGAATGGCTTGAATTGGAGGTCAAAGTAATGGAGGGGATACTCTAATGGGAATCTAGGATTCTGGAAAATCCTGATCCACACAGCGTGTAAATCGGATCTACACACCGTATGGGGCCCCCTTATGGTGAATAGGGTTTTTTAGGGAAATTTAAGGATCACACGATGTGTACCTTGGGAAGTACATAGACATGGTGTGGATTACATGTACTACCTACATGGAATGGAATCCCACACACAAACACAGGTTGGACTAGTACATGGGATGAACTGTGTAATGGCACATGGGTAGAGTACAGGAGTTTATTATACTGAAACTATATTACACGAACATGATTTGATGATATAGGACATTTACACTGGTAGGAATTAGGGTCAAGGGACATGGTGTGTAACCCATCTACATGTCATGTTCTCTTTTCTACATGGCTTAGATCTCTTGTCTTCAATATCTTGTACAAGCTTTGTTAGGGTTCATTCCCCTTATCATTTCCTTAAAGGTTAGTATGAATCATTTCTTACTCCTAGGATTATGGACTCTTCAACAAGACTTCCTATATAGAGTTTTTGGAATCCCCCTAAGAGTCCCGGAGTGGGATCCTCTATTCATATTCATGCCCTAGGTGGAGTTATTAGTATTGTGCCACCAACACAACATGGGTGTTGATCCTCTACTTAGCGGGTTAATCCAAATTGAGTTGTTGGTATCACCCCATGGCCCTATCTGTGATCCTAATTTTTGTATCATATTGTCTTCGGATCTATCATTGTATATATTTCTCATGATGATACCCAACATGATGTACCTCACGGATGGATGTCGTCAGTTCTGTCGGACTCAGGAGTGTGTTATCCTAGACAAGTGCTTTGTGGAATCATCAAACTGAAATCCTAGTCTTGTTATACTATAGTTTTGGATTACCTCTATAATGTGTTTCTTGGTTGAGTATATTTAGATATTCTTGTTATATGTGTTTCATACATATACCTATGTAGAGCTAACTATATTTTCTTTTTTATATACTTTGTGGTTTCAGGGTGTTCCACTGAGTATTGTTATACTCACCCATGCACAGGCTTTTCCCACACCTGTCATGTCTTGTGTATATGATCGAAATTTTTATGGATTCCTAGGTAGACTGGAATCATATGGTGATTAGTGATACTAGATAAACTGAGGTGGTTTCTTGTGGTTTTCAAATAACAGTTTGAGTACCTTTACTTTCTGGTTAGACTTGTGTTACAGACTCTTTTTGGTGGGATTTTTTTTTTGCCCTATTTACATTATTTACTTCCTATCGTACTCTTTTTTTGGGTTATATATGTATTAATTCATTGGTTGTTAGTTGTTTTTAGATTTCATAGTTTTGAGGGCTTTGATGTGTGTGTGTGTGTGTGTGTGTGTGTGTGTGTGTGTGTGTGTGTGTGTGTGTGTGTGTGTGTGTGTAGGTACTTAATAAATCCATCCCATGATAGTGATATGACTACTCAGTGCTAGTCACTAGCCTCTTACCTATTATAGGCAGGCGTGGGGAGTCATGGCATAGGCCCCACTAGGATTGGTCTTGGTGGTTATCTTGGAATATCATGTTCATAACCAATTTTAAACCCGTTTAAGAGAAAACAGGATCCCAGATAAATCCATATGAGAAACCCTTTGGTAACTCCCAACTTCCTTTATCTCAGCACAATGAACATTACTCAATGAATTGGAGTTATATCTTGGAAATCCCATCGTATAGGCTATATCAGGCTCACATAGCGCTATCTAGGTGCATTCATATTTTAAGCTATATCGGTATCACCCATCTATATCTAGGCACACCCATCATATAAGTTATATTGGGCTCAACCAATGTTATTTGTGTGCAACCACTGTATAAAAATTTCCAATAAGCACAACATAAATAAAGTATATAGATAATGAATTTAATCATAACACTCATAAAAATATCCATTAACCCTTTAATAATTTGATTAACTAATTTAAAATTAAAGGGTTCCATGATAATCATATAATACATTGAGAGAGAGAATATGTAACGCCTCAACCCCAGCTACCCAGAGCCGGTGCATTACTTCGTAACATTGGCATGATCACAAAAGATCAAGTCTCGAAAGACCGATTAGTTTAGTAGCCTTGGAAACACTAGATACATTCATAAATGTTACATTACATCACAAAGTGAAAAACTATAATAACATAGTCTCCATAGTCCACACTTCTATCCTCTTCGGACTATCCCTGCAGGTCATTCATAAAATACTTCTTCACATCCTGGAAAATATTAAAACATTGAAAGGGGTGAGCTCGGATGCTCAGTAAGGTTAACAATATAGCGGAAGCTTTCATAAATGAACATTAACATTTAAGGCAATGTATAACTAAAACAAATTCCTTTTAAACTTGAACTTCAACATAATATGGCAAAAGTAAAATGAGATAATTCCATTCACTTCTTCACATGGATATTCTACTGGTCGAATAATCACATGCAATATCAATAACCACTTTCATAATGATGGAATGCATAATGCCAGACTATCATAACCACATAGTCAAGGCCTCGTGCCAAGACCACAAATAAGATTTTGTCAAGGCCTCGTGCCAAGATAGTAGTTTGTCTCATGAGACCTTCTGATGCATCGAGGAGCTGTAGCGGGCTCCACCCGTCACTTATTAAGTCCAATGCATTCCTCATATGAATAGGTTTAAACATATCATAAACCATAACATAATCGTATCACATAAAAGATGCATAAAGTAAACATAACATGTCCACATTTCAATCACAAGATATCAATACAACACATTGATACAATAAAAACACTTTCAAAGCCATTTTCAATACCAAAATAAAAGAATGTTAAAACATGGTATTTATTTTTCTTTTAAAAAAGGTATGGCTTGTAGAGGAAGCCGAAACTCAAATAATGGTCACGGCGGCGGAGAAGTCCTTGTCGCCGCATAAGTACGGAAAGAAAAACATTCTCTTTTTGTCATTTAGTAAAACGCTTCATATAAAAAGATTCCTTTTTAATAAACGTAAAAGTCAAAGAGGTTTATACACCGTATAAAAGAAAGTTGTGTATAAAATAAAATATGCCTCAATGAAAGGAGATTGAGACGAAGTCCCATACAAAGATCATTTTTAAAATAAAATAGATATTCTATGTGTTTTCAATATAAGTACACATAAATAAAGTACAAATACAAGATATGACATAATAATATAATGACATAATTTGAAAGTAGGAGATTAACCCAAAGAATGGAAATTGGGTTAAGAAATTCCCTTACCTTGCGTCTTGTCCTGACTCGACCGTTCTTTAACCTCCTGAATAATAAACTAGAGTTAATTTATATTTACTTAAGAACCTTTTTCATGTTCATTATTCCATTTATATCACTTATTACCATGTTATGAACATTATTTAATTATTTAAGTTAATAACGGTCATTTTGTCAATCTTTGGTACTTGAGTCAAAAATAAACTTCTTATAATTACAAGTTGTTTATGTGGTAGAATATCCATTATCTCCAGAATTATATTTATGATTAGATGTAATATATATCATATATATCCAGTATATACATTCATTTATAATATTACGTAACATTTAGAGGTAAGAAATGAAATGCACCGTTCATGGAGACGGTAAGCCGTACGTACGCATGAACACTACTTTCATTTCAATTTCATATTTAATGGAATGAAATCATAATGATATAAATGTATAATATAATTCCAGTATGATATAGTGTATAATACCATTTACTCCATCCTTTATACATCCCACATATGGCATTAACGATTCAAATCACTTTGAGGGGGTGGTAGTCCGCACTCCCTAAAATGAAATTATCGCGTTTTACCCATAACGTAAATCATAAAGTATGTCATAAATTAGAAATACCGAAGCATAAGTAAAACATAAACACATTATATATCATATATAAATATAGTGACATCTTAATGTCCACCTTTTAAGGTGTTATATGAGTGTTGAACAATCATCGTTTCGTGAGGCAGAAATTCGCCATCCATAGAAACCGTATGTTCTTTAACCATTAGATGTAGGTGTGTGTAAGTTTAGCTCGAATACTTATTATAACAACATCCTAGTATATTTAGGATACTGGTTTTGTTACAAAATAAATTAATAAAAAGAGTTTAGGGGGTTGGAGAAGAAAAATAAAACAAAACAACATTAGAGAAAACATTACCTCAAAATCGGGTAACTCTTTTTGATTTGAGCCAAAGGCTTCCTTGAGAAGAGTTCTTCCCAAAGTTAGGCTTATAGGAGTAATATGGGGAAGTTGGGAGAGTATTTGGGCAGGGGTTGGACGAGCCAAATGGCTTGAAGGTGTGAATAAGGTGAGAGAGGTGGGGGCCTTTTATAAGTTGAGAGGAGGGGCTCTTTTAGAAAGATTGAAATGTTACATTATTACACAATGATTTTCGGATTATAAAGGTCCCACACTTATATAATTCGTGGCTAAGGTGATAAGGGTTAGAAATATAACAATCCAACAGTCTTTGGAAAAGTTTAAGCCTTGGATTTTGCATTATCTTTTCATTTTATTAAAATCGTTAAATAATGAGGCCATCGCTGCATCATAATGATGTCATAAATAATTTAATTTATTTAATGTCTAAAAATTATTAAAAAAATACTATGATGTAGGAAATATTTTTATATTTCTAATGAATATTTATAGTTAAAATTTGGACTTGTGTAACCCCACTTAAAAACTATTTTAGTAAAATAACTCATGTTTGTGTCAATTTAATTTTAACATTAAATAAATATATATTAATGTCATTTTCCAACTAAAGTGGATCCATGGGGTCCCCAAGTTGACCCATGGGTTGTATTGGTCGGCCATGACTCATCCAATAGGAGTAGGACAAGTTTCATGCTCATCTCATATTATTAAAACATTATTTGTACCTTAAACTACACTAATTACCTCTAATCGCGATTAAGAACTTAAAAGTTACTATTCACCAAAAAATTATTTTAATCTAATTGAACCACATTTTACTTATTAATGACAACCATGTATGTTGGATTTTTTAAAATCAAATCACAGAAGTGGTAATATTTCATTTAAACGAAAAATCAGTTATTTAACTACCACTTAGTGGTTTCACTATTCATCAAAAATTGAAGTTTTTCAGAATAAGGCCAAAATTTCACCCTAAGCTATAATTGATATTCCGAATTCAAAAATGATGTCTATTTTACAAAATTCCAAACATATAAGTTTCGTTAATTAATTTTATAATTAATTCCCGTTGTCACAACAAATAGCGTGTTTTTAAGAAACAATTTATATCAAAAGATTGGCAATTGTTTATGTCCATTTTCAATGTTAAATTAATTCTAATGACCACCATTGGATAAAATGGTAAAAATATATTCTAATTATACCTTAAAACCACTATATAGTATAATTTATCAGAATACATTATTTTGATTAAAAAGTTGTTTAAAGTATTTTTCACTATTCATAAAAAATTAGAAGTTCTCAGAAAAATACCAAAAATTCAACATAGGCTAATTTCGATATTCCGAATCCAAAAATGAATTCCATTTTGAAATATAAAATTTCTATAATTTTAAAAAGTGGTTATTACTATTCATAACGGCTACTTTGATTAGTCGCGGTGTTTTAGAACTCGAAGTTGCGTACAATGCAAGCTATTGCATTATTGAATGAGAAGCGTATCGTGGAAGCTCGGGGTGTTACATTCTCCCCTCCTTCAATAAATTGCGTCCTCGCAATTTGAAATTTTTCTTTGAAAATAAAAGGTTTAAAAGAGAAAATACCTTTGAGGAAAACCCACATCGGAAATAAGGTTAATAAATATATAACATTAAAAGAAATCAAGATAAGTACAAAGGTCATCCGATATAGCCCATTCTAGGATTATATGAAAATATGGATATGGAGGAGAAACCAACCATCAAGGTCTGATGGAGAGTTATAGAAAACAGGATTAGGAGAATGTTTAACCACAAGAAAGTCACAAACTTGTGATTGGTTAAACGGTCATTGAATCCCCAGTTGGAAAAGTTAACCGACAACATTTTTGTTTTAAGTTACCTTTTATAATGTTGAGGAATTTATTTAGGAGATTTACTAAGAACGTAAGGGAACATACAAACTTGTTATGTATACTTTCATTCGTTAATAAATTTTTACCACAAACCCAACTTTTACTCCAAATGGTAACGGAACTCAAAAATATTCTATTTATCCTAATTTTATAAGGTTCCAAATGTTAACACATACCATTTAGATTAGTAAAACTATTTTGTAATAACCAGGGACTTCCTGTAGGCTAGTGGTAGGAAATAAAGGCTTGCCGCACTATGGTTGTGGGTTCGATTCTTGCAGCTTTGTCCGACGCGATGGGTTATTCCCCACCCTGCAGGTTGTCCTTTTCCTAAAACTATAGTATCATAATATTCCAAAAATAATCTTCATAAATTTTTTAACCTTAAACAATACTATCCAAAGATCAACTTAATCCACTCCAACCATTATAGTTATCCAAAATACCTCTGTCCAGACTTTCTCTAAAAGGTCTCTTAATTCCAAAATCAATTTATCAGATTCCCCAAACAAATTAAAGTTTCTCTTATTGTCACATACTAAAAATATAATTACCTTCATCATATTAAAACCTTACGGAAATCAACAAGTACTGCAGTAAAATCCTTATATATATATCACATTATACTAATAACCAAAATATAATCCATGAGTCCAAAAGCACCAATACATTAGTTATTCTGCTTCAACTGTAGTAACAGCATAAGATTGTCCTTGATCCCTTGGCCTTTTCTAAGGTAAGTTTCCCTGACGCTTAGGACATTCATTTGCATAATGACCCATTTCTATACAATTATAGCATTCAACTTTGATAGCCTCTTTCTTTCCCTTGCAATCACGAGCCTGGTGACCCTTTTCTCCACATTTATAAGAAACTCCCATTCCTTTTAGACAAGTACCAGGGTTATTCTTCCCACAATTATCACATAATGGAAAATCCTTCTTTCCCATTTTCCCTTTATCTGTCTCTTGTTCCACCGTTCTCTTATTCTCTTGCTTTACTTTGTTGTCATAAGACTTAGAGAATTCCTTTTCTGTCTTGATAGCACACGAGACAATATCTTCGTATGATGAGAAGGATTGTGATACTAAAGATCGATGGATAAATGGTTTTAACCCATCAAAGAAACGATCAATCTTACTCCTTGGGTTACATATATAATCGGCAGCATGCCTCGCTAACCTTGTAAAGTTAGCCTCATACTTTGAGTCATTCTCATCCTCCTTCTTCCTTAGACTCAGAAATTGCCTTTCCATATCTGCTCGATGGTCGCGAGGAAAGTATTTTTCTAAAAACAGATCTTTGAACTCCCTCCATTCCATATTTGATACTTCATCATCTTCCTTTGTGTTTTGAATCAGCGACCACCACTGATTGGCATCTCCAGTGAGGCGGTAAACTGCCATGATAACTTTTTCCCTTTCACTGCTCCCCAAAGCCTGAAAAATTTTCTCTAGGGAATTTATCCATTGCTCGGCTACTAAGGGATTTGTACTCCCATTGAACGTTGGTGTTTGTTTCCTCATGAATTGATCTAACATTGATCCTCCACGCTGTGGATCAGGGTGCTCCATACGGGTAAGGTTATTATTCATAACCTGAGTGAGTTGTTCCAGTATGGTAATAAGTTGATCAGCACTAGATGTATCTCCAGCTCCACAATAATTATCTTGAACAGGAGGGCAATCCCTACACGGAGTGAGTGCATTGATATGGTTTCCATTCCTTCCACTAGGCGCCATTTCTAAATAATGGCATAAACTATATTAGTTTATAAATCAAAATACATAATTCCATACTTGTAAGATACTTAACATAAATTGAACTATTTATGGATATAATCCATAAAAATTTTTTCTTTGAGGAAGTATATACTCATAACCCTTCATAGTGGTTTATAAATAAAATGAGAATTATCCAAAGCATATCCCCCGGGAGTGTCGTAACCAAGAGTGCAGCAAGGCCCGTTGTCGTGCACCAGTTCCCGTTCGAGTCTATCTCAAAGCGGTGTTTTCGGGTTTTACCCCTAGGTACATCTGTGCCAGATCCGCCTCTACTTGCTCATATCCAGACAGGGATGTATTGCTCAAAAACTCACAAAATCTCTACAATAACAAAATTCTAGGAAGTTCTTCTATACTAATCCTCAAAGTCTATCTTTGGGCTATGTGCTCTAATCAGAGTTTATCTAAATCTAGCTTCCAAGGTTAGTACTAAACTGCCTCTGATACCAACTGTAATGCCCCGACCCCAGCTACCCAGAGCCGGTGCATTACTTCGTAACATTGGCATGATCACAAAAGATGAATTCTCGAAAGACCGATTAGTTTAGTAGCCTTGGAAACACTAGATACATTCATAAATGTTACATTACATCACAAAGTGAAAAACTATAATAACATAGTCTCCATAGTCCACACTTCTATCCTCTTCGGACTATCCCTTCAGGTCATTCATAAAATACTTCTTCACATCCTGGAAAATATTAAAACATTGAAAGGGGTGAGCTCGGATGCTCAGTAAGGTTAAGAATATAGCGGAAGCTTTCATAAATGAACATTAACATTTAAGGCAATGTATAACTAAAACAAAAGCCTTTTAAACTTGAACTTCAACATAATATGGAAAAAGAAAAATGAGATAATGCCATTCACTTCTTCACATGGATATTCTACTGGTCGAATAATCACATGCAATATCAACAACCACTTTCATAATGATGGAATGCATAATGCCAGACTATCATAACCACGTAGTCAAGGCCTCGTGCCAAGACCACAAATAAGATTTTCTCAAGGCCTCGTGCCAAGACAGTACTTTGTCTCATGAGACCTACCGATGCATCGAGGAGCTGTAGTGGGCTCCACCCGTCACTTATTAAGTCCAATGAATTCCTCATATGAATAGGTTTAAACATATCATAAACCATAACATAATCGTATCACATAAAACATGCATAAAGGAAACATAACATTTCCACATTTCAATCACAAGATATCAATACAACACATTGATATAATAAAAACTCTTTCAAAACCATTTTCAATACCAAAATAAAAGAAAGTTAAAACATGGTATTTATTTTTCTTTTAAGAAAAGGTATGGCTTGTAGAGGAAGCCGAAACTCAAATAATGGTCACGGCGGCGGAGAAGTCGTTGTCGCCGCATAAGTACGGAAAGAAAAACATTCTCTTTTTTTCGTTTAGTAAAACGCTTCATATAAAAAGATTCCTTTTGAATAAACGTAAAAGTCAAAGGGGTTTATACACCGTATAAAAGAAAGTTGTGTATAAAATAAAATATGCTTCAATGAAAGGAGATTGAGACGAAGTCCCATAAAAAGATCATTTTTAAAATAAAATAGATATACTATGTGTATTCACTATAATACACATAAATAAAGTACAAATACAAGATATGACATAATAATATAATTACATAATTTGAAAGTAGGAGATTAACCCAAAGAATGGAAATTGGGTTAAGAAATTCCCTTACCTTGCGTCTTGTCCTGACTCGACCGTTCTTTAACCTCCTGAATAATAAACTAGAGTTAATTTATATTTACTTAAGAATCTTTTTCATGTTCATTATTCCATTTAAATCACTTATTACCATGTTATGAACATTATTTAATTATTTAAGTTAATAACGGCCATTTTGTCGATCTTTGGTACTTGAGTCAAAAATAAACTTCTTATAATTACAAGTTGTTTATGTGGTAGAATATCCATTATCTCCAGAATTATATTTATGATTAGATGTCATATATATCATATATATCCAGTATATACATTCATTTATAATATTACATAACATTTAGAGGTAAGAAATGAAATGCACCGTTCATGGAGACGGTGAGCCGTACGTACGCATGAACGCTACTTTCATTTCAATTTCAAATTTAATGGAATGAAATCATAATGATATAAATGTATAATACAATTCCAGTATAATATAGTGTATAATAACATTTACTCCGTCCTTTATACATCCCACATATGGCATTAACGATTCAAATCACTTTGAGGGGGCGGTAGTCCGCACTTCCTAAAATGAAATTATCGCGTTTTACCCATAATGGAAATCATAAAGTATTCCATAAATGAGAAATACCGAAGCATAAGTAAAACATAAACACATTATATATCATATATAAATATAGTTACATCTTAATGGACACCTTTTAAGGTGTTATATGAGTGTTGAACAATCATCATTTCGTGAGGCAGAAATTCGCCATCCACAGAAACCGTATGTTCTTTAACCATTAGATGTAGGTGTGTGTAAGTGTAGCTCGAATACTTCTTATAACAACATCCTAGTATATTTATGATACTGGTTTTGTTACAAAAGAAATTAATAAAAAGAGTTTAGGGGGTTGGAGAAGAAAAATAAAACAAAACAACATTAGAGAAAACATTACCTCAAAATCGGGTAACTCTTTTTGATTTGAGCCAAAGACTTCCTTGAGAAGAGTTCTGCCCAAAGTTAGGCTTCTAGGAGTAATAGGGGGAAGTTGTGAGAGTATTTGGGCAGGGGTTGGACGAGCCAAATGGCTTGAAGTTGTGAATAAGGTGGGAGAGGTGGGGGCCTTTTATAAGTGGAGAGGAGGGGCTCTTTTGGAAAGATTGAAATGTTACATTATTACACAATGCTTTTCGGATTATAAAGGTCCCACACTTATATAATTCGTGGATAAGGTGATAAGAGTTCGAAATCTACCCATACAATAGTCTTTGGACAAGTGTAATCCTTGGATTTTACATTATCTTTTCATTTTATTAAAATCGTTAAATAATGAGGTCATCGCTGCATCATAATGATGTCATAAATAATTTAATTTATTTAATGTCTAAAAATTATAAACAAAATACTATGATGTAGGAAATCTTTTTATATTTCTAATGAATATTTATAGTCAAAATTTGGACATGTGAAACCCCACTTAAAACTGTTTTAGTAAAATAACTCATGTTTGTGTCAATTTAATTTTAACATTAAATAAATATATATTAATGTCATTTTCCAACTAAAGTGGCTCAATGGGGTCCCAAAGTTGACACATTGGTTGTATTGGTAGGCCATGACTCATCCAATAGGAGTAGGACAAGTGTCATGCTCATCTCATATTATTAAAACATCATTTGTACCTTAAACTACTCTAATTACCTCTAATCGCGATTAAGAACTTAAAAGTTACTATTCACCAAAAAATTATTTTAATCTCATTGAACCACATTTTACTTCTTAATGACAACCATGTATGTCGGATTTTTGAAAATCAAATCACAGAAGTGGTAATATTTCATTTAAACGAAAAATCAGTTATTTAACTACCACTTAGTGGTTTCACTATTCATCAAAAATTGAAGTTTTTCAGAATAAAGCCAAAATTTTACCCTAAGCTATAATTGATATTCCAAATTCAAAAACGATGTCTATTTTACAAAATTCCAAACATATAAGTTGCATTAATTAATTTTATAATTAATTCCCGCTGTCACAACAAATAGCGTGTTTTTAAGAAACAATTTATATCAAATGATTGGCAATTGTTTATGTCCATTTTCAATGTTAAATTAATTCTAATGACCACCATTGGATAAAATGGTAAAAATATATTCTAATTATACCTTAAAACCACTAAATAGTATAATTTATCAGAATAAATTATTTTGATTAAAAAGTTGTTTTAAGTATTTTTCACTATTTATAAAAAATTAGAAGTTCTCAGAAAAATACCAAAACTTCAACATAGGCTAATTTCGATATTCCGAATCCAAAAATGAAGTCCATTTTGAAATATAAAATTTCTATAATTTTAAAAAGTGGTTATTAATATTCATAACAGCTACTTTGATTAGTCGCGGTGTTTTAGAACTCGAAGTTGCGTACAATGCAAGCTATTGCATTATTGAATGAGAAGAGTATCGTGGAAGCTCAGGGTGTTACATTCTCCCCTCCTTAAATAAATTGCGTCCTCGCAATTTGAAATTTTTCATTGAAAATAAAAGGTTTAAAAGAGAAAATACCTTTGAGGAAAACCCACATCGGAAATAAGGTTAAAAAATATATAACATTAAAAGAAAGCAAGATAAGTACAAAGGTCACCCGATATAGCCCATTCTAGGATTTTATGAAAATATGGATATGGAGGAGAAACAAATTATCAAGGTCTGATGGAGAGTTATAGAAAACAGGATTAGGAGAAAGTTTAACCACAAGAAAGTCACAAACTTCTGATTGGTTAAACGGTCATTGAATCCCCAGTTGGAAAAGTTAACCGAAAACATTTTTGTTTTAAGTTACCTTTTATAATGTTGAGGAATTTATTTAGGAGATTTACTAAGAACGTAAGGGAACATACATACTTGTTATGTATACTTTCATTCGTTAATAAATTTTTACCACAAACCCATCTTTTACTCCAAATGTTAACGGAACTCAAAAATATTCTATTTATCCTAATTGTATAAGGTTCCAAATATTAAAACATACCATTTAGATTAGTAAAACTATTTTGTAATAACCAGGGACTTCCTGTAGGCTAGTGGTAGGAAATAAAGGCTTGTCGTACTATGGTTGTGGGTTTGATTCCTGGAGCTTTGTCCGACATGACGGGTTATTCCCCACCCTGCAGGTTGTCCTTTTCCTAAAACTATAGTATCATAATATTCCAAAAATAATCTTCATAAATTTTTTAACCTTAAACAATACTATCCAAAGATCAACTTAATCCACTCCAACCATTATAGTTATCCAAAATACCTCTGTCCAGACTTTCTCTAAAAGGTCTCTTAATTCCAAAATCAATTTATCAGATTCCCCAAACAAAGTAAAATTTCCCTTATTGTCACATACTAAAAATATAATTACCTTCATCATATTAAAACCTTACTGAAATCAACAAGTACTGCAGTACAATCCTTATATATATATATATCACATTATACTAATAACCAAAATATAATCCATGAGTCCAAAAGCACCAATACATTAGTTATTCTGCTTCAACTGTAGTAACAGCATAAGATTGTCCTTGATCCCTTGGCCTTTTCTGAGGTAAGTTTCCCTGACGCTTAGGACATTCATTTGCATAATGACCCATTTCTCTACAATTATATCATTCAACTTTTATAGCCTCTTTCTTTCCCTTGAAATCACGAGCCTGGTGACCCTTTTCTACACATTTATAACAAACTCCCATTCCATTTAGACAAGTACCAGGGTGATTCTTCCCACAATTATCACATAATGGAAAATCCTTCTTTCCATTTTTCCCTTTATCTGTCTCTTATTCCACCGTTCTCTTCTTCTCTTGCTTTACTTTGTTGTCATAAGACTTAGAGAATTCCTTTTCTATCTTGATAGCACACGAGACAATATCTTCGTATGATGAGAAGTATTGTGATACTAAAGATCGACGGAGAAATGGTTTTAACCCATCAAAGAAACGATCAATCTTACTACTTGGGTTACGTATATAATCGGCAGCATGCCTCGCTAACCTTGTAAAGTTAGCCTCATACTTTGCGACATTCTCATCCTCCTTCTGCCTTAGACTCAGAAATTGCCTTTCCATATCTGCTCGATGGTCGCGAGGAAAGTATTTTTCTAAAAAAAGATCTTTGAACTCCCTCCATTCCATATTTGATACTTCATCATCTTCCTTTGTGTTTTGAATCAGCGACCACCACTGATCGGCATCTCCAGTGAGGCAGTAAACTGCCATGATAACTTTTTCCCTTTCACTGCTCCCCAAATCCTGAAATATTTTCTCTAGGGAATTTATCCATTGCTCGGATACTAAGGGATTTGTACTCCCATTGAACGTTGGTGGTTGTTGCCTCATGAATCGATCTAACATTGATCCTCCACATTGTGTATCAGGGTGCTCCATACAGGTAAGGTTATTATTCATAACCTGAGTGAGTTGTCCCAGTATGGTAATAAGTTGATCAGCACCAGTTGTATCTCCAGCTCCACAATAATTATCTTGAGCAGGAGGGAAATCCCTACACGGAGTGCGTGCATTGATACGGTTTTCATTCCTTCCACTAGGCGCTATTTCTAAACAATGGCATAAACTATATTAGTTTATAAATCAAAATACATAATTCCATACTTGTATGATACTTAACATAAATTGAACTATTTATGGATATAATCCATAAAAATGTTTTCTTTGAGGAAGTATATACTCATAACCCTTCATAGTGGTTTATAAAGAAAATGAGAATTATCCAAAGCATATCCCCCGGGAGTGTCGTAACCAAGAGTGAAGCAAGGCCCGTTGTCGTGCACCAGTACCCGTTCGAGTCTAGCTCAAAGCGGTGTTTTCGGGTTTTACCCCTAGGTACATCTGTGCCAGAGCTGCCTCTACTTTCTCGTATCCAGACAGGGATTTATTGCTCGAAAACTCACAAAATCTCTACAATAACAAAATTCTAGGAAGTTCTTCTATACTAATTCTCAAAGTCTATCTTTGGGCTATGTGCTCTAATCAGAGTTTATCTAAATCTAGCTTCCATGGTTAGTACTAAACTGCCTCTGATACCAACTGTAACGCCCCGACCCCAGCTACCTAGAGCCGGTGCATTACTTCGTAACATTGGCATGATCACAAAAGATCAAGTCTCGAAAGACCGATTAGTTTAGTAGCCTTGGAAACACTAGATACATTCATAAAAGTTACATTACATCACAAAGTGAAAAACTATAATAACATAGTCTCCATAGTCCACACTTCTATCCTCTTCGGACTATCCCTGCAGGTCATTCATAAAATACTTCTTCACATCCTGGAAAATATTAAAACATTCAAAGGGGTGATCTCGGATGCTCAGTAAGGTTAACAATATAGCGGAATCTTTCATAAATGAACATTAACATTTAAGGCAATTTATAACTAAAACAAAAGCCTTTTAAACTTGAACTTCAACATAATATGGCAAAAGTAAAATGAGATAATTCCATTCACTTATTCACATGGATATTCTACTGGTCGAATAATCACATGCAATATCAATAACCACTTTCATAATGATGGAATGCATAATGCCAGATTATCATAACCACGTAGTCAAGGCCTCGTGCCAAGACCACAAATAAGATTTTGTCAAGGCCTCGTGCCAAGACACTACTTTGTCTCATGAGACCTGTCGATGCATCTAGGAGCTGTAGCGGGCTCCACCCGTCACTTATTAAGTCCAATGCATTCCTCATATGAATAGGTTTAAACATATCATAAACCATAACATAATCGTATCACATTAAACATGCATAAAGGAAACATAACATTTCCACATTTCAATCACAATATATCAATACAACACATTGATATAATAAAAATGCTTTCAAAACCATTTTCAATACCAAAATAAAAGAAATTTAAAACATGGTATTTATTTTTCTTTTAAAAAAAGGTATGGCTTGTAGAGGAAGCCGAAACTCAAATAATGGTCACGGCGGCGGAGAAGTCGTTGTCGCCGCATAAGTACGGAAAGAAAAACATTCTCTTTTTTCGTTTAGTAAAACGCTTCGTATAAAAATATTCCTTTTGAATAAACGTAAAAGTCAAAGGGGTTTATACACCGTAAAAAAGAAAGTTGTGTATAAAATAAAATATGCCTCAATGAAAGGAGATTGAGACGAAGTCCCATACAAAGATCATTTTTAAAATAAAATAGATATACTATGTGTATTCACTATAAGTACACATAAATAAAGTACAAATACAAGATATGACATAATAATATAATGACATAATTTGAAAGTAGGAGATTAACCCAAAGAATGGAAATTGGGTTAAGAAATTCCCTTACCTTGCGTCTTGTCCTGACTCGACCGTTCTTTAACCTCATGAATAATAAACTAGAGTTAATTTATATTTACTTAAGAAACTTTTTCCTGTTAATTATTCCATTTATATCACTCATTACCATGTTATGAACATTATTTAATTATTTAAGTTAATAACGGTCATTTTGTCGATCTTTGGTACTTGAGTCAAAAATAAACTTCTTATAATTACAAGTTGTTTATGTGGTAGAATATCCATTATCTCCAGAATTATATTTATGATTATATGTCATATATATCATATATATCCAGTATATACATTCATTTATAATATTACGTAACATTTAGAGGTAAGAAATGAAATGCACCGTTCATGGAGACGGTAAGCCGTACGTACGCATGAACGCTACTTTCATTTCAATTTCATATTTAATGGAATGAAATCATAATGATATAAATGTATAATATAATTCCATTATAATATAGTGTATAATACCATTTACTCCATCCTTTATACATCCCACATATGGCATTAACGATTCAAATCACTTTGAGGGGGCGGTAGTCCGCACTTCCTAAAATGAAATTATCGCGTTTTACCCATAATGGAAATCATAAAGTATGCCATAAATGAGAAATACCGAAGCATAAGTAAAACATAAACACATTATATATCATATATAAATATAGTGACATCATAATGGCCACCTTTGAAGGTGTTATATGAGTGTTGAACAATCATCGTTTCGTGAGGCAGAAATTCGCCATCCACAGAAACCGTATGTTCTTTAACCATTAGATGTAGGTGTGTGTAAGTGTAGCTCGAATACTTCTTATAAAAACATCCTAGTATATTTAGGATACTGGTGTTGTTACAAAAGAAATTAATAAAAAAGAGTTTAGGGGGTTGGAGAAGAAAAATAAAACAAAACAACATTAGAGAAAACAATACCTCAAAATCGGGTAACTCTTTTTGATTTGAGCCAAAGGCTTCCTTGAGAAGAGTTTTGCCCAAAGTTAGGCTTCTAGGAGTAATAGGGGGAAGTTGGGAGAGTATTTGGGCAGGGGTTGGACGAGCCAAATGGCTTGAAGGTGTGAATAAGGTGGGAGAGGTTGGGGCCTTTTATAAGTGGAGAGGAGGGGCTCTTTTGGAAAGATTGAAATGTTACATTATTACACAATGATTTTCGGATTATAAAGGTCCCACACTTATATAATTCGTGGATAAGGTGATAATTGTTCGAAATCTACCCATCCAATAGTCTTTGTACAAGTGTAAGCCTTGTATTTTACATTATCGTTTCATTTTATTAAAATCCTTAAATAATGAGGTCATCGCTGCATCATAATGATGTCATAAATAATTTAATTTATTTAATGTATAAAAATTATAAAAAAAATACTATGATGTAGGAAATCTTTTTATCTTTCTAATTAATATTTATAGTCAAAATATGGACTTGTGTAACCCCACTTAAAAACTGTTTTAGTAAAATAACTCATGTTTGTGTCAATTTAATTTTAACATTAAATAAATATATATTAATGTCATTTTCCAACTAAAGTGGCTCCATGGGGTCCCCAAGTTGACCCATGGGTTTTAATGGTCGGCCATGACTCATCCAATAGGAGTAGGACAAGTGTCATGCTCATCTCATATTATTAAAACATTATTTGTACCTTAAACTACACTAATTACCTCTAATCGCGATTAAGAACTTAAAAGTTAATCGCGATTAAGAACTTAAAAGTTAGTATTCACCAAAAAATTATTTTAACCTCATTTAACCACATTTTACTTCTTAATGACAACCATGTATGTCGGATTTTTGAAAATCAAATCACAGAAGTGGTAATATTTCATTTAAACGAAAAATCAGTTATTTAACTACCACTTAGTGGTTTCACTATTCATCAAAAATTGAAGTTTTTCAGAATAAGGCCAAAATTTCACCCTAAGCTATAATTGATATTCCGAATTCAAAAATGATGTATATTTTACAAAATTCCAAACATATAAGTTGCATTAATTAATTTTATAATTAATTCCCACTGTCACAACAAATAGCATGTTTTTAAGAAACAATTTATATCAAAAGATTGGCAATTGTTTATGTCCATTTTCAATGTTAAATTAATTCTAATGACCACCATTGGATAAAATGGTAAAAATATATTCTAATTATACCTTAAAACCAATAAATAGTATAATTTATCAGAATACATTATTTTGATTAAAAAATTGTTGTAAGTATTTTTCACTATTCATAAAAAATTAGAAGTTCTCAGAAAAATACCAAAAATTCAACATAGGCTAATTTCGATATTCCAAATCCAAAAATGAAGTCCATTTTGAAATATTGAATTTCTATAATTTTAAAAAGTGGTTATTACTATTCATAACGGCTACTTTGATTAGTCGCGGTGTTTTAGAACTCGATGTTGCGTACAATGCAAGCTATTGCATTATTGAATGAGAAGCGTATCGTGGAAGCTCGGGGTGTTACAGAATAAGGATGGTATATACCACATATCCCTCGTAGAGTGTAAGTAATATCAAGGTTTGTTATTATTGATGAATGGAAATATCATTAAAAGCTTATTGAAACTATTCCTGAGGAAAATCAACTTTTCACTTGAGTAACATCAACGAATATCATCTTATATGGAAAATGATTTTGAAAGATCAATTGTAATATTTCTTGACTAAAATATTTTTTACATTTTGAAAGAATTAATTAAAAATATTAAACTTTTTTAAAAATTAATGAAAAAATCCCTTTGAAAATAAACATTGAAACTGAATAAAGTTTATTAAAAACATTGGGTGGTCATGAAGGCATAAAGTTCCATTCATGTTGAATATGACAAAAAAAATATTTTATTCACATTTTTGTAAGAAAATTAAAAAAGTAACTTTCTCTGAAAATGAAAGGAATATTCTTGTTAATGTTTTTTTAAATAAAATTATCTGTAATAATTAATTTAATCGTTTAAGTAAAACATTTTTGAATTTTTTTTTGAAATCCTTTTAGATAACCTGGATATGGAAGATAAAGATTCTCGATCTAAAAGAAAGTAGAACATTGATATCACTTTCAAACAACTTTCTTGATGTTTATTTAATGAATAATAGAAGAAATATAAATTAAACATGTGAACCACATTCATAACAGAAGTGAAATAAAATATATGTGGTTCAAGAAAATAATATCACATTACTTCATTTAAAATAACCTTGAACATAAATAATCTCAAAAGATCAGAGGTTGTACTATAAAGCCTTTTCTACTTTATTAAATCTTCAATCATAATATTCTTGAAATAATAACCTAAACTGATACTTTAAATATCATTAAAATAATTATTTTCATTATATATATTTTCTTAGGGTAGTATATAAACCTCAAATATTAATATGGGTTCATATCATAAATGTATGTCTCAAATAATGAGAATTTGAGATGAATGACCCTTACGAAAATTATACCATTGAATTTTCAAATTAATAAATGAATCAATTTTTAGTGTAGAATGTAAAACCACATAAAATAAGCGTAAATAATAAATATTATAGTAATAATTCATTACACAGATAATCTTGACATAATAATTTCAACGAATAATTAAAATAACTGAATAAAAAGAAATTAAGAAATTCTTTACCACATTGTAAATTTTGATTCAATTACCCTTGAATTAAATAATTAAAATAGAAACATAAAATAGAATTATTTATTAATAATTCGTTTAATTAAATGTAATAGGGTATTATATACACCACACCATAAAAATAATTAGTGCATATGAAATATCTATGATAGAAATCAAAAGTAAGATGAGAAAACCTATAACTCGTGTCCATAAATTCATTATGTATCCTTTAACACCTATATAGTAAGATTATATCAACTATTTGACTTATTAATAAGATTTTACATTTTTAATAACTTTTACATAAACAATTTATTTTTGTTTTTTTGATTACATATTTACATACTTAACTAGTTAAGTCCATGTCTAGTGTTTTGAGGATGTTTTTTTCATTATTTTAAAATAGATTTGGTTTCTTCATCATGGTCCAACAGGAAATTAATGTAAAATATATATAATAATTATTATTATATATTTGTAATATTTATTAATTAATGATAATTTTAAAAACAATCATGAAATATGGTTATGAAAAATGAACTATGTAAAAATCATTGAGATGGTAGGTCATACATACACATGAGTAACATTTCCATTATCAAATGATAACCATGGAAATAAGTTGAGTAATATTTTATCATTAAATAATTATAATAATATCCTAAATACCATATTATTTTATTAAATATAATTATATATTTCATCCATGTGTTATGGTGGTGAACAAAGAATCACATCACTTTGTGGAGGCTCTAGTCAATATGTACGCACAAATGACATTATCATTTTTTAGTGTAAGAAATAAATTTATTTATTATATTTTAAGAAATATAAATATTTAATAATTATAATAATTATTTTATATATATAATATATATTCATTAAAATTATCCTCATTTCCTTCAATTAAAAGAATTAGTGAAAAACAAATCACATCGCTTTGCAAGACTGTAGTCTTCCTTAGACACAATCGACATTATCGTATCCCCCACGGAATAGAAATTAACAATATATATGTGATATAATTAATAAAAAATTATAAATATATCACAAATATTATATATATACTTTATATATATCATTAAAAAAATCCTTGAGAGGCGATTATGGATAACGAATGAAATCAGTTCACGAGGTGGTAGTCAACCGTACACATGAATGATGATTTTGTATCCCATTTGATTGAAATGGGGATGTATTTTGGTTATTCCCCTAAAATAAAATCATATAATTATATGGTATATAATTTTTTTTAGATATAACAATAATTTAATGATATTTTGGGTTGGTTTAAGAAGAAAGAAAATAAAAGTGCACGGTTAAACATGCTACCTATTCTTTGGACAACCTCATTAGGAATGCACCAAAATCCTTCTTAAGATGGATTTATGGTGAAACTAATGGATATAGGTCATGGTGAGAAAAGTTATGAAGATGGTTTTCTCGGGAATTTCTGAGTAAAATGACTTTTAATTTTTGAAGAGGAATGGAGAGGGGTGTCATTTTATAAGTTAGGTGAGTGTCACAGTTGTAAATTTTGGAATGAAAAAGGTGTATCTATGTTTTTTAGATGCCAAAAGACTCCAAAATGGAAAATTATTTATAATTATACATGATATTTTCATAATATATCCATAAAATAGATTTTATAAAAAATTATGACAGTTTAACCATTATATTTTTTTAATCCCGGGTAAACTTGTTTTCACCATAATTGTGGTAATTAATTTTTTTTCACCATTAATTATGATAAAAAATTAATATTACCTTATTATATAATATAATTTATACTTATTATAAAAATGGATTAAATTTTACAAAATTCAATTCACAAAATTTTCAAATTTTAATTTAAAATTAAACATATAGACGCAATGAAACAACAAGTTTTCATGAAATGTATACCCAAGAAAAATATTTTTTTATATTAATTCTATGACCCATAGTAATCACTGTATGCATCCCAATTAAAAATTATTGATATATAATCTAAAAATTTAATTTAAATCATTACACTTTAAGGTTTTTTTATTAAATAAAAAGGAGAAACATTATGTACTTTAAACCATTTTTCATAAAAACCCCATTTTTAAAAAAAAACTAAACTTATAATATAATAAAATATAAAGATGAATAGAATGTAATTAATTGAATTGAAAATAAATATAGAATACTTATTTTACATTAAACCATATTGAAAACATAATGGGAATTTTAAATTACTTAATTTATTAAAAATAAATGATAGTTTTAAAAAGGCCTCAAATGGTTCCATATCGATGGTGGAGTGATAAATATAGTTATACACAAACTCCAAAAAGGGTAGGTGATCCTCCAAACTATGATAAAATTCCAACAATAAATCCAAAATTATTTCCTCCAAAACTTGATTGGTCTGATTAGCCTGTCAATTTTTCGGTGGAAGAAACACCATCCTTAAACCCGACTGAATCCCAAAGAACTCCTCCAATACTCTACGTAATCTTGAGTTGAGGTGAGAATCATGGTATAATATAATCATAGATATAATTTTATGAATCTGATATATCTATTGTAGGTAATGGAATCTCAATACATCTACTAAACTCTTCTATTAGATGGATAGGAAGTGGGATGACTTTGTGAGTGGGTCTATAGTCACCCAGATAGCATCATGGATTATTGAAGATCATGGAATCCCTATCATGAAGTATATTGGGATACCAACACAATTACACTATGGAACCTCAAAGGTTTGATCTAAACCAATTAGAACATGATGCTCAAACTTCACCTATTAAAAAGTGGGGCATCGAGAGGAAAACTTTGTTACACACATATTCATTGTTGAACACTAGAACTAAAGTTAATGGTCCTTGTGAGTCTTTTTTTCTCCAATATATATCACTAATTTGGAAATTTGAAACACCCTAAGAACCTCCTCTTGAAACATCATTAGTACCATGGTCCTCCCCCAGAAAAGGATGACATGCTCCCAACCTTCTAAAAATCCATAACAAGTACATCTGGTGGATATTTAAACACGTAAGGTCTTACTGAATGTTTCTCTAAGTTGATCCTCCCTAACATGTTTTAGAATAATATGGGTAATAAATATCAACTTTAAGTATGTTATATAATCATCTTCCACTAAGGACAAGTGTAATAATTATAACTGATATTATTCCTCACTCAAAAACTGTGAATAGTATCTTCTATAGAGAGCATACTCTACCACTTTTCCCTTCTTGGAGGTATAAAATATCATGAATTTATAATCCTGGAGGTACTCTAGACATTACCTCTATCTCGATTTGATATCCTTCTATGATAATATATACTTTACATTCTTTTGGTTAGAATAGATGATAAACTTATGACCCTTAATATAGTTTCACCACATCTTTAAGGAGAACAAAACCATTTTCAGCTAAAGATAATGGGTCATGAAGTTCTTCTCATGGGGTATCAACTGTCGAGATTCATTGAAAATTACTACATAACTATACTTCATAACACATCCAAGCTCAGTTCCATAGGAATCACAAAAAACAACATACTCAACACCCTCCTCTATAAGTCCCATGATGAGGGAGATCTCCAAACAATACTTCAACTCTTGAAAATCCTACTGGAACCTCACCCTCTGCACAAAAGTATACCAAATTTAGGATAAAGAACTCAAGGGTTCCTCAATCGTGGATTAATTATTCAAGAATATACTATAGTATCCTTTCAACAAAAATAATATATATACTTCATGCATGCTCTTGGGAGGCTCACATGCTATCATTGCCTCATCCCTTACCATTTCCAATGATAATCCCACTTATGAGATGACATGACCCTAGAAGTAGACATCTCAAATCTATAATTAACACTTTATGAGCTTCATATAAAGCTGGTTCACTTGGATTATGTCCTGGATCACCCTCAATTGTTTCACATTCTCCTTCTTGGATGCCTAGTACACCGTGATTTCATCAATAAATACTACCATCAACCGATATAAGAAGTTCTGAATAATCTGGTTCTTGACTCCCATGAACTATTTTGGGTCTTTTTTTAGGCCAAAATGCATCACCATGTACTCATAGTGACCACCAAAACATAATAAATTCATATTTGGTATATCCTCATTCTCAACGTGGAGGTGGTGATGGCCTACCCGCAGGTCATTCTTTGAGAACCACTTCACGATTTTCATGTCATGAACCATACCGGGTACCCTAGTAACCCAATAAATTAGTTGTCCCAAACATAGCTTTAATGTTATTTCTAATACCCATGGGTCATAAACTATAAACTAGAATCATACAACATGAAAGTGGGAGTGAAGTTTCCATAAAACATAGCATAAGAACAAGAAACAAGACAATGTACATAACAAAAGAAGCTACACTTGGAGTAATATACCAGAATACAACAAGGTGTAAACATGATAAAAGTACTAAAACCCAATTACCAAAAAAAATTATATCATCCCAAATTCCTAAGGGCACAACTCACCAAGACCGGGGTTCAATAGTTGGATCCACCTCTAAGAGATCCTTTCCCCTTTCTTGAACATGGAAGAAGACAATCTACAAACACCTGAAGGCACAAGTATGGTGTGAGATAAAAATCCCAATAGGGACTCACCATAGATTTCATATTAGATTCCAAAAAAATAAATCAACCAAATGAATGCTTTCAATTTAAAAATAAATAGTTTTGGAATTTTAAATCATATCTAAACTGATCATGATATACAGTTCAAATGTTGGAAAAAAATACATTAAGAAAATGATTTAAAAGTGATGAAATATTTCTAAAATAATGGATTAAATAAAACATTAATATAAAATATTTTATATAAATCTAGAAAGCATTTAAAGTAGTTAAAAAAACTTTAGTATACATTTCAAATATAAAAAAGTGAGCAACGTTTTCATCTTCTAAAAGGTACAGATATTATAGGCTATAGGACTGTGCACTCTCCAAGCGATCTTAGTAATATGTGTATACACACTACCCATTGACAAAATCCAAATACCACTCATCACCATACCATCGATGATGTGATTCCCTGCATTTTTGTTTTAGAATGTTGTAATAATCATAGAGTGTGTCCAAATAACATACAAACTACCAAAGGCTTGCATGTTCTCTTAAATAATCAATTATGGTCAATTTATTTTAAGACTGCATAAAATAAAATTAAAACCAATTATTCCTTTTCAAATTCCAATTTTAAATTTTAAAACCAAAACAAGTTTTAATAAAAAACACCCCCCTTTTACAATATAAAACCATTGGGTTTCTATCAAATCTTTTTAAATCATTCTCACAAGTTTGAAATCCATTCAAAACCAATTCCATCAATTTCACTATTCACTTCAACAATTAAATTGAAAATTTTAATTGAAATCATTTCCATAAAATCCAAAATTTAAATTAAACAATTTAAATTAACCACTTTTCATAAAACACACCCCAATTCAATGTAATTGAGGATTTTCCAAATTCTCATTCCAAAACCATTGCAAATCTCCCAATTCACTGGAATTAGGTTTTTTCATTGAATAAATTTAAATAAAGTTTTATAATTTTAATTTAAATCAATAGTTGAAATAAATCAATAAATACAAGGTTAATAAATTTGGAAAATCGAGACAGAACCACCTATATTTTTCTTGAAAAACAACACTTACAACGACACCTGTCAATCAGAACAAAGAAGTATAATACCTAGAAGAAAAAAATTAGAGGCAAGATCTAAAAAAATGAGAAATTGATCCATTAATTTCAGGATGATATATTGAAATCCCAAATGAGGATAAAAAAGAGAAAGATGCTGAATTTAGGATAAATCGTACCCAAGAATCACACTATAAGTGCAACAATGATTGAATGACAAACGATGGGACCCAGAAGTGTTGGAGGGTACCAAGATCACATGGGGAAGGATTTTGGTCAAGGGAGACAAAATTAGAAAGGATCAAAATGGAACAGACAATCCACACTTCATATTTAAAGACTGTGGTTGGGGTATTACATGATGTGTAATACCAATACACATCGTGAAACCTTTAATTTCTACAACCTCTGAAAAATGTGTCAGCTCGCATTAAAATTGATTCCCAGATTTAAAAACTGATATTTAACTCATTCAAGACATGTGAAGGCTCTTCATGATGTGTACCCTTTATAGTTATGATTCCTTTCATGAATTTTATTTTGAACCCTTACATGATGTGTAACCTTGTTACACAACATGTAGCCCTGCGACAACCTATACAAAAAAGGCCGATTATAGTTGAGAGTCCAAAAAATCTCAAAATTCACCATTATGGGTATCCTAAAAATTAATTCTCAACCATTCCCAGTCAATGAAAAGTAAAAACCATGATAGGGTTAAAGAGGTACCTGTCATATTGGTAACGGGATGTTACAAACTCCCCACCAAATAAACTTTTTGTCCCCAAAAAGCCTATAAAGAAGATTTCATGCCAAAAAGATGTTTCCACTACTCTCTCATCAGCTCATCATCTTCCTATGTATCATGATTATTAGAACCATGATGTTGTAGCACAATAAATAAAGGTATCATCCTCCCTTGAAGTACCTTGGTCTCAGAATCAACTATCCTAATTGGACACATAGTCAAAGATAAATCAGGTTCAATCACCAAATCACTCCATATCAAAATGTAATATGGGTATGATAGATACTTTCTTAGCTGAGATACATGGAATACGTTATGTATCAATTTCATCATTTGTGTAATTTGTAAATGGTACAAAACTTATCATACTTTCTCAATAATCTTAAAAGTTCCCACAAAATAAGAAGCAAGTTTCCCTTTTCTCCCAAGCTGTTGATGACCCAACCATTGTAAAACATTCAAGAACACCCAGTCACTGACTAAGAACTCTAAAGTTCTATAGTGAATATCATCATAAGAATTATATTGGCTCTGTGATGTTGATATTATATGAAGAATTAACTGAATATATGTTGTCGTATCGTGCACCAAACTTGGTTCACCTAAGGAACTTTCACCAATTTTTCGCCAACATAATGGATATTTACAAGGATGACCATAAAAGGCCTCAAAAGTTTCATTCTGAGCATGGACCGGTAACTACTATTATAAGAAAACACAACTATCCCAATTGGTTATCCCAATCCCCACTAAATTTTAGAACACAAGTGTGAAGCATACACTCAAGAATCCATATAGCTCTCTCTATCTAGACATACGATTGCAAATGGTAGGTCATGCTCAAATGGATTTGATATCCTAGTGCCTCCTAAAGGACTCTCCAAAAGAAATAAGTGAAGAGAGGATATCTATTAAAGACTATATCACATGTAACTCTCTACAAAAATACAATCTCTTTCATGTAGATATTTCCCAACTTCTTAACTTTGGTTGTATCTCAAATGGGTATGAAGTGTACCAACTTAGTCAGCCTGCCAATAACAACACAAATCACATTCTTCTTTCTTTGGGTACGAGGAAATCCAACCAAAAGGTCCATAGATATTTCATTCCACTTCCAAGTAGGGACTGTATGTGGTGAAAGTAAACCCGAAGGTTTCTGGTGCTCGTCTTTCACCTGATGAAACGTATAACAATGAGAAACAAACTCAAAAAATTCCCACCTCATACCAGGTCACTAGAACTATTGTCGAATATCATAGAACATATTAGTAGTTCTTGGGTACACAGATCACTGGGAATTAAAGAAATCCTCCATCACATCCTTCCTTGTCTCTAATGGAAGAATGATGTGATTCTGATATCATAGAACACCCTTTTTGGTGAATGGCCACTAAGAAACTATCTCCCCACAATAAAGAGAGTCTCTAATGCTATGGAATTAATCATCAAGCTCTTAATCCTGAATAATAATCTTGATAAGAGAGGATATTAATTAAAATTTGGCTAAATAAACTTCATCCCCTTTATCCTAAATTCCAATATTCAACTATTGAAAAAGATCCATAAAATTCCAATCTTCTGGATAATCTTTCACTTTCTTGGTTGAAAGTTTCCATCTCAAAGCATTAGCAAAAAAATCCCTTACCTTAGGGTATAGGTGATTTAAAATTCAAAATAGTGTAGGTACTCCATCCAATGCCTCTAGATAATATTAAAATATTTTCTAGAGAAGATATGACTCTATATTTTTTGGTTTGAATACACAATAAACCTTTATATGAAAAGGTAGTGTCACCAACTCTTAAGTGTGTGCATCACATCTAATAGTTCAAGGTCATGGGTAGGATAATTCTTATTATGTGGCCTAAGATGATGAGATCTAAATGATACTAAATGATTACCTTTCATAAGAACATATCATAAGCCTGAAACTAATTCATCAAAGAAGACCACATAGCCCTGCCCGACCTTTGGAAGAGTTAACACCAATGTAGTAGTCAAAATATGTTTGATCACACCAAAATAATTCTGACATTTATCATTATAAAAAAATTCTCCCCCTTTCGAGTTAGAGTAGTCATCGAAGAAGAACACTTCAAGAAGTCCTTCATGAACCTATTGTAATATGCAACTAAGTCTAAGAATATTTGAATCTAGAAGACATTATGTGGTTTCTCTCAATCAATAACAGCCTTTACCTTCTCAGGATCAACTAATATACCCTGTTCAGACACCATGTATCCCAATAATTTCACTTCATGAATCTTGAAATCATAGTTTGGAATCTTGGTGTAAAGTCAGTGGTTTCTCAACCAACTCAGAACTATTCTTAGATGATGCACATAATTCTCCTCAAATTTATAGTAAACAAGGATGTCATCCACAAACAATACCACAAAGGTATCCAGATACTCAGGGAAGATCCTATTCATCAAATCCATGAAAACTACAAGATAATTTTTAAGACCAAAGAGCATAACAAGTTACTCATAATTGTCATACCTTATCCAAAAGGAATTTTAATGAATTTCATGATTCTTTATCCTCAACTAATGGTAGCCATATCAAAGGTCGATCTTTGAAAACCACTTCTCTCATTTCAACTGATCAGATGTATCATCAATCTATGGAAATGGAAACTTTTTCTTTACTGTAAATCAATTGAGATATTGATAATAAACACATAAGAAAAGATAAACATCAGCTTTCTTGTCAAAGAGAATCGGTACTGCCCAAGGTGACACACTCAGGTGTAGAAAGCATTTCTTAAGAAGAGTTTCCAACTAGTACTTTAGCTCTTTCAGTTCAACTTGTTCCATGTGATAAGAGGGAATTGAAACTTGTTGAGAACCAGGCATTAAGTAAATGGAAAACTCAACATCCCTTACTAGTGGTAAACCAGATAAATCAAAAGGAAACACATCAGGAATCTTGATGATGACTAGAGGGATATCACATCGTAAATATTCCCACTCAAGATCCAAAGAAATCACTGATATTACTTTCCCTGACTCTAGGTAAAAAGGTTTGGATCCACTTGACCTTGGGTCCCAATATCCTTGAAAAACAAGAGTCACACCACTAGGTGTAGTAAAGTGGACCTGCAGAAGATAAAAATTAACTCAGGTTTTATTGGAAATGACCTAATCCATCCCAAATATTACATCAAGAGATTTCATGTAGAGGACCAAAAAACCACAATCCAACTCAACATCTGATAGAGAGAAGACACGGGTAGGATTATGGAGTCACTTCTCTCTCTTCATACTAAGGGGTGTAGTAATCCATTTCATAAGATAAATTCTCTATAAAAATATTTATAATATTAACATTATGGGTCGAAATAAATGAATTACATTCACTAGTATAAAAAAGAGTAGTCACTAATGATGATTCTATAGTAATGGTACCTCTCACAGTTGTTGGACTCATGTCTGCTTCCTCTAGAGACTATTCTACAGCGTAAAGTAGCTTCATTCTAGATGTATGTGGCTAGAATCCTTTTATACAAGAATCAACTAATTTTCCAGTAGTTTTATGAGGAGTCGGTGATCTTATTCCACTATGAGAAGTAGAAATGTCACGAACCAGATCTGGTCACCATTAAAACCGACACTCGAACCAGCCCGAAACAAGGTCCGAAGGGATTTACCGATCCCCACGGACAGGCACATGTTCCTGGGTATCACAAAAAGAAATTTGGGAATGATTTTCCTGAATTTATAAACATAAAACAACAAACGAATACAAGAAACCAAATCTAGATTTTTTAAACCAAAACATATTATACTAAAATTAAGAACTGAATTACACAGTGTTAAACAAGGTTTAAAGACCATTACATAGGTAAAACCCCAATAAAATACTGACTAAGAACCTCTACATGGAAAGAGGAACCGCCCTCAAGCTATCTCCACGTTATGGCATCACAAAGTACCATCAAACCTGAAGTACTGGCACAAAAGTTCTACCCGGACCTATGATATAAGTAAACAAGTCTACTTACACCCAAAGGTGTAAGTAGGGTGTGAGAGAGATCCTAGAAGAATATCACCACTAATAGATTCCATGTGACAAACATTTTAAGAAGAAAATCGTTGCAATTTTTATAAATAAGAAATTCTAGTGATAGTTTCTAAAAGAGGAAACATTAAAACTAAACAATTTTGAGATGAGATATTTTAAAGAAAAGAAGAATATAAATAAAACCAACATGATACTGAATTTTTCAAGCCAATAATACCATATACCGATGGTAAGCACAAAATATTAAGTGAGCACAAGCAACAGGAAATAACCCCTAGGCACTAGCTCGTTGTGGGTCCCAGGTACCTCGTATCTCAGTGAGAGTAACCATCACAATATCTACTCTCCTGCACGAGCCACTAGTATGGAACATACCTATAACCTAGTGTTCCCTAATCATTATCATCATCATGCTTTAGTTAGTATTGTAAGCATCAATCATGCTATGTGAAACTGAATCCAAACCCCATGGGATCACTAGCATACTAGTACACGTTCACCCACCTAGATACCCAGGTTTCCCCTTGTGCTCAAACAAGTTCAACAATTCAAGAAATATACTTTTCACATGAAAATATCATTTCCACATCACAAGTTTACCAAACATCCCACATTTAAATGACACAAGTCAAAAAACCCACTTTTCATTCAAATTCATTTTGAAATCATACTCACACCAAAATAGCTCATAATTTTTTTTTCATTTCTTTAAAAATTTAAAAAATCCATTAAAAATTTTTATAAAACCATTCCAAGATATTCCAAATCACATAACAACCCAAAAACATATCACATAATACCCTTCTAAACTTAAAAATTCCTTTTATCCTCAAACCCAGACGAAGCAGTCCACAAACATGTTTTGCACCCACATCACAATTTAATAAAACATTTCAGTAATTCATAAATCATTCTAAAAGTGTTTAACATCTTAAATCACCACTTTACCTTTAAAACCCAATAATTGGTGAACACACTCACCCAAAAAGTACATATACACCCTTTTTCCACATTATTTAACCAAATAAAACACTTAAAATTTTCATAAAACAAACCCAAAGGGTGTAACTATGTCTTGCACACAAAACCCATTTCAAAACCATAATTCAATTCCAAAATCATACCAATTCAAATACAAAACATAATTTGAAGCCCAATAAACATTTATTAAACCACCCCCAAGTGTTATAAAATTACTCCAAATAATACCCCAAATGATACACATGAAAACACACATTTTCATAAAAACCTTCAAGAAGTATAACATCGTTTTACACCTTAAAACCATTTAAAAACTCCATGTAAAAACCCACATGACACCAAGTCATTAACAAGACAGAATTTTTATCCCCTTTCAACACTAACAAATCACTTTCATGTGTTATAAAATATACCCAAACATTACCCCAAGAGTCACCCCTGAAAATCACCTGATTTCAAGCTAAAATGCTACTATAAAATTAAATACTTAAGAAAATCCATCGAAAACGGTTTTTTCACCACAATAAGAATATGAGGAACATGAAAACTAGTAAATAAAGAAATATAACTCATCAAAAATTTCTTACACCTGGAACCACCTACCTTTTGCGTTGAAACCCTCAAATCTTGGTACAAAATATCAATCGCACCACCACCGCACCACAATGGGGTGAAAACCAACCCTAAACTACAATATTTCACCAAAACTACAACAAATAAAACCCTATCTTCGAACCATAACTTCTGGAAATTTTAGAATTTCATGAAAGAGGGAAGAAACCCTAAGGAAAAGAATGGAAATGAAGAGAGAAACACTTTCCCGAATAAATATTGAATAAAACTGCCCAAAAACACCAGTATCAGAATTTGAAAACAACCATAAATGAAATTTAGGTTCTAATAAGGCTTAATATGTCATGTAGGAACTAGAATGGGAGAAAAATAGTAAAAATAGAAGGAGTTATGAAATAATCAATTTACCTCTTCAAATCTGGGATATTTGTGAAATCTAGATAATTTTCACCCAAATTTTCGATGAAAATGAGCTCCAGATAGGTGTAGAAGAACATGGGGCGTGCCTTGGGTATATGGGATAGGGTGAGAGTTAGAATCACTGAAAAAAATTAAAAATTTAATGAGATATTAAATAATTAAAAAATATTTTTAAAGTAGTAAATGGGATTTCGGGATGCCCCCAACGCCTTAATAAAAAACACAAATCCAGCATTATTATGGATGCATATGGGGTAAAAATTGATATAGTGGTTTTAATATACTATGTTATTCCAATTTTGAAGTGGAATGGGTGTAAAATGTTGAAAATATAAGGATTTTTAAAAGAAACAAAATTTATTTTTAAATCTGGAATTTGGTTCACAGTTTGGCCCAAATTTTGAAAATCCACCATTTCCACCAAAATGAATTGAAACCCCCCATAACAAATCAAGGATGGAAATTAAATGAAAAATAAATTTAAAAGAATTCATTTATGTGACAATTATCTCCACCATAAAACTTTCCACCCTCAGAAAGCCACAGCAAGGCCAAAGGAAAAAACCAAACCCAATTGAAAGTCCAAAATGGACTCATTTTCCATGCTTCACCACCACTGAAAAAGATAAGATATCTCGAGTTGATCAATCAAGGAAGGAATACTCTCATAATCCAAAACATACTCCACTTTCCTGTAACGATCAAGCAAATTTTAAATTCATCCCAAACAAAACACCTCAAACACCATCTGAATAAGACTCACACATTTTACCCAAAAAAACAACAATATAGAATAAGGTTACATTGACCTTACTTTAACTAAACCATTGGGCACCTTCTAATCCCAACGTTTACCCAAGGAAGATGTTGGTAGATAGATAGATCTGTACAAGACTAACTACCAAAAATCTAATACCAAGGACCAATTTGAGTTATTAGTATGGGGAGACACAAATGGGATCCCCACCATAAGAGACAACTAAAATTTTCCTGAGACAGGATCGAGACACTAATAGGGGAAGCTCGAATGGACTCCTCAAAACAAGGGGTAGACTTCCATTTGAAATTTCTGAAGGAACATACCTAAGAATCATAGTGGTTCTCCCCACCATAAGAACCAACCATCTTAACTAACCAGCATGGGTTGACATAGGAAGAAACAAAATTTAAATGAGTTGGGATGGCCACATGGTTAGTCCGCACAGTTTGGGAAGTCATGTGATAACTGTGCAGATCATTCTTTCCGCATAGATTTCTGACACACAATCACTACTTATCATGCAAAAACTGTGTTCTCAACCATGACTACACCATAGGTTTAAACTATTCCCATAATTTATACTGAGGATAGGACATTGATCAAAGTTTTAAACGACCATGGAATTTACCCAAATTACGCACCAACTTCTCTCGTGGACCTATTCCTGGAGCTCAACTGATTTAAGCATCTTCGGATTCATAGGTAGGCTTTGGAAACCCCCTGAACTAAACTTCTACTTCTGGTGCTACAAAAAACTACACCACAACCCTAGATGGGTTCACCAAGACCTAAAACATTCCATACTCACTTTACCCTAACCCAATAATTCACCGAAACAAGGTCTTAGAAGGTTCTCACACATCACACCTTGTTTCTTTGGGTGAGAAACAACAGAAGGAAGTAAAACATAAAATCACATTCTTCTAAATCAAAGGATTTTGATTTTTTTCACGAGATATATACTCCCAATATGACAGAGACTCCTAGATGATTGAACTAACTTTCCCTTTATAGTCAATGAGAACATGACATCACAATGCATCACAAAAAATGACCATTGAAACTGATAAAAACAATACATGGAAGGGGGACCTTATACAATGTCCCCAAACATCCCAGAATTCCAGCAAGTGGCCATGATAGCCACTCCTGACTAGATTTCCTACATTGGTGGTTTAACATAAAACCCTGCTTCGAAGAGACTATGAATGACCCAGAGACCTTCTTAGACACCATCCACATACTCATCTATAGTAACAACCCCAGACCAGTTCCACCTTCAATTAATCCGGTAACTTAAGAAACTAAGGTCTCTTTCAATCTTCCATGATCACTCTCCTACTACAAGAGGGTCCACAAAACAAATAAAGGTAAAGGTGTAAACTCAATCTCCAAATCTCAATAAAAATATTCCTTATATTGATCAACTATAGGATTTTATGATGGAGAAACAATCTGGGTTGCACTTCAGTCGTGCACTAAACCTTAATGGGGGTGTACCTTATCCAATGAGAGAACCCATCAACCCAACCAAGCTAGTACATTGGTCAAAACATGCCAAAAACCATATCCAAACACATGAAGGGAACCATTTTACAGGAATCCCAAAACATTTCTCAGAAGATAACACTAATTATCCCTTCAACCCAGGTTACCAACCGAACACAAACACAAAACACCATTCAAACAGGAGGGGTTCTTGGACTCAAAACATCCCACAACATCAACACCTCCAAAAAAACACATAAAACACACCAGGAAAAATCAATCATCAATACATCATATTTTTATTTAAAAACATTTCTTTGAAAAAAATGGTTCAGTGGTTAGCAAATCCACCAGTGGTACCCCATAGGCCTCACACATGCATGTTTCTATGCCACCGGGCATACTCCCCATATCTATCCTGGCACTCATCCAGTCATGAAATTATCCATCCATCATCCGATATAAACCCATGCATGTGTTCTCCCATGGAAATACCAAAGGTTAAAAAATCCTTTCCACTTTTCAAAACTAAAACAGTCAACCACTACTTCCTTTTTTCTCAAGACCGCTAAACACGAAATCAAAATCCCAATTTACATATTTCAAAACATTTTAGAAAAACACAACCATTCAAATAAGAACTCACTTTCAAGTTATTCAAATAAATTTCAAAACATCTCGTCCCATTAAAAAACCTTTCAACTGTTTTGAAAACTCTATTGGAAACACTTTTTCATAACCAACTTTAACATAGTTACTACTTTTAAAAGAGATGTAAACAAACCGTTTTCCATTTCAAAAAAAGAATTAAGATTCCAATTCCATCATTTAAAAAATAAAACCATTACCTATATATTATAAAATCATTTCATATAAACTTTACACTTCTTAAAACCATGTCAATTTTTCTTTAAAACCAAACTTCTAAGATTTCTAAAATAATGGACACAAGACAATGCGAGAGGAAACTAGTTTCGGTGGGTGACTTGGAAATATGTTAAGTGTCCATACTTCAATCACTTCACTATCATAGAGAGTGTTATAGGGAATATCCCTGGATCAACATGGATTTCCAAGCACTGCAAGCTCACTAAGACATTAACCCAACTCTCTTTTCATTTCCCCTAATCATCATCAAACCAAGAAAAGAAAAGGACTCAGATAAATCCAGACTTCCCCCCAGTGACTCAAATACCTCCATGAGGTGTGGTGCTCAGGCACTCTACCCATAAACAGAATACAAATTCTCAATAATCCAAACTCTATACTATCCTGATTGTTCCCCAAATAACATGACCCAAAGAGTTAACCTGAACCTCCTCTAATACCATTTTTTCACAAACCATATCTGGTCTTCATCAAAACCATCACCTGAATCTGCCTGCGATAATCCCAAAAGAGATTTCCCAATACTCACGGGCTGGAACAAGTGCCTAGGTATCATAAAAAGAAATTTGGGAATGATTTTCCCCAATTTATAAACATAAAACAAAATAAAACCAAGAAACCAAATCTGGATTTTTCAAACCAAAACATCTTTTACTAAAATTCAGAACTAAATTATAAAATTTTAAATAATGTTTTAAAAACATTAAATATTAAAAAAACAATAAAATACCTTCCAAGAACCTCCACATGGAATGAGGCACCGCCCTCAATCTATCTCCATGACACTACATCACAAAGGACCACTAAACCCGAAGAATTGGAACAAAATTTCTACCCGAACCTACGATAGAAATAACCAAGTCTACTTACAACCAAAGGTGTAAGTAAGGTGTGATAGAAATCCCAGTATCATACCAACACTAATATATTCCATGTGAAAAACATTTTAAGAATAAAATCATTGCAACTTTTGTAAATAAGAAATGCTAATGATAGTTTCTAAAAGAAGCAACATTAAAACTAAACAATTTTGAGGTGGGCTATTTTAAAGAAAATAAGTATTTAAATAAAACCAACATGCTACTGAATTTTTTCAGCCAATAATACCATATGTTGATGGTAATCACAAAATATCAAGTAAGCACAAGCAATAGGAAATAATCCCTAGGCACTAGCTCGTTGTGGGTCCCAGGTACCTCGTATCTCAGTGAGAGTAACCATCACAACATCTGTTCTCGTGCACAAGCCACTAGTAGGGAACATACCCATAACTTAGTGGTCCAAAATCATTATGATCATCATACTTTATTTATTTTTGTAAGCGTTAATCTTTCTACATGAAACTGCGGCCAAACCCCATGGGATCACTATCATACTAGTACACATCCACCCACATAGATACTCGAGTTTCCTCTGGTGCTCAAACAAGTTCAACAATTCAAGAAATATAATTTTCACATGAAAATATCATTTCCACATCACAACTTCACCAAACAGACCACATGTACATCACACAAGTCAAAAAATCCACTTTTTCATTTAAATGCATTTTGAAATCATACTCACACCAAAATAGCTCACAAAACTTTTCACATTTCGTTAACACTTTCAAAAATACTTTAAAAAATTTTTATGAAACCATTACATGATATTAAAACTCACATAACATCCCACAAACATATCACCTAATACCCTTCTCACCATCAAAATTCCTTTTATCCTCAAACTGAGATGAAACAGTCCAAAAACAAATTTCACAC
Source organism: Viscum album (assembly GCA_963277665.1). Taxonomy (NCBI): domain Eukaryota; kingdom Viridiplantae; phylum Streptophyta; class Magnoliopsida; order Santalales; family Viscaceae; genus Viscum; species Viscum album. The sequence goes on along the minus strand of OY728153.1, from coordinate 98,282,348 downwards.
CCACATCATAATTTAGTAAAACATTTCATCAATTCATAAATCATTCCAAAAGTGTTTGACATATTAAATCACCACTTTACCTTTCAAAAACCAATATTAGGTGAACACACTCACCCAAACAGTACATATACACCCTTTCCCACTTTTTTTAACCAAATAAACACTTACAATTTTTATAAAACAAACCCAAAGGGTTTAACTATGTCTTGCACACAAAAACCATTTCAAAACATTAATTCAATACCAAAATCGTACTAATTAAAATCCAAAAGAAAATTTACAGCCCTAGAAACATTTATCAAACCACCTCCAAGTGTTATAAAATTACTCCAAATAATACCACAAATGATACACATGAAAACATACATTTTCATAAAAACACCTTCAAGAATGATAACATTATTTTACACCTTAAACCCATTAAAGACCCCATTTAAAGGCCCACATGACACTAAGGAATTAACAAATCAGAATATTCATCCCCTTTAAACACTAATAAATCACTTTAATGTGTTATAAAATACACCCAAACATTACCCCAAGAGTCACCCATGAAAATCACCCAATTTCAAGCTAAAATGCAACTATAGAATTAAATGCTTAATCAAATCCATAAAAAACGGTTTTCGCGCCACAAGAAGAATATGAGGAACATGAAATCCAGTAAATAAAGAAATATAACTCATCATAAATTTCTTACACATAGAACAACCTACCTTTTGTGTTGAAACCCTCAAATTTTGGTGAAAAACATCAACTGCACCACTGCTGCACCATAAGGGAGAGAAAATCAACCCTAGACCACAATATTTTACCAAAAAGACAACAAATAAAACCCTAGGTTCTAACACTAACTTATTTACATTTTAGAACTTTATGAAAGAGGGAGGAAAACCTAAGGAGAAGGAAGGAAACGAAGAGAGAAACACTTACCCGAATAAATCTTGAAGAAAACGACCCAAAAACACTAGTATCGGAATTTTAAAACAACCATAAATGGAATTGAGATTTTAATAGGGCTGAGTAGGTCATGTAGAAACTGGAATTGGGGAAAAAGTGTAAAAATAGAAGGATTTATGAAAGAATAAATTTACCTCTTCAAATCTAGGAGATTTGTGAAATCCAGAGAGGTTTTACCCAAATTCGTGATGCAAATGATCTCCAAATAGAGGGAGTAGAGCATGGGGGCCCGCCTTGGGTAAGTGGGTAAGAGTGAGAGTTGGAATCACTGAAAAAACATAAAAATTGAATCAGATATTAAATAATTAAAAAACATATTTAATGCAGAAAATGAGATTTCGGGCTGGCCCAACGCCTTAAAAAAACACAAATCCGTCATTATTATGGATGAATATGGGGTCAAAATTGATATGGTTTTTTTAATATACTAGGGGATTCCAATTTTAAAGTTTAATGGGTGTAAAATGTTGAAAAATGAAGGATTTATAAAAGAAATAAAATTTATTTTTAAATCTGGAAATGATCTCACAGTTTGGCCCAAATTTTGAAAACCCACCATTTCCACCAAAATGCATGGAAACCCTCCATAACAAAGTAAGGATTGAAATTAAATTAAAAATAAATTTAAAATAAGTCATGTATGTGACAATAAAAGTTATGGAAGAATCTCTAAAATTACCATGAACGTCCACATGAGCTATAGTTCTTCGGTGCCTTAGAGAAAACCCTCTTAGAATTTCCTAGATTTCCACACTGGTAGAAAATCAAAGGACTTTCTCCTGGTGTTGTAGGAGGTCTAGAATGACCCTACTATTAAAAAATATTGTTACAATCATCAAAATTCTTTTTTCCCTTGATGTAAATCATTTTACCACTAGGAGGGAAATAAACTCCTCATAACCCTGACTTTCCTGCCAGGTCCATCTCTACCATCTTCATCTTATCCAACAAATCATTATAAGTGGGAAGATTCAGTAAGAAAACCTAGGTAAAGACATATTATCAAAGTCCCAACTAGAACCATTGAGCCTTAATTCTCTCATTAGATAAAATATCAAGAAAAAACTATACCTACTTAGGAAATCAATTTGAATACAAAGTCATGGTTTTATTAGCCTATTCAATCTTGAAAAACTTTACATCCTTATGCAACACCATTCACACTAAATAGAACTGATTGGTGAAAATAATCATGATGTATTTCCTTGTAAAGACCACATGTTTCTTCATTTTCACCATTGTGTCCCACCATCTCCTACTTAGTCCTTCCATCACAAAGGTGGCACACTTCACCATAATCTCACCTGGTGTCTCTAAGAACATAAACAAACGTTCTATAATGCACATCCATTCTTCAGCATGTTTAGGGTCAGTGGATCCTTTTAAAATTCGTGTATTTTGGTGAAGGAACTCTTTATAATGATTTCAGAGAACATCCCTCTAAGTATCTATAGTTGGAGACTAAACGGACACTAGAATTGGTGCATGCCCTAGAGCTTGGACTGTATGCATGATCACCTCTACTAGAATCATATTTAAAAAGTATCTACTTGCAAAGGCTCAGTAGCAGCATCTTCTTATACTCAATTCAAACATATTCTCAGAGGCATGATGCTACACAGAAACACCAGACAACAAGAAAGACATGAGATTAACACTCAAACTGATCAATAAGGGAAATTACTCCCAACGGATAGAACAAAAACGATTTTTATTTCACTCTATCCAAATATCAATAGGTAAAATACTAGAACTAATCCACAAGACATATTTCCCTAACCACCCATTGTGAATTGTTGTTCATTGTAGTGAGATCTGTATAGGCACTCACTGTAACGCCCTGACCCCAGCTACCCAGAGTCGGTGCATTACTTCGTAACATTGTCATGATCACAAAAGATCAAGTCTCGAAAGACCGATTAGTTTAGTAGCCTTGGAAACACTAGATACATTCATAAGTCTTTCATTACATCAAAAAGTAAACAAACTACAATAACATGGTCTTCATAGTCCACACTCATATCCTCACTGATTATTCTTGCAAGTCAGTCATAATACACTTCTTCACATCCTGGAAAATATTAAAACATTGAAAGGGGTGAGCTCAGATGCTCAGTAAGGATAACAATATTGCGGAAGCTTTTATAAGAAAACATAAGCATTTAAGGCAATGTATAACTAAATCAAAATCCTTATTGAACTTGAACTTCAGCATAATATGGAAAAAGTAAAATAAAATAATGTCATTACTTGCTCACATAAATATTCTACTAGACGAATAATCATAAGAAATATCAATAACCACTTTCATAATGAGGGAATGTATAATGCCAGACATCCTGAAACATTTTTTCAAGGCCTCGGCCAAGACGTCTAAAATGATTAAGGCCTCGGCCAAAACCTTAAATCAAATTGGGAAAGGGCCTTGGCCAATTCCACGTCTAGTTGTCTCATGAGACCTACCGATGCATCGAGGAGCTATAGCGGGCTCCACTCGTCACATATTAAGTCCAATACATTCCTCATATGAATAGGTTTAAACATAACATAAATATTCGTATTAAAACTAGCATAAGAAATGTCAACAATTTCTCCATAAACTATGGATGGTATAAAATAACACATCCACAGTCAAATATTTCACAAAATGTTCAATGGAAGTTTTGTATCATAAATCAATTTCAATTAAACTTAAAACCCATCAAAGGATGTTGACATGGATGAAATCAAAGCTATTTGAGAGAAATATCTATCCTTTTTGAAATCATTTAAAAGTCCCATAATTATAAAATAATACATTTACCTTGAAAATATTTTTATAAGCTTGTTAGGTAAGCTTCGACGAAGTTATAATGGCGGAAAATAGCCGCACCCGCCGTATAAGTAAAAAAACATTCTTACCTTAAATTTTTCAAAAAGGTCAAAAAGTACATTGTTTGGAAAACGACGGTAAGATCCCTTTCAAAAATGTATAAGGGTATAAATTACTTTAACCCATTTTCCATTTAATAGTAAAAATGTTTTGAAAGACATTTTTAAGAAACACGGATGTGGATGATAACGAGGTCCCAGTAGATAATTATGTATAAACAACCTTGGATAATGAAGAGGTTGTGAAGTAAACCCTTACCATGTACTTTTCCTTGGTTGGGGTAGGTTAACCTCCTGTATAATGGTGAAATAATTGTTATTAAATTATACAAGAATCATATACATTCATATGATATCATATATGATCTTTTAACATTGCTTTGTTAACAATATCTTAGATTTATCGTTGTTTCGGGTGTTAACTTACTCATTTTCTTTTATATGTTTTGTTACGTAAGTCATATTTTTCATGGATAGGTTGTATCTTATTCATATCCAGAATGATATCATGTCCTTAAACATTATTTTTAAATCATCAAATGATAATTATACTTGAATGGATACGACGGAGAATGAATCTCATCGCGTTCGTGGAGACGGTAGTCCGTACGTACGCACGAGCGACAATATCATTATTTTGATATTAAAATGATATATAATTGGATAGTGTATAATATATACAGAATCATTATCATGTTATATTTATTATTTACATGAATTACATATCATTATTATACCCATCTAAATAATAATATATTGAATAACAATTACACCACGACGTGGAGACGGTAAGCCGTACGTACGCACGTATGGTGACATGTCATTAAAATGATGGGTAGAATACTGAATATGGTTGTTCCATATTTATAATAACATCACAGTATATAGAAGATACTGGAGTTATAATTTTAGAACTGAAATAATAAACAAAGAGGGAGTGGAAGAAGAAAGAAACTTGAAAGAGGGTGATGAAAATGTTACCTCTTCTTCGGGTTCTTCCTTTTGATTTGATCAAAAGGACTCCTTAGGATGGATTTCTGACTAAAGTAAAGCTTCTAGGATTAAGGGAGAGAAGTTGGGAGAGTATTTGGGCAGAGGTTGGCCGAACCAAAAGGCTTGGAAGTGTGAATAAGGTGGTAGAGGTGGGGGCCTTTTATAAGAGGAGAGGAGGGGCTCTTTTGGAATGATTGAAATGTTACATTATTATACAATGATTTTCGGATTCTAAAGGTCCCACACTTATATAATTCGTGGCTAAGGTGATAAGGGTTCGAAATATCCTCATCCAATAGGATTTGGACAAGTGTAAGCCTTGGATTTTGCATTATCTTCTCATTTTATTTAAATCGTTAAATAATGAGGTCATCGCTGCATCATAATGATGTCATAAATAATTTAATTTATATAATGTCTAAAAATTATAAAAAAAATACTATGATGTAGGAAATCTTTTTAGATTTCTAATGAATATTTATAGTCAAAATTTGGATCTGTGTAACCCCACTTAAAAACTGTTTTAGTAAAACAACTCATGTTTGTGTCAATTTAATTTTAACATTAAATAAATATATATTAATGTCATTTTCCAACTAAAGTGGCTCCATGGGGTCCCCAAGTTGACCCATGGGTTTTCTTGGTCGGCCATGACTCATCCAATAGGATTAGGACAAGTGTCATGCTCATCTCATATTATTAAGACATTATTTGTACCTTAAACTACACTAATTACCTCTAATCGCGATTAAGAACTTAAAAGTTACTATTCACCAAAAAATTATTTTAATCTCATTGAACCACATTTTACTTCTTAATGACAACCATGTATGTCGGATTTTTGAAAATCAAATCACAGAAGTGGTAATATTTCATTTAAACGAAAAATCAGTTATTTAACTACCACTTAGTGGTTTCACTATTCATCAAAAATTGAAGTTTTTCAGAACAATGCCAAAATTTCACCCTAAGCTATAATTGATATTCCGAATTCAAAAATGATGTCTATTTTACAAAATTACAAACATATAAGTTGCATTAATTAATTTTATAATTAATTCCTGCTGTCACAACAAATAGCATGTTTTTAAGAAACAATTTATATCAAAAGATTGGCAATTGTTTATGTCTAATTTCAATGTTAAATTAATTCTAATGACCACCATTGGATAAAATGGTAAAAATATATTCTAATTATACTTTAAAACCACTAAATAGTATAATTTACCACTATAGATTATTTTGATTAAAAAAGTTGTTTTTAAGTATTTTTCACTATTCATAAAAAATTAGAAGTTCTTAGAAAAATAACAAAAATTCAACATAGGCTAATTTCGATATTTCGAATCCAAAAATGAAGTCCATTTTGAAATATAAAATTTCTATAATTTTAAAATGTTGTTATTACTATTCATAACAGCTACTTTTATTAGTCGCGGTGTTTTAGAACTCAAAGTTGCGTACAATGCAAGTCATTGCATTATTGAATGAGAAGTGTATCATGGAAGCTTGGGGTGTTACATTCTCCCCTCCTTCAATAAATTGCGTCCTCGCAATTTGAAATTCTTTTCTTTGAAAATAAAAGGTTGAAAAGAGAAAATACCTTTGTGGAAAACCCACATCGGAAATAAGATTAATAAAATTTAGCATTAATAAGAGGGAAATTGAAATAAGAAAGTCACCACCAAATTATGATCTCGATAAGGAGAACATTGGTGGCAATTAGAGACATATAATTGGAGGAAAAACGTAAATATTTGTAGGGAGTGATTGAGGTCATCAATCACAATCAACTGTCAAATTGAGGGCCTCAAAGCCTTCAATCTATGTTGATTTAAAATATCATCACTTCAACAAGACATAAGTTATTAGGATAACACATTTTTTTGTTTTAATATCCCTTTACTAAAGTTTAAGAATTAATTTATTCATTGAATAAGAGATAGGTATATATATTTTTATGCTTGACAATTAGAGTTTCAACCTTCAACTCATCTTTCACTCAAAAAGATAATAGAACTCAAAAATATTATACTTATCCTAATTGTATAAGGTTCCAAATGTTAACACATACCATTTAGATTAGTAAAATTATTTTGTAATAACTGGGGACTTCCTGTAGGCTAGTGGTAGGAAATAAAGGCCTGTTGCACTATGATTGTGGGTTTGATTCCTGCAGCTTTGTCCGACGTGACAGGTTATGCCCCACCCTGCAGGTTGTCCTTTTCCTAAAACTATAGTATTATAATATTCCAAAAATAATCTTCATAAATGATTTAACCTTAAACAATACTATCCATGGTTCAACTTAATCCATTCCAACCTTAATAGTTATCCAAAATACCTCCGTCCAGACTTTCTCTAAAAGGTCTCTAAATTCCAAAATCAATTGTAACATCAGATTCCCCAAACAAAGAAAAGTTTCTCTTATTGTCACATACTAAAAATATGATTACCTTAATCATATTAAATCCTTAATGAAAACAACATGTACTGCAGTACAATCCTTATATATATCACATTATTCTTATAACCATAATCTAGTTCTTGATTCCAAAAACACAAATACAATAATTATTCTGCTTCAACTGTAGTCACAACATAAGATTGGCCTTGATCCCTTGGCCTTTTCTGAGGTAAGTTTCTTTGACGCTTAGGACATTCATTTGCATAATGACCCATTTCTCTACAATTGTAGCATTCAACTTTGACAGCCTCATTCTTTCCCTTGCAATCACGAGCCTGGTGACCCTTTTCTCCACATTTATAACAAACTCCCATTCCTTTTAGGCAAGTACCAGGGTGATTCTTCCCACAATTATCACATAATGGAAAATCCTTCTTTCCTTTTTTCCATTTATTTGTCTCTTGTTCCACCGTTCTCTTCTTCTCTTTCTTTACTTTGTTGTCATAAGACTTAGAGAATTCCTTTTCTGTCTTGATAGCACATGAGACAATATCTTCGTATGATGAGAAGGATTGTGATACTAAATCTCGACGGAGAAATGTTTTTTACCCATCAAAGAAATGATCAATCTTACTCCTTGGGTTACGTATATAATCGGCAGCATGCCTCGCTAAACTTGTAAATTTAGCCTCATACTTTGCGACATTCTCATCCTCCTTCTGCCTCAAACTCAGAAATTGCCTTTCCATATCTGCTCGATGGTCACGAGGAAAGTATTTTTCTAAGAAAAGCTCTTTGAACTCCCTCCATTCCATATTCGATACGTCATCATCTTCCTTTGTGTTTTGAATCAGCGACCACCACTGATCGGCATCTCCAGTGAGGCGGTAAACTACCATGACAACCTTCTCCCTTTCACTACTCCCCAAGGCATGGAATATTTTCTCTAAGGAATTTATCCATTGCTCAGATACTATAGGATTTGTACTCCCATTGAAGGTTGGTGGTTGTTTCCTCATGAAACGGTCTAGCATTGATCCTCCACGTTGCGGATCAGGGTGCTCCATATGAGTAAGGTTATTATTCATAACCTGCGTGAGTTGTCCCAGTACGGTGAGAAGCTGATCAGCACCAGTTGTATCACTAGCTCCACCATAATTATCTTGATCAGGAGGACAATCCCTACACGGAGTGCGTGCATTGATACGGTTTCCATTCCTTCCACTAGGCGCCATTTCTAAACAATGGCATAAACTATATTAGTTTATAAATCAAAATACATAATTCCGTACTTGTAAGATACTTAACATAAATTGAACTATTTATGGATATAATCCATAAAAAAAATTTCTTTGAGGAAGTATATACTCATAACCCTTCATAGTGGTTTATAAAGAAAATGATAATTATCCAAAGCATATCCCCCGGGAGTGTCGTAACCAAGAGTGCAGCAAGGCCCGTTGTCGTGCACCAGTTCACGTTCGAGTCTAGCTCAAAGCGGTGTTTTCGGGTTTTACCCCTAGGTACATCTGTGCCAGAGCTGCCTCTACCTGCTCATATCCAGACAGGGATGTATTGCTTGGAAAACTCACAAAATCTCTATAATACCAAAATTCTAGGATGTTTTTCTATACTAATCCTCAAAGTCTATCTTCGGGCTATGTTCTCTAATCAGAGTTTATCTAAATCTAGCTTCCAAGGTTAGTACTAAACTGCCTTTGATACCAACTGTAACGCCCCAACCCCAGCTACCCAGAGTCGGTGCATTACTTCGTAACATTGGCATGATCACAAAAGATCAAGTCTCGAAAGACCGATTAGTTTAGTAGCCTTGGAAACACTAGATACATTCATAAGTCTTTCATTACATCAAAAAGTAAACAAACTACAATAACATGGTCTTCATAGTCCACACTCATATCCTCACTGACTATTCTTGCAATTCATCCATAATACACTTCTTCACATCCTGGAAAATATTAAAACATTGAAAGGGGTGAGCTCAGATGTTCAGTAAGGATAACAATATTGCGGAAGCTTTTATAAGAAAACATAAGCATTTAAGGCAATGTATAACTAAAGCAAAAGCCTTATTGAACTTGAACTTCAGCATAATATGGAAAACGTAAAATAAAATAATGCCATTACTTGCTCACATGGATATTCTACTAGACGAATAATCACATGAAATATCAATAACCACTTTCATAATGAGGGAATGTATAATGCCAGACATCCTGAAACATTTTGTCAAGGCCTCGGCCAAGACGTCTAAAATGATTAAGGCCTCGGCCAAAACCATAAATCAAATTGGGAAAGGGCCTCGGCCAATTCCACGTCTAGTTGTCTCATGAGACCTACCGATGCATCGAGGAGCTATAGCGGGCTCCACCCATCACATATTAAGTCCAATACATTCCTCATATGAATAGGTTTAAACATAACATAAATATTCGTATTAAAACTAGCATACGAAATGTCAACAATTTCTCCATAAACTATGGATGGTATAAAATAACACATCCACAGTCAAATATTTCACAAAATGTTCAATGGAAGTTTTGTATCATAAATCAATTTCAATTAAACTTAAAACCCATCAAAGGATGTTGACATGGGTGAAATCAAAGCTATTTGAGAGAAATATCTATCCTTTTTGAAATCATTTAAAAGTCCCATAATTATAAAATAATACATTTACCTTGAAAATATTCTTATAAGCTTGTTAGGGAAGCTTCGACGAAGTTATAATGGCGGAAAATAGCCGCACCCGCCGTATAAGTAAAAAAAACATTCTTACCTTAAATTTGTCAAAAAGGTCAAAAAGTACATTGTTTGGAAAACAACGGTAAGATTCCTTTCAAAAACGTAAGGGTATAAATGACTTTAACACATTTTCCATTTAATAGTAAAAATGTTTTGAAATACATTTTTAAGAAATATGGATGTGGATGATAACGAGGTCCCAGTAGATAATTATGTATAAACAACCTTGGATAATGAAGAGGTTGTGAAGTAAACCCTTACCTTGTACTTTTCCTTGGTTGGGGTAGGTTAACCTCTTGTATAATGGTGAAATAATTGTTATTAAATTATACAAGAATCATATACATTCATATGATATCATATATGATCTTTTAACATTGCTTTGTTAACAATATCTTAGATTTATCGTTGTTTCGGGTGTTAACTTACTCGTTTTCTTTTATATGTTTTGTTACGTAAGTCGTATTTTTCATGGATAGGTTGTATATTATTCATATCCAGAATGATATCATGTTCTTAAACATTATTTTTAAATCATCAAATGATAATTATACTTGAATGGATACGACGGAGAATGAATCTCATCGCGTTCGTGGAGACGGTAGTCCGTACGTACGCACGAGCGACAATATCATTATTTTGATATTAAAATGATATATAATTGGATAGTGTATCATATATACAGAATCATTATCATGTTATATTTATTATTTACATGAATTACATATCATTATTATACCCATCTAAATAATAATATATTGAATAACAATTACACCACGACGTGGAGACGGTAAGCCGTACGTACGCACGTATGGTGACATGTCATTAAAATGATGGGTAGAATACTGAATATGGTTGTTCCATATTTATAATAACATCACAGTATATAGAAGATACTGGAGTTATAATTTTAGAATTGAAATAATAAACAAAGAGGGAGTGGAAGAAGAAAGAAACTTGAAAGAGGGTGATGAAAATGTTACCTCTTCTTCGGGTTCTTCCTTTTGATTTGATCAAAAGGACTCCTTAGGATGGCTTTCTGACTAAAGTAAAGCTTCTAGGATGAAGGGAGAGAAGTTGGGAGAGTATTTGGGCAGAGGTTGGCCGAACCAAGAGGCTTGGAAGTGTGAATAAGGTGGTAGAGGTGGGGGCCTTTTATAAGAGGAGAGGAGGGGCTCTTTTGGAATGATTGAAATGTTACATTATTATACAATGATTTTCGGATTATAAAGGTCCCACACTTATATAATTCGTGGATAAGGTGATAAGGGTTCGAAATCTCCTCATCCAATAGGATTTGGACAAGTGTAAGCCTTGGATTTTTCATTATCTTCTCATTTTATTTAAATCGTTAAATAATGAGGTCATCACTGCATCATAATGATGTCATAAATAATTTAATTTATTTAATGTCTAAAAATTATAAAAAAAACACTATGATGTAGGAAATATTTTTATATTTATAATGAATATTTATAGTCAAAATTTGGATCTGTGTAACCCCACTTAAAAACTGTTTTAGTAAAACAACTCATGTTTGTGTCAATTTAATTTTAACATTAAATAAATATATATTAATGTCATTTTCCAACTAAAGTGGCTCCATGGGGTCCCCAAGTTGACCCATGGGTTGTCTTGGTCGTCCATCACTCATCCAATAGGAGTAGGACAAGTGTCATGCTCATCTAATATTATTAAGACATTATTTGTACCTTAAACTACACTAATTACCTCTAATCGCGATTAAGAACTTAAAAGTTACTATTCACCAAAAAAATTGTTTTAATCTCATTGAACCACATTTTACTTCTTAATGACAACCATGTATGTCGGATTTTTGAAAATCAAATCACAGAAGTGGTAATATTTCATTTAAACGAAAAATCAGTTATTTAACTACCACTTAGTGGTTTCATTATTCATCAAAAATTGAAGTTTTTCAGAACAATGCCAAAATTTCACCCTAAGCTATAATTGATATTCCGAATTCAAAAATGATGTCTATTTTACAAAATTACAAACATATAAGTTGCATTAATTAATTTTATAATTAATTCCTGCTGTCACAACAAATAGCATGTTTTTAAGAAACAATTTATATCAAAAGATTGGCAATTGTTTATGTCCAATTTCAATGTTAAATTAATTCTAATGACCACCATTGGATAAAATGGTAAAAATATATTCTAATTATACTTTAAAACCACTAAATAGTATAATTTACCACTATAGATTATTTTGATTAAAAAAGTTGTTTGTAAGTATTTTTCACTATTCATAAAAAATTAGAAGTTCTTAGAAAAATAACAAAAATTCAACATAGGCTAATTTCGATATTCCGAATCCAAAAATGAAGTCCATTTTGAAATATAAAATTTCTATAATTTTAAAAAGTAGTTATTACTATTCGTAACAGCTACTTTTATTAGTCGCGGTGTTTTAGAACTCGAAGTTGCGTACAATGCAAGTCATTGCATTATTGAATGAGAAGTGTATCATGGAAGCTCGGTTACATTCTCCCCTCCTTCAATAAATTGCGTCCTCGCAATTTGAAATTTTTTTCTTTGAAAATAAAAGGTTGAAAAGAGAAAATACCTTTGTGGAAAACCCACATCGGAAATAAGATTAATAAAATTTAGCCTTAATAAGAGGGAAATTGAAATAAGAAAGTCACCACCAAACTATGATCTCGATAAGGAGAACATTGGTGGCAATTAGAGACATATAATTGGAGGAAAAACGTAAATATTTGTAGGGAGTGATTGAGGTCATCAATCACAATCAACTGTCAAATTGAGGGCCTCAAAGCCTTCAATCTATGTTGATTTAAAATATCATCAGTTCAACAAGACATAAGTTATTAGGATAACACATTTTTTTGTTTTAATACCCCTTTACTAAAGTTTAAGAATTAATTTATTCATTGAATAATAGATAGGTATATATATTTTTATGCTTGACAATTAGAGTTTCAACCTTCAACTCATCTTTCACTCAAAAAGATAATAGAACTCAAAAATATTATACTTATCCTAATTGTATAAGGTTACAAATGTTAACACATACCATTTAGATTAGTAAAATTATTTTGTAATAACTGGGGACTTCCTGTAGGCTAGTGGTAGGAAATAAAGGCCTGTTGCACTATGATTGTGGGTTCGATTCCTGCAGCTTTGTCCGACATGACAGGTTATGCCCCACCCTGCAGGTTGTCCTTTTCCTAAAACTATAGTATTATAATATTCCAAAAATAATCTTCAGAAATGATTTAACCTTAAACAATATTATCCATGGTTCAACTTAATCCATTCCAACCTTAATAGTTATCCAAAATACCTCCGTCCAGACTTTCTCTAAAAGGTCTCTAAATTCCAAAATCAATTGTAACATCAGATTCCCCAAACAAAGAAAAGTTTCTCTTATTGTCACATACTAAAAATATGATTACCTTAATCATATTAAATCATTAATGAAAACAACATATACTGCAGTACAATCCTTATATATATCACATTATTCTTATAACCATAATCTAGTTCTTGATTCCAAAAACACAAATACAATAATTATTCTGCTTCAACTGTAGTCACAACATAAGATTGGCCTTGATCCCTTGGCCTTTTCTGAGGTAAGTTTCCTTGACGCTTAGGACATTCATTTGCATAATGACCCATTTCTGTACAATTGTAGCATTCAACTTTGACAGCCTCATTCTTTCCCTTGCAATCACGAGCCTGGTGACCCTTTTCTCCACATTTATAACAAACTCCCATTCCTTTTAGGCAAGTACCAGGGTGATTCTTCCCACAATTATCACATAATGGAAAATCCTTCTTTCCCTTTTTCCCTTTATCTGTCTCTTGTTCCACCGTTCTCTTCTTCTCTTGCTTTACTTTGTTGTCATAAGACTTAGGGAATTCCTTTTCTGTCTTGATAGCACACGAGACAATATCTTCGTATGATGAGAAGGATTGTGATACGAAATCTCGACGGAGAAATGGTTTTTACCCATCAAAGAAACGATCAATCTTACTCCTTGGGTTACGTATATAATCGGCAGCATGCCTCTCTAACCTTGTAAAGTTAGCCTCATACTTTGCGACATTCTCATCCTCCTTCTGCCTCAAACTCAGAAATTGTCTTTCCATATCTGCTCGATGGTCACGAGGAAAGTATTTTTCTAAGAAAATCTCTTTGAACTCCCTCCATTCCATATTCGATACATCATCATCTTCCTTTGTGTTTTGAATCAGCGACCACCACTGATCGGCATCTCCAGTGAGGCGGTAAACTGCCATGACAACCTTCTCCCTTTCACTACTCCCCAAGGCATGGAATATTTTCTCTAAGGAATTTATCCATTGCTCAGATACTATAGGATTTGTACTCCCATTGAAGGTTGGTGGTTGTTTCCTCATGAAACGGTCTAGCATTGATCCTCCACGTTGCGGATCAGGGTGCTCCATACGAGTAAGGTTATTATTCATAACCTGCGTGAGTTGTCCCAGTACGGTGAGAAGCTGATCAGCACCAGTTGTATCACTAGCTCCACCATAATTGTCTTGATCAGGAGGACAATCCCTACACGGAGTGCGTGCATTGATACGGTTTCCATTCCTTCCACTAGGCGCCATTTCAAAACAATGGCATAAACTATATTAGTTTATAAATCAAAATACATAATTCCATACTTGTAAGATACTTAACATAAATTGAACTATTTATGGATATAATCCATAAAAAAATTTCTTTGAGGAAGTATATACTCATAACCCTTCATAGTGGTTTATAAAGAAAATGAGAATTATCCAAAGCATATCCCCCGGGAGTGTCGTAACCAAGAGTGCAGTAAGGCCCTTTGTCGTGCACCAGTTCCCGTTCGAGTCTAGATCAAAGCGGTGTTTTCGGGTTTTACCCCTAGGTACATCTGTGCCAGAGCCGCCTCTACCTGCTCATATCCAGACAGGGATGTATTGCTTGGAAAACTCACAAAATCTCTATAATACCAAAATTCTAGGATGTTTTTCTATACTAATCCTCAAAGTCTATCTTCGGGCTATGTTCTCTAATCAGAGTTTATCTAAATCTAGCTTCCAAGGTTAGTACTAAACTGCCTTTGATACCAACTGTAACGCCCCAAACCCAGCTACCCAGAGTCGGTGCATTACTTCGTAACATTGGCATGATCACAAAAGATCAAGTCTCGAAAGACCGATTAGTTTAGTAGCCTTGGAAACACTAGATACATTCATAAGTCTTTCATTACATCAAAAAGTAAACAAACTACAATAACATGGTCTTCATAGTCCACACTCATATCCTCACTGACTATTCTTGCAAGTCAGTCATAATACACTTCTTCACATCCTGGAAAATATTAAAACATTGAAAGGGGTGAGCTCAGATGCTCAGTAAGGATAACAATATTGCGGAAGCTTTTATAAGAAAACATAAGCATTTAAGGAAATTTATAACTAAAACAAAAGCCTTATTAAACTTGAACTTCAGCATAATATGGAAAAAGTAAAATAAAATAATGCCATTACTTGCTCACATGGATATTCTACTAGACGAATAATCACATGAAATATCAATAACCACTTTCATAATGAGGGAATGTATAATGCCAGACATCCTGAAACATTTTGTCAAGGCCTCGGCCAAGACGTCTAAAATGATTAAGGCCTCGTCCAAAACCATAAATCAAATTGGGAAAGGGCCTCGGCCAATTCCAGGTCTAGTTGTCTCATGATACATACCGATGCATCGAGGAGCTATAGCGGGCTCCACCCATCACATATTAAGTCCAATACATTCCTCATATGAATAGGTTTAAACATAACATAAATATTCGTATTAAAACTAGCATATGAAATGTCAACAATTTCTCCATAGACTATTGATGGTATAAAATAACACATCCACAGTCAAATATTTCACAAAATGTTCAATGGAAGTTTTGTATCATAAATCAATTTCAATTAAACTTAAAACCCATCAAAGGATGTTGACATGGATGAAATCAAAGCTATTTGAGAGAAATATCTATCCTTTTTGAAATCATTTAAAAGTCCCATAATTATAAAATAATACATTTACCTTGAAAATATTCTTATAAGCTTTTTAGGGAAGCTTCGACGAAGTTATAATGGCGGAAAATAGCCGCACCCGCCGTATAAGTAAAAAAAACATTCTTACCTTAAATTTGTCAAAAAGGTCAAAAAGTACATTGTTTGGAAAACGACGGTAAGATTCCTTTCAAAAACGTAAGGGTATAAATGACTTTAACCCATTTTCCATTTAATAGTAAAAATGTTTTGAAAGACATTTTTAGGAAACATGGATGTGGATGATAACGAGGTCCCAGTAGATAATTATGTATAAACAACCTTGGATAATGAAGAGGTTGTGAAGTAAACCCTTACCTTGTACTTTTCCTTGGTCGGGGTAGGTTAACCTCCTGTATAATGGTGAAATAATTGTTATTAAATTATACAAGAATCATATACATTCATATGATATCATATATGATCTTTTAACATTGCTTTGTTAACAATATCTTAGATTTATCGTTGTTTCGGGTGTTAACTTACTCGTTTTCTTTTATATGTTTTGTTACGTAAGTCGTGTTTTTCATGGATAGGTTGTATCTTATTCATATCCAGAATGATATCATGTCCTTAAACATTATATTTAAATCATCAAATGATAATTATACTTGAATGGATACGACGGAGAATGAATCTCATCGCGTTCGTGGAGACGGTAGTCTGTACGTACGCATGAGCGACAATATCATTATTTTGATATTAAAATGATATATAATTGGATATTGTATCATATATACAGAATCATTATCATGTTATATTTATTATTTACATGAATTACATATCATTATTATACCCATCTAAATAATAATATATTGAATAACAATTACACCACGACGTGGAGGCGGTAAGCCGTACGTACGCACGTATGGTGACATGTCATTCAAATGATGAGTAGAATACTGAATATGGTTGTTCAATATTTATAATAACATCACAGTATATAGAAGATACTGGAGTTATAATTTTAGAATTGAAATAATAAACAAAGAGGGAGTGGAAGAAGAAAGAAACTTGAAAGAGGGTGATGAAAATGTTACCTCTTCTTCGGGTTCTTCCTTTTGATTTGATCAAAAGGACTCCTTAGGATGGCTTTCTGACTAAAGTAAAGCTTCTAGGATGAAGGTAGAGAAGTTGGGAGAGTATTTGGGCAGAGTTTGGCCGAACCAAAAGGCTTGGAAGTGTGAATAAGGTGGTAGAGGTGGGGGCCTTTTATAAGAGGAGAGGAGGGGCTCTTTTGGAACGATTGAAATGTTACATTATTATACAATGCTTTTAGGATTCTAAAGGTCCCACACTTATATAATTCGTGGCTAAGGTGATAAGCGTTATAAATATCCTCATACAATAGGATTTGGACAAGTGTAAGCCTTGGATTTTGCATTATCTTCTCATTTTATTTAAATCGTTAAATAATGAGGTCATCGCTGCATCATAATGATGTCATAAATAATTTAAATTATTTAATGTCTAAAAATTATAAAAAAAATACTATGATGTAGGAAATCTTATTATCTTTCTAATTAATATTTATAGTCAAAATTTGGATCTATGTAACCCCACTTAAAAACTGTTTTAGTAAAACAACTCATGTTTGTGTCAATTTAATTTTAACATTAAATAAATATATATTAATATCATTTTCCAAATAAAGTGGCTCCATGGGGTCCCCAAGTTGACCCATGGGTTGTCTTGGTCGTCCATGACTCATCCAATAGGATTAGTACAAGTTTCATGCTCATCTCATATTATTAAGACATTATTTGTACCTTAAACTACACTAATTACCTCTAATCGCGATTAAAAACTTAAAAGTTACTATTCACCAAAAAGTTATTTTAATCTCATTGAACCACATTTTACTTCTTAATGACAACCATGTATGTCAGATTTTTGAAAATCAAATCACAGAAGTGGTAATATTTCATTTAAACGAAAAATCAGTTATTTAACTACCACTTAGTGGTTTCACTATTCATCAAAAATTGAAGTTTTTCAGAACAATGCCAAAATTTCACCCTAAGATATAATTGATATTCCGAATTCAAAAATGATGTCTATTTTTCAAAATTCCAAACATATAAGTTTCATTAATTAATTTTATAATTAATTCCTGTTGTCACAACAAATAGCGTGTTTTTAAGAAATAATTTATATCAAAATATTGGCAATTGTTTATGTCCAATTTCAATGTTAAATTAATTCTAATGACCACCATTGGATAAAATGGTAAAAATATATTATAATTATACTTTAAAACCACTAAATAGTATAATTTACCACTATAGATTATTTTGATTAAAAATGTTGTTTTTAAGTATTTTTCACTATTCATAAAAAATTAGAAGTTCTTAGAAAAATACCAAAAATTCAACATAGGCTAATTTCGATATTCCGAATCCAAAAATGAAGTCCATTTTGAAATATAAAATTTATATAATTTTAAAAAGTGGTTATTACTATTCATAACGGCTACTTTTATTAGTCGCAGTGTTTTAGAACTCGAAGTTGCTTACAATGCAAGTCATTGCATTATTGAATGAGAAGCGTATCATGGAAGCTCGGGGTGTTACACTCACTCGCAACTACATCCTAAGTCTCTATAATATTTTACAACTACATACTAACATAAGATAAAAGCTCTACCTGCCTTTGATACCACATTGTCATGAACCATCCTAGGTACCCTGGGGACCTAATAACCGAGTCAACCTTAACATAGCCTGAAGTGAGTTCTTGATCCCCATAGGTCAGTGACTATAAATTCCAATCATACAACCTGTAAGTGGGAATTAATTTTCCACAAAACACAGTGAAAGAAAAATAAATAATATAGTATTCTTAAAAAAGATGCTCTACTGGGGGTAATGGTCAAGAATAAAACAAGGCGTAAACAATCCCAAAGTACTACAACCCAAGTAAAAAAAATAGATGAAACAAGACCAATACCCTAATGACACAACTCACCAAGAACATAGTTCAGTAGTTGGATCCCCCTCCCAGAGATCATTTCCCACTGCTTGAACCTGGAATAAGATAATCTACAAACACTCAAAGACACAAGTAGGGTATGAGCTAAAAAACCTTTAGGATCTCACCATGGATTCCATATCACATGAAAAAATATATATATCAACCAAAGGAATTCTTACATATCATACTATACAGTTCAAATTATGGAAAAATACTTTAATAAAAGGCTTTACAGGTGATGGAATATTTCTAAAAAATGGGTTAATTAAAACATTTATATAAAATATTTTATATAAATCCAGAAAGCATGTAAAGAAGTTCAAAAAACATTGGCACACATTTATATCTCAAATATAAAACTATAGAGAAACATGGTCATCATATAAAAGGTACAAATGTTCCAGGCTATAGGACTATGCACTCTCAATGTTATCTCGACAATATGTGTATAGACATACCCCTTCGAAACTGGCCAAAAGTGACTTGTCACCATCCCATCGAAGATGTGACTTGCTGCGTTTATGTTTTAGAGCGCTGTAATAAGAATAGAGTGTGTCCAAATAACTTACAAACAATATAAGTCTTGCATATTCTCTTACACAATAAATGATATACAATTTATTTTAAGATTTATTAAAATAAAATTAAATCTAATAATTCAATTTCAAATTCCAATTTTATATTTTAAAACCAAAATAGGTCTTAATCAAAAACATTCCCCTTTCATAAGATAAAACCACTGGGTTTCTATAAAATATTTTTAAGAAATTCTCATATGTATTAAATCAACTAAGAACTAATTATATCCATTTCACAATTTGAAAATGCAATTAAATTCAAAATTTTAATTGAAATCATTTCCATAAAATCCAAAATTTAAATTAGACAATTTAAATTAACCAATTTTCATAAAACACACCCTAATTCAATGGAATTGGGGGTTTTCCAAATTCTCATTTCAAAACCATTTCAAATCTACCAATTCACTAGAATTGGGTTTTATCATTTAATAAATTAAAATAAATTTTGAGCAATTGAATTTAAAACAATGGTTTAAATAAATCAAGTAATACAAGGTAATCAATTTAGCTAATCATGACGTAACCACCAACCTTTTTCCCAAAAAAACAACACTCGTAATAACACTCGTCAATGATAACAGAGGTCTATAAAACCTTGAAGCACAACCTGGAGGTGATATCTAGCATAATGGGACATATATCCATCAATTTTAGGATGATATGTTGAAATTAAACAGGATTATATAAATAGAAATACGAAGAACGTAGGAGAAAGCTTACCCAGGAATCACACTACAAGTTCCACAATGGTCGAACACCAAGATAGAGGATCTATAAAAGGTTTGAAGGATCCAAGATCACCTGGGGAAGGATATCAGTTGAAGGATATGAAATTGGAGAGCATTGAAAAGGAACAGACCATCCACACTTCCTATTTAAAAACCGTAGTCGGGGTATTACACGATGTGTAATACCAATACACGCCACGAAACCTTTAATTTCTATAACCGTCGAAAAAAGTGTCACCTCACATAAAATTTAATCTCTGATTTAAAAATTGATATGTAACTCATTCATGAAATGTAATGGCTCTTCACTACATGTACCCTTCATAGTTGTGAATCCTTTCACGACTTGTAAGTAGAACCCTTACATGATGTGTAACCATGTAACAAGACATGTAACCCTTTGGTAGCCTATAGAAAAATCATGATTAGAGTTGAGAGTCCAAAAAATATATAACTTTACCATTATAGACATATTCCCAATTTATTCTCAATCGAACCCAGTTAATTAAAAGGAAAAAACACTACAAGGTTAAAGATGTACCAATCAGATTGGTAATAGGATGTTACATTTCAACTAGTTGAAGAGGTAATAAATCTTTGGTACTAGATACATATTCTTCATAGTATCCTAATTTTAGTGATGGAAATCCACACATAAATTCAAGATCCTATGGGCATTCTTTGTGAATAAAATTCAGGCTGCCCAAGGGGAAACACTAGGTCTGACAAAGCCCTTAATCTACAACTCCTCTAATTGTACCTTAATCAAATAGATCTCTATGGTGTCCATCTATTATGATGGCATAGATTTCAAGGAATTACCTTGTTGAATTTTTATTCATAATTTGATCTCTTAGTGGATAGGTAATCCCAAGATGTCCTCATGAACTAAATCCTCATAGGTGGACACCAATGTCCACTACTGCAAATTAGGCCTTTAATAGTGCTAGTAAAAGAGATCTATCAGTGTTATAAAAGCTATGATAATGTAAGAGATGTTAAAGGGTAAGCTTTAAAAGGGCTCATAAAAAAACACTGATAAAGTCACCTTTTAATAGTGCTAAAAAATGCTGATAAATGGGGACTTTATCAGTGCTTTTTTTAGCACCGACAAAGGGGGATTTTATCAGTTCTTTTTGAGTGCTGTTAAAGGCCACCTTTAATAGCACTCATAATGGGTATAATTTTTTTCATGCCCAGCCCCCTTTTATCAGTGCATCCCCCCGCCCCCACCACCTTTATCAATGCTTCCCTCACCCCTTTTTCAACACTTTAGATAATACAACCCCCTGCATGCACCCCTACCTCCAGTGAGTTTCAAACATGAGACCTCAAACTTATAAAACAATACCTTTTCTAATCGACTATACTATTTTATTTTACATTTTATGATATATATATATTGTTATATTTTTTATCCTTATATTTATATATATATATATATATAATTATATTTTTTAAATACATATTTATTTATATATATTTTTTAAAATGGATATTTAATATAAAAACCCATAAAACACATAAAAACATTAAGAAACTCTAAAAACTCTAAAACCCCTAAAAACCATGAAATGACCATAATGTCTGATCTGGGAGTCAATTTCATCTCCACAACTAATCCAATTTAATATCATGAAATGATCTTCGATATGATATATGGTATAGGCTGAATGAACACTCAGATCATATGTTATAGTTGTTCAAATTTTAATAAATAGGGGTTTGTGACAAAAAAACATAGTTTTGGAGGCCTTTTGGGCCTTTCTAGGGTTGAAAACCCAGAAAAATCTCATAGAAAATAGTCCGAGAAACTTTGTGACATAAATATCATCATAAGATTTGATTTGATATCTGGCCCAAATGGATACTCGGATTAAAAGTTGCAGTCCTTTGAAGTTCAAGTTCGATTTCTAACTTTTTTGAAACTATAATATATTTTATTCCTTTTATTATCCCACAATAATAATTGTCATATAGTTTTAGATCATTTCATAATATTTTTTTGGACTATTTTTGGATCTGAAATGGACTCTCGAATCGAAAGTTATGATCTATTTTGGATTTTTAGAGGTTTTAAGGGTTTTTCACATTCGACGATCATTCAAACGGCCATAACTTCTAAACTGGGTGTCCTTTTTCCTCTAACACATATCAAATAGAATCTTTCAATTAGATATACTCCTCGGTGACCCAAGGGAACCCTAGATCTACTCTATTATAGTCCCAAATGCCTATAAGTCTTCCAAATGACCATAACTTTTGTATCAGGTGTTCGTTAATGAAATATATTTTTTATGAAATATACCCTTTATCAGTGAAAGTTAAAAATTACTAATAAAGGGGGGTTTTATCAGTGCTTATAAAAAACACTAATAAAGACCAAGGACTTTATCAGTGCTTTTTTACAATTACTGATAAAGGGACCCCTTTAATAGTGATTTTTTAGAATTGTTAAAGACCCCCTTTAACATCACTTTTTCTAGAGATGATAAAGGGAGTTTTTAATATTTCTTTTAGTGAGTGTTGTTAAAACCCTATCGATGGATAAACCTAGTTTTGTAGTAGTGGTTAGAATATGAAAGCCCAAAATTTCTTCTTCTCTAAGGGTAATACTCTTCAACAAATGATTAATCTAGTGTATTCTCTTATGTATGAGACCATCCTTCTCTACCATAGTTTCCTTCTCACTGATGAAAGAAAACCTCATCCCATCTACACGGACTCATCACAACTTCCACTTGAAATATTAAATCAATATATGAATTGTAGATAGCGAGTACATACAGAATATGACTTCATAAGGTCTCATTGTGGCTATGAAAAGATTCAAAATAATGATTTATTATTTGAGATTCAGGTCACACTATTGGTATAATTATGTGATCTTTGAATCCTCTCTAGTAGGAGTCTCTAAGCACAAGATTCAAGCTAATTTATCCATCAGAATCTCTAGATCTATAAAAAGGAATGTGGAAATAATGGAATGGTTTATGCTTGTGTTTATCAATATTGAAGCTAAGTTATAGAAAATATATATTACCTTGAATCATCCCAGGTGACTCTATATTATTATCCTCCAAGTCTAATAACTATAATTTTCCCTAGCCACAGGATCCTTGAAGGTGGGGTAGACCATCTGAGCATGGTGATAGTAACAAATCAAATAATCAAAAACCTCCTACTTCTCTCACATCTCATCTTCTGCATCTTATATCCTTTGGACCTTTGTACTCTAGACACTAAATATTCCTATGCATTCAATAAAGCATATCTCTATTGACCACATGACACATCGAAAAATCCCAATTGATATGTAACCACTCATCACATGAGAAACAATTCTTATCTCTTGGATGACTAGGACAACCCTGTGAGCCCTGAATTATAGAACTTTGGTCCTAAGATTCTCTCAAAAATTAATTTTCTTGACTGGAACCCTAAGAATAATTTCGACTGCCAGTTTCTGATCTATATACAGTATAGTTCCATGTACCATCACCAACCATCATATAATACTCCTCCTAGAGGCTCTCCACTACCAAATCTCGATCAATAAATTTCACATAAGCATGAATTAAAATAGATATCACACTCCACATTATGTCTTTTTAGAGGCCATGATTGAAGGTTTGTTCTCAAAAAAATTATCACTAAAAATATCCAGAAAGTATCACAAGAGGTTAGTGAACCTCAAAAAATACTCTTCCAGATACATTCTTCCCTACCATTTCTCTAAAATCTCTTAGATGTGAACTACCTACAGTATGTCCAAATAAAACTCCTCTAATAATGGATAATCGAACTATGTCCAAGAGAGGGTTTCTTCGTTTTGTGTCTAAGTCACCATACGACACCATTACCTAGTGGATCCATAAAGTATTCTATATAATGGGACCAAAATCTGATATGAAGGAGTCCTGACTAGGTGGAAAACTCCCATAACTACCTCAAGACTGATGCAAGCTACCTAGGGGTATAGATCACTATGAAAACTAATATATCACTATCTTTGAAACTAATCAAGTTTTATTAGCCTATTCACATACACTTTTGGTGTAACATGATGCTCAACAGGTGGTGGAAAGGCAAGAAAAAAAACAAGAGGTACTACCTCCTATATAGGACCTTGTACAGAAGACTCATCGCTGGGAGGATCATCCTCATGATGTTTATGTAGTATCTTAGCTTCCCATTATTGTGGAAGAATCTTAAAATAGAAAAGACACACCATGGTAAAAGAGTATATCTGGGGAACTAACTCAATATGGATATAGAAACCATAAATCATTTCTATATGATTCATGTAACAATGTTTTCCCTACAACCAGTGCCTATAAATACTGAGTTGATAAGAAAGTTATCAATTTTTTTTGAATAGATACATTGGTTGTTGCACTGACACTGGATTACCTATCATATGATTCAAAATAAAAACACTTTAACACTATTTCCATAGTTCCCAAACCAAACCTCATATATTGAAAATCTAAAAATTATGGTCCTACAATAACATCCCTCCAATAGCACACTATCCTGACCCAACACACTAAGGAATGTCAAGTTGGTGGAAAACATAATGTGACACCCAAAGCTCACCACTAATAATCTAGGGGCTAGAGACTGATGCTATGTGGGCATATCACATGCATGGGAGGCCTTGACCTAGGGTACCAGTATGTAAACACACATCTTCAAATAAACATACAATATTGAAACATAAAATAAAAATGATACTATAATGCATGAAAACATCTATATCCCACATCATAGTACACATAAGTAATGGAAATCACAATGTGTTAAATACAAGACCACAAAAGTTGTAAAAAGAGTATAAAATCTTAGAAATTAGGGAACTACTATAAAATTAAACACATGGTATGAATGATGGTTTGTCAAGTTTAATTTTTTTCTACCTACTTCTACCACTGAGGACTATGTTGAATGGTATGTCATATACATAAGACCTGACATGTGTGGTCTAAGTCTATATAGGATTGAGTATATAAATACCCTATAGGAGACCCCTAAATCACCATAAATAAAGAATGAAGAGTGTATTCTGCTCATCATCATAATGTAATTTCAATAAAAATACAATAAAAACATTAATAAACCAGATATAATCAAGATAGACACTATCTCTCAAGGTAAGGTCTCAATAATATAGCCATCCGGGTATTCTTTTTGAGGCTTCAAGGTAAATTTCATCTAAGATAACTCACTTTATGAGTCTAATATCATTGATTTTGATCATCCTAGAGGCCATTATTTTTTGTCCCCACCACGAATTAGTACACACTAGATCTTATAAGATATCGTTAAACTGATATGGGATCTCACCTAGGGCCTTTGGGGGATTTATGACCCTTCCCAGATTAACCATTCTAGGATGGGTATCACAAGTATATGAAGATGTTATAGGATTTGTGACCAAACATACTCATGAATGATGATACAGGATCACACCTTATTCCATATGATGGGATTCCTAAAATCTATCAAAGACTAATCATGTATAGGGGATCACATCTTATCCAGAAGGAGAATGAGCAAGGAGATTTCACCATACCAGAAGATAAATGGATTTCAAGAATGAGAGGGTATGGAACTTACAATCGGTATAATCCTTTGCATGTATGGGAAAGCCTAACCGAACAGCCATGTGAAGGTGGAGATCTGATTTCATGATAAAGATACTAGGAAGGATTCGTTCCAAGTAGTTAGTCTAGGTTGTATGAAATGTTTGAAGCCTATGGGGAATGAATTCCTATAAGGCATATGGTCCATGTAATACATATCCCTATAGGACTTGTAAGGGTTCCACCTCACCCCTTAAAAGGTGGATTATCAAAAAATCAATAAAAAATAAAGGCCTTCGGGTCATTGGAGGAATATATTTATCATATTTATAATCGATGGACCATTATGTTTAGAGTTTTAGAGATTTATTAGAATGTATAAACTAAAAAATTCATTTCTTCTCAATAAAAATACATTTTTTCACTATATAAGAAGTTAATTAATACATAATGAGTCTTTAATATCACACAAAAAGTCTCCATACAAGATTTACTTCAAGGATTTACATAATTAATACTTTATTTCACAACCTAAGAAAATAGAAACATAAAAAGGGGTGAGATAAAATTCTCATTAAAGTTAATTATATTTATAAATCATAACAGGAGATACATGATTCATATCATGATATCATAATGTGAATGATCATAATTTTGGGAGCATAGAGTAAAGATATGATATCCTAAAAACATGGATTAAATGATGATCATAACATATGAGAATGAATTCATAATAATGTGGTAATAATATAAATATGATATCATAAGAATAAGTCATGTCTCTATACCTCCTTAGCATAACATAGTTTGTTATGCTAACTAGACACTCCCATAGTTGGTTATGCTCACATCATACACACTATAATATATTATGAGATAGAAACATTACCCAATTCATTATATGAATATATAATAATAGGTTTAGAAAACATAAAATGAATATAATATATTTTTGTGCCACATGGTTTCAATCATCATGTATTAAAAATCCAAGGAAACAAAATGGGTTTATATCCTTTAAAAGTGGTTTCATAAGGAACCATTCATTATTTATTCAATAATCATGACATGATAAGCCCATGAAAAATAAATGGGTATTTTACACATTATTTGTTGAATACGTGAAAATTTATTATTTATAAGCATAATTACTACCTATAACTTATATTGAGGTAAGAGGGTCAACCTATAGGGAATGATGGATTGGGACTAGTGATCCAAAAAACAAAGAAAAAAATTTAAAACAAACGAAATCAACAATGGAGGAAGGTGATAAAACAATGAGGATAATGAATATTTGTGTGAGTGTGAGTGTGATTGTGAAAATGAGTGTTAGTGTAATTAAAAATATACAATAAAGAGATAATAATAACAAATACAATGAGAACAATCAATTGTGAAAAGGGGAAAATTGGTTGACTAGTTTTTAAAATGATTTTCAATTATTTGTGAATTTTCATTGAAACACATAGAAATGATTCAAATTGAATGACATGATTTTTCATTAGGTAAAACTATTGTAAAATGAACCTTATAGTTTATCAACTATATAAATCATTTGATCATGAGGTGAGAACAAATCATCTATTAGTGAGTTCAAATTTTCATTTGAACTCAGCATTCTTTTCACTCCTAATCTTGATTCACTTTTTAGTTAAATCCTCAAATTAAAGACATGTTGAATTTAATCCCAATAAATATCATTTTTCACTAATACTTGATGCTTTCTAAAAAATAATTTTCTATATAGAGAGATATATAAGCATCTAATATAATAAAATTTCATGAATAGAGGAAAATAAAATTGACCTACATAACATACCCCCCCTAAGGAAATTAGCAAAGACAATAATCTAATTAAAAATATTAAATTATTTAAAATAGATATGTTCAAGTTGTTGAAATGAATAAAATATAATAAATGAGAGAATATTATTCTCCCTCCCTAGTCGATCTCTAGATAATCAAACTAAAAAAGTCTATATTCTCCCCTACTTACCATTGTGAATGATGAATGGTTATATTTTACTCAAATATCCCAATCATGAAAGTTTCTTTAATAGTGGTGAATTTTTCTCCTCAATGGTTCTAGAATGGATTAGTGGAATGAATAATATTGTTTCCTATTTCCTGAGGGTAGTGTAGTGGAAGGATGAACCTTGAGTCTTCTGGATTGTTTTTCTCTTAACCAACTGAATGCAATCTTCTTTCATAGCATCCAGATGGACTCTCTCGCCTCTACGTGACGTGTTCATCATGCCTCTTTCTCCTAATTGGTGACCAGATCATAAGCCCCTTCTAATATAATGACCACCCCTTGAGGCTTAGATCCATGAATCAATTTACAATACCACTCCCAGAACCTTTCCATATGGGATCTTCAAGGGCCATGATTTCCAAGGGAGTACTCTCAAGCTCACATGATCTCCTCTTACCTAATTCAATAAAAAAGAGAAAATTAGAAATAAACAGTTCTGATATATATATACGACTTAATTATATTATATAAATATATATTAATTAATTATATTATACTAATCTTAAATATATATATGTGTGTGTGTGTGTGTGTTTGTACTTATAAGTATATATATATATATTACTGTTATTATTAAATAAAACATATTAATTTACATGAACCTATTACTATTATCAAAATTATTAGATAAATATTTATTTATATTTAATATTATTTAATTTAATTATATTATTATATAAAAATATATTTGTATTTACAAATAAATATAATAATAATTATTAATCTATTTATATTTATTTTATTATTATTATTATTATCATTATATTAATTTTTTTTATCTTCATTTTTTCTTCCTATTGCGCAACCTCATCTTTCTGGGGGGTTGTTCGAGAATTTGGTCAAAAGCATCTCAACTTCTTTATTGGTGGCCTTGGTTCTCTTTTTCAACCACGAGCTTCATCGAGGAAATCAATAAGTTACTCAGTGCATCGGCTCATGTTGGGATTTAGTGATGAGTGGTGGGTCTTCTCCTGAATGTGCAGTTGGAGTATCTCTAGCAGTGGATCTAGTTTGGGTCTAGTTCTGATGTTCGACATCCTTGGTGTTCTTCGAGGTGTTATATTGTGTCGCATGGCGGCTGGTACAGTGGTTCAGGAGGCTGGACAGTTGGTATATGGGGATGTAGATTCATTACATCTGGTTATTGGATTTATTTTGATGTTTTCAATTTCCAAATTTGGTAAAATCGGTATTTTATAGGGCTGTGGTGATAGTGGAAGAGATTCGGTTGGCATTGGATGGGGTTTATTTCTCAGTGATAGCAAGGGGGGTGACTATAATAGTGGGAAATAATGGTAGTAGAAGGGGAAGAAGTGTGCTAGGGTTCCACTTTTGGGTGGTTGTATGGTGGTGCTAGTGAAAAGGGTTAGAAATGGTGGTAGTAAAGCCAATGGTAGAAGGTTGAGACTATTGGATAGGTCATGGAGGTAGTAAGAGGTTTTATGACTGGCGATGGATGTGGCCCAATAGTTTCAACGGCTTGTGGGGAGTGTTTTACAATGGCAGTAGTGACTGACAGTGGGTGTGACTCGGTTTTGGTGGAAGCATTTTTTGTAGGGGTGATATCATGAGTCTCTTTCTGGTGGAAGCACTGTTGGGTGCTAGTGGTAGGGGCTGGTGGTGGCATCACCCTAACGGTGAATTGTTTATCTTTCAAAAATAATGTTAATAAATAGATTGCAAAATGATAACAAAAATTAAAAACAAAAAAAATTAAAAATTAAAATAATAAAAAAAAATTATTTTCAAATTAAAATAAAACAAAACAAAGATTAAATTATTTGTGTTATATAAAAATAATTAAAACAATAAAAAAAATTAATTAATAAAATAGTAAAAATAAATAAAACAATTAAATAAAAAGATTAACTGAAAAAATGGTGATTTTTTAATTAAATAAATAATTAATCAAATAAATGAATAAATGAAATAATTATCATGAAAAAAATTAAATTAAAATTAAAAAAGAATTAAAATAATTAAAAAGAAAAAATATAATTAAAACAAAAAACATAGAAAAAAAATTAAGTTAATAAAAAATAATTTATTAAAAATTAAGTTGTTCAAAAATAAATGAAATAATAAGTAAAAAATAAAACTAAACAAAAAAATCACTATTATAATAATTCTCTATGAAATTTTCAGCATAAGTGAATTTATTAATTAAAAACATTACTTTGGTACTAATAAAATAATAAAATAATAAAATGATGTGGAAAAGTTTGTTAAAAATAGTGACATCAAACTCCCCCACATATAAATATATGTTTATCTTAAAACAATTGAATACTTTTTATCTTTATGAAACAGAATATATAATTTGTCACGGTCAGTTATAAATAAGAAAGTCTAGAATTTTAAATATAGAGGAACAAATTTACCTCATGCTTTTCAAATAAAGTGTTCACCAAAGGTCCTTCCTAGATTCAAAAAACAACTAAGAATTAAGGGATCACATACTTATTTATAATTAAAAATTTCATTCCTCCTATATGAAATCACATACTTCCACACTTTAATTTCCATTCAGATTCTAATTCTAGAGTCATTACAGGTTAGATAAAGTGTAAATAAAACTATAACAAAAGGAACAATCAATTTTTTCCTTCTTATATGTTCCAAAAATGAAAGATTAATAATTTTAATCACATTATTGCTCCAAATCAAATGATTTTTAAATAAGTTGGTTGTACCCTTCTTAAATTGTGTTCAAGATTCATCTCACCTTAAGGAACTCAATTTTTGATAGCTAGGAATGTAATTGTTTTTTTTTCTTTTTTTTACTCAGCCATGTATCTTGTGAAAAGCATTATGCAGATGCACTTATTTAATTTTTACAGAGGTCTTACACACACACCCATTTCCAAGAGTCTCATATGTTCACAATGGGATCTAAATTGATTATTTTACTCTAGCTTCAAATGACAATAATAATTTTCATTTGATTTGGATCCCTATAGTGATTACTTTTCAAAATGTGAGTCTCCTTAGTTCGAGTTAAAATTTCTAGTTTTATATAATTACGATCCTAATTCTAAAAATATCTATCCTATATCACTCCCTTTATTAGTTCCATAACATAATATTCATTAAAACAGTTTGATACTCCACTCAGCAATCATGCACCCCCAAAAATTACAGAATTATTGCAACCCTCAACAAACAATATGTTATTATTCTCTAGAAAGGAAATAATTATGGTGAAATTTTAAGCCTAATGACCCTCGATTTTGAAATAATTTGAAAAAATTTGTCTACTTTTTTTAACAAAAAATCAATGGGGTTTTTATGTGTCAATAATTTAAACATATCTTAGCATAGAACACAAACCCCTCTCCCCCACACTTAAAACTCAACATTGCCCCCAATTTTGAATCTCAAAGTGTGAGACACAATAAAAATAGTTTGATTCAAATAGATGTGAAAATAAGTACATAGAATGTTCTATTTGAAGGGGTGGAATGGATATTAAAAAATTTGTTTTCGACACCAAAAAAGTAGAAAAAAAAAACACATAAACAAAAGATACCTACTGGACACCACAAAAATATCAAGCATGAAATAAGTTGTTTTTAAAGTTCATTATTAAAATTTTTATAAACTAGAAAATAGTTTTAAATGTATGATATATAGTATTGTGATGATCAATGTTGTAAATAAATAGTAAAATTAAAGTGAATGAAATGGGTTAAAGATGGTTTTACATTGTAGCTCATCTTAATTTTCAACTCTCTATAATCTATAAGGATAACACCAAATAATAAATAGATTCAAAATTTTCCTATTAGGGGGCATCCCCAGCACTTAATTCACAACTACAAAAAATAAATGATGCACAAACAATAGAAATGGAAATATTAGAACAACACTTCCTTGAATGTGGGAGCTTTAACTATTAAATATTATTGAAAAGTTTCTCCTTTGTATAACTAAGTAAAGTTCTATGATTTATCCTCTTAATTTTATATAAGGAAAATAAAATAGTCTTAAGAATAATAAATTTAAATTTTAATAAAAATAATTCATCCAAACATTGAGTTTAAAAGATTTTGTTGAGATGATGAAGTACATTTCTCCATTTGTCTTACCTTTCCAACTTTCTGGTGGTAGTAAGACTTCATATGCATCAAATCATGTGATGAAATCAGATAAGCATGATAGTAGACTAGAGAATCAGGAAACACAAGTTATCTTTATTGAATAAAATATAAATAAAAAAGAAGACAGCATAGAATCCATGGGTTAGTTCCCATGAAACAGTAAAATTATAGTCCTTATCTAGACTTGTGATAGATTCTGCCTTCAAGAAAATAAATGTAAGCCAATCACTATGGCTTACCTTCAACAAAGTGTTTCATCCTCTGACTATTGAACAAGAATGGTCTAGTTTCCTCTCCAACTAGCTCCAAAACTCCGTTGATAAGAACTCTTAGAATGGTCAAGGGTCCTGACCACTTGGTGTTCAATTTTCCTGGGAAAATTTTCATCCTAGAATAGAATATCAGGACTCTATGACCAACCTTGAAATCCCTATTTTGTATTATTGACTCATGTAAAAAAATCATTTTAAATTTCAACATTTTTGTATGATTTTAAACTAATTTCCTCCATCTCACTCAACTCTAACAACCTTTTCTCACCAAAAACATGATGTCAAAGTTCAAGGCCTTCACTTAACAATAAGGCTTTTGATGTAATTCCATAGGAAGATGAAAATTTTTCCAAAGAGAATCTTGTATAGGGACATCCCTATTATATTCATGTTAGTAGTTTTTCAATCCCACAGAGGTAAATCTAATATCACTGACCAATCCTTTTTTGAGATGGAGAATGTTGTCTCCAAAATATATTTAAACTATCTGTTAGATAGTTCAACCTACCTAGTGAATTGTGGGTGGTGGGTGGTACTATTACTATGAGAACATCCATACTTTTCCATTAAATTATTGAACTTGTAATTCTTGAAATGAGTTCCATTGTCTGTAATGAATTCTTTAGCCAATTTAATCCTGTAAAAAAATATTCTTCTTGATGAATTTGAATACACTAGAAGTAAGATTATTGGTAAGTGCCACTACCTCAACCCATTTGGAAATATAGTCCTCATCCATAATAATATATTCATTCCCATAAGAGGAATTGAAGGATCCCATGAAATCCAATCCCTGACATCGAAAACATCAACCTGTATAAGTCCTTTTAGAGGCTACTCATGCCTTCAACCTACATTTCCATGCAATTGAAACTTGTTAGAACCAATCACCAAACTCATAACATCTTTGAAATTTGTTTTCTAATATAAACCATCTTGTAGAACCTTATGATTAGTATTTTCTCCTCTATGGGGTACACCTCAAGGTGATTAATGGAAGATATCAAAAACGGATAACATTTCCTCCTCAACCACAAACCATTTCAAAATTCCATCAGCACATATACCGAATAAATGATTTTCATCCCAAAAGTAGTATTTAAACTAAGAAATAAACCTATTTGTTTATTTCTACGAAAGTTTATTGAGAATAACACCAACATCTAGAAATTTATCACAATATAAAAAACAAGAATATTACTGAACAAAATCAGTAAACAATTGTTCATCCAGAAATGATGTATTTGTCTCTCTTGGTTCCTCAATTTGAGTGTTAGGTAGCCTAGAGTGGTATAAAGCTGTATTTTCATCCCCCTTTTTATCCTTGATAACCAGATAAAAAAAATTCAACTGAAGTTTCCACCTCATGAGCCTTGTATTTGAGTCCTTCTTATCCATTAGGTACTTAAGGATTGAATTGTGAGTAAAAATGACCACCTTTGACCCTATAAAATACTATATAAATTTTTATAGGGAAAACATAAGAGAATAAAATTAATTTAAGGGATGGAATAGTTCTTTTGAGTATCATCTAGTAGTTTTCTGGCATAGTAAATTACATGTAGCCTCTTATCCTTCCTATTCCTCAAAACAACACCAACATATAGGTAACTAGCATCAAACATTACTTCACATGGGAACTTTAATCTAAGGAATTGATGACTAGTGAGGTAGGTAGTTTCTGATTAAGAAATTTAAATGAATCTATTCGTTTCTCATTAAAAACAAAAGGTGTGTCATTAATGAGTAGATAGAAGTGTCATTGTGCTCTTGGAAAGGTTATTAATGAACCTCATGTAAAACCCAGCATAGCCTAAGAAACTTCAAATCCCCTTGACATTATTTATTGGTGGAATATTTTAGATAACTTCAATATTGGAATTATCAACCTCTATCCCCTTATTAAAAACTTTGTGACCCAACAAAAATCCCCTATTATCCATGGACTAAGACTTTTACTGATTTAAAACAAGATTTTTCTCTTGTAATATTTTCAAAAAATCTTCTAGATTTTCAAGTAAGTTTTCAAAATCACTTCCCACACTTGAAAAATCACCCATGAATAATTCAATAATCCTTTCAATCATGTCTGAGAAAATTTCCATCAAGCATCTCTAAAAAGTGTTTGGGGAACTACATGATCCAAATGGAATCATTCAGTAGGTGAATGTCCTGAATAAACAAGTGAATGTGGTATTCTCATAAACTTTAAGAGAAATGGAAATTTATTTGATCCAAATTAATAAAAAAGAAAACAAAAATACTCATTTCTATATTCCCTCTCTATATTTTGGTCCAAAAATGGCATGGGAAAATTATCCTTCCTTGTGGAAAATTTATTTTTATATAATAAATATAAACCGTCCATTTATTAACATATCTTGTTTGAAATTTCTTATTCTTTTCAATTGCTACCACATTCACTCCACTCTATTAGGGACTACCTAGACCGAACTTACCTAAGGACTCTCTAAAATTAGAAATATAATCCCAACATCAAGCAATCCAATAACTTCTTCTAGAACCTATTATTTCATATTTGGGTTAAGTATCCTCTAAGATTTCACTCTTGGTTTACACTTAGGATATATGAGTATTTTATGCATGCATAATGATGGACTAATACCCTTTTGTTAAAAATTTACCATCCAATAACAGACTTGTAATTCCTCATAACACTCATCAGGTTAAACTCTTTACTTCCCTCTAGTTCATATGAGATAATTATAGGAAGTGTAGATATATCTCCTAAAAATAATATTTTAAAATGGTTGGGAGTTGTTTGATCTCTATATGGGTTAGTTTTTGGATGTAGTGAAGACACTTGGGCCTAGTTAGACCAAGGTCTTCATGCTTCTTCTTAAATATGAAGTATAGAAGGATTCCTATTCATCCCTATTACTACTAAAAAAATTTGCTGACATTTAGACTCTTATTTTGGGGATAGTATGTGTTCTAAGGAAAACTCATCTAGGTGTTCCAAATACTCCCCCCAAACCCATCTACAAGATCTTTCTCTTTACTATAATGAATCTCCATGCAGGTTTTAGAAAGGGGTCTTAGATTCACCGTTGATTTATTAAATTATCCACAAATCTAATATTCCTCTTAATTAATAGATTCTTTTTCTTCGAATAGCTCAAATATAGAAAAGAGTGGGTCTTGGGTGGGTTATTTAATTTTTTTGAAAACACTGAATAATTCTTATTTTTCACCTATGTTGAAAATTAATTTTCCCTTTGAGACATCAATAACAGATCCCCATGTGGCTAGGAAGGGTATAATAAGGATGATAGGTAATTTATGGTCACACTCCATGTCCAGTATCATAACATTATCTAGAAGAAAGTGACTTGTTACTATTATTTGAAAATTATCTACCATACCCACTAGTTGAGTGATTGATCGATCAGTGAGTTGTAAGAAAATAGTGGTGGGATGGGGAACTCTTAATCTCAAGTGATGAAATAGATATAGTGGAATTAAATTGATGGTAGATCCCAAATAAAATAGGAAATTAAATTTTCCACCTATATCCCCAATGTTTCAAGGGATAATAGAGCTCTTTAGGTCTTGAATTTTAGTAGGTATCATATTCTTCCACACCGCACTACACTCATTTGTTACAGTGTAAGTGGAAAACTATTATAGGGTATTTTTTTATAATATTTTCTTGAGGGATTTGAGATAATATGGGATTTGAATAAATTATTCTATGAAGGTAATTTCAATGTTTAGTTTTTTAATAAATTTATGGAATTTTGGCAGCTCAAAATCATGTTTTTATTTTTTTATTCTTTGAGGAAAAGGGATTGTGGGTGAAAATATACTAACATATATGTCTATCCCTTCAAATTCCTCTTCATGATTTTTCTAGATTTTATTTTCTTTGTTTTTCAAGTAATTTTATTGTTTTTTTAAACTGATACAATAGGGTTCAAAGTGTTTCCAATTCTTTTGTCAAATTTTTGAGATTCAATATTTACCTAATTTTAATTTCAAGATTCAACTATTTTTTTCAGAATTTTGCTGCACTTCATTAGATTCTTAGTGGGTTTGGAGACAACTTTTGGTGGTCACAGCCATTTCATTTTCTCATGGGTTGGCTTAACCGGTATATGGAAGCTTACCATTGTCCCTACTATCAACCTCTCCAGCCAACTACCCCATTTAAATTTCCAATTTTTTCATTCTTGAATCCATTTTCACTTTGTCAAAAGTACTTTAAGACTTTTTTTCATAAAACCTACCTATTATATATAATGACCTGAGCTTAACATATATTGATATTACATCATTTTTTATAAATATTCATCACATTACAAAAGTACATGATTGAGGACCATAATAGTTTAGTGTCTTGTGAAACATGGAACAAAATCTTATAACCTAATAAAACATCTTGAAAGTTTCCCACAAAGATCTTCCCCTTTAGCACTTCTACTTAAAACTGTTCTTCAAAACATGGTAAAAGTAAACTTATGAAAAAGGTGAGCTCATATTCTTCTTAAGGGTAAAAAATGGAGATATATAGGAATAAACAAGAGCATAAGGGTATGGGAACATGATCGTAACAATAGGGCATCATACCCTATATATCAAATATCATAAACATGAATCATGACATAAAAATTAGAAGTTCTTAAAATATGAATCATAAGGGAATCAAGAGAATAAGCCTTGAAAGCATAACAAAGGAATAATACATGTAATTTTGGATTACACATCATCTTAGAACATTATGAACACGTAAAATGTTCCCTTGTTAAGTTAAGGACATGAAATCAGTCCCTTGTATAAACTTATAGACATGAAACCAGGTACATACAAAACATTGTGAACATATAATCTGGTTCATGCATAACATTGTGAAAATATAGTTAGTTTTATGCATAAACTTATGGACATGAAACTAGATCCATATACATAACATTATAAACAAGTAATAAGGTTCACACATAATATTGTGAACACATAATAAGGTTCACTCATAACATTGTGAACATATAATCAGGTTCATATATAAACTTATGTGAATTCAACTAGGTCCATGAATAACATTGTGAACATGTAATCAGGTCCATGCATAACATCGTGAACATGTAATTAGGTTCTTTCATAAACTTATGGATATTCAACTAGATCCATGCAAAATAGTTTTAACATGTAATCAGGTTCACACATAACATTTTGAATACATAATAAGGTTAACTCATAACAATGTGAAAATGTAATCAGGTTCATCCATAAACTTATAGACATATAACCAAGTCCATGCATAACATTGTGAACATGTAATCAGGTTCACGCATAATCTTGGGAACACATAATCATGTTCATGCATAAATTTTTTAACATGTAATCAGGTTCGCAAGTAACATATATATATATATATACTCATGAGTAATCCTTTATTACCCAATGCATTATAGAGAGATATAGGTCTCACCTCTCACATAATAAAAACAAATATAAATGTTCCACTAGATCATAAACAATCATCGTATAATAACTCATGAAATGAAATGGGTATCATAAACATTTCATTATTTCATAACCTATATAAAATATACTTGTTTAATAATAATTTTATCATATAATAACTCACAAAGGGAATCGTGTTTCATAAGTTTTTTATCAGGGTATAACCAGTGGAAGAGAAATTGGTTTCATAAACAACATGAAATATTAAACATAAAATATTCAGAGAAAAAAATGAGAATGGTGTCCTTATATCATATCCCTAGTAAATCATAAACTATATCAAATTATTTCATCTTATTTGAAGAAGGATTTTTAAAGATAACTTGGAGAATTTATTAAATAAAATAACCCATATTTAAAAATAACATTTTAACGAATAAAATATCTAAAAAATCTTTTTATTGGAAAACCACTTTGAAAACTCATAAAATAAACTTCAAAAACTCATTTAAAACAATTCTTGAGAAAAAATCCTTTCCACTTTGAAAAACACTTTTTAAATCATAAAACATTTTGAAAACCATCCTCTTTGAAAAAAATCCTTGAAAACATATAAAATAATATTTGAAAATAATAAACACTTTTTAATTATAAATCATTTTAAATATTAAAATATCACTTAAAATATTTCTGAATTTTTTTTAGAAATCATGGTTTTTGAATAAAAAAAGTCAGACTGAAGGGAGAAATAAGTCATCTTTTCTTAAAAACACTTTCTAAATTATATTATGTACCAAATAGTGGGAAAATGGTAAAAATAAATGAAGATATCATGGATGACCAGAGGAGAAGAAAATTCCTGATATTTCTTGAGATTTGGATCGTAATATTTCATCAATGGAAGCATAATCATAAATAATCTTGACAAACGGTGAGATTGCAGTAATAAACCGTTGCCAATTTGGTAACTTTGAATCATAATCCTATGAAAATAATAAAATTACATAAAGCATAAAATGTCATGAAAATAATTATATTAATGATATAACATGTTATAGGTCAGTATATACACCCCATAAAAAATGTAGGTTTATATGATGGCATGTATCTCAATGAATGAAAATTGAGACAAAAAATAACTTTACCGATTTGGTAACATTTGAACCAAAAATCCCATGAAAGATAAATCATAAAATGAATATGTAAATACCCATAAATTTTTTTATATAAATCATATTATACATTAATGGGTATTATATACACCAGAAAAAATAAATGAGTGGTGAATAAGTCATAAGTCTCACGGAAATAAAAGTGAGACGAGAAAACTATTACTATAAGTCTTGAATTTATCTGTATACATTCAAACCTCATATATAATAAATATAAGTTTATTAAACATCTAACACATAAAAATATTATTATATATAATACCATATATGATTTTATTATTACTTTATATTACCAATTTATTAATAAGTCTATGTTAATGTTACGTTTGAGGTAATATTTGTTTGTTTTTAGTATAGGTGTTGACTTGTTATTCTTGATCCTACAGCTTAGATCATGATTTAATTATTTACATAATTTAAAACATGATATAAATATAATATATATTTAGTATATAAATATTTATAATAATATATAAATGATATAAATATTAAATGAAATACACTGTTCATGGAGACGGTAGGTCGTACGTACGCATGAACGTTGTTTCATTTTAAAAGAAAGAAATTGAATGACATATATGTATGTATATATATATAATAGTTATAATATCATTATTATGTCATATATTTTTACTAAAATCATCCTTAGTACATTCCATGATGAGTGTGAATAAATCACATCGCTTTGAGGAGGCGGTAGTCCACACGTCCACAAACGAAGTTATCGTATTTACAAAAAATGGAAGGCTCTTAGGTATGTGTTATATAAAAATTACAAAATCATAAATAAATCACAAATATAATATATAAAATATAAAAATATATTCTCCATCATAATTCTCAACCATGATAGGTGGAAAAAGAAAAAATGAACAATGTCGTTTCGTGAGGCGGTAGTTCGTCATACATAAGAACGGTAAGTTTATTACCAATTTGATGAAAGTGTGTGTGAGTGTAGATAAAACCCTTAAATAAAAAAATATCAGTATATTAAGGATACTTATTTTATTATATAATGATTTTTTATTAATATTTTATGGGGTGTATAATGAAAATAAAACAAAATAACATGACGAAGGATGTTACCTCTTCTTTGGGTAACTCCTTTTCTTTTTCACCAAAGGGATTTCTTGTTTGGATTTATCACCAGAGGGAGGATTATTGGATTAATGTTTGTAATTTGGGAGAGTATTTTATTAGGGTTTTTTTTTTGCCAAATGGACTTGATACATATAAATAGAGGTGGAGAAGAGGATGCCTTTTATCAGAGGGGAAAATGACACATTGGGTATTCTTGAAAAGGATTGTGTGTTAACCACGTTTTACTTGTCCTATGAGGATTAAAAATAGACTTTTATAGATTCTTATATGTTTTATGGTCCATATATGGCCATAAAATAATTTTTAGACACGTTTTGGGTCATTTTTACACCTTATTTTCTATGTTTAGCCACAAATTAAGCTCATTTTTACCTTAATCACTGTCATTAATTTTAATTACTTTCAAAAATATTTTTTTTAAAAACTAATTTAATATAATTATAGATTATAAATTATTTTTCTTCTAAATAAGGAATCTATTTTTTCAATTATAAACACCTAATTGGCAGAAATGAAATTAAAACTAATCCTACAGATGGGATGAGACAATAGGTTTTTAAAGTGAAAAAGTCCAAAATTTTGAAATGTTTTTATATCGAAATTAAATGTGAATTATTTAAGATGAAATAAATATTTTTAATTTATGTATAATTGGTCTAATTAAAATTGAAAAAAAAAATAAAATATAATTTAACTATATAAATAAATTAGACAAAAAAAGCAATTTTGAATTAAAATTAATGGTTTTTCACTATTAATCAAAAAATGAAAATTCTAGAAAAATATACCAAAAATTCACCAAAAGTAAATTTTGATATTATTATTTCAAAAATAAATGTTATTTTCTAATATAATAATTATAAAATTGGAGAAAATTATATTTAAAATTGGATCTCAATTAAAATGAGGTAAAATTGCACTTTTGAAAAATACATATTTTTATTCATAAAATTGGATTTATTCATATCTTATGACTATCATATATATTGGATGAGTGTAAATAAAATTATTGAATTTTTAATTTATAAATTTTATTAAAAAAATTCATCAAAATTTGTTTATTTAATTTATTAATATAAAATGGTGTTTGTACGTAGAAAATTAATTTTCTTAGAAAAAGAATTTCTTTATTCTCAAATCATTCAAAAATTCATTTCTAACTAATTGATAGCCAAAGGGTTCATTTTATATACATGTGTAAATCATAGTTTCATTTTTTACTCAACATCATTCACATATTACATTCTAATAGCTAGATGATAATTATAATAATATTTTAATAATAGTACATTGTAGTTTGGTAAAAATCAGTCTTGCATGTAAGAAAAGTTATCAAAGGAACACATTATTGTGTGTAACATAAGATAGGCATAGTGTGTTTTGTACCTCATGCTACTCTATGTGTTGTGTGTAGTATAAGATCAACATTTTGTTGCATACAAAGAAAGAGTAATTAAGTTCGTTCATATAAGACAAGATAAATTCAATGTTGTGTGAAATGAAAAATATTAAAAAGATGAAATTAATTTGAAAAATAAATATTTCTAAAAAACTCATGGTGTAACATTCTACCCCCTTAAAATGAATTTCTCCCTCAAAATTTTTCTGGGTTATAAAAGGATTAATACTTTAATGTTCTTTTCTTTGAAACCTGCATCGTAAAAAGGATTCCTAAAACCTTTTAAAAAGGGGAAGTTAGAAAAATTATGGTTACCCAAAGTAACACATAAGTAGGTTTCCACATAGGATAACATAGGTGGAAAGTGAAAACATGCTCATCGAAGATAAATCTAACTATAAATTTCTAATAGTGGGTGATA
The DNA here is from genome assembly GCA_963277665.1 of Viscum album. Classification (NCBI taxonomy): domain Eukaryota; kingdom Viridiplantae; phylum Streptophyta; class Magnoliopsida; order Santalales; family Viscaceae; genus Viscum; species Viscum album. Next base: position 98,240,450 of record OY728153.1, on the reverse strand, counting down.
AAGAACATGGTTCAGAGAAAGTTGACAATCAAAAATCCATAAATTTTTTATGATCTAAGGGACCATTTGATTCATTGGAAAATAATATACTAGGATAACATTTTCTATTTCAATATTCTTTCTATAAAGTTGAAGGATTTTTATGATAATATATACTTACATTATTTAAGGACAATATTACCCTTTCTTGTGCCTTGATTAATTTTTAATTCACATATTATTCTAGGAAATAAAGGTATATTTTTCATTCCAAAAGCATTATCAGATCATGAGATCCATAAATATAATTATATGTCATTCCATCTATCTTTATTAAAAAAATTATAGCGCATGTTATCCAATATGCATAAATCCTCAAATGGAAAGATAATATATTAAATCTCTAAAAATGCATCTGAATTTAACATATACTATTCCATAAATGGTTAACCATATAACACTTACAAAATATGAAAATACAAAACATTAGAAAGAATCTAAATAAATCAGCTTAAATTTATCCCTCGTATATCATAAAATATCTCTTGGTTGTCACATTCCAAACATGTGAATACCCTCATTGTATATTCACTTAAAACATGGTAATAAACTGAATTGCAATAAATCCTTTTGGAAAACATGAATGATTCCTTATTCCAAAGACTATTGTATATATTCCTTAAACCCAAGAAGTTGTAAACTCTGTCTAGGATAACACAGATCACTTTGTTAAAAAATCCCTTATCAGTTCTGAGGTTATAAATACTATCCAATTTACTTTATCCATATCCTTATCTCTTTATTCATATAAAATATCATTTCTCATCCTTAGGAATATGTTAGGGGTTACCTTTCCTTAATCCAAATATAACATTTTCATTAAATCACTTTTTTATTCCATCAGAACAATTTAACATATCCTTTCAAGTCCATAATGAAAATCTTATACAAAAAATACTTATATATTTCATAATTCATATAACATAATCTTTGAATTCCAAAACATCTACACTTAAATCATCAAAATTTATTCATAAACCAATACTTAAGATTTGTCATATTATTCCTTAATACCCATTTACTAGAATATGAAATATTAATCATGTATTAAGGTTCCTAAATCTCAATCTAATCATGATTATTACATTTAATGTAAAAAATATTGTTATCCCATACCTTTCACATGTTGTCTACAATCCCTTTATATTAAATGGTATAACAAATACCCATACCACCATCTTAATTATCTTTATGAGGTTTCCACTTAGTAAATAGATTTTTATAATGCCCATACTTTCCAGATTTGAAACATTCAATGTTAAATATGTTACTTCTAATTCCTGCCACTGAATAAAATTAGAAAGAATAGGGTGAGAAACACTTATCATAAAATAAAACCAAATAATCATGGAAAATTACTTATAAGATTCATTAATCATGAAACATGTTTTAAATATATGAAAACTTAGGCTTATCCTTAGAAATATCCCTAGGTATCTCACCAAAGTTTTCTCATCCTAGTTTTTATGGTTTGATTAAAAATTTCCTATGATACCAACTATAAAAACCCAGGCTTAACATAAATTAATATTACATCATTTTATATGAATATTCAGAACATTAGAAAAATTACATGCCTGAGGACCATAATAGTTTAGTGACTTTGAAAACTTGGAACAAAATATTCTAACTTGGTGAAAGATCTTCAAAGTTCCCCACAAAGATATTCCCCTTTAGTACTTCTACTTAATACCTTTGTCCATAATCTGGGGAAAAAGTAGAAAAAAGAGGTGAGATTAGATGCTCATTAAGGGTAAACAAAGGAGATATATAGGCATAAACATGAGAATAATGATGTGAGAACATGATCCTAACATTGGAGGATCATACCCTGCATATCGAAGATCATAAACATGAATCATGGAATAAAATTTGGCAGTTCATAAGACATGAATAATAAGGGAATAAAGATCATAAGAAATGAAATAATAACATAAGAATAATATATGGAATTATGGAATACATATCGGCTTGTAACATTGTGAATATTTATAAGTATAAACATCTTCACTCTTTAAGTTACGGATATGAAATCATGCCCTTGCATAAACTTATGGACATGAAACTAGGTCCATGAATAACATTATGAACATGTAATCAGGTTCACACATAACATTATGAACATGTAATCAGGTTCATTCATGAACTTATAGACATGCTACTAGGTCCATTAATAACATTGTTAACATGTAATTAGGTTCATGCATAACATTGTAAACACATAATAAGGTTCCCTCATAACATTTTGAACATGTGATCAGGTTCACACATATACCTATGGACATGCAACTAGGTCCATGAATAACATTTTAAACATGTAATCAGATTCACACATAATATTATGAACATGTAATCAGGTTTATGCATAATCTTTTGGACATAAAACATGGTCCATGCATAACATTTTGAATGTGAATCCACGTTCACGTATAACATTTTGAACATGTAATCAGGTTCACGCATAAACTTATGGGCATGCAACCAGGTTCATGAATAACATTGTGAGCATGTAATTAGGTTCACGCATAACCTTGTGAACATATAATATAGTTTATGAATAACATTTTGAACATATAATCAGGATTACACGTAACATATATATATATATATACTTATGATTCATCCTTTGTTACCTAATGCATTGGGGAGAGATATAGGTCCCACCACTCACATAATAAAAACATACATATGTGTGCCACTAGATCATAAAAATCCATCATATCATAACCCATGAAATGAAATGGGTATCATAAACATTTTATCATGTCATAAACTATGGAAAAGATACATGTTTCATAATCATTTTATTGTATAATAACCCCTTAAAGGAATTGGGTTTCATAAGTGTTTTATCATGGTAAACCCCATGAAAGAGAACTGGGTTTCATACACAACATGAAATTTTAAATATAAACCATTAAGGGAAAAAATTGATAATGTTGAACTTATATCATATCCCCAATAAATCATAAACTATATCAAATTATTTCATCTTATTTAAAGAAGGATTTTGAAAGATAACTTGGAGTATTTCTTAAGGAAAATAACCTTTCTTTGAAAATCGCATTTTAAGGCATAAAAGATCTCCAAAATAATTTTCATTGAAAATTGATGTTAAAACATATAAAATAAGCTTAAAAAATAATTTAAATTGTTTTTTGAGAAATAATTCTTTCCTCTTTAAAAAAACTTTTTTTAAATCATAAAACATTTTCGAAAACCTTCCTCTTTGAAAATAACCTTGAAATCTTATAAAGAAAGATTTGATAAACATTAGAAAAAACGTTAAATATTAAGGATTTTTTAAAACCTATTTCCTTGAAAACTAGATTAAAATATCACTTACAAAACATTTTTGAAAACAATTTTAGAAATCATGTTTTTTTTAATAAAACACATTTTCGATTGAAGAGAGAAATAAGGTCAGATTTTATTGAAAAACTTTTCTTAATTATCTTAAGTTCCCAATAGTAAAATAATGGTACCAATATATTAATATTTCATAGATAAATATAGGAGAATAAAATTCATGATATTACTTGAGATATTAATTATAATATTTCATCAATGGAGTCATAATCATAAGCAGTCTCAATAAATGATGAGATTGTAGCAATAAACCATTACTAATTTGGTAACATTGAATCATAATCCTATGGAAATAATAAAATTAAATGAATATTAAAATATAATTAAAATAATTATATTCATGATATAACATGTATGAGTTCATTATATACACCTCATATAAAAATATAGGTGCATAACATGGCGTGTATCTCAAAGAAGTAAAATTGAGATAAAAATTACATTACCGATTTGGTAAATTTTGAAAAATAAACCCCGTGAAAGAAAAAAATAAAATGGATATTTAAATATACATAAATTTATTTATAATAATATTACAATACATTCATGGGTAGTATATACACAACAAAAAATAAATTAGTGGTGAATAAGGCATAAGTCTCATAGAAATAAGAGTGAGGTGAGAAAACCCTTACCTTAAGTATTGACTTTCTTCGTATGCATTCAAACCTCGTGTATAATAAATATAAGTTTATTATAAATCTACCATAAAACCATATTATTATATCTAATACCACACATGATTTTATTATGACTTTATAATACCTTTTTGTTAACAACTCCATGTTAATGTTACATTTCGGGTAAATTCCGCTTGTTTTTTATACGTTTTGACTTGTTATTCTTGATCCTCTTACTTAGATAATGATTCACTTATTTAAAAATTTTAAAACATGATACTAATATCATATATATTCATTATATAAATATTTATAATAATATATAAATTATATAAATATGAAATAGAATACACTGACCATGGAGACGGTAGGCCACACGTACGCATGAAGGTTGTTTATGTTTAATTGTCATTTTGTTAAACATAAAGTAAATGGGTTATATTTATATATATAATTATTATAGTAGAATTATTATGTCATATATATCATATATTTTTAATAAACCTGTTCTTAATACATTCCATGTGGATTGTGAACGAATCACATCACTTTGAGGAGACGGTAGTCCCCACGTCCACAAATAAAGTTATTATATTTAAACAAAATGGAAAGAATAAAGGTATGTGTTATATAATAATAAAAAAAGAATAAATAAATCTTAAATATTATATATATCGTATAAAAAAATATTTTACATCAAAAGGAACAACCGTTAGAGGTGGTAAATGAAAAACGAACAACATCATTTTGTAAGGCGGTAATTTGTTGTGCACATGAACGGTAAGTTCATTACCAATTTGATGGAAGTGTGTTTGATTTTATGTTTAAACCTTAGAATAAAAAATATAATTATATTTAAGATATTTATGTTATTATATAATCATGTAATAATAATAATTAAAGGGGTGTAGAATGCAAATAAAACAAAAGAGCTTGATGAAGGATGTTACCACTTCTTAGGGTAACACCTTTTAGATTGCACCAAAGGGATTCAATGGTTAGATTTATTTCAAAAGGTAGGATTATTGGATGAAGTTATGTAATTTTTGAGGATATTTGGGTAGTTTTTGTCTAATCCAATGGGTCTTGAGAGGTGTAAATAGACAGGGGGATGCCATTTATAAGAGGGGAAATAGACACATTGGGTATTCTTGAAACTAATTGTGTGTTCCTAGTGTTTTACTTATCACCAAAGGGTTAAAAAATAGAAAATTATATATAATTATAAGTTTAATGGTCTAAATATGTAAATAAACTAATTTTTAAACAATTTTATTGTAATTTTACACATTATTTTCAAAGTTTAGTCAATAATTAAGCTTGTTTTTACCTTAATTAGTGTCATTAATTTTAAATACTTTCACTAATATTTTTGGTCAACAACTAATTTCACATAATTTGAAATTATAAATTATTATTATTCAAAATATTTAGTCCATTTATCCAAATTTTAAACACATAAGTGTCAGAAATTAAATCTGAACCAATCCCACAGACTGGACGAGACGGCGGGGTTATAAAGTAACCAAAAATTCACCCAAAGTAAATTTTTTTATTCCAAATTAAAAAATTAATTTTATATTTAATATAATAATTATAATACTGTAAAAAATTATTTAAAATTTCCTCTCCATGAAAAGACGGTAAAATTAACCTTTTCAAAAATACATCTTTTTATTCATAAAAATGGATTTATTCTTATATTATGTCTATCGAATATATTGGATGAGTATCAAAAAATTTGATTGAATATTTAATATATAAATTTTATAAAAATCATTCATCAAATGTGATTTTTTTTAATTTATTGAGATAAAATGTTGTTTGTATGTAGAAAAGTGGTTTTCTTAGAAAAATAATTTCTTTATTCTCAAATAGTTATTACTTTCATTTATCACTAATTGATAACCAAAGTATTAATTTTATATATATGTGTAAACCATATTTTAATTATCTATTTAATCTCATTCATATCATCCATTCTAATAGCTATGTGATAATTATAATAATATATTAATAATAGTATATTGTATTTCTGTAAAACTCAGTCTTGAATGTACCACAAGTTATTGAAGGGACTCATTATTTTGTGTAACACAAGACAAGCATAGTTTTTCATGTATTTTAAGCTACTCTATGTGTTTCATGTAGTACAAGGTTTACTTTTTTGAGTACAAAGAAAGAATAACTTGGTGCTTTCATATAACACAAGATAAATTCAGTGTTGCGTGAAATAAAAAATATCAAAAAGATTAAATTAATTCAAAAAATATATTTCACAAAAACTCAGGTTGTTATATTATCTTTTAGAGAATACTAATTACATAATATTGTGAATTTAAAGATTCAGGTTAGGGTTGGGACTGGAACTACTTCCTAGGTTGCTGCTAGAACCCAAGGGGAGAAGTAGGTCAAAGAACTCCCTTCTCTCTCTAGGAAATATTTGGGTGGTTGTTATACCCATGATTGTTAGTGTCTGGAAATGTTTCATCCCTAGGATACATCTAAGGACCATATATAGAAAAATTAACATTCTTAGGGTCTTAGGTTGGTGTATCAAAATTTCAACAATAATTATGTGAATTCCCAAACATTCCATAGTGATGGTATTTATTCCTAAAAGTATTATGAGTGTTTTCGTTGAAAAGACCAACAGCTTGGGCTTTATCTTTTGGAACAGCATTGGGTTCTTTCCTAGCAATTTTTTTGACCTATATAATTTATGTTTTGATTTTTGTTCCAGTTTTCAAAATATTTTTTCATCTCCTTAGAAGTCATATCACTAAAATACCCTCCTGCAGATTGATCCACCATTATTTGGTGGTAAGGGGTGAGACTATTATAAAAAATATCCAGGAGGAATTATAGAGTGCATTTTTGGTTTTTATATTATCTAATTAATCCCCTAAATATATCCCAAGAATCATGATATATCTCTACCTCATGTTGCAATAAACTGGTGATTTTGTGCCTCATCTTAGATATCATTCTTCTGTGATATAATTTCATGGTTAAGGAATTATATACTTGATCCCAGGTGAAAAATATATCGTCCTATAATTATTGAAACAAAGTCTTAGAATATTCATTCAGACAGAGAGGGGACACTCTCAGCTTCAGCTCTTCCTCACTCGGGCCTCTAAGTGGTAGCTACTCGACACTAAAGTAGAATTACAAATAATGTCAAGGGAGTATTCCCTAGGCTTTCCATTAAAGGCCTCACAAAATTATTTATTCCTTCAGCACTGGTATCCACCCCTAGCCTATGTAGGTGATCTTGGTGTAGTTGTTACTTGAGCCCAGACATGGGTCGGGTTGTCACAGATTAGTATCAGAGAAAGTTCATTCCTTAGGACTTTGTTTGGACTAATACCCTTATGAGGATTTGGTTGGGTTTAGGGAAATAATGTCAAAGTTTTTTGAGTGCATATTTTAGGTCAGGGAGTCTAGTGATGGCATGGGTGTTCGACATATCAATTCACCGGGACCTTGACTACCAACTTTTTGACTCGGTATACTGAGACATTTGTTGTAGGGATCAATGGTACATGCATCATATAAGATCGAGTCTTTGACTTTCCTTCTTTAGTTATCTACACATTATTATATATATATATATAAATATATTGTCATCTGACTATGGTATGTCTTGATAAATATCAGGATGTGTCCATAATGACATCCAACAAGGATACAATTTACGGATCATGATGATGATCCGATGAGTGATGAGACCCTAGTTTAGGGTCTATCTCACGACCCCTTCCTCGAGGTCAACGGGGAGCATCACCTCCACCTTTCTAGAAGCTGATCATTCCAATATAGTGGGTTGAAGATGCATGCAGGCTTAGTGTGCTCTATGAGTTCCAACACCAGAGGCCTCTGAGGTTCCGCAGTGAGCCAGATCCACAAGAAGCAGAAGATTGGATAGATTCAGTGGTTTTTATTGCCATCTTTTTTAGACCCCACCAGATCAGGTGGTTGATCTAGAATGTAGCCTTTTCCATGGAGTAGTTTATCATTTGTGGATCCATGTTATGCAGATACATAATGAGTCGATACCCTCATGGATTGACTTCCTGCAGCTATTCTGTGAGGAGTATTTCCCCTCCTGCCTGTGCTCGGTTCAGATTCAAGAGATACTGGACCCATATTAGGGATGGATGATGGTGGATGAGTAAATTTTTAAGTTCAAAGAACATACATGGTACTCTTTTAACATGATATGTGATGGCTACTTACAATAATGGAAGTTTGAGAAAGGAATTCATAGAGAGATATGTGTCATTGTGGTTCCCTTGTGTATCCCCACATATTATGGGGTGATGGATTGGCCACTAGTTATATGTTTATTTATTTAATAGGTATTCCATATGGATGGAAATAGTAGTGGGAGTCATAGAGATGATTCATCTGCAGTAGCTAGCGGGTGCCATTCGTCAGGATCCCGACACAAGAATCCCTTTCGTAATCTAGCTCAAGGGTGAGGTCAGGTGGTGTAGGGAGAGTGTAGAGCACCATGTAATCCTAGAGATGTGAGATTATTTTCTTATAGTGGGTGAGGTCACATAACATGAGACTACTCGATAATACGTTTTGAGAAACATGGGTAGATAACTGATGGACTTCCATGGCAGAGGTAGCATCATGATCTGGGATCTCCTAGATGAGGACAGGGTGGTCCCCAAGGAGGTAGAGCTGGAAGAGGAGCAGGAGTAGCTATGGATGGTGGATGATGCTATGATATCTTTCCACCACCACCACTAGGCAGCCTATGTCAGTCTTGGGGAGTTGGCGACCATGGTCATGAATAGCTACAGGCTCTTAAGGTTTTTGACTCCATAGGGCACCAGATGATCATAAGTATAATCTATGTGTTTTCGAATCTTTATTTAGTATTATTAGACATGGTTTCCAATCATTCCTTTATCTTAGTAATTCTAGTATGAGAGATTAAGTTCCTATTTGAGGCGCTATCCCAGAATATTTTTCTTGAGGTTACTACAGGGAATGATTCTTCTATATCTTTTATCTACTAGATGTGCATGTTATCACTTGGTGAAGATAGGTTCACATGGTACCTTTTGGTCATCACTATGGAGACCTATGAAATCATCTTTGGTATGGATTGGTTGGCTATGTTCTAATCCAATATTAACAATCACTATATGAAAGTAAGGTTCATTTTCACTGATGGGATGAGATTCTCATTTTCTGTAAAAATAGATCTCATGTTAGGATGATTGGGTTCTGTGAACAAGAGGTTGCAACCCATCACCTATCAGTTGGAAAGTATATCCCTTGGTGTATTAGGATCTTCAGTTATCTGGATTCCTTTAGTTGTGGAGGATTTTGTGGGTTTCTTCCCTGAGGATGGTTTGGGACTACCTTCAAGGTAGGAGATGGAGTTTTGTATCGAGTTGCATCTCGAGACTACTCAGATATATTATGAGGCATATCGGATGGCCCTTACCAATCTTTAGGAGATGTGGATGTAGTTGGGGGGCCTTCAAGAGAAGGGTTTTATCAGAACCAGTGTGTCCCCCTGGGCATCTTTGGTGTTGTTTGTGGAAAATGATAACATGAGTTTGCATCTCTCAATGGATTATCATCACCTGAATCAGGTTATGATAAAGAATAAGTGCCCTTTTTCAAGTTTTGATGGCCCCTTTGAACAATTTTGAGGTGTGATATGGTTCTCAAAGATAGATATTGGGCTTGGATACCACCATTTGAGGATTCATGAGGCTGGTATTCCAAAGTTGGCATTCTGATTTCACTATGGAGACTATGAGTTCCTAGTGATGCCTTTTGGTGTGACAAATCCCCCCCATTGTATTTTTGGCTTTGATGAACCAAGTTTTCCAAAAGTACTTAGGACAGTTTTTGGTCATCAGCATCGATGAAATACTCATCTAATTTGCATTAGAGGAGGAACATGCAGAGCACTTGAGGATGGTTCAATATTTTCTTTGAGAGCACCAGCTTTACAGAAAGCTATCAAAGTGCTAGTTATGGATTCCTTAAGTTTACTTTCCGGGTCATGTTATTTATAATCATATTATAGTTATATACCTAGAAAATATATATGTAGTGATTTCTTTAGATCCACCAAAGATAATTTCATAAGTGCGTAGATTTCCTGGTTTGGCGGGGTACTACATGAGTTTTGTGGAAGAATTATCCATAATTTCATCCCCCTTGAAATCCTTTATGCGGAAATAGAAGTCGTTTACCTGGTATGAGAAGTTCCAGAGGGCCTTTGAAGAGTTTAGGTTGGGGATTACGAGTGATCCAGTGTTGAGACTACTCAAGAAAGTCTTGTAGTTTGTAGATTTTTATTATTCCTTAGGATATGGGCTTGTCTATGTGTTGATGGAGTGGTAGGAAGTTATCAAATATGGGTCAAGTTAGATGAAACCCCACAAGTAGAACTACATGAATCATGACCTAGAGCTGGAAGTGGTAGTCTTCAAATACAGGATGTGGAGGCATTGTCTTTTGGGAGATTGCTTTGTGTTTTACTTAGACCATCAAAGTCTTAGGTACGTCTTCACACATTGATACATCGACGCTATTTTGAATTACTGCAAGAATATGACTTTGAGGTAGTCTATACCCTAGTTAAGGGAAGCATGGTATGAGATTCCCTTAGCAGTAATTCCTAGGATCACATGGTATATGAGGCTTCAGAGCAGTTGGCCTCCCTGCAGCTGACACTAGTGGAGAAGGAGGGTACAAATTTTAATCATTCAATGGTGTCGACTCACTCACTTCTCGAGCATGTGAGAGATTCCTAACTAAGAGAAATAAACTGTGAGATATTCTATGACAAGATATCCACAGGCGAATCACTAGATGGATACTCTGATGGAGTGAATCATGTCATCTTTTTTAGGGATGAATGGTGGTTTCAGTAATGATGCGGGATGAGGTGATATGAGAGTTACACACTTCTCCCCTAACTATATATACTATAGTGAGGAAGATGTATAGAGACATTTAGAAGTAGATTTGGTGGTTCAGTATGAGACGATATGTAGCTAATTTTGTCTCTCAGTTCCTCGCTTATCAGTAGGTGAATTCTATGCACCAAGTTATGACAGGTTTGTTCTATCCCCTTGAGATCCTAGAGTAGAAGTGAGACATCATATACATGGACTTTATGACAGGGAGTCTGCGTAAAGTGAAAGTACATGATTCCATCTAGGTGATATTTGATCAACTCACAAAGTCGACACACTTACTTTACATTAGGGATTATATTTCAGTGGAGAGTTTAGGGTAGTTGTACATATGGTAGATCATTCTTCTTCATGGTGTTCCCTAGATGATTGTCTATAATCATGACACACTGTTTATATCATGATTTTGGAGAGGCCTACAGGAGTCATTCGGGACCCAAATGAGGATGAGTATAGATTTTCACCCATAGACTAATGGGTAGACTAATTTCACTATCCAGGTGTTGTAGGATATGTTGAAGGATTGCGTGTTAGACCTCAACCAGAGTTGGGGGGATCACTTACCCTTGGAAGAGTTTGTGTAAAACAACATCTACCACTCTACCATTTTCATTGTACCTTTTGATTCCATTTATGGGAGACCCATCAGGTCACCCTTGTGCTAGATAGAGATTGGTAAGACATCACTTGTGGGTCCAAAGATAGTTCATGTGACAACAGAGAAGGTATAGGTCATCTATGTGTGGATGAGAACGACCTATAGCAGACAAAAATCATATGCAGATCATCATTGTAGGCCCTTGGAGTTCAAGTAGGTGTACCACATTTTCTTAAGAGCCTCCCCATAATGAGGATAGCGGAGGTTTGGCTAGGTATGCAAGCTATCCCCAAGTTTCATCAGGCCATTTTAGATTGTGCATAGGGTTTTCAAGGTTTCTTACTACATGTCACTACCCCATAGTTAGAGAGGGTGTTTGAAGTCTTCCATGTGTCACAACTGAGGATATACGTACACGACCCACCAAATTCCATCGACTGAGGTGAACTAGACATCAAAGATGGATCCACATTTTCAGAGAACCCAGTGGTGATCGAGGATCTATAGGAGAGGACCATGCATGGAAGAACCACCCACTTGGTTTGCGTGTTGTGGAAACATGAAAATGTGAAAGAGAGTTACTGAGAGAGGGGGATCCAAGTGCAGGATCAGTATCCGGAGTTGTTTTTTTATTTTTTATTTTATTTTATAGGACTAAAGTCTTAGAGGGAATTATGTAGAGACCTGATTTTTTCCTTATAATACTTGGAAACATTTCTATATATATTTTTAGAGTTAACTGCAGAGACAGAATGTGATTCCAAGACCCAGTATTCGCAGAATTAATTTTGTAAAAATATTAAAAATAGTTTATATTTCACACGTATAGTTATTAAATAAAATAGAAAAATCAAAAAAAAATAAGCTTGTATTAGAAATATGAGACCATGGTTGAGTCTATAAAGTGATGTTTACCCTAGTCATGATATAAAATGGTTTGGCATGGGGAATTCAGACACCTCACTTGTTGGTGGTAAGTTCAGTGGATTAATTAATTAATAAATTCATCCATTCATTCATTTTGACCCTAAATGAAATATTATAATAATCATTCCATGTAAAATTATCCAGGGTTAGTTGCATAAACCATGAGAAAATTATAGAGTTCCTCTTTCCTCCTTCATTGTAAAATCAAATCAGATGATGAAGAAACATTATATTGGAGTAGAATGGGACACATAAAATGCAAAAGCTTCATCTGATCATTGGTGAGTGCATTCTTCAATTAAAATTGATCCAATATTCTGGTAGGACACAACAATTTGTGGTTTATTCCCTCTTTCATTAAATCGATTTAGAATAAGGATCCCTTTTATCTATTTGCATCAATTGTGCCCTATGAATGCACCTATATACCAGTTTTAAATTGGTTTTTGATTTAGTTTCCTACCCTGATATCACTCCTCTTGATCGTTTTCCAAAAACTCTTGTCCAAAGATGGTTAAACCTTTTTTATGGTTCCCTTCTCCCAAATATTCTTTGGGTTCATCACTGGTAGGACCCTACAATCCCGATTCGACATTTCCAAGTGTCACCAAGCCTGATTGGACCCCCATTATTGTGAAAAAATCACATATGAGGATCGGATCAAAGAATTAAGCATAGATTTTGGATATTTGAAAGATTAGGACGGTTGTTTTAGTGATTGTTGAAAAAATAATTGTTGAAGGAAGGAGTGATGGTGTGTGGCATGTATGGGTTGAATGGAGAAACCACATAAGGCCATTAGAATCTATTTTTTCAGCGATTGGCAGCCGAGAATGATAGAACTAGTCCATATCCACTATTCTCGAGTAGAATCAAAGCCAGATTCAAATCAGAAAGACATGAATCATGGTTCATAAATTAGCTCTGAGATTTCTAGAAAAAAATCACGACTACACGTCGTGTACAAGGATGAACACACAGTGTGTAGACCCTTAAGTGCGGAAGTAAGGTTTTTGGGAAATATTAAGGATCACGTGACATGTATCCCTCCTACACACTGTGTATCCCTTCCCTGGATAGAAAACCCATGTGGTGGATCACATGGATAGGACTCCATGTATGAATACATGTCCAGAAACATAGCTATGTACTCAAGTACACGAACATGTCTAGATCATATGGGTGACACCTTGTGTAATTAACATTATATAAAATTCCTCAATCATTCACTATATAAACAATACAACATTTCTCAAGTAGGAGGTAAATTGACCAAAACAAAAGCATGTCATTACGATGGAATGTATAGTATAGTGTTATTAAATATGGTAAATATAAAATTTAAAGAATAATATACATGTAATTTATACCATATATCTCTATAAAATTCATTCCTATAACCATTTAAGAGGTTTGGTGATGAAAAATGAAATTAATTATTCATGGAGGTCATAGTCATCATGTATACACGATTAAATATCCCATTTCTCAATAAAGAGTATTGTGATTGTATATGAAAAATTATAATTTAATCATTATAATAATTTTATAAAAATAATATTATTTCATTAGATTCACTTTTATATCCATCCATATTAGGTGGTTATGTGAAATAAGGCATAATGTTTATGGTGGCAGTAGTCTTCACATACGCATAATTCACGATATCATTCCATAAATAGTGGATGGAATAATGGTAAATGTAAATTATGTTCTTATAATAATTGAATCATTTACAAAAAAATATAATTATTCATCAAACCCACAATTTATTGCATCCTTAAGAGGTGATGATTAAAAGTGAACTGCATCATGTCATGGAGGTGGAAATCTTCACAAATGCATGATCGATGTGTTTTTTCAAATTGGATGCTGTGAAATGAATGAATAATTGATGATAAATTAATATAATGAAATTTGAGTATATATATGATATTTAATTCATTATATTATCAATCTTATAGAATATTCGGAAGATGAAAATTAAAAACATAAACTAAAAGGAAAGTAATACTCATATTAGGAAATTTCATTCCCCTTTGAATAATCCTCGGAAATAAAAGGATTAGGAAAATTAAGGTTGGCCAAAGAATATGGATCATGGTAAAGGATTCTTGGTTTAAATAATGGTTATAGTTTCAACAAGTAATTTGAATGGATAGTTATGTAAATAAGGGTTGTAAGTGGTCTCTTTTATAAGTGTAGGGAATAGACTTTTCCATGGAAAAGAATGTTAAGGAGTATAAATGGAATAAAATTAAATTTAGGTGATTTAGGTGAAAGATGGTTTGTTAGAAATTTAGGTATGACTTTACAACCTAAAAAAAATTAATTCTAGAGGTTCTAAAGTTCATGTTAATTTAAGAAAATTTGAGACGCCTTAGATTCATTATTTAAAATGTTATTACTCTATTAAATATTAAACATGTTAATTATTTTATTAATAAAAATAAAAGTATACCATTATTACAAAATATTGACATGATAATTATGAATTTAGTGTCCATATAACCAAAATAATTTCTAAAATATGAGAAAATATTATTTTAAATTAAACAGAAATAACAAAAACAATATTTTTACAAAAAAAAGAGTGATTTTAAAATAAAAAAAATTATGTATAAGATAATTTTTTGATGGTTACTAATTATCATGATAAAAATCAATTTATTAAAAAAATCATTTGGATTTTAGAGAAATCTAAAATATAAGTTCATCATGGAAAGGTTTAATTAAAATATAAAAATAAAAATAATTTCAAAATTCTAATAAAATGTTGTTTAAGTCATACAATATTTAAAATAGAATGTATAATTTTAGAATAAAATTCTATATTTCATAATCATATCCTTCTAATATATATTTTATTAACTTAATATTTTAAAAAATTATTAGGCCTTTCACAGATATTAATAATTTTATAAAAGTTTTTGTTTTAGAAAAAACTATAAGTTTCTCTATTCACTTACAAATTGATTGTTTTAAAAATATATATATATATATAATGTGTTGTAAGCTAAATTTAATGTGAGAAATTAAAAAATTAATTTTAATTTATCAATTTAAAATTCCAAAATTTGGAAACATAACTTTTTGAAAAATAATTATATAATATAATGAAAATGACTTTTTTTGAAAATAACATTTTTAATATTAACTCATATTATTTATTTAACATTTAAAGGAAACAACTATTAATGGTTGATCATATTAGTGTTTTTTATAAAAATTTAAAAAAAATCTTCTTAATATGTTGTGGTTTGTTTATTTTGGGAGTAGTTTGTGACACATGATATATAATATATAATGTATTTTAAAGGATTCAAAATATTTGGACATTACAGAGACTATCGCTCCTATATCAAGGTACCACATGCTCTACTCCAGACTAAGTAACCATAGAAACTCTATATACCTATTTTTCCAAGGGTATCTGAGTCCTTTGAATATTGTACCACCTTCCACAATCCTCTACCACCACTCGATAGTTGATTTATCCTATAGAACTTCTGCATATGGCTTATCCTACCACAAGCGCGACACTCCACCATGGGGAAAGGAAAATTGAAGTGATTATGGATATAATTTACTCCATAAATGAATAGCCTATATCCATGGTCCTAATCTAACTATCCACTCTCTTGGCTACTCTACCCACCAAAGTCCTAGTGAAAACTACTATTACATTGCTTCTTTCTGCCAGAGGAAGAACTCTCAAATCATTCTTCTGAGGATTTCTTCCTACCACATGGAGACTCTATCAATTTCCCATTCACGATGATGGAATAATTCATAATATTTTATAATTTATAGAGGAAAAATATATTCACTTGAGACTTGATCTTATAACCAATCACACCATCAATGCTTTTCTACCTGGCTATGTCATTCACTTCCAATGAAATAGAAAAACACTTTAGGTCAGTGAAAAATCTAACATGGTCTATCACTAACATACTCCCCTTTGACATGTTCTTGAACACCTGATCTTTCTTATTACTCAACATCTCTATATAAATGTGAATTAGAAAATTCACATTAAATTCCTTCCTGGTTAGATCTAATTACTGACCAGATTTCTCTAATTTATCCTACCATCTCTTGGTAGGTCATTGTAGCATATAAACAACAAGATTCCCTAACATATTCACTAATGTCTTGATGTGTTTTAAGATCATATAATAAGACTTGATCCAGAACTCATCTTCCTATCCCCCCCAATGAATGTGGGAAGGTGCTACTACTAGAACTCTCATATCAAAACGAGCATCAAAGTCAAAGCATCAGTAGTGTCCGTTTACATAGATCACATGACCCATAGAAAACTATCTTGAAGCTGATCATCTATATGGTTCTTTAGAGTTGTATAATGTTTTGACCCAACTTCATTAGGTGTGTGCTGATAACCACTCTTCTGAAATTGATCCTAAAGACGAATCTGTGGTATTTTCTCTATAGGGTTAAACACACAACTCAAATCATAGAAAACATGACATGATAAACTTAGAAATAAAAGATGAAAATGGAGAACCACTGATACAAGTTTAATCACATACTTGTTTTAAAAAATGAATTTACATATTAAAAAAATTCCATTCATTCCTTTTTTCACATATATCAAGGGATTACATTTCACAACATAGATAGGTGTAAATTTTACATGTGATAATTATGTCCCTATCATGAACAATGAATGTCGACATATTTCCCTACATACCTACTATGATGAATGGATACACAACTCATTCCATACTAGACCATGATTAAAATATCATAAAATTGTAACATCACACAATAGGTGCATCACCCAATGTAAAATATCATCAAAACTATAATAGGAAAATAACAAGAAAAAAATCCATACATGGGAAGAATGGCTTTTCCCACACATGGGTCAGCTACTCCCATAAAAGATCTTATTTTCAAATCTAGAAACATCTTAGTATCTTATATAACTTTTCCAAATTGTAATTCAATATGACAGACCTGATCTATGAAATCACTTTGTAATGGACCTGACCTAGTTATCCTTCCCATGACTGAGAAAGTTTACCCTGTGACCCAAAAGGAACCACCTCATACACTAATGGTTTTCGACTATCTGCACAGATCTAAGGAATATAGTGGAGAGACTATACCATAAGTAATAGGGTATCAATAAAAATAGAAATATTATACATTAATAATGACATATTACTCAATAAGATGACATAAGAAGACCAAAAGTCTAAATGATAATAACAGACCATGTCATTTTCTATTGTATGTTAAACTAAATACCATGATAAAAGTCATACTAGTAAACACTAAAATAGAATCTATAATTAAGACTGAAAAATATTGTTATAAATTAAATCAATAATCCATATAGACCCTTTAACTTTTCCACATATGTATCCATGATGTCTTCCTAGGTAATAAATGGAAACCTGAATAGGGTGTGAGTAAATATCTGTGGGCTGACACCCACTATGTCTAAAAAAATAAGTATGAATAAATTTTACATGAAAAAATATGATAAAAAGTGTATTTAATTCATAAATTAATATAGAAAATAAAATATGCTTTCCAAATATAAATCTCTGTGTTGACACATGGGGCCAGCCAAACCATCTTTAACATGATGTCATATATCTATACCCATAAGTAGAATCTTATACAAATGATGAATCACCCATACCATTGGTGGATTGTTATATAAAGTATTAATAATCCATATCATGTATCATTCCCTTAGGAATCAAAAAACCATACATCTCACCCTCAATCATCAAGTAACCAAGATATACCAGGCTCTTGGTGAATTCCCATGACAGATATGCTTATGTCTTTTCCTAGTGCAAGACCATACTTAGGGAAAAGTAACCATGTAATATTAGACTCTATGAAATTTCCCATTTTTTATATTCTTACATGATCCCATCGTATAATACCATACTAAGGGAAAATGTATTATAGGACCCCGTCTAAATTATGATGTTTGGTCCACTTACATGCTAGAAGGACATCTGACTCTACTTGAATTCCCTTACATGAGTTGATTTAAAAATTCAACATTGAATTCAAACAAGACCTATTTCATTAAAATTTATCACACATTCCAAACATGATAAGATATTCTATCATATTTAATTTATCAAAATTTCCAATTATCAACCATTTATTCCATTATGCCAAGTTACCAATTATAACAGCAAATGTTAAAATTTAGTTTACACATATTAACAATGATTAAAAACAATTACCAAGAAATTATATCCATATTCCATCATATTATTATTTTAATTCATATTATACACCAATTAACCACTCTGAATCAATTTTATTCTTTATCATGACAATGAAATCTATTCACAAACTAGTCCAATTCACATTATTAAGACAAACAAAAAATAATTTATAATTAAATATTGGAATTAGGTTCATATATTCCATATTCTAACCAAATTTCAAGAGTTAGAACACCTCCCAAGTGTCCACAAGCCCTAATATCAATTATAAGGATACTACAATATTCTATTACCCACTTTCTATTATTTATCATTTGGCTTTTAATTTACCTCTTTTTTTGGGTGTGTTATTTGGGCATCTGAGAATGGAGTACATTTTTTGGGAAAAATACATAAAGTTCTGGGATATATGTTTCTTTGAATTAATGGATTACTTGTATAAATGTGTTGAAGGATTTATGGGGTTCTCCCCAATATTGGATAACACTAGTTAGGGTTTGGGTTTTTTTGCATAATCAAGACAATATTCTATCTGCTATATGATTTCACATCAGGAAATGGTTACACATTGATTATTGGTTTCCACGACGATGCCATGAATTTTTTCAAGGTGTTAAAGTATTACACTATAGCACCCCTAGTTTTAGGTATGTATCCTTTTTTATGCCTTTTTATGTGATTAAAGTTATTGGGATGATTTCGAACGATGTTGGGAGAGTTTGGAATGGTTTTTGGAAGTTTTTTAGGGCCTTTTTAGGGCAACACGGTTTGAGAACGGTTAGAGGAAATCGTGCAAGAATCCTAGGAAAATCGTGAAACTTGAGGGAGTGGGGTCCCGCACAGTTTGTGCATTGTTTTTTAACCATGTGGGGAGGTCATGTGAGATTCCTAAGAGGTAGTAACATCTTCACGGTTAGTGGACGGTTTGTCAAACTGTGCAAGCTAATTGTGTGACCCATTAAAATTTGTGTTTTTAAAAATGGGAACACTCAGGATTGACCTAAATCACTCCAAACATTCTCTTACTCAAGTCTCACTTGGTATTTCCGGTTCTCAAGGGTTTGAGGAGCTCTCCTACTCATTTTTGAAGTGATTCTAAGGGGTTTCAAGTTGGTTTGAAGGTGGTTCCTCCCGGATAAGTCTCTCCTCTTGGATTCTTTTTGGTTTCTCTCTTGATCTACTCTTCTCCCTTTCTTGGTTTTCTAGATCTACATCTATTTCATGTATATCTAGGGTTATTGTAGCCTAATGTGATTATTTTAGGGCTTTTTTATGATAGGAAATATGATCTAGAGTGGTTTTGGTAGTGCATTCTCTAGATTTGTGGTGCGGTTACTTGTGGGTCGATTTTTCTAAAACCCTAAAGGTGGGTGGCTTCTCTCTCAACTCCACTAGGTTAGAACTAGTGGTTTTTGTTTCAATTAATTTGTTTTTCATTAAATTAATTGTTAATATGATGTGTGAAATCTTGGTGGAAACCCATTGGGGGAAGATTTGGGGATTTTTGGGTGAAATGGGATATTGTTGAAATAGGGGTTTTGTTGTGTGATTTTAAAATGAAGATTTTAAAATTTATTGCTTGGTTTGGATTATGAAAATGGTTTGTGAAAAAAAAATTCAATAAAAATTTGGTTTTATTAGAATTTGGTTTAGCATGGAAAATGGTAGAAGGTGTCTTCAATAAATTTGTGATTTATTGAAGTCAACTAGCATGTGTTGGAAATGGTTGTGTTCTTATTGTGTGGCCTTGTTGATTTATTCTTATTGGTTGATTAAGTGTTATGGCTTGTGTTGATTGTGTAGAAGTGGGTGGGAAGTATCCCTATAAAACATGATGGATAGTGGATTTAGGATCCACCATTATGGATAGTGGTCAGGAAGCATCACTAGTTGGAAATATAGTGAATAGATTGGATAGAAGTTCCACCGTTTTGGTTGCCTGTTGTGTGTTTCTTTTCAAGATGGATTTTTTTGTGCTAATGTGTGATGTTGTTATAGATTATAGCATTGTTGTGGCTTTCTCCTCTTTAACATGTCTTGGTAATGGTATGTTTGTCTTGTGGTAATGGTTTCACTATTTAATGTCATATATAATCTATTTTTTATAAATGTGTTAATGGTTCTTTCCTAGTGGCATGTGTAGGGATGTCATTTGGGGAAATTCTACTGAGTATTAGTACCCACCCCCTACTTTTTCACTTTGATGATTTTGCAGATGTTGTGTTACAGGACATAGGTAAGAGTAAAGCATCTCATTTTTCTAGTAGTTTGACATGATGCTTGGGTGATGTTGTGGTGCTTGGCACATGGAGCTTGGTGTGGAGCTATGGTTGGTGTCCTAGTTCATTGGGGTCTTGTTGTGTAGTCTTCCTCTTGGTACTCTAATTTTTGGGTTAGTTGTATTGGCATATGTGATTTTTATGGAATGGTTTGGTTGGAGTTTGTAATGTATGATTTGGGTGGCTTAGTTGACATACATAATGAAATTTTTTTAACAATGTCTTGTTTAGTTGATTGGTTTTATTCTAAGGGAAAAATCATTCCCTAATTTTTCTTGAAGCCCTCATCATTTATTTTCATAATTTGGTGCCTTGGGAATGTCTCTTAAGGCCGAGTATAATTCCTCTACCCTCTCAAGCCAATGGTATGGGGTGGGATGTTATATACACATTGTTAATTGCATTCACATTGCGAAATAGTCTAAGTCGATATTTTTAATTAGAGGTGACATGTTTTCAGCATCTTTTATTAATTGATAAATTCACATAATGATTCACAACATGAATGTTTCATGTTTATTTATTTTTAGGTCATTTTGCATGTTTTTAATATTTCATCCAACTATATGATTTTTCATTGATACTAAGGACCTCTCCCAGATGATTTTGGGGATCTCCTCTCCTTTCGGATCATTTTTTTTTGAAATTGATCTCCATGGTTATTGCAGTGTGTCTATCCATGAATGAGATAATTCAAAATATCCATTCCCATTTATTTTTGATAGTATCATTTTGTTATTATTATGAATATGTTGATATGTGATGATAATCTTCTTGATCCTCTAAAGATCTATTGCATGATATTCCTTTAAAATCTTACACTTTTATTGCTTGAGGTGCAGTATGAGAATTCTTTAAGGTACATCGTTATTTGTTCTCTCCATTGGCCTTTATATTTTTTAATTTATTTTGAGATGTAATGATTGATTCTAAGACCTCTGTTTTTTTCTTTTTTTCTTCTTTTTTGGTGGATCACATTGTGGGTGTGTGAAACCTTATTTGGATGTAATTTTTTCCATATCTATACTATATTGGATGAATTATATTTATTTAGTTTTATAAATTGGTTTATAAATGAATTTGAATGATTGAATTGTGTGTGTGAAAAAGGGGTTTTGAGAAAACATGGTTTTCCTGTTGTTTTGGTAAAGGAAGAGGTACTTTTGAAGCATTGTGAACTAGATTTATAAAATGGTTTTCAAATAATGGTTTTGATGAAATTTTTTAGAAAATATAGAACGTGTGAACCCTTGGGTACTTAAGTGGAAGGTGTAGTAATAGTATTAATCCATTGATATTGTTGAGGGGTTCACTCATGGGGTGTTCCTCTACTCTATAGGCTCATTGATCATGGTATTTTTTAGACTTATTGGGAGGTTAACTTTTTTGGGTGTCCCTCTACTCTTTAGATTCGATGCATATAACTAGAGACTTTATGTGCCCAATTTTATATATATGGGTATGAGTTTCCTATTTAGCCTTACCTTTTGTGATCCTTTGAATAATGTTACATGTGATTTAGAATTTACGATTTTATCCTGTACTTCCATGTATTTTAAATAATATGTAATATATGATTTTATTTTACTACATTGATATATATAAAATACTTTGAAACTATTTTACATAGATTATTTTAGAACTTTTGGAAAAGGGGAAATGTTTTACCATAATTTTTATATAAAAAATATTTAATTATTTACCATGCCTTGTTTACTTTAAATTTTATCATGTTCAGATTGTTTTATGGTGACTTGATATGGAACACCTAGGTGGGACCCCACTAAGGTTATTTAGCTCACACCTTACGCACCCATTTGATGTTGTGTAGACCTTCTTATGTATTTTGATGTAGGGAAAGGCAAGGTGTTGTAGTGCAGTGGAGAGTTTTCTATCAGTTATGTTGGGGTAGCTGGTGGTGAGTTGCTAAAATTTTTTCCACTGTATCATATAGATTATTTTCTCAATTTTGGTTTTCCTTTACTATTGTAACTGTACCATAGAGATATTTTAGCTTCATTTGATTTTTTTTCTTATATTGTTTTCTTTTTATATGTCATATATATTTATTTTTTACTCTTCCTTTGTCTCTTACCATCGTATATATATGTATATATAATGTTGACTGCTTCATGTTTTGGTGAAATCATTCTCTCTGGTTTTTGTTGATGCTTGAGTGCTAGTCACCAACCTGTGGGGATCAATAATGACCTTCATGTATTTGATTCTTCTGGTTGTATACCACATTGAGAGGGTATCGGGTGGGGTTTGTCATAGTTTGTTATCATAGGAGGGTATGCTTGGTTTTGGGAAGTTGGTATACTAGTGATAGGATTTTTAGGACTTGAGAGGTAGGTTGTGGTGAGTACCTGGCCATCTCTAGCCATTAAAAGACTCAAGTTACCAAGGTATTCTAGAATTTTTTAATCTTTTTTTCGGTTCTTTATCTAAATCATAGTTTTTTCTTGTTTTTTTCTAGTTTGAACTAATATTATCTTGTTTTTTGATAATTTATTTGGTTTTGGTGTGCAACCGTATTCCTGAAAGTCATCTTCCATAGGATCCTTGGGAGGGTAAAACAGATGATCCTCAAGGGAATATACTAATGGATTATAATCTTATCAAGGATATCATGTGGTAAGTTCATTCTTTTGATCTAAATGTACCAAATTCTATAACTCAGTAGTTGAGGTATATACAGAAGTTTTGGGAGGGAGGGATTGATCATGAGAGTTATTATGAGAGAAATCTCTATCCTTTAGAGGTAAAAATGAACCTCAAGAGGTGGATGAATAGCTGGAAAAGATTGATCAGATATTTTACTTCCTAGATACATACAAGAATATAATAGTGAACTATAAAAATTTAGACTTGAGGGTCCTAGTTTCCTGTTGTGGGATTCCATGGTATAGGTGGATAGGCATATGGGCTTGAATAGGAAGGGTTTTAAGACCCTCTTCTAACAGTAGTTTTTTCTAGAGTCACTGATGATGGTGAATTCTCAAGAGTTCCTCACCTTTTAGTAGGCAGAGGGTTTAGTATTAACATACACCAATCAGTTCACAGAGCTAGTTTGTATTTCTATGGATGTGGTAATGAATGACCAGATGAATGCTAAAAAGTAACTAAAGTATTTGTAACCAGATATCAGATCATAGGTATTTATGTTGAATCATTTTACATATTCATAGATGGTATATAGAGGTATGATGGAAGTGGTGGATATGTAAGGCAAGTTCAGTTATTATTCCCCTTCTCTTCCACCGAGTGGAAACTTCAATGGCGCATTGGGGAGGAAGAGTAAGTGTCATGATCATTTCTGGAGTGGTGGGGGTGGTTCTCAATATTGGTTCATCTCTGCACCTTCAGTTACATCCATTAGTGTTCCACGGACCTATTATTAGTGTGAAAAGTTTGGGAACACCTGATGTTCTTATTTCGAACCTACGAAGATGTGTAATAGTTGTGGACTCTATGGTTATCTATAGTTGTTTTTGTCAGGATATGTGTACGCCATGACATATTCAAGGATAGTTATCTCCAAAGGCTACTATGGTTTAGTTAGATGCTTTAAAAACTACACGTATCTAGGCATAATACTCATAAGTGAAGCACCTTCATGTATTGGATGAGTTTCTAGCAGAGGTAGATGTGTATCTAGTCACAATGAGAGGTATTATCTTTATTACATCTTCAGTAAAAATTTCTTTATTTAAAATATAATATTACCAATAATTTATATCTATCCATTTTGTTGAAATGAAGAATCTTCCCAGGGAGCTCATATCCTTTATTATGTTATTAGGGACACCTTTTTGAAAGAGTAATGTGGAGGGGTTTTAGTGTCCTTGTTCTCTATCGATAGCTGATGGAGAGTTATTCTGGGATTTCATCATTATTTATTTGTATCTCTTTAACATCATAATAAAAATGTATTTTATTGACTCTCATCATAAAAAGAATAATTTTTACAATTATTGTGTCTCATTTATTATTACTGATAGGAGTTATCGGGTGTTTCGAAAAGATTTGGATCAGAGGTATGGTCGTGCATGACCTTTCCATTGAGAGATCATGAGTTTTTTTGTCTATTATGGCAGTTTATCCCGATGATGTTTCTTTTGTGGGTAGTCTTCTCTTGGGTTTCAATGATCTTCTTATTGTTTTTCTAGAAATTTTCTCTTTTATTCCTCTAAAGAGGGAGGTAGAGTTAATAATTGAATTAGTGTCAGGTGCGCCGATGATTTTGATACATTATTAGCATATAGTGCCATTGGAGATAAAAGAGCTTAAGATTCTTTTAGATGATCTGATGGTGAATTTATTTTTCTCCCATGAGTTTCCCTATGGGTATAACTTGTTCTATTTATCAAGAAGGTAGATGGTTCACTCTATTTTTATTTGGAATATCAGAAGTTGAACTAGGTAATGGTTAAGAATAAGTACCCCCCATGTGTAATTTGTTTGACTATTTAAAGGGGGAAGTGGGTTTCAAATACCAATATTCAGTTGGGTTATCATTATCTCATATTTCAATATATTCATATACTGAATATTGATTCTAGGATAAGTTATTTCCATTTCAAATATCATGTGATTTTATTTAGTCTGACTAACACTCCAACAGTTTTCATGTCATTAGTGAAAAAATATTCCATGAGTATCTCAACATTTTTTTTGTAGTATTCATGGATAATATTTTGTTTTATTCAAATTTGAGTGTGATAATGAGAACCATTTAATTTTGTTTCTTGAAATATTAAGGATTCACTATTTATATTGAAATCATTCAAAATGATGTTTATGGATCCAAGAAGTGATGTTCTTGGGGAATATGATTTCCAATCATGGCTTATTAGTTTATCCTAATAATGTGAAGGTTGTCTTGTCATGGGAATAACCACATAATGTCTTTGAGATTAGGAGATTCCATGGTCTTATTGGATACGATCGAAGGCCCCTCAAGGATTTCTAAAAGTTGGAATCTTCTTTGAATTGTCTTACTTGGGATGGGGTAAAATTCATATGGGTTTCAAAGTTTTAGACTTCTTTCGATGAGTTGAAACAAATTCTGATATCATCTCATATTCTAATCTTACCTAAGCCCTATAAGGGTTATGTGGTTATCAATGATTTTTTTGGTGTTGTTTTGGGTATCATTCTTATAAAGTAATATCATGTGGTGTATTAAAGCTCACACCATCTTTTTACTGAATGAGAATGATTTCCCCACTCATTATTTATAGATTAATATGGTTATGTATGAGTATAAATATTAGAGACACTATATTTTTTTTTGGATAGTTTCACTATATTTTATGAACATAAGAGTCTGAGTTATATATTTTCTCATAAAGACATGAATCTAATATAAAGGTGGTGGGAGGAATACCTTAAAATTTTTAACTTTGACATATATTACACCTCAGGGAAAGGGAATGTCATTTAATACCCTCTTAGTAGGAAAGTACCATCATAGGTAGTTATAGAATCGAAGGAGGAGTGGAACCATAGGGAACTCTTTTCTTAGTTTCTGCTAGATGATCAGGAGGATGTTTTAGGTATTGTTCTGACTAGTGTTAATCTATCATTATCTCTCCTTGAGTCTATTTTGTTGTATTAGTAGCCAGATGATGAGTCCAAGGAAATTATGGAAACCATATAGGATGGGGAGACTATTTCTGGTTGGTTTCTCCCTTCAGATGGTATTATATACTTTGAGGATTAGTTTTATCATCCTAGAATCTTTTAGGAGATCAGTTTTTTTTAATGTCATAATTATTCATGGGCTATTCATTTGAGAACTATGAAGATGTATTATGACCTGAGATGATTATTCTAGTGGCTAGGTATGAATCATGACATTGTAATTTTAGTGCCCTGCTATTACACCTTCCAACAAATAAAGGTAGAGAATCTGAATCCTTCTAGGTTTCTATAACCCACTTGTGGTTTCAGTTTGGAAATAGGATGAGGTTAAATGGACTTTTTAATTGGATTTCTATGGACTACCTAAGGGAGTAATTCTATCTAGGTAGTGATTTATTGGTTGAAAAATTCAAATAACTTCATTCTGATCTGGGAAACCAGTAATGTTGAATACCTAGGTAAGCTATATATATAGAAGATTATGAGGTTTCAGAGAGTTTTCTTGTCCATTTTATTATATAGGTATCTTTTTTTACCTCACGGTTTTGGAAGATTCTCTAGGAGGAGGTGGGGAAGCAGGTCAAGTTGAGTACAAATTACTAAACATAGATAGACTGTTTGACAGAGCATGTTATTCATATCTTGGAAGATATTATCAGTTCCTGTGAATTAGATTTTGGTGGATCATGGGACATCCATCTGGGATTGGTTGATTTTTATTATAACAATAATTATCACTTTTCAGTTAGAATGGATCCTTTCAAGGATTTGAATAGTCTCATTTGTAGGTTCCCACTTTCTTGGGTGGAGGTTGGAGAGGCCTATCTTATAAGACTGAGTCTCATTCAAGAGATGTAATAAAGGATTATGGATAAAAATCATCATATGGTTATAGCTCAGAGTTGGAAAAAAATTTATGTTGGATGTTGGTGTTGCCTAATGAAGTTTACCATTGGTGATCGGGTTTTCTTGAGTGTTTCACCTTAGTTGGGTGATTTTCATCTTATAAAACATATAAATATGGATCTCAAATATGTTAGATTAGTTAAGATCACTGAGTGGCTTGGGAAGGTTACTTATTTGTTGTAATTTCTAATCTGGTTGATGGGAATTCATGAGTTTCTTGATATATATCATCTTAGGAAGTAGCATCCTGATCCCTATCATGTTCTTATTTGGGATGAAATTGAGTTAGATTCATACATTTTTTTGTGGAGCATCGAGTGGATAATGTTGACTCTGAGGTGAAAGACATGCATTGTAAGTTGATTTCATAGGATAGAGTATTATGGATACATGGATTAGATTCTTAGGGGGCTTGGGAGTGTGATTTGTTGAAGAGGGACCAGTGGACTCACCTCTTTCTAGACACCATTCTTTCAGATTAATTCCTATGTATAGAAATTCTTATGATGGAGAGTTTGTGACATCTTGTTACCCACTTTTAGGTAATTACCAACTCTATTTTCATTTCCCTCTTTGTTTGGGTTTGTTTTGGGGCTTCTTATGATGGAGATCCTTTGTTGGGAAATGACCTAATGTTTAAGGATATAGGTCCCTAGGTTCAGAGAACACCAGTGATGGTTTCAGTTTTTATGCAGAATCAATATTTTTTGTCATTTAGATGATTTCAATTTATGAAATGGCTACACCTCATTTGTTGGTTTCAAATAATATTTCATGATTGGTTCAAGGTGTGAAATTTCTACATGCTATGAATCTGGTTCATGTCATTAAATGTTCAATTTTTTGATTTCTAATTCAAGGATATGAGTTTTTTATCATATTTTTTTAATTGAAAAATTCATGTTGTGAAACATTTTCACATCATGAATGTTCCACATTTAGTTATTTTTAGGGAACTATTCCAGAGTTTAATCTTTTATTCAGCTGTAATATTTTTCCATGAGACCCCATAACTCTCCCAAGTAATTTTGTGGATCTCCATGTTTGATTTGGTTCCCTAGAACCAAATTCTATGTACTTTATGATAAACATGTATACATTTTTTTTAATGTTAGTGAACTACTTATCACATCATGATTGTTCTTATGTGTGACATAGTATGTGATAATGTCCTAAGAGTAGCTATTGCACTTAAAGGTCATGGAAGTTCCCCACTATGATGAGAACCTGGAAGTGCTACGTCACTATTCTTGAATATATGTTCTATAGCTAGATGATATCATTTGAGGGACACAAATGATACAGTCTATCAGGGGTGGAGACTCATAGGACTTTGATACACCTTCTCATGGTGTTCTCCCTTGGTAATATCTAGTAGGATATTATGAGAATGGGACCCGCCATTAGGAAATTCACATTTATACATGTCATTGGATATTCCTATATACGAACGAGTGTATTGGTCTTTAGACTTTAATATTATTATTAATGGATATTATGAGTCATGTACTTTGATATATTGACAAAAACTGTGATGATAGATGTTTGCAGTGAGTTAGGATATGTTGCGTGTGTCACAAGTAATATTGCATTAAGGAATAATGTGAGAAAGGATTTATCACTTCTGCTCATTAACAGATGTTAATACCGCATACCCTTTGATGGAAATGTTATAGCCTAAATAAATCCATGGTCATGGTGTTCTAAAGGAAAGTTTTATTTCTGTAAAGTCAAAGAAAGAAATATCAGAAACATAGGTTGATGTAACTAGCATGAAACTATCTCGATTAGAGATATTGTGATAATGGGGTTATATTACACAATAAGTGTCCATATGAGGTGACATGTCATTGCGGCATTACCTTCTTTGTCTATGGGTGCCTTGGAATGTTGCAAGACACTAACCTTGGACTTTAGGCTAGTTCGCCTAATGCCACTGAGAAATATTTCTAGAGGATCACACACTTAGCGTATCCAGATACTCAGTTAAATAATATATTTATTATTTAATAGGTTGAATAAATATTATTCCAATACATTATTTAATAATTATTCATGTATTCTTGATCACATTTATTCCATCACAAGTTATTCGAGAGAATATATTGTGAGGGGAATATTTAATAAATATTTATTTTCTATTTAGTGAATATAATATCTATTTATTTATTAGCGAATAATGTAGTGATATTTATTTTAATAAATAAATATAAATTATTCAAGGCCGAATAAATATTGTGGAGGGAAGGTTGGCCGAGTTTAATTGTCCATTGAGAAATAATAAATATTCAATATTATTTAATTAAATAATATTTAATTATAATTTGAAAGTCAAGAGCATGTAGAGAAATGATAATATTACTACTATTATTTGACATTGGTTTTTTTAAGATTAAATAAATAATAAGGGCACTTGTGAAATTATTTTATTTTAACCCTAGCAACATAAATAACTGATTATTTTATTTTCTTATTATCCAATTTAGTTGTGCACGATAATTCTTGTAGAATCCTCTCAAAACTATATTGCCCCCTTCTCCAAGAATGCTCCCAAGAATTGAGAGAAACCCTCCTCCACTGGATCAAGGAGAATTCTTTAGAAATTATTCTCTAGGTGATCAAGGTGGATGACACAACCACAAGGATCTTCCGTGATATCACCCAAAGACTCCTTCGGTGATGTTTGGAAATTCCTAGAACACGTGTGGGTTACTACTAGAGGAAATATACACTTGGTTTCTACAACGCAACGATGGTGCACCGCAGATCTATCGCTAGACTCATCAATGAATAATGAATTCCTTATAGGTAATTCTTAATCTAATTAAATTAATTATAAACAATATGTGTTGATCTCTTATCTCTTGGTTCTGGTGTTATTATATGTTTTCTATTTATTTGATTCAATTCCATGGATCATGACTTTCATCATCACATAAATCTCAGATTGATCATTGATTATGGAAAAAAGAAAAGTTGGGCACCACCTTTCCTATGCTTCCAATGTGCCCAGAAGGTATAATTGGTATCAGAGTGGGCACATAATTGTTTATAATTATTCAAAAAAATCATTTGTGATTTACATATTTTAAATTTATATTTTCAATTCAAGTTTAATCATTCTTATAATCTGAATTGTGGGATCTATTTCCTCCTCCTTCATTTCTCATAGATCTAATCAATATGTTTAATTTTTTGATTAAAATAAAATCAAGGAACTCATTCGAATGTGCTAAGGTTTCTGGTAAGACAATACTAGACTACACACTGTGTAATCGAAGTTACACCCCATGTAGTCATGTACAACACATCATATTTGATTCAAAAATCAATTCAAGATTATTCATTGAGTATTTCATTAATTACACTATTTAATACACAGTGTGTTGGTCGGAATTAAATGGTGCACAGTCAGCTGGACTACATGCCATGTATGCCATGTACATAGCATGTAGTCCCTTTGGGTCAAAGAAGATCCATGTATTCCATACATGGACAACCTTACTGCTGACCGTGTAACACGGATTCGACACGGTGTGTGACCCATCAGACATAATGTGTACTCCAAATTTTCCAAGGTACAATTAACATGCTAAGTCTCTAGGCATGTATCTTTGATAGATGGAGAGAGATGTAAATGTCATGTAGATCAGGTCTACACACCATGTACTTATACCAAGTTACGTAGATTTAAAATTTATTTATTTTACTACTTAAACATTGAGACATGTACTTGTGTGTGGTCATAAATATAGGACACACCATGTGATAGGTTTTAATACACATAAATATTGAAATATTTAATTAATATTTGTGTAATGTTCAGATCTTCATATCATGTATGAGTCATATTATAAGTTATTACTCTAAGTGCCTTGAAGTATAACACATGATCGAAAAATAATGTAATTCATGTAATAATATGTAAAGTAAACATTGTGAAAGTATGTGATAAGTCATTTATGCCATGTGTTACAAGAGTAAAATATTATACGAGTATAATATATGTTGGGAAAAATCAGATGGGTATTCACTGTGTTTCCTAAAAGATACATTTATATACATATTTAATTTTAAATAAATTTATTTATTTATTTTTAAATTATAATGGATGATAATCTTAAGGAAATTCGGATAAGTATTAAGATAAAAGTATTGATTAATTAAATATAATAATTAATCGATTCAAGCATTATTTATCTTAAATAAGAAAGATTAAGAATTGAATGATATTTTTATTAAATGTGTAAGTTTTTTCATGCATGTGGATGATAATGGTATATACTAGACCTTTTGTATGCGATTTGTTTCATTTAATTTATTATTAAATCATATTGTTGGCATGTGTGCCTTCTCTCCTCATTATTATATTGGGTATGCGTTCCCACGGTTTCTTTTATGTAAAACCCTTTTTACCCTCACCTGTGTGTGAGTAAAATGCATATTTAATGGATGGAGATCCCAATCTAGTGGAGGTGGTTCAAGTTCAAAGCCGAAGTGAAACTAATTCAAGGAGATACAAAGTTTTACAATTGTAAATCTATAAACACAAACTTCAATTGGTTCAAGTTGTTTCTCCCCTATGTCGACAGTTAGTTTATCAACCGCTGGATAAACTAACCATTAGTATAAACTCATGATCATACACATCATTTTATTTCGGTCATTTTCATGGTTATTTCATTATGGATTTCTTATCATGATCACATAATTAATGAATTAACAGGCATGCAAGATAGAACTAAAATAAAATGGCTTATGCGTAAATATTATCGAAGACATGGTTAATCACTTATGTAATCCCACTTAATATTAACAAGAATGTGATGAAGATAATAACTAGTAATTTACACATAAAATGATAAAATCCCTCAATAAAATATTAAGTTAGTATATCCTTTCATTGCTTCAGTTAGAATCAAACAATAGTTCAAAGTGCTTGACCTAGCAAAGTTGGGGTGCTTTTAATTATCTGGGAATTATAACATGAGGTTTTGGGTTGACTTAACTTGGTTCACATCAAGGGTTTTCTTCTATTGTAGGACTTAGTTTAACTGATATGGAAATATTGAGGAAATATAAATTAATGATTTTAGGATTGTGGAGTCCACTCAGAAGATTAAGGAACTATGAGTTAATACAGTTGGAATTTGGAATTCCTACCTAAAACCATTCAAGTTCCTTGATCAAAAAAATTTGGGGTAATGAGAAAGGGAATATAGATCCTTGACACTAGAATATCCAACAAATAGAATATTCTAAATCTAATGGTGAGGGCTATTGGGTTTCAATAAAATAGTGGGATACTAATAAATATAATATTTATTTATTTATCTAAATCTATCAAACAAAGTACTGAAATTCTTCTCATCTTATTTTGTAGAAAAAATAATAAAATGACATCAAGAATATCATTGTGATCCATAATTCAGAAGGAAAACCTTCTCACCAGCACTAATTTCCAAGAGTGGAAAAGGCACCTATGTGTCACCATGAAAGGAAATTGTTTGTGCTGGAAGAACTTTTACCAGTTGCGCCTCGCAATGAGGCAAGTGATGAAGATCTATCTCTCTATGAGAAACATCTGAATGATGATACATATGTTTAGTACATCATTCCATCATCCATGTCCAATGAGATTTTAAAGAAACATGAGGATATGGATTTCTATAGCATGATGTATCACCTTTGAGATCTCTATCAAGATAAGGAAATATAAGAGATGTATGGCATCTCCAATGCATTGTTCACAATTAAGATTGGATATTTAGTGCAAGTTGGGCCTCATGTAGTCAAAATTATAGGCTACATTGAACACCTGGTCATCTTAGGTATTAAATTCCTAAATGAGTTTCATATAGATCTCATACTTCCATCACTAACCAAGTCCTTCTCCAACTCTATTTGTAATTACAATATAAGAAATATTGAGAAGAGTCTTTTAGAAATTCTAACCTTGATTATCCAAGTAGATAAGGAAATAGGGCATGAAAAATATTCATTCCTTATGGTGAATAAGAAAAGGAAGGACAAGGAAAATGGGCCCAAGACTTATAAACAATATAATTCTCCCAAACATCCTCCTACCAAGAAGAATAAGATCTATAGGTAGGGCATGGAAAAGGAGGCAGTATGTTTTTCATGTGGAAGGTCAAGCCATGGGAATAGGAACTACACCCAAAATCAAGGGGAAGATAAAGGTGTGTTTGTTATCTAGTGAAATATTTATATTTATACACTTTGGGTATTAAATACATCTTGTGGTTTTCAAATATATATCCAAATACTAGAACCAAGTAGATTTTGAAAGATTCCCAGTGGAGAGGTGAATCTCAGAGCTGTCAATGGAGAGATTCTAGCTTCCCTAACCATTGGTGACTACCACCATTCATTACCAATAGGAATAATATTGGTTTTAAGAGATTGTTATTATGTACCTATATTTACCAAGAGCATAATTTATGTGTCATGCTTAGATATATATGGGTTTATTTTCAAAATTGGAAATAAAAGTTGTTTCTTTTATAAAGAAAACATATGTTATGGTATGGAGAATTAAAATAATGGTGTTTATGTATTAAATTATGAAACCAAGTGTTATAAATGGATAATGATTCATATTCACATGACTCATATAAAACCCAATTGTGGTATCACCATCTTGGTCATGTAAATGAAAAGTGTTTGAAAAAGCTCTGTTAAGATGGTTATTTAGAATATTTTGAGATAAAACCACTTCAAATATGTCATGATTTTTTACAAGGAAAAATGACAAAACCACCATTCGGTGGATAGGGTTAAAGGGCAAAATAGATTATAGTATTAGTACACACTGATGTGTGTAGACAATTTCCAGTAGAATTTAGCAGTGAATATTCATACTTCATAACTTTTACTGATGACTTGAGTAGATATGGATATGTTTACTTAATGATGTATAAGTCCAAGTCCATATAGAAATTCATGAAATTCAAGAATGAAGTAGAGAACCAACTTGGTAAGAAGATAAACAAGCTTTGATTGGATCATGGTAATGAATAT
This sequence comes from Viscum album, assembly GCA_963277665.1. Classification (NCBI taxonomy): domain Eukaryota; kingdom Viridiplantae; phylum Streptophyta; class Magnoliopsida; order Santalales; family Viscaceae; genus Viscum; species Viscum album. The sequence goes on along the minus strand of OY728153.1, from coordinate 98,205,827 downwards.
CTTAACCAAGATTTCATCAACTTTCTACGGATGTTTGGGATTCTATCTCAACTCACTCCACCTTATACACCATAGTGGAATGGCGTAAGTGAAAGTAAGAACCATACCTTGTAAGATATTGTAAGGTTGGTGATGAGTCATGAAAATATTCCATTATCCTTTTGGGAATATGCATTATAAACTACAGCATACACATTAAACTGAGTACCAACTAAAGCATAAAATGGAATTCCCTTCGAGTTGTGGAGTGGAAAGAAACTCGTTTTATTACATACATGTGTATGGGGTTGTGAGGAATTTGTTATGGCTTTCTCAGGAAACAAACTAGAACCCCAAATCATGAGGTGTATCTTTATAGGGTATCCTAAGAAAAAAAGGGATAATACATATACAACCCCTCATACAACAAATTGATTGTTACTAGAAAAGCCATATTTCTTGAGATGGAACACATCCTAAAAAAAATAGTGGGAGAAATATTAACTTAAATGAAGTTAAAGCTCAAGATACACAAGATTTGGTACATGAATAGATTCTATAGGTCCCCATGGAATAAGTAGTTCCTGAAACACAATTACTCCATAGAATCTCAAGAGAGGTAAGATAACTAGAGAGATATGGTTTTCTGGTCACTGAGGATGGTGACTTATTTTTAGTTGATGATAATGAGACTCTCTCCTACAAGAAGGCAGTAGAGATATTCGAAGCTGTAAGATGTATAGAAGCTATGAATTATAATATGGATTCCATGTATCATAACAAAGTTTGGCTTCTGGTCCATGTGTTAGTTTATGTAAATACTATTGGATGTAAATGGGTATTCAAGAGGAAACTAGACAAGGAAGGTAAAGTATGTACCTATAAAGAAAGGATAGTGTCTAAAGGGTTTTAAAAATATCCAAGAATTGACTGTGATGAAACATTTTCTCCAGCTTCCAGGTTTAAATATATCTGAATCATACTTGCTATAAATTCTTACCAAGACTATGAGATTTGGAAGATGTATTCCAAAACTACATTCCTCAACAGGAACCTTCGAGTAGATGTCATTATGACATAGCCAGAAGGGTTTGTGACTCTAGGTGATGCCAAAAGGATTTTTAAGTTTCATAGATTCAATTATGGAATTAATAAAGCATCTAGGTCATGAAACATTCGTGTAACGTCCCTCCCCTTCATCATTGGCTTGAGAAGGTGGTGAGGTGATTCTTGGCCTTAGTTGATGTTCCTAATGCACCAAAAGATGGAAATTAATGCTGAGGGATTCAAGAAAAAGTGGGGAAATATTTTCCCTTAGAATAAAAGAAACCAACCAAATGAGTCATATCCAATCAAACTACTCGATGCATGTCAAAAAAGTTTACAACTCAGAAAACCAAATGACCAATACAACCAAGCCACAATAATATATAATTAGAGTACCAAGTGGAAGAATAAAAAAAGACCCAAAAATACATTACACAACTCCATAGTTTCAGGACATACTCCATTCACCAACCACTACAACACCATCCAAGCATCACGATTAACCGCTCTAAAAATGAGATGTTTTACCCTTACCTATGTCCCAAAAAATAAAATCTACAAAAGCAAAAAATTGATAAAGTAGGGGTGATTACAAATAATCAGTAGTTTTTTCCCAAATGACTTCCCTACACATGCCACTAGGATAAAACCATTAGCACATTTATATAAAATAGTTTATACAAAACATTAAATTGTGAAATGATTACCACTGGCTAAACACACCCTTACCAAGCCACCTTTACCCATATACACACAAAAAACAAGGGAATATAAACCACCATTCCAGAATACATTTCACCATCACTAATTAGAATAAACATTTCCGTCTTTCATAACACACATACATAAGAAAACTAAACATGGTGGAACTTCTCGTCCAAGTTCGTTTACTACATTCCCAATCTAGTGGTACTTCTCGACCACTTATCCTTGATGGTGGTACTTCTTTCCACTATCCATCACCTTTTACAGTGAGACTTCCCACCCACTTCACACACAATAAAAAAAATCCATAATACTTAACCAACCAACAAGTATAAGGCGAAACAAGTCTATACATCATGAAAACAACCATTTCCAACACATGCCAAATCACTTTAATAAATCAATCATTTATTGAAAACACCCTTTAAATATTTTCCATGTCACACCACATTTCTATAAAACAACATATTTATTGAAATTAATCTTTCATAAAACATTTTCAATAATTCAAACCATTATCAATTTTAAAATCAACATTTTAAAATCACACAACAAAACCCCTTTTTGTAACAATATCCTATTTTACCCAAAATCCCCAATTCATCACCAAATGGGTTTCCACCAAGATTCACACATCATATTCACAATTAATTTCAAGTAAAACATATTAACTGAAAACAAGGCATAAAGTTCATGAAAATTGGAGTTGAGAGAGAATCCACCCACCTTAGGGTTCCGGTGAAATCGAACCACAGGCGACTGCACCACAAATCTGGGCGAATGCTCCACTAAAACCACTCTAGATCCCATTTCCTATCATAAAAAATCCAAAAAATCAAAACTTTAGGATACCATAACCCTAGATATACATGAAATTGATGTAGATATTGAAAACCAAGAGAGAGAGAGAATTATATATAGAGAAAACCACAAGTAACCAAGAGGGGAGACATACCCAAGAAGAATTGCTTTCAAACTACCAAGAAACCCCTTAAATTTGATTCCAAAAAGGGTGGGAGATCCCCTATAACCCTTGAGAAAAAGTAATCCTATGTAGCGTTATAATGGGAGAATAAATGGTTAAAATAGGTTAAATCCCAAGTGGTCCCAATTTAAAAAAAACATTTTTTTCATCATGAATATTTAGCTTGCACGGTTAGGAAAACCGTTCACTGGACGTATGGATGATACTACCTCTAAGAGAACCTCTCACAACCTCCATGAATGGTTAGACAAACAATGTGAAAACTATGTGAAGCACACTATCTCATTCCACACAGTTACCTAGGGATTCTTCATGATTTCCCCTAACTGTGCTTCCTTAGAAATGCCCCAAAACCATTCCAAAACCTTCCCAAACTCTCCCAAAAATTACCCAAACACTTTATATACATAAAAATAAATAAAAAGGGGTTACATACCTCAAAATAGGGGTTCTAAATTCTCCCCACCATTGTGATTTCTTTCCTCATAAATTAGAGAACCATTTCTTTGCTGAAAGAGTTTAGACCATTGCTCCACTATCTCTTTCTCCTGCTCCTAAATATCCTCCCGAATCTGACCATGATGCCACAAAACCTGATCTAAACCAATGATTTTACCACGAAATAATTTGTCTTTTATATCAAAAATCTTCACTAGAACATGCACCAAAGAAGTATGTAGTTCTAGCACAACATGATCCCATCAAATGATATCACCAAGATCTGATTGATACTTCTTCAACTGAGAAACATGAAACAAATTGTGAACCATACTGAACCATGGGGTAAAAGACAACCTATATACCACCTCTCCAACCCTCTCTATTATCCTAAAAGGCCCAATATACCATGGAGATAAATTTCCCTATTTTCCAAACTGAAAATGTCCAATCCTATGAGAGATTCTCAAAAACACATGATCACCCACCTCGAATGAAAATTGTCATCGATGATGGTCTACATATGATTTATGACATTTTTAAGCCATATTAATTGTCTTCCTGATCAACTTGTTCTTATTTGTGGTCTCTTGGACAAGGCTCAGTCCAACCATTGAAGTTTCATCTGTTTCCACCCAACAAAGTTTAGAACAACACAGATGCCCATACAGTGCTTCAAACGGAGCCATCTGTATCGAGGTCTGATAACTGTTATTGTTTCATAACTCTACCAGTGGAAAGTGCTCCTTCTAAGAGCCACAAAAATCCATCACAAAAGCTTGTAACATATCTTTAAATGTTTTTATCATCCTCTAAAACTGCCCATCCATCTGAGGATGGTATGATGTATGCATCTCCAACTGTGTCCCCTCGACATATTGCAAGGATTTTTAGAAATGAAACGTAAATCTCAGATATTTATCTGATATAATCGAAATTGGAACACCTTACCTCTTTATCACTTCATGGATATAGATTTTGGATAGATCCTCCACCGTATGAGACTCATAAATAGGGATGAAATGGGCCGAATTTGTAAGTCAATCTACTATCACCCATATAAAATCATGTTTCATAACTATTCTCGGGAGACCTGTAACAGAATCCATGGCTATCTATTACCAATTCCAAATAGTAATAGGAAAAGATTGAAACATACCATTAGCCCACTAATGATCTTCCATGACTTAATGTCAAGTCAAGTATCTCAAAACAAACTCTGCCACTTTCCTTTTCATACCAGCCCACCAAAACTGGGTTTTCAACACCTTATACATTTTCTAAATTTCATGATGGGTAGCACATCTGGAATGATGATAAGCCCTAATAATTTTCTCCTAAAAATCAACTGGTACAATCATCCGATTCCAAAAACCCAAAACTAAATGCCCATTCAGTCCCCAGTCCTCAATAGTCCCCCTACCATTGAGTTTCGACCTCATCGCCATAAACTTAGAATCAGAAACCTATGCCTATTTGACCAACCCAAACAAATTAGGAAGAAATGATACTAGAAATAAAATTATTCTATCACCCCGATCTTCATATTCCAACTGCATGTTGGCTAGGACCAACATCAACTGCCACTATTCCGATACTCGTTTCACTACCTAATCATACGACTTCCAACTTAATGAATCTGCTGCCGAATTTCCCTTACCTGGTGTATACATTAGGTCAAAATCAAACACCTAAAGATACTACATCCATCTCCTTTGCCTCAATTTTAAATATCTCTCTGAGAAAATATTATTTAAACTCATATGATCAACAAACACCCTGAATTCCTCACTAAAGAGATAATGACACCACATTTTCAAATCATGAACCACTACCTCCAACTCCAAATAATGAATTGGGTAGTTCTTCTCATGAAACTTCATCTTTCATGAGACATATGCTACCACATGTTCCCATTTCATGAGAACACACCCAAACCATGATCTAGATGCATCACAATACACCACATACCCTTTCCTTGTTTCTAAAAAAACCAAGATTGGTGATGATGTAAGATGACCTTTAAGCTCTTAAAAATATTTATAGAACTACTAATTCCATAGAAATGGAACATTATTCTTTTTCAAAGCTGTCATTGGTGAGGCTAATCATGAGAAATCATGACTAAAACATCGATAATACCCAACTAGACTAAGGAATCTTTATACCTCGAAAACATGATTTGGTGGTTTCCATGAAATAATAGCCTCTTTATTTTCTGGATCAACTAAAATACCCTTCTCAGAAATAACATGGCCATGAAAACGATCCTCCTGTATCCAAAAGTCACACTTTGAAAATTTGGCATACAACTGATGATCTCTCAAGATCCCTAACACTATCTCCAAGTGCTTCTCGTGATCCACCCTTGTCCTGTAATAAACCAATATATTATCAATGAATACCACCAAAAAAGAATCCAAATATCTCTCAAATATCTAATTCATCAATTTAATTAACACCATTAGTTCATTTGTTAGACCAAAGGGCATAACCACATACTCATAATGGCTATATCTACTTCTGAAGGATGTTTTTAGAATATCCTCTTTCCGCACTCATAATCGATGAATCCTGACTGAAAGTCAATCTTGAAGACCCACTAAGATCCCCTCCAATAATTGAAAAAATCATCAATGCATGGAAGTTGATAATGATTCTTTATTATAACTTGATTTAGCCTATGATAATCAACACACAACTGAAGAGTTCCATCTCCCTTTTTAACAAACAACACATGTGCTACCCACGAAGACATGCTAGGCCAGATGAACCCTTTTTGCTAACTCATCTAACTACACTTTCAATTCCCTAAATTATGTTGGTGCCATTTGGTAAGATGGAAGTGAGATAGGATTGGTCCCCAGAAGGAGATCAATCATAAACTTCACTTCTATCAAGGGTGGCAACCTAAATAATTCTTTTGGAGAGACATCGATAAATTGATCAACCACTATAGGAAAGATTCTCTACTCCATTCCTTTCATTGATTCCAATGACAATGCTGCTAATAGATATGAGATCATGCCAACAGCTAGTGCCAAAAAAATCTATTGTACCCATATTTTTATTCTTCTCCCCTCTATAGAGATGTGTGATGCCATCATCCATCATAAAACTAACCTTTAATGTATAATAGTTGATGTGGGACTTAAACATTGACAAACAATACATTCCCAGGATTACATCATAAGCATCCATATCAAGCACTAAGAAATCCCACATCAACTCAACCCCATCCATAACTAAACAAAATTATCTACACATAAAGTCTTGACACTCTCTAATACCCAGAAGAGTTTGAAGTTTCAAAATAGAATGCATCATTTCTATAGTTAAACCTAGAAAATAAATGATACAAGAAGAAATAAAAAAATGGAAATCACCCATATCAAACAAAGATTAAATCAATGTGGAACTTAAAAGAACCATACATCACACCGTGGATGGTCCTAACTAATCATCCATCACAACCTGCTCAACTCCAAACAAATGCTTTCTTTCCCCACTCTGGTCTTTATTTACCTACTGAGGAGTCATGGTGTTCCTAGAATCACCATGACTAAATTTACTCTACTGACAAGGGGTATCCTGCTGCCCCCGTCCCACTGAGGTATAGGATGCCTGTGACCCTTGAGGAGTGTCATGAACACCCGACCTCAGATCATTATGAAAATATCATTATAGATGCCCCATATTCTTTCAGTTATGAAATCCTTGAAGTTTTGGCGTACAATCCTGCTTAATGTAGCCCATAGAACCACACTGAAAACATCCTGACTTACATTGAGGATTCAAAGGAAGATTCACTAATCTTGTTGTTGGATTCTAAACCATACCCCCACCCTTGAAATAAGTGTCTCTCTTCAGCTTAAACCCAGCTTTAGAGTTCCCAATATTCCTTGTGTGTACTAACATGCTTCAGCCGCCTCTAGCCCTTAATATATCATACTCATCTACTGTTTCTCTATTTACAATTTCTGTGTAATCACTTATACATTACACCTCTATCTTAGAATTCATTTTCTGCCTCAACCCAACTTTAAAAATATGTGCCCTAAACTATGTGCTACCCACCCCTCAGGTGAAAACCACACTAAGTTCATGAACTTATCTGAATATTTTTTTACCAAGAGGTTCTCTTGATTTAAATGGAAGAAATCTATTATGTGCTAAATTCTATACATATAAGGGTAGAATTTTTTATTAAACAATTCCTCAAACCCCTCCCATGTCACCCCTTGGTCCGTTATATCTTGGACCACTAACTCCCACCACTAAATGGAAATATCTTCCAACATGTAAGTTACTAGATTCACTTTTATCTCCTCTAGTGTTCCCAAGAATTCAAATATTATATTCATTCTATTCAACCATGATTCTTCCCTTTTTGGCTCTGAATCACCCCTAAAGATATCTGGATTCTACTTTTGGAACTGAATTGCATGATCCACATGCTTTGGGTCATCCTATTTATTCCCACTTTCCACATCTTGGAAATATTGCACTATAATGTGCACTAGCTACTGGTTCACCTAGGGATCAGGTCCAACCATGTTTTCAGTAGCCTCCTCTAGTTGGTATCTATGATGACTACCTAATTCCATTTATACCAAAACAAAAACAACCGTAAGTCTGACTCCCATATCAAGAATAGGTTTATAATTCAAATTCAATTACATGGAAACTATCAAAACCTAGATTTCCACAAGTTCACCTTTCCCATTTTTCACCATTATAGAAGAATCCAACATGTTTTGAAAATTGAAACATTTTCAAAATACCACAACTATCCATGTTTCAAATCCTTCCATTTTAAAATCCATTCATATTTTTCAAAATTCACATATTCAAATCACACCATAAATAATTATACTCCAATGAAATATGGATCCTATTGGGAATTCATTTCTACCATGAAAACAATGCTCATCTTATTGGATACACCCATGACAATGATATTTCTAATGCCTATAAGTGTCTCCAAAACACTTATGTACCCAAATCCTTGGTAACTTGAAGTTCATCATAAAAGGGTTATCTACGTAATTTTATGCTATACATTTCAAGTTCTAATAATCATATGCCTCACTACTATCCCAGATTGAGGAATAGACCAAGAACGAATGTCAACACCAATACTGACAACTGATGTTAATACTGAACAAGACTGACTTAACTTGTACATTAAGGGCCAAACAAGATGACACCACCTGTAACGTTCTGCCCCTTCCTCATTGGATTGATAAGGTGATGAGATTCTATTTAGCCTTATCTAATGTTCCCAAGGTTCCAAAGGCTAGAAATTAATGATGAGGGATTCAAGAATAAGTAAGGAACGATATTCCCTTAGAATAAAAACAACCAAAAAATATGTCATAACTAATAAAACTACATGATGCATGTCAACAAATTTTAAAACTCAACAAACCAAAATACCAATACAACTAAGACAAAAGAATTCAAAATCATAGTACCAAGTGGAATACTACAAAAAAAATACCCAAACATCCATGACACAACTCCATATTTCTAAGTCATGCTCCATGCTCTAAGCACAACAACACTATCCAAGCATCACGATGAACCGATCTCAAAATGCGATGTTTTATTCTTACTTGTGTCGCAGAAAAAGACATCTTCAAAAGGAAAAAAGTGAAAAAGTAGGGGGTGAGTACAAATACCCAGTAGATTTTCCCCAAATTAATTCCCTACACACACCACTAGGATAAAGCCTTTAGCACATTTATAAAAATAGTTTATACAAAACATTAAATAGTGAAACGATTACCACAATCCAAACACACCCTTACTAATCCACCTTTACCCATATCCACAAAAAAATGAATATAAACAACCATGAAAATAGCCATTTCACATCTCACATTAGAATAACCATTTCCATCCGGCATAACACACACATAAGGCAACTAAACATTGTGTAACTTCTCGTCCAAGGTCATTTACTAAATTCCTAGTCTAGTGGAACTTCTCGACCACTTATCATTAATGGTGGCCCTTCCATCCACTATCCATAAACTTTTATAGTGAGACTTCCCACCCACTTCACACACAATAAACACAATCCATAATACTTAACCAACCAACAATCATAAGGCACAACTAGACAAAACATCATGAAATAACCATTTTTAACACATGCCAAATTAGTTCAATAAATCACCCAATTATTGAAAACACTATTTTACCATTTCCCATGAAAAACTACATTTCAATAAAAACAAAATATTTATTGAAATTTATCTTTAATAAAACATTTTCTATAATTCAAACCATTATCAATTTTAAAATCAACATTTTAAAATCACACAACAAAACCCATTTTGCAACAATATCCCATTTTACCCAAAATCCTCAAATCATCACCAAATGGGTTTCCACCAAGATTATCACATCATATTCACAATTAATTTCAAGAAAAATAGATTAATTACAAATAGGTACTTGTGTTCTAGTAAAGTGGAGTCGATAGAGAAGCCACCTATTTTAGGCTTGCAGTGAAATCGACACACAAGCGACCGCAACACAAATGCGGGAGAACACTCCACCAAAAAATCTATATTCCCTTACCTATCATAAATAAATCCCTAAAATAAACACTTTAGGATACTGTAACCCTATATCTATATGAAATAGATGTAGATCTTGAAAACCAAGAGTAGGAGAGAAGTAGATCTTGAGAAAACTACAAGAAACCAACAGGGGAGACTTACCTGAGAAGAAACACTTTCAAAGTATCAAGAAACCCTTTCGATTTTCATCCAAAAAGGGTGGGAGAGCCCCTATAACACTTGATAAAAAGGAATCCCATATAGGGTTATAATGGGAGAAAAAGTGAGTGAAATATGGAAAATCTTGAGTGATCCTAATTTTAAAAAAATCCCATTTTTCATCGTGCACAGTTAGCTCACACAGTTAGTCAAACTATGTGCTAACCATATAGATGATACTGCCTTGAATAGCACCTCTAATAGTCTCCACGCAAAGTTAGACAAACCATGCACAAACAATGTGAATCCCACAATCTCATTTCGCATTGTTACCAAGGGATTTTTCACAATTTCCCCTAACCATTCTCAAATCGTGCTCCCTTATAAATTCCCCAAAACCATTATGAAACCTTTACAATCTCTTCCAAACATTACGTAACCACTTTAAATAAATAAAAAAGACATAAACAAGGGTAAAATAACTCAAACTTGGGGTGTTACATTTCTATTCTATGAATTCATAAAAGAATATGGTTTCATTAAGAAAGAATGTGAGTCGTGTGTTTACAAAAGGTCGAATGGGAATGCAGTCATTACCCTAATTGTATATGTTGATGACATATTAGTTATTGGAAATGACATATCAGTCTTACAATCTGTTAGGGACTAGTTAAACAAGTGATTCTCTATGGAGTACTTAAGTAAAGAAGACTATATTATAGGGATCAAGATCATTCGTGATAGATCCAAGAGGATTATTGGACTAAGTCAAAGTACATATATTGGCTAGATACTAAAGATATTTGGTATAGAATAGTCCAAGATTGGATAAGTTCCAAATTTACATGGTTTACATATTTCTAAGAAACTTTTTTCCCCAGACACAACAAGATAAAGAGAGAATGAGTAAGGTCCCATATGCTTCAGCGATATGATCAATCATGTATGTCATGTTATGTACTAGATTTTATGTTCCCTATACATTGAGCACGGTAGGTATATATCAAGAATATTTAGGAGAATATAATTGTAATGTTGTTAAGGTTGTCCTTATGTATCTGAGAATAAGTGAGGATATGTTCATGGGGTATGGAGGAGATGAGGAGCTGGTCATGTAGGGTTATATTGATACTAGTTTTTAGATAGATCAGAATGATCTAAAGTCACAACCAGGATATTTTTTTTGTCTCAATGAAGGATCTGTGAGCTGGAAGAGTTCAATGAAGCTATTTGTCGCTAATTCTATAGCAGATTTTGAGTATATATTGTCTTCTGATGCATTCAAGGAATCCATTTGGATTACGAACTTTTTCTGGGAGCTTTATGTGGTACCTAGAAGTAAAGACATTATTATGTTGTATTGTGAAAATACTGCAATGGTGGATCTTGAAAAAGAGGCAAGGTCACACCAACGGATAAAGAACATACTCTGTAAGTATCACCTCTTGATGGATTTTCCTCAGAGGGGTGAAGTTGTAGTAAGAATAGTACCCACAAAAGAGAAAGTGGTGGACCTATTGACTAAAGTACTATCTCAACAAAAGCTTGAGTATCATTTGATAGCTATCAGACTAAATTTTATTATCAGTTGGATCTAGTTAAAGTGAGAGTCTGTTGGAGTTAGTACCCTAAAACCAATTTCTATATACTTTATGATAAACATGTATTCATTGTTTTGAATATTAGTGAACTAATTAACACATCATTATTATTATTCTGTGTAACATAATATGTGATAATGTCCTAAGAGTATCTTTTTCGCTAAAGGTTGATGGCAGTTCCCCACTATGATGAGAACTTGGAAGTGATATGACACTATTATTGAATATATGTTCTATATCTGGATGATATCAATTGATGGAAACAAATGATATAGTGTATCAGTAGTGGAGACACATAGAAATTTGAGGCACCTTTAAATGGTGTTGTCCCTTGGTAATATCCAGTGGGATATTATGAGAACGGGACCTGCCAGAAGAAAATCCACATTTATATGTGTCATTGGATGTTTCTATATTTGGACGTGCATATTGGGTCTTATACATTTATATTATTATTTATGGATATTATGAGTCATGTAATTTGATGTATTCATGAAAACTGTGATGATAGATTTTCGCGGTGTGGCAGGATATGTTGGGTGAATTATGAGTAATATTGCATTAATGAATAATGCGATAAGGGATTTATCCATTTAGTTCATTAACAGAAGTTAATATCTCAGGCCCTCTTATGGAAATGTTATATCCGTAAATAAATCCATTCCCATGGCGTTCTATAGGAAAGTTCTATTTCTGAAAAGTCAATGAAAGAGATATCAAGCGCATATGTTGATGGCATTGGCATGCAACCTGGTCGATTAGAGATATTGTGATAAAGGGATTGTATTACATGGTAAGCATCTATATGAGGTGACATGTCGTTGCGTCATTAAATACTTTCTCTATGGGTGCTTTGGCATGTTGCTAGATGTTGACCTTGGACTTTAGGCTGGTTCGCCTAATGCCACTGAGAAAGTGGCCTAGAGGGTCACACACTAAGTGTATCCAGAATCTTAGTTAAATAATATATTTATTATTTAATAGGTTGAATAAATATTTTTTATTTATATGGTTTAATAGTTATTCATGTATTCTTGATCACCTTTATTTCTTCACTATTTATTCGAGAGAATATATTGTGAGAAGAATATTTAATAAATATTTATCTTCTATTTGGGGAATATAATATTTATTTATTTATTGGATAATAATGAAGTGATATTTATTTTCATAACTAAATATACATTATTTAAATATTGATAAATATTATGGAGTAATTGTGGACCGAGTTTAATGTTCCAGTGAGAAATAATAAATATTAAATATCATTTAACTAAATAATATTTAATTATGATTTTCAAGTTAAGTGCATGTTGCCAAATAATAATATTACTATTATTATTTGACATGGGATTTTTCTAAGATTAAATAAATAATAATGGAACTTGTGTAATTATTTTATTTTAACCCTAGAAATATAAATACCCGATTATGTTATTTTCTCATTATTCAATTTAGTTGTACACAACGATTCTTGTAGAATATTCTCAAATATAGAGATTCACATTCTCAAAGAATTATCCTAAGAACAATGAGAAACCCTCCTCCACTGAATCGACTAGAACAATTTGGAAGTGATTCTCGAGGTGATCAAGGCGGATGATGCAAGTTCAACGATCTTCCATGTTAGAACCTGAAGACTCCTTCAGTGATGAATGGAGATTCCTGAAACACATGTGGATCATCTCTAGAGGAAATATACACTTGGTTTCTATAATGAAATGATGTTTCACCACATATCTATCTCTGAACTCATCAACTAAGAAATAACTCCTTAGAGGTAATTCTTAATCTAATTAAATTAATTATAAAAAATATGTGTTGATATCATCTCTCTTGATTCTGGTATTATTATCCATTTTATATTTAATTGATTAAATTTAGTGGATCATGGAATTCATCACCTAATAGATCTCAGATTCAACATCAATTATGGAAAAAATAAAAGTTGGGAACCACCCTTTCTTCACTTCCACTTCACCTGAAACCTACACTCTACTCCTTCCAGATCATTTTTTTTGTGATTGAACATCATAGTTGTTGTGGTGCATCTATTTGGGTAAGATATCTTTCTACTTCTCCATTTCCATTGATTTTTATTATCACTATTTCCTTACCTTTATGTATCCGTTGATATATGATAATAATATTCTTGATGCTTTCTAGATTTATTGTGCCATCTTCCTTTGGAATATAACCCTTATGTTGGTTGTGGTGCAGCATGAGCATTAATTTAGGTATTCTATTATATGTCCTCTCTAACAACAATTTTTCTTATAAGATTAATTCTCATATTTAAGGATTTTTTCTAGGACCTTTGTTATTGTTCATGTGTTCTTCCTTGTTTTTGGATCCTATTATAGGTGACTGGGACCTTTTTTGAGGTAGGTGGTTCTGTCTGTAGCCTATTTTGGATGAACTGTATTTCTCTTATAAATTGTTTTATAAATGAATTTGTATTGTGGAATTATGTGTGTGAAAAATATTTTTGAGGAAATATGGACGCCCCCTTTTTTGGTAAAAGAAAATATATTTTTAAATAATTTTAAAATGGATTTATGAAGTGGTTTTAAAATCACGATTTAGATGAAATGATTTTGAAAAATTAGCTTATAAGAAGACTTTGATACATAGGTGGAAGGTTTAGTAATATGACTTGTTTGTTGATATTGTTTGGGGATTCAATCATGGGGTGTTCCTCTACTCACTAATCCCATTGATCTAGGGACAAGTTAGACCTATCGTGAGGTTCACTTCTTGGGGTGTTCCTCTGCTCTATAGATTTGATAAATATTTCAAGACACTTGTTGCTCAATATTTTCTACGTCGGGGTATTTGTATCCATGATTTCTTGACCTATTTTGATCCTTTGCATGATGTTACCTATGCTTTGGTTTATATTTCTTTATCTTTTACTACCATGGATTTGATATGAGTTGTAATACATGCTTTTCTTTGACTAATTTGATATATGTAAAATGATTTAGAACTCTTTTAACTGGATTATTTTAGAACTTGGGAAAAGGAGGAAATTTTTTCCATGATTTTGATATAAAAACTATTTAACTATCTATCATTCCCTGTTTTATTTAAATTTGGGTTTGTTTTGATTTTGGTACAGAGACATGATATGGAACACCTGGGTGAGATCCTACTGAGCCTATTTAGCTAACACCATACACATCCCTTCAGTGGTGCATAGAACTTGTTATTTCATTCAATAAAGAGAAAGGTAAGGTTCCATAATGAGGAGGTGAGATTTCTATTAGTTGTACCAGGGTAGCTGGTGGTGAGATGGTGGGAGTTTCCCGCTCTAGGAAATGTAGTTTTAGTTTCATTTTTGTTTGTCCTATACTGTTGGACTTGAACCTTGGATATTGTTTAGTTTCTTTTGAGTTTTTAACTTATTTTGTTTCCTTTGGATATAAAATATATTTTTATTATTTACACTTCCTCTGTTTCATCCCATATTGTATATATATGTTATATTTTCTGATTTATTTTTGGGAAAATTTGTTCCCTATGGTTGTTGTTGATGTTTGGGTGCAATTTTTCATCCCATGGGGATTGGGAATACCCTTTGGTTATGTGATGGTTCAGGTTGAGTACTAGTTTGATAGGATATCCGAGTCTAGTTTTTTATAAACCTGGTGGGATCTATTGAATCCATACCATATAGATTCAAAAATTTAAAATTTTACAAACTAGAAAATGTTGAACTCATGTGTGTTGGTGTGATCGCACATGTTATATAAACTAAAAGAAACTTACCTGGACATATGGAGTTTTTTAAGACCACACACATCAAGAATAGAGAATTAAAGATAAAATATTGAGTGTCCAGAGAAACATGTAACTCAATGATCACCTATAAATTGAAAAATATCCCCACTTTCAAAGTTGGAGAAGGGGTATCCAAGAAAAAGACCAGATGAATTCATTAATTCCTATAAAAATCATCGATTCAAGTCATCGAAATTGAACCATAGATCGAAGAACTATAGAGTGGTGTTGTAGAATCCACAATATCCTTAGAGATCCCACATAATTTTAAAAATACCATATTGAAGTTGAATTAGAGTTGATAAGGTGCATAAAATAGATTTTGGTGGGGAAAATATTAATTTTCACCTTCTAATTCCAGTCCAACCCAACACCACTGTCTGGCTAGTGATCACCACTGACTACCCAGTCTAGTCTTCCAATGAACCTACTCTACTGGAAACCCCAAATATTTTATATTAGGTCTCTGATGATTGGATGGTTGGTCTCCTACATTAGACCAAATATTTCTAGTTCCCATTATAAGGTTTATAGGACTCCATCAGCTTTACTAAGCTATCTAATAACCCACCAGCTAGTCGGTGGCTCTATAATATCTCTAAAACATCAAACAATGTCTATTATTCCACTAAATTATCCTCTCTGATCCCCTAAACACCTTTGAAAAAAATATTAAACTAGGATACAAGGATCCTTTATAGAAAATAAAGTGTTTTATCCAAAACATAAAACGGAACATAGCTTTCTAAAATAAATGATCGTTCATTTTGGTTTTTAGAATGATTATGTATTTTTTTATCAAGATGGTGAATTTTTTTGAAGAAAATACATTTTTTTGATAAGAATGGTAGTTTCATAAATTAGTAGATGATGCTTTTAGATCATATTTTCAAGAGACATAAACATTGAATGATAATTCAAATCCTGAATTGGAACCATCTAGAATTTATTAGCTATTGAAATCTATCATGGATGCCTTATTTCCAAGAAAAAATATAATAAAATTTGAAGTTATATAAAATTTAGGGATATTAAATTCTATTTTTTAATGTAAAATTGTTTCTTTGATCAAATGTTTTATTTGGTTAAATCATTATTTCCTCAAGGGAATTCATTTTCTATAAATTTCTATAAAATAAAAAAGTTTTTTCATAATTTCGTACATAGTTATCAAAATTTTGGTGCATGTTAAAATTAATACATTTTATATTATAGTGAATATGATTCATTAGTTAATTCTCAAATTTTTTGTATAATCATGGTATAAATAGGTACAATAAGAAAATTCTATATTTCTCCCTATTAAAAAATTGATGGCCTTTTCGATTACATATAAACTGTAATGTATATTTTTATCTCTCAAGATTTATGTATTGATGTCATGGAATAGATCCAATGTTTTTGTTAGTAAAAACTTAAATGATCCTTCTTATGGGGATTCATGGAATTAATTTGATTATATGCATCCATATTTTTCCTCATAACCTCATAACATATGAATTGGCCTTTATGTTGATGGATTCTATTCATTTGGTTCTTATGATACTCAATATTCTTATTATCCAATTTTGAAAAAAAAATTACACATTACCTAATTTTAGGTTGATTAAGGAACCACATATATATATATCATTGCTAATTTCAGGACATTTGAAAAATAATAATGATTTTTTTAAAGGTATTGATTTATGAGTTATTTTTATTATAGAATGAAGGTATACATATATATGACCTAGTTAAAGATAATAGTATTATACTCAAATAATTATTACTATAGAAAATTATTGAATTTATGATGTATGTTATATTATCTTTATAGAGTACACATCTGGGGGATTTGGATTAGGATTGATTCATATAATTATGGTTGGATTGGGAGTTGTACCTAGACCCAGCAACCAAAATCCATCTGTACACATGGGTCATTGAAGTGGAAGAAGTTCTTAAAAGTGGGGATAATAAAATAATGTGAGTATAACTTAGTAGGTAGGACATACATTAGGAAGTTAAGATTAGAGCTAGTTGTATGTATTATAACTGATGTATGTGGTGCAGGATGGGGAGTCATCGATGATTTTATGTACATTGTGAGTAGGTTTGATTTTTTATTTTATTATAGGGACTATTTAATAATGTGAATATATTATAAATGGTTATAGATGGTAATGAATGACATATTTTCATAAAATTTGATGCATGATAATAGTAGGATACATTGGAATCAGATATGATATAGATATAGAGTATGATATTGGTATGATGTGAAAATATGTATTATGTGGGATAATGATGTATGTTGATTGGATTGTGTGTGTTTCAGGATGATGATCTATGTGGGACCATAAATATGTTTGGTATTATTTTGTTTGGAATGTGATTGGGTACGTGATCCCTATGTTGGGGAATTCCCGTAAAAGGAATATATCTATTTGAGTTGGGTAGTTGGGTGACTATGAAATAGAAATATGTGTCATGTATCTTCATGATGTTTTGGCAATGTATATAGTGGGATGATAGTGTTTTAGTGGGTATTGGTTAGTGTGTAGACTAATTTGGATGATGTATAAACTATAATATGGTAAGTAGGTTGTATTATCTCAATTATTCTAGAGTGGTGATTTAGGCTAAATCCTAGATAGATCGATTATGAATAAACAGTGTTGATTTATCGATGTTGGTTGGGAACCAGGTTTGGTAGTTGGTGAAAGATCCGAATTAATATTATACATAAGTTAGAAGACCATTTCCTAACACTATGGATAGAATCATGGTGATGGGTACATTAGGCTATGAATCATGGAGTCATAATATGGGTTTAAGGTCACATATTTTCCTAGGAGAATCATAATTTATGGCCATCGTGTATTTTTTGGGGTGCATGGTTTGGGGGAAACTGTGTGGAACCCTTATAATCAATGATATTTTAAATCATTTTCAAAAGATAAAGGTTATCTAACATGGTTAGAAAATAATTTATGGAAAAATGATTGTATTTTCATAGAAAACCATGAGAGGCTGTAGAGGTGGTTGCATGGTTAGCACATGATTTGGAAAACGAAGTAGTGAAATCATGTGATGTGTATTGCCTTGGTTAGTGGAGGGAACATGTTTGATACATGTTTTGGAAAACTATGTGGCCAAACCATGTGGATTCTTTTAAATTTATTAAAATGGTGTTTTTACCATTTCTTGCTTCAGGAATTTTCCCTTACCCCACACCTTCTTTTTCCCTCACACTCACAAACTGGAGGAGGAACCCTTTCCTCATTTTCAAATTCTTACCCCATGATTCTGGGTGGATTTTAAAACCTTTATATAGTTTAATGAGGTATGTATCTAACTCTAGTATCCTTATTCCCTGTCTCCCTATAATTTAAATAATTTTTTATTTCTCCTGGTTAGATTTTTTGTTCCAATTCTATCAGACCATGGAAGAATTAGACAAATTAAATGGGTATTTTGTTCTACCTAGTGAGAGGAAATATTAGTTTTACCTCTTTTTTATTCAACAAAGGAACAACACTATATCAATTTTCCCCTAGTTTTTTATTAAAATTGGAATATTTCAATGAAGAAATTTGCATGGTTGGATAGTGATTTTTAATGCTTATAGTTCAGAAGTAAACCTCTAGATATTGGCTGGGATTTGATCACTATTCTAGTTTGACAAGGTTAACTGAGAAACAAAATTATGTATGAAGTCAAATAGTCTTGGGTGGTCCTTTTAAGCCTCTTCCTACCCATAGAGAAAAATTAGAGATGCTTCAAAATGTGGTTGGTGGTCCTTGGTACTTACAATACACATTTTTTCATGGTTTTTATATGCATGTGGGAATGCATCCTAGAAAGTAGGTTTATGAAATGTTTTGTATTAAATGATTAATTTTAATATGAATGATTAATTTTATTAAAAATTTCATATTAAATATATTTTTTAGAATTGGAAAAAAATTGGGGGCCTCGTTGGACCCTCATGCATTAAATAGTTTTCTAGGTTACTGATGGTCAAGGACTTGGTTATCGTTGTGTAATAATGGACCAAGTATAGGATTCGTATTATACAATTAGATAAAGGATATAGGAGTGAAATTCACTCCCATTGGTACATGAGTGAGTAAACCCCATGGATACTTGGGGGTTAGGATGGGTGTGAGGACTGAACTAGTGATGATGGGAAGAGTGATATGGGATTAAAGTAAATCACTCTATAGATTTTAGAATAACATTAACCTTGATTCCTATGAGGTCGGGAGATAATTTTGATGATGTTGAGGTATTGGATTTCCTTCTATCATTGAAAATAGGGTCGTTATGCATGATTTTATTGAGGATCTGAAGTGGGATTCCTCCACTGAAGTGATGTCCTAGGGAATCCCTATGGTTGACCCCTTTTGGAAAATGACCCTGAGTGGGAATACATAGGAAATGGGTATATATGATCTCAAGTGTCACCATAGAACCCTGATTAACATTTAAATCCTATTTTGAGTATGATGAGTTGGTCCATGCTCTTCGAAATCTGGCCATGGGTTTCCTAGTGAGATGGGAATATGACCACCCTAGTTTATAATTTTTATATTGATTTTTTCATATGGTATACACTATAGGTAATTTTAGTAAATTGATGGTAAATCCCATGGGGGAGGATTCTAATATTATTATAGTTTATATTCCCCTATTCTTGAAACTCCATAAGAGGATAATTGAGATTTATATAGGGATTATTCCTAATATGAGAAAACTTCTATAGAGAAGTTATGTGATAATTGATGGATCTCCCATGTTGTTGGAGCTCAGATATGGTTGTGCTTTCATAGATTTAGTGTCGGTATGACTAGGTGGACCGTTTCATGCTATCCCGATGAGGTATGTATCTATGACCAGTTGTGAAAACTCTAATAGGGGAGGAATGTGATGACGATAGAAAATTTTTATATGAAAGGTTTATGAAAATATTATGGAACACACCCTATGGGTGGTTTGAGAGGTGTTGGTTGGAATAATTTCACAACATTATTAGAGGCACTCTCACATCCGGATGAAGCAGGTAGTTTGGTGGTTATTTATTTACAAAATTTAATTATTTTTTATTTATTTTGAACATGTCACATGAACATATCATTACATATGATGTTCTATATAGGACCATGTTTGTGGTTTCCTACTTTTTTTACACTCACCCATATAAGACCACCACTACACTTAAGTACCTGATCAGACAATTACTTGGTTGTAGGTATAAGTTATGATGAGTCCCAAGTGTGATCGAGGAGGATGTCTCAGACATATAAATAGATCATAGTATGAGTATTGTCTTGGAATCTCATGTCTCTATTTCCATTAATTTTTATTTTTATGGTATGTATATGTAACCGTCCCAATTAGTGGTCACTGTATGCAGGTCATGGATGTTTTTTTATTTCTTCATTTCATTTATTATTGAGTTTTGTTATATTTATTTTCTCTAATATCTAATTTTTACTATAGTGGATAGCGTTTGGTTATATTATAATTTTTTCTCACTCTTAAATAGGGTTTATTGTCTCCCAAAAGTACCAACTTAGAACTCTTCTGCTGTTTGGTAGCCTTTAGAGTATAGGGAGGTGTGTCAAGGGTGTAGTTGTGACCATCTATTCGGGAACCAGTAAGTGGTCTGGAGTATCGGGATATTAAATCATCCCCATTTATTGTTAGATTTTTATTTTATATATTTTATGGAGGAGATATAGGTTAAAATAGTTTTTTATATGATTACTTCATCCAGATTTATCACTATTTCTTCACCTCGTGCTAAAAATATCTAGTATTAAGGATTTTTTTAGACTTTGGTTAATATAATGATTTAAAATTGATTATCCAATGGTTTTAACTAAGTGAAGTCATATTAAATCCATTTACACATTTTTGTGATATTTCTATGTTATATATGTGTATTGTGTCATGTTATAATGACCGTGAGGATTAATTCATGTATTGGACCATAGATAGAACAACATGTAGTTTCTGTTATCTATGAGGAATACATGGGGGTAGTCTCATATTAGAAATTGTGTGTTTGACCTAGTAGGTCTTGGTTCACTTGTTTTTGTATTCAAGACATAATGGATGTGATGATTCATTCTGTTTGAAATGATCCATGGGGTTAAATTATATATATTTTTCCTTATAAATGTGATGGGTGTGGGCCATGTGATATTTTTGATGTGGACCACTGTGAATTGAACATATAGGGTTTATTGGTATGATGAATATGGTGTTGGCCACTGTCAAGGGTAGTGATGAAGGTTTACCGAAGTGTATTTAAATGATATTAGTGGTGTCTATTAGAATAGGTGTTGAGTAAATTGGGGTTGTGTATACATAGGGCATGTCCCATGAGGTGTTTTATTCCACTCATTATTAGTGTAACCTTTATTGATTATGTAACATAGGAGGATGGTGTTGACCATTGATATGGAAAACGGGATACACCATAGTTTTCCATGGTTGGTGGAGTTTATACCACTACATTGAAGAATGATTCTTGTTGTATATTTTTAGTATGTTAAGGAAATGGGATGGTATTAGTAAGGATAAGTGTTACTATACCTTGGATTCATCATGTTATTGATTCTATATTTTTAAAGGGGATTTAGAAAATAATTGGTCATGTGTTGGGTATTTCGGTTATTTATTTTTTGGAATCATGTTTTACTTGTGATGTTTTTTTTTCATTTTATTTCATGTAGTATGGAATTAGTTGGAGGGATAATGAAATTTTTATAGTATAGACTATAGATGCATCATTCCACTCAAGCACAATTCAAGGTTAGTAGAGGCTCACTCAGGGATAGTAGATAATTGGTGTAATATATTTTATGGTTCATTTTGTTTTATTATTATTTTCATACACTATTATACATATGGATATTATATAAGGGGACTATTATTGGTGTATTACTAAGTTCATATTCATACTCTGCACTAGCCCCCCTAGATGCATGCAGACTTTATGGATCTTAGATCAGGTAAGGGTAAATGTGCATATTTATAATTATACTGGAGGTAGTAATATAGATAGTTCATATGCTAAATATTATATTTCATTTTATGGGTCACATGGATCCTTGGTTCCAGGATAGCTATGTTGTTTGTCACTTTCTTGTATGTACATGTGTGATCAGCCTAAGAGTGACCTTGTTTATTTTTTTACGACTAGTTTGTCCTTGTGGACATAAATTATTAATAAATAATGTTATAATATCTAATTTTTTAGGATTAATCTATTATTCAGTGGTGATATGTTTTTGTTTTTATTATTAAGGTTTAAATGGTATAGTATCACAACTATCACTCCATAAATTCTTGTTTCTAGTTAAAATCCTTTAGTGTACTATGAGGCATGCCTAAGATAATGTCTCTCTCTAGTTCAGTAACTACAGATTGAGATGGGTTAGGGAGAAACACATGACTTGAAGTATTTATTTTCAGTGAGGATCCCCCCAATATATAGTGTTAGTATAATATAGTTTTTTATTTATCTATAATATTTCTAGTCCTTCACTCCTAGATCTGGTGCAAAAAACATATTTTTGAAATAATCTCTTTGATACAAACTGAAAAAATTAAAATGAATATATCCATAATTAAAATATCAATAAAATATATTAAATATATTACATACCCAAGACCTTTTAGTTTTAGAGTTTTAGAATGTTATGAAAAACCCATTATGTGAAAAAAACACATGTATTTCAATATAAATCAAAATTTTCCCCATTATAAAAAGAATTTATTATTTCACATAAATTCTTCAACATATCCTAAAAAAATCTCAAAAAAATATTTTATTCTATACATAACATATGTAATACTCTTCTTTATAACCTAGGGAAATTGATACATAATAATGGTTGGACTAAACACTTAGTAAGGGTAGCATACATCAAGATATATAATAGAATAAACCAGGAATGATTAATATGGAAATAATAAAAGATAATAAAATAATTCCATATAACTAATCACACGAGCATGGATTTTATCCATGGATGAAAATATAAAAATTACATGGAAAATAATAACTAATTTCACAATGATGGAATTCATAATTCTATAAATCTTAATATTACCATAAATTCCTGGTTATAATATATAAAAAAACATTTTGAGCCTCACTACAAGAATTCTTACATATTATCAAAGCATCATCCAAAATCATTATAAATTATTGGGTAGTAATACAATAAATTCCCATATTTATTTGTCTCATGAGACCTTCTCAATGCATTGTGGGTCTATTTATTTCCAAACCCCACCCATATATAATCATGTCTAATAAATTCCTTATATATTAAATGAACAATATTATACATGACCAATCAGTATTATTAAACAATAAATATCAATATGGAATTAGGTTTATGGAATTTCAATATTCCCTAGTCTATAGAAAACATTCTTAGTAAGATTCATTCAACTAACACCCTATACAACTTAAGTATATGATTAAGAAAATATTGAAATATTAAAAATATTAAAAATATTAAAAATATATCCATGATTCTAATAAACATGGATATAAAGTATAAAAAATAATTCAAAATAATAGAGAAGAGTGGTAGGGAACAAAACATCAAGGAAGTTAATGAAGTGAGAATAAACATTATACACAAAATAAGGTATAAACCACAAATCAGTAAGGTATTAATGGAGACCATAAATTCATCAAAAATGAATGTTTTTATATAAATTAAATTATTTTGTAAACTATAAATGAAAATTTATGAGAATAATTACAAATAACATTTATAAATCATTTGTAACGTTTTTTTGGAAAAACAATATTTAAAGTCACTTACAAAACTATTTTCCTAAAATTTCATGGATATATTTCAAAAATTAACTATAAATTGATTTAAAATAATGGGATCTAAATAATACACCATTATTAATAAATCAAATTTTAAGTGGAATATAGATATATACATAAGTATCTCCATTTGAAATCTTTAAATAAAATAATATCCTTTGATTTCTATATAAAAATGAAATTTCTTCAAAATAACTGATACAGATATTACACTAGAAGACTATCTAAACATGTAATTAAATTTAAATAACTAATAATGGTCACGATGGATAGAAAATATGTTCACATAAAAAAGATTAAAATGAGATTCTTTTTTCACTTTTATAAAGAAAGTAAAAAAATGACTTCATATATGAAACATTAGAAAGATTCCTTTATAAAATTTTAACGGAAATAAATTTTTATAAAAAATTGATCATAAGAAATAATTTATGCTCATAAATTAAAATTATTTAAACAAAATAAATAATATTGATACAAAATAGAAAGATTCATGAATAAGAAGAGAAATATTATCATCTTTTCTTATAAACATTCCTTTGATAGATTCGAGTACCAATATGAGGGAAATGGAAATAATACTTTAAAAACAAATAAATAACCATAAGATAATAAAATATATTAGGTTCAGGTGAGTATTAACTTGAAATTCCTCCAATATAATTTGAATAAAAAATAATCAAGAAAAAAAATTTGACTGTAAAAAAACTTTTACGACATCCGTATGTTTTGAATGAAAATAATTCAAAACTTAAAATATGAAATTTTATTTAAATAAAATTAATTTGATGAAAAATATTTCAAAATAAATTCATGGTGAATTAATTTCACATTATAAATGAAATCATGGTTCATAACATGAAACGTGTCTCATGAAATTGAAAATGAGACAAAGAACCATTAAGAAAATTTTAAAATTAGAATAAATCCCTGTTAAAGGGGATAAATGAAAATGGAACAATAATTACCATTATTAAATATTGTAACATGATATAATATTTCAATTATGAATCTTATACAATATAAGAAACATATAAGTGCATAATTCAAATCATGTCTCAAAAAATTAAGTTTGATATGAGAAACCCTTACCTCGTACTTCCACTTGGTCAAATACAGTATAACATCCCATATAAAAAATAATATATTTTATAATTATATACATGATCCTTATTTATATTTATATTACTATAAACCATTCAATTATAATTTCTCATTACGCATTTATTAATAATTCATTGTTAAAATTAATAAATCTTTGTTAACTATTTTGTTTTACACGCATGTTTTGGTTTGGAAGATCCATCACTATCACCTTGGTCGTGTTCTAATCATCTATAGTATTTTCATTAATATTTATATTTTTTAATTGATATATTTATGAATTATAATTTTAATTTCATGTATATTATGGTAACACTTTTCATGAAATATTTAAAAGTTTATTTTTTAGAATTTTCAATTTTAAGAAAAGGAATTTATTTTATTTACCAATATAAAGATATATTACCAATAAATAATTATGAAAACATATTAAATTAATATTAAATTTTTGATATTATCAATAAATAATATTTTCTTTTCATTTATTATATAAATTTTATAATATTTTTCACTTATGTTATAAAATAGAAAAAATAATTAGCATGTTATAACAGTAGAATGAGTAAAAAAATGTTATTTTACAATGATAATATCAAATTTATAGAATCTTTACCATGTTATAAATATGATATTTATTAATTAAATTCATTTTTATAACCATAAATGTAATAATTTCATGAAAAAATAAATTCATCATCCATGGAAGCGGTAGTCCGCATATACACATGAGTGAGGTTTTCATATTTTAATAGATGGGAGGGGGAAATTAGATAATGATTTATCTTCAAAAGAATCATAATTACTTCATATATATATATATATATATCATATGTATTTTTTAAATAATATTGTATCCATCCATGTGAGGAGGCTATGAAAAATGAAATACGTCGTCCATGGTGGAGGTTGTCTGCATATACACATGAGCAATGTTTTAATTTTCCATTATATGGATGGGAAGTAGATAATTGTTTTCCATATAATTATTAATATTTCGGTATTATAATTATACTGATGTAATTATATTATAATTTTTATAATATATTTTGGAGTATTTATAATAAGAAATAAACTTGAATGAGGTTGGTTAATATGATTACTTCTTCTATGGGTCTCCTCCTTTGGATCTCTCCTGAAGCATTCTTAGGTTGATATTTTCATAATAAAAAACCATTAGGTCTCAAATAATGATGTTTTTATGTGATATTAGTAGATATTTTTTGAGATAATGTTATCAAAATTAGTGTATAATTGAGGGGGTGATGGGATCCTTTTATAAGCGAGAGTAGTAACACTTCTTTAAATATCAATATGTTTAAAGTAATATAAATGTATTTATCAAAGTAAAATGGACCAAGGAACCAAAAAATTATAATTTAATGTTTTTTCGGTAGAAATACCATCATCTAATCAATATGTAAATATGATTTTTTTATATTTAATAACTTATTACATTGTTTTCACACTTTTAACAAATATAACTTTAATCATCCTCACTTACTTTAACCATAGTTAATTAATTTTATGGATAAAAATGAAAAGGAAATTATTAGACAATATTAATGTGTGTAATAAAAATATGTAATACAATTTACATGATTTAATTTATAGGTTTGGTAAAAAATAATTTTAATATAAATATGAAAAACACATAGAAAAATAGTTTTTTAATAAATACCTTTTAAGAATAATAAATAAATTTACACGAAATTCATGTATAAAATTGATTATCTTGGTATTTATTGGTTTATTAATATTAAAATGAGTGTTATGTAACTTCAAAACCAATTCAAAATCCAATTTTACCTTGTAATTACTTAATTAAATAAAAGGATAATTTTTTAAAAAAATTAATAGAATAAAACATCGTAAATGTTCTAAAATTTCAAAAATGGCTTTCTAAATTCAAAAAAATACTTTAAAATGATTTATTTAACTTATTAAATATATATTTAGTCTATAAAAATGTTTTTAAGATCATTAAATTCATTTTTAGATCATAATGAATTCATAAAAGTGACAGTATATGTAAAAACTGTATTTTTCACTATTCACTAAAAAATCAACCATTTTTTAAAAATATCAAGAATTCACGCTAAGATAATTTTTAAATACTAATATCAATGATTAATTTCATTTTATAAAATTAAAATTAAAATATTTCTAAATTTATCTTTTAAAATAGAATACAAATTGAAAACATCTTTTGTAGAAAGAAATGGTCGTTTAAACATTAAGTATTCTTAATCTTATTTCATGTCAATTGATAATTAAATGAATTATAATATATAATTTTATATATTGAAATATTATATATAAATTTGA
The DNA here is from genome assembly GCA_963277665.1 of Viscum album. Lineage (NCBI taxonomy): Eukaryota > Viridiplantae > Streptophyta > Magnoliopsida > Santalales > Viscaceae > Viscum > Viscum album. The sequence goes on along the minus strand of OY728153.1, from coordinate 98,178,278 downwards.
AAATCATTTAAAAGTGACCAATTTAACTTATTAAGATAAATTTAATGACACTTTAAAAACAGTTCTTTGAAAATCAATAATTTTTAACATTTAATATTTTTAATTATTTATCATCCAAATGTAATAATTTTGAATTTTTTTATATATTTATTTTTACTAGATGTTTTATTGTTATTAAAATTATCTTTGAAATGTTCATTTAATATTTCATGGTTCATTTTACTTTGTTTCTTCCTATAAAACAAGTTTCTGAATATTGTATTTATTAAAGATTTATTATATATTGAAATATCAATGTATTATAATCTTTATACTTAATGTGTTTATATATGAAAATATATCATTATAGTTTTACATAAACTATTTTATATATATTTATGTAAATTAATATATTTATCCTTTTTAAAAACATGTGGATCTTTCATATATGTTGGAATTTTGATGGTTTTCTATTGTTTGTTATATGCTCATACCATGCATGTGAACTTCAATTGACATGCATCCCCATGGTCTATTTTAAAGGTACTTAAAATTTTTAATATTTTTTTGATTTTTTTGTTCTCATGAATAAACATTATAGGAACGCGTTGATATCTACTTGGTGTTGGAGATGGAAATCAGAGATAGTATTTAGCATTCATCAATATGAGTCAATGATCTACCTTTGAATTGTTAATTTTATATGAATTGTGTTTTTATCTACATAACCTTAATTTAATTAATTTATATTTTTTTCATTATATATACTTTTTTATATTTAGTTGTTAAATTACTCCCCAATCTTACATTGAGTCCTTTTATGCTAGTATCCAGCCTCGGGGATCATAGATCACTCGTGGTATCATGTGGGGGAATGATCTTAATTTTTGAGGTTATCTGAGTTATAGTTACTCCATTCATTATCCATATAATTTTCTTATTACACATTTACAACTTTCAAAAAAATCATTCTTTAAAAATTAAAATTATTTTTCCTTTTCAGCCACACTTTTATTATTAAGAGTACTTCATTTCTTTCATTCATTTGAAATTAAAATTACCTATATATCATCCTATGGAAGTTTTTTGGAATCATGGTCCTTAATTATCAATACCTTTTTAAAAAATATGTCTAAATGATTCGTAGTTTCTTTTTTAATACCATATAATGTTTAAGATTATCACTAAAACCACTAATGGAACTCACCACCACATAAAATATTTTATAGAAGTTATAAACAAATTAATCTCCATGTATTTTTATAACTTTATACTTAAAATGATAAATTTTTAATTTATCTTCTTCCACCATCACATTTCCAAAAAATATGTTTTCTAGCTTGTTTTATATGACTTTTATTATCTCAATCATAGTTAATTTACTGAATTCATTCTTCAACAGTGATAAAATAATTTTAAACCATGAAAGACTAGTATTATAAATATCATTTCTTACAAATTCTTTTATTGTATCACTTTCCACATGATGAACATGCCCATATGTAGCTATACCTGGCACATTTAAACGTTTCGATAATAGATATGGCAGACCTCTATCCTTCCAAATATTATTGTTCTTCCTATTAAACATTAGAAACACATTTTAATTATTCAAATTTATATGATCCATTATGATTATAAAATATAAAACCAACACTACTTAAAAACATAGAGTACCCTTCACTTCTAAACATCAAACTGTTAATCATCTTTAAAGGAAATTTGTAATAGAACCTTCAAACCAATTATTAGGATACCTAGATTCCTATAAGAATGAAGATCATTATAGATTCACTGGGGTAGGGAATAAGTGAATCTCTATATTTTACATTCTACCATTGAAAAACATTTTTCAATGGATAAACTAATTGAATTTTATACTATTATCACTTTTTTACCACTTTATGAAATAGAAACATAGTGGAATAGTGACTTTAACTGACTAAAAATTTGATAATTTTTATTAAATTGATGTAACTTAGGGAAAGGTAGAAAAAAATACATAATGGGGACCTAAAATGGTGAATCCTGAGAGAATATCATTATATAAAACTCATAAAATCTATAAGTAGAGAACTCAATATTGACTTGTTAATCAATGCCTTATCCTAGAATCCTTTGGAAGTGACACATTCTATTGTGTAATTCCCCTCATTCCATGTGTTCAATATATCCATTCCTAGTTGAAGAAGAACACTATAGGTTATAATGGTATATACAATGCTCTAGTGGGATATGAAACTCCTCAAAATGTATCATACAATAAATATTTAATCCAATTTAATTGTAAAAATAGTGATATTTTTTAGGAGAAAAGGGTTATTCTGAAAATAAATACTTAGGCCCCAAAGATAAGTGAATTACCCTTTATATAAAAGATTAAATATCTAGGATAAATAATACACTAAATTCATAAATAAGACTTTCCCCACACATTATGTCTTGTAAATAGAGATGATGATATTTTCTTGACTCTAACTAAAAAATGAATCCTCAATGAAGAAAGTTGGCATGACAAAGAAAGATTAGATCTTAATCTACTACACATATAATTTCTTTATGCTGTTGATAGAAATACACCATACTTCCATGCATGCATTAGAGAAAAGAAGGATTTTATGAAACATAACCATCAACTTGAATATGGATCTTTTAGCGGTGATGTGGATATCATTGGACCGCTTGCGGTCTCTCGCTTTAGGAATATTTTAACAAACCCTCAGCAAGGTGTGATAGAGGCCCTCTCTCATGAATAATTTTTTTTTCAACCCATTATATTATCAAGGAATCCCAAGATCACATGATTCACTAATCATCATGGATATAAATGAGTATGTTTTATCCTTGAATAAATTTTACAAACAAAATTTATCCCAAATTATGTAACATTCTACCCCAAAATCAAGACAATAATATTTAATTTTATAAAAAAAAGAATATTTAACCTCTAAAAAGGGAATCCACTTTTATATATATGAGTAAAAACTTCTATTATCCTCTTCCTGAACTGATATTTTTATAAAAGAGCATGTGATAAAAATCCTCAATAACGCAACTATAAGATTCAATTTTTTTCAGGTATGTCCCTCTTTGAGTTTTACATTGGTCCTTAGTGGATGAGTTTTTTTAGAAAACAAGAGAATCTTTGTTAGGGAAAATTACCAGAATTTCAGGGGTGTATGTTTACTTGAATTAATGGATTCTAGGTATAAATGTGTTATATGGGGTTATGGGGGTTTTTTGTGTGTTTTGAAGACCACATAGGTGGCTTGGAAACTTTTATAGAAGATGGGTTCAAAACTATTCACTGGAAAATTACAGGTCATGTACTTGTTACACAATGTGTAACTACTACCAAAAGAAAGTCATGAAATATTTTATAATGTGAACACATTTTTAACCTAATTTATGCCATGTAAATTTTTGGAACCAAGTATTTTTCATAGTTAAAAATGGAATGTGTTTTTCGTTTTTTTTTAATCCACACTAGGTTTGAAAAGGGAGTTTTCAAGGTAAGATATCTTAAGGTGAAGATGGATTTAGTGTTGAAAGTGGAAAAGTTTCCTAGTGTTTACCAAATTTTTGGAGCTCAAGATCATAATGAAGTAGAAATCTTCATGAAAGGTGGATTTCTAGGATTTAATCTTCACAAATATGGTATAGTCATGAGTTTTATGATTATTGGGTTTCAAAAAATTTTGTTTTACAAAGGTTGGGTTTTCATGAAGGTATAGAGATTCATGAATACACAATGGAAATATGGTGTTCTCGTGACTACGAGATGATTCGTGAATGCATGATGAGGTGATAGTAAATCTTTATGACTATGAGAAGCATCACAAATGGGTTAAATTTCATTATATATTTTTGAAGATGAAGAGCTTTGTAAACATGAATTTGGAGTTTCTTTAAAATTCTATTGGGATCTTGGAGATTTGAAAAAGGAATAGTATATAAATATATGGCCTCCCAAATTTTGAAAACACAAAGAGATTTGGAGAAAAGGATGAATTTCCCTGATTTCAATAAGGTATACCTAATCGGGAAATATTTGTGAATTAAGAATCCTTTACCATCTTATGCATCATGAAAGTAATTTATATGAACTTATTGAAGCTAAGGAAATGAGAAAAATATTTTTTATGAAGAATAAGAGTTTTGTGAAGACTTTTAGTTTTGTGAAGTCTGGGAGCTTCATGAAGGATGGGAGCTTCTCAAAGGATGATTTATTTGAGAAGGTTGGGAGCTTCATTAAAGTGTGTGGATTCACAAATTCTAGTATTTCTTTGAACATAAAAGGGTGTTTCATAAATACTAGGAGTTTCAAAATAGTATTGTTTAATATTTGGTTTAGGTGAACAATTTTTTTAACTGTGTCAACTCAGGACTACGGTGAAAGAATAGTCTCAAGCTAATCAAGGACAAAGACTTAAATTCCCAATCTATATAAGTTCCATTAGAAGTTGTTAAACTGAGTAAGACTTCACCCAAGGCAGTGATCTAGGGGGAGTCGACGTAAGTGTTTTGAGGGAGGTAGTGTGCTATCCATATTTTTTGTAAAGGTAGTGTGCCTGGTATAGAGTGACTGTGTCTAATATTCTATACTTCTTAATAACTAGTTAATCTTAGTGTATTTAGGTACAACTAAAAAACTATTGTCATATGATCCTTGGATTATCCCTTAGTTGTGAACCAAGTAAAACTGTTGTGTTGTCTCTCTACATATAAATGTTTAATAACTACATGATTTCATCAGACATTTTTTATAATTTCCTACCCATGTGGGAACAATATCCATCACTTTAAAAGAAAAATTTGACACATCTATTAACCCCTCCTCTCTCAATGAGTTCTAGGGTCCTACAAGTTGTATCATAGGGTATAGGTTTTTGGTTTTTAATCTATCCTCTATTTTTTTCATGGATAATTTAGTGAATGTAAGGGATTACCTCTCTTCGATAGAAGAAACTTCCATATTTGGAAGAATATTATGAGACCTCATATGTGATCCCTTAGGATGGAATTTCTATTTTCCTCATATTAAGGGATTCAAGTTAGTGATACAGTAGGTTTTTCTATGAGTGAAACAGACTGTAAAATGCTTGATGTAGATGCCAAAAAAAATAACCTAACTAGAACTCAATATGTTCAAATCTATTTGAAGGTGATGTGATTAACTTCTTCTAATTCCATGTGGTATAAATAGGAAAATATATATTAAGGTGATAAAAAATTGAAGGAGTATAAACTCTATATTTTAAAAAATAAGTTTGATGATCTCAAAATGAATCCAGATGAAAATTTAGACCATTTTTTTAACTAAATTACAAAAAAAATTAGATAAATTCAAGGAATTGATTAATAAATTAAATATATTAAAATTGTGAAGAAAATATTGAGATGGGTTCCACCTTCGTATAATCCAGAAGTGTCATCCCTTGAGAAAAGGGATCTATTTAAACTTTCTCTTGATGATATTCTAAGCAGTACGGTGGATTATGAAATAAGATTCAAACCAGTGAAAACATCAATTCGAGAAAATAAGTAAATGGAATTCAAAACCCTGTAAAATCTTGACATTACTAAAGGTATTGATGATGGTGATAATGTGAATGATGAATTTATTTCTCTTGTTGCCATAAAATTCAAGAGAGGAAAAGGGATATTTGAAGGTATTCTTCCCTTATCTTGATTTTAGTGTGGTAAAGTAGGGAACATTGCGGACCAATCCCTAAGGAAATTTAATGATGTAGAAAGTGAAGTAAAATTTATGTATAAGCCTTATATGTCATGACCCGACCCAAGCCAGGGATCAAGCCTCAACTACTCCAATCCTACCTCCGTAGGCCAAGGATGGTGAAAAGCGTCGAAGGCACAACAAAAATAGGGGAGACCTTTTTCTATGTACCTATACACACACACAACCAACTCAATGAAAAAGTACATAGGGAAAGAAATAAAAGATTCAACATTGCTATAAAATAAACCAAACATTCATGAACCACTAGACATTACAAAATTACGATAGTGTAAAATGAAATTGAAGGGGAAAAATACACACCCAACCCAAAAATATGTCCCAAACTAAAAAAATTGAAAAATTAAAATAGTTGAGAGATCTCAGCTCTTGAATCCCAAGATACGACCACCATACGTGGTCCAATCACCTAACATCCCTAAACTCCTCTTAAGCCATGATCAACCTATCCATCATCTACAAAATACATGACATGTGTTGTTATAATCCCATGTAGGGTGAGTATATACATACCTAGTCGAACTCCCCAAAAGGGTGAAGGAGGAGTAATAAGAGATACAAATGGATAGGAAAGCAGTAGATGGAACAAGGTATAGTGAAAGAGTATAACTCAACCCAACAAGAGAGTGAAGGTATGCTCATCCAAACATAAGGAGATAAAAATGGTGAGAATACGAACTTATCATCGAGTCTTCACTACCTATAGAAAGAAAGTAGACTCATCCAACCATGAGAATCTAGACACAAAAAGTATGTGGAATACACCATGCATTTGAACCTCTATTAGAGGGAGAGTAACCAAAACCCAAGGAGTGGGTACCGAAGAAGAATATATATATATATATATATATATATATATATATATATATATTCTCAGTCAAAGAAGCCCAAACCAGAGAGAGTAAGGGGATCTCCATCTCATAGCTCAACCTAAGAAGATGAGTAGAAAATAATTCCAAAGAAGGTCCATCAACAACACCCCACATCACACATTTTTGTCCTAAACACTCAAGCCTAAGGGACTCAATCACCAAACCTTGATACTATTCTATTTGGGTGGAACTCACTCTCCCTCATGGTTTTAGGTCATGCTATAAAATTTCATCTCAGTGGGGAAAGAATTCATCTTCCTCGTGAAAACAAAGCTACATAAAACCATGTCTCGCCACTATGTTGCACAGTTTAGGGGATACAAGTTCTAAGTAAGGATCTCGTGCCTAGTTACGATATGAGGTTCCTACTCTAATAGTCACCAAGGAAATACACTGCCCATACCAACTGAAGGTTTATGCTCGGGAATGTCATTGAGGAATGCCACTACCCAGTCCTACAAGAGAGTAATCTTGATGAGTCATCAGGGAACTCCACTACCCAACCTGGATGGAGTGTTATGCCTAGAAGATTTCATCGGGGAATGTCATTTTCCATCCCAACTAGAGGGTAATCCTGGTACTGTCTTTGGGGAACTTCACTGCCAATCCCTACTAGAGGGTTAAAACCAAAACTTCTCTGATGATTATGTATAATCACTGATGTCATCGGGTGTCACCTCATCATGGGACAAATGGAGAACATTTCACATCATATCTCGAAATATTCCTCTAATGGAACCATCACATTGTACATGGAAAAACACTTAGGATAGGCTACTCATTGGCCAAAATCTGAGTCCAAATAAATGAGTTACGGAACATTTAAGTCTCCTCAAAAAAGGTATAAGGCATGTCGGGGACCCACATGTCATGTGGTCCTACTCTACTTCCTAGTCATGTCCTCGCCAGAATACATATTTATGTCCATGTAGCACTACATGATGTTTAAGTGTACTACACAACATGTATCATCCAATCTCTTGATAAACACACGAGGCTCGTCGCTGGTCCAAGGGAAAAAAATGTAATTTAAATTATATACCTCCTCAAATGGACCCATATGACCAAAAGAATCACACTATTGCGATACCCACAAAAAATCACTCGAGATAGGATATTTACTTGCCTTAATCAGACACCCGGGGAAAAATTCACATTTCATCACTTCATGCTCAAATGACGTATCATGGGCCCGAGTCACAAGTACGAATTAAATACCCAAAATTGGTTTTGAAATGTTCACCTTAATTTCAAGGTTGCAGTTTCATATAAGGTTCATAATCCTAACACCTTAAGAGAGATATATATTAGATAAAAGATCCTGCAATAATAATAATTTTATTATTATTAGGTTTTCATTGACCTGAGGCATGTGTTCAAAAAATTTATCCAAAATTCTTATTAAAATGACCGTCTCAATTTAAGGGTCACATTACTGCTAATGGCACATCAATCTGATGTCGTATAGAGGAGTTATTGTCGGATTATGATTTTCACAAAAGAAATATTATTATTATTATTATTATTGTATTATTATTATTATTTATCCATTTTTATTTTCTTTAAGAGACACACGCCGAAACCTCCCTCAAAATTTCTCTCGTGCGTGTTGAGAGAGAACCCACACCCCATCACTTTTTTTCATTCTCATTTCATTATGTTTTTAAATGTTATTAATTAATAACCATAATAAACATTAAATACATGTGGTGCCTCATTTATTACCTCATCATTATCATTATTACTAATTAAAACCCATAACCCTTTATTAGAATTAATCTCACCATGTTATTATTATAATAAAAATATTATCATTACTATAAACAATAACAACAATCCAACATTATTATTATTAAAAATAATAATAACACGCCATTATAATTATTAAAAACAATAATTATTTCACAACTCTCATTAAATTAAACGCATTTAATTTTATTAACCCCTTGCACACATTTTTTTGTCACCATTATTATTATTATTAATTATTATTAACGCTCACTACGTTGACTACATATGAACACATAATCAGAGATCTAAGTCTGTCCATCGTCACACCCACACCGAACAGCCCCCTCTATGAGATCTCACACATGGCCTCTACTGAAAACCAACATTGTCACAATGTACATCATCACCGCATGACAACTGGGAAAACATAGGTTATTAACCTAATCCCAAACACCTCTAGTCACAAACACACACTTGTGGTGCCTATATGATCTGTTCACCAAACATCATCCTGATAATTTATCAATTCTCCCCCAAACCAATGATTTGTATGTTGTTTGAGTCACCACAATGAATTCGGGGGTTCGGTCACACTTGAACCCACCCCAGAAAAGTCAAATCGTGACCCTATGGTCCAACGATGAAGAACATGAAGAAAGATGGGGGAGAAGAACAAAGAACAAAGTTTTACAGATCAAGGTCAAGTGTTATTGTCTAGTCAATCAAGAACAAGGATCGCAGAGTTAGAAAACAATTGACAATAAATTAATTTCAGTATGTTGGCTCATGAAAAGGCTACAAGGGGTGCAGATCAAAGAAAAAATATCAATCTACTCAAACTTTTAATCTAGAGGTGTATAACACCAAAATAAAATTTCTACCTTTGTCTTGAATCAGACATTGGTGAAGAATGTGTATGTGCAATGATTGAAGAAGTTGTTGCGTTCGTTGTGCTTCGATTCACCTTGATCCAGAGGTTTTTTTTCATCATCAAATGGAGGAGGAGAGATTCACAGGTGGTGGCAGAATTATGAGCCAACTCTGAGAATTATTCTTAGAGATATATTTATAAACAAATTTTCAAGTCAAGGTTTAATTAATTATTTATTTAAATTAATTAATTAATCAACTTAAATGCACCTACAATGAGAGAGGGGTCCAAACGCCCCATGTTAGCTCATTTTATGCCTCACCTAGGGTAAACACCTAATTACAAACCTAATGGTGGTCTTATATTTCTGATATGAGTCTCTATATGTGAGTTATTTGGCCTATGGTTATTAAATAAATAAATTCAATTCAATTATTTATTCAATGCACCCACTAACGACTGTCTCATTTGAACATCTTGCACCGACCAACTTTAGGTCCCTCCTAGGGTAAAATCTCTGTTATGGATTCAACCATGGTGTCAGATCTCCAATCCAAGGCTCCATTTATGAGATATTAAACTTTTTTAGGAAAAATGTGCCTTTATAATAAAAATATATTTAATATTTTTATAAAATTAATTCTGGGCTCACCGGGCCTTGTAATAATACACCATCTCAATGCCTTGATCTGAAAATATTAATAGGATTATTCTAAAGTCTTAAATTGAAAAAATAGAGTCTCTATATTATTCTATTCTTCAAATCTTTTCTTCCCCAAAAAGCAAAAACTAAGTAGAAATTGTGGGGATACTGAGCTCGAATTCGGATCTCCTATATATCTTCCCTACATTGGGATGTATAACCAGAAGAGAAGTGTGAAACTCCCTCATCACCTCCTCTCATGATGTGACAAGACTCCCCATCCATCCCAAAAAATGGATGATGTGATTTCCTTCTTCATATAATCTATCAGGTGAAACTCCTATGGAAATATGGTCATCAAAGATCTCAAATTTGATGCCCCCTAGAAGATAGTTCTTCCACCTCATCAAGGTTAATACTACCACGGCCAACTCTAGGTAGTGAGTCGCATAGTTCTTTTCATGGGGTCTAAACTACCTTGACCCACATGCGATAAATGTTTGCCGCTGCATCAGGGTTGACATTGAGCGCACAAGGGTACCAACGAACAAGGTAGGTGAGTAGACTCATCCAACCATGAGAAATTGGACATGGAAAGCACATGAAATACCCTGTGATTATTTTCCTCTATTGGGAGGTGAGTAACCCCAAACTAGATACTCTTCCACACCCACTAGTGGAATCCAAAGAAAAAAGGGTCAAGTAGAAAAACTCCACTGGAAATTTCGGGACCTACTCTGACACTACATCGAAAAACCTCACCCTGAATGCACAAGTTAGAGGGAATCCTCCACCACACCTTGATACTATCTGCTTTGGGAGGCACTGACTCGCCCTCAGGATTTTTCTCATGTATCAAAAACGCATCTCAGGTGGGGGGGGGAAGAACCCATATTCCTCATGTATTTGAATATATGTCGAAAAACATCGACACAGGGTTACACTGACGCCCCATGTCACCCTGGTTTAAACATAGAGAAAGAAGATAAAATAAAAGAGTACCTCTCACAGAGTCTAACAATTACTACTATAAAAAGTAGAAGAGACACAGAGTGTACCTTTTATCATCTCATGTGCTTCAGGGTCATAGACATCCAAAGCCTGCAATTATCCACGACCCTGAACACCAGCTCCATGAGCCTAGCGAGGGACACCTAGTGGTGGTGGAAGGTTCTCATAGAGTAATCCACCTCCCATGTCTCCTCATGATCCTCTACCATCTCTACCTTCCTTGGGACCACCATGTCCACGCTCATGAGATCCTTGATCATAGTGTTTCCTCTACTATGGTGGTCTATCAGCAATCTACCTGTGATAATTAGTACATCGGTTCAGGTAGTCTCGCACAATGTAACCTCTCCTAGAACAAGTAAATCACTTCCCATTTGTGTGTTTCCTCGGACCATGTGCATGAGTCTGATCACAGAAAGGTCTCTTGTGTTGACATCCTGGTGCCTAGCGTCTACTAGATGTTGTAGATAACTCAGCACTACGATGCTCACTACCATCTCTTGGATCTAGACTATGCATAAGCAGGAGGGGTAATACGCCTCATGGAATAGTCACTGGAAGTCATTCCCTAATATTGTTGACTCAGTATGAATCTTTATAACTAGGCTCCACCAACACCCAGCTGCTCCATGGAAAAGGCTAGTTGCTAGTGCCACCACCTAATTCGTCGGGGTCCGAATAAGCTTGATGATTAAAACCACTGACTCTATCCAATAATATGCTCCCTGAGGATATGGATCTCTGTGGATCCTCATCGGTCTCTAATGATGGAACTCACAGAGTGCACTTAGCCTATGGACATACTCAGCTTGCTCTTCTAGGATGATCTGCTTCTTAATAAGTGGAGGTGCTACTACCTACTGACCTAGAGGTAGGTGATCATGGGATAGACCCTAAACTGTGGCCTCATAGCTCATAGGTTCATCATCATGAATTGGAGAAGGTATCCTGGCTGGCTACTATCATGTAGGAATACTAAATTCTATCAAGGAGTACCATGGTCATATTAGAATATATATATATTACAACAAAAATGGGGATCTAACTCAAGAAGGACAGTCAAATATTCAATCTTATATGATGCATGTAACATTAATCCCTACAAAAAATGCCTCATCATGCCGATTCGATTAGTATGTGGTCAGGGTCATGGTGAATGGATATGTCATCCACCCTCACTATCACTAGACTCCCTGGACTGAGATCCATAATCGAGACACTTTGAAACTATTTCTCTAAACCCAACCAATCCTCTTGAGCGGAAACTTCTGAAAAACTTTCAAAGGAATGAACTTTATTTGATACTAATGTGTCACGACTCAACCCAAGATAGGGCTTGAGCCAAAACTACCTCAAGCCCACCTCCATAGGCTAGAGGGTGGTGAAAAGCACTTAAGGCACAACTAAACTCTGGAAGGCCTTTTCCTAATAACCTGTATGCACACACAAATCCAACTCAATGAAAAAGTGCATAGGGGGAGAAATAAAATATGAAACACTAATATAAAATAAACCAAACATACATGAAACTCTATATAGTAAAAAAGTATGGTAGTGTAAATTGAAATTGAAGGGGAAAAATACATTCCCAGCCAAAAATATGTCCCAGCCTAAAAAACTATAAAATTAAAACAACTAAGAGAGCTCAGCTCCTGAATTCCAAGCTACAACCATCATGTGCGGTCCAAGCACCTAGTATCCCTAATCTCCTCTAAAGTCACAATCAACATATCTGCCATCTATAAAAGACATGACACATGTTGGGATAATCCCATGTAGGGGTGAGTATATATATATCAAGTAGAATGCCTTTAAAAGGGTGAAGGTGGAGCAGTAAGAGATAAAACTGAAGAGGAAAGCAGTAGATGGAATAAGGTACAGTGAAAGAGTACCGATTAACCCAAAAAAAGAGTGGAAGTAAACACATAAAAACACAAGGAGATCAAAACGGTGAGAATATGAACTTCTCTTTGAGTCTTTTCTACCAATAAGAGGAGATCAGACTCATCCAACCATGAGAAGTTATACACAAAAAGAACACAGCATACCATGCGCATCTTCGCCTATCCTAGAAGGAGAGTAACTAAAACCCAAGGTAGGGTACCAAATAAGGATATGTGTGTGTGTGTGAGTGAGTGTGTGTGCATTCTTAGTCAAAGAAACCCAAACCAGATAGATTATGGGGATCTCTATCTCATAGCTCAGCCTAAGAAGATGAGTAGCCAATAATTCTAAAGAAGGTCCATCAATGATGCCCAACATCTCATGTTCCTACCCTGAAAAATCAAGTCTAAGGGATTCAATCACCACACCTTGATACTATCCTATTTTGGAAACACGGACTCACCCACATAGTTTTAGGTTACATCACAAAAACAGGTCTCGATGGGGAAATTGTCCCTCTTCCTCATGAGTCCAAAGCTACGTCAAACCATGTCTTTCCACTACATTGCATAGTCAAGGAGCTATAAGTTCTATGTAAGGATCACGTGCTCTAGTATTATAGGAGATTCCTACTCTAATAGTCACCGAGGAACTCCACTTCCCAGCCTGGTAGGAGGGTTACGCTCAAGAATGTATTTGCGGAACGCCACTACCCAGTCCTACTGGAGGGTAAGCCCAGTGAGTCATCAGGGAACACCACTACTCAACTAAACTGGAGGGTTACGCCTAGAAGATTTTATCGTGGAATTCCACTTCCCATCCCAGATAGAGTGTAAGCTTGATATTTTCTTTAGGGAACTCTACTGCACAGCCCCACTGGAGTTTTACACCCAAAACTTCTCTGATGATTTTGTATGATCATTGATATCATTGGGTGTCACCTCAACGCTTTCTAAACCCATAAAATTTTACAACATATCTTGAGATCTTCTTATGAGGTCACAATCACATTCTATACAAAAAAAACTCAGGATAAGATACTCACATGTCAAAATCAGAGTTTAAATGAAGGAGATAGAGAACTTTGAATTCTCATCAAAAAGAGATAAAAGGCATGTCAGGGACCCACATAGCTTGTGGTCCCACTCTACTGCCCGACCATGTCTTCACTTGAACATAGCTTGATGGCCATGTAGCACTACACAATGTGTAATCCTACTACATGACGTGTATCATCCAAAGTACTGATGAACACATGAGGCTCATCGCCGGTCTGAGGTCAAAAATGCAATTTCACTAATATGCCTCCTTAAATGGACTCAGATGACCAAATGAATCACATTGTTTCGATCCTCACAGAAAACACTCGAGATAGTCTATTTACTTACCTCAATTGGATACCCGATGAAAAATTCCCATTTTGCCTCATCATACTTAAATGGAGTCTCATGGTCCTGATCCACTAGTCCAAATTAAATACCCAAAATTGGTCTTGAAACGTTCGCCTTAATTTTAGGGTCGCAACATCATAGACATTTCATCATTCTGAAACTGTAAGAGAAACATATATCGAATAAAATATCTAGCAATAATAATAATTTTATTATTATTTGGTGTTTCATTGACCTAAGGCATGAGTTCGAAAAAGGTATCCAACATTGGTCTTAAAATGATCAGCTTAATTTCAGGGTCACGCTGCCATTGATGACACATCAATCTGAAGTCGTATGGAGAAGTTGTAGCTAGATTATGATTTTCCCAACAAAAATAATAATATTATTATGTTGTTATTATTATAATTTATCCCTTTTTATTTTCTTTAAGAGAATCATGTCCAAAACCCTCCCTCACAATTTCTATAGTGCGCAACTAGAGAGACCCCACACCCCACCTCCTTCTTTTCATTCTCGTTTAATTGTTTTATTAAATTTTATCAATTAATAACCATAATAAACATTAAATACATGGGGTGCCTCTTTTATTACCTCCCTGTTATCATTATTATTAATTACAACCCATAAACCTTTATTAAAATTTATCTCAAAATGTTATTATTATAATAACAATATTACCATTATTATAAATAATAATAATAATAATAATACAACATTATTATTATTAAAAATAATAACAACAACACATCATTATTATTATAAAAAACAATAATGATTGCACATATTTAAATAAATTAAACCCATTTAATTTTATTAACCCCTCACACATTTTTGTGTCACCATTATTATTATTATTATTAATTATTAATGCTCACCATGTTGACTATGTCTGAACACCTCATTGGAGATCTGAGTCTGGTCATCATCGCATCCACACCAAACAGCCTCCACCATGATATCCCGCACATGGCCTCCACTTGAAACCGACACCATCACATTGTACATCTTCATCGCACACCTAGTAAATGAGGGTTATCGAACCTATCTCAAACCACGTCCATCAAAAACACACACTTGTGGTACCGATCTGATATGTTCACCAAACACGGACCCGCTCATTTATCAATTCTCCTCCAAACCATTGATATATATGTCGTTTGTTCCACTATAATGAATCTGTAGGTTTGATTGCACTTGAACTCTCCCATAAAATCTCGAATCGTTGCCCCGTGGTCCAATGATGAAGAACATGAAAAATGATGGGGGAAAAGAACCAAGAACAAAGGTTTACAAATCAAGGACAAGCATTCATGGCCAGCCGATCAAGAATGGTGATTCCAGGGTTATAAAAAAAATCAATAAATTAATCTCAGTATGTTAGAGCATGAAAACGTTGTGGGGAGGGGTTTATATTGAAGAAAAAATATCAATCTACTCAAAATTTTAATCCAAAGGCATAAAAAACCAAAAGACAAGTCCTAACTGTTTTTTGGATCGGTCGTTGGTGAAGAATGTGTCTATAAAATGATTGGAAGAAGTTGTTTCTTTCATTATGCTTTGATTCTCCTTGATCTAGAGGTTTGTATCATTATCAAAGGGATTATTCAAAGGGAGGAGGAGGAGAGATTCATCAGCGGTGGGAGAATTATGAACCAACCCTGAGAATTCTCTTTAGCTGCATATTAATAAACATATTTTTAGGTCAAGGTTTAATTATTTATTTATTTAAATTAATTAATTAATCCAATTAAATGCACTAACAACAAGTGAGGGGTCTGAACATCCCATGACTACTCATTTTATGTCACTCTTTGGGTAAACACCGCATTACAAACGCAAAAGTGGTCTCGGATTATCCATCAAAGTCTCCTTATATGAGTTGTTTGGGATATGGTTATTAAATAAATTAATTAATTTTCTCAATGCACCCACCAATGGCTATCTCATCCGAAAATCTCACATAGACCAACTTTAGGTCCCTCTTAGGGTAAAATCCATGTTCTGGATTCAACCATGGTCTTATATTTCTAATATGAGACTCTATTTATGAGATGTTTTACTTTTTTAGGAAAACTGTGTGCGCGTAATAAAAATATATTTAATATTTTTATATAATAAATTTTGACTCATTAGGCCTCAGAATCAAGCATAGTATCAGCTCCTAGCTCTAAAAATACTCCTAGGATTATTCAAAATACTTATATGGAAAAACAAGAGTCTCTAAATTATAAGATGTTCCCTGAAAAGGAAATCGGGAAAGAAATTGTAGAGAAAGGGCTTCATCAGTAAGGAAGAACAAGATGATAATTATTTTTTGGAGGATGTAGAACCATAGTTCAAATATGAACCCAAATCATCCATGATGGATATATTTGAAAAGGTAGAACCTAAAAATGATTAAGATAATCTATTGATTTATGTTGTTGATGTCAAGGTGGAATTTGAGGGTGATCTTATTGAGATGGAAATTTAAATAAATAAAAATAGAAATATGGGAGTCATGATGAAGGAGTCATTAGATTATGCTGATAGTATTGAAGTATAAACTTATCATCTAAAAGGAGAAAAATAGGAACACTTATCAACTCTTTAAATCTTAGAAGAGGTTTTGGAGTTTAAAATCTAGATTTAAGAATGGGAAAAGGTCATCAATGGCCTTACATTAAGACTGGAAGAAAGAAACAAGATAGTTTATGGACTTGAATAAGAAGTTTTTACTCTATAGATTAAACTAGAAAATGAATCAAAACCAAGGGAAATAAAGAGAAAATTAAAGTTTGGAAGATTCTTATATGCATATCTGTTAGAAATATCTAAACATGGTTCTAAAGGAGTAGAGAAATATTTGAATGATCATAAATCCACAAGTATCATAAAACGTGTAATTTTTTGTGATATAGGCACATCAAAGTTTTGAAATAGGATGAGCCAAAATAAAGGGAAGTAGAAAGTTGGACATATCATAAAGTCACATGATGTCCTAGAAAATAAAGCTTCAAACCAAATAGAAAAGCGAGTTTAAATTAATCCTTAATTATCCAAAGAGGATCTATAATAAAATACCTTTAGAAAACAAGTGAAAATATTGAGGAATAGAAAGTTAAAATACATATCCCCTTATTAAGTGTCAATTTTGTGGATTTCTGTTCCATACCATGTCTTACTGCGAAGAGGAAAGGAGCTATCTTAATGGAGAAGATATTGGAAGTAAAAAAAGGAGAATGAGGCCATATCATTCATCATATATTAGAATTATTTTCTATGGATATTTTTTTCACTTTTATAACTATGGTTATAAATCTATTCGTTGTAGAAAGAGGAAAGTTGGGAACAATACCTATAGAACTCAAAGACAATTCAATACCCTTTAACCAAGTAGAGTTACTCTTGAAAATATGTATTCTCCTCTAGAAGAAGAATATGATTTTTAGGAACCCATGAATATTGAAAAGAGATTGGAAATTCCATCTTTAGCCTCCACTCAATCGGGTATCTCATGGAAGGAAAGGAAGAAAATCGAGAAAGACAATCTTGCAGAAATAGCCCTCAAATCTACAAATAACAGTATCACCTAGATTCTTGATAGTAGATTCTCATCCCAAATGACTGGAAATGCATATTTTGTTTAAGAATATTAATAATAGGGTTTATGGAACAATGTGATTTGGAAACTAAGGTGCTTTAAAGATAAAAGGTGGTGTAAATACAAAACTAGAAAATGATGAGATATGAAAAATTGAAGTTCTCTATATATTAAGTTTACATAACAATCTTTTGAGTGTGAGTAAACTCTGTGAATTAGTACTGGTGGTGATACTTAATCAGAAGGGGTACACTATCAATGGAAAGAAAGGTAATTATATCATGAAATGATGTAGAATAGATGAAAATGTAAACAAGGTTGACAAAAAATAGAACATTTCTTACTTAACAATTGAAGAGGATAACAACTTGGGGAAACATAGGTTGGATCACATTAATCAAAATAGAATGGAATATATATATATAGTCATGAGATAGTTATCTACATTCCCATTTTGAAGTGTAATTGAGAAAATACATGTGATGCATGAATGTGAGGAAATATGTTTGGGAGTTCAAATCTAACGAAGAAAAAAAGGGAATTAAATATTCTTGATCTCATCTGCATAGATGTTTCTGGTCTAATGAATGTGGTTGGAACATATAAAGAGAGGAACATAAATCTTTTTATTGATGATCATAGTAGAATGGATTGTGTTATATTTATTCATAGGAAATGTTAAGTTATATATTTTATAAAGAGTTGTCATTAAAGAGATGAGAATGAAACAGTCTACATAATAAAGATTCTATGATATGATAATAGAGGATAATACACATCCATTTAATTTGAAAATTACCTCAAAAAACATGGGACAAAGCATGAGTTTTATTTTTTGAGAACCCATCAAGAAAATGGTGTCATTGAACATAAAAATCAATAGGAGAACAATTTGGATAGAACTATGCTGATTGAGAGTCATGTTTCACATCATTACTAGAAAGAGGTTGTTCAAGTAGTGTTGTACACTCAAAATTGAATAGGTCTTTTATAGTAGAAACAATGACACCATATGGGAAATGGTATGTAAGGAAGCCCTCTCTGAAATATTTTCAAGTTTTTTGAAGTAAATGTTTTATCCGAAATAAAGAATGAAATCAAGGAAAATATGGTGATGTTATAGATGAGGTAATATTATTTGGATATTCAATGAAGAGTAAATCCTAAAAATGTTAAAATAACTATATTAGAAGGATTTTTGAAATCAATGATGTCAAAATAATTAAGGATAAAACCATAAATACCTCAAGGATCACATATGTTGATATGATTAAAGATGGAGAAGAAAGTTAACAAGGGACATATTCAAATTAAGAAATATTGGAAGGATTGAAAAACGTTTAGGGATCACAAAGTGGTGATGATTTAGAAGAAGAATAATAAAAGGAAACCATTATGGAAGAAACCTCATCAAACCCCTACATGATAAATAGAAGATCAAAAATTGATCAATATAAAATCATTGGGGATTGGACATCACCTACACAGACAAGGAGAATGGGGAATGAAGCACATTATTCCTTCCTATCAATTTTGGAACCAACCTTATTTGAAGAAGTATCAAAGCATGAATCATGGGTCACGACCATTAATGAAGGACTTGATTATATTTAAAATAAATAGACACGGTATTTTGTTAAGAGACCCAAAAAACATAATGTGATTAGAAAAAAAATAATCTTTAAAAAAAATTATGAGTATGGAAATGTGATAAAAAAACTAGGCATGCTTAGTGTGTAACAGTTATGTATGGATTGAACGAATTGATGTTGAAGAAACATTTACTGCAGTAACTATACCAGATTCGATCAGGATCTTTCTTTCCATGGAAATTCAAAGAGGTTACAAATTTTATCAGATGGATGTCAAAATTTCATTCTTAAAATGTGTTCTTGAAGAATAAGTCTACATTGAACAACTAGAAGTATTTCAGATTGGAAATGATGAGACAGTTTTTAGATTAAAGAAGTATCTTTGTGGTCTAAAGTAGGCACCACAAGTATGGTATTCTCAACTAGATTCTTATCTGAAGAAGCTTGAATTTAAAGAGTATGTGTCGACCATAATCTCTATGTGAAGAATTATTAGAAAGGTCAATTTAGGGTTGTTGAGTATGTGGATGATATTATTTTTGGTGGAATAAGGAAGGGATTAGTGGAATAATTTTATAATCACATGAAATATGAATTTGAAATGTCCATTATTTGTGAAATAACATACTTTTTGGGTCTGTAGGTGGTTCAAAAGAAGGATTATACCTTCATTTCTCAGATAAAATATGCAAGTGAGATGATGAAGAAATTCAACATGCATGACTCTAAACCAATGTTGACTTTGATTTAAACTGGGAAAAAACATTTAAAGAATGAGGATGGTAAATATATGGATCCCACCTTGTATAAGAGGATCATTGGAATATTATTATTCCTAACTACAACATGCCCATGTATCATATTTTGAACATTCTTAGTCGCTCGCTTCCATAGTAATCTGAAGGGCAAGGATTTTGTAGCTGTTAAAAGAATCATGAGGTATATTCAAGGTTATCTGAGTTTTGTCTTATACTTTATATCGGTAAGGGGTATTGAATTATCTTCATTTTATGATGATTATTGGGCTATAGATGTTGTGGATAGAAAGTACACAAGTGGATGAGCATTATTTGTTGAAAAGAAAATGTGTGGGATGGTTGAGAAAGAAACAAGAAACCACCTCTCTTAGTATTGATAAAGTAGAGTATATCTCCACTAAAAAGGAATGAAATCAGATATTGTGGATGAATTAACAAATGAATTATATTGGTGATTAGGTGAAATAGTCGATGGTGATTCACTATGGTAACAAGAGAGAGATTGATCTTATAAATAATCCGGTTCAGCACTCTTGTACCAAACATATTGAGACCAGATATCACGTCATCAAAAAAAAAATTTGAACAAGGTTTGATTAAAATTGATCATGTTGGAATTGATGAATAAGTGTTTGATATTTTGACTAAGTCATTGGCAACACATATGTTCAAGAAACATCAATTGAACCATAGTGTTCATCCACCTCCTAGTGCTTGAAGAGGTTATAGTTGGTCCCCTATCCCAAGTTGGGTTAACCGTTTTAATCTGTTTGTGGATATGATATAGTTCTATAGGGGAGATTCAATCCAAGGGGAGTTTTTTTAATAATAAAAGTTTAAATAATGGTTTTTTGGGATTATTGACAAAGTGGGATATAATTTTAAAGTATAATTCAATTATTATTCAGTAGGTATATAAGAATGGTTTGTAGGATTGGTTGGCAGTATATGGAGGCATGAAATTTTGATTTTCCACTCTTATTTTCTACACCTAGATTTAACCACATATACTTAGAGTGATGGATGATCTATTTTAATACTATTAGGGTTTTTTTAGGTGGGTACTTTATTTAATTTTTCTATAGATTTCCAACAAACCCAAATGGGGATATTGTTTTAACCAAGTATTTTTTACAGCAGGAAATGGAGTTTGTTTTTGTTTTTGTCAATCCACACTAGGGTTAGTCATGGAGTTTTCAAGGAAAGAGATCTTACAGTACATATAGATTCAGTTTTGAAGTTGGCATCTTTACATAGTGTTTTCCAAATTTTTGGAGCTCAAAATCAAGAGTAAGGATAAAGCTTCATGAAATGTGGTTTTCTAGGATTGACTCTTAATAAATATGGTAAAAGAATGATGTTCGTGAAGACTGGTTTTTATGAATGTTGGGTTTCACAATTTTTGGGTTTTCATGAAGGTATGGATCTTCTCGAACATGAAATGGAAATATGGTTTTCTCATGACTATGAGAATCTTCGTGAATGCATAATGGGTGATGGTAAATATTTGCAACTATGAGAAGCATCATGGATGGGTTAAATTTCATTGTATATTTGTAAAGACAAGAATATTCACAAACATGAATTTGTAGGTTCTTGAAAATTTTGTTGAGATCTTGGAGCTTCTCAACAGGAAAAGTCTATAAATAGGCATCCACCCCTCATTTGAAAACATGAAGAGAATTGGAGAAAAGGATGAATCGCTCTGATTTCGTGAAGGTATACCTAATATTTCTATATTCATGAATAAATAATCATTAATGTTCTTAAGAGCCATAAAAGGAATGGATATGAATAGATTGATGTTAAAGAATATTAGAAAATGAAGTTTCATGAAGACTGGGAGTTTTGTGAAAACTGTTAGTTCCAGGAAGGTTAGGAGCTTCACGAATACTGGGAGCTTCGTGAAGTCTAATTACTTTGCGAAGGTTGATAGATTCATGATAGTGTCTGGGTTTTTGAATGCTGGTATTTATTTAAAACATAAAGGGAATTTCAAAATGACTAGGATTTCCACTAATAGTAGTGTTGAACATATTTATTAAGTGAAGATTGTTTTCAAGTGAATCAATTTATGACTAAAGTGCAAGAAGAGTGTCATACTAATTAGGGACAAAGACTTAAATTCCCAATCTACTAAAGTAAACTTCAAGTCATTAAATAGAGTAAGACTTCACCCAAGTTAGTGAGCTAGGGGGAGTCAATTGAAGTGTTCTCAGAGAGGCAGTGTGTTATTCCTATTTTTCTTATAAAGGTAGTGTGTTGGGTATAGAGTGAATTTTTATGATCTTTTGTACTCCAAAATAACTAGTGAATCTTAGTATATTTAGGTATGATCAAAACACTATTAGTGTATTCTCCTTGGACTAGACCATAGTGGTGAACCAGGTAAAATAGTTGTGTTTTCTCTCTACATATGAATGTTTAATAACTACATGATTCCACCAGACATGTTTTACAAGTTCCCACCCATGTGGGAATAAGATCTGTCACTTTAAAAGAAAAATTTGACACCTTGATTCACACCTCCAATCTCAGGGTGTTCTAGGGTCCTACATAAATGTTGATCATAATAAATAATAACCCTAGGTGAAGGGTTTTTTTACTTATTTATTTAATTGAGAAATACACGATGTGAAAGGGTTACACACCAGATAATTCTTAGACCCATTAGTTTTAAGTAGGCATTGTGTATGATAAATGTTATTCCATAATAAATATATCTTCTCTCAACCTTTGGAATATTTATTAGCTATTTTGGAGTCTCCTCCTCTATTCTAGATGTCCTAGTTACACATCTGATCCCTAGAGATTGTTTCCTCTTAGGTTTCCCTTCTCACCCGACATTATTCATTCATTGAGGGTTAAATCTCTTGAATGTGGTTTTATTTTGTTTTTTATCTTGACCTTGGTTGATCTAGGTTCTACTTATGATATTATTTTCCTTTATCCTTGTCAACATCAACCATTGAAAGCATTGCATTGATCTCCAGTTAAAGTTATGGGGTCTAAACCTAACCATATGGTCTGTTTAATTATGAAGAATATGCAATATTGTGATTGCACTAACATAATTTTTTCTCTAATTGATCATTTTATTTATATAAAATCATAGAATAAAATATTATTTGGACCCCTTTGGATTCATTTTATGATGTGACCTAGATTATGGCTACCCATTGGGTAGGAAAACCTTAGAATAATAAGAACATGGATATTGGTTTAAAGTTTGTTTAGCATGAAATGATACCTTAGGTGATTACTTAATATAGAATCCCTAGGTAATGGATTATTAGTTATTGATATTACTATTGATCATTTGAGATATAAATTTTTTTAATTGAAAGACAAATGGTAATTTCCATAATAAACCATTTAGATTTATGATGTGATATTATGATATCCTTGATGTTATGGATTTTTTAGTCTCATGTTGTAATGATTATACAGAGAGGGAACTTCCCATTCCCATGATGTAATTATTATATAGAGTGGGGTCTACCCAGTCCCCTACTGAAATGCTTATATAGTGGTATTGGACCAATTATACATGCTAAAATGCTTATATAGCAAGTTATTTCTAGTGATAAATGATGAAATGCTTATATAGAAGGATATCCCCAATGTGACATTCTGAAATGATTATATATAGGGCTATTCTTGGAGGCTAAAATGCTTATACATAGGGTTATTCCCTATTGTTTGATTATTCCATGGTATATGGATATGGTTGGCATGGTTTTTGTACATGGTCATATATATTCTGGTAGAGTTCCAAAGAAGGTTGATTGATGTATTATATTAATTGATTAATGAATACACCTATTTATCACTTAATTAAATACACTTATTATTTGACTGGTTTTTTTAGACAAGGTGGTGTAAACCAACTGAGTTTTATTTACACCCTATTTTTGCCATTATTTGGTACATGATAAGAATACATGGATGTAGATGTGGAAAAGGGAAAGGGACCCTATTTCTGATTTTTGATTTTCTGGATGGGATGGAATTTGGAGATAGGACTGACCTGGGGTTCAAGACCAGGCTCTTTTGAGACTATTTTGTGTTATTTGATTCTTTTATTTTCATTTTTTTTAGTGTGGCATATAGATTCATCTCATCCTATTATTCCATGATTCATTATTATTGGTTAATTGGTTTCTCATTTTATTTTATAGTTGTATTATATATTGTTTTCACTTTTTTTATTACTCTTATGTTTATAATTATAAATGTTTTCACTTTATTATACTCTATACCTAGGGGTATAGTCTCCCATGTATACATATCACATCCCACTGCTAGTCGAAAACCTATAGAATATGGGGAGGTTCACTTCAAGTCTTATAACTAACCTATTTTATCCAAGTGAGAGAGTACCGGATCGAGTGATGTTACAAATTGGTATCAGAGGTAGTATGTTTTTCTTTTCTATTTCTTTACTATTTGGGAAGGTAGAAAAGATACTAGGATTTTTCATCATTTGGTAATGAGAATGTATGTGGGAGTGGCTAAACCTTGCACAGGGTAAAAATATGACTGACCAGGGATGCAATTGATATTTATGTTATTCTCTTATTACATTTTATGTCATTTCACCATGGGTGATTCACATGTTGTGTGATATTATTGTTTTTTTATGTTAATATTTCTTGAGATATACACTCATGGCCCAGTATGGCATGATGTGAGTATTCATTTGTAATGATAGACACATAGGGATATATATTGACATGAATTGTTCATAAAAGGGACATATCTATTTCCTTTGTTATATACTTAACTATATGAATCATGAAATGATATACCTGTTATATTTGATAAATATAATGAAATGAACTATTATTTCATGAAAAACACTTTTAATACAAGTTTAGAGATATCATGAGTAATGGTTCTCTATTGTGGTCACCTATTAAGGTTGACCTTATTGTTATAACCCATTTCATAAAGAGTGTGTGTATACTGTTGAGAAAATTCATCCTCATTATCTATGAGTTGAGAATTAGGAGAGTGGAAATTTGTATTCTCCTAACGCATCTGAGATACAACTTCCTGTAGCTCCTAAGGATTATGTGGATGTTCATCTTCACAATGTCGTCTTGTGGGTCATAAGATCCATGGAAAGGGAGACTGTTCACACCATGACTTATATGTATGAGATGATGAGAGATTTTTAGCTATAGTATCCACCTCTGTTCACTAGGGGGTCCCCAAGTTAGATGAGTTATGGATTGAATTAGTCCAAATGATCTTCAAGAATCCTGAGACACCCACTGATATAAGGGTGAAGCTTGCTGCATATATGATCTATGGACCTTCCAAGAGTTGGTGGGATATTCTAGATTAGTCTGTATAGGAGGAGGAATTATCATGGAAAGAATTCAAGGTGAAGTTCTTGATCCACTTCTATCCATAGATGTTGTGGGATGAGATGGATCTTGGGTTAATGAATCTTATACAGGAGATTATGTTAGTGATGGACTATGCTAAACTTTTTACTGACCTGTAGTGATTTCATCCATCTTTAGATATTAATGATACATATAGGGTGAGATGTTTTTTGGGTAGACTTTGATATGAGACCAGGTCACAGGTGAACATTTTTCATTTGGGTAGCTTTTTATATGTTATGAATCTAGTACACATCATATAAGAGAATCTGAGAGATCCCTCAAGTAACAGCCATACTGCCTTAATAGGGTGAACTGGGAGCTCTTATTATGGTGGAAAGAAGTTTTACTATGATAGTTTTCATCAAGGAAACAGTCGGAAAAGTAGACAGGGTAGTGGGAATCCATCTCTAGACTGTGTTCCATTATAGTACTATTAGTGTGGGAAGTTGGGACACAAGTGGCCTTTGTGTCCATACCCTACATTTGAGTTCTATGATTTTTGAAGGTTGATCCATCTTTAGAATTTTTTTTGGAACTTATAATAGAAGAGAAGTGGAAGGGGATCAAAATAGGTTCCATAGTCTGAGAAGGAATCAACTAATTTTTAGTAGATATGTAGCAGGAGTTCCACAGGACATTCAGGTCAAGGTAGGGTATGTGTTATCCTAGTATAGGAATATAAGTACTAGGCATAGAAAATAGATTAGGGGAGTTAGGCTAGAGCCCAGGGTAGAGTGGCTACTCAGTTGTACATTATACAGACTAATCTATCTATTGTGAATATATGACCTTCTACCATCAGATGTGTGATTCTTATATCGTCTACCCTTACATGAGTTTTGTTTGATATAGAAGCATCACATTCCTTTTTATCTACCCATTTTTAAAAGATTTTGGAATTGGTTATGGAAATCTTGGATGGTTCTTCAATATCAACACAACATTGGGAGTTTATTTAGAGAATATCAAATGTTTTATGGTGTATTCTCTAGAGAATGATGATTACCATTCTTTATGGGGACCATTTTTACTTCAAATGATAGGTTTCAATTTGATTCTTGGTATGGATTGGTTAGTCCTATACCAGTATCATATTGACTATTATTGGAGGATAGTTTCCTTTTTATCTCTAGAAGGAGGTATCTATTCTCTCCAAGGTTAGTGTGATCCTCATTCTAGTCATGCAAGACCAATTTAGTGCATAATGGATTTTCTCACAACCCAGATAGAAAGCCTAGTTCTAGATGATAGTGGA
This sequence comes from Viscum album, assembly GCA_963277665.1. Lineage (NCBI taxonomy): Eukaryota > Viridiplantae > Streptophyta > Magnoliopsida > Santalales > Viscaceae > Viscum > Viscum album. The sequence continues at coordinate 98,151,548 of OY728153.1, read as the reverse complement.
ATATAGAAGGATTATTTTCCTTCGGTGGTAGACCATTTTCATAATTTATTTCCTGAAGAGTTCTACGGCTTACCACCCAAATGAGAGATTGAGTGAAAATCCAGTTTCTCTCCCACCATATAGGATGGCACCAGCAGGGCATCGAGAGTTGAAAATTCAGTTAGAATATCTGGAAGAAAAAGTGTAGAACCCCCGGTTTGAGGTATGCAACCTTTATTTATGACTTTTTATGTGTATAAAGTGGTTGGGTAAGGGTTTTTAGAGTTTATAAGATTTTTAGAAAGCTTTTGTGGATTTTATAAGGGTATAAAATTTGATAATGATTAGTGAAAAGCATGAAACTTCTCCAAGAAATTATGCACATTGAGGAAGAGTGCTCTGGGAAGGTACAGAGTTTTCCAAACCATGCATCCTACCCAGGTAAATCGTGTAACTTTGAAAAATGGTATTTTTCATGGTTGGCACATGATTTTTAAAACTGTGCGGTCCAACCATGTTAGGCACCCTCTTGATGCAGTAAGAGGTGCACGGTTAGCACACTATTTTCCTAACAGTGTAGCTAACTATGAACGGTTTAGAAAATGGGTTTTTAAAAATAGGACTCATGCGATTTTAACCCAAAAACCCTCATTTCTTCCCTATTTCAATCACCACTCAGGATTTCATTCTATCCAAGTCTAGGAAACTTCTCCTGCTCTTTTTTGAAGTGATTTTAAGGGGTTTTTTTGTGCATTAAAGACGGATCTTCCTTGGTAAGTCTCTTTTGTGGTAGTTTTCTTGGTTTCTCTTAGATCTAATCTCCTCTATCTCTCCTAATATCTTAGACTAGTTCCATTGCAGATATATCTAGGTTTTTTTCAATAATGGTAATATTTTTCATTTTAGATGTTATGGGGAAAGAGTTAAGGTGTTTATTTGGAGTTTCAACCCAGTTTTGTGAGATTTTGGTGTCATTCTTCATTTTCATCAGAACCCTAAAGGTAGGTGGATTCAATCTCGACTACTCTCACTATAACTAGAAGTATTAATTTAAAATTAATTATTTTTCTTAATATTTATTGGGTAATTTTTTTATGAATCTTTGTTGAAATCCATTTTGTTCTGATTTTGAGACTTTGGAAAAAATGTGATATTATTTTGGATTGTGCTTGGTTATTGGATTTTAAAATTATGATTTTTAAATTAGTTTCTTGGTTTGATTTATTTAAATGGTTAATGAAAATGGTTTTTAATAATAAAAAAATTCGTTTTATTTAAATGATGTTGGGCATAAATGAGTTTTGGTCTAGTGGGTTGAAATGTTGTTTGGCATGGATGTGTCTTAAGGTAATTTTCAATAAACGGTTGATTTTATTGAAGTGGTTTTGATATGTTGTTGGAAAATAAATTTGGATGGTTTTTGTAAAAAGTGGTCACACATTAGTTGGATGGGATGGATAATTGGGTGTGAATTATCGCCATCAAAGGATTATAATGTGGAGGGAAGTACCACAATAAAAAGGGGATGAGGTCTGACATGAAGTTCTACCGTCAATGGTACACCGAGCTCATGTGGTTGGGTTGTGTGTGGGGTTGAGAAATGTGTGTGGCCATGTGAGATGAATTGGGTTATTCCAAAATGAATGGAAAAAATAATTTGATGACTTGTTTGGTTTTTTTCGTTAAAAAAATGTGTCTATTGGGTAAATTGTTTTGGTAAGGATGTGGTTGGCTTGCTAAAAATTGTTGTTTGTTTGAAATGGTTTTATATAAATTATTTTATATAAATGTTATAACTTGTTCTATCCTAGTGGTGTGAGTAGGGAAGTCATTTGGGGAAAGCCAACTGAGTATTATTACTCACCCCCTTCTTTGGAACTTGGGTGATTTTGTAGATGTTTTACATAGAGACATAGGTAAAGGTAAGGCATGTCATTCTTTTAGTGGTGCCTCATGATGCTTGGGTTGTTGTAGAGTTGGATCATGGAGCTTGGTGTCAAGTTGTGGAGTTATTTCATGGTTTATTTGAGTTTTTTGTGTTATTATTCCACTTGTTACTCCAATTTTGTATGGTTTGGTATTATTATATTTTACATTATTGTTTTTTGGATTTATTTTGAGTTGTATACATTGGAATCATACATCATGTAGTTAGGTTTTTGGTAAGGGTGTGTTTAATTTGTTAGTTTATTTATTAAATGGAAAAACATTCCACACCAGTTAATGAATCTCTTGGAATTTATTTCAAACCTTTGGAATCTTAGGGATGTTGATTAAGGCCAAGTAGAACCTCCACCTTGACTTAAGATAATGAGTAGGGGTAAGATGTTACAGGTGGTATCATCTTGTTCGGTCCTTGACTTACAAGTGAAAATAGTCTTGTTTGATTCTTTGGAATTTCTCATGTTGGTCTTGGAGTTGGAATTAATCTTTGTTTATTCATTGAGTTTGGATAGTAAAAAGGAGTAGGATTTTTGAAACTTGAAATGTATAGTATAAAAAGACATAGCTAACCTTTTTATGTTAAACTTCAAGTTACCAGGGAGTTGGGAACATAAGTGTTTTGGAGACAATTATAGGCATTCAAATCTCATTTTCATGGGTTTATCCAATTAAAAGGTCATGGAATGCATGGTATAAATGAATTCTCGCTAGGATTTCATATCTCATTTGGATTAAGGATTTATATTATGGTATGAATGTGTTGATTTTTGAAAAATCTAGAATTTTTTTTCAAATGTGCAATTTTGAAAAGAGAATGGTTGTGGTATTTTGAAAATGGGTGGATTTTAAAAACATGGGGGATTTTTTCAAAAAGGATTGAACATGAGGAAGGTTAAACTTTGGAAAGCATAGTTGTGATAATTGTTATGTGATAAAATTTTAAATTTTTAATACTTCAGTTGCTAGAGAGTGACACTTATGATGTTTGTTGTTTTTATTGAAATGGCACCGAGTAGACATCGTAGAGACCAACTAGATGAAGATGTTGAAAATTTGGTTGCACCAAAGCTCTAGGTGAACCAGAATCTGGCTCAGAGTATAGTGAAATCCTTTTAGGCTGTGAACATTGGGAATAAAATGGATGATTCGAGGCATGTGGATCATTCCATTCAATTTATGAATCAGAACCCACCCATATTTTTGGGTGATTTGGAACTGGAAAGGGAAGAGGTGTGTATAAATAGGATAGATCGAATCATCAATTTCCTAGGAACACCGGTGGAGTTTAAGTTCAAGTTAGTGATGTATGTGTTGGAAAATATTTCATATCAGTGGTGGGAGTTAGTGGCCCAATCTAGAGCAGACCAAGGCATGACATGGGATGATTTTGAGGAAATATTTAACAAATAGTTCTATCCTTAGACATTCATAATATAGTTTACAATGGATTTCTTTAGTTTGAAACTAAATAACCTTTTAGTGACAGGGTATGTGGCCAAACTCATGAACATTGTTTAGTTCTCACGTAATATTATTGCAAGTATGTCTTTTAAGGAACATTTTATTAAATCAAGGTTGAGGTAGAAAATTTGTTCTAAGATTGTGATTATTTATATAACATATTATAATAAAATGATAAACAAATATACAAAGGATAAAAGATATATCTTGGGAGCTACAGGTAGAGGAGGTATGTTGATACCCATGGGAAATGGTGGGAACTCTAACGCGGTAAGCAACCTGAATAGGTACACTTATTTACAAGGTGGAAGTATAATTGATAATTCAATGGTGGTATCGGTGAATCTTCCTTTGAAAACTCATATAAAGCTAGGATGTTTCCAGTGTGGATCACTATGCCACATGAGGTGAGATTGTATGGAACCACCTAGAGCATGCCACAATTGCAACCAAATGGGGAATCTTCAGCGCTATTGTCATGTTGCTCTGAGGTTAGGTGTTTGTGACACTCATCAAGGGCTTTAGGTGTCATATGATTTGATAGGATGAGGGAATTATCATACCCCTCATCAGTAGAATAGAGTTATCCATGGTGGTTCTAGGAATACCATGACTCCTCGGTAGGGGAAATTTTATAAGGGTAATAAAGAGTAGAGTGTGGTGAGTAATCGGCTGTAAGGAGCTGAGCAAGTTGTGATGGATGATAAAATAGGACTATACAAGGTGATAGGTATGATTGTTTTGAATGATACCTTTATGAAATATTTTTTTTATATGAGTGTATCTTATTCTTTAATTACTTCTCGTATTGTTGAATTTCTAGGTTTCAATGTGGAAATGGTGTCTTCTATTTTGAAACTTCAAACTTTTCTGGGTCAAAGAGAGTATCGAGCCTTTCTATGTATAGAATATTTCATAGCTATAGATGGGGTTGATTTTATGTAGGAATTATCAATGATTTAGATGTATGTTTATTATATAATCCTAGGTATGGATTGGTTGATAAATTTTAAGGCCCACATCAATTGTTCTGTATGAACGATTAGTTTCACAACTGATGATGGCATCGAACATATCTTTATAGGAGAGATAAAGGTAAAGGTGGATGAAACAGGCATGTTGGAACCAATAGTTAAGATGATATCATATCATTTTGTGGATTTATCTTTATCTTTTATAGAATAAATTGGGATAAGTAGTTTTCTAATGGTTTTCGATCAGTTTTAGGTTGTCTTTCCTAAATATTTCTCATGGTTTCCACCTATAAGGGAAGTGGAGTTTAAAATTGATCTCTGTATAGGGAGCATCCCTATCTCACTTCTGTCATACCAGATAGCACCGGTAGAATGGGGGGAATTAAAATTTTAGTTAGAGGAGTTGTAAAACAAGGGGTTCATCCGACCGAGCACATCTTCATGGGAAACCCCGGTCTTGTTCATTAAAAAGGAGGATGGAACTATTCTTCTCTATTTCAATTATCGTATGATTAACCAAGTTACAATAAAGAATCAATGTCTACTCCCATGAATTTATGACTTATTCAATCAGTTGAGGGGAATTCAGTGGTTCTCCAAAATTTACTTTTGATCAAGATATCATAAATTGTGGGTGAGGAAGGTGGATATTCCAAAAAAAACTTTTAGGAGTAGTTAAGGCCATTATGAGTATGTGGTTATGCCCTTTGGTCTTACAAATACACCATAATTCTTTATGGAATTGATGAATTAAATATTTCATAGATATCTATATTCTTTCATGGTGGTGTTTGTGGATGATATATTGGTGTATTCGAGCATGAGAAACACTTAGCAATAGTGTTGGGAATCTTGAGGGTCCATATGTTGTATGAAAAATTATCAAATTTTGATTTTTTTTATACAAGAGGTACATTTATGTGGTAATTTTATTTATAATAAAGGTGTTTTAGTGGATCCAAAGAAGATAGAGGTTGTCATCTCTTAGGAACCACCCAATAATTCTTTTGAGATATAGAGTTTCCTCGGTCTAGTTGGGTATTACCGACACTTTTTCTATGAATTATAATGGATATATTCACTGATGATAACTCTTATGAGTAATAAAATTCCATTCTAATTGAATGATGAATATCAGAATTATTTTTAAGAGCTTAAGGGTCTCCTTACATCATCACCACTCTTGGTTTTTTCAGAACCATAGAATGGGTACATAGTGTATTGTGATGCATCGGGATCAGGGTTGGGATGTGTTCTCATGAAAGGGGATCATGTGGTTGCATATGGCTCATGACAGCTAAGTTTGTATGATAATAACTACCTAACACATGATTTGGAATTGGTTGGGGTAGTGCATGCTTTGAAAACTTGGTATCACTATCTCTTTGATGAGAAATTCATGGTGTTTTCCAATCATATGAGCTAAGATAATATTTTCTCACAAATATATTTTAATTTTAGGTAGAGTAGATGGATGGAGTATCTCTATATGTTTTATTTGAATTTATTTATACACCGGGTAAAGGAAATTCGGTGGAGGATGCATTAAGTAGAAAGTCATATACTCAGGTTGAAAAAGAAGATTTAGATCAGTGGAAGTTGATTTCGGGGTGGAAACTGGATGGGAATTCATTGTTGGGGTTTCAAAACCATATGGTTGAACCAGTGGTATGTCAGGAAAAACTTCTTAGTGCATACCATCATTCAAGATGGGTTGTCCATCTGGGGATTCAAAAAATGTATATGGCATTGAAAGCACAGTTTTGGCAGGTGGGTACGAAGAGGAAAGTGGATGAATTTGTATCGAGATTCTTGAATTGTCAGCAATTTAAGTTAGAGAATCAGTGAACAGTAGATATGTTAAAGTATTTACCTATCCTTATGTGAAAATAAGAGTAGATATCAAGGGATTTTATTACAGGTCTCCCAAGAACTATTAGGAAACATGATGTTATATGGGTGATCGTGGATCGGCTCACAAAGTCATCCCATTTGATCCTTATTTTTGAATATCATATGGTGGAGGATATGTCCAAAATATATATATGTGAGGTGGTAAAAAGGAATGGGGTAATAGTTTTGATTGTATCAGATAGAGATATGCAATTCACATCTCATTTCTAGAAATCCTTGCAGCAATCCCTTAGGACACAATTGACTATGAGTATGGATTATCATCCTCATGTGGATGGCCAATCCAATAGGTTGATTCAAATATTTAAATATATGTTGTGGGATTGTGTGATGGATTTTGGTGGATGATGGGAAGAGAACATACCCTTGGTAGAGATCTCGTATAATAATATTTATCAAGACTTGATACATAAGGATCTATTTGAATCATTTTATGGGTGTCCATGTTGTTCTTCACTTTGTTGGGTGGAAACATGTGAGACTTTGATGGTTGGGCCAAGCCTTTTCCAAGATACTATAGAGAAAATTAAATTAATCATTAAGAGAATGGAGATGGATCAAAATCATCATAAATCATATGCAAACCATCATCGATGGTTGTTTTCATTTGAGGTGGGTGATCATGTGTTCTTGAGAATCTCTCTGAGTTTGGTACATCGTCATTCTGGGAAGTAGGGGAAGTTATCTCCTAGGTACATAGGCCCTTTTTAGAAACATGAGTAGGTTAGAGAGGTGGAATATTAGTTGTATTTTCCACCAGTGTTTAGTGTGGTACATAATGTGTTTCATGTATCTCATTTGAAAAAGTATCATTCTAATCCTGACCATGTGATTCGATGTGATCATGTTAATCTATAGCTTGATGATTTGTTAATGCACGTTCCAATGTGAATTGCGGGTAGGTAATAGAAAGTCTTTCATGGAAAAAGCATTGTTCTAGTGTGGGTTGTGTAGCAACATTTTCATATTCAAGATGAGACTTGGGAGTGTGAGAAATAAATGGTCGAGAAATGGCCCAATCTATTTTAGGAAAGTTATGGTTTTCTACTTTTTGAGGAAGGAAAGGCCAATGGTAGGGAGAATTTATCACTCCCTGTTTGAGGTATGTAATCTTAATTTATGTATTTTTATGTGTATAAAGTGGTTGGGTGAGGTTTTATAGAGTTTTGAAGGATTTTTGGAAGGTTTTGGTGCTTTTCTAAGGGTGAACGGTCTGATCATAGTTAGTGAAAACTGTGCAGCTTCTCCAGGAAACCGTGCACATTGATGCAAAAGGATCAAGGAAGGTGCACGGTTAGTGCATGGTTTTATAAAATGTATACCCTACCTAGATAAGCTGTGAAACTTGAGACATTGTAATTTTTCATGGTTGTCACATGGTTTGTCTAATTGTGTGAGCCAACTGTGCGAGGTACCCTCTTGAGGCGGTAGCAGGCACACAACCAGTGCGTGGTTTTTCTAACCATGCACGATTTAAAAATTGGATTTTTAAAAATGGGTCTCATGATATTTTAACCCTAAAACACTCATTTCTTCCCTATTCCAACCCTCACTCTAGATTTTCTTCTCTCCAATGCTAGGGAATATCTCTTACTCAATTTGGAAGTGATTTGAAGGGTTTTCTTGGTGCGGTAAAGTCGGATCTTCCTTGGTAAGTATTATTTATAGCATTTTTCTTGGTTTCTCTTAGATCTACTCTCCTCTCTCTCCTAGTGTCTTAGATCTAGTTCCTTCATAGATATATCTAGGGTTTTTGTTATCGATAATGGTTATATTTTTCATTTTTGATGTTAGGGGAATATATATAAGGTTGTTTTGTAGAGTTTCAACCTAGTTTGTGAGATTTTAGTGTCGTTCTTCATTTTCTTCAAAATCCTAAAGGTAAGTGTCTACACTCTTGACTCCTCTTGATAGAACTAGAAATATTTATTTCTAATTAATTGTTTTTCTTGAAATTTAATGTGAAAATGTTGTACTAATCTTGGTTGAAATCCATTTATTTATGATTTGGGGACTTTGGGGAAAATTTTATATTGTTGTGCATTGTTCTTGGTTGTTTGATTTTAAAATGACGATTTTAAAATTGATTTCTTGGATTGATTTATGTAAATTTTTTGTGAAAAAAAATCATTAAAAATTTTGTTTTATTTAAATGATGTTGGGCATAAATTAGTTTTGGTATAGTGGGTCGAAATGTTGTTTGGCATGGATACAGTTTAAGGTTGTTTTCAATAAATTGTTAATTTTATGTAAGTGGTTTTGTTAAATTGTTAGAAAATGAATTTTTATAGTTTTTTGATTAAGTGGTTACACATGATTTGAATGGGATGGATAATGGTAATGATGTACCACCATCAAAGGATTTGATTTTGGTGGGAAGTACCACAATAAAAAGGGTATGGGGTTATACATGAAGTTCCACCATCAATGGTAACACTGATCTCGAGTGGTTGGGTTGTGTGTGGGGTTGATAAATGTGTGTTTCCACACTATATGAATTAGTTTATTCCAACATGAATGAAAATAAAAAAATTTATGACTTTTTTGGTTGCTTTCCTTACAAAATGTGTTTGTTGGCTAAACTATTTTGGTAAGGATGTGTTTGGATTACTGGAAATCATTTTTTGTTTGAAATGGTTTTATATAAATTGTTTTATATAAATTAGATAACTTTTTATATCCTAGTTCTATGAGTAAGGAATTTATTTGGGGAAATCCTATAAAGTATTATTACTCACTCCTACTTTGGAACATGGGTGATTTTGAAGATGTTGTACATCGGGACACATGTAAAGGTAAGGTGTCTCATTCCTTTAGTGGTGCCTCATGATGCTTGGGAAATTATGGAGTTGTATAATGGAGATTGGTGTGGAGATATGGAGTTATGTTATGGTATCTTCTAGTTTTTTTATTATTCTTCTTCTTGTTACTCTAATTTGGTGTGGTTTGGTATTAGTGTAGTTGAAATTTTTATCTATTGGATTTATTTTGAGTTGTATAAATTGGAATCATACATCATGTAGTTGGGTTTTTGGTAAGGGTGTGTTTGGTTGGTAAGTTTATTTTTTAAATGGAAAATCGACCCTCACTGGTTAATGAAGCCCTAGGCATTTATTTCTAGCCTTTTTTATCTTGGGGATGTTCCTTAAGGCCAAACAAAAACTCTACCTCATCTTAAGCCAATGAGGAGGTGTGGGATGTCACAAAAAGGTTTTACATAACCTAGTACATCTAAATGGGGTTCACTAGTTATTTTATCCAATAAGGTTGATGGTAATTTGTTCTTATCTATGGGTTATCGAAGATTGAACTAGATAACAATCAAGAACCAGTATCAGCTTCCTTACATTGGAGATATCTTTGATCAACTGAGAGGTTCTCAAATATTATCCAAGATCAATTTGAGATATATATACCACTAGTTGAGGGTAATACCTATGTACATAAATCTTACTAATTTTAGGAGGAGGTATGCATTGTATGAGTTCGTAGTGATACCATTTGGTTTGACCAATTCACTAGCGGTATTCTTTGCCTTGATGAATCAGATATTTCAACCTTTTCTATACTAGTTTTTGGGGGTTTTGATGATGAAATATTGGTGTAATACTAGTTAGCAGATGATCATGAAATATATTTCATATCATTCTAAGTACATTAAGAGAGCATCGTCTTTACACTAATCTAACTAAATACAGTTTCTGGATTAATAAAGGGAACTTATTTGGTCATTTCATCTCATAGGGTGATGTTTTAGTGGACTAAAAGAATGTTACATCCATGATATCATGGGAACATCCTAAGAATGTCATTGAGATTTATAGAGTTTTGTATTTATTAGGTTATTAATAGAATTTTATCCAGAACATCTCTAATCTAGAAGCACTGATGTCAGGGATGACTAAGAAGGTAGTTAAGTTTGTTTAGTCATATACTTGTGAGAGGGATTTTCAAGATATGAAAGTAAACTTAACCTCAATAACTATCCTCACTTTACCCATTCCAGATAAAGCATTTACCATGTACTGTTATGCATCCATAGTTAGACACAGATTAGTTCTGATACAGGTGGATCGAGTAGTTGCTTATGGATCCAAACAGTTGAGAATTAATGAGAGAAATTACCCTAATCATGATGTAGATTTAGTTACGATGGTATATGCCTTGAGTTGTTAGAGATGTTATCTTATCGTCAAGAGGTATGTGGTTTATATTGGCTACAAGATCCTAAGGTATATCTTTTCTCAGTATGACATGAACCTTTGGTAGAGGAGGTGGGTCAAGTATATATAGTATTTCAATTTTTTGTTGGCTTACACGCTAGGTAGGGGGAATTTCATTAAGGATTATTTGAGATAGAAGATGCACACATAGGTAGTGCATGAGTCCTGCAATGAGTGACGGATAATGGAACTCTTTTCATCTATGCATCTAGAAATTCATGAGCCTCATAGATGAGTAGCTCTAACTTTGACATTGATTATACCCATGCTTTTGGATAGGATCATGAAAAAAAAATTTATGATCTAGAGTGACTAGCTCTAAGAGATAGCTTATATGGTGGGGAGACACCATCAATATGGTCTCTTGGCAGTGGAAATTCTCTTATTTTCTATGGATGAGTTTGGGTTCCTATGGTCTTGAGTGAGGATATGATGAGAGAGTTTCATGATTATATAGGGGTGGTGCATCCTATATTGACAAAGATATATTTTGATCTCTTGTAGATAGTAATGGTTTTCATGAATGAGGAAGTTGGTATCATTCTTGTGGTGAGATGTTTCATCTATCAGTAGTTGAAATGCGAGCATCAGATGTCAAATGGGTTTTTTTAGCATTTTCCCATTCCCAAATGGAAATGGGATGGTGTCACTATAGATTTTGTTGTAGGATTACCCAGGACTAATCATAATAATGATGCATTATGGGTGGTCGTGGATCGAATGATGAAGGTATCCCACTTCTTTCCTATCAAGGAGACTTTCACTATTGATGATTTGGGTAGTATCTATGTACCTGATATAGTTTGTTTGCACATTGTTTTGAGGAGTATCATTTCTGATATAGATTCTTGTTTCACATTGTGGTTCTATAAGGGTATTTAGAAATATCTAGGATCATAGGTTCTTTTGTGCACATCCTATCATCCTATGACTGATGGTCAATCTGAGAAGACTATTTAGGTTTTGGAGGATATGTTATAAGAATGTGATTTGAATTTTGGTAGCTCATGGGAGACATATATGGTACTTATGGAGTTTTCATATAATAATAGCTTCTAGGAATAGATCTAGGTGGATCCTTTTAAGGAATTTTATAGAAGGTTGTGACATTATCCTCTTTGTTGGTTGGAGGAAGGTGAGTTAGTACTTGTTGGTCCTAGTCTCATGTAGGAGACATCTGATTAGGTTCGGTTGATTAGGAGTGTCACGACACGTCCTCGGGGCCCGTGCCGTGACTACCCCAAGCCCGCCTTCCATAGGCTAGGGGCTGGCGACTAGCACCAAAGGCATAAATCCTGATAACTGGGAAGGCATTGCCTTTATAAAAGTAAACAAAACACCACAGAGCACAAGCGGAAGCAAAACACTAAGTACAAAAGAAAGTGATGAAAAGTAAATGGGCCAGAATACAAACCCAAATGAAAGTACAACTACAATTGAACAAAGTACAACAGAAAAAGACAACAGCTGGGAGAAAGGAAGCAGCTCCTGGGTCGTCCTCGTCGGATCCTACCTTAAGGGTAGGTACAGATAGCCTCCTCAACGCTCTTGCCCGTCAACCTCCTCCGTGTGTCGTCTCGTCGTGTAGTCCACCTCTGGGTACTGACTCGTCGTGTAGTCCACCTCTGGGTACCATCCAGTCCTCGAACACTCGGCCTCCGTCAGCACTGCCCGTCGTCTGCAACCAACACAATGAGGTGTGGGCATAGCCCATGCAGGGGTGAATAAATGATACTCAATAGGTACCCCGAGACCCTCAAGGTCTCACTAAAACCAACAAGGATAACCACAAAGAAGATCTCAACAGATAAACTCTACTTAGGTATATGCCCATACATATACTTAAGTTATCAAGTAACCCATCTCAATCCTAAGGAAACACAAGGATTTAGAAAACAACGGATAACCACTACCCAGGTATATGCCCATACATATACCTAAGTTATCAAGGTCAAAAGTCTCAGCTCAAACCAGGATTTTCATTATCGAAACCGTAACTGCTGAAGAGCCCCGTCTCTGGAGTGTACAGTGGTCCTATCACGACTCCAAGGTACTGCTCACTAACCTAAGACTGCTGAGGTACTCCTCCTATCGAGTATTGTGGGCCTGCTGCTACAACCAAGCGCTTCCTCGTGCCGCTACAACCAAGCGCACATCTGTCGTGGGTCTGCTTCTACAACCAAGCGCTCCCCTGTGCTACTACAACCAAGCGCACCTCCGTCGTGGGTATGCCGCTACAACCAAGCGCTCCCCTGTGCCGCTACAACCAAGCGCACATCTTTCGTGGGTCTGCCGCTACAACCAACCGCTCCCCTACCGGGCTATCCATAACACACCGAGTCGTTCGATCAGCAGTCGTCAAGTCTCATCCAGCTACACGGTCTCCGTACTCCCATAGGGTATACTCAAATGGACCGTTTCTCAACGTGATCACCAACACTGCTGACGGTTTGTCAAACGGACGTCCGGTCTGAAAGATATCAGCTTTTCTGTTCCAGGGGCCCAGTTGGATTTCGGGTACAATCCAACCCGGCAACTATCCAACAGCAACCAAAACTCGGGCGAAGTATGCCAAAAGTTTCGTCTCTTCAAGAGTAATTCAATGAGATAGATGGTGCGTCAATCGGACGCCCGGTCTGTGAGTTATTGGCTTTTTTGTTCCAGGGGCCCGGTTGGTTTTTAAGGCAAAACCAACCCAACCGTATTCCACCTGTGTCCAAACCTCGGGTGGAGTGATCCAAAAGATACGTCTCACTTATAGGAATTCAACAAAGTCGACGGCACGTCAATCGGACGTCCGAAGCTCAAGATATGAGCGTTTCCGCTCCGAGGGCCCGGTTGGTTTTGTGTTCGAACCAACCCGGCCGAACCCAAAGTATCCCGAAACCTTGAGTTTAATATACCGAAACGAACGTCTCGATCTAAGGATCGCATCGCCTCTAACGGCGCATCGTTCGGAGGCCCGTAGCTCAAGATACGGGCAAAAGACCGAAAACGGTCCGAAGATGGGGGGTCTGGGCCCGGGCCGACCCGGCCCGACCCCCCCTGGGTCGGCCGAACCGGGTCGACCCAAACCGGGTCGACCCAACCCGGTCTGACCCGGATGGACCCGGTCCGGTCCGGCCAGGGCGCGGCCTGGCCCGACTCGGCTCGGCCGAGCGGCCGCGCAACGCGGGGGGCACGCTGCCCCCGCGTGACAGCTCTGCGGCCCCCGCGGGGGGCCGCCCTGATCAATGAATGCGGCTTCGCCGCATCCTGTGTGAGCCGGACCCGCGCGGCCACGGGTCCGCTGGCGCTGCTACCGCCACCGCGGCTTCAACTGTGGCGGCTTCCTCCGGCGGCGCGCCTGGGCGCCGCCGGTGGCTTCCGCGGGCCACCGGAGTTGCTCCGGTGGTCCATTTTCCTTCCCGTCTGTGCCGCTGTTCCTACCGGGTTCCGTTCTTCACTGCGGGATCATCAAATCACCCTTGCGTCATGTTTTGTCGTTGCCCGCCAAATCCGCACAACAACGAAGAACTGCTGAGGGTTGTCGGGCCGTGTTCGTTTGGCCTGCACCCTCCGCGTTAGGTGATAACAATTGGGAGGATTAAACAACACATAAAACAACAATTTTAATAAATTAAAATTGTTCTTATGAAACCGATTCTTTAATTTAAAAGAAACATTCACGGGAATATAAATTGTTTCACAACAAACCCCTACCTCGTCAAGTCTTCGCTCGCGCGTTCTTCGCGGAATTGATCGTCGCGGAAGGTGGGGATTGTCACGTCGTCGCGGTATCCGGCGTTGCGTCGACGAACTCCGAGGTCCAAGAAACAACAAATTTAATTTTAATAATTAAATCCATCTTGAGTTAAAATCCACAAAGGAATTTAAAGAATCGCAAACTCTCACCTCAACGGATGATCGAAGGTTTTTGTCGCGGAGGAAGGAACGTCGCGGGAGAGGAAACGTCGGCGTCGCGGCACACGGCGTCGCATCGTCGATTTCCGTGGGTTCGGCGTTCTTCGTCGGAGGCCGGCGTTCTTCGCGTTCTTCGCGAAGGAGGATGAATAACTCTTGGTTTCTGTCAAATCCTCTCAACAAACATTTTTCCAGAAGTCGTGTGTTGGTCTTATTTTATTATTACGCCGACAGATTTCAAACAGGTTAAGAAACGAATGAAATTAATTCATAGAATTAATTCAACGAACAAAACCGCCTAATTAATTCAACGAATAAAATCGCCCAATTAATTGGTGCGTTAAGAAATTAAGAAAACGCGTCAGTTGACTTTTATAATGACGGGTTTTCGCGGGTGCGTTACTTAGCGGAAAAGAAACGGTGGGGCTAGTGCGGGCTCCACCTCACAAATATCCTACCAAGAGGGTAGGATATTTTTAGATACCACCATATCCGCATCTACTCATCTTAAGAAGCTTTAAGTGGCTTCAAGTGGCTTCCAAGTGGCTTAAGTGAAATAAAATAAAGTTTGTCGTACAATTTATTTTATTTCCTAACTTTAAGCCCAAAAATTTAAAAACCATAACCGAGCAAATCAACTCCGAAAGAGGCATTTCTAAGAAAATACCAGTGCTGCGATTTAATCGGTGCCCTCGGAATTCGATTTCGAGCACCGGTTCAAAAGTTAAAAAACCCCGCTCGTTCATTCACTGAACGTACCCGAGCCAAACTTCGGAAAATGATTCCGGGCACACCGGGCCTTGGAATCAGGTGCCGTCAGAAGCTGCGTTCTTGTGAAATTCCAAAGAAAATTAAGAAAAAAATTTCCCTGAAATTTACGGGTCTTTACATCACTCCCACCTCAGGGTTTTATGTCCTTGTAAAGCTTTAACACAAACTAGGGTTACAAAGCGGTACTGAGCACGCATCTGAGCCTTCTACTCCCATATGCTAACCTGGAGGTTCCCGTGCTGCCAAAGAAGGTGCACAAGAAGAATCGACCATCCTCCTTGGATCCGCTCCTGTCGATCCTCGATCCCCACAGGAACCTCCATAGAAGTCACCTCATCGCCATCGTCCAGCTCCTCATGGTCGATGATATGCGAAGGGTCGATCACGTATCTCCTCAGTTGAGATACATGGATGTCATCGTGCACCTGGTGCAACTGAGGGGGATGGTTCAGCGGTAAACCACCCCACCTACCCAGATGAGGACCTAGAAAAGGTCCGTTGAATCTCGGGGATAACTTGCCACCTTGGCCACATCTCCGTAAACCTCTTCGAGGTGAGACTCGTATAAGGACGTGATCGTCATCCTCGAACTCCAGAGGTTTCCAATTCCTGTTAGAACTGAAACTCAAAACGACTGCTGCCACGAGGGTAAGGTTTACCGACTCAAGAGTGATCAGTCACACCCTCCTATGCAAGAGTTTATCCTGTGCTTCCTGGGGTTTCCTTTTCGCCGACCAAGGAAAACCCATCCCGACGTTGTAGTTAAACCAAAACCTTTTTGCCTAATACTGTCAATTTGTGTATGAACTATGATTACTCAGTCCCTACTCAAACCAACATCATAAGGCCTCGATGCTGCCACCAAGAGATTCCAACCGAAACTCTCGCCTCGAGGGTATTACCACACTGTCGGTGTAAGTGTGATTATCGAGTCTCCTCCCAAGGTATCTCCAGACGTGAGGGTCAAGTCCACGGCTTACCGGAAACTCTAGGTCTGGGACAAGATTTTTGAAAGCGAGGAATGATTCATATCGATGTCTGTTACTACAGCAGCTAGTAGTGGAAACAGACTGTCCCTTGAATCATTTTTAGAGCCATTAGGTCACACTCCTTGACCGCATGCAGCCGCACTCTTCCCCCGACCTCCAGCTCCCTAAGCCTGGCTGGGATAACTTAGGCAGGTGGTTGTAGCATGTTAAGATGTACACCACCTCATGTTGATCTCCTAGCTCTGCCTCCACGTCTTCCACTTCACATACTCATCTTTCCTTTAAGCTTCCTCTTATGGAAACATTTAACATGCCCGAGTCTCCAAGACTGGCACCAGTTTCTTGTTTCTTACTGCACTGTGCAGTATTCATCCGCTCCTGGATGATCTGCACCTCCTTTGCCTACGATCTGGAAGAGCTGCTAAAATTTCTCCTTTGCCAAAAAGAGAAACTCAATCTCATCCCTTGGATGAACCACGCCCATTGCCTAATACAGTCAATCCTGACATGAATGATGCATTCATGTCATGGATGACGTCGTAAGGCCTTGACGTAACTACTAAGAGATCCAACTATCACTCTCACCTCCAAGGGTCGAGTCACACTGTCGGCATCAGTGTGAGGTCACTGGGTCTCCTCCAGTAGAAATCTCGAAAGTGAGGTTCAAGTCAAAAGTTTAACCGGGACCACTCAGTATAAACCCAACAAAAGGACAGGAAACCAAACAAAGATAAGTGTCTTTTTATTATTGCAGCTCGCAGTACAAAGACACGAATACAACAGAAAAATGGAACTAGAGTACAAGGGATGTATCCACTAGTTCTGCTCCTATCCACCTGCTCCCGGAGCTCTACTAGCTTGTCCACTGCTCGTCTGTTGCTCAAGCACCCACTGCTGCTTCTGCCTCGGTGGCTCCTCCAAATCCTGCGAATCAACTGCACGAGGAGTCGGACAGTCACATGCCAGGTGACCATTTCCGCCGCATTCATAACACTTCCTACTTCTCGTACGGCTTTCTCTGGCCCTCTTGGACCTCTGCATCATCTGTCTACTGCCCACAGATGACTCGGCTACTGATCAAAAAACCTGCGGCAAAGGCAGCAACTCCTGAACACGCTCGGGGTGTAGAGCCACTGGCACAGACTCCACCTGAAGAAGGTCTCGAAGTCTTCCCATGTGAAGGCCATCCCATCGCAAAACTAGAAAAAGTGGCTCCACCACCTACCTGCTCTTTCCTGAAGAAGGTTGGAAGCAAAGATCACCATGAGGTCTGTCGGCGTCCCCACTAGCCTGAAGACTCTCACCACAGCCTCCAGCCAATCCTCAGCCGTCTGCGGGTCCGTCTCTCCCCGGAACCTGGGTGGTCTCGGGTGCTGGAACTCGTGCAGCGTGCTCAAGTGGCGTGCATCGCCTACTGCTAGGGCTGGTGGCATCGGTGGGCCAACGTATGGTAGTACCACTGGTGCCTCCGCTGGTGCCTCAACTGCAAGAGGGCCCTGTACCGAAGCCTCGTCGCTCGGAAAGCTGTCAGTACGCACGTCCCTCTGGGCTCTAGCTGGTCGTCCGTGAAAAGGCATACTGAAAGAAACAACGTGACATGGTCAAACGATTATACCTGGTGAGCTGACCTGGTTTGAGCTGATATTTAAAAACTTCTGGAAATACACACGCAATCAGTGTTTTCGTGCACAGAGTCGGAAATCGGTTTTCAGGGTCCTGGTGTATGGATACGTCGTCCGCCTGCACCAACACTGGACTCCCTGAACTAAAAACCACACTCGGTACTCTTAACACTATTGCTTCACAGAAATGGAGAAAAAAAAAGATCAGAGTCCCAAGTTCTGCGGTAGAACCGAACTCATTTGATACCAATTTGTCACGACCCGTCCTCGGGGCCCGTGCCGTGACTACCCCAAGCCCTCCTTCCATAGGCCAGGGGATGGAGACTAGCACCAAAGGTGTAAATCCCGATAACTGGGAAGGCATTGCCTTTATAAAAGTAAACAAAACACCATAGAGCACAAGCGGAAGAAAAACACTAAGTACAAAAGAAAGTGATGAAAAGTAAATGGGCCAGAATACAAACCCAAATGAAAGTACAACTACAATTGAACAAAGTACAACAGAAAAAGACAATAGCTGGGAGAAAGGAAGCAGCTCCTGGGTCGTCCTCGTCGGATCCTACCTGAAGGGTAGGTACAGATGGCGCAGCTCCTGGTCGTCCACCACGGATCCTACCTGAAGGGTAGGTACAGATATCCTCCTCAACGCTCTCGCCCATCAACCTCCTCCGTGTGTCGTCTCGTCGTGTAGTCCACCTCCGGGTACTGACTCGTCGTGTAGTCCACCTCCGGGTATTGACTCGTCGTGTAGTCTACCTCCGGGTACCGTCCAGTCCTCGAACACTCGGCCTCCGTCAGCACTGCCCGTCGTCTGCAACCAACACAATGAGGTGCGGGCATAGCCCGTGCAGGGGTGAGTAAATGATACTCAGTAGGGACCCCAAGACCCTCAAGGTCTCACTAAAACCAACAAGGATAACCACAAAGAAGATCTCAACAGATAACCTCTACTTAGGTATATGCCCATACATATACCTAAGTTATCAAGTAACCCATCTCAATCCTGAGGAAACACAAGGATTTAGAAAACAATGGATAACCACTACCCAGGTATATGCCCATACATATACCTAAGTTATCAAGGTCAAAAGTCTCATCTCAAACCATGATTTTCATTATCGAAAATGCAACTGCTGAAGAGCACCGTCTATGGAGTATATAGTGGTCCTGTCACGACTCCGGGGTACTTCTCACTAACCTAAGACTGCTGAGGTACTCCTCCTGTCGAGTATTGTGGGCATGCTGCTACAACCAAGCGCTTCCTTGTGCCGCTACAACCAAGCGCACATCCGTCGTGGGTCTGTCGCTACAACCAAGCACTCCCCTGTGCTGCTACAACCAAGCACACCTCCGTCGTGGGTCTACCGCTACAACCAAGCGTTCCCCTGTGCCGTTACAACCAAGCGCACCTTTGTCGTGGGTCTGCCGCTACAACCAAGCACTCCCATGCCGGGCTATTCGTTACACACCGAGTCGTTCGATCAGCAGTCGTCAAGTCTCAGCCGGCTACACGGTCTCCTTACTCCCATAGTGTATACTCAAAGGGACCGTTTCTCAACGTGATCACCAACGCCGCTGACGGTTCGTCAAACGGACGTCCGGTCTGAAAGATATCAGCTTTTCTGTTCCAGGGGCCCGGTTGGATATCGGGTACAATCCAACCCGGCCACTATCCAACAGCAAGAAAAACTCGGGTGAAGTATGACAAAAGTTCCCTCTCTTCAAGAGGAATTCAATGAGACATATGGCGCGTCAATCGGACGCCCGGTCTGTGAGTTATTGGCTATTTTGTTCCAGGGGCCCGGTTGGTTTTTAAGGAAAAACCAACCCGACCGTACTCCACCTACATCCAAACCTCGGGCGGAGTGAGCCAAAAGATCCGTCTCACTTAGAGGAATTCAACAAAGTCGATGTCACGTCAATCGGACGTCTGAAGCTCAAGATATGAGTGTTTCCTCTCCGAGGGCCCGGTTGGTTTCGTGTTCGAACCAACCCGGCCGAACCCAAAATATCCCGAAACCTTGAGTGTAATTTACCGAAACGACCATCTCGATCCAAGGATCGCATCTCCGCTGACGGCGCGTCATTCGGAGGCCAGTAGCTCAAGATACGGGAAAAGGACCAAAAACGGTCCGAAGACGGGGGGTCTGGGCCTGGGCCGACCCGGCCCGACCCCCCCTGGGTCAGCCGAACCAGGTCGACCCGACCCGGTCCGACCCGGTCCGGTCCGGCCAGGGCGCGGCCCGGCCCGACTCGGCTCGGCCGAGTGGCCGAGCAACGTGGGGGGCACGCTGCCCCCGCGTGACAGCTCCGCGGCCCCCGCGGGGGGCCGCCCTGATCAACAGACGCGGCTTCGTCGCGTCCTGTGTGCGCCGGACCCACGTGGCCGCGGGTCCACTGGCACCGCTACCGCCGTCGCGGCTTCAGCCATGGTGGCGCGCCGAGGTGTCGCCACCTCCGGCTGCCGGTGGCTTCCGCGGGCCACCGGAGTTGCTCTGGTGGTCCGTTTTTCTTCTCGTCTGCGCCGCTGTTCCTCCCGGGTTCCGTTCTTCACTGCGGGATCATAAAATCTCCCTTGTGTCACGTTTTGTCATCACCCGCCAAATCCGCACAACAACAAAGAACTGCTGAGGTTTGTCGGGCCGTGTACGTTTGGCCCACACCCTCCACGTTAGGTGATAACAATTGGGAGGATTAAACAACACATCAAACAACAATTTTAATAAATTAAAATTGTTCTTATGAAACCGGTTCTTTAATTTAAAAGAACTGTTCACGGGAATATAAATTGTTTCACAACAAACCCCTACCTCGTCAAGTCATCGCTCGCGCGTTCTTCGTGAAATTGATCGTCGCGGAAGGTGGGGATCGTCGCGTCGTCGCGGTATCCAGCGTTGCGTCGACGAACTCCGATGTCCAAGAAACAACAGATTTAATTTTAATAATTAAATCCATCTTGAGTTAAAATCCACAAAGGAATTTAAAGAATCACAAACTCTCACCTCAACGGATGATCGAAGGTTTTTGTCGCGGAGGAAGGAACGTCGCAGAAGAACATCACGGGAGAGGAAACGTCGGCGTCGCGACACACGGCGTCGCGTCGTCGATTTCCGCGGGTTCGGCGTTCTTCATCAGAGGTCGGCGTTCTTCACATTCTTCGCGAAGGAGGATGAAGAACTCTTGGTTTCTGTCAAATCCTCTCAACGAACATTTTTCCAGAAGTCGTGCGTTGGTCTTATTTTATTATTACGCCAACAGATTTCAAACAGGTTAAGAAATGAATGAAATTAATTCATATAATTAATTCAACGAAGAAAACCGCCCAATTAATTCAACGAATAAAACCGGCCAATTAATTGGTGCGTTAAGAAATTAAGAAAACACGTCAGTTGACTTTCATAATGATGGGTTTTCGCGAGTGCGTTACTTAGCGGAAAAGAAACGGTGGGGCTCGTGCGGGCCCCACCTCACAAATATCCTACCAAGAGGGTATGATATTTTTGGATAGCACCCTATCTGCATCTACTCAGCTTAAGAAGCTTTAAGTGGCTTCAAGTGGCTTCTAAGTGGCTTAAGTGAAATAAAATAAAGTTGGTCGTAAAATTTATTTTATTTCCTAACTTTAAGCCCAAAAATTTAAAAACCATAACCTAGAAAACGCAACTCCGGAAGAGGCGTTTCTAAGCAAATACCGGCACTATGATTTCATCAGTGCCCTCAGAATTCGATTCCGAGCACCAGTTCAAAAGTTATAAAACCTCACTCATTCATTCACTGAACGTACCCGAGCCAAACTTCGGAAAATGATTCCGGGCACACCGGGCCTCGGAATCAGGTGCTTTCAAAAGCTGTGTTCTTGTAAAATTCCAAAGAAAACTATGAAAAAAAATTCCTGAAATTTACGGGTCTTTACAAGGAGGTGTTTTATGACCATTTAGATCCGTAAAAAATCATATGCTATCCATAAGAGGATACCTATGAAGTTTTAGGTTGTTGATCATGTTTTACTTTGGGTTTTTCTTATATTGAGGTAATTATTATTAGGAAATATGGAAAGATAGCACCCAAGTTTTTCTGTATATTTGAGATAGTGGATAGGGTTAGTCCAGTGGCATATTGATTAGCCCCTCCACAGCACTACTATACCATGCATGATGTGTTTCATGTGTCATAGATTCATAGATATTATCCTAAACCTTCTCATTTTGTGGATATTGAGGACATTGTACTTTGTGATGATGTTTCCTTTAAGTATCATCCTACATAGATTATAGACTGTATTTAGAAGTATATATGGGGTAGAAATATACCTCTAGTTTAAGTTCCATGGAAGCATTGGCATGTTCAGGAGGATACCTAGGAGAGGGAGTCTAATTTGAAAGAATAATGGACAAATTAGTTTTTCAAGACCCCATAATTATGCTTAGATCATATCAGGGATGAGCTATTATATAGTGGGGAGGTTTTCAGGTCCCGTATTTTTTCATGTATGTTCATCATTGAGTTTTACATTAAACCTTGGTGGATGAGTCTTGTTCAGAGATAGAGATCCTTTTGGGGGAAATGAATTAATTTTTAGGGATGTATTTTTATTTTAATTAATGTATTCCTAGTATAAATGTGTTAAATGTGTTAATGAGGGATTTATGTGAGTTTGGAAGGATTCATAGGTGGGTTGGACACTTTCTTATAATTTGGGGTGAAAACAATTTTCTGGAAAATTACATACCATGTACATGTTACACGACATGTAACTACAACCAAACCGAGGTCATGAACTAGTTCATGATGTGAAGTGGTTACATGTTATAAACCAAATTCACACCATGTAAATGTTGATTGGGATAAATAGTAACCTGAGGTGATGGGTTTTTCATCATATCTATTTAATTGATAAATACACTATGTAAAAGGGTTACACATTGTGTAATTATCAAACCCAGTATTTTTAAGTTGGTAGCATGCATAATAAATTTTGTTCCATCACGCGCAGCCCTCTCCTCTCAACCTTGGGATGATTTCCAGGTGATTTTGGAGTCTCCTCTTCTATCCTAGACATCCTGATTATATATCTAATCCCTGGTGATTGTTTCTACTTAGGTTTCCCTTCTCTCTCATCATTCCTCATTCATTATGGTGTAAATCACTTGACTGTGTTTTTTTGTTTGTTTTGATATTGACTTGGGTTTATCTAGTTTTTTCTTAATATCTTCTATTACTTCATCAATGTTAGTGTTTTATGTTGGAAGTGTTGTTGTTTTGATCTCCATTTTAAGGAAGGGGTCTAAACTTAACTCTATGGTCTATATAATTTTAAAGTATATTCAATATTACGATTAATACAATGTAATATGTGCTCTAATTAATTAGTTTATTTATGTAAAATCATGTATTAAAATATTTTGTGGATCCCATTGGATTCATTTTTTGATGTGATCTAGCTTATGGATACTAGTTCGGTGAGAAAACACTTGAATAATACAAACTTGGTTATTGGTTTAAAGTGTTTTTAGCATGACATGAGACTATAGGTTATTTCATGATATAGAATCCCTAGTTAATGGATTATTTCTTATTGATATTATTGTTTATTAGTTGAGATATAAATGAAAGTTTAATTGAAACACAAATGGTTATTGGCAGAATTCACCATTGATATTTATGATTTGATATTATGATAACCTTACTATTATGACTTTTTGAGTCCCATGTTGTAATTCTAATATAGAGAGGGCTCTACCCAGTCCCATATTGTAATTCTTATTTTGATTGTTCTTTACTTATTCCCATGCTTAAATGATTATATATCAGGATTAGCCTAGTAATACATGTTAAAATGATTATATAGTGGGTTATTCCTAGTGATAAATGTTGAAATAGCTATATAGAAGGATCTAACCAGTGTTACATGCTGAAATACTTATATATAAAGCTATTCAAAGAGGTTGGAATGCTTATACAGAGGGATCTACCTAGTTTTTTATTATGCCATGGTACATGGATATGGTTGGTATGGTATGTATACATGATCAGAGATATTCTGGAATTCTTCTGAAGCAT
Organism: Viscum album; assembly: GCA_963277665.1. NCBI lineage: Eukaryota > Viridiplantae > Streptophyta > Magnoliopsida > Santalales > Viscaceae > Viscum > Viscum album. The sequence continues at coordinate 98,127,708 of OY728153.1, read as the reverse complement.
GTTTATTAATGTATTATATTAATTTATTGATTAATACACCAATTTATTTCATTATTTAATGCACTTATTATCATATTATTTTTGTTTAGACTATGTGGTGTTGACCTAATAAGTTTTTTCCACACCCTATTTGGGATGCCATTTAGTATCCGAGAAGATAACATGGATGCAGGTTAGGATAAGGGAAAGATACCGTGTTGTTGTTTTTTAATTTTATGGTTGGGAGGGATTTTTGAGACAGGACCGACATGGGGTTTAGGACAAGGGTATTTTGAGACTATTTTGTGTTGTCTTATTCTTTTATTTGTATTGTTTTTTTTTACATATATATAAATCTCATATTATCATTACAAGATTCATTATTATTAGTTTATTGGTTTCTCTTTTAATTTACTATTTGTATTATATATCATTTACATTTTGTTTCCATTACTCTAATGTTTATCACTATGGATTTTTATGTTGTATTGTAATCTATAACAGAGGTATAGTCTCCCCAATATACATATCACACCCTGGATACTAGTTATAAGTCTCAAGCATATATGGATGTGTGCTTGAGGTATTTTAACCAACCTATTTTGGCCACATGAGAGTGTTCCAAATCGGGGGACATTACACTAACTTCTTATACACTTATTTAGTAATTAATCATGAAAAATGAGTAACCTATAATCATTAAAAAATTAATACCATTATGAAATCATTACATTCATGAAATAAACCTTCATACACTTCTTGATAATCCTAAAAATTCAAATTTTAATATTATTATTTGAAGATATGGATTTGATTAAGATAATCTATACTTTAACAATCTCTTGGGTGTATTCACCTTTTACTTCTTCCTATATTACACACCTTAATATTTTTTCAACAATATATCCACACTTTTACCTAAAAAATATATGTTATATTTAATATCCACCAGCATCCTCTTTTATTGGAATTTTATTAAAAATTACAAAAAAAATTATTTGAGAATTTTCTTGGTAATTGGTTGAGGATGTGTGTTTGATGTAATTGGTTTATCAAGGATCAATTGATCTTGGGATTTTTGAATATGGGTTTTATGGTTTAGAATTTTATATTACTATTAAAGATCCTTATTTATCCTTGGAATATGGATCCCATTAGGTTTTTGGAAATTTTATTTTCTAAAGGTAGGTGGTTTCATGAAAATCCATGGTTTAATGAAACATGCTTTCTTACTCACATTAAAATAATTTTTTAAACTGTTAATGGCATGATTTTTTATTTATAAAAAGTGATGGTTTTGGATTATCTTATAAAATTTATTCTCCATTTTGGATTTATGATGGAAATTGGATTTTAAATATTTGTTTATTGTGAACTTGGTCTGTTTTATTTTTGATGTGATATGCCCTAAAATAAATTGAAGGGTATAAATGAAATCATAAAAGTGTGGGCCATTTTTGAAAATGGAATCCTTTATGTGTGGCTATAGAACATGAGAAAAGAGAATATTTTTTAGTGGTATAGAGTGGTATAGGAACCCTATGATGGTTTATGGATACCTAGTATGGATTTATGATAAAACTCAAACCAAACTTTGTTACGATAAGGGTTTCACTTGTTGTAGTGTTCTCCATTCCATGGGACAGTGTTCTTGGGATATGTGCACACTTAGTCATTTAATAACTGAGGTGCAAAGATCTTAACTAACCCAGACCTAACCTACATTAGACTAATTTTCTTGGTAATAATTTAAAATTGGTTATTTTGGAGAGGCTTTGACATATTCCTTATTTGTAAATTATTTCATAATGTTTTGTTTATGAATGAATTATAAACTATTTAAATAAGGGTGTATTTACATTTTTTATTGGAAACTATATAAATCTATATTTCATGAATTTTTACTTTAAATTAGAAGAGTTAGTTTATTTATTAAATAATACCTATGAAACACAAGGTGGGATTTGACTAATCTAATTTTTCACACACCCTACATATACCTTTCATTCTGTGTATATATTTTTATCAAATGTGGTTTGAGGCAAAATAGTTTGGTTAAAATTCCTCGGATTGCCTCACCGTTCAGGAGGGTTTGGCGAGATGTATCGCGCCCTCTTACCGTGAGTTCTGGCTTCTGCCCTGTCTGCGGGAGTAGCATGATCAAGGTTTCCCAGAGGCATCTCATCGGGTGGAAGTTGTTCATGCCCCTACTGCCCCAGCTTAGGATCACCATAGTCGGGTTGCCTCTCTATAGCGCGCTCAGCTAAGAGTTCGTCGGCCAGCCTCTTCTACTCAGCAAGTTACTGGCGCAGCGCAGCCTTTTCGGGGTCTTTGTCTATCTTCTGTACTGAAGTAGACGGGTCGAAGTGCTTGAGGTATTTTAACCAACCTATTTTGGACACATAATATTGTTCCAGATCGGGGGACATTACACCCGCATTCCCGCTTTCCAAACGTGGGCGGAATTCACTCCTTGTTCAGGGACGTTTTCTCCTTGATCGAAACTGAGATGATGGGATGTCGGTTCTTCCTTCCATGGATTCCTCTTCGGAACTCATCACCTAGTCCGGGTCTCCCTCATAGATTTAATACGTTGTTCATGAAACTCTTCTCAATGCCATATCTTCATGGATTCCGGTTAATTACACCGCTTCTGTCAGGACATTCCAAAGGGTCCGGTCAGGACAGCAACCTTCAGCCAGGGGAGTAGTCACGTCGAGGCATCAGTAACGTGTCTGAACACTGGGGAATTGGTGTGTATGTCTTTTGTCCCTTATTATAGGGCTTCTCGAGGATGCAGAAGCCCGAGGAATCCCACATAGAGCGCGGGGAATCATATGTCATAGATATCTGAGGTTTTCCTCAACTTCCCATGTTTAGCATAGGGTATGTCGCAAGTTTAACATCCAGTAGAGATAGATTGGCCTGATTAGAACACCAGCTGGAGTGGATCAGATTGAGGAATCCCCCTTGATAGAAAGCTGATATCGGAGCCAACCTGTGGGCAGCTTTCCGAATGTTGTGGAGGGGAATGGGGTGGAATGATCTCACCGGGATGTGGCGGGTCAGGTAAGAATCAGAATGGATGATGTAGAATTGCATGGAGTGGAGGGGGAATGAAATGGGGACATCGTGGAGATGGCGGTGGTGATGGGATTGAGTCTCTAAGAGACTTCCTACATATCCCCATGGTAGGGAATCAAATTCCACGTAGTTCGGGATGGATGTGTGGGGCTTACACTCTAGGCTTCCCAAGGTGTTGGAAGAACCGATGTGAATACAGTCAGAACGACCAAGTGGTGGTGGGCTTGAACCTCGTGAGGATTCCTACGTACCATGCCTTAACATGGATCAAAGTCCACGTAGTTCAGGAAAATGGGATGTTATACTAACAAGAAGGGGTATCAAAACAACTATATGGTTGTGTCACAACGGCTTACCACTGGATTGGGATGTAGTTTAACATCATGTGGGACAGGGGCGTGTCAGAGAACCGACGTGAAGAAGGACATTGGCATAGGAGGATGGAGGGCTTGAACCTCAGGAATTCTTCCTACGTACCATGCCTTGGCATGGATCAAAGACCTCGTAGTTCAAATGATAATGGGGGGCTTGGCACACCGACATGGAGATGGTCGAAGCCAATGATTATTGGGCTTGAACCTCAGGGAGGCTTCCTATATACCATGCCTTGACATGGGTCAAATTCCTTGTAGTTTGGATAGGGTTTTAGCTGGTGAACCAACATGAAGGTGAACCTGTGGATCCACTGGTGGTGGGCTTGAACCTTTTGAGGCTTCCTACATACCATGCCTTGACATGGATCAAAGACCACGTAGTTCAGTTGGTGGTTTTCGTTAGTGAACCGACATGAAGGTGAACCCGTGGGTCCACTGGTGGTGGGCTTGAACCTCGTCAGGTTTCCTACGTACCATTCTTTGACATGGATCAAAGTCCTCGTAGTTTGGGTGTGTAGTTTAACGTCGTGCGGGGTGAGGGTGGAACCTGACATAAAGAAATTACGGGTGGTGGGCTTGAACCTCATGGAGGCTTCCTATGTACCATTCCATGACATGGATCAAAGACATCGTAGTTTAAAAGGGATGTACAGTTTAATGTCATGTGGGGAAGCATATAGTTTAACGTCATGCTGGATGGGGGCATACAGTTTAACATCATACTGGACGGGGGCATACAGTTTAACGTCATGTTGGACGAGGGAATACAGTTTAACGTCTGGACAAGGGAATACAGTTTAACATCATGCTGGACATGGGAATTTTCATGGTCGATGCTTTCTCTAAGCCCACGTGAGTCATGCTCAGTGTGAGAAACAAGAGGCAGCAGAGACCTGATGATCACGTTGCGAAGGGTGCGTCTGTGAGAAGCGAAGAGGGGCTTACGCGTTAGGCGGCCCATGGTTCTAGGACTTACTCTAGGGTGGAGGCCCAAGGAAAAGGATGAAGATAGTTTTGGTCTTGAGCCTTGAAGAGGCTTCCTATGTATCCTTGTTTCAGGGAATCAAAGTCCACGTAGTTCTTTTTATGAAGGATTACTGCTGATTGGGGGTTTCAATGGCTTACCATTGGATTGGGTCATAACGGCTTACCATTGGATTGGGTCACAATGGCTTACCACTGGATAAGGATGTCAACGGCTTACCGCTTAATGAGTTTTTAACGGCTTACCACTGGATGAGGATGTCAACTACTTACCGTTGAATGGGTTCGCAATGGCTTACCGCTGGATGAGGATGTCAACGGCTTACCGTTGAATGGGGTCGCAACGGCTTACCGCTGGATGAGGATGTCAACGGCTTACCGTTGAATGGGGTCACAATGGCTTACTGCTGGATGAGGATTTCAACGGCTTACCATTGAATGGGGTTTCAACGGCTTAACGTTGTATTGGGTCACAACAGCTTGCCGCTAGATAGGATCACAACGGTGGATGGGTCTTACGCAAGGATGTTGCCCAGGTGCCGCTATGGAGCGGCAATGGTGAATGGAGATTACGCTAGGAAGCTACTCAGGTGCCTCTATGGAGCGGCAATTGTGAATGGAGCTTACACTAGGAATCTTCCCGGGTGCCGCTATAGAGAGGCACTGGTGAATGGGGCTTACGCAAGGATGTTGCCCGGGTGCTGCTATGGAGCGACACTGGTGAATGGGGCTTATGCTAGGAAGTTGCCAGGGTGACGCTATGGAGCGGGAAAGGTGAATGGGGCTTACGTAAGGATGATGGCCGGGTTCTGCTATGGAGTGGAAATGGTGAATGGGGCTTACGCTAGGAAACTACTCAGGTGTCGCTATGGAGCGGAAATGGTGAATGGGGCTTACGTAAGGATGTTGCCCGGGTGCCGCTATGGAGTGGCAATGGTGAATGGGGCTTACGCTAGGAAGTTTCCTGGGTGTCACTATGGAGCGGCAATGGTGAATGGGGCTTACGCAAGGATGTTGCACAGGTGCCGCTATGGAGCGGCACTGGTGAATGGGGTTTACGCTAGGAAGCTGCCTGGGTGCCGCTATGGAGCGGCAATGGTGAATGGGGCTTACGCAAGGAAGCTTCCCGGGTGCCTCTATGGAGCGGCAATGGTGAATGGGGCTTACGCAAGAATGATTCCTTGGGTTCCGCTATGGAGCGGCACTGGTGAATGGGGATTACGCTAGGAAGCTGCCCGGGTGCCGCTATGGAGCGGCAATGGTGAATGGGGCTTACACATGGATGCTTCCCATAATGTCTTCCTCATGTCTGGCCAAGAGGGCATCCCAACCCATTGGTGAATTGAGGCCTTCACCTATGCACTGGTGCACAAGAGGGGTAATGCCAAGGGGGCATTGGAATCATGCCACTTTAGTTGTAGAGACCTGAAGCTTGACGTACATAGATATTACATTACTTTTGCGGAATACATAATACAAAACAAAAACAGACACACAAGGACCGTAATAGTTTAGTGTCTTTGGAAACTTGGAACGTAATCTTCTAATCGTGATTAATGATCTTCAACATCTCCCATAAAGATCTTCCACTTTTTGTTTCCTTACCTAAAACCTTTCTTTTAATCCTGGGGGAAAATAAAACATAAAAAGGGTGAGCTCAAATACTCAGTAAGGGTAAGCATGGATAAAATAAAACATACCATATACATTTGAACTTAAAAACATGAACATAATATTTAAACATCAAAATCTTGAGCAACGACTTAAAACATGGAAGTACATAAGTCATAGATCATAATGGAACATAAATCATGATAACATAGCATGGGAATAAAACATGTAATTGTGGCATCCATTAAGCACATGTAATGATTTCCATAGTGGACAAGGCATTGCTGACAAGACCATCTTAGTGGACAAAGTCCCTTTCTGAATCGAGTTCACTCCTCGTTCCAGCCCTGTAATACTGAACCGGATTTACTAACCGTTACAGCCATGTCTATCTCATGAGATATAAATCTTTACCCAATGCATTGGAGGGAGATATAGGTCCCACCCATCTCATAAGGAAATCATTCTTTCGTGTGCCACAAAATCATAAATCATACATCATAGCATAACTCATGTAAATCATAGAGACATGATACTTGAAACATACACATATGAAATAATGTCATCTTAGATGAAAAATGGTTTTGATAAAACACTTAAAATGAATTCTTGAGGAAAATATCCTTTCTTCTTCAAAATCATTCTCTTTTCACAAAATGTCATGTAATTTTAAAAGAAAACGATTTTGTTGAAAATAGTCATGAAATCTTTTGGAGGAAGCTTCATGAAAATAAGGCTTTATAAAACCGTAAAAATCAGTTCGTGCCGTATAAGTTAAAAAAACATTCTTCTCATACTTTTGCCAGAAAAGTCAAAAAAGTACCTCGTAACGTAAAAAAAAGAAAGATTCCTTAAAAACCATATAGTAAAAGTAAAAAATGGGTAAAAAGGACTTTAAACATATATGAAAACATTTGTATAAAACATGTACATGGATAATAACAATAACCCTAGTAAATACTTACAAATAAACAATCTCGGATAAGAATGAGATTGGAATATTTATCCCTTACCTTAGGCCCGATATGCTTCGTACGTATCCAAACCTCCTGTATAATGATTTAAATAATGTCATTGACTTATTACCGAATCATATTCATTGTTATGATATCATATATGGTTCACTTATGACTTTATATTACCCGTTCTTTTGTAAATTCCATGTTAAAGAGCGTTTTGGGTAAAATCATTTCATTTGTCGTCCGTGTTTTGACTTGTAATTATTCATATGATTACTTAGATCATGATTACTTAATTCCAGAATATAAAACATGATTTATATATAATATATATTCAGAATATATATATATATAATAGATCGATAAATGGAAAGAAATACACCGTTCATGGAGACAGTAGGTCGTAAGTACGCATGAAAGTTGTTTTCGTTTCCTCATTGAATTGAATGGAATTAATTGGATGACATACATATATATATATACATAAATCCAGTATCATTATTATGTCATATATTTCATGATTACTTATTATATATACTTTATAATCATTTATGAATGGTTAATCATTGAGAATGAATCTCATCGCGTCGTGGAGACGGTATTCCGTACATACGCACGAGCGATGATATCGTTCCCATGATCGTGGAATTTTATTGGAGTGTATGTATACTATTACAGAATCAATATCACTTTACAATAATTATATATAGTTATTATTTACACCATTATACCCATCCAAGTAAGGTGGTGGTGGAAAATAGATTACACCACGGCGTGGAGACGGTAATTTGTTCGTACGCACGCGCTGTGATTTCGTTTTCCGTAGGACGGATAGATGGTGAAATAGGGTTGTTTAATACTTATAATAACATATAATTATATGATTGATACTGGTTTTATTACTTCATAGTGAAACAACCTAATAATAATAAGTGGAAGAAGAAATAAAGTTGAAATAATCGGTAACGGACATTACCTCTTCTTTGAAGCGCCTCTTTGAGACCTCCTCTTAGGGCACTAAAATTGGTTTTTGAAGAAGACCAGGACCTCTAGGATGTTTCTAGGGAAGTTTAGAAGAGAAATTGGTAGGGTTTGGCCGAGCTTGAAGGCTAAACGTGGTGTGAGGAAGAGAGGGAGGAGGTGCCCTTTTATAAGGGAGGAGAGGGGCACCTTTGGAATAACAAAAAATATTATTTTATTATAAAGTCATACTCAGTTTTTAATAGCTCCAAATTGATTTATTTAGAATCTAAGGTTGTTATGGGTCTAAATCCTCTCATCTAATAGAATTTAGACAAGTTTAGGTCATTATATTAACCTTAACGTTTAGTTTTAACTCTTAGTTAATTAGATTTATATTTACCATGTCACTTTGTATTTTTATATTATATAGTTAATAAACTTACAATATACATCCACGCAACCCCCAAGTGGTCCATTAATTATACACCTATCATGATATAAGTATCTTGGCCGAACCTTAGATTTTTAGGAATATAATCACAATTAATAATATAATATTTTTTTTAAAAACTATTTTATGTCAATTTTGACACTATTTGGTAATTTTTTTTGTGAAAATCATAACAGAATGATTAGTTAGAAAAAGTTAATTAAATCGATACTAACATGTCATATTAACATATAAAATTATTTTAATTCAGAAAAAGTCTCAAATTTGATTTATTTGGGTATTTATAACATCAATTATGTCAATATTTCATTAATAAGATAATTACTGCATCATCATTGTGTCATAAATAAATTAAATTATTTTAAGTATAGAAATTACAAATAAAATACCATTTTGTAGGAAATATTTTTATATTTCTAATTAATATTTATAGTCTAATTTATCTTATGTATAACCCTATATTAAAAATGATTTAGTTATTAAACTTTGATTTTAACTATTTTAACCCTTCTTTAAATAAATTAATAATAGATGTCCTAATCTAATCCAATTGGGCCTAAATGATCATATTTTATTCTTAAGGTTGTTTTTTTCCTAATTAAACTTATACAATAGAATTAGAACATGTGTTAGGGTAATAATAATATCATTTTTACACTTAATTACCCTATTTACTTTTAATCGTGGTAAAAAAAAGTAAAAAGTTACTATTCACCAAAACTTATTTTCATCTCATTGAACCATATTGTAGTCCTTGATATTAACCGTGTCTCTCGGAGTTTCGAAATTCCACTCACAAAAGCGGTAAAATTAAGTTTTATGAAAAATTCAGTTTTTTAACTACCACTTAGTGGTTTCACTATTCATCAAAAAATAAAAGTTTCGAGAAAAATACCAAAAATTAGGCCTAAGATATATTTGATATTATGAATTCAAAAATGATGTCTATTTTACCAAATTCAAAACATATGAGTTGAATTAATTAATTTAAAAACTAATTCTCGTCGTCAAAACAAATAGCATGTTCTTAAGAGATAATAACTATCAAAAGATTGACACTTGTTTATGTCTGGTTTAAATGTGAAATTACATCCAATGACCAACATTGTATTAAATTGTAAAAATATATTCTAAATGTACTTTAAAACCACTCAAATTAATAATTTATCACTATTAATTATTTTGATTAAAAAAGTTGTTTTTAATTAAAATTTAGTGATTTTCACTATTCATCAGAATATGAAAGTTATCCGAAAAGTACCAAAATTTCACCCTAAGCTAATTTAGATATTCTGAATCCAAAAATGAAGTCCATTTTGAAAGATAAAATTTATAAAATTTCAAAAAGTGGCTATTACTATTCATAACGACTAGTTCATAATAATATTATAATAATATCTCGTTTAGTGAAACTCGGTATTGTGTACTACACATGCTATCGAGGAAGGTCGTGATTGCGTGTAATGCAAGGAAAGTCAGAGATGCATGTTGTGCAAGCTACTTTTGGTGTAGCATACAACACAAGACATTAATTAAATTAAAAAGAATATTTTTCATAAAATCACGGGGTGTTACATTCTACCCCCCTTAAAATGAATTTCGCCCTCGAAATTCATCGGGGTTATAAATGGTTTACTACTCGAAAGTTTCTTTAATAGAAACTCACATCGTAAAAAGGAATACCAAAACTTGGCTTTAAAAACTAAAGTATGAAATTTAATGGTTACCCAAATTAACTCATCATTGGGTTTCCACATAGGAGAACATAGGTGAAAATATGGATATGGAAGAAAAATCTAACCATCAAGTTCTGATGGAGAGTGGTAGAGAACATGGCTATGAAAAATCCAACAATCACAAAGTCGTAAATTTGTGATGATCTATGGTACCATCTGATTCATCGGATATAAGAGCACTAGGACAACATTTTTGGTTTTCAATATCATTTCCCTAAAGTTAATGAAATTGGAATTAGAAGAAATACTTTCGTGATTTTGGTACAGTCTCACCATTGGTCATTCTTTGGACAATTTCCACTTCATCTCTTAAAGAAATGAAGTTTAATTTGTCATTCATGATGTGTTAGAATATCATGTGATAGAATGATGGGTCATTCCATCTGTCTCAAACAAAAGGTTAGAAAAGTTATCAAAAAATACATAAGTCCATCTATAGTGATATTAAACATATATGGTTCTTAAAATGGACTTATACTTCATATATCATACTGCTTAATATAATAAAACTAGTTTATACTAAATAGGGACTTCCTGTAGGCCAGTGGTAGGCGATAAAGGCCAGTCGCACTTCAGTTGTGGGTTCGATTCCCACAGCCTTGTCCGACGTGATGGGCCGTCGCCCATCCTACAGGTTGTCCTTTTTCTAAAACTACATTACTATAACATCCCATCAATAATATAGAAAAAACTTCTATCCTTAAACAATACTAAATTATGTCCAACATAATCCATTATAATCTTTAGTCTTATCCAAAAAACTGTTGTCCAATCTCATATTATAGTGAAAACGATTACTAAAGAGTTTATATAACAAGCATGTTAATACCATCGTTGATCCCCATATATCATGTGATATGTCTTTTTGGTCACATTCCAAACATTCAAAGGCCTTAATCATGTATTCTCTTGAAAAATGAATACCCATTGAATCTTATTGAAAACATGAGTGCTGTCAAAAGTTAACTCTTTTCACATACCAAAACCTCAAACCATGATATAACTATTTCCTTATATCAGTCATGAGCTCATGAATACTGTCAAACATTTCATTTTCTCTTTATCCATTCATTATGCGCATATCATCTTTTTTCCAAAAATATCTCAATCAATTTCCATGGTTACCGCTACCATAAAATTATTGAAAACCACAATAGACCAATACATAAATATTCCAATATTCCACGATACTATATACAACATTATTTTGGAATCCCATTACATAAACAATTAATCATTCCACCACATCGTTGTCATATTCAACATCTCCAATAGTGATCGCATGTGACTTCCCTTTGTCCTTTGCCTTAAGTGGTTGCTCATGTCAATCATCACTAACCCTTGGATTAGGGAATTTATTAGCATAATTCCCCATTTTCTTGCACTTGAAGCATTGAAGTGTTGGTGGTGCATTCTCTACAGTCTTTTCTTTATTCACATCATTAGAAACCCTTTTTCCATTACTTCGACACTCAACTGCTCGATGACCTTATTTTCCACACTTAAAACATTTTCTTGTCCCTTTAAGACAATCTACACAATGATTCTTTCCACACATTGAGCATAAGGAAACATTCATCTATTTTTTCACCATTATTCTGATATTTCTCCTTGAACTCCATCTTTAGTTTCTTGTCAAAACTATGAGATGGATAAGTAACACCAACTTCCATTTATACCTTGATAGCACAACGCACAATTTTTTCATAGCTACTGAAGTCTCTTATAGCTAATGCCCTTTGAAGATTTGTTTTTAAGCCACTGAAGAATCGATCAACTTTACTTTCAGGTTGGATGATAAAGCCAGATGCATACCTTGCAAGCCTTGTAAAATTCGCTTCGTATACACCAAAAGATTCATAATCCTTTTACTTTAGTCAAGAAACTCCTTATCCATCTTTGTTCGAAGAATACTAGGGAAGTACTTATTGAAAAATAATTTCTTGAACTCGTCCCATTCCATGGACTCAATTTCATCTCTTGGCCTCGTATTCTTGATAAGATTACACCATTGATCAGCTTCACCTTCCAAACGATATACTGCTAATATGACTTTATCATGTTCAGAACATTGAAGAACTGAAAATATCTTGTTAGTGGTACTGATCCATTGTTCAGCAACATGTGGATCAGAAGACCCACTGAAAGAAGGTGGGCGTTGCCTCATGAAGGACTCAATAGAATATTGTTCCCTTCTCTGCTCATTTGGAAGTCCAGAATGATTCATAGCTTGTGTAAGTATAGCAATAAGGTTTTCCACTCCATATCCCATAACATTTGTTTGTTCAGGAGGACAATCATTTCATTTTCCATTGCATTGATCAACACGGTTCTTTCAGGTTCCATCCATCATCTAAAACCCAAAAAGAATAGTGTGAGAGGCAAAAATCATGATAGGGAAAAAACATAATAAAGGGGGAGCACCTTCAATATCTAACATCTTAGGTTTAATTCTATGATCATTACCGTAATTCTAGGACTATAACCTATACTTATACTTAACCTTAGTGACATCCCTAGACATACCTTAGAAATATCTCTAGGGATCTCACTAAAGTTATCACATCCTAGTTTCCAAATGTTGACTAAACCTTTCCTTTGATACCAACTGTAGAGACCTGAACTTGACGTACATAGATATTACATTACTTTTGCGGAATACATAATACATAACAAAAACAGACACAGAAGGACCGTAATAGTTTAGTGTCTTTGGAAACTTGGAACGTAATCTTCTAATCGTGGTGAAAGATCTTCAACATCTCCCATAAAGATCTTCCACTTTTTGTTTCCTTACCTAAAACCTTTATTTTAATCCTGGGGGAAAATAAAACATAAAAAGGGTGAGCTCAAATGCTCAGTATGGGTAAGCATGGATAAAATAAAACATACCATATACATTTGAACTTAAAAACATGAACATAATGTTTAAACATAAAAATCTTGAGCAACGACTTAAAACATGGAAGTACATAAGGCATAGAACATAATGGAACATAAATCATGATAACATATCATGGGAATAAAACATGTAATTGTGGCATCCATTAAGCATATGTAACGATTTCCATAGTAGCCAAGACATTGATGCCAAGACCATCTTAGTGGAAAAAGTCCCTTTCTGAATCGAGTTCACTCCTCGTTCCAGTCCAGTAATACTGAACCGGATTAACTTACCGTAACAGCCATGTCTATCTCATGAGATATAAATATTTACCCAATGAATTGGAGGGAGATATAGGTCCCACCCATCTCATAATGAAATCATTCTTTCATGTGCCAAAAAATCATAAATCATACATCATAGAATAACCCATGTAAATCATAGAGACATGATACTTGAATCATACACATATGAAATAATGTAATCTTAGATGAAAAATGGTTTTGATAAAACACTTGAAATGAATTCTTGAGGAAAATATCCTTTCTTCTTCAAAATCATTCTCTTTTCACAAAATGTCATGCAATTTTAAAAGAAAAGGATTTTGTTGAAAATAGTCATGAAATCTTTTGGAGGAAGCTTCATGAAAATAAGGCTTTATAAAACCGTAAAAATCCGTTCGTGCCATATAATTTAAAAAAAACATTCTTCTCGTACTTTTTCCGGAAAAGTCAAAAAAGTACCTCGTAACGTAAACAAAAGAAATATTCCTTAAATACCATGTAGTAAAAGTAAAAAATGGGTAAAGAGGACTTTAAACATATATGAAAACATTTTTATAAAACATTTACATGGATAATAACAATAACCCCAATAAATACTTACGAATAAACAATCTCGGATAAGAATGAGATTGGAATATTTATCCCTTACCTTAGGTCTGATATGCTTCGTACGTATCCGAACCTCCAGTATAATGATTTAAATAATACCATTGACTTATTACAGAATCATATTCATTGTTATGATATCATATATGGTTCACTTATGACTTTATATTACCCGTTCTTTTGTAAATTCCATATTAAAGAGCATTTTGGGTAAAATCGTTTAATTTGTCGTCCGTGTTTTGACTTGTAATTATTCATATGATTACTTAGATCATGATTAATTAATTCCAGAATATAAAACATGATTTATATATAATACATATTCAGAATATACATATATATAATAGATCGATAAATGGAAAGAAATACACCGTTCATGGAGACGGTCGGCCGTACGTACGCATGAACGTTGTTTTCGTTTCCTCATTGAATTGAATGGAATTAATTTGATGACATAAATATATATATACATAAATCCAGTATCATTATTATGTCATATATTTCATTATTACTTATTATATATACTTTATAATCATTTATGAATGGTTAATCATTGAGAATGAATCTCATCGTGTCGTGGAGATAGTATTCCGTACGTACGCACGAGCGATGATATCATTCCATGATCGTGGAATTTTATTGGAGTGTATGTATACTATTACAGAATCAATATCACTTTAAAATAATCATATATAGTTATTATTTACACCATTATACCCATCCAACTAAGGTGGAGGTGGAAAATAGATTACACCACGGCGTGGAGATGGTATTCCGTACGTACGCACGCGCGGTGATTTCGTTTTCTGTAGGATGGATAGATTGTGAAATAGGGGTTTTTCATACGTATAATAACATATCAGTATATTAGTGATAATTATGTTATTACTTCATAATGAAAAAACCTAAGAAGAAGAAGTGGAAGAAGAAGTAAAGTTGAAAGAATCATTAACGGACATTACCTCTTCTTTGAAGCGCCTCTTTGAGACCTCCTCTTAGGGAACTAAAATTGGTATTTGAATAAGAACAGGACCTCTAGGATGTTTCTAGGGAAGTGGAGAAGAGAAATTGGCAGGGTTTGGCCGAGCCTGAAGGCTCAAAGTGGTGTGAGGAAGAGAGGGAGGAGGTGCCCTTTTATAAGGGAGGAGAGGGGCACCTTTGGAATAACTACAAATATTATTTTATTATAAAGTCATATTCAGTTTTTAATAGCTCCAAATTGATTTATTTCGAATATAAGGTGGTTATGGGTCGAAATAATCTCATAAAATAGAATTTAGACAAGTTTAAGTCATTATATTAACCTTAACTTTTAGTTTTAACTCTTAGTTAATTAGATTGACATTTACCATGTCACTTTGTATTTTTATATTAAATAGTTAATAAACTTACCATATACATCCAAGAGACCCCCAAGTGGTCCATTAATGATAAACCTATCATGATATAAGTATCTTTGACGAACCTTATATTTTTATGAATATAATAACAATTAATAATATAATATTTGTTTTAAAAACTATTTTATGTCAATTTTGACACTATTTGGTAATTGTTTTTTTGTGAAAATCATAAAAGAATGATTAGATCGAAAAAAGTAAATTAAATCAATACTAACATGTAATATTAACATAGAAAATTATTTTAATTCATAAAAAGTCTCAAATTACATTTATTTGGGTATTTATAACATCAATTATGTCAATATTTCATTAATAAGATAATTATTGCATCACCATTGTGTCATAAATAAATTAAATTATTTTAAGTCTAAAAATTAAAAATTAATTACTATTATGTAGGAAATCTTTTTATATTTCTAATTAATAATTATAGTCGAATTTATCTTATGTATAACCCTATATTAAAAATGATTTAGTTATTAAACTTTGATTTTAACTATTTTAACACTTCTTTAAATAAATTAATAATAAATGTCCTAATCTAATCCAAGTGGGCCTAAATGGTCATATTTTATTCCTAAGGTTGTTTTTGGACGAATTACACTTATCCAATAGAATTAGGACATGTGTTAGGGTAATAATAATATCATTGTTACCCTTAATTACCCTATTTACTTTTAACCATGGTAAAAAAAGTAAAAAGTTACTATTCACCAAAAATTATTTTCATCTCATTGAACCACATTTTAGTCATTGATATTAACTGTGTCTCTCTGATTTTCGAAATTTCACTCATAGAAGCGGTAAAATTAAGTTTTATGAAAAATTCAGTTTTTTAACTACCACTTGGTGGTTTCACTATTCATCAAAAAATAAAAGTTTCGAGAAAAATACCAAAAATTAGGCCTAAGATATATTTGATATTATGAATTCAAAAATGATATCTATTTTACCAAATTCAAAACATATGAGTTGCATTAATTAATTTAAAAATTAATTCCCGTCGTCAAAAGAAATAGTGTGTTCTTAAGAGATAATAACTATCAAAAGATTGACACTTGTTTATGTCTGGTTTAAATGTGAAATTACATCCAATGACCAAAATTGTATTAAATTGTAAAAATATATTCTAAATATACTTTAAAACCACTCAAATTAATAATTTATTACTATTAATTATTTCGATTAAAAAAGTTGTTTTTAATTAAAATTTAGTAATTTTCACTATTCATCAGAATATGAAAGTTATCCGAAAAGTACCAAAATTTCACCCTAAGATAATTTTGATATTCCGAATCCAAAAATGAAGTCCATTTTGAAAGATAAAATTTATAAAATTTCAAAAAGTGGGTATTACTATTCATAATGGCTAGTTCATAATAATATCTCGTTTAGTGAAACTCAGTATTGCGTACTACACACGCTATCGAGGAAGGTCGTGATTGTGTGTAATGCAAGGCAAGTCATGGATGCATGTTGTGAAATATCCTTTTGGTGTAGCGTACAACACAAGACATTAATGAAATTAAAAAGAATATTTTTTATAAAATCTCGGGGTGTTACAGTAGTCATGGCATTAGGCGTCTTATGCTTAGAGCATAAGGCTTCTCTTGTTTATTACAAGAGGCATCCTATGATTGGAACATAGGGTCTACTACAATTTATAGTCTTGTAGATATTACTGTTGGAATCTCATGCTTGGAGCATAAGACATCTCTCGTATAGGGTAAGAGGCATCCTATGTTTGGCACATAGGGTGTACTGCAGTTTATAGTCTTGTAGATAGGACTATTGGCATTTCATGCTTGGAGCACAAGACATCTCTTATTTGGTGCAAGAGGCATCCTATGTTTGGAACATAGGGTGTACTACAGTTTATAGTCTTGTAGATAGGACTATTGTCATCTCATGCTTGGAGCATAAGGCATCTCTCGTATAGAGCAAGAGGCATCCTATGATTGGCACATAGGGTGTACTACAGTTTATAGTCTTGTAGATAGGACTATTGGTATCTCATGCTTGGAGCACAAGGAATATCTTGTTTGGAGAAAGAGGCATCCTATGTTTGGAAAATAGGGATTACTACAGTTTAAATTCATGTAGATAGGACGGTTAGCATCTCATGCTTGGAGCATAAGGCATCTATTGCTTAGAGCAAGAGGCATCCTATGATTTGAACATAGGGAGAACTACAGTTTAGAGTCTTGTAGGTAGAACTATTAGGCGGTAGGTGCCTAGAAATGGTTAGTGTTGGGTCTTACACAAGGTAGGCCCTTTCTGGTTTAACCTGGCATAGGATCCAAGTGATAAGGTTTGGAGGAGTTGCTTGAGGAATGGTTAGACTCAAGGTACTCGGGGAATTGATGATGGGAATTTCAACTCACGAAATGGGAATGAAACCAAGAGGAATATGTCAACTCAAGGTGTTTCATGGTGTGTGGAGGAGTATCTCAAATCATTGTATTCTATAGGAGGAAGGTGGGTGCGCATAAGGGCGTAATGGAAAATCACGAAGTCCCGACCCGAAAAGATCGTGGTGCGACTCTCCATTTTTCATGGGGGGTCTGTGATGGTAGCGAAGGGACAGGCTCGAAGGGCTAGGACCGCAGCCCAGCACTGACCCCGAGTGGGGGAGCGGGGGCGCATCCCCTGTGGTATGGACCGGTGGGTGGAAAGGTAGGAGCCTCGCGAAGGATAGGTCTTCGCGAAGTAGCTTCGCGGAGCAAAGGCCTCACGGAGTAGAGGGATCTCACGGAGCATGGGACTCTTGCAGAGCAAGGGCCGCTCGCGTAGTAGAGGGATCTCGCGGAGCATGGGCCTCTTGCAGAGAAAGGGAGGCTCACAGAGAAAAGTCTCACGAAGAAGCAACGTGAAGGAAGCTTCTCGCGGAGCAGGGACTCGCGGAGCAGCAACACGAAGGAAGCTGCTCGTGGAGCCCGGCCTCACGGAGCCGCAAAGCGGAGCTCTGCGGACCGGGAGATTGGACGCCCAAGGGGTGAAGTGGACGTGGTCGTCCTGGAGAAGGGGGGACGAGCTGGGTATTTATAGTCAAGAGGCGCCGCGAAGCAGAGCTCACGCGGCGCGAAGGGGGGCATCGGTTGCTTCGCGGTGGCTCGCGAACGTCAACCAGATTCGCGGAGAGGTACCGCTTCTTCTGCTCCGCAGCGGGTTCGCGAACGTTAGGGAGTTTGTGGAGAATTACCGCCTCCGGTGCTTCGCGGCTGGTGCTCAAACTTCAGGGCGTTCGTGGAGCGTTACCGCCTCATTTTCTTCACGGCGGTACTCCGCGATCGCAGAGGGTTCTTCCCGAATGGGCTTTGTGAACCAGTTTTCCATCCCAACTTCAAATGTCCATAACTCCTAATCCGTAACTCCGTTCGGGCCCTGCGACCTACCAAATAAAAGCTTGCGAAAAGTTATACGATCTTGGATTGTGTATGGAAGCATTTGGAAAATTTTGGGGACGCATTTTCTGGGGTCTACAGTATCATCACTAATATGTCATTACTTTCCTCATTTCATGATTTAGGAACAATTATTGGCCATTTTATCAGTCAAAAAATGGTAAAAAACCTGGAAAAATAAAGATAGTGTTTCTTTTTCACAATTAATGACTAAATAACTAAGGCATAGATATCATCCTCATGGTGGAAATGAATTTTTGTAAACAATATAGTTTTTTTAATTCCAATTTTCTATTATGAGCTCCTTGTTTTCATCTTTGATATGTATTATAGTTTGTTCATCATAAGACCATAACATATCCAGGTCTTCATTACACATTATGTGTAACATTAAAAATAACCATTTTAATATATATAAATTTTGTTTTACATTAAGAACAACACCACGCTATAGTGAAGTAATCCCCATGGAATAATGAATACAGCATTGACTTTAAACACTTCTAAACACAAATCATCAAGTAAAAACATTTTCTAAACACATAAAAACTCTTTAATGTACTTTACATCATCTAAAAAATAATGATTCAACATATATTAATTTTTATTTATTTTTTTCAAGTATTTATAACAAAATATAAAACTATCATCCCAAATTACATCCACAGTACTTTCTCCATATCTCAACAATCTATCACTTTCAACCAGACGCCTCCTAGGTAACCTTCATCCTCAAAAAACTTTTGGGTCACAATAGTATATAGAATATAACTATATTTTCATTGAATAAAATTTATAAAAACTATTTTAAATAATTTAGAATAAAAAATAAAAAATTCATTATATAAAAAAATTTATATTCATGAACATGGGTATCATAAAAAGTTTGAATATTTAAAATATTTATCATGAGATATGATAACATTATATAAATATAAATTCTTCCAAAATAACTCTTTATATGTTGTAATCTCATGAGGACTGAAAATGATCCATTTTTTTATATGTAAATGAATTTTTTTGAGATTATTTTTAATTTTCCAAAAAAATAATAACCACAACATGTTTTCTTGTCTCATACCATTTTAGTTAAATAACTTCTTAAAGTACCATCCTTAAACCCTAATATAGTATATAATGACCAACCATTTTTTCCCTGACTATATCATAAATCATGATCTATTTAAATTCACCAGAAATTTTTTTTCCTAATAGAAATCCTATTTACATAAACCATAAATTAATTTTTATAAAACCATGGTGTGTTAATTTAAAAATTGATACTATGTTTTTTATAAGTAAATTAATAATTTTTATATAAAATAAAAAAAATTATATAAAAAATTCTATAAACAATGATTTTTTTCATAAACTGTATTTTTTTAGTAAAACATGATAAATCATGAGGTGGTTTAATAAAAATTGCATTGTTTTTGGAAAAAATATGAAAAAACTTCTTCATTTTTTATATTCATATTACTGATTATTCACTGGCATGGGCTATAAGACCACTAAAGGGTTTTTTCTGAAATCTTTATTCACATATTTAGTACAAGGAATCGTAAAATTGTTTCCCATGATAAATCATTATATTAAATAAAAAATATGAAATAAAAACTATAAAAAATATACCTAATGGTTTATGATAAGTTATTCCCAACAATTAGTTTGATCAATTACCCTTAGTACTAAAAGAATATAATAGAAAAGAGTGCTTCAGATTAGAGTGATTGATCTATGGTTCCCTCAAATTAGGAAAAAACATCAATTTATAGGTCTCCTTCATTAAATGATTGATCCCATTAGACAATTATGTTCCATATATTTTCAAATGGATATTTATTGACTTCCACTAATATAAATATTATAACAACTCGTCATTATGTAATTTTATTTTTAAACTCCTTTAACAATAAATAAGTTATCTACACATTATCACATGATTTTTCAATAATAGAATAATTATTATAATAATTTTACAATTTTGGAACAAATTATATCATATATCCTTCATAACATACTAAATAATGTGGTATCATTAAAAAATACATAACAATAACTATAATGTTGTGAGAAACACTAAAACATGATTTATGCTTTAGTGTATATTTAATGTTCAAAGATAAGTGTGAACTAATTATATAAGTTTTTTTGGTTCATTTACCTTTAATTATAATAAGTTTATTAGTTATTTTTTTCTTTTTGAAATGCAAAACAAATAAAAAAATTCTTTAACACAAAAGATTCTAAATACCCTTCATGGTTTAAAATTTTCAAATTTTTATGGTTAAAATACAAAAAAAATAACATTTCTCCTAATGGGATTAAATTGAGTCTTATATATTTATTTTATTCTTTATTTACAACATAGAAATTACCGATTCAAGTATATATTTTAATTTTATTTTAAAATTTTCATTCCCTAACATATATTATTCTTTTTTATAAACCTAAAATAAATTCAATTGTTTATAAACTCAACAAATAAATAAGGTTATTGTCATAGTATCTAAATAATAATAGCTCACAAACATGATAATTATTCCATTGGGAAATATGAAAGTTTAATCTTCTATAAATAATATATAATTCCTTTATTCATTAAAATATTAAATATTTATTTCATTTCTCACAATATATCATAATATTATGGGTTTATGCATATATATACAAATGTATGTAATATAAATATTATACAATTACCATTATATAATAATTAAAAGATTGTATTTATGGATGAATATAGGTGAAGGATACCCTTATAATTTCACAATACTATAATTCTTTATCCAATGGAATTTTATATTAATTTCAAAAAATACATAAACTTTTTTTTCTTTCTCTATTTAAAATTTTCTCCATAGAATAATAGTTATTAGGTCCATTTCAAATTTACTCTAAAATTGGTATCCAATGTTGTGTGGGGATGTTTGTTTCATATCACCAAATATTCATCTACCATAATTATATTCACTGGAATTTCATGTACTAATTGATTGTCTATATGTGAGGTGTATAATTTTGCAGAAGGACTTCACCAATTGTATTAAGATCATCAAAAAAATTCATCAACCAATTTTTTTATAGTGGAGAACGTATTCTCTAGAAGTTACCAGGACTGGACGGTCATTGGTTTGGTATCAAAGATAAATTGGTCATACCTTATTGACCAAAATTTCAACGGAGTGGGTTAAGCTAGTTTAATTAGATCATCTAACTATTTTAACATGTGTATAATTTAGTGTATTGTGTTATTTGAGGTGTTCTTGAGAGATTAATTAGTTGCAGAGTAAAGGGAATGAGTAATTTCTTGTACTTTTTATTTTTTTAACTCTTGTGAACTCTTATTTCTATAATAGAAATATAAAAGGAAATCATGGAATTTCTCCCATGCTTATAGGACACATCATCCAAATCATGTTAAACTTAGTGTTATCTGTTGCTTTATATATTATCATTTCATGTATTTAGATTGAATTTATATCTGTTTCCTTGAATGTTTATGGGATTTTAATGTTGTATGGTCAATGATGACTCTATGTGGTTAGTAGGGTGCTATGTATTACTATATTTGGTAAACTTAGTTAGGGGGATTTCCAATGTATTAAAATAATAAATTTTAGTGTTTTATCAAAATAATGATCCAGATATTGATTCCCAATGATTTGTATCAATGCTTATGATTTATTACTTAAGGTTAACACATTAGTAAAAGCATAAGCATTTCATAAAATAAGTGGAATATTTGGATTGATAAATTAAATGGAATTTATTTTATATTCTAGATAATAAATTGAGATAACTATATTTTATAAACCATCACGGGTCATCCATGAACCAGATACCCAATAAAGCATGTGGTAAGGACCAATGAGCATCCCCAGACCCCACGGGATGGAAAAAATAACTTGGTCATAAAGAACTATCTTTGGGAATGATTTTTCCACAATTAACCAAATAGTCAACATTTTTCATGTATAAAATAATTACAACAGTCCAATTCAAGGTTAAATTATATAATCTAAAGAGAAAAGGAAAAAATGGTGCCAATCCAAAATAGATAGATATAATTAGGTGAGAATAACAACCCATCTCTATTTGATATGAATTACAACATCCGAACATGTCACCATCAAAATCCCACACCCTACTAATGTGGAAACATGTCGCCACCATTAAGCAACTTGCATTTAATTTGGTCAGAAAATATATATACACACACCCAATAGTATGTTTAGGAAGTGACAAAAACAATACAAGAAGGATCCCACCAACTATTTCATAAATACTCTTTAATAAATAAAAAACTATTCCTATTTAAATGAAAAAAATAAATGGAATATATATTTACACTATTTTTAATAAAACATTGAAATCCTCCCTTTTATAAAAGTTTACAATGCATTAATAAACAAATAATTTTGAAATAATTTACAAATAAAACATTTATCAAAGTATTTATAGTTTAAAAATTTCAATGGAGCACTATATACACCATCCCTAGGGTAGGTTGTGACTAGGTCATCTTGGATCCTCACACCATAGTGATTAAATGACTAAGTGCACACATATCCATGGAATAGGGGCCTATGAATAATAGAACTACATGATAAGTAAACCCCTTGTGGTAAAAATGGTTAGATAGAGTTATAGTGTAAATCCATGCTGGTATCTACAGACCATCCTATAATAATTATTCTAATCTATCTCACTTCCAAGTATACAAGGTTCCCATGTGACAATCCAATATTATAGTATTTCAATTACATAAAAAATCAAGACTTGGGGGATTCCATTTTCACAAAGGGTACACACATGGAGGATTTAATTTTTAAAAACAACCCACACATGGATTCATTTTTTGTAAAAAATTTCCCACACTTTAAGTATTTCATTTGAACATTTAAAATCAACTCAAGTAATACCACATAAATAATCAAACTTCTTATATTCATAGTGAAATGTGGTTTTTAATTCAACTTTCATCATCAATACCAAAGGTTAAATCCATTTTATAGAATAATCCAAATCCATAAAATTTCAAGAATCATTAATCATTCTATTAAAAATTTGTAAAATAAATTTAATGTGAGAAATCAAGGATGATTCATAAAAAAATTCATGAAAACTGCAATGTCAAACACTTAAAAAATTAATTTCATCAACTATAAAAGTAGATATAGGTATCTAATGTATTAATAGAGGACTCTAGGCCATAAATATCATATAAATAAATCCATATATAAAACATCTCAAGATTAAAAAAATCCAAGAGAAACCACTTATGAAGAAAATTCATAAAGAATCACAAAATAATCTTGGAAGATCTAGTATCTACATTAATATCCCACAATATACATATAAGAAAAACCACTTTATAATAAAATAACTTATATATCTAGATATATTAACCATGATATATAGTTCCTTTCAAAATATGGTGAGAATATCATAAAAAAATAAATAAAAATGAAAAATGGGATCTTACCTTGAGTTTCCTAGATCCAATCCCTCATGATCCCTCTGAATAACTCTATGGAAGTTTTAGGATCTACAGAATATCCAAGTAGTATCCCTAGGGTCTAAAAATATGGATTTAAGAATAATAATAACAAGATTAGTAGGTATTTAATGTTCAAAAGATAATATTTGAATAAATTTGTTCTTGTTGGATAGTTTTTTCATGCAATTTGGAAAAACGTGCACCCATTTCTTTCAATTATGGTATGTCATGTGATTTGGTCACATGGTTTGACATAACATTTTCCAACTATGGGAAACACTATTCTCCCCTCCATACCTCTTTGTGTCCACAAAAAAGTCAAGTTAAAGAAGACAGATGAATGAAATGATGAGTCTATTTTTTCCTCATTATCAATTCTCATTACCATATCTAATGAGAATGTATTCCATGATTCCACAACACTTAGATGAAAAAAATAGATTTTCCACCTAGAATATTTTACTAAGAATCAACAACCTGAACTGTTCATTCAATTACTAACATATCCTATTAAAAAACTCTTCCTGATTCAAAACATGAGAGGGATTAGAATTATAGTTCTTAAGCTGAGACACATATAAAATATCACAGATATAAGTAAAATGAGATATAAAATATTATTAATAATACACATTTTCAATCAGTTCAATGATCTCAAAAAGGTACCATGCATCTTCGAGAAAAATTCCCTTTCTTCCCCAGTCAACGGTGACCCAACTAAGGAGAAACATTTAGGAAAACCCTATCACCTAATTAAAATTACATAGGTTGGTAATGATGATCCACGTAATAATTATTCCAATGTTGAGAAATCTATAACTTTTGAAATATAATTTGTATCTTTTCTAATGAATCCTAAAAAAAATATAGGTTCTATAGGTGAAATTTCACCCACCTCAGACCAACAAAGATGTGACTTACATGGTCAACCACACAAAGCCTCAAACTAGGAAATTTTTATAGATGACTAGAAAATATTATTATAATATAAATAAACTAGTCACAAATGGCTATCCAAAGAGCTTCCAATGTTTATGACACAAGCATAGATCATATCCTATAAAATCTGAATTACTTGATCCATTTGTCTATCTGTCTAATAATGGTAAGATATACTAAATTAGATATGATAACCCATTACCTCCAGCAGGCCTTTCCAAAACATAGAGGTAAACTAATAATATCTTTTTGAAATAACATCTGATATACCCCATATAACCTCATGATATCCTAAACATACATGATTTCAAAGTCTATAATCTTAGTGGTGTATTGAATCAGATTGAAATGAGAAGAATTGGTTAGTCAATAAATCACCACCAATTTAGAATTTTAACTCAAGAATTACATGGTAACCCAATGATAAAATGTATAAAAACCTCTTCCCATTTCCAAATGGGAACTAAGAGAGGCTGATGTAAGGTAAACTTATGTTTTCATTCAACCATAAATCTTCTGATAGGTGTAACAACAAGACAAAAAATAAGCTATGTTTTATTTAAAACTAAGATACTAAAACTAATTATTTGTGTCATTATAAATGTTCATTATAAAAGTATGAAAATCCCACAAAGAAAAATTATAACTTTCAACCATATCCTTCCTTGTAGATAAAGGAATGAAATAAATGTTCTTGAAATAATGAAAGGATTGTGGGAAAAGTGACCACTCAATAATGGCCTCCACACTACATAAAGATTTCATGATACTCATAAAATCTTGTTCTCACTATTACTCATAAAAAAAACTTGATCAGAGACAATTTTAACTGATAACTATCTGTATCAATACCATTCTCTTCCACAATTACATCCAGGTACATCCAAGAAGAGAGTACCATGAAATTTCATTCATTCTTTAATTCCATCACAGCTTGAGAAGGATTATTTATGTTTATAGTTTCATCAATTTCATTCCCCATTCACAAGGTATAGTTAATGTTAAAACTAAATGACTAAATAAATACCAATCATTACCTTTATCTAATCTTTGGGACCTTATGATAAAATATGTAACTCAAACTCTTATATTTAGAATAAACATAAACCTTTCCCAAAAGAGGTAATGTAAACAAATCACAAGGTTTTGTATAATAGTTGCATGTTATAACTCATGGATGGGGTATTTATTATCATGTGGATGAATCTAATGAGATTTTTATTTAACTACATAATCTTATTACAAAGTAACACAACCCAAACCATCACTTGAATCATCACAATACTCAAAATAGCCCTTTCCTTATTCTATTAAAATAAAAATAGGTTTTGAGGTCTGACATTGGTTTAAGCCATCAAAGGAAGTATGACACATAGGATAAAATATGAATTTTACCCCTTTTATATTAAGATCTATCAATGGAGACATAATCTTTGAGAATTCAGTCATAAACCATTGATAAATATCATACCAAACCCAAAAAGCTTCAAATATTAAAGTCATTTTATAGATCGTTCATTGATATAAATACTTTTACCTTATTTATATCAATTTTTATATCTTGTTTTGTAACCAAATATCATATGAATATAAATTTTTGAATCCAAAAAAATACATTTAAATAACATGTAATAAATGTAGTGATCCCAAAATGTCCCTAAAATAGATGTCAGTTGATTCTCATAATCTTCATCGGTTCTCATGTATATTAAAATATCATCCATGAATAATATTAGAATGGAATAAAGGTACTACTGGAAAATAAAATTCATTGTGTTCATTAAAAAACTTGGAACATTAGTTAGGGAAAAAGGCATTACATAACATTCACAGTGTCCATACCTTCTCTTGAAGGAGGTCTCTAGAATAATCAACTTCTTAACTCTAATCTCATAATATCTAGATCAAATTTCAATGTTAAAGAACCACACTTCTCCATTCAATTGATCAAAAAATTAACCAATATGGGTAAAATAAAACATATATTAAATCATCAAAAAATTAAAATTCTTTTAATTGAAAATGAATCGGTGAATCCCATCATCTATCCTGGAAACAAGCACTACAGCTGCCCAAGGTCAAAAAATATGACAAATAAAGTCTTTAGATTTCAAATAATATAACTAAATCTTATCTCAATAATTTTCTCTGATTCCATATAGTATAAATGAATTGTTATTCACTGAGTTCCTGACACCAGCTTGACTAGAATCTCAACTACCCTATCAAGAGGTAGAATAAAGAAATCAGCTAGAAACACTTTAAGAAATTATCTAACTATTGGTGGAAATTCGGTATCTAAGGGTCATATTTATGTCCAAATATGAATGAATATATAAATTTCCCATGTTCTGGTAAATTATTTCCTTCTCAACTAGATATTATATCTCATTCTTCCTTAAACACATTAGAAATCCAATTAAAGTGAGTATAGAACACCCATCGATGATAGTAATCAAACGCTATTTCATGGGAAACAAACCAATCCATCCCCATTATAAAATCAAATATAACCAAGATTAGAACCATAAATTCCCAAACTATCTTGTCTTCAGATATAGAGAAAGAATATGGGATACATCAAAGACCCCACTACTTCATTTCGATAGGTGTTGTCAACTCCATGACAAATGACATGAGTTCCATAAATGTTTTAAATGTTCCTTGAAGAAGTTTGATATAAAATAATGGTAGGGATCGATATCAAATAAATAATTATATAATGAAAAATAAATACATATATTACCTTTCACAGTTATAGGTCCTATATCAACTTCCATGGGAGACTATTCCACTATATGTAGCTGCTTTATTTCAAAGGTTAGAGGATGGAAACATTTTATCCTTGAAGAATCCAACTACACCATAGACCCATTAATTACCAAAAATATTATAACACAACATAAAGTATAAATATCCTAACATAACATCTAAAATTAACCTATTCATCCACATTATTTACATGTTTTATCATCTATGTGGAAAGTATGTTTTATATGCCCTTCCTTTCCATATTGGTAGTATGTTAATGTTTCACTACTAGTTGATGCCAATGTTTTCCTATAAGTAGGATACTAAGATACACAACAGTCATATTTATGTTCTTAATTTCAATTACTCTTCCTTATGTGGTTTTCGCTGAAATAACCACTAGGTGGAAGATGAATCCCAACAAACCCTGAAATTACAATATGGTTAATTTTCACTACCAGGTCTCTATTAACCACTTCAATATAGGAGGTATGCTTCCACATTAAAACATGATAAAGGATGTTTTGTTACAATATCGTATAAAAATTATAATTATTTAAATTATAATTTGATATTACATTAGGATAATAACAAACTATCTCAACAAATCATTTTAAATATTCTATCATAGTTCAATCAACTTTTTGAAATGTGAGAAACTATATAGATTTGGTCATAAGAAATAATTTAGAGAAAAAATGATAGGAAAATATGGACCTAATGTATTTCAACTCCAAACCTTCATGTTTTTTTTCCTCAACCATTATCTCCCACAATATTCTCCTATGGACTTCAAGAAAAAAGGCATAACATTGCACCTTAATAGAATTTAGAGTTTATATAAAGTTGGAAAGATTTTTTATCTTTCCCAACTACTCCCCTACTTCTTGGGGATCATTTGTTCCCAAGAAGGATGATTATTTCAAGTCAATAAACTCTTGGGATTGAACATTATTTCCTCTAGTCTCTATTTCCAATTCCTTATCTTGATCCAAGGTAGGTACAACACCCTTGTCCATGGCATAGACTGCATTCACTAACAATTCAGCAAGATTTTAATCGACTATAGGGTTTCATTGTAGAACATAATCCACAAGACCATACTAAGGAACTCTAATAAATATTATGGGGGCATGGTCCCACATTGAATAAAGATAAGATAGAATTATAAAATTTATAAATATAAGTTTGAATCAAGAGAACATAAACATAAAACTGATATTTGAACAAAACTTTTCACGATAAAAACATTTCCCAACATCTCATTATAATTGAAAGTTCCTTATGAATACAGTTTTTCAGGTACTGACTTATAACATATCCCTTAAATCCCAATATTCCTATCTCATATCTACAATAACCTCCCAAAACACTATAACCATGGATAGAAAAACCTACCCTCTACTACCAATTTTTCATGAACCAACTCAGGTCATCCCTGTCTGGACACCTTTTTTGGATTGTGGAATGGCACAAAGTGCATTTTTTATCCCTAAAGTCTAGTGATAAGAACCTATAACTCAATAATTACCTTTAGGAATGATTTTACCATAATAAAAAATAATATATGGAATACATAAAATAAAGAAAATTTTCAATACAAATTTAATTAGATCATGTGAAGAGCACATGGAAAAATATGTGCCAATCCAAAATATGTAAACCCATGTAGCTAGGACCAACAAAAAACCATATCCATGAGATATTAGTTTGAACATCCCACCATGTCACTGTCAAACATTCATACCCTATTAACATTGATACCTACCACCTCTTTGAGGTGCCTTGCCTCAACCCACATTTGATAAAAAGATATACACACAATGAAAGGTATATGTAGGGTGTATGAAAAAGTAGATTAGTCAAATCCCACCTTTTGTTTCATAAGTATTATTTAATAAATAAACAAACTCTTCTAATTTAAATAAAAAAACATGAAATATATATTTATATAGTTTCCAATAAAACATGTAAATACACCCTTATTTCAATAGTTTATAATTCATTCATAAACAAAACATTATGAAATAATTTACAAATAAGGCATATGTCAAAGCCTTTCCAAAATAACCAATTTTAAATTATTACCAAGAAAATTAGTCTAATGGTAGGTTAGGTCTGGGTTAGTTAGGATCTTCTCACCTCAGTTATTAAATGACTAAGTTTGCACATATCCCAAGAACATTTTCCCATGGAATGGAGAACACTACAATAATTGAAACCCTTATCGTAACAAAGTTTAGTTTGATTTTTATCATAAATCCATACTAGGTATCCATAAACCATCATAGGGTTCCTATACCACTCTATAACCCTAAAACATATTCTCTTTTCCCATGTTACATAGCCACACATAAAGGATTCCATTTTCAAAAATGGCCCACACTTTTATTATTTCATTTGTACCCTTCAATTTATTTTAAGGCATATCAAATCAAAAATAAAACAGACCAAGTTCACAATAAAAAAATATTTAAAATCCAATTTCCATTATAAATCCAAAACTGATAATCAATTTTACAAGATAATCCAAAACCATCACTTTTAATAAATCAAAAATCATGTCATTAACAATTTAAAAAATCAGTTTAATGTGAGTAAGAAAGCATGTTTCATTAAACCATGGATTTTCATGAAACTACCTACCTTTAGAAAATAGAATTTCCAAAAACCTAATGGGATCCATATTCCAAGGATAAATAAGGATCTTTGATAGTAATATAAGATACTAAACCATAAAACCCATATCAATAAACCCATATTCAAAAATCCCATGATCAATTGATCCTTGATAAACCAATTACCAAGAAAATTCTCAAATAATCTTATAATGATCTAGGTAGATCTAGTTTCTACCTTCCTCTCCCATAAAATTATCTATAATAAAATCATTTATATCATATCAAAACTCATATATATATATATATATATATATCAATTTCATCCCATATTTATGGTTCATTTCAATATAATGATAAAAGATATAGAGAGACAGTGAAGAACAATAAAGAATGAGCTCTTACCTATAGTTTCCTAAATCAAAATCCTCAATATCTATCAAAATATATACATAAGAGGGTTGGGATCACCAAAATGTCTAAAAAGATACCTAAGGGTCAATATCCAAGTAGGTAGTAGAGATAATGAGATAAATAATAGTTTTTTAGGTTCAAAAGATAATTTTTGAATTAATTTATTAGCATTACATGGTTTATCCAAATAGTTTAGAAAAATATGTGCCTGATTTAGTTCACTGGGGAAACAACACAATCTAGTCACATGGTTTCACTAACCATGAACTAACCATGTGAAACACATATCTCCCAAAACACAAAAATATTAATGGTTTCTTATTAATGATGTATAGTTTTTCCTAACTATGTGCTAACCATGAAAATTATGAGAAACTCTCAAAAATACAATAAAGAATTCTAAACAACCAAAGAATGGTTCAAAAAAAAAGATGGACAAAAATGAAATTAATTACCTGAAGGTGAAATCAGGATGTGACACTATCTAATTTATAATTAATTTGATCATCCATTAATTGAAAAAATTCTAAAGAATATGGAGAAATAATAATGGGAATGGTTGGACATAAAAGCATTGTATTTGGTGACGTTTTCATTATTAATTAACATTTCCATCAATATTAGGGAAAATAAAACCACTAATGAAAAGATAAATTTATTTATATATGTTTATGAGAAACAAATGACACTAAACAAGGTTTTCATGTAATGATAGTTATTTAGCTTTAGGTTTTGGGAATTTTTACTAGAAATAAATCATTCGAATGACTTTAATATGATCTGTGGGTAAATTGATAATTCAATGTAACATTCACAGATTATTTATCGGTGCCACTATTTTTATCATTACTTATAAAAAACTAGGATGTTATGGTAACTATGGTTATGAATTCTATGAGAAAAATGGACTTTCTTTTTTAGGATATTTGAAACCTAATCTTGAAAATAGTTCTTAGGTGGATGGAAGTCCAATTAACTTTTATTAGTTCACATTATTCTGATATAAGAGGACAATAACCTCATACAAATAAATTATATTAGAATGAGAACAATATTGATAATACTCAATAAAGGAATTGAAGAAATTCAGATAGACCAAGTGCTATATGTTGGAGTTTTTGTAAGAAAGATAATATTAAAAAATTTGAAAAATGTTTCAAGTAGAACACTTGAAATACATCAACATCCAATACCTCAAATTATTTTAGTATACTGGAAGGGTGTAATTATTAAAAGTTGTGTGTGATTACTCTAATAAAATCATGGTTTATTGAATACATATAATATTTTCATTTAATTGGGGATTAAATATTTACATTGAACTATAAATCGAGGATGTTTGGGGAAGTTCATATTATGGATTATGAAGACAAGGATGTTTATAGGAAAGTAAAAGTCTATATATAGATTAGGAATTAAGGATTTATGAAACTAACAAAAGTAAAATATGTCCCTAGTTTACTAAAAAACTTATTTCCATATGGAAACTCAATAAATTTAGATATGGGATGAATTTTAAAAATAGGTTATATAAATTCACTCTAGGTCTCATTGTAGATTCATGAGGAGTTAAATGTGGTAATATTTATATGATAAGAAATTTAGATGGGATTTTAGTTGTTGGAACTATAACTTTTAATGATTTAGAATAATTCTATTATAGGTTTGATCATCTCAGTGGGGAAATATGAATGTTTTATATGTTAAAGTCATACCATAACATAACCACAAAGAAATAGGAATGTGTAAAAGTTGTGTGCTGAGAAAGTATATAACGGTTTCCTTTAACTTATATGGACATAATCTGAGGAACTAGAAATTTGGACTTTTCCACTCATATGTTTAGGGAACTACCATTGGTCATTATTATGGTTGTTCCATGTGCATTATAAATTTCATTTATGGTGCTATAATAAAAGTTTAAATTTAATTCTTAAGGTATAAGTGATATCTATTTTGGAATTTTACCAAGTGGAATTTAATGGGGAAAAATAAATGTGTTCGTAATTTTAAGCGGAACTATACATAAATTAGTGGTGAGTGAACCAGACACAACATCCAAAAATTATTCTAAAATATCTGAATATTTTAGGAGAATATTGATCTCAAAAATTCCATAGTATAATGGAGTGGCTAAATGAAATCACTTAATTTTTATAGTGAAATATCAAATCATTAAGTTTCAATTATTAATTCCTTAGGGTATTTGGGAGGTGGAACTCAAAACATTATCATATCTCATAAATTGAAGTCTGGTATAACATTTGGGTAAGAAATTGAAGAGAAATTATGGTCTATAAGATGATTAAATGGTTATCATCTTATATACTTGGGTAGTTTATAATTTGTACATGTAAATTTTATGGATAGTTATATGCTTGATGGAAAATCATTAATGTGTTTTTCCATCATATATAGTGATGTAAATTTTTTTATTGACTTTGGGATGGTGAAAGATAATAGGTCATAATGAGCATAGTTTTTCTCTTTAATGAGAAATATCTATAGAGAGACAAAAACTTTTTGTTTAAAAAGGTTGAAGATAAATAAATTGTATAAGTATAAGTTAATTATAGTAAAGGTATTTGAAGTTCAAAAATTCAAAAATAACATAAATGTGAGTACTGTAATCATCACATGTCCATGAGTAAGGATTGTTAATGATAATCCATAATATTTATGAGTATCTAAATCTCAACATGGAATACTAGAAGCACAGGTACAGGATGGAAGAGCTGAGCTAATTTAATTAGAGAAAATGATTTAGTTAAATAGATTAATGAGAATCAAGATACAAGTACAAATTTTTTAGGATTATTTGAATTATCTACTTTTAATTAATGCATGACAAAACAAAATCCCTTAATAAGTGACAACACGTAATAAATTGAAATAGTAATAGTTGGTTATGAATTAATATATGGATTTATTAATGTTTAATGGAACTTAGAAGATGGATAAAACTCTATAATTTAATAGAATATCATAGAATAAATGAGTTTTCTATAATAAGTAAGTGGGTAATGGAAATAAAATTTATAAAGAAAAACTAGTGATGAAGGATTTTCAATGAGATAAAGAAGTGAATTTCTTATAAGTATTTTCATCAGTAGTTAAACATTCTTTCATTTTTATAATTCTATGTATGGTGGAATAAAAATATATATACTTAGCGAAGATGTATGTTCAAAAAAATTTCCATCATTGTGAGTTATAAGAATAAATTTACTTGATTCATACAATAGGTTTCATAGTAGATAAGAACCATAATTTGGTATGCAAATTGAAGAGATGGTTGTATGTCTTAAATAAATCATTGTGATAGTGGAATCCAAAATTTAATATATTTATTTTTTAGGAAGGATTCAATGGATTTAAAATATATCGATACTATTAACAAAAGAAATTAGATTTTTTAGTTAGACCAGATTATATGAAGATTAAGATCATGAAGGGTAAGTTTCCAATTTTTTTGAAATGAGTGATATTGAGAAGAAAATAAAAATCATGGGGATGATGATTAAAAGATATAGTAACACTATATAATTAGTACATTAAAAAAAATTACATTAAAAATACCATTAAAAGGTTTTTAATAACCTAATGTAATTTATTTTCTACTCATCTAGAGAAAAACTTCAAATTTTCTAAACCAAAAGTACCAGAAATGGAAAAAGAATGTCGATACGTAGATAATGTTATATAAATAGGGATTTTAGTCCACCAATGTACTATGAGCCATAGGTATTTTGGGCCATATAGACCAAGAAGCATCCCAGTAATACCCTAAAAAAGTAGGCCCAAAAGAGGATTCAGAGAAAAGTAGTAACTAGAAGAGTAGAGCTAACTAGATTGGAAGAATGAGAGGGTATGACAACCACCATTGGTACCAGGTACCATGCATCTCTACACATGGAAATACTACTTACTAATCCATGTGAAGTGGGGAGATAGGAACCTTTAAGATATAGATGCTAGGGAGGGGCGGTTTCAAGTGTGTCAAGTCTCAGGCCGTCAAAGGCCGTGTATTAGGCCTTATGCCTTTAGGCATTCAGGTCATGTTTGGGCCTTGTCACTTGATCATACGGGTCATTTAAGGGTTCCCCATTTACCCTTAAAAGGGGGATTATCCAAAAATCAATAAAAATATAAGGCCTTTGAGCTTTCGGAGTAGTACATGGGAATAAATGTATGTTACCATAATAGAAGTTGGGAAGGAAGTGGTTTGGTTTAAGAAATTACTGAAGGAATTATATAAAAGTTATGATAGAGGAATATTATTCTATGACAATTATAATGCAAATTATTTTAGAATAAATATTGTATTTCATACAAAGAAATATCACATCAACTTGAAGTACAATTTTATTAAAAAAATTCTAGAGGAAAAGGATCCAGAGTAATATAAGATAAGATTTATCCAAAATCTATTATATATATATATATTCACATATATAGTAGTTTAAGAAATACTAAGGAAATATTGTGCCTCCATGTAGCTTGGGTGAATAAAAGGATAAATGGATAATATTACTTCATGATAAGATCTGGAGAGTTTCTAAGATTCCATGAAACAAACATTAAGTAGAATATTTTTGGTAGGTGAAGTCTATTTTAGTTTTCCATAAGTTCATCTAACAAAATTAAATTCACTATAATTTTATACAAAATATGATATGCGGGATGTTACATATAGAAAATTATAGAAATTCTATATCATCGATAGTTTTATCATTGTAAGTTCTCATTTACTGATGGTTTTAAGGTGTAAACCTAAATCTCTATAAGATCAAAAACACTTGATGGTCATTGATTTGGAAGCTGAAATAAAGTGGTCAGAACTTGTAGGATAGGATTTCATTGGAGTAGGTTTAACTAATTTAATCAGTTGATCTAAGTGTTTAATAATATAGAGAATTTATTGAAGATTTCAATTCATGGGGTGCTCAATTAATGCATCTGTTTTAGAGTGAAGATCTTGTGTAGTTAATTGTATATTTTAATTTCTAACACTAATTATTTATGGTTTTCTGTAGTAATGTAAAAATATGTATTAGAATTTCACCCATGAACATAGGACGCATCATCTAAATATCATTAAGTATTATGTTATTTCTTGATTTCTATATTGTTTTTTCAAATATTTCTATTTATTTAATATCATTTTCATGAATATTTGTGAGAATACTTTAGTACGTGATCATGGAAGTATCTATATAGTGAGTAGGCTCTTAAGACTGACTATTTCTGATTCACTTAGTCATAGGGAATTTATAGTAGGTTGATATATGAAATTATGTTGGTTTTATCAGAAGCATGATTCATATTTTCATTCCCAACATCCTAGACATTCCATTATTCTTATTCAACACTATAATTAATGATTTTTCTTTCTTGTCATTATTATATTCATGTAGAAAAATTAAAAAACTCCAAAATAATCTCAACATTATTTATTATATATTTATTAATGAAACTAGAGAAATATTTTGGTATATATAACAAAATGGGATATATATATATATATATACATATTGAATCCTAACTATACTAATCATTATTGATACCCAATCCTCCTAAAAACATGAGTATTATGTTGGATTTCATCTTCTAACTAGAATATTAATTCAATATTGAAGACCTCATTTCATTCTCTCAACACTTTTCCCTGGAAAAAAATCATTGTGATTAGGATTCATAGTGTATAAAACTTTTCCTTACTGATATTTTTGTTGCTCAAATGATATTTTTGATAGATTGAAGCACTAAATAGTGAATGAATCTTCTATGTGTCTCGTGTTAGTATCAACATCACCCTTTATGATCTAATGATGATTTTGATGATTTAAGATCTCTCATAAAGTTAATTAGAAATGGGGGAGTTGTGATAAGAACCAAATTGAGACATATTAAATATGGTATTAATATTTTCATTGAGAGTTATAGAACTCTCAAAAAAACTCATTTTATCTAATGGTGTAGTGTTTTCATAAATCACACATTAGGATCATGGTATGACTAATTTATTGATATGATTTATTCATAATTTATGATTATCATTTCAAATTGAATTTATTCATAATATAATCATCTTTGAGTTGGAGTCTGATTTAAATTCAATTTTATTAAAAGGAATGATGTTTTCTTGATAATAGAAAAAATATAATCTGTTTTGATGTAATTATATCGCAATGAGCTAAGGAAGATATAAAATTTATTCTATAGTGATAATCATTCAATAATAAACATGTATTTTAAAATGATAGTTCACTAATAAATTATGATTTATATCATATGTAGCTATCATAGCATAGTACTTAACTATTTTTTGAATAGGTGAGTGGAGTAGAAGACTTTTGAAATTCTAACTATTATAGGTCGATTATTATATTGAGGGAGTTGTGGTTACACTATAGGGGAATATTTAATGTTTCATTGTTATAGTCTATATAGTTTCTATGAATTATTATATTACATGATAGTTCCATAATAATTCTATCAAGGCCACTGTGTTTCTTAGAAAATTATTTTGAGAATTTTGAATTGATAATATTATGATGCTATTTAATTTATTTCAAAATACTAGATCCAATGACAGTGTTCATATTTTAGATCACTAAAAATATTTACTGTGATAAAAAAAAGATATAATCCATGATTTTTGGATTTAGAGTTCATTAATTATTTTTTATAAATGAAAAAAAGATCAATTTTTAATATGTGTGAGGTCATTAAAAATTTTATATTATTATTGGATAACTATAAATAAACTTTATATATCTTGTAATAAACTTTATAGTATTTTATAGAGAGATTTTTTTTATGTTTTAGGAGAATAAAAACTATGTATATTTGATCCAACCTTGATGGAACATGAGGATTGTATGAAATATTTCTTAAATTTTTATGCTTATTTTGATCACTATTATTCTTAGAGTTCCGGATTTTTTTTCTATTCCTAAAAGTTTATTTTTTATAATCATATAAGATTATGAATATTAGTGTAAAAATAATTAGTCCCTAATGATTAAAAAATATATAAAAAGTGTATGTTAACCTTTTAAATATTTTTTTATTTTTATTTTTTTCTCTCTTTGTCTCTATTTATCACTTCGTTTAATTTTGGGATCCTATCTTTAACTAAAATAATAAAAATCAGTTTGATAGTTACTATTTTTTTAACCAAAAATTCACCCCCTCTCATTATTCTTTTATCTCTTATATAGGTCTCATAATTAGAATCAAAGCTTCGATATTCTTGTTATTTAATTCTTTATTCATCTATTGGAATCCTGCCAAAGCTTCCATAAAGGTTATCGAATCATGGTATTTCAAAGGATATGAGTTGACCATTATTTGATAATATCTTTTGATGAAATAGATCTATGGGGAGTATGAATTCCATCAGTAATAAGGGTGTTCCCAAGTTCAATTGATATAGATTTGAACTATGGAATGAGAGGATGATTACATATCTTTTATCCCTTGTCTTATACATTCATAACAACATTATTAATGGTGTAAATATTCCAAATATTATGTTAGTATATACATTTATTTAAATAAATAATATTAAATCTGATTAGAGATCAAAAAAATGTGATACATTCATCCAACGCCATGAAAGATTAAACATGAGTTATGGGAATTCAAAAATATAAAAATAATTATAGACATAGGAAATTCCCATGGATATATCCTCAAGTACAATGGATTTAGATTATAGTCATAGACATAGTGCTCATGGTGCCTATTGGGGTGGTTATAACCTTGGGAAATAGCCAAGACCGATGCTTATAACTATAGCTACATTGATCCCATTGATATAACCACTTTGATTTTGTTTTTAGTTCACATGTCATCTATATCAATGGGTAAGTTCTTCATGGATATTATATTTTTTTAATTAAAAAATATAGGCTATTGTGTTATGATCCAAATCTACATAGTTGTATTTCAAGGAACTCTACCGCACTATTATGTCAGTTATTATGTTTATATATATATATATATGCATATATAAAATTATATATATATATATACATTTTATTATTAAATATTTCGTTAATTATAATTTATGGCTCCCATGAACCCTATATACATGGTCCAATGTGGTTGTGTCTATAATCACCCTATAGTCATGGTCCAGTTGGACCATGGCGATAACACCTCACCCCTACACCATATATACAAGGTATAACAGAGCCTTGGCTATAGCCCTTTCCAATGAAATCTATAGTCATAGTCCTATTGGACTATTTATATAACCTATGGTTGTGATACCCTATAGACACAGTTCATCTTGATCATGGTCATACCCCCTATGCATGAAACTTATAGCCATGGTCCTTTTGGATTATTTTTGTAACCCCCACCCTAGTGTAACACCCTGAGGTTTTAGAATATATTTTGTATTAGATAAATTTTATGTGATCAATATCTTGTGAAGAACACATCTATGAACTTATATGAATAATGATTATACATTATAAAATGAAGTAAATTATCTAGTATTTAAAAGAAAAATAATTTCTAAATTCCTTTCTAAATAATTTAGGAAATGGTGTTGATCAAAAATAATTGTTTTGAATTATTTTGTATATGGTTTTTAAATATATGTTTTAAATAAAAAAAATTATAGTATTAAAATTAAGAAAATTTATTTTTTATACATGTAGAAAATAAATTCATTGGTGATAAATCGGTTAGAAATGAAAATAAATCATTTCAAGTTAAAAGGAAATGTTTTTATGAAAAACTACTTTTATATGTGTAATGTGCTTTTATATTAATAAATTAAATTAATCACTATATATGAATGATTTAAATGAAATTTAAAAATAATATATTCATTAAAATAAGTTAACATTCGTGTAATTTTCTATACAATGAAAAGAACTAAATTAAATTCCATTTTATTCTAAATAAATCATTTTTATAAAAACTATTTTCATTGAGTTTTTCATGTTTTAAAAAAATATGACAATTTTATACTTAAAATTTGATAAAATGGTTCCAATATTGGAAATAATCATGTAAAAATTTGGTAATTATGACACTTTCATTTTTTTCTTAATGAATAGTAACTGTGATGCACATTTTTCAAAATAATTAAGGTTAAAAATAGTAAATGAGGGCATTAAACTAAAATATAGGGTTTGAAATATCATGTAAACTTGTATAAATATAATAATTTTATATCTATAAATTAAAATATATTTTATTATATTTTTTTTCCTTGGTACCACTTTTACTTTTTTATGAATTTATTATATTTTAATGTTTTAATTATTTAAAATTTTTCTACCCACCTCACTTATAAAAGGACACACAATATGTTCTATTCATTACACCTTATTGAGATAAATATGTCTAGAAACCCCTAAAAAATATCTTATAATATTTTATATACACATTCTAGAGGTTATTTTATTCTTAAAAGTCCAACCCAATGGTCCTTAAGAAGATATCCAAATGAGGTTTCTCAAAGAAGACGTAACCATCTTCACCAAATCCTTTTAATTTTATTTTTTATATACCTCATCTAAATAATCAATAAATATATTAAAATGATAAATCATGTATCATAAATATACTTAAATATTTCAATTTTAACGTTTCAACCATTTTCTGCATCATTTCTATTATATTAGAACTGATAATGTTGTTTGTGCATATGTGTGGACTACCACCTACACGAAGTGATGTGATTTATTTTTCATGAACACTATAAATAGATGGTAATATGGATATATTTAAAGAATATATATGATATATATGATATTATTATTATTTTTGAAAGATATATTATTATTTATATCTCTTTTATTCCATTTGATGAAAAATGAAAGTATTACTCGTTTGTACGTAAAGGCTACCATCTCTATGAAGTGGTGTTATTCATTATTTATATCCACATTATATTAATGTTTATAAAATTTTATATAATTAATAAATATTTTACTTATATCAGGAATAATTTTATTTATATGATGAAACCATGACCAATGTGAATGTATTGGAACAGTCAAACCAAAACAAGCCTTGAAAACATAACAGTTTTCAACAAAATTTTGATTTTAATGAATAATAGCTAATATATAGGTAATTGGAAGTTATAATTGAATTATATACTATATGATAAGTATTAATATTGTTCTACTATTTATTTATAATAATTATAAATTTATTATAATGGAGAATAAGTGTGTGTAAAAAGAAATCCAGGACTAGAGGTAAGAGTTTATATTATAATCTCATTTTCTCTCAGGATTGTTTATGTTAAATTTAAATTGAGATAAATTACATGATAATTATCCTTTAAAAAGAATATATTTAGTTATACTCTATTTATTCCTGAAATTTTAAAGTATTATTACTATTTTCTTCTCTTTGGTACCTAAAAGTATCGAGAAAATGTTTTTTAGAATAGTTAACTGTATTTCATCTTTCGTTGATGAAATTTTTCTTCTATATCCATGTTCTTTAAAATTATTTCATGAATGTTATTTTATATTATAAAATTATTATTAAATGAAACATTTAACCATATTTTAATTTCAATTTAAATATTTAAAATGAATTTTTATGTTATTTTCCAAACAAGGTACATTTAGACTTTTTACCAAAAGAATGAAGGGAGTCATTATTTTAATGTTTAATGAATGAATATATTTTCTTATTGTCCTTACTATTTTTTGGAATCAAAATTTAAAATTTTCCATAGTAATTTTCAAATAAATTATTTTTCCTAATATTATTGACTTTTTTAGTTTTTACTATTTCTAAAAGAAATGGATATTTTACCTATTTTCAATGGAATGTTAAATGCACTTTTAAAGGTTTTTTCCATCTATGTCAGCATCCATTGATATTTATTATGGATAAAAGGAAATATGATATCATTATACCATACATGTTCTGTATCTTCAGGTATTATTAATATTTAATGAGAAAAAACTTATGAAACATATATTTATTCCACATGTTATTCTAAGATATAATAATAAATGTTTTTATGATCATGTGGAACACATATGTTTTGTTTTTATTATATGGTGGTTGGGATTTTAAATACCAACTATTTATTGGGTAATAAATTTAATATCATGAGATAATATGAATGAGGATAGGGAGTGAACACATTCTAGGGATGAAAAGAGGTTATGGAGTGAATCTAATCCATTATGGGATATTGTCCACTATGTGATAATGGTATTGGTAGTAATCCTGGATTATTGAAATTATTTTATATCAATAAAAATTTTCCACAATTTCAATGGCATGTTCTTATGATTATGATATTTTCTTATGGATTATTATTGATTAATGATGATTCCCTACTCTTATGACTCATGTGATTTTAAATTATAATGTGTTATTACATGTCCCATGAATTTTTATCCATGATAGATTGGGTATGAACTTCAAAAGATATGACCATTCCCTCATAACCTTATTCGAATATTATTCTTACATTTTACTGTCTATTGATATCTCCCATGTTTACCCTTAATTAAAATATAAATTCATGATTTATTATGTTTCCATTTATCTATGATATGAATAAATATTCATAGTATGTTACATATAAGAAAGTAATAATAAAATATGAACATTAAGGGAGATGTCGGTGATTTTACATGAAATGAATTGATTATGTGTCTATTCATTGTATAAAATAAAACATTACAATTCTAGGGAAAGTGTTATTGTAAAATATATTCAATATTCATATAAAGTGTTGAAATATTTATATATGTTACACTCATGTCACCTCATTTGGTATCGAAGAAGGTTTTATTATTTTTTTTGAGATTAGGTTATAAGGAAAATGTGGATAAAACTTAAGAAAACCTAAGAATAATAGAAATTAATATCATTTTAACCTAAAATTTTCATAGGTTGATAAGATAGTGTAATAATTTAAGACATATCAGGAATGATTTTCATGATAATATTATTTATCACTTGGTTTAATGATGCTTGATGCTCACGATAAAAAGTTTAGTTTTCGTTAGGGATTGAAGATAGAACAATTATGTTGTGGTGTTGATAGGTATGATAAAATATTGAAGTATATTATTTGATATTAGTAATATATATTCTTTTATATCATAAAACCTATCTAGAAATATTATTTCATGTCCTCAATGATAGGATACTTAATTATGGATGAAAAAAGCATAATGATGTGAGGGTTATATCTAAAGTTTATAGTTCCTATATTATCTTATTTTGTAGGAATTTTCTTCTTTGAAATATTTTAATTCTATATATTGATAATTTTTTTGTAATTTTGGGCATGGATTAGATCTCCCTATATAGATATAATATCAATAGTTGAGGATGGGATGTAAATCTTTATATTCTAAATCAAAAAATTATTTTCTATATGTGTGAGGATGAATGTGAACATCTATTGGATACTACGTTAATTATATGGGTATTACTACCATCCCATGAGGGATATTTATCTCAAATGGTTGGGGAGAAAATCAACATTTAATATATGACTATTTTGATAGAATATGTTGATATATTTCATAAATAGATTCATAGTCTTCCTCTAAATCATGAGGTTGAGTTTTTAATATAATAAATTCTAGGTTCTATGAGTATTTTAATGACTCTTTATAAAATGAACCGAACTGAGTTATAGTAATTAAAGAAGAAACTCCAGAAGAATATTAATATAGGATTTATTAGGATGAGTGCAACACCTTGGGGACCACATTTTATTTTTTTAAGAAGAATGGTGCATAAATTACTATTTGAATTGATTATCAAGAACATAACAAGATTACTTTCAAGAAAAAGTACAATCTACCTCGTATTGATAATTTTTTTGATCAACTACAAATAGGTCAATACATTTCAATGAATAACCTCTGATCGATATATCATCAGTTGAGACTTAAAAAGGAGAAAATATACAATACCCTTTTTTATAAACTATAAACTCTATGAATTTATAGTGATTCCATTTAGAAATTGCAATCCCCCTAATATATTTATGGATCTAATTAATAGAGTCTTTATAGATTACCATTATTAGTTTAATGTAGTCTTTATAGATGATATTATTATATATTCTATGATCAAGGAAGTGAATAAAGATATTTTTAGGATTTTGTTAATGATATTTTCAATGGATAATATGTTTGAAAAATTTATAAACTATGAATTATAGTTAAAGAAATTATCACTCTTCGGTCATGTAATTACATATGATGGTATATCAGTGGATTACTCTAAGAGAAAAGTTATTTAGAATTTCCCTAGACCAACCATGGGTACTAAAATATATAATTTTATTCATTTTCCTATATACTAACAAAAAATCATGAGAAATTATTCACAACTATAAAATACACTAACTAAGT
This sequence comes from Viscum album, assembly GCA_963277665.1. Classification (NCBI taxonomy): domain Eukaryota; kingdom Viridiplantae; phylum Streptophyta; class Magnoliopsida; order Santalales; family Viscaceae; genus Viscum; species Viscum album. The sequence goes on along the minus strand of OY728153.1, from coordinate 98,083,376 downwards.
TGGTATATAATGGATCCAAGTTCATTTGGACTGATGAATATAAAGAAAATTTCAAGGAACATAAGAGAAGGTTGGTCAGTACACTAGTTATCACACTACCCTTTAGTGGATAAGGTTTTGTGATCAATATAGATTCATTAATTAAGGGAATGGTATTTTTTTCATACTGAATTATAAGGTGGTATTTTATACCTCCCACTAATTAAAAGTTAAAGAGATAACTTCACTGGATCATTATTTGTAATTGGAAGTAGCAATTTTTTTTAATATATGGATGCATTATCATTATGGTGGAAAGTGTGACTTGTATACTGACCATAAATGTTTGGAGTATATATTTAGAAAAAAAGAGTTGTATATGAATCAAAGGAGATGGTTGGAACTAATTAAATATTATGACTACTCAATACATTAACAATCTTTGAAGGACAAATATGTGGTTTATGCTCATAGTTAGAAGAACCATGATAGTTTTTCTATGACAAGGATTGAAGGAGAGTTAATACTTATAGATTTATAGACTGTAGACCTTAAAATCACAAGTAAATAAGAAATATATTATATTTACTAGATGAATGTTTAAACATATAACAATATGAATATTGAATATGCATAAAAATATGATATATAGTTGCAAAATAAGGTAAGGAATGTTCCTAAATTTATTCATGATTGTGAGGTTCAGGAATAGAATTCGTATGCCATCAACCCCAAAATTAATGAAAGAGTTTTTAGATAAATCTCATTGTTCATCATTCTCTATTTATCCTTGAAGTATGAAGATGTATATATATTTTAAATAGATTTTTTTGTGATATAATATGAAGATAGATATCAAGGAGTATATATAAAAATGTTTAGTATGTTAAAATGGTAAGGCTAAGAAACAGATGTATTAGGGGATGTTATAACCATTACTCATAACTAAGTGGAAATAAGATACCATCACCATGGATCTCAAAATGGGACTCCCCAATACATCTAACGAGCACAATTTTATTTGGTTTATAGTCAATCACCATAAAATTTAGTCTATTAAATTTCTATTAGTGAATATATCTCTCTTAATCAACTCTCCAGGATATATATTAAGGAAGTGGTAATGTTTTATAGAGTGCAACTCTCAATCATATCTAAAAAAGATCCAATGTTTACAATTATTTTTTAGATAAGTCTTTAACATTCATTGAATTTGGAGTTGATTGTTAGCATTATATATCATATACAGATAGGTTTTCATTCAAATAGGATCATCAATACCTTAAAATATATAATGAGATCTGTATCTATGGATTTGAAAGGAATTTGATATCAATATCTTCTTCTGGTTGAATTTTTTTATATAATAATATCATTCAAATGAGTAGCAGGATGGATCCTTATGAATCCTCATATAAAAATAAGTGAAAAAATATAATATATTGGGATAAAGTTGGGGAACGAATGACATTGGTACCTAATATAGATGATAAAAATGAAAAAGGAAGTTCAATCTATTTAGCAGCGTGTCAGAGCAGCTCCGAGTTAATGGAAAATTTATACTAATACCCATATTCTGGATTTTTAGTTCAATTTGTTATAAGTTATTCCTATTAATATCTCATTATAATAAGGCTATGTGATTTGGAATGAAAAGTAATTTTATCCCTAGGTATATCGGTCCCTATGAGATTCTTGATCACATTGGGACATTTCTTATCAGTTAGAGAATCCTTTGAACGCATCCTAGGTCCATTATGTGTTCCATGTATCTTATATGAGAAATTACATACCTTATCCTTCACATTTATTAATATTAGAGTTCATATCAATGGAGCATGATTTTTTTCAAGAAAAACAACTAGTAAAAATCAGGGATCATAGAGATAAATTGGTATAGAATAATACCACTCACCTAGTTAAGGTTTTATAGACAAGTAATAAAATCAAATGAGAAATGTGGAAACCTAATTATGTTTTGAGGTAGAGTTATCCTTAGTTTTTAGTGCAATGTGACAAAATTTATAGGGCATAATTCATTTAAGGTAGGTAGAATGCAACAAACTAAATTTTTTTAATATATTTTCTCTTTAATAAATTTGATGTGTTTGATACCTTGTGAAGCATGAAACCATGAAATTATAATTTTATAGATTATAAATTATAAAATGAATCACATTATTTAGTATTTATATTAAATATAATTGACAAAAAAATATTTTCTTATTAATCTTGTAAATATTACTTGTCCTAAAGTACTATTTTGAATTATTTTTTTATGAGCATTATTTTTACCATATATGTTTTACTTAAAAATAAATTAGATGAAAAAATTATTAATAGTTTTTTTAAAAATTTTGAAAATGAATTAATTTATTATCAATTCTTTATAAATGAAAATAATATCATATGAATGTAAAAAAAGTTGTCTTTCTAAAAAAAATATTTTATACATGCAATGTGATTTTATATTAGTAAATTAAATAAACTACTATTTATGAAAAAAAATAATGAAATTTTAATATTATATAATGAATAAAATAATTTAAAATTAATTTAATGTTATTTTACTAGTCATGTAATTTCTATAAAATGAATTTTATGCTTAAAATGCATTTCTATAAAAACTTTTTTCATTGTGTTTTGTGAAAATATTTTAAAAATAAATTTTGTAAATTTACAAAATTTAATTTCATAAAATGGTTTCTATATTTGAAATAATCATGTCCAAATTTTTTAGTGGTTCTTTTTATATTTATCCTTATAATGAATAGTAACTAGGGTCAAATCTGGCAACTTTGTTAAGGATAAAAAGGGTTAACAAGGAAGTTAATGTAAAAGAAAATGTTTAAAATATCACATAAAGTTCTATAAATTTTATTGGTTAAAGATATTTCAATGATAACTTATATTATCTTCAAATTTTTGTTTCCTTAGTTCCACTTTCATTTTATCATGAGTTTACTATATTTTCATGTTTTAAGTATTTATAATTTTTTCACTCACCATAATAATAAAAGGGAACCCCCTTTACTCTCATTATGAAACCATCATGAGAAACTTATATCAACCAAATACTTAAAAATATATATTCAAATTCCATATCCATATAGTTATTGTATCATCCTAAGGGTCCATAATAATAGATCCAAATGAGATTTATCAAACAAGAGGTAATCATCTTCAATGAATCCTTTTATGTTTATTTCTTCATCTACCTCCGCCAAATATTCTATAACCATATTAACATGATGAAATATATATTAATAATATAATAAAATTATTTTATTTCAATGGTAAAACCATTTTATACCTCCTTTATATCCTGTGAGAAATGATAACACCATTCATGTGTATGTGAGGAATACCACTTCCATGAAGCGATGTGATGTGTTTTTCATGTACGACATAAATGGTTAGACATACAGATGGATTTAATGAATATATATGATATTTATTATATTATAATTATTCAAAAAATATATATTATTATTTATACCTATTTCTTTCCATTCACAGAAAAAATAAAACATTACTCATGTGTACGTACGGACTACTGTCTCCATGATGTGATGTTATTAGTTTTTTATCACCACTTTATATAAAATAGTAAAATAAATTATATAATTAATTAAAATTATACATAAAACATGATTATGACTTTGGTGATGATGAAACCATTACCAAGTTTCAAGTAATGGAGGCTTTGAATAGAAATATACATGAAAACATACCCCATTTCACCTGAATGTTGATTTTAATGATGAATTGTTAATAAATGTGTCTTTGGAAGTTATAATGGAATGATATAACATAATAGAAGTATAAAAATGTTTCTTTTATTGATTTATAATAAATAAAAGTTTATTATACAGGACCATAAGATTTCATACAAAGAAAACATGTACCTGAGGTAAAGGGTTATATTATAATCTCATTTCCTTTTAGAATTGTTTTTACAGAATTTCCATTGATTGAAATTTTATAATCCATATCCTTTAAACCCCATATATTTTATTCTCCATTTTTTATTCATTTAATATTAATGTATTACTAAAATTTTCCCCTATTTGGTACATAAAACGATCATGAAAATGTTTTTAGAAAATGTTGACCTTATTTCCTCTTAGTCTGATTAAAATTTTCTCCCATGTCCATGTTCTTTAAAATGCTTCTAGGAATATTATTTTCTATGTAAAAATGAAAATTTAAATTGATTTTTACCCACATATTACTTTCATTAAATTTTTTAAAAAATAATCTTCTTTTTTGTTTCTTAATGAGATACTTTTGTAAATTTTACCAAACTTTTGAAGTTAAACTTTATTTGAACATTTACCAAATGTAAAACTTTTACCATGGTTATGAATATTCTTTTACTTGAGAATTATATTTAAAAAAATCATTTTTATTTTCAAATAAAATATTATTCTTAGTATTATTTAACTTTTTAGGGGTTTAAAAATATTGAAAGAAAAATTTATTTTCCATATTTTTAATGAAATGTTTAAATTATATTTTAAAGGATTTTTTCATCCACGTCAGAAACCATTGAGGTTTATTAATATTCACTGGGGATAAGATATAATGATACCATCCAAGTTATTTTTCTCGATGTTTTATTATTATATAATAAGAAAATATTTATGAAATATGTTTATTATCCATAGGGTTTTCAACGGAATAATGAATGTTTATATGATCTTAGGTCACACATATGTATGGTTTTCAATATGTAAAGGGTAGGTTCATTAAATACCTACAATTAATTGGATAATAATTGTTATCTGATGATATAATATTAAATATGATAATAAGTGAACCCATTCCTTAGATGAAAATATATCATGGATTAAACCTATTATTATATTTTGCATAATATGTGATGATAGTATTGGTAGTGATAATTGACTAATGAAAAAATATTTATACTTATGATTATGAGAAAATTCCTATTTAATATTCTTATTATTTTGATATTATCTTAATGATATTTATTAATTAATTTTAATTACTCGATATTATGAACCATGTCGTATGATATTCAAAAGCTTTATGACACAATCCATGATTTTTTATCTATGAATAATTGTGTATGAACACCATAGTTAGTCTTGTTTGTATGTAATATTTGAAGCTTACGGGCTATGAATTCCTCTAAGGCCTATTGTCCATTTAATACTTACACCTATGGGCCTTGTAAGGGTTCCACCTCGCCCCTTGAAATGTGGATTATCAAAATCAATAAAAAAATGAAGGCCTTCGGGTCATTGGATGGATGGATTATACTTGCATATGATCATCAAATGATATCTCCCATGTTTACCATCAATAAAAATATGATCTCACGCTTTCTTTTATTTCCATTTCCCTTAGTTTTGAAGAATGGTTCTAAGTAGGTTATGTCTAAGAAGGGTACAATGAGATAATAACTTTATGGGAGATATGAAAGATCTTATATAAAATAAGTTGATTATGTATCTTGTCATAAAAGGAACTAAACATTCACAATTATAGGGAATGTATTATTGTTAATTGTATTGAATATTCATCTAAAATTATGAAATATTAATATTTTTCATGGTGTGGTTGCCTCAACCATCGCTGAATAGCCACATTCCATCATGATTGTAGTCATGGGACATTTACTATTCCATTCCTATAAAAATATTACCCATGCCAATGTAGGAATATATATCTACATTTTTAGGGTTTACCATGATTATAGGTTCCCTATAACCGTGGTCATATATCCATATACCCTATGACCATGGATATATGTCCCTATATCTACAAAAATTTACTTCATGATTCTATAATATACCTATATCCATAACTTAGACTAAATGTGTCTACAGTTCTATGGCTATATGTGGTTTTTTTATTAGCGACTGAAAATGTTGGAACATGGGGAAAGACCCATGAAATATATAAGGGAGATAATAAATTAAAGGATTTATAATTAAAACCATTTCATTCTTAGTGTGTAGATATTTTTTAGAGTAAGATGAATCATTGGATGAATTATCTATATTTGTGAATAAAATTGAGAGATTGGTATGGAGTTATGGAATAATTCATAAAGATTCTACTGTGGTTAAGAAATTTATTAGAATATTAAAATAGTAGTTTAATTCAATATGATACTATTAAGTATTTATTAGAGTTGTTACATAGTGGGTTTATTCATTATATATTAATTTTAAAATTCATTAAAGATAATATAATGAATGAAAGGTAAAACACATTGTCTCTTTATATGTTGATTTTTTATAGAGGATATTCTATGATATCTCTAACACATATTTATAGATTTCACTTGATTTTAGATAATATTTTTATATAATTTGTATTTAGTTTGAATATTTATGAAAATTAAAATAATACTCACAAGGTGTTGTCCAGTTAGTTCTAGGATAATTTTATGTTTTCTTGTCAAATTAGCTATATGAGAATTAAAAATCAAGATTAGGAAGACATTTTATCTATGTATATTTTCAAAAAAATCATAAGTATTATGAATGAAATGAGTTTTAGGTCTACATAAAAAGTTATTTAATATAAATGTTTTTCAATATAGTAATGAAAATTCTTTTGGTAGATTCGTTGATGTCATTTGATGTGCCTTTTTGGGTCACAATGGAGTTAAATTAATCATGATATAAAAAAAATAAAATTTATCTTATAATGAAATATTTATAAATCATTTTAAATAACCAAAATCAAAAATTTATTAAGATATATATTAAATTTTTTTATATCAATATAGAATTAATCTCAAGATGAAAAGGTATCACTGAACCTTTTACTTATCTTAAATGTTACTTCTTATCAATTTCATTGATAGATACTGAGTATATTTAATAGGCTTCCATTGATTATTTTATAATATTCACAGGTGATTAAAATCTAATTGGACTGCTTTAGGGGGAGATTAAGACCCCAAATTAGTAGATAATGATTTATTAAGTTTAAAAATCAAAACTTTTATAGGTTTTTTGTAGAAAGAATTTGAGCACATTTATTAATGGTTATAGGGTTGTTTTATTCTCATGTTTTTTTTAATATTTGAATTTTTTGGTTTTTTATATCAAATAAATGATATTAGAATATAATATTTTAATAAATAATTTAATAGAGTGTGTGATTATCACATTACATGAGGTTTTTTTTCAATTATATATTTGAATGAGTTTGGAAATCAACTAGAGGAAGATTAGTCATGTTAATAATGTAACATCCTGATAATCTTATATATCAAATTCATCATTTAATACTCAAAATCCTTATAATTTCATGATAGAAAAAAAATTATCCAGAGACACATCATTGTTCTAGGGTTTAGATGATGGATCCTACCCTCTTGTATTCTCTTACGTAGAATAGTATGATTGTATTTCATGGACACCTCCATCAATACTAAGAAGTGGTCAAAAAATGGGGATGAACTTTATAAAAAATCTCATATGTATTTCTCTTTATATCACTTAATCATTTTTAGAATATGAATAATATATTTTCATGTATATTTTTTAGATCTCATTTCATTACCTGATGTAAAATATTATTCAAAGTTTTTAATAAAAATTAAAAATTAGAGAATCATTGATTCAACCCTCCCCTATTAGTAATTAACATATATTAGGACCTCCAATACTAATATGTAAACATTATAGGGTCAATAAATGGATATTTGAACCCTTAATATGCACAAAAATATCCTGATAGCAGATGATGTGATGAGGGGGACATCCTTGAAAAAGAAAAGAACATTCAAAAAATAAACACCATTCAAATATTGTAAAGGTTTGAAACACATTGAAACTAGGAGATTTCATGATGATGAATAAAATAATGACGATGATTTCATGAAATTAAATGAATTCAATTTAATATTTTTAAAATTAATATATCAAGGGAAAAAAGAAAAATCAATTGTAAACTTTCTTTTAAGTATTTCAATTATAGAAAGATTAGGTGCCTTTTGGCTAAGTTCGTTGAGAATTGAGAAGGAAATGAAGAGGATAATCAACCTGAATGATCATTATGTATTTGAAATATTGTACATTACTAAAGGGGATGAAAATTATTCAAATTAAAGGGAAATAAAAAATATTTATTGAATGGGAATTATCTCTCAATATGTTATTTTTTATTGTAATGAATATAATGAAAAGGGTAAATATGATATAAATAATTAGGGTTCTAAATATTTCATAGCTAAATAAAAATAATCCAATGGACCCTCTAGTGAAAAAAGGAAAAAATAGTAAATAAGGTGGTGTTTATAAACATTATGACAATGTAAATGAGGTGATATTTTATATTAATAATTTTTTTATTAGAAGATGATGGATATACCAATCATTATGAAGGTAAATTAGATGAGTGGTAATTTTTGTTAGATTATTAATGATGAAAAAAACTTGTTATGAATGGGTGAAGGAAGAAAAATCACTTTGGTATAGAATTCATAGCTAGTTGGATCAAAATAAAATTAAAATAGATGATATTAATGGATGTTTAAGGAATCTAATAAAGATAAATAATGAATAATTGAATACATGTGACATGTTTCAAAAAGGTTAGATAGTGAATAAGTGTCATATGATGATATAAATTAAAATAAAGAGGCATATTGAGTTGATATAGTTGGATTTTTATAGACCAGTGAGATTGAAATCATTCGATTGAGATAAGTATTTCATTACATCCATTAATTATTTTACTCATGTGAATTATTATTATTATTATTATCATAATAAATCATATAAAATCTTAGGTTTTCTTAGGTATGTTCCTATTTAAATTTTTTTATAATCTTGTTCTTTTCTTATTTTATTTGTTATGGATGTGGTCACACAAGTTATAAAAGTACCGAGAACATTTTGGGAGTTAGAGGCTCAAAAATATAGAATTTTTTTTATAATTAGGGGTGTAGGGTTAGCGCACTGTTAATTCTAATAGTGTGGCTAATCGTGCAAAGGGGTAAAGGTGTTCACATTGTTTATAACCCCATTTGGGTTTTTATAGGTAACTTTGAACACCTAAAAAGGTTTTTCAAAGATGTTTCACATGGTTATAACACAATTTGTTAAGTCCTTCAGCCAAACCTGCTAAGTGGTATGTCCTAGAAAGTGGGGTTTACACAGTTGGTGTATGGTTTTCCAAAATGTTTGGCCAACCCATGCTATGAGATTATTAAAATCCAAAAAATATATTTTAAAATAAAAACATTCTTAAATACCCTAATTATTCTTTTTACATCTTAGTACCCTTATTCATCACCCTCTTATAGGTGATTTTAGTGATTCCTCAATTTCCAAAGGCTATTTTCATTGAATTAGAGTGTGTTGGACCCTTGAGAAACAAGTTAATAATCTTGTTTCCCTTATTTAATCTTAATCTTCTGGTATTCTATTATGAAGAATGATATATGGGGTACATCATGACCAGATTGATGGTTTATGTCATATTTTGATATTATATATTTGGGATCCATCTATAGAACATAAAGGAATGATTAGATCTGTGAGATCACGGTGTCATTCTATCATGTCATTTGAGTTATATATCATTCGAGATAGGTGGTCTATAAATTATCCCATAAATAATACTTCATTTATTGGTATTTATGATGTGTGTTCATGATATATTTCTATGTATTCTACTATGAATTGGATTATATAATTTAAAATCATGGATTTTATTTTAAGAGGTGAGCCCTTAAGTCATCTATAACCCTAATTTAAAAGGAAACCTAAGGGGATTCCATGAAATGGATTTTTTTTATGAAATTCAATAAACTAAGGGATGAACCATAATTATTAGGAATGAATAATAAAAATATGAAATTTAAAAAAAAATATTTGAATGATCATTATTTAAAATGGATAAGGATGATGATTTAATGGTGATAAATAGTGTTTTTAATTAATTGGAAAATATATTTTTGTTTTCCATGGGTATGTATCATATGAAAAATGGTTTTTAACTAAATGAAACTTGAAATATAATAAGATAAAAAATTTAATACACTATATGGAATTTTTCTAAGTATTTTATTTCCCTAGGGTATATAATTTATGGTTCTAGATATGTATTTTCTCTTTTTGTGACTATTGTTCCCAGGTGGGTATATTTCCCTGGGTGTGACTATTTTTATGGGATGGGTATACTTCCTTAAATGTGACTAGTGTTCTAAGATTGGTATATTTCTATAGGTGTGATTTTAGTTACAGAATAAGTGTATTTCAATTAATTTTACTATTGTTCTGAGAAAGGCATGTTTTCCTTGGTGTGACAATTGTTTCAGGATGGGTACATTTACCCGGGTGTGACTATTATTACATGATTCCTCAGGTGTGACATTTTTTATAAGATGAGTATATTTACCTAGAAGTTATTTCAATATTGAGGATGGTTATATTTCCCTAGATAGATTCCTAATATATATAGACATATAGAACTCGCTAAATAAGGTATAGTTGGTCTCATGTGTCATTGCGATACCTGAGGATCAATTTTGTTTAGTTATTTAATTTTTCTCCTATTTCATGTTTATATATATTTTTCACATTATCATGTAGTTACCCATATAAGATATATTTATAAAAACCATTAGTATAGGTCTACTAATTTATAACCTCACCATACTCGGGCCATCGTTGGGTACCCAAGAAGACTCCATGTTTAGAGGATCAAATAATATAAATTCCCTATGAATGAAGCATTATTTGGACTAATAATTTGGAGTGCAGGAGATTAGGACCAAGCTTAGACTCAAACCCATTTCAAATAGTATTTTTGTTTTTTATTTTGTTTTTGTTCAGATAATTTTTGAAATGGTAGGATTCCATGTTACTATTTAACTTGTATATAGTTAATTTTGATATTGTATGGGTTTGTGATTTATATTGGCACTTTTCGTGATGTTTGTCTACTATTATATATCAAGAAATGTTTATTTTATTTATTATTTTCTCTATTGTTTCACTATTATTTGTGGGAATAATTTTCCTATCACACCAATACTAACCCACACTACTTGTTATCAGCCTCTGGCATACATGGAAGCATGTTATAGGTAAAGTGGAGATACTGTTTGGTTTTTATTCATAATTAATTGGGATGAGGATTTTAAAAAGTGGTATATGGGTTTTTTATTTATTTTTTAACTATTTATGTAATATTGTTAAGAGATAGAGTATTTTCAAAACATGGTATGGATATTGTGCATGGGAATGGACAACCCACATATTAGGGAAGTCTGCATTGTTAAGGATGATATTGATGTTATTTTTTCACTTTTATTATTGAGCTATTTTCACCTTGGGTGAAACACCTGGTTATGAATTTAATGATTTATGTTATTTTGTTTCTTGGGTAAGATTTAAATAGGGAATGTGTTTATGAATCATACTAGGTACATAGGATTCAAATGTCATTTATATGGTTGCCTATGGGCTTTTAGTATGACTATGACATGGGTAAATTATTTAAAGTGTCCACAATCATTTATATGGGATTTCCATATATAATATGTATGTTATAATATTAATATATCGGTATTATAAATATATAATGACATGTTATGTGATCAGTTAACTTTATTATTAAGTGGTTTCTGTAAAATAAAATTCTAATTAAGACTTACAATGTGATTTTCTCTATAATTCATAACTGGAATCTCATTTAATTTAGTTTCTAAAGTGAAAATTTCTATCTAAATTTAATTATTAAAATGATTTTTCATGATTACATGTTAAAATTAATATATATAATTCACTGAGAGAAATGTAAATTTCATTTTATAAGGTATTTTCCCTTTATAACTAGTAATCAATGTCTTGTTTAGATATCCCTTATTATAAAAGTCTTATTAAAGTATGGATGAACAAAATGATGATATAGATCATATATATGTATGATGTAGACTATATGTATATATAATTATTGGACCTATTTATGGGTAGTTGGGGTTAATAAGAGCGCATGAGTTATGAAATCCATTAGATATCATATGTAAATGATAATAGTGTGTTTATCTTGTTATCGTATCCCTTTCAGTATGATATTGGTAGATTTATTTATAAAAATTTAGTCTAATATTATTTATATTTAAGTGTGACATAATATTGAGAATGGGTAAATGGGTCTAAAGATAGAGTGATAGTTTTGAGACCCTTATGTATGGTGTATATAGGATAGTGGGAAGTTATGTTTATTGTGATCTTGTGTGGAATGGTGACTTTTAAAATAGATATGTATAGTGGATATATGTAACCCTTTTCGATTTATTCATGACCTAATAATGTGTAGTATTGATTGGAAGGAAACTTATATGTTAGACCCTTGCATTTTAGGGCTTTTGTGAAGTAGTGGGACATTTCCTCTACTGTTGTTATTTCTCAATTATATAGGAATGTGAGTTACAGATAACCCGGGACTAGGTAATTGTATTAGATCTGGTATTCTTTAGATATATGTGTATGAAAACCATATAGGGGATGTGTTGGATGTTGAGTTTCATAGTAATATATAGATTTAGATCAGGATGATGGTAAGTTGATCCCAGTGGCTGAATAGTAGTACATTTTTCTTATATTATTTTGAGATGGATGTGTTGTATGAGGGTAACATAAGAGAGGGGTCATCCCAGTATTGTGGATACCATATAAAGGAGAATTTTAGTAGATGATTTATGTTGATGTTGATTTATGGAATATTCTAATAAACACAAGGAGAGGTGTGAATCTTTCTTGTGAATTTTAGATGAAAATTCCCAACCTTGATGTTATGGGATGTGCTTGGTTTTAATAGGGAAATATCTATTGGATTCTCATCCCTATTTGTGATGTGATCCTAGATTGTTGTATTTAGAATGAGTAGATGACGAGTAGACACTTCTAGTTCTATAGAATTTCCTAGGTGGTTGGTGATCACATCATTGTCCTTAGAATATGTGAGATACCTAGTTATTTATTAAGATGGAACAAGTTATATGATTTCGACGAAATGAGTTGGAAAATAATGAGCATGGTCAGTTATATTATTATGTGCATGGGCCTAGGATTGATAGAATATGATACAATATGATCAGTTCATAATATAAAGAAAATCAATGGTAGGATATATTCTTATTAGGTTTTCCTATTTGGAAACTAGATCAGTTAATCAATATTGTAAAATATTTTAATGAGATACTAATTTACCATATACAAAGTGAGTCATATTTTTTTATCCTTCATGGTATATGGGTTGATATTTTCAACGCTTAGACTTATGGAGGTAATATTAGTATTTAAATTTATATGTCCATCTTTTGATGGATTGTGTGAGAGGTATCGATGTGTTGTTCTGAGGAATCTTTGTGATATGGATTTTATGTTGGCTATGTTATGTGACACTTGATGTGATATCATGATAACAAAATAAAATTTTTGGTGGTTTATTTTAGTGTGTTTTATAATATTATGGAGTGGATGAATCAGAGTATAACAAATGTGTGAGACGATGTCTCATTATGTAATATCATAATAACATTGGGTTCAAGATGGCATTGTTGATGTGGGGACAATCATCTCATGTGATAAATGACCAGTGAACTTTTGTGGAAAAGTTTATAATGAAATATATTGATTTTTGTGTCTTGTGAAACATTGAGTGGCATAACATGTTGGTAAAGTTCATGGACCTTGATTTTTAACTTTTAGGAATAGGTGAACAGTGGATGTTGGTTGATTAAGTTGGATAAAAGGTGAATGTGGAACCATATTGTTAATAAAGTATCATGGAGAGATCATGTTGAGAACTTATGAAATTTACACGAGTAGTACTCAATAGTTCCCATGTTTTTCTGACGAAGGGTATTGGGAAGGATCATGCAAGTTAATCTATAATATGGAAGTCATATGGTGTTAATAACACCATGGACCATTTTATTTAATGGTGAATATTTTGATTAGTTTTTGGTGGATTTTAGAAGTAACATGTTGAAAAATATAATACAAATGTAGTTATAGTTTTTTAATGATTATTCAAAACAAACATTAGTGTTAGACATAGTTAATCGATGATACCCATGTATGGAAATATGTTAATTGGATATAATGTAATTTGTGTGATTGATATTAGATATACCCTAGATATGAGTATACAGTTAGGTGGTGTGACCAAGTTCAATTTTTGGTAGAAGGTATAGGATTGACCCTGTCTATGAGACTTTGGTTCTCATAAGTAAAATATTGATGGGAAATAGGCCTTATGTTATAAGTAGTCTTGAGAGTTAGACTGTGGGTTCTGATGAAAATAATTGTGTAAGAAATTGACAACTGTGGACTGGTGGGAATAACCAATGTGGTGAGGATTTGATACTTTAGAAGATTATGAATTCTATGAAAATTGGGGAATCATTTTGGAGTTGTTTGATATAATTGGTATTGGGGTAAGAGGGATGGTGAGGTTTTAAGTCATAAAAATAGTGTGGGTGCATTGTTGGTATTCCAAGGACAAGTAAGAAGAGTGTAGATTGGTTTATTCAATGGGAAATGGTGAAAAGATGTTTCATGGAACTTTAATAAGGTATATTTTAGTGAAATTTTTAAAAGAGGATAGTTACATAGGTTCTTTTTAGCATTTCTTATTATCTTTTGATCGAGGGACAATCCATAGGAATAGTTCAAGTATTAGAGGACATACTGAGAGCATGAATCATCAGTTTTAATATTTTTTGGGAGTATCACTTGACTTAGTGTCTTCCACCTATATGTTTTATTGAGTTTATATATTTAGTAGTGATCAGACTATGTATCATGCATGATAATTCGAGGCGTGAAATTTTGATCTAAAAATAAATGACATCTTCTTTAAGAAAATAGAGGCCCTATTCTTATTTTTTTGAAGATGATGTAATTCATCACATAATTAAGGGTTTGAACCATTTAATCACATGATTCAATAGGATAACCAAGTGAAAAAATGTAGGGAAGGTCTTAGATGGGACATCCGCACTTAAGGAATTTACATAAATCGGTGTAATGACTCATGGTTATGAGAAATTCCTTGTTTGGTGTAATTATTATGAGCTTGAGCTTCTGTTAGAAACATCCTTTTAGGAGTGTCCAATTTTCAATTTTGATCCTAGTGAAATAAATCTCCACAATAAGATAGTTCCTTGAATAGGATGGGGTATATGTATAATCATAATCAAGAGGGGATAAGAATGAAAATAAGAAATGTTTACTTAGTGGTCGGTGTTATATGATGGTGAGTCACAATGACATTTAATTGTAGAGCTTGATGAAAAACTTCTCTAATGTGTAGAGGTTGTAAAACACTGGTAATCATTCTAGAATGTAGCTTTAGGAAGATTTATCTAATGTGATAAGGTTTTAAAACCCCCTATTTTTTATTGAGGTATATTCCTATTTAAATTATACCCTAAGGTTTTTCTTTTCTTGTTTTAATTGTGGTGGATGTGGTTACAGATTTCGGGAAGGATATAATAATTTTTTAAGAGTTGGAGTCGAAGAAATATGGAATTTTGGAGTCATTGTAGTGGTTGTAGGATTACCACTTGGTTATCACTAACCATCCGGCTAACCATTCCTAGTGGTAAAGGAAAACACATAGTTTTTCAAGTCTTTGTGTTTCTCTAGGTAATCATTCAAATAATAAAAAAGTGTTAAAAATACCTTTTCATGGTTTTCAGATGTTTTTTTAATACATGTATCCTAACTATATGAATTGGTGTGTCCTAGAATGTGATATTTTCATAGTTTTCTAGTTGTTTATCCAGGCTAAGCAATAAGATTAATGAAATATGAAAATTAGTTTTTAAAATAGAAAAACCCCTAAAAACCACAACTCATCATTCCTTGTTATAGAATCTTGAACCGCAACCCTCCATTATGTGATTTTGATGATTCCTCACCTTCTAGGGTATTATCGAATCAAATTGGAGTGCATTGGACCCTAGGGTTCGATGATAAGAATCACATTTCTCTTATTATATCATTATATTCTTATTTTATTCTGATATAAACCATATATTGATCCTTTCCTTCCAAGATTAATGGTATAAGACATATTTTGATAGGTTTTATTTTGGATTTTTATAATTAATAGAAAGGAAATCTTGGATATGTGATATCATGGTGTGATTCCATCTTGGAATTTGTGCTCTATTTTATATTGGGTAGGTGGTCTATAAATTATCATTCAAGTATTACTTCATTTATTTGTGTTTTCATTGGAATATAATGTCATCTTACCATGTGTTTGAAAAAAAATATTGAATCATGGAAATTATGCTAAGAGACAACCCCTTGAGTAGTATATAAACTTGGAAGGAAACCTAAGGAGATGCCTTAAAATAGATTTCTTTGCATTAAATATGATAGACTAAAGTATGAACTAGAATTTGTGGTTGTGAATTATAATGGGAAGTTTTTAAAAAAATAAATGGAGACAATTTAAAAGTATATATGATGATATCAGAGTAGTGATAAACAATTATTTGGTATAATTGGAAAAATGGGTTTGTGTTTTCCTTAGGTATTTCTCTTTTGTAAAATGAATTTTTAATTAAATGTTGTGATCGTGATGATATAATAAATAATTTAATATTATTGGAATTAGGGAATAGTTTCTTGGTTGGTGTTTCCCTATGGTATAAATTTTATGGTTCCAAATATGTTTTTTATATAAGTGGGACTATTGTTATAGGATGGGTATATTTTCTCAGGTGTGACTATTATTTTGGGATGAGTATATTTCTTATGGTGTTATTACTATTTAGGGGTAGTTATATTTCCTTGGGTGTGAACATTTTTCCATTATGATTATATATACTCAGCTTTGACTATTATTCCAAAATGGGTATATTTCCCTATATATGACTATTTTGTTGGGATGAGAATATTTACCAAGGTGTAACTATTATTCCTAGATGGGAATATTTCCCAAGGTGTGTTTGTGTTTCTAGGATGGGTATGTTTCTTCGTAAGGTATTCTAATCAAATAGATGTGTATATTTCCCCCAAATTAATTCCTACTATTTATAGAGATCCACCACTAGCCTGGGTAGGTATATTTTGTAACAAAATGATATTTTTTGAAATATGTTTTTAAAATAATATAATCTTTTTGATATTTTTTATTACACACAACAATGAGTGTAGCTTGTATTAAATGCAACATCGATTTCAAACGAAATGTGAAATAGTATTAAAATATTATTACATTATATTTATCACCTATCCATTGGAATGGTGGGTATGAATAGGATTAAAAAAATTATGATAATATATGGTTTAATTATATAAAATAAATTCTTTGGTCACCAATCAATTAGAATAAAAATTAAAACTATTTGAAACTAACGAAAAACATTTTATGAAACACTATTTTTATACAAACAAACATGTTTTACCTTAATAAATTAAACAAACCAATTTTGGTGAATTATTTTAATTAAATGTATATATTATATATTAAATAAAATGTTTAAAATTCATCTTATGTGTTTTCAATAAAATATATTTAAATAAATCTAATTTTTCACTTAAAACTATATTTTTCTAAAATAAATATTTAACACCCATTTTACACTTATTTTAAATACATTTTTTAAACATTTATTAAATTTATTTTAAATAATAAATTTAATTTTTTAAATAATAATTTAACAATTATCTTAGGGTGAATTGTTGAAAAAAATTACAAGGTAAATTTTTTAATGAGTAGTGAAAAATATTGGGTTTTATTAAGAATTGTTATATATTTTATATATTTTTAAATCATACAAATTGTTTTAAGATGGTTTTAAAATAAAAATTAGTTTTATTATATATCTAATAATCCAATTCAGGTCATTAGAATCATTTTCATATTTAATTTTGATATAAAAACTTTTTAAACTTTTGAACATTTTTCTCTTTGAAACCCCTCTTTCTCGCAGCATTTGTGGGATTAATTTTAAATTATGATTTCCCACTTATTTGAATGGAATTAAGAAAAATAGAATAAAATTTTAGGATAATAATAATTTATATTATATAATATTTTAAACATAATTTTTGAACATAATTAATAATAAAACTGTAAAAATTATTTACCCTGGGTAAGGTAAAAATGGGTTCACCAAGAGATTAAACTAAAAAGATAAGGATTTAAAATGATCCAAAACTTATCAAAAATCCATTATATATCAATATAAATAACTTATATAATATATATTCTATAATGGCCTATTTTGGAGAATTTTAGAACGTGAAAAATGTGGGTGTAACTTTTTCTTTTCCAAAATTACAAGTGTGCCACTCCCCTCACTTATAAAAGGTCACCCATCTCCTATCCTATTAACACTTATAATTACACTAGTATTGAACAATAAAAAACCAAATAACTTCATATATTCCCTACACTCATCATTTAAGGAACATATTTTCATAGATAAATCCTAATAATCCTTTTGGTGCAAACCAAAAGAAGTTGTCGAAAGAAGAGGCAACATCCATAATCAAGCATTTTATTTTATCTCTTAATTTATCACATTAAATTAATGTTAAAACATATTTATATAATAAAATCAGAATCATAAAAATCATTATATTTTATTGTGTTAATTTTATAACCTAAATCATTCTCTTATTCAATCAAATGGTTTATGATATCACCATTCATGTGTGCGGTAGACTACCGCCTCGAGAACTGATGTTATTCATTTTCCAACACTACCTATTACATATATATATATATAATGATTTATTTATTATTTATATGTGATATTTATTATATTATTACACTTAATTAATCATTATATCACATATTCTATCTTAATTTCCATTCTATGGGGATATGATAACGTTATCTGTGTGTATAGCAGACTACCATGTCACGGAGTGATGTGATTCATTCACACTTTACAAGGATGGTAATAAGGATGGTTTAAATTAAAATATGTGATATATATGAAATAAATATTATTATTTAATGGAAATATATTATTTATATTTATTTTTTTATTTCCCTCAAAAAATTAAAACAATGTTCATGCGTATGTACGACATACCGTGTCCATAAGTGATGTATTTCATTTTAGATATCTGAAATTTATGGATAACTATAAATACATGTATAATGAATATATATTATAGTTATATAATTATTAAAATTATTTATATTATGTTAATATGATCAAATTAAGAGGAAAAAATCAAAATATACACGAAAAATAATGCAGTTATTGCTGGAAATGTGATATTAACATGGAATTGTTAATAATATAGTATAAAAGGTCATAAGTAAATTATATATTTTATTTTATACATGTGTGTGTGTGTTTGTGTGTGTGTGTGTATAATTTTTTAATATATTTATAATAAACATATATTTATTATAAATCGGGTTTGACCATGTATGAAGGAAGTAGAGACTTATGGTAATGCATTTTCGTCCCGCTTTTATTTTTCTGTGAGACACAAGCCAAGTTCACCACATGTTTGTTTTATTTGGTGTATATACTACCCCTTAATATATTACATGATTATTATACTTAAATTTATAGTTAATTACATATACATTTTATGATCTCTCTTTCATCAGGTTTATAATTCAAAAGTACCAAAATAGGTAAGTGATTTTTTTTCTCAAATTGATTTCTTTGGGACATAAGTTATGTTAGGAACCTATATTCTTCTATGAGGTCTATATACTTCCCATTTGAAATGTTATATCATGACTATGATTAATTTCATGATATTATATATTTCAATTAATGTTATTATTTCATGTAGATTATGATTCAACATTACCAATGTGGTAAGATTTATATATTATAATCTCATCATTTATTGGGATTGTTTATGATTATTCTTCCAATGATGAAATATTATGATCTATATTTTAAGAAACTCATGAATATTATTCTTATTTTTTTCTATTATGAGAATAAATGTTTTCCCTTCATTTTCATATCTTTATGTACTCATGTTCTAGAAAGAATATTTTTAATAAAAATCATTTTTATTTCTCTCTTCGGTTGAAAACCCTTTTTCTTATAAAACAATGTTCTCTAAAAATGTTTTCAATTTTTTTTAAATTATTAAAAAGATTTATTAAATACATTTTTACCCATGTTTTAATTTTTACAAAATTTTCTTAAAGGTGTCTTCATGCCATTTTCCAAACAATTCATGTTTGGATTTTAATGAAAATGTGAATAGAATCTCAGTTTTAACATGTATGACATGAACTGTATCTCCCAAAGTCTTGACCAAATCATTTTTTTAAATAATTCTTTATAAGTTTTAAAGTTTTTTTCAAGTAAAAGGATTTCCAAGATTTTTTATGAATTTTTTTAGTTTTAAATTTTTATTTTTAAAATGGAAAGGATATTTTTCTCAAGAAATTTTTTAAATAATTTTTAAATATTTGATTATAAGTTTACAAGGTTATTATTAAAGAAAAGTATTTTGAAATTTTTTTCTATTTTAAAAAAAAAAATTAAAACTAGAAAGGATATATTAATTAATAAATCTCCTAAATTTTTTTAAATATTTCTTTATAAGTTTTAAAGGTTATTTTTAAAGAAAATGAGTTTGAATTTTTTTTAAAGTGGTTTTGAAATTGTAATGGATATATTCCTTAAGAAATATTCCATGTGATCTTTAAAAATAATTTTAAATTTAAAATGGAATCCTATAATGTTAATTATTATTTAATAGGGATAGGATTTAATGATACCATACTTATTCTTTCTATTTGTGGTAAAAAAATTTGTTGATGAAATGTTTATGAACCCCATTTATTTTTCATGGGTTATACTATGTTGAATTGATGAAATGTTTATGAAATTGTTTTTCTTTACATGGGTTATTATATGATGATATGATGAATGTATTATAATATTATAGAACACATAAGTATGGTTTTCATTATGAGATGTGTGGGACCAATATCTCCCTAAAATCCATTGGGTAAAGCTTTATCTCTCAAGAGATAACAATGGGAAACAAGTTGAAGATCTAGATCAACTATAAGAAAAATATGAGTCCTGGTCCACTATGGGAAGTAGGTGCATCTTGATCCACAACGGGAAACATGTGATAAGTCCTGATCTACTGTGTTGATGGTCTTGGTAGTTAACCTTAACATATGAAATGTTTTTATATATTTGTGATGGTGAAACACATTTATTAAATGAGCTTATGGTTAATGATAGATTTATGATTATTTATTACTCTTATGGGCCATGCTCCCTGAAATGATAAAGATTTATACCATGACTCATGTTTATGATCTATGATAGGTTTGGTATGAACTTCCTAAGTTAGGTTCAGGATCGTATACCCTTATTTATAACTTATATTTTCATATTATAATAGATTGATATCTCTTATGTTTACCCTTTATGAGTATCTAAGATCACCATTTCTTCTGTTTCCTTTACTAGGGTATGAAGAATTCTTTAGGTAGGGTATGACTAAGAGGATTACTATGTGAGAAGATCATTGTGAGAGATTTTGAATATCTTTCATTAAATAAGAATATTGTGTTTCTAGTATCCAAAAACAAAAAATATACTATTATGTTCCTCAGTCATGTGATGTTTAAATATATTGAATATTAATCTAATGAGATATGATATTTATATATAAAATCCTAGTTCTCTGTAGTTTGTATCAGAGTAAATTTTTAGTTAACCTTTAGAAATAAGGATGAGAAAACATTATTTAAATCTATAGGGATATTTCTAATTATATTTCTATGTATTTATCTAATTATAAGTCTACGGATGAGTCAAAGTATAGTAAAATGTCCTAAAATTTTGGTAAAGGATATAGTAAGTGGTTTCCAAGAAATTAAATCTGTGACTGAATATTATAAGTGGATGTGTATATGAAACAGAGTTTCCGAGGTGTAATAACACTAAAAATGGCGCATCGATTTGTACTTTATTCTCACCTAGTTCATGGCAATGGTCCTTGATTCACACATTATTTGAAAATCCCAGATAATATTCTTTAGAAATTCACAAACTCTCTACGAACCATCATGAAGTTTTTAAATACTAACCTTGAATGAACTAGGTTTAACCTAAGGTGTCATAAATTTAAAATAATTTTTCATGATTTATACATACTATAAGTTATTTTTCATGATTATGTGGTTACCCACTATGAATATTGTTAATCATACTATGAATTTTGGTTTTTTTCAATGGTGGGAACTAGAAGGAAAAAGATCAACATTGAATGTGATAGGAAATGTGTTGATGAGAAACCAAATGGGATGAAAACTAGAGTGAATGATATTGTAATCATGCATAATAATTTGTCAAAATATATAATTATTAACTTAAACCTTGTATAACTCATGGACTCACTAAAGAAGATAAGGATAGTGTTCATTGAGAGTTCTGGTGGTGAAGACTATAGAGGAAATAAGTTTCAGTTTCTTATATGTATAGAATGTGGGAATAATAACCCAAGTGGATGTATAATAGGAATGGGAATATTCTTTTATTGTGTAAATTAAGTACACAAATCAAGTAATTGTAGAATAAAAATGAAAATTTTGATTAACATAATGAATGAGAATAATAGTATCCCTAATATATCCTCGATGGTTGAATGTTTAAAATTTAGAAAGTATGTGAATTATGAAAATTGATGTCCTAATGGGAATGATCATGAAGAGAATCATCAAGGTGGTTTGATTAATAGTAATACTTCTGATGATGAGGAGAATATAAATGACATATGAAAGGTATGTGATCTTCTAACAGTTTTTTTATATTAAACATGAGAAGCATGATTAAATTGAGGTTGATGAATGTTAATACATGATTCATATTTAATATTGTATGAAAGAGGTATTAAGTAATAAAATGGTGAATCCTAGTCAATGGTTTGAGAAGGAAGTGGGATTATTAATGTGTTTATGTTTTTGAATTCAAGAATTATGTTATATGAATCATAAAATATATAAGGACTATTCAGTATAAGTTTTTTGTTAATGATTTTAAAAACATTTTTAATAGTTATCATTAGCTAGAAAAGTTATATAATTGCATGTTGATATTTTTATTAAGGGGATATAACCCTTAATATATTTCTGATGTTAAAAATAGTTTTTGTTTTGGATAAAGAGATTATTGATATGAATAATGTAAATTGGATAGTATTGATGACCTTAGAACAAATTAATGATTTATATAAAATGTGGTTTATGTTATCATTGATGGAGTTTAAATCATTATTATATTTAATAAATATACTAAATTATATATGGTTTTATACATGAAATGAGTAAGTATCTTTGTTTTCATTAATGTTTTATGTTAATCTTGGTTATTACCATGATTAAAGAAAATATATGACTAAGGTATTCACATATTTGGTATGTGATAATAAAAATATACATTATTATATTTGGGGGATTAATATTATGTTGATTTTGAGAAATTAATTTTCCTTATTTATAATTTTTTAATTTTGGAAGGGTTATAAGGTTAACCATTTGTGTAATGGTTTAAGTTGAATTTTGGAATAGGTTTTAGAGATTAATTTATTATTTCACCATATAAAATTTTAAGAATAACTTGTCCTAACCATTTTATTTTTAATAATAACTATAGATATAAGGAATGAATTATCATTATTTTATGGATCTTATTTAGTGCTTAATACATTAAAAATTCATCACTTATAGTAAGATATGAAGTAGAAATTAATCAAGAAATAACCAAAGGATGAGATTGTTCTTATGAAAATAAATGAAATCAATTAAGTATATCATATAATGAATATTAAAAAACATCAGGAAAAGGATAATGAAATAAAATTGTTTCCTATTATCATCATTTTTCATGATATTAATGACCTTTTTCACACCTCTTTTACTTATGGATTTATGTTATTTAACATTCTCGTTTCCATGTTCTTTATCACTCTCTATTTGTATGTGGGTGTTAGTTTTCACTTATATATACTTGTATTCACTTACTGCCTATATTATCCTATTTTGAAACCTAGTATGTGTTATTATATATGACCTTATCACATCCCTTTATATATTTTCAATAGGATGTTTGATTACCCATTTTATTATGTGGGTTTCCCATAATGGGTTTCTCAAATGTTAAACCCTTACCATCCAAAAATGTCAAATTGAGAGGATACAATTTATTTAAGGGGGTAGAATGTAACACCTTGAGATTTTATAAAATACATATTTTTCAATTGAATTTAATATTTTTGATATTTTTCTACATGAAACGTCAAGTGTATCTTGTGTTACATGAAACATTGTGTTTTAACGAAACATGGCATACTATTAAAATATTATTATACAATAGCTATCACCAAGTTTTTAGAATGGAGAGGATGAACATGATTAACTAAATTATGAAAATATATGGTTTTCACAAGTATATAAAATGAATTATTTGGTGATTAATTAATTATAAATGAAAATTAAAACTATTTTAAAATAAAGGAAATATTTTTCTGGAAAACTATTTTTTATAAAAACAAATGAGTTTTCCCTCAATAAGTTAATCAAAACACTTTTAGTTAATTTTATTATTGAAATTTATGTATTATATATTCAATAAAAATTTTAAATTTCATCTTATATGTTTCCTAGACAACAGATAAGAATAAATTTAGTTTTTTTCTTAAAAACTGTAATTTCTAAAAATTTGTTTTTTCCTTTTGCGCACTTATTTTAAAAATAATTTTTGAAATTTATAGAAATTTATTTTACATAATAAATATTATTTTTTGAAATAATAATGTAAAAATTATATTAGGGTGAATTTTTTAGAATTTTTTGAGAAGATAAATGTTTCAGTAAATAGTGAAAAATACTAGTTTTTATTAACAATTGTCATTTATTTTAGAGAATATAAAAACCATAAAATTGATTAAATATAGTTTTAAAAGATATATTAGTTCAATTTTATATATATTTATTTTATTTAGGTTATTTTAAACATTATTATTTTAAATTTTATATAAAATCTTTTTAAACTTTTGAGCATTTTTCTATTTAAAAACCAGCTTTCTCATTGAGGTTGTATGATTAGTTTTAAATTAAAATTTTTCACTTATATGAATGAAATTTAAAAAAATAGATTAAATATTTTGATTCATAATAATTTATATTATATAATAATTTCAACTTAATTTTTTACCATAATGAATGGTAAAAACATTAAAAATTATTTACCGCAATTATGGTTGAAATGAGTTTACCGAGGGTTGAACTAAAAATGTAAGGGTTAAAAATTACCAAAAACTTGTAAAACACAGATTTTCTAGCCATATTTTGAAAATATTCCTTATTGTATCTATAATTTTACCTTTTTTATCCTTGTGGATTAGAAAAATCATGGGTGAACCTTTTTCTTTTCAAAAATTACAAGTGTGCCACTCACTGCACTTATAAAAGGGCGCCACCTCTCCTCTCCTCTTCACACTTAAAAACCATTTGGTTTTTCCAAAACCTACCCAAATAACTCCCCTAATTACATAATCTAATTCTATAGTAATTATTTTTACCATAAATTCATACTAATGATCATTTTGGTGCAAACCAAAAGAAGTTGTCTAATAAGAGGTAATGTCATTAATCAAGCGTTTTATTTTATTTATTCCTCCACCTACTAAAATTAGTATTAAAATATTATGATATAGTAAAATAATTATCTTATATATAATTATATTTTATTATGTTAATTTAATAACCTATATCCTTTGCCTCTTCTATAAAATGGGTTATGAAATCATTATTCGTGTGTACAGTAGACTACAGCCTAGCGAACCGATGTTATTCGTTTTCCATCACCACCTCTCATTTCAGGATATAATGATGTATTTATTGTTATATAATATATTTATTATAATATTATTCTTTTATAATTATTATATCACATGTTCCTTCTTAATTTATATTACTTTGGTATACGCTAAAGTTGATCATGTGTACTACAGACTACTACCTCGCAAAGGGATGTGATTCATCCATGATTTACATAGAAGGTAATAATGATGGGGTTTAATGAAAAAATGTGATATATATGAAATAAAAATTATTCTATAATTTTGATATATTATTTACCTTTATTTACTTTTTTACATCATGAAAATGGAAGCAACATTCATCATTACGTACGACCTACCATCTCCATGAATAGTGTATTTCATTTTTTGTCTCTAACTTTTATGGATCACTATAAATATATGTATACTGAATATATATGATATTTATATCATGTTTAAAATTATAGATATTATGTAACCATGATCAATCTTATAGGACCAAAAATAAAAAGAAACAAAACATACATGAAAAACAAATAAGTTATTGCCAAAAACATGACTTTAACTTCAAATTGTTTATAAACAGGTAATAAAAGGTCATATATAAATAATATATGGTAAGATATATGTATTTATGTTTCATTAAAATATTTATAATAAACTTATATTTATTATACATGAGTTTCAAACATTTACAAAGGATGTTAAGACTTATGGTAAGGAATTTCCATCTCACTTTTATTTTTCTATGTGACACATGCCATATTCACCATGTGTTTCTCTTATGTGGTGTATATACTAACCAGGAATATATTTTATTATTATTATAATTAATTTTATTGGGATTTAAATATACATTTTAAGATATCTCTTTCATTCAGTTTATAGTTCAAAAGTCACCAAAGTAGTAAGGGATTTTTTATCTCAAATTGCCTTATTTAGGGCATAAATTATATTATAAACCTATGTTATTAAATTATTTGTACATAATTACCCTTTAAAACATTATATAATGAATATAATTATCTTCATGATATTATATGTTTAATTTAATGTCATTATTTCATGGGGATTACTATTAAAAGTTACCGAAGAGATAGGACTTATATGTTACAATCTTCTTGTTCATCAGGATTGTTTATGATTATGATTACAATGATTAAATCTTATAATATAACACTCAAGAAACTCATGAATTTTATTATCCTTTTTTTATGTCATTATAATACATTTGTTCTCTTCATTTTACTCTCTTTATGTACTATATAATTCAAAATATTTTTTTTATGAAAAAACATCATTATTTCTCTCTTTAGTCAAAAAACCTTTTTATTCTAAAACCATATTTTCCAAAAATGTTTTTGAAACATAAAATGATTTATTAAAGAAATTTTACCCATTTTTTAATTATAAAAAAAATTAAATGAATCTTCATGTCCTTTTACAAAAAATTCCCATTTGGATTTTATCGAAAATGTGAAAGATATCTTTGATTTAACATGTACAGCATGAACGGTATTTCCCTGCATCATGAAAAAATAATTTTTTTAAAGATTAATTTATATGTTTAAAATATTATTTTTAAAGAAAAATATTTCATAAATTATTTATTAATTTTTAGTTCTAAAAAATTATTTTCAAAATAGAAAGTATGTTTTAGTCAATAAATGTTTTAAATTATTTGTAATGATTTTTTTATAAGTTGCCAAGGATATTTTTAAAGAAAATGATTTTGAAATTATTTTCTGTTTTAAAAAGTGTTTTTCAAATTAAAATGTCTATATTCCTAAATAAATTTTTTAAATTATTTTTTAAGATTCATTTATAAGTTTCTATGGTTAGTTTTAATGAAAATCATTTTTAATTTTTTTTTCTAGTTTAAAAATGTCTTACAAAGTAGAAAGGATAAATTCCTTAATAAATGTTTTATGTGATCTCTCAAAATATTTTTCATCTAAGATGACACCAATTGATGTTACTTATGATTTAATAGAAATAAAATTTAATGATACCATCTTAACTCTTTCTCTATATGGTTAATTTTTATGTTTATGAAATGTTTATAAAACCCATTTATTTTTCATGGGTTGTGCTATGATGAATTGATAAAATGTTTATGAAACCTGTTTTCCTTAAATGGTTTATGATGTGATGATATGTTGAATGCTTTTATATATTGTGCCACACATAATTATGGTTTTCATTTTTAGATAGTTGGGACCTATATCTCCATCAAATTCATTGGGTAATTATTTATATCTCGTGATATAATAATGGGAAACATGTAGATGGGTTTGATATATTATGGGAAATAGGTTAGTCCTAATACACATGGGAAATAGGTCCATCATAATCCACAATGGGAAACATATTATATGTCCTGATCCACTATGTTTATATTCTCTGTATTTAACCTTGAAATATGAAATGGTTTTCTATATTTATGATGGTGACACACTTTAATGAAATGGTCTTATGGTTAATGATTTATTTATGATGGTTTTTTACATTTATGGTCCCCATTTTCCAAAATGATAATGTTTTATGAAATTATTCATATTTACGATCTTTGACAGGTTGGGTGTGAACTTATTAGGTTATTTTCATGGTCAAATAACCTTATTTTGGTATTATTATTTTATGTTATTATATATTGATATCTCATATCTTTACCCATACAGATCATCTGAGCTCACCCTTTCTTTTGTTTCTTTCCCCATGTTATGAATAAAGGTTTAGTTAGGGTATTTCTAAGAGGAGTACTATATGAGAAGATATTTATCATATATTTTGAAGATCTTTCATGAAATAATATGATTGTGTTTCTAGTATCCAAATTTATAAATCTATTATGGTACTTGGGAATATGTTTATGAAATTTATTGAATATTTACCTAAAAATATGTAATATATGTGTATAAAATGGTGGTTTTCTATAGTTGGTATCATATGAAAGGTTTAGTTAAACTTTTGAAAATAAGATGAGAAAAATTTAGTGAAATACCTTTGGAAATTTCTAAGGATATGTTGAGGTATTTCTATAATTTTAAGTCTAATGATGATTCAAACTATATGAAAATTTCCTAAAATTTTCATAAATGATAGAGCAAGTGGTTTACAAGAAATTACATCCATGTTTTGATACTACAAGTGGATGTGGCTCAGGAATAGAGGTAATTATGGTTAAAAACTATAAAATGGAGAAATTAAGATAAACTTGATCATCGCCCGGTGCATAAATATGGGACCTTATGCACACTTAGTTTGACACTACTAGGGGATATGCTTTGAAAATTACCAAACTCTTTGCAAACCATCATGAAGGGTTTAAATAATGACCATGAACAACCTAGGTTAAGCCTAAGGTTTAAAATATTGAAAATAAGGTGCCATGATTTAGACATCCAATAAGTTATTTTTTTAACATATTTATATTTTAAAAAAAGACTATGTTTGATAGAATAAAAGGTATGTATCATTGATCTTAAACATACAACTAAATGTTATTATTTAAATGTGACTATTATAACATAGACATTAAATTGGAAGGAATTAATAGTATTAATGTAATTATGAAATATATAATGGTCATACTCATTGGTAATGTATTAATTAATTCTATTTAAATAAGTACTATATTTTTATAAATCCATTTCATTCTTCCAAAAATACATTTTCTTTAAAAAGAAATTTTTCTTATTTTTATGTAAAAAATAATATAATTAAATTCGGAAAAATTTGGAAAATTTATTTTATAAAATTATTTTTTTAAATAATCATATCAAAATTTTCCTATAGTGATATTTTTATAATTTTCTATTAAGTTTGATTATTCAGTGACTAGTGAAAAATACCGATTTTTGTAAACATGTCACTTATTTTCAATAAAATAAGAAATTAAAATGTACCATTATGTTTCAAATATAGTTTCATGTAACATGAGTATTATTTATTTATATTTCATCCACTTAAATTATTTTTAATCAAATTATATTGTATTTTAGAATAATTTTATATTTTGGTTTTAAAAATGGGATTTTTCTAAAAACTTTTTTAAAGTACAATATGTTTCTCCTTTTTAGTTAATTAAAATAATCCATAATCAGGAATATTTTAAATGAAATATATATATTATATATCATTAATTAATAATTTATTTTCATAAAATTAATATTATTATCCATAGAGTTAATATAAAATCATTTTTTTCTTGAAAAATACACATCTTGAAAGCTCGCTTTTTCGTCGCGTCTATGGGTTTTGTTTTAAATTTAATTTTTTCAAATATTTGAATTGAATTTGGTAAAATGTATTAAGTATTTGTAATAATAATTTCCATATTAGTTAGTAAGTTAATTTTAATTTTTAGGAATAAAAATTTACCATAGAAAAAAAATTAATATTCACCGTAGTATAGGTAAAATGATGAAATGGGTTAATGTTAAAAGGTAAAATCTTAAAATAGCTAAAAATTAAAGCAATAAATGGCTTTTGAATGTATTTATTGACATTAAAAATCCATTAAAATATTAATTATTAATCTAATTATTTGTAATTAAATCCACCTTAATGTTGTTGGATTTAAATATAAAATAATCATCATTTAATCACTTAAAAACACCTCTCCTCGTGAATAAATACCACTCCTCACCACCCCATTTCTCCTCAAAATCATTTAATATTATAAAAATTATTCCAAAACCTCTAATTTTTACTCTCCCAACTTTTAATTTCTTTTTGTCTCACCCAAATACCAATTCTGAGTTCTTTAAGGGATCCTTCGAGGAGGTGATATTTAAGAGGTAACATTCTCAAACCACCTCTCTTGATTTATTTTCTTCTTATAACTTCTCATAACCTCATTAATACATAAAATAATAATAAATCTAGTATAATTTACATGCTAGAATTTTATTTTTAAAATTTTATATCTTATATCCATTCTTTTTCTTATCTCCTCTTATTCAAATAAACAAAACCATTGTCCAAATTATGGGGGTTAACCATCTCTGTGGATAATGTGTTTTTGTTTACCATTATCGCCTTCAAGACTGGTCATAAAACTATTATTAAGGTTAAATAATATTTTAATAAGTACATTATAATTTATTTCATGTTCAATAATATATATATATATATATTATTAAATAAACAAAACTAGTTTCTGATGGTCGAAAAAACCACCCAAATAAACTAAACATTTATCATTAACATTTTATCAAATGAATCATCCTCATTGTAACTACCCAACCCCAATTACCTAGAGTCGGTGCATTATTACATAACATTGGCATGATCACAAGGAAATCGTGTCTTGAAAGACTGATCAGTTTAGTATTATTGGAAACAAAATTCATACATAAGTTCAACTTTACAACATGAAAAGAAATACAACACGAATTTATTCCATTGCAAACATCCAAGACTCCTAGATAATGCCTAAAAGTCACTCATAAATAACTTATTCATATCCTGGGAAAATGAAATATACAAAAGCGGTGATCTCAAATGCTCATTAAGGGTAAGAAATACAGCGTAAAATAACATAAATATTAAGCATGGTGAATAATTGAAACCACATGCCTTTACCAATAATAAACATGAATACTTTTATGGAAGGAATATGAGCTGAGTAAATAATAACATAATAAAACATAGTCATGGGTATTCTACTAGTTGAATGACCACATGAACCATTAATATTATTTTCATAATAAGGGAATTTATAATGATGGACATTCTGAAACATTTTGTCAAGGCCTCGGCCAAGACGTCTAAAAATGATTAAGGCCTTGGCCAAAACCATATATCAAATTGAGAAAGGCCTTGGCCAATTCCACGTCTAGTTGTCACATGAGACCTACTGATGCATTGAGGAGCTATAGCAGGCTCTACCTGTCACTTACTAATTCAAATACATTCCTCATATGAAAAGGTTTAAACATATCATAAACATTCGTATTAAAATTAGCATACGAAATGTCAATAATTTAACCATAAACAATGAATGGTATAAAAATAGCACATCCATAGTCAAACATATCACAAAACCTTCAATATAATATGTAAGTTTTGTATCATAATAGATCAACTTCAAATAAACTTAAAATCCATCAAAGGATGTTGACATAGATGAAATCAAAACCCTTTTTAAAGAAATATCTATTTATATTTTGAAATAATTTAAGAGTCACATAATTATAAAGAAAACATTTATTTTGAAAATATTCTTATAAGATTTTAAGGGATGCTTTGATGATGTTATAATGGCGGAAAATAGTCGTACCCACCATATAAGTTAAAAAACATTCTTACCTTAAATTTGTTGAAAAGGTCAAAAAGTACCTTGTTTGGAAAATAACAGAAAGATTCCTTTTAAAACACATAAGGGTATAAATTAATTTAACCCATTGTCTATTAAATAGTAAAAATGTTATGAAATACATTTTTAAGTAACATGGATGTGGATGATAAAGAGGACCAGTAGATAATTATGTGTAAACAACCTCAGATAATGAAGAGATTGTAGAATTAACCCTTACCTTGTACTTTTCCTTGGTCGAGGGTAGGTTAACCTCCTGTATAATGGTGAAATAATTTTTATTAAATTATACAAGAATCATATACATTAATATGATATCATATATTGTCTTTTAACATTTCTTTGTTAATAATATCTTAGTATTATTGTCATTTCTGGTGTTAACGGATTCGTTTTCCTTTATATTATTTGTTATGTGAGTCATATTTGTTATGTATGGGATGTATCTTATTCATATCCAAAATTATATCAAGTCTATAAACATTATTGTTAATCATCAATTGAAAATTATTCTTGAATGGATACGATGGGGAATGAGTCTCATCGCGTTCGTGGAGACGGTAATCCGTACGTACGTACGAGTGACAATGTCATTATTTTGATATTAAAATAATATATAATTGGATACTATATCATATATACAGAATTATTATCATGTTATATTCATTATTTACATCAATTAAACATCATTATTATACCCATCTAAATAATAATGTATTCAATAAAAATTACACCACGATATGGTGACGGTAAGTCGTACGTACGCACGTATGGTGACATGTCATTCAAAGTATGGATAGAATAATGAATATGGATATACCATATTTATAATAACATCTCAATATTTAGACAATATTGGATTTATTATTTTAGGATGTAAATAACAAAGAAAGAAGAAGTGGAAGAATAAAAGAACTTGAAAGAGGTTGGTGAAATTATTACCTCTTCTTCGGGTTCTTCTTTTTGATTTGATCAAAAGGTATCCTTAAGATGGATTTATGATTAAATGAATGCCTCTAGGATGAATTGAAGGAAGTTGAGAGGATATTTTGGTAGGTTTTGGCTGAGTGAAAAGGCTTTGAAGGTGTGAATTAGAGAGAAGGGGGAGTGCCCTTTTATAAGAGGGGTGAGGGGCGTCTTAGGAAAAGCTAGAAATGTTATTTTATAATAAAATCATTTTTGGTTTATAATGGTTCCAAAATAGATTATTTAAAGTCTAAGGTTGGTATGGGTCTAAAACCACTCAACCAATAGAGTTTTAGATAGGTTTGGGTCACTATATTAACTTTATCTTTTAGATTTAACTCTTAGTTAAATAGTTTGACATTTACCATGTCTCTTTGTATTTTTATATTATATGGTTAATAAACTTACTATATACATCCAATAGAACCCCAAGTGGTTCATTAATGATACACCTATCATTATATAAGTTTTTTTGTCGAACCTTATATTTTTAAGAATAGAATATCAATTAATAATATAATATTTGTTTTAAAAACTCTTTTATATCAATTTTGACACTATTTGGTATTTTGTTTTTTTTAATTCATAAAAGCATTATTACTTAGAAAAAATTCATATAACCAACCCTAATATGTCATATTAACCTGTAAAATTAGTGTAATTCATAAAAAGTCTCAAATTACATTTATTTGGATATTTATAATATCAATTATTTTAATATTTCATTAATTAGGTAATTATTGCATCACCATTGTGTCATAAATAAATTAAACTATTTAATGTCTAAAAATTATAAATAAAATTCCAATATGTAGGAAATATTTTAATCTTTTTAATGAATATTTATAATCGAATTTATATTATGTATAACCATATATTAAAAATGTTTTAGTTATTAAACTTTGATTTTAACTCTTTTAACTCTTCTTTGAATTAAATAATAATAAATATCCTAATCTAATCCAAGTGGACCAAAGAGGTTCATATTTTATTCCTAAGGTTTTTTTGGTCGAATTATACTTATCCAATAGAATTAGGACATGTGTTAGGGTAATAATAATATCATTTTTACCCTTAATTACCCTATTTACTTTTAACTGTGGTAAATAAAAGTAAAAAAGTTACTATTCATGAAAAATTATTTTTATCTTATTGAACCAAATTTCACTCCTTGATATTAACTGTGTCTCTTGGATTTTCAAAAATCCACTCACAGAAGCGATAAAATTAAGTTTTATGTGAATTTGCAAATTCTCCTAGGAGATGGGTAAAAGACGGTGAAAAGTCCAATAAACTTTTTATATATCTAAAATTATTATAAACTGACTCCAATGAATTATATTGAAATTATATAGGTATTATGTATCTATTTTGACCTAAAATAAATTTAAATAAAATAAATAATTATTTAAATAAAAATTCGGTTTTAAACAATAACTCAGTGTTTTTTACTATTCATCAAAAATTGAAAGTTTTCAGAAAAATACCAAAAATTCACCCTAAGATAATTTCGATATTACGAATCCAAAAATGAAGTCCATTTTGAAAGATAAAATTTATAAAATTTCAAAAAGTGGGTATTCCTATTCATAACGGCTAGATTGATTGGTCATAGTGTGTTAGAATCTCTAAGTTGCATACAATGCAAGATATTGCATTATTCAAGGGGAAACGTACTGTGGAAGCTTGGGGTGTTACATTCTCCCATACTTCAAATAATTTCTCCCTCAAAATATCTAGAATACTACCGCATGAAAATACTTGGGTGCTTCTTCATCATAAGTTCCTCGGGTTCCCACGTTGTCTCTTCCATCTTATAGTTTCTCCATAGAACTTTTACTAAATGAGTCGTCTGGTTTCTCAACACTTGTTCTCTTGTATCAAGAATCTTGATAGGCTCTTCACAATAAGATAGATCGGGTTCCAATTATAATTCCTCATAGGTGGGTACATGCGTCGGTTCAGGCATGTATTTCCTCAAAAGTGATATGTGGAACACATCGTGGACTTTGGAGAGACTTGGCGGCATTGCCAAACGGTAAGCTACATCCCCAATTCATTCTATAATTTCAAAAGGTCCAATGTAACTGGGACTCAATTTACCCTTCTTATCGATACTTATAACACTTGTCCATAAAGATACCTTCAAGAAAACATGATCTCCTACTTGAAATTCCAAATTGTTCCTTCGGTTATCAACATAGCTCTTCTGCCTACTTTGAGCTATTTTGATGTGGTTTTGGATTACCTTAACCTTTTCTATTATTTCCTCCACCAGTTCTGGGCCTATGAGTTTTCTTTCACCAACATCATCCCAAAAGGTTGGTGTGCGACATCTCTTTCTGTATAATGCTTCATACGGTGTCATCCAAATACTTGAATGGAAGCTATTGTTATAAGAGAATTCTACCAAAGGTAAATATTGATCTCACATACCTTGAAAGTCAAGTGAGCATGATCTCAACATGTCTTCTAAGGTTTTAATAGTCTGTTATGATAGTCCATCAGTTTGGGGGTGGAAGGCAATGCTCAAACGATGTTTAGTATCCAGGTCTTTCTGAAGACTTTTCCAAAATCTTGATGTAAAACGTGGATCACGATCAGAAACAATCGATAGGGGTACTCCATGAAGTCTAAAAATTTCATTAATATATATTATTGCCAATCGTTCAAGTGGTAAATCTTCTCTTATAGAAAGAAAATGTGCTGACTTGGTAAGATGATCAACAATGACCCATATTGCACCGTTCCATCTAGGAGTCTTTGGTAGTCCCATGACAAAGTCCATCGTAATATTATCCCATTTACACTCAGGTATGGGAAGAGGTTTCAAGACTCCTCCAGGTTGATTCCTTCCATGTAAAGACCCAGAAATCCTGTGGAAAAGTTTTTCTTAAATACATGGGAATTTTAAGAGTCTGTAGTTTCTGACGGCGCCTGATTCTGAGGCCCGGTGTGCCCGGAATCAATTTCTAAAGTTTTGTTTGGGTTCATTCAGTGAACGTATGTGTGGGATTTTATATCTTTTGAACCGGTTCTCGGAATTAAAATCCAAGGGCACCGTTGAACTCGCAGCGCCGGTATTCTCTTAAGGAGACCTTTACCGCAGTTGTGTTTCAATGTGAATGGAAGTTTTTAATTGGGGTTTCTAAAAAAAATTAATAAAAATAAGTGTGACGTATTTTTATTTAAAAGGTGGTTTAATCCTCCAAAGGGAAGTTAGAGGTGGGGCCCACTCCCACATAACCTCCAATAGGAGGATATTATGCGGTGGGGCCCACACGAGCTCAACCCCCTTTAACCCCCCTTTAACCCCTTTAAACTCTTGGACTTCCCATTAATGTGCCAACACACCCGTGTAATTAATTATTTGAATCCCTTGGAATTCTTGCCAACTCCATTCAATTAATTAAGTGAACCAACTTAATTAATTAATTTTAATTGTTTGAATTCTTTTGAATTCATTATGAAAAAATTAAAACAAGGGATGATATTCTTTTATTTTGGGTTGGAATAATCGTTGGAGAGATTGGGGGGAGAACTCTTGGAAGAACACTTTTTCTCTCGATGAAGAATGTTGTTCCCATCGAAGAATGACGATTCGTCTCTTTCCTTTCCATCCAGGGCATGAAAGGGAAGATGTCGCCTGTGAAGAACGTCACCAATAACAATGTCATCCTCTCCAAACGTTGATGGAACGAAGTCTGTCTTCTGCGACGACCGTCTTCTGTGACTCGTCAATGTTCAACGACAAAATACGAGGTAGGGGGATTTGTTTATTTTAAAATGAATAAAATTATACCCTCGTTCTTCGATGAATGATTTAGTTCGTCGTTGGACAAATGAAATCACCTAATGCGGAGGGCGCGGGCTGAACAAAGCCGGCCTGACGCCCCTCTGTTGGTTCTTGTTGTTTTACGTTAGAGGCGGAGCTGAAAGGGTGTGGTGTCATCGCAACGTGCCGGAGAAGAACCGCAGCGGATGAAGAAGCGTGGCGTCGTCGCGCCGTGCGGTGGAACGCGCGGAGGGAAGCAGGACCAAAGCGCTGTCGCACCGCGGTGGAGGTGCGGAGGCGGCCGACCAAGCCGGCCTCCATTGAGCTGGACAGTGGGATGACCGGTCGGCTGCCTGTCAGCCGGGCTGGAGGACCGTGGCGCCCACAGGCGCTGCACAGCAGAGAAGACTGCGGCCCACATCTGCGGGCCGCTCGGCTGGGGGAACCGGTCGGCCGACTACCGGTCGGGCTGGAAAATCGCGGCGCCTGCAGGCACCGCGTGAGAAGAAATGCGGCCCACGTCCGCAGGCCGCGTGCGCCCAACCTAACCGACCAGCTACGGCCATCCAGGAAGAGGAGGCGGCGCTGCTGGGAGAATCGGACCGGCCCGCAGCGCGGGCCGGGTCGGCAGGTGGGCCATGCCCCACCAGGTCGGGATGACCCCCAGCTGGGTCGAACCCGCCAATCCAGGTTGAGCCGACCCACCAGCCCACTGGGCTTGACTGTCTGGGCTCGTCTTCTCCTAAATGGGCTGACCTGCCAACCCAATGGGCTTGTTGGGCCTAGCCCATCTTCACTTAAATACAAATAACTCCTAGACCGCGCGTCCGATCGTTGCGACGTCTGCGGCACTAGGACCCTTGTGATGAGGTGGTATTTTTGTGATACTCTAAGTGAGTTTTGGAAAAATTTAGAAAATGGCCAGGTTTGGAACGAGCGTAAATCCAACTGGGCCCCTTGAACGAAAATGCCAATAACTCTAAGACTGAGCGTCCGATGGACGCGTTGTCTATCGCGTTGGGTTCCTTATGATGAGACGGAACTACGAGATACATCAACTCATGAATTTTTGATAGTTGATGTATCAACACTTGACTTGAGGAGTGGACCCTCCCAGAATCGAGTGTGCTATGTGCAGGAACCCTAGAGCTGGCTGCGATGACTATTGTACCGGAATCCTACGTGGGTTCGACAGCGATGAATACTATACCGGAATCTTCTGTGGGTTCGACGGCGATGACTAATGAACCAGAATACTTGATGGGTTCAAAAGCGATGACTATTGTACTGGGATCTTCTATGGGTCTGACAGTTCTGACTTCTGTTCCTGTATCCTGTGTGGGTCCGACAGAATAGTTGGTCTTGTATCCTGTGTGGGTCTGACAGCTTAACTAGTCCTATATCCTGTGTGGGTCTGACAGCTTATATGAATCAGTGACTACATATGATCATCTCTATCACTCTATGAAGGATGTATACCTGAGTGAGTTGGGTCATGTCTTTCAACCATTATCATCATGGTGATTGACTTTACTTCCTTTATGGAACGGTTTGTGTTTGGGCTCGAGAGTTGGAGTCAGACTGTGATTGATAATTTAGGTATATGAATGGGAATATACCTAAGTAGGGTTTTTTATACTTCATGATTGTATCTTTCTACTATGTTTTATCCTTTGTGGATTCTAGGAGACCTTCGTGGGTCTCGAGGTCCCCTACTGAGTATTGTTATACTCACCCCTGCACGGGCTTCGCCCGCACCTTGTTGTGTTCTATCCAGACGACGGACATCAGTGATCAAGCCTAAGGGTGATGGACGAGAGGCTTCTTCGAGATGGAATAGATGGGATATACCATAGGGATGATTTGTTCGAGTTCTGTACCTACCCTTCAGGTAGGATTCCCCGGTGGACGATCTAGGAGCTCTTTTCCCTTTTTACTTGTACTTGTTGTTCAGTTGGGTTTTTATACTGGTCCACTTACTTTCAGCACATATTACTTTTCTATTTTAGTACTTGTTGCCTCTACTGCTTGTTTTCAGATTGTGTGTGTTACAGGTTTAAAGTCAATGCCTTCCCTTTTTATCAGGGATTTGCCTTTGGTGCTAGTTGCCAGCCCCAAGCCTATGGAAGGCGGGCTTGGGGTAGTCACGGAATGGGCCCCGAGGAGGGGTCGTGACAAATTGGTATCAGAGGAGTCGTTTCTACCATAGAACTTGGACTCTGATTCTTTTAACAGCAATAATGTTAAGTGTTTTGGGTGTGGTTATCAGTTTAGGGAAACTGGTGTTGGTGTGTCGGCCGATGTTTCCATACACTAGGACTCTGACTTCTGATCTCCGACTCAGTGCACGAAAACACTGATTGCATGTTTGTTCCCTTTGAAAAGGTTTTCTTTGTAATTACTTTGTGTCAGCTCACCAGGTATACTGTTTTAATCTTGGTGCACCTGTTTCTTTTCAGGATGGCCCCACGAAGGTAGCTAGCTAGGGTTCCGAGTTACGTATGAGATGGTAGCCCATCGAGCGACGAGGCCTCGGTGCAGGGCCCCATCACAGCGGAGGTACCAGCGGTACCACTACCCGCTGGGCCACCAATACAACCAGCTCCAGCGGTAGAGAGTGTACACCGTCTGAGTGCATTTCACGAGTTCCAATGCCAGAGGCCACCCAGGTTCCAGGGAGATACGGACCCACAGGCAGCTGAGGATTGGCTGGAGGCTATCGTGAGAGTTTTCATATTGGTAGGGACACCAGGCGACCTCATGGTGATCCTTTCCATGAGTCTCCTTCATGCAGCAGCATGCAGATGGTGGAGCCTGATGCTCTAGGTGCATGACGAGGCATCATTACTCTAGACAGACTTCGAGAGTCTCTTTCGCACAGAGTTTGTTCTAGCCACCCTTCGTACAGTGTGGATTCAGGAGTTACTTCATCTGTAGCAGGGTAGTATGACAGTAGCTCAGTACTCAACAAGGTTCACCGACCTCTCACGCTACTCCACGGATATGGTACGGGACCC
This sequence comes from Viscum album, assembly GCA_963277665.1. NCBI lineage: Eukaryota > Viridiplantae > Streptophyta > Magnoliopsida > Santalales > Viscaceae > Viscum > Viscum album. The sequence continues at coordinate 98,043,485 of OY728153.1, read as the reverse complement.
GTTATTTAGGGCTCAGAACTTCGATCAGGAACTCAGGCATGAGACCAGGGATTCAACGATTCCCCTCAGCATTCCAATGCAGGCGAGGGTGATTGAGCGAGCCCTTTTAGTGGAGAGTTTTTTCACTGAGCAGTCACCAGTGGCGAGACCCACCACAGGGTGACACGTAGCGGAGTCTTATGCAGCCGACAGTAGACAGATATCACAGAGGTCCAAACAGACCAGGCCATCAGGTGGGCGACCCCAGAATATAGGTTCGGTTGTGCGGGGCACACAAGACAGAGCCAGCTATACGAGGAGCAGGCAATTCTATTCATGCGGCGAGTAGGGTCACATGGCTTGAGACTGCCCGACCCACCATGCAGATGAGCAGTAGATAGTATAGGGACCTTCCAGGAAGAGGCATAGGTTAGACCATGGTGGTCCGCTGGGAGCAAGTGGACGTGGTAGAGGATATGGCCTAGTAGCGGGTGGTGGATGACATTTCGAGGCTCTACCACCACCACCAACAGGAGGACCACCCTGACCACAGGAAGCTGGAGGACAGAGGCGGGCTCAGCTCCAGGGAGTTGAGGCATACGACCACAGCACACCTGAGATGATTCGAGGTACTATCTGTGTCTACTACACCCTTGCTGCAGTACTTATAGACACAGGTGTGAGTCATTATTTTATTTCCACTGCCCTCGTTCAGAGCTCGGAGATTCTGACGGAGCTGTTGGCTCAATCCTTAAGGCTAGAGACTCCTACGGGAGCAAACTCGATGATTATGCACTAGTGGCGGCAGTGTGAGCTTACTCTAGGAGGTGAGAGCTTTAGATGGGATCTTCTTGTAGCGGCGTCTAGGCCTTACGACTTCATCTTGGGTATGTACTGGTTATCCATAGTTTATGATCAGATTGATTGTATTAGGTGAAAAGTGTGGTGTATCCATACGGATGGGACCAGGTTCACCTTCACCGGTGAGAAGGGATCCTTTACAACGCAGTATGGACTTACGCAGAGGAGGGGGAAACCGATTACACATCAGTTGGCTAGTCTCGTCCGTAGAGCGGTTGATGTGCGGAGTCTGAGTTTTCATATTGTGGTGGATCATTACGCGGATTTTTTCCCTGACGACATTCCAAGACTACCTCCTTGAAGAGAGTTAGACTTCTACATTGACATGTACCCCGAGATAGCACTGATATCTACTCCAGCATATCGGATGGATCCCGTAGTGCTTCATGAGTTGCGGGTACAGCTAGAGGACTTGCAGGGGAAGGGATTTATCCAACCCAGTGTTTCACCCTGGGCATCTCTGATTTTGTTCGCCAAGAAGGCGGATAGGAACTTGTGACTGTGTGTCAACTACCGTTGCCTGAATCAGGTGACCATTAGAATAAGTACCCACTCCCGAGGATTGATGACCTATTTCATCAGTTCAAGGGATCATGATGGTTCTCGAAGATAGACCTCAGGTCAGGCTATCACCAGCTCAGAGTTCGAGATGAGGATGTGCAGAAGATAGCCTTTAGGTGTTGGTATGGCCACTACGAGTTCTTGGTTATGCCCTTTGGTGTAACCAATGCACCAGTAGTGTTCATGAGTCTCATGAACAGGATCTTCCAGCCTTACCTCGATTGTTTTTTCGTATTCTTCATTGATGACATACTGATATACTCGACTAATGAGGAGGATCACGCCTACGATTTTCGGGTAGTACTGGATACGCTCCGAGAGCACCAGCTATATGGTAAGATCTCAAAGTTCCAGTTCTGAATTCGAGATGTTCACTATCTGGGACACATCATCTCAGAGGCTGGAGTTGCAGTGGATCCAGTGAAGATCGAGGCAGTACTTTCTTGGGAGCCACCCAGGAGTGTGATGGATGTGCGGAGTTTCCTAGGACTGGCTGGGAACTATCGTAGATTTGTGCTAGACTTCTCTAGAGTTGCAGCACCACTTTCAGCATTGACAAAGAAGGGGAAACCCTTAGTGTAGTCAGATAGATGTCAGTAGAGCTTTCAGGAGCTAAGGTAGAGATTGACCAGTGTTCCCATCTTGAGGCTACCGGATGAGGGTGTAGCGTACATAGTTTACTGTGACACATCAAGGACCGGACTCAGTTGTGTCCTAATGCAGGAGTGAATAGTGATCGTGTATGGTTCACGGTAGTTGAGACAACACAATCAGAACTATGCTACCCATGACCTAGAGTTAGCAGCAGTGGTCTTCACCTTGAAGATGTGGCAGCACTATCTGATGGGTGAGAGTTTTAAAGTCTACTCTTACCACCAGAGTCTCAAGTACATCCTCTCGCAGAAGGACCTGAACCTGAGACAGTGGCGATGGCTTGAGTTCTTCCAGGACTATGACTTCGAGATAGTATATACTCCTGGGAAGAGGAACATTGTAGAAGATGCTCTCAAAAGAAGATCAGGAATTCAGCTGCTAGGAGAGGCGACAGAGCAGCTGGCTGCATTACAGATATCCTTTGTGGATAGAGATAGAGCAGCCTTTCTACAGTCTCTCATAGTCACTCCTCCACTTTTTCAGCGAGTCAGAGAGGCACAACATGGGGACGTTGACTGTGTGACGTGACGTACTCAGATATCCTTAGGGCAGGCACCTGATGTCTTTTCTGAAGGTAGGGAGCACGTCAACCTCTTCAGAGGACGTACCATGATACCAGTTTCACTACAGGAGGAGGTGTTGAGGGAGTTCCACACTTCACCTCTAGAGGTACATCTAGAAGTGGATAAGATGTATCAGGACCTCAGACGACAACACTGGTGGCCGGGTATAAAGAAGTAAGTAGCAGAGTTTGTCTCATGATGCCTCACTTGTCAGCAGGTGAAGGTGGAGCACCATGTTCCAATAGGCTAGTTTCAACCCTTAGAGGTCTCAGAGTGAAAGTGGGATGGAATATCCATTGATTTCATGACAGGACTTCCATGTACAATCATAGGACACGACTCTATCTGGGTGATCGTAGACCGACTCACAAAGTCGGCCCGCATCCTACCGATCAGAGAGCAGGGATCAGTAGACAGCCTTGGACACCTCTACATACAGGAGATCATATAGCTTCATGGCATGCCATCGACGATCATCTCTGATCAAGATGCTTGTTTCACTTCCCGGCTATGGAAGGGGTTGCATGTGGCTTTTGGGATGCAGCTTCGCTTGAGCACCGCCTTCCATCCTCAGACGGATGGCTAGATTGAGAGGACCATTCAGACTCTCGAGGACATGCTCCGTGCATGAATCCTCAACTTTGTTCATAGCTGGGAGGATCAATTGCCCTTGGTAGAGTTTGCATACAATAATAGCTACCACTCCACCATCAGGATGGCACCTTATGAGGAATTGTACGGTCAATCTTGCAGATCACCTCTGTGCTGGACTGATCTAGGGGAGTCAGCATTTGTAGGACCAGAGATGGTACAGGCTACGACAGAGAAGGTGCAGATCATCCAAGAGCAGATGAAGACTGCACAGAGCAGGCAGAAGTCCTATGCTGATAAGAGACGAAGACCACTGGATTTCAAGGACGGTGACCATGTATTCCTATGGTTCTCACCTCGAAGAGGTCTATAGAGATTTGGCCAAGGTGGCAAGTTATCTCCGTGATTCATCAGACCTTTTCAGGTCCTCGGTAGAGTAGGCAAGGTGGCTTACCGCCTGGCCCTTCCACCTCAGTTGTACCAGGTGCATGACGTCTTCCACATATCTCAGTTGAGGAGATATGTGCACGACCCGTCCCACATCATCGACCATGGGGAGCTGGACATCGATGATGGGGTGACATTCATGGAGGTTCCAGTGGAGATTGAGGATTTATAGGAGCAGGTCCTATGTGGACGGTCTATTCCTCTAGTGCGTGTTCGTTGGCAGCACGGGAACCTTCAGGAGATCACATGGGAGCAGGAGGCTCATATGTGTTCTCAGTACCCCCAATTATTTTCTTAGTGTGTGTTGTAGCTTATGGGGACATAAAACCCTGAGGTGGGGAGAATTTAAAGACCCTTAAATCCTATGGAAAATCTTTTCTTAAATACATGGGAATTTTACGAGTCCACAGTTTCTGACGGTGCCTGATTCTGAGGCCCGGTGTGCCCAGAATCAATTTCTGAAGTTTTGTTCGGGTACATTTAGTGAACGTACGTGCGGGATTTTATATCTTTTGAACTGGTGCTCGGAATTGAAATATGAGGGAACCGTTGAACTCATAGTGCTGGTATTTGCTTAAGGAGACCTTTACCGTAGTTTCGTTTCAACGTGAATGGAATATTTTAATTGGGTTTTCTAAAAAAAATCAATAAAAATATATGTGACATATTTTTATTTAAAAGGTGGTTTAATCCTCCAAAGGGAAGTTGGAGGTGGGTCCCACCCCCACATAACCTCCCATGGGAGGATATTATGTTGTGGGGACCACACGAGCTCAACCCCCTTAAAACCCCCTTGAACCCCTTTAAACTCTTGGACTTCCCATTAATGTGCCAACACACCCGTGTAATTAATTATTTGAATCCCTTGAAATTCTTGCCAAATCCATGCAATTAATTAAGTGAACCAACTTAATTAATTAATTTTGATTGTTTGAATTCTTTTGAATTCATTATACCAATATTAAAATAAGGGATGATATTCTTTTATGTTGGGTTGGCATAATCGTTGGAGAGCTTGGGGGAGAACTCTTGGAAGAACACTTTTTCTCTCGATGAAGAACGTCGTTCCCACTGAAGAACGATGATGTGTCTCCTTCATTTCCAACCAGGGCAAGAAAGGAAAGACGCCACCTAATAAGAACATCTCCAAAAACAATGTCATCCTCTCCAAACGTTGATGGAATGATTTCTATCTTCCGCGACGTCCATCTTTCGTGACTCGTCAACGTTCAACGACAAAATACGAGGTAGGGGGATTTGTTTATTTTAAAATGAATAAAATTATACCCTCATTGTTCGATGAATGCTTTGGTTCGTTATTGTCCAAATGATATCACCTAATGCGGAGGGCGCGGGCCGAACAAACATGGCCCGACACCCCTCTGTTGGTTCTTATTATTTGACGTTGGAGGCGGATTCGAAAGGGTGTGGTGTCGTCGCACCGTGCCAGAGAAGAACCGCGGCGGATGAAGAAGCGTGGCGTCATCGCACCGCGCAGTGGACCACGCGGAGGGCAGCAGGACCACGGTGACATCGCACCGCGGTGGAGGTGCATTGGCAAATGACTGAGCCAGCCGCCATAGAGCCAGACAGCGGGACGACTGGCCAGCCCACTGGAAGACCTTGACGCCTGAAGGCGCCGCGTGGAGGGAGACTGTGGCCCACATCCGCGGGCCTCTTTGCTGGGTGAACTGGCCGGCCACCTGCTGGCTGGGGTGGAGGACTGCGGAGCCCGTAGCCATTGTGAAGCAGAGAAGATTGCGGCCCGCATTCGGGGGTCGCTCGGCTGGGCGAACCTGTCGACCACCTGCCAGTCAGGATGGAAAACCGCAGCGCCCGCAGGCGCCGCGTGTGAAGAACTGTGGCCCGCGTCCGCGGGCCGCGTGCACCAAACTGAACTGGCCGGCTACAGCTAGTCGGGCAGAGGAGGCGGCACCGCTTGGTGCCGCCGGGCAAACTGGACTGGCCCGCAGTGCGGGCCGGGTCCACAGGTGGGTCGCGCCCCACTGGGTCGGGCCGACCCCCAGCTGGGTCGAACCCGCCAAACCGGGTTGGGTCAAACCGCCAGCCCACTGGGCTTGACAGGCCAGGCCCGTCTTCACCTAAATGGACCGACCCGCCAGCCCATTGGGCTTGTCGGGACGGGCCCATCTTCGCTTAAATACGAATAACTCCTAGATTGCGCGTCCGATCGACGCGCCGTTTGTGGCACTGGGACCCTCGTGACGAGGCGGTCCTTTTGAGTTACTCTAAGTGAGTTTTCAAAAACTTTGGAAAATGGCCGAGTTTGGAATGAGCGTAAATCCAACCACGCCACTAGAACGGAAATGTCAATAACTCTCAGACCGGGCGTCCGATTGAGGCGTCGTCTGTCGCGTTGGGTTCCTTATGATGAGACGGAACTACGAGATACATCAACTCAGGGCTTAGTGATAGTTGATGTATCGACACCTGACTCGAGGAGTGGACCCTCCCGGAATCGAACGTGTTGTGTGCGGGAACCCTAGAGCTAACTGCGACAACTATTGTACCGGAATCCTACGTGGGTTCGACAGCGATGACTACTGTACCAGAATACTCTGTGGGTTTGACAGCAATGACTACTGAACTGGAATCCTACATGGGTTCGACAGCGATGACTACTATACCGGGATCCTTCATGGGTCCGACAGTTCTGACTTCTGTTCCTGTATCCTGTGTGGGTCCGACAGAATAGCTGGTCCTGTATCTTGTGTGGGTCCGACAACTTAGCTGGTCCTGTATCCTGTGTGGGTCTGACATCTTAGATGAATCAGTGACTACATCTGATCATCTCTATCACTCTATGAAAGATGTATACCTATGTGAGTTGAGTCAGGTCTTTCAACCATTATCATCGTGGTGATTGACTTTACTTCCTTTTTGTAATGGTTTGTGCATGGGCTTGAGAGTTAGAGCTAGACTGTGTTTGATAACTTAGGTATATGAATGGGAATATACCTTAGTAGGGTTAGTTGATACTTTGTGATTATATCTTTCTACTATGGTATATCCTTTATTGATTCTAAGAGACCTTCGGGGGTCTTGGGGTCCCCTACTGAGTATTTTTATACTCACCCATGCACGGGCTTCGTCCGCACCTTGTTGTGTTCTGTGCAGACGACGGACAATAGTGATCGAGGCTGAGGGTGACGGACGGGAGGCTACTCAAAGCTGGACTAGATGGGACGTACCGTAGGGATGATTTGTTCAAGTTCTGTACCTACTCTTCAGGTAGGATTCCTCGGTGGATGATCCAGGAGCTCTTTCCCCTTTTTACTTGTACTTTTTGTTCAGTGGTTTTGTATATTGGCCCACTTACTTTTAGCACACATTACTTTTCTATTTTAGTACTTGTTGCCTCTACTTATTGTGTTCAGACTGTATGTGTTACAGGTTTAAAGGAAATTCCTTCCCTTTTATCAGGGATTTGCCTTTGGTGCTAGTCACCAGCCCCTGGCCTATGGAAGGCAGGCTTGGGGTAGTCACAGAATGGGCCCTGAGGATGGGCCGTGACATTCCAGCTTTCACTTGTTGACAAACCATACATCTTGACACAAAATCAGAAATCTCCCTCTTCATGTTGTCCCACCAAAAATATTCCTTCAAATCTCTATACATTTTGGTGCTCCCAGGGTTTATAGATAAATTGGAGCTATGAGCATCATCTAACAATTCCCTTTTTAGATCAGGTATATCAGGAACACAAAGTCTCTACCCAAATTTCAAAATTACATCTTCATACACATTGTCACTCAATCTTCCATCATTCACATCTTTAATCTTCTTTTGAAACTCTTCATCACCAGTCTGAGAACTCTTTATCCTTTCTAGTAAATATGGTTTGATAACCATTTGAAAAAGTATTGATGTTTCACCTTCCATAGTGATTCCCATATCCATCTTTACTAGATCCATATATATAGTATCCTTTTCAACTCTCATCTTGTCCAAAACTCCATGATCCTTTCTACTCAAAGCATCTTCCACCTTATTTTCCTTCCTCAGGTGGTAGTGTATAGTGGAATAATAATCCTTGAGTAGTTCAATCCATCACCTTTGCCTCATGTTGATTTCTTTTTGTGAGAAAATATACTTCAAACTCTTGTGATCGGTATATATCTCGCATTTTTCACCATAGATATAGTGTCTCTAAATCTTTAAAGAAAAGATTACAGCTGCTAAGTCAAGATCATGAGTTGGATAGTTTTGCTCATGAATTTTTGGTTATCGTGATGCATAGGCAATAACTCTATCATTCTGCATAAGGACACAACCAAGTCCTTTCTTCGATGCATCACTATAAATAACAAACCCATCATTCCCCAATGGTAGATTCAAAATAGGGGAATTTACTAGTCTTAACTTAAGATATTCAAAACATTCTTCACACTCTTTTTTCCAAACAAATTTAACCCCTTTACGTGTGAGCTTGGTTAATGGGTTAGCCAATCGAGCAAAATTCTGGATGAAACGCCGATAATAACCTGCTAAACTCATAAAATGGTGTACCTCAGTTATACTCATCAGTGCTACCCATTCTTGGATTGCCTTGGTCTTAGAAGGATTGATAGAGATTCCATCCTTGGAGACAATATGGACAAGAAAAGAAATCTCCTGAAGCCATAATTTACACTTGCTAAACTTCCCATATAATTCATGTATTCTAAGAGTCTTCAGGATAATGCGCAAGTGATTTTCCTAATCTTCATAGATTTTGGAGTATACCAAGATATCATTAATGAATACCACCACAAAATCATCGAGATATTCCTTGAAAACTCTATTCATTAGATCCATGAATACAAAGGATGCATTATTCAATCCAAAAGGCATTACTGTAAACTCATAATGCATGTACCTAGTTTGAAATGATGTCTTCACAATGTCATAATTCTTCACACACAACTGATGATATCCATATCGAAGTTCAATATTTGAAAATTATTGAGCTCCATGAAGTTGGTCGAATAAATCATCAATGTGAGGTAGGGGATACTTGTTCTTTATTGTTATAGCATTGATCGCCCTGTGGTCAATGCAAAACCTCATAGATTCATCTTTTTTCTTCACAAAAAGGACAGGGGATCCCCATAGAGAAACACTAGGGCGAATAAATCCCTTATTACTCAATTCCTCTAGTTGTTTATTTAGTTCCATTAATTCCACAGTGCCCATTATATAAGGGAACTACTAGAAAAACTTATAGCCACGTGTCTATAGCTACGGTTTAATTGGGTTGTGGCTATAGGGTGAGATATAGCCACAATTATTTTAAAAATGTGGCATTTGAATAAATATAGACACATAAAAAAAACAAATTGTCTTAAATTATTTTACCCTCCCTCACAGATTTACTCTCCTACCCATGATCCCTGTGCTTGAAACTTTCTCTTGCAGCCAATCGTCCCTCTCCCTCAAGCTCCTCCATACCTGTCATCACGCTCATCCCTCTCCCTCCTCTGTCGCCGCCTCCAGTTTCTCTACCTCGGGCTGCTCCACCTCCAATAGCTCCTCCTCCGGCCGCTCCACCTCCAGCCACTCCGCCTTGGGCTCCTCCATACCCTTCATCCCGCTCGCACCTACCTCTTCTCTGGATCCTGACTTTATACCCTAGGGTTTAGGCAATATCGTTCTACCCTGGTCTCCTCACAGCTCTGCATTCCTTTACTGCATCTACCTCCACCTGTGATCCTGAATTCTACCATGTGGTTCCTGCATCGCGTCACTCCCGATTTCACCCTCACTATGACCATTTGCAAATGTGAACCTTCTCAGCATGGTAATCTACAGGTATTGTGGTTCTCTTCTATTGCACATCATACGAAATTCGTTTGAATCTTTTAACCCTAATTATTTGGATTCCATTACTGGTTCAATAGTGGGATTCACATTATCTTCTATTAGTATATTATGTATAAAAATGGAAGGAATTATTCATTCTTTCTTCTAATATATTATATCCAGTGGATGTATTGTGCTTATTTAGCGTGCATCGTAAATTGTCTATTTTCTTATTTTATCTCTAATTTAGATGACCCAATCATAGGTTGTATCTCATTATCTCCCATATATTCATAATTAAATTTTAGTGGAAATTTATTCAAATAAAAGCTTGATGGATTATGGTGTGATATTTTCCTAAACAATTTCTCTTCATGCAACTCATCCCTTAAATACCCAAATGTATTTTTGCGACAGTAATCATCATATTGATCAACACACTCTTCAATTTTTTTAGGTGGATATTTTATACCATTAATGAGTTCATATATTCTCGCTCCTTCAATGTTTAACTAATTTCATAGATTATTTTAAACTTCCTTATCAATCACATCAACTATTAAATAATAAACCAATTTATATGGATGTTTCACAAACCGCAATACATTTTCTATCTATTTATCTTCTCCAGCTTGACAAGTTATCATTCTTTGCGAAACATCTATCAAGAATCCTCTAGTATCTGGGAAGGGGCTTCCAAGGATGATGGGTACTTCCTCTATCAATTTTCATGTCCGAGAATAGAAAATCACCTAGTAGTATAATCTTTTAAAATATCTCTTGTAAGTATTCAATTACTCCTATCAGGTAAGTGATGGATATATTTACTAATTGTAAAGACAATATTATGTGATCAATATCTCCCATATCCAATTTATTATTAACTAAAAAATGGATTAAATTAATGCTGGATACCAAATCTACTTGATAAGTAAATGTTATTTTCCTTTTAAACTCATAGGGAATTCTGAAACTATGAGGATCCTTAGGCTTTAATGGGATCTTCCGTTGAATTAAAACATTTTATTTTTCTATAAATTGAAGAATATAAAATTATTCAGGACTCCTCCTATTTTTGATAATGTTCTTATTGAACTTAGTATTTGTGAGAATATTGGAATTTGTTTCTTAAATGGCATAACAAATTTAACATTTTAAATCATTTCAATAAAACATAGGTAGTATTTATCTCTATTAATATCAAGTTATATGCCTCTTTTAGAAAATTGTGTAGGTGGCTTATAATACTTGACATCTCTGTTATCTAGCTTGAACATAAATCTCCTATAGATTCATTCATTCCAAATTCTTATTTATCAATATCTTCATTAGATTGTCGCTTTAATTTTTTATTGCTTTCATCTCATTTTTTTTACAGTTTTCTTCATACTATTTAGCATTTAATTTTTTTTTTAGTCTCTTTTTTATCCTTTTCCTTGACTATTTATCCTCCTCTTCTGGTAATTTACATGAATCCATATATTTAATTTTCTCCAATTGTAGTAGGAATATTCCCCCTATATATCATTGTGTTTTTTCATTCAATCCACCCCACTTTAATTTTTATATTATGGATGCTTGAATGACTACCCTGAATTAACTAATCAGGACTTGAGAGGATTTGATTTTGTGTATTTCATAAAATCATTCTTGATTTTATTATTTTCTATCTCGTATATATTTTTTAATTTATTTTAAGTCCCTAGATCCTCTTGGGATGAATTTCAAGATTTATTCCATTATATTTTATCTTGAATACTTTATTGGATTTATTATTTCCCATTGACTACAGAAGGACCAACTTATTTAAGATCACTTTACTCCTTCCAAGAAATATTTGGATATTTATACCCTCAGTGGTTATAGCTATTTAAAAATGGATTATATCTCACTTAATGTGTCATATAGTTACCCTTGTAATATACTTATTCAATTTGGTCTAGTGGTGAAGTTGTTGCTAGAATGTTAATATTCATGAAATTAATGGAACTGTGACTAAACATTCCATAGTTGATGAATTCCAAATTGTTTCATTATGAATTTGATATGAGAATTTGAAATTATTTTCATTCAATTCTATAATTTGGGGGCTTAAATAAACTATCACTGAAACTTTATTAAAAATATCACTATACCTACGATTCTATTTTAATGTAAGTTCATGTAGATTATATTGTAAATGTATTTGAGTTCTTTTACTTTTTTATCACTATAATAGCCTCCTATAACTGAATCAATAAGGATATAACCTATTAAATTAAATATTTAATTAATAAATTTCATTAACAGTGAGTGAGAAAACTGAATAGGGGATTTTTAGTAATTGTCATGGAATCATTCCCAATGCTATTGAAATTTTTCTTGTTGTTATTGTACAAAAATTGATATTTTAGTTCACAAGTCAATGGTTAGTTATATAGGGTAAAATCTCCTGGTAAATGAAATGTATATGACTTATAATGTTTTGAAAGAGTTATATTCATTTGGAAGCAATGAATTTCTTTCTTATTAGTTCACTTAGTTTAGAATACACCATAATATATATAAATCAATTGATACTCCATTGAGTTGGAGATACAAGAAAATTGTTGTGAAATATATGATGAATGATAAGGAAACCTCTAATGGAATCCCTTTAATGGTAGGAAAGTACTAAAAATGATCGTAGTTTAACACATAGTTCCTCTCATTTGGTGAATTTCTAATGCTCGATGAGTTTCGAATGGATGGTCTCCTCTCTATTATAGAACTCCCTCTCTATGTTTTCTTCTCCTATTTTATACCTCAGCATGGTTCTCATCAAATTTGGTGATCACTCCACATATTCAAGCGAGGTTATAATTATTACACATGTAAAACAACACCAAATCACCCCCTTAAACTCCACTAACCTTGCTCCGATGACCATAATTTCTCAAATCGGTATTTGTTTCGATCTATAAAAATATTTAATATATTACCTAATTTATTTTGTTTGGAATGTACAAGGATTCCCTTCATCCCCACAAGATGGCCATGTACTCCATGTGTCTTGAAAGCTCAACAATATATTCCGTGACCTTTTAAATATTTCCTCTTCAGTTGGCATAAAATATCACTCAAACTTGTTTTTTGATTACTCACAATCTATATGAATCCATCTCTTACCTTGGAATGACAAAACTAAATTATTCATTTAATTGGAGACCTAAACCTCCATTGAGTTCCAATATTGTCTGTTAAGTCCACAGACGGTTCCAAAAATGTGGTGTTGTATTAAGAATTTTCATAAATACACCACCGGTTGGTGTTCATATCCTTCATAGAATACACTGATACATTGTAATTAATTCACTATTCAAGGAAGTTGATATATATTTACTTGATGTTTTCTATCCCTTAAATTGTGTATCCTTGGAATTTGGTTGATATCACTAGTTGAATTTCCTGAATTTTCAAATCCTTTGAAAATAGAGAATGGAAACATCTAATAAAAACTGAAAGTTTCATTGTCTCAACTTTCCATGTAATTGGAATTGATTTTTGTAAGTTGTCTTAAGAAAAAATTCTCATAACATTGCGTATAAAAAATACTGTTTTGGTTCCCATGAATTTTAATGCATTCAGTGTGGTCATGCTTCACTGTTATAAATATTGGTGTCATATAACATTTCCATTAGATATTATTCCAAAAAGTTGATGCATGAAACATTCCTTATCTATTTTTTATGAAAATATTTCAAATTTGTGTTTAGAAATGTTTACTTTATCACGTTGCAATGCAGGGAAACATTAAAATGCATTCACTATATTGGGATAAGATACTTTACAATGTTCACCTTAGAATTATTTTGGGTTCTTTTATAGCCTATATAGCATAATATCTTAGTCTTGATCCTCCAAGTATAAACTATTTGGATTCCATTACTAGTTCCATGGGTATAGAGTGTTTTTCTAGTAGTGACAAAGGTCATTCAATGTAGTTTATGATATCTTACTATATTCAAATATTCAAGGGAGTTGGTTAAGAACTGTTACAACTACTTGAGAATAAGAAATATAAGGAGTAGATAGGATATTCCATAGTCAGGGATACTAGAATTTGATATCTTTGATGTATGGGTCTTGTACTTCATTGTCCCTTTTACTAAATCTCATTGGAATGAGTGTATAATTTTTTCAATAGACTACGTGTTAATTTGGAATGAATCTATTGAATTACTAGATAGTATGGGTTCATATATGGTGATTGTTTTAGAAAATAAATCTTTTATAGATATACAGTTCCTATAACTATAATCAATGATAATGGTTTCCAATTTAAAAATAGTCATTTTAGAGAAATAATGAAAAAATGAGGATTCAGACACAAGAATGTGTGGCCATTTCCGGTCCTAGCCATTACTTCCTGTGAGAAAGGTCTTCGTTGAGGGGGGTGAATTTTGGTGTTTTTTTATAAATATTTTTGGTATTTCTTTGAATTTTAATTTCATTTTCTACATACCTATCATAAAATCTATGTGGCCATTGCCAGTTCTATTCATTGCTTCCTGTGCATATTTTATTTAACACGTTGTGATCAGTAACATTATGATAAATTCCCACATGCATGAACGTCCTACCAAGTCACTTCAATGTTGTTTTTTATTTCATATTAAGGATATTGAAGTTGGCAAAGCTTTGCGCCCTCAACTAGCTATGAGAGTTTCCAGTGCAAGTGCTGCATGGAAATAGTTTTGTTCTAAGTATAAGCATGCCTTAATTTTTATTTTTATTTTATTAAACTCTCCTTATGTTTGAAATTTTAATGCTTTCACCTTCATGTTTGGTTTTTTTCATGTTCTGTATAAAGTGGGATCATTACTAGAAAAATGATTTATAGTCGCACACCTATTATTCCATGTTTTCCCCTGCTTGTGGTCTTCAAAGTCCCTACACATTATAGTTTATTAATTAGGAATATATGTTTCATGGATTTGAGGACCCACTTCCTGATTTAGTGAGGAATATCCAAAGACATACACATCTCTTTGTTTAGCCTCCTTAATAAAACTCTCTAATGTCAATTGATCCAGTGCACTGGTTGCTTCCCTCCTGGATGAGGTTCAAGGATTGGTGCATCAACTAGAAACCCGAATGCATAATGATGAATCCTCTCTGATTCCAAGTAATTTCTTTATGTTGATCCAATCAACTCTGAAAGCAGAAACTTCTTTGGAAAAACATATTGGCACTGGTTATACTCAATGTTGTTGTCCATATTAGTTCATCACAAAGTCGAAGATTGAGCATCTAATTTCATATCTATGTTAATAAAAGAATAATTAAGAGTTTATAGGCCATGTCAGTTTAAAAAAAGGAGTTGAAAAGAATAAAATCACAATTTTTTCCAAGGAATGAATTCCATATAAAATTTTTGGAGAGGACGTGTCCCATAAGTTTTATGTGGACTCATGTAAATCATTCGCATAGGGAATGGTTTTGTGTAAGTTCTCATGTAGTTACCTAGTGGATTTTGGAATTACTTCACAGCAAAATAATATAGAGTGACACTAGAAAAAAAATTATGAATAAATAGAGAGAATTCAAGGACCTTATTCTGTTCAAAAATTATATAAGAAGGGGACCCTCCATACTATATATAGGGGGGAAATAACTATTCATCTTCCACTTTATGAGTTCCATGAAAGCATTATGTTGAAGTACCTATTTACCTCAATTTTCAATCCTCTTTATTCTAATCAGATTCAATTATGATTGGGTAATTTTTTGGTTACTAAAAATTTTGGAAACACTTTTAGATGAAGATCTGAATAGAATAATTCCAAATTTTTTACTTTTTCATCAAAAGGATCGTTTACTATGTAAAACAATCAACGAAAATATGAAGAAATTTCTTGATGTGTGCGTTCTTTCTATTCAGTTTGGACCCCTTCTTTTTGGTTGAAAGGATTCAAGTAGCTCGGGTGTCATTTAAGGGATAAAGGTAACACCCTCAGGCTATTACCAGTCTGCTTTATGGCCTTTGTTTTGTGGCGTCGATGTATTGATCCATGCTGTTGCGCATCACTTTTATACAGTAGAAGTTTCATAAGTCCCAGAATAAACAGATACCAACATTTCTTATAATTACACCCCAACACACTTTTTGAGAAGTAATTTCATAAGGCATGAAGTTTGATAAATGACAGTATTTATGAGCATCTACTTAGTGAGAATGTCTTTGGAGATTTAATCCCTCATGTAGACTTTAATTTAATTCTAAAGAGAGTGGGAAACCTATTACAAAACATCGTTGGGTCCATGGGCCTCCCATAAAAGATCCTTTTAGTTTGGACCATGTAAAACCATCATGAGACCCCCCACCTCTTCTTAGCCCATGTGACTCCTTCAACCAATTATCCTAGAATAAACCAAGTTATATAAAGCCACCAACTTGTTAATTCAAACTTTTCAACCAGCCATTCCTTACTCTATAAATTCTAGATTCATCTAGCTCCCCATGAATAATGATATATAATAAAACACAAGTCACTTTGGTGGCCTTCAACATATTTTAACAATGGGCTCTCAATAAATTTTAAAATTCAGTGGAATCAATTGACCAACTCGACCCACTATAAATAGTTAGGGTGGTAACACTTATGAATTTGTACTTGTAATTATGATTTATCTAATATCAATTGAATTATCCAATTTTGGATTACAATGTTCTTATTCTTCCATGAGTAAAAGAAAGAAATATTGTTCTCTCATGGATATAAGGCTAAAATTATGAAGCATGTAAATATCTTTTTTTTATTCCTTGTTTCTATTTGTGCAATTATTTTGGGAGTTGTGAGCATTTGATAGTGAATTATTTGGTGTAGTGGTTAGGGTGTATTTTTCGTCTTATTTATTGAACATCATTTTATAAGATCATATGATTATGGTAGTTTTAGAATTTTTTTCCAGGTGTTGAAGTTCTGATGGTTTTCTTCTAAATTTGTGGTTTCATGGATCCCAACATGTGGTATCATATCTTGTTCTTCATCAAGTATCAGTACTCTCAATATATTCTTATGGTAATATTATTGACTCTATGATTTTTAATTTTAGTTGGAGTTAACTTCTTTTGGTGGAATGTAATTATAAGAATGAAATGTCTCGATAGACAAGTTTGACAGGATGAACTTTGATTTTTGAAGGATGAAAATAGAGGATTATCTATTTTAGAAGGACTTTGAGTTTCGATTAAAAGGATTAAAACCATAAGAAATTGATAAAGTGGAATGGGAATGTCTTGATAGGATGGAACTTGTAGTGATACATATATCTTTAGAGAAAAATGTTTCCTATAACATCTAGGAGGTGAAAAAAATAGCAGAGTTAATGAAGGCTATAGTGGATATGTTTGAGAATCTAACAACAATGAAAAACAATGCATGATAAAAAGATTATTTGGTATGATATATCTGAAGTAAGACTAGTGTCTAATCATGTCAATTAATTCAAAATGATTTAGAGTCATCTCAAATATATTAAAGTGAAGTTTTTGTATGTTTTTAGCAATTTTTACTTCTTTCGTTACTTATGTAATAATGGGATATGATGTTTAATTCCATAAGAAATTATTATATAAATTCTGACCATGTGTTTGAATATGTTTGTGATCTTATTTTAAATGAATATATTAGGTATAGGGAAGTCCAAGCATTTTCTAGAACCATGCTAAATGAAAAAGAAAGATGATGTTTTATTCTATGGAAAGTTCAGAGGGAAAATTGTTAAATCAATGGAGGGGATTCAGGGTAAATTTGATGGTCTTTTACTTTTATGTTGTCATTTTGGGAAGAAAGGGAATACAATGAAATATTATAGAGATCACATGGTGAATTTAGGAAGGGATGCTTCAAGGATTTCATGATTTACATAGATTATGCTTATTCTTCTATAAATACTAAAATACACACATTATCATATATGTAATATATATTTTTTAACACTATGCCTATGTGTTGCATTATAATAACATTATTAACATGAAAAGTATAGATAGTTTTGTATGAAACAATCGCCATGATATTTATATATGGATAATTTCTACAATTGAATGGTGTTTTATCTATTAATGACATTATCTTTTTCTTGTAGAGATATTTGTTGCTATACTTCGATGAAGATTTAGTACAAGTTACCCATCATAGTAATTTATTTTTAACATGTCAACCATGTTCTTAATATTTGGTTAGGTATGTTACATGCATGAATTATATATTTATCACAACTCTGAATCATTGTTGACTTATTAAAAATAGGATTTGTTCAAGACATGGCATGCCAATAAATTTTCTAGCATCATTCTTTAATGATGAATTATAGTGACCTGAATTCATCACACTACAACAGTCCATAATTCATAGAAGCCTTCAATAATAAAATTTCTTGGCACTGCTTCTATCCATTGGGGGATACGTGGGATAGTGTTTTTGATGGGGGGTCATTTGGATCATTGTTTTATGAGCTTCTAATTAAGTATGTTTGTTTTACTCAATTTTATTTTTCTGGCTTGGTTTTGGTTTCTAAAACTGGTGATGTATTGCATCTTTTAATAGTGTCCAGAGCTATAAATATCACTGTATATGTTAACTACAATCATGCCTTGTTGTGGTTGTGCATGAGTCTTTCTTAGTAATCTTCAAATTGATGATTATGTTGTCTGCATCTATTGTAATTCAGGGTAGCAGTACCAGAAGAGTATTGGTATGAGTATATTCATTGATGGTTATGAAAGCTTTAAGACCAAGGTGGAGGATCAAATGATGATGCTGGAAGGGAGCAGGGTAGCGGCAGGGAGGCAGGTAGGCAGAGAGCAGGGCGGAGGCAGGGAGTAGGGCGGAGGCAGGGAACAGGGTGGAGGCAGCAGGGAGTAGGGAGCAGTGGTTGAGCATGGAGCAGGGAGCAGGGAGCAGGGAGCAGGGAGCAAGGTAGAGGCGGGGAGGCAGGGAGGAGGCAGGGTTAGGGAGTAGTGGGTAAGGGTAGCGGCAGGGAGGCAGGGAGACAGAGAGCAGGGCGGAGGCAGGGAGTAGGGCGGAGGCAGGGAACAGGGTGGAGGCAGCAGGGAGTAGGGAGTAGTGGTTGAGCATGGAGTAGGGAGCAGGGAGCAGGGAGTAGGGAGAAAGGTAGAGGCGGGGAGGTAGGGAGGATGCAGGGTTAGGGAGTAGTGGGTAGGAAGCAGGGAGTAGCAGTAGTTGAACAGGGGTGCAGAAGAGCTATTTTTTTTTCCTCTGGAAACGGATTGCACATCTGCCATTTTTTTTCTAGAAACGGATTCCAGGCCAAGATTTTTTTACTACAAAATCATGGGTACCATTGAATTATATCTGATTTTTTTTCTGGAGACTCCATTATGTAGCCATGGTTTATAACCGTGGAAATAAATTCATGTGGAAGAGTTTATGTCCACAGTTTCAAGCCATGGCTATAGCTCTATAGCCATGGTTTTGAACCATGTCTATAGCTCTATAGCCATGGTTTTAATCCTAGCTATAGGTCTAGAGCCACGGTTTCGAACCGTGGCTGTAGATTTTTCTTTATATCCACGCAAATAGGAGCCACGGTTGGTAAAACCGTGGATATTACCTATAGCCATAGTTTTGTGGTCTATAACCACGGTTATAAACCATTGTTATAGCTTTTTTTCTAGTAGTGGGGGTCTTCAATATGGGCCTTGAACCAAGAATTAAATCAATGGAAAACTCAATTTCTCATTTTGGAGGATGTCTAGGTAAATCTTCTAGAAACACATCAACATATTCTCTCACAATAGGTACATCCTATATTTAAACATTCCTTTCCTCACCCACAGTCATTTCATTCTCTTCCTCCCCAATAATTGAATTTAGTTGAGCTAATGGGGGTAGATCTAGATAAGAATTGGGTGGTGATGATTCTTCTCTAAAGATAAAGTTCTCTTTATCATCATCATTAAAAATAGTAACCTCCTTCTTCTTACAATAAATTTTTTCATCATGGTCCAAAAGTCAATCCATACTAAGGATTGTATCAAATTATATCATGGGTATGTCGATGAGATCAGCAGACAAAGAACATTTATATGCCCTAATGGGAACTGATTCACAGAACTTTATAGCAATGATACTTACCTTATGAGTTTTTACTGACAACTCCCTTGTTAAATAAAATTGGAAATATCTAATTTTCTTAGCAAACTAGGAAGATATGAAACAATTCAATGATCCAGAATCAAATAATGCATTTTCTAAACTTGATAAAACCATTAAATTACCTGCCACTACATATTTCGGAGCTTCAACCATAGTAGTAGTGATCACATAAGCTTGGCCTTGATCCCTTTTCATTTTCTGAGGTAAGTTTCCATGACACTTAGTACATTCATTTTCATAATGTCCCATATCCCTTCAATTGTAGCATTAAATATTTGGTAGCGTCTTTCTTTCCCTTAAAATAACCAGCAATATGGATTTTCTATCCACATTTGTAGCATACTCCTTTTCCTTTTAGACATGCACTGGGGTGATTCCTTCCACAATTATCATAGGGTGGAAATTCAATTCTTCCCTTCTTCCTTGTTTCCTTATTTCCTTTCCCAGAGTGTTCAGCATATCTCTTCTTCTCTTGCTTTGATTTAAATTCATAATACTTAGAGAATTCCTTTTCTGTCTTGATAGCACACGATAAAATATCTTCGTATGATGAGAAGGATTGTGATACTAATGCTCGATGAAGAAATGGTTTTAACCCATAAAATAAATGATCAATATTACTTCTTGGGTTATGTATATAATATGTTGCATTCCTCACTAACCTTGTAAAGTTAGCTTCATACTTTGTGACATTCTCATCCTCCTTTTTCCTTAGACTCAGAAATTGTCTTTCCATATCCGCTCGATGGTCATGAGGAAAGTATTTTTCTAAGAAATTTTATTTAAACTCCCTCCATTTAATATTTGATAATTTTCTTCATACTTTGTGTTTTGAATCAATGACCACCATTGATCAGCATCTTCAGTGAGGCGATAAACTGCCATCACAACTTTTTCCCTTTCGCTACTCCCCAAAGCGTGGAATATTTTCTATAAGGAATTTATCCATTGCTCATCCACTAATGTATTTTTAATCCCATTGAATTTTGGTGGTTGTTACCTCATGAAGCGATCTAGCATTGATCCTCCATGCTGCGGATCTGAGTGCTCCATACGGGTAAGGTTATTATTCATAACCTGAGTGAGTTGTCCCAGTATAGTGAGAAGTTGATCAGCACTAGCTGCATCACCAGCTCCACTATAATTATCTTGATTAGGAGGTAAATCCCTACATGGAGTGCATGCATTGATATGGTTTCCATTCCTTCCACTAGGCGCCATTTCTAAATAATGTCATAAACTAGATTAGTTTATGAATCGAAATACATAATTCCAAACATGTAAAACACTTAACATAAATTGAAAAGTTTATGGATATAATCCATAATCATAAAAATGTTTTATTGGAGGAATTATATACTCATAATCCCTTCATAATGGTTTGTAAAGAAAATGATAAGTATCCTAAGCATATCCCCCAGGAGTGTCGTAACCAAGAGTGCAACAAGGCCTGTTGTCGTGCACCAGTTCCCATTCGATTCTAGCTCAAAGTGGTGTTTTCAATTTTTACCCCTAGGTACATATGTGCCAGAGCCACCTCTACCTACTCGTATCCAGACAGAGATGTATTTATTGGAAAACTCACAAAATCTCTACAATACCAAAATTCTAAGAAGTTTTTCTATACTAATCTTCAAAGTCTATCTTAGGGTTATGTGCTCTAATCAGATTTTATCTAAATCTAGTTTCCAAGGTTTGTACTAAACTTCCTCTGATACCAAATGTTACGCCCCGACCCCAATTACCCATAGTTGGTGCATTATTACATAACATTGGCATGATCACAAGGAAATCATGTCTTGAAAGACCGATCAGTTTAGTATTATTGGAAACAAAATTCATATATAAGTTCAACATTACAACTTGAAAATAAATACAACACGAATTTATTCCATTGGAAACATCCAAGACTCCTAGATAATGCCTGTAAGTCACTCATAACTAACTTCTTCATATCTTGGGAAAATGAAACATACGAAAGGGTTGAGCTCAAATTCTCAGTAAGGGTAATAAATACAGTGGAAAATAACATAAATATTGAGCATGGTGAATAATTGAAACCACATGCCTTTACCAATAATAAACATGAATAATTCTATGGCAGGAATATGAGATGAGTAAATAATTCCATAGTAAAACATAATCATGGGTATTCTACTAGTCAAATGACCACATGAACCATCAATATTATTTTTATAATGAGGGAATGTATAATGTCAGACATTCTGAAACATTTTGTCAAGGCCTCGGGCAAGACGTCTAAAAATGATTAAGGCCTCAGCCAAAACCATATATCAAATTGGGAAATGCCTTGGCCAATTCCACATTTAGTTGTCTCATGAGACCTACCGATGCATCGAGGAGCTATAGCGGGCTCCACCCGTCACTTACTAAGTCTAATACATTCCTCATATGAAAAGGTTTAAACATATCATAAACATTCGTATTAAAACTAGTATACAAAATGTAAATACTTTAATCATAAACCATGAATGGTATAAAAATAGCACATCCACAGTTAAACATATAACAAAACCTTCAATACAATATGGAAGTTTTGTATCATAATAAATCAACTTCAAATAAACTTAAAATCCATCAAAAGATGTTGACATAGATGAAATCAAAACCATTTTTAGAGAAATATCTCTTTCTATTTTGAAATCATTTAAAAGTTGCATAATTATAAAGAAAACATTTATTTTTAAAATATTCTTATAATCTTGTAAGGGAATCTTTGATGATGTTATAACTACAGAAAATAGCTGCACCCGCCATATAAGTTAAAAAAACATTCTTACCTTAAATTTGTTGAAAAGGTCAAAAATTACATTGTTTGGAAAATGACGGAAAGATTCCTTTAAAAACACATAAGGGTATAAATGAATTTAACACATTATCTAGTAAATAGTAAAAAAAATTTGAAATACATTTTTAAGAAACATGGATGTGGATGATAAAGAAGTCCCAAAAGATAATTACGTATAAACAACCTCGGATAATGAAGAGATTATAGAATTAACCCTTACCTTGTACTTTTCCTTGGTCAAGGGTAGGTTAACCTCATGTATAATGGTGAAATAATTGTTATTAAATTATACAAGAATCATATACATTAATATGATATCATATATGATCTTTTAACATTTCTTTGTTAATAATATCTTGGTATTATTGTCGTTTCAGGTGTTAACGGATTCGTTTTCCTTTATATTATTTGTTATGTGAGTAATATTTATTACATATTTGATGTATCTTATTCATATCCATAATTATATCAAGTCATTAAACATTATTTTCAATCATCAAATGAAAATTAGTCTTGAATGGATACGATGTGGAATGAGTCTCATCGCGTTCATGGAGACGGTAATCTGTACGTACGCACGAGCGACAATATTATTCTTTTGGTATTAAAATAATATATAATTGGATATTTTATCATATATAAAGAATAATTATCATGTTATATTCATTATTTACATCAATTACACATCATTATTATACACATCCAAATAATAATGTATTGAATAACAATTACACCACAACGTGGAGATGGTAAGTCGTACGCACGCACGTATGGTGACATGTCATTCAAAGGATGGATAGAATAATGGATATGGTTGTACCATAATTATAATAAAATTTCAATATATATAAGATACTGAAGTTATTATTTTATTATGGAAATAACAAAGAAAGAAGAAGTGCAAGAAGAAAAGAACTTGAAAGAGGGTGGTGAAATTATTACCTCTTCTCTGGGTTCTTCCTTTTGATTTGATCAAAAGGGATCCTTAAGTTGGATTTTTGACTAAAGGAAGGCCTCTAGGATGAATTAAGGGAAGTTTATAGGATATATTTTTTAGGTTTTGGCTGATCCAAAAGGATTTGAAGGTGTGAATTAAAGAGAAGGGGGAGTTCCCTTTTATAAGAGGGGTGAGGGGCGCCTTAGGAAAAGCTAGAAATATTATTTTATAATAAAATAATTTTAGATTTATAATGGCTCAAAAATAGATTATTTAAATTCTAAGGTTGTTATGGGTTGAAAACCACTCAACCAATAGGTTTTAGATAGGTTTCGGTCACTATATTAACTTTATCCTTTAGATTTAACTCTTAGCTAAATAGTTTGACATTTACCATGTCTCTTTGTATTTTTATATTATATGGTTAATCAACATATTATATACATTCAAGAGAACCCCAAGTGATTCATTAATTATACACCTATCATTATATAAGTCCTTTTTCCTAACCTTATATTTTTATGAATATAATATCAATTAATAATATAATATTTGTTTTAAAAACTCTTTTATGTCAATTTTGACACTATTTGGTATTTTGTTTTTTTTTAATTCATAACAGCATTATTACTTCAAACAAAATTCATCTAACCAACCCTAATATGTCATATTAACCTATAAATTATTTTAATTCATAAAAAGTATCAAATTACATTTATTTGGATATTTATAATATCAATTATTTTAATATTTCATTAATTAGGTAATTATTGCATCACCATTGTGTCATAAATAAATTAAATTATTTAATGTCTAAAAATTATAAATAAAATACCATTATTTAGGAAATCTTTTTATCTTTCTAATGAATATTTATAATCGAATTTATCTTATGCATAACCCTATATTAAAAATTATTTTAGTTATGAAACTTTGATTTTAACTCTTTTAACTCTTCTCGGAATTAAATAATAATAAATGTCCTAATATAATCCAAGTGGACCAAATAGGTTCATATTTTATTCCTAAGGTTGTTTTTGGTCGAATTATACTTATCCAATAGAATTAGTACATGTTTTAGGGTAATAATAATATCATTTTTACCCTTAATTACCCTATTTACTTTTAACCGTGGTAAATAAAAGTAAAAAGTTACTATTCATAAAAAAATAATTTTATCTTATTGAACCAAGTTTTACTCCTTGATATTAACTATGACTCTCGGGTTTTCTAAAATCTACTCACAGAAGTGGTAAAATTAAGTTTTATGTGAATTTGCAAATTCTCCTAGGAGATGGGTAACAGACAGTGAAAAGTTCAGTAAAATTTTTATATATCTAAAATTATTATAAACTAACTCCAATGAATAACATTAAAATTATATAGGTATTATGTATCTATTTTGATCTAAAATAAATTTAAATAAAATAAATAATTATTTAAATAAAAATTTGGTTTTAAACTATAACAGAGTGTTTTTCACTATTCATCAAAAATTAAAAGTTTTCATAAAAATACCAAAAATTCACCCTAATCTATTTTTGATATTATGAATCCAAAAATGAAGTCCATTTTGAAAGATAAAATTTATAAAATTTCAAAAAGTGGGTATTACTATTCATAACGACTAGTTTTATTGGGCACGATGTGTTGGAATCTCAAAGTTGTGTACAATGCAAGCTATTGCACTATTCAAAGGGAAACGTACCGTGGAAGCTTGGGGTGTTACACTCATGTTAGAAAAAAAATGATATATGGGACTATTTATAATTATGGAAGTGTGTTAATACAATTTCAATATAATTCTGGGGTATTATTCCTATTTGAATATAAAATCCCTAATTATACACAATTGAACCGACCATGAAACCATGAAATGAACGCACCTGAAACAATGAAAATAATGAAATATTATTAATGAAAGGGAGGTAAGATGTTATAAAAGAAACATATAAGGTATTTCAAATATAAATATATTTCTATGATAAATTGATAACATTATTTAAACCATTATATATGAGTTTTGAATATGTTTTAAGGAAGTCAATTCTAAGATAAGGGTTTCTGGTCTCACTTTTACTTCTGTGAGATATATCCCTTATTCATGACTTATTTCTTTTGTGTGGTTTATATAATTCACTTTGATATATAATATCATGAGTCTCATTATCTTCATGGAATTAAATCTTTCATTTGATAAATATTAATTTTATGGAGCATATGATTCGATTGGTTACAAAGTGGTAAAGGAATTCTTAACCCAATTTCTATTCTTTGGGTTAAACTTATACTTCATTGATAATGTATTCCTAAGAATATGTTTAAAATTAATTTTTATTTTATTATGTTTTATTTACACTTATTTTATTTGTATTTATAGTGGATTCACATAATCGATTCATTTGATTAATGATCACTTAAACGATGTGATGTTTTAAGGGATTTTCCTTTAAAAAACTTCTTTAAAAGTTTCTTTTTAGAAAAATAAAAATGATTTTTTTTCATATATGGAATGAATGTAATTTCCCAATTTCATATCATATTAATATTTTGAATATTACTTTTCATTTTTATATGTTTACTTTCAAATAAAATGTTTTCCATTGTACGTGTGTAGTATTTCAAAATGGAATGTTTATTTTCTTCATAAAGTGTTTTATGATGCAAGATTTCATGATTTATATTGAGGTTATGATTCTTGGTAATTATTTCTGATGATGGTTGGTTCAATTATAAACCAATTACATGTGGTTATATGATAAACCAAGGAAGGTTGGTTACATGATTAACAAATAATGGGTGGTTCTGTGATAAACTAAGGATGGTTGGTTATGTTATAACCTCCAATGCATTGGGTACTCTGGAGTTGGTGGTAGACCATATTGGTAACTCCATTTATAAGAGTGATGTGTAAAATTATGTCCTAAGATAAATATTTAACACTTATATTCTTTTTTATGAGTTTTAATTAAAATCATTTGATCTTCAAAAGGTAATATAATGGACATTTGGAAATGATTATTCTTTTTTTGGGGTAAAAATGAATGTTTTTAAGAAAAAAAATTATGGGTTTTCAATGGATTAATGGTTTCCATTATTTTATATACTTTACTAATCTTTTTTTTTTCATCCCAATTTTTATAAAAAAAATAAAGGGTTTAAAGAAGAGTGGATATAAGGATGATATCAACAAGAAAATTGTGAATATTTTTCATGAAAAGAAACCATGTTTTTTATGAATTTTTTTTATGTAATAAATGAATACTAAGTATAAGTATCCAATTGTATTGTGTGGGTTTAATTTTTAATATTTATTCCCATTTCTCTAAAACTCTAAATAGAAAAGATCCTTATAATTATAATAATGTTAATTATATTTTATAATCACTAGAATATGTAATTCTTAAGGTTGAGTCCTTAAACTTGGTATCAGAGCAGATTTTAGATAAATTCAAAGATTATGATGTTTTCTTAAGAGTTATGGATATCATCATGGGTTTACAAGTTTATATATGTTTATAATTTCATAATATTAAACACCCCTTTTGTGGCTTAAAGTGATGTATTTTTAGGATATTAATGATATTTTGGAGATTGGATTGGGAAAAGTAATCGATTTAGTAAAGTATTTGAAGGTTAATGTATTATAGAGTTTCTAAGGGTATTATATTCAAAAGGACCACTTTAATTTTAACATGTAATAATTCATTTCATGTTTTAATTATGTTCTTTTCTATATATTAATGATATTTTATCAAGATGGAAGGAAATAAATATTTCACAACATTATTATCCATTACTAATGATTTTATTATCACTATTTTTGAAAAATATTGTTCAAATTATTTTGACAGATTTATGAGTATTCAGATAACCTTCAATAAATTGTTTGAATTATCTAGCACCTTTTGTTTTCTCTAAAAACATTATGGGTCATGGTATCTTTTTTATTTGGTTTCAAAATCTCAACTTTACTAACTATCTATAAAAGGAAAATTCTAGAAAGTAAATGACCATTTACTTTATGAAAGTTGGGCATCATATCAAAGGATAAAGAGGATATCAATAAAATATTGATGTCTAGATTTAAGGTATGAATTATTTTCTTCTGTTTATTGTATGTAATATTTTTGGGTTGATATTGATGAATCATAAGGATATAATTCATATCTTTGACTATAGGAATGAATTATTAAATAATAACACAAAAAAATCATGGTTAATGGTATAAAAAGGAAGTTGAATGAAGGATGTGTTTATGTATTTAGTTTTAAAAATTATGATGTAGTGGTGTTTTATAAATATTATCAGAATCATGGAACACCAAAGGATTTTTATATAGTAGGTTTTATTTTTGAAAATTTGTAAACATATATTGGATAGAATTAATGCCATTGAAAAGTAGTGGAATGGGGATAAGTTTTTGGAGACATTTATGTTTGAGGAACATGTAATTCATAATTTTATAATATAAAAAAGTTTATTTTAGGAACAATTCCTTTACTCTTAGTGGAAATAAGTTTAAAGTTATTGGTAGTGTTTCTAGATTATATTATCTCTGATTTTGAGGTAATTGTGGGTTCTCACTTATTATTATGAAAAATTAAAGGTATGAGATAACCTTTAAGGATAAAAAATTTATTTAATGTTGAATATATTATGGTTATTTTTATGATTTTTCCTATATTTATGGAATTTTATAAGGATTATATTAATATAGTTTTAAGAAAATGGACAACCTGTAGGATGGGTGACAACCCGTCATGTCATGTAAGGCCATAGGGATCGAACCCACATCTAAAGGGTGAAAAGGGTGTATTGCCTACCATTTCCCTATGTGAAGTCCTAGTTGGTATGATATTTTTCCTTTTAGTTAAATGATTTTATAGATGAAAAATAAGTTTATTTTTGTAACATATTGTTTATCTTATATATAACCATGAGATTAGATAAATGATTTGGGGATTAAGTGATTAATTTTATTTCAAAATATGTTCACTATTTTGGGAACCTTATATGTTTAAGGTAAATAGAATAATATGGGATTTTATTTGATAAATAAAGGATGAATTATATTTTTGAAAAATATATGATTTATAGTGATTTATTTTATTTATGGAAATGATTATGTGACTTGGGAAATTAAATTTTGGTATAAGACTTTAAGAGTGATTGAAATTATTTGAAGATAAATATTAAATTTATCTTGGAAGATTATGATCAAATCCTTCTAATTTTTGGGTTTCAAATTTTAGTCTAGAATATTTTGAGGAATTTTAAGGATAGTTATTTGTTTAATGATTAATGTTGAACTATGGGTATTACTATTTAATTTTATAAATTAAATTAGTTTTTCATCATATAAAGGTTTATGTTTTTAGAGAATTACATTATCATGTACTGACCTTTTTGGTTTTGTTTAATTCCTAAATATTGGAGGAATATATAGTAATACGTTTATGGATTTTTTGATCTATAAAAGTTGACTATGATTCTTCAAGTATGAAAAAATCATCTTTAATACTCATAGTTTGGAGGAAATATGAGGATGAAATTATACATATAAGTTAAGTATATTTCTATATGTTCTTAGTCTTGGTAGTAAAATAATTCCTCAACTCTAGAAAAAAATATTTTTGAAACAAACATTTTATTTGTTTACTTTTATTATCAATAAATCAATGGACTTTAACCCATAATAGATTTACAATTGTCAATATTATCATGACCATGATCTTTATCTGTATATATCAATCCATCGGTGTTATCTTTCTCTTACATTTCCATGTTTTCATACATGGAAACCTAGTATGTGTTATCTTAGGTGACCTTTGTACTTTCCTTTCTCTCTTTTCAAAATGAATCTTTATTAATCCTTTTTATGACGTGGGATTTCATCCAAGGTATTTTGAAAATTCAAACCCCTAGTTTTGATCCCAAGTTCAAATTACAAGGATATAATTTTTTTAAAGGGTGTATAATATAACATCCTAATATTTTAAAATAAAATATTGTTTGATAGCATACAAGATATGTATCAACGATCTCAAACAAACAACTGAATATTAATATTTAAATGTGAATATTATAACATAGCCATTAAATTAGTGGGAATGAATATAATTAATAAAATTAAGAATTATATAATTTTCATACTCATTTATAATTTATTAATTAATTATTTTTAAATAAGTACTAGTTTTTTAGAAAGTCATTGTATTCTTCAAAAAATACATTTTATTCAAAAAAAGTATTTTTTTTTATTTTTTGTATAAATAATATAATTAATTTCTATATATTTTATAAAATATATTTAAAAAATTAAATTCATTTTATAAAATAATCATATCAAAATTTTCTTATGGTGAAATTTTGATAATTTTCCTTAAAAGTTTGATTTTTCCATGAATAATGAAAAATACTCATTTTTGTAAGCATTACATTTTTTTCAATAAATTAAGAAATTTAAAATTAACATTATGTATTGAATATGGTTTAATGAAAAATGAGTATAATTTAGTTATATTTCATCCACCTAAATAAATTGTAATCAAATTTATATTGTATTTTAGAATATGTTTATTTTTGGGTTTTAAAAACGGTATTTTTCTGAAACAGTTTTAAAGTACATAATGGTTCTCCTTTTTAATTAATTAAAATAATACTTAATGGGTAATTTTTTAAATAAAATTTATAGATTATATATTATTAAATATTAATTTATATTCATGAAATTATTATTATTAGTAATATAGTTACTATAAAATCATTTTTTTCTTGAAAAATACACTTCTTGAAAACCATGCTTTTTCATCACGTCTGTGGGTTTTGTTTTGAATTTAATTTTTCCAATTATGTGAATTGAATTTGGTAAAATGGATTCGATATTTTGAATCATAATTTCTAAATTAGGTAGTAAGGTCATTTTTTTAGGCATAAAAAGTTATTATATTAAAAAAATTACTATAGTATAGGTAAAATAATGAAACGGGTTAAATTTAAAAGGTAAAATCTTAAAATACATAAAATATAAAACTTTAAATAGATATTTTAAGTGTTTATTAACCATAAAAATAATTTATAACATTCATTATCTATCAACTTTTTTTAATTAATTCCATGAAAATGTGGTTGGATTTCAATATAAAATAATCATTATTTAATAACATAAAAGTTCTCCTCTTTAAGTATAAATACCACTCCTCACTACCCCATTTCTCCTCACAAGCCATTAAGCTTATAAAATTTCTATAAAATCCTCTTTTCCCTACTCTCCCTATTTATAAGTGATTCTGGTCTCACCTAAATTCCAGTTCCAAGTTCTTTAAGGGATTCTTCGAGGAGGTGATATTCAAGAGGTAACTTTCTCAAACCACCTCTCTTAATTTCTTTTCTTCTTATACCATCTCCTCACCACATTAATACATAAAATAATAATAACTCTAGTATCATGTATATAATGTAATGTTATGTATCTAATGGAATATCTTATATCTGTTTCTTTTCCCATCTCCTTTTATTCAAAGAAACGAAACCATTGTCCAAATTATGGCGGTTAATCGTCTCCGTGGATAATGAGTTTTCATTTTCCATTACGACTTTCAATGTTGGTTGTAAAAATATTATTATGGTTAAATTATATTTTAATAAGTATATTATAACTTATTTTATTTTTGTAACTAATATATAGACATAATATTAAATAAAAAGAAACTTGTTCATGATGGTCGAAAAAACTACCAAAATAAACTAAACATTTAACATTAACATTTTACCAAATGGATCATCATTATGTTAGAAAAAATGATATATGGGACCATTTATACTTTTTTTATGTGTATTAATACCATTTGATTCTACTAATGGGGTATTATTTCCATTTGAAAAGAAAATCAATAATTATACACAAATGAAATGACCGTGAAACCATAAAATGAATGCACCCAAAACAATGAAAATAAAGAAGTATTATTAATTAATAGGTGGTAATATGTTATAAAATAATTGTATAAGGTATTATAAATATGAATATATTTATTTAATTAATTAATAACATTATTTAAACCATTATACATGTGGTTTGAACATGTTTTATAGAAGTAGAACCTAAGGTAATGGTTTCTCATTGAAGTGTGACTGATTATCGCCTATAAATCATTCAAAGGTTAGGTGCTTTGATAATTTTTATAGTGTCACTTGGGTCTAATCCTTGGTGATGGTATAGATTTTAGAGTCGGTTGTTTTTTATTTGTCTTTTTAATGGGGGGTTTGTTTTCAGAGCTTAATTAAATTGATTGATTGATAATTTTTTACTTTAAATTTTGATAAATATTGGGGTGAGTTAATTATTGGGGATTTAATCTTATTATATGCTTTAACTTTTCTTTATATTTTATTAAATTAAAACCACTTCACAAGATGATTTTGATTATAATTCCCAAGTGTTGAGGATTTAATCCAAGCCTTAAATTAACTTAGGGTTCTAATATCAATCAAATATTGTTTATATTAGTGTATTTTATGTTTCTAATAATCCATGGAATACACACATTAAAAAAATGGGTCATTAATCCATGACATTTTAAGTTTAACATACACAATATTAACCTAAAGATTATTCTTTGAACAAAATCTCTCAATCACTTAACATCCCCAAATTATGACTCACCCCAATGGTAGATTTACTCATACATTTGGGTGTCTAATAATCTAGTTGTAATTTTTATGGTGATGGGTTAAAAAGATAATAAAAATAAAGGGACAATATAAGAGTAGTGTGATTAACACACACACAAATGGTGAAGATAATTAAACATGGACTTTTGATTGAATCAGAAAGACAAAGAATAAAGTGTTTATTTTTTATTAATTTAAACTATTTTAATACCATTAATATTATAAAATAGAAGGTGGATGATAATAATATATGATGAAGAAGAAGCATTCATTAAAATTCAAATGAAATTGGAAACAACT
This sequence comes from Viscum album, assembly GCA_963277665.1. Taxonomy (NCBI): domain Eukaryota; kingdom Viridiplantae; phylum Streptophyta; class Magnoliopsida; order Santalales; family Viscaceae; genus Viscum; species Viscum album. Next base: position 98,011,160 of record OY728153.1, on the reverse strand, counting down.
TACACAATTACAAATGAATAAGAACACAAAAGGAAATGAAAACAAAGAGAAAAACAATGGCCTCACAAGTGAAAACTTGTGTTTGAAAGGTCCTACCAGGAATTTAGAAATGATTTCGTCATTCCAATGTATCCTTATCTATTCTAAAATTCCAACCCCTTGCAAGGAGGAGAGGGGTATGTATTTATAGCCCAATGTGGTGGACTGTTTGCATTCTAAATCTACCCCTTCAATTGGATCACCATGTTGGCCATCCTGAAATCAAAATCTATAAATATCTTATTTTTCAATATTTTACATATGTATGTTTACTGTATAAATTAAAATTTTGGCAGCCATTGTAATTTTTTATCCAAATTTATGGATTTTTTAATAAACAAATTCATTTTGCCCATTTTTCTATTGAGTTTTTCCATGGTTTAAATGTTAATGCATTTTAAGCCAGGAATATGCCCTCAAATATGAACCATTTATTCTAAAAAGTCGACAGCCTATATCTTGGATTTAACACTAAAAAATATCAACTCAATTTTATGTCTATATCGGAATAAAATTCAAAGATTGTGTGTTTTGGACAGAATGGTGGGCTGGACTTTCATGGATCAATTTAGCCCCTTATTGGTTTATTTTGGACTTTAAAATTTTGTCCACAATTCCTTTGGATATTCAATAACATATTATCGAGTTTAATCAAATTTTTTATTCTGGATTGAACCCATAAATTTAATCATCATGGATGGTCCAATTCATATGACCCTTTATATGGCCAAATTGGCCAAATCTACAGTTTAATGATTTGTACAAAATTGAATAAGGAACCCAACAAATCAAGAATAACACCATTTATATAATTAGGGTGAGAGTTGTAATTAAAACACTAAACTAACTCGAATATTTAAATTCTCAAAAATTATATTTAGTATTAAAACATGATTATTTAACACAAATTATGCACTTTTCATTAAAAATTCGTAAAGGGGGTAAATAAAAAGTTATGAATAAATTAATTACATCAACTCCACCACACTTAGGATTTGGAATGTCCTCATGTAAAAAAAATATAAAAACATAACTAAATATTTTTCAATCTCCAAAAAATATTATAAAAAAAATCCACCAATCAGGGGGGTCTAGACTAGTTCACTAATCCACAAATAATCCCACCAAAAATTGTTACAGCAATAATGTTACAAAACAATTCATTTTTCATGCTCAAAATTAGAAATAGAAAATGTGGTTACTCATAACTCACTCCTCTTAAGATGATAAAAAATTATTTATGGAGGTTCACTTATTCACCAAAAAAAGTGAAAATATTAGAGCTTGTAAGAGCTCTCATATTCCATTACCTATCCTAATGTGCACTAGAATCAAGAGGTCTATTTTAGGGGGGTTTTGGTGGCTATGGGATGGAAGGAATATAATAGCTAAAAGATTGGAAAAGAGGGGTAAAACACCAACACGGAAAAGGCAAGGCACAATTTTTGAAATAAGACATAGAAAGTTATGGAAACACATATTTACAAAGGTATGATGTTTCAAGAAAGACAAGAGAGATAAATTAAAAGATAAAATTTACACAAAACACAAAACTTTTCCCAATGACACAAGAAAAGATGATGCAAGTATTATTTTTATCATTTTTCTTTTTTTTTCATTTTTTCGAAAGTTGAACTTGAAACAATTATCACACTAATATCCCAACCCATGTTTTATCTCCTACAACACTAATTATAATAATTATAAAAATATCAAGGGTAGAGGAAGAGTGATTTTTTACCTGCCCATAACACAACCCATTATTTTATTTATATTTTTTTACTTTTTTTATTTTCTGAATTTTTTTTTTGAAAACTTTTTAATAACATGTACAAAATTAAATAAATGTTAATCCATTCCCAAAACTCATCGAATGAACCCCCCCCCCCCCCCACGTTTAAATGGATGCTTGACCTCAAGTATATAATGACAAATTGAAAAGTAAGGAAAAGGTACCCAAAATGAAATCCATTACCACTACACATAAATTTAAATAAATTATGCAATGAAAATCTATATAAATGTTGGGTGGGATAAGGTTTTGGGATTATAATGTGGCGATCAAAAAAAGTATTCATAGGCTCAAAGGGGCTTTGAAAAGGAAGATTAATTTCAAGGTAACGGGAGGCTATTTGGCTATTGTGATTCTAATATGGTGTAGAACATGCCTCTTTAATATTAATGTACACTAAAGTAGGAAATTCAACTCAAAGGACCATAAACTCAAGACTCGTAATCATTGGTGAAAGACAAACATTATGAAAATATGACCATTTGTGGCCTTCGCATGAAATCTTAAGTTATTCCTCATGGTTGGGGAAAATAATTTTCCAAATAAAAAATTTAGAATTCAAAATTTATTGTTCTTAACAAAAAATTATTTATCCAAATTTAGGATGAAAATAAAAAATGTTTGAGATGAAAAAAATTCATTGGAATCCCAAAAAGGTTGGATAAATTTTCAAATTTTAATGGTGAGTAATTGTGACTCTTTTTGTATTTTTTAGTTTTTTTAGTGTTTTTAAAATACACACCCACACCAAATAGACACCTTAAAGAAAAATTTTGATGAGTAAATTGGTAAAAAATGAGAATGGGAGAGGAAGAAGAAGACAAAGAGAGATATAGAGGAGTTAAAGGGAAAGAGGTTCCCCTTGGTTTGAATTTGGTGGGTCATCATCTCTATCCAGTGGTTATTTAGTGGAAGTAAATGTGGTTCTTGGGGAATGTGTCCTCTTTGTTGATTCTTTGGAAAATTTTCATTACCTAAAAGAGAGTCAAAAACAAAATTAATTTTTTATTTAATGAAAAACTAAAAATTAATTAAAATTACATTAAATTAAAAGAAAATTTGGGTTGCCTCCTAATAATTGATGCATTTATTTTGTTTATAGATGGACAGTGGCAGTGGACTACCCATAATCTGATGGTGGCCATCGTATTTTCTCAAATCCAGTGTGCTTCCAAAAAAACTTCTTCTTTGGGAGTCTCATTTGTTTATTGGATAATTTCTTCCCATCCTTGTTTATGTGTTGGTAATTCAATGGGGGTGGAAAGGGAATGTAGAGATCATCCCTTTGGTCTTCAACTTGAGGAATGATTCTATTCACAAAGTTCTGGTTTTCTATTCTTGAAAATTTAGGAATATGCTTCAATTCTAATGGCACATTTATGTAAGTTTTAGATAACATGAAGTCAGAGCATGATATCTTAGTTTTTCTTAATTCATTTTCTTCATTTCATTCCAATGTGGAGTAATGAGGATCAAAGGGTATATAAAAATCAATATATTTTTCAAGATCCTTAATATCAATGTTTTTATATAAGTAATGATCAATTTAAAACTCACTAGTGATCACTTTATTAATTAGGTAACAAATATCACAACCTTTACTACCATTGGGACAAGATAAGCACATTGGATCAAGTTTTAACTCACATAAAAGATAATTTTCAGAATCATGGATAGGAAATGTTGAATGTTGGATAATTGGATTTGAATCAACAAATGAGAATGCTAGTTCATTTTCATCATTACCATCCAATTTGGTGTAGTTTATATTATATTTTATATGGAATTATAAAGAGTTTTAAATATCTTCTAGATTGATAGAGTTTACATGTGAAATATCAACATCAATATCTCCATTTATGACTTAGTTAATGAGGATAAAAAATTCACAATATCATTTATCATTAAAACATGAAGAACATGATGGATCAGGGTTTAAACCAGTCTCATAGAGAATTTTAGAAGCATGGATAGAGAATAAATATTTATTCTTTGATGGGTATCACATAGATTAGAAAATATTGAACTTGACCAGTTGTTCACCAAATTCCATGGATAATATAAAATCATAGAAATCAATTTTTGTTATAGATTTCATGAGGAAAGGTCTTCCTAGAATCATAGGATATTGGAAATAATTTGTCTCACCTTCCATGTCAAGGACATAGAAATCATCTGGGAATATAAGATCGTTAACTTGGACAGTGACATCCTTAATTATTTCCCTATGAATAGATGTGATTTCATTATATAACTGGATGAAAACACTTGTTGGTTGAAAGGGATTTAGACCAAGGATAGAGAAGATGGATTTTAGAATGAAATTTATCAAGTCTCTTAAGTCTATGAGTGCATCATTGAAGTTGGAACTCCATATTTGGTAGGGAACTGTAAAGGTCCTGTATCTTTTCACTTCATGGGAATGGACGGTTAGGTTGAAACATTCTCAATGGTCCTAAGTTTTCTCTTATAGGTGCATAATTCCTTAAGAAACTTTTCATACTTATGGATTTTTTTGATGGAATATAATAGGGGAATTTTGACTTCAACATGTCTAAACATGTCGAGTATTTTAGGATTGGGTTCAAAGGACTTCTTTGTCTTTTAGATGGCTTAAGGAAAAGGAATTGTGTTTTTTAGAGGAATGGAAGGAGGTGAGGGAGTGGATTTAGGTTTGTTTTTGGTCTTTTGGTCTTTTATTTTTTCATATCAACACTTAAAGGGGGTTTTGTAGATTCATTATTAGGAATATCAATTTTATTTAATGATCTAAGTGAAATTGTACTTACATTTCCCTTGGGGTTGGGAAATGGTTAAGCTAGGAGTTTAGAAGAATTGGATTGTTAGTGCTGGCTGAGGTGGGATAAAAGTTGACCAATTTAGGTTTTAATGTTTTTATGTATAAAATAGTTGAATGAGGAAAGATCTTCAATAGCACTCCCCAATGTCTTCATAGAAGAATAGGATTGTTCTGAATTGGGATTTCCTTGATTTTGGTTATTTGGAAATCGATTGTGTTAGGTTTTTAATTGGGAAGGATCACTAGGATAGTGGAATCCAGGAGGAGAAGGAGGTTAATTTCTCCTTTGATGATGAGAAATAAAAGGATAAGGTTGTTGGAATTTACCACTATCTTGACCATATTAGTCTTGGTTGGTATTTTGAGGAGGTAATTGAGGGGGGTGATAAATAGTATTACCATACATCAAGCCTGGGTTATAAGTAGAAGATAAGGGATCAAAATGGGGTTGGTTGGAGTTTTTAATGAACTGACCAGATAGTTGAGGGTTGGTGTTCTATTGAGCATATGCTTCATTGAGCTCTATTAGTCTAGATAAATTTAATGTATCATCTTGAATTTATGGACATGTGTCAATTAGATGAGCTGGTGAGCTATAGATTCTATGATTCTTGATAGGTCTAAGGAACATAGATTGTAGAGAATATGAGGTTGGGGATTTGGAAGCCACCGCTAGTTGTCCTACAAGACCTGTAATCTCACTCAACCAATCATTCATCTTGTCGGGATCTATGTATTGATTATCTTGGACTTTTTTGACTTGATCATGTGCTCAAGTATGGAATTGCTTATTTTTTGTAGACATGTTGCTTATGATATCTAATGAAAATGCAGGAGTTTTTTCAACAAGATCACTTCCACTTGTAACATCAATGATAGTTTGATCCATAGCCAATAACCCCTCATAGAATTATTGTATCAATAGTTGGTCAGGGATTTGGTGATGTGGGTAGATTTCTAAAAGATTTTTTAACCTCTCCCAATACTCATGGCATGATTAATTTGAAAATTTATAGATACCACTTATTTTCTTTTGGATAGAATCAGTATGAGAATCAGAAAATAATTTCTCTAAGAAGAGTCACTTCATGTCATTCCATGTTGTTATGGAACCAGGAGGGAGGTATTAGAGTCATGACTTGGAATAGTTAGGTAGGGATAAAGGGAATGCTCGAAGTTTTATTTGTTCTTCAGAAACCCCTTGAGGATTAATGTTAGAGCACACCACTTGGAACTCTTTTAGTCGAAGATTTTGATCCTAATCGGTTAGCCCATGTAAATGAGGTAGAAGATAAATCATACCCGATTTGAGTTCAAAATCATCATCTATGTTTGGATATTGAATACCAAGGGGTTGGTAATTCATATCAGGGGAAGAAAGTGCTTTAAGGGTTTTTTTTCTATGATTGTCTATATCTAGTTATATTATATGGGAAATGAATGGTTTTGGAGTGATTTGATTATCCCTAATGGTCCTCCTAAGTCGGTGAATTTTTTTCTCAATTTAAGGGTCAAAAAAATCTGATGGATTGTTTTGGAGGCTATGGGGAATTAAGAGGAATTTGGAAAGGATGAGGAAGGTGGGTTTTTCTTTTTGTTTCTTTTGTTTATTATTTTTATGAGAAGACGGGTTTATATTTGTTGGTTTTTTTCATTTTTTTATTAATTTTTTTGATAAAAATAAAAAAACTATTGACTATAAGTTGGACCATCCTCAGAAACGGAACTATTTTAAGTGTATCCATTTTTTTCCTATTTAATTTTCAAAGTTATGATGCTATGTTAATGTTCATAGTGTCACTCAGGTCAAATCCTCAACAATAGTATAGATTTTAGAATCAATTTTTTATGATTTGTCTTTTTAATGGGGGATTTGTTTCCAGAGATTAATTAAATTAATTGATTATTTATTTTTTATTTAAAAATTTGATAAATATTGGGGTGATTTCATTATTTAGGATTTAATCTTATGATATCCTTGAGCTTTGATTTATATTGCATTTAATTAACACCCACTTCACAAGATGATTTTGATCAAAATTCCAAAGTGTTGAGTCTTTAATCCAAGACTTAACTTAACTTAGGGTAATAATATCAATCAAAGATTGTTTATGGTGGTGTATTTTATGTTTCCAATAATCCATTTAATCCACACATTAAACAAAACATGTCATTAATCCATGAAATTTTAAGTTTAACATACACAATGTTAACCTAAATAATATTCATCGAGAAAAATATCTCAATCACTTAATATCTCCAAATTATGACTGACCCCAATGGTATATTTACTCATCCATTTGTTTGGTTAATAATATGGTTAAAAAAATTATGGTGATTGGTTAAAAATATAAGAAAAGTGGACAAGATAATAGTAGTATGCTGAACACACACACAAACGGTGAAGATAATTAACATAGACTTTTGATTGAATGATAAATAAAAAGAATAAAGGATTTATTTTTATTTATTTAAACTATTTTAAGACCATTAATATTATGAAACATAATTTGGATGATAATAATATATGATTAAGAATAAACATTCATTAAAATTTAAACAAAACTGAAAACAACTTACACGATTAAGAATGAAGAAGAACACAAAAGAACATGAAAACAAAGAGAGTATGAAGGGTATCTCAAGTGAAAACATAAGTTTTAAAGGTCCTACTAGTAATTTTTAAAGGCTTTGGTCATGCCAATTTATCCTCCTTTATTCTGAAATTCCAACCCTGTGCAAGGAGGATATCGGGATGTATTTATAGCCCAATGTGGTGGACTGTTTGCATTCCAAATCTGCCCCTTCAATTTGCTCTCTATATTGTCCATACAGATAGCCAAATATCAAAATATATTCTTCTTAAATATTTTAGATATGGATTTTTAATGTATAAATTCATAATTTTTAGGCCATTGTACTTTTTTATCCAAAATTATGCCTATTTTACTAAACAGTGTCATTCTATCCATTTTTCGGTTGAGTTTTCCCTTGGTCTAAATGTGAATGCATTTTAGGCTAGGAATATGCCCTCAAATCTGAACCATTTATTCTAAAAAGTCTTCCACCTATATATTTTCTTTCACACTAAAAAATATCATCTCAATTTTAGGTTTATATCAAGAGAAAAATAAAATATTTTGTGTTGATTTTAAATATCAAATAGAATGGTGGCATAGACTTTCATGGATCAATTGGGCCCCTTATTAGTTGATTTGGGAATTTAAAATTTTATCCATGATTCTTTTGTATATTAAAGAACATATTATGGATTTTAATCAAATTTGAGATTTTTTATTGATACCATAAATTAAATCATCATGGGTGGTCTAGTTTTCACCATAGAATTAGTGGGCCTTCTTGTGAGGTTCATATGACCCTTTATATGGCCTAATTGGAAAAAGTTCCAGCTTAATTATTTGTAGGAAATGAAATAAATAAACCTAAAAATAAATAATCATACAATTTGGATAATTATATTGTTATTTATAATTAAAACATTAAACTGACTCAAATCTAGAAATGATTAAAAATTATATTTAGTTTTAAAACATGAGTATTTCACACCAATTATGCACTTTTCATTGAAAATATGTAAAGGGAGTAAATAAAAATTTATGAATAAATGAATAACATCACTCATCTCACTTTTACTTAGGTGATATTTATGCCTTATTAACCACTTATTTCTTTTAGGTGGTGTATATATGGCTCTTTGATATATCATATCATGAGTCACATTATATTCATGGTATTAAATGTTTCATTTTATAATTATTAATTTTATGAAGGATATGATTCAACTAATTACAAATTATTAAGGAAATTCTAAACCTAATTTCAATTCTTTAGGTTAAAATTCTTCTTCATTGATAATTTATTGCTAATATTATGTGTGAAATGAATTTTGATTTTATTATATTGTATTTATGATTTTTTTTATTTTGATTTATTGAGTATACACAAAATAAATTTATTTTATTAATACTCCCTTTAATGATATTATATTTTTAAGGGACTTTCCTTTAAAAAAACTTCTTTTAAAGTTTATTTTTACAAAATTCAAAAGGAATATTTTTTTCATATTTGGAATGAAATGAATTTAGAGATTTTATATCAACTTAATATTTTGAAGCTTACATTAAATGTTTATATTGTTACTTTCAAATAAAATTTTTTACATTGTATGTGTGCAGTATTTCAAAATTAGTGATTTCAAAATGGAAAGTTTATTCTATTCAAAGAGTGCTTTATGATGCAATATTTCATGATTTATGTCGATGTTATGATTCTTATGCATTGTTCGTGATGATGTGTTGTTCCATTATAAACTAATTATGGGTGGTTCTATGATAAACCAAGGAATGGTGGTGACATTATTAATCAATGGTGGGTGGTTCTATGATAAACCAATGACAGGTGGTTATGTTATAACCTCTAATGAATTAGGTACTCCATTGTTGGAGATTGGATATTTTGGTTACTCTATTTACAAGAATGATATGGAAAATTATGTCCCAAGATACATATTTAACATTTATATACTTTATTATGAGTTTTTATGAAAATCATTTGATTTTCAAAAGGTAACATAATGATAATTTTGAAATAATGATTCTTTTTTATGGGTAAAAATGTATGTTTTTAAGAAAATGTTTTTATGGGTTTTCACTTGATTAATGGTTTCATTTATTTTATGTATCTTATTGAAATTTTGTGCTCATCACAAGTTTTAAAATGTTTTTCACAAGGTTTAAGGTAGATTAGGTACAAGGATGAGATCAAGGGGAAAATTTTAAATATTTTTCATGAAGATAAACCATGTTTTTTATGTATTTTGTTTTATGGAAGAAATGGATATTGAGTATAAGTATCCACTTGTATTGTGTTGGTTTAATTTGTAAGATTTTTTCGTAATTCTCTAAAACACTAATCATAAAATATCCTCAGGATTCTAATAATGTGAAATCTAGTTTAAAATCACTAGAATATATAATGCTTAAGGTCGGGTCCTTACATTTTTCATGATTATGTTGTTTCCCACTATGAATATTTTTAATCACACTTGCATTTTCTTTTAGACAATAGTGGGATCTAGAAGGAACTGGATCAATATTTAATTTTATAGGCAATTCATTGATGAGAAAACAAATGGGATAAAAATTGGAGTGAAGGACTTATGATCATTCCTAATTAGTTATCATGATATATGATTAGAAACTTTCACCTTAACTAGCTCTCGAACTCACCAATGTAGAGAAGGATAGATTTCATTGAGAGTTCAAGTGGTGGAGACCATATAGTAAAGAAGATTTAGTTTCTTATATGTTGATAATGTGGGAATAACCACCCATGTGGATGTCTTTTAGGAATTGGAATATGTTTTCAATGTGGAAAATAAGGACACAAAGAAAGTTATTGTATAGGAAAAATAAAAATTTCGATTAATTTAATGGATGAGAATAATGGTCTCCCTAAGATATCATCAATGATTGAATGTATCAAATGTGGAAAGTATGGGTATTAATAAAATTTATGTCTTAAGGGGAAAGATCGTGAAGAGAATCAGCAAGGTGGTATGAGTAATGGTTATACTACTGATGATTATGAGACTACAAATGATATATAAAAAGGATGGGTTGTTCTAATAGAATTATTTATATTAAATGTGAGAAAAAACATGAAATTAAGGTTGATGAATTTGAATACATGATTCATATTTCATATTGTAGGAAAGAGGTATTGAGGAATAAGATGATTTATCCTAGTTAATGGTTTGAGAATAAAGTAGGATGATCGAAGTGTTTATGTATTAGAATTAATTAATTATGATATATGAATCATGAAATATATAAGGATTTTTTTATATAAGTTTTTTGTTAAGTATTTCAAAAAATATATTGAATGGTGTTGATGACCTAGAAATGTGATCTAATCGAAAGGTCATATTTTGATTAAGAGAATATAAGCCTTAATAAGTTTCTGATGTTGGTATAATAGTGTTTAGTTTGGATAAAGATATGATTGATATGAATAAAATAAATTGGGCAGTATTAATGACCTTGAAACTGATTAATGATTTGTGGACAAAGTGGTCTATGTTTTCATTGATGGATTTTACAGCATTATAGGATTTATGGAATATATTAAATAATCTATCACTTTATTCAAGGAATTAGGATATATGTATGTTTTCATTAAGGTTTTATGGTAATCATGGTTATTACCATGATTATTGAAAATATATGACTAAGGTATTCACATATATGGTATGTTACAATCAAGATATACTTTATAATATTTGGGGGGTTAATATTGAGTTGAATTAAGAAATATAGTGACCTTATTTATAAATTTTTAATTTTTTAAGGATTATAAGATTATCCATTTATATAATTCTTTAAGTTGAATTTTGGATGACGTTTTAGATATTTATGTATTATTTCACCATATTAACATTTATGCATAACATATTCTAATCATTTTGTTTTTTATAATAACTAAAGGTAGAAGGAATGACTTATTATTCACTTATTGATCTTATTTAGTAATTCAGACATGAACAATTCATCTCTTAAAGTAAGATATGAAGTAGAAATTGATCAAGTAACAACCAAAGGATGATATTGTGCTTATGAAATGGAATGAAATCATGTAAGTATATCTTCCCATGAAAATTATCCAACATAAGGAAAAAATATCTTAAAATAAAATTTTGTCCTATTATCATAATTTTTTATGATATCAATGATATTTTTCACAAAACTTTGGTTAATGTATTTGTGTTCATTAACTTTATATTGACCATGTTCTCAATCCCTCTCCATCAGTATTTGGGTGCTAGTTTTATCTTCTATGTTTATGTTTTCACTTCCCAACTATGTTCTCCTATTTTGAATATTATTATGTGTTATTCTAAATGACCTTCACACATCCCTTTCTGAATTTTCAAGAGGAATTTTGATTAATCCATTTTACAATGTGGGTTTCCCACAATGAGATCTTCAAATGTTAAGCCCTTGATTACTGAGAACAAGTTAAAAATGTGAGGATGAAATTTATTTATGGGGGTAGAATGTAACACTCCAATATTTTATTTTAAATATTTATTTCAAATGAATTTAATCTTTTTGATATTTCTCATTACACACAACATCGAGTGTATCTTGTGTTATATGAAACACCGAGTTTAAATAAAATGCAACATTCAATTAAAATATTATTTTATAATAGTTGTCACCAAGCCATTAGAATTGAAAGTATTAATATGATTAACTAAATCATGAAAATATTTTTTTTACATATGTATATAAAATTAATTCTTTGATAATAAATTAATTATAAATAAAAATAAAAACTATTTGAAAATAAAGGAAATATTTTTGAAAAAAAATTATGAAAAGAAATGCATTTTACCTTAATAAATTAAACAAAACACTTCATGGTAGTCTAAAGTAATGCAAACCCAAAGAATTTTCCCAAACCAAGGTAATGCACTCCGGGGGAAGGGAGTCTATACTACTGAAAATGAAATAAGGGTTTTTAGGTGAATCCAATGATGTCAAGAATCCATCAACCTTGTTTCCTTCTCTCCAAGATTTCATAAGACTAGTGATATTAAATAGAATCTTCCTGTAGTTATGAAATAAATAAGTGATAGCCTAGGGAATTGAACACCCACATTCTCATCGTGGTTGTAGGATTTGTTTAAATTAAAATTTTCCCTTTAGGTGAATGGAATTTTTAAAAATGGATTTTATATTTTTAATCATCATAATTTATATTATATAATAATTTTAACTTAATTATTAACCATAATGAATAATGAAAACAATTAAAATTATTTACCACTGTTAAGGTAATAATGAGTTTATTAGGGGGTTAAACTAAAATGAAAAGGGTTAAAAATAACCCAAAACTTTTCTAAAATCTATTTTCTATATTTATTTAGAAATTATATATTATAGGTTATATAATTTTCTACTTTAGAGACTTTTATTTGGAAAACATGGGTATACCTTTTTCTTTTCAAAAAATAAAATTGTGCCACTCACCTCAATTATAAAAGGTCACCCCTCTCTTCTTTTATTAATAGTTTGAAAACCTTTTTTAGACAATACCTTCCCAAATAACATCCTTACTTAATTACCCTCATCATAGAATCCTTGGTTTGGTTAAAAATATAGCCTATGAATCATTTTTGTGCAAACCAAAATATTTGGTCCAAAAAATAGTTGACATCCCTAATCAAGCATTTTATTTTATTTCATACTCCAACTCTATAAATTATGATTAAAACATGGTGATATAATAAACTTAGTATCTTAAATATACTAAGATTTTATTATTTTAACTTAATAACCAAAATCATTCTCAACTTCCATCAAATGGGTTAAGAAATCATCATTCGTATGTATAGTGGACTACTACCTCATGAACCGATGTTATTCGATTTCCATAATGACTTATAAAGGATATATATACTAATATATTTATTGTTAATAAATGATATTTCTAATATTATTATGATTTTTGAATCATTATATCAAATTTTCCTTCTTACTTTCCATTCCTTGGGAATACGATAACATTGTTCATGTGTAAGGTGGACTATCGCCTCACAAAGTGATGTGATTTGTTCATGCTTTCCATGGAAGGTAAAAAGGGTGGTTTTAATGAAAAATATGTGATATATATAAAAAAAGATAATTTTTTAATGGTAATATATTATTTACCTTTCGTTATTTCTTTCCATTAGGAAAATGGAAACAACGTTCATGCATACGTACAACCTACCGTCTCTATAAACGGTGTATTTTATTTTCTATATATAACTTTTATTGATAGATATAAATAAAAATTTATTGAATATATATTTTATTTATATCATGTTTAAAATTATTGATAATATTTAACCATGATTAAATTAATAGGACCAAAAATAAAAAATCAAAATATACATGAATAACAAAGCAGTTATTGCCCGAGACGTGACTTTAACATGGAATTGTTAGTAAAAGGGTAATAGAAGGTCAAAAGTAAATAATATATGGTATTATATATATGTGTGTGTGTATTTATGGTTATTTAATATATTTATAATGCACTCATTTTTATTATACAGGATTTTGGAATGAGTATGATGGATGTTGAGACTTATGGTAAGGGATTTTCATCCCACTTTTATTTTTTTATGAGACACATACCCTAATCACCACATGTTTCTATTATGTGGTGTATATACTTACCATTAATTTATTTTATTAATTTTATCCTTAAATTTATGGGGATTTACATATCCATTTTAGGATCTCCCTTTCATTGGTTTTATAATTCAAAAGTCACCAAAGCGGTAAGGGATTTTTTATCTCAAATTTCATTCTTTGGGACATAAGTTATGTTATGAATCATTATTCTTCAATGAAATGTATATAATGACATTTTGAAAAGTTATATAGTGAATATAATTATATTAATGATATTATAAGTTTAATTTATTGTTATTATTTCAGGGGGATTATGATCAAAAGTTACCAAAGTTGTCATAGTTATATGTTATAATCTCATAATTTTTAGGTATTGTTTATGATTATACTTAAAATGATTAAATGTAATGATATATCTCTAAATAAACTCATTAATTTTCTTATAAATTTTTTATTTCATTAAAATACAGGTTTTCCCTTCATTTTACTCTCTTTATTTACTCAATATTTAAAATAATTCTTTTTAGAAAATGCGTATTTATTTCTCTCTTCGGTAGAAAACTCTTTTTATTTTAAATACATATTTAATAAAAAAATAAAAAATGTTTTTAAAATTCTTTAAATAATTTATTAAATACATTTTTACCCATTTTTTACTTTAAAAAAATTAAAGGGATCTTCATATCATTTTCCAAACAATTCCAGTTTGGATTTTAATGAAAATTTGAAAGGAATCATTGTTTTAACATGTACAGAATAAACACTATTTTCTAACTTCATGACAAAATAATTTTTTTAAAGCATTATTTAAAGTTAAAAAGTTTATTTTTAATGAAAAGGACTTCTAATTTGTTTTATGAATTTTTTCTTTAAAAAATTTTCTTTAAAATGAAAAGGATATTTTCCTCATGAAATGTTTTAAATTATTTTTAAATCCTCCTTTATAATATTACATGGATAATTTTAAAGAAAAATACTTTGACGTTTTTTTTATTTTAAAAAGTGTTTTTCAAAGTGGAAAATCTATATTCCTCGTGAAATTTTTTAAATAATTTTTAAATATTCTTTCATAATTTTCTAAGCTTATTTTTAATGAAAATGTTTTTTAAAATGATTTCTATTTTAAAAAAGTTTTTTTTGAAGTATAAATCATATATTCTTTAAGAAAATTTCCAAACAATCTTTAAAAATAATTTTCTATCTATGATGACATCCTTTGATGTTACTTATTCTTTACAGGGGAAAATATTTAATGATACCATCATTATTAATTTTTTGGATGGTCAATATAAATGTTGATGAAATTTTTATGAAACCAATTTATTTTTCATGTGTTATCCTATGGTGAATTGATGAAATGATTATAAAACCTATTTTCTTTACAAGGTTTATGATGTGATGATATTATTAATGTTTTATGATATTATGGCACACATAAGTTTGGTTTTCATTATGAGACGAGTGAGACCTATATATCCCTCAAATGCATTGGGTAAAGCTTTATATATAATGAGATAATAATGGGAAACAAGTTTACAGTATTGATCCACTATGGGAAACATGTGAGTCCTGATCCACTATAATAAACAGGTGTATATTGATCCATACTAGGAAATAGGTGAGGATTCTTAATTCATGATATTGAAGGTCTTGGTATTTAACCTTGACAAATGAAATGGTTTTCTATATTTATGATGGTTCCACTCTTTTATGAAATGATATTATGGTTAATGGTTTATTTATGACTATTTATCACTATTATGGGTCATGTTTTCTGAAATGATATTGTTTTATGACATAACTCTTGTTTATGATCTGTGAAAGGTCGGGTATGAAATTGTAATGGATCAGACCTCCCCAGTCCATTCCTATGTGAAAATATAGTGTCTGAAGTGTTCATGGAGGTCATGGTAGCTCATTTCAAGAGTTTTCTAGTTTTCTAGTTTTCCAACGGTGAGTCAAGAATGGTAGGTCAGGATCGCTGACTCTTACCGGTGAATTTCAATGGTGGCTTGCTAATAGTAGGTCGTTGATAGTGAGTTAGGACTGGTGACTTGAAATGGTGACTCGCTAATAGTGGGTCTCAATGGTGAGTCACGATGGTGACTCACCGAATATTATCTCACCAAAAAATGACTCTAAATGGTGACTCTCCATCAGTATCTTATCACTGGTAGCTCACACTGGTGACTCATTCATTGGTGAGTCACCTAATGGTTCCTCATCCATCAGTGACTCTCCATTAGTATCTCATCACCATTATCTCACACTGGTGACTCATCCAATGGTGATTCACCTAATGGTTCCTCACCCATAGATGACTCACAATGATGACTTGCCCAATAGTGAGTCATTTCCAACAGTTTGTCAAATTTTTAGTTTTCCCCAGTTTTTCTAGTTTCACCCCTTTAACATTTTATTTGAAGTAAAATTAGTTTAAACCATATTTAAGTGTTTTTGAATCTATTTCAAAGGATATAAAATGTATCTTTAAATTCCTAATGCTAGGGAGGATTTTATATAGTCAAAACATTTGGTCTTGATCATGATCTGGATTTAATGGATTTTGAAACTGTTTCTTTTGTTGATATAGGATCTTGCCCTTCTAAATTCTAGACCCTTTATTCCTTGTACATTCCCATTTACTCTTGATATCAGGTTCCCCCAAACCTTTCTTCCCTGAGGATCCATGATTTTGTGTTTCACCCCAGTATCATGTTTCCTTAGAGCCTTGCGCACCCCCTATTTAGCGAAAGGAGGAGGTGTTAATTGTTTATTTCTTGAGATAGGGATTCCTTAGTCTCTCTCTTGATTGTGTATCATGTGGGTGGGTGTATCAATGAATCTTTTGTGAATATAGAAAAATACCAACCTTATAAAGATAATTGAATCAACTTTAAATCAATAAATGAGGGTATGGGAAGATGATGATGATGATGATCGTACTATTTTATCTGTTATTTTGATCCATGTTGTGAATTTTATGGGCTATATGCCTACTGAAAATCATAGTTGTCAGTGGACTTTGTTTTTTCATGGGTGATGGCTTGTGGATTCTTGATATTTTTTTATGTTGAACAACCTTATAAGAGTAAAACCGATTAACCACTTATATTCGGTTAAATAAATGGATGCCCTAGGATTATACAACTTTTGCAATCACCCCTAAATTATAAAAGTAGAAATAAAGGAGTGTTTGTTAAATATGAATATTCATTTCCCTATTTTATGTGGTGGTTTTCTATATGTGTTTATGTTCTGACTTGTGCTCTAGTGGGGTCATGGTCATGGCTGTGTGTGTGGAGTGGTTTGGGTAGTGTAATGGAATCTCGGGTTGAGAGATTGTTTATTATGGAACGGTTGGGAAATGATGTGTAGTGGGACTGCACTAGGTTGTGTTTTTTTCATGTTTCTGGATGTTTTGGGTGTGGTATGCCTTTATAGGGGTGCCAAGAATGGTTGTGATGAGATGTGTTGTTGGGTGTGGTTGTGAGTTAGGGATTGGTTCTGTTGAGAGGGTTGATTAGGTGGGATGACTTTGAAGAATGATGTTAGCAGTGGTTGGTATGGGTGATTCACCATTAATAACATGCAGAGAGATTCACCCCATACCAAGGAATTACTATGTTATGGTATGAATGGGTGTTAAATGGGGACTAAATTTAAAGTGGGTTAGTTTATAGTGGTTCTTCTTTTATTGTGTGGCTTATGCATTGTGGCTAGTAGTTTCCCAGGTAGAGATTGAATGAATAAATGAATTTATTAATAAATAATGATAATTGGTTAAATGAATTGGCATGGGTTGTGAATTCGAGTTGTGTCTGGTTGTGTGGTTGTGCATTTAGAGGTGGAATCAAATGTGGTTTTTTGTTTTGGTTGTTTTGGGGCTTGAGTTCTTGGTATTATATATATATATATATACACACACACACATGTATTTCTTTATGATTTCTATACTCACCCTACCCTAGATGAGCACTATGTGTCATGCACCCATATTATCATGGGGGAGTGTGTCTTCCCAACATCCTAGTGGGATTATGGATGGATGGTTATTGGATCTTCCCTACTCCCTCTTCTATGCATTGGTATACCATGACTCTTTGGGTAAGTTTTGGTGCAGTTGTGAGGCCTAGGTGTCTATGAGAGAGGTGTGTTTTCCTAGGTGTCTACAAGATGAGATATGGTGTGCTTTACTATGTGTCTTTGGGATGTGGTATGGTTGTGGCCCGGGTGTCTATAGGTGGGATGTGGTGAGCTTTGTTTTCCCAGGTTGTGGGACTAGCTCTAAGGCCCAAGTGTCTGTAGGCGGGTTATGACGTGGGGATTGTGGAAGAGTGAGGAAGTGTCAGGACATTCACCATTAGGGTATCAGTAGTTAACCAGTGGGAAGTGTTGAGGGGTACCCAAACATCGATGTTCTTACTATATTACTTTACTTGACTTGTGTTATTTGGTGAGTGTGCCTTGATGATGTTGGGATGGATAGTATTCCTTATTAGGTGTTGTGGGTTTCTGTTGTTTTCTCGCAGGGGCATTATTATTCTCCTCCCACTTATGCATGAGAGACCTTGGTTTTTTCTAATGATTATACTCGTATACTCACCCTATGTATATGAAACTATTTTCAAGTTTCCAGGAGTAATATGTGGATCATGTAGGACCTTACTATCCCGGATGTGGGGATAGATTTAGTGTCACTGCTTAGCTTTTTTCTTTTGGCACTTACTTTGGAGTTTTATTGTATTTATAGTGGTTTTTTTTAAACATTCATGTGGGATGGTTTTACCTTTATTTTATATGTATATATGTCTTTGAGTTGTTTTTAGGTTGATACATCTTACCTCCCAATCTTGTTTACTATAAAAATGGTAATGCCTTCCATTTTGTGAGATTTGTATACCCTTGGTGCTGGTCACCACCCCAGGGCCTACTAGAGGAGGGACTCAGGGGGTCATTATCTCTCTTCCTTAATTTCCATCTTAGGAGGGGCATCTTTGGAAGGAGGAGGAATGATAGAATTGTATCAGTGGCTGATGGTTGAGGTATATGATGGATTTTGAAGTTAGAAACAGTGAGGATCGCATGGGTTGGTTGGTAAATAGTGTTAGGTGACCTTGGTGCATGACATAGTCTAGGGAAGACCAGCTAGGACATGGGATTTTAGGGCCCCTTGTGATCTGATGCAAGGACTATGAGCCTAACGAACGACCAAGTAAGGCTATACTATTTGCGGGGTAAAGACCCTAGGGAAAGGTATATGCATCATAATAACTAGTGTTCTTATTTTAATTGGGTGTTTTGGGAAATTTGAAATAAATAATGTGTTGAAATGAATCTTAAATAAAGTTTCATACTACTCGAGCTTAGGAGTTCTTTGTTTACCTTTTCAGTTATGGCACCCAGTTGTCATCCTCATGTGGCTCAAGAAGTTGAGGCTCGACGGTCCAATCCAGTTGATGAGTGGAAGGTTAATCCAATGGAGGAGGATGATTAGTGGAATAGGATGCCACATTCTTTCTAATGTCAGACTTGGGGAAAGTATGAGAGAAGCTTTTCAAACATAGAGATAGAGAGTTGGCTTGAGGATCTTATGATCACCTTAATCTTGATTTGGACTCCTAAGGAGTACAGGGTTCCTTTAGAGGTTATCCAAATGAGGGTAGTTACATGTCCGTAGTGGATGTAATACCTAGGGGATAGGAAGGAAGGTGGCATTCTATGGGTAGATTTTGAGAAGGAGTTCCGAACAGAATTCTTTTCTTCGCCCATGAAGGTTGAGAAAAGGTAGGAGTTACTCTCCCTCCAATAGGGGAGTATGTCAGTACAAGAGATGGGGATCAAGTTGAAGGATCTCCTTCATTTTGCTCTGGATCTCTTTCTGGATGAGGAGTCTCGTGTGAGACACCTAGAGGAGGCTCTTTGTCCTTCTCTTCAATATGCAGTTACCCCCTTTACCTTACTGACATACTTAGAGGTCCAGAAGAAGATAGAGGTAGTTGAGAGGATGTACTCGTGATGAGGTCTGCCATGAGAGGGGATTCATACTAGTTCTTTGAAGGGAAAGGTTTTCAGTAGTAGGTCTCAGGTGCTAGGGCCTTCGAGATTATAATTGTTGGGGAGTCGACCTCAGTAGTTCTCATTTCAGCCTTCAAGTCCTTGTGATTTTACTGTGAACTTGGGACTGAGGTGTTTCACTTGTGGAGCTCATGTACATCTTCTAATTCAGTGTATGACGCCCATTCAAGCACAGTGTAGTGGAAGTGGGGAGGTTCAGTGCCTGCCTCAGTAGTAGTTTTCGACCAGGTCGTTTCAGTAGCAGGGATAGTAGGCTTCTGCTCCACTAATGGGAGATAGAGTAGGTGGATGCCGACTTCAGGTTGTTCATCAGGGACCTCAACCTAGGCATGGTAAGGTGGAAGTCATCAGCAAAGGGGTAGAGGATCTGGGGGTAGTCAGTTGCATGTCGTAGAGTCAGCAGTTCTAGAATGGTCATAGATCATTCGAAGTATGATCAGTTTGTTC
Organism: Viscum album; assembly: GCA_963277665.1. Classification (NCBI taxonomy): domain Eukaryota; kingdom Viridiplantae; phylum Streptophyta; class Magnoliopsida; order Santalales; family Viscaceae; genus Viscum; species Viscum album. The sequence goes on along the minus strand of OY728153.1, from coordinate 97,990,798 downwards.
AGTACCCTTACTTGTTCTTTGTTTTATTTAGGAGATTCATACTCCTTTTTCACCCATTATAACCCATGATCTGGGACTAGACATAGAGAGACTTCCCATTCCCTAAGTGTTGATTAATCTAGTCAAAAATCAAACCATCCTGTTTTATGTGTGTTGGGGATGTAGACTGATGATGGGACCGCATCAGTCCCATGGGGATCTATTCTTGATATAGATGCAGCCATACGATGTTATTATTGGAAGTAACTAGTTATATTCCAAGCATTTTTTATCAAATTCTTCTATATGAGAGTTTTGTTTTCAAACGTGGATGGCTAGTGTGTGGTTTTTGTTGGTGTGCAGGGATTTCAGGTGGGAAGTCAGCATGTGGAGCCTCTCCTTTCCTTATTAGCTAAGCTGTTAGTGTAATCGGTGGATGCTAAGATAGTGGAGGCACCCAGGGTATTTGGGGAGTTCTTGGATATTTTCCTCTAAGATGTTGTGACTCTACCCCCTTGACGTTACATTGAGTTCGGTATAGACTTATATCCTGGTGATAGATTGATTTTGATGGATCCTTATTGAATGGTGCCTTCTAAGTTGCAGGAGATTTAGATTCATATTGATGTCCTGATAAAGAAGGGCTTCATCTATCCCAATATGTCACTGTGGGGTTATCCAGTCTTGTTTGTGAATAAGGTAGAAGGTGGTCTGAGTTTATGCATAGACTACCTTAGGTTGAATCGTGTGAAGGTCAATAACCCTTACCCACTCCCGAGGATATATGATCTTTTTGACCAGCTGAGGGGAGAAAGTTGGTTTTCTAAGATTGATCTACAGTCTGGATATCACCAGTTGAGGGAAAAGGAGGGTGACATCTAGAAGACTGATTTTAGTTGTAGGTATGGGCACTTCGAGTCGTGGTCATGTTGTTTAGTGTTACAAACACATCGTACATGTTCATGGGGATTATGAACTCTGTTTTTTATGAGTTCCTAGACCATTTCATCATTTATTCATCGATGACATCCGGATCTACTCAAACTCGGAGTAGGAGCAAACCGAGCATCTCAGGACTGCCTTGTATGTCCTTTGATGCCACTAACTCTATGGGAAGTTTTCCAAGTCTAAGTTCTGGACACAAGAGGTACACTTCCTTGGACATGTGGTATCTCCTCAAGGTATAGTGGTGGACCCATCGATGGTCTATGTAGTTGTTTCTTGGGAAGCACACAAGAATGTTGTAGAGGTTCGCAACATTCTTGGTCTAGAAGTCTATTGCTGGAGATTTTTACCAGATTTCTCTTGAGTTGTAGCTCTATTGATGGCTTTAACCAATAAGGACCAGGCTTCAGTATAGAGTGAATAGTTTCATGTATATTTCAGTTATCTGAAGGGAAGGTTGGTCAGTACTCTAGTGATCTAGTTTCCAGAGTAAGGGGTGAAGTTTGAGTTTTTTTATGATGGTTCCCATTAGGGATTGGGATGTGTTCTAATGAAACAGTGAGGAGTGATCTTTTATGGGTCTAGGAAGTTATGTCCCCATGAAAGTAACTATGTCACCCATGATCTGGAGCTAGCAGTGGTTGTTTTTTCACTAAATTTGTTGTGGAATTACATTATTGGGGAGCACTTTGTGGTCTTCACGGATCACAAGAGATCAAGGTATATCTTTTCTTAGTGAGATATGAACTTGTGACAGTGAAGGTGGATGGATTTTCTCTAGGATTACAACTTCGATATCTCTTACACCTCAAGAAAGGGTAATATTGTTGTTGATTCTTTGAATAGAAAATCGTAGAAGGAGGTTGATTTAGAATCTACATAAACATAGAAGGTGATGGAGGAGTCTTTTTCCTTGCACTTAGATACAGGATTGGTTGGTGGCATAGGTTATCTGTTTCATATGACAGTGTAGTCTTCTCTGATGTGGTCGGTAGAGGAGTCTTAGTGGGGGACTCAGAGGTAGAAGTGATGTGTGATCATGTTTACCATGGTGATGTTTCAGAGGGATGGTCAGAGGATAGTCATAATCAAATTCTTTTCTATGGAAGACTATTTTTTTCTAGTGGGAATGTGCATGGGAGTCCTCTATGAGCTCAATAACTCACCTTTAGTAGTACACCCAGAAGTTTCCAAGATGTACCGTGGTTTGAGTATGCCTTTTTTGTGGCCCAGAATGAAGCTGGAAGTGGTGGAGTTTGTGGCGAAGTGCATAGTGTGCCTATAGTTTAAGGCTAATAACTATGTTCCCAATGGTTTGTTGTAGACCCTATATGTCCCCAAGTGGAAATGGGATGACATCTCGATGGATTTCATCACAGGGTTACCCAGGGATCAGGGAGGATGTGATGTAATCTGGGTGGTGGTGGATCGGTTGATGAAATCGGATCACTTCTTAACAATTAGGAAGTCTGTCACAATGGACACCTTGTACAAGAGGTATATGGATGAGGTGGTGTATCTACAAAAATATTTTAGGTCCATTGTCTCATACCGGGATACACATTTTACCTCATGAGTCTGGAGGGGATTGCAGCATGCTTTTGGCACTTAGTTACGCCTGAAAACTACTTTCCACCCTCAGACAGAATGGCAGACAGAGCGGACCATTAAAACATTAGAGGATATGTTGTGGGAATTCGTCTTGGAATTTTTTGGATCTTGGATGTGACACTTTACCTCATTATAGTTCACTTATAATAATATCTATCACTCTACCATTGTCATGGCTCTGTTCGAATCCTTGTACAGGAGGTAGTGTCATTAACCTTTGTATTATAAAGAGGTTGGGTAAACACTTTTTCTTGGTCCAGAGGTAGTGTAGATCATGAAAGAGAAGGTTCGGCTTGTTCGTGAGAGGATAAAGGCAGCACAGGACTAGAATAAGTCATATTTTGATCATAGGAGGAGTCCCTTGAAGTTCAAGGATTGTGACCACATGTTCTTGAAGGTTTTCCATTGACGTGGGAAGTGGAGGTTTGGTAGAGGGAGAAAGATTTCTTCGAGGTTCATTGGACCCTTTTAAGTGTTGGGAAGAGTTGGTGATGTGGAATACAGATTGGAAATTCCACCACAGTCAGAGAGGTTACACAATGTCTTCTATGTCTCTCAACTTCATCGGTATCTACATGATGACTCCCACGTCATTGACTAGGGAGAGTTGGATATTGAGGATGGTGTGAAATGTTTGGAACAAATATTGGATATCCAGGATCATTGGAAGAAGGTTCTACATGTACGAACCATTCCATTAGTTCATGTGTTGTGGAGGAATGGTGGCCTAGAAGAGAATACTTGGGAGTAAGAAATGCAGATGCATGCCCAGTACATGGAGTTGTTTTGATTTTTTTCTTTTTTCCTTTTTTCTTTTAGAAATTTAATGTTTGAACCTTTTTTGCTATGAGAAGAGTTGTTTCCTTGTTTTGTAATGTGTGATAAAATATTGATATATGAAGAGGGGAGGACCTAATTCCTAATCAAGACACATTAACGAGGATATGATTAAACCCATGTGGGAGAGTCAGTGCTGAACAAAGTGGATAGTATCTTTACATTGAGGGTGGGTTTCCCTAATCCATGTGTTTATATAGTGTGGTGTGTTTTCTAGTCAGTTGGGTTAGTAGATATCAGAGGAGGTGTTTTTGGATGATGAGGTTTCACTCCAGCTTTCAAACATTACAGGGTGGTTTATCATTGAAATTTAATGTGTTTAACCAGTAGTGGTGTTTAAAGTATAGTGGGATCCTTGATAGGTATATCACAGGGTGTTTTTTTGGACCCCTCTTTTCCTTTTAGTTTTGGTTTTTAATTATCAAGGGAGAAAATAGTTTTATAGGTATCTGATGTAATGTATCAGACCTCCCTGGTCCATTCCTTTATGAAAATAAAATTTTTGATGTATTCTGGGAGGTCACGGTAGCTCGTTTCAAAAGTTTTACAATTTTTCAGTTTTCCAATAGTGAGTCAATAATGGTAGGTCAGGACTAGTGAGTTAGGACTAGGGACTCACACTGGTGACTCACTGACGGTAGGTCATTGACGGTGAGTCAGTACCGGTGACTCACAACGGTGACTCACTGACAGTGAGTCACGATGGTGAGTCATGACAGTGAGTCACGATGGTGAGTCATGACAGTGACTCACCGAATGGTAGCTCACTGAACGGTGACTCACAGAATGGTTACATGACATTGGTAGATCATGACTGCTAGCTCACATCAGTGACTCTTCCATAGGTGAGTCACCCAATGGTGCCTCACCCACCGATGACTCTCCATCGGTATCTCATCATCGGTAGTTGGCACCGATGACTCATCCAACAGTGAGTCACCCAATATTTCCTCACCTATTAGTGAATTGTGATGGTGACTCACCCAATAGTGAGTCATTTCCAACAATTTTCCAAATTTCCAGTTTTTCCCAGTTTTTCCAGTTTCACCCCTTTAAAGTGTAATTTGAAGTAAAATGAGTTTAAAACTATATTTAAGTATTTTTTAATCCGTGTAAAAGGATATAAAATTTATATTTAAATTCCTAATTCTTGGGAGGATTTTATATTTTCAAAACACGTGGTCTTGATCGTGATCTGGATTTAATGTATTTTGAAACTGTTTCTTCTATTATTATAGGATTTATACCTTCTAAAGCTGAGACCCTTTATTCCTTGTACGTTTCCCTTTACTCTTGATATTGGGAATCCCCAAAACTTTCTTCCCCAAGTATTTTTTATTCTGTGTTGCACCCCTAGATCATGTTTCCCTAGAGCCTTGCACACCCCCTGTTTGGCACAAGAAGGATGTGTTGATTGTCTGTTTCTCAAGGTAGGGATTCCTTTATCTCTCTCTTAATTGTGCATCATGAAGGGTGGGTGTATCAATAAATATTTTGTGAATATAGTGGAATACCAACCTTATGAATATAATTTAATTGTATTTAAATCAATAAATGAGGGGATGAGAAGATAATGATAATGATCATACAATTTTATCTATTATTTTGATCCATGTTATGAATTATATGGGCTATATGACTACTGAAAATCATGTCCATTGGTGGCCTCTGTTTTTACATGGGTGATGGCTTGTGGATATTTGTTTTTGGTTTTATATTGAACGATCTTAAAAGCATAAAATTGATCAACTGCTTAAATTTAGTTAAATAAATGGATTCCACAGGATTATACACCTTATGCGATCACCCTTGAATTATCAAAGTGGAAATAAAGAATGAGTGCTTATTAAATCTGAATATGCATTGCCATGTTTCATGTGGCATTGTGTTTTATGTGGTTCTATTCCAACTTGTGTTTTAGTGGGTTCGTGGGCATGGGTGTGTGTGCGGGGTATTTTGGGTGGTGTAATGGAATCTTGGTTTGATAGATTGTTGTTTCTAGAATGGTTGAGTAGTGATGTGTGGTGGGACTACATCGAGTTTTGTTTTGTTCATGTTGATAGATGTGTTGGGTGTGGTATGTTTGTGCAGTGGGTCTTCCGATAATGGTTGTGATGATAGGTGTTTCTAGGTGTGGCTGTGAATTAGGTGTGTTTTGTTGAGAGGGTGGATTAGGTAGGATGAATTTGAAGAATAATGTTGGTAGTGGTTAGTATGGGTGTTTCTCTATTAATAACATGCAGAGAGCTTCACATGGTACTGAGGGATTCGTATGTTATAGTATTAATGGGTGTTAAATGTGGATAAAATGTGAAGTGGGTTAGTTTATCATGGTTATTCTTTTGTTGTGTGGATTATGCATTGTGGCTGGTAGTTTCCTAGGTAGATATGGAATGAATAAATAAATTTCTTAATAAAGAATGTTAATTGGTTAAATGAATTGTCTAGGGTTGTGAATTGGAGTTTTGGATATTTGTATGGTCATGCATTTAGAGTTAGCATCAAAGGAGTTTTAGTGTATTGGTTTTTGGTTGGAAACCCATAGGTTGGGCATGAGTGCTTGGTATTATATATATATATATATATACATGTATTTATTTATGATTTCTATATGCACTCCACCCTATTTGAGCACTATGTGTTGAACACCCCCATTGTTATGGGGGAGGGTGTCTTCCCAACATCCTGGTGGGAGGATGGATGGTTGGTTATTGGATTTTCCCTTCTACCTCTTCTCGGTATTGGTAGCCCAAGACTCTTATAGCAGGTTGTGGTGTGGTTTTGAGGCCCAAGTGTCTGTGGGCAAGGTGTGTTTTCCTAGGTGTCTATGGGATGATATGTGGTGTGCTTTCCCATGTGTCTTTAGGATGTGGTATGGTTGTGGCCTAGGTGTCTATGAGCGGGATGTGGTGAGCTTTGTTTTCCTAGGTTTCAGGACTAGATCTGAGACCTAGGTGTGTGCGAGTGGGTTATGAGGTGGGGCTTGTGGAAGATTGTGGAAGATCTAAGACTTTTTCCATTATGGTATGAGAAGTTAACCAGTGGGAAGTGGTGTGGGGTACCCAAACATCAATGTGATTACTATATTAATTTACTTAACTTGTGTTATTTTATGAGAATTCATTGGTGAGTTTTGGATGTCTAGTATTCCTTGTTAGGTTTTGTTGGTTTCTGTTGTTTTCTCACATGGGATTTAGTATCCTCCTCCCACTATTTCATGAGAGACCTTGTTTTTTCTATTGAGTATACTCATATGCTCTCCCAATGTATAAAAAACTATTTTTATGTTTCTAGGAGGATTACGTAGACCATGCAGGACCTTACTAGCTTAGATATGGGGATAGTTGTCATGTCCTTGCTTATCTTTATTCTTTTAGTACTTTGGAGTTTTATTGTATTTTTAGCAGTTTTGTTTTAAACATGCATGTGGTATGGTTTTGGATTTCTTATATATATATATATCTGTGTGTGTGTGTGTGTGTTTCTTGGAGTTGTTTTGAGGTTGATACATCTTATATCCCAGTCATGTTTACTATAAAAAGATTAATGTCTCCCATTTTTTGAGATTCATATACCCTTGGTGTTGGTCGCCACCCTGGGGCCTACTGGAGGTGGGACTTGGGGGTCATTATCTCTCTTCCTTCATTGTCATCTCAGGAGGGGCATCTTTGAAGGGAGAGGGTCGTGACAAAACTTCCTAAGTTATGTTAGTGATTGCATACCATTATGTTTATCTTATGATTTCATATGATCATAGAATGATATCTTATATGTTTAACCTTAATCGACATCTGAGTTCGACCTTTATTATGTTTCCTACCCCAGGTTATGAAAAAATATTTAGGTAGGGTATGCCTAAGAGGAGATATAAGTGAGAATATCTTTATGGGATATGTTGAAGATCTTTCATGAAATAAAAATATTGTGTTTCTAGTCTTCAAAGACACTAAACTATTATGGTCCTTGAGCATGTTTTTATAAAATGTGTTGAATATTCTTCTAAAAATACGATATATTTATGTAAAAATGGGTTTCTATTTAGTTAGTCTTCAGTTTCATCACTGAATCTAAGGTTAAATGATGTTAAGTTATTTATAATATTCCCTAGTTACATGTTTATTAATATTTCTCACATCTATATCCACTTACTCTGTTTGGATATATTACTATACATAGTTGGTGGTGTCCTACTGAGTTGTACTCATACCCTTCTCGGGACATCATTTGGTACCTGAGTAGACTCTATGGTTGAAGGACTAGATAATTTTAGGACCAAGCTAATGAGGAAGTTATTTGTTTTCAAGAGTTGTATTTTTTTTCAAAAAAGTTTTTGAATAAAGAAAAGTTTTTAGAGAAAGGAAATCACCTCACATTGTATTTTGGTGAAAATCATGTTGACCATTTGATTTAGAGAATCAAACTCACAATGTTTTGGTGAAAATTTTATTGACCATCAGATTTGGAGAATCATATTCACAATTTTTGAAAAGGTCCATTATATTTATATAAAGTTTTCTAGAAGAAAATATTCACTGTATTGACACGAAATCCAAATGAAAAAGTTGATCGTATTGAGAATACATCTTATTGGATGTAAATGGTCATTGGATTCACTATGGATATGACATGAAAGAAGTTGTCTTATTGATGGAAAATCGGAGTCTTTATGACTATGATGAAATAAATGTGATGATAGTTTTCTGATTTGTAACTCTCATAAATCATAAGTAATTGGTGAAACTTATGATGAAATATTAATGAAAGAAAGGGGGAGTGAAAGAGATGGTGTTGATTACATTATGGTTGATCGGATATTAGTGAAAGAAAGAAATATTTCCCATCATATTTAGATTGATCTAAGCTAGAAGGAAAGAGAAAATGATGTTTCTCATTGTATTCAGCCTGATTGGGTTCAAGGACAATTGTATTCTGACTAATCAGATCTAGATACTACCAATTGTATTCAGATTGATTGGATTTGGATGGAAAGAGAAAAAGGAGTTGGAGATCGTATTCAGCCTAATTAGATTAAGGGAAATTGTATTATGGAAAATAGAATTCAGGTTGATCTAGAAAGAAGGATGTTTCTAAAAGAAAGTTAGGCACTATATAATTTGATTTCCATCATATTCGTAATAGAAAGAATTGTTTGGTACTGATGGATAAAAATAAAATAAAATAATGAGATCAATAGTGTAGTTAACCATTTTAAAGGAGTTTAATTACTTTTTTTATTACAACTAGGTCAAGAGAAGAAGTGAATAATTAGAATTGGTTTGAAGAGTAGAGATGAAGGATATTTCATAATATATTGTCAAGGGGGGCATTTTATTCAGAAATCGGATTCGACAATCGAAATAGAAAAACAAAATTGAATTAAGACAATCAAATTGATCCAATTAGATTAAGAAATTAGATCTAAACTAATGATTTAAAAGTAAGTATAAAGAATATATAAAGTTCTAAAAAGAATAAATAAGCTTTAAGAATAGTTGACGAAGTCAGTATTCACCCTAAATTCAAGGGAAATTGAGAATTAAGGGAATTTGGATGAGCGGGAAAGGTTTTGGGATTCCCACAAAAAATCATCCTCAGGTCACCTATAAAAGGAGAAAGTACTTTATACTTTTTGATGGATATACTATTCACTATAGAAGGTAGATAAGCTCTGAGTTTAAGAGAGAGAAATAATTTTCCATATTGATCTTTTTTGAAAAAGTTTTTATGGGAAGAAGATATAGGAGAAGAGATAATATTTCAAAGTTATTTAGATGATCATTGTATTCAGGAGGTTCTTACCATATTCTGGGTAAGAAATTGAATAATTGTTTTAGAAGGAATACATTTTTGAAATTGAAAAACAAGCACAGTTAACATGCATAGTTACACAAATTTTGTATTATTCTATTTGTGTTAAGTGGGTGCACATGCACTATTAGATTGTTTATATAGTGTTACACAAGTGAAAGGGTAGGTCCTAATCATTGTAATCTAGGGATTTTTTTTCTAGTTTATTGTGTGTTATTGGATCACTTCCAAGCCATACCAAGGATGTAACTATTCTTATTGAATAGTAAACCTTGTAAATTTGTGTATTCCTATGGATGTGTGTTTGATTTGTTTTCAGTAGGGAATTGAAATATTTAACAAGAGATGAAGGTTGTTTTAATTGAAAAGAAACATAAAAGAAAAATTATCACAAATTCACCCCTCCCCCTATCAGTGATACAATTACACTGACTGGGAACTTTCAGATAAGTTCTAGGCTCTATGACAGATGTATGATTTTTAATTCTAGGTTGGTTTATAGGATATTAGGACTAGACTATGACTAAAAACTATTTTGAAGAACCTTTTAGATTTTTTTATTTTTATTCCTCATGGGATATTTGTAGATATGGACTATTGATGTGTGATTTTTTTACATGTATATGGTTCATTTTGATATAGCATGGGTTTGGGATATTATATTGGCACTTGTCTTGATGTATTTCTATTATTATTTATCTTGATGTATACATGTACTTAACTATCCCCATTTTTTTACTTGGATATGTAGGTATAGTATCACCATTATATCACCTTATACCCACACTACTGATCAAAATCCTTCGTTATATAAGGAGGCACTCCAAAGTTATAGCGGTGACACAGTCTAATTTTTTTTAGTGGGAACTTGGGCATGGACATTATAAATAATAATCTCATGAGATAATCCGGAGGTGTGTTTAAATCAAATGGTATTTTTATAAAATTATTATAATATAATAATTCATATTAATAAGGTAATTAATACTTTAAATTATATCATTATATTCATGGGATATTTATTCAATAATGGTTTCCACACACATTCTTAAAAATGGAGTGGTTAAATGGAAGAGAAAGGGTTTTCTGTAGATAAGGAGAACTACATTATCAAACCATGGAACTTGAAAAATAATTATGGATAAAACATACCATATTGGTTCCTATATTCTCAATAGATTAATAATTCAAACATTGGGATAACCATGTTATTTTCATTGAAATTTATATCATTGGATAGGTAAAAATATTTTTTGGTTTTCAATTAATTAATAAATAAAATTATATATTTATTTTTCATGAGATGTATGCTTATGAGTTATTTAAAAGGATTGGAATTGAATATTTGAGAGAGTTATTTACTCTTATTGAACATCATACCATGTAATCCTTGTATGAATAATGATATAGTGTATATTAAAAAGGATTTATAAATGATTATTAGAATCCCACTCAACTTGATATATCCTATAATATAAATTATATATTCTATAACTATTTTTTCATTAATCCAATGTTATCCAAATGAGTTAGTTCTTATAGAATATATATATATAGTATGTTATATAAAAATTAATATTGAGTATAGATTTAGGTAAGATAAAGATTGTTATTTATAACTTTATGGGTTTTCTAATGTGGACTTGGTAGGTGGTATTGGTGGTCAAAAGTAAACTTATGGATATTTATTTTTCGTTAGAGGATAATGTGTTTCTTGAACCATAAAAAAATAAATTCATTAAATATATGAACATTTAATGATGAGAATATTGAAATATTTAAATACATATATAAAATTATTTAGATGAATTAAAAACTTAAATACTCAAGGTGAATGTATCATACACATTAATAATTGGGTATTATAATCAAACTATAATAAATTTTCCAAAGTATATGGTTAAAAAATTGATATTGAATCATATTAAAATCATATACCACTTCATCATATATATTTTTTAATATGGAGAGATTTTATTAGAATTTATTTTTGTAAACGAACAATATGTTTAGATCTTGATGAAGGCCCTAATGAATTATTCCTTATAGTACTTTAGATTATCATTTTGTGTTCATTATCTTCCAAAATACCTTTGAGTACACTAAATTATTTTCCCTATTTCATTAATTTTAATTTTTTGATAATGGGATAGAATAATATCAAATATATTTTTAAAATAATGAAAGAATATAATATTTTTATAAATGATTATAAATTAGATAAGAGAAAAAAAATCCATGAAATGGGAGAAATGAGATCTTAGTAGCTAAAGCATAGATACAAGATTATTTATTTTCATGTAGAAAATAAATAAAAAGGGTAATATTTTAGATCCATTAAGGAATGTGATTATTGGATATCCCTAAGGAAGAGAACTAAAAAGGGTGTGTTGTGGGAAAACTTTAATTGAGACATGGTCAATATTGTATTGATATTTATATAGAGAGTTGTTGAACTATAAAAAAATCATTCTATAAAATAATATATTATTTAAATAACACATAATATGATTTCTAATACTTTTTTACTAAAATTACCTATTCATGAATTATTATTATGGTCCAATAACACCTCTAGATTTTAAAATAACACTATGACCGAAATCGTATACAACACAAAACACCTAGCTTAAATGAACCATGAAATATAACTATTTTATGACCGTTATAACATATTAGTTGAATATTTTAGTATTGATAAAAGTGAATAAATTATTTAATATATATAAATTTACTAATAAATAAAAATTTGTTGATAAATTCGTATGAAATATGAAATCAAATTTTCGGAATGTAATTTTATTTTTCAAAATATGTTTTCTTCAAAAATAGTTTTTATTTCTATCTATGAGAAAGAATTTTAATTATTTTTTATAATTTCTATAAATTATATTTGATACAAATTAAATCATTTTTTAAATAAATATATCAACATTATATTATGGAGAAATTTTGGTATTTTTCTGTAAATATTTATTTTTTAGTGAATAGGGAAAAATACCGATTTTTTGTAAAATTGTCCATTGATTTCATTAAAAACTCTAATTGTGATTTGAATGTGATATTAAATTAAGTTAAGCCTAATTTATTTTTATATAATCTTATTTATTACATATTAATCAGTTTTATACATGATTTTTTGTATAAGTTCTTTTTTGGGATTAAAAAGGCATTTCTCTAAAAACTCATTTTCGTTGTGTTTTATAAATTTATATTAAAAGTATTTTATATTTATTATAGTAATTTAATTTCATGAAATAGACTTAATATTTTGATTCATCATGTCAAATTTATCCTTATATTATTTTTTTATATTTTCTAAAGAATATAAATTTTGGTGAATAGTAAAAAATACAATTTTGATGAAATACGGTTTGTTTTATGATATCATAAAGACATAAATTGGGTATAAAAATTTATTAAACATATATGAAAAATAATTTACCATAATATACTAAACTTTTCATTTAAAAATAATTAAAATCGTATAAATTATAATTTATTTCATGATAAATATGGAAATCATTTTCAGTGCTGATGTAGTGCTTACACGACACTAGAAAAGTACAATTTGGTATCTTAAAAATTAATATTGTAAAAGGAAAAGTTTTTCTAAACTTTTATATTCAATATTTTTTAGAAATTATTATTTTGGTTGATATTTTCAAAATTTGGAGTTATATAACAAGAATCTTACTAAAAGGCTTGCACAATGCTTGTACAATGCTAAAAAAGTCAAAACAATGTATTAAATAAGTTTTCATGACATATATGTGATTAAATATACATATGGAATGAATAAAAATGATTATATATAAATTAATTTATTTATTTTTATGATTATAATTTATTTTTATTTTTTAGTAATAAAATAATTACCTTAAATTCTTATGCAATACTGATGTAGTGCCTCTACATGCAGTGGAGAAATAAATTAAATTATTTTAAAAACTATAAAATTAATTTTTTATGGGTTATTTATAGTTTCCCATGATTTTTATTGATAAATATGACATATTGGGGTTTTATATAAGGTTTATAATCAAATTCAGTTTCTTTCATGTTTCTTTCATGTTTCTTTCAAAGCCAAGATTAATTAATAGTTCAAAAATGAAAATAATGATACTTTATAGTAAATAATATTTTATTAAATGTAATAATACTAAAAATATATTATATTAGAAAAATTTAATTGGATATGGTTTAAAATATCAAAATTGGTCCATTTATGATTCAATTTTTGTTTTACAGTAACTTTATTGACACCTAATTAGTAAAAAAATGATGTTATCATGATAATTGTCAAAAGGGTTAAGGGGGGTTAAAACAAAGAGATAATGGAGAAAACATAATATAAACTAATAAAAAATTTATTTTATTAGATTATTATAAAATATCCTCATCCTAAATTTTAATTATATTATTTTTGATCTAGTTTCCCATGAAAATTAATTTATATTAATTTAATATTTTCTGTAATTACAAGAGTGTTGCTCCCCTCACATCTAAAAGGGAACCTCTTATCCTTTATTAGTAATAATAATTTATCCTTAAATTCCAAACAATCCCTAACATAATATCATAATATCTTCCTTTAACACATCCTAGAGATTCTTTTCTTTCCAAAAGATAATTCTTTCAAGGATTAAGTTGTAATCTAAAAGAGGTTTCTCAACGAAGAGGCATAACTCTTAACCAAGAATTTTCGATTGTATTTCTTATTCTACCTCCTATAATTAAATATATCACTTATAAAATAATTTATTCAGTATATTTAATATAATTTATTTCTATTATTATAATATCACAACCATTATCCATCATCTATCCATCCTATGGAAAGAGAAAATATCATTTGTGCATATGTGCGTCATACCCTCTCCATGTAGTGTTATAATTCGATTTTAATAATCACATTAAATGGATATTAATTATGATGAATTTAATGATTATATATGATATTTATGATATAATTATTCTTCTATAATTATATAATCATATCTACCATCATACCTTCTCATCTTTTGGAAAATGATTATGTCGCTCGTGCATATGTGTGGACTACCACAGCCTCGAAGTGATATGATTTGTTTTTCATTTCCGTTAAACATGGTTTAAAATAAGTGTAGATTTAATAAAAATATATTTTTTTTATTTGATAATTATTCTATAATTTTTATTTTTTATTAACATTATTTCATTCCATCAATCAAAAAGTGAAAACAACATTTATGCGTGTGTATAGCCTATCATCTCCATGAATCGTGTAAGTCATTTTTTTATCTCTACATTTTATGGATTAAAATATATATATATATATATATATATATATATATATATATTATACTTATATAATGATTAAAATCATGTATATTATGGAACTATTATTGAAGTAAAAGTATTTGGACTGCTGAATCAAAACATACAAGAGAAACAAAGCATTTATAACATGGAACAATGATTTTAATAACAAATTTTTGATAAATGGAAGATAAAATATTATATTTAAATAATATAAGGTTTTATAAGTGTGTGTGTCTGTGTGGTTTTGGAATACATTTATGATAAATATATATTTATTATACATGATGTTTCAACTTATACAATGAAATACATTAATTAAGGTATAGGATTTCCAAATCACTTTTATTTTTGTGAGACACATTCCATATTCATAAATTTTTCCTTTTATGTGGTATATATAATACCCAAGAAAGTATGATATTATGATTATCATGAAAGTTATAGTAATTTAAATTTCCATTTATAGTTCTCTATTTCATAATGATTTTATCCAAATGTTAACAATGTGGTTATGGATTTATATTACAATCTCATTGTATAACAGTATAGTTTATGATTAAGTTTATGATAATGAAATTAATTATATACCTCTCATTAATCTCATAAAGTTTATTATCCTATTTTTATTTCATTATAATACATTTTTTTCCATTCATTTTCTTCATATTATGTGCTCAAGACACCAAATGGACATTTTTAAGGAAAAACAACTTTATTTCAATCTTTGGTTGAAAATCATTTTTCTTCGATATCCATGATTTCTAAAAATGTTCTTAATAATATTTATACAATTATTATATGAATTTTTGAATTAATTTTTACCCATCTTTTTCTTTTTTTAAAATGTTTTAAAATGAATCTTCGTATCATTTTCCTAATGAGGTACTTTTGTCTCATTACCAAAAATGTGAAAGGAATATTTGTTTTATTGCACATGAAATGAATAAAATATAAATCCATCATGAAAACTCAAGGAATTGAAGATTACTTAAATATTTATAAGGTAATTTTCAAATAAACATTTTCCATTCATATATGGGATATTATTATATATTAAATAAGTTGTTTCAATGAGAAAAGTGTATTTTCCTCATGAAATATTCCAGTGATATTTTAATGGAATTTTTAATCTATGATAACATCCTATGATGTTCTTTAGTATTTACTGGGGATATGATCCAATTATACTAGATTTATTATTTCTATTAATTTTTTATGGTTGTAAGGATTAAATATCATAGAAACCAATTTAATTTTATGTGGTTTAAGTTATAATGCATGATTTTATGGAATACATATGAATGGATTTATGATTATGTGACTAATGTTACCAGAATTATATAAATCACTAATGTAATGGGTAAATATGGATAACCCATGAGATAAATATGTTATAATCGAACCTAACTTCATGTTCATAATTTTATGCATGGACCTGGATTTCAGGTCCATAATATTATGCATGGGCCTGGTTTTCATGTCATTAAGATTATACTTGGACATAGTTTTCATGTCTATAAAATTATGTGTGGACCTAGTTTCATTTTAATTTATATATATGATAGGGCCTCATTTCATGTCCTTAAATTTATGAGTGAAACCGACACTTTTTACACATTTTCAAAATGTTGTAAGATTATGTATTTTTTTGCATTTCTATGTGTATATTATGTACTCATGGATCATGACCTATTATTGATGATTCAATAATCATTTGAATATTTTATTTTATTATGAAAAATTCTTTTTTCATAAATCATTTATATGATTTTTGATATATTTGGTATTAACATTTTAATTTATGATCATGATCACAAACACTTATGCTTAACTTATTCTCATGTATGATAATTGATTTAAATCACCCTTGTTAATTCTTAATAAGAATTTTAGATCACCCTTTATTATGTTTTTCATTACCTAGGTTGAGAATAATGGTTTTATGTAGGGTATCCCTAAGAAGTGTTCTATGTGGTAAATTTTGAATATCTTTCCTGAAAAAATAGGATTATGTAAGTATAGAAATAGACATAACCCTTATGATATTGTTATATATTTAATATTAATATAAATATATATAAAATTTATATATATAAAGCATGGTTCACTTCAGTTGGTATAAGGGAAGGGTTTATTTAATCATTGTAGATTAGGTTTATAAATTATTAGTGAAAACCCTAGGGATAATCCTAGGAATATGATAGAATCCTAATATTTTGGTAAGATAGATATTATGTCATTTTCCTAGTAATACATACCTAAATAGATACTATAATTGGATTTGGTTTTGGTTTAGATGCATCTAGGGGTAATAAATAATTAAATTTTCGGTCGAGTATATCTTTATCATCATTCTGGTGCATGATGAGTGGGCCCTTACTGCACAAATGGTTTGACAATATCGGAGTATATTCTTTGGTTAATTCACATTTTCATTAAAAACCATTATAAAGGATTTGAATATATTATAATGAAGGATGAACTAGGATAAAACAAATATTTCATAGATTTAAAATAAGGTGTCATGATTAAGACATCATATGAATGATTTTTCATGATTATATTTTTTCTCACTATGACTATTGTTGCTCAAAATATAATTTTTGGTTTTATTAAATGGATTTAACCCTAAGGAATTGTGTGAACAAGTATCATGACAGTTAATGAAATGACTATCCTCATTAGACACCAAATGGATATGGATTCAGGATGAAATATTTTATGACTATACTCAGTCAACTATCCCATATTACGAGTGGTAACATTGATCATATTTAACCTCTGAATTCACTAAGGATGGAGAAACATTCCACTGAATCACTTATGTGAAAAACTCCACACTCACTCTATATTTATTTTTATCCATTTATTACTAAGTAATATATTAATGTGATGGAGGTGATATTTTCTATTCCTTAGTTATTGAATCATTGGAATTTTATTTTAACAGTTTATCTATTAAAAGGTGAAGTTAATCAAAGGTGGACTCTTATCAAGAATACATGGAAAGAAGATGATATAAAATATAGGGAATGGTAGGAGTTTAAGATTTCATTCCTCAATAAGTAATTTTTTCACACTCTATAAACTAAATTGAAGAGGTTTATTCTAGAGATTAAATAAAAGGTTGATGAATCCATTATTACCTATAGATAAAATTTTACAAGACTTATAGGGTAAACTTATGGTTTTATCATCAACCTAGGAAGGAAGTTTGATAGAATATTTATTGGTTTGAAATAATGTCTTTGAAAGTCATTATAAATAAGTAACATTGGATGATATGAATAAATAGTTCGATGTGAACTCAAAGTGGAAATGGAAGTTATAAATTCTTATGGTTCTCATGATAAGAAAAGGAAGATGTATTTTCATGGAAGCTCTAGTGGCATGTCACATGGATGGAAGAACATATTTAAACCTTCTACTTGCCAAAAATGTGTGAAGGAGACTCAGGTGATTTCTTGAATGGAACGTAATGATTCTTTATCTATGGGAAGCATGGCCATCATGAAAATGAATATCTAAGTGATTTGAAGAGGCTAGTCAAAAAAATTGATAGAGAGAGATCAAAGGAATAAATCAATAAAACTTCATTCTTATATATGGAAGGTGTTTTCAAATTTTTTTAATCAATTACCTAATCCAAGGGATAATGAGGATAATAAGTGAAAATAACCTCTAAATTAAAATAACAAAAGGAAATATTATACAATCACAATAGTTAAAGTGAATTATGATAATTAGGACACAGTTATCCTCTACCTATGATTTGGGGATTCCATGTTTTGTTTTTTATGAATGATACCTAGTAAAATATTATTTTCCATCCTTTAATAAATTTTGATGTTATTCTAAGCATTGGTTACCTATCTCAACATTGAATCCAAATAATTTTATGGAATAAGGAATTCATATTAGATATTTTGAATCATTTTATTATTATATATCAATGTAAGGATGAACCCATACTTCTAATGTAAATATATTTAGATAAGATATGATATTATTTAAGGAATAAAGGTTGATTTATATTTTATAAGAATATATGAATTTATTATGATTTTTTTTTAATTTTATTATATACTGGAAAATATATGATTAAGTAATATACATTTTCATATGAGACTTTATGAGTGGTTTAAAATATTTAAAGATAATTTCTATTTTGATCATATAAGGATATGATATTGAGTAAATATAATTAATGGGTTTAAATCTTGATTAGAAATATTTTTGGAGGATTCTAAAGGTTAAGTATTTATAGAATTTATTAGGTTTAACTTTTGGTATTTTTTTGAGGTTTTAGAGTTTCATGTATTGTATTTATCTATATTTTTTAACTTATGCTACCCATTTTGGTTTTGGTAAATATTTAGAGGCGTGAGTAATGAATTATGAGTCTTATGATTTATTAAAAGTTAATTTTAGTGATTTAGAAATGAAAAATTCCTAAGAAATATCTATTTTATAGATTAATATATAAGATGGAAGTGGAATTGAATGAATCATAACCAATGGATGGAAATGTTCTTATAAAATTGAATGAAATAAAGTAAGTTTATTATCCTTGTGTACTCTATCCTGATAGTAAAATAATCCCCCAAATCTATTAGAAGTCACTTTAAACAAAAAAAATTATCCTATTACATTTATTTATTATGAATCGATGGTATTTTTCACACCTCATTGGTTTATGGTTTTTTGGTGAATGTCTTTCTCATGATCACTCACTTTCTTGAGATCAATGATATCTATCATTATCTATGATTATAAAGAAATTAATTTTTTCCTCTATTAAAATATTTTCATTTCCCATTAATTTTATCCTATTTGGAATCCTTTTTTGGTGTCATTCCATATGACCTTTGTATTTCCCTTTTCCTTTTTCAAGAGGATGTTTTGTCAACCCTTTTTATGAAGTGAGTTTTCATTAAAGGAATTTTCAAATATAAAACCCTTGATTGTTAAAAATATTTTCAAATTGAAAGGTTTATTTTTATTAATATTTTTTGAATAATATAACACATATATATTTTAAAATAACTCGACATTTGATACAATATAAAATATGCAACGCCGAACCTTAAAGAACCACGGAATATTATAATTTTATTACCTCTATAACATAACTATTGAATTATTGAGTATAAATATAATTAAATTTATTTGTAAATATAAATAGAAATATTCTAATCAATAAAAGTTCATTGGTAAATTTTTAGGAAATAAGTATTCAATTTTTAAAAAAATCATTATATTTTTTTCAAATACATTTTCTTAAAAAATGTTTTCTATTTCATTAAATGAGAGAATATCATAGTTAATTTCTATAAAAATTATAAATATTGTTTTAATAAAATTAAATCATTTTTTTAAATCATTATATAAAAATTATCTTGTAGTGAAATTTTGGTATTTTTATAAAATGTTTGATTTTTCAGTGAATAGTGGAAAATACTGATTTTTTTAAAAATATAATTTCATTTCCATAAAATTTCCATTTATTATTTTAAAATGATATAAAATTTATATAATTAACCTTTAGTATTAAATAATATAATTTATTATAGTTTAATAATCTTCATACTTTATTTTTCATAAATGTTCATTTTTGGGCTTAAAACTACATTTTTCTTAAAACTGTTTTTCGTCGTATTTTATGCATTTATATTAAAAGTAATTCCTATCACATATTGGAATTTAATATGAAGAAATAGAATTAATTTTTTTAGTTTTAAGCTAAAATTTATCCAATTATTAACTTTTTATAATTTACTGACAAAGTTAAATTTTTCGAGAATAATAAAAAAATGATGTTTTTATGAAATGCGGTATATTTTATGATATCTCCAAGAAATAAAAATGGTATAAAAATTTATTAAACCTATTTGAAAAATAATTTAATATAAAATAGTACAAATATCATATCAAAATAATTCAAAACAAATAAATTATAATTTATTTCATGATAAATATAAAAAATATTTTTAGAAATGATGGTGTGCTTGTGCAGTACTAGAAAAGTAAAATTCGATATCTTAATGATAATAATGTAGAATAAAAGGTAATAAAAATAATTTTTTAGTAAATAATATTTTTAAATTATTATTTTAATAGATATTTTATATCTCTTTATTTAAATAATAGGAATCTTATCCAAATGCTTGTGTAATGCTTGCACAAGGCTAGAAAAGTCAAAGTGACATAGAAATAAGTTGTCATGAAATAGATGTGATTAAATATACCTATATAATGAAAATAAAATTATATTTTTAACATAATTTTTAATTTTAATTATGTTAATTTATTTTTTATTTTTAGTGATGAGAAGATAATTACCTTAAATTCATATGCAACGTCGACATAGTGTTTTTACAAGTAGTAGAAATATTAAGTAATTGGTTACAAAAAATAAAAAAGTAATTTTATTTTTTTTATTTATTATGTCCCACATATTTTATAGATATATATAACATATTTTGGATTCCTTAAATTTTCGTATTCAAATTCATTTATTTTCATATATTTTTCAAGGTCATATTAAATGAATAGTTCCAAAAATGACATTAATGATATTTTATAATAAACAATATGTTATTAGATTATTTAAAATTCATAAAAAAACCTATAATTTGAAATTTTAATGGGATATGGTTTAAAATATCAATCATGTTCTATTGTAGGTAACTTTTCCTTTTATAGTAACTTTTGTGACCCCTAAAGAGTAAACTACTTTGTTATCATAGGAATTGTAAAATGGAACCATCTATCTTTCATTATTTACAATTTTTGAGCCTTTTATATTAGAAAATACATTAAATAATACCACCCTTGAATCCTTCAAAAAATAAAAGATCTTTTTTCTATCCAAAATATAATTCTTTCAATGACTAATGTGTAAGACAATAGAGGTTTCTCAATAAAGAGGTATAACTCTTAACAGATCATTTTCAATTTTATTTCTTCCTATACCTCCTTTAAATATATGTAATCCTTTAAAAAATAATAAATTCAGTATATTTAATATAATTATTTTTATTATGATTATGTAATAACCATTACCCACCTTCATTCAATATTATGGAAATCAAAAACATCGCTCATCCGTATTTACGACTTACTATCTCCACATAGCATTCTGGTTTATTTTTTATTACCACTTTACATGGATGTTTATTATGATAGTTTTAATTTTTATATATTATATTTATGATATAATTGTTCTTATTTAATTATAAAATCATATTCACTATCTTTCCTTCTCATCTGTTAGAAAATGATAACATTTCTCATGCATACGTGCGGACTACCACCTGCACAAAGTGATGTGATTAATTTTTCAATTCTATTTTAGATGGATAGTAAAAAGGATATTTTTAATATATATATATATATAATATATGATAAATATTCTCTAAAGTTGAATTATTAATGGTCATTATTTAATTTCATCCGTCAAAAATTGTTTATAACGTTCATGCATATGTACGGTCTACCGTCTCCATGAATGGTGTAATTAATTTTTATATCTCTCTTTTTTATGGATAAATCCAAATATATATAAAATGAATTTATATTATATTTATATAATGATTAAAATTATGGATTTTATGGAACCATGGTCAATGTACAATGACCGGGACTGCCGAGAAAAAATATACATGAGAAAAGAATCAATTATCAACTCAAACAATGATGTTAATAAAAATTTGTTAATAAATTGGAGATAAGATGTTATAATTAAATAATATATTATATGATATATATATAAATATTTTTATTTAATACATGTATAATAAATTTATATTTATTATAAAGGAGGTTTGAATGCATATAAAGAAATACAAGACTTGATGTAAGGGATTTGCGTCCAACTTTTATTTATGTGAGACACATACCATATTCAAAAATTGTTTCTTTTATGTGGTGTATATAGTAGACATGAAATCACTTTATGACTATTCTCATGCAAATTATATGGATTTAAATATCCATATAAGGTTATCTCTTTCACTAGTTTTTGATTTCAATGTTGCCAAAGTGGTAATGTGTTTATGTTATAATCTCATTGTTTATCAAGATTGTTTATGATTAAGTTTTAGATGATGAAATATCATGAACTATCTCTCAATAATATCAAGAATCTTCATCTAATATTTTAATTTTTTTATAATAAAATTTTTTATTTCATTTTCCTCACTTTATTTACGCAAGAGACTAAAAGAAAATATTTATGGAAAACTGACTTTATTTCTCTCTTCGGTCGTAAATCCTTTTTCTTCCATGTCCATGATTTCTAAAAAAAATTAATAATATTTATACACATTGTTTAATTTTTAAAAAAAAAATCAAAAGTAATATTTTTTTATTTTACGAATAAAGTACTTTTTACTTTTACCTAAGAAATGTGAAATGAATTTGCAGTTGGAGTTTGTCCTAGTGGAATAGGAAGCCTTGTAATACTGTATCAACCTAGGATCAAATCTAGTCAGCCTAAAAAAATTTGGATTGGAATGACGGGTTGGTGGTGTGTATAGTACATAGGTTGCCCATCAGTGGGTGACGGCACTAGGACTGTGAGTAGGGGGTGGATAAATCGGTGACGGTTCTTCAAGAAGTGTCAAGAGTATCAATCGGCTTATGGTAGGGTAGGGTTAATAAAGCATGTGGAAGTGGGATTTATCGATGTTTGGGGCATAGGAGAGTGGCGGCTCAATGAGGGTTAGACAATGGTGACCTAACAGGGGTGGCGGGATCAACAGAGTCATGGAGTAGCGGCACTGAAGACACAGTGGTGGCTTGTTGGGGTTGGTGGGATCAACGGAGTCTGGGAGAGTTTGGGTCAATGGATTTCGATAGATGGTAGGTGCTGAGGAGAGCAGCGACGGACTTTGGTGGTGGTCAGATGGGTTACATCGGACAGCACTGCAGCTAAAGAACCTGTTGGAACAAGCTTCCGTTAGACGATAGATTCGTCTTCAACAAAAATAATTTAGATCTGATCCTACGTGTAGTCCCAAATGAGGTCAGAACAAGAGGCAATCACCAGAAATGTTCTCATATTTGTATGATTGAGAGGGTATGGATTTTCCATTGGTACTAGGCCCATGAAGTCATTCATTGGAATTGCTAACTGAGCAGCATTGTAGGTTGATTATTGTGGTTCAAAATAATTAGTATCATCTAGGATGGGGATTTCAGTTCAGCATTTGGTCTTTGGGCCTGAAATGGCCATGTATTAATACTTAGTGCCTCTAGGTATTCAGACTATGTAAAGTTTACCCCTCAATTTTTAAAAGGGTGTTATAAAATTAATAAAAAAATATTAGCCTTCGGGCATTCAGGTAGGAAAGAAATTTATATTTTAATGTACATAAAAAGAATTTAATTTTTTGATTTCATGGTTGTTCTATACTTTAAATCTTTAATTATAATTTTCTAAAGTTCTTTTAAAATAAAATTTTTTCCTTAATATTTATGAAATTTTTATAATTTAAATAAGTTATTTCATAGTGAAAAGAGTAATTTCCTCAAGAAATATTCCACTGATCTTTTAAATGATTTTTTCATCAATGATAACATCCTTTGATATTACATCAGCTTTATATGGTATATGATCTAATGATATCATCTTTATTCTTTTTTAGGATGTTTTATGGTTATGATTATGAAATATCAATGGAACTCATTTTCATTTCCATGTGTTATGTTATGATGAATGTTTTTATGATTTTATAGAAAACATATGAATGGATTTATAATTTTGTGATATGTGGGACCAAAATTATATATCCCTCCAATGAATTTGGTATATATGGATAAATCATGAGATAAATATGTTATTCTTAAACCTGATTTAATTTCCAAAATATTATGTGTGGACCTAGTTTTCATGTTAATAAGATTATCTATGGACCTTCTTTTTGTATCGATAAGATTATGGGTGGACCTTATTTTCATATCCATAAGATTGTGCATAGACCTAATTTCATGTCCATAAGTTTATTAAAGGTTTTTCTATCATGTCCTTCACTTTATGAGTGATCATTTTTCAATTTAATCATGTTATCAATGTAATAAGATTATTATTTTTCCACATTCCTATGTCTAAGTTATGCACTCTTAGATCATGACCTATTGTTGATGATTTCACTATCTTTTGAATATTGTATTTTATAATGATATAGTATTATTCCATGGATCATTTTATGATCTATGATAGATTGGTTATGAACATTGTAATTTATGATCATAATATCATACCCTTATGCTCACCTAATGATAATGTATGATTATTGATTTATTTCTGTATTGTTTACCATTATTGAGAATCTAAGATCACCCTTTCATATGTTTTCCCTTCCACAGGTTAGAAAAAATGTTTTAATTTGGTTATACCTAAGAAGTGTTCTATGTGGGAAATCTTGATGTATTTTATAAATTATGTGGATTATGTATCTAGTAACTAAATACAATAAACATTTATGGTTATAGAGTGTATTGTAATGTTATATATTGAATATTCATCTAAAATGATCTAATATTTATGTATGTCAATATTTTTTCAACTCAGATACAATGTTTTATTTATTAATATTATACTCATGGGTAAATTAGATGTTAATTGTACATTACTTTGGGGAAAGGGAATAATTTTTCTTAATAATAGAGTAACTAAATCGTGGTGTGATTCTATTGTTTCACATTGAGTAGGAGTAGATTGATAATTTTTTTAAAATGTGATAATTATTATTCAATTCAAATACATGTAACCATGATGATTCATTGAGAAATTGTGGGATGTATCTTTCATAGGTATTAAACTATAGTACCTGACTATGGTTTGAGTAAGTTTGTAGAGTTAAATAATTATAATATCCTTCTTATTATGAAAAGATTTTTATGTCTAAAGTGTTGGTTAGATGCTATAGTTTAGGTGACCTGAGCATAAAATACAAACTATTACATCATTTTATATGGATATTCAATACATATCATAACAATACATACTTCATAACCATAAATGTCCAGTATTTTTGGGGACTATATATATAATCAACATATTTCCTGAAAAAAAGTTCAAAATATCCCATAATGTTTTTCTCACAGTGTACCCTTCTTATATGTACCCTATTTAAAACCATTATTAATGACCTAGGGAAAGGAAACATAAGAAAGTGGGATCTTATATGCTCAGTATGTTTAACTAAATGAGATTTTAATCAATGATCATAAGTGAATATAATATAATATTAAGGGTATGGGAACATAATATTAAATTATGAAATTCATATGAAATTTGTAAAAAAACAATAATCATGAGTACTAGAATAATTCATTGTCATAAAAAATACTCAAGTCATAAGAGTATAGAATTATCAATTATCAATCATGATCCATAAAAAATATCAAAAACATAAGACATAATTTTGTGGAATAGAAATTGGAATTGAAAATCATTTTCTTATCCAAGGGTCGCTACTATGAATATCTTAGTAGATAGAGTCCCATAGTAGAATGGGTTCACTCTCTAGTCCATTATTCACTTAGTTAAGGATAACTAACAATACTACCATAATTTAAAAAGTCCCTTACTAAATTGGGTCCACTCCCCATATCATTTTATATTATCTCATGAGAAATAAATATTTATATAATGTATTATAGGAATATATAATTCTGATCTTACCCATCACATAATTAAAACCATAAATAAGTCTACTATAAGATCAAAAAACAATATTTAACATAGCATAATCTATATAAAAGAAACATTTTTCCTTAATATTTCATCATAAATTATTTAATCTTTAGGGGGTAATAGGTTTCATAGAATCATCCATAAAACATCATCATTGTAAACCATACATATAAATAATGTGAGTCGTATAATAAGATTATATACCTATAGAATCATAACAATCCATTTAGGATGTTGAAATTTATGAAAAATACCTTTAAAATAGTATTTAATCATTTCTTTAAACACAAATAAAATATCATTTCCTTTCAGTATCATTAAAAATTTAAAAGACCTAGAATATTGAGAAAAATATTTTCATTTAAAATAACCATGTAAAGTTTTAAAGAAAATATAAATTAATGAATTATGAAGAGGGGGGAAATCCGTTCATGTTGTATATGTTAAAAGAGAACATTCCTTTCACACTTTTGTAAAAATAAAAAAGTGATTCATACATAAAAAAATGAAACGATTACTTTTAATTATTTCTTAATAGAGTTAAATATTTTAAATATAACCATTTTCATGAAATTAAGTATAGATAAATACATCAATAAAACATTAATAAAATAAACAAGGAGGAAAAAGATCCCTAACCTGAAAAGAAGAAATAAGGTCAGCTTTTATCAAAAATATTTTCTAGATCATTTTAAGTACCAAAGAGAGAAAAATTATACTAATACATGAAAATTATATAAATTAACAACTTTTAAGATACTATTTTTGGTTTAAAAGATAAGTATCATATAATTTCCATCAATCAAAATTTAACATATATAATCTCAAAAATAAATAAGATTATAACATAAACCCCCACCTCATGTTCTATATTTTTTTGTACATGTACAAAAATACATTATAATAAATATAAATTTATTATACATTTACTAAAAACAATATTAATATATAAAATACTATATATCATACCTTATGATTTCTAATTACCCTTTTATTAAAAATTATTCATTAAAATGAATATTCAAGTAAAATCTTGTACCTTTTCCATTCAAGTTTCAATTTAATGTTTCCATTACTTACACCTAAGTCATATTTTTCATTTCCAAAATCATAATAATGAAATAATTATAATATTTATTCATTATATAAAATTTTATAACAAGTCATCTAAGTTGGTAATGAAAAATTAATCACATCACAACGTGGAAATGGAGTTTATATGTACGCACAAGTAATGTTTCCACTTTTTTATGGATAGAATGAAAGAAATGTAAATGATAATTAAAAATAAAAATCATATTTATAATATATATATATTCTTATGATCTTTCTTTTAAATAGGAAATGAAATATGAATCATATCGCTTTATGGTGGTGGTGGTCCATATATACTTACAAGTGACGTTATCATTTTCAAAGGGATGGGAAGAAAATATAATATTATTATAAAATTATCATAAAATAATATCATTATAGTAATGATATTGATTCAATCATTTTATAACAGTACTAGTACATTTTTATGTGGCTTAAGAAGAATGAAACAAGAAAAATATCGGTAAGAACATATAAATCTTCTTCAGGTAACATCATTTGAAAATAACCTTAAGGATTATTGGATAGTTTTTTGGGAATTATAGAACTAAATGATAATTTATAAGGATATTGGGAGAGTATTTTGGTAGATTTTTTTTTATGATAAAGGGTTCATGTGGTATAACATCCCCAAACCTTCACTCTTAGATCCAATACTAAAAATAAGATCTTTACCTTTCTATCTTTGATACCAATAAATGTGACCCAATTTTTTACATCCAAACCTTAAAAAAATCAAAATTAAATATTGGATCACCTAACTGAATAAATAAATTTTAGTTTTTGAGTTTTAGATAATTATGATAAACTCTTACATAAATAATACCCATGTCTTCAAGTGAGTATTCCTCCCACTAAACCCAATTTTTCTTATTTCACATTAAGTCATCATTTTCATCCATATGAAAACATTATGGACATAATTATGTTAATATAATTATTAATAACCTATATAATATGAAATATAATAAGGGTGACCTAAAATTCTCATAAAGGGTATATATAAGCATTAACTATTGAATGTCATCAATGAGCATAAGAAGATCATAAGGGTATGATGACATAATTAATGTGCATGATCATAACATATGAATATTCATACCCATAAATATATAGATCATCAATCATGAAAGATAAAATAATGAATTATAAAATTCAAGATTTATAAGATTTAATAATCTTAATCCATGTGATTTCAATATTGATCAAATGAGTCATTAAAAACCCATAGCAGGCATAAATAAAATGTGTTGGTATATTTGGAACATTGTCTTTATAACTTATTTTAATATCATGTAAAAATAACTAAATTGTAATTATATCCATTGTAGAAACACTATTTTAACTCCATAATTATTTCCTATAAAGATAAAAAAACATTACCCAATGCATTGGAGTGCTATCTGGACACACCCATCGTATAAACTATATCGGACTCACTTGGCACTATCTAGGTGCACACATCGTATAAGATATATCTATCTCACTTGACACTATATGAGTGAACCCATCATAAAATATATATTAGTATCACATATTATCATCAATAATTTCTAAGTACCTTTCATGAATAAAAAATTTAGAATCATTCACTTTTCATCATAACAATAATCATTGTATGTTCATTGCTTGACTCACTAGTAGAAAAGAAATGGGTTCCATATAAATCACATAATCCATATAGAGAAAGAATAAGGATTTTATCAATACCAAATATCCCTAGTAAAGATTATGTAAAATCATGGTTTTTTTATTGATTATTGGAAATAAAATTAAAAATTCATTAAAAAAAATTTTGAGAAAAATAATCCTTTCATTTTGAAAATCACTTTTAAAAACTAAAAATTCCCAAAATATTGTAAAAATAATTTTAATTAAAAATAAATTTGGAAATATATAAAGGATTATTAAATAAAATAGTGGTCACAATGGTGGTAAAATTCATTCATTTTGTAAATTCTAAAAAAACATTCTTTTCAGTCATTTTGTAGAGCGAGTCAAAAGTGACCCATTTGAAAAATGTTAATAAATTTACTTTTAAATTTTTTAAAAATAACATCAAATACCATGTAAAATAGATTTAGGAAATAATTTATTTTTTTAAATAAAATTTTTGAAAACATTTTACAAAACATGGATATGGAAGAGAATGATTGCCAATCTAAAAATAATACAGGGTCAATTTCACTTACAAATGACATTCATGGTGTTTCTTAAATCAAAAAGGGAGGAAATTGAAATTAAAAATATAAACCATGCTCATAACCACATTAGAATAAATTATATTTTTCTTAATAAAATAATATAATATTATTTCCTCTAAATTAACCTTCAACATAAATAATCCCGAAAATAAAGAAGATTGTAACATAAAGCATTTTCAACTTTAGTAACTTTTCAATCATAAGCCCCACAAAAGAATAAAGTAAAATTATACTTTAAATATCATGAAAATAAGGATATTAATGATATAAAATTTCAAAGTGGAATTATATACACCATATAAAATAATTTCGGTGCCTATAATTAAGCATATGTCCCAAGTAAAGGGAATTTGAGATGAATACCTTTTACAAAGATCATATCATTGAATTGAGAGTTAATAAATGGAGATATTATGAGTAAAAATTTAAATCCACATAAAATTATAAATAAAACATAATAAAATTATATTTCTTTTCAAACTTAATCATATAATATCAAATACAAGTAATAAGTAATATAACCCAATGAAAATAATTTGATTTATGAAATTATTTACCTGTTGGTAAATTTAGTGTCAAATCCCCTTGGGTGAAATAATTCAAAATAGAACAGAAAATACCATGAAATATAAAGGGTTTAAGATATTACATGTAAAAGGGTCAGTATATACACCATATAAAATAAATTAGATGCATAAAATTACAATATGCCTCAACGAAAGGAAATTGAGATATAATCCATTACTTCGAGTCTAGACTTTCAATGTATGTCATTTAACTCTGGTATGATAAACCTATATCAATTATTTTATTTATTAATAAACTTTTCCAAGTTTAATAACTTATACTTAAATAATTTATTTTATTTATTTTAATTACATTTTTATATACTTAATCAGTTAAATCCATGTCTAGTACTTTGGGGATGTTCGGTTCATTTATTCAAAATGAATTTTGAGCGTTAATTGTGGTTAATGAGTTTATTGTTCCATAATATCTATAATAATAATGATGAAATAATTGTAATTTTTATACAAAATTTATAATTTTAAAACCAATATTTTATGGTTTTTATGGAAAATTAAATATGTTACAATCATGGAGACAGTAGGTCGTACGTATGCATCAGTAACATTTCCATTTTTTAGTGATAATTATGGAAAGAAGTTAGGTATTATTTTATCTTTAAAAAATTATAATCATGTCATAAATACCATATTTTTTCTTTAAATATACTTACATATATCTTCTGTGTTTTTTGGTGATGAAAAAGAGTCACATCACTTTGTGGAGGTGGTAGTGCACACATACGAACAAACGACGTTATCATTTTTCAGTGAGTGGAAAGGTAAGAATTAAAATAATATATTATCTTTTAAGAAATAAAAATATGTCATAAATATAATAATAATTTCATATATATCACATATATTAAAAAAATATCATTTTTACATTCCATGAAAAGCATTTTTGAAAAATTAATAAGATCTCTTCGTGAGGCCATAGTCAGTCCTACACACAAGCGATGTTATTGTATCCCCCAAGGAATTAAAATAATGAAGGTAAATGTGATATAATAATTCTATAAGTATAATTATGTTAAAAATATCATATATATATATATATATATAATTTAAATCCATCATTATAAAAAACTATGAGTGGCGATGATGGAAAATGAATTACATCGGTTCGGGAGGTGGTAGTCTATTGTACACATGAATGATAGTTTCATTTACCATTTTATGGAAGATAAGTTGGATGTGGGTTATGATATTAACATAATGACATATTATTATATGTAAAATAATTTTTTTATTATATTGTAATTGTTAATATATGAATAAAATTGGAAAGAGAATATGTAAAAAAGAAAGAATTTAATGAAGACAATTACAATCGTTTAAGACAACCCCCTTTGAATCTCTTATTAAGAACCCAAGGTTTATCCTTTTGGTATTTCCATAAACTCTATAATATGGATAAGGATGTCATAGAAATATTTTTTCAGTAGTTGGTAGAAAAAAATGTCTTAGGAGGTGTGAATATGTGAGGGGAGGGAGTTCCCTTTTATAAGTGAGTAGGAGTGACATTTTTTGTAAATATCAAAAAATATTCAATAATTTAAATTCACTCCTACCCAATGTGCCTCAAAAATTGATAAATAATAGATTTTATGGAAGTTTTTTTCAATAAAAACCTTCACCACATGCAAAAACATATGTTTTAAACATGTAGTTCCTTAACTTCTATTTTTCCTTACCTTTACTATTTTAGTTTTCACTACGGTATGTAGCATTTTTATATAGGTAATTTATAATTTATGACTTTAAATAAAATTATCCTTATTAGAAAATTTTTATTCACTATTTCTAAATAATAAATCTGATTTATAAAATAAAAATCATGTGTGTGGAAATTTAATTTTAACACAAGTGCATGAAATGCACAAAACCCCATTTTATCCTTTACTATGGTAGAAAAGTTTTAACTAATTAGGGGTAAATGTGATTATTATTAAAGGAAAATTGGTCCATTAATGGACCATTGTTTATATTTTTAAACATATTCAAACAAATTTTCATAGGAGTGTACTTTTAGAAATTTTAAATCATTTAATAAAATATTATTTATTATAAAATATTATTATTGTCAGTTTTGAAACTATTAATTTAATTTTACTCTAAAAACATCAAGACAAAGTTTGAAGATAGATATATTATTTTAAAATCTTTATATCATGTAATATTTATCTAAATAATTCATAGAATATAATAATTAATTCAATTTATATTACTTTTAGAATTTTTAGTGTCATTTATTTTATTTTTATACTAATTAAATTATTATTATGTTGGCATTTCTCAAGAATTTAAAGTAATTTTATAATTAATAAAAATTTAAAAAAAATAACCACATGAAATTAATTTCATTATGATCGAAATGAATATAAATATTCATTCAAATATTTCTGTTTCACAATGTGAACACATTTTTTATGTTTAAAAGAAAGAGGGTGACATTTTTCCTTTTTTATTTACTTAAATTATTATATTTTTCACATTCATGGAATAGTGTCCCATAAGAATATAAAAATAAATCCTAAGTAAATAAAGGTCTAAATATTTCAATAAAATATAATCCAACAAAATAGGTCATTTTAACCATTATCATTTTATTTTAATCCCTGGTAAACTCGTTTTCATCTTAAAAGTGGTAAAAGGTTTTTATTGTTTCCACTATTTATTATGACCACAAATAAAGTTAAACTTATCAGATAATAAAAATTATTTTGATTCCAAATATGGAATCCATTTTCCAAATTTAATTTTCATATGTAGAATAATTTAATTTTAAATAAAACCCATAGACATGATGAAATAGTGGTTTTTCAAGAAATGTATTTTTCAAGTAAAAGATGATTTTATATTAAATCTATGAAAAGTAAAAATCATTATATGAATTTAAATTAATATTTATTGATAAATAATATATGAATTTCATTTAAATCATTCCACATTAGGGGGTTTTTAAGTAATTAAAATAGAGAAACGGTATTCACATTAATAAAGTTTTCCAAAAACCTCTTTTTAAACCCAAAAATTTAATTATACTAAAATATGATACAAGAATTATTCAAATTTAATTATATGGATCAAATAAAAAAAATATGATACATGAAATAATATTAAAAACATAATGGGACTTTTAAATTACTTAATTTATTGAAAATAAATGGAATTAAAAATGATATTTTTCACTATTCAATAAAAAACAATATTTTCCAAAAAATACTAAAATTTCACCCTAAGTTATTTTTGGTATTTTGATATTGAAAATTATATTAATTTTTTCAAATAAATTTTATATAAGTTATATAAATTAATTATATTATTTTCTCACATAAATAAATAAAAATCATTTTGATGAAAACTTATTTTTTGGATAAAATTACTTTACTAAAAATTGATTGATTATTTACTAAGAATTTATCTATAAATTTATATTTAGTTTGAAATATATATATATATATATATATATATTATAAATTAGTTTACACTATTAATACCAGCCATTTTAACGGTTAGTTCATAATAGTTATATTTAAAATAATATTATTTCATAGTTCATTTAAGTTTGGTGTTGCGTGTCTTATACGCTATCAAGCATATATTACTTTTTTAATTCTTAGGGTGTTACATTCGCCCCCTATTTAATAAATTGTGTCATTTCAATTTTAACTTTATCTTAGTAATCAAAGTTTCAACATTTTTAAATACCTTTTTTGGAAACCCACATCATAAAAAGGGTTAACAAAACATCCCCTTGATAAGAGATAAATGAAAGTATGAAGGTCATCTGGAATTAAAAATAACTAGGATTCCAAGTAGGAAAAAATTGGTGGAAAATGAATATATGGAAATGGAATAAAAATATAATTCCAAAATAATAATGGAGTGTGATAGATATCATTGATCAAAATAAAGTGAATGATCATGAGAAAGTTATAAACCACAAAACCATAAACTAAAGAGGTATGAAAGAGACAATTGTTTCATTGAAAAGGAATGTAATAAGATAAAATTTTCATTTTCAATATATTTTTCATAGATTTGAGGAATTTCTTAACATCTATACCAAGAAGATAAGAAAATATATTTACTTTATATGTTTAATTTTATTCTTTAATCAATCTCTACCAAAATCCCATCTTTTTCTCCAACCAATGAGTATTCATGATAATTTTTTCATTACTAAAGATCTAAAATAAATTTTTCAAGGATCATAAAACCATAAAATGGATAAAAATATATTCCTCCTATCATAAGACATTAACCAAAACCAAAATGTTTAGTACAATTTAAGGTAATTACCAAAATTAATAATCCTTCATATGATGAAATAATATATTAATCTATAAAATTCAACATTAATACCTAAAGTAATAACTAAATCATTCTATATATAAATGAACATATATACCAAATAACCGCAATAAACACATCCTTAAAGTTTTTTTATCCTAAATGGTTATCTAAAACCTTTCATCTTGCAACTCCAAAAATATATTAAGCTTATTATAAAATAATAATAATCACTTGGTCACCAAATCAATTTTCAATCCCATGGTTATCTATACAATAAAACTTGTGTTCCCATAATTACCTCAATATACAAGATCATATAAACCATAAAGTTTATCAATACCTTAAAACTTATGTCCATAAAATATAATGTAATACTTAACATTAAACCAAATATTTACATATACTTCAACCTGATAAAATGTCTCATAAAGTTTCATTAATCGCTTTAATATCTCATCACTTATAACCTTCAAATGGATGTCTAATAATTTAAACATATTATAAATATAAATCTCATAAACTCATGATGGTATCCATAACTCTTAGGATAACCTCACATGAAAATTTTTTGATCTCCAATATTTTCAAAACCTTGCTCTGATACTAAATAAAACACCCCCAAACCATCACTCATAAATCTGGTTCTAAAAACACGATCTTTACATTCCTAGATTTCATACCGATAAATATGACCCAATTTATTAAATCCAAACCTTACACATCAAAATCAAATATTAGATATATTACATACACAAATACCTTTTAGGATTAAAGTTTTAGAGAATTTGGACAAACTCTTACATTAAAATACCCATGTCTTCAATGAGTGTTCCTCCCACTAAACCCATCTTTTGTTATTTCACATTAAGTCATATTCATCATCCATATTAAACCCTTCTAGATATAATTCACCTAAAATAATTCATCATAACCTAGGTAATATGAATCATAAGAAGGGTGAGCTCAAATACTCGGTAAGGGTAAACATAAGCATTAACAATTGAATGTTACCAGTGAGCATAATAAGAGAATAAGGGTATGATGAAATAATCATTGTGCATGAGAATAACATAAGAGTATAAATACCCATAAGTAATTAGATCATCAATAATGAAACATGTTATAAATTCTTATCAGTGGAAATAGTTATAATAATCAATATTCATAAGCCATGTTATTTCAATCTTGATCAAAGGAATCATTAAAACCCATATCAAGTATAAAGAAAACATATTGGTATCATTGTAACATTATATTCATAACCCATTTTAAACCCCTATAAAAAATAAATAGAGTACTTCTAAATCCATATCAAAAACCCTCAGGTAAACCCATCTTTCTTTCCTCTAAATACAAGGAAATTTACCCAATCCATTGGATCTCTATCTAGGTGCACCCATCGTCTAATAAATATTGGGCTCACCCAGCATTATCTGGGTACACCCATCATATCAGATACATTAGGCTCACCCAACACAATCTAAGTACACCCATTATATAATCATTATCAGGCCAAATCATGATCATTAATAATTTTTAGGTTACATTAATAAATAAAAACATTATAATCATTTACTTTTCATCATAATAATAATCATTGTTCTTTTATTACTTGATTCACCCATGTAAAAGAAATGGGTTCCATGTCAATCTCATAATCTACAAATTAAATGAATAAGGATGGTATAGATAAAACATATACCTACAGTAGTGTATGTAACATAAATAATTGTTGTTTTTTATGAATGGAAATACCATTAAAAGGTCATTTAAAACATTTTTTAGGAAAATAACCTTTTAATTTTGAAAATCGCTATTAAAACTAAAAAATTCACAAAATATTGTGAAAATAATTTTCATTGAAAATAAACATGGAAACTAATAAATAAAGACTCAAAATAAATAATTTTCTTGATGGTAGGAAAATCCATTCATGATGTAAATGTTAAAAATAAATATTGTTTTCATACATTTTGTAAAGAGAGCCAAAAGTGATCCATTTGAAAAATGTTAAAAAAAAATTATTTTAAAACCATTTAAAATTTGGTAAAATACCTGTAAAATATCTTTAGGAAATAAAATATATTATAAAATAACATTTTTTTAAAAAAATTTAGAAAATAGGGATATGAAAGAGAAAGACAGTCAGTCTAAAAGAAAATAAAGATCGATATCACTTACAAATGACATTATTGATATTTCTTCAATCAACAAGGGTGGAAATGGAAATTAAACATGTAAACCAAATTCATAAATAAAGAAGTATTAAATATATTTGGTTCATGAAAAATAGAGCATATGATTTCCTCCTAAGGAACCTTAAAAATAAACAATCCCAAAAAGAAATGAGATTGTAACATAAAGCCTTTTCCACTTGGGAAACTTTTCAATTATGAGCACCATGGAAGAATATCCTTAAATGATTCATTAAATGATAGGAATATAAGGAGATTCATCATATAACATATAAAAGGGGTAGTATATACACCTTTTAAAATAAGATAGGTGCATATAATCCATCCAACGGGCTGAAGGCCTTCAATTTTTTTTATTATTATAATAAAACCCCCTTTTAAGGGAAGAAGGGGGAAACCCAAACAGACATCAAGAATGAAATGCATAACATGACCCAAAGGTCTTTGAGAGTAAAACCATACTAAAAAAATTGAGATTCCCCTCCCCATAATTTGATCATGATGAATCTCTCCACTGTTACATGGTTTTTTAGCTAACAAGTGTCGTGTGTCAAAGCACAGTCCCAATCTGATGGCTGACTCCATACCCTCTAAAACATCAAAATCTGAAAAGCTCTGCAAAGATAAACTGTCAACTCTAAATACTTGGGGCCTGATCCATGTGTTTAAGTCTAGACAACTTGGATAATCAACATATAGCATACAATATAAAATTCAAAAATCAAAAAACACTATCCCAAACCTTACTGCCACTACCGCCTTCCAAAATTCCACAAAATTCAAAATTCAAAAAGAAATACATCAACATCCGTCGTGAAAAACGAGTCACATTCTTTCCTCGAGACACACACCTAATGTGACACCCCCCCCCCCCCCCCTGTCTTCAACAAACTAGATCACTAGAAAGCTCCATTGGCGTCCATTGTCTCTGTTTAGAACCTTCATCGAATCTGCCATACTTGAATCACATAACATTACACTATCATCAACTGAGTTAGCTGATCCCCAGCATCAGACATAGGCATCATGAGGAACCAGAAGAAACATCTTCAACTTAACACCACAATCATCATCCATGTCTAAACACCACACTAATGATGAAGTAAGACTAATCCAGAACAAAACCTAATCAGATGCAGAAGATGAAAAAATCACCGAACAAAACTCATACAAATATTCCATTGTAGAAGGACCACACAAATCATCTTCAACACTAGGAGAAACAAGACACATGATAAGAAACAACCGCCTCTATATCCCACATCCCAAAACATTTGAGGAACCACCTCTCTAGCTCCAACTCGAAGAGAACCATAGGGATTTAGAGTCAGGGCAGGTATAAGAGAATCTGGTGCCTCCAAGAGATGGAATCTCGCCTGAATTGAGGATGGAATCCAAAACCAAGATCATACTGAAACAGAAGCACCTGGGAATCCCTAGAACACCATTCCACTTATCCCAAAACCACTGAGTAACCATCGCTCCAGATCTGACTTGGATAGGAGCGAAGGAACACGAGGTCAGAGAAGGGACAAAGTAGACGGGGGATACAACTACCACCAACATCAGGATCGATAGTCACCTACAAAAAAACACCAAAACCACACCTCCAAATATAATCTGCATCATGAAGGAGGAATCGAGAAGAGGATGAGTAAGAATAATAAAGAAAGAAGGAATAGAGGAAGAGGAGGGGAAATGCTACTTAGACGCACCACTGATCCCAAAGACAATGGATTCAGAAGAAACCCTAGCTAAAGATAAGAGGGGGAGGGGGAGAACCAAGGGATAAGGGAGCCATCTCCCTCACGAGATAGGTGTATATCATTAAACATATGTCCCAAGGAAAGGTAATTTGAGACGAATAACCCATATAAAGATCATATTATTAAATTGATATTTAATAAAAATAAATATTATGTGTAATAAATGAAAATCCAAAAAAATGTGGAAATGAAAGATAATTAAATTATTGATAATTTTACACATAATCATATCATACCAAAGACAATGAATAAGTAATATAAACCAATGAAAATAAATTGAGTTATGAAATTCTTTACCGGTTGGTAATTTTCATGTTGAATCCCCTTAGATGAAATAACTAGAATTGAAATATAAAACACCATGAAATATGATTTTTTTCATGATATTAAATGTATAATGGGTGGTATATACATAAAATAAATTAGGTACATAACATTAAAATATTCATCAATGAAAGGAAAATGATACAAAATCCCATACATTAAGTCCAAAATTTCCATGTATGTCCTTTAACATGTTTTTAATAAACTTATATCAATTATTTTATTTATTAATAACCCTTTCAATGATTTATACCTTATACTTAATAATTTATTTAATTTATTTCAATAATTTTTTTAAAAACATAACCAGTCAAGTCCACGCTGAGTGTTTTGAGGATGTTCGGTTCATTGTTTCAAAATGGCTTTGGTGTGTTGATCGTCGTTAAAGAGGTAATTATTCCATCATCTCCAAAATAATAATAATGACAGAATTGTCATTTTTATACAACATTTATACTTTTAAAACTAATCATGAAATATTTTTACAAAAAATGAACTACATTACAATCATAGAGACAGTAGTCCATATGTACGTATGAGTAACATTTCCGTTTTTTCAATGATCATTATGAAAATAAGGTAAGTATTCACTACTAGAAAAGAAGCCTTTAATAGTGTTGAAATTTATCAGTGCTAGCAAAAAATGCTAATAAAATCCACCTTTATCAGTGCTAAAAGAAGCACTAATAAAAGGAACCATTTATCAGTGCTTTATTTTTAGCACTGATAAAGGGTAGCTTTTTTCAGCATTTTTTATCACTGATAAAGGTCCAAAATAAAATGAAATAATTAAACAAAATAAAATAAAATAAAATATTAACAAATTTATTAATTAAATAATTATTGTTAAAAATGAATAAAATGAATATACATATATATAAATTATAAAAAAATAATAAATATTAAATATTAAATATATTGATATGTAAAATGAATAGAATGAAATAATTAAATAAATAAAAATTAAAAAAGAGTAAATTAAGAAAAATATTAAACATTTTATTAAATAAATAATTTTTGATAAAAATGGATAGATTTAATATACATATATATATTATAAATATTAATAAATATTACATATTAAATATAGATATATAAAATGAATAGATTGTAATAATTAAACAAAAAAATTAAAAATGAATAAATTACAAAATTATTTAAAATTTTATTAATGAAACAATTATTAATAAAGGGGTTGTTTGCCTCACCTTTTTAAAGGGGTTTCTTGCCTCGCCTTTTTTAAAAATATATAAAGGGGTTGCTTGCCTCACCGTTGCATACAGACTCATTCATGAGCCGCTTGACTGCTCTTTGTTTATTTTGTTCTGCATGTTCCTCTATTTAACTTTTCTTTCTATTTTAATAAAGGGGCCACTTGCCTCACCTTTTAAAAAAATATAGAAATTGAATAAAATGTAATAATTAAAAACATATTAATGTCTTATTCATTTTTAATGTTGTTTAATTTTTCAATTTAATATATATCAAACGTCGTGTGTTACATTGGTTTCACATATATATATGTAATTAATGCATTTTAATATAGACACACACACAAATATTTGCGCAATTAATGAAATCTTATATAAAACTCATACACCTAATATTTATGTAATTTATTCAAATTTTAGTATAATTTAGAATTTCATTATAACATGATACATTTAATATGTTTTATTTTTAATCAGTCAATTTTATTTATTTGTTTTTAATATTATTATAGTTAGGTATTATTTATTCATTTTTAATATTTTTTTATTTTTATTTTATTTTTGAATTTGATCATTTTCTATTATTTATTTATTTTTATTAATTTACTATGTTTTATTATTTTCAATATATATTCACCTTTACTTCAATATATATATATATATCCATATTTTTTAATAATTTATATTTAATTAATAAAACTTATTAATTATTAGATATTTTTAAAGTGTACTCATTATGAATTATTTAATTTCACTCATTTTTAAAATGCATGTACTTAATATTATATATCTATTAATAATGTTAAAAATATATTTATGAATAAATATATTTATAAATGTATATTTACTATATTTATAAATTTATATATTTATAATTATTATAAATAAATAAATATTATTTTTTTAAAATTATTTATATAATTATAAATAAATAATTATATATATTTAAAAAATTATAAAATTATAATAAATTTATTTAAATAATGTACTCGGTGAGACTTGAACTCAAGACCTCACCGAGACCACTGGGGCAGCTACCATTGAGCTGCACCCTGGGGGATATATATATATAATTATATAAATATATAAATATATAAATATTATTTTTTAAAAATTATTATTCATAGATTTATAACTAAATAATTATATATTTAAATAATTATAAAATTATAATAAATATTTTTAAATAATGAATATGTTTATATTTATATATATTTATTATATATATATAATTATATAAATATATATATAATTATATAATAATAATAAATATATTTAATTAATGAATATTTTATATATTTATATTTATATTTATTTATTATATATATATAATGATATAAATATATTTATAATTATAAATAAATAATTATAAATATATTTATAAATGTATATTTACTATATTTATAAATTTATATATTTATAATTATAAATAAAAAATATAAATTTTTAAAAAAAGTTTTAATGTAATTATAAATAAATAATTATATATTTAAATAATTATAAAATTATTATAAAAAAATATATAATTATATAAATATTTTTACAAAAAAAAATTATTTATAATTATAATTATAAATCCTTTATCAGCGCTAAAGTTTTAGCATTGATAAAAGGCATCTTTATCATCGCTAAAAAAGTGCTGATAAAAGAAATATTTATCAATGTTAAAATGTTATTGTTGGTAAAGATGTCTTTTATCAGCGCCTTTTTAGTGATGATAAATATGTCTTTTATCAGCACTTATCAATTTAGCACTGATAAAAGTGTCTCCAGTCTATTTAAAAGAACCCTAATCGCGACTTGTTTAGTCACGATTCT
Organism: Viscum album; assembly: GCA_963277665.1. Classification (NCBI taxonomy): domain Eukaryota; kingdom Viridiplantae; phylum Streptophyta; class Magnoliopsida; order Santalales; family Viscaceae; genus Viscum; species Viscum album. Next base: position 97,949,129 of record OY728153.1, on the reverse strand, counting down.
CAATATCTCACAGAACTCTCCTACTGTCGACGCTACTCCTCTACGTTCTCTCAGACTGATCAAGGCTAGAATCCAATGTATGTTATTTTTATCCTTTTCCTCTCTCATTGTTTGATTTTTTGGGTTTCACGGTTTGCATTTTTTCATTGTTCTTAACCATGAAGAACCCTACATGTCATCCCTCTCTCACTCGCTCACTTACCTATACCTACATAACGCCACCCCTACTATGTAACCTTATTCCAGCTTCATACGAGACCACTGCGAACTGCATCTCCATCCGTTGTTGCAACTGATGGTGATTTTTTTTGATGTTTTCGTTATATTATTTCTTATTACCTTTTAGATAGTGTGGTTGGTCATTGTTTGAATCTTATTTCCATAGCATTACATGCATATGAAGATGAAAGAAATTTTAACATTATGTTGGACTAATTTTAGAGGGAATGTTATTTGATATGAATAATATAAAGTGGGTTAATATATATATTATTTTAATGTGAATGGGTTAATCTAATTCAGAGAACTAAAGTATAAATTTTCCAATTTATATTGTTAAACATTATGAATATGTTATATATATATATATAATTTAATAAGGAACAAACTATTTAACTTTTCATTAAAATCAAAATAAGCGTACTTTTTAGTTTTTTATTTGATCCAAACTCAAAATTTGTGATGTATTGTCAATAAGAGGTGTGTTTATAATTGATTGATAGGTTCCTAATATTAGAACATTTACTGATAAATATATTCACTAAAAATTTATAGTTATGATAGAAGATGGTATTCAATGATTTAGGGAGATCATTAAAGGAGATACCATTTATTTCCATTATCAATGAATAGTTTCTGATAATTTTCCATGTCCTTTAAATTTATAATTAGTTAAAATAAATTTTTACTTTTTATAAACAAATAGTAAATAGATTTTATGAATTCACTTTATTCAGAGTCATCTATAGAAGATGTTATATATGAGTTTACTTTTCTATCAAATTATTTTATAAATAAATTCCTCTCCAAGAATGAAGTGATTTTTGATGAAGTGACCTGATTTATGAAAATTTATTTTCTTTATTTGTGTGTGTATATATGTTATCTTATTAATAAATTTCTCTTTTATAAAACTATAATATGACAATATAGTCCAACAATTCATAACCTGACCTGAGTTGAATCAAAATTTTACTCAACCCATTGAACCATCAACCAACTTACAATGGATTGATAATATATATGCAGCATTCAACATGGTCCATGATAAATAGTTTAAAAAACTAACTCACATGACAAGTTCATCTTTGTAAAATAGTACAGAATAGAATCTCATGAATATAAATACCTACGGGCATAAAAATAGTAACAATTTGATAAATATTGGGTAAAAATAAAACCCTATATTACTAACCAACCTAGCATTGATGACACAAACTCCAAAAGTCTCTACTAGAAATCATTTGATACTCTATCCCTTCGAATAAATAATTAGTCCTTTCAACCTTTAACCCAAGGAAACATCATCTACATGCGTACCAAGATGAACATAAAGTGGTTAAGTAAAGTAACTAGGTAGGTTTACTCTGATGATTTTTCATTCCCCTAATCCACATGAAAACCATGTGTCTAATTTTTATTTTATGAAAATATTCCTAATGTATGATAATTTAAAGAAGCATAACACAAATAATAATCATAAGAAACATAAATAACATTTCATAAAAAAGGACCATGGGTTTTTCAAATAAGGTTGTGAAAATAAGGATTCATTTTGGTAAGATAAATATACAATACATTACACTACATGCATAAAATTCCACATTTTTATGCATCTTTCATGAAAATTGTTACTGTCTTGAACAGAGATATAATACTTCAGTACTCTGGTACAACTAAACTTCACTACCTTTATTTAATCCATCCTTGGACACTTGATCACATTTCATCTCTTAATGATGGATTGGACTCCCTCTTTCAAACTATTCATCCTCCATCATTGTGGTTCCAAAGTTCCTTGATGACATACCTCCCTGTCGGATTGTATTCATTAATCTCTATCAAAGACGCTACCATGGATTTGAATACTGTATATCCCAAATCATTCTTCAACTCTTTAATCCTTTTATCCTCCTCATTTACTACTTCCTGCTAACACAAAAAATGACACTTAAAAATTAATCAAAACATGATTAATGAAATTTTTTGGTTTCTTGATATGAATTTTATTATAAGACTCACTCAGTTACTTTTGATAACACTTCATCAAAAATTACTTTTAATTTGGGTATAGTCACATTGGATCCTATTAGAACTCCACATTTAAGCACACTTATATGATAATGCTACTATTATGGGTGACCTCCTTAAAATACTCATGTTGCACATTTTTTTGTGAAAAAAACACGACAAACGCATATTTTAATTATATTTCCCTTAAACCTTGATAAATTTAAAATGGTTTCGATCTAACTCTCAAAGGTATTCCTACCATAATGAATAGAGCTCTTCATCCCGACTTTCAGATTCATCTTCAAGATACTTTCTTTTGGAATCTTGGAGGAATGGCCAGATTTCAAGCTCTCCCATACACCTCACACCAATACCACCACAAGTTTGTATCTCCTCTAAGCCCTTCCAAAAAAAACATTTTAGAAGAATTGGAAAATAGTAAATGTTTGTGAGTGGAAGTAAATGACTACGGGTGGAAGTCATGTGGATTTTAATGTTCATTCCTTAATTTTTGAAATGTAATATGTTAGATTCCATAATTAAAATTGAATTTAGGTTATTTTTTAACCTAAATGGATATAGAGCTCTTATATTTGAGATATAGGTAAGGGAAAAGGACAAATAACATAGGTTAGAGTCGGTGAAACTTAATGGGGATGAGAGGATGTTCTCATGGTAGTTTCAAGGACATTTCATCTCATGAATAGTTATTATTTCATTTTGTTGCTTTAGGCTCATCCCCCATATCTTCTATGTTTTTTGAACTACTCTGAGTAGTAGTCATCCAAAATGATAGCCAGTACCTAGTATGGGGTGAATATTGTTTAGATTAGTTCAAGAAACATAGGTGGATATCCACAAAATATAGGGGATGGGTACCAAACAAAAAAATTCAATAATAACTATTAAAGAGATGTTTCATTAAGAAACTCTGTAACCACAATGATTGGAGGAAGGCTAGTTTTAAAGAGGGAGTCCAATCCATCATCAAGATATGGAAGGAAATAAATATTTTGATTACAAATTAAATAATGGTAGTGGAGGTTATTTGTACTTGAGTGTTGAATTATTATATCTCAATTCAATGCAGTAACAATTTTCATGCAAGATGCATGAAAATATGCACTTTTATGCATGGAGTGTATTATATTGTTGTTAAACAAGACAAATTAAATGTTTGACTACTCATGTAGATAATATATTCTTCTCATGATTATGTTACCAATCCTGAGGAAGAATAGGCTATTGATGATGAAACTGTAGAATTATTAGGGGATCAACAATATGTTGATGAAAAAAACAACAATGATGCAGCATCATAGTGTTGAATAAAATTACCAAGGCAAGAAGTCGGGGTATAAAATTTGTGGTTGTTTGGAATCAATGTGGCCAACCTATTGACCCAAACAAGTCAATGTTCATTAGTTATCTTGGTTTCACAACAAGGATGAATGTGCTGATTGATATTTATTCATGGTTTCATGTCCAACCTGTAATGAAGGAAATCCTTTGGAAAGGTATAATGATAATGTTATGATATACTTTATTTATTTTACTGAAATTTATATAATGGAACATTTATTTAATTTTCATTATTCCTTGAAGAGTTTGTTTATTTTAGAAGATTTATATAATAAATTTGTCTTAATGGCCACTAAAAAATCTCATAGAGGCTTCCAGACTCATCTTACAAAGTTACATCTTAAGGATGATGAGGGGAAAGTAAATCCCTACCCACCAGTTAGTTATGCATACATTATAAAGCATTAAACATGGACTGATTTCATTAATCATCATAATGAGAAATCATTTCAGGTGAATTTCAATCAATAATATATTATTTGACATTATTTATTTTATCCAAATTGATTCAAAATTATTAATTTATGAAACAGAAAAAAAAAGTACTGAAAATAAAGAATCTACTTCTAGTAGCTTTGAATCGGTTTGAACAATATGGTAGCGTTAGAAGATTAGGTTTTTGTGTCTCTCCTCGAGCATATTTTAAGAAGATAAAACCACATAAAGATACATATAATATGGTGATATGATAGAAAACACAAATAGACTCACTAAAAGATATTATTGTTTGGTATGGTTTGACAGACCAATGTATCATAAAGGATCAAAGAGAATAGATGGTGGAGAAAAGATCTGCACATGAACCAAATGATCCCACTAGATTTGAGGCTAGTAATCCCCCCCAACCACATACCTTACCCATGGTAATCAATTTTTTCATTACTCTTTCTTCTAAATGTGAATCAAATAGCTTCTGCTAACTTTATATTACTAAAATTCTACAGGGTACATTTGTATGTGATTTGTATCTATAAATACCCACCCACTACCATGTTGCAATGGGTATAGTGTATAATATCCCAAGAGACAAGATACACTTAAATACCTCCCAAAATATCACATGATAGTGGGGATTGAGGTAGCTCGTGATTTGACTACTGAGTTTCCTATTTCACTTGATGGTCTAGATATTACAATGGTTAATGATATTATTGGATCTTTCATAGCATGGACATATAATATTATAAAGATATATGAGGTATGTATTTAAAAAAATCAAATGAAAAAACCTATAGAGGTTGATGATAAAAGGTATGAAGTGTGGTATGATATTACAGATGGATAAATCAGTGGGTAAACATAAGGTCAAATCAATAAAATCTAGTGAATCGACCAAGAAAATAAATAGCCTTTCGAGAGTAGCTTCTCTCTACCAGTTCTAGAGTAATATTTATTATTATTAAAAACTCATACAGAGAACACATTTAAAGTTAAATCTATGTATTACATTGAATATGAAAAAGAAATATATGGATATTCCTTAACATACAAAATTGGTCTCGAGACTCTAAATGAGATTCTTAATCATGAATGGCTGGGCATCTTAGTTGTGAATACATATATAAGGTACATTTTCATAATACTTCTATCCAAATAGTGAGATAATATGTTTATTAAATTTAATAGCTATTAATATTTTCTACACGATTTTATATTAAAAATATATAAAGGGGAGATCGTGTGAATCACAATTTGGATTCATTAATCCCTATATCATTTCTATGGAAAAACTTACTTTGGATGATGAAGAAATTAAGTAGAGAAAAGATGATTTACTCAAAGAGTTTAATCAAAAAGTATCAGATGATAGATTATTTTTATGCCTATAATGAAAAAATAAAACTATATAATCTAATCATATAAATTATATTTTTAATTTTTTTCATTACTTAATTGTTTTTGTTTTTTTAGGGAGTATTGTATACTAATCGCAGTCAATTTGGACACCCCGAATATTTATTTTTTGGATCCAATGCATGGATATCCAACCAACCAACCACACATGATGTTTATTGTAAATTTTTAATACACTTAAATCAACATTTTATAGATAAACTTCAAATTATATGTTTTATTATGTGTTTTAACAATAAATTTTTTATGATAGGGAGACCGCTAAATATATGCCAAATCATGGCATGAAGTCAGTGTATAAAGAGATAAAGCCTGTGGATTACTAAAGATAGAAAAAAATTAAGGTATATATAGAAATATTTAAGTATCAAAACATGTCAAACTAATTTACTTATTTTTTTCAATGTTTCTATAGTGTCTAAAACAAGATAATGGCATCGATTTTGGATATTATGTTCGCAAATTTATGAGAGAGATCATAAAGCATGAAAAGATCATCATCCCTCAACAGATAATTTCCAAATATAATTACAATATCATTAAATATATTTCATAATCATTTGTTTGTTTATATTTTTTCATTACTACCAAGGTTTTTGAAAACCTAGATACTCAAAAGAATAAATAAATTTTTTTAGAGATGAGTGGGTGGCGTAATTTTTGTTAGAATGTATGTTGAAAACAAATTTAGGTGATTAACTTCTATGTTTGTTATCTAGTATGATTTATGGCCTTTAAAATATATTTGGGGTGTGAAGAATTAGTGTCAAAATGCTTATATATTATTTTTATCTATTTATTAATGATAAGTATAATGGAGGAAATCAATTTTTTAGAAGTACTGACCTGAAAAAAAAATTGTTGGGAATTGGAAGAGGCGAAGGGAGAGGTGGAGGTAGAGGCAGAGGCAGAGTCAGAGTCAGAGACCAATGTGGAGGAGGAGGTAGAGCCGGATACTGAGCCAAAGGAGGAGATGAATCACTGGCTTACAAACAATAAAATTGTTGGTCAATGAAGTAGAATGAAGATCATACCAAGATTGTGTTTTAGAAAAATTATTTAAAATTTCATACAACAATTTTCACTTAAGATAAGATCCATTGTGAAAGTGTTTCATGTGGATTATTGAAATAATTTTTTTCACCACTTATCTAACTGATTTTATAGAGGTTAGTAATCTTCCTATAAGATCATTCTATGTTGGAAGCTTCAATTTCTACACTAGTGTTATTAAAGCAACATTTGTACAACTCCCAATCATAAAATAGGTATATAATCCAACTTAAATATTTGAATAAATATGTGTAATCAACCACCAAATTCAGCAAGTGTATTAGAGAACTATTGGATGAAAACCAGCATTGATATATCGTGGTCATCAAGGAGGGCTAGTGTCAAAGTGTCTGTTGTCAGTTTAAAATTGACATTTTAATACAAAAAAGTTACACTCCTGAAAACCAAGAAAATAAATTCATATTGTCTTGATAATTTAGTAAAATTATTCAAAATTCATTTGTGACATTTATGAATTAGTCTCATATTAAACTCATACATGATTCAACCTTTATGACTCAAAGAGCGTGTTTCCATTTTAAAATGGAATTTTAGTAAAAAACACAAGTGGCATACTCAAAACCAAGGAAACACATTAAAACTATTTTGATACTTTAGAATAAAGATCCATAAGTCATTTGGGATGTATATAAATCACATGCACCATAATATGATACACGATGTGATTAATATGACTCTAAGTGCATATTTTTATTCAAAATTGACATTAATTTTAGTGGAAAAAAACAACTAACATACTCAAAACTAAGAAAACACATTCATATTTCTTTTTAACTTTAGGAAAAAAATCCATAAGTCATTTATTATGTGTAGGAATCAGCCGCACCTCAACCTGATACAATATGTGCTCAGTATGACTCAAAGTGTTAGTTATTAGTTTAAAATTTACATTTTAATAAAAAAAAGTGTCACTCATTGAAAACTAAGAAAAAATTATCTAATTGTCTTGATAATTTATTAAAATGATTAATACTTAATTTTTGACGTGTAGGATTTATTCTCATGTCAAACCCACACACGATGCAACTTGTATGACTAAAAGTGAATGTTTTCAGTTTAAAATGACAATTTGGTAAAAAAACATAAGTGGCATACTCAAAACTGAGGAAACACATTTGGATTTTTTATATTTTATTAAAATTATCCATAAGTAATTAGAGAGGTTTATAAATCATCTTCACCTCAATCAGATGCATGGTGTGACCAGTATAACTTCATGTGTATCTTTTTATTCTAAATTGACATTAATTTTAGTGGAAAAAACAACTGACATACTCAGAACCAAGAAAACACATTCTGATTGTTTTAGTGCATTATAAAAATGATCCATAATTCATTTTTGATGTGTATTAATTATCTTCACCACAAACTGATACATGATGTTCTTGGTATGACTCAAAGTGTTTGTTATCAGTTTAAAATTGACATTTTAATACAAAAAAAGTGGCACTCACTAAAAACCAAGAAAATTTTCTCATATTATCTTGATAATTTAGTAAAATGATTCATAATTCATTTTTTACATGTTGGAACCAGTCTCATGTAAAATCCACACATGATGAAACATGTATGACTCAAAGTGCCTGTTTCTATTTTAAAATGACATTTGATTAAAAAACACAAGTAGCATACTCAAAACCAATGAAACAAATTCATATTATTTTTATATTGTAGTTTAATGATTAATAAGTCATTTGGGGTGTGTATGAATCATACTCACCTCAATATGATGCACAGTGTGACCGGTATGACTCTAAGTGCGTCTTTTTATTCAAAATTGACACTAAATTTAGTAAAAAACAACTGACATACTCAAAATCAAGAAAACAAATTTGGATTGTTTTGGTACTTCCATAAGTCATTTGTGACATTTAATAATCAGCCTCACCTAAATCTGACTCATGGCATGACCGGTATGACTCAAATTATTTGTTATCAGTTTAAAATTGGCATTTTAATACAAAAAATTGTCATTCACTAAAAACTAAGAAAACATGCTCAGATTATCTTGATAATTTAGGAAAATGATTCATAATTTATTTATGATGTTCGAGAATTATTCTCATGTAAAACCCAAAAATGATGCAACATATGTGACTCAAAGTGCTTGTTTCCTGTTTAAAATGACATTTTAGTAAAAAATACAAGTGGCATACTCAAAACCAAGGAAACACATTCTAATTGTTTTGATACTTTCGGAAAATGATCCATAAGTCATTTGGGATGTTTATTAATCATTTTCACCTCAATATGATACATTTAGGTACCGTCGTAACTCCAAGTGCATCCTTTTATTAAAAATTGACATTAATTTTAATAAAAAAACAATTGGCATACTCAAAACCGAGAAAACGCATACAGATTATTTTTTTACTTTAGAAAAATGATAGATAAGTAATTTGTGAAATTTAAGAATTTCTCACACCTCAATCTGACTCATGTTGTGATCTTTATGACTCTAATAACACTTTTTTATTCAAATTTGACATTAATTTTAGTAAAAAAACAACTAACATACTCTATAATAGTGTTTTTTCTTGTATTTGTGTTGAAAATTTTATTTCATTTAAATTATATATTTGTTTTTTATTTTTCTAATTTCTTCTACTATTTCTGGTGATGTATTGTGTTGTTACAACACACTGCATACCCTTTTTATGGTGTTGTAGTGTGTTGTAACATCACACTGCAATATTCCCCTTTATCAGCGCTAGTAAATGTGCTGATAAAGAATCCTTTATCAATGCTTCCAAAAGTGCTGATAAATTGTGACATTATCAGTTCTTCTAAAATCAATTATAAAGGTTCCCTTTATCAGTGTATTTATTAGTGCTGATAAAGGTCTCCTTTATTGGTGCATTTATGAGTGCTGATAAAGGATGCCTTTATCAGCGCTAAATAAATGTGTTGATAAATGGTGTCTTTTATCAGAGATTCTAATATTACTAATAAAATTATGATTTATCAGTTCCTTTTTTGTGAAAATAAATCACCCCTTTTATGTGCTTTTCTGACACTGATAAAATCCTTGTCCTTTTAACCGTGTTGCGGTAGTCAGTGCTTTTTTAGTGCTGATAAAGGCGTATTCTAGTGGTGTTAAAGGCCTCTTTTGTAGTAGTGATTATTTTATCATTACATGATCATCATAATATAATTAATATAATATTATTTATTTAAATATACTTATATATATTATCAATGTGATTTGGTGATGAAAAAGTATCACATAGCTTCATAGAGGTTGTAGTCCACACGTATGCACGAACGACATTATCATTTTTAAATGTGTGGAAAGGTAAGAATAAAAATGATATATTATCTTTTTAGAATGATAAATATGCCACTAATATCATAATTATTTCATATATTTTACATATATTCATTTAATTTATCCTTTTTACCTTCCATGAAAAGTGTTAGTGAAAAAGTAATCACATCGCTTCGTGAGGCGGTAGTCCGCCGTACACGCAAGTGACGTTATCGTATCACCCATGAAATGGAAAGTAAGAAGGTATATGTTAGGTAATAATTCTATAAGTATAATTATGTTACAAATATAATATATATATATATATACTTTAAATCCATCATTATAAATAGCAGCGAGTGGTGATGATGGAAAACGAATTACATCTGTATGTGAGGCAGTAGTTCGTCGTACACACGAACGATAGTTTTGTTTCCTATTTGATGGAAGAGGAGGTGTGTGGGGGTATAAAATTAAAATAATAATATCTAAATATATTTAATATACTGGTGTTTTTATATTGTAATTATTAATACATGAATGAATCTAAAAAGATAAGAAGTAAAAAAAAAGAAAGAGTTTAGTGAAGATCGTTACCTTCACTTAGAACAACCTCCTTTGGATATCTTATTAAGAACTCTAGAGTTGGTATTTTGGGATGAAATTAGCTTTAGAACATTTATAATAATGTTGGAGAGGTATTTTTTCAGAAGTTGTAAATCCAAATAGCTTAGTATCTATGAAGAAGTTAGGGGAGGGAGTTCCCTTTTATAATTGAGGGGGAGTGACATTTTTTTAAATACCCAAAACTATTCAATAATGGGAAGTCAATCTCACCCCAATGTGCCAAAATAAATGATAAATAATGGAATTTAATGAATTTATGGTTTATCAACACATCAAAAACACAATAAAACTCATTTTTTAAACATGTTGTTCTTTAACTTCTATGTTTCCTTACTTTTACCATTTTAGTTTTCACTATGATAAGTAGTCTTTTAATCTAGGTAATTTTTCATTTAATAATATAAATACGATGAACCTTATTATATAATTTTTACCCACATGATATAAATATTTAATTTAATTTATAAAATTAAAAACCTATATTTTTTTGAAAATTAATTCTAACACAAACGTATGAAACACACAAAACCCTATTTTTACCCATTAACATGGTAACAAAGTTTTTACTAATTAGGGGGAAATATAACTATTATAAAAGTACCATTGGTCCTTTAATGGATCATTATATATATATTCAAACATATTCCAATAAATTGTAAGAGGGTAGGATTTTTATGATTCTTAAAGAATTTAAAAAAACAATATTTATTATAAAATTAAATTATTATCAACTTTAACACTATTCAAGTAATTTGACTGGAATAACATCAAAAAAAAGGTTGAATTAAAATTTATTATTTTTAAAATATTTATTTCATGTTATATTTATCTAAAAAGATCATGTAAGACAATAATTCATTCAATTTGTATTAATTTTAACATTTTTCGTATCATTTATTTTATTTTTCTATTAATTAAATAAATAATGTCTTGGCATTGCTTAATTATTTAAAGTAATTATATAATTAATAAAAATTAAAAGTAAATTACCCTCATGAAATTAATTTAACTATTTTAAATATTAACATTAATATTCATTCACAGCATTCTTTTTCCCTATGTGAACACATTATTAAAATTTAAAAGAAAGGGCATGACAATTTGTCTTTTTCATTACATAAATTATTATATTGGTCACTATCATGGAAAAGTATCTGAGAAGACTATAAAAATGATAATAAGGTAATAAGGCTCTAAATATGGGCATACAATAGAATGTATACAAGTTTTTATGTCATTTTAAACCTTATCTTTTAGTTTATGTCCCCAGTAAACCCATTTTCATCTTAACCACAGTAAAATATTTTTACTATTTTAACTATTTATTGTGAAAAAAAATTATTTTTACCTTATTAGATAATATAAATTATTCTTATTAAATATATGGAATCAATTTTACCAAATTCAATTCACATATGTTGTAGAATATAATTTAATTAAACCCGCAGACGTGACGAAAATGAGGTTTTTCATTAAATGTATTTTTCAAGCATAAGATGTTTTTATATTAAGTATATTGTAAAATCCCACGTAAATGAAGAATAATAGATTTTTATATTTATTAATATTTGTGAATTAAATATTAATTTTAGCTTAAAAGGGGTTTCTATGTTCGATAGCGTACCAGATACGCAACAACGGGTTTCTTTGGAATCTTAAGTTGCACACTAATAATATAATATTATTATTTTAAACGGTAGTTAACTCCTAGCCATTGTATTGACAGGAATGAACAAAACTAACTATAATATGATTATAGATGTATTTATATTTATCCAATAAAGGTTAGAGGCTTAATATATGAATGAATCTAATTTTAAGCATAATTTACATTAAAACGCTGATTTACTGCCTTTTAATGGCGAACCCTTTCTAAATCTAGTTTTAGTCACTTTAATACATTCTAATTGAACAAATAAAATCCTTCTTTATAATGGGGACATCAAAATTTACTTTGTGCAATTTTTTGGTATTTTTCTGATAAAGTTCATTTTTTAATGAATAGTGAAAAATATTGTATTTTAATTCAAAAGTTCTTTTTAATCTAATTTATTTATATGGTTAGATTATCTTTTTAATTGGTTTTAAAGTTAAATTAAAATATATTTTTACCATTTAATCCAATGTTGGTCATTGGAATTAATTTCACTTTGAAATTGGACATAAATAAGTATAAATCTTTTGATAGTTATTGTTTCTTAAAAACATGATATTTGTATTAATAGCGGGAATTAATTTTTAAATTAATTAATGCCACTTCTATGTTTTGAAATTGTAAAAATAGACATCATTTTTGAATTCGGAATATCAAATATAGCTTAGGCTGAATTTTTGGTATTTTCCTGAAAAACATCAATTTTTTATGAATAGTGACACCACTTAGTGGTAGTTAAAAAAACTGACTTTTTCATTTAAATGGAATTTTACCACTTCTGTGAATTGAATTTCAAAAATCCGACATACATTGTTGTTATCAAGAAGTAAAATGTGGTTCATTAAGATGAAAATAATTTTTGATGAATAGCAACTTTTGACTTTTATTTACCACGGTTAGAGGTAAATAAGGTAATTCAAGGATAAAAGAATATTATAATAATTCAAAACTACCTTAACACTTGTTCAAACCTTATTGGTTGAGTCATTAATGACCATGGTCATCTTTGGGTCGATTTTGGGACCCCATTGATCCACTTGGGAGTGAAAATGACAATTTAGATTAATTGATTTAATGTAAAGGCAAAATTGACATTAACAAAAATTGTTTGGTAATTAATTTTTATATGGTGATATATAAGTCCTATTTTCGACTATAAATATTCATTGGAAAGATAAAAATATTTCCTACATGATAGTATTTTTTTATAATTTTTAGACCTAGAATAAATTAAATTATTTATGACACAATAATGATGCAGAATTTACCTCATTAATAAATGATTAAAATAAATAAGATTATAATGATTAAAATATTATCCAAAACATGTCCAATTCTGATTGGATGATTTTATTTAGGTTATGAGTCATCTTATATTCGACCATAATGATTTTTGGACCATTAGAAACCGAATATCATTATATTATAAAATAATATTTTCACACTTTCCTAAAGAGCCCCTCCTCTCCCTTATAAAAGGAGACCACTTCTATGCAATTCCTCACACCTATCAAGCCATTTGGATCATACAAAATCTATCCAATTAGGATCCATACATCCCTATCCTCCTCCTAAAAGCCTTAACTTAGGCATAAGGCACTTTGAGAAGTCATTTGGTTCAAACCAAAAGGAGTTACCCAAATTAAAGGTAACGGTTTCTCTTAAATTGTTTTCTTTTATTTTACTTCTCCAACCCCTAAACTCTTTTTATTTCTTTCATTTGTAACAACACCAATATCCTCAATATACTATGATGTTTTTATAAGAATGATTAAAACTACAATTACACACACCTCCATCTAATGGATGAAGAACATAATGTTTCTGTGGATGGAAAACTGACGCCTCACGAAACGATAATTGTTCAATTACATCTTACTGCCTCTAATGGTGGCCATTATGATTAAACTATATTTATATATAATATATATTATGTTTATTATTTCCTTATGCTTCTGTACTTCCATTTTTATAGCATGCCTTTATTGTTTCCATAGTTGGTAAATACGATAATCTCATTTGAGGAAGTGCGGACTATCGCCCCCTCAAAGTGATGTGATTGGTTAATGCCTTACGTGGGATGTATAAAGGATAGAGTTAATGATATTATATATGATATTATATAGGAATTATAATATAACTTTTTATAATTATGTTTTATTTCTATTAAAATAATAAATAGAAATGAAAGTAGCGTTCATGCGTACGTACGGCTTATCGTCTCTATGAACGGTGCATTTCATTTCTTACCTCTAAATGTTATGTACTATTATAAATACATGTATATACTGGATATATATGATATATATGATATATAAATCATGAATATAATTCTGGATATAATGAACCTTTGACCACATGAACAACATGTAATTATAAGAAGTCCATTTTTGACTCAAGTACCAAATATCGACAAAACAAACATTATTAACTTAAATGATTACATAATGTTTATAACATGGTAATAAGTGATATAAAATGAATAATAAACTTGAAAAATGTTCTTAATCAATTATAAATTAACTTTAGTTTATTATTCATGAGATTAAAGAATGATCGAGTCAAGTCAGACACAAGGTAAGGGATTCAACCTCTCTCTTTCTTTTCAAGTACTCTCTTTTATGTCATTTCATTTACGATCCATGTTCTTATGTTGGAGGATGTTATTTTATATTCACCATACTGTAATTTTTATTTTCATATGATGAGATACCCCCTATTACTCTCATCAATTCATTTTAAAAAAATTTAAGTGGCGTTGTTAGGCTTCTGAATTTTTGTAAGTGGTTTTCTTATCTCACTTTTAATTCCGTGAGATTTCCATAGTTCGCCACTTATTTATAACATGTGGTATAATGTGTACTTCCATTGATATATATTACCATGATTATATTTATATTCATGGTATTCTTTTATTCATTTTGTGGTTATTAAATTTTGGTCATACGATTCAATTTGAATACAATGAAGTAAGGGTGTTTCATCTCACTTTTTATTCTCGTGAGATTCCTGCTATATTGGCCACTATTTCCTTTTTTGTGGCATATGTACTGCCCATTATTGTAATATTTATGTAATATAATCTAATTTATAAGTATTTACATCTTCATTGGATGATCCTTCTTTCATGTGGCATATGTTTTGTAAGTTACCAAATCGGTAAGGGAACTCCTTAACCCAATTCCCATTCTTTGGGTTGATATTCTCTTTTTTTTTTATGTCATCCTATGAATATGTGTGAATGACCTCTGATTGTTTTACACTTAATATCCACTTATATTGGGTGTATTTATATTTGTCACACATAATTATGAGATTTATTTATCCTTAATTTAAGGATACCATCTTTATAAGGTATTTTATCTCAATTTACATTTCCATTGAGACTTCATTGTTGTTAGGCACCAATTCACTATTATATGGTGTATATACTATTCTTTGAAATATTATATCATGAATCCCTTTATTCTCATTATATTATAATGTTCTGATTAAAATTTATTCTTCAATTATTTGTATTGAAGCGTCCCTCTTTTTGTTAAAAACTCTTTAACTAAAATACCGTTTTAAATGATTTAAAGATTTATTCTTCTAAATATTTGTAATTAATGTCCATGTTTTCAAAATGGGTATTAGAATTTATTTATATGGAAATTAATGCTTTCAAATGATAATTCATTTAAAAGATTCAAAGTGGTATGGGACACTTTGATTCAAAAAGCTCTTTTTAAAAGGTTTTGAAAATGATTTGATTAATCATTGTTTATTTCGATATCTTGATTTGATATATTGGAATGTGGAAATGTTATATATCCTTTATACATGTGTTATATGTTATGATTATTTTATGGTTATTGGGAATTGTTTACATATACGGGTGGTTCCGTGATAAACCTAGGGCGGTTGAGCCCGAGATAGCTCTCCAATGCATTGGGTAACGTGACGGAGGTAAACGTGAATGTTTCTCCTAAGAGATTTAGGGAATATACTGTGATGGGTATTCCAAGTGTAACTCCCTACATAGCTATGATAGCTATAATGTAAGTATGTTATGATTTCCATAAGTTACCTTTATGATTTATGATTTCTATGTGTTATTCATAAATCTTATGATTTTGTAAGGTGTGTTATAATTGAAAAATATTGGTTTCATTGATTTGTATTTATTGATGGGCTAATGTTTTCCTTCCTCATTTTATAACCCTTACTGAGCTTTTTATGCTCATCCCAAGTTTTTGAAATGTTTTCCACAGGACGTAAAGATGAATAGGGTCAAGGATGGGATCAAGGAAAAGTCAAGCTATCTAAAACATGGAACTAGACATGACTTTTTTTCAAGAGTTTATATTTTATGGAAAAAAAATGGATACTGAGTAGTTGTGTCTACTTGTAATATTCATGTTGTAATGTAATAGTTATGGCCTAAATATCTAAAACTCTAAACCTGAAAAGATTCTCAATGTGAATTATTCTTTTAATTCAATATTATGTAATGATTAAGGCCGAGTCCTTATAGTTGGTATCAGAGGTCGGTTTAGACAACTTTAGGGATTAGGAGTTTTTGTTAGACACATGGTTAGTCCCTATATCTATTATTTCAATTAAATCCTTTTTTTATAACTTTTTTCAGGTCAAGTAAAGTCAGTTATGAATGGAAGGAGAAGGATCTAAAATGACATTCCTATCTCTTCCTGATGACATTCTTGCAATAATTATTGCAAGGTCATGTTCGGATGATTGTGAAACTTTTTCTGGCATACAACTCACTTGCAAGCAGTTCTTTGAGATATCAAACACCTCCACTATACCTCGTTATCATCGTGGATCATGGGTTGTGTTTAGACAAATACTATTTTCACAATATTCTCATATTTTCAAGAAAGGTAAATATTATCAAGGTATTTTCAAATATTTTACCTTATCACAATAATTTTAAGCATATTATGATTTTAAAAATGGTGCTGAGGAAGGAGACCCTTGCGCAACCTATTTATATTTGCTTTTAAAATATAGTATCTCAGCACATACTTATGGTATTTTAAAAGGACCAATAATAGAAAGTTTCAACTCAAATTCTGTCTGACTATTTTATAGAAATCATGTTTTATCAGATGTTTTGGAATTATATGTCATACATGATTATTTTCCAAAACTGTTTTTCTGTGAACACCCATATGACCCATGATGTACAAGATGTATTTGGATGGAGGAAGCAAATGATTTTGAAGGATCTATAAATCATTGTTGTAATGCATGGGACTTCTACCTACGTGAACAAGATGACGATGAAACCGAGTGGACGCCATGATCAAGGTATGCTATTATTCATTTTGGGAATCGTTTTATTTTATCTTATGGTGTTGAAATAAGACTTCAAGAATTAAGATGTTGAGATCGTAATGAATTTGGATGAAAATGAGAGGTATAAGGAAACCATTGAGGTTAAAACATGTTAGGGTTATTTTTGAGTTTTATAAAAAGGACAACCCGTAGGATGGGTGACAACCCGTCGCATCCGGCAAGGCTGTAGGAATCAAACCCACAACCGAAGGGCGACAAGGGTGCATCACCTACCACTAGCCTACTTGAAGTACCTGGTTAGTTTGACTAATTCTTTTTAGTTAGAATATTTTATGAATCAAGAGTAAGTGGATTTTGGGTTATCTATGGAAATTATTAACCTATCATTGAGGATATGTGATTAGGTTAATTACTTTTCAATATGATACTTCAAGAGCAACTGATGTTATTTGGAGATAAATGTTAATTTATACCTTGGAAGACTATGTGATTAAATCCTTCAAATATTTGGGTTTCAATCTTAGTTTGTTTTACTTTGAAGAATTTTATGGACAAATTGTTTATCGAATGGTCTTCATTAAACATTGGGTTTGGTTAGACAAATTTTGGAGATTAAGAGTAGTTTTTCTTTATGTAAAAGTTTATCTTTTTGGGGGATTGTCTGATCTTATACTAAACGTTTTGGTTTTAGTTAATATTTAATGACATTGGAAATATATAGTTCATATTTTGTGGATTATGTGATTCTCTCGAAGTTGGTTATAGCGCTCTTAATGTGAAAAAAAAGTCATCCTAAATATTCATTGTTTGGAGAAAATATGAGTTTGTGTTAGAAATCTAGTAAAAGATGAATGTCTACATGACAAGTAAGTATATTTCCTTATGTTTTTTTGTTAGTCTCATTAATAAATTCTTCAATGAAAAGTAACTTTAAACAAAAACCTTGTCTGTTAAATTTTTCTACGGGGGAATCAAATATTGTTTAACCCATCACAAGTTTGTGATTTTCTGGTGGTTAACTTTCTCCTAAACATGTTTTTTATCACTCTCCATCAGAACTTGATGATTTGTTTTCTCCTCCATATCCATGTTTTCATGGAATCCTAGTATATTTTGTCTTGGGTAACCTTTGTACTTCTCTTCATTTATTTTAAAGTGATATTTTTATTCACTCTCTTTCCGATGTGGGGCTTTTAATGAAGTTTCCAAGCCCAGTTTTAAAATTGCGAGGACGCAATTCCCAAAAAGGGGGAAGGATGTAACATCCCAGGTAAATAAAGAATAAGATATTTTTATATTTACTAATATTTGTGAATTAAATATTAATTTTAGCTTAAAAGGGGTTTCTATGTTCGATAGTGTACCCGATACGCAACAACGGGTTTCTTTGGAATCTTACGTTGCACACTAATAATATAATATTATTATTTTAAATGGTAGTTAACTCCTAGCCATTGTATTGATGCTAATGAATAAAACTAACTATAATATGATTATAGATGTATTTATATTTATCCAATAAAAGTTAGAGGCTTAATATATGAATGAATCTAATTTTAAGCATAATTTACATTAAAACGTTGATTTACTGCCTTTTAATGGCGAACCCTTTTTAAATCTAGTTTTAGTCACTTTAATACATTATAACTGACCAAATAAAATCCTTCTTTATAATGGGGACATCAAAATTTACTTTTTGCAATTTTTTGGTATTTTTCTGATAAAGTTCATTTTTTAATGAATAGTGAAAAATATTGTATTTTAATTCAAAAGTGCTTTTTAATCTAATTTATTTATATGGATAGATTGTCTTTTTAATTGGTTTTAAATTTAAATTAAAATATATTTTTACCATTTAATCTAATGTTGCTCATTGGAATTAATTTCACTTTGAAATTGGACATAAACAAGTATCAATCTTTTGATAGTTATTGTTTCTTAAAAACACGCTATTTGTTTTAACAGTGGGAATTAATTTTTAAATTAATTAATTACACTTCTATGTTTTTAAATTGGAAAAATAGACATAATTTTTGAATTTGGAATATCAAATATATCTTAGGCTGAATTTTTGGTATTTTTCTGAAAAACATCAATTGTTGATGAATAGTGACACCACTTAGTGGTAGTTAAAAAACTGACTTTTTCATTTAAATGGAATTTTACCACTTCTGTGAATTGAATTTCAAAAATCTGACATACATGGTAATTATCAAGAAGTAAAATTTGGTTTATTAAGATGAAAATAATTTTTGGTGAATAGTAACTTTTGACTTTTATTTACCACGGTTAAAGGTATATAGGGTAATTCAAGGATAAAAGAATATTATAATAATTCAAAATTACCTTAACACTTGTCCAAACCTTATAGTTTGGGTCATTAACGACCATGGGCATCTTTGGGTCGATTTTGGGACCCCATTGATCCACTTGGGAGTGAAAATGACAATTTAGATTAATTAATTTAATGTAAAGGCAAAATTGACATTAACAAAAATCGTTTAGTAATTAATTTTTATATGGTGATATATAAGTCCTATTTTAGACTATAAATATTCATTGTAAAGATAAAAAGATTTCCTACATGATAGTATTTTTTTATAATTTTTAGACCTCGAATAAATTAAATTATTTATGAAACAATAATGATGCAGTATTTACCTCATTAATAAATGATTAAAATAAATAAGATTGTAATGATTAAAATATTATCCAAAACGTGTCCAATTCTGATTGGATGATTTTATTTCCGTTATGAGTCATCTTATCTTTGACCATAATTATTTTTGGACCATTATAAACTGAATATCATTATATTATAAAATAATATTTTCACACTTTCTTAAAGAGCCCCTCCTCTCCCTTATAAAAAAAGACCACTTCTATGCAATTCCTAACACCTATCAATCCATTTGGCTCGTCCAAACTCTGACCAATTAGGATCCATACATCCCTCTCCTCATCCTAAAAGCCTTACCTTAGGCAGAAGGTACTTTGAGAAATCCTTTGGTGCAAACCAAAGGGAGTTACCCAAATTAAAGGTAACGGTTTCTCTTAAATTGTTTTCTTTTATTTTACTTCTCCAACCCCTAAACTCTTTTTATTTCTTTCATTTGTAACAACACCAGTATCCTCAATATACTAGGATGTTTTTATAAGAAGGATTCGAACTACACTTACACACACATCCATCTAATGGATGAAGAACATAATGTTTCTGTGGATGGCAAATTGACGCCTCACGAAACGATGATTGTTCAATTACATCTTACTGCCTCTCATGGTGGCCATTATGATGGCACTGTATTTATATATTATATATATTATGTTTATTATTTACTTATGCTTCTTTACTTCCATTTTTATATCATGCCTTTATTGTTTCCATAGTGGGTAAATACGATAATCTCATTTGAGGAAGTGCGGACTACCGCCCCCTCAAAGTGATGTGATTCGTTAATGCCTTATGTGGGATGTATAAAGGATGGAGTTAATGATATTATATATGATATTATACTTTAATTATAATATAACTATGTATAATTATTTTTTATTTCCATTAAAATAATAAATAGAAATGAAAGTAGCGTTCATGCGTACGTACGGCTTACTGTCTCCATGAACGGTGCATTTCATTTCTTACCTATAAATGTTATATACTATTATAAATACATGTATATACTGGATATATATGATATATATGATATATAAATCATGAATATCATTCTGGATATAATGAACCTTTGACCACATGAACAACATGTAATTATAAGAAGTCCATTTTTGACTCAAATATCGACAAAACGAACATTATTAACTTAAATGATTACATAATGTTTATAACATGGTAATAAGTAATATAAAATGAATAATAAACTTGAAAAATTTTCTTAATAAAGTAGAAATTAACTTTAGTATATTATTCAGGAGATTAAAGAATGATTGAGTCAAGTCGGACACAAGGTAAGGGATCCGACCTCTCTCTTTCTTTTCAAGTACTCTCTTTTATGTCATTTCATTTATGCTCCATGTTCTTATGTTGGAGGATGTTATTTTATATTCACCATACTGTAATTTTTATTTTCATATGATGAGAGACACCTTATTACTCTCATCAATTCATTTTAATAATTTTTAAGTGGCGCCGTTAGGCTGCCGAATTTTTGTAAGGGATTTTCTTATCTCACTTTTAATTCTGTGAGATTTCCATTGTTCGCCACTTATTTATTACATGTGGTGTAATGTGTACTTCCATTGATATATATTACCATTATTAGCTTTATATTCATGGTATTCTGTGATTCATTTTGTGGTTATTAACTTTTGGTCATACGATTCAATTTGAATACAATGAAGTAAGGATTTTTCATCTCACTTTTTATTCCCGTGAGATTCATGCTATATTGGCCACTATTTACTTTTGTGTGGCATATGTACTGCCCATGATTGTAATCTTTGTGTAATATACTCTCATTTATAAGTATTTACATCTTCATTGGATGATCCTTCTTTCATGTGGCATATGTTTTGTAAGTTACCAAATCGGTAAGGGAACTCCTTAACCCAATTCCCATTCTTTGGGTTGATATTATCTTTTTTTTATTTATGTCATCCTATGAATATGTGTGAATGAACTCTAATTGTTTTACACTTAATATCCACTTATATTGGGTGTATTTATATTTTTCACACATAATTATGAGATTGATTTATCCTTAATTTAAGGATACCATCTTTATAAGGTATTTTATCTCAATTTACATTTCCATTGAGACTTCATTGTTGTTAGACATCAATTCACTCTTATATGGTGTATATACTGTTCTTTGAAATATTATATCATGAATCCCTTTATTCTCATGATATTATAATGTTCTGATTAAAATTTATTCTTCAATTATTTGTATTGAAGCGTCCCTCTTTTTGTTAAAAACTCTTTAACTAAAATATCGTTTTAAATGTTTTAAAGATTTATTCTTCTAAATATTTCTAATTAATGTCCATGTTTTCAAAATGGGTTTTAGAATTTATTTATATGTAAATTAATTTTTTCAAATGATAATTAATTTAAAAGCTTCAAAGTGGTATGGGACACTTTGATTCAAAAAGCTCTTTTTAAAAGGTTTTGAAAATGATTTGATTAAACATTGTTTATTTCAATATCTTGATTTGATATATTGGAATGTGTAAATGTTATCTATCCTTTATACATGTGTTATATGTTATGATTATGTTATGGTTATTGGTCATTGTTTACGTATACGGGTGGTTCCGTGATAAACCTAGGGCGGGTGAGCCCGAGATAGCTCTCTAATGCATTGGGTAACGTGACAGAGGTAAACGTGGATGTTTCTCCTAAGAGATTTAGGAAATATACTGTGATGGGTATTCCAAGTGTAACTCCCTACATAGCTATTATAGCTATAATGTAAGTATGTTATGAATGCCATAAGTTACCTTTATGATTTATGATTTCTATGTGTTATTCATGAATCTTATGATTTTGTAAGGTGTGTTATGATTGAAAAATATTGGTTTCATTGATTTGTATTTATTGATGGGTTAATTTTTTCCTTACTCATTTTATAACCCTTACTGAGCTTTTTATGCTCATCCAAATTTTTTGAAATGTTTTCCACAGGATGTAAAGGCGAATAGGGTCAAGGATGGGATCAAGGAAAAGTCAAGCTATCTAAAACATGGAACTAGACATGAATTTTTTTCAAGAGTTTATATTTTATGAAAAAAAATGGATACTGAGTAGTAGTGTCTACTTGTAATATTCATGTTTTAATGTAATAGTTATGGCCTAAATCTCTAAAACTCCAAACCTGAAAAGATCCTCAATATTAATTATTCTTTTAATTCAATATTATGAAATGATTAAGGCTGGGTCCTTATATATATGACTAGTGAAATTAATTGTATGAATTTAAATTAATATTTATTGATATATAATTTTTATATTTAATTTAAATAATTCTTCATTATGGGTTTCTTTAATTAATTAAAATGAAGAAACATTATGCACTTTATAACAGTTTTTAGAAAAAGTAGTTTTTAAACCCAAAAATTTACTTATACTAAAATTCAATAAAAATATAATTAAAATTTAATAAACTATATTAAATATTAATAAAAATAATTATGTTTCTTGAAATCATATTCAGAAATACATTGTGCACATAAGTACAGTTTTTGAAAAATAACTATTTTTACATTCAAATCATTTTATCTTCACTTCTAGAAAATTATATATTAATATATGAATTACTATTATTATTTTATATTAAATACCAAAATATTTTATAAAAATAACAGTTCATTAGTGTTCAAGGAACATAATATATAGAAAAATACAATACAAATAATAAATGAACTTTAAACTAAAAAATGATATTATTTTTAAAATTTAAAATTAATTAATTATTTACTTGGAAATAATAAATAAATTTTCATTAAGGATAAAATTTATATGTAATTTTTAATATATTAGTTAGTCTTAATCATATTTTACAATCCAATAATTCAGTTGTCATAGTATCTTTTAATAATAGTGTGTGGTTGTTAGTTTAAACTGGATGTTTCATGTAAAGTAATCTATTAAACACATGAAATATAATAAAATATAAATATATCATAAAATATTAGGGTGATATGGTATTGTAATATTTAAAACCGTGAGGATACAATACATGAAGTTATTGTGATCTATTATATTATTGTAACATTCCATAATCATTTTTTCCCATGACTTAAGCTTTCTTAATAAATTCCAAATTGAATTACAGATAAAAAATATATAATTAATATAATTAATTATTCTATAATGGTGATAAAAAAATGGTATATTTTATTGATATCAATGAAGTTTTAAAGATATAAACTAAATTATATTGTTTAATATTTTTATATATTGAATTGACTAAGGTATACTCTGTAATACACAATAGTTACAAGGTAATTTATTTTAGGTCCTTTAAAAAGTGGGGTTTCTCTTGGGGAACTATGAAAAACCATGAGATAGATGACCATAAAATTTAGAGGAGATTAAAAAGAGAAATTTTTTTAGGATTTATGAAAATAAAAATTGTACATTCCTTATCTTACCTTTGAGACACATTAGGTGGCTATGAAAGATTTATCAACATAGTAATGCTTGTTTTTATCTTCATAGTACATGGATTCCTGGACCATATTCCAATTCATAAACCATTATTTTTATTTATAATATGATAATAATGTGGGATAAATGATCATAATAATTGGACAATAAGTATTATCCACATGATAAAAAGAATGTGAACCTTGTAAATTTATTATGTCACATGTGTTTTATATATCTCTCCATCTCTCTTAATCGCTTGGTTTCTTTTTGGAACCGATATTTAAAGGTTTATTTGAATAATATACTTAGAAATTAGTTTATTATTAACCATTGATTCTCCCCCATTCTCATTGGTTTTTTATTTCACACATGTGTCTAATAATTCTTATAGGTTCTATGAGGTTTTTTTCATGTAATAGGGAATCTAATACATAATATTTCCATTATTGTCATAAAATTATGTTAAATCTTCTATACCACTCTTGAATTTTTTTTGGTAATAATATTTTATGTTTATATGATTTATCATAGTAATAATTAAATTTTTATATTATATTCCATTATAAATAATAAATATAAAACATTTTAGTACTTTATCTTGATTATGAATTTATAAATTATTGAATAATTAATCATTCATGACTCCCATAAATTTATTAAAACCTAATATCCCTCACCATTGAATTTGAAATTTAATTTCTTAAGTTTATTACAGTGGGATGGATATATATTTATCTTATTATAGTAAAAAATATGTTTATACTACCACTTAATGGTATTTATTTAGGATTTACTCTTTATACCTGCATTAACTTAGAAATCATTGATATGTTTATTGGACTCCCCAATCCTCAAGTCCTATACTTAAATTTACTTAACACTTTAATCTAAATTGTATCAAATAGGTTATGGTTACTTCTATTAATACTAATTTTGTCAAGTTGAACCCTTATAATGATAAAAAATACTTGATAGGCATAAATACTCTATACAATAGCTAAATGAGAACCTTGAGCTATATATTTAATTCATATAAGGGAATAATTTTAATGATTTAATATTTTGTTTTGATGTAATTTAATTAAGATTTAATATGAAATATAGTTTTATCTTATCATTCTTGATAATTATTCTCTATTAACAATTAATAAATAATTAACTATAAATCACACACTATAAACATTTAAAACATGTAATAATCAATTTTTATCTAAGAATGGTTGTTATCAATTATGAACTATGTGATCTAAAATATATTTAATCCACCTAAATGATTTTTTTGTATTTTTAGAATAACCCAATTTTAAGGGGTTAAGTGGGAACCCACATGCCTTTCACACGGAATCAAAAAAAACCCAAAAACTGATTACATAAACAGACCCCATCAACCCAGATTCAAAATTCAAAAATTCAAAATTAAAATCCAAAATTTATCACCATCACCCATATAGGATTGGATGAATTGAGCATAGTAATATCATTGGCGTCAATTCCTTGATCCATTCACCGGACCTCTCATCACCACTATCACTAAAACTCATCAAGACCATTAGAATCACATCAAAAAAGTCATCTCCAGTGCAAACCGTACTCCATCAAGATTGAACCCTTCATCGACACCATCTCATTGGTGAGAATCACCGGCCAGAATCTATCATTTCCACTAAAAAAAACCATAGTAGAGTACCATATGGAAAATGCCAGCCATCCGCCATCAACACTATCATCAAAGACCACGCCAACTGAAAATGAAACCATCCATCACAAACAAAACCAACAAAACCTAAAATTCCATTGTCAATGATCTGAAACACCATCACTAATAAAAATATTCATCATCGAGGATGAAAACAAAAAACCATGAAAACAAATCTCGAAGAATAATGGAAAATCAGGAACCACACCACCCGAACGGAACGCAAAAAAAAAACAGAAATGTCCCAAAACACTATTAGGAAGGAAAACCCCAAGAAAGAAGTAGACCCAAGGGTTAGAATCTAGGAACATTGGTGACCGACCGACCAAAACATTCCCAAAACCCCCATGAAATCCATTGTATCTGGCCAAAATGGAGCTTAATGAAATAAATATGGAAGTAAGAGAAGACATTAAACCACACAAGGGCCTCAATAGTGAGGAATGACCTCAAAAAATTGTGAAACTGGGGGGTGATAGGAAGAGGATGGTGTAAAAAAGACCTAAAAAATTAAAGGGATAAAAAAACCCAAAAGAAGTCCAAAAAAAGAGGAAAAAAACTCACTGGATTCCACAACCAACAGAATCCCAAATCACCAGAGTTTCATCAAGTTAAACCATGATGGGGTTTATTCGCAATGGATCCAACAACAATAGTGATAGTCATAGTGGACGAAGCCCTTGAAGCATCAATGAATCTAATCATCTTTAAGAAATATGTAAAGGGAGAACAAAGAAGTCAAGGAAGCAAATGAACAAGCACTAGGAGTAAAACAAGGGGATGAGGATGATATAAAGAAAAGAATGCTAGAGAAAACATCTCACCATGAGGGGCGATGAGAGGGAGGAAGTGGAAGTTCTAGGAAGTAACCCTAGCACATGTATAGGGAAGGGAGACCTGGAGAGTGTGGATCCATCCCCCCAAAAACTACACTTAGTAAAATTAGCTAATTTAGAATTGTATTTAATAATTAACCATTATATATGATTAAATATGACTCAAAAATTATTTTTAACTACTTGTTAGTTTTTTATTGATACTATAGCATCCTAGAATATAAAATTAGTTAATAATTGAGTTTTGAATGACTCATGTTCCAACATCTTATGTTCTTATTATTATTCCCAAACAGGATTGGGACAACTGAGAGGGGGTTGAATAAGTGGTTCCTTTTTCTTTTATATGAAAAAATATTAACTTCTTTAGTAAACTTTATTAACCTATGAAACTTGTTAAAGTTATGATCAACTCAAATATATCTTATAAACCTTACATTTCATGTGCAAAAATTATTAAGAGAAGTAAATACATGTTATTTACAAAGTTCGATACAAAGACCTACTCCTTTCTATGTTGGATAGTCCCACCAATATGGATTCTTTCACTATCTTCTTTCCAAAATACAAAGGCACAAGTAGTGAAAAATTCTACAATCATAGTAGAAAATTTCTTGCTATAGTTGGTTATACCCCCAACTATCCCTTTCAGTATCCACTTTCCCACAGTTGGTTATACACCCCATAAAAACAAATAATTATTTTCATAAACTAGAAAGTATCCACAGTTACAAGCTTCACTTTACTTATTTTCTAATCCACTTTAGAAAGTATTAAATTACTCCAAAAGTAAGCTTAATCAAACTTTACTTGCATTTAATATTTAATAACTTCAAAAAATCTCTAAGGAACTTGTTGGTATTGAAATATTCTCTAGAAACTCTATTTGAAAAACTTTTTCAAAAAAAGTTAACCCGATTTACCTTAGTTTGGTAACCTCTGTCTGATGGGATCCCTCTAATGGATCTCACTCTGGTGGACTCATTATGATGGAAATTACTCTACTAGACTCATTCTGATGGACTTTCTCAAATGAACTTGCTATAATGGATCTTCCTTAGCTTCAACTTGAAAAACAAACTCTAATTGGAAACTCAATACCTATTCCAAAATTTTTAGAGATCTAACGCATGAGAATAGTTCAATAATATTTCATAGTATGAATGTACCATGATCTCAATTTATAGGCATCCCATAATGAAAAATACAATAAAAATAATTCCACTTACCACTCAATGAAATTCACAAATATCAAATTTTTTGTTCATTTAAGTCTTCATAATTGACTTATTCGACTCTTTTCAATACTTCTAGGAGCTTCTCAAATATTCTCAAAGCATTAGACTTCTTAAATTTTATATACATTCCATCATTCCAATTATTTAGTCTAATTCTTCATTCTAATTCTTCATTCTTATTCTTCATTACGATTAAAACATATTCAAAACTAAATATGGGCCATTATGATGACCTCTTGTAAACACTAAAATTCTTCTCAAACAGGTTCTTCATATCAACTGAAAAACTCTTGTTAAAACATTGATAAAATTTTTTAGTATCAAACACTTACTTCAACAATACTTTTTAGCAAGCGCATATCTGAAATATCTTCAAAGTATTTCTCCTTTTCTTCAATTCCTCATATCGATGATCCTACATCTGATGAAGTTCGACATCCGATGAATTTATCCGTGTTAGCATGCATCTAATTGATCGGTATATACTTAACATTGATGAATCAGTGTCAAGTATTGTTCAACAACTCTTGACCCACTTGTAATACAATTCAACCTGATGACAATGGTTGACTGCATTGTTGATTTTTATTTGGTTGATAAGTCTCTGAATACTTCTTATGGATCATTGTTTCCAACAATCCAAACTTTATCAAACATTCTACTTGGATGTATCTCTAAATCTAATACACAAAGGGTTCCAACAATATAAAATGAATTGGTGTTAGAATCCATTATGATGGATCAGTGTAGGTAGTGACTTATTTACTTCAACAAGATCAATCTTCCATCCTTCTAATATTATTACACTGATGATTTTTATATTGATGATCTACATCCTTCAGTGTCTGGTGTTCCTCACATCGATGAGTAGAATTCAGAATACTTCACATCATATTCTCCTCTATTCCAAAAATTCCAGATTATATCATCACTTCATCATGATTTATGAGAACTCTATGATCAGAAAAGCATCACTAACAACTAACTTTCCATTAAATTCTCATTTTGATTTCTTAGATCTATTAACTCATTCCAATGGGATGAGTCCAATTTTCAGTCCAGTGGGGTGTGTCTCAAAACCAAAATTCCACCTTTTCTAAAATTTAACCAAATATCATCTATTGATAAAAAAACAAGAAAAACTCAACTAGGGCTTAATAATCTCCCCTTTTGGGTTTTTTTTCAATGCCTACTTCAAAACAATACCACTTGTAGTGTTCTGTTATCATTTTTTCTTCTCCCCCTACATGTTGGTATTCCATGTCTTATTCCCATTCTTTTATTGATCCTCCTATTTATTTTCTCTCCCCATTATTGACAATCAAATTCAAAGGGAACATCATGATAAGTTTTCCCTCTTATTGAAAAATGATATCATTTACAAGGGTTGGAAATTTTCATCTCAAAATCTTGAAACTGTTCTTTAGGAGAACATAAGTATCACATGAGTTTCTTAACAAATATCCTTTAACTAAACAACTCTAAGTATACATGGGAGAACCCTGTGTAGAAAATAAGAGTGTATAATCGAGTTTATCAATGTTGTCTATAACACAAATTTCATGTAATACATTTTCATGTTTCTTTCAAAATTCTCATTTCTAGGGTAATCTTCAAAGGATTTGTTTAAGATAAAATTAACATGCACCCATCTCAACAAACATATCATAAAGTTCAGGTGTATAAACAAAACTTTCAAAAATAACTCATTTTTCATAATCTCATTACATTCTTTTTCAAAAAGAGTAAGAGACTCACATATCAACTTTTTTATTTCAACTCCTTAAATTCTTTGAAAGTTATTACAAATAAAAATATTTTAGGAATAAGGAGTAACCACAGTAGTTTCTTAGAATCATATTTTGGACTAAGAGTCGTCTCTCAGTCTTGACTTTTTCTTCTTTTTATTGGATTTTTCATTTGATGTATTTTCTTTCTTATGTTTATCCTTCTCATATTTTGTGACAATTTTCTTTTAATTTTTAGACTATTATGATAAGTATTTCAACTTATTTTCTCTTATATTAACCTTTTTTTATAATGAGTTTGTAATAATTCTTTTATACCTTCCTCTTGTTCTGGTAGGATAGTCAAAAAAAATTAGTAAAAAGGCCTTCTTACTCACATCTCTTGCATATTTTCTGAATTTTCAAAGCAAAATCTATTGATATATTTTATCAACTTTTATCACATATTCAGAAACCTTTTCCTTACCCTTTATTTTAGATGATTTTTTTTATTCTTATAACTTTCTATCCATGTCAAATTTCTCTAGACAAATAACTAATCACACTTTCTTTTCGAACTCAACATGTTTTTTTCTCCACATTATTAATATACTCGCTTTCTTTATATTATGAGTTCTTTATTTTAGTTCCAAAATATTTTTAGAAACATTTGATCTTCTTTTCTCATCATATATCCCCCTTGACTCATACATGTTTCTTGGTAGAGACATGTTATTCCAACATAAGTAAGTTCTATGTCTGTAAACTCCACAACATCAACAATGACCTATGAATCTTGATTTTTCATACTGATAGTGAACTTGTTCATAAATTTTTTATTGTTGTTGTTTCTTCACAAATCGTGGACCAATTTTCTCAGTAATATACTTTCTTAAATAATTATTATCTTTTTTTGCTGAAATATTTTTTCTCACAACCCTACTTTTGTAAACTTTTTTTAACCTTCTTTAGAAGTTTCACCTTTAACATTATCTACCTTGGTGAAGTTTTATCTCATATTTATCATCACACTTTGTATTGTAATAATCATTGATTGTGTTTCAAATAATTCATTTTATTTATCATCTAACCTTTGTTTCAGAACATCTATCATTTTTTGGATTCATCTATCTTTAATTTGTTATACTTACTTTCTTCAACAAGTGTATATTATTCCATGTTGAGGTTCTCATTTCCATATGACCTTTCTTCATAGATTTTTAGTTTTATTTAAATCTCACTAGTCTTCATATTCTGAGATCTAATAAAATTTAGATTTGTTTTTTCTTTCTTCATCCAGTCATTACTCTCAAAAGTTATTCTTTCAACATCTTTCTTCACCTTATTTCTTTCTTTCTTTCTTGAGTTGAGTATTCTTCTAAATTTATTTTTCTAAATTCTCTTTTATAATCCATTCTATTTATGTAATTTCTTCATATTTATCATCACTTTCTAAATAATTACTTTCATTTATAAATTGAGAAATTAAGTTAAGTTGATGATAAAATTCATCACTAGATGATGAATCATTCTTCTTTCTTCTACTAAAATATTTTTTCTTCTTCTTATCATAATAAAATCTTTCCTTATGTTTCTTCCACTTTTGTTTCTGAGATTTATCATTATCTTCCTCAGACTCATACTCTTCAAATTTTTTCCTAGGAAAATTCTATATAAAATTTCCTTTCCCTTCACAATTCCAAAATTTGAGGGTTTTACTTTTTTATTTTCCTTTATTTTATTTCTTATAAAGGAGGGAAACAATTGTATTGAAATATTTAGCTTCTTCCTCTACTTATGAATCACTTGATTCTTCTTTAACATCTTTATATTTTTTTCCTTTTAAAAAAGCTTTGAAAACCATTTATTTATCAGCCATTTTCTTGAAATCGTTATATTTTATCATTTCATATGCCACAAGGATATTATAAAATTTATCCAAGGATAAATATTTATGGTCTTCTAAAGCTAATACTTTGGAATAAAATCTATCTGGAAATTTTATCATAAGTTTCTTAAAAATTATAGAATCTTCCAACTTATCACCAAAACTTCCGATGTTACATACAATCTCATTTACCGTTGTAAATTAAATATTAATAATTTCATCATCATCAATTTTTAAATCCTCAAATATAATTCTCTATATTTGTAACTTGGCTTCCTTAACTTTATCATTCCCTTCATAGCTACTTCTCAACTTATCCCACATTTTATTAGTTGTTGGAAACCCTGTAATATTTTCATAAACATCATTAGTGAGAGACATCAAAAAATAATTATGATCTTTTCCATTAACTTCTATACTTCTCTTATCATCATCTATCATATAATATTCATTTATGGGAGAAATCCCACTATTGTTGCATCTCTAACATCAAGGGTAAGTGAAAAAAGATAGGGTAACATCTTATTCTTCCAACTGTGATAGTTCTTTCCATTAAAAATAGGAATACCCCTATTGTTCACTGAATTGAAATTCTCTATTCTCAAAGATGGATCTTCTAGAGGGAACCTATGCTTTGATAATAATTTTTTCCCGAATAGGATCAAGACCATTGAGAGGGGGTGAATCAGTGGTTCCTTTTTCTTTTATAAGAAATTTTATTAACTTATTTAGAAAACTTTCTTAACCTATGAAACTTATTAAAGATATGATATACTCAAATATAACTTCTCAACCTTACCTTTTGTATGAAAAAAATATAAAGATAAGGAAACATATGATATTTAAAGTTTTGGTACAAAGACCTACTCCTTTCCATATTGGATAGTCCCACTAGCATGGATTCTTTTGCTATCTTTTTTATGAAATACAAAGGCCCATGTAGTGAATAATTATGAAACCCCAATAGTAACTTTCCTACTATAGTTGGTTATACCCCCTAGCTATCCTTTTTAGTATACACTTTACCATAGTTGGTTATACACCCCAGCAAAATGAACAGGACTTTTTAGTAACTAGTAATTATCCATAGTTACAAGCTTCACTTTCCTTCTTCTTTTTTGATCCACTTCAGAAAGTTTTCACTTCCTCCACAAGTAATATGAATCAAATTTTAACTATGTATAATATTAAAGAACTTAAAAAATTATCTAAGGAACTTGTTGGTCTTGAAACATTCTCTAAAAACTCTATCTATAAAAATTCCTTATAAAAATTCAGTCTGATCTGCCTTAGTCTGGTAACCTCTACCCGATGGGCTCCCTCTAATGGATCTCACTCCGGTGGACTCATTCTGATGAAACTTACTCTACAAGACTTGTTCTGATGGACTTTCTCTAATGAACTTGCTCTGATGGATCTTCCTTAGCTTTAACCTTAAAAACAAACTCTAGTTGGAAACTCAATACAAGTTCTATAATTTTTGGACCTTTAGTGCACAAGAACAGTTCAACACTCTTGGAAAGTAAGAATGTATTGTTCTCTCCTTTTATAGTAATCCCAACATGGAAAAGGTAGGAAAAATAATTCCACTTGCCACTCAATAAAATTCACAAATACCAAATTTCGTATTCATTTAAGTCTCCATATTTGACTTCTTCAACTCTTCTCAATACTTCTGGGATATTATTGAATCTTCTAAAAACATAATACTTCTTCAAGTTTACAATAATTCCTTTATTCTGATTCTTTAGTCTGATTCTTCATTATAATTATTCATTTTGATTCTTCATTACAATGAAAACATATGCAAAATAGAAGATATCCCATTACGATGACCACTTATAAACACTAAAATTATTCTCATATATGTTATTTGTATCAACTGAAAAACTATTATTAAAACATTGAGAACATTATTTAGAATTCAACACATTATTTAATAATACTTTGGTATTAAGCACATATCTGAAATATCTTTAAAGTATGTCTCATTTTCTTCAATTCATCAGACTAATGATCCCACGTCCAATAAAGTTCAGCATCCATGACTTTATCAGTGTCAGCATGTATCTCATGGATTGGTTTATGCTTCACTTAGATGAATCGGTGTCAAGTATTGTTCGATGACTCTTGACCCACTTGTAACACAATTCAACCTAACGACAATGGTTGACTATATTGTTTATTTTCATCTGGTTGATCAGTCTCTAAATCCTTCTGATGGATCATCATTTTCAATAATCCAAACTTTATCAAACATTCTGACTTTGATATAACTCTACATATGATACATAAAGAGTACCAATAATATAAAATGAATCAGTGTCAGAATCCATTATAATGGATCGATGTCGGCAGTAACTTCTTTACTTCAATAATATCAATCTTCCATCCTTAAGATATTGTTGCAATGATGATTCTTATACTGATGATTTGCATCCTTTTTTGTTTGGTGTTCCTCGCACCAATGAGCAGTAGTTATAATACTACACATTTTATTCTCCTCTATTCCCCAAACTCCAACTTGTATCATGACTTATTCATGAATTATGAAAAAATCATGTTTAGAAAATCATTATCAGATTTAATACTTGGAAGTTATATTACCTCCCAACCTTTTAGTCTCACTTGAAATCTTATAAGACTGATTATTTTTTCGACCAATTCCCAACAATCTCTGACTTTTCATCAAATTTTCATTCTGATTTCCTGGATTTTTTTACTCATGCTGATGGGCTAAGTCTGATTGTCAGTCTAGTGGGGTGTGTTTGGAAACCAAAACTCCACTTTTTCTCAACTTCAACCATATATCATCTATTGATAATAAATACAACCAAAAAAACTTGGTCCTAACACTCCTATGCTTTAACATTGTTTAGATTTAATGATTACTCCTTAATTAAACAACCTCATCAGGTAATCTCTATCTTTACAATTGTATACTCACACAAATGTGTAAGGATATCATATAGTAGGAATTACATTTAATATATAAATATTGACACACATATCGTTATATAATTTAAAAAATAAGGCATGATGCAGAAATCGATAAAATTGATTTAATAATACTAATTAAAAAATTTAACAATTTAATAATAAAAATAAATTAAATAAATAAATTCAAACATATATAGGTTGATCTTTATTTTGATCAATCATAATGAAATGACAATTTAAAAAATTTAAAACTACCAAAAATATTATCTCTTTAATCGTTAAATATTTTAAAATTAATAAATTAATTTTATTTAATTTTCCATTCCGCGTTTGGTTCTTTAGGCCCCCTTATTATTAAATTTTATTTTAATTTTTTTGGGATCTTCTTTTAAAAACATTTTGTTTATTCAGCAGTCAGTGTTCTAGGGTCAATGGTCAATGATTAATGGTAAATGGCTAGTAGAAAAATGTCAACATTTAACATTTAATTGTCATTGATCAATAAAAAATAAGAAATAGATAATATGGTCTATATTAAATAGTAAATAGAAAACAAACAACATTAAACATCAATTGTTGATAATAAATGGTTACCACGATCCTCCACAAAGACTATATGTAGTGGGGAACTACCCACACTATCTAGAAAAGCATTTTTCACATCAGTTTTGGTACAATATTGGTCATATGATCTCAAATTGGAACATGAACTCAACCATCAGTAAATTAATGCCTCTATAGAGATGAATTTTAGAAAAACATCACAATTTAAAATATAAATTTTTTGTTCCTTCTCTGATACAACTTACAGTATTTAGTAATTACAGAAAAAATGGGATATGATTCCCATTTAAAAAATTTCACAATAAATATGATTTAGTTTTCTTGAATCTATTAATAGAATCTCTACACATTTTTTATACTAAATTATTTAAATAAAATAATTACCTTGAGTAATTTTTTTCTAATTTTATTTTCACTAATTGTTGACTTCTTTGATCTGATCACTAATTGTCATGATGTTGTGGTTGCTTCAAGAATACCTATAGTGATATTCACATGTGTCCCATGAATCTCTTAATGAATATGTTTATATAAAAAGTGATAGAATGAGTGAATAAAGGGATTTATATCGTTCTTTCTTAATCTTATGTGAATATATATTGATTTCACTCACTATATCTTTAGAGGAAATAAGGGATTCTCTCTAATTCTCTCTCTATATGTTGAGAAGTGAATCGGAAAAATGCCCTTTTCTAATATAATTTAAAAAATGACCCCATATAACTTCATAAAATTATGTCTATTTATTTATATTAAATTTTTAAATATGGGTTTAGATTATCATTTCTTAAAATAAAATAAAAAAATTTGAATTTTTTTTAAAATATGTTTTTTGAACCATTAACACGGTCTGAATACTCTTATTAATTATAATTAAATTCTAAATAATGAAATAATTATATCCATTTTAAAAAATATATTCACTTATCTATATAAAAATAAATATTATATTTACTCATCTTATAAATAAATAAGATATATAATTATATTCACTTATTCTATACATAAATAACTTGTGATTAAATTTATGACCAATACAACTTGAATAAATATTTTTCCAAAAAATATTAATGAATTTATTCTTAAACATATATTGAACTAAATCTATTGATCTTATGGATACATATTGTGTGAGTCCTTCTAGGATACTTTCTCAAAGGTAGTAAGTCCAACCCATAGACTAAGAGTGTAATCTAGTAATACATCATGTCTCCTATTGAGTAGAGGATAAGTTTCATTCTGGTGAATCCCTTAATGAGAATAGAGAGACTTGTAGGGATGAGGATGGTGTGGATTAGTTTGATAAAATTAGTGTAGAAGACATAATTATTAAGGACAACAATAATGGAACTCTATTTCATTATATCAAAAGCTTTCAAGATTTCAATTTTGAGGGAAAATTCATCATCCTTCACTTTTTTCTTCATTAATTTTACACTTTCTAAAGTAGTAAATATACAATTTTGGAAGTTTCTTTAATGGAAAACCCAAAACTATTTTGAAGTGATGATGTCCCTAATGATAGCCCCCATCTTGATTAAAAATACTTTGCTAATGATTTTGAGGATAGTGTTTCCAATTGAAACTAGCCTGAAATATTTTATGTCAATGGAATTATATTTCTTGGGTATATGGGCAATAAATATGGAGTTGATTATATAGGTAATGGTTTCATGATTAAATAACTTTATAAAAGTAGTATTCACTACATTATTTAAAATGTCTTAGTAAAAAATAAAGAATTTATTGGTGATCCCATTAGGACCATGAGCAGTATCAATATTGAGAGAGAAAAGTGTCATTTTGACTTCTTCTCCATAGGGAGATAGGATGAGACTTATATTTTGATGATACTCTATGTGTGTTGTAATGTTGTCAATAAAAATATGGGTTATTTCAATTCCATCATCAGAGTAGAGACTTTGAAAGTGATTGATTAGAGCATTATAGATTTAATTATCAAAGGTGATTATATAACCATTAATAATAATATAATTATACCCCTCTCAATACCCTTTTCTCTTTGTACACATGATAGAAAATTTTGTAATTTCTATCACCATCCTTCAGCCATTTGGAATTTAGTTGGTTATGGTCCAACCTCTCCTTGAGTGTCAAAATATCATCAAGCTTGGAGAGGGACTAAATTTCCTCTCTACATGGGGTATCCTAGCTATGATTTTTATTTTGGAAACAAGAAAGATGTTCTTAAGAAGTTATAATTTCATCTTCAAGCATGGATAATGATTTTTTACTCCACTCTCTTAATATACTTTTGGTGTTTTTTAGTTTTCCAGCAAGCTTTTAATTTGGGACTTCTAGGGAGTCCAGCTTCCAAGCTTCCAGGAAAACTTCACAACATCTAAGTGTAATAAGAAATATATTGTTGAACTTGAATGGAATATATTTTATCCTAATGATATGTGTGGATATATAAATAATGATAAGTTTTTTTCTGAGTGATATTTGTGTTGGGTGAATCTAGATACCCCAATGGAAGAACTTCTATCATCCACTTGAGAAAGGCATTTATCTATCTTACTGGACTATCATTCATTTATGGTATATCTAATCCAGGTGAACTCCACCCAAAAAAATTGTAAATTTAGTAAATATGTAATATTCAATGTAGGAAAAAACTATTAAGAGGTAATCCTATTGAAATTGGTTCCAGTTTTATCATCAAGTCTCAATAAAGTATTGAAATACCCCACAATAGTCTATTTATGGATCATTTAATTAGATTTCATTTTTAACTCACTCTATAGATACCTTCTATTAATATAATAGTTTGATTCATAAATAAAGGATATGAATAGGGTGTGTCCGTGAGTGGAGAAGGAAGTAGATATATGCTGATGGATTTTTCTATAATCAAATAGCTAAATGCTATCATGTTTTAGGACCCATGGATAGTCCATATCTTTATTATATTTATTCTAGGAGACAAAAGTTTATATGAGGGTGTCCCATTTGAAGTTCTTATAGTTTTAAAATAGAATTTGGGGTTCATAAATCCCAATTAAAATAGGATCATGGGGTATAAGATAGTGTCTAAGTGATGTGACTTTGGGTGAGTTCCTAAGCCCGTGACAATTCTAGTAAAGGAGATTTGTTATTTAAGATATTTTCATCTTATTATATGACCTAACTATTATTTCATATCCATATGGTCATTCTTACCTTTTCCCTCACCTTTATTCCTCTTTACCTTGGGGGTTGCAGTCCCCATTATTCTTTCATTATCTTCTGGTGTTTTGGTCTCATCCTGGTTTGTTTCATAGGTTTAAAGTTTTAAGTATCCTCATAAGATAACTAACCATTAAGAGGGTTGAAATTATTACTAGATTGTACAGGTTGAGTGGGGTTTTTATCAATTGTTCTTCTCCTAGAAGCCTTGGAAGGGCACCTATTAGAAAGGGATCTCTGGTTCACCATGGGGGACCAGACCTTCAAGAATAGTGTCTTTTGAGATGGTATCCTTATTAAAGGAAGGTATATCAATTTGTATGCATCCCTGTGTGTTCCTAATAGTGGACACTTCAAGTACCTGAGGTTCTTCATCCTTTTAGTACATGTCTTTAATGGTGTGAACCTTCTCATAGGGGGTAGGGTCAGTGTGTGTGAATTCTTATACCTTCTTAATGGGGGCCACTTATAGTGTCAAGGGATCAGTAATTCTAGCTAGCATGTGATCCACAACCGAGTCCATGATATTTTTGGTTTCATATTCATTATCCAGGTTGGGTTCTCCATGATCATGTGTCTTCTGTAAGTTGACCTCTAACAAGGATTCATTTGGAGAGTGGGTGTCCGGTTGAAATTGGAAAGCTTTGGAAACCTCTTCTACCTCAATAATTCTAATAAAATATACAATTTTGGTGTCTAGATCCATATTCATAACTACATAGGTTAAGGAGTACTTTGTATTAATTTAAGGGATAGGTTCCTATGTAAAATCCCTAGGGTAAGGGTCCCTTCACAAGATACCCGATGAGGAGGGGTCAGGGGCAGTAATCTCAGGGGTCTAGGAACCAGAATCTTATCTTTCCCTTTTTAATTTCTACAAAATGTTTCCTCATGTCCCTTATCTTTAAAAAAATTAGATTTTGACCTTGTTACACTCAAAGGACATGTGACTAAATATAATTCAATTCAAATAGAATCTATGTCTTCATTCATATTGGATTTCTAGGTTGATGTTGTCATATCTCGTTGTTAGAACAACCTATTAAACCAAATTATTGGACATGTGAACTTCCACCAAAACCCTAGAATAATTAAAAAACCTTAGGTTATTAGTTTTTTCATCCATTCTAATAAGATTACAAATTGAGGTGATAATGAACCGTAGGATTTTTGGATGCCATTATAACCAGTTGATTTTGTGTATGCGGATCCAGACCTATATGAGGGTGTTCCTAGAATTTCTAGGGTCGAAGTACCTATCCCACTCCTATATTTTGAGAAATAATTACTATATAATGATATATTTGAAGCTATATTCCCTTCTTTTTCATTGATCATAGGGTAAGACTATGTGATAATAGCCTTTCCCCATGGTCTTCATCTTCTATTCCTTAAACCCCAAGATAACCATGATTCTTATGAAGAGATCATTGAACTTACAAAATCATTACCCTTTAAGAGTTATGAACCTCATGATAATAGAGTATTTTTATAGGTTTATTATTTCCTCAACAACATCTTGGTTTTTAGATACATGTGTTGTATGCCCCATCTTGATAACTATTCCTAGGGAATGGATATTAAAGTTAGAGAAGGAAAGTTTCACGGTCAATTTGACCAATTCTATGAAATTATTCTTTGGTCTATTTTTCTAGGAAGGAGGATGAATATTTATGGTTTTTTTGATCAATATGAAAATATAAAAGTGATCTTTGTGGCCAATATTATCTGAATACATAGGGTTTCAATCTATTCCAATAATATTTGCAACATTCGATGCTTCTTCTCACACAAGAGTATGGGGTTAACCAAGTATCTCCCCTTACTCTTCCATCTCTCCCATATCATTTATATAACATTTTATACTAATTTTATTTCATAATTAATGGTAAAAATAGTAAAAAAAATACCACGGTGAAGTTTAAAACAATTTTATCAGGGGTAAACTAAGAGATAAGGGTGATATTTCTACATAAAAATGTCTAAATCCTATCAGTTATCTATATTTCAACCCTATATCATCTCAAATTTTAATATAAGTCATTTTAGAGACATTTTTCTTGAATAAATAATTATTATATTTTAATATTTTAACAATTTCCAAGTGTTTCCTCTCCCCTAATTGTAAAAGGACACCCCCTCTCCTCTCTTCTCCACACTTCAAGAGCCTCTTAACTTAGCCAATCCCTACCCAAATCCTTTACCAAAATCCCTACCTACATCCTAGAAGTTCTAGTTTGATCAAAATACCATTATTTTAATACTTAATGTGTAAAAAAAAGGTGGTTTCTCAATGAAGAGGAGGTTAGAGTGCTTACGAAGCAAGTTGAACTTGGTGTAAGAGTTTTATGTTACAGTCTCATTTTTAAAAGGATTGTTTGTGGTTAAATTTATGATGATAAAATTATATGATATTTCTATAAAAAATATTATTTATTTTATTCTATTTTGGTTATTTATATATTTTACATGTTTTCATTTCATTTTACGCTCTTTAAGTACTCAAGATACGGAAAGAATGTTTTTAAGGAAAACCAACTTTATTTTACTATTTGATCAGAAATTTTATCTTCCACATATATATTTTATTTAAAATGTTTTTGAAAAATGTTTTTACTATTATAATATTATTATTTAAATTCATTTTTATCCATATTTTACTTGCTATAAAAAAATTAAAATGAATCTTCTTATCATTTTTCAAATGAGGTACTTTTGACTTTTTATTGAAAATGTGAAAGGAATATTTATTTTATCATTCATGACATGAATAGAATTTTCTACCATCATAACCACTCAATGATTTGAATCCTCATTTTCAAGTTTCCATGGTTATTTACAAATAAAATTTTTCCCTTAATTTTTTTTAATTTTTTATATTTTAAATAAGTAATTTCAAAATAAAAAGGGTATTTTCCTAAAGAAATATTCCAATGATCTTTAAAAGGAATTTTTCATATATTATAACATCATTTTATGATACTTATACTTTACTAGGTATATGATTCTATGATACCTTACTTAATCTTTCTCTAGATAGTTTATGGTTATGATGATGAAAATATTGATAAAACTAGTTTTCTTTTCCATGGGTTTAGTTATGAGGGAATAATAAATGTTTTCATGATATTATGGCATGCATATGAATGGATTATTATTATGTGATGGGTGGTTATATTATATTCCTATAATTAATTGGGTAAACATTTATTTTTTATGTGATCAAAGGGTATATGATATGTTATACTAATCCCAAAAAGTGGGTACACAGGAGGTTATCCCAATCCCAAAAAGTAGGTACATAGGAGGTTATCCCAAGCCTAAAGTAGGTACATGGGTGGTTAGCTCATACATAGCATGTTAATAATGTCTTGGTTGGTATCCTTGACATAATATTTCTATGATTATTATTATGACATACCTCATGTTCTTTGATTCCTTTATGATTCATGTCTTATAAGATTCTAAGATTTATTCCATGACTCATGATTATGATCTATGAATTTTTTTTTATAATTTTCAAATGTTAAGATCATGTTATCATACCCTTATTCTCATTTTATAATAAAAGGATCATTGATATATCCCTTGATTACTCTTACAGAGCATCTAATATCATCATTTATTATGTTTATTTTCCCCAGGATATGAAGAAAGGTTTTAATTAAGATGTGACTAAGAAGGGTGATAGTTGTGAAGAACTTAATTAGAGATGTTTTAGATATTATATGTATGAGTTATTTATATATACAATTTTCCAAATACACTAAATATTTATGGTTCTAATATGGATTGTAATGATTTTTAATGAATATTCTTCTAATAAGATGTAATATTTAAGTATAAAATACTTAGGTCCCCTCACCTTTGTTCTTTAAGGATCGGTAATATAGCAATTACAGTAGATATGCTAAGAACTTCAAAATGAAAGCATTGAAAATGAGTTCTTATAAAAACACTCAGAAAGAAAATTTTCAATGATCGAAATATCTCAAAGTAATTAGAAGTTGTAAGACTTTAAGTGATTGGTGTAATCTCTTTCCCAAGTTTTTGTATCTTTGTTATTCCGATCTTAAAAGTAATAGTTTTATTTATATAAAATTCTATAATGGTTGGATTCTATGTTCTTCAAGATCAGTTGTAACTACATCAAAATCATTTTCATCATCATTTGATGAACCTATAAATGCTTCACTTCTTCTGATTATGTTGTTTTTACACCACTACAATTCTCTTGAATCAGGTGAAAGTAACCTAGATAGCAAAAATGAGATATTTAGATTTTCACACTTTGAAATTAAAGTTACTAAAAATTCAATTCTGCATAAAAAACACTTAAACAAAAACTTCAAATTAAAGAAAATTATAACATGAGTGTATTGTGATTTTCAAAAAAACGGATAAAGTTAATCTTTAACTCAAAAATATTTCTCTTTTTGAAAATCATAAACACAAATAAAAATTTTAGTTTAAATTGAATTTTAAAATAAATAATTCCCATAATTTTTGTAAAATCATATGTAATGGATTTCTCCCCATCACTTAAATGGAAAATAAAAAATAAACTTTTTAAAAATATAATGAATTTATAAAACCATGAATTAAAGTTTTTTTAAAAAATTATCTCCCCCTTCAAGTCTCTTAAAGTAATTTTAATTAAAAATAGCTTTGGTTAAAATTCACCCATAAGTAAATTAAATTAATTAACAATACAACTCAAATTAAA
This sequence comes from Viscum album, assembly GCA_963277665.1. NCBI lineage: Eukaryota > Viridiplantae > Streptophyta > Magnoliopsida > Santalales > Viscaceae > Viscum > Viscum album. Next base: position 97,905,866 of record OY728153.1, on the reverse strand, counting down.
TCAACTTTTTAATGATACCCCTTTCAAAAGACAATTTTTCAAAATATATAAAGTCTCTTCCTATTTTAAACATTTAAAATTTATCCCCCTTTGTAAAAATATTATTTAATTTTTGGATCATTGTATTTATATAAATTTTTAAAATTTCTCCCCCTTTTTTATTTTCAAAAACAGAAAGGAAAATAAATATAAAGAATGGTAATAAGAAAATATGAAGAAGGATCCCCTTGGAAGAAACATTTTTTTAACTTTAATGGAATATATAGTCATAAATAAACTTCTATTCCTTTGATTTTTAATATGAGATCCTAAAAATAAAATAAAAACCTTTCTCATTTTTTAGATCATACAAAAAGATAAATATCCACGTGTTATAAAATAATATCTAAGAAATGGAAAATTTTAGACATGTGTACAATGGAAAATTAAGTATTCAAGTATCAAAAATAAAATCTTTCCATTAAATAAATTAGTATTTAAAAATAATTATGTGAGTTATCTATTTAAAACAGCCATAGTAATCAAAAGTTTAAATAAGTAAAAAGATCTGAAATTTAAATTTAATATTTATTTTGATATTTTTTTGTCATGTGCTTAAGATTCTTTATTTTATTATGATTCTCAATTATATTCACTTAAAAATCTTCGACCATCTACTATTGGTATTTCGATCTTGGATCCTTCTCCTATATTTTTTTATTCTAAAGAATCGATAACTTTTCTAGATTTTCTATCAATTGATTCTATTGATGAAAATTTTCTCCTTGATCTTAGATGGATTATTCATGTTATTAATTCCTTTTACACAACTTTTCAAGATCTCCAAAAAGAGAAAAATTCTAATAATTTATATTCTTAATATATTTTCCATGATCTTTCAAATTTCTTGAAATATTTTTCACCTTTATATAGTGTGTTTCATCTTATTATTTTAAATTTCATATAATTAATTTCATTTAAACCACTAAGTATAAAAAAAATTATTCCATTTTGATTCCTAAAATTTAATAATATACTCTTGAATTAGGTTATCTCTATAATTTTACTAAGGTATATTTTTTTATTGATTTTATATCCTTTTCAATGAAATGTTTCAAGAAAAAATTATTCACTAAATTCTTAGTATATAAGAGCCAGTATCTAATTCAGACAGACTATCAGATTCCTTCATCCTAGTTTGATGGTCTTATGGTTGGATCTTCAAAAATTTATTTTTTTAAGAGTATCAATATAAGAAAAATTGATGGTATTATCATTTTTTATACCTAAAAACTTGATAAGGCTGAGCTTGAGTTATTTCTTTCTTTAAATGGTTTTTCTTTTATAGAAATTCTCTTTAAAGGGGTTGAAGTTTTATCTTCTAAGATTCTTTTGGTGATGGGTCCTTCTCAATTTTTATCTTTTCAATAACAGTCTTTTTCATCTGAGCATCTTTTTTTGTATCATTAGTAACCGATGGATTTTCCTCTTGAACATCTAGTGAAATATTTTAATCATTAATTACAGCTAGATCTCCTGATTCTCAGTGTGGTGAGAATAGGTAAGAATATTTTTTTGATACTTTTTTTCATAAAATTTTCCATTTATAATTCATTCATATTTCTTTTTTATTATATCCTCATGAATAATAGGTATTGTAATAGAAAATGGTGGTAGAACAACTCTTACACTTTGAGATTTTTTTGAGCTTGCATTCTTCTCAACTAGCTTCTTGAAATCTTATTTTGAAAACACTATTGACTTTTTAACTTCTTGTTCTCCTTTATTCAACTTATTATGTGGAGGTAATTTGGTATAAGATGTTCCTTTTGATTCTTTTCTCTTCTCAACATCCTTTTTGGAAGATTTTCGTAATTATGTGTTAGAATTTTCTAATTTTTTATCTAAAAATTTATTTTCACTAAGATCATAAATCAATGTCATTCTAGAAATTTTCTCTACATTTATTATATTATTTTTTATTTCTCATCATGATACTAATTATCAACACTTTAAACTTCTAAGAGCTTCACATGGACTATATTCATGATCCAATGGTATAATAATATTTTTAACTTAACCATTCCAGTACACATGCCTTCAAAGTAAGTCCAAATAAACTTAAAGAGATTGAGATTATGAAAATTCATAGTAAAATACAATAAGTAAACATTATATATTTTAATTGTCTTTATCACCCTTTATTATTAATAAAAATGATTTCAACCACTAAAAAATAATTTTAACTTTCAGTGGTAGGTGACTCATTTTATGAACTTTTTCTTTTATGATAAAGAAGATTTCCTTAGAATATGATTTTGAAAATTAACCATGATTTTCTGGTAATTTGTGTGAAATAATAAAATAATCTCCCTCAAGTGTAATTATAATTAACTCAGAAAACCTCTCAAAAGATAAAGTAAATTTATGTTCAAAAAGAACAAAATTTGTCTACGTTTCAGCATCCAATTCAGTAAACTATGATGTTCTATAGAACTCTCAGATCAATAAGGTAAATAGTGACTCAAAGTCTTCCCTCATAAATACTACTAATTATAATTATTGAAACTTGATAATGTATATCAGTATAAACTCATATTTATAAAATAAATTGAGACTAATAAACCTTTCAAACATGATTTTTTTGGAAACAATGTCTCTGGTCGATGTCATTTTAAAATAAAAATTAAATAGTAACTCAAAAATCCAAACGGTTCTTTTTCAACAACTTATCAATGAATGCATCCAATAGACTTCAAGCCTACCTTCTTTATATAACTATCATATATGAGGTGTGATATATGTTGATTATCCTTGATTAAATGATACAAGATCATTCCTGCCAAATTAAATGATCTAAAAACTTTTTAAAAATGAAAATTTAAATTTATTGAGTATTATGATTTAAACTTATAAAGATATTAAAAAAATTCATTCAATAAAAAGAAACAGTTTGTTCAATAATACATAAGTAAAACAAAAGAGTGAAAAGTTTTTTAAAATTTATCTATTGGTGTACCAGCTTAATCTTCTTCCATAGAAGATGGTTTCAGGAAAAAAACTATGAATATATTTTTCATAAATGTAAAATTTCACTATTTTAAAATTTATCCCAATGTAAAATACAAAATATCTCCCTAATAAATAGAATGAATTAATTAAATTTATAAATTAAAACTTAAAAATTATTGAAAATTAATATAATCCAAACAAATCATAATGATATTATAAGCTATAATAAAATAAAATAAAGTTACCAGGAACTAGATATATGAGTTTAGATGTCGGTGAAAAAAAACTTTATTTCTTCATAATTAAGTCTTCGGAAGATAGAACTTCTTAGTTCCAAAAGTATCTGTAAACAACACCTTTAGAACCTAGACTTAAATAGGTCTCAAGTGCTTGTAGTCATTTATATCTATTAAAATAAAATATTTCATTCTCCTAAATGATTTAACACTATTTAATTAATAGTTCTTTCTTTGGTGTCCTCCTCTCTGACACATTGTTCAAAAATGTGCTTTATTAGGAAAAAAACATTTTGATTAATAAGTATAACTTATGGTGGGTTTTATTCCAATTATAGATGCTGAGATTTTATGCCTTATTTTAGTATACATCTTCTCAAATTATTTTCTTCCTATAGTAAATATTGTTAATAATTTCTTTTTGAATTTCAATTTCTGACTTCAACTTGATAGTTTCTTTTTTATATTTCGATTATTTAACTTTATTCTCATTATTTATCAACTTATGATCATTATTATTAGAATTATTTTCCAATTAATTCACAATATTTTTTCCATTTAACTCAAAAGATAACTTTGATATATTCTATTTAGACTTTTTTAACTCTAAATAAAGTTTCATATTATAATTTTTTATTTTTAAAAGATCTCCTTTTATTGAATTAACAACAATGCTTCTTTTTTTTTAATTTTGATGAAAGTTTACAAACTTCACCTTTATCCTTTGAGTATTTGTTATTCTTAGCCCTTAACTCAGAACATGACTTTATAATTTCATTCTTATATTTACTTAACTCTATTTTATTATTTTTAATATCAGTCTTGAGACCATTATAAGTTTTTTATATCTTCTTATAAGATGCCTCTACTTCACCAATATAGTTTTCTAGTTCCTCGCAAGTTTTAACTTATTTATCATTATCAAAATAATCTTACTCTTCTCCATCACTATCTTCAACATATAAATATTCTATATTATTTTTCAAGGAATATTTTTATAGGATTTCAGCACTATTTTTCCTTCCAATAAAATTTTTTACATTTTCTGGTACTTTTATATTATCATGAAAACCATTAATCTTCTGACTATCACTACTTTTGTTTAATGATATATCATAAGTAGCATCACCTTCAATTTCACTCCACATTTCCATTGTTTTAAAAAAATTATATTACCTCTTGAAATATTTTTTATGATATTTTTTTATCTCTTTACTTCAATTCTAGATATTCATGTCTAATATGACCAAAATTTCTACATTCCTAGAAAGTTGGTTCTAATGAATATTTCTTGTCCCTTTTCTATCTTCTATACTTCCTAAAATTCCTATTTAAATTTACACTTATGAATATTTTTCTTACCATAAAAGAAAATTAATGTTTTTTAATCTTTAAATAATTATCGTCTTTATATCTCTTAAAATTATTCTTCATAGTGATCTCTCTAGAATTTAATGTTCCAGAAGTAGATGAAAAGAAAAATCAATTTTTATTTAATTATTTATCATAATCCCTCTTCAATATACTTTCATACTAAATTAAGGTTATAATTAAATCATTAATACTTAACTTAGAGTTGTTATTTGTATTTTCAATAGTAGTTCTTTTAAATTCAAAATCCTTAGGTAAAATCTCTATAACTTTTTCATCCAACTGATCATTTGATAATTATTTCTTATTAAGTGGATATAAAGTGAAAAAAATCATCATTAATCTCTCATGAATTTGATAAAAACTCTCTCCAAGCATAAAATCAAAATCTTGATAATCATCCTTGATCATGAATCATTTAGTTTCAAGAACTTTTTATGTTCCAAAATGTGTAACTTCCAATTTTTTCCAAATACCACAAGTTATTCTACAAGATGAAACTTAACAATATATATCATATTTAATTTAACGTAAAAAGGTATTTCAAACTAGGAAGTGATGTAAGACACACAGGGTGGCCCAATCTTCACGGTGTAGGGCAGCGGATGAAGGATGCAGTTTGGGGCTAATTGGTGGATGATGGGTATGGATAGTAGATGAAAGTAGTCAATCAACGCTATAAGGAGCGTGACCTACTACTTAGACAACACACTCAAGGGAGGGATGTGATATCCAATCCACACAATAATGCACTTGGGTTGAGGCAAGGAATTGGGGTATTTTTTATCTTGGATCACCAATCTAACTTGTATATTGAAAAGGAAAGAATGCAAAAGATCAAGGGGAAAACCTGGGATAATCCTCACACAATATAGAGAAACAAAGAATAATCTCTCAATTAAATCTTTAATGTCATACAAGTTCCATGGGGGTGGCTATTTATAGCCAAGGGGGTGGTACAATAGTCAAGGGTCTAATACCCTAAAGTCATAAAGTCTAAACTACTTTGTTTCCTTAAATTCAAAAATATAAAGTATACCAAATACTTTTGGAAAAGTAGCAAACAAATTTCCAACTGTAGCTCACCAGATTTGACTTTGAGTGCGTAGCCCACCAAATTTGACTTTGGTGTCCAAAGATGTCATTTCTAGAATCCTCTATGTGGGCAAGGAATCCAAATTCGTGCAACCATGTGGGAAAAGCTTCAAACATCAAGTTTGGGCTTGAATGAGTGATATTATAGGCCCATTTTCTCCATCTATGTAAGGTAAGATCCATTGGTCCTTTAATGAAGAAAGATGGGTGCCCAATGTAGCATTGAGCCTCTTTAATCTACCTCATGTCATTGGGCCTTGAAAATCCAACTTCTCCTCCCACGCAATCAACTTGGTGCCTTTAGCATGGTTCTCATCATCCTACCCCTCTTGAAAAGGAGTTATCCTCAACTCTTTATCCTCTACACCCAAAAAAGAAAAAATATCAGAAACATTGAAAGTGGTACTTACACCATACTCACATGGAAAAGATGACTTGTAAGAATTGTTTCTAATATTCTCAAGCACTAGGAAAGGTCTATCTCCTCATGGAATGAGTTTTGATTTCCTCTTGTAGGAAAATCTTTCCTTCCACATATGAACCCAGGATAAGTCATCAGTCTCGAATAACATTTTCTTGCAACCCTTGTTTGCATGATCAATGTATTTTTAGGTCATCTTCTCGATATTTATCCTTTCCTTTTAATGGATTTTCTTGATTAATTATGCAAACCCTTTCGCATCCATATTAGTTTCATCCTATAAAGGTAAAGGAACTAGATCAATAGGGGAAAGGGGGTTAAAGACGTAAACAATTTCAAATGGAGATAATTGAGTTGTGGAATTCTTGGCCATGTTATATGCGAATTCCACATGTGGAAAACACTCCTACAAATTCTTGATGTTCTTCTTGACAATTTTTCCTAGAAGGGATGAGAGTTTTCGAATCATCACCCATGTTTGTACATCGGTTTACGGATGATAAGTAGTGGAATATAGTAAATTTGTTCCTAGTTTTCTCCATAATTTCTTCCAAAAGTAACTGATGAATTTTGTGTCTTGATCCAAGACAATTTTCCTTGACATTCCATAGAGTTTGAATGCTTCCTGAAAGAAAAGTGTTGCAATGTTAGTGGCATCATCTGCTTTGTGACAAGAAATAAAATGTTCCATTTTTGAAAACTGATCCACCACAACAAAAATGGAATCTCTCCCCCTCTTGGTATGTGGTAACCCCACAATAAAGTCCATTTATATGTCCTCTAAAATGGGTATTGGGGATTGGGAGAGGAAGATATATTCCATGTGGGTTCAGTTTTGATTTGTCTTTATGGAAGACAATGCACTTTCCCACAAATTTCTCAACATCTCTAGATATCCTAGGCCAATAAAAATGCTCATTATGAACACTTAGAGTTTTTGAAACACCAAAATTTCCCATTAACCCACCTGAATGTGACTCCTTTAGTAAAAGTAAATGAATAGAGTAATTGGGAATGCAAAGCTTATCAATCTAGAATAAGAATCCATCATGTAAATAGAAATTTTCCCAACTAAATACAGGTTTAAAATGTTCATAATGTTCTCTAAAATCACTATCAGTGGCATATAAATCCTTAATGCATTCAAAACCAAGGATTTTTTAATCCAATAAGGATAAAAGAGAATATTTACGTGAAAGTGCATCGGCCACAGTATTTTCTTTACCCTTTTATGCTTGATGACATATAGAAATGATTCAATGAATTCGAGCCATCTATCATGTCTTCTATTTAGTTTATGTTGGATCCTAAGGTATTTAAGAGCCACATATTCAGAATGGATCACAAATTATTTAGGCCAAAGATAGTGTCGCCATGTCTCTAGTACTCTAAATAATGTACACAACTCTTTATCATATGTAGCATAGTTTAGAGTTGGGACATTTAAATTCTCAATAAAATAAGCAATAGGCTTACCTTCCTGTATGATTTCTCCACCAATACCAATTCCACTAGCATCTCATTCAATCTCAAAGGTATTACCAAATTTTTGGGAGTGCAAGTAGAGGGTCATGGGTGAGTCAATCCTTGAGATCATGGAAAGCCTTCTCTTGAGTTGTCCCCCATTTGAAAGGAGAATTATTCTTTTTCAATTCATTCAACAGCACTGATAGTGTGCTAAATTCCTTCACAAATCTTCTGTAAAAACTAGTAAGTCCATGAAAACTTCTTACCTGCCCAACGAAGGTCTAAATTGTCCATTCTTATATTGATTTGATCTTCTCAGTGTCAACTTCAACTCCATTCCCTCTCAAAACAAATCCAAGTAAAACAATCTTATCGAAGAAAAATTCACACTTATTAATGTTTTAAAACAATTTTTCTTTCCTTAAAACCTCTAGGACCTTTCTTAAGTTATCTACATGTTCATGCAAAGTTATACTATACACCAAAATATCATCAAATTAAACTACTATAAATTTTCCAATATATGCACATAAGACATGATTCATTAACCACATAAATGTGCTAGGTGAATTAGTGATACCAAAGGGCATGAATAACTGTAACATCCCAAGTAAGTAATGAATAATATATATTTTTATCTATGTCTATTAATGAATTAGATAGTGTTTTAGAGGCTTAAAATGAAAATAAATCCAATCTTAAGCATGGAATACACTAATATTTTTAAAAGATTGTTTTACTGCCTATTAATGGAAAACCATTTTTAAATCTATATTTTGACAATTTTATAAGCTATGTTTGTCAAAATAAACTTATTCTTTATGATTGGGACATCAAAATTTACTTTGTGTTAATTTTTGGTATTTTTCCGATAAAGTTCATTTTTTAATGAATAGTGAAAAATGTTGTATTTTAATTCAAAACCTCTTTTTAATCTAATTTATTTACATGATTATATTATCTTTTGAATTGGTTTTAAAGTGAAATTAGAATATATTTTTACCATTTAATCCAATGGTGGTCATTGGAATCAATTTCACTTTGAAATTGGACTTAAACTAGTGTCAATCTTTTGATACTTATTGTTTCATAAAAACACGCTATTTGTCATGACAGCGGGAATTAATTATTAAATTAATTAATGTAACTTATATGATTTTAATTTTGTAAAATATACATCATTTTTGAATTCAGAATATCAAATATAACTTAGGGTGAAGTTTTGGTATTTTTCTGAAAAAACTTCAATTTTTGATGAATAGTGAAACCACTAAGTGGTAGTTAAAGAAACTGATTTTTCGTTTAAATGAAACTTTTCCACTTCTGTGATTTGATTTTCAAAAATCTGACATACATGGTTGTCATTAAGAAGTAAAATGTGGTTCAATGAGATTAAAATAATTTTTTGGTGAACAGTAACTTTTAAGTTTTTAATCGCGATTAGAGGTAATTAGTGTAATTTAAGGTAAAAATAATGTTATAATAAAATTAACATACCTAGAAACATGTCCTAACCTTATTTTATGTGTCATGGAAGACCAAGAAAATTCATGGGTCAACTTGGGGACCCCATGGAGCCACTTTGGTAGGAAAATGCCATTAATATCTTTTTATTTAATGTTAAAATTAAAATGACACAAACATGAGTTGTTTTACTAAAACAATTTTTAAATGGGGTTATACAAGTCATATTTTTGACTATAAATAGTCATTGGAAAGATAAAAAGATTTCCTACATCATAGTATTTTTTTATAATTTTTATACCTTAAATAAATTAAATTATTTATGACACCATGATGATGCAGCGATTACCTCATTAATAAAGGATTTAAATAAAATGAAAAGATAATGTTAAAACTATAAATTAAACTTGTCAAAAACCTATTGGATGTGTGTATTACGAACCCTTATCACCTTATACTCTAATTATTTCAATGTGGGACCTTTTAAATCCGAAACTCATTTTAAAATAAAGTAACATTTCTTTACTTTCCAAGAGTGCCCCTCCTCTCCTCTTATAAAAGGCCCCCACCTCTACATCTTTACCCACACTTACAAAGCCTTTGGATCAGCCAACCCCTGACCATTTTGTCTCTCCAAATACCTCTCTTACTCCTTGAAGCCTCACTTTGGGAATAAGTCTTCCCAAGGAAGCCTTTGAGCTCAAACCAAAGGGAGTTACCCGGTTTTAAGGTAATGTTTTCACTTGTGTTCTTTTGTTTTATTTTGCTTCTCCAACCCCATAAACTCTTTTTATTAATTTCTTTTGTAACAAAACCAGTATCTTCCATATAATATGATGTTTTTATAAGAAGGATTCGAGCTACACTTACACACACCTACATATAATGGTTAAAGAACATACTGTTTCCGTGGAAGGAGAATTTCTGCCTCCCGAAACGATGATTGTTCAACATTATTTTAACACCTTAAAAGGTGGCCATTAAGATGAAACTATATTTATATATGACATATAATATGTTTATGTTTTCCTTAAGCTTCTGTATTTTTCATTTTGGGCATACCTTTATGGTGTCCATTATGGGTAAACGTGATATCTTCATTTAAGGAAGTGCAGACTACCGCCCCCTCAAAGTGATTTGATTTGTTAATACCATATGTAGAACTTATAAAGGATGGAGTTATGATATTATATATGATATTATACTGGAATTATAATATACCTTTATATAATTATGATTCCATTCCATAAAATATGAAATAGAAATGAAAGCAGCGTTCATGCGTACGTACGGCTTACCGTCTCCATGAACGGTGCATTTCATTTCTTACCTCTAAATGAATATGTAATATTATAAATACATGTATATTCTGGGTATATATGATATATATGATATCCAAATCATCAATAACATTATGGATATAATGAAACTTTTACCACATGAACAACATGTAATTGTAAGAAGTCCACTTTCGACTTAAGAACCAAATATCGACAAAACAAATATTATTAACTTAAATGATTACATAATGCTTATAACATGGAAATAATTAATATAAAAGGAATAGTAAGATGGAAAAAGGTTCTTAAGCAAGTATAAATTAACTCAAGTTTATTATTCAGGAGGTTAAAGAACGATCGAGTCAAGTCGGACCCGAGGTATGGGACTTCGTCTCAATCCCCTTTCATTGAGGCATATTTTTGTTTTATACACAACCTTATTTTATACGGTGTATAAACCCCTTTAATTTTATGTTTATTCAAAAGGAATATTTTGTATATGATGCGTTTACTAAATGACAAAAGGGAATGTTTTTGTCGTACGTATGCGGCGACATGACTTCTCCGCCGCCGTGACCATTATTTGAGTTTCAGCTTCCTCTACAAGCCATACCTTTTTTTTTAAAGAAAAATAAATACCATGTTTTACTTTTCTTTTATTTTGGTATTGAAAATGGTTTTCATAATGTTTTTATATCAATGTGTTGTATTTATATCTTGTGATTGAAAGGTGGAAATGTTATGTTTCCTTTATGCATGTTTTATGTGATACGATTATGTTGTGGTTCTTGGGCATTATTACGAAGACGGGTGGTTCTGTGATAAACTAAGGGCGGGTGAGCCCGATATAGCTCTCCAATGCATTGGGTAACACAAAGGAGTGAAACTTTAAGGTTTCTCCGAAGATATTTAGGGAATATACTGTAATGGGTATTCCAAACTTAACCAAGAGGGTTACTCCCTACGTAAGAATGTTATGAATGTCTCAAGTTACCTTTATGTCTTATGATTTCTATGATTTATTCATGATTTGATGAGGTATGTTAAAGTGCCTATGTTTTATGGGTAAAGTATGATTTCATTCTTATGTATATATGAACTCATGTTTCCTTTCCATATTTTTATAACCCTTACTGAGATTTTTATGCTCATCCTAAGTTTTTTAAATGTTTTTCACAGGTCAAGGGAAAGGTACATGATAAGATGATAGTGTCAAGGAAGTGTCAAGAAAGAATCCATGTTTTATTTTCAATATGTTTCTGTTGATGGGAAAAATGAATATTATCTTTTATTGTAACCACTTTGTTTAAATGTGGGATGTAATGCATGTTTTATGGTCTAATTCTCTAAAACTCTAAACCTGAAAAGATCCTCAATGTTTAATCTTGTAATAACTCAAGATTAAGTAAGGTTTAAGGTTGGGGACTTATAGTTGGTATCAGAGGTCGGTTTAGATAACTTTTGGAGTTAGAATTATATTAAATGATTATCTAAAAATATTTTTTTTATGGTCAAGTTGAAATGATATAGCATTTGAAGATTACCATGTTGCTTCATATAAGACATGTTTTTTCAGAATGGTTTTCCACAGAGGAAACAGGGAAGCAGTGCTAGGAAGGTACACAGAAGGAAATAACCTTCCAAATCAGCATCCTGAGATGGTCGGAATTAGAACTAAACAGTTTTTTTTAGTAATGGCACAGTTGACTCAAGAGATAAATAGTGGCGGTATCAATGCACGAGATCAACCAGATCAACCGCAGAGGAACATGACAGTGGTGGAACATTTCATGAGGAAACATCCCCCATCATTCAGAGGATCATCTGACCTTGTGCTAGCTGAAGGGTGGATTAAAGCACTGGAGAATATTTTTGATGTCATGGGGTGTTCATACAATCAAAAGGTTAGTCTTGCTATTTACCGTTTGGAGGGTGAAGCAGATCAGTGGTGGTCGATGGTTAAAAATATCAGGGACACTGATGAGATTGATGCTCTTGACTGGGATGAATTCAAAGGCATGTTTCTTGAGAAGTATTTTCCTAAGGCTGTTCGACTTAGGATGGAAAAACAATTCCTGGAATTGAGGCAAGAGGAAGACTCAGTGGCTGCCTAGGAAGAAAGGTTCACTCGATTGGCAAGGTATGCTCCAAATTTTATCTGAGACCTTGATAGTAAAATCAATCGTTTTTACTCAGAATTAAAGCCAAAATATCGAAGGTCTTTAGCTTCTTGTGAGTTCAAAAGTTATGAAAAGCTTGTTCGATGTGCTGAGAAGGTGGAAATGGAGTTTTCCGATGATCAAGTGTTCTATAACAACCAACAGAAGAAGAGATCGAGGTGGCAGGAGAAAAGAAAGAATTCTTCAAAAAAGTCTGACGGTAAGAAAACTAAGTTTCCAGTTTGTGATAAATGTGGTAAAAGGCATGCTGGGGAATGTCTTCTGAATTCTGGAAAGTTCTAACGATGTGGTAAGATGGGACATAAGGCTCGTGATTGCACTGAAAAATATCAAGGTGATGGTAAGACCAAATTTTATTTACATTTAGTGAAATGTTTTAAGTGCAATGAGATGGGTCACTATGCAAATTAGTGTCCGACAAAGAGCTCGAGTGATGGGAAGTAGTTAGACTACAAGCAGAAAGGGGTGGTGAAATCCTTTGCAACTACTTTAGCAGATGTCAGACCATCAAATTAAGTTGTATCAGGTACTTTGTTTGTTTTTTCAGATTATGTCAGTGTGTTGTTTGATTCAGGGTCTACACATTCTTTCATCTATGAAAACTTTTCTAGTAAAATGGGAATACCATCTCAAGAAATGACTCCTGAACTTTTGGTAAAAACACCTGGGGGAAATGTTGAGGCAAAAATAATTTATAAGAATCTTCATATCCTTATCCGTGGAAAGAACCTACTTGTAAACCTTATTGTTCTACCTCTAGTAGAGTTTGATGTTATCCTGGGTATGGATTGGCTCTCTATTTACCATGCTAAGATTGACTGTAGAGCTAAAGAAGTTTCTTTTCAGAAATAATTTCAGTTTGTGTACAAGAATGAACCCTTACTGTTGATAACATATCAAGAGGCTGAGAAACTTGAAAAAGATGGAAATGAATGCTACCTTGCACATATTGTTGAAAACAAAGGAACTGTTCAGATTAATGATGTGGTGGTGGTAAATGAGTATCCTGATGTTTTTCCTGATGAGTTGCCTGGAATAATACCAGATTGGGAAGTTGAATTTACTGTTGACTTAGTTCCTGATACTAATCCAATTTCAAAACCCCCTTATCGAATGGCTCAAATTGAACTTTTAGAGTTGAAGGATCAATTGCAAGAATTATTAGAGAAAGGTTTCATTCGACCTAGCACATCACCATGGGGTGCTCCTATTTTATTTGTTAAAAATAAAGATGGTTCTATGAGACTTTGCATTGATTATAGAGCCTTTAATAACATCACTGTTAAGAATAAATATCTTTTGCCTCATATCGATGATTTGTTTGATCATCTCTAGGGAGCTCAGTATTTTTCAAAGATTGACTTGAGATCGGGGTACCATCAGCTGAAGGTAAAGGAAGCAGACGTTCCGAAGACTGTGTTTCGTACAAAATATGGCCATTATGAATTTGTATTAATTCATTTTGGGCTAACCAATGCACCTGTTGTATTCATGGAATTAATGAATAGAATTTTCCATGAGTTCTTGGATAAGTTTGTGGTGGTTTTCATTGATGAAATTTTGGTGTTTTCTAAAAGTAAAGAGGAGCATGAAATACATTTAAGGGTTATTTTTAAAACCTTAAAAGAAAAGAAATTGTATGGGAAATTCAGAAACTGTGAGTTTTGGTTGCAACAAATTTCTTTCCTTTGTCATATTGTTTCTAAAGATGGGATAACTGTTGATCCTGCAAAAACAAAGGTTGTGGAAGAATGGCCAAGACCCAAAAATGTAACTGAGATTCGTAGTTTCCTTGGTTTGACAGGCTATTACCGAAGGTTTGTTAGAAATTTTTCATGGTTATCTAGTCTAATGACTAAGCTAACTCGGAAGGTTGTTAAGTTTATCTGGACAAAAGAATGTGATGATTGTTTTCAGGAGTTGAAAAGAAGATTGGTGAATACTCTTGTTTTGGCACTACCTTCCAAGAATGGGGAGTTTGTTATCTACAGTGATGCTTCATTGAAAGGACTTGGTTGTTTCCTAATGCAGAATGATCAGGTAATTGCTTATGCTTCACGACAGTTGAAAACTCATGAGGTAAATTACCCTACACGTGATTTGGAATTAGCTGCTATTGTTTTCGCTTTAAAAATTTGGAGGCATCATTTGTATGGAGTAAAGTGTGAAATATATACTGATCACAAAAGTTTAAAGTATATATTCACTCAAAAAGAATTGAACATGAGACAGAGGAGATGGCTAGAATTAATCAAGGATTATTATTGTACAATTCATTACCATCCGGGAAAATCAAATAAAGTGGCCTATGCTTTGAGTCGAAAAAGTAATGCTTCATTAACAATGTTGCATTTGGAACGTGATCCTTTGGTTAAGGATTTGATGAAATTTGGCATAGAAGTTGTTGGTACAGGATGTTCTTCTATTTTGTTTCAGGTATCAGCGAAATCTTCTCTATCAGACAGAATCAAGCAAGCACAGAAGCAAGACAGTGAGTTGCAGGAAAAGGTAGAGCTGGTTCAGAAAGGTAAGTTGCCTGAATTCAACATTGATAATGATTGCGTTTTGAGATTTGGGAAGAGATTGTGTGTTCCTTGTGATTCACAGTTGAAGAGAGAGTTGTTATGTGAAGCTCATAGTTCTCCGTTTTCAGTTCATCCTGGCAGTACTAAGATGTACAGAGATCTGCGGGAGTATTACTGGTGGGATGGAATGAAAAGAGATATTGCTGATTTTACAGTGAAGTGTTTGACTTGTCAACAGGTTAAAGCAGAGTGGCAGTTACCAAAAGGGATGCTTCATCCTTTACCAGTACCAGAATGGAAATGGTAGAATATATCCATGGACTTCGTTGTGGTATTGGCAAAGACACCTCGAGGTAATAATGAAATATGTGTTATTGTTGATCGCTTGACTAAATCTGTTCATTTCCTTGCTATACGAGATACTTTTTCCCTCGATCAACTTTCCCGTTTGTACCTTAAAGAGATAGTCAGGTTGCATAGAGTTCCTCTCTCCATTTTATCTGATCGTGATCTCAGGTTTACTTCTAACTTTTGGAAAGGCCTTCAGAAGTCGTTGGGTACTGAATTAAATTTTAGTACAGCTTTTCATCCTCAATCAGATGGGCAGTCAGAACAAACAATTCAGACTTTGGAAGATATGCTATGTGCTTGTTCGATGTATTATCAGGGAAGTTGGGACCAACATCTTTCTTTTGTTGAATTTTCATATAATAACAGTTTTCATTCCAGTATACAGATGGCACCATTTGAGGCGTTATATGGGAAGCGGTGTCGAACTCCAGCTTTTTGGTATGAAGTGGGTGAAAGAAAGCTGATGGGACCAGAATTGGTAGAAGAGTTGGCAGAAAAAGTTCAGCTGATATAGAAACACATGAGAACAGCTCAGAGCAGGCAGAAAAGTTATGCGGACAACAGGAGGAAGGATCTATCTTTTGAGGTAGGTGATCATGTTTTTCTCAAAGTCTCACCATGGAAAAGTGTGATGTGATTTGGTAAGAAAGGAAAGCTGAGTCCAAGGTTCATTGGACCATATGAAATTCTGGAGAGAGTTGGATCAGTTGCATACCAGGTGGCTTTACCTCCGAGTTTATCTCAGGTACATAATGTTTTTCATGTTTCGATGTTGAGAAAGTATATGCCAGATCCATCTCATGTTTTGAGTCCAGAGGAAGTTCAGCTGGAAGAGAACCTATCTTATGAGGAACAACCGGTCCAGATTGTTGAACACAGGGAGCAAGTGTTACGGAATAAGGTGATTCATCAGGTAAAGGTTTTGTGGAAAAACCACATGATTGAAGAGGCAACATGGGAATCTGAAAATGCAATGAGGGATAAATACCCCCACTTATTCGATAAGTAAATAAATTGCGGGGACGCAATTTTCTAAAGGGGGAAGGATGTAACATCCCAAGTAAGTAATGAATAATAGATATTTTTATCTATGTCTATTAATGAATTAGATAGTGTTTTAGAGGCTTAAAATGAAAATAAATCTAATCTTAAGCATGGAATACACTAATATTTTTAAAAGATTGTTTTACTGCCTTTTAATGGAAAACCATTTTTAAATATATATTTTGACAATTTTATAAGATATGTTTGTCAAAATAAACTTATTCTTTATGATTGGGACATCAAAATTTACTTTGTCTTAATTTTTGGTATTTTTCCGATAAAGTTCATTTTTTAATGAATAGTGAAAATGTTGTATTTTAATTCAAAACCTCTTTTTAATCTAATTTATTTATATGATTATATTATCTTTTGAATTGGTTTTAAAGTGAAATTAGAATATATTTTTACCATTTAATCCAATGGTGGTCATTGGAATCAATTTCACTTTGAAATTGGACTTAAACTAGTGTCAATCTTTTGATACTTATTGTTTCATAAAAACACGCTATTTGTCATGACAACGGGAATTAATTATTAAATTAATTAATGTAACTTATATGATTTGAATTTTTTAAAATAGACATAATTTTTGAATTCAGAATATCAAATATATCTTAGGGTGAAGTTTTGGTATTTTTCTGAAAAACTTCAATTTTTGATGAATAGTGAAACCACTAAGTGGTAGTTAAAGAAACTGATTTTTCGTTTAAATGAAACTTTGCCACTTCTGTGATTTGATTTTCAAAAATCTGACATACATGGTTGTCATTAAGAATTAAAATGTGGTTCAATGAGATTAAAATGATTTTTTGGTGAATAGTAACTTTTAAGTTTTTAATCGCGATTAGAGGTAATTAGTATAATTTAAGGTAAAAATAATGTTATAATAAAATGAAAATACCTAGACACATGTCCTACCCTTATTTTATGTGTCATGGCCGACCAATACAATTCATGGGTCAACTTGGGGACTCCATAGAGCCACTTTGGTAGGAAAATGGCATTAATATCTTTTTATTTAATGTTAAAATTAAAATGACACAAACATGAGTTGTTTTACTAAAACAATTTTTAAATGGGGTTATACAAGTTAGAATTTTAACTATAAATAGTCATTGGAAATCTAAAAAGATTTCCTACATCATAGTTTTTTTTTATAATTTTTAGACCTGAAATAAATTAAATTATTTATGACACCATGATGATGCAGCGATTACCTCATTAATAAAGGATTTAAATAAAATGAAAAGATAATGTTAAAACTATAACTTACACTTGTAAAAAACCTATTGTATGGGTGGATTTAGAACCCTTATCACCTTATAATCTAATTATTTCAATGTGGGACCTTTTAAATCCGAAACTCATTTTAAAATAAAGTAACATTTCTTTACTTTCCAAGAGTTCCCCTCCTCTCCTCTTATAAAAGGCCCCCACCTCTACCTCTTTACCCACACTTACAAAGCCTTTGGCTCGGCCAACCCCTGCCCATTTTGTCTCTCCACATCCCTCTCTTACTCCTTGAAGCCTCACTTTGGGCATAAGTCTTCCCAAGGAAGCCTTTGAGCTCAAACCAAAGGGAGTTACCCGATTTTAAGGTAATTTCTTCACTTGTGTTCTTTTGTTTAATTTTGCTTCTCCAACCCCCTAAACTCTTTTTATTCATTTCTTTTGTAACAACACCAGTATCTTCCATATACTAGGATGTTTTTATAAGAATTATTCGAGCTACACTTATACATGCCTACATCTAATGGTTAAAGAACATATTGTTTCCGTGGATGGTGAATTTCTGCCTCCCGAAACGATGATTGTTCAACATTCTTTTAACACCTTCAAAGGTGGCCATTAATATGACACTATATTTATATATGACATATAATATGTTTATGTTTTCCTTAAGCTTCTGTATTTTTTATTTTGGGCATACCTTTATGGTTTCCATTATGGGTAAACGTGATATCTTCATTTAAGGAAGTGCGGACTACCACCCCCTCAAAGTGATTTGATTCGTTAATACCATATGTGGAACGTATAAAGGATGGAGTTATGATATTATATATGATATTATACTAGAATTATAATATACCTTTATATCATTATGATTAAATTCCATAAAATACGAAATAGAAATGAAAGCATCGTTCATGCGTACGTACGGCTTACCGTCTCCATGAACGGTGCATTTCATTTCTTACCTCTAAATGACTATGTAATATTATAAATACATGTATATGCTGGGTATATATGATATATATGATATCCAAATCATCAATATAATTCTGGATATAATGAACCTTTGACCACACGAACAACATGTAATTGTAAGAAGTCCACTTTCGACTTAAGAACCAAATATCGACAAAACAAACATTATTAACTTAAATGATTACATAATGCTTATAAAATGGAAATAATTGATATAAAAGGAATAGTAAGATTTAAAAATGTTCTTAAGCAAGTATAAATTAACTCAAGTTTATTATTCAGGAGGTTAAAGAATGATCGAGTCAAGTCGGACCCGAGGTATGGGACTTCGTCTCAATCCCCTTTCATTGAGGCATATTTTTGTTTTATACACAACCTTATTTTATACGGTGTATAAACCCCTTGACTTTTACATTTATTCAAAAGTAATATTTTTTATACGATGCGTTTACTAAACGAAAAAAGGGAATGTTTTTTTCGTACGTATGCGGCGACAACGACTTCTCCGCCGCCGTGACCATTATTTGAGTTTCGGCTTCCTCTACAATCCATGCCTTTTTTTAAGAAAAATAAATACCATGTTTTAATTTTCTTTTATTTTGGTATTGAAAATGGTTTTTATAATGTTTTTATATCAATTTGTTTTATTGATATCTTGTGATTGAAAGGTTGAAATGTTATGTTTCCTTTATGCATGTTTTATGTGATACGGTTATGTTGTGGTTCTTGGGCATTATTACGAAGACGGGTGGTTGCGTGATAAACTAAGGGTGGGTGAGCCCGATATAGCTCTCCAATGCATTGGGTAACGCGAAGGAGTGAAATTTTAAGGTTTCTCCGAAGCGATTTAGGGAATATACTATGATGGGTATTCTAAACGTAACCAAGAGGGTTACTCCCTACGTAAGAATGTTATGAATGCCTCAAGTTACCTTTATGTCTTATGATTTCTATGATTTATTCATGATTTGATGAGGTATGTTAAAGTGCCTATGTTTTATGGGTAAATTATGATTTCATTATTATGTATATATGAACTAATGTTTCCTTTCCATATTTTTATAACCCTTACTGAGATTTTTATGCTCATCCCAAGTTTTTGAAATGTTTTTCACAAGTTAAGGGAAAGGTACATGATAAGATGATAGTGTCAAGGAAGTGTCAAGAAAGAATCCATGTTTTATTTTCAATATGTTTTCGTTGATGGGAAAAATTAATACTATCTTTTATTGTAACCACTTTGTTTAAATGTTGGATGTAATTCATGTTTTGTGGTCTAATTCTCTAAAACTCTAAACCTGAAAAGATCCTCAATATGTAATATTGTAATAACTCAAGATTAAGTAAGGTTTAAGGCTGGGGCCTTATACTAACCATTTATAAAGTCCATGTTTTGTCTTAAATGTATTTTTCCACTCATCTACTTCTTTCATTCTAATTTGATGGTATCCACTTCTTAAATCAATTTTTTAGAAAATAGTTGAACCATTTAATTCATTTGGAATATCATCTAACCTAGGGATAGGATGATGATACCTGACTATGATGTTATTTATGGATCTTTAATTAATGAATATTCTTCATGTTCCATCCTTATTTGGTACTAGAAGCACCTGTAAGGCACAAGGACTAAGGCTCTCTCTGACATATCCCACATTCAATAGATCTTGAACTTTCCTTTGAATTTATTTTGTCTCTTCCAGGTTGGTGTGATATGCAAGTTGGTTCTGTAGTGATGCTCCAGGTATGAGGTCAATTTGATGCTCAATAACTCTAATGGGTGGAAAACCAGGTAGAACCTCTTCGAGAAACACATATTCAAATTCATGTAATAAAGACTCAACAACATGTGGAAAAGGAGATGTTAAGTTGTTGGTGTTTAACATCACCTCTTTGTACATAAGTACTAAGAGATTTTTCTGATAAATCAAAGCTTCCATAACCTCACCCTTTTTTTACAACATCTCACTTTTCTATCCCCACAAATATTTTTACCCTCTTGATTTTTCTTTTCTCTCTATTTATTTTCTTCTCTCATTTTCTATTTTCTCCTCATTCTCTCCTTTTTCATTTTCTCTCTTTTTTTCCTCATCTATAAGGCCCCAGCCTTAAACCTTACTTAAACTTGAGTTATTACAAGATTACACATTGAGGATCTTTTCAGGTTTAGAGTTTTAGAGAATTAGATCATGAAACTTGCATTACATTCCACATTTAAACAAGGTGGTTACATAAAAGACAATATTCATTCTTCCCATCAATGGAAACCTATTTAAAATAAAACACGGATTCTTTCTTGACACATCCTTGACACTATCATCACATCATGTACCTTTCCATTGACCTGTGAAAAGCATTTCAAAAACTTGGGATGAGCATAAAAAGCTCAGTAAGGTTTATAAAAATATGGAAAGGAAACATGAGTTCATATATACATAAGAATGAAATCATACTTTACCCATAAAACATAGGCATATCAAATCATGAATAAATCATAGAAAACATAAGACATAAAGGTAACTTGAGGCATTCATAACATTCTTACGTAGGGAGTAACCCTCTTGGTTACGTTTGGAATACCCATCACAGTATATTCCCTAAATCTCTTCGGAGAAACCTTAACGTTTCACTCCTTCGCGTTACCCAATGCATTGGAGAGCTATATCGGGCTCACCCGCCCTTAGTTTATCACGGAACCACCCGTTATTCATAACAATGCCCAAGAACCATAACATAATCGTATCACATAAACATGAATAAAGGAAACATAACATTTCCACATTTCAATCACAATATAACATTTTAGGACATTGAAATAATGAATCCATTCAAAAAGAAACCATTTCCAAAACCATTTAAAACATTTAATAAAGAGATTTTTGAATCAAAGTGTCCCATACCACCTTGAAGCTTTTAACATTTTAAACCATTAATATCCATATAAATAAATCCTTAAAACCATTTTGAAAACATGGATATTAATATGAATAGATAATTAAAACATTTAAAACGATATTTTGGTTAAAGGGGTTTTACCAAAATTAGAGACACTTGAATACAATAATCGAGGAATAACATTTAGTCAAAACTTTATAATATCATGAGAATAAATGGATTCATGATATAATACTCCAAAGGACAGTATATACACCATATAAGAGTGAATTGGTGCATAACAACAATGAACCCTCAATAGAAATGTCAAATGTGATGAAATCCCTTATAAAGAAGGTATCCTTAAATTAAGGACAAATCAATCTCAAAAATATGTGTGACAAATATAAATACACCCAATATAAGTGGATATTAATTGTAAAACAATAAAAGGTCATTCACACATATTCAATGGACGACATATTCAATGACTACATGTTGAACCCAAAGAAATCGAAATTGGGTTAAAAAGTTCCCTTGACAGCCTAACGGCATCACATCAAAAAGAGTTGATGAGAGATAAAAAGAGTATCTCATCACTTGGACATAAAATTTACATCAATAAGGATATATGAGAACATATCCCAACATAACAATATGTAAATTAAAAGACCCAACAAAAGAAGTCTTTTAAAAAAGAGGAGGGTGAAAGGTTCCCTTACTGACTTGGGTATCTTTCAAAACATACACCCCATGAAAGAAGGACAATAGATCATTGATGTAAATACTCATAAATGAAATTATATTAAACAAATATTAGAATAATGGGAAGTACATACACCACTCAATGGAATTTGTGGCAAATGTAGCATAAATCTCACAAGAATAAAAGTGAGATGAAAAATCCCTTACGAAAATTCGGCAGCCTAACGGCGCCACTCAAAACTTCCAAAATGGATTGATGAGAGGAAATAGGGTCTATAATCATATGAACATAATAAATACAGTATGATTAATATAAAAGAACATCCCAATCATAAGAAATATGAGCTTAAAATGAATGACATAAAAGAGTGTACTTAAAAAGAAAGAGAGGTGTAGGATCCCTTACCTCGGGTCCGACTTGACTCGATCGTTCTTTAATCTCCTGAATAATAAACTTGAGTTAATTTCTAATTCCTTAAGAACCTTTTTCAAGTTCATTATTACTTTTATACCACTTATTACCATGTCATAAACATTATGTAATCATTTAAGTTAATAATATTTGTTTTGCCGATATTTGGTTCTTAAGTCGAAAGTGGACTTCTTACAATTACACGTTGTTCGTGTGGCCAAATGTTTATTATATCCAGAATTGTATTCATTATGTAGATATCATATATTTCATATATATACAGTACATTCATGCATTTATAACATTACATAATCATTTAGAGGTAAGAAATGAAATGCACCGTTCATGGAGACGGTAAGCCGTACGTACGCATGAACGCTACTTTCATTTCTATTTCGTATTTTATAGAATGGAATAACAATTATATAAAGGTATATTATAATTCCAGTATAATATAATATATAATATCATATTTACATCCTTTATACATCCCACATATGGTATTTAACGAATCAAATCACTTTGAGGGGGCGGTAGTCCGCACTTCCTTAAATGAAGATATCGCGTATACCCATAATGGAAGCCATAAAGGTAAGACAAAAATGAAAAATACAGAAGCCTAAATAAAACATAAACATATTATATATCATATATAAAAATATTGACATCATAATTGCCACCTTTGAAGGTGTTAAATGAGTATTGAACAATCATCGTTTCGGGAGGCAGAATTTCCCCATCCACGGAAACCGTATGTTCTTTAACCATTTGATGTAGTTGTGTGAGAGTGTAGCTCGAATAAATCTTATAACAACATCCTAGTATATTGAATATATTGGTGTTGTTACAAAAGAAGTAAATAAAAAGATTTTAGGGGGTTGGAGAATCAAAATAAAACAAATGAACATGAGAGAATGAATTACCTTTAAAAGTGTAACTCCTTTTGATTTGAGCCTAAAGGCTTCCTTTGAAAGGATTATTCCCAAAGGGAATCCTCTAGGATGACTAGAGGGATGTGGAGAGAGTAAATGGTCAGGGGTTGGCCGAGACAAAGGCTTGAGGAGTGTGTGAAAAGAGGTAGAGGTGGGGGCCTTTTATAAGAGGAGAGGAGAGGCACTTTTGGAAAGTAAAGAAATATTACTTTATTTGAAAATGTGTTTCGGTTTCAAAAGGTCCCACATTGATATAATTCATGGATAAGGTGATAAGTCTTCTAAATCCACTCATCCAATAAGTTTTGGACATGTGTAGTTCATAGATTTTACATTATCTTTCCATTTTATTTAAATCGTCAAATAATGATGTCATCGCTGCATCATTATTATGTCATAAATAATTTAATTTATTTAATGTCTAAAAATTATAAACAAAATACTATGATTTAGGAAATATTTTTATCTTTCCAATGAATATTTATAATAAAAAAGATGACTTGTATAACCCCACTTAAAAATTATTTTAGTAAAACATATCATGTTTGTGTCAATTTTACTTTTACATTAAATAAAATGTTATTTATGTCATTTCCCAACCAAAGTGGATCCATGGGGTCCCCAAGTTGACCCATGGCTTGTCTTGGTCGTCCATGATACAACCAATGAGGGTAAGACATGTGTCAATCTCATATCATTTTATTAAAGCATTATTTTTACCTTAAACTACACTAATTACCACTAATCGCGATTAAAAACTTAATATGTTACTATTCACCAAAAATTATTTTAATCTCATTGAACCACATTTTACTTCTTAATGACAACCATGTATGTCGGATTTTTGAAAATCAAAACACAATGATGGCAAAATTTCATTTAAACGGAAAATCAGTTTTTATAAGTACCACTTAGTGGTTTCACTATTCATCAAAAATTGAAGTTTTTCAGAAAAATCCCAAAAATTCACCCTAATCTATATTTGATATTCTGAATTCAAAAATGAATTCCGTTTTACAAAATTCAAAACATATTAGTCACATTAATTAATTTAAAAATTAATTCCCGCTGTCAGAGCAAATAGCGTTTTTTTATAAAACAATAAGTATCAAAAGATTGACACTAGTTTAAGTCCGATTTCAAAGTGAAATTAATTCCAACGACCACTATTGGATTTAATGGTAAAAATATTTTCTAATTTCACTTTAAAACCAATTCAAAATATTATCTAATCATATAAATAAATTATATTAAAAAGAGGTTTTGAATTAAAACACAACATTTTACACTATTCATTAAAAAAATGAACTTTATTGGAAAGATACCAAAAAATTACACAAAGTAAAATTTGATGTCCCGATTCTTAATAAGAGTTTTATTTGGTCCAAAAGAATGTATAAGAGTGATAAAAACTATATTTAATGATGGTTCTCCATCAAAAGGCGACAAGTGAACCTTTAGTGAAAACTAGGGCATATACGCCTAAAATTGAATTCTTTCCGTATTTTAAGCCTTTATCTTTTATTGTATAAATGTAAAAACATTTAAAAACATATATAATCATATTTTAGTTATTTCTATCCATTCCCGCCATTACAACGGCTACATGTTAACTACCATTTAAAATAATATTATTTTATTATTAGAGTGCAACGTAAGATTCCCAAGAAACTCGTTGTTGCGTGTTGGGTACGCCATCGAGCATAGCATCCCCTTAAAAGTCATATTAATATTTTATTCACAAATATGGATAAATATGAAAATGTCATATTCCTTATTTACCTGGGGTGTTACATCCTTCCCCCCTTTTGGGAATTGCGTCCTCACAATTTTAAAATTGCGCTTAGGAACATCCTTGAACGTCCCACATCGGAACAAGAGTCGGTAAAACAATCACTTTAAAATAAAGAAAGATAAGCACATAGGTCACCCGAGTTAACCCATAATAGGATTCTAAGTATGAAAATATGGACATGGAGGAGAAAACATAGGGTCATGTTCCGATGGAGAGTGATAGAAAACATGTTTAGGAGAAAGTTAACAATAAGAAAATCATAAACTTGTGATGGGTTAAACGGTGTTGGGTTCCCCAGTAGGAAAAGTTAATAGACAACATTTTTGTTTTAAGTTAATTTTTATTGAGGAATTTATTCATAAGGAAGCATAATCACTTATCATGTTGACTTTCAACTTTTACTAGATTCCTTAATCAAACTCATATTTTTTCCAAAAGACAAGTATTTAGGGAGACTTGTTCGCATTAAGAGTACTATAATCAACTTCTAGAGAATCACCTAATCCACAAAAGAGAACTATATACTTCCCATGTCTTTAGACTTTAACCAAAACCAAACAGGCTAGTAAAAGATCAGATAATCTAGAAAAGGATAACCCTTTATAAAAAGAAAATCTATTCTTAATCTCCAAAATTTGTCAAACAAAACCCAAAGTTCAACAAGGATCATCCGATAAACAATTTGTCCATAAAATTATTCAAAGTAAACCAATATAAGATTGAAACCCAAATATTTGAAGGATTTAGTCACATAGTCTTCCAAGTTAAATCGTAACATTTATCTCTAAACAACATCAGTTGCTCCTAAAGTCTCGTATTGAAAAGTAATTAACCTAATCACATATCCTCTATGATAGGTTAATCATTTTCATAAATAACCCAAAATAAACTTACTCTTAATTCATAAAATCATATAACTATAATGAATCAGTCAAACTAACCAGGGACTTCACGTAGTCCAGTGGTAGGCGATAAATACCAGTCGCACATTGGTTGTGGGTTCGATTCCCGCAGCTTTATCCGACGCGACGGGATGTCACACGGTCTGCGTGTTGTCCTTTTTCCAAAACTATATAATTCTTAAAACATTCCCCAAAATGAGATAAAATCTTCAAGAATAATCATAACATATTTTAACCTCAAGTTTATCTCATGCCCTTCATTTTCCATCATATCATATAATAACCCATAATTACCTCAAAAGTAAGGATTATATAAACCCTAATGGTTACCTTAATAATTATTACCTGAATTTCCACATCGAGTTGTCCATCTCGTACATGATGCATTAGAGAACTCACCAAGGTTCAAGTGGTTGATCATGACTCCTTGATAGTTGGTTTAGAAAAACCATGAGATTCCTCATTGAATCCCCCATCTCATCCAGTATCTTAATCAGAGAACCACCACAGTTTCCTTCAAACCCATTGTCACTTTGGTGCCTGCTAGATCCAGCCATTTACTAAAACCAAAAAGGTCAGTGTGAGTATATCAACAAAACCATCATGTACTAACGAGGAAGGTAAACACTAAGATATACTTACTTATTCACTTTATCTAAAACTAGGACTCTTTCTGAAATCCTAACCATTATGGTAATGTCACTTGTGCTTAGAGAATACCCTAACCTCTAAAGTTATCTAAACCGACCTCTGATACCAACTATAAGGCCCCAGCCTTAAACCTTACTTAAACTTGAGTTATTACAAGATTACACATTGAGTATCTTTTCAGGTTTAGAGTTTTAGAGAATTAGATCATGAAACTTGCATTACATTCCACATTTAAACAAGGTGGTTACATAAAAGACAATATTCATTCTTCCCATCAATGGAAACCTATTTAAAATAAAACACGGATTCTTTCTTGACACATCCTTGACACTATCGTCACATCATGTACCTTTCCCTTGACATGTGAAAAGCATTTCAAAAACTTGGGATGAGAATAAAAAGCTCAGTATGGGTTATAAAAATATGGAAAGGAAACATGAGTTCGTATATACATAAGAATGAAATCATACTTTACCCATAAAACATAGGCATATCAAATCATGAATAAATCATAGAAAACATAAGACATAAAGGTAACTTGAGGCATTCATAACATTCTTACGTAGGGATTAACCCTCTTGGTTATGTTTGGAATACCCATCACAGTATATTCCCTAAATCTCTTCGGAGAAACCTTAACGTTTCACTCCTTCGCGTTACCCAATGCATTGGAGAGCTATATCGGGCTCACCCGCCCTTAGTTTATCATGGAACCACCCGTTCTTCATAACAATGCCCAAGAACCATAACATAATCGTATCACATAAACATGAATAAAGGAAACATAACATTTCCACATTTCAATCACAATATAACATTTTAGGACATTGAAATAATGAATCCATTCAAAAAGAAACCATTTCCAAAACCATTTAAAACATTTAATAAAGAGATTTTTGAATCAAAGTGTCCCATACCACCTTGAAGCTTTTAACATTTTAAACCATTAATATCCATATAAATAAATCCTTAAAACCATTTTGAAAACATGGATATTAATATGAACAAATAATTAAAACATTTAAAACGATATTTTGGTTAAAGGGGTTTTACCAAAATTAGAGACACTTGAATACAATAATCGAGGAATAAAATTTAGTCAAAACTTTATAATATCATGAGAATAAATGGATTCATGATATAATACTCCAAAGGACAGTATATACACCATATAAGAGTGAATTGGTGCATAACAACAATGAACCCTCAATAGAAATGTCAAATGTGATGAAATCCCTTATAAAGAAGGTATCCTTAAATTAAGGACAAATCAATCTCAAAAATATGTGTGACAAATATAAATACACCCAATATAAGTGGATATTAATTGTAAAACAATAAAAGGTCATTCACACATATTCAATGGATGACATATTCAATGACTACATGTTGAACCCAAAGAAATCGAAATTGGGTTAAAAAGTTCCCTTGACAGCCTAACGGCATCACATCAAAAAGAGTTGATGAGAGATAAAAAGAGTATCTCATCACTTGGACATAAAATTTACATCAATAAGGATATATGAGAACATATCCCAACATAACAATATGTAAATTAAAAGACCCAACAAAAGAAGTCTTTTAAAAAAGAGGAGGGTGAAAGGTTCCCTTACTGACTTGGGTATCTTTCAAAACATACACCCCATGAAAGAAGGACAATAGATCATTGATGTAAATACTCATAAATGAAATTATATTACACAAAGATTAGAATAATGGGCAGTACATACACCACTCAATGGAATTTTTGGCAAATGTATCATAAATCTCACGAGAATAAAAGTGAGATGAAAAATCCCTTACGAAAATTCGGCAGCCTAACGGCGCCACTCAAAACTTCTAAAATGGATTGATGAGAGTAAATAGGGTCTATAATCATATGAACATAATAAATAAAGTATGAGTAATATAAAATAACATCCCAATCATAAGAAATATGAGCTTAAAAGGAATGACATAAAAGAGTGTACTTAAAAAGAAAGAGAGGTGTAGGATCCCTTACCTCGGGTCCGACTTGACTCGATCATTCTTTAATCTCCTAAATAATAAACTTGAGTTAATTTATAATTCCTTAAGAACCTTTTTCAAGTTCATTATTACTTTTATACCACTTATTACCATGTCATAAACATTATGTAATCATTTAAGTTAATAATATTTGTTTTGTCGATATTTGGTTCTTAAGTCGAAAGTGGACTTCTTACAATTACATGTTGTTCGTGTGCCCAAATGTTTATTATATACAGAATTGTATTCAGTATTTAGATATCATATATGTCATATATATACAGTACATTCATGCATTTGTAACATTACATAATCATTTAGAGGTAAGAAATGAAATGCACCGTTCATGGAGACGGTAAGCCGTACGTACGCATGAACGCTACTTTCATTTCTATTTTGTATTTTATAGAATGGAATAATAATGATATAAAGGTATATTATAATTCCAGTATAATATCATATATAATATCATATTTCCATCCTTTATACATCCCACATATGGTATTTAACGAATCAAATCACTTTGAGGGGGCGGTAGTCCGCACTTCCTTAAATGAAGATATCGCGTATACCCATAATGGAAGCCATAAAGGTAAGACAAAAATGAAAAATACATAAGCCTAAATAAAACATAAACATATTATATATCATATATAAAAATAGTGACATCATAATGGCCACCTTTGAAGGTGTTAAATGAGTATTGAACAATCATCGTTTCGGGAGGCAGAATTTCACCATCCACGGAAACCGTATGTTCTTTAACCATTTTATGTAGTTGTGTGAGAGTGTAGCTCGAATAAATCTTATAACAACATCCTAGTATATTGAAGATACTGGTGTCGTTACAAAAGAAGTAAATAAAAAGAGTTTAGGGGGTTGGAGAATCAAAATAAAACAAATGAACATGAGAGAATGAATTACCTTTAAAAGTGTAACTCCTTTTGATTTGAGCCTAAAGGCTTCCGTTGAAAGGATTATGTCCAAAGGGAATCCTCTAGTATGAGGATAGGGATTTGGAGAGAGTAAATGGGCAGGGTTTGGCCGAGCAAAAGGCTTGAGGAGTGTGTGAAAAGAGGTAGAGGTGGGGGCCTTTTATAAGAGGAGAGGAGGGGCACTTTTGGAAAGTAAAGAAATATTACTTTATTTGAAAATGTGTTTCAATTTCAAAAGGTCCCACATTGATATAATTCGTGGATAAGGTGATAAGGCTTCGAAATCCACTCATCCAATAAGTTTTGGACATGTGTAGTTTATAGATTTTACATTATCTTTCCATTTTATTTAAATCGTCAAATAATGATGTCATCGCTGCATCATTATTATGTCATAAATAATTTAATTTATTTAATGTCTAAAAATTATAAACAAAATACTATGATGTAGGAAATCTTTTTATCTTTCCAATGAATATTTATAATAAAAAATATGACTTGTATAACCCCACTTAAAAATTGTTTTAGTAAAACATATCATGTTTGTGTCAATTTTACTTTTACATTAAATAAAATGTTATTTATGTCATTTCCCAACCAAAGTGGATCCATGGGGTCCCCAAGTTGACCCATGGCTTGTCTTGGTCGGCCATGATACAACCAATGAGGGTAAGACATGTTTAAATCTCATCTCATTTTATTAAAGCATTATTTTTACCTTAAACTACACTAATTACCACTAATCGCGATTAAAAACTTAATAAGTTACTATTCACCAAAAATTATTTTAATCTCATTGAACCACATTTTACTTCTTAATGACAACCATGTATGTCGGATTTTTGAAAATCAAAACACAATGATGGAAAATTTTCATTTAAATGGAAAATCAGTTTTTATAAGTACCACTTAGTGGTTTCACTATTCATCAAAAATTGAAGTTTTTCAGAAAAATCCCAAAAATTCACCCTAAACTATATTTGATATTCTGAATTCAAAAATGAAGTCCGTTTTAAAAAATTCAAAACATATTATTCACATTAATTAATTTAATAATTAATTCCCGCTGTCAGAGTAAATAGCGTGTTTTTATAAAACAATAAGTATCAAAAGATTGACGCTAGTTTAAGTCCGATTTCAAAGTGAAATTAATTCCAACGACCACTATTGGATTTAATGGTAAAAATATTTTCTAATTTTACTTTAAAACCAATTCAAAATATTATCTAATCATATAAATAAATTATATTAAAAAGAGTTTTTGAATTAAAACACAACATTTTACACTATTCATTAAAAAAATGAACTTTATTAGAAAGATACCAAAAAATTACACAAAGTAAAATTTGATGTCCCGATTCTTAATAAGAGTTTTATTTGGTCCAAAAGAATGTATAAGAGTGATCAAAACTATATTTAATGACGGTTCTCCATCAAAAGGCGACAAGTGAACCTTTAGTGAAAACTAGGGCATATACGCCTAAAATTGAATTCTTTCCGTATTTTAAGCCTTTATCTTTTATTGTATAAATGTAAAAACATTTAAAAACATATATAATCATATTTTAGTTATTTCTATCCATTCCCGCCATTACAACCGCTACATGTTAACTACCATTTAAAATAATATTATTTTATTATTAGAGTGCAACGTAAGATTCCCAAGAAACTCGTTGTTGCGTGTTGGGTACGCCATCGAGCATAGCGTCCCCTTAAAAGTCATATTAATATTTTATTCACAAATATGGATAAATATGAAAATGTCATATTCCTTATTTACCTGGGGTGTTACATCATCACTCTTTTTTTTATTTTCTCTCAACATGTGATCTTACAAAATTTTCTTGGGGGACATGGATTTGAGGGTTATAGGTTCCCCTCAGAGTACAAAAGAGTGACGATTCAAGAAATCATCATGAGTAACACATCGATTGTTTTGCCACGGTTGCCCCAACAACAAATGACAGGCCTTCATAGGAACAACATCACACAAAAACTCATCTTTATACTTACCAATGGTGAAAAATACCATCACTTTCTTGATGACCTTCAACTCACTACAATCATTCAACCACTGAAGCTGATACATATTTTGATGCCTCAAAGTTGGGAGTCCTAACTTCTCCACCAACTCGGTTCCTGCCACATTACTACAACTTCCCCCATTAATAATAACACTACATAGCTTCCCATTGATCTTGAATCGTGTATGGAAATGGTTCTCTGGCTGATCTGAAATTTTCATATCCTTGTAGTAATCTTCTACACTCTTACTTCCTTGGGTGAGATGTTGAATCTTGTTGTAGAGATCTCTATGGTAGTGTGAGGGAACAAACCACTTCCACATGGAAAACATCATGTCTTCCCTAGTTTGGATAGGATGTCCTCCATATCAGGATCTATCCTTTTGAAATTGATCCCACTATATTAATGCATAATAAATAAATTCAAGGGATTCAAGTTTTACCTTTTTCTATTCATAATAGGTATGACATGAAAACACCTACTCGATCTACATCTCCCACTCCAAGTATGCTTCTGGATCACTTTTCCCTTAAAAATAAGGGAACTTCACCTTGATGCCACCAAATAGGTCATCATCATGTGGTCTCATTTGGCCTCCTCTAGGTTGTTGGTACAACCTCCTACTTTGTGGGACATACTCAAAATTTCCATCAAGGTTTTCCATCTCCTCCTCTATGATGTGGGGGCGACGTGGTGCTGGATCTCTCCGTGGGTTATCATGGATCACCCACGGGCTTGGTTAATTTTCCAGGTTATCAATCCTCTCATGTAGAACCTCCAACTTCCGATCAATAAGCTTATCTAAATGGATCACCAAAGCTTGAATTTGGAGTGGTGTAGCTTTGGGTGTGGGGGATCTACTTCGGATTCCTTCATTGCTATCATGAGTGATTATCTTTCCACGTTCTTCTACCATGATATGAATACAAACACACAAAAAGACACACACACGCACACACGCAAGGATACACACTCACACACACATGATATGTACACACACACACACAAGATATAGACACTCATACACACAAAATTTACACACTCACACACACACAAGGATACACACTCACACACACAATATGTACTCACACACACATATAAGGATACACACTCAAAAATGTTTTTTTTTTTGCTTATTTCTCTCCACTCTCAACACTAAATATAAATCCCAATCTCTTATGAAATATAATACCTTGTTTAGGGTGATCACTTTCAACCAATCCTTCCCCAATCAAGATTGTGTCGGGGGCTGGTTTAACACAACCCTGTTAAGTGGTAAAGGGTAAATCATGAAAAGAGGGTAGAAAAATAGATAAAGGGTGGGTGGAAAAGGGGTTAGAAAGGTGGTATCTGGGTTTTTCCCGATTGTGCAAGATAAGAAAATTTAATTACAATATGATCCAAATATAATATAGGGATGAAAAAAATGATGGAGAAAGTGATGTACGGAAATGGTAAGTGATAATAATGTAAAGCATGATAATGAAGTAATTGTATCTACTTTTTTTCTTTTTTTCTTTTTGTCAAATCTCCCCAAAAAGTGTTTTGCTTGGAGTTTTAAATAACAAGATGATGAATGGAGAGTAAGACAAAAAAAATTTGAAATCTCTCAAAGAAAAGGATTTGCTTAATTTTGAGAATCAAAAAATGATGAGTTGAGAGAATTTGATTTTTTTAAGATAAAAATCACATATAGCAAATTAAATGCAAAAAGGAAGATGGATAAACAATTGAATCAATGTGAAAATATTTCAATCTTTCACAACAAAGGCCAATTCTGGAGGTTTTAAAATAAAATTTTTTTTTTTGAATGGTTGGATAATAAGGAAAGATGAGAAGGGTAATGGATAAAATAAATATATAAATGAAGGGATAGATGCCTATCTTGTCAACTGGAGCTCCGATACCAACTGATGTGAGACGCATGGGGTGGACCAATCTTCACGGCGTAGGGCGGCGGATGAAGGATGTGGTTTGGGTCTAAGTGGAGGATGATGGGTATAGATAGTGGATGAAAGTATCCAATTAACGTTATAAGGAGCATGACCTACTACTTAGAAAACACACTCAAGGGAGGGATTTGATAGCCAATCCACTCAACAACGCACTTGGGTTGAGGCATGGAATTGGGGGCTTTGTGATCTTGGATCACTAATCTAACTTGAAGATTGACAAGGCAAGAATGCACAAGAGCAAGGGAAAAACTGGGATAATCCTCACACAATGGAGAGAAACAAAGAATATTCTCTCAATTAAATATTTAATTCCATAAAAATACCATGGGGTGGATATTTATAGCTAAGGGGGTAGTACAATAGTCAAGGGTCTGATACCCTAAAGTCATAAAGTCTAAATTACATTGTTCCCTTAAATTCAAAAAGATAAAGTCTACCAAATACTTTTGGAAAAGTATCACACAACTTTCCAACTATATCCCACTAGATTTGACCTTGAGTGCATAGCCCACCAGATTTGACTTTGGTGTCCAAATATTCCATTTCTAGAATCCTACATGTGGGAAAGGCGTCCAAATTCATGCAACCATGTGGGCCAAGATTCAAACATCAAGTTTGGGCTTGAATAAGTGATATTATAGGCCCATTTTCTCCATACATTAAAGGAAAGATCCATTGGTATTTTAATGAAGCCAGATGGGTTCCCATTTTAGCATTGATCCTCTTTAATCTCCCTCGTGTCATTGGGCCTTGCAAATCCATCTCCTCCTCCCGCGCAATTGACTTGATGCCTTTAGCATGGTTCTCATCAGGAAATTAAACTAAAACTCATACTCCACTTCTCTTGAAAATGTAACAACATATTTCAATGGAATTTTATAACTATATATGAGAATAAGAAAAAATTTATCACCAGTATTTATCACCAATGTTTCCATATAATATCTCTAAAATTCATAATCATTTCCATAAAAAAAGGGTGTTTATTGGGATTTATATTGTCAACACTACCAACACGTAATCCTACCATCATAAAAAAACTATTTTCAATAATACACTATTAGGTATAAGGATACTAAGATATGTGAATCTGATAAAAAATAGAAAAAAGAAAAGAAATTTCAATTTTAGTCTCAAATTTAAATACCTTCTTTAATACCAAATATTTTACCAGATAAATAGTTAGTTAAACTTACGAGGGGGTGAATTGTAGTTTAAGAATAAACTTATAATTTTTTTTACACATACAATTTTTAAAATTCCAGAAACATGAAGTTATGATAACCCAAAATTTATAAACCCACAAATATATATCATAGTAAAATTTAGTAATCATAGTGAAAATTAAGTTCATCGTAATTTTAAGTACTTTTGAAAAAATAAAACATGAATTGGAATTAATAAAAACTACTTAAAAATTAGTCATAATATAAATACAAAAAAAAATGGGGTAATGATTTAAAAATAAATTATCCCTTCAAGGATACTATAAATAACTCTTTTAACCTAAAGAATAAGGGGGATCACATTCCTAATTCAAGGTATCCTTGATTATAATCTATTTAAAGGTATCATCAACTTTGACTTTTCAGGAGGTCTATCTTCTAAAACTTTATAAGCCCTCTACTTTATCCATCAATGGGTATTAATTCTAGAAACTGGGATCTAGGCTCCATCATCCTCAATATAATATCTTGATTAGTATGATAATTTGTATTTCCAACTCCAACAAACTAGAAGCTCGACTATGTATTCTAACCATGGAATCCCTCGATTACCATAATAGTTAGTAGTTCTTACTTATATAAACTAAAATATCGACTCTATATTCCAACCATGTAATCCCTAAATATTGAAATATTGGTAACATATAAATTATAACATAAATTTTAATAACTTTAAAATGAAATCCTTACAAATGAGTTCTTATAAAAACACTCAGAAAGTAAAATTACAATGATCAGAATCTCTCAAAGCAACAAGTGGTTACATGAAATTAAGATATCATCATAAGCTCTTTATCAAGTGTGTGTATCCTTGTTATTATAGTCTTCTAATTTGTGGTCATATTTATAATAAATTCTCTAATGGTCATATTTTGTGTTCTTCAAGATCAGTTTTAACTACATTGGAAGCATTTTCATCATCATCTGATGAACTCAATAGCACTTCACTTATTCTGATAAAGTTAGTTCTAAACAACTACATTACTCTTAAAAATTGTGAAAGTACATGTATAGTATAACATAGATCTCAAAATTTTTACACACTGAAATTAAGGTTACCAAAAATTTGATTCTACATAAAAAACATAAAAAAATCAAATTATAACAAATTATAACATGGGTATATTGTGATTTTCAAAACCAAGGATAAATTGATTCTTTGACTCAACATCATATACTATGTATGTAATATACTAGAGGTTCATGGATCATATAATAATCCCCACTACCTAAGTTTGTAAAGATACCTAGAATGATAACCTTTATGCTTTGATAATATTCTTACACAGTACATTACAACTCACCTAATTAGGGGGTGGTTGGGTATATTTTTTATCATGCCATCAACTTGAGCTCAACCAAGATGTAATTTTTCTTTTCATATGATGATTATAGAATCTAGGCCTGAAATTGAGATAGAATGAGGATTGTATAGCCACATATAGATAGTAAATATGATGTGCTTGTCTATTCAAGTGAGGTACATGTGATGTGTTTATCCATAAAGGTGAATGATATGTAATTTATTCATCAACTAGGACAGTCTATACTCAGAGATTCAATAACATATGTTTTTGTTATGTGGGATTGATATACTCCATGTCTCATGGTCACTTGATGTCGTAGATAAAGGGAGAATATGAGAATCCATGAAAGCATGAGATGCAGCTTGTGGATATATGTATAAGATACATGTATTTGATGGAGATTTCACTAGATCTATTTATAACATGAGTATAATTGATTCTTTTCTAGAGGCTACTATTTTCTTAAATTTATGCATCTAGTGATTCATATTTTTTTCAATGCTATAAAGGTAAGTGGGGTCACACTATGTGGTTGACTAAATGGGTATTGATTTTGACTTAGATAGATGCTCTAAAATTGTTTTTGAGTTAATATAATAGATTTTTAGATAGGTTTTTACAAGGTATTCTATATGATTTAATACATGGTGATGTTTTGATGATAGATTTCAAAAAATGTTTTAGAAGATGTCCAAAATATTTTTGGATATAGTTTCACAAGCTATTATATATGATAAAATATAAAGTTGAAGTGGTACACAAGTCTTTTTGGATTTAGTTTAAGTGGAATATTGAAAGGGATAACCCCTAAAGCCTATATAGATATGATATATATATAGTTATATCATATGGTATGATATGTATGACACAAAATAGTTTTTTATATGCATATATAGTATATCATATTTTATGATGGAGTGGGAAATCATTAGGTGTGGTATTTATTCTACCTTCAACAATCATTTCAAGTGTAGCCTACGATTGGTGGGTGTAATAAGGAATAGTTATTCCACTACCTATAACTACTAATTCAATTGTATTGTAAAAAATAATGTATTCTAGAGTTTAGTAGCATGGGCCTGGTGGAAACTACCATACAAGTCATATTACATGACTATGTCATGTTTTAAAGCTTAACATGTGATGCCTTACTATCACCTTCGGTCATATGGGCAGTTGAACATTCTTCCCACATAAGCTATCATTCAACTGTTGTAAGAGATGTAATGTAAGGGAGATAAATACATATATAAAATTCATTTATAATTCGAGGAATTAACTCATGTACATAATGCATGAGTTAGAGAATGTATCACTAAGGAGAATCCTTGGGGCTATATAAAGCCACTGTCATGTGATGGAAAGGAAATGGAAGTAAGCTAGATTCATGGTCATGACCTCACTTACCCATAACTATATTTATCTTTATACTTAGAACCCATGGTACTAGAATTTAATAGAGAGAGGTTGGATCCTATTTGAGCATTAGATGATCTAATTGGCTCATGGATGCCTCTGTAGTTGGGGTGTCCTTTGGATGCTACTTTTTGATCTTCATCAAAACTATTTGAATATGGATGAAAATTTTTTAGTGGATCTTAAATTTATGATATGTATTTATAAATTTCTTTATTAATATTTTATGAATATTTCATATATCTTTGATGGTATAATATTGGAATTGGGATTTGATAACTTTTGGTACTTTTACTAAGTGTTAACAAACCCCTAAGAATCCCAACACCCTCCCCCACACTTATTGTTTTATTATCCTTGATAAAACTCAATTTATAATTGTAATGTATTCCTTTTTAGAATATGGAAAAAAACAATAAAGTTTCATGGAAAGGTATAACCTGATGATCTCATTGATAAGTTTCATGGTGGTGAGAAAATTATTCCACCACTTGATTCATAAAATCCTCATGAAAGGGCATCAACCTTTTCCTATTAACTATAAAGTATGAATTTTTGGATTCATTCGTGATTTGTATAGAACCATATAAAAATATAAGAAAAATTACATGGGATTAACAAATGGTAATAAAGATTACTAGTAATCTTCTTTAGCTTTGAGATATATAGGAGGACTTTATCTCCAACCTTGAACTCTTTTTTCAAAATTATCCCATCATGGGAAACCTTGGTATTAACTTTATAAATTTGGTCATTTTCATATGTATATCAAAAAATCACCTCAAGATCCTAAATATGTTTTTTTATAATAACTTATATCTGAATGATTCATGTTGCATTGTTTGATAGCTCAATATGTGTGGCACTCGACCTCAACTGGAAGGTAACAATATTTCCCAAACATAAGTCAAAATAGAGACATACCAATGGGAGTTTTAAAATAAATGAAATATGCCCAAAATTCATCATCTAATTGATTACTCCTATCTTTATTATTAGGATTCACCATTTTTTCTAATATTTGATTAACTTCCCTATTATACATTTCTTCCTAGACATTAGTTTGTGGATGATATGGTGTAGAAACATGGTGTGAAACCCCATAATGATGTAAAAGTGTTTTTATTCTCTAATTGCAAAAGTGAGACCCTTATTCACTAATAATGCACCATGGTAAACCAAACCTACAAAAGATATTGAATCTCATTAACTCGATAATGATTCATGAGTCATCGGTCCATGTTTCCTTTTCTTTCACCCATTTTGAAACATAATCATATTCAAGAAGAATATATAGAAAACCAAAATAACTATGAAAAGGTATCATGAAGTCAATACTTAAAACATAAAATATCTCACAAAAGATAATGGTTTTTTAGGGAATTTCATTCCTCTTATACGCATTTATAGTATATTAACACCATATATATGACTTAAAAATTTTATAAGCATCTAGAAATAATATATTCTAATAAAGAGCAAAGTCTAGGAGTTTATATAGAGTTATTCGGGGACCAAAGTGACCCCCACATGAAAGAGTGTGGAAAAATGTGTGTATGGATGTGAACTCATGGTCAGATACACATTACTGTATGACTTTGTCATTACATATTTTCCATAAATAAGGATTATCCCAAATGTAATACCTAGACTCACTCCCAAGACTTTCCAGTTTGTGTTTATTAAATCTAGGAGGTGACTTTATTGAAACCAAAAATTTCTCTAAGTAAAAAAGCCATAGGATGGTATCCTGAACAATGTATAAATGCTCATCAGGGAAGGTTTCTAGAATTAGTGATTTATTAGATGAGAAAATTTCAAGGCTAATGGGAATGTGGATAATATTTTCAAAAAAATATTTTTTTTTTATACCTTTTTGTATTGAATTTTGATATCAAACTCTTGAAGTATGAACATCCATTGAATAAGGTGTGATTTACCATTAGGATTATTTAATAAATATTTAATGGTAGCATTATTAGAAACAACACTAATTTAGACCCAAAGAGATATGAATAAAATTTCCCCAAAGTGAACATAATGGTAAGGTATTATTTTTCAATTGTGGTGTAGTTTTCTTTTATTGGTTATAAAGTGTGTGATGCATGAGAGATGACATGAGAGGTACAATATACCTATTTTAAAAGGATATTCCCAATAATATAGATGGAGGAATCACACATTATTTCAAAGGGTATATTCCAACTTGTTTGTTGGATGATTGGTGGTGAAGTGTGACTCTTCTTCAATCTATAAAATTCCATTTTAAAATTTTCATTAAAAAGAAAGTTCACATATTTTGGAAAAATTTAGGAAAATGAGGGTGAAATTTTACTAAAATATTTAATAAATCAATGATAAGAACTAGTATTTAAGAAGAATTAATGCATATACCGAACATAATTTGGGTGATATAATGAATAAATAACATCAATTTTTGACTTATCAACCTAGATACCCTCTCTAGAAACAACATGACCTGAAACAATGCCTCATTTCATAGTAAAATAGATTTTTTATAATTTAAAACATGATTATTTTTAATACATAAATGAAGATAAAAATAGAGATTGGACAAAAATTTATCAAAAAAGAAACCATAAATAGTAAAATCATCAATAAATACCATCATGTAATGCTCTCAATAATCCAATAAAATACTAACTATGCAATGCTAGAAAGTACCTGAAATATTACATAGGCTGAATGAAATCCTCCTATATGTGATTTTACTAAATGGTTTTGTAAATTTTGTATTTTCCTGATCATCATAGGCTATATGTATTTTAAGGTATCCATAGAGTCCATTAAGAAAATAATAATGAGACTTACCCTCAAACCATTCCAACATTTGGTTAATAAATAGTAATGGAAAATGGTCCTTTTGAGTTAAATGGTTAAACTTGTAGTAGTCTATAAAAACTCTCCAGCTATTTTGCACTCTAGTTGTAACCAATTCATTATGATAATTATGAAAAATCATAAGACCGGTAATTTTAGGAAAAATTTGTATTGGAATAACCTATTTACTATCATATATAAGATATATAATATCATCTAATAGTAGTTTTCTTACATCCATTTTGACAACATCAAAGAGGGTGGGGTTTAGTAAATTTTATTGTTTTATAACTATTTTAGCCTTATAATCAAGGATAATTATATGCATACATATAGATGAGATAATATAAGGGATATCGGCCAATGTCCATCCAATTTCATTTTTACACTATCTCAAAAGGTCAAGCAATTGTATTTCATTATCTAGAGAGAGGTTATTGGAAATAATAATAGGTAATCAGTTGATACCTTTAATAAATGCATATTTTAAGTTATTTATAAGTTGTTTCAATTCAAGAGAAGTCATGTTGAGAGTAGAAGGAAGTGATTTTGTGGGAAGAATCTCATATACACAATCTATCTACTCATTGTTTTTCTCCTTGGTAAGAAAGTCAACATCAATGGTCATTGAAGAATCATAAATGGTTTCAAAACTCCCAAGATGTAATAAATCATCAATATACTTAAATGAATGAAATTTTTCAACACTAATTTAATTATCTATTTATGACCCCTCACTCAATATATAAAAAAGAGAATAAAAAGTGGATAGAAGATCATAAGATGAATTTGGAATTCTCTAATCTATGGGGAGCATGTTAATATTCTTAACTAAGAAAGTGGAGTGCTCTTATATTTTGTGTTTAATTATATCTAAAATGATAAAATGTGCAACATCACCACATAATTCCATAGATAAGGTGTTATTATTTATGTTGATTATTTTTTTAGTAATTTTTATAATGTATACCAAGAATAAATGGTACATATTCTTAAATTTTTATCATCCTCCATTTTAATCGCATAAAAGTTTTTCAAGAACAACAAATACTTTACCTTCACCAACATGTCCTTTAATACACCAGTTGGGTGTTTCATACTCTGATTATAACAATTCTCATGGGATTCAATTCTCCAACCAAAAAGGAATAAAAAATCAACTGAGGCATCACATTAATAGAAGCACCAAGATCAATAAAAACATTAGATAAATAATACCCCCCCTATGGTGCATGTAATTGATAAG
The DNA here is from genome assembly GCA_963277665.1 of Viscum album. Lineage (NCBI taxonomy): Eukaryota > Viridiplantae > Streptophyta > Magnoliopsida > Santalales > Viscaceae > Viscum > Viscum album. The sequence continues at coordinate 97,864,004 of OY728153.1, read as the reverse complement.
GTTCATAAATCCTTAAAAAAATATAGTAGTGTTGGTTAAATAATAGATAAAAACTTTCTCCCCAAGATTACTCTATCATTCCATCAAAATTTTTGGTGGTGGGTATAAAGTTCCTTAAGAAACTTTATGTATCAAGGAATTTTCTTCACTACATCAAGAATAAGGATATTAACTTGGACCTTTTTAAATGTATTAGTAATTTATTTATCAAGATAATTTTCAATATATTCCTTATAGGGTTTTATTCTTTATAAAAATGTAATTGGTTCATTTGAATTCATGGGGGGATTCTCAACCAATTTTTCCCCTTTTCGTTTTGTTTATTTTCATTTGGATCTATTTAATATTAATAAAAAGATCTTTTACAAGTGATACTTACCTCAAGGATAGATTTATTATCACTATAAATAATGGGAAAATATGGATTTTTACCACTATGAAATGTAATGGAACATAAATTACCTTTTTATTTAGGATTGACAATTAGTTAGGAAGTAAGTTGTCGAGAACCTTGCATCTTTATCTCACCAATGTTGTTATACAATTGTCCCACTTGAGTTTATTAGAGTTGGTTCCCTATAACCAACTAATTTGAACATTAAATTACTATAATATTTATAATTTTTAATATTAATTAATTATTATCACATGATGATTATTTTTTTGTCACGTCTATGTGATAATGTCCTCGGGGTACTTTTTATACTGAAAGGTCATAGCAATTCCCCACTACGATGTGAACCTATAAGTTCCATGATAGTATTCTTAAATATATATTCTATATCTAGATTATATCATCTGATGTGACAAAAATGATACATTCTATCAAGGGTGGATACTCATATAACTTTGAGACACTTTCTCATGGTGTACACCCTTGGTAATCTCAATAAAGGATGTTATGAGAACAGACCCACCCATAAGAATTCCATATGTTAATGTGTCATTGGATATTACTATATATATCTATATGTAGTGATCATTTTAATTAATATTATTATCAGTATATACTATGAATCATGTACTTTTATGTATTGACCAAAACTGTGACATGATATGTTCACTGGGAAGTATGATATGTTTTGTGTGTCGCGAATGGTATGGATTAATGAATAATTTAATAAAGGATTTCCCATTTATTATTTTATGGAAGTTGATATATTGACCCTTTTATGTAAGTATAATAATCTAATTAATTCCATGGTTATAGAGTTTATATTAACATATATATTTTTGTAAAAATAAAAGAAATACATATCGAACATATAGGTTGATGACACAAGTGTGAAACCTGCTTGGTGAGATATCGTGATAAAGTGATTAAATTACACAATGAACATTGGAAGGATGGTATTTTCATTGTGACATTAAAATTATTTCTATATGGATTCCTTGGAATTTTTCTAGATTCTAACCTTGGATTTTAAGTGTTTTTTCCTAAATTCTCTAAAAAAAATGAGCCTAGAGGGTCACACGTTAAGTGTGTTAGGAACCTCAGTTAAATTTTATATTAATTTAGCATGTTGGATAAATATTATTCTCATACATGGTTTAATAATTATTCATGTTTGGTTGATCATGTATATTTAGTCACTAGTTATTTGAAATAATATTAAGTGAATTGAATATTAGATAAATATTCATTTCACAAGTCAATTATTAATTACTTGAATATATAATATTTATTTATTCTTGTTAATTTGAAATGAAAAAAATATTTATTTATTTGGTTGTTTGAATAATTAATAAATATTTATTTACTATTTTAGTGAATATAATATTTATTTATTTATTGGTGAATAATGAAGTGGTGTATATTTATTAAATAAATATTTATTATTCAAGGCTTAATAAATACTAAGGAGGATTGGTGGACTGAGTTTAATGGTCTGGTGAGAAATTTCATATTAAAATTTATTTGAATAAATATTAAATTATTTTTTAAATAAAATTTTATTTATTTTATTTTCACGTTTAGCGCATGTCAAGTAAATAATAATAATAATAATATTATTATTTAGACACAGAGTTTTTTTGGGGATTAAGAAAAATGATAAGATCTCATGTGAAGTTATTATTTTATAACCATGTCACTATTTAAACTTAGTTATTACATTCTTTGAATCCCTAGACATTCAAATCATTATGCACAGTGAATTATAGGTAATCTTCTCAAGTCCTAGAGATCTCCTATCCTGAAACACTCTTAAGAAAAGAGAACAGTATTCTCCCCCCACCCTCTAAATTCTAGATAGGTAAAGGAGATTCCTTCCACCTAAATCGATTATCAAGGTGATCATCAACAAATTATTCAAGTGAAAAAATCATCCATTCTAGCACACAAGTATTTCAAGAGAAATTTTTGGAGGTTTTTGGTGAACATATGAATCACCTTTATAGGTATTATACCCTTGAATCCTATCACCACAATAATGGAATGATAATAAGTGGTCTTGTGATTCATCAATGAAGAAATATATTCAATAAAATGTATTTCTTTATCTAAATAAATTAATTATAAATTATATTTGATGATCCATACTTCTTGGTTTCTACAGAATAGTAAATTGATATTCAATTTAATTATATTATTCATGATGTTCTTCATCATGTACATCTCATATTATTCATTGATTACAACAAAAATCCAAGTTATAAATTTCCCAATAGGCACTTCTGCTATGTATGAAACCTTCAAGTGGTATCAAAGTGGTTACATAATAAATTTATAATTACTTATTAATCATTGATCAATAATATTATTTTATTGTTAGTTTTTATTTCTAGTTTATTCTTTATTAAATATAAACATCCAAATATTCTCTTATATCTGTAACACCCATTAGGACATAGTTTTCCCTTAAGTGGGATTCATTTTCCCATGATTACATTATTGGGTTTATGAGGTTTTGGGGGTTTAAAATATTCCATTTCAGGAAGACGAACTTTGGTGCATGGTTAACACATGGTTTTTTCAACTATTCGGATAACCATGTGTGAGGTGGTGGATTGAGGGAAGATCTATTTTATATGACTTGAGAATGGTTTTCCCAACCATATGAGTCCCATTGGAAGTTGTACAGCTTCAGAAGGTATGTAATAGGGTAAATAATAGTCTACTCATGGTGAAAGAAATTTTTTGAGATAATTGTGTGACCTAATAGGTGTAGGATAGTTTTAGATGCATGGTCTGTGCATATTTTGGAAAAATGTGTGAGACAATCATACGGCATGCCCAGTTTGGGGTATTTTTTTCATCTCCCTTTATTTTTAATTGATTCATTCACCCTAATCCTCTTCCATTAAAAAACCACAACCCAAACTCCTTCTAATATCTTCTCCCTCCTTCTTCAAGCTCTCCAAGGTGGATTTGGAGTGTTTCTTTGGTGGGTTTTCAGCCGGATCAAGAGGTATGAGTCCTTCTTCTCTCTTCCTCTTGTTTTCCCTCTTTTTCTCCAACTCCTCTAACCCTAGTGGTCATTATTGGACAATTTTCTTGGTTAAGGTAGGTAGAAATTGGGGATTTTGGTTAGAAATGGTTGTGATCCATGTATAGGGTCCCTTTCTAATTGATTTCATCGAATGAGACAAGGTTCCACCACTTGAGGTAGGTATTTCCATTTCATTTACTTTTATTTGAGAGTTCCATTGATTCTTTGGTTTTCTAAATTCATTTTTAACTTATATACTTGTTGTGTGGATTAACTAGGTTGATTTTTTAAATCTTTCCTTAACTTGGTTTGGTACTTATATAGTAAATGGTTTCAATTTCATAATTAAAATGGTGCTTTGGTGTGAAATTTTGTTTTATAAATTCTTTATGTTTGATAAAATTCTAAATATGGTTTTCATTAAGTAAACACATATTTATGGTGTTTAAATCCAAATGGATTTTTTAAAGTGGGTTTCCCTTTTGTGTAAAAGGATTTCCATTGTTTAAAAAGGGGTGGTGTTGTTCTATAAAGTGAGATGGAGTTTCCCTTTGGTTACTTGTTTGTTCTTATTGAGGATTGTGAATTATTTGGAATTGTGTTTAGATTCCAAATTATTTTAAAAATTTATTTCCGAATGTAAATATTATATATGAAAAGTGAAGGCTCGATTGGAACTTTTTATTGTGATGTTAATGATTCCCTTATTAATCCCCCTTGTGCTTGTTGTTATGTTATTCATGTAATGGATGTTGGATATGTGATACATGTCATTCTTATGTGTTGGGGATATTTCTAAGGGATTTATATGATGTGGGAAGGATTTTATTTTGGTATTAGAACTTGGGGATTGTTATTATCATGGGATGATATTTTTTTGTTCATGGACCACCATATTTTATAATTCCATGAGGAACCTCGATTTTCTAAGTGGGAAGTAGTGGGATATTTTTTGGCTAGTTGAGATTTAGAACTGGATAACCCACCCCCCTCCCTAGTTGTAACACCTGGATAGTGGTATTTTCACTTAGGAGACTGCTTATAGTGATTTGGTTGATAGATGTATGACCATTAACCTACCAGGAGTAGGCCCACTTATATGTGTATAGTTTTGTTTCATTAGTCCCTATGGTGTTGTCTCATGCTATGTATCATATGTTATGCTTTAATTCTATATATATTATGTTATTCTTTTTGTTATACATATTGAAATATGTGTTTATTTTATTGGATGGACTTACTTGATGTGTTGATCCTTTTGTGGTTTTAGTCTTGAGGTTGACTAGTTTTGTTCCATCAATTTATTATCATTACATGTAACCTTCTATGGTTTTGTTTCATTATTTTGGATCCTTAATTTTGTGATTACCTTTGATTTGGGTGTGTAAAATATTTTAATGTAAAAGTGGGAAATGGTTTTCAAATTATTTTCCTTAGTTGGAGCTTTTAAAATATTTGAAACCATGTGTGGATTTATTTTCAGAGTTGTGATATTTTAAAGATAAGGGTTTGGTTTCCTTTGAAATTGGTATTGTTTTAGAAAATCACCATCCTTGTGAAACTTTTTTACAAATGGAACACTTTTAGGAATCTCATGCTTCATGTTTTTCTTATTTTCATGATTTGTAAAGGAAATAAAAACCTATTTTTACACACCTTGTTTTCAAAATATTGTAATTGGTTTATTTATAAAATAAATGAAATGGAATCATGGTGGTATCTTACTGCCTTAATCTCACACCCTACATACTCATGTTGGTGGGTATGTAGTCTTCATGTCTTATACAGGTTTCTTCAGGTCTTGGCTTTAGATTGATACAGTTTCATCTTCCATGGGAATGGTATGGTTGGAAGGATCATAGTGGTGACTTGAGTAACATAGAGATGGTGATTAGACTTTCAGTTTCATGGAACCGGTTGGATCAAGTTTTGTTTTGTCCTATTTAGTATTATGTTTTATTTTCTTTTAGATTCTATTATAGATTTTCAAATCAGTATTAAATTATTATCCATTGTAAGTGTTTTTATTATAATTTATCGTTTTTTACTTTATAATTGTTCCAAGTTTGGTTATTTATATTTGGTTCCTTGATGGTGAAACCATACCCAATGGTTCTATTGATACCATTGATTTTTTTTTTGTCATCCTGAGAGGTTCAAGGACACTTCTGGGGTATGTAGTGAGCCGATTCAAGATTCAGTTTGAATGGAGGCCTGAGTTGGTTTGTTACACGATCATACAAATAAGGACCGGTTAAAAATGAAAAAAGAAACATTTAAAGACTCGATCAGGAAGGGATAAGGGTTCTATACAAATAAAACAAGAATATACGTAATGTAGCTCATTGGTACATGTCGTTTACGCGTGTATACTGCACAAGGATGAACCATGATAAATTTAGGATGTCATTTAGTTAATGCACAAGGAGAGCCTTAATGAACACCACATGTTGAGTGGTCCAGCCTGTCACATAGTTTATCGGATTACATGACGTGTAGCTAGCATGCACGTTACGTAATTCATGTGCATTCACAACAAAGCTCATGAAATAAGTGTGTTCAAAGGAATGTCATGTATTTATTATACAACATGCGAGACTAGTGGCTGAGCAACATAGTAGTCATACGGTGTATAGATGGCATACGTATCATTTATCTCATTAATATTTGCAGTAGACATACATGCCAAGTCCCTTGGAATGTGTCACAGAAGTAGTTACACAATGTATATCTAGTTATTGATGTCATGTAACTGATACTCATCTACATATATTACACATAGTATAGGTTGTAACCATGTGGGTTAATTACATAAAATAGAATTTAATTATGAAATTAAATTGATCTACACGGTGTGTAACTGGTGTACACATTATGAAATTAATTTTATATATTTTTTCAATGCCTAAATAATTACCATATAGAATAATAACTATATGGTATATTTGGTTGTTATTTACACTGCATTTAATATGAACATTAAATCTATACACATCGCATATATTAAATGTGTAGTGTGTCTTAAATATGCTAAATTTATTCTCCTTAACACACTACACATCATTTAATACATGACAAGTTGTGTACATTCTATACTATATTAAATACATAGTAAAAGACCATATAAGGTATCACCTAGTTATGATGGGTATTTATCATGATGACTCTAAGAATAATTAATTTTATTTATTTAATATTAATTATAAAAGGCACTCCAAGACTATTCATAAGGACGTTGCGATAAAAAGAATTAATTAATTAATTAAATGAATTCAAGAATGTTTATATTAATATTAAATAATAGATGGAAATGAATGCTAGATAGTGTGAAAATGTATATTCACTTCATGTATGTGGATTATTATGAGCTTAGACGAAACCTATGTATGTGATTGGTTCCCTTTTAATTTGTTATCATTATTAAATTAAATTTATGGTTTATGTGTCATCCCCTCCTCTCATTATGTGAGGGTCAATGAGGTTGTGGTTTCTTTTATGTAAACCCCCTAAACCGATATTATGGTTCCCCTCACTTATGTATGAGTAAAAAATATGCAATGGATAGATATCCCAGGTGATTGGAGGTGGTTCAATTTTGGGGTGAGGGAAAATAAATCCAGGAGATACATAGGAGGACATCTGTAATGCTGCAATGCAAACTAAGTTATTATTCAAGTGTTTGTTTCCTTGTGATCGAGGGTTAGTTTATCATCTATTAGATAAACTAACCATTTTAAAAGGCTCGTGATCATACTATTTTTATTATTTTATTTCTTTAAATTTTCATGGTTAATTTATTTATAGATTCTTTTTCATAATCACATAAATTAATGAATTAATAATTATACAATATAGAATTAAAATAAATATGATTATCTGTAAATTTTATCTAAGACATGGTTAATCACTTAAGTAAATTCACTTAATATTAACAAGGATATAATAAGATAAAATGGGAAATTTACGCACAAAGATAAAATCCTTCAAATAAAATGTTGAGTAGGTATATCTTTCCATTATCCAATTTAGAATGGAACCAATAGATAATAGTGATTGATCCATCCCTTATTGAGACACTACCATTTAATAGAGAGTTATAAAGAAGGTTTTGGGTTGACTTAACCAATTTTACATCAATAGGAGTATCCTTTAAAATACTTAGTGTAAATTTGGAGTAAAATTTTGGGGAAATATGAACACATGATTTCAAGATTAGAGAGTCCACTAAATGAATCAAGAATTTGCGAGTTAATGCAATTGGAAAGTTGTGCCTACCTAAATACCTTTGAGTAACTAACTAGGCCTTGCTTAGGTTATGAGAATGGGAATAAGAATCCTTTCCACTAGAATATCCACACAATAGTATATTATTAAACCAATGGTCATGGATTTTGGGTTTCGTTAAAATAGTGGGAGATTAATAAATTAAATTTATTATCTAATCTTTTGGTAAATCAAGATAAAAAGTAAAAATGATTTTAATTAATGTAGTGTATAGAAAGAGAAATCATCATAAAATAGTGATATTATAGGAAACAGTCCATATAATCATTCTTATATATTTCCAAGGGTGGTATAGTCATTTTATACAAAAACTACTATAGGAAAATTTCTACTGTGAGATAGAATTATCTACACTTGTTCAGCCACCTCATAGAGAAACTTAAGGAGAGAATAATGCCTAAAGAAGGTACATGGGGATTATTTAATTGTTTGTTTCATTGGAATATCATTTATGTCTAGAAAACTGATAATTCAATATAAGGATGTGAATTCTTATGCCATGATATATCATCTCTTGAAAAGGAGAAAGACAGGATTTAGATAAATGATATTTCCACTACACTATACTAGTGTAAATTAGAAAAGGGTGCTTAGATATTGATCTTGACTTCAATATACTAAAATACATTTATCACTTAGTGAAGTTACACTTATATATGGATAATAAATTTTCTATTAATCTCATATTATCATCCTTTCCTTACAGGTTCTCCTTATTCATCTAGAATTATGGAAAACTCAGGAATCTTTTGACATAGCTTCATCAGGTAAATAAGAGTTATATGGAACCCGGTTCCACAAAACTTATGGTGGAAAAAATGAAAGGAAATTTTTAAAATTACATGAATATATTATATTAAATGGTGCCTTTACAAATTATTTCAAATAGAAAAAATATTTAGTGGCAGTGTGGAAAATATGAGGCTATTTGATTCTCACATGGATAGAAATTGACATTTAAAATAGAATTGCAATAAATTAAATAAGATGTAAGAAATTACATCTACTTAAAATATATTCATCATGGATTGTGATGTTTTTATTTTACTTACTATCTTGTATTGAAATACTAAAACCAAGAAAGAAACATTACTATAAGTATGGTGTATTCTCCCAAGAGCTGAGGAAGGGTGATTCATATGTTATTTGTGAGAAGTATATGACTTCAATAAGTAAAGTTGAATTATCCCAAAGGTTTAAAAAGGGTGATTACTATATCAGTAGTGATAATTTCACAACTTATGATTTCCTGATGGATATATTCTAGTTAAACTATTGTTTATATTAAGTATCACTTATACATTTATCTCAGTATTCTTTTGGACATAATAAGATGTTATTTATTTTGTAATTAATTTTGTTATGATATTCTAAACTTAATTAATAGTTCAATAATACTATAATAAATGATATCAAATATTGGTAATATATGATGAATATAAATTATAATATCCATACCCAGTTATAGAAACATAATTCTTTATTAAGAAAAAATAAAGGTTATTTTCAAAGATATACCCAAAAGAATATTTAGTCTCTTTGTAGATAAAAATTGTTTAAGTTTTATCAACAAACTAACTTATTAAGTTTTAAAAAATTAAACCTTTATAAGTAAAGGTATTCCAAAAATCTTCCAGAATTATTTAGCTATATAGCATGAAAAATTACAAGGTGAAACTAGAGGTAAATTCATATACTTCATTAAATTCCTTCAAGAAATTATAGGAATGATAGTTGAAGGTAATTAATACACTTGGTAAAAGATACAGGATTCTCTAGGAAGGTATTTCCTATAATATCTTAACTAGATATTCATTGATCATTTAATATTAGAGTAAAGTATTTCCTAAACTCAAATTACCTTATTCACATCATAGAGAAGGTGATAATATAAGGTATATCGGTGATGAGTATTGTATATATTGAAAGTATTCATTGACCCCTTTATAGATATGTTTTGAAAAGTACAACATAACAAATAACCATATGTAAACTAAATTGACTAATGGATATCATATAAGTTACGATATGATGAAACTCCATCATGTCATAGACTAAGGTTGTTTTTATGGGATCTATTTGTAAAGTTGATAAAAGATTCAAATGTACATCATAAAACACAATTTTCATCTCAATTAATTATCCTATAGCTACTAATTATATAAACAGACCAAGATAGAAAACATATTAATCATACCAAATATATTTCTATGAGGTTATTATATCTCTTTTGAGATATTGGGAGTAAGAAATACTTCAGTTGAATCTTATCTTCAAATTCACAAGTTGACATAAAAACGATAAAAACTCTATAAGTGTTAGCAGGAGGAATTATTTTAGAGACACATACTACATTGGGAAGTTAAAACCATAATTGGTGATTTTAAATTCAATTTGGTGGGTGATATATTATTTTTTAAAAATAAAAAATCTTATAGATAATAGTAAGTTGTAACGAGTTTTGATTGAAAAGTTCTTATGAATTCAAATATGAGTTCCATTTACTAAAATTTGTTTTGTATTTTGGTGGTTGATGTAAAATTTTTTGTGGGTGTTCAATAGAAACTATACATTGATGGTAAAATCAAGATACCAATAAGTCTTGACTAGTTTTTATAAACCATTATTCTTAAATCCATTTGAATTCTACTTTTCATGACTACTGTGATCATTATACTATGAATTTGATGTCAAATCTACCTCCCTTAACTTTATGGAAAATGTATATATGACATGACTAGAAAGGTTGGTGACATCAAAGAATGACAAAATGTAATAAAAGTTTCAAGGATCCATTTATGGGTTAGAATAATCTTAAATGTCATAGCATATTCATTTTAAATGAATTATTTACAAGTGTCTATAAGAGGTTAGTGGGAGCACTATAGTTTTTCAAGACAGATATGTTTCACAACATATAGAAAATAGGCTATTAGTATTATGGTTATATAGGACTAAATAATTTCTCCAAATATGACTTAAACAGCATCCCAAGTTCTAGATAATAAGAACTAATAGCATAAATCAAGGGGTTTTTTAATGAAATTCATTATACATAGTTGGCATGGTATTGAAAAATATAGTATGGAATAATACACCCAAATTATTTCTAGTGTCACATAGTTTTCTTGTGATGTATATACTATATATTTTTAAGAGTACTCACATGCCATGATATTTACTTAAGTTTGATCTTTCTTATGTGTAAAACATAAAATGAAAATATCAAACAAGACCTGGAGAACAACATAGGTTGGAAGTCAGAATTATCTAACATTCCTTGAAGAAGAAGAAGAAATGGGTGAATTCCTAGTAATATGAGAAATGTTGATACTAGTTCTAAATGGATATAAAACTAGTCTTCTTTAGATCACATTGATCTGGAATCACAGTTAGGCTAACATAATATACAAGGGTAAAGCCTATTATAGCTAGTAGTTATCATATCTATATTCAACCAAGTATGTCATAGTTTTTTATGCAGCTTAAGAAAAAAATTTAGTAACCATATATCATAGATTTTGGAAGTTTTACAAAGATATTAAAATTCAATCAAAAGATGATGAATTTTTAACTATGATATTATCCGATATTTTAGGGATAACATAAGACCTATACTATGTGAAATTTTCTCTTGAAGTGTTTTCTTGGAGTGATGATTTTACACTAAGTAAAACAAAAATGGGTAGTATGGTGGGCTCGCCAACTATATACATACTTTGGAAGAAGCATGTTTAATATTTGAGAAGAACCAATAAAATTTTATTAGTTTCCATTAGTGCATGCGGGAGTATGTTGGAGTTGGTGCCCTAAAACCAACTACTTTGAACATTATATTACCAAAATATTTATAATTTTTAATAATATTAATTAATTATCACATGATGATTGTTCTTCTGTGTGAAATCTATGTGATAATTTCCTTAAGGTACTTATTACACTGAAAGGTCATACTAGATCTCTTCTATGATGGGAACCTAGAAGCATCATGTCATTGTTATTAAATATATGTTTTATAGTATGATAAAATCATTTTACATGATTAAAATGATACATGCTACTATAGTTGGAGACTCATAGGACTTTGAGACACATTATCATGGTGTACACCCCTGGTGATCTCAATAAATGAGGTTATGAGAGAAGATTTTCCCATAGGAATTCCACATGTTTATGTGTCATTGAATATTCTTATCTATAGATACTTGTAATGATACTTTGAATTGAGATTATTATTAATATATACTATGACTCGTATACTGTGTTTTATTGAACAAAACTATGATTCCATATGTTCATTGGGAAGTAGGATAGGTTAGGTGTGTCATAAATAGTATAGATTAATAAATAAGTCAATAAATTATTGTTTCCTTCGAATTCAATGGAAGTTTATATCTTATCCCTTTAGTGGAAGTAGAACCATCTGATCGAATCCATTTCCACGAAATTTATATCAATATGTTTATATCTAGAAAAATAAAATAAATATATATCAAATATATAGATTGATAACATGGGTGTGCAACCTGCTTGATGAGATATCATGAAAAAGGGATTATATTACAAAGTGAGCATTTATAGGAGGTTATTATCATTGTGAAATTCAACTTATTTCTCTATGGTTTCCATAGAATTTTTCTAGACACTAACATTGCACTTTAGTGAGTTCTATCTAATTCCATTGATAAAGAAGCCTAAAGGGTCACACACTAAGTATATTAGAATCCACGATTAAATTTTGCATGAATTTAACTTGTTGGATAAATATTATCCCCGTGATTGGTTTGATAATTATCCATATTTGGTTGATTGTATATATTTAGTCATTGATTATTCAAGATAATGTTAAGTGAGTTGAATATTAAATAAGTATTCATTTTACAAGGTCATTATTAATTACATGAATATATTATATTTATTTATTCTTGTTAATTATCAAGGCAAAAATATTTATTTATTTGGTTATGTGAATATTTAATAAAATTTTATTCACTATTTTAGTGAATGTAAAATTTCTTTATTTATTGGAGAGTAATGAAATAGTATTTATTAATTAAATAAATAGTCATTATTTAATTCCTAATAAATATTTAAGAGGATTAGCATGATGAGATTAATGGTATAGTGAGAAATTTCATATTAAATATTATTTGAATAAATATTAAATTATTAATTTGAGAAAATAATATTTATTTTATTCATAAGTTTATCACGTGTCAAGTAAATATTATTATTATTATTATTTAAACATGGGTTTTAGTAAGTATTAATAAAAATAATAAGGTCTATGTGAAATTATTATTTTTAACCTTGGATTTATTTAATCCAAATTATGATATTCATTAAATTCATATCCATTCTAATCGTTGTGTACAAAAAAATCTAGAGAATCATCTCAAGACCTAGAGATCTCCTCTCTTGGAATGATTTAAATAAAGTAGAGTGATATTCCTCCACCACCCTCTCAATTCTAAAGGGATCAAGGAGATTATTTCCACCCAAAGTGATTCTCTATGTGATCATCAATGAACAACGCAAGCAATATAATTTTATGTGCTAGAACCTGGGGATTTTTATGGTGTTGTTCAGAGATTTGTGGTGCATGTGTGGATCACCACTAGATGGATTATACCCTTTAATCCTCTCACTATAATGATCAAAATATAATAAGTGGTCTATCAATTCATCAAAGAGGAAATAAATTCAACACAATATATTTATTTATACAAATAAATTAATTATAAATTATATGTGATGATATTTACTTCTCAGTTCCTGCATAATAATTAATTAATCTTTTATTTAATTATGTTAATCATGACATTATTCATCATGTAAATCTCAGAATATTCATTGATTACAACAAAAATTTGAGTTGGAAATTGACTAATAAGTGCTTCCACTACACCTAGAACCTTCGTAGTCTACAAGTCTTGAATTGATTTTTAAGTGGTTTATAGGAAATAGAGGTTTTGGGATGCCATTTTATTCATTATATCCTTGAGACTTAGTTTTGGATTTAGATGTGGTGGGGGTGAATTTCTAGGTGGTGGATAATGAGTATCGTTACCTTCACCATGATAGTACCAAGACTGATTAGTGTTTCCTGAATTTCTCCCTTTTTGGTATTATTGTCATCCTTTCCACCCAAGCTTGAGGTTTATTCTATAGTTGTGTTGTTTGAATAGGGTTTTTTGCTAAAATAGACACCTTGAAAAAATATTTCTCTAGACTCTGATGAATCCTAAAGTTGGGGGCATTAATTAGAGAAATAGGTATAATTAGTACAAATAACACAAAGTAAAGGAATAGGTGGATATTGATAATTATCTTGGTAAAGGTTCATTTTTTGCAAAAGAGTATGAATTTCATAAAATTTAGTGTCCAAATTTTGTTCAAATGAAAAAAATATTTATATCATGAACACCATTATTGGGTGTTATTTCTCATGTTCTAAATTGTTTTTCCTTTTGATCCATGTTATCTATTAGGTCATGAGATGAAACATGGATTTTTTCCACTAGATAACTACTATATGTGGCATCTATCATGACATGATCCATGGGGATAAGTCCCTCATAGAAGTATTGGATTATAAATTGGTCATAAATATGATGGTGAGGGAAACTATCACAAAATATTTTAAATATCTCTTAATATACTTGTAGTATATCTCCTTATGCTTATCAAACTCCACATATTTCTTTTATAATTTATGTGTTATGGGAGGTTGAGAAAATATTCTCTAGGAATAGTAATTTAAGGCTATTCCAACCTATAATAGTGGTATGAAATTTGTATAACCAATATTTAGATACACTATCAAGGGAGAAAGGGAACGTTCTGAGTTTAATGAGTCCCTCGATGAAACCCCGGGGCTTCATGGCATATTTCACAGTATAGAACTCCTTTAGGTATTTGTGAGATTCCTCACCTAGAAGGGAATGAAATTTAGGGAGGGGTGGATAAGGCTATACCTGAGTTCAAAGTCAGTATCCTCTTATGGATATTGGATGTATGCAGGCTGGTACTCCACATCAAGGGTAATAAATTATTTTAAGGTCCTATTATTTCTTTCCATTATCTCAATTTCTTAATTTAGTTCACTTTTGGTTTTATTATGAACCTCTTGAGATTATTTTTCAATTATTTCTTTAGTTGGGTTTGTTTTCTCCACTCTAGAAACCTAATTTTATGCGTGAAGTGTTTTTTCTGGTCCAGGGTCTATTTCAAGTAACTTTACCTTTAAAGGTCTCTTCGTGCACAGAATTAGCGTGTCTTGTAATGAAATTTTTTATTTTACTATACAATAATTAAAATAGAAACAATAAAACATAAATAAAGAAGAGGGAAAAAGAATTAAAAATAATGAAAGAAGTAAAAGGAAATAACAAAATGGAAAAATGGAAAAACTACCCAAAAAGGTGACCAAAATGATAGAATTTGATATAAATAGGGTCAAAATCACATTTTTAGTCTTGTTTAGAAGGTCTATTAAACATTTTATACTAAGTTTTAGATCAATATGATCAATTTGGATCAAGTTAGTCTACCTGATCCCTATTTAATCCTTATCATTGGCCAATGAAGAAGGTAAAAGAGAGAAAATAATGAGCGGGAAGATAAATTTGGAAAGTATCAACTAAAAAAACTCACATTTTCTTAATTTAAAAACAATTATCATGTCATTGAATATGTTAAAATTAAATTTAAGTTTTACTAGGTTTTTTATTATAGTGTAACCTTGGTCATTTCTCAAGTAAGTAAAGGGTAAATTAATTAGAGTTTATTATTACTTATGAAATTTAGAAAAATTAAGATGTTGGGGGTTTTTTATTTTAAAAAAAATTGAAACAATGTTAATAAATGAGATAAAATTATTGGATAAATCATAATAAACCCAAGGTAGGTGTCCCTTGATTCTCAACTATTATCTCCCTCATGGGATATGAGATATATATTTGGTTCCTTTATTTATACCACCAAAAACTAGAATATTATATTAGTTCCTACTAGGTTAACACCTAGGATTTGATCAATCATACAATATTGATTACTGGCAACTACTTAAAAACAATGAAGGGGTGTTTATGTAATATCCAAACTCATCAAGGCATCATATAAAATATGTGTTGTAATGATTCGATTTAGATCCTTTTTTTTAATTTCTCATGACATAAACATCCACATTCATGAGTATTTACTTCTAGATTTCATCAAATAACACAATCCAAAATAATACTCTAGAAAAGTAAATGGATAGAGAAGATACCAATGTCTCGAATCATTACATTATTCGGTTTATTAATGATAGAATGAGAATCCATGTTCACTTGATTCATATATCGGTATACCAAGAAAAATACAAAGAAACGTGAGATGTAATTGAAGTACAATGGATCAAAAATACTATAAATTCAATTATCTTACCAAGACGTGCATGTAGTGAGCTATGAATTACAATAAGGGGAATTGCCTAGATTGATTTATAGGGGGTCTATAAGTACATAAAGGGGAAGAATAAAAATAAAATGGTTGGGGGAAGCTCTAAAATTTGACTTAGACTTACTCCTAGATGTTTCAACCTTGTAAATTAGTTATTCAATGATTTTAATGAGAAATTTTTCAAGTTGTATCAATGAAAAGTCAAAAGTCTATGGGTGCAGGTGATTTATTCATAACAAAAATATTTCACCCTATTTATTTGAACAGATAAATAAATTTTTATTTGAATATTGACTTAAATTCTTGAGGTTTTCTGGATCCTATTTATTTTTCTATATCCCTTAGAATTATATCAATTTAGGCCCCATGTCCCATGTTAATCCCCAAACATTATAGGTGAGTCAAATTTGTCTCACCTAGAATTTATCTTCATTATGGGACATTATTGGGTCACTTGTAGTTGAATATATTTATTAGCTTAGTTTAATGAATTAAATACCCATGGACATATAATCCTAAAAAATAATTTTTCATTTTTCATTAGTAGAGTGGATTTTATAACAGAAACACCAAACAATTGTCAAATTCGATCATTATGTGAAAAGATTCAATTATATTATTTTCACCCAAAACCTCTTAAACATCCAAATTTATTCATTCAATGACTAAAAATGTGATGTTATAGATAAAAAATGTGTGAATAAATTCCACTCATCAACCTTATAACCTTTAAATTTTTATTAATTAAATATCCCCATGATAGGAGATAAGTGTTATTTCTTAACATAAAGGAATTTGTGTATATTACCATAATATTATGAAGAAAATATAGTTTAAAATGGGATAGTTAGATTATGTTTTTACTTGGAGGGGATAAAAATATAACAAATAAAATATTATACCAATCAAATTCAATTTTAATGTCACTTCATATCCTAAAATAATTTTGGGTATGGTTGGTAAAGAAAGATAATGTATATTGTTAATTTTTTTACCAAAATGATATAAAAGGTTTAATGTACGAGTGTAAATGTTCTATTATGATGATTATAAACATATAAAAGTTCTAACTAGAAAAAATAATCTATTAAAATCATAACATTTGATGTTGTGGAGTAAAGAATTTTGAATACTTGTTCCATGAGTTAAATATTAGACATAGAATTCATAGTCTCACCATTATTCAAACAATATTTCTTTATAGATTATACTCACTAAAGTAGTTTAGGGGAAGTTTTATCTAATTTTTATGTAGATATGTGATAATAATTATATAGATATGAAATGGGTGTAACAAAGTTCATCAATCATAAGGCTTTACAAGTAGTCTATCATATAGGATATGATTAGAAGATGTTTATGCATGGTTTTGTTAACATTCTTAAAGGAGTTTAAGAATATGAAATATACCATATCTTATAAAGGTAGTATCTACTTTATTATTATTTCATGTTGGATGCACATACTCATGAAGTGAAATGATAATTAACCTCTCAAATCATTACTTCGATTTATCCCTAACTGATGTTCATCATAGAGTGTTATAGGTTGTGATGAAATGATAAGATCAGTATGAGTTGGATTTCATATAGAGATAAAAAATATGATCATGAGATATAAAATGTGTTTTTTGTGTTATATGAACCATGAATTACAACATATAGAGTGGAATACATCATGTCTTTGGTATATTTTAGGTGCATGTTTCATATTTGGAGTTCCCTATTACCTGAGGTTAAATGGGATACCTAACTTAAGAACCTTCATACTTTGATATCTTTCTTATGCAAGCCTTGAGGTTGAGCTAATTGGGGGTAATTGGGTATATTGTTGATAATTTCATTAATTAAGTTCAATCAGATGATATTTATCCTCTTACATAATGAGTATGACATTCAGGACCTCAGTTGATGTAGGTTAAAGTATTATTCATCATTACCAAGATAAGTAACATGTAATGTTATTATCTATTAGGTGAGGGTCATGTGATATGCTCATCCATCAGGATTAATGGCATGTGATGTGTTTCATCCATATGTTCATTCTATACATAGAGAATCGTGAACATATGAGTATCTATATGGGATTAGAATACTTTGTCTCTCATGGTTATTTGATTTCTTGGATAAAGGGTTCATATGATTATGCATGCTTGTATATAATAAAACTGGTGGACATGGGTATAGAGACACATGTGTTTGATAGAGATCACATTGGATCTCTTTTTATCTTGAGCAACACTGATTTTTTTCTAGAGTCTTCTATTTACTTACATTTATGAATTAGAGAATTTATAATAATTATAAATGCTATAAAGTACCATGGGGTCACAAATAGTGGTTGATTTAATGGTGATTGAGTTTTGTGAAACTTAAAGAGATTTTATAGAAGTGTTTTAGAGTTTATCCAAAAGGATGTTTGGGTGGATATTCGCAAGGTATTTCATAAGATGTGATACATGGTGAAATTAATTATAGATTTACAAAAGTGTTTTGAAAATATCTAAAAGTAGTTTTAGATATGGATTCATAGGTTATTATATATATTATTAAATATAAGGTGATATGAAATAATGTTTATGAGGCCTTAGTACAAGTGGGAGATTGATTGAGATATTCCCTAAATCCTTGTATATATATGATGTATTTTGGCTATATCATATGGGGTAATATGTGTATCATGTAATGTAAGAACTATTAAAGTCAGATCATATCATATTCCTTGATAGGGGATATTATTAGGTGTGATATGGAGATATTGAACCATTATTTTAATCTATATTGTTTTGTACAATATGTTTTATATCATATGGGTTATGATATGGTTTAATTATATTTTATGATTAACAATAGGAAAATAAATATTAAGTGTTAATATTTGAATCTTATTTCAAGTAAACTATCATTTATTATCTACATTTCATATGATGAAATGTATGAAATATTAAAACGATGCATTTAAATGTTAAATCCAAGCATACACTTGGATGAGGGGGTTATAAATGTTTCAATAAAAGGCATTACTTTAACATTTCATAATGCTTGATTAAATACCATGAAGACTCTAGGATAATCCCTGATACCTATATAAATATTAAAATTCCATGAGATTTGTGGGTGGTTATCTATTGATTCTTCTTGTTGAACCTCTCTTCTCTTTCTTCCTTTACTTCAAGAGGTACTAGAATACTGTGGAATCAAGGAGGATCCCGCCCAAATGATGGGTGATTCTTCAACCCATGGATACACCTAGGATAAAGGATTACTTTGGAACTTCTTGTTAATCTTCATCAAACTTGTGGTTGAAGATAGAAAATTCAACCAACATCGATGTCAAGTACACATACTCTTCATTTTGTTTATACTTGGTTTTGGTTTCAGATCATGGTATTCTTGGTTTATGTTTTCTTATTATCTCACACTGATTTAATAAGTGTTATTTTATCTTATGAAACCTATAAACTTGTATGATCATGCATTAATTCTTCAAGGGTTTTTATTAATAATATACATATATGAGTTCTTTCAAATCATTTAATTAAAATTATTTATAAAAATCATGCTTCAAGAAAAATAATATATAAAATCTTTGAAATCTTATATTGGGTACATTTAATAGATTAATAAAATATAATGAAAAGGTTAAATACCCATATTTATCATTATAATTTCCACTTTTGGTGGTTGATCATAAATTAATGAATAAATTCATAATAAACTCGCAACAAATTAACCACATCACCAAGAAGGTATTTTCCATTTTGGAACTCATAAACCAAAACTTATGAAAAAATATCTAATAAAAAGAGGATCCCTCATGTATTTTGAGATTTATGAATATGGTAGTGAGAATAAATGTGGAGTAATTTTATATATTTACAACACACACCTCATTAAAACCGTAAATATTATTCATATAATAATTTTTATAATAACATCAACTTTAATAAATGAAGGTGAAATAATTTGATCAAGTTTTAAAACTTCTTATATATTTATGATAAAAATTCAAGTATGATTAACACAAACTATATTAATTTCTTCATGAATAATTTCACTCTCTTCAGGGAATAAAATAAAACAACTAAAATTACATTCATGTAAGGAAATGGATTCATTCATTAGATTTCATGATTAATGAATAATAATTCATCATTTATCAATAATTATCATCTTATATAAAAATGAAAATTTTATTTATCATGATAATAATTATTTAATCACTTTAAGTGAGAAATTTATTTTCATAAAATGTATTGTATTATAAAAGTTATATAACTCTATTATATCATCTATAAACAATAAGAATAATGAAATCTATTTTAGGGAATAATCTTAAATGAATTACACGATATGGTATTGATAATACATAGGAATATGATAAATAATATTTTTTCCTCGATATTACTACTATAGGAAAAAATTACAAATGAAAATATCCTTCAACATAATTTCAAAAACACTATTTTCATATAATTCTTCAATGGCACAATATTTCATAAATATTAATAAAAACTATTATACTTTTTAAATATTTATTTTCATTAAACCACTTATGGTGGTTATATTATTATTATTATTTATTTATTTTACTTATAAATAAATAAGGCATAATAATCATCACAACATATCATATTCACTTGAGCTTAATTTAAAATAAAATCACATATATTTACATTCACTTTGAGGAATAAAATAGATTTTTTTAATAAACATTATCATTACAATAATGGAACAAAATAAAATTATTTTATTGGGTTTTATGGTAATATTTAATTCATCATTTCATCCAATTTAGGGGATTAATATCAATAAAATATATCTATAGTTTTTTTCATGAACATTTAACTTTTTTTGAATATTTTATATATAAGAAATAAAATAATAAGAAATAAATAAAACAATATAATATTTATTAAAAAATATATCATCTCTATCATGAGAATTTATGAATCATAATCAAGATTGATACATTTAGTTTGTATAAATAAATATGAGATGTCAAATTTTATCTTTTCATCATCATGGTTCTTGACATGATCATCGAATTTCACTTCAGCATATTATAGTTATATGATGTTCATCTTTTAACCACTTTTGGTGGCATCATTTCATCTTTTCATTTGAATAATTATGTTTATCACAACATCAAATACATTGATAATTAAATGATTTAGATAATAATCAATCACATTTACTTCATGGAATGGAATGGAATTTGAAATTCATGATTCATTGCTATTTTTTAGGTGCTCGTCATTTTTTCCCATTACAAAAAGATTAATAAAATAATTCACATATTTTTTCAATGTTGAAATTAGGGATAAAAATAAATATAACAATATATTATATGTAAAATAATACTTATTTATTAATTTTTATCTTAAAATGAGTGAAGGTGATGCACACATGAAGGAGCATATTGAAGAAAAAAAATAGAAAAATACAATACGTACATTTTTCATGTATAAACCATCTTACATCAATAATAGTGATGGAGGTAGCATCATCATGATACAAAATGCAAAGAATATGATCATTCTAATGATGTGTTATGAAAAAAGATCATATCATTGATTGAAACCATGAAACATTTCTTAATTGGTACTTCATTGTCGATCATAAATGAATTATGATGTCGATCGAAGACAAAACATAATGTTGAATATTGGTGAATTATAACAAAATAACTTATCTTACAATTAAAAATAAAAATAAGTATACATTAAATAAAGTGAAATTATGTGGATCAAAATTCGTATTTCTTTATCATATTATCACATATATATATATGTGTGTGTGTGTGTGTGCTGCATGATATTACAAATAAATAGCTCAAATAAATCTTCATCCTCTATGTAAAATCCAATGGATAAATTTATCTATTAATTAATAGAAGATAGTGAAATGTTTGAATATAAATGAAGTTCCCTGGGAGATATTGATTTTTTTGGTTCTAGTTTTCATTTGTTTTCAACCTTGGATGAGTATCAGTGGAAGTGTTGTAGATGTTTTTGAGATAGTTGGAAAAGTCTAAAGGAGGCTTAAAGAAATTTTTAAGTCACTGTAGAGATCTATAAAAATTGATAAAATTGAAAAATTACTGAGTGTAAATATTTGATAGTTGAACATAAGGAATCGATAACTGATTGTAAGTATTTATACTTAAGAATAAGCCTTTGGTGATTATTGTAAGTATTTAAGCCTCAAAGAGTAAGTATTTGGCATTGATCATAAGGCTTCAAGTCTCTGAGAATAAACTTTTGAACTACCAAATGTAAGTCTTTGATCCAGTATATGTATTCATCATAATTCATCATTGGCTATAAGATGTGAAAAAATTCTAGGTTTCTACTGGGTGAAAAATTGATTTTCCATAAATTAGATTTTCTAATTAAATCAAATCTGATGATGTAAAAACTAATCTTCAATGGATAAAACATCACATTTAATATTCAATTCAAGATTAGTCATGTAATATTTTAAAATTGGTAATTATTTTTCATATCTGTTTGAAGATCCAATCTAGAATATATTAAAAAAATTGGTTCTCAAAGTTAAATAGTTTTGAGAATAAGATCCATATATTAAATCTGAAATGTTATTGTGATGATGTTGTGCTGCTCTTAAGATCCAAAATCACCTGATAATCAAGTAGTGATACAATTTTAGTTGTTCAAATGACTTTAAATTAAAGGTATGAAATTTATATAATGTTGTGAGTTTTTTAAAGAGAATGGAATATTAAGAGTAATCTAGTTGAGTCAAATAAGTGAAAATTAAATAAGATGAGTTTTTTAGCTAATGAAATTGTATCTCAAGTAGGAAGAAAAGCTACTACACCAGATGTCTTCATGAAAGTTAATTTTGGTCATATAAGTTAAATAAATGTAAAAAGAAACTTCACATGGGTTTCTTTATTATGCAGTCAAAATAAAGAAGTGGAAAACCAAAAATAGGAATTCTATAATTATGCTTTTTTTAGAAACTTTAAAGTCTTCTTGATTTTTTTCATATGGAAACTAATTTTAAAGGGAGTAATTTGATGGTATAAAATGGAATTATTTTTTAAGATCTTGATGTAGAAAAAGTCACATGAGTAAGAATAATAAATTAGGTTCTTTTATCTAAGAAATGAGATAAATAAAAGAATAAATGAAGAGAAGAATTAGATAGTCTTGTGTGTGAGTTTCAATTATTCTTTGTCTGTAGATTTCTAGGATCGATCATCCAGTGAATGAGTTTTGAGTTTGATAATAGATAAGTAGATCAATATTAGATACTAAAATAAGTTATAATTTTTTCCTAAATATTATGAAGTCTTATGGAGAATATATTTAACTATTTCCAAATAAAATCATAACTTTAAGTGATATTTCCCATTAGTTATGATTCATTACAACCATTGGGATACTGAGTATGACTTGAGAGATGTTGTGTAAGTGCCAGCAAGATTCTGATAAACTAGGCTATAGTATTACACCTATCCTATCCACTTGTATTTGATCATAAGAATTTATTGGATAATATTTGGCTCGGTGGGAGATAAACATGACAAGGAGTAGGAACCCACACTGGGTATGAACCTTGTAAAAATTATTTATGCCTTGTCTTGTTTACTTGTTTTCCATATGGGTAAGGTTGTGTAAAAGGCTTGATCGAGTCATTTCTTAGCCACCAGTATAGGTTTATTTCTAATCGAAATAAATTTTAAAATACAACCACTACTGATTCATCACCCCCTCTCAATGGTGCATTAGTCCTTGGGGTATTTCAAGTGGTATCAAATCACTTAGATTCCCTCTATCAGATCCATGAATTGTTTTTGATGGATAATATTAATTCATTCAACATTATAAGTGTTCCAACCTTCTATGGAAATAACTACCATACATGTAAGAATAAAATGTTTCCTTTTATTTTATCACTTGGCATTGAAGTTTTTCATGTGGTTATAAATGGTTTCCCCACCGTTAATAGAAGATCTCAAATGAAATTTACTGATAAAAGAAACCTAAAGAGTGATGGGAAAGTAAGAAATAAAATTCTTATGTATTTATTTGATAAATTATATAATTTATGGGATAATCTTGAGAGAAATTTTTAAGGAATTGTTAAATTCAAATAAGATAAGCTATAAATCTAGAGAAGTCAGTTTGAATACATCAAGTTGACAGAAGAATAAAACATTGATGAATTATTTATAAGGAAAATGAAATTATTCATAATATCAAAGGGTTTTTTGGATGAATCTAATATTATTAATAATTTAATGAAAAACTTTCTAGATAGGTTTGATCCTAATATTTTATCTCTAGAAGATAGATAGGATTTTTCCCTTGATGAGTTACACAACATTATTATTGTATATGAAATTAGAAAGGCTCTGGCATTTAAAAAGAAATAAAAATATGAATTGGAATTTAAATCCATGAGGAAAATGAAGATCAAAGATGAAGAAATTGGAGAACCAAGTGAGTCCTATAGTGAAGATAATAATTGTGATGAACATAAGAGAGTCATGTCACTTATCACAAGGAACTATAGTAAAGGAAGGGGAATGTACAAAGGTAATTTCCCATTAAAGTACTTCATTTGTGATGATATTGGGCATTCTTTTATTAATTATACAAATAAGAAAGGTGGAGAGTGTGATTTTGGGGCTGATAAGACTCAAAACAAGAGATGAGTAAAGTATCAAAAAAGCCTCAAAATCATGTGAGAACAAGAAGAACTTTCTAAGAAAAAAGGGAAGAAATATATTTAAGTAAGGAGGGGATGAATATGTCTCCTCTAGCTACAAATCGAATGATGAGGGTGGAAATAAGTTCAAAAATTTCTTGGTTCAAGTAATAGAACATGAAGTATATTCTAATAGTGAAGGTAAAGAAGATGAAATAGACTACATGGAACATATATTTAAATCTAAATTAGAGGCATGTCTTTAGTATAATACTCAAATTAAGAAATAAATTAATATCTTGAAGGAGGATGAAAAGAGTGATAAAGCTCATTGTAACATCCCAACCCAAACCATCAGGTCCAAGTTGGGTGATGCGTGACCTCATGTGTGCTCCCCCAAATACAAGAAGTTTCCAACTAATGGTGAGGGTCTAAATTCATCAATGGAGAGACTATACCCTCAGTATCATGTCATGGCATAGATAATAATAGTATATAAATAATAAATAATTAGAGTAAACATATGGAAACTGATTAAATGGAATAAATATCATATAAATAAATATCTCTCTAATGTAGAAATCCTATCCAGAGTAATAAAAGTAGATAAATAAATAAAAGAACTATGGGGTCCTCTAGAGTCTATCCCGATCTAATACTAGATCCATCCTTATGTGCTCATCTGTCTACCAAAATTCCCTTTCTCTTCACTGAATCCCTCATAAAATCTATAAGAACACTAAAATGACCAAGTGTGGTGTGATTACAAGAATCAGCAGGATACCGCAAATGTTTCCTTAACCTGATGTGCTCAAGTATAACAAGTTCATGCTATAATAATAATAAATTTGTAATAGTCATAAACACACAAACCAAAATAGAATGGTCATGTGCTAACCAAGCCAGCATAAACCCCCTGTCATACCTGCATCAGCTCAATGCTGGAAGATAATGGAATAATTTAATAGTAACCAAACCATCCCATGTACGGTATCGTGATGGTGTCGTGTGTACATGAAACATGGAATCATCTATCCATCAAGAGGACCATGTCACCTGGTGTCCTCTAGTCGATAATATTAGGTACACACATCAATCAGGGTACCTAGTAGTGAGTGGAACTTATAAAATCAAGGAAACATCAAGTACATCCAAAAAACAACACCATGGATACCTCATACCTTCACCATGTGTTCAGGTCCCTCATCACTATCTTTGAAAAATAGTGTACTCCCCCTCTGAGGGATAAATATATCACAATGATCCATTTATCTCAAGTACCACTAACAACCACCAAGTCCTGGTAACACACATATAGGGTGATCACATAAGCAAGCATATCATAACATCAAGAGCATATAACATTATAAATAACATCATGTGGTCAAAATCAAACATTTAAAAAGCCACACTAGTATCACTCATGGAATCAAATATCAAAATGGGTCTCACAGGATGCACACACCCACATGTGATCAAAATCAAGAAAAATCATCAAATTCTAAAAAATATAATCATTATGGAAATAAGTATAAATGTGAGCCCAATAATTTAGGTAACTTCTCACCCCATAGTTTTCCAAGTCAATGTCAATGTTCATTAAATGTTTCATCACTTGATCCATGCTAATACACCAACTAGAAAACTATCACACGTTAATAACTCCTAGAACCTCTAAAACACAACATCAATGATTCTAGAGAAAGGTAAAGAGAAATAATTCAGGGAGAACCAATTTCTTACCTTGGGGTAGACTTCTAGAGAAAATCTAGAGGAACTCCATTCTTTAAGGTGAAAGTTGCGAAATGGTGGTGTGTTGGGAACCAACCACCACAATGCATGAGATACCCTCTATGACATAGTGGTGTTTGGGAAGAATTCCACTATGGTATAACACTATGGATGCATCATGGATCCACTGTGAAAAACACCACCATGACATATGTTAGTGACACCATAGTGAAAGGGTGTGCCTTACACAGTGTAGAGTCACCCCCCATGATATAGAAGGGGGCACTACAGCATGGAAGGGGTGCATTGCGGTGTGGAATTCATATATTAAGACCTTCGGTTCTCCTAGATATTTGTATATTAAGGAGTAGGAGAAGGTATTTTCAGCCTTTGGGGAATTCTTTTTATGTGAGGAAACCCCCTCTCAACACCCCTCATAATGATCTGAAATTCCTTCCCTGATTTAAGACCATAATGGTCTATTTAATTTCATAACATTCAAAGACCAATGAAATGAGAAATTTAAATAAACTGACACGTAAATCCAACTATGTTATGGTCTAAGTCACTATAGTATAGTGTCCTTATACCAACCCTCCATGGTAAATTCTATAGTGTAGCACTACACTATAATAAAATCCACAATGCAGTCCCTCCTTTACAGCATGAACAGTCCATGAAATGGTGTATACATGTGTCTATGGTGTGTTACCCCCTTGTTTTGGCAATAAACTTTCCAAAACACAACAAAACTTCCCAAGGCCTATGTAACTTCACTAAAAATGAATCAAATCTCAAACAAGGCAACAAATAAGACTTTTATTAAAGATTAGGAATTTCAAGAATTTATAATTCTCTTCCTCTAAAGACTTATAATCCTTGAGAAGTTTCTATAGGGTTCTTGTTCAAATGGATCTGGCCACTAAGATCAAACGTTAGCCTATCTCTACCAAGTCTCCTCTTGTATCCTCTCATGATACCACCAAATCTGAATAAGTGGTACTGTCTTCCCCCAAAGGACTTTATCACTCTGGTCTATAATTTACATCATTTTCACCTTATAATATGCATAAGTATCCAACTTAACATCCTCACAATCGATGATATGCATAGTATTATCCATGTATCTTTAAAGATATGGCACATAAAACATGTTATACATACCTCAGTAGGGATAAATAAGGTCCAGAGAGTACACCACTACCTCTAACCTCTTGGTGATCTCAAAGGGTCCCATAAAACATAATGTTATCTTACCATACTTCCTTAGATGTATGTTCCCCAAATGAGGTGTCACTCTCAAGAAAAATTGATTTCTACAGTGACCTTCAAAGGTATCCTCTTATGGTTGGCATAAGATACTTGTCAGCTATGAGTGGTGATAAGCCTCTTCTAAATTAGTTTCACTATCTTGGAGGTCTCCTGAACTATATTTTGGATAAAAACTACTACCTCACCTACCTCATACCAATAGAGCGGTGAATGACACAGCCTCACATAAATATCAATGTAAGTTATCATTTGAATCGAAGTTTGGTAACTATTTTTGTATGAAAACTCAACCAATACTAGGTGATAATTCCATGCTTCACTAAAGTTTAGGACATAATACTAAAGCATATCCTTCAATATGTGTATATCCTGCTTAGACTATTTTTTTGTCTAAGGATGGTACATAATGCTCAATTTTAGTTATTTCCCTAGGGATTTATATAATCCCTTTAAAAATTGAGATTTAAAACATGAATCCCTAACTGATACAATGATCAATGGAACTTCATTTAGGTGTAAAATCTATTGAACATATAGCTTTCCAAACTTATCTACTAATTAAGTCTCGTTGATTGATAAGAAATGAGAAGTATTTTTTAGTTGATCAATAATCACCCAGACTGCATTACGATTCCTTAGGGTCCTAGGTAATCCCGTCATAAATTCCATCATTATGTCTTCCCATTTTCACATGGGTACTAGAAGTGTCTGGAGTAAAACACCAATTAGATGGTTCTCAACCTTCACCCACTAACAAGTAAGGTATCTAAAGAAAAAACTAGTAATATCCCTCTTCATACCCAACCACCATAACTAGAATATGAAGTCATGATACATCTTGGTTGCAATAGGATGTACTTCACATATAGAGGTATGGTAATATCTCATCATCTTTTACCTGATGGATATAGGGACTACTACTCTCCCATGTGCCATGATCACATCATTATTATCCATCGACCAACCATGAATTGGGTCATCATTAGCCAGTTGTTCCCTCATCATGGAACACTTTGGGTTAGATACCTGAATAGTCTTCACCTAATCCACAAGTGAGGATGTGATCACAAAATGGGCACAAGTCATAGATCCCTGATCCTCAAAATAATCCATCATTCAGTCATTTAAGAGGCTCATCAAGATCCACTACTTCTCTGAAGGTTACTCCCCAAGATCTTTCTTAGCCTCTTCCTTACTTCTAAGAGAATCTACAATGACATTACCTTTCTCAGGTGTTTAATCTATCTCAAAGTTGAATGTCTACAAATACTCATCCTAGTACCTCTATCTTAGGTTTGGGTCTCTTTTTGTGAATATGTAGTGAAGTATCTTGTGATATGTGTAGAAAAAAATTCTCTCTCCAAATAGATAGTGTTACCAACACTTCAAATCATAGACCATGGATACCAACTCTAATCCATGTGTAGGGTAATTATACTCATGGGGTTGTAGTTTATGTGACCCATATGCTAATACCTATTCTTTTTTTATCAACACAACTCCCAATCCAACACCTCATGCATTAAATTATATTGTATATCCAATATTGGGCTCAAGGATTATTAGTAATAGAGTTATCATCAACCATATCTTTTGCTCAAGGAAATCATCTTGACCCTATTCAACCCACTAGAACTTTCCCACCTTCTTCATCAGTGCTTTCATGGGTGATCATAGTTGGGAGAAGTCATGGATAAGTCATTAGTAATATCCTACTAAGCCTAGAAATTTTCTAATCTCAAACATTATTTGAGGATGTGTCCAGGATATGACTGCCTCAACATTATATGGGTCCATGGATATACCCATCTTAGACACCACATGTCCTAATAACTTTACCTCTCGAATCTATAAGTCACACTTTGATAACTTGGTATATATTTGGTGTGCTCAAAGCATAATCAAGACTATTTTTAGGTGCCTAAAATGTTTCCCTGGTGTCAATGAGTAGATAAGGATATCGTCGATGAACACTACGATGAATGAGGTCAAGTATGGGTTGAATATCATATTCACAAGGGCCATGAACAATGTCGCTGTTTTCATTATCCCTAACATCATCACCAAGTACTCATACAATTCATACCTAATCCAAAAAATCATCTTCATAATGTCCTCCTCTCTAACTCACAACTAGTGATAGCATGATAAAATATCAATCTTGGAGAACCACTAGGTTCCTCATAGCTAATTGAAAAGATCATTGATCCTGGGAAAGGGATATGGATTCCTCACCATCACCTGGTTCAGCTTCTGATAATCAATGCAAAGTTGAAGACTACCATCCACCATCTTGGAAATCAGAATAGGTGAACTCTATGGTGAAGTGCTTAACTTGATAAATCCTTTTCACTCCAAGTCATCTAGTTTTACCTTTAGCTCCTTCAGTTCAGTAGGTTATATATGATACATGGGTATTAAAATGGGTTGTACACCTGGTATAAGCTCTAAATCAAAGTCAAATAATCTATTAGGAGGGAGTACTAAGAATTAATCTAGAAATACATATTGATAGGGATCCATGACTTGAGGGAGATATAATGGGGCTATCACTAATCCAACCGAAAGATCCAAGCCTTCCATCCGTGCTATGATCATACCAAGATGACTTAAGTCTGGTCTAATTATGTATACTCCTAATTTTCAATCTACAATAATCATGAACTTTTGTCCCTTTATTTAAGTGAATTAAATGAACCTCCAATAGTAGTATATGTAATCTCATAATCTATTCATCCAGTCCATGTCAAGAATCATGGAAAAGGCCATCATCTACAGTATCATAAACTCCCATAGATGCACATAGTTAGTGACAACTATAGGGAACTCTTGGAATTTTTTGTGATGGTACACTTTCATTCCCAACATTGTATCAAGGGAGACTAAATCAGAGGAAAAATTTATTGGTAGTTCAAGTCCTACAACTACTTGTGAAGCTATAAAAGAATGGGATACACCGATATCAAAAAAAGAAATGTTTGAAGTGGATGTGATCAATATTGTACCTCAAACTATAGATGGACCTCCTACATCATCTTATGGAGTCTAATACATATCATGGATGTAACTTTCCGCAGTCCTATGACCTTGTACCTGGGTTGAATGACTAGTTAGGGTATGCTTCTAAGAGCCCCAAACCAACCTCTATTTCCCTGGTCGTGGATGCCTCCACCTCCTAGCCGAAACTCTGGTGAAAAAATGATGGAGATTTCATATCCTTCCACACTATTAGAACTGAATCTAAGGTCTAGTAATACCCAATTGTAGTGTTCAAACTTACCATAGTTGAAGCATTGCAGGTAACCTCTTGATGGAACCAAAGAGATAGAACTCTGCTACACATGCATGTCAGTGGTCCATTTCATGTCTCTATCCTTCTTATTCATGACATTGGGTGAGGTACTCATGGAATTGGTAAAAGGTCCACCCATGTGAGTATTGAAGGGTAAGAAAGGACTAGTTGTTCATATATTCTCTAGAATATTCTCAATGGTCAGTTCCTTCCTTAGTTTTATTGGATATGAAGTTAGGTCAAAGCTCTGAACCTTCTATCTAAGGTAGGGTCGAAGTTTAATTTCAAACTTCCTAGACTTTTGAGCCTCATTATCAGCTAGAATCTATGTGAAATAGAGGATCTTGGTAAAGTGATTAGAGTATGTTCATACTATCATGGATCCCTACTATAGCTCCATGAACTCATATGCTCAGTCTATCTTCAGTGTGTTAGGGAATAACTCTCTAAAAAACAAATCCTTGAAGGCTTCCCTGAGAGTCCCTCTCATCGACCATCCTAACCCATAACTCTCCACCAATTCTTAGTGGGTCCCTTAAGCATGAACATTTCTAGATTTACCTTTTTATCTGATGGTGTCTCAATGAGGTTGAATATTCTCTCCATGGTTTTCATCCAATACTCAATATCTTATAGTCTACCAATGCCCTAAAAGTATGGGGGATGTTGGAGCTGGAAATATTTGGCATATTCTATCATAGATTTCAAAGGTGGATAGAATGGAACCATTGTCGGTACCACTGGGGTAGGTGCGATAAATGCTCTGGAACAACCTGCCTAGCTGGCGGTCCAACCAAATTTCTATGAGGCATTTTCTTCTATAACATAAGGAACATTAGAAACATAAACATTTCATAATTAGTTTATGGGATCACACAAGGTTCTCATAGGAGTCTACCCTCAACCCAAGGTATGACTCTCCTATAACTAACCCTAGTTTTTATCCATGAACATTAGACACAGTCATCATATATATACTAACACAATAACATGATCAAATTAAATAATTAATTCCAATAGGGATATAACAGTATAGTAACAAAGATATATCACATGACAGAGAAACTATCTTGAATAGACAGCATGGTTCAAGGCATTAAATTGATGAATGACTATACATCACAATAACAAGTATATATATGTCATGTGAACCTACATTCAAATTCATGATGCATGAACGTATGTGAAATCTCAAAAATCACATATCAACAACATGTGCATCACCCAAGTTGATTTCAGTTAATAGTAACACCAAAATCATAACTTCTCACTTTTATAGAAAATCAAAGGTCCATTATATAGTGTTTTCCAGGAACTATAATAGTTCTTCTAGTTAAGTCCCAACCATCCTAACTCCTGGATATCCTGTCCCGAATCAAGTAAAGAGAAAATATATGTTAGTAAAAAACCTAGTCCTCTGATACCACTTTGTAACATCCCAACCCAAACCATCGGGTCTGAGTCGGGTGCTACATGATCTCATGACTGCCTCTATGTACACAGGAGGTTATTGACTAGTAGTGAGGGTCTTAGTTTGTCAGTGGGGAGGCTATACCCTCAATATCATGTCATGACACATATAATAATTATAAGTAAACAATAAATAATAAATTATCAGAGTAAACATGTGGAAACTAAATAAATGGAATAAATTTCATATAAATAAACATATCCCTAATGTTCCAAACCTATACAGAGTAATAAAAGAAGATAAATAACTAAAATAACCATGGGGTCCACTAGAGTCCATCCTGATCTACTATTGGCTCCATTATCATCTACTCATCTGTCCACCATAGGGACCTTTCCCTTCACCAAATCCATCATGAAATCTATAAGTACACTAAAATGCCTGAGTAGGGTGTGATTACAAGACTCAGTAGGACACTACCAATTCTACTTAACCTAATGTGATCAAGTATAACAAGTGTGTTCTATAATAATAATAAATTCATAACATGCATAAACACACAAACTAAAACCTAGTAGTCGTACACTAACCAATTAACCACAAACCCTCGGTCATACCTACTTCAGCTCCATGCAAAAAGATAGTGGAAAAATTTAGTAGTAACCAAACCATCCCATGTAGGGAATCCTCACGGTGTTGTGTATACATGAAACTTGGCGTCATCTATCTATCAATATAACCATGTCACTCAGTGTCCTCTAGCCAAGAATATCAGGTAATCACATCGATCGGGATACCTCATAGGGAGTGGAACTTGGAAAATCAAGGCTACATCAAGTGTATCCACAATAAAAAAACATGGATAACTCATACCTCTACCCTATACTTAGGTAACTCTTCATCGTCATCATAAAATAACACAATCCCCCTTTAAAGGATAAATATTTCATGATGATCCACCAGTATCAAGTACCACTAACAGCCACCAAGGCATGGTAACACACATATCGGGTGATCACATAAGTAGGCATAGCATAACATCATGAACATGTATTATTATACATAACATCATATGATCAAAATTAAATATGTAAAAAGCTAAACTAGTATCACTCATGGAATCAAATGTCAAAACAGGTCACATAGGCTACGCGCACAAACATGTGCTCATAATAAAGAACGGTCATCAAATGCTAACAAATATAATCATCATAGAAACAGGTTTAAACAAGATCCCAGGAAGGTAAGGATCTTCCTACCTCATGGTTGTATAATTTAATATCAAGGTCCTTTGAAGATATCATTACTCAAACCATGATCACACACCAACTGGAAAACAATCACATGCCAACAACTCCTAGAACCTCTAAAATACTACATCAAGGATTCTAGAGAAAGGAAAGGAGAAACGAGACAAGGGAGAACCAATTTCTTATCTTGGGTAGGATTTTGCATAAAATCTATAGGGACTCTATAGTGAAAGGCAGAAGCTCCATTGTTGTGGTGTGAAGCCCTTTGGTTCTCCTGGATCTCTATCGATGAAGGGGGGAGAAGGTATTTTCATCCTTTGGGGAATTTTTTCTATGTGAGAAAAACCCCTTTTAATATCCCTCATAAGGATCTGAAATTCCATCACTAATTCAAGATTGTAACATTATATTTTTGTCCATAACACCTAAAGACCAGTGGATGGACCAACTAGAAGAAACTGATGCATAAAGGCAATTACATCATGGTCTAAGATGCCATAATATATCCTTCCCATACTACCCCTCCATAGTGAAGGTTGTGTCATAGAATTGAACCATAATCAACTCTGAAATGTAGTCAATCCTATATGGAATGATCAACCCATACTATAACATAGTCATGTGTCTATGGTGTGGTACCCCCTTGTTTTGGTAGTAAATTTTCCAAACCACAAAATACTTCCCAAGGTCCATGAAACTAGACTCAACATATCTAGAATCTCAAAAAAAGAGACAAACAATACTTTTATTAAAGAATAATTATTTTAAGGCTTTTCACTCATGATGAATTTTTCATAAAGGAATCTTCTTATATTGAATAAATTAAAAACTTTAAGCTAAAAGTTATATAATATGACAAGAATATGAGATATATTGAGGAGAAACTCAAGTTGAAAGAAGAACAGATCAGAAAGACTCAATCTAAATATCTGAAATATGGAATAGAATTGAAGAAGATGAAATATGATTATAAAAAATCTATGGAGATCAAGGTTTAATCATCAAAGTCTGCTAAAAATGTGAACTAAAAGCAGCAGGTCAAACATTTTTAAGATATGTCTAATTATGAACCTATTTTTCCTAACCATGTAGGTTCAAATTTGAAATCAGTTCATATATGGGATAATAAAGATAATTAGAAACATTCTCCCTTATCTTATGAAGAGAAGAAAATCTCAAGAGATACAATCTCCCCAAGGTAGAAGCAAGTTGATTCAGTGGCAGTCCAATCACCTCATAATTTTGGACAAAACTCGCATTTATATAGAAGAACCAAATTCAATGGGTTTTTTGGTGTTGTAGTATTATTTCCCATAAGACTTATTCATACTGTAAAAATATTTCCTTACTGGGTAGAAGATATGAAGAAATGGGGAGCAGTTATGAGAATGTGAGGATGGGTTAATAAAAAAGTAAATTGATTTCAAGAAACATTTTATCCACCCATACAAAATAGTTTTTAGTGTTTGGATGAAGTGTATAGAATATGTGATTAATGGGTCCATAAAGATGAAAAATTTATGACTATTTTTCCTAGAAAAAATCATTTAAATGAGAAAAGTAAAAATAAATTAAAGGGATATCAAGAAGAAATATCATTTTTTGTTGAGGTTGATTTAAATTCTAGTAAGAAATAAAAACCATATATTATGTATAATGGTTATTCTTTATATATTTTAAGGGATAAAATACTCTTGAAAACATTAAGAATCATGATAGAGGAGTAGTGACTTTTGTAAATGATGGTTCTTTGATAATTAAAGGCATTGGTTCAGCTGATATTGAAGCAAATAAACTTAATTGCAAAGATTTTCTTTATGTGTAAGGGATTAAGCATAGTCTCTTGAGTGTAATCCAATTATGTGATAAAGGCAATGAAGTTCTATTCAATAAAAACTAATGTTTCATAAAAAATTATAAAGATATAAGTATTATCCTAAGAGGATAAAGAACAAGTGGAAACCTGTTCCAAATTGGTGATCCAACTAACTCACGCTACTTGAGTACCAAAGAAGAAAATGAATTGTGGCACAGGAGACTTGTCCATATTGTCCAAGAGTCTGAGTAAAATCACACAGGATAATATGGTAAGATACCTTACTCAAATTAAAATATAAATAGAGTCATTTTGTGAAATATAGGGAATATGTTACAATCTACACATAGAGGAGTGGAGATTCAGTCATCATGGCCACTTGAACTTATTCATTCATATTTGTGTGGTCACATGAGGAATCATTATACTAGAGGTGACTTGTATTTCATTACATTGATCGATGATTTAACCCATATGACTATAGTCATGTTTATGAATCATAAGTTTGAATCTATTAACTTTTTCAAAATCTCTATAAGACAAGTTGAGAAGGATCTAGGAGTGTACATCTTGAGACTATGAACAGACAGTGATGGGGAATTCACATACAATCCATTTTAAAATTATCTATCAAAACATGGAATTAAACATCAACTCAGTGCTACTTACGATACACAACAAAATAGAATAACTAATAGGAAAATCATAGCATGGTTGAAATGGGTAGGACTATATTATATGAGCACAATCTTTCTAAAGTTTTCAAGAGAGAGGTAGTGTGTACAACTATCCACATTCAGAATAGATGTTTGATGAGACCTAAGGTAAATAAA
Organism: Viscum album; assembly: GCA_963277665.1. Classification (NCBI taxonomy): domain Eukaryota; kingdom Viridiplantae; phylum Streptophyta; class Magnoliopsida; order Santalales; family Viscaceae; genus Viscum; species Viscum album. The sequence goes on along the minus strand of OY728153.1, from coordinate 97,827,558 downwards.
ACACCTTATGAGATATGGTTACATATAAATCCTATTATGAAATACTTAAAGTTTTTGGTATCCCATGTTTCATAAAAATTAAACGTAGTAATTTGTGAAAATTCAAAGTAGAGGCAGATGGAGGCATTTTCATGTGTTACCTTTCAAATGAAAGTGGGTACAAGTGTTGGAAGAAAATACCAAACAAAATTTTTTATTGTTGTTATGTTAAAATAATTTATAACCAATCCAATATAGGTGTTTTGGTTACTATAATATATAGTTTTTCAAAATCGAATAGTGTATTGAAATCAAAAAAAAATTGGACTATTGAACAAGAAGAAAATGTGAAGAATTTTGAAATTGTTGATTTAGACCAAACTTTTGATGGTGATGGAGCTTCTGATTTTTGATTTATAAGTCATATAATGCTAAAGAAATATGTTGATATTGAAAATGTAATTATAAATCTGGACACATCTGTTCAAACTAGATAGAGTCTGAGAATTGAGAACCAAATTACCCTTATTTCACAAATTGAACTAAAATCTATTTTAGAGGCAATGAAATATACATATTGGATTTGTGACAAGAATGAGGATATGAATCATATTGAGAAGAAATCTAATTGTAATCTTTTTCTAAGTATAGAAAAAAATGTTATTGTCACCAATTGGTTTTTTAGAAACAAACTCAATGAGAAAGGGGGTGTCAAGGAAAAAAGCCTGACTTGTTTTCAAGGGTTACTCTCAAATGGAAGGTATCTGTTTTAAAGAAAAATTTGATCCAATTTCCATTATATAATACATTAATATGTTATTATCAGTGGTATCTCACAAAAAATATAGATTTTACCAAATGGATGTGAAGTCTGATTTCTTCGATGGATATCCTAAAGAGGAAGTTTTTATTGAGCATTCGGAGGAGTTTATTCTTAATAAAGATGACAACATGGTCTAAAAATTGAATAAAATATCATATATATTGAAATCGGATCAAGGGTATTGGTAATCCAAGCTATATTTATGCTTAAAGAAAATGAAATTTTCAAAAGGAAAGGTAGAAATCAACTTATATGTGAAAGAATCTATCATAGGTACTCTCATTGTCATGATATATGTTGATGGAATAATATTTTCAAGTGATTAGGAGTATCTTTGTGAAGAATTTTCAAACCAAATGAAGTAAAATTTTGATATTTCTTTTCTGGGATAAATGATTAACTTTTTGGGATTACAAATTTTAGAAGGATCTAATTATATATTTCTATCTCAAGATAAATATGTTAAATATCTATTGAAAAAGTTTAAAATGAAATATCGAAAGGAGGTTTTCACTTCTGTTTTCATTAGAACCAAGTTGTCTAAATATGGGTATAGAAAGGTTTTAAATTAAAATTATTTCTAAATAATTATTGGAAACCTACTCTATTCACTGCATAAAGGCCAAATATTGTATTTTCAGTGACTCTGTATTCTAGATTCTAGAGTTATCCAATAGAATATAATGTGGTAGAAGATAATCGGATTCCAAAAATATATTAAGGTAACACTCAATGGCATCTTGTTGTACATAATCATATCAAAACTATGCTTGCAGGTGTACACTAATGCATATTGGGAAGTAGATTGCAATGATATGAAGGATGAATCTGGTGGAGCATTCTTTTTTATTAAGAGTTGTCTAAAATGGAATAACAAGAAGTGGAAGCTAGTGGCTCTAAGTACACTTGAGGTTGAGTGCATCACAACTGCACATTCCTGCACACAAATGGTGTGGATTAAAATGCAGTTGGATGACTTAAAAGTGATTGTTGATAAACCATTACAGCTTTATTATGACAATATGAGTGTCATTGATCTCTCAAATAATCTTTTTCATCTATAAATATTTAAACATATTGACATCTTTTACCATTTCTTTAAATAAAGTGAGGTAATTGGTGAATTAAATATTGATTATATTTTCACCAAGAATTAGATTGTAGAAATTTTTAAAAATGAAATATTGAGAGAAATATTTGAAGATATAAGGATAAAAATTAATGTTCATTCTTCCCCTCTTTCCTTATATAGTGTTAAAAGAAGTCCCCCTAGCCCACTATTCTTTGGGTTGTGTTGAAAAAGTGGGAGAAAACTTTCATATCTCTTAACTAAATGGGGAGAAAATTATTGATGGGAGTGTGAACTACTATTTCATATGAATTTGTATATATTATAAAATGGGGGAGATGTTTAGAAGAAATTAACACATGGATTGAGGGGTATTTCATTTAAGTCACTTGGTCACACTTTCTTATCACCAAGGGATAAAATTATCTTGAAAACATTAGTTTATCTGGTAGTATGGTGAAAGACACTTCTCTTTAAATAAATATTGTGACTTGATGATTCTTATGAGTGTTGATGAGTTCGGAAAATGATTTGATCTTCTTTGAAATAGTTTAATGGAGTTTCCAACAAATCCAAACGATGGAGATTGAAGTACCCTTATATTTTTTAATGTTTTTGGTTTTGGTTTCCATTTACTATCAACCTTGACTAAGTATCAGTGGAAGTTTTTGAAATGTTTTTGAGATGGTTAGAAAGGGATGGAGGCAGTTTTGAGAAGTTATGAAGTCACTGTGGGGATCAGGACAACTTGAGAAAATTTAAAAGGTATTGAGTGTAAAGCTTCAATCACTGAGCGTAAGGCTTCGATAACTGATGTAAGAATTTATCCTTATGTGTAAGAATTTGGTGTTAATCTTAAGAATTTAAGCCTCTGAGCTTAATTATTTGGCACTAATCATAAGACCTAAAGTCTTTGATCATAAACCTTTTAAGCTTTAAACATAATTCTTTGAGCTGATATAAGTATTTCATCATAATTCTTCACTAGACATAATACTTGGACAAATTCTAAGTTTCTTCTGGGTGAAAATTGAGTTTCTAGAAATTGAATTTTATGATGAAATAAAATATGATAATGAAATAATTGATATTCATTTGATAAAATATCACATCTAATATGTGATTCAAGTTGATTCATGTTAGATTTATAAAATGGTGATTATTGTTCTTATCTGTCTGATGTTCCAAGACAAAATATCTGAAAAAACTTCACAGTGATTAAAGCTAAAGTTGTTCAAGAAGAATCTCTAGATATTAAATACGGAATGTTATTGTGATGATGTTGTGTTGTTTTTAAGATACTAAATTGCCAACTAATATAAGTAGTAATGAAAATTGAGGTGTTAGAAAGTGTTTAAAATAAAACTATGAAATTTTTATCATTTCGTGAGATATTTAAAGAGAATGGAATATTAAGAGTGATCCAGTTGAGTCAAAGTAGTGATAAATGAAGAAGATGAGTTTTTAAACTAGTGTGGTTGTATCTCAAGTAGGAAGAAGATTCTGCTAAATTGGATGTATGCATGAAATGGGATTTAGTTCATATAAGTTAAAGAAAATAAAAAAGAGCCTTCACATGGTTTAATTTATTGGGCATCATAAAAAAAGTGGTAAACCAAAATGGGAATTCTAAAATCATGCTTTTTCTGGGAACTTTAAAGTCTTACTAGTTTTCCTCTTCTTAAAACTAATTTCTATGAGATATATTTAATAGTATTAAATGGGATTATTTTTTAGAATCTTAATATAGAAGAAGTCTAATGGGTAGGACTAATAAATGAGGCATTGTTATCTAATAACTGAGTTCAAGAAAAGAAGGATCAAGGTGAAGAAGAAGATGGTATGGTGTGAGAGTTTCAATTATTATTTGTCTATATATTTTTGATCTCAATCATCCAGTGAATGAGTTTTGAGTTTTATAATAGAGAAGAAGATACACATCAGATACTGTAATAAGTGATCATGTTGTCTTGAGTATTCTAAAGCCTCATAGAGAATATATTCAATAGTTTTCAAAGAAACCCAAAGCTTTAAGTGGTCTTTCTCATTTTTTAGGATTCATTATAACCATAACGATATTGATTATGACTAACAATATACTGTGTAAGTTCCATCTGGATGTTGATGGACCAAGATACAGGATTATACCTATCCTATCCACCTATATTTTATCATAAGATTTTAGGGGAGAATCCATGGTTTGATGGGAGATGGGCATGGTAAGGAGTATGAACCCACACTGGATCTGAACCTTGTAAAAAATACTTGTGTCTTGTCTTGTTTACTTTTTTTAAAATACTTGAGTGAATCATGTATTAATTGATAACATAGGGTTATTTCAAATCAAAATAAGTTTTAAAATACAACCACTATTGATTCATCCCTCTCTTAGAGGTGCATCAATTTTTCAAACATTTCAATAAAGAATTGAGATATGAAAGGTGGTTTTTAAGAATTAATAATCCATATTCATGGAAATGATGATGTCTCAAGAAATAATAATCTATAACATGATGATATGAATTCACACATTATTTGGAACATGATTAAAAAACATGTGAAACCATTTCATGGAAAATTTTGTGATATACATTTTTTTTAATTAACTAAGATTAGGGTTTCTTTATTTTTACTATGTAGAACTGCCAAGTGCCAAATGTTTTGGCACTCGACAGTTCAGGCCGAGAGCGCCGAACCATTTAGCGCCTAGGGTACATGTGTGTTTGATTACTTGTAATCCTCCCTGTTTATAATAAATAACTATATTGATATGATTAATATATATATATAAACATATTTATAATTATAATTATAATTTTAAATATTAATTTATATTTATAATTTTATAATTATTTAAATATAAATATAATTCCAAAATTATAAATATATATATATATAATTATATTTGTAATTATATTTATATTTATATTTATATTTATAGTTATATTTATAATTTTATAATTATATTTATATTTATAATTTTATAATTATAATTATTTTTATAATTTTATCTTTATATTTATATTTATATAAATATATTTATATATTTATATTCATATCTATAAATTTATAATTATATTTTTGTTTTTATAATTGAATTTATATTTATATATTTATATTTATATAATTATATTTATATTTATATTTATAAATATAGTTAGATTTATAATTTTATAATTATAAATATGTTTTTATTATATTTATATAATTATATTAAATATAATTATAAAATTATATTTATAATTGTAAACTTACTTATAATTATATTTATATTTATAATATATAATATTCATTACTCCCCACTAACAACGGAAGATGAACCATCGCTGGTAAAGGCTTTTTCTTGGCCCATGTTGAAATTTTTAATTTTATCAAGTAATTGAAATTATATTCAAGTGATTTTAATTTGAAAATTTATATATAAACACATATTCTAAAACAAAATTTAATTTATTAAATAAATAGGTTTTTTATATAAAATGTGTAGCACCATAATAAATCAATGTTGATACCCCTCAGTACCATAACCTGATGTATGAACTACACACCCACTCTATATCTGACGTATGTGTTGCTCTGATATCATAGTTATAGGTGTAGGTTCCTCTTCATAGACAGTTGTGGTGATGATGTTGTTGTGTACAACTCTGTTGATGTCGGTAGCTTAATATGCGGGGTTGTAGGTGCCTCTTCATACTATGGAGTAGAGGAATTCCCAACATTATATGTGAATCCATATTTCCATGACTGTAGAGGCATGAAAGGATCTCCTAAAGATACTAGAAAAGTTATATCAAATAAGTCGTTGTTGGTGGAGGTGTTTCTCAAGGTTTGTGGAAGCTGTGATATCATAGTCAGGTCCCACTCCATCGACAGTATATATGTTTCTACCACAGGATGTGTCTGAGATGAATATGGTATATCAGATGTATAAGTAGATTTATATGGAACATAAACCTCTCCTGGTTGTTTAAGATTCTCTACCTGTTGTGTAGAACCCTCTATCTGTGGTGCATCAACATCTATTGGAGCCTCTCTCAAGCATCACTCTCTCCTTCCTCACATCTACCCTTGTATATGTCCTTGTCTCTATCCTCTTGTTGATGATGGCAGTGGAATTTCATCATCCTCAGTGAGAATAGTGAGCACATCATCATCCCCAGGTGCCTCAACTAGAACATGTGGATCAGAATATAATTATGGATCCTCATCATAGAAACTCTCACATGTGAAATGGATAGGATCTATAAGAGACTCTAAATCTAGGTGAACTTTATCTTTCCTAATAAATTCCTCCTCCTAAGGATAAGAGATATGTATAATCCACACTATCCCATCTAACAAAAAATTAAATAACATTCAAATTAATACGAAATATAGCCTAAAAAATATAATAAAAGTTAATAGCCATACCAACTACTGAACGCATACCCCGTGGCATGTAAGGTACATGGTAGTGTTTCATTGGTACCAATATTAATAATCTCCCTAATCATCTAAGTGGAGGCATGTTGTGAGATATTTGTGCTGAAAGATACTTCATTGGGCACGTATGTCCCAACACTCAATATAACGTGAGTGATAGTGCAACCAATTTTTCACTTGTCAACCTATAAGTATAATAGAATGTAATCCATCAACATATTATAGTTTAATGAGGATATGTTGTATATAACCAAACTATCTCATGACTCGGTCTGGCTGGTTCCACTCAATGATGTGGAAGTGGATGAGTGGCACCATTACATCACAATCTCTAACTATAATTGTGTAGTATGATGGAAACGACGCATAGAAAAATCCAGTATATGGGGTCCATGAAACCTGAATTATCAACTCATAAAAGAATTTATAAATTATAAAAATAATTTTACTAAGTTAACATTTTAGTATCTTATAAAATTAATAACAAAATTATTTTTTTCTATAAAAAATTTGAATTTAACTTACATCGGCGAGTAGTATAGCATCAAAAATTTATTGAAATTTATACACACTATACCTCGAGGTATGTACATAACGTTGAGTCTAAATCCACCTGGTTAAAAAAAGTAATATATGGTAAGTTTATAAATGATATTAATAAATTTAAAAAAATGAATCAAATTAATGATGTAATCATACCAACACCCCTGAGGACAATCCTAAAATAGGTGTTATGAAAGTGGTGTGATAACTCTAGGAGTGATGCATAGAAATTCTCTCGAGCCCACATTTATAGTAGAGACATACATCCTAAAATATGATGTGAATCTTCTCAATAACATGTATAGAGTTATCTATATATATGTGATTATATAATAGACCCCAACCATATCTACTTTTCTATTAAAAATCCTTAAGTAATGGTAGGTACATCATGTGTACTAAGGTGGTGGAGTGGTCCACACACATCATGCCTCCAATCAGTCTCATAATATACACATGTGTGTGTGTTGAATAAGTATCTCCTCATCAGAATCATCAGGGATTATGGAGAAATGTTCATTAACCTAGCCCATGTGTAGTCAGGAACTCTAAAATACAAGTGGTACACTAACGATGTCAATACCTGTAGGCACACTTTTCACTAATAGTTTCACCCATAACCACCTATCCATTGATGGGTGGACTGAGTATATAAGCCATGTCCTCTAAAGTAATCATCATCTATACCTTAGGGAGATGAAATGTGTTTGTATATGTTCTCTATCTCTCAACCAATGTAGCAATCAAATGATGATCAACCATCATAAAGTCGCACATGGAGACTCCATAAAATCCAACATGTTTAAGGTATGAAAAAATGCCTACCGAAGGTGCATTATGGTGAAAATGATGTTCTCTCTAAATATAAAGGTGCTGAATAGGTCATATGGCCATCACATCATGTGACACATGAGACTGTTGGGTGGGTAACAGAGGCTTCTCCATCTAAATGTTTGATTAATAAGAAATTAATGATGAGGACTACTTAAATTATAAATAGTTTTATGATTTGGTATAAAATATATTCTTTTAAGCTTCCAATTGGTTTTTCATAAAAATTAAGTATGTTATTTATGATATATACTAACTATTATGTTTATTTTATGCATTAAAATTAGAAAACCTTATTTCATTATAGTGGTATTGGTAAAATTATATAGGCATGTTTACTTCATCACATTTAATGATAATAATTAAAAAAATTATTGCATACTTTTTTATATATTAATTGATAGGGTACATAAATAATTCTGACTATCAGATGAATTCTCTATATATCTATGAAAATGTTTCTATATGTGACCTTCCTAGATACATAAGTCCTACCTCTATACAGGTTTCTATTCTCTAGGATAATTTATCTTATTTTGAATGTGGGTCTACTTTGGCCTCCCCCTTGGTCACAACCTAGTTGTGTTTGGTAGAAGCATGAGTGTGTTAATAGATAGACTAAAATTCTAATATTCCCATGCAAGTATCCATGGAGAACTGCAGAAATTGTCAATACTCTCTAGTTGATAAACTGAATCAAAAAAATCTCCTAAGATAAGTGTGCATAAGTGTATACTATGATCACATGTGTGTAGGGATACTATAATTTTTGAAAGTTACCACAATCATATTAATGTTGATCTAATAAAATAATAAGTACATGACCATTGATACTAATAATAAGATCATGAGACTCAGTGACCTCAAATATATGTTATGCATATTCAAATGAATAGACATGAAATGTTTGGCATCCCAAAGAACCCTATTAATCTCACATTTGAAATGGTAACCATATCACATCCCTTTGTTCAGACCCTCTTCAGCCTAATTTCCTCATTCCATAAAATACTTTTCAGTACGATAGAAGGTATATTATACTAAACCTATAATTTAAATTTAAAAAATAATATTAATAATATATTATAATTTTGGGTCTTCTAATTAACATACAATCCAATATTCTTAATTAATTTTTATGGGTAGATTTTGAACTCCCTTAAAACTTAATTTACACATTCTAACATGTTGTTTATCATAAGTCCATATTTGTAATGTTATGGAACTTCTAATTCATTACTTTTCATGAATTTTGGTGGTGAAGGCGCCAATATGAGATCATAAAGAGTTTGGAGGGTAACAGAAAGATATGGAGTTGAGATTTTAGTTTGAGGGAGTCCTGCGGTGTGGATCTTGGGGTTGCACCATTAGGGGTGAAAGATATGGTGTGTAAGTATTGGTTATGGTGTAGGGTCCTAGGATAAGTTTTTTTAGAGGTTCTTATTTTTTTAGGCACCACTATGTCATAGATAAGGGGTTGTGGTGTATCCCCCTTCCTACTTTTTAGGATATGTGGTGTGTGAATAGTTGCAGATCTTGGACATCCATTTAACCAGTAGGTTGTGGAATAGTCACTCCCCTTTGTACCATGGTCATTAAATTTCCATCCATTATGTGGCATATTCCTTGAGGCTACGTTAAGGTCTTCTATTTTGTAGACTGGGTATAAATTCTAAAATCACTTTTAATCCAATCACTTTTCAAATATTCCTCTCGTTTCTTGGGCAACCTAAGTGTCTCCTAAGGATCCCTTTTAGATACCTTTTAGTGTCTTTCAACCTTGACCTCAGAGGATCGATATGTGGTGGTTTATGTGAGTTTCTATCTTCCTTTTCCCCCTATTTTCCCCTATTTTTCTCCCTCTTTCATGTATGGGAAGTTTTATTCTAGGGTAAATCATTGGTTTTGATATTGTTTTGATAAGGGGGTTTCATGGGGTGTTGTATTTAGGGTAATCGAGGTGTTCTCCTTCTTTATGGTGCTTAGTGGTGTCCTCCCTCTTACTTTAACCATGTGCAGCATATCATAAATCCTTATTTTAGGTAGGGGATCCTTTATTTCTCATATAGTTGTATCATACGAGAGGTATTCATGCTTTTATTATCTTTAGTTAATATGGTATGTAATAGATTAATAAAGATGATGAATTGGTAATCTGATAATTTAAATGGGAAGGGGAATGAAAATTCATGATTTATAGTTTTTGATTTTGTGATTATAAAATCTTGATTCCTTGTTGAAAATCATGGTTTTTGGGATCCATTATGCTAATTTGATATGTTTTTTGGAACCTTGATTGGCATGATTATTTGGAATCACCTTAAAAGGAATTGGTTAATCACTTATATCTAGCTAATGAAATGGTTTCCCTTGGAATTATGGAGTGTGTGAGAATACACTAAAAATTTATGAATGGAAAGTAATGAAAGCCCCCTTCTAAATCTGAAAAATATGTGAATGGTTTGAAAGGGGTCATTATGTGTGTGGTTGTGGTGTAGGGGTGGATGTGATGAGAAGTGGATGTGGTATGTGTCAATTGTGATGTGGGAAATAGTTATGGTGTGGAAAGTGGTTGTGGTTGTGTAATGGTGGTGGTGTGGGGTTTATTGAATTGAAAATGGAATGAGGATGGTGGGATGATTGTTTATGTGGTGTTTTATTGTGGTAGTTTCCTGGATAGTATTATAATTAAATGATAATAATGAAATTGAAATGGCTAGGATTTAATGGTTAATGAATAAATTAAAATGGGATGTGTGGTTGAAATGGTTGATGTTTAATGTGATATAATGGTCTTAATGAATGAAGTGGGCTGGTAATGGGAAATTTGGAAATTTTCTTGACTTGTAATGAAAGGTGGAATGTTTCTTGTGGCTTGTGTCTTGCTTGTGTGGTGTTGTACATTTAGAGGTGGTGGAGAAAGTGATGAATGTTGTGAGGTTTAGTGGTTATGTTATGAGTTGGGATAGTACTTTTTTTGTAAACCCATTGGTTTGGCTTGTGTGTGGATTTATATATATACATCATATGTTACTCATGTTTTCTATATGCATCCCACCCATGTTGAGCACTTTGTGTCAATAACCAAATGTTTTGGGGGTGTTTTTCCAAACATCTCGACGGTGAGGATGGAGGGATGGCTACCCACTCTTCCCATATCTCTCTTCTAGGTAGTGTTGATAGGCATGGTTTATGATGGAAAAAATTCAAAATTACACTATGGTGATGTTTGGTGAGATGATGATATGGATTATAGTGGGGGTCGTACAAGGTGGGAGGGGGAAAGAGGTTGATGTCCTTCATGTTCATGATACTCTACTACTTTGGTTATGTGGTTGTGGATATGATGTGATGAACCAGGTGTCTATGAGCAAGATATAATGTGATGTGATGTCCCAAGTGTCTGCAGGTGAGATATGATGTGATTTTATATGGAAGAGATGAGAGTGTTAGGACGTATGATGTTGGGGTGTAAGAGCGGCAACCCATTGGTAAATTAGTGCAGGGTACCCTTTATTAATGTGCTTCTTATTATGTTATTATTATTGGATATGTTATTTGGTGAGTGTGCCTTAGTGGAAACAGGAATAGGTAGTTGACTTGTTTAGGTGTTTTTGGTTACATTGTTTACTCACAAGTGTATTAGTATGCTCTTTTCACATGTGCATGAGAGACTTGGGTATGATCCTACTGCGTGTACTTGTATGATCATCCTATATATATACAAACTATTTTTAGGTTTCTAGGACGACTTTATGTATTTTTGGGGAATTACTAGCTCGGACCTTTGGGTTTTTGTTGTGTTGTTTCCTTAACTATTCCTTTGGGTATTTATTTGGAGACTTTTATCTGTATCTATTTTACTTATACATGCATTGTGGGATTTTTTTGGTTTCCTTTTTATATTATTTCATGGAGTTTCTTTTGGTTGATTTATCTTATCTCTTGATCCTATTATTATATAGGGTAATCTATCCCATTTTTTAGATTTTTATACCCTCAATGCTAGTCTCCAACCCAGGGCCAACTAGAGGTATGACTTGGTGGTTATTATATATCTTTCTTCATTGTCATCTAAAGAGGGGTACCTTTGGAGGGAGGGTCATTATAGAGTGGTATCAGAGGGTTTTGTTGAAGGATGGGATGAATTTATGAGTTAAGCACAGTGAAGATTTCATGGGTTGGTAGAGAAATGGTTTCAATTGATCTTGGTGAATGACATAGGCTAGGGAAGACCGGTTAAGACATAGGATTTTAAGTTCTCCCATGATCTGATGCAAGGAATATTAGACTATTAAATGACCAAGTGAGGTAGAACCACTTTCAGGGTAGAGGCCTAGGATAGGTACGTGTATCGTGATTGACTTATGTTCTTGTTTGAATCAGATGGTTTTGGAAAAGTTAAAATGAGTTAAAAATGAATTAAATGAATCGTGATAAAAATTACATATTAACTGGTCATAGAAAATATTTGTTAACATTTTCATTTGTGGCTCTTGATCATCATTCACATGTGGTCCTAGAAGTGGAGATTCAATAGGCTAATCTGATTGATCATTGGAGGGTTGATCTGGTTGGAGAGTATGATCAGTGGTAGAAAAAGTTATGAAGTTTTCAACAGAAAGCTTTATGGAAGTATGAGGGCAGCTTTTCTAATCTAGAGACTAAGATTTGGTTAGAGGAGCTCAAGATCGCTTTCATTTTGATCCAAGCTCTGGTGTAGTATTGGTTTCATTTGGCATTCAGTCAAATGTGGGGAGTTGTGTGTTAGTGGTGGATGTTATATCTTAGTGAGTGTAATGAGGAATATCTTTCATGGGTCAACTTTCAAAAGGAGTTATGGGCAGAGTTTATTTCATTTACTATAAAGGAATTGAATAGGCAAGAGATTCTCTCTCTTTGGTAAGGGAATATTTTCATGTGGGATCTTGGGATCAAGTTTAAGGATATTTTTTCTTTTACTCCAAACCTTTTTTTGAATGAGGAGTCCTGAGTGCCTTATCTTAAGAAGGCACTTCGTCCTTATATCTAGTATGTAGTTACTCCCTTTACATTACCAACATATCTAGAGTTTCAATATAAGGTTAGGGTGATCAAGATGATTCAATAATGAGGAGGTTTACCATGAGAGGGGAACCAGTAGGGTTCTTTGAGGAGAAGAGTTATCAATGAAAGGTCTCAAGAACCAGGGTCTTCTAGGTTTCAACCAATGGTGAGTCAGCCTATGCATATTCCCTTCTGTCCTTTCAGGGGCTAGTGGTTTTTGTAATTTTCCTAGGTGCTTCGGGCTAGTGTGGTTTATCTGTGGGGTTCATATCCATTGTCAGGATCAGTTCCTAGTGGTTCTTCAAGCTCAATTTGGTGGGGGTGGATAGGTTCAGTGTCATACCCAGCAATAGCTACCAGTGAGACCATTTTAGCATCATGGACAATAGGCTTATGCCTCGACAAGAGAAGATGGAGTAGGTAGGGGTCGACCTTAGGATTCCCCTCATGTTTAGGGTCCCTGACCGGAGTGTGGTCATGGAGGTGAACTTCATCAAAGAGGAAGAGGAGTTATACATAGCCAGTTTCATGCAGTGGAGGTGGCAGCGCTAAAGGGGATATAAATCGTTCAAGGTATGATTAGTTTATCATCTACCCTTATTTGTGATTTTTTTATTCATAAGCTTCACACTTATTTGTATCACCCTCTCTAGTATTTTTTTATGGGACTATATGTGTAGATTATCCTCATGCCCCTAGTGTTGACTAAACCAGTCAAAGGTAAAACCAACTTGTTTGATATGTGCTAGGGGTGTAGACTGGTGATGGGGCCACATTAGTCCTTTGATTATTTTTTCTTGCTTCAAATACAGTTGTATGATGTCATTATCAGCATCGAATGGTTATATTCCATGCATTCTATTATCAAATTCTTTTGAAGGAGAGTCGTGTTCTTGGATGTGGATGGTTAGTGTGTGGTTTTTTTTTGGAAAGTGAAGTTTTTGTGTGGGAAGTATTCATGTGGAGCCCCTTATTTATTTGATGGATGAGTTGTCTGGAAATTAGTGGATGTTGGAATAGAGGAGGCTTCTAGGGTTGTTAGGGAGTGTTTGGATGTTTTTCTCAAGGAGGTTTTAATGCCGCCCCCTTGATGTGATGTTGAGTTCAGGATAGACTTGTAGCCTGGTGCTTCTCTAATTTCTATAGATCCTTATCAGATGGAACCTTATGAGTTGTATGATCTAAGGATTCAGATAGATGATATGATTTAAATGGGTTTTATCTAGACTATTGTGTCATCATGGGGTGTTTTAGTGTTATTATCCAACAAAGCAGATGGTAATCTAAGGTTTTATATAGACTACTGGAGGCTGAATCAGGTGAAGATCAAGAATCATTACCCTCTTTGGAGGACTGAAAATATTTTTGACCATCTGATAGGGGAGAGTTAGTTTTCTAAGATCAATCTATAGTATGGGTATCACTAGTTTAGGGTGAAGGAGGGTGATATCCTAAAGACTGACTTCAGATGCAGGTATGGGAAATTTGAGTTCATGGTCATTTCATTCGGTGTCACAAATAGTTCTGTTCATGGGGCTCATAAAATCTATGTTCCATGAATTTATAGACTAGTTCTTAGTTATGTTTTTCAATGACATATCGATCTACTTAAAGTGAGAGGATGAGCATGTCAATCATCTCAGATTTGTCTTTCACAATTCTTTAAAACCCCCAACTCTATGGAAATTTTTCCAAGTGTAAGTTTTGGACATGAGAAGTGGATTTCTTTGGAAATATGGTGTCCCATTAGGGTGTGTCCATTAGACCTTAAAAGGTTAAGACAATTGTTTCTTGGGAAGCACCTAATAATGTGGTATAGGTTTGTATTTTCCTTGGTCTCACATGCTATTACCGGAGGTTTATATCAGATTTATCTTGGATCGTGGCCATGTTTATAGCTTTGACTAAGAAGGAATAGGATTTTATCTAGACTAATTAGTGTTGGATAGCATTTGACTACCTAAAGGGGAATTTTTCAGTGCTCTAGTGCTATGGTTTCTAGAGGAAGGGGTGATGTTTGAGGTGTTCTTCAATGCTTTATGTCTAGGATTGGGATGTGTCTTGATGCATTATAAGGCAATTATCTCTTATGGGTCTAAGAATTTATATCCCCCACGAGCTTAACTATTCCACACATGATCTGAAGTTATCAGTGGTTATGTTTACACTAAAATTATGGTGACATTACCTCATAGGGGAGCAATTTGTGATCTTCACGGATAACAAGAGCTCAAGTTATATCTTTTCTCAGTGTGATATAAATCTATGGAAATGGTGGTGGATAAAATTTATTCAATATAATGACTTTGAGGTTTCCTACACCTTAGAAAGGGGGATTTTTATGGCTGGTGATTTGAGCAGGAAGTCGTGAAAGGACATTGTTTAGGAGTCTGAAGATTCTTGGAGTGCGATGGAGAAGTTAGAAGCCCTATATTTTGATGTAAGGGTGGTTGATGGTGGAGGTTTCTTATTTCATATGATAGTGTAATCTACTCTGATATAGCATATAGATGATTCTTAGTGGGGAGACTCATAGGCAGAGGTGATGCACGATTGTATTGGCCATAATGATGCTCTGGAGGGATGTTTGAAGGATGGTTGGAACCAGATGTTGTTTCAAGGGAGGCTGTTTGTTCTATAGGTAATATGTGATGGGGTCCTTCATGATTTTCATATCTCACCTTTTGAGGCACAACCATGAGTGTATAAGATGTACCATGGATTAAGGATACAGTTATGGTGTCCTAGTATGAAATGAAAGGTGGCAGAGTTTGTGGCTCAGTGTCTAGTTTTCCAGCAGGTAAAGGCAGAACACAGTGTCCTTAACGGTTTTTTCCAGCCCTTGGATGTTCCTGAGTGTAAGTGGGGGTGATGTCCCAATATACTTCTTCATGACATTACCATAAGCTTATGGATGTTGTGATGTTATCTGGTTAATCATGGATCAATTGATTAAATTGGACCACTTCCTAACGATCAAGGATTTGGGCATCGTGGATGTTTTGGAAAGGAGGTATGTGGATGGTGGTGTAGTTTCATGGAGTTATGAGGTCCATTATCTCAAATTAGGATGCACATTTTACCTCATGAGTTTGGAAAAGATTGAAGCATGCTTTTGTAACTTAGTTATGCCTCACACTGCTTTTTATCCTCATATGGATGGGCATACGGAGCGAACTATCCAAATGCTGGAGGATATATTGTGAGTGTGTATCTTAGACTTCTATAGATCTTGGTCAAAACACTTACCTTTGGTTGGGTTTTCTCATAATGAAATCTATCATTATTATATAAGAATTGACCCATTTGTGGCTTTGTATGAGCAACCATGTCGTTATACATTGTATTGGGATGAGGTTGGGGATTCATCAATTCTTGGTCTCGATGTGGTGTAGAGAACAACAGATAAATTTTTGGTTGTTCGTGAGAGGAAGAAAGTAGTGAATAACTGACAAAATCCATATTCCAACTATAGTAGGATCCTCTTTGAGTTCAAGGTGACCACGTTTTCTTTAATGTTTCTCCTAGATGTTGGTAGTGTAGTTTTGGTGGGGGAGTAAGCTCTCATCCCAGTTTATTGGGTCTTTCAAGGTGTTGGGGCACATTAGAAAGGTAATGTGTCGATTGGCACTCCCATAATGACTGGAATGGATTAATGAGTTCTTTCATGTATCTCAACTTTATCAGTATCTTCACAATGATTCACATGTCATTGACTAGGGAGAGTTGGATATCGAGGATGACATGACATTCATGGAGCTTCTAGTAGAGATTTTGGATCATCAGTAGAAGGTGATGCATAGATGGACCATTCCTTTGGTTCATGTGTTGTGGAGGCATGGTGTCCTGAAGGAGAGTACTTGGGAGAATGAGACATATATTTTTACTCAATATCCATAGTTGTTTTGAGTTTTTACTTTTACTATTTTGCTTTGATGATGTGATGTTTAGATCTTGATGTTTTATGATGTGTGCTTTTTCCTTGATGATGTGATGTGTGATTAAAGCTTCAAGCATACGAAGAGGGGGGAACTTGATTCTGAATCGATACACGTTATACTTTAACATCATTAAAACCATGGATGTGAGTCATTTTCATCCAAAGAAGATAATATCATGACATGGTAGATGAAATTCCTTGGTTTGTGTGCATGGGGTTTTGTTGTGTGGTGGTTGTGGTGATCATTGTCTTAGGCCATGTGGAGGTTGAGATGGTGGTGTGGTTGTTTTTGTGAAAAGGGTGGTTGCTTGTGGATGGTAAATTGTTGTGGTAATGTGGTTGTGAGGGATAATTGGTGAATGTTCTTTGATGGGTTTGGTGTGTTTGGTTGGTGGTGTGGTTGTGTGGTTGTGTTTGGGCTATAACTAGATCCTTGAGAGGTATCTCGAGGGATGGTTATTTGGAACTTTTTCACTCTTTCCTTCCAAATTGGTTTTAATTATTGAGGGGGAGAATAGTTTTATAGGTATCTAATTTAATGTTCTAGACCTTATAACCTGTTAATTTTCAGGAATTTTAGTGGTGAAGGTGTCTGAAGGAGATCCCAAGGAGTTTGGAGGGTATAAGGAGGAGATGGAGCTAAGATTTTAGTTGGAGGGACTCCTACAGCATGGAGTTTGGGATGCATTGTAAGGGGTGAAGTATATGGTATGGAATTATTGGTTGTGGCATAAGGTCCTAGGAGGAGGCTTTTCTGAGGTTCTTCCTTTTTAGACAATGTTGGGTCGTAGATCAGAGGTGTCGTCATATCCCCATCCTATTTTATAGGATCTACGACATGTGGATAACTACAGATTTCAAACACGACTTTGACCAATAGGCTTCAGTGTGGTCTCTCTCCTTTGCACCATGGTCTTTTAGTTTTAAACCATTTTTTGGTGTGGTCCTTGAGGTTGCGTCATGGTTTTATGTTTTAAAAACTAGGTATAAATTCTAAAATCCCTTAAAACCCTATCACTTTTTCGATATTCCTCTCATTTATTAGGTGAACCAAGTGTGTCTCAAGATCTCTTTTATCCTATTTTAAGTGTATTTCAACATCAACCTTGTAGGATAGATCTATGGTGGTTTAGGTGAGTTTCTCTCTTCAATTTCACCTATTTTTCCCATGTTTTCTCCATTTTTCGTGTCTATGAAGGTTTCTAATGGGGTAAATCATCAGTTTTGATGTTTTTTTATAAGAGGATTTTGTGGGGTGTTGTTTTTAGGGTGATCAAGTTGTTCACCTTCATTATGGTGCTCGATGGTGGCCTCTATCTTATTTCAATCATGTGCAGCTAATCGGAAAGCCTTGTTTGAGGTATGGGATCCTTCGTTTCTCATATGGTTGTATCATATATGATGGGTTAATGATTTTTTTATCTTTCTATAATATGGTATGCATTGACATAATGAAGATAATGAATTGATAATATAATAATTTAAAGGGGAAGGGGAATTAAAATTCATGCTTTACAAATTTTGATTTTGTGATTATTTGGGCTTGATGCCTTGCTAAAAATCATGGTTGTTTGGAGCCTTTGTTTGTGTTTATTTGATATGTGTTGTAGAAAATTTATTTTTATGAGTATTTGGAATCACCTTAAAAGGAATTGGTTAATCACTTATATCTTACTAATTGAATGGTTTCCCCTAGAATTATACCTTGTGCAAGAATGCCCCTAAAATTTATGAAGTGAAAGTGATTAAATCCCCCCCCCCACTAAATATGAAAAATATGTGAATGGTGTGAAAGGTGTCATGATATGTGTGGTTGTGATGTGAGTTTGGATGTGATGGTAAGTGGATATGGTACATGGTAGTTGTGATTTGGGAAATGGTTGTGATGTGGAAAGTGGTTGTGGTTGTGGATAGAGGTGATGTTGGTTTTGTTGACTTGAAAAGGGAATGAGGATAATGGTTTTTTTATTTATGTGGTTTTATGTTGTGGTGGTTTCCTGGCTAGTATTGAAATTAAATTATAATGATGAAATTGAAATGGTTTGGTTTGAATGGTTAATGAATGAATTAAAATGGGTTATGTGGTTGAAATGGTTTGTGTTTAATATGATATAATGGGTTTAATGAATGAAGTGGGTTGGTAATGGGAAATCTAGAAATTGGATTTACTTGTAATGAAATATAGAATCCGGCATGTGGATTGTGTCTTGCTTGTGTGGTGTTGTGAATTTAGAGGTGGAAGTTAAAGTTTTGTATGTTGTGAGGTTTGGTGGTGATGTTGTGAGTTTGGATAGTACTTTATTGTGAACTCATAAGTTGATCTTATGTGTGAATTTATATATATACATTGTATACTCCTTGTGTAATCTATATAAACCCACCCATTTCAAGCACTTTGTGCTGACAACCAAATGTTTTGGGGTGTTTTTTCCAACATCCTAGTGGTAAGGATGGATAGCTGGCTACCCACTCTTCCCTACTCTCTCTTTTAGGTGGTGTTAATAGGCATAGGTTGTGATGGAAAGAAGTCAAAAGTGAATTTTTAGGATGTTTTATGATATGATGATATGTCTTATGGTGGGGTTCTTGCATTGTAGGAGGAGGGAATGAGATTGATGTCCTTCATGTTCATGATACCCTACTACTCCGGTTGTGTGGTTATGGATGTGATGTGATGTAATGGCCTAGGTTTTTTTGGGTGAGATGTGATGTGATGTGATCGCTTAGGTGTTTATGGGTGAGATGTGATGTGATGTGATGCCTCAAGTGTCTATGGGTGAGATGTGATGTGATGTTATACGAAATAGATGGGAACTTCGGGACATACGACATTGGGGTGTGAGAGCAGAAACTCAGTGGGAAAGAGGTGTGGGGTACCCTTTATCGATATGCTTCTTATTATGTTATTATTATTGGATGTGTTATTTGGTGATCATGTCTTATTGAGTATGGTATTGGATAATTTATCTATTTTGGTGATGTCGTTTCTGTTGTTTACTCATGGTTGTGTTAGTATGATCTTTTTACATGTGCATGGGAAACTTGGGTATGATCCTACTGAGCATACTTGTATTCTCACCCTACATATATGTAAACTATTTTCAGGTTTTCAAGAGGACTTTGTGGACTGTTCTGGACATTACTAGCTCAAACCTTTGGGTTATTGTTGTGTTTCTACCTTATATTTTATTTTGGGTACTTATTTTAAGACTTTTATCTATATCTATTTTACTTATACATGCATTTTGGGATGCATTTGGTTTCCTTTTTATATTATGTCATGGAGTTTCTTGTGGTTGATTTATCCCATATCTCAATCCTATTATTATATAGGGTAATTCCCCCATTTGTCTGATTTTTATACCCTCGATGCTAGTCTCCAACTCGGGGTATACTATAGGAAGTACTCATGAGTCATTCCTTCATTGTCACCTCATGAGGAATACCTTTGGAGAGAGGGGTCATGATAAAATCTCCTCCCATCATCATACACCAATGACCATTTATACTTTGGAATTTGCATAATGTAATCATAGACTTCCTGATTATCTATCATAATACCTTTAAAACCCTGCTCTATCCTTTGTTGTTGAGGATCGTATGCTAACAAACACAAACTAATCAAAAAAACAAATAACAATAACTAATACAATGATTTTTCTAACCAAAAATGATATTCATACTAAGTTTTATTATTTCTTTCTTCATGGAATCATCCTTGAACTTCTTTTTCACATTTCTTGAAATGTGTCGAATAAAGTATCGATGATGGGAATGGGATGGTCTCCATGAAATACTCTCAAACTGTACTGCCTCCTTGATTGCTTGGTGATGATATGAAATAAGACAAATTTCTTATGTGACGGTCATAAAATCTCCAAGGAAATCCAGAAACCAACTCCAAGATAATAAGTTCTTCTTCTCGACAATAGAAAATTCCAAAGGTACAGGGATTCAATTACTATCTTATATGGAAGAAATCAATAAATTTCTGGTATACTTTCCAAATATTAATGTTTCATCAATCTGTATTGAATTCTTTCAATGTCTAAAATCATCCACATGTGGTAAAAATGTCCAAAATAATCTATCAAACACTGCTTTTGACTGATTAACTTAGTTTCATTGGTTTCACTACTAAAACAATACCATATACCCACAGTTTAGAACCATGGGTATAGCCCCCAAAACCGTGGGTATATCCTACACCCATGGTTTTAAGAACTGTGGCTTTGGGAGGTGTTGGTATAGATATATACACATGGATTCTATAGAAACTATGGGTATATAAACTATGGGTGTTGGTTTTATCATACCCATGTTTTAATCAAAACCATGGGTATACATCTATACCCACAGTTCTACAAACCGTGGGTATAGCTTTTCCCAGCATAAAATATATACCCATGTTTCACTGAACTATGGGTATAGGAAGCTACCCCCATTTAGTAGCTACAACTGACCTTTCATCCCATCCCGAGCCTATAAATAAAATACAAACCAAATTACACATTCAATTCAATACATATATTTTATATTTATAATTCAACCAACTATTTGTAATAAATTTCAAACCATTTACAATACTATAACATACATATACATCCATACAACCAATCAATTCAATTCATTAAACAACATCCACATGTATATTTACTACTAAGTGAAAAATAGAGGGGATCAATATCCCCCCCATTGCCAATATCCTCATCCTTATCACCATCAAAAACATCCTTATCACCAACAACATCATCTGGAGCATCTTCGTCATCGTCGTCACAGTTGTCGTCACCGTCATCGCCACTATTAACTCAGCCACCATTAAGAACCTAATTGACATCGCTTGAGGCATCATTTAAAGAGAGAATTGATTCTATATATGAATCAAAAGTTGTGGAAGCCTCTGGTGTAAGTGATTGGATTATAACTAACATAACTTTCAGAAAGTGTTTAGTGATCAATTTACTTCTTTCACGCTCTTGTAAAGCTATTATTTAGCCTCATCTGCTTTTTCATGAGTGCTTTATAGCTCGGTGTTCTGAGAGGTTTGAGAGTATCCCGATGAGGACCAATACTTAGTGGGGAGGATGTTCTTCCTAGGTCGACATCAGACTCTCCCCTGGTGCTCCTCACCTAATACTCAACTCAAATGATCATTTGGCCCAAAGTTTTCATCTTATTTATCATCGAGGGCCTCTAGGGAAGACTATTGAAAACATAAACAATATTTTTAATTATGAATTATGTATAAATATTTGAAATATAAATAAAAAAACTTACAATATTTTCTTATGTTTTTTCATTTATGACACTTCCATCCTTTTTCTTCCCACTCGAGAAAAATAATTTTTCTCGAGGCACATGAACATTGATGCCCAATAATTATTGTTGAAAATTATTTTGATTAGTATAATACTACATTATTGAATAATATGAAAGTGGTAAACCTAAAATGAATTAAAATTGTAGTTGTTGAAGAAATCCATAAAACAAAGAAGCATTTAAATATAAATTTAATTAGAAATTTAATACCGGTGTCATAACATAAACAATACATACTAATTATCATGCTAAACATGGGTATGATATGGATTCCTCTTGCATGTTCATTTTGGTACAATTCTATTTGTGTTATGTTATTTGTTCATTCAGTCACTTGATAATTTTGATCATTTGGTCATTAGGCTAATTTTCAGATTAGGTTGTTTGGTAAATTGGTTAATTGGTCAATTGGTCATTTTTTCATTTAGTCATTTTTTCATTTGTCCAATTAGACCAATTAGTCCATTTAGTCCAATTAGGCCAATTAGGTCATTTAGGCCAATTACGTCATTTAGGCTAATTAGGCTAATTAGTCCAATTATGCGATTTAGTCTATTTATTTGTTTTAGTCCATTTACACCAATTGGGTCATTTAGTCCAATTAGGACATTTAGTCTAATTAGGTCATTTATTCCAATTAGGCCAATTAGGAAAATTATGCCAATTGGGCCAATTAGACCATTTAGGCCAATTAGGTCATTTAGACCAATTAGACCAATTAGGCCATTTAGGCCATTTAGGCCAATTGGGGCATTTAGGCCAATTAGTCCATATAGTCCAATTATGTCATTTAGGCCATTTAGGTCAATTAGTCCAATTATTTTATTTAGTCCATTTAGGACAATTATGTCATTTAGTTCATATAGGCCAATTATGTCATTCAAGCCAATTAGGCCATTTAGGCCATTTAGGCCAATTAGACCATTTAGGCCATTTAGTCCATTTAGGTCATTTAGGCTAATTAGGTCATTAAATACATTTAGACCAATTAGGTCATTAGGTCATTAGTCCTTTTAGAACAATTGTCCAATTATCCATTAGTTCATTAGTCCAATTCACTAATTGGACATTATGCCAATTTGCCATTAGGTTATTAAACCAATTGGCCAATTGGCCATTAGGCCCTTAGGGCAATTGGTCATTAAGTCATTAATATATTAGTCTAGTTGTCCATTAGGTTGTTAAGACAATTGTCCATTAGTCCATTAGGCGAATTAGCCAATTGTCTAATAGGTCATTTGGTCCAATTATCCAATTGGTCATTAGGACATTAGGTCATTATGCTAATTGGTCATTAGGTCGTTAAGACATTAGGTCGTTATACCAATTGGTCATTAGGCCAATTCTCCAATTGGCCATTAGGCCATTAGGCCATTAGGACAATTAGTGAATTAGCCAATTGTCCAATTGGCCATTAGGTCATTAAGTCATTAGGCCAATTGTCCATTAGGTCATTAGGCCATCGGTCCAATTGGCCATTAGTCCATTAGGCCAATTGTCCATTAGGACATTAGCCCATCAGGTTAATTGGTCATTAGTCCATTAGTTCATTAGTCCAATTGGGCCATTAGGTAATTAGCCCATTAGGCCAATTGGCCATTAGGTCATTAGGCCATTAGTCCAATTGTCCATTATTCCATTAGGCCAATTGGCCATTAGTCCATTAGGTGAATTGGTCATTAGGACATTAGTCCATTAGGTCAATTGTCCATTAGGCCATTAGGTCATTAGGCCAATTGGGTCATTAGGCCATTAGGCCATTTGTTCATTGGGTCATTGGGTCATTAGTTCATTAGGCCAATTATCCATTAGTCCATTAGGCCAATTGGCCATTAGTACATTAGGACCTTATGTGAATTGGTCATTAGTCCATTAGTCCAATTGGTCATTAGGCTATTAGGACATTAGGCCAATTGGCCATTAAGACATTAGGTAAATTGAACATTATACCAATTGGACATTATTTCATTAGGACATTGGGTCAATTGGATATTAGTCCATTAGTCCATTAGTCCATTAGGCCATTAGTCCAATTGGTCATTAGGCCATTAGACCATTAGTCCATTAGGCCAATTGTCTATTAGGACATTATGCCATTAGTCCATTAGTCCATTGGGCCATTGGTCCAATTGGATGTTAGGCCAATTGGCAATTAGGTCATTAGGTCATTAGTCCAATTGATCAATTGGTCATTAGGTCATTATTCCATTAGTTCATTAGGCCAATTAGTCATTAGATCATTATACCAATTAGGTCATTAGATCAATTGGAAATTAGTCCATTAGACCAATTGGTCATTAGGTCATTAGGCCATTTAGGCCAATTGGCCATTACACCAATTTTCCATTAGGCCATTAGGCAATTAGTCCATTAGACCAATTAGTCATTAGGTTATTAGGCCATTAGGCCAATTGGAAATTAGTCCATTATTCCATTTAGACAATTGTCTATTAGGCCATTTAGACAATTGGCCATTAGGCCATTTATCCAATTGGTCATTAGTCCATCAGGCCAATTGGCCATTAGGACATTATGTCATTATGTGAATTAGTTAATTGGACATTAGGACATTAGGCCATTTAGGCAATTTTTTCAATTGGTCAATAGGCCATTAGGTCAATTGGTCATTAGGCCATTAGGTCATTAGACCAATTGGCCAATTGGTCATTAGTCCATTCAACCAATTGGTCATTAGTCCATTAGGCCATTAGTCAAATTGGACATTAGGCCATTAGACCAATTAGTCATTAGGTCATTAGGAAATTAGTCCATTAGGTCAATTGGTAATTAGGCCATTAGGCTAATTGGTCATTAGGCCATTAGGACAATTGTCCAATTGGCCATTAGTCTATTAATCCAATTGGTCATTAGGCCATTAGTCCAATTAAACAATTGGATATTATTCCATTTAGGATAATTGATCAATTAGTCATTAGGACATTAGGTCAATTGGTCGTTAGGCCATTATGACATTATTCCAATTGGTCATTAGGCCATTAGGCCATTAGGTCATTAGGTCATTAGGTCATTAGTCCATTAGGCCAATTAGCCATTAAGTTGTTAGGACAATTTTCCATTAATCCATTAGGTCAATTTATCATTAGGTAATTAGGTTGTTAGGACAATTGGTCATTAGTCCATTAGAAAAATTGGTCTTTAGGCCATTAGGATAGTAGGTCAATTGGCTATTAGGTCATTAGGTTGTTAGTCCAATTATCCATTAGGCCATTTTCTCAATTGGACATTAGGTAATTTGGCCAATTGTCCATTAGGCCATTTGAAATGGGTATTTTTAGCTTTATATTAAAGGGATTAATGACAATAAAACTTAAATTTCAGCATACAAAGTTAACTAAGTAGAAATATAAATCTAGATATTATTTTTATTCATATTAAAGTACTTGGTGCTTCTCATGCTCGAGCATTGTAGTGCGCCCCAAAGTGTGAAAATTCATCATTGAATATTTTTTCTTTTTTTTTCTAATGCATCTTAAAAAAATCCAATAAAAGTAATAAGAATTAAATTTTCTATGAAAAATATTAAAGAATAGGAATAACTTAAACTCTTCACTCTTCCAATATGCAATCATTTTTTGATATTGTGTTGTTGGATAGTTGTGGAATATTTGTACGCCCACTAAATCATAACCAACTCTACTCCTCCAACCAACATATAACTCATCCTTATATGATCCTTTGTACTCCCCAAGATCCATCAACCTTGCAACCTTAGTAGTTTAACCATCAGTAAAGTTAAACCAACACTGAAACGAACATGTTAATTCATATAAATATAAAAATAATATAGATATAAATTTAACAAAAAAAATTACCCATATATTTTCCCATGATTTTTCATTGATTTTATTCCTGGTATGTCTCTATGAGACTGGTTCCACCATAATGATATCATTATATTTGGATAAAGTTCCCATGAAACTTATACACTCCCTATAATTTTTACCTATCATTTGATTTTTTTTCATTTTAATCCACCATTATTTGTGTTTGGTGATTCCAATATTCCCGCATATGGGTGCACCCATGTCACTTACTATAAGATCCCACTGAATAAGATAAAATGGGGAAAAGAATAATTAATTCATGGTACAATAGGACAAAAATGATGTGAAATAATTTGACATGCTTATAATAAAAAACTTGGTGTAGGATACTCATTAGGATCTAATGGATCTTTGGGTATCCTGAATTAGTAGCCTTTTAAGGATGTGTATGTTATAATGCATGCTCTGGGTGATCTGCATGCACTGGAGTGGAAGCTATAGGAACATAATCATCAGATCATGGATGGATAGTAGGAAATGGAGGCTGGTTGCGCCCAAATTTACCCTACTGGTAAAATCGGTCGTTGAAGTACAAGTAGAGATCGAATCCACAAGGACCGAAGAAGAAACCTTGAGACACTCGAATTTGATGATGGATTGGCTATGAAGTGTCCAACTTTGAGGTAGATTTTAATTGGAGAACTAATGATATAATTTAAATAACAGACAATAAAAAATGATGTGAACTAAACAATTTTTATGATGGGTTGATCTTAGGGTTTCTCTTGGGGTGGATTGGATAAATTTCTTTTCTTAAAAATTTCATGTCATTAATTCAAGACGTATCCAAACAATGAGATAATTCTCCCAAATCATTCACCAATTTAATCCCTACGCAATTCCAAGGCCAATCACCAATTCACTTTGAGGATCACTTTACTGATCACTCAAAGGAAATAGATCGTACTAGCACTCAAAATGTGTCATCGTTAAGGTTGGAAAAGATGAAAAAGAATCTAACTCATTAAATGGAAATCCTAAAAATAACGAAAAGATTTAAATATTAAGTACATGAAATAACATTCAATCCCTGACCTTGCTACTCCGTTGGATCAACCCTTAAGTGGTTATCCCTCCATTTATGCTATTCTACCAATGGAAGTGGGATGTAGACTTATAGGGGCAGAATTGAAGAAGAATAAAATTATTAAAAGAATGAACACTCCACCGTTGTGTGATTGAATTCACAAGTACTGGTGTGAATAAATTCACACCTTGATTCAACGGTATCAATGTGTGAAGAAAAGGAAAATATTAAGTGAAGAAGAATAACAAATTTTATTAAAATAATAAACGTGAAATAAAAACTTACATGGGAAAACTTGACGATGCGATTACAAATTGCAAGCACAATTGAAAGAAATATAATAGATGAAAGAAAAATTCAGATTGAATGAAAAATGTTAGATGATAATTACCTTCACCACCAGCTCCTTATATAGACATATTAGGAGCCTTAGGTCGACCCCCCAACAATCAATTCACCCCCCAATAATTAAGAGATTCAGAACGAGGGTGAAGAATTAAAAGGAAATTGATGTTTTGAAGTTGACCTGGAAAACTATCCAGATTCATACTTCATTTGGATGTTCAAATTTGACATTAAATATGGCCGAATAATCAGTGGTTGTAGAAGATAAATATCTTCTTCCATGTGTTCTCTATACGCTTTCCAAATTTCAGGTCATTTGGTGCATCTGTTTGAAATTTATTCTGGAAATGGTGAGAATAATTTATGGGCGTTCATATTGGTCCCACCATTTAAATGTAAACTTAGGATCCAAATATCTCAATGAAAACTTCGTAATTAGCTCTGTCAACAGTTGAATAAAATTATCCTCATGTTATTTTCTTTCTACTATAAAAATTTGAGCTTCATTGGTCTTGGTTTGTGGGCCCCACATTCGTTTGATGGGCCTTAGGCCCATTATGCTTTTTCCAGTAAATTTCTGCATTCAGGCGCAAAAATATCCATCTTCCCTTGGGATTCATCCATCGAACCTAAAAGATAAAATGTTCCAAATAAAGTTATAAATCATATCCCAAAATATCAAATTCATAAAATGAATATAATGCTATCCAAAAATAGATGAATGATTGGGACTAAATTTGGATTTTAAACATTAATTGCATTTAAGAAGATAAATGAAGTTCTATTTATGTAATGCACTAGAAACAATGTTTATGGAATTTGGAACAATGAATATAAAGATATTAACAATTAATATTAGCCACTTTTAGTGACTAATCACACCCTTTGTTTAATTTCATATCCATATTTCATCCAATTTCAATTAAGTATGATAAAGTGTTGTGCATCACAAAAGATATGGGGCCCATTTTATTGTTCAAGGGGAAAAAATGGAAGCGCTAGGTGGGAATCACATTAAACCTTAAGATGAGTATCCAATTTTTTTTTGATTTTTTTGTTAATATTTTTTAACCACAATAGATATGAAAAGACTAACTCTGGTCAAGACAACTATGGAGTCACGATCCCCAAGTGTCGGACGCCACACATATTATCAATTTGATGCTCTACAATAGAGATATAAAGCCAAACTCTGGGCAAGACAACTATGGTGTCATGATCCCCAAGTGTCTACACCACGCATTTGGACAAAACATTTCTCTATGTGGTCATTATTTTTTTTTCAAATTATTTTTTTAATACTCAAATTAAACTAAAAGTGACCCCAGAACCCTATGCTATAATGAAAGGGAACCAAGAACTCAAATTTACACCCAAGATTCAATAGACATGCATTATGGCGTTTTTATTAAGAGGATGAAAATATAAACTTTGAAAAATCACATCAGACAACCGCACATTCTAAAAACTATGCTCATGAACTTAAACTTGCATTTAAAATCAGAATCAAGGCATGAAAAATTATTAGATATCCAATTTCAGAGTTTGAAATGTGTGTTATCATGTTCAAGGTTAATGGAATTTTTCTTTCCATGCATGTTCTTATTAAAAAAATCATTTTTTTTATTTCATCTCCCCCCAACATAGAATAACATTGTCCCCAGTGTTTAAAGAAAACTTAGAAGGGGGTATGGGAGAGGTGCTCAAAGAGGAAATTTAAAATAATAATAATGGAATGAATTCACCTGGAAGTTGATGATAAAAGTGTGTGCCACGTTCTCCCTTCAATCTTGGGTTTGAGTCTCAGTGGCTTGGACGGTTGTGACAGGATTTTCCCCATGACCTATGACCTGTACTTTTATTTTTTTTAACCTATAAAAACATAAAAATAAAACAAAACAAAATAAACTTATGATACATTGTCTTATTTTTAAATTTCTGGGTAAGGTATTACTCATAGATCACGCCACGTGACACGGATGAATATGGCGCTCCCCTTTCATACCCATCCTTACTCATAAAAGAAGAACAGGTCAACAGTCTATGGTAATTTATTATATGAAAAAGAAAATGATTCAAAATGATTGGAAACATGAAAACCATGGGTTGCCTCCCATGCAGCTCTTTTGTTTAACGTCGTTAGCTCGAATTGTACCCCCCAACTTATCCAATTCTAACTTTCAACATTTTAATTAACCCATCTTTTTCCACTTCAATAAGATTGAGATTGATTATTTTTTTGAAATTTGTTTCATGTAAAAACATATTTTCTACAATGATTGGTAAAATCCAAGGAATATCTGAAATGGTTGATCGAGTTGCTTCTATAGTCTTTCCTAAGACACCAAGGATAATTCCTACATTATTGGTTTCATGATATGGACGAATGAAAACTGAAAGGTCTTGTTTGTACCCTATAAAGGGATAATTTAGTGGGGACAAAAGGTTCAAAATTTTGAGGTTGGGTTGATTGAATTCAACCCACTAGTCTTGATTTGGTCCCCAACAATGATGCCAAAATTTGGTTGCGCCCAAATTTACCCTACCAGTAAAAGTGGTTGTTGAAGTACAAGTAGGGATCGAATCCACAGGGACCAAAGAAGAAACCTTGAGACACTCAAATTTGATGATGGATTGGCTATAAAGTGGCCAACTTTGAAGTAGATTTTAATTGGAGAACTAATGATATAATTTAAATAACAGACAAGAAAAAAATTATGTGAACTAAACAATTATTTATGATGGGTTGATCTTAGGGTTTCGCTTGGGGTGGATTAGATAAATTTATTTTCTTAAAAATTTCATGTCATTAATTCAAGACGTATCCAAACAACGTGATAATTCTCCCAAATCATTCACCAATTTAATCCCTACACAATTCTAATTCTAATCACCAATTCACTTTAAATATCACTTTACTGATCACTCAAAGGAAATAGATCATATTAGCACTCAAAATGTGTCATCGTTAAGGTTGGAGAAGATGAAAAAGAATGTAACTCATCAAATGGAAATCCTAAAATAACGAAAAGATTTAAATATTAAGTACATGAAATAATATCCAATCCCTGACCTTGCTACTCCCTTGGATCAAACCTTAAGTGGTTATCCCTCCATTGATTCTATTCTACCAATGGAAACGGGATTTATACTTATGGGGGTGGAATTTAAGAAGAATAAAATTATTAAAAGAATGAATACTCCACCGTTGTGTGATTGAATTCACAAGTGCTGGTGTGAATAAATTCACACATTGATTCAACGATATCAACGTGTGAAGAAAAGGAAAATATTAAGTTAATAAGAATAATAAATTTTGTTAAAATACTAAACGTGAAAGAAAAACTTACATGGGAAAACTTGATGATGCGATTACAAATTGCAAGCAGAAAATTACAATTGAAAGAAATACAATGGATGAAAGAAAAATTCAGATTGAATGAAAAATATTAGATGATAATTCCTTTCATCACCATCTCATTATATAGGCATATTAGGATCCTTAGGTTGACCCCCCAACAATCAATTCACCCCCCAATAATTAAGAGATTCAGAAGGAGGGTGAAAAATCAAAAGGAAATTGACGTTTTGAAGTTGACCCGGAAAACTGTCCAGATTCATCCTCCATTTGGACGTTCGAATTTGAAATTAAATATGGCAGAATAATCAGAAGTTGTATAAAACAAATATCTTCTTCAATGTGTCCTCTATCTTTTGTCCAAATTTCAGGTCATTTGGTTCATCCGTTTGAAAGTTATTCTAGAAATGGTGAGAATAATTTATGGGCATTCATATCGGTCCCACCATTTAAATGTAAAATTTGGATCCAAATATCTCCATGAAAACTTTGGAATTAGCTCTGGCCAAAGTTGAATAAAATTATCCTCATGTTTTTCTCTTTCTACTGTAAAAAATTTAGCTTCATTGGGCTTGGTTTGTGGGCCCCAAATTCGTTTGATGGGCCTCAGGCCCATTATGCTTTTTCCAGTAAATTTCTGCATTCAGGTGCAAAAATATCAATCCTCCCTTGGGATTCATCAATCGGACCTAAAATATAAAATGTTACAAATAAATTGATCAATCATATCCCAAAATATCAAATTCATAAAATGAATATAATGCTATCCAAAAATAGATGAATGATTGGGACCAAATTTGGATTTTAAACATTAATTGCATTTAAGATGAGAAATGAAGTTCTATTTATGTAATGCACTAAAAAAAATGTTTATGGACTTTGGAAAAATGAATATAAAGATATTAAAAATGAATATTATCCACTTTTAGTGACTAATCACACCCCGCAACTTGAGTTTTGCTAGTCCCGAGTAAAATATTTTACAAATATGAAATTTGAATCCCCTTTTCCAAAAACATTTTAATACACATTGCTCACCCAAAGACCTAATAAAAAGCAAAATTATGAAACCCATCAAAATAATTTAAAACAAGCTAGTTCCATAAGCATATCTCAATCCCAAGCCCATTTCTTTGTTCAATTTCATCACCACATTTCATCCAATTTCAATTAAGTATGATAAAGTGTTGTGCATCACAAAAGATGTGAGGCCCATTTTATTGTTCAAGGGGAAAAAATAGAAGCGCTGGGTGGGAATCACATTAAACCTTAAGATGAGTATCCAAAAAAAAAATTTGATTTTTTTGTTATTTTTTTAACCACAATAGATATGAAAAGACTAACTCTGGGCAAGACAACTATGGAGTCATGATCCCCAAGTGTCGGACGCCACACATATTGTCAATTTCATGCTCTACAATAGAGATATAAATACAAACTCTGGGCAAGACAACTATGGAGTCACGATCCCCAAGTGTCGGACACCATGCATTTGGACAAAACATTTCTCTATGTGGTCATTATTATTTTTTTCAAATTTTTTATTATTATTTTTTTTGAATACTCAAACTAAACTAAAAGTGACCCCAGAACCCTATGCTATAATGAAAGGGACCCAAGAACTCAAATTTACACCCAAGATCCAATAGACGTTCATTGTGGCATTTTTATTAAGAGGGTGAAAATGTAAACTTTGAAAAATCACATCGGACAACCACACTTTCCAAAAACTATGCTCATGAACTTAAACTTGCATTAAAATCAGAATCAAGGCATGCAAAATTATTCGATATCCAATTTCAGAGTTTTCAATGTGTGTTATCATGTTCAAGGTTAATGGAATTTTTCTTTCCATGCATGTTCTTATTAAAAAAAATCATTTTTTATTTCATCTCCCCCCAACATAAAATAACACTATCCCCAGTGTTTAAAGAAAACTTAGAAGGGGGTATGGGAGAGGTGTTCAAAGAGTAAATTTAAAATGATAATAATGGAATGAATTCATTTGGCGGTTGATGATAAAAGTGTGTGCCAGAGTCTCCCTTCAATCCTGGGTTTGAGTCTCAGCGGCTTGGACGGTTGTGATGGGATTTTCCCCATAACCTATGACCTATACTTTTATTTTTTATTTTACCTATAAAAACATAAAAATAAAACAAAACAAAATAAATTTATGATACATTGTCTTCTTTTTAAATTTCTGGGTAAGGTATTACTCAGAGATCACACCACGTGACACGGATGAATATGGTGTTCCCCTTTCATACACATCCTTACTCATAAAGAAGAACAAGTCAACAGTCTATCGTAATTTATTATATGAAAAAGAAAATGATTCAAAATGATTAGAAACATGAAAACCATGGGTTTCCTCCCATGCAGTGCTTTTGTTTAACGTCCTTAGCTCGACTTGTACCCCCCAACTTATCCAATTCCAACTTTCAACATTTTAATTAACCCATCTTTTTTCACTTCAATAAGATTGAGATTGATTATTTTTTTGAAATTTGTTTCATGTAAAATCCTATTTTCTACAATGATTGGTAAAATCCAAGGAATATATGAAATGGTTGATCGAGTTGCTTCTATAGTCTTGCCTAAGACACCAAGGATCATTCCTGCATTATTGGTTTCATAAGATGGATGAATGAAAACTGAAAGGTCTTGTTTGTACCCTATAAAGGGATAATTTAGTGGGGATGAAAGGTTCATAATTTTGAGGTTGGGTTGATTGAATTTTCCTAAAAAAGATTGGAAATTTGAAAAATAACTTTATTCTTCAAAAAATTTAGAAATAATCGGTTCATTTTGAAATTTTGATTCCTCCTGAAAATTGTCCAGTTGAATGTCAGGAATGGGTATAGACACAATGTTTGTGATCTCTCCTAGTGGTTCAATGATTGGTGATTCTGAAAATTTATTAATGGATTTATATTCAGGAAACTCAATCCATGATGTCAAATTTTCCTCTTTTGAATCCAAAAAATCAATTTCCTCCTGATTTAAAGACCCTTCAAAAACTCCTTGATCCTCTCCAACTATCCCAAATCCTAAGGTTGGTTCTTCAATAAAGGCATAAGGGGTTTGTGTGTTACAATATTTTTATATCAATATTGAGGAAGGGATGGTTTGAGTGGGAATGGGGTCCACACAAGTTTTAATGCTTTGTAGTTCTAGTCTAAAACTTGATACCTCTGAATTCATTTTTTCCATTTGTTCACACAATTTTTGAAGAATTTTTTCAGGATTAGGATTGATATATGTTTGTACATCATGTACTTCCTCAATATTTATCTTTTCAATCATTCTTGATTGGTATGGAAATTGATCTTTTAAACATTCATCATCACAAAGACCGTTCATGTTATCGGGTGTGGGGTATTCATTCAAAGTTTGGTCAAGGTAATTAAAAAAATTGGTGATTCCCAATGTGGATTTACTAATTGATTCCATCCAGAGTTTTTGAAGGGATATTGTTGATTATACTCCATTGGATGTATTTGGAAATTTGGAATCGTGATTTTTGGGAGCCAAAAAAATAGAAAGGGGGAAAGAGAAGAGAAATGGGATGAGAAAAGAGAAATGGGGGAGAATAGAAAGATGTTATAAGGTAAATTACTTGGTCCCCGGCAACAGTTCCAAAATTTGGTTGTGCCCAAATTTACCCTATCGGTAAAAGCGGTTGTTGAAGTACAAGTAGGGATCGAATCCACAGGGACCGAAGAAGAAACCTTGAGACACTCAAATTTGATGATGGATTGGCTATGAAGTGTCCAACTTTGAGGTAGATTTTAATTGGAGAACTAATGATATAATTTAAATAACAGAAAATAAAAAATGATGTGAACTAAACAATTATTTATGATGGGTTGATCTTAGGGTTTCTCTTGGGGTGGATTGGATAAATTTCTTTTCTTAAAAATTTCATGTCATTAATTCAAGATGTATCCAAACAACAAGATAATTCTCCCAAATCATTCACCAATTTAATCCCTACAAAATTCCAAGGACAATCACCAATTCACTTTGAGGATCACTTTACTGAGCACACAAAGGAAATAGATCATACTAGCACTCAAAATTTGTCATCGTTAAGGTTGGCGAAGATGAAAAAGAATGTAACTTATCAAATGGAAATCCTAAAATAACGAAAAGATTTAAATATTAAGTACATGAAATAACATTCAATACCTAACCATGCTACTCCCTTGGATCAACCCTTAAGTGGTTAGCCCTCCATTAATGTTATTCTACCAATGGAAGCGGGATGTAGACTTATGGGGGCGGAATTGAAGAAGAATAAAATTATTAAAATAATGAACACTCCACCGTTGTGTGATCGAATTCACAAGTGCTGGTGTGAATAAATTCACACCTTGATTCAACGGTATCAACGTATGAAGAAAAGGAAAATATTAAGTGAAGAAGAATAATAAATTTTATTAAAATACTAAACGTGAAAGAAAAACTTACATGGGAAAACTTGATGATGCGATTACAAATTGCAAGCAGGAAATTACAATTGAAAGAAATACAATGGATGAAAGAAAAATTCAGATTGAATGAAAAATATTAAATGATAATTCCCTTCACCACCATCTTCTTATATAGGAATATTAGGAGCCTTAGGTCAACCCCCCAACAATAAATTCACCCCCCAACAATTAAGAGAGTCAGAAGGAGGGTGAAGAATCAAAAGGAAATTGACGTTTTGAAGTTGACCCGGAAAACTGTCTAGATTCATCCTCCATTTAGACGTTCGAATTTGAAATTAAATATAGCTGAATAATCAGCGGTTTTAGGATAAAAATATATTAGTCCATGTGTCCTCTATCTGATTTTAAATTTCAGGTCATTTGGTGCATCATTTTGAAATTTATTCCCAAAATGGTGAGAAGAATTTATGGGCATTCATATCGGTCCCACCATTTAAATGTAAACTTAGGATCCAAATATCTCCATAAAAAATTAAAAATTATCTCTGGCCATAGTTGAATAAAATTATCCTCATGTTTTTCTATTTCTACTGTAAAAATTTGAGCTTCATTGGGCTTGGTTTGTGGGCCCCACATTCGTTTGATGGGCCTTAGGCCCATTATGCTTTTTCCAGTAAATTTCTGCATTCAGGCGCAAAAATATCCATCTTCCCTTAGGATTCATCCATCAGACCTAAAAGATAAAATGTTACAAATAAAGTGATCAATCATATCTCAAAATATAAAATTCATAAAATGAATATAATGCTATCCACAAACAGATGAATGATTGAGCCCAAATTTGGATATTAAACATTAATTGCATTTAAGATGAGAAATGAAGTTCTATTTATGTAATTCACTAAAAATAATTTTTATGGACTTTAGAACAATGAATATAAAGATATTAACAATTAATATTAGACACTTTTAGTGAGTAATCAGAGGCAGCATAGACATGGAAGAATATGGGTAGTAGGGTTGGGGATACATAAAAGGACATAGATATGGAAAAGGTGAGAACATCCCTGGAGGTGGTGTAGACATGGTATGGGAAGAAGAGGATAAATGAGATAATGATAGAGGAATGAGTGGGAACATTCCTAGAGGCTCAATTGGAGGATGAAAAGGTGTGGTATATGGGGTATCTACTAGTGGGTTAGTGTGAGAATGGGTACGACGGGTGCTCCGTCTAGGTCTAGGAGCATCAACGCTCAGACCCATGCTAGTAGGATGTGGAGGAGTCAACTCTGGTGAAACTAAATGTCCATAAAAATTTTGATAAAGAATATCAACATGAAATTATATGTAATAGAGAAAAAAATTGCAATTATTATACTCACTACCAAAAACCGAGGAGGAAACCCATGCTCGCACATCTATCTATCATCATCAAATAATCACTTCCTTCAAACTTCTGTAGTATTTTTCATAATCTGCATAAGAATGAAATGTACATTTTTTATAAATAGTTTTTAAAAATTATGCATACAACTTAGAAGACAAGGAATTCATAAACAATTTCATAACATGTTTTTATAATAATAATTTAAAACCAAGTTATACATTTTTTAAAACCTCATTTTAAACCCAGTTTTCTAAATTGAAATAAATCTAATTAAATACAATGAAACCAAAAAATATTAAAACAAACATATCATTTCAAAAGGAAACTAAATTAAATTAATTATAGTAATATCAACCTGAGAAACCCATGCCAAGGTAAACCGAATGAACTATGAACATATATGGTTGCTTTTATATATTACACATCACTACTTCAAGTTCAAAATCAACTCTCACAATGGGAAAATTTGAATCATCAAATTCAAAAATTTGGTCAACACCAATGGGGAGTCAATGGTGTCAATTTTATCCCCAACATCATGAAAAATATGTCTTAGGATTACTTCATTAATGACATTGTAATCAGGTCTTAGATGATCTTTCACATAAAACACTTGTTTTTTCATTAATGCCAAAATGTATGGTTCATCAGTAGCTAAGAATCGACTCATGTAAAAAACTATGAATCCATAATCATCAATAAACATACCATGTCATGTCATTGAATCAAAATATTTATATTTCATCATAGTGACTCAGCCTTGAGAGTAGTAATCCAATAACAATATTTTCTCAACAAGTCCAATTTTCATATTGGGGACGACTATTTGATGCACTGGCATAACGGTCTATTATAGTAGTTAACATAACGCCATCATGTTGTGTTCTTATTTCCACCACTTGATCAGTTGTAACAAATTTATACCCATTTTTTATTAAATATTTTCATTCACAAACCAAATAATTGGGAAAAAATTCAATGCTCTTAATTCTTGAGAAATGAAATCAATAGATAAACTCAATACCTGAAATATTTATGAATAATACAATTAAATGAATATTTATATTTTAAGTTAATTAAAGTATTGGTCATACCTTTGATTTCAACCAAGTAGGAAACTCTTGGATATGAAAAGCCTCTCTCCTTTTCAAAAGAGAAGATCGATGAACTAACTTATAATTTGTTTATTTTCCCTGTATAAAATGATAATAATAGTTTAAGGTATATGTGAAATGACATAGTATAAGATAAAATATAAATATTCAAATTACTTACTTGATATAATCATTGAACAAACCACAGTTAAACAAGACTGTGTGATGAGTCATATCTCACTCTTCAAGGCTCAATGTAGCTAATGTATATGACCAAGGAATTACTCCTATTTGGGGAATAGATAGAAATGTGGGATCAATTTCCCCATACTACTCATATTCATTTTTCATTGTTTGGTTATGTATTGTACTCACATCAGACAAATACATTGAACAAAAATCCATAGATTCTTGAGATAGATAACCTCTCACAATGGAACCTTCAATATGATTCTTGTTTCAGACATAAGATTTCATTGTGCACATATTTATTTCAGTAGTATACATCCACCAAAAAGCAAAGGGTCCCCCAAGAAGTGTTTCGGTTGGAAGATGAACTGTTAAATGCAGCATATAGGTGAAAAATGGTGGAGGAAATTTTTTTCCCAACTCACACAAAATTAATGGCACCTCTTGCTGCATTTTTATCAAGAAATACTTGGATAACTTTTTAGTACAAAGTTCACTAAAAATATCACAAACAAATCATTTTCACCATTACATTATTAGATATAAAATGTCATATTTCTATTGGAATCATTTCATGAAGAAGGATGTGATAATCATGAGTTTCTAGGGATTTTAGTTTCAAATACCTTCTATTGACTCATTTAGATATGTTGTTAGAATATCCATCAAGAACCTTGATATTTTCCAATACTTTCATAAATTGATTTTTCTCTAAAGGTTTCATCGCATAATAATCATAAGGAACTTTCCATTTGTTTTCACCAATACACACAGGATGCAGTTCTGGTTGAATACCCCAATCCAACAAGTCCCGGTGAGATCAAAAATCATCTTTGGTCTTCCCCTTGATATTTAGAAGGATTGAAAGAACAATTTCATAAATATTTTTCTCAATATTCATTACATCTAAACAATGACATAACAAATTGGTAGACTAATATGGAAACTCAAAAAATATACTTCTCTTTTTTCCAATTGTAAGTGGATTCAGTGTCAACATTCTTCCTCTTTTTATATTTCATCTGACATTTCCTTAATGAAAAACTAAAATATTTCAATTCATTAAGAACATCAGTTCCTGACATATGTTGAGGTGGTTGTTCAGTTTCAACAGTATTATCAAAACTCTGATGATTCTTCCTGTATTGATGATCCATTGGCAAGAATCTTTGATGCCCCATGAAATTGAAACTACGATGATATTTAAGCCTTCTTAATCATGTATTCTTCATATAAATAGGACATGATAGTTTTCCCTTCATGCTCTAACCAGACATCATTTCATAAGTAAGGAAATCATTCATAGTCCATAGAAGGGAAGCACATACCTGAAATATATTTTTTGAAGAAGCATTGAATGTGTGCATGTCCATATCATAAAGCTACTTCAACTCTCTAATTAAAGATTGCAATTATATGACTATAATATTTTTAGGATCATAAGGTACATATATCAGTATACTCAATAAAGTGAAAGGTTTTTTTATACACATCCATGGAGTAAGATTATAAACTTGAATAAAAACTGGTCAAGTGTTGTGAGTAGTAAGTTTATGACTTTCTATGGAACACGATATGGTGTTCTATATGTATTTTCCTTACATAGAGATGTACAATATTATTTATAGTCATTAAGTTCAGTTTTTTCCTCCCAAAATAAACTGAAATCTTTCAGACAAGCATGAATTTTATTACTATAAAATATGAGATGCTTAATTAACTTCCATGTCTTACAATTATTTGAGGGAATATCTGCACCATCAGGAATCAAGTCCTTCAAAAAGGTAAGAATATAATAAATTAAAGTATTAGAAATTTCATACATGTTTTTTTCATGATATAACCACATCAAAAATTCTAACTTTGTCATTTTAGTACATTCCTGATATATAGGAGTTCTGGCATCATCTATTAAATTTTTCACTCTTTCAACATCATCATCATCTTCAGTATTTTTGTCATGTGTATTGATATCATTGCCTTCTTTCACTACCATATTATCTCTCTCGTGATGTTGCACAAATTTAAACCAATCAAATATCAAATTCTCTATACCACTTCTTTCTTTTCATTCACGAACAATAGAATATTGTTTCGTCTCTCTATTATGATACCAAACATAATAGTTTGTTTGAAATCCAGATTTCTTAACTTATTACTGGATTAACCATGGTCTTCCAGCATAATTATAACATGGACATTGTATACAACCTCCATATAAAGCATTGTTAAATGAAAAATCTAAAAAAATCCAAATTCTTTTGAAACTCGATTGAAATCCAATCGGTATGATACATCCATATTCTATCCATTCCATTACAGGTAAAAAAAGTTATGTTCCAATCAGTAATATAAATCATAATTACAATGATATACAAATTCAAAGACAAATTATAAGTATAGTGTAGAGGAAATTAAAAAATACTAATAGGAAACCAAATTGAATACAATGCATGATGAATGTGGCCATTATAAAATACCACTATCCATCCAAACAAATAATAAGGCATATCATAAACAAAAACCAAGGCATACTCATAGAAATCCAAACAAGTTTCAAGTATTGGAATAAATAACAACTAAGGAATACTAACATAAAATATATATTTCTAATCCATAGAAGTCTTCTCATTTTAAAACATAATTGAGGATAACATTTAGTCATGAAATGATTTTATTTAAGTTTAAAATTACTTATATTATTCAAACATAGGGAAATATATAACATAAAGGTATACATTATGTCCATTAATTAGTACCTTTTAGAGGATATACTGTATACCTAAACATTACAATAATTATAGAGTTCAATATACATATTCAAACCTAAATAAATGATATTACATCTTCATGATATCCTTATATTAAATGTTATATAGTAGCTAAGACAATTTACCTAGTAAATGGGAAAATATAAGAAAGGGTGGGCATGGATTCTTAGTATGAGATAACAAATCACATAACATACATAAATAAAGATGTGATTTTGGAATAAATAAAATTCAAGAACAAATTATGAAAATAATTACATAAAAATTTAACAAGAACCATAACATAATTATGGAAATATAAAATTTCATATGTCATAAACATATAATTGAGGCACGATTCTTTGAAAACAAACCTATAGTGTAGAGACACACCCTTTACCCTATTTTAATTGTCACATGGGACCTAAAATTTGATTAAGGGGTTATATAAATCTAACCCTCATCTTTCACATATAATATTCAATGAATTGTTCAATCAAAGTTAAATGTATATAAATATTATTTATCTTCATGGTTTCAAATGATACATAAAATATCCAATAGATGCTCAATAGAATTTTTCATATAGAAAATTTTATTATACCATTACATGATCATAAAAATGGATATATATTTTAGGTCATCCTTGGGATATTAATTTATCGCTTTCCTACATATTTATGAGTATTTATGATCAAACAACTCTATATTTTTATTATAATTCGCATTTTAATGGATCAATATATCAATCCTTATTGTCATAAAGTAGGGGATATGGTTGGGTCATTCTCTAAAAATCAAAAAAAAATCCTTTGAAATGACATGTTTTAATTATCACAAGGCACATATATTTTTATCTAATAAATCTACTAAAGTGTTTTTAGTTAATGAAATTCAATTTTGATATGCATTAAAACATGTAATTAATAATAAACATCAAATCATACCATGACCTACTAATATGCCTTAATATCATAATGGAATCAAAGTATTCAATTAATTAAAGTATGAATCAAGTGAAAAACATAGTTTTGTCTCCTATGGAATCATCACCAAAATCCAAAATCTATTTATCAGTAACAAAACAAGAAATAAAGGTAATGAAAAATATTATAATACATTTGCAACATTAGTATCAATATCTAGTAGAATAACATGAATAGATAAAATGAAAACAACACCCAATAGAAGAGAAGATGGATTTAGACCTCACTAATCTAATGTTGAAGAAGACCGGAAACAAAAAATACTTGAATTAAAACAGAATGCTGGAGAATAGAACTGGTCATCGATCAGGTGAGGGGAGAATAAAGGAATGAAGAAAATGAAAGCTTATAGATTACAAAAAAAATATAGAAATGGATGAATATCACCTATCGATGGGGAGAAAAGTCGTTGGAGGAGGGGGGACATCGGGCTCATATAAGGGGAAGGGAATAGGGCTTCAGAAATGAGGAGGGGAGGGGGAACCTCAGCACAGTCAGCTATTTCAAGGAGATATACCCAAGGTTTTCAAAAAAAATGTTGGTATAGATTAAGTTACACCAACAGTTTTTTAAAACCATGGGTATAGATTTGGGCACAACATCTATACCCACAATTTCTCTAAATAATGGGTATAGATGTGTTGGGATAGACCCAGTTTCCAGTAGTGTTAACATATTCAATAGTACGTAACTGATAAATAAATTGATAATTATGATGTAAAATCTCTATAAATTGTGGTAAAACTTAATAAGAGTCATTTCAGTCACTATAAACTTTCACAATAACCTTCTATCATGTATCTTATGCCTTCCTGTAAGAGATTTGATACCCAAAAAACTTTTTGATTCTCTCCACCAACATAACTATAAGAACGTATTGACATGATCTTATCATTTCAATAATAATAGTTGAAACAAATTTATCATCTAATGATGAGTGATCTTGTGATAGGATTGGGTTCACACATGTGTGTGGAGTAAATCTAGTAATGCGTCAACAGTGAAAGTTGTTATCAATTATAGCTTAAAAATACAACTGACAGTCTAAATCAAATGTGTCACATTTAATCATATAAATAGATCTATTTTACTCTTATACAGTATAAGTATAATGTTGTTCAATGTGATATTTTTTATTATAGTTTTCATCATGCCTTTTCTATCAAAATCTCTTCCAATATACAAAATACCTTTATCTGACACTCGATTTTTGCCCCCAATAATTCCTATAAATTCTATACTAGAAATAATAATTAACCAATAAAATTGTGGTAAGTGTTTCATGACTTTGGTCAACCATGATGCCAATGTTAGAGGATGATTCAAAGGTTGGTGGGACCTCACAGGGCTGGGATCATAATGCTCTTTGGAATTCTATTATTTTCCCACTTCTTCATTGTCCTCTTGTTTTGAATTTTCATCATCCTCAAAATTTTCCACCATTAAATCTAAATTATGAAGAGGAATATCCATAAAAACATCACTTCCTATATGAGATGTTTCAACTTGAGTATGTGAAAATGTAGCCTGAGGATGTGATGGAAAAAATACCATTACTGGTAAAACTTCTTGAGATATTATAACTTGAGGATATGACATTGTATCATGAAGTTGTGATGGACCAACTTCCAATGGCGAGGAAACTTCCATAGTATCTATGGTGACATACAACTCTGTAATTTTATTTTTTGATTAATTATTAACCAATGAAAATATGTGTACCCAGTCCTCATCATCAATTACTGGATATTCTATATGCCACAACCTATCTTTAAATTGTAAATATATGCATATGATGGACTCTATCACCTGATTTTCCATCAGTTTTAACCTTCTATGGATTTTTCTTAGAGCGGATTCCAAATTTGTATGCTCTCCAAGCATTACAACTCTTTATAGTTATCAACTATAACTACATCATTTTTTAGTTTCAATTATTTGATCGTTTCAATAAATGTAGACAACCATCTTTTTATCAATAATAAAATTTCATTATTAATTACATCTAATCAAAAAAATTATATGTATTTCAAAAATTTAAACATTTCATTTTTTATTTTTATAGTCATACCTAAAGAAAAAATGTATGTTTCATGGTCGTAATTTCCATAAGTAATTATGGTTTGTAAGGAGCATGAAAATTATCCAAATCTGTAATGGCCCGGACCTCTCTAGCCCATTCCTTTGTCAAAAAGAAGGTCATGAAGTGTTCTGGAGGGTAAAATGGACTTTTCCCACACTTTCCAGAATTTTGAAACTACACACCGTGTAGTTTGAGTACACACCGTGTACCCCCTCATCGGGTATACCCCGTGTTGGAGTCGTGTCCCTGCTGTGTGCAATGAATGGGTATACGTCATGTGCCCAATACTACACGTCGTGTAGTCCTTCCTCGCGTACGCGTTACCAGTCAACGGCCGTGTGCCATGTTGGAGTCGTGTCCTTGCCATGTGCAATGAATGGGTACATGCCGTGTAGTCCTTCCCCGCATACGCATTACCAATCAACGGTTGTGTGCCGTGTTGGAGCCGTGTCCTTGTCGTGTGCAATGAATGGGTACACGCCGTGTGTCCAGTACTACACGTCGTGTAGTCCTTCCCCACGTACGCATTACCAGTCAACGGCCTTGTGTCGTGTTGGATTCGTGTCCTTTCCATGTGAAATAAATGGGTACATGTCGTGTGCCCAAACTACACGCCGTGTAGTCCTTCCCCGCGTATGCGTTACCCTCAAACCGTGTGTTGACCAGTCAACGGTCACGGAGCCGTGTTGGAAGCCGCGTAGAGACTGTGTGAAATAACCGAGTACACATTGTGTACCATAAAGTACACTTCGTGTACTTTTGATTTTCTTTCCTATAAAAGGAGGGGTCCCCTCCTCCTTTTCAACTCACCCCCCTCCTCCCCTTTCCTCTGAGCAGAGTTCTCCCAAGAGACTCGAAGGCTCTTTATTCCATAACTTCTTC
The DNA here is from genome assembly GCA_963277665.1 of Viscum album. Classification (NCBI taxonomy): domain Eukaryota; kingdom Viridiplantae; phylum Streptophyta; class Magnoliopsida; order Santalales; family Viscaceae; genus Viscum; species Viscum album. The sequence continues at coordinate 97,783,198 of OY728153.1, read as the reverse complement.
GTCCGAGCTCTGATTTACGATCCGTCAACGGCCACGGGATCGTAACGAAGAGGCGGAACTTCTAATCTTGGATCCGTTGTATTTCCTCCGGCCTTTACTTTCCAACTTCCACCCAAGGAGGTTTTGTTGGGACTCGATGGAAGTGACGGATGCCGACGGACGTCTTCTAAAGTTGATCCGGGGGAGCGTTGCGATCAAAACCTGTTGAGGTAGGGATCTTACCTTCATCTCTCTAATTTGTGTGTCATGCGGGGTGGGTATCCTTTTGTTTTCATGAGAAACAATTGAACCAATAAAGATAATAACTGGTTAAAGAATGGGGATGGGGAAAGTTGTTATGTTTATCCTTGTTTATCCTATTGATATGTTATAAATTGAATAGGCTTATGCCTACTGAAAATCACGGTCGTTGGGGGCCTTTGCTTGCACAATTAAATGTTTCCCTATCTTTCTAGACCATTTTTGTGGATGGAAACTTTGTGGAATGTGGAAATTGGTTAATCACGTAAAGTTGGCTGTTTAAAATCTGGAACCCTTGTGTGATCACCCCGGTTAAACAAAAATGGAATAATGAACATGTGGGTGTTGGCTTGGTAATGTGGCATGTGATGGGGGTGTTTTGTGGGTTTTTGTGGATCGGGTGAGCAGCGGGATTACAGTTGTCTTGGTTGTGGGATGGTGTGAATGTTATGTGGGTGACGGGCAGTGGGGCTGCGATAAATGGTATTAAAGGGATAATGATGTACGGGTTACAGTGCAGTAGTGGTTATGGAATTTGGCAGCGGGGCTGCAGGGATGGGTTTGAATGTGAGCAAACTATGGGTTTTGATTAATAAAAGTGGAAAGGTTAATGAATGGTGGGGCATGATTGTGGAACGGGAATAATAATCAATGGGGCTGTTTGGCTAATAATAAAGCCTTGGTTGTGTTGCTTGTGTTTTTACTAACTTGTTTTGTGGATGGCAGGGATATATTTTACGAACGATCGATGTGGTTGGTTGTGGATAGTTGCCCAGTAGTTAAGGAACTAAATATACTAATTCTGTTGAAACGTGAAAACCTAAATGGGGCTGGGGTTGTTTGTTGTATGCATTCTTCATGGTAGCAGTGTCGAGGCACGTGCTCAGTTTCTCTGTTTAGAAGCCATAGGTTGGGCTGAGTGTTTGGTATATATATATATATATCTGTATCTTTGTGTTTTGACGCACCCCACCCATGTTGAGCACTTAGTGCCGAACACTCCCATTTCATGGGAGAGGGTGTTTTCCCTTAGTTACTAGCTTCTTCCTGCTCCTTCTCCCCTAGGTTGTAATGGCTTGAGGTGACCTTACACCTAAGACTCTTCAGGTAGGTTTCGATTGGGGTGGTTTTAGCCCAAGACTCTTCAGGCAGGTTCTATTGTTTCCCAAGAATCTTTGGGATGAGGCCCAGGTGTGTGCAGGCGGGATACGTGGTTGTGAGTCCCATGTGTGTGCGGGCGGGATACGTGGTTGTGAGGCCCAGGTGTGTACAGGCGGGATACGTGGTTGTGAGGCCCAGGTGTGTGTGGGCTGGATACGTGGTTGTGAGGCCCAGGTGTGTGTGGGTGGGATGTGCGGTTGTGAGGCCCAAGTGTGTGCGGGCGGGGAGAGTGTGGCAGCGTCAGGACGTTCGCCATTAGGAAGAGAAGCTAACTACTAGGAAATGGTGTGGGGTACCCAATACTCTTGTTCTTATATACTACTACCTGTTGTGATTGTGTTTTTGGTGAGTGTAGCTGGTGAGGTTGGGTGGATAGAATTCCTTGCTAGGTTTCTTCTTTTGTTCTCACGGGACATTAGGATGTCTCCCCACTTGTGCACGAGAGCTTTAGGTTTCCCTACTGAGTATACTTTTATGCTCACCCTATGTTTACTTTCAGGTTTCCAGGAGTACTACCAGGGCCGTGCGGGACCCTACCAGTCAGACAGTTGGAGTTGTTTCTGTTGTTTTACACTTGTTTCTTTTGGTATTGTACTTTGAGCTTTCTTGTACTTGCACCTTGTTATAAAATTGTTTAAACATGCATGTGGGCTTGGTTTGGGTTTATTTCTATACACATGTTCTTTTCTTTTTTGGTGGTTGACTTGTCCTATTTCCCGATCTTAAAATAATAAAAGGGTAATGCCTCCCATATTTGTGAAAACTCATACCCTTGGTGCTAGTCTCCAACCCGGGGCCTACTGGAGGCGGGACTCGGGGGGTCATTATCTCCCTTTCACCATTGCCAGCTCAGGAGGGTCATCTTTGGTGGGAGGGGGTCATGACAGAATGGTATCAGAGGTGATGGTTGAGAGATAGGATGGAGTCTGGAGTTAGGCATAGTGAGGATTGCATGGGATGGTAGGGTAATAGTGTTAGTTAATCTTGGTGCGTGACATAGGTCAGGGAAGATCGGCTAGGACACGGGATTTTAGGGCCCCCCATGATCCAATGCAAGGACTCTGAGCCTGCCGAACGACCAAGTGAGACTGCATTGATTTCAGGGTAGAGACCCTAGGGAAGGTACATGCATCATCATGATTGTGTTTTACTTGATTTGGGTGTTCTGGGAAAGAAATTGAAATGAAAATAATAAAATAAAACCTTGTGAAATTTCCTTACTACTTGGGCTTAGGCGATCTTTGTTTACCGTACAGCTATGGCACCTGGACGTCATCACCGGGTGGCTCAGACGGCCGAGGCCCAGCAGATCCAGGCGGTTGATCAGTTGAGGATTGACCGAGAGGAGGAAGATAGCCAGTGGCAGAAGACTCTCCGTTCTTTCCAGTGGCAGACCCTCAAGAATTACGAGGGTAGTACTTCGGATATGGAGACGGAGGGGTGGCTTGAGGAGCTAGGGATCGCTTTTACGTTTATTCGTGCTCCAAGGGAGTACTGGGTTCCCCTAGCAGTCAGTCATCTAAGAGGTACGGTGCGACAGTGGTGGATGCTCTACCTCAGAGAGAGGATAGAGGCAGAGGTTCCATGGGATGACTTTGAGAAGGAATTCCGAGAGGAATTCCTTTCTTCCATGATCAAGGTGGAGAAGCGACAAGAGTTACTCTCCCTTCAGTAGGGGAGTATGTAGGTACGAGAGTTGGGGATCAAGTTCAAGGATCTCCTTATCTTTGCTCTAGATCTCTTTCTAGATGAGGAGTCTCGAGCGAGACGTTTGGAGGAGGCGCTTCGTCCTTCGCTTCAGTATGCTGTCACCCCCTTCACCCTTCCGACGTACTTGGCGGTACAGAAGAAGTCATAGGTTGTAGAGAAAATGCACTCACTGGTAGGTGCACCCCAAGAGGGGATCCAGCCAGGCTCGTCGAAGGGGAAGGTAGTTAGTAGCAGGTCTCCTACAACGGGACCTTCCAGGTTCAGGCTAGTGGGGAGCAGGCCCCAGTAGTTCCAGTTCAGATCTTCGGGTCCTCATCCCTTTTTCACGAGCCTAGTACCGAAGTGTTTTTCTTGTGGAGGTTTCAAACATGTTCAGAGTCGGTGCCCGACCCGAGCTCAGTACGGTGGAGGTGGGCAGGTTCAGCGCCCACCTCAGCAGCACCAGTTGTCGGCGAGGCCCTTCCAGCAGCAGCAGGACCATGCTCCTCCGAGGGCAGACTTTTCACGAGGAGGCTGACCTCAGGGTTCTCCTCAGGGACCTTGACCAGGGCGTGGTCAGGGAGGTGGACGACATCAGAGAGGCAGAGGAGTTGGGCGTGGACAGTGGCACGCAGCAGAGTTGACAGCTCCGGCAGGACCAGAGGTGGTGCGAGGTACGATTTGTTTGTTCAGCACTCTTGTTTCTACTTTGTTCGATTCGGGAGCTTCGCACTCCTTTACTGCACCTGGTCTAGCCTATGCTTTGGTACTAGATGTAGAGAGACTTTTCGTACCACTAGTGCTGAGTACACCAGTTGGAGGCCAGATCGGTGTATCTTGTGTTTTTCGGGGATGTGGGATGACGTTGGGACCCCATCGATCTAGTGGGGACCTTCTTCTGTTACAGATGCAGCCATACGATGTCATCCTAGGCATCGACTGGTTGTTTTCTTTTAGTGTCGTTATTGACTGCTTCCGGAGAAGATTTGTGTTCTTCAACGTGGACGGGTAGCGTGTAGCTTTTATTGGTGAGAGGAGCTATCAGGTGGGAAGTTGACGTCTAGAGTCTCTCCTTTCCTTGTTAGGCGGGTTATCAATGGTTCCAACTGATACAGAGATGATGGACGTCCCAGAGGTTGTTGGGGAGTTCCTTGATGTTTTTCTTGAGGAGGTTGTGACTCTACCTCCTGCCATTGATGTTGAGTTCGGGATAGACTTACAGCCTGGTGCCCGTCCGATTTCGATGGCCCCTTATCGGATGGCACCTTCGGAGTTGCGGGAGTTGCGGATTCAGATTGACGATCTGATGGAGAAGGGTTTTGTTTGACCCAGCGTATCACCATGGGGTACTCCAATTTTGTTCGTGAAGAAGGTGGATGGTGGTCTTAGGCTATGCATAGACTACCGAAGGTTGAACCAGGTAACGGTCAAGAACCGCTACCCCCTTCCAAGGATAGATGATCTCTTCGACCAACTAAGGGGAGCAGGTTGGTTTTCCAAGATTGATCTATGATCTGGATATCATCAGCTGAGGGTAAAGGAAAGTGACATCTCGAAGACGGCTTTTAGGTGCAGGTATGGGCACTTCTAGTTTGTAGTGATGCCGTTTGGAGTTACGAATGCACTAGATGTGTTCATGGGACTTATGAACTTTGTATTCCGAGATTTTCTAGACCGATTCGTTGTTGTGTTTATCGATGACATCCTGATCTACTCAAGATCATAGGAGGAGCACGTTGAGCATCTCAGGGCAGTCTTAGAAGTCCTTCGACACCACCAGCTTTACGGGAAATTGTCGAAGTGTAAGTTCTTGATGCAAGAAGTACACTTCCTTGGGCATGTGGTGTCTCAACATAGAGTGTCAGTGGACCCGTCGAAGGTGGAGGCAGTTGTTTCTTGGGAATCACCCAAGAGCGTGGCAGAAGTTCGTAGTTTCCTGGGGTTAGCAGGTTACTATTGGAGGTTCGTTTCGGACTTCTCTTGAGTTGCATCTCCATTGATAGCTTTGACTAGGAAGAACCAGGTCTTCCTATGGAGTGAGCAATGCTAGAAGGCTTTCGACTACCTGAAGGAGAAGTTGGTCAGTGCTCCCGTACTCAGGTTTCTAGAGGAAGGGTTGTTGTATGAGGTGTTTTGTGATGCTTCTGGCCTTGGTCTGGGGTGCGTGTTGATGCAGGAGAAGGGAGTGATCTGTTATGGGTCTAGACAGTTACGCCCTCACGAGCGTAACTATGCCACCCATGACCTAGAGCTTGCAGCAATAGTGTTCACACTGAAGTTGTGGAGACATTACCTCTTTGGGGAGTGCTTTGTGGTCTTCTCAGATCACAAGAGCATGTGTTATATCTTCTCCCAGCGTGACCTGAACCTGCGGCAGTGGAGATGGGTCGAGTTTCTCCAAGACTATGACTTTGAGATCTCTTATAGTGAAGGTAAGGGCAACGTTGTGGCTAATTCCTTGAGCAGGAAGTCACATAAGGAAGTGGTTCGGGAATCCACTGATGCTTGGAAGGCGATGGGAGAGTTGGCTGCCTTGCACTTGGATGCCAGGGTAGAAGTTGTTAGAGGCTGTTTGTTTCAGATGACGGTGCAGTCCTCCTTGTTGCAGCAGGTGGAATGGTCTCAGTGGGGGGACTCCGAGGCAGAAGTGATGTGGGATCGTGTCGATCAGGGGAATGCTTCATAAGGATAGTCAGAGGACAGGCGACATCAGATGCTTTTCCATGGAAGGTTGTTTGTTCTGGAGGCAATGCGTGAGGGAGTTCTCCATGAGTTCCATAGCTCAGCCTTGGTGGTACATCTAGGAGTTTCAAAAATGTACCAAGGCCTGAGGGAATAGTTTTGGTGGCCCGGGGTGAAACGGGCAGTGGTGGAGTTTGTGGCTAAATGCCTAGTGTGTCAGTAAGTGAAGGTCGAACACCGTGTTCCCAGTGGGTTGTTGCATCCTTTAGATGTCCCCGAGTGGAAGTGGGATGACATCTCAATGGACTTCATCATAGGACTACCCAAAGCTCAGGGTGGTTATGATGTTATCTGGGTATTGGTGGATCAACTGAAAAAATCATCCCACTTCTTAACAATTAAGGAGTTGGTCCTAGTAAGTACCTTAGCACAGAGGTACGTAGACGAGGTGGTGCGTTTGAATGGAGTTCCAAAGACCATCATCTAAGATCGGGATACTCGGTTTACCTCATGAGTCTGGAGGGGGTTACAACATGCTTTTGGCACCCAGCTACGCCTTAGCACTGCTTTCCACCCCCAGACCGATGGGCAGACAGAGCGGACTATCCAGACGCTGGAGGACATGCTGCGAGCATGCGTTCTAGATTTCGGAGGATCGTGGGTATGACACTTTCCTTTAGTAGAGTTTTCTTACAACAACAGCTTCCACTCTACTATTGGCATGGCACTGTTTGAGGCTTTGTATGGAAGACTGTGTCGTTCACCCATTTTATGGGCAGAGGTTGGTGAGACAGGTTCTCTTGGGCCAGAGGTAGTACAGAGCACCACGGAGAAATTCCAGCTTGTACGTGAGAGGATGAAAGCGGCTCAAGACCGACAGAAGTCTTATGCTGATCGTCGGAGGAGGCCCTTGGAGTTCGAGGTGGGAGATCATGTGTTCTTGAATGTTTCCCCTCGATGGGGGAAGTGGAGGTTTGGGAAAGGGAGCAAGCTCTCACCTAGGTTCATCGGACCTTTTGAGGTTCTGAGGCGAGTCGGCGAGGTGGCATATCAGCTGGCCATGCCACCTCGGTTGTAGAAGGTTCATGACGTCTTCCACATCTCCCAGCTTCGTCGGTACTTACACGACGACTCTCACATTATCAACTGGGGAGAGCTATATATGGGAGACGATGCGACCTTCGAGGAACGACCAGTCAGAATCGAGGATCGTAAAGAGAAGGTGCTCCGTGGATGAACCATTCTGTTGGTTCGTGTGTTGTGGAGGCATGGCGGCCTCGAGGAGAGCACTTGGGAGCGGGAGACCCAGATGCACGCTCAGTACCTGGAGTTGTTTTTACTTGTGTTTTCCCTTGTTCTTCTGAGATTTGTGTTGATGTTATACTTTGTACCTTTGATATATGAAATTCTTGGCTTGTCGGTTGTGAGACCTTTTGTTTCCTTGTTCCCTGGTAATGTGTAACATGTCCGGATGTGTGGGGAAAGGGAAAAACCTGACCCTTAATCGAGAAACATTAATGCGGATGCGATTGAACCCGTGCGGGCGAGTCAGTGCCACCTAAAGCGGATAATATCTCGATATAGGAGAAGGAATTTCCCAAAACCACGTGTTCGTGCAGTGTGTTGGTTGTGTGGTGTTGGGGGTAGTGCGAGTTGAAAAATACTAATGTATGAAAGTGGGAAGACCCAATTCTTAATCGAGACGCATTAATGAGGATGTGATTAAACCCATGCAGGCGAGTCAGTGCCGCCTAAAGTGGATAATATCTCGACATAGGAGAAGGAATTCCTAACACATATGATTAGGGTTTTTGGTTGGGTTCCTGTTATAACGAGAACCCTAAGAGGTATCTTGTTGGGTTCCTCTAGGTTGGTTTTTGAATTCTCGGGGACGAGAATGTTTTGAGAGGTATCTGATGTAATGTCTCAGACCTCTTTGGCCCATTCCTTTGTCAAAAATAATGTCATGAAGTGTTCTGGAGGTTAAAATAAACTTTTCCCACACTTTCCATAATTTTGAAACTACACGCCGTGTAGTTTGAGTACACGTCGTGTACCCCCTCACCGGGTATACCCTGTGTTGGAGTCGTGTCCTTGTCGTGTGCAATGAATGGGTACACGCTGTGTGCCCAATACTACACGTCGTGTAGTCCTTCCCCGCATATGCGTTACCAGTCAATGGTTGTGTGCCATGTTGGAGCTGTGTCCTTGCCGTGTACAATGAATGGGTACACTCCGTGTGTCCAATACTACACACCGTGTAGTCCTTCCCCGCGTATGCGTTACCAGTCAACGGTCTTGTGCCGTGTTGGAGCCGTGTCCTTGCCATGTGCAATGAATGGGTACAGGTCGTGTGTTCAGTACTACACGTCGTATAGTCCTTCCTCGCGTACGCGTTACCAGTCAACAGTCGTGTGCCATGTTGGAGCCATGTCCTTGCCATGTGAAATAAATGGGTACACACCGTGTGCCCAAACTACACGCCGTGTAGTCCTTCCCCGCATGTGCGTTACCCTCAAACCGTGTGTTGACCAGTCAACAGTCGCGGAGCCATGTTGGAAGCCGCGTGGAGACCGTGTGAAATAACCAAGTACACGCTGTGTACCATAAAGTACATGTCGTGTACTTTTGCTTTTCTCTACTATAAAAGGAGGGGTCCCCTCCTCCTTTTCAACTCACCCCCTCCTCCCCTTTCCTCTGATCAGAGTTCTCCCAAGAGACTTGAAGGCTCTTTCTTCCATAACTTCTTCGTCCGAGCTCCGATTTACGATCTGTCAGCGGCCACGGGATCGTAACGAGGAGGAGGAACTTCTAAGCTTGGATCCGTTGTCTTTAATTTGGCCTTTACTTTCCAACTTCCACCCGAGGAGGTTTTTCTGGGACTCGACGGAAGTGACGGACACCAACGAACATCTTCTAAAGTTGATCCGGGGGAGCGTTGCGATCAGAACCTGTTGAGGTAGGGATCTTACCTTTGTCTCTCTAATTTGTGCATCATGCGGGGTGGGTATCCTTTTGTTTTCATGAGAAACAGTTGAACTAATAAAAATAATAACTGGTTAAAGAACGAGGATGGGGAAAGTTGTTATGTTTATCCTTGTTTATCCTATTGATATGTTATAAATTGAATAGGCTTATGCCTACTGAAAATCACGGTTGTTGGGGGCATTTTCTTGCATAATTAAATGTTGCCCTATCTTTCTATACCGTTTTTGTGGATGGAAACTTTGTGGAATGTGGAAATTGGTTAATCACGTAAAGTTGGCTGTTTAAAATCTGGAACCCTTGTGTGATCACCCCGGTTAAACAAAAATGGAATAATGAACATGTGGGTGTTGGCTTGGTAAAGTGGCATGTGATGGGGGTGTTTTGTGGGTTATTGTGGATTGGGTGACTAGCGGGGTTACAGTTGGCTTGGTTGTGGGATGGTGTGAATGTTATGTGGGTGACGGGCAGCGGGGCTGTGATAAATGGTATTAAAGGGATAATGATGTACGGGTTACGGTGCAATTGTGGTTATGGCAGTTGGCAGCGAGGCTGCAGGGATGGGTTTGAATGTGAGTGAACTATGGGTTGTTATTAATAAAAGTGGAAAAGTTAATGAATGGTGGGGCATGATTATGGAACGGGAATAATAATCAATGGGGTTGTTTAGCTAATAAGAATGTCTTGGTTGTGTTACTTGTGTTTTTTCTAACTTGTTTTGTGGATGGCAGGGATATGTTTTACTAATGATATATGTGGTTGGTTGTGGATAGTTGCCTAGTAGTTAAGGAACTAAATAGACCAATTCTGCTGAAACGTGAAAACCTAAATGGGGTTGGGGTTGTTTGTTGTATGTATTCTTCGTGGTAGTAGTGTTGAGGCACGTGCTCAGTTTCTCTGTTTAGAAGCCATAGGTTGGGATGAGTGTTTGGTGTATATATATATATATATATATATATATATATCTTTGTGTTTTGATGCACCCCACCCATGTTGAGCACTTAGTGCCGAACACTCCCATTTCATGGGAGAGGGTGTTTTCCCTTAGTTACTAGCTCCTTCCTGCTCCTTCTCCCCTGGGATGTGATGGCTTGAGGCAACCTTACACCTAAGACTCTTCAGGTAGGTTTTGATTGGGGTGGATTTAGCCCAAGACTCTTCGGGCAGGTTCTACTGTTTCCCAAGAATCTTCGGGATGAGGCCCAGATGTGTGCGGGCGGGATACGTGGTTGTGAGGCCCAGGTGTGTGCGGGCGGGATACGTGGTTGTGAGGCCCAGGTGTGTGCGGGAGGGATACGTGGTTGTGAGGCCCAGGTGTGTGTAGGCTGGATACGTGGTTGTGAGGCCCAGGTGTGTGTGGGCGGGATGTGCGGTTGTGAGGCCCAGGTGTGTGCGGGTGGGGAGAGTGTGGCAGCGTCAGGACGTTCGCCGTTAGGAAGAGCATCTAACTACTGGGAAATGGTGCGGGGTACCCAATACTCTTGTTCTTATATACTACTACCTGTTGTGATTGTGTTGTTGGTGAGTGTGGCTGGTGAGGTTGGGTGGATAGAATTCCTTGCTAGGTTTCTTATGTTGTTCTCATGGGACATTAGGATGTATCCCCACTTGTGCACGAGAGCTTTAGGTTTCTCTACTGAGTATACTTGTATGCTTACCCTACGTTTACTTTTAGGTTTCCAGGAGGACTACCAGGGCCGTGCAGGACCCTACTAGCCGGACAGTTGGAGTTTTTGTTGTTGTTGTACACTTGTTTCTTTTAGTATTGTACTTTGAGATTTTTTGTACTTGCACCTTGTTATAAAATTGTTTAAACATGCATGTGAGCTTGGTTTGGGTTTATTTTTATACACTTGTTATTTTCCTTTTTGGTGGTTGACTTGTCCTATTTCGCGATCTTAAAATAATAAAAGGGTAATGCCTCACATATTTGTGAAAACTCATACCCTTGGTGCTAGTCTCCAACCCAGGGCCTACTGGAGGCGGGACTCGGGGGTTATTATCTCCCTTTCACCATTGCTAGCTCAGGACGGTCATCTTTGGTGGGAGGGGGTCGTGACAAAATCATATCCTTCAGGGGTGTCAAACCAGGTATGTGGTTAAGCCTATTTTCCGTGCACTGAGTGATGATTAAATTAATACCCGATATATCTCTTTCAGGGTTACTATCTCCAGGTGCATCTATGTCAGAGTCTGAATGCACTTGTACTATCCAAATAGAGATGTCATTGCTCATAAAATCACATAGTATTTTACTTGTTTTTGTTGTCTTTAGAATTACCCTAGGGTTTTCTATTACGTTTTATGGTTCTCAAGGATCATGTGAATTATCCAAAGCATGTCCCATGGGATTCCCAAATCAGGTGTGCAATTAGGCTTCTTTATCATGCACCGAGTGACGACTGAATTAATACCCAATATGCCTCTTTCAGGGTTACTACTCCTAGGTGCATATGTGTTAGAGCCTGCATCCACTTATAGTATCCAGACAGGGATGTTGTTGCTCAGAAAACCACATAGTCTTTTACTTTTTTTTGTTGTTTTTAGAATTACCCTAGGGTTTTCTATAACATTTTATTGTTCGTAAAGAGCATGTGAATTATCCAAATCATATCCCTCGAGAGTGTCAAACTAGATGTGCAGTTGGTATTTTTTGTCATGCACTGAATAACGATTTAGTTAATACCCAGTACGCCCCTTTCAAGGTTATCGCTCCAAGGTGCATTTGTGTCAAAGCCCGCATCCACTTGCAGTATCCAGATAGGGATGTTGTTGCTCAGAAAACCACGTAGTCTTTTACTTATTTTTTTAAGTTTTTAGAATTACCCTAGGGTTTTTTATAATGTTTTATTATTCATAAAGTGCATGTGAATTATCCAAAGAATATCCCCTAAGAGTGTCAAACCAGGTGTGCGATTAAGCCTCCTTATCATGCACCGAGTAACGATTGAGTTAATACCCAATACGCCCCTTTAAGGGTTACTACCCCAATGTGTATATGTGCAAGAACATGTACGCACTTACAATATTTAGGGATGCCATCTTTATTGTGCATCGAGTGATATTAATTAGTGATATTATAAACCACTAAGTGATTAAATAATAATTATTCATAATAATTTAATTAATAAAATATTGATTAATTAGTAGTTATAATTAATTTATTATTAATTTATTATTATTTATTTGTTATATATTAATTAATAAACATTAATCTTATTAATTGTTAATCATAATTATTAATTATTAATTACTTATTATTAAATGACCATTAATTAATTATTAATTAGTTATTAATTAAATAATTAATCATATTTAGTTAATCATTAATTGTTAATCATATTTATTAATTGCTAATAATATTTATTATTAATTAATTATCAATTTATAGATGTTAATATTCTTAATTATCAATCATATTTATTAATTATTAATTACCTATTATTAATTATTTATTATTAATCAGTTATTAATTAATTAATCATATTTATTTTTTATTTTTTAATTATTAATTAATCATATTAATTATAAATCATATTATTAATCATATTAATTATTAATCATATTAATTAATTATTAATCATATTAATTAATTATTAATCATATTAATTAATTATTAATTGATTGTTATTTATTATTTATTTATTACTAATATTCAGTTAATTGTTAATTGTTAATTCTATTTATTATTTATTATTCATATTTCTTATTTTTTATTCATATTTAATCATATTTATCAATCATATTTATCAATCATATTTATTATTATTTTAATCATATTTTTATTAATTTTTTAATCATATTTATTAATTTTTTAAAATTTATAATCATATTTATTAATCACAATTGTTAATCATATTTAAATCATGCGTAATCATATTTATTAATCATATTTATTATTTTTTAATCAAATTACTAATTTTTTTATCGTATTTATTAATCGTTGTTTATTTAATCATATCTATTATCCATATTTAATTGTTAGTTGTATTTATTAATTATTAATAGTATTCATATATTTATTAATTATTAATTATATTTATTAATTATTGATTATATTTATTAGTCATATTTTTTATTCTTATTTATATATTTATTAATCATATCATATTTATTAATCATATTTATTAATCATATTTATTAATTACAGATGAATTTAATAACATTTTTTAATTATATTATTAATTAAATAATTATTTAATCATATTAAATAATAATATATCCTAATAAATAATAATTACTATTTAATTACTAACAATAATTCATTAAATAATAATTATGTATTCACTACTTTCTATTACTAACAAAATAAATCAATTTAATTAAACAATTAAACAACTAAACAATTCACCAGTGGAAAATAAACCAATACCAATGGACATGTACCAACAGTTTGTTAAAATCATTGGTATAGGTCTCTTTATACCAACCGTTTTTAACAACTGTTGGTATGACCTATTTACGTGAGGGTTATACCAACAGTTTTCTATAATTGTTGATATAGAGGTTTCTTTGTGTGTTATATACCAATGGTTACATATAATTGTTGGTATAGTTGGCAGATATACCAATGTTTTTTTAAAATTGTTGGTATAGAGTTCAGCCCAAATATAGTTGTGTGGCCTCCCCCTCCTCACTTATGACTCTCGCCCAGAACCCTACGAGTGAATTCCATTTTATTGCCAGCTACGACGATCTATCATCAGTTTATATTTCCATTCTGTTGTTCTTAAACATCAAATTGGCGAGTTCCAGATCTGTCATATCTTCTACCAAAAATCATTTTCATTTTTTTCCTGGGTATAAAACACTAACCTAGATTTTTTATGGTAGTATTCTTCGAGATTCATTGAACAAGGGTAAATACTAATCCTCGTGGATTGTGGTAATTAATTTTTTATTCTATTTGTTTGGTTATCCTTACTTTTATTTTACTTTTCTTGGATATATGTAATTGTTTTTAGAATTTGAATGATGATGTGTTTGTTGTGGTGGAAGTGGTTTGAAAATAGATGATTATTTTTCGAGCATGCCCCTATATTCATTTTGTATTTTACTAACATACATATTAATTATTTGTTTCTATTTAATATTATGTTACATATCATGATACCAATTTTTTATTAGTAATATCTGTTGATTATGTTGCTTGCTTTCATATTTTAATATATCACCGAACTTCTAAGATATTGTCTTCATTAATATCCTACTAGAGAGCACATGATCATCCCCAATTTAGTTATTAACACGTGGATTTGTTATAAAATTTTATTTGCAAGCATGGTAGTCTCTGCTTTTTAGTCATGAACAAATGGAACTTGTATTATTGAGTGTGAGTAATTTTGATGATTTTGTTGGTGTTTTCTAGTAAAGGAAACTAATTTGTAACCTCATGATTTATAATGTGAATAAAATGACCAATTAAAATATATTTGAAATTGAAGTAAGATTTGGGTGTGTATTTGTAAATTGGATTTTGTTCCTCTAAAGATGGTATTTTATACTACTCTCTACCATGGAAAAACATGATTTTTTAAAGATAGTAAATTAAGTTTTGAATTTTGAAATGGAATGGGGGCCAGTGAAAAATTATTTTACCAAAAATCTTGATCCATTATAGCCCCCCCCCCCCACACAAACATATAAACCTTGATCCATTAATCATTTACTATTCCAAAAGAGAGAGCTAGGAAGAGAGAATAATCAACCATTAATTTCTTATAAAACTTTAATGTTAAGGAAACCACCAGAAATCAAAACCATATGGAAATCAGTAAGGTTCCCCAACTTGGGTAGTGGTGTGCATGAAATGACAATAAAATATAATGGGGTGTAGTATATCACACAACTCAATTCCTAAGGGTATACAGTCAAACCACACTATAACAACCCATAATGACCACCTCATCATTAATACCCCTCTCTAACAACTACTACTTCCACTACATTAATTGTTGTTATTACTACAATGTATAAAATCCTTATCTATCCTAAAAAAATAGTGAAAAAATATATTTAACTTCCCATTTTGTTAATTTTTATCAAGTTTATAGTACCAACCATGCTATTATTTATCAAGTTTAGAGTACCAACCATGCTATTATTCATTTGTTTCTATTTATCCATTAACCACTTCTTTCTACTTCTATTTCAATTACCACAAGCCAATGCAAGAGCATGAGAGGCACCAGGTACTTTTTATGACCAACTAAGTTTTATTAGGCACTAACACGACTTGATGATTCTGTTATTGTTTTATAGTAAAGGAAACTAATTTTCAACCTTATGATTTATAATGTCAAAAAAAAGAACTAATTAAAATATATTTGAAATGGATGTAAGATTTGGAGAGCTATTTGTTGCAATGCCCTGACCCTAGTAACCCAAAGTCGATGCATTATTACATAACATTGGCACGATCACAAGATATCAAGTCTCGAAAGACCAATTAGTTTAGTAGCCTTGGAAGTACTAGATACATACATAAGTTTTACATTACATCATAAAAAACAATGTGTCCCCTTTGAACACACTCATATCCCTTAACATATCCCTACAAGTCAAGCATAATATACTTATTCACATCCTGGGAAAAAGAAAACATAAGAAAGGGGTGATCTCAAATGCTCAGTAAGGATTTTTGAGCAAGTGTTGTTTTCAACAATACTCTATCTTTTTATGATGATTTTGATGTTCAAAAATACCCTTATTTGTCATTATAATGATTTTACTTTGAGTATATTTCAGGAAATTGATATTATTTATTTCTTTATCTTTGAAATAATATTTAAGAATTTTAATCTGCATGGAATATTTGACAATGTGTTCGGAAATCACTTTAGCATGTTCTGGAAACACTGTTCATACTCTAAGTGTTCGTAAATCACTTTAGCATGTTCTGGAAACATTGTTCATACTCTACGTGTTTGGAAATCATTTTAGCATGTTCTGGAAACATTGTTCATACCCTACATTGAGGATTGTAGCATAAGGATGAAAATTGTCGCTTACGGGTTATCAAAAAAGTATGGTTAAGAAGCCATATGTTATCAGAAAAGTATGAAAGAAGAATCCTACGTTTGGAAGGAACCTTGCATTTGGAATATTAGAAAAGTATAGAAGAAGAATCCTACGCTAGTATGGAACGTCATATTTTTTTATCAAAAGTATGGTTCATCAACCTTACTTTTGTGAACAACCTTACGTTTTATCAAAAAGTATGGATCATGTACCTTACGTTTAGAAGCTGATAAAAGATGGATTATATATCGTACATTTGAAAGTTGAATAGAAAAGTATGGTTTATCAACCTTACATTGTGAACCTTACATTGTGAACCTTACATTGTGAATCTTACTTTGTGAACCTTATGTTGTGAACCTTACGTTCAGAGAGTGTATGCTATGCAGTTCAACCCTATGTTTGGCGTCGGAGATTCAAACACAGCTTTATCGAGTAATGGTCTTTATGCGGATTATCAGGATAATTTCAATCCAGATTAAAAGTCCGAATCTAAAGAACATCTTTGATTTATTTAAAGCCATTTATTTATGATTCAAATAATTGATTTAAGAGGATATTTTCATGGAAAATTTTAAGGGTAGTTGCGACTGCTCTATTATTCAAATATTTGAATATCACGATTCTATAGGTGAATTTTGTGGATCTAAATTTGAAAGGAAAAAAGATTGTATTTATTATATATATCTGTTTTATTTTGAATTACAGTGGATACGATATAGATCATTGTGAAAGAGATGAGAAGAACAGATTCTTGAGTTTTTCACTGCTGCAGTTTACAGAGACATTCGAGATTTATAGATCTGCTGCTACCATGATCTATTAAACTGTGTTTTCTGAAGAAGAAGAAACATGATTGAAGATTTAATGATTCTACATCAAATATCTTTTGTGAATCTACTATTTTTGAAGTTTCAAATTATATTTCAAGATCTACTACAACCAGATCGACTCAGAACTCTTATACCTGAAGATCATTCTTTCTGAAGACAATAATCCATTGATTGTCAATTGCATTCTATTGCAATTGTGAAGAACAACTGGAAAGTATTTCAAAGAACAAATACTATTTTACTTTGAGTGACCAGCTTCTTGTACTAAGTTGTGTGTTAGGTTTTGTGTATGAACCAGAAGGATCTGTTTAGCCTTAAAGTTATAAAGGTGTCAACTGCCTGCACTCAGTTGTGGAACGCTCTATTGATAAGAGAACCAGATAGTGAAAATCACCAAGCTCGTAGAGTAGAGTGTTGGTGGAGTGGACTAGGGGCCTTCTATTCCTCGAACCACTATACATCATGCATCCTTTGCTATTTATTTTCCACTGTTTAATCATTCTGATAAAGTTAAAAGGACAGATCATGATCTCGCGAAGAAATTGTAATACACACAATTTTCCCCCCTCTTGTATATATTTGGTATAACCCTATCCAACAATTGGTATCAGAGGTGGTTCTTTTGATAAAGCTATAACAAGCTGAAAGTTTTTGAATTATACAAAGAACAATGGCTGATACACGAGAGGGTATGTCAATGGTTCGTGCTCCCTACTTCAACAGTGAAAATTATGGATGCTGGAAATCTAGGATGGTCATCTAATTAAAGAACCTTGGATACATAGTCTACTTAAAATTTTTAACTCCCTATGTGATTCCAGAGAAACCTGAAACATGGAGTACTGATACAGAAGAAGAGTACAACATAAAATTGAAAGATATGAATGTTGTCATTTGTAGTCTTGGACCAGATGAATTCAACATAGTATCTCAGTGCCTGACGGATTATGAAATGTGGCAGATGATTGTAGTTGCCTGTGAAGGAACTGACAATGTTAGACAGATGAGGTATGCCACTAAAAAATTGAAATTCTACACATTCAGAATGTTTGAAGGAGAAAGTATCACCCAGATAAATGGAAGGCTTATAGAAATTTTTAATAACATCACTGACTTGGGTGAGCCTATCAAACAAGCAGATCAGGCCCTGAAAGTTCTAAGAGTACTACCACCAAGATGAAATGGAATTTCAGATGCCATTAGGAAATCATCACCAGTCAAAAATATTAAAATGAGAGAGTTAATTGGAACTCTTATGATGTATGAAGCTAAGATAGAAGATGAAGCAAATGAGCATAAAGTATTGATTAATAGATAAAATATCGCCTTGAAAGTAACATCCCAAAGGAAGAATAGAAAAATAAAGAATGATATCAAAGTGAAATCAGAAAATTCTGATTCATCAAATTCAGATGTGGAATTGGCTCAGTTAGCCAAAAAGTTTAGAAAATTCTACAGAAAGTAGAAGGGATTCAGAAAATCCTTCAAAAAGGATGAAAAAAAACCAAAGGAAGTCAGATGCTATGAATGCAAAAAGATGGGTCACATCAGACCTGACTGTCCTCAATTAAAAGAAGAAAATAAGAAGAAATTTTTCAAAAACAATGATTATGAGTAGAAAGACAAAAGAGAAATGAAAGCCACCTGGAGTGTTTTTGAAGACTCCAGCAGCTCATCAAAGTCTTACTTGGAAAAATAAGAATCAAATTTGAAAGCAAACATGTGATTTATGGTAGAAGATGATGAGGTGCAATCTTACTACTCATCTAATTCTAATTCTAGTTCTATTTGTTCAAATAATAAACTCATAGCCTACTGTAATATACTAGAATAGAAATGTGATTCCTTATTTAATAAACATAAATCACTGAAAAATATCCATACTGTTGTTTTAGAAGAAAGATACACTCTTCTAAAACAACATTATGAGTTAATTGAAAAATATAACTCATCAAACACAAATTTTACAGATAATAAAACTAAAATAAAAACACTGCAAATAGAAGTAGAAACATACAAAAGTGTAACTCTTATTTTTTTAAAAAGGAGAAAATACACAAAATGAAATACTTGGAAAGAATGTGATTAAAAAGAAAAGATATGGAATAGGTAGTAAAGGTGAGAAACCTCAACTGTATAAGAACTATTTTGTCCCAAGTACAAAAGGTAAAATTTGTAACTACTATGGAACAAAAGGTCACATATCTAAAAACTATTATTTAATGCAACCACAAATAAGTGGGATTGAGAGATCCTTTGTTGCAAGCAGTTTATATGATTTTATTGATTATAGAAAAACAAATCAAGTTTGGATTCTCAGGTCTTTTATAGCTAACACTACTGGACCCAATAGAATATGGGTACCAAAACAAACCTTTGTTTAAAAGTCGTTGCAGGAAGCAAGTCATAGAAGCCAAACTTAAATATGGTATATGGACAGTGGCTGATCTAGGCATATGAGTGGAAACTCATCAAATTTCAGAACACTAACTCAAAATTATGGTGGTTTAGTCACATTTGGTGATAATTCCAAAGGTAAGATTATTGGAATTAGAACAGTTGGAGATCCAGAAGTAGTCTCAATCAATAAAGTACTCTATGTACAAGGATTGAAACATAACCTGATAAGTATATCTCAACTCTGTGATGATGGTTATTTTGTTGATTTTTCTAATAACTGTTTTTCTATTTTTAAAGATAAATTACTTAAATTTAGAGCACCCAAAACTGATAATGTTTACACCCTGGACTTAAATTCCTTGTGTAAAAAAAAGTAAAATGCTTAACTACTAAGATAAATGAATCTTGGATCTATCATAGAAGACTTAGATATTGTAATATATATTCTTTACAAAATTTATCTAAGAAATAATTAGTTTTTGATTTGTCTTGTCTCAAATTTGAAAGTGATAGATTCTATGATGCATGTCAACTTGGCAAGCAGCACAAATCATCCTTTAAATCTGTTAACAAAATTGCTACATCTAAACCTCTAGAACCTATCCATATGGATTTTTTTGGACCTTCAAGAATAGCAAGATTGGTTGGTAAATTATATTTATATGTTTTAGTTGATGATTATTCTAGATTTACTTGGATTTATTTTCTAAAATATAAAAATGAAGCTTTTTCTATATTTGAAAGTTTCTGCAAAGCTGTTCAAAATAAAAAAGATTCTAAAATAATTTCATTAAGAAATGATCATAGTAGAGAATTTTAGAATCTGGAATTTAATTCCTTCTACTCAAATATGGGTATTAAACACACCTTCTCTACACCAAGAACACCTCAACAAAATAGAATTGTTGAAAGAAGAAATAGGACTATTCAAGAAATGGCTAGGACTATGCTAAATGAATACAGTCTTCCTACCTATTTTTGGGCAGAATCTATAAGCAAATCCTGTTATATAATTAATAGAGTTTTAATTAGACCAATTTTTAAAAAGACACCCTATGAACTTTGGAATAACAGAAAACCTAAAGTAAATTACTTTAAAGTTTTTGGATACAAGGTTTACACCTTAAACACCAAGGACAATCTTGTAAGTTTGATCCAAAATCTGATGAAGGAATTTTCTTAGGATATTATGCTATTTACAAAGATTATAGAGTTTTTAATAAAAATTCAAGTATTGTTGAAGAATCGGTTCATGTGAAATTTGATGAATTTGATCCCTTTGAGAAAAGGAAAGACCAAATTGATGAATCTGACTCTAATGATAACATGAGATTTGAAAACTTAAAAGATGGATTTGAAAAAGATTTAAATGAAATTCAGTCCAGTTCAGAAAAACAAGACATTGAAGAACCTAACAGCGTACTGCCTAAACAATCTAGAATCCTAAAGAATCACCTTTTAGAAATTGTTATAGGAGACCTAGACACTAGAATAGAAAAACAAAAGAAATGTAGTAAATCTTGTTGAATTTTCTTCCTTTCTATCCTAATTAGAACCTAAGACATTAGAAAAAGCCTTAGTTGATGAAATTTGGATGATATCAATGCAAGAAGAACTAAAAAAATTCAAGAGAAATGAATTTTGGAATTTAGTTGAAAGACCTCAGAATTATCCAATTATAGGAACCAAATGGGTCTTTAGAAATAAACAAGATGATCAATGAATAATAAATAGAAATAAAGAAAGACTAGTAGCTAAAGGTTATAATCAGGAAGAAGGTATAGATTATGATGAGACCTTTGCACCTATAGCAAGATTAGAATCCATTAAGATCCTTTTAGCCTATGCATATCATATGAACTTTAAATTATTTCAGATGGATGTTAAGTCTGCCTTTTTAAATGGTTACTTATTGGAGGAAGTTTATGTTGATCAACCTTCTGGTTTTGAAAATTCACAAAAACCAAATTCCATTTTTAAACTTACTAAAGCTCTTTATGGCTTTAAACAAGCACCTAGAGCTTGGTATGAAAGATTGAGTTCTTTTCTTTTAAAAAATAATTTTATTGTTGGAATGGAAGATCCAATATTGTTTAAGAAAACTATCAACTCTAATATTTTATTGGTTCAAATTTATGTTGATTATGTAATTTTTTGTTCAATAAACAAAAAACTTTGTCATGAGTTTTCAAATTCATCAAAAAGATTTCGTAAATGTTTTAAATAAAAGTAAATACATTACTGATTTGCTAAAGAAATTTGTACTTGAAAATGGCAATACATATTCAACTCCTATGTGTACTAATATAAAACTTGATTTGGATGAAACTGGAAAATCAGTTAATAACAAGTTATATAGAGGTATGATTGGTAGTTTATTATATCTTACTACTAGCAGGCCAGATATAATGTATTAAGTATGTCTTTGTGATAGATTTCAATCTGATCTTAAATAATCTCACTTAAGTGTTGTCAAAAGAATTTTTAGATATTTAAAAGGAACTGTTTTTCAATCTCTTCTCTATCCAAAAACTTCTGATTTTAATTTAATTTATTATTCAGATGAAGAATTTGAAAGGTGTAGATTAGATAGAAAAAGAACCTCAGGGACTTGTCACTTTTTAGCAAAATCCTTAGTTTCATGGTCTAGTAAGAAACAACACTCAATTGCCCTGTCAATAGCCGAAGCAGAATATGTATCTGCTGACAGTTGTTTTGCACAAGTTTTGTGGATGAAAAACACTCTTATGGATTTTGGACTAAATTTTAATAATATACCTATTTTATGTGATGATATTAGTGCTATAAATATTTCAAAAACCCTATTAATCATTCTATAACTAATCATATTGATATTAGGCATCACTTTCTAAGAGATCAAGTTCTTAAAAAGGATATATTCTTAGAATTTGTAAGCACTAAAATTCAATTAGCTGATATTTTTTCTAAACCACTTCTCACTGTAAGGTTTGATTTTATTAAGGGGGAGTTAGGTTTATTTATTTTTAAATGAAATTTTTAATTTTTAATTATTTATTTTCATTCATATTTTATCTGTTTTTATTATTACTTGTCTTTATTAATTTAAAATTTTCATCAGTTCTTCTTTAAACTTTTGCCGCGTAAGTTTTTACTTTTAAATAATTTAATAATTACTATGTGCATAATGACATGGGAATCAAGGATTTCAGAAACTGTTTCCAATTCCAAAATCGTTCATTTTCTCAAAACACTTCGAAACCCTGAGAACTTCTACCACTCTTCTCTACCCACACCTAAACCTTCAAAACTCTAGCTTTTAAAACCTTCAGAAATCTATGATAGCAATGGCCAAAACCAAAAGGACTGATGAGTTAGAAACCAAAAACGCCAAGCGACAGTGCTTGGTAGGATGAAAGATTTTTCAAGGAAAAGTGATCGATCTGGAATGGTTGTACCAGATGGATTTGATGATGAGGCAAGCCCTAGCATTTCATAAACTCGAGCAAACCTTCAATCAAGACTATATAGAGTTTTTATATGAGGTATAACTTCATCACTTTTTTAAATCGATTCATTTTAGTCTGGGAGAATATGGAGATTCAATAATAGCTAAGATCGAGGACAAAGATTTTTTGATTTCATCTGTGGAGATAACCAAAATTCTTAACTACCCTCATGAGGGAGTTTTCCATTTTGATTTAAATAATATTGGTGATAATGTCCATAAGTCTGAGGACATTATGCCTTTTCTATTTGGCTCTACAAATATAAGGAAGATGTTAGTGAAAGATCTAGAGCCTGACCATAAGATTTTTGTTAAATTTGTGAAAACGGGTATTGCACCTAGAATGTTAGAGATGAATAAAATATTATACCCTGATATGTACATAATTTTTTCTGTTTATAAGTGATATTAAGTTAAATTTTCTGAGATATATGGTGAGATATCTCAATTACTGCTACCAACCAGAAGCGAGGATGAACTTCCATCCCTTTAGAAGGTTTATTTCAAATATTTTATTTAAGACAGATATGATAAGGCTGGTGGATGATCGAGTGAGATGTCACCATAGAAACATATTTAATGCTGGAACACTAAGGAAGATTGGTTTCTTTTGGAGCACAATAAAAGGAAAACTCATGCATGTTGGAGCATAAGAAGAGTAAGAGAGTGCTCAGGAGCTACCTGCAAAATCAAAGGAAGGAGTAGCTAAATCTAGAACTAGTGGAGTATCAAAGAGGATACGGTTTGAGACAGTTGATACACCTGCTAATGAGGAAATTCAAGAAGGACTTCAGAGGAGAAGGCAAAGAGTAGCTCAAGCTGATGAGGAACCTATTCAAGAAAATGTTGGAACAACTGAACCTCTTCTAAGCTATATATTTTAATAGAATCTGTAGTACAACAAGTTGACCAACCAACAGTTTCTTAGATTGAGGTGACTCCTCAAGTAGAAAAAGAAATTGTGCATCCAACTGTTGAAAATCCTGGAGAAGTTGAAGTGGATAGATCTAAAACTATACAACCTATTGAGATTGTTCTAGAGGAATTAGCCCAAGAGGAACCTATTTTAGAGGATCCATCCATGGAATAACTCAATAATGAGGATGCTCAGGATGAGAAAGAACCTGTGAATATGAATCAAGAAGAGAACCTTTCTAAAATTCAAACTGAAATTATTGGTGAATATTTTTTTGTGGATGATTCAGTAAAGGACTTGAAGGAAAAATCAGTGGAGAAGCCAGTATAGAAAAATGATGAAGAGAAGTGAGATACTGAATCCCTACCTCTAGCACTGATAAATCCAATGTAATCTCAGACTGAGAATCAAGCACAAGGTGCCTCTGATTCTGATAATAATTATGTGGAGGAGTTAATATAAAAAATTAATAAAGTTTAGGCTGAAAATGCTTCTTTAAGAAGATCATTAGAAAAGGAACATCTGAAATTTCAAAGAATGAAATCCAATTATGTTTCTAAGAAAAAAAGTCGAAAATTTCAATAAGGAAATGTTTTCTGAAGTTGAAAATATCAAATATGAAATGGTGATGAAGTTAGATTTACTAGAGTGTAAATATTTCATGGATCAATAATTCACAGTTGTCAGACATAGTGAAGCCAGTACATCAGGTACTTCACTTGATCTGATCAGAAGATTTCAGGCCATTACAACAGTTATGAGCAATATGAATGACAGAATGCAGGACCTTCAATGCAATAATGCTCATTTATCTATGTTTTTGGACAATTAGAAGTTTCTTATTGAGAATTTGACTTCAAATGAACTTGGAATTAGAGTTTTGTTGAATCGGTTCATTGATAAGTTAACTCTTTTTATGGAAAAGGAAGAGAGGTTACATGAGTTTTTCAAAGTCAATTTGATTGAAGACATCCATCTAATTTAAAAAATAATAGATCTCATAGTCCAGTTAGGTGATGGATTGATGAAAAGGTTGAGACTATAGATGTCAGAGCTCAAAGAAATCATTCAGAGGCACTAAAACCCATTCTTCAAACCTTTTTAGTCCAAACTTGATTCTCATTGTCCTTACTGTACTTGTAATTATATTTTCAATAACATATATTTTAATCACATGTTTATGTGTCATTAATTTGTTTTATAGTACTGTCTATGTTAGAATTTCAGTAATCCAGATTCAAATATTGATAACTAGTTTATCATATCATTTACTTAAGTTTAGTGCTACATTAAATTATATTATATTCCTTCTTCTATCATTCTTTTTGATATCACAAAAAGGGGGAGAAATATGGATAAACACAACATATTTTTTTTTGGGAATTTTTTTTGGATAAACTCAAAATTCTTTATTTATAAAGGAGGAGATATTATTTTACTTTATAAAGGAGGAGAAAATGTGAAAATTGGAAAATAATTTTGTTAAAATAAAATATTGTTTTTATCTTTGTAAAAATCTAAATTATATGTAATTAGTTTTGTAAGATAATTTTATTGGTTATTTCATGGGTTCTATGATCATAAAAAAGGGAGATATTGTTGATAAAGTGTTGTTTTCAACAATACACTATCTTTTTATGATGATTTTTATGTTCACAAATACCCTTATTTGTTATTCTGGTGATTTTACTTTGAGTATATTTCAAAAAATTAATATTATTTATTTCTCTTTTTTTGAAATAATATTTAAGCATTTTAATCTACGTAGAATATTTGACAACGTGTTCGTAAATTACTTTAGCGTGTTCTGGAAACACTGTTCATACTCTAAGTGTTCAGAAATCACTTTAGCATGTTCTGGAAACACTGTTCATACTCTACGTGTTCGGAAATCATTTTAGCGTGTTCTGGAAACATTGTTCATACCCTACATTGAGGAGCGTAGTGTAAGGATGAAAATTGTCGCTTACGAGTTATCAGAAAAGTATGGTTAAGCAACCATACGTTATTAGAAAAGTATGGTTAAGCAACCATACGTTATCAGAAAAGTATGAAAGAAGAATCCTACATTTGGAAGGAACCTTACGTTTGGAATATCATAAGTATGGAAGAAGAATCCTACGTTAGTATGGAACATCATATTTGTTTCTCAAAAGTATGGTTCATCAACCTTAATTTTGTGAACAACCTTAAGTTTTATCAAAAAGTATGGATCATGTATCTTACGTTTAGAAGCTGATAAAAGTATGGATTATATACCGTACGTTTGAAAGTTGAAGAGAGAAAAGTATGGTTTATCAACCTTACATTGTGAACCTTACATTGTGAACCTTACGTTGTGAATCTTACATTGTGAACCTTACGCTGTGAACCTTATGTTTAGAGAGTGTATGCTATGCAGTTCAACCCTATATTTGGCGTCAGAGATTCAAACACGGATTTATCGAGTAACGGTCTTTATGCGGATTATCAGGCTGATTTCAAGACAGATTAAAAGCCCGAATCTAAAGTGTGTCTTTGACTAATTCAAATCCATTTATTCATGATTCAAAGGGTCGATTTAAGAGGATCTTTTCATGGAAATTTTTAAGGGGAGTTACGACTGCTCTGTTATTCAAATATTTGAATATTATGATTCTATAGGCGACTTTTGTGGATCTAAATTTGAAAGGAAAATGATTGACTTTATTATATATATTTGTGTTATTTTGAATTATAGTGGATATGATATAGATCATTGTGAAAGAGATGAGAATAACAGATTCTTGAGTTTTTCACTGCTACAGTTTACATAGACATTTGAGATTTATAGATCTGCTGCTACCATGATCTATCAAACTCTATTTTCTGAATAAGAAACACGATTGAAGATTTACCGATTCTACATTGAATATCTTTTTTGAATCAATTGTTGTTGAAGTTTTGAATTATATTTCAAGATCTACTACAACCGGATTGACTCAGAACTCTTCTACCTAAAGATCATTCTTTTTGAAGACGATGATACATCGACTGTCAATTGCGTGTTGTTGCAATTGTAAAGAACAAATGGAAAGTATTTCAAAGAACAAGTACTCTTTTACTTTGAGTGATCGCCTTCTCATACTAAGTTGTGTGTTAGGTTCTGTGTATGAACCAGAAGGCTCCGTTTAACCTTAAAGTTGAAAAGGTGTCAACTGCCTGCACTCATTTGTGGAATAATCTATTGATAAGAGGACTAGATGGTGAAAATCACCAAGCTCGTGGAGTAGAGCGTTGGTGGAGTGGACTAGGGGCCTTCTATTCCTCTAACCACTATACATTGTGCATCCTTTGCTATTTTTTTCCACTGCTTAATCATTTTGATAAAGTTAAAAGGACAGATCACGATCTCATGAAGAAACTGTGATACACACAATTCACCCCCCCTCTTGTGTATGTTTGGTATAACCCAATCCAAAAAGGATAACAATACAGCGGAAACTATCATAAATAGTCATAAACATTTAAGGCAATGTATAAGACTAAAACACAAGCCTTTTAAACTTAAACTTCAACATAATATGGAAAGGATAAATCAAATAGTGTCATTTAATTATTCACATGGATATTCTACTAGTTGAATAATCACATGTAATATCAATATCTAATTTCATAATGATGGAATTCATAATGTCATAAATTATAACCAAATAGTCAAGGCCTCGTACCAATGCTACAAATAAGATTTTGTCAAGGCCTTGTGCTAAGACACTAATTTGTCTCATGAGACCTACCGATGCATAGAGGAGCTATAGCGAGCTCCACTCGTCACTTATTAAGTCCAATTCATTTCTCATATGGAAAGGTTGAAACATAATCTAAACATTTTTATTAAAACTTGCATACGAAATGTCAATATTTTAACCACAAACCATTAATGGTATAAAAATAGCACATCCACAGTTAAACATAACTCATTAAATACAATATGAAAGATTGTATAAATCAACCTAAATCAATAATAATGAAGGATATTGACATAGATGAAAATAATCAGTAAAACTATTTGATAGAAATACCCCCTTTTTTCTTGAAAATATTTAAAAGTCTCACTATTTATCAAGAAGCTGTTAAAAAATAGATTTTTGAATCAAAGTGCCTCATGCCACTTTTAATATTTTAAAAGGAATTTTAATTTTAAAACATTCATGTCCATATAAATAAATCCTTAAAACCATTTTTAAAACATATACATTAATGAGAATTATTTAAAAGAATAAATCTTTAAAACATTTAAAATGATATTTTAGTTAGAGTTCCTAACCAAATGAGAGACGCTTGGATAAAAATAATTGAGGTAGTCAAAACTTTATAATATCATGATAATAAAATGATTCATGATATAATATGTCAAAGTACAATATATACCCCATATAAAAGTGAATTGGTGCATAACAATAAAGAAGTCTCAATGGAATGTAAATTGAGATGAAATACCTTATAAAGATTGTATCCTTAGGTTAAGGATAAATCAATGACATAATTATGTGTGAAAAATATAAATACAATCAATATTATTAGATATTCAGTGTAAATAAATCATAGTACATTCACACATATTCTTGTAAAAACAACACGAATGACTTGGATGTTTAACTCAGTAAATAGAAATTGAGTTAAGATTGCTCTTATCAAATTCATATCGATGACTTGGGAATTTGTAAATGGAGTTATTTTTTGTATCAAAAGTATATCCACACAAAGGGGAGTGGAAATTACTACATAAGTAAATAAATAGTGATTTCACACATAATCTTGGAGTAAAATAATCAATTAAGTTTGCGTAGAACCGAGTGAGTGGAAATTGAAATTAGAAATTCCCTTACCAATTTGGTAACTTATAAAACATACACCTCATGAAAGAAGTATAATAAAATGAATATTTAAATACCCATAAATTAAATTATATTACATAAAGGATACAATCATGTACATTACATACACCACACAAAAGGAAGTGGTGGCAAATATAGCATGAATCTCACGAGAATAAAGAGTGAGATGAAAACCCCTTACCTTGTACTTTTCCTTAGTATTGAGCAGGTTAAACTAATTTATAATGGTGAAATAATTGTTATTAAATTATACAAGAACCACATACATAAATATGATATCATATATGATCTTCTAATATTGCTTTGTTAAAAATATTTCAGTAGTATCATTGTTTCGGGTGTTAACTGATTCATTTTCCTTTATATGTTTTGTTACATAAGTCATATTTGACATGGATAGGATGTATTTGATTCATATCCAGAATGATATTAATTTCTTAAACATCATTTTTAATCATAAAATGAAAATTATTCTTGAATGGTTACGATGGGGAATGAATCTCATCGCGTTAGTGGAGACGGTAATCCGTACGTACGCACGAGCGACAATATCATTCTATTGATGGTAAAATCATATGTAATTGGATGGTATATAATATATACAGAATAATTAACATGTTATATTTATTATTTACATCAATTATAATCATTATTATACTCATCCAAATGATTAAGTGTTGAATAACAAACTACACCATGACGTGGAGATGGTAAGTCGTACGTACGCACGTATAGTGACTTTGTCATTCATAGGATTGATAGAATAATGAATATGGTTGTACCATATTTATAATAATATAAAAGTATTTATAAGGTACTTGAGTTATTATTTTGGTATAGAAACAACAAATAAAGAGGAAATGTAAGAAGAAAAGAACTTTTAAAGAAGTGATGAAATTATTACATCTTCTTTGGGTGATTCCTTTTGATTTAATAAAAATGGCTCCTTAGGCTGGATTCTGATCAAATTAAGGACTCTAGGTTGAATTTAGGGTAGTTGGGAGGATATTTGAGCAGGTTTTGGCTAAGCCAAATGGCTTTGGAGGTGTGATTTTGATAGAAGGGGAAGTACTCTTTTATAAGAGAGGTGAGGGTTACTTTAGGAAAAGCTTGGAATATTATTTTATTATACAATAATATTTGGTTTATAATGGATATAAAAAGATTTATTTCAAGGATAAGGTGATTCTGGGTCGAAAACCTCTCAACCAATAGGTTTTATACAGGTTTGGGTTACCATATTAACCTTATCTTTTAGATTTAACTCTTAGTTAAATAGTTTAACTTTTACCATGTATTCTTGTATTATTATAATAAATAGTTAATAAACTTACTATAAAAATCCAAGAGAACCCATATTGGTTCATTATTTATATATCTAACCTTATATAATTCCTTTGTCCAAACCTTATATTTTTAGGAATATTATATCAATTAATAATATAGTATTTGTTTTAAAAACTCATTTATGTCAATTTTGACACTATTTAGTATTTGGTTTTTTTGAAAGTCGTAACAACTTTATCACTTCTAAAAAAAATTATTTAATCAACCCTAACATTTCATATTAACCTATAAAATTCATTTAATACATCAAAGGTCTCAATTTACAATTATATTAATATTTATAATATCAATTATTTTAATCTTTCAATAATAAGGTAATTATTGCATCATCATTGTGTCATAAATAAATTTAATTATTTAATGTCTAAAAATTATAAATAAAATACCATTATGTAGGAAATATTTTTATCTTTCTAATGAATATTTATAGTTTAATTTATCTTATGTATAACCCTATATTAAAAATTGTTTAGTTATTAAAGTTTGAATTTAATACTTTTAACTATTCTTTAAATAAAATAATAATAAATGTCTTAATCTAATACAAGTGAACCAAAAGGATCATATTTTATTTATAAGGCTGATTTTGGTTGAAATACACTTATCCAATAGAATTAGGACATGTGTTAGGGTAATTATAATATCATTTTTACCTTTAATCACCCCATTTACTTTTAACCGTGGTAAATAAAATTCAAAAGTTACTATTCACCAAAAACTATTTTCATCATATTGAACCACATTTTACTTACTTATTTCAAGCGTTTCTCTCTGATTTTTGAAATTCAATTCACAGAAGCGGTAAAATTATGTTTTATGCAAATTTGCAAATGTGCCTAGAAGGTGAGTAAAAGACGCTAAAAAGTTCAATAAAATTTTATATATCTAATATTATTATAAAATGACTTAAATGAATTAAATTGGACTAATATACCTATTATGTATCTATTTTTACTTTAAAATAAATTTAAATTAAAAATAATTATTTAAATAAAAAGTCGGCTTTAAACAATAACGGAGCATTTTTCACTATTCATCAACAATTGAAAGTTTTTAGAAAAATACCAAAAATTCACCCAAAGATAATTTTGATATTAAAAATTCAAAAATTATGTCTATTTTATCAAATTTAAAACATATAAGTTGTATTAATTGATTAAAAAAAATATTCCCGTTGTCAAAACCAGAAAGCGGGTTTTTGAGAAGTAAAAACTATCAAAATATTGATATGTGTTTATGTCCAATTTAAATATAAAATCACTTACAATGACCAAAATTAGATTAAATGATAAAAATATAATATAATTATACTTCAAATCCATTCAAATGTATAATTTAACACTATAAATTATTTTGATTAAAAAGATGTTTTCAATTAAAATTTAGTATTTTTCATTATTCATCAAAATACGAAAGTTATCAGAAAAGCACCGAAAATTTATCCAAACTAAAACTTTATGTTTTGATTCTAAATAAGAAGTTTATTTTATCAAATTGAATATATAAAAGTGTCAAATATTTTATTTAAAAAGGGTTCGCCATTAAAAGGCGGTAAAATTGCATTTTTTGAAAAATACTTCTTTTATCTGAAAAATTGAATTTGTTCTTATATTATATCTAAGAAACACATAATATGGATGTTAAAATTATATATAAAATTCAAAAGTTGGTTATTACTATTCATAACTGCTTTTTAAATGGCTAGTTTGATAGGTCGTGGTGCGCTTGAACTCGGTGTTGTGTACTTCACACGCTATCGTATTATTCAAAGAGAAACATATCGTGGAATCTCTGGGTGTTACATTTGTAAATTGGGTTGTGTTCCCCTAAAGATGGTATTTTATACTATTTCCTACCATGGAAAATCTGATGTTTAAAAGAGAATAAGTTAAGTTTTGAATTTTGAAATGGAATGGGGGCTGGTGAAATTTATTTTACCAATAACATTATTTTAACTGGAAAAAGGGTTTTAACTCGTAATGGTTTCGTTTGGAAAATGGAATGGTAACGTTATTTTGAAATTCAATTCAGTTTTTATTTGAAAATTAAATAGAATTTCTTGTATGATGTTTTATAATTTATCTATTAAAGGTCGTAGGGTATTAAATGTTAATTTAGGGATGTTTCCTCTAACCAATGTATTATAATGGGATTATTGTGAAAAATGGCGTATTTCTTTGGAAATAAGTTAATATGTGACTTTTTAAAGAAAGAATGTTTTTTTGGAAACCATTTGATATGTGAATGTTTTTGATAAATTTGAACCTGTAGGTGGGCTAAGCATTGGTAGACCCTGATATATTCCTATGTTGGGGAGTACCTTAGTTGGTGTTCAAACTAGTTTGTGGTGTTCAGGGAATCATAAATTTGAACATGTATATTTTGGTATTATGATTTGTGGTCATTAGTGATTTGTGTTTGTTTTGTGAGATGTGTATTAGAATCATAAAGCATGATTGGGATGCGAATTAGTGTAATAGTAATGGATATTAGAATCATGTTATATTTTTTGTTTTGGATGAAATTTATAAATATGAACTTGGAGTCAGGTGTATGATTGAGATATGTTTTGAGTCATGTATATGTGATATGATCATGGTTTGGTGATTTGGGGTAAGTTAGTTGAATTAGTGTCCTAGTATTTAATCATGTTTAATTGAGTTTTCATAGAAAATTGAGTCATATTGTGTCTTTCTCCAATGACGATGGACCTTACACCTCGTTATGTATGGGAGATCCAATATGGTTGTTTCATCTATGGGATAATCTGAGATCAAGTGTCCAACAATAGTGTTTATGACTCATTCCATTAATAGTAGAGAGTGTCATTTTTCTTCAACACTAGATAATGGCACAATGATAAGGATCATCTTGGTGGTTGTGATGGGTGTTTATGAAATAGGTTCTCTAATAGATTATGAAACTAGAATGGTTTAAATCTTGACAGCTATTATTGTTTCCTGTGAGGAAAATATAGCTTCACAGTGAAGGATGTTTTTTATTTTAGTCCCTTGAATTTTGGTATGTATGTCACTGTGCTTGTAGAATATAGATTTGGGTTATCTAAATGCTCAAAATTGTATGGTCAATATTAAGGAGGAATGGGTCACTAATGAGTTTATTATCGGTTATATGTAAACCAATGGATGAAAGATCCATTTCATAAAAAAAATTAGTCATGTATGTAAAGAGAAATACACTTCAACCATGTGATATTCAGTACCAAATAAAAACTTGTTTGGAATTATAGGTGTAATGGTATAGTGTTTTCCACTCATAATAAAAGGATCACTACAAAAAAAACATGGTTTAGCGGCGGTTTTGTGGCGGAGGTTCCCAAAACCGCCAATAAACCTTTTTCGGTGAAGGTTTCGCGGCGGTTTTTAATAAACCGCCGCGAAACCCAATTTATTTTACACAGCCGCCGACCCTTTCCCCCTTCCCCTTCGCGATCCCTAACCCTCGCCACTCCTCACCCCCGCGCTGCCGGCGACTCCCCACCCCTCGCGCTGCCAGCGACTCCCCACCCCCCACGCTGTCGGCGACTCCCCACCCCCTGCGCTACCGGAGACTCCTCACCCCCGCGCTCTCCGGCGAAACCCGCACCCCCCGGCGCCCCCCTCGACCACCGGCGACCCCCTCGACCACCGGCGACCCTCACGCCCCCCGCGCCCCCCGCGCCCTCCGGCGACCCCGGCACCCCCCACGCCCCCCGTGGCCTTCGGCGACCCCCCCGCACCTGATTTGGTATAGGGAGTGGTACAATATTGTGTCTTTTCTTTATTAATGCATGATTCCCATTCCATGTGATTTGAAAATGCATTATATTCATTTTTTTTATGAATTATTTAGTGTACTATTGAATCTAATATTGAGATTATATACATCAAATAGTTTTTTACAATTCATGCCTTGTGCGCAAAGATTAATTAGTTGGGTTGTGAATAATTGTTGATATATATATTTAATTACACATATATTTTTTAACATCACAATGATATATTTATGTGGTCATAAACTAATAGTGTTTCTTGTTAATGAATCATAGTTTGTTTTAGTCTTTAAAATTAATTATTCTATATGTTATTTTAAATTTAGTTTCTTTGTAAATATATAGTCACTACATTATATTAATTGATGATAAATCATAGGTTATTAACTTTTCTTTTTCATGTTAATTGAGTACATGTTTTTAGTTGTGAATTAATGCTGTAATAAATGGCATTCTTATCATTGTTTTCCATACAATGTATTGTTGCATGCAGCCCTCCATGACCTGTACATAGAAAACCAGTTTGGGTTAGAAAATTTCTCTTTAAAAGGTTGAATATTCAACATCCTTTATTTGAAAATGAACAAAAATGTGTCTAGAGATCATGAACACTTGGTCAATAATGGATTCAGTTAATGGAACACTATTTTTCTTTAATAACAATCTCAACATATTCATACTACATTATTTTGATAACAAGAAAACATTATTAATAATTAGTTACTGTATAGAGGTATGTTACGACCTTAATATACTCTCTTAAATAATTTATTCCTTTATTAACTGATATCAGTATGGATCAAACATCTTAATTTCTTATCATAATGCTATGTTGGGTTTTGATATGAAATTATTGTTGTCATTGAACTTTTTCCAGCATGACATTCTTTTGGCACTATGTCCTAAGTTGTAGTTTCTTGGATGGCGGTTCTTGCACATCTCTTATTTTTCATCCAAGATCAAGTACTTGCATTATCTGTTATCTATTAATGTTATTTCAGTTGTGTTTTAGGCCAATGATGTCATCTATTTCATTTGGGAAATCTTTTTGGTTCCAACAGTTTGAGTTGTGGATGAATTGCAGATTTGTTTGTAGGTTCACTGATATTTTCATTTACTACTATTTAGGCCCATCTGGAGTGATTTTTTTTGAATTTTAACTGTCATATTCTACTGGAATGAGAGTTCTTATTTGTATTTGAGGAATGAATGTCAAGCTTCAGACTGGTTGCAGGTTCCACATTATTGATTTGTTGTCGTAGTGCTGCGAATGCTTTGTGTTTTGGTTTTCTTTTTGTTATTTTGTTTCTTTTCATTTATTGCCTTTGGTTTATTGGTTCCAATGTAATCCCCATGGTGTTTCATGGACAGTCGTGCAAAGTTTTCTTGTCTGTGTTTGTGTTGTTTTGTTTGATTTGAGTGTACTGCTTCTCTATTTATATAATATGACTTGAAGTACCATTCTATCACTACCATAAAACTGGGCAAGGCCTCCGCCCTGCCTCTGCCCTGCCTCTGCGCTGCCGCCGGTGCCTCCTCCTCCACCGCGGCCTCCTCCTCCTCCACCACGGCCTCCTCCTCCTCCTCCGCTGCCTCCGCTGCCTCCTCCGCCACCGCGGTTGTCGCCTCCTCCTCTGCTCCTGCTCCTCCTCCCCTCCACCGGCCTCATCCTCCTCCTCTGCTTCCTTTGCTGCCTCCGCCCTGCCTCCGCCCTGCCTCTGCCCTGCCTTTGCGCTGTCGTCGGTGCCTCCGGTGCCTCCTCCTCCACCGCGGCCTCCTCCTCCTCTGCTGGTGCCGCCAGTGCCTCAACGTCTCCTCCTCCTCCGCGGTCACGCCGCGGTCACGCCGCGGTCACGCCGGTGCCTCTGCGGCCGCCGCCTCCTCCGCCGCCGCCGCGGCCGCCGCCTCCTCCTCTGCTCCTGCTCCTCCTCCTCCTCCTCCACCGGCCTCATCCTCCTCCTCCTCAGCTGCCTTCGCTGCCTCCGCCCTGCCTCTGCGCTGCCGCCGATGCCTCCTCCTCCACCGCGGCCTCCTCCTCCTCCACTGATGCCTCCTCCTCCTCCGCCAGTGCCTCCGCGGCTGCCTCCTCCTCTGCGGTCACGCTGCGGTCACGCCGCGGTCACGTCGCGGTCACGCCGCGATCACGCCGCGGTCACGCCGGTGCCTCTGCGGCCGCCGCCTCCTCCTCCGCGGCCGCGGCCGCCGCCTCCTCCTCTGCTCCTGCTCCTCCTCCTCCTCCACCGGCCTCATCCTCCTCCTCCGCTGCCTTCGCTGCCTCCGCCCTGCCTCCGCCCTGCCTCTGCGCTACCTCTGGTGCCTCCTCCTCCACCGCGGCCTCCTCCTCCTCCGCCGATGCCTCCTCCTACTCCGCTGGTGCCACCAGTGCCTCCACGTCTCCTCCTCCTCTGCGGTCACGCTG
Organism: Viscum album; assembly: GCA_963277665.1. Lineage (NCBI taxonomy): Eukaryota > Viridiplantae > Streptophyta > Magnoliopsida > Santalales > Viscaceae > Viscum > Viscum album. The sequence goes on along the minus strand of OY728153.1, from coordinate 97,747,391 downwards.
CGGTCACGCCGCGGTCTCGCCGCGGTCACGCCGGTGCCTCTGTGGTCGCCGCCTCCTCCTCCGTCGCCGCGGCCGCCTCCTCCTCCTCTGCTCCTGCTCCTCCTCCTCCTCCTCCACCGGCCTCATCCTCCTCCTCCTCCGCTGCCTCCGCCCTGCCTCCGCTCTGCCTCTGCGCTGCCGCCGGTGTCTCCTCCTCCACCGCGGCCTCCTCCTCCTCCACTGATGCCTCCTCCTCCTCTGTCGGTGCCGCCGGTGCCTCCGTGGCCGCCTCCTCCTCCGCGGCCACGCCGCGGTCACGCCGCGGTCACGCCGCGGTCACGCCGCGGTCACGCCGCGGTCACGCCGCGGTCACGCCGGTGCCTCTGCGGCCGCCGCCTCCTCCTCCGCCGTCGCGGCCGCCGCCTCCTCCTCTGCTCCTGCTCCTCCTCCTCCTCCTCCATCGGCCACATCCTCCTCCTTCGCTGCCTTCGCTGCCTCCGCCCTGCCTCCACCCTGCCTCCGCCCTACCTCTGCCCTGCCTCCGCACTGCCGTCGGTGCCTCCGGTGCCTCCTCCTCCACCGCGGCCTCCTCCTCCTCCGCCGATGCCTCCTCCTCCTCCGCCGGTGCCACCAGTGCCTCCACGTCTCCTCCTCCTCTACGGTCACGCTGCGGTCACACCGCGGTCACGCCGCGGTCACGCCGCGGTCACGCCGCGGTCACGCCGCGGTCACGCCGCGGTCACGCCGCAGTCACGCCGCGGTCACGCCACGGTCACTCCGCGGTCACGCCGCGGTCACGCCGGTGCCTCTGCGGCTGCCTCCTCCTCCTCCACCGCCGCGGCCGCTGCCTCCTCCTCCTCCTCCTCCACCGGCCTCATCCTCATCCTCCTCTGCTGCCTCTGCTGCCTCTGCTGCCTCCGCCCTGCCTCTGCGCTGCCGCTGGTGCCTCCTCCTCCACCGCGGCCTCCTCCTCCTCCATCGATGCCTCCTACTCCTCTGTCGGTGCCATCGGTGCCTCCGCGGCCGCCTCCTCCTCTGCGGTCACGCCGGTGCCTCTGCGGCCGCCGCCTCCTCCTCCGCCGCCGCGGCCGCCTCCTCCTCCTCTGCTCCTGCTCCTCCTCCTCCTCCTCCACCGGCCTCATCCTCCTCCTCCTCCGCTGCCTCCGCTGCCTCCGCCGCCTCCGCCCTGCCTCTGCGCTACCATCGGTGCCTCCTCCTCCACCGCGGCCTCCTCCTCCTCCATCGCGGCCTCCGCCTCCTCCTCCACTGCCTCCGCTGCCTCCTCCTCCTCCGCTGCGGCCGCCTCCTCCTCCTCTGCTCCTGCTCCTCCTCCTCCTCCTCCACCGGCCTCATCTGCCTCCTCCTCTAAGACAACCCTTGAATAAAAAACTGGTTCTTTATATGTCGATGGTTGAAGACATGATTATAAATGTCTGACTTGTAATACTCAAACCTAGAGAGGTGACACTTTGATGAATAAAGTGAACATAGTGGCCCTATTTATAGTTGGTTGTGTATGAAACCATTGAGAAACATCATTCCTCTTGGAGGACATCTAAGGTCAAGCCTAAACAATCACATAATGTCTCAGGTTTAAAATGCATTATGATCAGTTTCGATCACACATCAATGGGGTGTTGTTTGAGGCAACATAAATGTGTGATCGATAGTGTTATGATAAGTGTGTAGCCCGATATTCTTATTGATCCTCAATGAGGTGTTGACATTGTCTCCTATGGACCAGACTTGTTCTGTTGGTCTGAAGTGGTAAATGTGATCAATGAATCATCTTTATTATATTATGCATACTTTATGATCAATGTTTCATCTTTATTATATTATGTTTCTGTAATCTTACACTATCGTATATTTTTTTGTAGGCACATTGTGATATACATGGATAAAAGCTGGATCACATTACCAAGGAACACACCTCAATATGTTAAGGGTTTGAATGAGTTTTTAGATTTTGCAATTTCTAATCGATCTGTTGAAGGGAGAATAAGATGTCCATGTCCTAAATGTAAATTTAGAACATGGTTGAAGAGGGATGAAGTTTATGAACATTTAATACTGAAGCAATTCCCTGATCAATATTTGTGTTGGATTTGGCATGGAGAATCAAACAATACAGAAAGATTGAGGACTGATGTTAATCCACAGAATGAGGTCCCAAGTTTGTCGCCAATGGAAAATGAAATGAAAAACCTCATAAATGATGCATTCGGCACTACAAGACACCACTATGAGCATAAAAACATATCAGAACAACCAGAAGATGATACTACAAATTGCAACGTGACAAGTGATGTTTTTGAGACTGTAACACAAGCAGATCAAGATTGTAACATATCATTGGATCCTCCTCTTGATTCTGTGGAGCCAAATGTAAGGGAAAACTTCAGTGAGAAAAATGTGTTTCATGATTTAGTTGATGATGGAAATCACGAGTTGTATAGTGGGTGTTTGAAATATTCAAAGCTTTCATTTCTGCTGAAGTTGAACCATATCAAATGTCTTTGTGGAATTACAAATAAGGTAATGTCTATGTTATTGGAATTGATTCGTGATGCATTTCCTGAAGCAAAAATCCCAGAATCGTTTTATGAGATGAAAAAAGTTGTAAACAATCTTGGTCTGAATTATACAAAAATACATGTGTGTCCCAATGATTGTATGCTTTACTGGGGAGAGGATTCAAGTAGACAGAATTGTAAGAAATGTTCTTCTTCTAGATGGCAGTCAAAGGGTAATGTTGGAAGTATGACTGAACATAATTTCATGGAGAAGAAGAAAAGGAACACACCTGCAAAAGTTTTGCGTTACTTTCCTTTGAATCCTCGATTGCAAAGATTATTCATGTCATCAAAAACTGCCGAACACATGAAGTGGCATGCTGTAGATAATAACAATGATGGGTTAATGAGACATCCACTAGATTCCCAATCGTGGAATACATTTGATTCATTACATCCATATTTCTCAGCTGATCCTAGGAATGTTCGATTGGGATTGGCTGCCGATGGATTCAACCCATTTGGGACTTTGAGTACGAGTTATAGCATCTGGCCAGTTGTTTTGATCCCTTATAATCTGCCTCCGTGGATGTGTATGCAACAAACATCTTTTATCATTTCGATGATTATTCCTGGAAAACAAATGCCTGGAAATGATATTGATGTATACCTGCAGCCTTTGATTGAAGAATTGCAGGAGTTATGGAGCAACGGTGTTGAGACATTTGATGTTTCTTCTAAAACAATGTTCAAAATGCATGCTGCTTTAATGTGGACCATTAGTGACTTCCCTGGGCTTGGGAATTTATCTGGTTGGAACACTTATACGGGTTTGGCTTGTCCCATTTGTAACTTTGATTTCGAGCCCAAACGGCTACCTCATAGTAGAAAATGGTGCTTCTTATGCCATCGAAGATTTCTTGATGCATCTCATAGATTTCGGCTGAACAAATCAAAATTTAATGGTTCCATTGATCGTAGACCACCTCCAAAGTTGTTAACCGGTTCTGAAATATTGACACAGCTTGAAAATGTTAAAAAAGAATTTGGGAAGGTTCAGCAATTGAATGATAGCGGAAAACGAGTGCAAAGTGCATCGTCAAGTGAAATCAGAACGCAACAATGGAAGAAAAAAAGTATATTCTTCAAACTTCCGTATTGGGAATTTAATTCTTTGCGCCACAATCTTGATGTGATGCATATTGAGAAGAATGTATGTGATAATTTGATTTTCACATTACTTAATGAGCATGGAAAGTTGAAGGATCATCTCAATGCTCACAAAGACTTACAAGTAATGAACATAAAACGTGATCTCTGGCCAGATGAGAATGAAAAGTATGCTCCGGCCATTTTTTCAATGAAAAATAGGGATAAAGATACGTTCCTTCAAATTTTAAATAATGTTAAGGTATCTTATGGGTATTCGAGTAACATCTCGAGGTGTGTTGACTTGAAGAATCGTAAGTTATATGGATTGAAAAGTCACGATTCACATATTTTGTTACAACAGTTACTACCATTGGCATTGCGTACATTATTACCTAAAAAAGTTACTGCTGTTGTACTCCAATTCTGCACATTTTTCAGGCAATTATGTGAGAAAGCTCTACATCCATTTAAGCTTGACAACCTACATGAGAGGTTTGTATTGACCCTTTGTGCAATGGATATGATCTTTCCTCCATCATTTTTTACTGTCATGATGCATTTAACTGTGCATTTGGTTGACGAGGCTAAATTAGGAGGCCCCGTTCATTATCGATGGATGTATCCAATTGAGAGGTATTTTATTTATATGTTTCCAGTTAAGTAAACAATTTTTGGCATTTAAATAAATGCATAATATTATTCTTTTTTCACAGATATCTTGGGCATTTGAAAGCATACGTGAGAAATAAAGCTCAACCAGAAGGCTCTATTGCTGAAGGCTATTTGGCCGAGGAGTGTCTCACCTTTTGTTCCAGATATTTGGATGATATTGAGACAAGATTTAATCGAGTTGGACGTGTTGACGACACATCAACTCATTCTCAAATGCATCAGAAATCAAAAATATTTCCTACTATTGGCCGATTAGTTGGGAGGACCTCATACGCGACACTAACAGAATTGGAATTATTACAGGCACATAGATATGTGCTGCTGAATAGTGAAATTGCAGATCCATTTATTGAATAGTTAAGGATACAAACAAAGAGATGAATGAGAGGCCGAACACGAAATGAAAAAGATATAATGAAAGCTGTGAATAAAGAGCTGGTAGAATGGTTTGCACGACGTGTAAGTTTATAAATATTGCAATAAATACGAATATTAGTTTGACACATACAATTTGCAAATCTATTAATTTTTTTTTTCAGATCATGAATACTGATACTCGAGAAGACTTGTCAGAAGATTTGAAGTTTCTTGATAGAGGTCCTATAAAACAAGTTAGAAAGTTCGGCGCTTATAATGTGAATGGTTTTAGATTTCGTACAGTCGATCGAGAAGTGGGTTTGAAAACACAGAATAGTGGTATATTTACATTTACTGAAGTGGAATACTATGGAAAGCTGCATGATATTATTGAATTAAACTACCACGGGCATTTTTCTGTTGTTTTATTCAAATGCAAATGGGTCGATATTATCAGAGGTGTTAAAAGAGATTCCTTACAATTTACTTCTGTAAAATTCTCTCGCTTGATGGATGTTGGTGATCGTGAACTGCATGATCCATATATCTTAGCATCGCAGGAAAAAATGGTATATTATGTGAATGATGTTGTGGATGAAGGGTGGAGTGTAGTTACTCACGTAATACAAAGAGATTTGTATGATATGGGTGATGAAGTGGAAGATTTGACCTCTACAATTGAATTTCATCAATAACAGGAAGCAGAATTATTTGTCCATCATGATATTAAAAATATTAGTCTAGCAAGGATGAATGAAGTGGATGAAGCAATGGAGCAGGAAACCGACATGATTGAAGGGGAAAATGATTGTATGTACAATTATTTATTCATTCAGCAACCACTTGTTTCATTTCTGTAGTCATTCATTATCATTGTTATATATATTTTGTTTGTTAGTACTGGGCATCTATTATCATTTTTAATTTTTTTTTTCTGCATAAATTTTTTGAAATATATATTCTGAACTTAATTTTATTTGATTAAATGACAGGAATGCCAAGGAAGAAGCGGTACACCATTCCTTCTACTTCTGCGACAGATGACGATACGTCTGTCCCCACGACATCTGAGGCAGCAGCTGCCTACATCCCTGCATCATCTCCCCCTACACCATCTCTGACACCATCAGTGGATGCCTCATTAGAGGATGAGTCATCGCCTCCCCCTACAGGAGCCTCAGTAGTGGGGCAGCGACACGCCCCTTCCAGTTCATCACAGACATTCTGGAGGGTCACAGTCATAGGTACAAATTTTAATTAAATAAATTTATTGCATTTTGTTTATAGTAATTGTTTGCTCATTGCAGATGAAAACAATGAAACCGTGGAAAAACACATAAAAAGTTCTGATGTTTGGAACATGCATGGCGAGAAGATAGTGGTGCCATTTGATTCTTATGGGGTCCCGACGGATGACGCCGCAGGTTTACTTGGTCAGATTATAGGTCAACTGGCAGTGGAGCCCATTTCCCTACCTATTTCATATGATGATTGGAGGCATATGCCTCCAAATTGGAAAAATGAAGTTTATGATTCTCAGATAAAGGTAATTTTATTACTTTATGGTTTAATTGAATGTCATGTTACTAATATATTCAAAATGAATTTCTGTATACAGATGTTCTTCCACTTTACCGTTGCTGATGTGATAGCACGGAAGTGGACATTGAAAAATCTTGGAAAAAAATGGAAAGATTTCAAAGGGAGGTTGTGGTGTGATGTCAACGATACTTCGTTGACCTTGCAGCAGATGTATGAGAAGCTACCCAGTGGGGTACCGAAAGAACAGTGGAAGGTTTTTGTCGATAGACATCGTGATGAGAAGCGGATGGTATTGAAATATATATTATTATATTATCCTCATTTTACATTTATACATGTACATTAAGAGGAGATAGACATTGAATACAATACTATTAAATTGAATTTTATTTATTTCAGGATCTCTCAAGACAGAATGCTTCAAACCGGGCAAAGCAGGTCATCCCGCACACTGCGGGTTCAAAAAGCTTTTCAAGAAGCCGAATGTCATTGGTAATCTTTTAATTAGTTTAAATATTTATAAGATAATATTATCTATTTAACATATTTAATTGTTGATTTATCTTTGTTTAATGCAGTCACAGAGTTTAGGGCATGACGCATCTCGAACAGAACTGTGGCTGGATGTTCATAAAAAAACAGATGGAAGTTTTGTTAATGAACCTGCCAGAGAAGTTGGGGTATGAAGTCAATTATTTATTATAATAACTTATTATCAGTTTTTACTATGTTAATATATATTTATATTTGATTTATAGGTAAAAATTAAAGAAATATGGGATGTCAATCCTGGGCAATCCTACTCAGTCTCCCAGGATGACCCGGTTGGTAAAGTCCTTGGGAAGGAGCATCCTGGTAGAGTGTGCGGGATGGGTTTGGGACCTGTACCATCTGAGGTCTTTCGCATGCCATCAGGGATTTCGACTACATCTACTCCTGCTTATAGTCATTTCATGCCTGAAGATTCTCAGAGGGAGATGTCTTCTCTACGAAACACAGTTCACCAGCAGGGGGATCAGATATCTGGTTTGCAGAAAGAGTTGCTTGAAATACGTCAGTATATGAGCAGATATGCCCCCGGTGGTAGTGCATCGGGTAGTGGTGAGCAGGTAAATCACAAAAAAATCAAAATCATTTAGTTTGCAAACTTTTATTGGTTTTAAGTTTTATTATAAATATGCAACAATATTTAATTTTCAATATAATGTTCTTACAGGTGGCAGCAGGTGGTGGAGATGAAGGTGGAGAGGGTGACGATGCAGCATCAGATGATGAGTAGTAGTATTGTTGATGTGTTTAACAAGTATGATAACGGTTGGTTTGTATATGTAACATTTATGGCACATAGTTGATGATCTTATTTTATCCCAAACTTATCGTCGGACTCAAAGGTGATGTTTAAAGGGTAATGATTATAGTGGGATGGATCTAGGTTCCACCCTTGTTCATGCTAGGGAACAATGTATTAAATGTTTAGGTGATGGAATGACTAAGAAATTTCATTGAAAGTCAGGTATGGGCTTATGTGAATGTGCTTGTGGTAAACATGGGATTTCATAGAGGAAGGAATTGTGGTTCAGGTTGTGATATGTGAGTCATCTAAGCTGAGTATCTTGGGAATGGTTAGCTGAAAGTGGATTGAATTATTATACTTCTTCTTAGATGTATATAGGTGAAAGTATCCATTTAAATCATGTCACTAGGCTAATGTGGGTGTCATGAAAGGGTTGAAAATGTCTTCTGAGAAAGATTGCATGACTAGTTTGAGTTAGGCTGATTGGCATTTGACTGTTTCTTTATAGTAAGGTCCCTATTATGGCCTTAGAAGTATTTAGGATTTCCCAATTAGAGGAAAAAATCCAATATTATCATTGGAAATATTTGGATATTCTTTATAGGAAATTACAATGGTGGAGAATACTATGGTTCATAATTTTATGTTAATGTTAAAACCTATGGTGGGGAGCACCATCGGTTGGATGCTTAAAGGGATGACGATGTGATCATTTATCTATATTCTGGTTTGATTTATTTTTCAGGGCAGTGGTGTAGTAGAACCAAAATTATTTTTTTTTCCAGTTCAGCATTTAGCGGCGGTTTTAACCGCCGCTAAATGCCTTGCTGGGCAGCATTTAGTGGCGGTTAAAACCACCACTAGATATATTACGTTTATATTTAGCGGCGGTTTTTACCGCCGCAAAATAGGCGCATCAAACGGCATAATTTTTCGGCGGTTAAAACCGCTGCGAATAAATAGGTGTGGCATACCCATAAAACCGCCGCTAAATGGAGAGAAACCGTCGGGAAATGAGGCATCTACGACACATTTTTTAAACTGCCGCGAAATAGAAAAAACTGCCGCTAAAAGATTGTCGACGCCAAGTTTAGCGGCAGTTTTTGTAAACCGCCGCCAACCCATTTAGCGGCGGTTTAAACCGCCGCTAAGGGCTGCTTTTGTTGTAGTGGATTAAGAATTCATATTGTTAATTTCCTTATGTTGTGACTTTGTAATTATAGTATATGAACCATTTGAAGTAGTTACCAAATATTCTCTTAGTGAGATTATATTCGTTCATAGGATAATCTATAAGTATTTCATGGACTTCTGACCATTCTAAGTCTTTAATTCCCTTAATAGGTACTCATGTCGAGAGGAAGAAGAAAATCATTCATGGATGGTGATCCTAAATGAATCACATACAACGTTCACTAAGTGTGACTCTAATAAAGGGGATGATTCATAAAATATAAAATGGAGTTGACCACTTAGGATATTATTTTAGAGTAACTCCAAATCTTTAAAATAATGGATTACTTGGTTGAAGGGGAGGTAAATGTGCCCTTTGCTTTCTGGTTTGTGGTGGACCCTGTTTTTCTATGGTCAGGCTTGCACACCACTATATGCCTGTCGGTTGTCAGGGTGGTGGTGAAGGTGAAAATGACACAAGAACTAAAGGATAGGGCTATGACTATGTATCATATAGAGCTTTAACCTCATATATCCTCACTTTTCCAACACACACTATGGAATGATCTGAGTACAATATGCATTTTTTCTACTCTGAATATAAGGTTTTTGTCATCATAAGAGGATCAATTTATATGGTATTTTCACTCATAAATTTGCCACTGACATCATCATTTCAGTGGATTGATATAGAATTCTACCAATAAATAATTCCAATAATGTTATTATTTTATGATGTCTTAGTTTGATAGGTTTTTATTAGATTAACCAAGTATTATATACAGACCGAGGCCCTATGAATTGATTTGAGGAAACTACATTATAGGCTTCCATTTATGATGAACATTAATGGATTGCAAGTACTGTGAAGTTTAGAGATCCATATTCACCCTATCCTATAATTCATATGTTTTATGAAGTATCACTGACCATCTAAGAGAGTGGATTTAAATCATTATGGTTGGATTATTGAAGGCACCCTACTATTTTCCCGTTTTGTGATCAACATGGTAGCACTACACATCTAATGCCTTCTGGTGATCAATGCATGCATAATAGGGGAACTTATTAGACATAAGGTGATGAAATGTCGCATAAACATTAAAATAAATATGAGTCATGCATTATTCTTCTAAGTTCTTCGTAATATATGTCCTTAATATGGAAATGGTATAGATCATGATAGTTATTTAATATTCATCCAACTTCTTTAACATATTTTTAGAATCTTACTCATTCTAATTGAGTGGTTTGTCAACCGTCGCTAACTGGAATGTTTATTTTCTCACAGTTCCTCTAAGAAGAGTTAGTTTGTTATACATATTCATACCTACATTCAATATTTTCCAATTTGAGGAGGCACCAATAATCATCATTGCCTTAGTTTTCCCATTGGATGTGGTATATGGCTATTAGGTGATCAAGAAGTGTAGGTTGCACCCACCATTTTCTATTTAAGTGCCACTCAAGGAGGGCCTTTATTTTAGAAATTGTTTTTTTCTATACAAGGTTGTTTAACAATCTTCTCATATTAGCAACTCGAGTTGTTTCATTTTGAGGGTGAAATATATTGATTATGGGGTGGATGATTATTCCTAGATTTCCCCTCACATTAGTACACAATTAATGTTAATTATTCAAATACATGTGTCACCTAGATAGTTAAGTTGTTTATTCACCCTATTGAATGACTTTAGAGGAATATTGTCAGGACCCGACCTGTACCGGGGCTCGAGCCATGACTACCCCAAGCCCGCCTCCATAGGCCAAGGGCTGGCGACCAACGCTGAAGGTACAACAAACTAGAGGAGGCCTTTGCCTAAGAAACTGTACACACACACGCAGCTAACTCAATGCAGAAGTGCAGAGAAAAGAAAGCAAGATACAACACTGCTACAAAAGGGAAACCAACATACATGCATCGACCTCTAACCAGTACAAGTAAAGTGCTGACAAGTAAACTGAATAGTAAAAGGGGAAAAATACACACCCAACCAGAAAGGTTCCACAACCCGGTAACAGGTAAATAAAAGTAAACAGCTAGCGAGTCTCACACCTGGAAAGTCCTGCTACGGCCACTATACGCAGCCCAAGCTTCTGTGCCCTCTACGCTCCTCCGTAGTCTTGACCGACCTGTCTGTCGTCTACAAGGGCACACCAAGTGCGGGCAAAGCTCAAACATGGGTGAGTATAAAGATACTCAGTAGGATGCCCTGAAAGCTCGAGGGAGCAACAAAGAAGGTATTAAAATGGTGAGCAGTAGACAGAACAAAGAACAGTGCAAGAGTACAAAAGAGAGAGTGCAACTCAACCCAAAAAAAGGGAGGAAGTAAACTCATCCAATCCAAGAGGATCTAGACACGAAAAGCATGTGGCATACCTCGCGCGTCTTCACCCCTCCTAGAAGGAGAGTAACTAAACCCAAAGAGTGGGAACACAAGTAGGGTGTGTATATATATATATTCTCAACAAGAAACCCGAACGAGTGTGTAAGGGGATCTCTATCTCCAAGCTTAGCCCAAGAAGAGTCGCCAATAGTTCAAAGGATATCCATCACTGATTACCAACAGTCCCGTATGCCAAAGCTACCTCATCGCTAAATCGTACAACCAAGGGTCCCGCTTCGGTAATCATGGAGAAAAGTCACTGAATAGCCTCATAGGAAGGGTTGAGTCTGAAAGAAGTTATTGGGTGACCCGCTGCCCAGCCCAGCTGGAGGGTAAACCCCAAGAGGTTGTCGGGTAATCCACTGCCCAGCCCCACTGGAGGGTAAACCACAAGAGGTCGTTGGGTAACCCACTGCCCCACCCTGTTGGAGGGTAAGCCCTAAAGTCAACGGGTAACCCACTGCCCAGCCCTGCTGGAGGGTAAACCCTAAGATAAATGGGTAACCCACTCCCCAACCCTACTAGAGGGTAAACCCTAAGGTCAATGGGTAACCCACTACCCATCCCTACTGGAGGGTAAACCCTAAGGTCAACGGGTAACCCACTACCCAGCCTCGCTGAAGGGTAAACCCGGAACTGGTCTGATAACTCTGCACTGCCCTTGCCATCATTGGGTGTCACTAACACTGCTACCGTGCGTAGGTTTGGGGTGCTTCAAAGGAACCTCTGACCAATGTCCTTTCATATTTCCACATTTAATGAGATCTCGAAAGAGGCTCTACACTACCAAACAGACTACACTGTTGTAATCCTCACGGAAAAACATGCGAGATAGACTACTTACTCACTGGAAAAAGGCTCTCAGTGGAAAAGTTATTCAACACCACTTTATGCCCATACGGCATCTCATGGGGCCCGTACCGCAGTCCCGAAAGAGGTCGGGCGAACTACGCCATCGTGATGTTCTCGGAAAAACATGCTGAAACGACTATGCATATGCCCCAAACAAACACCTGATGAAAAAGTCACAGTATGTTGCACATAGCTCAAAAGACGGCCCATGAATCCCACACCTCAAGTTCGTCTTCAATGCCTGAAACCACATCAGTTAACTTAGTCTCGATGCCAAGGTCACAACGCCGCTGACGATGCCTAAAACAGACTTTGGATGCAAAAGCTGCACCACCCCGCGTTATAAGCCAACGGAGCCATGTGGGGCCCACAACTCAGGTCCGAATTTAGGTGGGTGGATTGCATCGTTGCAATACCCTCGAAAAAACACTCAGAAATGAGTACTCAAACACCCCAAACGGATGCCGAGTGAAAAATGGCGTTTCACCGTAAAATGTGCGAGCTAGGCCCTGTGGGGCCCGCACCTTGTCTCCAACCTGAATGGCCCAGGGCCGCCTCATGTCGCGGCCTCCTCGGCTCCTCCGTTGGACGCCGCTACTTGCCCGCGCACCGCTGCATGCCCTGACCGCCCTCTTCGGCCTCACCCCTGTTGCACCACGCCGCACGACACACCGCCCGGTCGCGCTTCACCTCTGAACGCCGAGCTCAGCCAGACCTTTGCGCTTCGCTGTCTCGGCCTTCCCGCTCCTCTTCCGGACGTCCCACCGCACCTCAGTGCATCTGACGACCACCTCATACCCACGCTCCACCGCTGGGTTCGGTCGACACCGCACCTCCGATGACGCTCCACCGTGCGACACACTGCGGCCTTCGTGCGCAGCCGCCGGCCGCTCCTACCGGTGGTGATCTGGTGGTTCCTTCGGCGGATCACCGTGACTCGATTGGACACCTGATTCCAGATCCGAGGACGTTTTTGTGATCCCTGCGACGAGACCTTTGCATTGCCTACCTTTGATCGATGATTCAACAGTCGGTTGACGCATCCAAAAATTATAGCGGGTGTTTGCGAAGAACGGAACCAAGAACGGGGTTCCAAACATAGATCGATGGCCGTGTTCGTGCAGCCATCGATGGCAATAATTAAAAAAGTAGATGAAATAAATGGAAAAAGAAGGATATTTAATTTAAAAACTTGATTTGGAACTTAAAAATAAAAGAAATCCTACCTTGTTTTCGATGCACGTCGTAGGTGATGCGTCCGTGAGGCTCCTGCCTTGATTCGCCAAAGTTTTGGCGAAGACTGCACCTCGATCCGATGAAGAACGATGAAGAACACTGAAGAACGGATGAGAGAGAGGGATAGAGAGAGAGAGAGAAGGGGAAAATGGGTCCCCCACTTAATTCCAATACTTGAAATTTATAACTCTCGGAAACTCCGACGACGGGCGCGGATTCCGAAACCTCTGCACCCACTCATTTTATGTTGTGCCTAAGAAAAATGCAACATTTCGAACTCAACAGAAGTCTCAGATTTCCATTCTGAGGCTTTGTTCGAAAGTTATTTGAAAAGATCGTCAGTGATAAAAATCACTAAGTCATTAATTCAAAAAGACGGTTTTGCCCCTGGGTGACATCTCTCACAGCAGGCCCGCACCCACCACTTTTACACCCTGCCTATGGTAAGCGACCTGGTCCAGACTCAATGATGCCATCATTTTTTCCATCCGAGAAACCGTTTAGGATTTATTCAGGTTTGAGCTATTAAATGAATAATTTGATAATTTAATTATCCATTTAACGCACCGCCAACGAGTGAGGGGTTCGAACGTCCCGCGCCGACTCATTTTATGTTGCGCCTAGGGTAAACACCACGTTCCGGACCCAACTGTGGTCTCGTATTTCCGATCTGATCAATCGTCTAAGAGATATAACATTTTATTTAGTTAACCATGCGTGTGTACTATAAAAACACTTAACATTTTTATATAATTAATTCCGGGCACACCGGGCCTCGGAATTGCACGCCGTCTGAACGTCCTGCTCTAGAATGACATCAAGAAATTTTTCAAAGTCTCAGATTCCCAAAACCTAGGTTCTTAAATCATTCCCTCCTTCAAGCTTTTCGTCCCCGAAAAGCAAAACTGGGAAAAACAACTCGGGATACAGAGCTCACGCCTAGCTCTCCCGTGCCCAAGAAAACTTGCACGACACCATGTTGGCACAACACACGAACCAAAGGGATTGTTCGTACTCATAAGGTCTGCCACTTTTGATGAAATTCATAGGAACACACACGCACCTCATCAGCTATGACACGTGGAAGACATCGTGCGCCCACTCCTACTGTTGGGATGGTAGGGAAAGACGATAGGCAACCTCTCAACCTCTTGCACGATTCCCAAACGGCCCAAAGAAACTTGGGGGACTTCCCCGACCAAACCTATACTTTTTATGTTACGACTGAAATCAGGGTTTGTTCCTAGAATATGGTCTCGTGATTCCCTCATTCAAAATACCTATCGGGTGCGTCTCCCGTGGATATCTGATCATGCAGTACCTCGTTGTCGACATCCCTCAATTGCGACTCTCTCACACGCTCAAGGAGCAAAGGAGTCAACACTACCGACTACAGGAAAGTCGTACCCTCCTTCTCCACCAAGGTCAACCATATGGAAGCTAACTGCTACGAAACTTCCCATGTCTGACGAGTCTGGGACTTTCTACCAAAGGAACTTGCTACAACACTGCTGTTTTCCGGAACATAGACTACCTCGAAGTCTTAGTCCCGCAGAAATTTCAACCAGCACTGTCGCCTCAGGTTCAAGTCCCTCTGGGTGAGTGTGCACCTGAGACACTGGTGGTCTGAGCAACCCACAAGCGCTCTCCCAGAAGGTAGCATCTCCACATTCTCAGCGCAAGGACTACCACTACCAGCACCATATAGTGAATCGCGTAGCTCTATTTATGGGGTATCCATCACCTCGACCTATACTTGATAACTGTATCAAGGTTGACGTTGAGCATGCGAGGTACCAACAATCAGGGCAGGTGAGAAAACTCATCCAACCACCAGAGGCTAGACACGGAAAGCACGTGGCATACCCCATGTATATTTTCCCCTCTTGGAAGGAGAGTAATCCCAAAATAGGAACTCCGCCAAACCCACTAGTGGCACCTCAAGCAAAGGGAGGTCAAGCAAAAAATCACCACTGGTAAACCCAGAATCTGCTCTGACACTCCACTGCACCACCCCGCCATGAATGCACATGTCAGAGGGACTCATCCACCGCACTTTGATACTATCCGCTTTGGGTGGTACTGACTCTCCCTCACGATTTTGATCGCATCACAAAAATGTGTCTCAGTGGGGGAAAACCCCTATTTCTCGTGCATTCAAAGCTACGTCGGACAACACCAACACAAGGTTACATCGACGCCCTACGTCACCCTCGGTAACCCTTCGAACAAGGAGTTAGATGAAAAGAGTACCTCACACAATGTCTAACAAGTTCTACTGAGAAAAGTAGAAAAAGACACAGAGCGTACCTCTTAACATCTCTTGCGTTGTAGGATTGTAGACATCCATATCACACAGTCGCCCGTGACCCCGTCCGTCAACTCCCTGAGCCTGACAGGGGCTGCCTAGTGGTGATGGAAGGACCTAGAAACGTCGTCCGTCAACCACAGTTCTTCCTGATTTTCTGCCAACACTGCCTCCCTGGGGACCACCTTGTCCTCACTTGGGAGTTCTCTGATCACGACATTGCCTCTTTCGTGGCACTGCATCTACCAACCATCTGGAAGACTCAGTACATTTGGTCGAGTAGTCTCACGCCACGTGACCTCTCACATTACAACATAGCACTAGTCCTCCCTAGGTTGTCTCAGTGCTCTACATTGTCCCCAACCATGTGCCTGAGTCTCATCAAGGGGAGACCTCCGACATCGAAGCCTTGCCAATAGACGTCCCTCTGACAGAAATTTCTCTGTCACCAGTGCCTGCTCCAGCACCCCGAGATGGGTGAGGATGCACAAGGGCACCACACTGGCACAAATCCCCTCTACAGATACCTCGCTCAAACTTTGGTGCTTGGAAGTTGCCGTCATGGACCACGTCCAAAGAGTACCGAGTAAGGTCTGCGAACCCAGTTGCGTACTCAGCCACTGCCATCACTCCCCGCTGAAGCTCCAGCAGCGCTCGAAATTGTAAAAAGCGTAAGTGGGAGGGGTAGTACTCCTCACGAAACAGCTTCTAGAATTCATCCCATGAGAGTACCAACTCATCATGCATCTCAGTAACCCTGGATCTACTATGCCAAACTGCTTGATGGGAAAAAAAAGATTGTCTGTCAAAGCCACCATCTAACCTGCCAGTGTCCGAATAAGCCTGAAGAGGCGGACCACCGACTCTAGCCAACCCTCCACTGTCTGAGGGCATGAATCACCATGGAACCTCAGCGGTCTCTGATGTTGGAACTCATGTAGCGTGCCCAGCCTACGCTCATCATCGGCCCTCGCTGTCGGTACTATCTGCTACTCCAGAGGTGAAGTTGCTACCGCATGTCCTCCTGGAGAAAGGGTAATCGTATGATGGATCTTGAACTGAGGCCTCATTGCTCACAGAGTTGTCGTCACGAACCAGAGCTAGTATCCTAGCTGGATATCATCACGAAGACATCATGGATCCTATCAAGGAGCACTGCGGTTAAATGAGCATATATATATCGACAACGATGGGGAGCTGACTCAATAAGGACAGTCAAAGACTCAATCGTATATGATGCACAAACCAAATTCCCTGCAACAAGTGTCTCAGTGTGCCGAGTCGACAAGCGGGTTATCCGGGTCCTGGTGAATGGATACATCGGCCGTTGCACCATCACTGGACTCCTTGGCCTGAGAGCCGCTCTCGAGACATGTTGACACTATTGCCCCAAAACTCAACCAATTCCTTTTTAGGGATGTTCGAACAACGCCCCAAGAAACGAACCACCTCTGATACCACTTTGTCACGACCCAACCTATACCGGGGATCAAGTCGTGACTACCCCAAGCTCGCCTCCATAGGCCAGGGGCTGGCGACCAGCACCGAAGGCACAACAAACTAGGGGAGGCCTTTGCCTAAGAAACTGTACACACACACGCAGCTAACTCAATACAGAAGTGCAGAGAAAAGAAAGCAAGATACAACACTACTGCAAAAGGGAAACCAACATACATGCATCGACCTCTAACCAGTACAAGTAAAGTGCTAAAAAATAAATTGAACAGTAAAAGGGGCAAAACATGCGCCCAACCAAAAAGGTGTCACAACCTGGTAACAGGTAAACGAAAGTAAACAGCTAGCGAGTCTCACACCCGGAAAGTCCTGCTACGGCCACTGTACACAGCCTAAGCTCCTGTGTCCTCTACGCTCCTCCATAGTCTCAACTAACCTATCCATCGTCTACAAGGACACACCAAGTGCGGGCAAAGCCCAAGCAGGGGTGAGTATAAAGATACTCAGTAGGATGTCCCGAAAGCTCGAGGGAGCAACAAAGGAGGTACTAAAATGGTGAGCAGTAGACAGAACAAAGAACAGTTCAATAGTACAAAAGAGAGAGTGCAGCTTAACCCAACAAAAGGGAGGAAGTAGACTCATCCAATCCAAGAGGAGCTAGACACAGAAAGCACATGGCATACCCCGCGCGTCTTCGCCCCTCCTGGAAGGAGAGTAACTGAACCCAAAGAGTGGGAACACAAGTAGGGTGTATATATATATATTCTCAACAAGAAACCCGAACGAGTGTGTAAGGGGATCTCTATCTCCAAGCTCATCCCAAGAAGAGTTGCCAACAGTTCAAAGGATATCCATCACTGATGCCCAACAGTCATGCACGCCAAAGTTACCTCATCGCTAAACCGTACAACCAAGGGTCCCGCTCCAGTAATCACGGAGAAAAGTCACTAACTAGACTCATAGGAAGGGTTAAGTCTGAAAGAAGTCATCAGGTGACCCACTACCCAGCCCAGCTGGAGGGTAAACCCCAAGAGCTCATCGGGTAACCCACTACCCAGCCCCGCTGGAGGGTAAACCACAAGAGGTCATCGGGTAACCCACTGCCCAGCCCTGCTGGAGGGTAAGCCCTAAAGTCAACAGGTAACCCACTGCCCAGCCCCCACAAGAGGGTAAATCCTAAGATCAATGGGTAACCCACTCCCCAGCCCTGCTGAAGGGTAAACCCTAAGGTCAACGGATAACCCACTACCCAGCCCAGCTGGAGGGTAAACTCTAAGGTCAACGGGTAACCCACTAACCAGCCTCGCTGGAGGGTAAACCCAGAATTAGTCTGATAACTCCGCATTTTCCGTGCCATCACTAGGTGTCACTAACACCGCTACCATGCGTAGGTTCGGAGTGATTCAAAGGAACCTCCGACCAACGCCCTTTCATATTTCTACATTTAATGAGATCTTGAAAGAGGCTCTGCTCTCCCAAACAGACTACATCGTTGTAATTCTCACGGAAAAACACGCGAGATGGGCTACTTACTCACTGGAAACGGGCTCCTGATGGAAAAGTTATTCAACACCGCTTTATGCCCATACGGCGTCTCGTGGGGTCCACACCTCAGTCCTGAAAGAGGTCAGACGAACTGCGTCATCGCGATGTTCTCGGAAAAACACGCTGAAACGACTATTCATACGCCCCAAACGGATGTCTGATGAAAAAGTCACAGTACGCTACACACAGCTCAAAAGACGGCTCGTGGGGCCCACGCCTCAAGTCCGACTTCAAAGCCTGAAACCACACCGGTTAACTTCGTCTCGATGCCAGGGTCACAACGTCGCTGACGACGCCTAAAACGGACTTCGGATGCAGAAGATGCACCACCCCGCATTATAAGCCAACGGGGCCCTCTGGGGCCCACACCTCGGGTCCGAATTTAGGCGGACGGATTGCACCATTGCAATCCTCTCGAAAAAACACTCATAAATGAGTACTCAAACACCCCAAACAGATGCTGGGTGAAAAACTGGTGTTTCACCGTAAAACGTGTGAGCTAGGCCCTATGGAGCCCGCACCTTGTCTCCAACCCGAACGCTTCGGTAAGCATCTCAAAAATTCCGCAAGAGGACTAGGGTCATGCTGCCGCTGACGGCGCGTCAATCGAACATCCCAAGCAGGAGTTCGGTCTGACGCAACAATTAATTAATTAATTAATTATTCACATTTAGCGTTTCATGCCACCGAGCAACGAAACCAACCTACAAAGGTTCTTAACCAAATTGGAAGGACCGTCTCAGCTCCGGGGCCATGGCGCGTCAAACGGACGTCCGGTTCGCGAACCACGTTCGTCGCAACTTTAATAATAATTTAATATTATTAAATTAAAGCTCCTCGGGTCACCCGTCTTCGGGCGCAGAAACCAAAAACCCCGAAACTCACTTTGAAAGGTCCGTCTCACCGACACGAACCCGCAGCCGCAGACGGCGCGTCAAACGAATGCGCCGTTTAGAAGATACGGCCCCCGAATGCAAGGGGGCCCAACCGGGTCGGTTCACCCCGGCCAGCCCGCGGCCGAACCGCCAGCCCGCGGCCCAGCCGCGACCCGCTCCACCAACATCGGACCCCTCGGGTCCGGTCCTCCAAAGTGGACCGGCCAACTGGTCGGTCTCCGTCCGTGTCTCCCAGCAGGACCCGCAAAGCGCGGGTCCTTGTTTCGCCACACACCCCGAGGTCAGCGCCTCGGGGTCCTCCCGACTGCGACAAGCCGGCGCCCTCGGCGCCTCCGCCTGGGCTCTCTGCTCCTCCACCGGCTTCCCCTTCAACCACAACGGCCCAGGGCCGCCTAACGTCGCGGCCTCCTCGGCTCCTCCGCCGGACGTCGCTGCTCGCCCGCGCACCGCCGCACGCCCCGACCGCCCACTTCGGCCTCACCCTTGTTGCACCGCGCCGCACAACACACCGCCCGGCCGCGCTCCACCTTCGAACGTCGAGCTCCGCCAGACTTTCGCGCTCCGTCGGCCCGGCCTTCCCGCTCCTCTTTCGGACGGCCCGCCGCACCTCCACGCGTCTGGTGGCCACCTCATACCCACGCTCCGCTGCTGGGTTCGGCCAACACCGCACCTCCGACGACGCTCCGCCGCGCGACACACCGTGGCCGCCGCGCGCAGCCGTCGGCCGCTCCTGCCGGTGGTGATCTGGTGGTTCCTTCGGCAGATCACCGCGACTCGATCGGACACCTGATTCCAGATCCGAGGACGTTTTTGTGATCCCTGCGATGAGACCTTCGCAGCGCCCACCTTTGATCGATGATTCGATAGTCGGTTGACGCATCTGAAAATTATATCGGGTGTTCGCGAAGAACAGAACCAAGAACGGGGTTCCAAACATAGATCGATGGTCGTGTTTGTGCAGCCATCGATGACGATAATTAAAAAGAATGATGAAACAAATGGACAACGAAGGATATTTAATTTAAAAACTTGATTTGGAACTTAAAAATAAAAGAAATCATACCTCGTTT
Source organism: Viscum album (assembly GCA_963277665.1). NCBI lineage: Eukaryota > Viridiplantae > Streptophyta > Magnoliopsida > Santalales > Viscaceae > Viscum > Viscum album. The sequence continues at coordinate 97,726,957 of OY728153.1, read as the reverse complement.
TCGATGCACGTCGTAGGCGATGCGTCCGTGAGGCTCCTGCCTTGATTCACCAAAGTTTTAGCGAAGACTGCACCTCGATCCGACGAAGAACGATGAAGAACACTGAAGAACGGATGAGAGAGAGGGAGAGAGAGAGAGAGAGAGAGAGAGAGAGAGATAAGGGGAAAATGTGTCCCCCTTAATTCCAACACTTGGAATTTATTACTCTTGGAAACTCCGCCGATGGGCGCGGATTCTGAAACCTCCGTGCCCGCTCATTTTATGTTGCGCCTAGGCAAAATGCCACATTTCGAACTCAACGGAAGTCTCAGATTTCCATTCCGAGGCTTCGTTCGAAAGTTATTCGAAAAGATCGTCAGTGATAAAAATCACTAAGTCATTAATTCGAAAAATACGATTTTGCCCCTGGGTGACATCTCTCGCAGTAGACCCGCGCCCACCACTTTTACACCCCACCTAGGGTAAACGGCCCACTCCGGACTCAACGATGCCCTCAGTTTTCCCATCCGAGCAACCGTTTAGGAGTAATTTAGGTTTGAGCTATTAAATGAATAATTTGATAATTTAATTATCCATTTAACACACCGCCAATGAGCGAGGGGTCTGAACGTCCCGCGCCGACTCGTTTTACGTCGCGCCTAAGGTAAACACCACATTCCGGACCCAACCGTGGTCTCAGATTTTTTATCCGATCAACCTTCTAAGAGATATCACATTTTCTTTAGCTAACCATGCGTGCGTAGTATAAAAACACTTAACATTTTTATATAATTAATTCTGGGTACACCGGGCCTCGAAATTGCACGTCGTCTGAACGTCCTGCTCTGTAATGACATCAAGAAAATTTTCAAAGTCTCAGATTCCCAAAACCTGGGTTCTTACAGATATTATATTGTTTTTATTGAGTTCAGATTATATTGTTTACATTTATGTTGAGTTTTATTGTTTTTTCCATGCTAGTATGATTAATATCAAAATATAACATTTTTTGAACAAATGAATATATGTCCTAGAGGTGAATAATCTAATATGAAAAAATGTATGATGTAAATGAAGTTAAAAAACTATAGACATGTCCACAGTGTTGTGCTTCCCATGGATAGGTGTACATTTTATGCTCAAGTGGCATGTTGTGCTTTCCAAAATGTCGTGCTTTCCAGTGTGGTGTTTTTTCATAATGATAGCATGAACAATTGGATATGAATGACTTTTAAACATGTGAATTCAACATGCATTATTTTGTATATAGTTTTGTGGTGTATTTGCAGGTTCTGTATTAGTTTTCTAAATTCTGTATATTGTATTATAGTGTGTCTGCAGGCGTTGTATTAGTTTTTTGAATTCTGTATATTGTTTTTGCAGGCGCAGGTGCTTTGGGCGGGGGGGGGGGGTGCTGCCTTGAAGGATGTAGTACTCTATACCAACGGTTCCTAAACCGGAGGGGGGGGGGTGCCTTGAAGGGTGTAGCACTTTATACCAATGGTTCATAAACCATTGATACAGTTTAAAGGCAAATGACCTTTACCAACGGTTGCCAAACCATTGGTATAGTGTACTTTCACATGGCACATGCCAACGATTTATGAAAAACTGTTGGTACAGACTTATACTAACACCCAAAATCCTAACGGTTTAGAAATCCGTTGGTATAGGCTCTACCAACGTTTAAAATCATTGGTATAACCTATGTTTCTACCAGTGCAAACTACACATTAAACGATTGCCTAAACAAACAAAATTAAAATAAATTAAACGACTAGCTAAATAAATCACAAAAACATTAAATCAAATTATAGACTATAAATTAAAATAAATTGGACATAACTGATAACACTGGACATGCAAATTAAACAACTGACTAAATAAATTGAACATGCAAATTAAACAACTAAATAAATTAGACATTAATATTAAATTAAACTAACTCCCGAATAAAAAAAACATTATATCAAATTATACTACCAAATTATATAAATATTTAAACATGCACGTTAATATTAAATTAAATTAACTACTAAACAATTAAATAAAAAATTAGCCCCCACTATATATATATATATATATATAAATATATTCTTAAATAATTAAAAAAATACAAAAAAAAAAAAAAAACCGAGGGGAGAATTACACCCCGAGCTCGCTGACCCTCCCCTCGCCTCCCCTCGCCTCCCCTCGCATCGCCGTCGTGGCCTCGCTGCCGTGACCCGAGGCTCCTTCTCCGCACCACCGTGCTGCTACCGGTGATCTCGTCCTCTGATCGCAGCTTCAGCGTTGTATGTGTGGATTCATATTTATTGTTTGGTTGCTTGTGGTACTGACTTACCTTCCTAGTTGTTGATTCTCTACTGCTAGTTCCAACAAAATCAGTAGCGGTGGTTGCTTGTTCATTTTATCTTCATGGATTGAAGGAAATCGCTGCTTTTGGTTGCCTTCTTCTTCTTTTTCAACTGCTGGTCTGCCCTTCCCCAGAAGCTAAGCAATTTTGTTGTGCTTGTGTTGTCTGCACTTATGAATTTATGATTTCCAAACTGTTGGTTTGCCCTAATCCATGATCCGTGTCATCCCCTGATTCTCATAGTCCAGCCCAAAACCCTAAGTCATAGAAAGTTTCCTTTTATGCAACCTTCGTTGTTCCAATAATGTTATTTTTCGTGTCATGAATTTCTTCCATGTGTCCCCCGGTACTGTTTTTGCCCAGTCCTTCCTGTCATTGGGTGCAATTGGGCACACCTGGCTATGGGAAAAACAAGCTAATCCAACCCCGAATCTGGGCAGGACAGCATGTTAGGGTCTGGTTCTGGCTCAGTCTTGCCCATGACCTGCCCCCTGCCCCCTGAAATCTCCCCGTTGCAATTTATTTATTTAAAATAACCCATCACAGCAGACTGGTGACAATGGCGAGCAATGGGGAGATTCTGATGCTGGAAGCACCTCCGGAGGCTTCTTCGGCTGCTAGGTCTGCTTACAATGCTCAGGTCATCGATGCCTTGCCTTACATTGATGAAGATTATGGTGATCCCAAAGTGAAGGAAGACGTCGACCGCTTGATTGAAGAGGAGATGCGCAGAAGCTCCAAGAAACCCTCCAACTACCTCAAAGACCTCCCCCCCCTTCCTAAGTTCAATTTTGAGGTATGGTTGCCGTTTTGGTGCCCCTCGTCATCCTTTCATTGAATATTTAGGGGTTTAATTTGTTTCAACTGTATCGGCATCTATAACCGTGCTTTTTATAACACTTTATTTTATTCAAATGGGTTTGTCCTGCCTTTGATGCAGCTTTTATGCTTGGGAAATATCAGGTCATGGAAAGTGTACCACCACAATTCATTTTTTGATTTAGTTTTTTCTTCTATGGAACAACTAAGCCATGTTGCCCAAATGGTGAGGATTTGAAGTTATGATGATATCCATAGCCCATGTCTGAATTTACATTTTTCTTGATGTATGACTAAATCTAGACTTGTACATGGTTCAGGGATCCGCCTGACCCAAAGGTCTTATAAGACATTTTTTTCGCTTGAATAATAAATTGACTTATTTTCAAAGCTCAATTAACAATAGGGTTGGGCTCGGGTTTTAGTACCTGACCTGGTACGCAACCTGCCCGACCTGATTATACTATACGCTCTTTAGGAAACGATAGGAACTTCTTATTACTTATAAAAGCAGAGTCACAAGTTCTCAAATTGATCATTTCTTGATAAAAAGGTCGGATAGAAGATTTATTAAGGATTGTAAGGTTATATGGTCCGACCTGCCGAATGCTTCCAAGGGAGGAGAGTGCTGCAGGATTCACCCGCACAGGAGGCGCACTGCTGGAATCACTTGCAGGAGGAGAGCACTGTAGGATTTTTCTCGCCACGGAGGGGAGCACTGCAAATGACGATGAAGACTGTCAACGTGAACCAGCAGACTTGGGAGCAAGCACAAAGGGAGCCGATTGAACTCCGGAAGGAACAAGCTAGAGAAATGGCTGAGTTTTTGCAAGGAAATCGCGGGAATAATGTGACGCTAGGAGAAGGAACCGCAACATGAAGAGAAGCGTCCGTCTTTTATGACAGAGTTTTTTGTGTCGCCTGCAGAGGTGTTCGGCGCAACTACTAAGCTGGGTTGGGCGCCTGGACCAGCTACGCACCACTTCGCGGCGGGCTCCGACCATTCAGCCGCAGCGAGACGAGTGGCCTTACCCTTGTTTGTTGGCACGGATCCGAAGGGCTGGATCGTACAAGCCAAATTGTTCCTCCAAATCAAACCAAACACTGGAGAACATGAAGGTATCACTTGCACAAGTTCGTATATTCGAAGACGCTAAATATTGGTTTAAACTTATGATCTATATGAACCTTTCGTGGTCACAGTTCAAAGAGGAATTTATGGAGTGGTTTGGCGGGTCAATAGAGATCATGGAGGAACCGGACCCGCATTCATCTGAAACTGAAGCACAAGAGAAGTCGAAACATGCGAAGGCGGTTGTGAAGTTATCGGTATGGTAGCCTTCTTACTAGTAACTGGTGCAAACAGGTGGCAGCGAAGAGGTGACCCGGTCTCTGTCGTCCGCACTACCTTAAGCACAAGCTGTGGCGTTTGGTGCTACAGAAGCATAGGGGCGAGACGTGAGGGTGGCCGTAGATTTGACTGGCCACACACAAGACCACTCGTGCTACGGGTGTAGCAGTTCAGGGGGTTGGAGTACACCTTCCAAGATCACGAACTGTTGCAAAGCAAACAGTGAAGTTAACAATGGTGGGGGATGATCCTGTTGTTCCAGCTGTTTGGACTAATTGCACTGACCCACGTTGCTCTGCCTTGAATGACCCGCACAACTTTGGAATATGTCTTTGTTCTCAACCCGACCGTATCAGTCATGGAATTGCTCCTGGGATGAGTTCATTGGGAATGTTGTAAAAGAGAATACAGGTTTGGGGTCTCAGTTCTATGGAGCAAAGCTGGTCTGGGAAATTGCATCGCATACTCAGGTCTGTATGGAAGGCATGGCGGTTTATTAGTTTACCAGTATATGCAAAGTTTATTCGGGAGTGCGTTGGTTAGTGTTCAAAGAAGAGCTGCCAAAGCGATTTAGTGGCCCGAAAGTTGAACATCAATATGGGGAGTCAACAACCCTCCAAATAAAGAAGATGTTGCTATAAGATTAAGAGCAATCGCAACGGGGGGCCGCGCATCCTGGAGATGAGGGTGCTGCAGGGGGACGAGCCGACATCCTTGGTTACCAAGGTTGCAGGCACATGATCTTTTGGAACTGGTGTCGAGGCAGCTCAAGAGGGGAAGCCGACCGAGAAGGCACATCTGACTGACGATAAGCAAGGATCAGTGGAGCAACACCAAGGTATGCTCAAAAGGGAGAACACGACCCCTAACGCTTCTGGTCAAATGCAAACTGTTGGAGGAGGTTTATTACTTGTGTCCGAGGGGAGCGCTTCGAGACGCTTGAACACTCGAATGGAACTGAATTTCTGAAAGCCTGAATACAACATGGGCACCAAAGCAATCTGGATACCATGACTATAAGAATTACCCATAGGATCAATTTTCAATACACGCAGCAGAAAAGAAATGGGTCCAGGTTATAGTCCCGAATTGGCTGTTATTATTTTTTTAACTCCCAGCAAATAGCAGAAGTTGCAATTATCACAATTGAGCAACAACCGCAGTTCAGATCCAAGCTCAGTGTTGTAAACAACAAGAACACACTTGCACTCTCTAAACTGTCCAGAAACAAAGACTACATTCCGATTGAGCATGCATGGAAATTTTGTGTGATTTCGAAAGAGTGATGCTCACCATAGGAGATGCTTAAATCATTGTTTCATATAAATTACGTGTATTAGCTGGAGAGACATGCGGGAATAGAGTCCAGCATGGCGCTGGTGGAGTCCAAGCCCAAGGGGAGGCTCCGAATTTCTCGGGACTATGTGGGCAAGGAATGTGCGTACACCAAGAGGGCCTGTGATATTGCAGGGTGGATCACTGCTGGCCTCATTGCTCGACCTTCGCCTAACCGAATCCAACCCATTCTTTCTACTATTCAACACAAGACACTTGCACTGGAGAACAACCTTCACCGATACCAATCACATGTTGTCGTGGTTCATGTCTAATTATGGGCCACATTGGTATGTGTGTGTGTGTGTGGGGGGTCGAGCTGACAAACTGCGGGATGTGCCCACCACCTTGAGGACAAGGTGATTTTTTTGGGGGAAACAGTGGTAGAGAGGCATGGGGCTATATGGGATGCTGCAGAGAGTTGTAACTGTGTGTGTGTGTGTGGGGGGGGGGGAATATGCCCATAGCTGTTTAAAAGGGGAAGACTGGAGAGGGTGGGGGGATTATCTGGTTAGTAGGGGTGATTATGAGGCTTGGGCGAGGGTGCTGATTGCCTCTCGAGGGAAGCTGCGTCTCCATCCTTCTTCCATCTTCTCTTCTTCCCTCTTCCTCCTTTATTTTTAGTTCTAGTCTCTTTTAATACAAAGAAGTCGGTGGTGGTGTCTTATCATTATACCCTATGGAAGTATGACCACCCAACATCGTTTATTAGTTTTAAATTGGTAAGTTAAAAATTACAAGAGAAATATGAAATAATTAAGGAATCTGAGAATGAGATGGTGGTGCCTAAGTATAAACTTATAATGAAATTTAAGAACAAACTTTTGAAAAAAGTGGATTGAGAAGTTTAAGGAACCATCGACTACATGTGGGATGAGGTGGCTAAAAATGTTCGCAATATTGCTACTTCTATTCTAGAAGTATCAAAAGGGTTTTGTTCATAAGGAAAAAAATTGTGGCGGTGGAATGAGAATGTTCAATTAGAAGTTAAAGAGAAACGAGAGTGTTTTAAAGCTTTGCACCTTTGCAATGATTAAGATACTTGGACTCGATATCGTGTTGCCCGCATAGAGGCTAAAAAAACAGTTAGTAAGGCTAAATCTCAAGTTTATGAGGAGTTGTACCATTCATTACATACTAAGAATGGTGAAAGAAAAATCTAAAGTTTAGCTAGTGGTAGAGAGCGAAGATCTAGAGATTTAGATCAGGTTCAGTGCATAAAAGATGAAGGACGTACCCTTTTTAAGGATGAGAAAATTAAGAAACGATGAGGATGCTACTTTAATGACCTCTTCAATGAAGAGCAGATGTATGGATTAGACTTAGATAATCTAAGTATGTGTAGAGAGGACCTCAATTACAACTACTATCGAAAAGTTTGCCCTTTTGAGGTTAAAGATGCTTTAAGAAGGATGAAAAATGGTAAAGCAGTTGGACCAAATAACATTTGCATTGAAATGTGGAAATATTTAGGAGAGTTGGGTATTAATTGGCTCACCTTGGTTAATTAATGAGATTATGGAATCTAAGAAAAAATCTGATGAATGAAGGAAGAGTTCTCTTGTACCCGTGTATAAAAATAAAGGGGTCATTTTAAGTTGTGAGAATTATAGAGGCATTAAGCTTATGAGCCATACCATGAAACTTTGAGAGAAAGTGATTGAAAAAAGATTCGAAGGGAAACTAAAGTTTTAGATAATCAATTTGACTTTATGTCTCGATGTTCAATTATAGAAGCAATTTATTTGATTAGAGGTATGATGTAGTATTTTCGACAAAAAGTCCAAGATTTGCTTATGGTTTTCATTGATTTGGAAATGACATATGATAATGTTTATAGATAGGTTTTATGAGAAACTCTTGAAAGAAAAGGGTTGCAGGTGGCGTATATCAAACTCATCTAAGACATGTATGAAGGAAGTTTGACTCGAGTTAAAACTCCATTAGGTGATACTACAAGCTTCCCTGTATCAATAGGACTGCATCAAGGTTTGACCTTATGCTCATACCTTTTTGCTTTGGCCATAGATGAACTTACAAAGCATATTCAAGATGAGATACCCAATTGCATATTTTTTTGCGGATGATATGGTTCTCATTGCGGAATCCAAAGAGACTATCAATTTAAAGTTAGAGTTATCGAGAGAGACTTTAGAATCGAATGGTTTCCGTTTTAGTAGGGATAAAACAGGATATATGGAGTGCCCTTTTAACAAAGGGTTGTATTGTAATGTTATGGATGTGAGATTGAGAGTTATTGTTATTTTAAAAGTTGATCGTTTTCAATATTTAGTCTTTTTTCTGCAATGTGATGGATGTATTAATGCATATCTCTCATAGGATTCAAATCGAATTGATAAAATGGAGAATGACTTCTGTGATGCTTTGTGATCGCAAAATTCCTTTTATAGGACTGTTATTAGACCATTTATTCTATATAATAGTAAGTGTTGGTCTTTTAATAGGTCACGGAAATGAAAATTTTAAAATGGACATGCGAACATACTAATATGGATAAGATTAGAAATGAATGCGTTCGAGAGAAAATTGGAGTGACTCTGATTGACGAGACGATGATTGAGGCTAGATTATGTTTTGTATATGTTAGAAGAAAAGATCTAGAGATGCATTTATTAATTGAAGTAGAGGTAGTCCTAAAAAGACTCTTAAACAAATCATTTAAGTTGTTCTTGTTCTAAATGGTTTCAACAAAATATGATCTTCAATAGAGCTAATTGGTGACGTTTGATCTATGCAGTTGATCCCATTTGTTAAACCCTCTTTTGTATTATTATGGGTATTTCCGAGTCCCACATCGGAATACTCCCTTGTACATTCCGTTTTTCCATTCTATAAAAGAATAGCCCCACCTCACCTTGAAGGTAAGTGGGTTTCTCCATTCTACATGGTATCAGAGGGATTTTTATCCCGAACCCTCCCTCCCTTGCGGCTTCCCGGCGTTCTCCCGGCCCCGTCTCTCTCCCGCCTGCCCTAACCTTTCCCGGCAGGCCCTCCCTCCCGGCGCTCCTCTCCTCTCCGGCCCTCCCGTCGCACCGCGCTCCCTCTTCCCGGCTGCCCTGCGCGCTCCCTTCCGGCGGCATCACCCGCGCGCCCCGCTTCTCAAGGCTCATCTTCACCAGCACTTCCACACTAAGGATCTTGGTCCTCTCACCTACTTCCTCGGCATCGAGGTTTCCTACTCCTCTGCCACCATCTCCCTCTGCCAACGGAAGTATGCTTTGGATATATTGCAGGATGCTGGGCTGACTCAGGCCACTGCGGTCGATACTCCTCTGGAGCCTGGCGAACGGTCTCTTTATGCCTCCTCGGCTCCCTACCCCCATCCCGAGCGGTACCGTCGATTGGTGGGCAAACTCAATTATCTCACCATGACTCGACCCGACATTTCCTGTGCGGTAGCCAAAGTGAGTCAATTTATGGAGCATCCCACCACATCTCAGTGGGATGCTGTCGTCCGCATCGCCAAGTACATCAAACGGGATCCTGCCCGTGGTCTTCACTACTCCCAGCATCCTCATCAGCATATTGAGGCCTTTTGCGATGCTGATTACGCTGGCTGCCTTGCCACTCGGAAATCTACCTCTGGGTTCGCCATTTTCTTCGCAGGCAACCTCATTTCTTGGCGCAGCAAGAAACAGACGGTCGTCTCTCGATCCAGTGCCGAGTCTGAGTACCGTGCCATGGCCACCGTTACTACCGAGATCCTTTGGCTTCGGCAACTCCTCCAGGAGCTTGGCTTTCCTCAGCAGACTTCTGCTCACATATGGTGTGACAATCAGGCAGCCACTAAAATTGCTTCGAATCCCGTCTTCCATGAACGCACGAAGCATATTGAGGTGGATTGTCACTTTCTTCGCCACCACCTGGAGCACAACCATGTCAGCTTTAGCCACATTCCGACGGCAGACCAGCTTGCTGACATCTTCACCAAAGGCCTCCCTGGTGCTCGCCTTGCCTCGCTTAGTTCCAAGCTGGGGATCCGCCACATCTGACACCCAGCTTGAGGGGGAGTTGTTATGGGTCTTGTGTGGTGTCTTCTTATTCTTTTTTTGCGGGACTCGTTGTCCAAGCTGGGCCTGTCCAGCTTGAGGGGGAGTGTTAAACCCTCTTTTGTATTATTATGGGTATTTCCGAGTCCCACATCGGAATACTCCCTTGTACATTCCGTTTTTCCATTCTATAAAAGAATAGCCCCACCTCACCTTGAAGGTAAGTGGGTTTCTCCATTCTACACCATTTAATTGAGTTTAAGGCTTGTTTGTTGTTGGTGCATAATATGGTGTATTTATTATTTCAAATTAGTGATTATTATATATAAATTTTATTTAATTTAATAACATTTTATGATCCGATTATTAAACGGGCTGAAAATTTCCTAGTGGGCCTTTAATCGGTTTTTTAAAGCCCAGTTAATAAACAGGCCAGACTTTGACTGGTATGGTTAGGCCCGTTTAATAAATGGGTCGGTTTTTTCCATCCTGAGCTTGACTGGCCTGACTCATGTACAGGTTTAGCTATATCTTTATCTATTGTCACTATTGTTTTGAAATTGTTATTAGACTCGGATTATCCTTGGAGACGTGTTACTCTTGTGGTGACTAATGCATGTACTATAAATACTATACATTGTAGCTAATTTCAAGTACTCTAGGAAAGACATTGTGTAACATGAAAATTGGGGGATCATCTAATTTTGAACATTTTTTGTGTTTTATTGTTCCGCAATTTAGTTGAAATTAAGTATAACATTCCAGGAATGTTTTGATAGTTATGAATTTTTTGCATGTTTTTCCAGCTCAAGAGATCAAGTACTTTTCCTGGTTGTTTTGGAAAATATATCAATATACCCTCCCCATGAACAATACTTGAGGAAAGCATGTTTAATGTGTTTGATTCTGAAGCTGATATTGCCTTGTGCTTTCTCAAATTTATGCCTTTTGTTCAGTTTTAAGGAAAAATGTTCTAGAACGGGCTTCCGATACTCTTTAATAATCAAATTAATATTTAATTTCAAAACCTGGCAGCTGCTTGAATGCGTACTAATGAAATGTGCATTCAGAATCACCCCATGCTTGCTAGGGAACATGAACGTGTGAGATCTGGGAAGCCTCCTGTACCTCTGGATACGTCTCGATATGGGCTTGAACCACCACCATTGAACAAGCGAAATGATGAAACATCATGGAAGCAGGCACTCCAGAAAGCCCAACGTTTGCTACAGCATCAAGTTGTAAGGTAATATAACTGGTGGCTTGTCCTATTTTGTTTTTAGAACTGTCTCAGCTTCTTCTGTGTAGCTCCGATTCACGAACTCATTTCCTGCTGATTTCATGTTTGTATCATTTTATATGTTCTACGTGTCCGCGTCTTATGTTTTTGAAAATTGATGCGTTCCTGTGCCCATTTCATTCTGTATTCGTGTCGTCTGTGCCACCTAATTGCACACATTTGGATACTTTGTTATAGCTTTTAATATAGCAGTTGCATCATTTTTGACCTGCTATTAGTTATGTAATACACACGCACTGATTTGAATCGTCTCCCTTACAAAAAATTCAATGAAACACGTCCTTTAGCTTAAAGGAGAAACATCCTATTTCTAATGCACTGGTTTGATGATGTAGGCTAGAGAATCTGGACCTTATGTCAAAGCATGGACCTGATTTATGGAAGCTGCACATCCAGCGATTGGAGGCATTTTTAGCAAGGTTCACTTGTGTTGTTAGATTTATCATATTTTTTGCCCCATTGTTTTCTTCAAGGGCCTTCTTCGAAAATTGATAGGCTTGCTTATCATGTAAAGTTGCAAATGACTTGGCTGTCTAGATTAGGGGTGACAACCTGTGAAATTTGGATATCCAAACCGAACCTGAACCGTTTAGTTTTATAAAATCCAAACCCATTTTTAACCCATTTATTTTTAAAACACATCACCCCAACCCCATTTCTTACCCTATTATATTTTGAAATACCCGTTTAACCATCCAAACCCATTTAAATATTATATTATAAATTCTGTGTTTTAAAATTCATTTATAAATTTAATATGAACCGTATCCAAATTAAATAAATATATTTTATGATTTTATTATTATTTAAAAATATATAGTTAATGAATTAATATTAATTATTTTAATTGGTTTAAAGTTTAAGAGGACTACCCTATTAGGAATGTGGGGGCTGTCTAGGCGTGGGCTGTGTGGGCGTGGCTGGTAGGGCTGTCCAGGCGTAGGGGTAGCTTTGTCTTTTACTCATTATTAGTTGTTAGAGCTGGTAGTGAGCAAGCAGGGGGTTGTAGGTTGATTGGTTGAATATTAAATACGGTAGTAGGCTGTGGGGGCAGCCGGCTGCTGTAGGAGTTGGTCCATGGGTGGATTCGGTTAGTCTCTTCGGGAAGTGGTCTTACAGAGGGATTTCTCTCTCTTTCTCCCGCTCTATTGTGATTCTTTTGCTGTACAGATATGGTATAAACAATTGATTCTTCTATCATTGTTCTTTACTATCGACTTCTTTGTCCGAACAATTTGGCGATTCCGCTGGAGAACATGAGCGGGAGAGACGATCGAAAAGTGGCGCACATGCTGGGATACAAGCGATTGCAGAGGAACGCGCGTGCTGTGTGGACGATTGAAGCGAGCCGATCCTTGCATTTGCTGTGCTGAGAGACTATGATCGCTGACAGGGCGATCAACCTTTTTGTGACCTGGATGTCGAGTTCTGGATTGTTGAGAGGCTGTTCATTGTCGGATGACTAAACTGAAGTGGACAAGAGGTGTAACAAGTTTGGATACAGACTTGAATGGATCCGAGAGACGCTACAATGTGTTAGGAACTGGAATGCTTGATGCAAGCACAAACGGCTGTGTTGCAAGAGCTTCAAACAACTATGAAGGTTTATGCTAGGGAGTAGGTGGAGTACTTGAGGCAGGATCGAGAGTTGTTGCAGCTATTGTGGGCACAACTTCGGGAACTTGCAGTGTTATTAGTTTAACAATGTTCCGAGGAGTAACAGTTGTCTGAGCTCTCTGTACAACAATATACTACTGGTAGGGAAGAATTGAAACCAAGTGAGCAACCAAAAGAGGTGATTCTTGATTTGAGTTCAAGTGTGGTTGATCTGGAAAGGAGTGGTGCAGAGTGGATCGAGACATGTCCTAAATTCTAGCATGGCAAGGCGGTAAAGGAGTGCTATGGAGGTGCAACCTGCTCCTGGTCCAAGTTTGGAATCCCTCGCCGGAGGAGTGGTGTGTCCAAGAGTTTTGCCAGCAGGACAAATGTGGCAGGAACATGGAACAACGTTTCTTCTACTGCATTCGGCGATAAGGTATTTGGTTTTACCTTTCCTGACCCGATTGAGAAGAGCAAAGCGTGTTTGAAGATGATGGAGTTTCAATTGCTTGTTTTCCAAGAGTTCGTAGCGTGTCGGGTGCTGGGAGTGACGCATGCAGTGTTAGAAAAGGAGGTTTGGATGACAAGTGTTGCAGAGCTATAGCGACTCAAACCCTTTTACACATATTATTGCATGATTCTAAACATAAATATACGTTAATACAAAACAAGAATCGAAAAGGCCTAGTGTCTTTGGAAGACTAGGTTCATAATACATCAAAAGGAACTTAAAATATGGCATCCTTATTTTATTTTCCATAATGAGCTCTTAAAATCCATTTGAGCTCCTAAAACTGCATGGGATAACCTGGTGAATACATGAAAGAAAGGGTTGAGCTAAAAAACTCAGTAAGGGAATAAACATGATAAGGAAACATAATACGTGAGTTAAAGGTATAACATGATATTATAAAAGAGAATGCACATGAGTAATCAAATGAGAGCATAACATAAAGAGCATCGTATCATAAGATCATGACAACATAAGAAAGTAGCAACAACATAAAACATGACATAAACATAAGTCAAGACCAACCGCTGAGACAACATCACATGGTGGACTGAGTCCTATAATGGATTATGTTCACTCCCTAATCTCATACATGACATATGATGAGATTAAAACATTACCCAATTCACTGGAGAGCTATATTATTTTGGGCCCACCTGTCACATTCATATTATGTACTTTCATATGTTTGCATCAATCATAAGTCATAAACATAAGAATTACCCATAGAAAGAAATGAGTTGCATAATCTTGTCTAAACATAATCAAAAAAGATTTCTTAAAGAAGACAGTTGAGAAATGGTCATAAGACATGTATTACCCCGTCAAAGGGAGAATGAGCTAGGTATATATGTAAGAGACATCCATACAAAATTTAGAAGCATTCCATATCATTAAAGACAAAGATAAAGTGAGTTAGAGAGTGATCATAAACAGAAGAAAAGGGTGGTTTAGAGAGATCCCTTACCTTGAGCCCGGTTCGTCCTGTGCGTTCTTTATCTTCTTGAATAATAAATTTATGTTAATTATTTACTTAAGAACTTTTTTCGAGCTTATTATTCCTATTATATTATTCATTACCATGTCATATTAAATTATTTAATCATTTAGGTTCATGTTGGACGTTTTGATGATGTTCGGCTCATATGTTCAAAATCACTTTGGTAAGTTGACTAAGGTCAAAAATATTATTAATTCATCATCTCCAAAATAATAATCTTGATATAATTATCATTTTTATACATCAATTCTACTTTTAAAACCAATCATGAAGGATGACTATGAAAAATGAACCATGTTACAATCATGAAGACAGTAGTACATACGCATGAATAACGTTTCTATTTTTCAACGATCATGATAGAAATAAAGTAAATGTTATTTTATCATTTCAGAATGATCATTATATCATAAATATCATATTATTTCTTTAAATACACTTACATATACCATCTATGTGATGCGGTAATAAAAACGAATCACATTGCTTCGCAAGGCGGCAGTTCGCCGTACACACGAACAACGTTATCATTTATCAATGGATGGTAAGGTAAGAAAATATATGATGTTTTACTTTTTCAGAATGGTTAATATATCATGATTATCATATATAAACATTAAATCCATTATTATGAACAACCGTGAGAGGCGATGATGGAAAACGAATTACATCGGTTTGTGGTAGAGAAGAGGCCACCAGAGAACTTCTAGAGTATATTAAAACTTCTTTTAACAGGAATTGTAACAGGAAAGTAACTAAGAGTGAAGGAAAAAAAATACACTTACAGGCAGAGAAGTCTCTCTCCTGTCCCAAGCCTCAGGCTGAATCTAATAAACTCTCCACACACTCCCCCTTCAGTCGTGCCCCTTTCTTATAGTTAAGGCTGGAGAGAATCTCTAGCAAACTACCTGGGGTCCACTCATATCTGTTTGAGTAATTTGTTAGGGCTGGGGTCCACTCGAATCTGTTAGAGCAGTTTGTTGTGGCTGGGGACCACCACAATCTGTTGGAGCATGTTGAAGGCCCCTTTTACCCCTTCTGGAATATACTTTCCAGGTGGCGGTAGGAGTGGGTCTATCACTACCCCCCTATGAAAGAGTAGGCTTGTTCTCAAGCCTGAGAGAAGGTAATTGATTTCGAATGAGGAATTTGTCTTCCCAAGTGGCATCTTCGAGGGGGCAGCCTTTCCATTTGATGAGCCATTGGGGAAGTGAGACAGAATTTTGCAGAATAAAGCGCTTAGAGATAGCCGCTTCGGGTTCCAGAGCTGCTGTTGCGTCATCTGCCAGATCATCTGGAAGTGCCAGCTGTAATGGTTGAGTACCCGGTGCGCGTTTGAGCTGGCTGATGTGAAAGACTAGATGAATGCGGGCAGTAGGGGGCAAAGCCAGCTTGTAAGCCACAGGGCTGATGCGCTGCAGGATGGTGAAGGGGCCATAAAATTGGGCAGCGAGCTTCTGATTAATGCGCTAACCGACAGAGTGATGTCGATGGGGGTGGAGTTTCAGGAAGATCTGGTCGCCCTCTTGGAAGGAGAGATCACGACGATGGTGATGAGCTTGGCGTTTCATGGACTGTTGAGCTCGGGCCAGGTGGTGCTTAAGCTGGTGGAGAGCTTCATCACGGTCCAATAAGGCGTGTGCCACAACCTCCATACGGACTTCGCTGGGTAGGAAGGTACAAATGGTAGGAGGTGGGCGGCCATAGATAACCTCAAAAGGAGTGGAGTTTATGGATTTATGCCAGGTGGTGTTATAGTAAAATTCTGCCCAAGGCAGTCAAAAAGACCATTGTTTGGGCTGGTCCTCTGCAAAGCATCGGAGATAAGTTTTGAGACAGTGATTGGCCACCTCTGTTTGGCCGTCCGTTTGTGGATGGTAAGCTGAACTCATGTGGAGCTTGGTGCCTTGTAAACGGAAGAGGTCAGTCCAAAAATGACTCATAAAGAGGGGGTCCTGATCAGTGATCAAGGAGCGGGGGATGCCATGGAGGCGGACAATTTTTTGCAGGAAGACTGTTGCCACCCCTTTAGCCGTGAAAGGGTGTTTGAGGGTGACAAAATGGGCGTATTTGGAGAGTCGATCCACAGCGACAAAAATAACATCAAAACCTTTAGATTTGGGGAGCCCGTTAATAAAATCTGCGGAAAGATCCTCCCAAATGGCTGATGTGATGGCTAAAGGTTGGAGCAGCCCGGTGGGCGAGAGGGTCGAGTATTTAAACCGTAGACAGATTTGGCATTCCTGAACATATTGTAAAATCTGCCTTCGCATGCCTATCCAATACAATGATGCTGCGAGTTTTCGGTAGGTACGATAAAAACCGGAATAGCCGCCAGGAGGAGTTGCATGAAATTCCTCAATGAGTTTGGGAATCCAGGGGGAGGAAGCTGGAAGTATCAACCGACCATTATAGAGGAGGGTGCCGTGGGAGAGGGAATTTTTTTTTGGGGCTGAGGTGCCTAGCTGTAGTTGGTGGACAATTCGGGCGAGGTGGGGATCAGCCTGGACCTCTTTTATCAAGGCTGCTGCATCACGCCAAACAGGAAAAGTTTTGCAGCTGTTGAATTCTGAAGAATCTGCTCGCCGGGAGAGTGCATCGGCTGCTGAATTGTCACGGCCTGACTTATATTTAACTGTGAAGTGATAGCCTAGTAATTTAGCCACCCAAATTGCTGATTCGGGGTGACGATGCGCTGATGTAGGAGGTGCTGCAAGCCGCGATGGTCTGAAAAAACCGTGAAGGGCTTGTCCAATAAATACGATTGCCAATGTTGGATGGCCAACACCAAGGCCATAATTTTTCTTTTCGTATGTGGATTTGGACAATGTACGGGTAGTAAGGGCCTTTCTGAAGAAGGCAATGGGTTTGTGGTCGTGCATGAGAATGGCGCTAACCCCGTGACCGGATGCGTCACACTCAACTTCGAATGGTTTGGAGAAGTCAAGGAGTGTGAGGACAGGGGCCGCGGTGAGAGCCGTTTTGAGGTTGTCAAAGGCATTTTGAGCTGCATCGGACCACTGAAAATTATCCTTACGGGTGAGCTGAGTGAGAGGTTGGGCAAGAAAGCCGCAACCCTTGATGAATTTTCTGCAGTAGCCTGTAAGGCCCAGAAAACCTCGAACACCACGAACTGTCACCGGTGTAGGTCAATCGAGAACGGCTTGAATTTTAGTGGGATCCATAGCAACTCCTGCTGGTGAAATGATATGGCCGAGATACCCAATCTGTTGGCATTCGAAGGAACATTTCTTCTGATTAACAAAAAAATGGTTGTCATGTAAAACTTGCAGAATTGCTACCAAATGCTGCAAATGGGAGGACCAAGTAGGGCTGTAAATGAGAATATCATAAAAAAAATATGAGAACAAAGTTACGGAGGAGCGGCCGAAACAAATCGTTCATAATAGCTTGGAAGGTGGAAGGGGCATTGGTGAGGCCGAAAGGCATCACCGAGTATGCTTAATGGCCATTGTGAGTTCGGAAGGCTGTTTTGTGCACATCTTCAGGCCGCATGTGCATCTGATGGTACCTAGATTTAAGATCTAGTTTGGAAAAATACATGGTTCCATGTAATTCATCTAATAATTCATCAACAACAGGAATCGGGAACTTATCTGGTATTGTGACCTTGTTGAGGGCCCGATAGTCGACACACATGCGCCATGTAGTGTCCTTTTTAACAAGTAACACGGGGCTGGAAAACGGGTTGGTGCTTGGGCGAATGGTACCATCATGAAGCATGTCTCGAACCTGGTGTTCAATTTCATTTTTCTGGTAGTGTGGATAACAGTAAGGCCGAACAGAAACAGGGCCCTGTCCTGGTAATAAGTGGATGGCATGGTCATGCGGCCGAGTAGGGGGAAGGCCTCGAGGGGCCTCAAAAATAGAGTGCTGCCGGGTAAACAACTGTTGGAGATCCTTGTGCTGTGAAGGGGCCAGAGGAGGGGTTGGCTGGGAGGGAAAAACGACAGTAGCTGAAGAGGTGGGCCTGCCCGGGCGAGAAGTTGTCAATTCCAGCAGGGAGGAAATGACGTTCTCCGGGTGGACAGCCCCTTGGAGGGTGTGGAACTGATTGTTTGCCTGGAATTTCATAACCATAGAATGCCAGTTTATGTCAACCTCCCTGAGGGTGCGCAACCACGCAATTCCTAAAATCAAATCCATGCTGCCGATATCCCAGAACATGCAAGGGAGCAAGTATAGGTGCCCATAGTTAAGAGCAATTGGGGGCAGAGGCCATGGGAGAAGAGGCGATGACCATCACCTAGCTTGACACTCTGTTTACGGGAGGAAAGGACAGGTAGGCCGAGCAGGGAGGTGAGTTTGCGGGAAATAAAATTAGGTGTGGCTCCACTGTCAAGGAGAATCAAGATGGGAATGTCACCAATTTTCCCTTCAACTTTCATGTAAGAGAGCTCCTCAGAGGTGGGGCTTGAGAGGGTAGTAGTGGAGTCATTTTGATGGAGCACCTGACACTTGGCCGACTCATGGGGTGTGTCAGTAGGAAGTGAGTCGTCAGGCAGAGGGGCTTCAGGTAAAACAGGTGAAGATTCATCTTCAGCAAGCAGGAGAACACGAATGTTTGAAGCAGAGCATTTGTGCATGGGAGTAAAGGGGTTGCCACACTGAAAACATAAGCCCTTTTTGCGGCGTTCCTCCCATTCCTGGTTGGATAATTGACGAACGCCACGGCCTGCTTGTAGGCCTTGACGAAGGGGTGGTGGATGGAGGCCGGGTAGTGTAGATCCTCGGCGTTTGTCGTGTCGGAATGGAGGTGCAAGGGGCTGTTGGAAATCTGGACTATGCACAAGGTTGGTATCACGGGAAACATGTGAGCGGGAAGGAGTACCGCGAGTGTGGGGAGCCTCAGTCCCTTATGTACCGCAAGCTCTAAATGGCAAGAGAGGTGCATGGCCTAGAGGCGTGTCTTGGGATTATGAATGCGAACCCAATTGCGAATATCCTCCTGCAGTTCGTGTAGAAAATAGCCAACGCATTGTTGCTCCGGTTGGTGAGGTAAAAGAGGCCAAATATTCAAATTGATCAATATAGTCTTGGACAAAACCGAGTTGGTGAAGAGCAACCCCTTCTTCATAAGGGTTCTGGATATCTAAACCGCTAAAACGCTCTATGAGCTCTTCTTTAAAAGCATGCTAAGTGATATCGGGGCGAACCTCTAGCAGAATGGTGTACCAGTGGATAGCGACGCCTTCCATGCTGAATTGGGCAAAGGAAACTTTGTCAGCCTCCGCTGTGTGGTGGAGGCGGAAGAAAAGGTCAGCGCGAGTGAGCCATCCTCGAGGATCAGAACCATCAAAGACAGGTAAGTCCACACGGTGAGGTGGAAGCTGAAGATCAGAGGGATGATCCGGAGGAGCAAACAATTCCGGTGCCCACTATGGAAGGTGGGGTGGAGTGGTGTCCAGGATGCGTTGGGCGGAACCCTCCGAGATAGAGGACCGAGGGTCGACGCCTTTCGTTGGAGCTTTGTCATACTGGCGCAACACGTTGGTGATATTGTTGCGAAATTCCGCAAACTCATGGGCCTGTTCAGTGCGTAAACGAGTGAAATCCTGGCGATCTTGAGCCGCCTGTGCCTGGCTTGCCTGCCGTTAGGATTGCTGGTTGGTGGTGAGATTATCCATCATTGTTGTGAGAGCCTTAATGGCAGAATCGAGTTTGAGGTCCAGTTTGTCGACATATTGTTCGATACCATTGAGGCGGGCTTGATGGCGGGTCTCCATTGTCGGTGGAAGCAGCAGCGGGTAACAGACAGAGGGCAGGTCGGACCAAATGGTAGAGAAGAGGCTACCGGGGAACTTCTAGAGTATATTAAAGCTTCTTTTAACAGGAATTATAACAGGAAAGTAACTGAGAGTGAAAAGGAAAAAAATACACTTTACAGGCAGAGAAGTCTCTCTCCTGTCCCAAGCCACACACTCCTCCTTCACTCGTGCCCCTTTCTTATAGTTAAGCCTGAAGATAATCTCTAGCAAACTACCTGGGGTCCACCTGGAAGCAGCAGCGGGTAACAGACAGAGGGCAGGTCGGACCAAATGGTAGAGAAGAGGCTACCGGGGAACTTCTAGAGTATATTAAAGCTTCTTTTAACAGGAATTGTAACAGGAAAGTAACTGAGAGTGAAAAGGAAAAAAAATACACTTTACAGGCAGAGAAGTCTCTCTCCTGTCCCAAGCCACACACCCCCCCTTCACTCGTGCCCCTTTCTTATAGTTAAGCCTGAAGATAATCTCTAGCAAACTACCTGGGGTCCACCTAGACCTGTTAGAGTAATTTGTTAGGGCTGGGGTCCACTCTAATCTGTTAGAGTAGTTTGTTGTGGTTGGGGACCACCACAATTTGTTGGAGCATGTTCAGTGTCCCTTTTACCCCTTCTAGAATATACTTTCTAGGTGGCGGTATGAGCGGGTCTATCAGTTTGCGAGGCGGTATTCCGCCGTACACACGAACAATGGTTTTGTTTCCAATTTGATGGAAGTGAAGATGGATTTAGGGTACGCCATCAACATAATAACGTTATAGTATATGAAAGATACTGGTGTTATTATATCAGCATGGTTGAATAAGATTTGAAGGAGGTGAAGGAAGAAATAAAACAAAGATGTTCAATTAAGAATGATACATCTTTTTCGGACCACCTCTTTAGGATTATACCTAAAGACTTTATAGATTGACATTCTAATCAAACCAATGCTTCTTGGACGTGGGGATGGAAATAAAGAGATTTGGGCAGAGCTTTACCGAACCAATGAGTTTTTGAAGTGTCGAGTGGAGAGAAGGAAAACCCTTTTATAAGAGAGGAGTGGCATTCTTATAAATGCCTAAAACTATTTAATAATGGGAAGTCCCTTTTAAGCCAAGTGTCTCCAAAATTGATAAATAAAGGAGTGGAGGAGAGCTAAGCCCGAGCCACACCTCTACCACTAAAAAGAAACATGTTTTAAATATGTTATCCTCTTTCTCTAAGGTTACTCAATTTTATCATTTTAATTTTTTTACCACGGTAACTATTTTTTTTCTATTTTTACTATTCATTAGGACCAAAAATTAAATTGAAAAAGAATAAAGAGACTTTTAAATTACTTAATTTATTAAAAAGAAATGACAGTTTTACCAAAAACCAGTATTTTTCACTATTCACTGGAAAATTGATATTTTTTGAAAAATCTCAAAATTTCACCCTAAGTTAGGTGATTTCAAAAATGATGTTCATTTTATAGAGTAACATTTCTAAAAGTTCAAAAAATTAATTATAAATCAATAAAAATCATTTTTGAAGAAAACATATTTTTTTGAAGAATATATTTCTTTATTAAAAATTGGGTGCTTATTTTCTAAGTATTTATAAATTGAGCAAAACATTTATATCTATTTCATAAAGTGGTTAATCCTACTCATACCCGTCAATTTAACGACTAGGTTATAACAGTCATATTTAAATAATCATGGTTGTTTGAGTTCAGTGTTGCGTGTCGCATACGCTATCGAATATAGTTTTCCCTTTTAAAAACTCGAGGTGTTGCATTCTTTCCCCCTTAAGGAATTTCACTATCAAAATTTTATATTAAATACTAAGGTGAAAACAGGTGAGGGTACTTCTGTTTCATCGTCTCTTCCGGTTCCTATGTTGTTTCCTCAAACTTGTGGTTTCGTCACAACACTTTGACTATGTGGGTTGTCTTGTTTCGTAGATTTCTGTCTCTACGATCTAAGATCTTCATTGACCGCTCCTCGTATGAAATGTCTTTCTACCACCTCTGGATTCAGGGCATGTGAGGGGTATGGTATGTATTTTCTCAAGAGGGATTCATGAAACACATAATGTACTTGAGATAGGTTAGCGGAAGTGTTGGTCGATAGGGTACCGCTCCAATGCGATTAAATATCTCAAAGGGGTTGAAGTATCTTGGACCAAGCTTTCCCTTATTCCCCAACCTCATGACTTTCTTCCACGGTGAAATACGGATGAACACCTTGTCTCCGACCTCAAACTCGAGGTCTCGTCGACAATTGTCTGCATAGCTTTTCTGTCGACTTTGCGTGAATTTCATGTGACGCTGCATGGTTTGAACCTTTTATGTCATCACTTGGAAAAGATCATGTCCCATCAGCTTCCGCTCTCCAATTTCATCCTAGCATGTCGGAGTCTAACACCGTTTCCCATACAGAGCCCCATAAGGTGCCATTTGAATGCTAGAATGAAAGCTGTTGTTATGTGAGAACTCTACCCGGGGAAGGTGATGATCCCAACATCCTTAGAAATCCATTGAACAAGATCTCAACATATTCTAGTTTGGATGGTTCTCTCAGACTAACCATCCGTCTGTGGGTGATAAACAATACTGAAGCTGAGTTCTGTATCCAACGCTTGCTAAAGGTTTCTCCAGAACCTTGAGTTAAACCTCATATCTTGATCAGATACAATGGAGAGTGACACTCCATGCGATCTTACCACTTCTTTTATGTATATCTTAGCGAGACTGTCAAAAGAGAAATCTTCCTTTATATCAATGAAATGTGCCGATTTTGGAAGGCGATCAACTACCACCCAGATGGTGTTATTGCCTTTAGGTGTCGCGGGGAGTCCTACGATGAAATTCATGGTTAAGTTTCCCATTTTCATACTGATATGGACAATAGTTGCATCATACCCTCAGATTTATGTCGTTCAACCTTGACTTGTTGGCATACCGAGCATCGAGATACAAATGTCGTAATCTCCCTCTTCATGTTATCCCACCAGAAGTTTTGCTTGAAATCTCTATACATCTTAATGTTTCCCAAATGCATCGAGAAGGATGAGCTATGCGCATCGTTTTTCTGGGCCTCCTTGATCCTCTTAAGAATGGATGGTTGAGCTGTTATTTGAGCAAGGTAGGATGAAGTTCTTTTTATTATTCCCATACCAATCCTTTGCAAGTCTAAGAAGATTAGATCATTCTCAATTTTCATCATTGAAAAAATTGTCGGATCCTTTCTACTTAGAACATATGCTACTTTGTTTGCTTTCCCAAGATGATAATGGATCGAGCAGTCATAGTCCCCAATCAACTCTAACCATCTTCTTCGGCGCATGTTAACCTCCTTTTGTGTGAATATATATTTGAGGTTATTGTGATCGATATATATTTTACAATTCTCTCCGTAGAGATAATGCCGCCAGATCTTCAATGCAAAGATCATTGCAGCCAACTCCATATCATGTGTTGGATAATTCTTTTTATTATTCCCATACCAATCCTTTGCAAGTCTAAGAAGATTAGATCATTCTCAATTTTCATCATTGAAAAAATTGTCGGATCCTTTCTACTTAGAACATATGCTACCTTGTTTGCTTTCCCAAGATGATAATGGATCGAGCAGTCATAGTCCCCAATCAACTCTAACCATCTTCTTCGGCGCATGTTAACCTCCTTTTGTGTGAATATATATTTGAGGCTATTGTGATCGATATATATTTTACAATTCTCTCCGTAGAGATAATGCCGCCAGATCTTCAATGCAAAGATCATTGCTGCCAACTCCATATCATGTGTTGGATAATTCTGCTCATAAACTTTCAACTGACTTGAGGTGTAGACTATCACTTTATCGTTCTGCATTAGCACACAACCCAAACCCTTCTTTGAAGCATCGCTGTATACCACAAACAACTCCCCATTTGAGGGCGGTGTGAGTACTGGTGCCGTTATAAGCTTCTTTTTTAACTCTTTAAAGCTTTCTTCGCATTCATTGGTCCAGACAAACTGTACTTCCTTCCGAGTTAGATTGAGTATCAGGTTTGACAATCGCGAGAAGTTTCTTACAAATCATTGGTAATACCCAACTAGTCCATGGAAACTATGAATCTCCGTTACAGATGCTGGTTCGGGCCACTCCTCACCTTTGTCTTAGAAGGGTTCACAGATATCCCTTTGCTAGTGATAATGTGCCTCAAGAATGATATTTCCTTCATCCCGAACTCACATTTGGTGTACTTTGCATACAACTCCTTTTGCAAAGCCTTTAACACAGTTTTCAAATGCTCCTCATGCTCCTCCTTGCTTTTGGAGTATATCGGAATATCATCTATAAAGACTACCACAGATTTGTCGAGATAATCTCTAAAGACTCTATTCATTAAGTCTATAAAGATTGCTGAAATATTAGTGGGTTCGAAAAACATTACTATGAACTCATAGTGTCCATACCTTGTTCGAAAGACAGTTGTAATATCTTCCTTCTTCAACCCTTAATTGATGGTATCCTGACCGAAGGTTCACCTTAGAGAAACACTGGGCTCCACGTAGTTGATCGAATAATTCATCTATCCGCGGTAGATGATACTTGTTTTTTATCCTAATTTTGTTGAGCCCACGACAATCAATGCAGAAACGCATTGACCCACCCTTCTTCTTAACGAAGAGGATCGGTGCACCCCACGGTGAAACACTTGGATGTACAAACCCTTTATTCAGATTCTCCTATAGTTGCTTCTTCAGTTTCTCAAGTTCAATAATGATCATTCTATATGGAGTCTTGGATATTGACAAAGATCTAGGTATAAGCTTGATTGAAAATTCAACCTCTTGGCTAGGAGGGAGACCGTGCAACTCTTCGGGAAATACATCGGTATAATCCCTCACAATGGACATGTCTTTAAGTATGATCTTTTTCTTAAGCTTAATCATTTGAGCAAGATACGCTTGCTCAGAAGACAAAAATATCCATGCTTCAGATGATTATACCAAAGAAGATTCATCCTCCTCCTTGCACTTGTATAGAATCGGAGAGCGATTTGCGATTCTAAGGGTGATTTCCTGCTCTATAAGGAAAACCAATCAATGCCCAGAATTGTATCAAATTCCGCTAAAGGAAGTATCACAAGGTTTGCAGGGAAGTTATATGGATAGGGGATGAGTTATATGCTTGGGATGCAATAATTGACTCTTTCACCGTCTTCACTGATAACTCAACTTCCATGTTTTGAGGTGGTGTTTGAATAGTTTTACTAAACTTGCGTGATATGGAAAAATGTGTAGAACCAGAATAAAAAAGTATGTTCGTTATTCTTGAATGAATAACTAGTGTATATGTCACCTTTTCATTGTCGGGATCCACCTCCGCAGTTGTGATGACATAACCTTGCCTTGCTCTCTAGGCTTTGGAGGTTGTTGTTGTCAGTTGTCATCGACAACCCTTGGGTTAGTGCATTGGTTCGCATAGTGCCCTTGTTCCTTGCAGTTGAAACATTGGACAACAGACTGGAGGTTGGGTGGAGCATTCATTTCTTCCATCGCATTGGTCAGTTTCTTCCGTCGGCAGTCATTAGCTAGGTGCCCTTCCTTCCCGCACCTAAAGCACTTCCTTGTCCCTTTCAGACAATTTCTAGGATGCTTCTTCCCACACTTTTGACAAGTGGGATGTTGGACTTTCTTGCCACTGTTAGATTTTTCCATCATACCGCCATAATTAAACTCCATTTTCCGCTTTTTATCCCCGTGAGAACCTTAAGATTCACTGATCTCTATTTCAACTTTGATGACACATCGAACAATTTCCTCGTAGCTGTCGGAGTCTCAAATTGCTAAAGCCTTTCTCAGACTTGGCTTTAGCTCACTAAAGAAACGACCACCTTTACTTTCGGGGGAGTTGACAAAGGCGGATGCATATCGTGCAAGTCTTGTGAAGTTTGCTTCGTATGCCCCGATGGATTTGTCATCCTTTTGCTTGAGGTTAAGGAAATTCCTCTCCATTTTAAGTTGGAGAGTGGGAGGAAAATATTTGTCGAAAAACATTTTCCGGAATTCTTTCTACTTCATCTCTTTGATCTCTTCCTTAGACTTCGTATTTTTGATCAGCGTTCACCATTGATCGGATTCTCCCTCCATACGATAAACAACCCGCACAACCTTCTCTTGCTTAGAGCATTGAAGGATAAAGAAGATCTTTTCAATGGAGTCGATTCATTGTTCCGCGATTAAAGGATCGGAAGATCCATTGAATGTTGGAGGCATTTGTCGCATAAAGTTCTTAATTGCAACTTGCTCTTTCTTGGGGGGATTCGAGCGTTACTCCTGATTCAAGTTTCGGTTCAAAACTTGAGTCAACTGAGAAAGTATTGCCCTGAAGTCACTGACTCCTGTTTCCATCGGGTTGGGCATCTCATTTGGGCAATCATCACATTGCCCCTCACATGAGTTGTTGACTCGGTTTCTCCTATTTCCAACCATTGACTTAAAAAAAGAAAAATTAGGGATGAGTATTTTTAAACTATTAAACGCATACACGGGAAACCATGAACATTAAAGGGATAACTCATAAATGACATATATTCCTTAACTAATGAATTTCTAGGTTTCAATCTAAGTTATCCACGATCTATTTCCTAATATAAAATCTTATGGACATTTTTGTTCCCTTCATAATGGTTTGTAAAGAGCTTGTGAATTTACCAAAGTATATCCCCCGGGAGTGTCAAACCAGGTGTGCAGAAAAACTCATTGCCGCGCATCAGGCCACGATCGAATCAAGCTCAATGCGCCCTTTTTGGGGTTATTACCCCTAGGTACCTCTGTGTTGGAGCCACATCCACTTGTAGTATCCAGACAAAGATGTATTTGTTTGGAAACCACTTGCTCTATACTTCACCGAAATTCTAGGATATTTTCCTATACTGAGGTTTATCCTTAAACATTTCCCTAGGGTTCTCACTAAAGTTTTCTCATCCTAGTTTCCAAAGGTTAACTAAACCTCCACCTTTGATACAAACTATAGCGGTCCAAACCATTTTACACATATTATTGCATGATTCTTAACATAAATATCTGTTAATACAAAACAAAGATCGAAAAGGCCTAATGTCTTTGGAAGATTAGGTTCATAATACATCTTAAGGAACTTAAAACATGACACCCTTATTTTATTCTCCGTAATGAACTCCTAAAATCCATTTGAGCTTCTAAAACTGCATGAGATAACCTTCGGAATACATGAAAGAAAATGGTGAATTGAAAAGCCTAGTAAGAGAATAAACATGATAAAGAAACATAACATGTGAGTCAAAGGTATAACATGATATAATAAAAGAGAAGAGCATGATATCATAAGATCATTACAACATCAGAAAGTGACAACAACATAAAGTATGACAAACATAAATCAAGGCTAACCGTCGAGACAACATCACATGGTGGACAAAGTCCCATAATGGATTAGATTCACTCCCTAATCCCATACAACATCAGAAAGTGGCAACAACATAAAGTATGACAAACATAAATCAAGGCTAACCGTCGAGACAACATCACATGGTGGACAAAGTCCCATAATGGATTAGATTCACTCCCTAATCCCATACATAGTCTCATGAGACTAAAAACATCATCCAATACATTGGAGAAATATATAATTCTGGGCCCACCCGTCACATTCATATTATGTTCATGCATATGTCTCATATAAAAAAATCAATCATAAGACATAAACATAAGAATTATCCATGGAAAGAAATGAGTTGCATCATCTTGTCTCATAACATAATCAAAAGAGATTTCTTAAAGAAGACAGTTGAAAAATAGTCAGAAGACATGTATTATCCCGTCAAAGGAAGGGGGAATGAGCTAGGTATATATGTAAGAGACATATACAGAATTTAGAAGCATTCTGTATCATTAAAGAGAGAGATAAAGTGAGTTAGAGAGAGAGTGACCATAAACCAAAGAAAAGAGTGGTTTAGAGAGATCCCTTACCTTGAGCTTGATTCGCCACGTGCGATCTTTATCTTCCTGAATAATAAACTTATGTTAATTATTTATTTGCTCAAAAACCTTTTTCAAGCTTATTATTCCTTTTATTTTATTCATTACCATGTCATATTAAATTACTTAATCCTTTAGGTTCATGTCGGACGTTTTGACGATATTCGACTCATATGTCCACAATCACTTTAGTAAGTTGAATAAGCTCAAAGTGATTATTAATCTATCATCTTCAGAATGATAATCACGACATAATTATCATTTTTGTAAATCAATTATACCTTTAAAACCAATTATGAATGATAGTTATGAAAAATGAACTACGTTATAATCACGGAGACGGTAGACCGTACGT
The DNA here is from genome assembly GCA_963277665.1 of Viscum album. Lineage (NCBI taxonomy): Eukaryota > Viridiplantae > Streptophyta > Magnoliopsida > Santalales > Viscaceae > Viscum > Viscum album. The sequence continues at coordinate 97,698,579 of OY728153.1, read as the reverse complement.
ACGCATGAATAACGTTTCCATTTTTTAACGATCACGATGAAAAAAAAGTAAGTGTTATTTTATCATTTCAGAATGATCATTATGTCATACATATACCATCTATGTGATGCGGTAATAAAAACGAATCACATAGTTTCTCGTGGCGGTAGTCCTCCGCACACACGAACGACGTTATCATTTATCAATGGATGGTATGACAAGAAAGTATATGATACTTTACTTTTCCAGAATGGTTAATATGTCATGATTATCATATATAAACATTAAATCCATCATTATGAATAGTCATGAGAGGCGATGATGAAAAATGAATTACATCGGTTTGCGAGGTGATAGTCTGCCGTACACATGAACGATGGTTTCGTTTTCCATTTGATGGAAGTGGAGATGAATTTAGGGTATGCCATTAACATAATAACATCATAGTATATAAGAGATATTGTTATTATATCAAACATGATTGAATAAGATTTGAAGGTGGTGGATGAAGAAATAAAATTAAGATGCATGGTTAAGAATGATATTTCTTTTTCGGACCACCTCTTTAGGATTATATCTAAAGCCTTCCTAGATTGACTTTCTGATCAATCCAAGACTTCTAGGACGTTAGAAGGGAAATAAGGAAGAGATTTGGTTAGGGCTTGACCGAACTAATGAGCTTTTGAAGTGTGGAGAGGAGAGGAGAGGGGGTGCCCTTTTATAAAGGAGTGACATTCTTGTAAATACCCAAAACTATTCAATAATGGACGGTCACTCTCAAGCCGCTCCAAAATTGATAAATAAATGAGTGGAGAGCTAAGGCTGAGCCATACCTCTACTACTAAAAAGAAACATGTTTTAAACATGTTATGCTCTTTACTTCTAAGGTTATTCACTTTTACCATTTTAATTTTTTTTACCATGGTAAATATTTTTATTATTTTCACTATTCATTATGACAAAAAATTAAGTTGGACTTATTATATAATATTAATTACGTTGATTCCAAATATGAAATCCATTTTATTAAATTCAATTGACAGAAGTGACAAAAAATAATTTAATATTAAACCCGCAGACGTGTCAAAAAAACGAGTTTTCAATAAATGCATTTTTTAAGCATAAGATGATTTTATGATAACTATATGACAAGTAACTTTAACCAAATGAATTTCAATTTTATATTTATAGTATATAATCTATACATTTCATTTAAATCATTCCTCATTAGGGGTTATTTTAATTAGTTAAAATGGAGAAACATCATGCATTTTAAAACAGTTATGAGAAAAAAGTGTTATTAAGCCTAAAATTAAACTTATATTAAAATCTAGTATAAAGATGATTTAAAAGTAATTGATTGGATGAAAAAAAGAATACTTATGTTACTTTGAAATCAAATTAAAAGACTAAAGAGACTTTTAAATTACTGAATTTATTAAAAAGAAATGACAGTTTTACAAAAAAATTGGTACTTTTCACTATTCATTAAAAAATCAATATTTTCTGAAAAATTCCAAAATTTCACCATATTTTAATATCGATATGCTGATTTCAAAAATGATGTTCATTTTATAAAATAACATTTCTAAAAGTTCCAAAAAATAATTATAAAGTAATAAAAATCATTTTTGACGAAAACACATTCTCTTGAAGAATAAACGTTTTTATTAAAAATTGAGTTCTTATTTTCTAAGCATTTATAAACTGAGTAAAACATTTATATCTATTTCATAAAGTAGTTAATTCTATTCATACTCACCAATTTAACGGATAGGTTATAACGGTTGTATTTAAATAATCATGGTTCGTTTGGATTCAGTGTTCGTGTCGCATACGCTATTGAACATGGTTTTCCCTTTTGAAAACTCAGGGTGTTACAAGAGGTGCTGTACATATGTTGGAGCTTGGCGAAGTAGCACCACAACAGATGCTTGCTTGTTCGAGAACCACAAGTTCTTCTTCGACAGGCCAAACGACCACCGGAAGAGCAGCACTTGGTTGCTGGAACGGAGGAAGCCTACAACGGGGGCACCGATGCAGCCGACTTACCTTGGCCAGGACAGTGGGGTGTTACAAGGGATGCTGGTGACCGTAAAGGGGCACAGGGTGTTTGGAACTGCTGCATCGAAAGGAGCTTTATCATGTTACTCATGCAGTTGAAATGGAGGAGCTTTATCATGGAGGAGCTTTATCATGTTACAAGGGATGATGGTGACCGTAAAGGGGGCACAGGGTGTTTGGAACTGCCGCATCGAAAGGAGCTTTATCATGTTACTCATGCAGTTGAAATGGAGGAGGTGGGAGAGGCTCCTGTGACTTAATCCTTTGAAAAGGTGTTCAGGGACATTTTGAAGTATAAAACAAGCAGCCAACACGAGCAGCCTACTAAAAAACAAGGCTCCGGAGCGGGAAAACTTCTTAGATGTCTCTCTTTTGGGCGGGAATACTTTCTCATTACATATCTGAGATTTCTATTTCATACATCAGCGCTATTCCAGATTTCATATCTACTGTGAGTAAAAAACCTCCTATCGATGAAAAGAAAATGACTGGATTGATTACTGATATTACTCTTGCTGCTGGACTTTCTATGCGTGTCTAAGGGACAAAGGTTCTTGAGTACAAAGTTAAACCATATGGCATTTTGAGAAAAATACTGAAGATGGGGATTTACTTTGTTGTTGAGGCTTTTGTTGAAGTAATTTCCACCGGAGCACAATTAGAATTCATTTTTTCATTTGGAATTTCGCCAACTCTACCTCCAGCCGACATTGCTTTAAAGACATCCGAGATTGTGGATGCTATTAGATCTGGCTCACAGATGAACCAAAAGCGGTTAAACCAGTGTTTGTGTTGGATTGGTGTAGCTCGATCTGTTTGGATGATGTTAGGCCGAATGCTAGTGGCCCATACTGCACACCATGTCACAACTTTCGCGGGTCGAACTCCACGGTGAGTTCGTTGGGGGTTGCAGGGGGCAGGGGTCTCTGCTCCGGGGGTCCGGAGCCTGAAGTCCTCCAACCCAAATTTTGAGGAAATATAGTCAACGGTACTGTAGCTCAGCAGATTTCTTGCCATCGGCCACTGTAGTAGTTAGGATTTGGATGACCGCAACACTGTAGCAGTACGAATTTCTAGCCACTGTTTAATTGTAGCACAATGGACTTACTGTGCGGTTGGTGACACAATGCTTTGTCTTCTTTATTAGCTCATTTGAGTTAGAATTTTTGTTGTGTGAAACTCTGATCTCCCGGTAATTGTACTTCCGATTTTAGTGAAGTGATTCTACCTCTTCGCGGACGTAGAGTTTATTCTCAAACCACGTAAATCACTGTGTCCGTGTTCATCTTCTTCTTTTGTTTTTGTCTTTTCTTCATCTGCAAGTCTCTGTTGCTGTGACACCCGACGTTTCCGCAACAGTTTGTAGTGCCAAGCGGGTTAAAATTAACTTCAAAGCTAAAGGAGTATGGGATTAGAGTTCCCTCATTTTGGTTTTCTATTGATCATGGTCCTGTGAAAGCATTTCTTGATTCTGCCGCAGCAGCTGCTGGAGCAGCAGTTGAGGGGTTGTCTCCTATAGTTTTCAAGGCGAAAAACCGAGAACACTGCACATAGAAAATAGAAAATAGAAAATGGAGGAGTGCCTTTTGTTATCTTGCAACCATGGCTGGTTTGCTTTCGAGTTGGAACGTCTAACCGTATCTGAGGCAGCAGTGCCCTATGAATTTGTTTGTTGTGCCTATATATCATATGGGAGTTGTGCCGTTGCTCTGAAGCAGATACAGAAATTCAAGTACAAGGGCTACCGCACCACATTCCAATATGTTAGGACATCCGGATTAATGCTTCTAGTTGACCCACATATTAGACAGATTTTGTTATCAGCCTACGAATGTTCACATCGTGGTGAGAGGAATTATGTAGTTCGGGTTGCTGGTAAGCTCCAGTCCTGGGATTGTTGTTACGAATTGCAAAATTCTTCTGAGGCTTGTGAGGACTTATTCCAACTGTGGAAGGAATTTTGTTCCAAGCAGTGGATGCATTGTTGGCCCATCACGATAAACGGTAGGGATGATCCCATTGGCAACAACTTCACTGAGAAACTGTTGGATCACTTCTCCGATTCATCAATGATCAATATGTTCTATGATCGAACTCCAGGGAAACAGGTGTTCCTAGCAACATGTGGTGCTTGTGCCACTGCATGTCTGATTCGGATGTTTCTTACAAAAAATTCCTACTCCCAAGAAGTGTTTTCCTTGGCGATCTCTTGTGGTGCTTGCGGCTTTCGTGGTTTTGAGTTGGAGCTCGACGATACGCTTTTAGAGCTTGTTTTGGAGTTAGCTAGTGGCACTATGAGTGTATGCGGAGAGGCGGATATACCCGAGGGTGCACCTGCTATTGAACAAGCGCCCCGGGACTCATCAATATCAGTGTTTCTGTATAAAGCTTCTAGCATTCAACATGGAGATCGTGGAATTGTAGCTTATGCAAGAGACGACTCTCAACACTTGCTGAAGATGACTATCAGTACCGTGTCACAGGACTTGGCCTTACTCAAGCTCTCATGCAACACCCGACTAGCCTTCTCACTCAAAGCCTAGCCAAATTTAGCCTTTCCACTCTCCAACGGATGTAAGGATCGTAAGGGAAGTGCTTGTCAAGCTCACAAGAGACAATTGCAATGAAAACTCTCAATTGTTCTCAATTTCTGTGTGTGTACAAATGAGGTACCCCTCCCTTTATATAGGGTTGGGTGGCAATGTCTACAACATTCTAGAATATTACATATCCATAAGGTTCTAGAGAATTCTAGCCTACTAGAATATACATGGAGCATTCTAGAACCCATAGAGATCCACCACCTTTCGTAGAGCTCTAGAATGTTTCAGAGCCTTCAAAGCCCAAGGTGGGGTTCCATAATATTCCAGAGAAGTCTAGAATATTCTAGAACATGGTAGAGATGAAGAGATTTCTGGAGGATTCTAGAGAACCTCATCCTATACTTCCTCTCCTTGTGGCATGGTGTGACATCCTCCCCCACCTATCCCGGTGACGTCCTCAGCGCGTCTTGATGGTACTCCTTGATCGCTCTCGCGAACTGCCGCAAGTTATCTGCAGGTTCTCAGGTTGCCTCGCACTCTGGTACGCTATTCCATTCGATTAAGTACTCATTTCTTTGTGGCACTCCACGCCGTTGAACTGTCTGATTGTCGAGTATGAGATCCACCTCCTTGTCATATGACCCGACAATCCGGTAGGTTCCCTTGTCGACACCCCTCTGCTCAAGTCTTTCACGTTTTCATAATATGGCTTCAGCATGCTCACATGGAAGACTCGATGGATCTTCAGCTTGGGAGGCAACTCCAAGCGATATAATACCTCCCCAACTTAGTGCACGACTTTATATGGCTCCTTGTATCGCCGTATCAAGCTCTTGTGCACCCTTCAGAATGCTTTGTGTTGTTGAGGCAAGAGTTTCACCATCATCTTACTTCTTCATCTTCTTGTCAGCCTTGTGCGAGTGTGTTCTCATCAAGTCTCCCTGCTCTTACCACTCCTTTGCCGTTGAGTAGGCTGCATGGCTCCTTCCTTGGTACTTCTCCCCAATTACCACTCTGTGAGGAGTGAGGGGTTATTGTCCAGTTACCACCTCAAATGAACTCTTTCCCGTGGACTCACTCTTTTGCAAGTTGTATGAGAATTGAGCTACATCCAACAACTTAGTCCAATCCCATTGGTTGACACTCACAAAGTGGCTCAAGTAGAGCTCCAACAAGGCATTCACCCTCTTCGTCTGACCATCGGTCTGTGGGTGAAAACTCGCAGAGCAGTGGAGCTTAGATCCCAACAATTCGAAGAGTTTAGTCCACAATTTACCTGTGAAGCGTGGATCCCGATCACTGATGATATGTCGCGGTATCCCCCAATACTTCATCACATGCTTGAAGAGTAGCCTTGCGGTGAGCTCGGTTGCCACATCCACTGGAGTTGGAATGAATGTGGCATAATTGGAGAACTTGTCCACGACCACGATAATACTCCCATACCCTTCGGACTTTGGTAGTGCAACGATGAAGTCCGTGGTTACCGTCTCTTATAGCCTCTCCGCAATGGGCTATGGGTGCAGCAATCCTCCAGGCTTGATTGTCCACCTTGTCCTGTTGGCATACGAGAAAAGTCTTCACATAAGACTCCACATCGTCCTCCATCCTCGGCCAATAATATGCCCTTTATAGCAAGACCTTTGTCCGGCACTGCCCTGGTTGCCCTGCCCATCTTAAGTCATGACATTCTTTTATAAGATCCCTCCGCAGGTTCCCCCACTTCCGAACATATAGCCTCCTTCCTATAGTATAAAGAATGCCATCCTCCCAAAATTTCTTTGTCTTTCCCTCCACCTCAAGGGCCAAGACATTCTTGGCTATAGGATCATGTACCATGCCTTCCTTGATCCCATCCAAGATCCCATCATCCACACATGACAGGTGGCTGAACATCATCTTCTTGTTGAGTGTGTCGGCCACCACATTCGCTGTCCCAGACTTATACTTCAAAGAATAATCAAACTCTGTTAAGAGTTCCTTTCATTGTGCTTTCTTCTGAGTTAGCTTCTTCTAGGTTTGGAATTAACTTGTGGCTACATTGTCGGTCTTCACCAAAAACTTGGATCTTAGGAGGTAGTGTCTCTATGCTCGAAGACAATGTACCACGACCGTCATCTCCTTCTCTTGTACCGTGTATCTCCTCTCATGTCATTCAGCATTTCTCTCTCAAATGCTATGGGATGTCTTCCTTGCATGAGCACACCCCTAATAGCAAAGTTCGAGGCATTTGGTTGGATCCGCCAAGCTCAAGATCGACGCTTCTATGACTGTCTTCTTAAACCCTTCAAATGCCTCCTCGCATTTGTCATCCCACTCCCATGAGAAGATCAGTGAGTGGAGCCGCATTCTTCGAATAGTCACAGATGAACCGCTGATAATAATTCACCAACCCAAGGAAAGATCTCAGCTTGGGAACCTTGGTTGACCTCTCCCATTCTGCTATAGCACGAACCTTCTCATGATTCATCATGAGCTTCCCTCCTTTGATCTTATGCCCCAAGATAACTTCATCCTTTGCGAAGGAACACTTATCTTCCTTCACATATAACTCATTCTCCCTCAATATCTTGAAGACGGTTCGTAAGTGATCTACATGGTCCGCCATTGTTTCACTATAGACAACAATGTCATCTAAGTAGACCACCACAAACATGTCCAAGTATTGGTGGAAGACTTTTGTTCATCGAAGTGCAAAATGTAGGTGAGGCGTTGGTCAAACCAAATGGCATAATAAGGAACTCATAGGATCTGTATCTTGTCACACATGCGGTCTTCGACACATCCTTCATGGCTATGCGAACTTGATAGTATCCCGACCTCAAGTCCATCTTTGTGAATACCCTTGCCTTGCCCAACCGATCAAAAAGATTTTCTATCAACGAGATAAGATACCTGTTCTTCACTGTGACTTTGTTCAATGCCCGATAGTCCACACACATCCTCAAGGAGCCATCATGCTTTTAAAATAACACGGGCGATCCATATGACGACTTTGGTGGTTGGATTTGCCCAACATCAAACATTTCCTTTAGCTGCCTCTTCAACTCCTCCAACTCTGGTGGAGCCATACAATAGGGTGCCATGGAAGGTGGTTTTACTCCAAGCGCCAACTCAATCTGATGATCCGCCTCTCTCAAGTGGAAGCTTCTTTGGTAACTCAGGTGGCATGACGTCGCTAAACTCCCTTTGCATGCCCTTCATCTCCTTCGGCAACTCATGGTTGTCGTCCACCAACCCATCTTCTTTCAAAGCAATCAAGAAGGTCTCCTCTCCCTTCTTGATACCCTTCTTCATTTGCATGACAGAAAGTAAAGACTAGCTATGATTGTTACATACTTTGGTCGTCACCATGCATGAGCTTCTCTCCTCCATGATCACTGTAGAATGATAAAATAGGAGAAACCGAACCCCCCCAAAGTGTTTTCTCTAAAGGAGCACTTGGGGTTATTTTATAACAAATAATTAAGACCACACCGGACCTCAAGTCTGATGTGGGATGCAGATTCCAACACTCCCCCTCAAGCTTAGTGAACCTAGTTTGGACACATAAAGAAAAACCAAACCAAACCAATGAAGACAAAACAATCAACAGACTGCAAACACTCCCCCTCAAGCTGGACAGACCTAGCTTGATTATAAAATAAGACAAAATAAAAAGAAACCAGCAATGATCGTAGCTCCCCCTCAAGATTGCAGCTCCCCCTCGGGATGATGGATGAAAGATGCCGTGGGCGCAACAGAGAAACCACTCAGACCGGACCGATTGACAGAGTGCCAGGAATGCCGCACTAGTGGGGCCAGTTGATGATACGCCGGGAAAGCCACACTAGCACCGGGAAAGCTGTACTTGCGCCGTCGGGGATTCCGCAAAATTGTTGCGGGATCTGCCGGTGCCAAAGGGCCCGAATCCAAGGCGGTCGAGGTGCTGCGCCACGGTGGAGGAAGCGGAGTGCCGGTGCACCACTGCGGTGCACATGAGGCCGTCGCAGGGAGGCGCCACAGGAGGAAAGAGACGCCACAGGATGCGCCGGCGATTGGATGTGGCCGGATCTGGCCAAATCGGGGAGGGGCTGGCGACAGATGACCGGGACAAGGCGCAGTAGCTGTTGCGCAAGGAGCCGACTCTGTGGGAAGTAGAGGGAGGCGCGTCGGGAGAGGGAGGTGCGACAGGGCTGGGAGCCAGGGAGGTGCGGCAGGGCTGGGAGCTAGGGAGGGCAGCGGGTGGGGAGCCGTCGGGAGGGGAGGCCGTGTTTGGAGAGGAGGGCAGCCCGCGTCGCAGGGGGGGAAGAAGGCCGTCAGGATCGCCTTGAGGGGCTGTCGGGATCTGCCTGTGGATCAGAAATGGAGATTTTAGGATTGGGAGGGGAAGGAGCACCGCAGGAGGAGCGTCGCGCGGGAGTTGTGCAGGAGGGGTTGTTGGGATCTGCCTGTTGATCGGAAATGGAGATTTTAAGATCGGGAGGGGAAGGAGCGCCGTAGGAGCGTCGCGCGGGAGTTGTGCAGGAAGGCCGTTGCGCGGGAACGGTGCAGGAAGGCCGACGCGGAGGAAGACCGCTATCGAAGCCGTCGGGAGGAGGCAGATCCGCGGCTGGCTCTCGGGATTGCAGACAGCGAGTGTAACAACTGGGTCTCGGTGACAGCACAACCACCCCGCCTTAACATGGCCGTCGGGTACTGGCCTGCCAAGTACCACCAGTTGCCCTGCAGAGACGTGGGGCCCACCCCAGGGTCCACCCACATGCCCGAACGGGTCACCTGACTAATGATTATCCCCACAGGCCAACACATGTCCTTTCCAGTGTGCTTTGTCCTCACTCACACACACCCTGAGAATCTTCCTAGAGGGTCACCCATCCTGATCACTACTCCATGCCAAACACGCTTAACTGTGGATTTTTAATCAGACAGGCTCCTGAAAAGGAAGGTGCACCTTGTTGACACGAGTCATATCATTTAGTCATTTAACCCTTTATCATTTGTGAGTGTTACAATCACCCCCTTTTAGAGCACAACGTCCTCGTTGTGGGCCCTACATCTCAACCCATGCAGTGCACCACACTTAAGGCTGGGTTCCACCTCTGATACTAATTGTGACAACTGGGTCCCGGTGACAGCACAACCACCCCGCCTTAACATGGCCGTCGGGTCCTGGCTTACCAAGTACCACCAGTTGCCCTGCAGACACGTGAGGCCCACCCCAGGGTCCACCCGCGTGCCTGAACGGGTCACCTAACTAATGATTATCCCCACAGGCCAACACATGTCCTTTCCAGTGTGTTTTGTCCTCACTCACACACACCCTGGGAATCTTCCCAGAGGGTCACCCATCCTGATCACTACTCCATGCAAAGCACGCTTAACTGTGGAGTTTTAATCAGACAAGCTCCCGAAAAGGAAGGTGCACCTTGTTGACATGAGTCATATCATTTAGTCATTTAACCTTTTATCATTTGAGGGTGTTACAGCGAGGCGCACGCTTAAGGTCGTCGGGATCGGCATGCCGGAAGTCGCGCGGACAGCGGGAGAGGCGGCGCTGGAAGCCGTCGAACGGGAGGCCGGGTCGTGCGCGACGGGAGAGGCGGCAGTTGCCGGGAATCCGCAGGAGAAAACGGGCCGAGAGTCGCGCGGGAGGCGAGGGCTGTCACACGCAGTGGGGAGAGGCGTCGGGGAAGCCGGTGCCGACAGGGAAGAGATCTGTCGGAGATGTAGCGGGCCAAGTGACGCTTGGGAGGGCCTCGGGCGGGATGGGTGGAGTTGTTGCGGCGCGCAGAGGGAGGATTCCGCCGGGATTGGGAGCCGGTTTCCGTCGTGCGCGCAGAAGCGGGAAGGGGACTCCGGGGAAGGAGGTACCGACAGGGGGGAGATCCGCCGGACAGAGGCCGACTGGGAGAGATCCGCCGACTGGGAGGGATAGCCGGAAGGGGGGGGGGGGGCGGGAGAGACCTATGGCCTGCTGGCCATGGAGGCCGCCGCCCCTCAACCGGGAGAAACCCTAGAGGCCGACAAGGAAAAAAAAGAAATAAAACGGGCATGAGGGTTCGGGATTAGGTTCCCTCTGATACCATGTAGAATGATAAAATGAGAAACCGAACCCCTAAGGTGTTTTCTCTAAAGGAGCCATTGAAGTTATTTTATAACAAATAATTAAGACCACACCGGACCTCAAGTCCGATGTGGGATGCAGACTCCAACAATCACCATTTGCTTCAAGTGTGGTGTTGGTATGACCTTGACTTTCTTGAAGAATTTCATCCCCAAAACTAGTTTGAAGTCATCCATGGGAAACACCGTGAAGTCAACTGCTCCCCTCCATTCCCCAATGCTAAGGGTAACTCCACGGACAATGCCACTAGCAGGTTTGGGTGTGGCATTCATGACTTTCAGCTGAGTAGTGGTCTTGGTTACAACTAGCCCAAGTCTCCTCGCCTCGTCTTATGTGCGACCCCTGTGTCGAGCATCGCAAGTGTAGTCTTCCCATTTATCTCCATCTTTGCATACATGAACCCATCTTTAGGCGGCGTCTTTGGTGAGTTCTTTACCTCCAACGCATTGAAGAGCTTAATGTCCCCATTTGCTCTCTTTGGGAACATCCTCTTTCAAACATGGAGTTGAGTGCCTTCCTCTTAGAACACTCCCTCCATTGATGAGGTCCATCACAAAAGTAGCATCCTTGAGGCTTTTGTTTTCTCGGGTAGTTCTTGGTGTATTCCTTGGACTTTCTCTTGTCATGGGCATCCTGGTTCCACCTCTTCTCTTGGTCTCCCCACCTTTACCCTTGTAATCCTTCTTGGGCTTAAGGGGTTCAACCTTCTTTTATTCCACCAAGGATGCGACTGTGGATACGACTTTGGTGAAGGTCTTAGGTCGTCGACCTCTCACCTCTCGTTGTGCTCAAGGTTGAAGCCCTTTGATGAAATCATACATGTGATCATAGTCGGACTTGCCACGTACTTGAAGCTTAAGAGAGACATACCCCCACACATACTCATGGATTGTCCCTGTATGCTTTAAGGTTCGCAACTTGTCCCTTGCTTTCCAATCTGGTTCTTTGGGGTAAAATTGAGCATATACCCATTGCTTGAACTCATCCCATGGCGGAAGGTCCTTTCCACCATCCTTGAGCTCTGTGCTTTATCCTCCACATAGAGATGCATCGTCACCAAAGTAAATAAAGACGGTCTTCAGCCGGCTCATGTCTTCCATCAAGACAATCGCCTCGAAGTATTGCTCGACTTGCCAAAAGAAGTTGTCTACCTCCTTGGCATCTCACTTCCCATTGAAATGCTTTGGTTTAGGAACATCAATCTTTGGCGTGTCCCTCACAATCACACCACTAGCCATCTCGCCACGATAATTGGATCACTCTTTCTTAAGTTGATTAAGAGTTTGGTCGTACCTGATCATCGCCTCCCCATGTTGCGCAAGGCCCCTTTAATCCAACAATCTATGAAGGCATCCTTCTCAGTAACATTCTTCTTGACATACCTCTCAACTGGCGCCACTCGAGTTTGAAGATTGAAGAGCGCTTCATGTAGGCCCACGATGCCTAGTGTCCCTTTCTCATCGTCTCCCTCGACAATCTCCAGCCTTTCCTTCATGTCAGCAAAGTGCTTCTCTGCTCTTAAGTGACGCTCCTCAAGGGTTGCCACGGTCTCACGAGACTTCCCCTTAGTCTTCTTAGGTATGGGCGACGGGGTCTCCTTCTCGGCCACAACACTCGAATCATCCACACCAGAGCTTGTCATTCTTGAACACTTGCCTTGAACACGACTCTGATACTAACTGTCACGGGACTTGGCCTTTCCCAAGCTCTCGTGCGGCACTTGGCTAGCTTTCTCACTCTAAGCATAGCCAAGTTCAATCTTTCCACTCTCACAACAGAAGTAAAGATCGTAAGGGAAGTGTTTGGCAAGCTCACAAGAGACAATTGCAATGGAATCTCTCAGTTGCTCAATTTCTATGTGTCTGTGCAAATGAGGTGCCCCTCCCTTTATACAGGGTTGGGTGACAATGTCTACAACATTCTAGAATATTACATATCCACAAGGTTCTAGAGAAATCTAGCCTATTAGAATATACATGGAGCATTCGAGAACCCGTAGAGATCCATAACCTTCCGCAGAGCTCTAGAATGTTCCGGAGCCTTTAAGACCCAAGGTGGGGTTATGTAATATTCCAGAGAAGTCTAGAATATCCCAAAACATGATAGGGATGAAGAGATTTCTAGAAGATTCTAGAGAACCTCATGACCATACCTCTCCTTGTGTCGGGGCGTGACAACCGGCTACTGAGGGTTAACTGCCAAGCGTTTCCTGGACCTCTGCCTCACCTTGAGGACGAGGATGGTTTTTGGTACGGGGGAAATGTTAGGAATGCTGGGGCTGTCCAGGCGTGGGCTGTGTGGGCGTGGCTGTTAGGGCTGTCCAGTTGTAGGGGAAGCTATGTCTTTTACTCATTATTAGTTGTTAGAGCTGGTAGTGAGCAAGTAGGGGGGTTGTTGGTTGACTGGTTGATTGGTTGGAATATTAAATACGGTAGTAGGTTGTCGGGGTGGCTGCTGCTGCAAGGAGCTGGTCCATGGGTGGATTCAGCTAGTCTCTTCAGGAAGTGGTCTTCCGGGAGGGATCTCTCTCTCTCTCTGTCTCTCTACTGTAATTCTTCTGTACAGATTTGGTATAAACAGTTGATTCTTCTATCATCGTTCTTTACTATCGACTTCTTTGTCCTAACATACCCGAACCTGGTTTTTAATTTACTATCCTAACTCTATTAAAACTTGATTAACCACTCTTTTTATGTCTCTTGTAAATTGCCAGCTGAGAAATAAGTTACTAGACTCATTATACTGTTTTTTTTTCAGAGAAAAAATAAACACAAATGTGGCGGTCAACGCTTTCATGCTCAAATTGTTGAGTTCCCATTTGGGGTTAAAGTGACCTAATGCGGAAAGGATCTTATTTTACTTTCAAGGGCGTATTACTTTCATCCAGTCATATTTGTGTTGAAAACCACCATGAAAATTCCTTGTGTAAAAATAATCTGTTTTCTGTAAAGTTTTCATCAGTCCCTTAAATATTAAAGGAATAATAGTGGAAATCTGTTTTCTTCTACATTGTATTGACTGGCATTTTCTAGCATAGAACCCAAGCAATGGCTGTGGAGCAAAATGAAAAGATTGAAACCTTGAATCAGGAGCGAAAGTATCACCAGGTGAAGTAAACTGCTCGAAACAGTTGATTCTTTTCCTATTTTGGTGCTCGAGCTGAGAAATGTTCTTCCTTGTTTGATGGCCAGCAAAAAACTTCGTACGAGCTTAATGTGTTCGCTGCCCAGTGGAGAGAGCTTTGTCTGAAAAACATTGGAATCCGAGAGGCGTGTGCTGATATGGAGTACCAAACTGAAGAATTACAGCGAGAGGCCGAGCAGAAGTGGGTGAAATTCTTTCTGGGTATGATTTTTTGATTTTAATTGGATGCTCTGGTTGGGGAACTCATTGATGGATCAATGTAGGGGATGGAGCTTGGATACAAACATGGAGAATGGTTCTATATTGCTGTCTCACGGTGAGAAGAAATAGGGCTGCCCTGGGGGTTATGGGAAGTAGTATTTACTTTTTGATTATTGTAAACTGTGCCCAAATTGCAGATGTCCAAGATACATGAATTCACCCAAAATCCTTAATATTCTCCAGATTCTCTTTATCCGCCACCAAGCATCATATGCTCTTATTGCAGTGCCATAATAAAAGCAACGTTCTTCATCTCCTGTTCTCCTTCAAAGAGGTGTTCCAAGAAAAGTACATTTGTAGAAACAGTAAAAGTCTCACTGTTGTATGCTACAGAAATTTCACAAACAGCACTGTATTACCAATTTTTGAGTGTGAAGCAACTATTTAGAGTTTTAACTTTGTAACGTGTCTCGACAAAGCATTCTACTGTCGTTTTATTCATACTGTAGCGCCCCACGGTGGTGGGGTGGTTTGGGTTTGGGGGCGGGGCAGATTGCGGGGTCAAGTCCCCGAGTCTGTGTGTTTACTCCATTTTTCTTTGCTTGTGTTGTGTTTCGTGGTGACAAATGTAATCGATTTTATATTCTTATTGTATCTATTAAAACTTCACAATCCTAACATTCTCAAGAGTTATGTGAAGATGGACTTGGTTTAATGAAAAAACTTGAGCGGTGTTAGAGGTGATAACAGTAAATTTATCTTCGGTTGCAATATTGAATATGGTCTACATACTTTCAATTCTTGAACCAATTCAACCCGAGATCCTTGACAATGAGTAACCTGCACTCTAAAATAGTGGGAGAGTTGTGATCTTATTGTGTCATAGGCACATCCTCAAATCCGTGTCCAATGATCTCTTCAACACATGCTACCATCTTTTGACGATAAATTAGTTATTCAAGGCCGTTGTGGATAAGAAATTTTTAGTCATTAAATTCAGTGATTGCAAAGTGATGGATATTAGTTTTTTTGTTAAAGGGTCAGAGCCCCTTTTATTAAAAACAAAGACAAAACGAAGTGGATGAGGCCAAACAAGGCAAAATTGCCCTCATCTGATACAGACCAGTCACATGCCAAACTTTTTAATAAGCGCAATTTGAGCATCATGGTTCTCATTATGTAGAGCCCCTTAATTATTCGACCACGCTCCCGGCCTCGACCTCTTGGATGTTGATCTTTCCTCGGAAGTCTTTACTCGTCAAAGAACATTTGAATCTTTTAAACTCCCGGAGTCACTTTCTATGACATCAACCTGCATCTCTTCTCGCTGAGAGAGGTCTTCAAGTGGGGCATACTCACTCCCACTATCCTTCCTCATTGAGGTCCAAATCTCGAGAGAGATAATTTAGTCCGCTTTTTCTCTAGAGAGGTCATCAAGAACATTAGGCGAGTCAAGCACTCCAAAAAATTGGAAGTGGATACCAGTGCCTTGCTTAGATTATAATGCTTAGATGTCTGGTCACTTGGCGCGACTAGCGTCTCATGATCACCTGTCAATGCATTCACATCTTGTATAGATTCCTGCACTGAAGGCTTGTAGGGCTAAGCCTTTTGACCTGATGAATGTTCTAGAAGAGCTTTACCTATTGGAGCAACTGATGCATCTAACTATTAAACAAGATGTGTCAAGGTTGCTGCTAAATTGGTTGAGGCCCCTTTGGTCAAATGTTTAGACTGTCCAATAGGTAGTTCACCGGGAGGACTTCCCTTGCCTACCTCCTTTCGGTATGAGGGAGGAGAGACTGATGGACAAACCTTCAATTCTATCTTCTTAGCCTGCGATGTCGAAGACTGTTCCCTCTTTAGAGCTAGAACCCTTACTTGAAACAAATGCCACTTTCATCTTGCCTTTATGACCCTTAGATGTGACCAGTTTGTGTTCAATCCATAACTGTTGATTAGTCAGGGCTTGCACTTCACGCTCTCCATCTGATTGGCTATCCACATATTCAGCCTGCTTGTCCTCTAGGCCGTGAGCAAGACATCCCTCTTCACGGGGAAAGTGCAAAGTGAGATACTACTGCTGCCACAATCCAAGACACTTTAAAGGTGATTGTCATTTTCTATTGAAGAACAAGAAAGACAAAAATGATGAAGATATATCATCCCGATGGATCGATTCTGGTGTCACAAGGCATGTTTGTAACAATAAACATCTTTTCAAGTGGATAAAATCAATTCAAATATGAGACACCCCTCTTCATGGGGAATTTTGTTGAAATAGTGGGTGCCCTAGACCCAACTATGCAATACTTTTGATTACCATATCATGTGTACAGTTAGTTATACATGATGTCTCTTACCATTATAGTGTAGACTTTTCTGTGTCCAATATTATAATGGTAATGTCTAAAGATTAATTGTCGTATCGAAAGGTTATAGCAGATCCCAGGCTATAATGAGAACCTCGAGATACAATGACATTGATCTTAAATATATGTTCTATAGTCTAGATACATCTTACTGACTGGACACAGTAGATGTATGACTATCAGGTGCTGGAGGCTCATAAGTATTGAGACTTCTTCTCATGAAGTTCGCACTCGGTGATATCTAGTTGCGAGATCATGAGGACAGACCCACCAATAGGAACACCACATGTTTTGGGTGTCATTGGTCGTTTCTATCTACAGACATGTGTATTTGTCTCCTGACTTGAGACCATTACCGATGTATATCATTTGATTACGTACTTTGATGCAAGACGAAAACCATGATAATGATGTCGTGGCGAGGTAGTTTGTGTTGGGTGCGTCGTTGGTGGTATGACATTGGCTGAATGATCAAGAAAGGATTTGTCGCTTCCAAGTTAAGTTGTATATCTCAGGCCTCGTTGATCAGGGTGGTGCTGTCTTCTTAAGTCTTTGGCCAAAACCGTACAAAGGTAAATCCATCCGGTAAGGTCAACAAATAATAAAGTAAGAAAAGGACGATGACACAAGTGTGCGTCCTGCTTTATGAGATATTTAATGACAAATAGATTATAGTACACAGTCAGTGTTCGTAGGATGATAGTCGTTGCTATGACTATCCTTATCTCTTTAGGGGCTATGATGGGTTGCTAGACTCTGCTTTTGGTCTGTAGATTTATTCACTACTATCGAGATAAGGGTCTAGAGGGTCACACACAATAGCGTATTCAAGAATCCGCCCTATTCAGTTGAATAGGTATATGGACATAGTGGGCCCTGCCATGAGGTCCGAGCGTTGTCCAAGTTATCGATCACCAAAAGAATTAAATAAATTCATTAATATTCAAGTTATGAATATTTGGGATTGAATTTATTTTATGTATTTACAAGTTTAGTAAATACGACAAAAATATTAATTGAACGAATATTATTTTAATATTCAAGGTTCGTTTAATATTAAGCGGGACATCGAGTCGAGTTAAATGACTTGGTTTTATCACGTAATATATTTTATATATATTACAAGTATGTGATAAAATAATAAATAATATTTGCGCAATTTAGTTCATCAAAATTATTTATTTAGTGGACATTGAAATAAACGGGGGCCGAGGAACCCAACCAGATATTTTGGAATTCTACTATAAATAAAAGCGGAGGCTCTCTCCATTGGTGTGCAATTCACTATCCATTCATTAATGGAATGAAAATTGAGGGCATCTCTCTCCTCCCGCTTCCTAGAGAGAGAAGCTCTTGATCCAAGAAGCTCGAATCAAGAAATCTCTTAAGCATCGAAGACATCTCGATGCAGTGATCGTCTGGGCGTCGAAAGCGTCGTTGGATCTCCGCGCTAGCACCCGAAATTTGACGATCGACGCTCCTGCGGGGTTTTGAAGCGCGTGTGGATGATCTAGATGGTTTTTGCTTTGGATCCTTCAAGCGACGATCGCCATCGACTAGTTGCAGTCGACCGTGGCTTTAGATTTGAAACTGGTACGTTTTCATTTTAATTTTGTGCTCTTTACAATTTACGCGAGATCCTCGGGCCTTACCGGGGCTCAGATCATTGGCGACGACAAGTCCCGTCGTCCCGCCAATGAAAATTTTAAAATCCTCGGCCCATCTGCTTTCGCTGCTGGCCCCAGAACCTAACAGTGGTATCTGAGGGATCACGTAAATTTTCGGAGCCAAATAAAGTTAATTTGCATAAAATTAAGTAGAGGGTTCAAAGACGGTCCCAAGGATTCGAACCGCGCATTGATTTGATGCCGAATGACCAAGTTATGGTCGGTTTAATTTTTCGGATTGGATCGAATATGCAGTTTGATCTCGGGTTCTAATTTTTATTTCATCTTGTTGAACCGATTAAGTTTCAATCGGTTCATCCGAACTAAATTTAATTGTGCAAATTGTAAATTTTACAATTTAGTAATTTGCATAATATTTTTATAATTATAATAATATTTAAATTTACTATTATTATAATATAATAATAATAATAAATTATTATTTCATTATAATAATTTTATTATTATTATATTAAAAGGCTATGGAGTAGCCTTTAGTTTTTGTGTGGAAAACTTTGGAGGTGACTACAAAAAAATGGAAGACTTCCAAAGAAGTCTTAAAGCAAAAAAATAAAAACTAAAAAACCAAAGAAGGGGGGGGAGCTAAAAGAGAAAATAAAAAAAAACACAAAAAATTAAGGGGTCCGTGGACCCCCTCCGCTGGCTTTCTCCGCACGACGTACCCAGCAGTTGCGGCGGGACCTTCCGCCTCCCACTCGACCTGGCGCCGGACCGCCGGGCTGCTCCTGCCCCGCTCAACATTCCGCTCCTGGCCTGGCTACCTCCCACGTCGGGTGCACTGCACCTCGCCCCAGTCCGCCGATGTCAGGCGCACCCCGCTCCGCATGCTCCCCCCGCGTGACCTGGCTTCCTCACACACACAACACCTCGGCCCGACGCTGCTCCTCCCTTTTCACCTCCGCAAGCTGGCCTGCCTCCTCTGAATCTGCAACAGCGACACCGGACCAGGTGACTCGCAGCAGTCCCCTACCCCTCGCTCGGTGTCGGACCCGGGGCGCACTAGGACCAGCCGCCAGATTGCACCGGCGGCCTCTCGCCACGCAGACCAGCCTTTGGCCGGTTTTGGCAGCCCTCCTTACCACCGGCCAGCGCACCTCCGGTCCCGGCGGACGCTCCCCTCGTCCGGACAGGTTTGTCTTGGACAGACTCAGCCACCACCCACCTCCTGACAGTCGCGGCCCGCAGCTGACTGCGCGCCATCCTGGACTCCCTTCGACGATAGCTCCGTCTAGCCACCTGCATCCCGCCGCCCTCACGCCAGGCCGCGACACGACCAGCGTGCCACCCGACAGCTCCCCTCGTCGGCGCGCCGCCCCGGGGTGCTCTCAGCACTGGCATCCAGCCTCCCGCAACGGCGTGACGTGGCTGCCGCCCTCCTTCATTGCCATCGGTCAAGGTCCGGGAGGTACTTTTATTTTGCATGCAATTCTTTCCGCAGGGTATAGGTTAGCCCCGAAACAGTCTGGGCGGACCTGCCCAACCCAAAACGAGTTTGGGTGGATCGGTCCGGCATAGTTTTGGCCCTGCGCGGGTTTGGCCCGACCCGCGCAGGCCGTGAAGTCGTGTTTCGGGGACATACCAATTTAAATTAATTAAAGTAATTAATTTAATTAATTTAATTTAAAAATTAAATTAATTAATTAATTAATTTAATTTTGGCATAAAAATTAAATTAATTAGCGGATCGATAAATAATTAAATTATTTGAATTATTAAATTCATTTAATTTAATTTAGATAACTCTCATACTTAATTAATGCATTTTAATTTTATCGCGCTTTATTTTACTCGCATTCTGGTCTTGAGCACCGACCCATGTATGTCACATTTATTTAATTAATTATTTTAACTACGTGCGATGCTTGCAATTAATTAAATAGACGGTCTGTGTATCGTCTTTCTTTTTGATTAAAATGTTTAAGGATCCGCGTGTCCAATTCACCCGATGTACATTTATCCCACTAGTCCCTGTAACGACCTGAATTTTTGAATAAATCTTGTTTCCTAATTTTGTGTGTTATTTTATTTTTATACTCAACAAAATTGTTTCATTTGATAACATGAGTATAATTAAAATGAGACCGTTGAGTTTCGATGTTATATGACCATTGGTCAATATGACCTTTGGAAACTAAATGTTGCGATTATTGTCTCTAAATACAAGTGATCTTGGTTAATTAATATAGAAAGAAGATTCGATGACCTCATCCAGTAGTCTCGGGCCAATCGAAGCCCATCTAACAGAATTTGGGAAGGAGGTAGCACCACTGAGCTTTGCTTTGGACCAAACCTAAGCCGAATTTCATCGTGTGAAGCTAGAACGGAATCGCCTTCGCGAGAAGTTCAAACTAATAGAGATTACTACTCGATCAATGTTGGTCGAGCCACCCTCAGATTCTCT
Organism: Viscum album; assembly: GCA_963277665.1. NCBI lineage: Eukaryota > Viridiplantae > Streptophyta > Magnoliopsida > Santalales > Viscaceae > Viscum > Viscum album. Next base: position 97,678,081 of record OY728153.1, on the reverse strand, counting down.
CACCTTAACACACCTTACACTTAGGTCCTATACTGGGATTATAAGGGGCTATGTAAGGAGACCATAGCTACGTTGTGTAATCCTTTGTTATAAATAAAATTGTGTTTTCTTCTTATGGCGAAGTTTGTGAGTTTTCAAATGTTCGAATGAATATAGGATGTATTTTATTGATGAATTTTGAAAAAAAGATATTTTAAAATATTTATGTAAACCTTAAATAATTAACGATGTGTAAAGATTTTCAAAAAATGGTCTTTTGCAAATGTGTTCAGTAAGAAATTTAGAGTCTAATAAGATCAACTTAATTTTTGATGAATAGTAAATTATGAATAATAATTTTATGCTTAGGATTAGTGATGTGACCAAATGGATTAGTAATCTCACTTAAAGAAAGTATTAATATAATTTAGGCACCTTGATTAAATAATGTGATTCAATAAAATAGGTAAATAACTATTTCAGAAATTATTAGTCAAGTATTAGTTTTTTCCAGGTGAATAGTGTTTTTTAATTAAAAATTAAATTAAAAATATTTAGAAAATTATTTTTATGAAATGGACTTTATTTTTGAATTCAGAACATCGATATTATGTTAAGGTAATTTTTGGGGATTTTTGTGAAAAAAATGAATTTTCGGTGAATAGTGTATTTATTTAAAAACTAAATTAAAAATATTTAGAAAATTATTTTTATAAAATGAAGTTCATTTTTGTAATCAGAGCATCAATATTTGGTTAAGGTGAAATTTTAGGATTTTTCTGAGAAAGTTGAATTTTCAGTGAATATTAAAAATACAGTTTTAGAGTTTCGGTATGTTTAATGACATCATAACTGTGTCATGATGATTTCATAATATATTTTAAGGGTTGTCCGACCAAAGGTGATGAATTATTGTATGGGGAGCCCCATGTGGCCTAACTCCATGGGAAATACCATGGGAGAACCCATGATTTTGAGAAAGCCACTTGTGAGGTGTCCCTTGAAATTATTAAAGTATCACCTCCCCTTCCCTATAAATACCCACCCTTTCCTCCTTTAGTTTTCACTCCCAACTCTCCCCCAATGAAGCTCTGGTCTCATTACCTCCCAAAGAGTCCTCACAAGGTTCCCCCAAGCCCTCAAGGTCCCAACCTTTGAATTTTAAGAGTTACGTTTTAAGGTAAGGGATCCTACCTCTCTCTTTCTTTTCAAGTACTCTTTTGAATGTCATTTCTTTTAAGCCCCATGTTCTTATAATGAAGGTGTTCTTCCATATTCATATTACTGTCCTTTTCATGTTCATATGATGAGAGACCCCCCCTTTCTCTCATCATTTCATTTTATGAATGTTTAAGTGGTGCCGCGCCGTTAGGCTGCCGAATTTTTGTAACGAGTTCTTTCACCCTTCTCATTTTCAAGTTCTATTTTCATGTCAAGTATTTCTTGTTCCTTTTTATTATGTTGGGGTATGATCTCTATATCTATCATACTGATCTTTTATGTTTATATGATGAGAGACCCTATTTGATCTCTTCAATTCAGTATTTTGAAGTTTTAAGTGGCGTCGTTAGGTTGCCGAATTTTTAAGGGATTCTTTCACCCTACTCGTTTTCAAGATCTATTTTCATGTCGAGTCTTTCATGTTCCTTTTTATTATGTTGGGGTATGATCTCTATATCTATCATACTGATCTTTTATGTTCATATGATGAGAGACCCTATTTGATCTCGTCAATTCATTTTTTTGAAGTTTTAAGTGACGCCATTAGGCTGCTGAATTTTCATAAGAGAAATCTATTTTTTGTCTTCCTTTCATGTTATTCATTTCATATGGTCTATATTTCAAATTTCATTACCATATTCTTAAATCCTTTATATTCCACCCCCTACTGTTTTATGGATCATTTTTGAGTAGGTAACCCATGTCCCCTCTCTTTTCAATATTTTCTAAAACCCCGTAACGTAGCCGTTATGGTGCAGAATTTTCGTCTCAAAATGTCCCTCTCTTTTTCTAAATTTTTTTTATTTTATTAAGTGAATACTCAAAGCTATTTCTTCTATAGGTTTATTCACATATATATCAAAATTTTCTATTTTAAATTCTGGGATTTACATACATGAGACTCGCTTTCCTTTTCCGTGGGTTTAAAGTGACATAAAGATCACGTCTTCAAAGCAGTTTTTAAAATGTTATGACTATGAAATGAAACCCATTTCTTTTATGCTATATGGGTTATTTATGAAATGATTGATGATGATATATGTGGCTCGCATGATAATAAAGACAAATTAAGGGTGCGCCCTAATAGCGCTCCAATGCATTGGGTAATGATGTAACCACTAGAGATTACAATTTTCACGATATCTTGGTGAATAACCTTGATAATTTTCAAATGACACCCTGGGGATGGACCTTGGTGATATGTTCATGATTGTCTATGTTAAATGTTGTAGCCACATCTTCAAGTTATGAAATACGTTATTTTTATTATGATATGCCTCATGATTTCTTTCCCATGCCTTAAAGTTCTTTTTCATGACTTTATTGATGTATCTCAAGTTCACATGTTAAATGTTTCCCTTATTTCCCTTACCGGGCCTTCTGCTCACCCTTTCTTTTGATGTATGTCCCCAGGTTATGAGATGCAGTAATGAACCCATGATGAACATAAGGAGAAACCTTTCAAGTGTTTAAGAAGAATGTTTTATGTTTTCATGTATTAAGTTCCTGGTTTCCAAGACAATAAACCTTAAAGATCCTCGATTTTGTATTTTGTAATGAAAGTTAATGTGATAAAAAGGTGGGATGTTATAGTTGGTATCAAAGGATGATTTAGTTATTTGTGGAAATTAGGATATGAAAACTTTAGGAAGAACCCTATAGAAAAGTTTAAATATAGGAAATCTTCCTAGTATTTTGGTGAGTATTGAGTAAGTGGTTTATCAAGCAAATACATCCATGTCTGGATACGAGCAGGTAGAGGTGGCTTTGGCATAGATGTACATAGGGGTAAAACCCGAAGACACCGCTTTGAGTTAGACTCGAATGGGAACTGGTACGCGACAACGGGCCTTGCTGCACTCTTGATTACGACACTCCCGAGGGATATGCTTTGGTAAATTCATAAGCTTAGTATGAACCATTATTAAAGGAACAAAGATAAAATAAAATAAAGATTCACATAAGAATATATGATCATGGATAACCTAGATTGGAACCTAGGAGATCACAAGTTAGGATATACTTTTCTTATACAAGTTTATCCTTCTATGATTAAAGTTTCCTTTTCATGATTATTGGCTAAGTATTTAAGCCCCTAATTATAATTTCTTTTCTTAGTTAATAGAGGGAAATGGAAGAACATGTCCCAACAACCAATGTGATTGGAAATGCGACTATTGCCCTATTAATATGACAAAGATGATGAGAGATCAAGTTGAACATATTGTGATTATGCCAAACCAGCTATCAAAAATCACAATTAATAATTGGTACCTAGTTGAATGCCCAAATTCATCAAGGAAGAAGAAGAAGAAGTCTCAAGGATGTTTATCTGATAAAGTTGATTAGGGGATTAAAAGATGATTATTATTTTTGGAAGACGTTCACTATTTTGGGAACCCTATATGATCGAGGTAAATAGATTACTACAGTATTTTCTTTGAGGAGTAAATGTTGACTTATATTTTGAAGAATCGATGAATTTAAGGTGAACTTATAGTAATTTAGGTTACTTATAGAAATGATTAACCCATCTTGGGGAAAATATGTTAAGGTTAGTTACTTTTATTATAAGATGTTAGGAGTGGTTGATGTTGTTTGGAGATGAACGATGAAGTTTATTTTGGAAGACTGTGTTATCAAATCCTTCTTGTATTTGGATTTCAATCTTAGTTTGGTTTATTTTGAGGAATTTTAAGGATAATTATTTATGGAATGGTCTATGATGAACTTTGGGCAGTACCGTGAAACTTTGAAGATTTAAAGTAGTTTCCCTTCCTATGGGGTTCTTTCTTTTTGAAGAGTTGTTTTATCTCACCCTTTCTGTTTTTGGGATAAATGTTTAAAGATAGATAGTTTTTCTTTTGTGGATTACGTGATTCTCTAGAAGATGATTCTTGTGCTTTGATGAGACCAAGTAGTTTTGAATGCTCTTTGTTTGGAGAAAAGATTAGTCTTGGTGAAACTTATTAAGGGATGAAACTCTACTTGAAGGTAAATATATTTCCTTTGTGTTTTTATTCTATGTAGTAAATAAATTCCTCAAAATTATTAAAAGGAATGTAAAACAAAAACGTTGTTGGTTTAAGTTTCCTACTGGGTAATCAAAGACCGTTTACACACATCATAAGTTTGTGATTTTCTTGTTGTTAACTTTCTTCTAATCATGTTTTCTATCACTCTCTCCAGAACTTGACCCTTTGTTTTCTCCTCCATATCCATGTTTTCCTACATGAAATCCTAGTATGGGTTAACTCGGGTGACCTTTGTACTTTCTTTTCTTTCTTTTAAAGTAATAGTGTTACTGAATCTTTTCCGATGTGGGACTTTCAATGAAATTTCCAAGCCCAATTTTAAAAATTGCGAGGACGCAATTTCTTAAGGGGGGAAGATTGTAACAACCCGAAATTTTGAATAAATCTTGTTTCCTAATTTTGTGTGTTATTTTATTTTTATACTCAACAAAACTGTTTTATTTGATAACATGAGTATAATTAAAATGAGACCATTGAGTTTCGACTATTATATGACCATTGGTCAATATGACCTTTGGAAACTAAATGTTGCGATTATTGTCTCTAAATACAAGTGATCTTGGTTAATTAATATAGAAAGAAGATTCGATGGCCTCATCCAGTAGTCTCAGGCCAATTGAAGCCCATCTAATAGAACTTGGGAAGGAGGTAGCACCACTGGGTTTTACTCTGGACCAAACCCAAGCCGAACTTCATCGTGTGAAGCTAGAATGGAATCGCCTTCGTGAGAAGTTCAAACTAATAGAGATTATTACTCGGGCAATGTTGGACGAGCCACCCTCATATTCTCTCACATTAGCACACCTTACACTTAGGTCCTATGCTGGGGTTATAAGGGGCTATGTAAGTAGACCGTAGCTACGTTGTGTAATCCTTTGTTATAAATAAAATTGTGTTTTCTTCTTATGGTGACGTTTGTGAGTTTCAAATGTTCGAATGAATATAGGATGTATTTTATTGATGAATTTTGAAAAAAGGATATTTTAAAATATTTATGTAAACCTTAAATAATTAATGATGTGTAATGATTTTCAAAAAATGGTCTTCTGTAAATGTGTTCAATAAGAAATTTAGAGTCTAATAAGATCAACTTAATTTTTGATGAATAGTAAATTATGAATATCGATTTTATGCTTAGGATTAGTGATGTGACCAAATGGATTAGTAATCTCACTTAAAGAAAGAATTAATATAATTTAGGCACCTTGATTAAGTATTTTGATTCAATAAAATAAGTAAATAACTGTTTCAGAAATTATTAGTCAAGTATTAGTTTTTTCAGGTGAATAGTGTTTTTTAATAAAAAATTAAATTAAAAATATTTAGAAAATTATTTTTACAAAATGGACTTTATTTTTGAATTCAGAACATCGATATTATGTTAAGGTAATTTTTGGGGATTTTTCTGAAAAAAATGAATTTTTCGGTGAATAGTGTATTTATTTAAAAATTAAATTAAAAATATTTAGAAAATTATTTGTATAAAATGGAGTTCATTTTTGTAATCAGAGAATCGATATTTGGTTAAGGTGAAATTTTGGGATTTTTCTGAGACAGTTGAATTTTCAGTAAATAGTAAAAATACAGTTTTAGGGTTTCGGTATGTTTAATGACATCATAACTGTGTCATGATGATGTTATGAGACATTTTAAAGGTTGGACGACCAAAGGTGATGAATTATTTTATAGGGGGCCCCATGTGGCCTAACTCCATGGGAAATACCATGGGAGAGCCCATGGTTTTGAGAAAACCACTTGTGAGATGTCCCTTGAAATTATTAAAGTATCACATCCCTTTCCCTATAAATACCCACCCTTTTCTCCTTTAGTTTTCACTCCCAACTCTCCCCCAACGAAGATCTGGTCTCATTACCTCCCAAAGAGTCCTCCCAAGGTGCCCCCAAGCCCTCAATGTCCCAACCTTTGAATTTTAAGAGTTACATTTTAAGGTAAGGGATCCTACATCTCTCTTTCTTTTCAAGTACTCTTTTGTATGTCATTTCTTTTAAGCCCCATGTTCTTATGATGGAGGTGTTCTTCCATATTCATATTACTATCCTTTTCATGTTCATATGTTGAGAGACCCCCCTTGCTCTCATCATTTTATTTTATGAATGTTTAAGTGGCGCCGTTAGGCTGCCGAATTTTTATAACGGGTTCTTTCACCCTTCTCATTTTCAAGTTCTATTTTCATGTCAAGTATTTCATGTTCCTTTTTATTATGTTGGGGTATGATCTCTATATCTATCATACTGATCTTTTATGTTCATATGATGAGAGACCCTATTTGATCTCTTCAATTCAGTATTTTGAAGTTTTAAGTGGCGCCGTTAGGCTGCTGAATTTTTAAGGGATTCTTTCACCCTACTCGTTTTCAAGATCTATTTTCATGTCGAGTCTTTCATGTTCCTTTTTATTATGTTGGGGTATGATATCTATATCTATCATACTGATCTTTTATGTTCATATGATGAGAGATCCTATTTGATCTCGTCAATTCATTTTTTTGAAGTTTTAAGTGACACCGTTAGGCTGCCGAATTTTCATAAGAGAAATCTATTTTTTTGTCTTCCTTTCATGTTATTCATTTCATATGGTATATATTTCAAATTTCATTTCCATATTCTTAAATCCTTTATATTATATCCCCTTACTGTTTTATGGATCATTTATGAGTGGGTGACCCATGTCCCCTCTCTTTTCAATATTTTCTAAAACCCCGTAACGTAGCCATTATGCTGCAGAATTTTCGTCTCAAAATATCTCTCTCTTTTTCTCAAATTATTTTATTTTATTAAGTTAATACTCAAAGATATTTCTTCTATAGGTGTATTCACATATATATCAAAATTTTCTATTTTAAATTCTGGGATTTACATACATGAGACTCGCTTTCATTTTCCGTGGGTTTAAAGTGACATAAAGATCACGTCTTCAAAGCAGTTTTTAAAATGTTATGACTATGAAATGAAACCCATTTCTTTTATGCTATATGGGTTATTTATGAAATTATTGGTGATGATATATGTGGCTCGCATGATAATAAAGACAAATTAAGGGTGCGCCCTGATAGCGCTCCAATGCATTGGGTAATGATGTAACCACTAGAGATTACAATTTTCACGATATCTTGGTGAATAACCTTGGTAATTTTCAAATGACACCCTGGGGATGGACCTTGGTGATATGTTCATAATTGTCTATGTTAAATGTTGTAGCCACATCTTCAAGTTATGAAATATATTATTTTTATTATGATATGCCTCATGATTTCTTTCTCATGACTTAAAGTTCTTTTTCATGACTTTATTGATGTATCTCAAGTTCACATGTTAAATGTTTCCCTTGTTTCCCTTACTTGGCCTTATGCTCACCCTTTCTTTTGATGTATCTCCCCATGTTATGAGATGCAGTAATGAACCTAGGATGAACATAAAGAGAAGCCTTTCAAGTGTTTAAGAATAATGTTTTATGTTTTCATGTATTAAGTTCCTGGTTTCCAAGACACTAAACCTTAAAGATCCTCAGTTTTGTATTTTGTAATGAAAGTTAATGAGATAAAAATTCGGGATGTTATAACCCCCCTCGCCTACGCGTGAGTATTATTATACTTCAGATGAAAATGGCGAATGACGTGGACCTCGCCATGAGGAGGTGATACTCCAAGACGTGACGACGACCCCGTCAAGACGTGACAATACTCCAGAAGACCAGCGGACATACATGACAGGGCAAGCTGCATCAAGATTCAAGCATTCGACTTAGGTATGATGCCCTTAGGTCGTTTAGATGCTCAAGACCAGTCGGGTAGCAGTTAACCTTTATGCATTTATTTATTATTTTATGCGTTTTAGAAAAATGGGAAAATACATAAAATAATAGATAATAAAATGCATAAAGAAGTGGCGTATGCTTTTTTATTAAAGTTTAGTTGTGAGCGCGACAACATAGATGAACAAGTTTAATAGAAATGATTAAATTTGTCGAGAGAGAAAACCAACAAAACCCTCAAATAAAATATTAAGTCACAAACAGCCTTCCATCATTCAAGTTTGAACAAAACCGGGCGTTCGAGGTGCCAGTCATGCCTTAGCTGAGGGTGCCTCTTACTACCAGGGAGTTCTTATTCGTGTGGTGGATCGACTTAACTAAAATTGCAGCAAATAAATAGCCATAGCTAGCTTGTTGTAATTTTAGAGGCAAACATTGAGTAAATCAGTAAATGATTTTTGAAGCTGGGACTTCACTCAACAGATTAAGGAACCGTGAATTAATGCGGTTGGCCAGCCAAAAGCCTACCTTGGACCCTCCGAGTAGTGGCGTAGCCATAGCTTGTAGACTATGAAGGAGGTTTAGGGATCCTTGTCACTAGAATACTCAAGAGTATTCTGATTCTAGTATAGAGGGTTCCTAGAATTTGAAAAATTAGTGAGACATTCAATGATTAAATTAATCAATTATGACTAAACTGGTAATCACATTAAAGTACAATCTGCTAAAGTTTATTTGTAGAGAATGGAAAGAAATACCGCAATAAAACTGTGATAAATATTAGATAAAGTTAATGTCTAAACTAAGCACGAATTTCTAAAGAGTAGTATAGGTGCTTCCGCACATTACTACTATATCGGAAATTCAAGGTGCTTGTGTCCCAACCTGTTAAGCCACCTCAGCAAGCGAGGGTGTAAATACTTACAGGAGACTCATGAATTAAGCATATGATGGTTCTGTCATAATGTTATCATCAACGTCTAATGTTAGTTGCGGTCGCTACATCATGACATGGATGATGTTACATGTAGTCTCATCTCCAAGAAGTTTCCAAGGAGAAAGTGAAGCAAGATTTGAATGTGATGGTCGCACTCAGTTTATGTAAAGATAAAGATAGTTCACAATCTTTCATGACATCCCATTCTTATACATTTTACACCCAATTACTCTAGTTTCGTTTAAGGGTACGAACGAACAATATAGAGTAAGCGCTTCATTACTTTTAAAGTAACATATGCCAAGTAATAAGAATATTAGATATAACGCCATATTTTATTCTTATGGCGAATAAATTGAATGACAAGGAGAAAAGACCTATGGAAAGTTACGCTAAAGACACCATCATGTCCTTCAAAGAAAAGTGGATGGTTACTTAACATGAGGTTATTTGCATCACATATTGAAATAAATTCATGGAAGTTTAAAAAACTGAAATACAAGAATCAAGTACCTGCTTCTCGTTCAGTTTATGTTCATCAATATAAAGTATTGTTTCTCACATACTTCTTGGGTATTAAATACAATATGATTTTCACATATATGTATTGAAATACAGTAACCAAGTAAGTAGGGAAACATTACTAGGAGTAAGGTGTCTTCTCTAAGAAGCTGAGGAAGGGTGATTCTTAAGTCAGCAGTGAGAAACACATAACTTCTAATTGCCAAGTAATTGACTCAAACTGAACAAGTTGTTGAGTATAACCAAAAACATTTACCTCATGTGCCCATTTGGACATGATGAGGCATTATTCCATATTTTGGAATGAATGTTGTTTGTGGTAACATACTCAACAAATAGTTCACTGCTACTTGAATCAAAGGCAATACATGATGAATATAAAATGTAAGACCTACCCAGTTGTGGCAATTTAGTTCTTTGTCAAGTAAAACTAAAAGTGGACGTCAAGAATATACCCAGTATGGTATTTAGGCTCGGCACAACTAAACACCTTTGGTATTGTTGACATCCTTAGTTTAGAAAAAGAAACCTTTAGAAATAAAGGTATGCCACAAAGCTTTCGATGTTAGTTCAACAAGACAGTGTGAACTATTCCAAAGAAAGCTAGAGGTAAAACTACTCCATAAGATTCCTTTAAGTTATTAAGGAATGTAATAGTGAAGTATATGCATGGTCAGAAGATATGAGTTGCTTCGGATCGACATGCCAAAGAATATCTTGACCAAGCATTCATCGATCATGATAATGTAGCGTGGAGTAATTCCTAAACGCATGTTACCTTATCTACATCACCATATTGATGTTCATAAGGAGGATCAATGATAAAGTCTTACATGTTTACATTGATCAACAAAATGTAGTGTGAAGCAATTCCTAAACGCACATTTTATATATCAAAGTCATGATGTAAGTTATATCGATGTTACAACCTGCAATAACTTCCATCATATTTCAAGATGTGTTTTGAAAATAAAGGTGAAATCCCATAACCTATATGCCAACTAAAATGAAAAATGGATATCATATGAGTCATAGTATGATGAAAATCCATTATGTCATAGATCATGTGTTAGGATGCAAAGAGTTTGTTAAGATATAAACAAACATGCATCAAGCTGAACACATGGTGCATCTAAGGTAATTATCCTAACAGTTGCTTAGGATATTACCTAAATCCCTAAGATAGAAAATATGTGGTCAAGTAGTAGACTAAATTTCTATACAAGGGTGCACATCTCTATTAGAGATAGTGGGAGATGAATTGACTTGGGTTTAATCAATGATCAAGATGCACAAATGGTTGGCATAGGAACAAGTTCCACAAGTACATGGGGATAGGAATGTTCCAGTGACACATACTATGTAGGAAGGATGAAACCATGGTGATGGTTTTATATTCACTGCAATCGGTGATAAATTATTCATTAAGAATAACAATTCCTACAAGTAATCAATATATGACAATAAGCTAAGATTGACAAGATCAATTAAAATTCAATAATGGATTTCATGTATCAAATTGAAAAGGGGCTTATAAATTGAATACTACGGTGGGTATTCAAATGATATGATACATGGATGGTACAAGCCTGGTACCAATAAGGCTCGATTGGTTATACCAAGTCGGTATGCCTAAATCTATATGAATTTTACTTGCCATCATTCTATTGGTCATAGGATGTCAAGATCATCTTTCTTGGAAGGTGTCTATATGACACAACCAGAAAGATGATGACATCATATGATGCCAATAAGGGTTGCAAGTTATTGAAATCCAATTCTGGATTAAAGCAACGAGATCTTAGAGAATTCATTATAAATGAATCTTTTTCTTGTGTCTACCAAAGGTTAGTGGGAGTGCCAAAGTTTTCCAAGTGAAATATGTTTGACAACATATGGAAAACAGATCATGATCTTACAATTAGATAAGATTAGAATAAAATCAATTCTCCAATGATTGACTTAAAGTAGAAACCTGAATTCTAGGGAACAAGATCTATTGAGGTAGATCCATAGGTTGCTTGGTCCTAGTTGATCGTACATATAGTGACATTGTATTGAAAAATACAAATTAGAACAATTCAAGTTCAGAATTGTTGCCAATGTCACATGGATTAATCTCTCCAGGTTAACATGTTCGGAGCATGGAAAGAGATTAATGTTTTGAATTAATACCATATGCTTTAGTGATGGATCAATCACACATTCCATGTTATGTACAATAATTGATATTGCCAGGATATACTTTATTATAGGAAGATATCAATTATATCCAGGAGAACTGCAAGTAATGTAGTCAGAACTATCATCTTGTACATCGGCAAGTACAAATGATATGTACCTGGTGTGAGGAGAAGAAGGTATACTAGTTATGGTGGGACACATACTAGTAATCCTTAGACCAATATGATATAGTATCATAGTTAGGCAAAAGTGATGAGTGAGTCAAGCTCATAAATTTAGTGGTAGCCATATCTACAAATACCGAGTACGTTGAAGCTTCTAAGGTAGCTAAGATGCAGTTATCAATCGCAACGATTTGTTCAAGTTCTTGAATTCGAACCTAGTGAGAAAAATATTATCATAATGTAAATTATGATATTCTTACTATCCAAGTTGTCAAGTTATGATGATGTAAAAAATGGATATACTCGGGGACACCTTATCTTGAGAAGTTTTACTCAAGGAGATGAGGTCACATACAACAGATATGCCACGTGGCGAAAAAGTGGAAGACCCAGCAGTTAAAGCCATTACTCAACAGAAGCATGATATTTATCATGTGAGTAGCTAACAAGTTTAGTTAGCAAGTTGGATCTAGTGCAAGTGGGAGTGTTGAAATAGTGGGTGCCCTAGACCCAACTATGCAGTACTTTTGATTACCATATCATGTGTACAGTTAGTTATACATGACGTCTCTTACCATTATAGTGTAGACTTTTCTGCGTCCACTATTATAATGGTAACGTCCAAAGATTAATTGTCGTATTGAGAGGTTATAGAATATCCCAGACAATAATGAGAACCTCGAGATACAATGACATTGATCTTAAATATATGTTCTATAGTCTAGATACATCTTACTAACTGGACACAATAGATGTATGACTATTAGGTGCTGGGGGCTCATAAGAATTGAGACTTCTTCTCATGAAGTTCGCACTTGGTGATCTCTAGTTGTGAGATCATGAGGACAGACCCGCCAATAGGAACACCACATATTTTGGGTGTCATTGGTCGTTCCTATCTACGAACATGTGTATTGGTCACCGGACTTGAGACCATTAACGATATATATCATTTGATTACGTACTTTGATACAAGACAAAAACTATGGCAATGATTCCATGGAGAGGCAGTTTGTGTTGGGTGAATCGTTGGTGGTATGGCATTGGCTGAATGGTCAAGAAAGGATTTGTCGCTTCCAAGTTAAGGAAGTTGTATATCTCAGGCCTGGTTGATCAGGGTGGTGCTGCCTTCTTAAGTATTTGGCCAAAGTAGTACATAGGTAAATCCATCCGGTAAGGTCAACAAATAATATTGAAAGAAAAGGACGATGACACAAGTGTGGGTCCTGCTTTATGAGATATTTAATGACAAAGAGATTATAGTACACAGTCAGTGTTCGTAGGATGGTAGTCGTTGCTATGACTATCATTATTTCTTTAGGGGCCATGATGGGTTGCTAGAATTTGCTCTTGGTCTGTGGATTTATTCATTGCTATCAAGATAAGAGCCTAGAGGGTCATACACAATAGCGTATTCAAGAATCCACCATATTCAGTTGAATAGGTATATGGACATAGTGGGCCCCGCCATGGGGTCTGAGCGTTGTCCAAGTTATCGATCACTAAAATAATTAAATAAATTCATTAATATTCAGGTTATGAATATTTGAGATTGAATTTATTTTATGTATTTACGAGTTTAGTAAATACGACAAAAACAGTGGCTGAGGAATCCAACCGGGTATTTTGGAATTCCAATGTAAATAAGAGAGGAGGCTCTCTCCATTGGTGTGCAATTAACTATTCATTCATTCATGGAATGAAAATTGAGAGCCTCTCTCTCCTCCTGCTTCCTAGAGAGAGAAGCTCTTGATCCAAGATGCTCGGATCAAGAAATCTCTCAAGCATCGAAGACATCTCGATGCGGTGATCGTCGGGACGTCGAAAGCGTCGTCGGATCTCCGTGCTAGCACCCAGAATTTGACGATCGACGCTCCTGTGGGTTTTTGAAGCGCGTGTGGACGATCTAGAGGGTTCCTATTTTGGATCCTTCAAGTGACAGTCGCCATCGACTAGTTGCATTCGACTGTGACTTTGGATTTGAAACAGGCATGTTTTCATTCTAATTTTGTTCTCTTTACAGTTTATACAAGATCCTCAGGCCTTACTGGGGCTCAAATCATTGGTGACGACAAGTCCTGTTGTCCTGCCAAAGAAATTTTTAAAATCCCCGGCCCACCAGCTTCTGCTGCTGGCCCCAGAACCTAACAAATTCAACAAGTATTGACATGCAATGAAAGAGTGTAATCATGCAAGTGAGAATTATAAAGAAAAAATGCATACATGACATAAGTATAAATTCCAAGTGTAATGCATACAAAAAGTTCTATCCAAGCTAGTGTAAGAAAGCGTCAGAACCATGGTGATCCAAGACAGAGATTGATGTTGTGTTTATTTTTAATCCGGTTATAGTGAATAAAGTTGCGGTGATTGAGTCTTATGTACAAAGATTATTTTGAAAAGGAACTCTTGAAAAAGTAAATTAATCTGCAAGTTCTTGCGGTTTTAAAGCAAAGGGAGTAGCTTAGTAGAAGTTTTGGAAGTTAGTTTGAGAAAATTCAAAGTTTATTTCAGTGTAAAGGAAATAATTTCACACGAGTCAAAGAAACTTTTCACTAGTCGACATCGTGCTAGTTGAGCGTCGTGCTAGTCAAGCGTCGTGCTAGTCATATGCATCACATTAACCAGGCTTTATTCTAGTCAGGCGTTGCGAAAGTGGAGTTGCGCAAATGACGTGCCATGAAATTCGAAGCGCAAAGGGCCGAGTAAAGGTCCATTATTTGCCAATAAATTCCATCTTATCCTGACATTAGGTGAAACGAATATTGAGAGAAGGATTAAAGACCTCTTGTCATGAAAGGCTCACTTGAGCGTGAATACTTGTGAGAATTAGGCCTCAGTGGAGATATTTAGGCGAAGACAATTGCGTGAGGATAGTTTCATGAGCGATACTTGAGCGAACATACCTATACGAAGGAAGCTTTGCGAACATGGTAGGGAAAAGGCAGCCGCATGAAGGGAGTTTCAAAAACAACATTTGAGCGAACTCACTTGAGTGAAGGAGGCTGCACGAAGGGACTTCAGTGAACACTTGAGTGAACCATACATGAGCGAAGGCACTTGAGTGAAATTTTCTTAGTGAACCTTGAGCAAAGGTACCTAAGAAAAAAAGTAGTATTTGAGCAGAATATTTTTGCTGGGGGTACTTTTGATTGTGGATTACATTAGAGTATCATAGTATGGTCTTCATGGTGAAAAAATTCCCTACACATTCTTGATGATATGGAAATAACCTACATGTTAATAAAACAAAGTGACTTATGTCCAAAGCAGTGAGTAGAGGATGAGTCGGCAGAAGTGATCAGAGGGAGACAATGCGCTATTCCCTGAACTTAGTTGTAAAGGTAGTGAGTCTGGAAGGAAGTGACTATGACCGAAAATTGTATCCACCGAACTAGTGAAGATTAGCGGATTCTGGTACACTGACACACTACTGCGTGTATACTCCTTGGAATAACACTTAGTGGCGAACCGAGTAAAATTTTTGTCTCCTATTTTATTTTTTATATTTGTGATTTTGATGGATGTGAAGTTATATATGAAAGGCTCAATGAGTTCCTACCAATATGAGAACAAGATCCAATGTTACATAAAAAAAGTTCACACCATGATTTACCCCCCTCAGCGTGTCTTGAGTTACAACAAGTGGTATGAAAGCCACAAGTTCCAGGCATGAATTTTTTTGTCCAAAGTTTATTCATATGGAGAATATGGTGAATGAAAAATGAGTCCCTCTTTTTGATGGAAGATGTTGTGTCCCAGTGGACCGTGTTGACACATCCTAAGGGGGGGGGGTGAATTAGGTGTTGTCAAATTCTTTTACCAAAAACCAATTCTTCCTTTTATCTTGCCCCTATTGGTATTTGAACCCCCGTTTCTGGTTAAAGCATGTATGGATCTTGTTATATTTTAATCAACAATATATAACCACATGAAATGCAAAAATATAAATGAAATCAACATGTGGCATTTTTACAAGGTTTGACCCTAATGTGGGAAACCTACTCTTTTCTGTGTCAACTCCCGTTGAGTCACATTCCACTAAAATTGAATCACCAATTACAATGGGTGGCCAGAGATCATCTTAAAACCTCTTCCACTATATTACACAAGTGGGGTTACCATATTACACAGGTAACAAGCCTCCAATATATTACACAAGTCAAGGGGTGTTTATACTGCCTCTCATAGTCTTCAGTTCCTACTGGTTCTCTGATTCCTTCCTCCTTCTGAAGTAGGTCAACAACCCTAACCAAGGATATCACTGCACCCACAAATATTATTGCTTCCTCATCCTCATAGATTCTTTAACTATATTCAAGTATACCAACTTATCACATGTAATTTAGTCTCTATATTTTCCTAGCTTCCATATTCTCTGAAACCGAATACTGGTCTCCTAAACTTAAAACTTTCTCTTTCTTTGAGACCTAACAAGTTACACAGTCTCGACACACTCCTCCTCCTCCTCTTCTTCACTACAGGTTGTATAAGATCTTTCTTTTCTTATTCCTTGCTACCAATTGCAACAAATTCTTCTTCTTTAAGAGTTATAAGTTCTCTTGGATTCCTCTCAATCCTTCCTACAATCATCAATAGTAGATCCTACTTTTGTTGTATAGATGCATGAATGATTCATCTCTTCTCTCCTCAAGATCTGTACTTCTCACATGCATAATAAATTCATTAAATGTGTTATTTATTTTTCAAATACCATAAATGGCATGTTAAGAAGACAAAATAGTCGCTATACCAAAAACACCATAATTGATTACCCAGTTAGAGTTCGTATGTATTCCTATGCACTGCTTTTTCCACTCAAGGAGTATTCCAAGAATACCCCTAATAAATGCTCCCCATTTTAGAAACACGACCAAATAAAATATTCTTTTATTATTCTCCAGGCTCGACTCGATATTCTTCTTCAACTCAAAATATCTCCATTGAAATATGCATGTCATTTTCAACAGCTATACACAAATGTACAACACAACATCTGTGGTGTATAACTCATTATGCAGCATGAGACTTTCTATAAAAACAATGAAACCTTTAATCTTGAATTTGTGCATAACAACAACACATCAAAACTCTTCTTTGTTTCCTCTTCTCAACCAACTTGCTTCATAAATGACTGAAGGCACTGAAGAACACACAAGTTTCGACTCAAAAATATCTGCATTAGTATTGAAAACCTGATAAGTTCATTTTCATCATCAAGAAATACATGCAGTGTTAATCCTCCTTCAATCTTATTTAAAACAACCTCATATCATGGATTGAATAAACTTCATGATATTCTGAACTCGAAATTATAGATTCAACATCATCAGATTTGTCCACTTCATCAGAAATTAATTTTGGAGATTCAAATAACCTTTACATAGTATCTAGTTATCTCAGAATTATCACTTATGTAGGTATTTATTACCTTTATGTAATAGTAGAAACCATGGTATTTCCTTTACGCAAGTCAGGATGACTATTACATAGATACTGGTTAACTTTATGTAGGTCCAGATGACGCTTACGTAGCTTACATAATTTCTGAGTATGTTTCTGACACTTTCTTTCTAGGGCGTGCCTCCTTGAGGATTCATTTCTCACTCACCGATGGTGCACTTGTATCCCGTATTCCCGCTTTCCAAAGGTGAGCAAAAGTCATCACTTCTTCAGATATTTTTGCTCCTTGATCGAAATAGGATGATGGGATTTTGGTCCCTCCTTCTATGGATTCCTCCTCATAATTCGTGTCCTAGTACGGGTCTCCCTTATAGATTAAAATGTTGTTCATGAAACTCATTCCCAATGCCATATCTTCGTGGACGCCGGTTAATTATGTTGCTTCTGTCCAAAAATTCCAAGGGGTCAAGTCAGGGCAGCAACCTTCGGTCAGGAGAGTAGTCATGTTGGGCATTGCTTGCATGTATGGATGCTGGAACATTGGTACACCTGTATTCTTCCTCATAAGAGGGATTTTCAAGGGCGTGGAAACCTAATGCATCCCATGTTGATTGTGGGATATTTTATGCCATAGGCATATCTTCCGAGGTTTTCCTTAGGCATCCCATGTTTAACATGGGGTAGACCGCGAGATTAACATCTAGAGAAGACAAAGGGTCACGAGTTTAATGTCTTGAAGAGACAGAATGGACTGATCAGAACACTTGTGAAGGTGGATCAGAAAGGTACATCCCTATGAGGGATCATTTGGAAGTTTTACCAGATGGATGGATAAGAACACCCAATGAGGACAGACCTGAGAGTGGTGTGTCCCATAAAGGGAAGGTTTCACACAGTGAATGAGTATGTCCCTAGGAGGGAAACACTAAAGTTTACTAGATAGATGAGTTGGAATGCCCAATGAGGACGAACCCTGGGTGGTGTGTCCCATAAAGGGAAGATGTCTCACTGCGAAGGCTGATCTGGACACCAGTGAGGGTGGATCAGGGAGATGCACCCCAGTGAGGGGGACGCCAAGGTTTATCATTGGCTGAGATTGAACCTCATGGAGGCTTCCTAGATACCCTGTTTAGAAGATAAGGATCAAAACCCACATAGTTCATTGGATGGAGTGGGGCTTACGCACTGAGACTGCCCATCGCTAGAGGATTATTCTCAGTTGGATTGTGTGGGGCTTACACACTGAGAGTACCTAGATGCTTTTGGGAGTAGCGATGATGTTGAAGAATGGGGATTACGCATTGAGACGACCCATATGAATGACGTGATCTCACCAGGATAAGGGTGAGGTGATGAAGCATGTGATCGAAGTTTATGCGTAGGAGCTGCCTGGATGCTGCTAGGAGCAGTGATGATGTAGGTGGGGCTTAAACACTGAGACAACCCAGATGGATAACATGATCCCACTGGGATGTGGCGGCCCGAGTAAGAATTAGGATGGATGTGAATGAGATGAGAGAAATGGATGGAATGAATGGGTCATTGAGGGTGTTGGGCTTGAAACTCGGGGATGTTTCCTACATATCCCAGTTGGTTGAGAATCAAAGTCCACATAGTTCTGAAAGGGGGGCATGGGGCTTATTCATAGAAGCTTCCCGATGGGCCTGGAAGAGATAAGGTCTCCCAGGTGAAGGGCATGATCTTACCAGGTGTACGACCCGGGAGAGATCAAGATGGATATGGATGATGGGATTGGACCTCAAAAAGGATTCCTACGTACCCTGTTTAGAAGACAAGGATCAAAGTCTATGTAGTTCAGAGAGGAGAATTGGGGCTTATACCTAAGGAGGAGGCCCATGTGAAGACTAATCTGGACACCACTGAGGGTGGATCAGGAAGGGGCGCCCTAGGAGGTGGCACTGGAATTTTCCTTTGGATGGGATTGAACCTCATGGAGGCTTTCTATGTACCCTATTAGAAGACAGGGATCAAAACCCACGTAGTTCAGATGGAGGATGGTGTGGGGCTTACGCATGGAAGAAACCCAAAAAAAGAGTGTCATGGTCAGTACTAACCTCTAAGCCCACATGATTCATGCTCAGTGTGAGAAATAAGAGGAAGTGGTAGACTAGATAGTTGCATCACAAAATATGCGTCAGTGAGGGATGGAATGAGGCTTATACGTGGAAGATACCCGATGAGGATGTATTTCCGTATGAGGAAGATCTCATTCCATTTCAATCGTACACAAATCACCCTATCAAAGTGTGTTGGGGCTTACGTGGAGACTGCCCAAGGTGCACATGGTGACAAATCCCAAAGGGAGAGAGAGATGAGAGGGCTCTGATGCCTATCCCACACATGCGGCGATCACAGTTTAACGTCGTGTGTTGAGGATATTGGTGATAGGCATTTTAATGTCCTACAGCTCGGACGTGGGGGAACTCACTTTTCACCCTTTGGACTTACATAACTGATAGTCACCCGAACTTGGGGATGGGAAGGCATCAGCGATGCCGTACAAGAGTGAGGTGGAGGAGTGGTTACTCATGGGGCCCATGTTATCATAGCTATGTAGAAATGCAATATCCATTAGCATACCTATGATAAAACACAAAAGGTAAGGCAACACAACAAGGGATGTCACATGAGGGACCAAAAAATCACTATGTACAAGTCTGAAGGGCTACACGGAAGAAGGTCTTGCGAAGCAGGGGGCCTCACTGAGAGGTTCTTCACGAAGCTCAGGTGCTTCACAGAGGTCATGGGCTTTGTGAATATAGGAGATCTGCGAAGCAGGATGACCTTGTCTTGGTACAAAGGCATGATCTAGGAAAGGAGTGATTCGCGAAGGCTAAATGCTTCATGAAGCCTTAAGTATCCCAGAGGGCCTTCCTCCTCCGTGAAGGACATAGGACTTTGTGAAGGGAATCCCTACCATATGCAGGGGTAAATAGGAACAAGGGAAAGTGGGTTTCGTGATGCTCCAGTACCTTTGGTGATTCATTTTTTTTCTCGAGTTCGCGGTGCTCAGGTGCTTCATGAAACAGGAGCATCTCTGGTACCCCACAAGCCACTAACTCATGGGATGCACTCCACTAGGCCACTAAACTGGGTTGGGTATCAGGATATCTCCTCTAGATAGCTGGGGATTTATTTCCCCTCTCCAGATATTCGAACCCAGGGCTGACTGGCATAATATCCACCGGAGAGCATCTCTTGTACCACCATGCTAGCTAGTGCGGTGGTACCAGAGCTGCTCCCCGATGGCTATTATGCCAGTCAGCCTTAGGTTTGAATCTATGGGGAGGTGAAATAAATCCCCAGCTGGCTAGGGGAGATATAAAGATACCTGACCCAGTTTAGTGGCCCACATGAGTGCAGACCCTGGTTGTGGTCCTGCGGGGTATATGGTCCGTTGTTGGGAGCGTCATAGGTCCAACAAAAAGGTTTTTTTAACAGACCTACGCTGCAACCGGGTCATAGTTTGGCCATGCCCTGGCCCACAACTAGGACTGGGCTCAATTGGGGTCTACCCACGTGGCAGTAATTATCCCCAGACACGACTCAGATTTAATACGCCTCCCCCAGGATTCGAACCTCGGACCTCAGGCTTAATGGCCACCATGGAGCATCACGTATACCACCATGTTATCTAGCATGGTGGTACTCGTGATGATCCCTAGTGGCTGTTAAGCCAGAGGTATCAGGTTTGAATTGCGTGGGAGGCGTATTAAATCCCTGTGGGGCTTGGGGATAATTCCTTCCACATGGTTTGACCCTAATTGAGCCCAGTCCCAGTTTTGGTATGGGGGGTGGCCAGACTAAAACCAGTTTGTGACATAGGTCCGTTAAAAAGGCACCTTTTTTGTTGGGTCCATGATGCTTCAGACAATGGACCAGATTCCCCATAGCCCACTAACTTGTGGGATGCACTCCACTAGGCCACTCAATTGGGTTGAGTATCAGGATATCTCCCCTAGAAGGTTGGGGATTTATTTCTCCTCAGAGATTTGAACCCAGGGCTGACTTGCATAATATCCACTAAGGAGAATCTTTGGTACCACCATTCTAGCTAGCACGGTGGTACTGGAGATGCTTCCTGGTGGCTATTATGCTAGTCAGCCCTGGGTTTAAATCTTTGGGGAGGCAAAATAAATCTCCAGCCAGCTAGGGGAGATATCTAGATACCCAACCCAATTTAGTGGCCTAGTTGAGCGCAGACCCTGACTGTGGGCCTGAGAGGTATATGGTCCATTATTGGGAGTGTCATGGGTCCAACAAGGAAGGGGTGATATTTTAGGTGTTCTGTGATGCTTCCTTTCTGGGCTTGGGATGCACCTTGATGCAACAGAAGATAGTGATATCTTATGGGTCTAGGCAGTTATGCTCCCATGAACATAACTATGACACCCATTATTTGGAGCCAACAATGGTTGTGTTTGTGCCGAAGCAGTGGTGACATTACCTCATTGGGGAGCGCTTTGCAGTCTTCACTGATCATAAGAGTTTGAGGTATATCTTTTCTCAGCGTGATCTGAACTCACGATAATGGAGGGAGGTTCTCCAGGAGTATGACTTCGATATCTCCTACACCTCAGAAAAAAGTAATGTTGTGGTTGATGCTTTGAGAAGGAATTTGTGGAAAGTTGTTGTTCAGGAGTCTGGAGATGTTTAGAGGGTGATAGAGGAGTTAGAAGCCTTGCACTTATATGCGATGATGGTTGTTGGTGGAGGTTACATGTTTCAGATGATAGTACAGTCTTCTTTGATGCAGCTGGTGGAGGAGTCTCAGTGGAGAGACTCATCAGAAGAGGTGATGCATGATCGTGTTGACCATGATGATGCTCTGAAGGGATGGTCAAATAATGGTCAAAACCATATGTTGTTTCGGGTGAGGCTATTTTTTCTGATGATGACGCATGAGGGAGTCCTTCGTGAGTTTCATAACTCACATTTGGTGGTACACCCAGGAGTATCTAAGATGTACTATGGCTTGAGGACATAGTTTTGGTGACTTGGGATGAAATGGCTAGTGGCAAAGTTTGTGGCTTAGTGTCTAGTTTTCCAGTAGGTAATGCTAGAACACTCTGTTCCTAATAGTTTGTTGTAACCCTTGGATGTTCCTAAATGGAATTAGGATGAAATCTCGATGGACTTTGTTGTCGGGTTACCCTGAGATCAATGATGTTGTGATGCTATCTAGGTAATTGTGGACCAGATAATGAAATCGATTCACTTCATAGTGATCAGGGAGTTGGGTTCCATGGATTTCTTGGTGATGAGGTATGTGGATGATGTTGTGAAGTTTCATAGAGTTCCAAGGTCTATTGTCTCGTATTGGGATGCACATTTTACTTCACGAGTTTGGAGGGGATTGCAACATGCTTTTGGAACTCAATTACACCTCAACATCGCTTTCCACCCTTAAACGGATGACCAGATGGAGTGGACTATCCAAACACTGGAGGATATGTTGCAGGTGTGCATCATGGACTTCGATGGATCTTAGGCAAAGCACTTTCTTTTGGTTGAGTTTTCTTATAACAACAATTATCACTCATCCATCAGTATAACCCTGTTTGAGGCTTTTTATGGGAGGCCATGTTGTTATCTATTGTGATGGGATGGCGTTGGGGAGTTTTCAGTTCTTGGTCCCAATGTGGTGCATAGCATGATAGAGAAGGTTTGTGTTTTTTCATGAGAGGATAAAAGCGGAGAAGGACCAGAATAAGTCATATGACAATCATAGGAGGAGGCCCTTGGAGTTCAAATTTGGAGACTACATGTTCTTGAAGGTTTCTCCTCGATGTGGGTAGTAGAGGTTTGGAAAGGGGAGTAAGCTCTTGCTCTGGTTTGTTGGGCCTTTCGAGGTGTTGGGTCGCATTGACGAGGTGGTCTATTAGTTGCCACTTCTGCCATATCTGGACAAGATTCACGATGTCTTCTATGACTCTCAACTCCGTCGACATCTTCATGATGAATCTCTTGTCATTAACTGGGAAGAGTTGGATATCGATGATGACACAATGTTTGTGGAGAAGCTAATATAGATCCAGGATCATCAGGAGAAGGTACCGCATGGATAGACCATTCCTTTAGTTTATGTTCTATAGAGGCATAATGTCCTTGAGGAGAGTACTGGGGAGCATGAGATGCAGATGCGTTCCCAGTACCCTGAGTTTTTTTTTGAGAATTATCTTGTTTTTCCTTACTCTATTTTTCTTGACAATGTAATGTTTGTAATCTTAATGGTTTATGGGATGTGTTTTTTTCCTTGATGTGATGTGTGTTAATTCTTCAAGAATATGAAGAAGGGAAAATCTAATTCTTAATCAAGATGCATTATACTATGACACGATTAAAACTGTGTGGGTGAGTCAGTACCACCCAATGCAAATAGTATCTTAAAACGGGAGAGGGAATTCCTTGATTCGTGTGGTTGGGGTAGTGTTGTGTGTTGGTTTTGGTGGTTGTTGGCTTGGACTATGTGGAGGTTGAGATGGTGGTGTGGTTAGTCATGTGAAAAGGGTGGTGGTTTGTGGTTGATGTGAAATGGTGTGGCAATGTAGTTGCATGGGATGTTTGGTGAACATTCTTGGATGGGTTTGGTGCATTTGGTTGGTGGTGTGGTTGTGTTTGGGCTCTAATGAGATCCTTGAGAGGTATCTAAAGAGATATTTATTTGGACCTCTTTCCCTCTTTCTTCAATTTGGTTTTGATTATCGAGGATGTGAATAGTTTGAGAGGTATATGATGTAACGAATTGAACCTTTCATCCTGTTACTTTACAGGAATTTTGGTGATAATGGTGTCTGAGGGGGAGTCCTAAGGAGTTTGGAGGGAAAAGGGGGAGTTGGCTGGAAGAATCCAACAGAGTGAAATTCTACGACATGGAGCCTTGGGCTGCGCCGTAGGAAGATTCACTGCGGTATGGAGAGTTCAGATGCGGTGTTGAAACCCTGAAGGAGGTGTTTTTGAAGCTACCACCAATTTTGGAATAGTTGCGGTGTGGAGCTTGTGGCTATACCATAGGAGGATCCACTACGGTGTAGAGTATCTGATTGTGACATAGAGGGGCTTGGAGGTGGAGTTTGGTGATTCTTCCATTTTGGGGTTAGCTGTGCCATGGTTATGGGCTGTTGTGTAGCCTCCTTCATGGTTCTTAGGTCCTACGGTATAAAGACCCATGTTTTCTAGACTATGAAATTGAGCAGGAATTTTATTTTTTTTCTTTTTCATTATCATGAGTGGTGAAATGGTCATTTTACCATAGTAGATGATCTCAAATAATTTTTCCGACCACTCTATTTTTCCCAAAATATGGTGTTTACCCTAAAATAGGAGTTTTCTAAAATTCTGAGGCATTCGAGTTTTCTCAGAATAATTAATAATTAATAATTAATAATTATTTAATTAATTATTAATTTATTCACATGTGTTTTTTTAGTGATATCTTTCAAACAGAGTATTATATTGATATTCCAACTTTGTTGTTGAGTCCAAAATGGGGGTTTTTTTCCTAGTAGAGGCATAAAATTATGTCGGGCACTAGGGTTGGGCACCTTTTCCATTTTCTTTTCTTTTTCTTCCTTTTCTTTTCCACTTTTCTTTATTTTCCTTCCTTGCCTTCTTGCGTACACCCCCATGGGCTTCACCTTCACCGTGATTAAGAGAGAAAGGGGGGGGGGGAAGAGAGGTGTCATGATGGGGCTTGGGAGGAGCTGAATCATCACGCGACAACTGTAGAACATAGAAATGGGCGAATCTTTGGTGGATTGGGCCCAAAGGTAATCTGTTTTTTAGTTTTTGTTATTAGTCGATGCCCTAGACCCAACCCATGTATGCAATTTTATTACCTTTACATGTATACAGTTTGATATATATATATGTGTTTACCTTACCATAATAATGTTGATACTTCTACAACCACTATATTTATGGTAATTTCCTTAGATTACATGTCGTATGAAAAGGTTATAACAGTTACCAAGCTATAATGAGAGCCTAGAGATACCATGACTGTAATATTAAATGTATGTCCTATGGTCCAAATACATCATGCTAACATGATACAAATGATGTGCGACCATCAAGTGCTGGGGGCTTATAAGCATTGAGACTTCTTCTCATGAAGTTTTCACTTAGTGATTTCGAGTAGATGAGATCATGAAGACTGACCCACCAATAGGAACACCACATGTTTCAGGTGTCATTGGCAATTCATATCTACAAACACGTGTAATGGTCTCCTGAATTGAGATTATTATTAGTGCATGATATTTTATTACATACTTTGATGCAAGATAAAAACTATGACATTGATGTCATATCCATATAGCTTGCATTGGGTGTGTCATTGGTGGTATGACATTGATTGAATAATGAAAATAAAATTTGTTGCTTCTGAAAGGAAGTGATATCTCAGGCCTAGTTGACCAGGATTGTAGTACCTTCACTAAATCTATGGCCATGGTAGAATAAGGTAATCTTGTCCAGTTAGGTCAATGAATAATATAGTATGGATGATGATAGAATTTTTTCATCCTGCTTTATGAGATATCGTATGATAAAGAGATTATATTACATGGTATGTGTTCATAGGAAATGTTGTAATTGCTATGACTTTTATTTATCTCCTTAGGGGCCTTGATGGGTTGCTAGACTCCACTCTTGGCCTGTGAATAATAACCACTGCTATGGAGATAAAGGCCCAGAGGGTCACACACTTAGTGTATTCAAAAGTCTACACTATTATGATGAATAGGAGTATAGGACATGGTTGGACCCACCACGACATCCGAGACATGTCATAGATTAAACAACTACTAATGAATAAATAAATTCATTATTATTTAAGTATAGAATAATTGGAGATGAATTTATTATTAAAAGTATTCAAAAAGTATTTATTGAAAACATGGAAAAATATTATACAAAGGAATATTTTTTTAATATTCAAGGTTCGTTTAATATTTGTGAGAATTAAAAATAGAGTTAATGACTCGTGTTTATCACATAATACATTTATTATATATTAAAAGTGATAAAAATATAAATGATATGATGACATAGTCATTTTTTCATAACATTTCATTTATGGATTATTTAGTAGGTGCAATATATATAGGAGATGGGGAACCCTTTCCAGGTGTTTAACCTCCACTATATAAGAAAAAGGGAGCTCATTTTCGAGAGATTATTCATCCACTAGAATTTTAGAGCCCCTCTCCCCTATTTCCCACATCCTAGATAGAGAAAGGGTTGTTCCAAGCATTTGATCTTCGATTGTCTTTATAGATTGAAGGATCAGGGCCATAGTGATCATTGGGACGTTATAGACTTTGCCGCACCTACGTAATGGAACTCGTATTCCATCGATTGGTGTTCATACATACTCTTGAAGTGTGTGTGGACGATCTAGAGGGATTCAACCTCAGATCCTTCAAGCAATGATTTCCGATAATGAGTTGATGTCGAATGCACCATTGATTTGAATGAGGTAACCATTCATTTAATTTTTGTGCTTAAATAAATTTATGTGATATCCTTAGCTTGTATCGAGGCTCGGATCGCCAGAGATGATGAAGCTACATCGATCCGGTGATGAAAATTTTAAAATCCCCAACCTACCGTCTTTCAGTGTATTCCCCGGTACTAATAATTAGCAGCATTGGGATCACATGATTTTTTCGAGTAAAAAAAAATTAATTTACCTTAAATTTATGTAGAGGGATTCATATTGGTCCCAACGGAATAAACTGCACATCGATCCAATTTCAGATGGCAAAGTTACGTCCATCCAAAATTTTAATTTGGATTAAAACATGATTATTAATATTTGATGAATATATATTTTATATATGTTAATTTTTACCCTGATCCAGTGGCTGGTGACGATTTCGATGACCTATCGTTTCCCAGCTAGGATTCGGCCTAATTTCGATCTCCGTAACAATACCGACCGATGGGCATCTCTTCTGCACTACTGTGGAATTATTCTAATAAAATAAAGCCTAAAGAGTAGGTTTTTGAAAAATTAAAATGGGGTGGGTATTTTTTTGGATGGATGGTCAATCAATCAGAACAAAAGATTAAAAAATAAAAGGGGTTGAAAATAATAATGAGGGGTAGGAGGTTTCACAAAATTATTAAAAAAGGGATTTTTAAAGGTTTTGGCTGGCTTCCACTTGTAGATAGGATTTAAAAAAATAAAATAAAAACTAAAAAAAAACCAATGGAGGGGATGCCGTTGCCCACTCCGGCTAGGTTCCTAGCAGTAGGCACTACCACCGCTCATCACGGTCAGCTTCCCTGCAGCGCACTCTGGACACCACCGCATCCCCTTCCCAGCCGACCCAATTCAGTACCAATGCCACTGGCCTCCCTCTTGTGTGGCACCGCTACCGGTGCAATGTCCACTGATGCCTCTTATCGCTTGTCTGGTTACTCACACCACCTCCCCCTCCTCCGATGGGCTTCCCCAACCACACGTTGACCCCAAAAAACCCTCCTAGTCGCCACATAGATGGCCACTATCACCCATGACCACACAAACACCACCGTCAGCGTCACCTCTACCCCCACAGGCACCATCCCCTCCGGTGGTGTCCTGCCCTACGCGACCTCTTGGACAGCCACGAACCCCCTATTTCTAGTGGCCCCCTTTCCTTGATCGGGGCTCCCCTGTGTGAACCATTGTTAGGTCCACTAGGTCGAATACCCTGAGAGGTGGGGGGGGGTGAATCAGGGTGCGACATATTAAAATTTCTTCCCCTTCAGATCTTATTTCATCATTAAAAAAAATTCTCTTCTCTCTCATTCTCATTGCAAAGTATGAACAAAATTTAAATCATGCACGAGACACAACAATTTTTACTTGGTTCACCCTCATTGGGCTACGTCCAATGAGCATACAACGACGGTGTGCCAATGTACCAAATTCACTAAGGCTCACTGCCAATAATGACTACAAGGTTCGAGCTAGATCTTCTATGCCCAGGCTCACTGCCTTTACAAGTTTTAGGGTCTTCTCACTGCATTCCCAAGGGTCACTCCCTATGCCTCTTTCTCTGACTCACTATCAGTGGAAAGAGTCACCGTCTTCCTCTTCCTTCTCTCACTACTCTTGGAAATAAATCCACTCATAATTTATAGACTTGTAGGTCAAACACAGTTTATAGACATGCAAGTCCCTTCATTTTCATGAATTCCTGCATCCACAACTTTAGGTAGATGCTTTGTTGAAGTCTCTTTTTCACCTATAGATGAAATACACCTTTTCTCATACTGTTAGGTAATGAAAATGACTTTCACAAACTAATTTGAAGCTTTTGCAAGCTTCCTAGCGTATTCTGCAATCCACTTGCTCCTCCCACATACTATGTATAGGGTTTGCTATGCAAAATGCCTCCTCCGTGTACAGCTACCGCTTTTGTGAACCTCCCTTTGTCCGCGGACTGCCTCTACCTTCATTGTCGCGTACCGCCTTCACGTACCGAATCTGCAAACCTCCTCTACAAACCTCCCTCTATCCATGAACTGTTCTATATTCGCGGGCTGACTTTGCTTATTATATCTTCCTCCTCTGCGAACCACTTCTTTCTTTGTGGGCTTCAGTGCCTCGCAAAATCCTTTCATGGAATTTCTTCTACAAACTGCTTTGCCCTTCGAAGAATTCTCCCTAGCGAATCAATTATCCTTTCCAAACTCCCCCGCATACCACATCTTCTTCTTCCACATAATGCATCCTTTGCAGGATATAGTTTACCGCAAAAACCTTCAATGGAATTTCTTCCACACGAACCACTTTCGGACTTAGCCAAATTCCCAGAGAAAAAGGTTTTCTCTAATGAATATTTATCTCACTTCTAATTGGTGGGATTAATTCTCCTTATATAGGAAAAGATATCTGTTTAATCCGCTAAATCGATATTTACCAAATCTTTGATTCAGCCCTGCCTTCACAGCGTACCGTTCTTCCTGTTGCGAACCACAACCCTTTCACATACCATTTTTCCACCACGGTCCGCATACTACCTTTGCTCCTATGTAGTGCCATTCTCTTATGTCATCTCGCGAACCGTCACACATACCGTTTCCGCTGCTCCATGTACCGTTCTCATTGCCTGGTATGCAACCATGAACGGTTCCCAGACATGGTACACATACCATGTTCCAAGGTACGTGGTTCCCTTATTTTGCAAATTTTCTTTACAGTTCTTCATACTGTTCACTCCTATGAGGAAGAACTTCCTTTTCTAAATACGAATTCCCAATTTTGAGGCCCAAAAATTTGGCAAACACTGGGAAACTTTGCGACCTTAAAAACCTGTTTTCAGCAAACACCAACCATACTCCTTCACGGTCATCTGAATTTTTCAACAAACACAATCACACCCAAAACATATCAAGAGGAAACCTTGAGGGATTTTTTTCCAATAATATCCCCCTTTGAGTTTTTTGACAACACTTTCTTAACAATTTTTCACATTCTGATACACCGTTAAGGCTTCTTCCATCATCCACTAGCATTTGCTTCATGTGATTAAGATAAAGATCAAAAATTTACTCAACACATACTCTAAGCCCACATGAACCATGCTCGGCATGAGAAACAAGAGTATAATGAAAATTTTATCAATGAACCACTTCATTCCTTACACCAACTCTTGAAACCAATCAATTGCTTTCATCATGAACCTCACCTGTCATGATATGTAATCTTTGATCAATCACTTATAGCATCATCAGAATTTGAAACCCCCCCTATGTCACAACTCCTCTTAATAACTTCAGCTCAGCTTCAACTCCCCATATCTTGCTTCTTTACTTAACAACTTCTCCCCATTTCTTTTCTCCCCTGGAATAGTCACACTTTCTCTCCCTTTGTCAACGAACCCAAAGGGCACTTTAAGGTTGTCTGTAGTAGGGTAAAGAACACATATCAGTACATTAGGTAAAAACACACCATACCTTGGGGAGAGGGGGGCCCACATCCACACTTTTTCAAGTGTGGGGAGTCGACTGGACTCCCAAATCCAGTCTATGCCTTTCAAATGCTTCTTTGGGTAAGGCCTTCGTAAGAATATCTACAACTTGTTGTTCTGTTGGCACATACTCTAACTTCACAAGCTTGTGCTCCACCTTCTCCTTGATAAAATGATATTTGATTTCAATGTGATTTATCCTTGAGTGATGAAATAGATTTTTATTTAGATTTATAGCACTTGAATTATCACAATGGATTCCGATTAGAGACTTTACTTCAACTCCCATATCATCAAGCTGCTGCTTTATCCATAGTAACTATGTGCATGCTTGAGTAGCCGCAATGCACTCAACTTATATAGTGCTTAATAAAATGAAATATTATTTCTTGATCAACCAAGAAATACACAATCCACCAAGATAGAAAGCACCTACGAATGTTGATTTCCTATCATTTGCTGATCTATCCCAATCTGCATCTATATATCCCAATAAGTCTGGCTGAGATTTTTCATTATACATTAAACAAAAATCTACTATTCCCTTGATATACCAAAGTATTATTTTCATTGAAATAACATGGATATCCTTGGGATTTCTTTGATATATCACTGCTTAGCATGTGGCAAATACAATGTCAGGACTTATCGCTAGTAGGTACAATGAACTTCAAATGATTTGCCTGTATTCTGTGATATTAACTGCCTTGCTTTCATCATCCCGTGACAGTTTCAACTGGGTAGAAACCAGAGTATTCATCTCTTTAGAATTATCCATTCCAAAACTTCTCAAAACTTCCTTTTCATATTTATATAGAGAAATGAATGTTCCATTCTTTCCTCATGTTACCTGTAAACCAAGGAAAAACGTCAGTTCACCAACCATTTCAAACTCACTTTTCATGAATTCAGAAAATTTTTTGCATTGTACTTCATCTGATCCACCAAAGATTATGTCATCAACATAAACCAACACCATTATCGTTTGATTACTTCCATTGTTGAAATATAGATTGTAATCAACTCCATCATGCTGGAAACTGAGTTTCTTTAAAAATTGGTCAAGCCTTGAATACCATGCTCTTAGTGCTTGTTTCAAACCATATAAAGCTTTCTTCAGCCGAAAAACTATGTTCTCATCTTCAAGAATGAGAAAACCATCTGGATTCTCAATGTAAACTTCTTCTTCTAGTACTCCATTTAGAAATGCTGATTTGATGTCCATCTGGAAAACCTTAAACTTTCTTTACACTACTATGGACAAGAATAATTTGATTGTCTATAGCCTTGCAACATGTGAAAATGTTTCATCAATGTCTATACCCTCTATTTGGGAGTACCCTTTGCACATAAGTCGTTCTCTATTTCGAATCACATCACCATATTTATTCATTTTGTTGTGAAAGTCCCGTTTCATCCCTATTACATTATTGTCTGCTGGTCTCGAAACAATCTTCTATGTTTGATTCTTTTCAATTTGGTCAATCTATTCATTCATAGCTTGAACCCAATTCTTTTCTCCAGCTACTTAATCAAAACATTTAGGTTCTACTTGTGATAAGTATGATGCTTGTTGTAGAGTCTCCATTATCCTTGTCAGTACTAGTGCTGTCTGATCACCAATTATGTTCTGCCTGCCAATTTCATCTCTTCTCACCAGTCTCTGGGAAGACACTGATTTATTCTCATCATCTGAGTCTTCTTCTGAATCAAACTCTGGAGTTGGAGTGTCTCCCGACCTGTTCATCTCTTCATCACTATCCTCCTGAGTTTGATCATGTATTTGCTGAAGATTATGTTCATTATCCACTATAGTCACATCATGACTTTCAACTATCTTTCCTAGCTGATTATTGAAGCATTTATATGCTTTTCTTTTCTTTAAGTAGCTAAGAAATATCCCTTCATCCTCATGGGATTCAAACTTCCTGTGTTTCTCTTTATTGAGAATGAAACATTTACTTCCGAAGACTCAAAAGTACTTCAATGACAACTTCTTTCCATACCATAACTCGTATGTATTATTCTCATACTTTGGACAATGTAAAGATCTATTTGAAATGT
This sequence comes from Viscum album, assembly GCA_963277665.1. Taxonomy (NCBI): domain Eukaryota; kingdom Viridiplantae; phylum Streptophyta; class Magnoliopsida; order Santalales; family Viscaceae; genus Viscum; species Viscum album. The sequence goes on along the minus strand of OY728153.1, from coordinate 97,645,812 downwards.
AGACTGCTATCATCACTACTTCTTTCAAAAATTTCTCCAGAAGGTCTTTCTCAATGAGTATTGTCTTGGTCATGTTGTTGACAATCCGATTTATTCTCTCAACTACTCCATTCTACCGTGGAGTTCTTACTTCTGAAACTTGATGTCTTATTCCATGTTTCTTGAGATAATCCTCCAACTGGATGTTTGTAAACTATGTTCCATTATCTGTTCGAATCGTTTGGATTATCTGGACAAGCATCTTTTCACATTCCCGTCGATATCTTGTAATTCAACTGAACACTTTAGATTTATGAGTGATTATTGAAACCCATTCCATTATGATATAATCATCAATGAATAGAACATAATATCTTCTCCCATCAACATCCCTTAGCGAAATTGGCCCACACACATCAATATATACCAACTCAAGAAATCTTGTTGATTTTTTCTCTTTTGGATTATATGTCTTTAGAATGATATTCTCTTGTTGGTATACATTGCACGTATGAGTAAGATCATGTGATAATATAGGGAGATTTTGAGCATCATCATATTTCACTAGATCTTCCAAGGTCGTTGGACTTATGTGGCCAAAACGCTTATTCCACAACCTGTTTTCTTCATCATTAGGCAGAAAGAACATATCTTCTTCTCCACTCACAAGATACATATTCCCTTTTATAAGCTTTCCTTGAAACACAACAACACCATCCTTTGCCTTGATGATACATAATTTTTTGGAAAAACTTATGGCATGTCCTGAGTCACACAATTGACCGACACTAAGAAAGTTGTGACTAAACCCTTCAACAACCAAGACATTTTCTCATCTCATGTCTTTTCCTCCAAACTTGGATTTTCCTGAACCAATAATTTTCAGGCCTTCATCATTACCAAATCTTATAATACCTTCTTTATCGTACCTGATTCCAGTCACTAGATCCTTATTTCTCATCATATGGGAAGCATATCCACTATCAATGATCCATATCCTAGTGCGATCTGATGCCTTGAACACAATTTCTACAACCACTACCTATTCAGTCCCTTTTTTTGATCCAAATCTTTGACTTCATACCTGACATAGAATGATAATCTTGATATTCCTTAGTATATGATAGACTAGCCTCAACTTACAGAGTTGCAAATTGATTTTTAATTTTTATCTCTCTTGATGATACATTTGGGTACTTCTTATGAACAAATTCAGTATGCCTCGACACATTCCTCTTAATTGTTGATGTGCAATATCTTTCCATATGTCTGAGTCCTTTACACCCAAAATAAAGACCATCAAATGACAACCTAGAATATTGATCTCTGTACAACCACCTCTGTTGGTCTTGTTCCCTTTGGTACCTCTTTTCTATGGAACATACATTTTGAGAGTGTCTCATCTTACCACAACAATAGCATCTTATGTTAGGTGCATTCCTATGTGATAATGATGCACCACTAGTTGTACCTTGGGTTCTCTGAATATTCTGATTCCACTTCATACCCAAATCAATCTTTAATCATGGAGTGGGTGCTTGTGGTTTGACTTGAACCGTAACTTATTTCTATTTTAGATCAATCCCCATACCATCCTTATCATTTAGATTTGATTGTTGCTTCTGTTCTGCTAGACCACTCTACTCAAATTTCATCTTCTCTGTTGCCCGTATAATCTTTTTTCCTAATATCGAATCGAGAGTTAACAGTTTCTCTTGGTCTTTAACTGTTCATCATAGAACGATGAATTCCTCTTCTAGTTATTTGATACATTTGATTTGATCTTTTCTAGTTTTAGCAAAACTATCGATTTCTATTTTATGTTCTTCAATTTTGAGTTTGTACTCAACCACCTTTTCTGAGTTTTCTAGCATTGAAGACATCAACTTTTTAATTTCTACATTCATCTCAGAATTATCTTCTTCTTGCTACTTTATATAGAGTTTGGCATCATGAACAACTTTGTTAGATTTTTTTTTTGTTTTGGCTCTCAAAATATATATCACTTCAAGGCTAGCTTCTAATTCAGCATAAAGATCAAATCTTCCTTCAATTTTTCCTTCTTCATTGTCACTTTTTTCTCTTGTTAAATAATTTCGGATAACTGCCACCAAAGCATCTACTTTATGATCCTTGCAGTCCTCCAACTCTTCTGCCTCAGATTCTTCTGAAATTTCATCTTCTTTTGAAAGTAGATTCTTCTTTTTGAAGTACTTTCTCTTAGTAATTCTCCTACCTTTTACATTTGATGAATACTTCTTTTGGGGAATTTCATCATTTTCTTCATTGTCATCATCAAACTTCTTAGGACACTTTACTGTAAAATTCCCAATCTTTCTGCATCGAAAGCATGCAAATAGAAGTTTACCTTTGAACTTTGTATATTTGAGGAGAGAAATGACATGAAATCATCTAAATTGTCCTCATCAGGACTATTTTCAACAAAGATATTCTTCATGGCCTTGAATTCCACTTCTTTGAACTTCCCCTTTTCCACTACATCATTATCATCATTTCTCATTTCATATGCTACAAGGGTACTGTGTAGATTATCCATTGTCAGCTCTTTCAGGTCTTTGTCTTCTAATACTAAAACTTTTGGATTGAACCACGATGGAAGTTTTCTCAAGACACGTTTCACAATCTTTATATATTTAATGACTTCTCCAAGACTCTACATGTCTTCCACAATAACATTTACCCTATCAAAGAATGAATCAATTGTCTCATTGGGGTTTATTCTAAGATCCTCATACTTGTTCCACAGAACCTGCAACTTTTCTTCTTAGAATTTTGTGTCACCCTCATAAATGTTCAACAATTTTTCCACATAGCATGTGATGTTTTATAGGACATCACTTTTATATAAATTGTATTTGATAGGGCTCCCCCTAAAGCATCGATACCTTTAGCATCAACATCTAATTCCCTTCTTTCAGCTTCTGATAAAGCACCACTATTGATGTAAGCTGATATTCCATGCGTAACTGCTGTGAAGACATCCATTCCTAATGATTGGAAGTAGTGCTACATCCGATTATTTCATAGTTGAAAATTATATCTGTTGAAGATCATAATTCCTTTATGATTGACCACCTTAATTTCTTCTTCAGAGAGAGAACCACAGACTTTCAACATTTCCCTTTGATACCAATTTTTAGGTCCAGTAGGTCTAATTCCCTAAGAGGGGGGGGGGGGGTGAATCAGGGTATGACAGATTAAAATTTCTTCCCCTTCAGATCTTGTTTTGTTGTTAAAAAAATTATCTTCTCTCTCACTCATGTTGCAAAGTATGAACAGAATTTAAATCATACATGAGACACAAAAATTTTTACTTGGTTCACCCTCACTGGGCTACATTCAAGGAGCATACAACGGTGGTGTGATGATGTACCAAATTCATTAAGGCTCATTGCCAATAATGAGTAAAAGGTTCGGGCTATATCTTCTATGCCTAGACTCACTGTCTTTACAAAGTTTAGGGTCTGCTCATTGCATTCCCAAGGGTCACTACCTATTCCTCTTTCTTTGGATCACTGCTAGTGGAAAAGGTCACCATCTTTCTCTTCCTTCACTCACTACTATTGGAAAGGAATCCACTCATAGTTTATAGACTTATAGGTCAAAAAAAATTTATGGACATGTATATCCCTTTATTTTCATGAATTATTGCATCATCAACTTTAGGTAGATGCTCTGCTGAAGTCTCCTTTTCACCCATAGATTAAATACACCTTTCCACATACTGTTAGGTAATGAAAATGAATTTTACAAACTAATTTGAAGTTTTTTAAAGATTCCTAGTGTGTTTCGAAAACCACCTACTCCTCCTGTGTACTGTGTAGTGGGTTTACTACGTGAAATGCCTCCTCCGTGTAACGCTGCCGCTTTCATGAACCACCCTTCATCCAAGGACTGCCTCTTCCTTCACTGTCACATACTGCCTTCACGTACCGACTCCACAAACCTCCTCTACGAACCACCCTCTATTCGCGAACTATTCTCTGTTCGCGGACTGCCGTCACTTACTGCGTTTTCCTCCTCCGTGAACCACTTCTTCCTTTACAGGATTCAGTGCCTCACAAAATCCTTTCATAGGATTTCTTATGCGGACTGCTTCACCCTTTGTGGAATTCTCCCTCGTGAATCACTTCTTCTTTCTAGACTCTCCTGTGTACCACATCTTCTTCCTCTGCATACTGCATCCTTTTTGGGATATAGTTTCCCAAAAAAACCTTCCGTAGAATTGCTTCCACGTGAACCACTTTCAGACTTATCCAAACTCCCAAAGCAAAAGGTTTTCTCTAAAGAATATTTCTCTCACTTCTAATCGGTGTGATTAGCTCTCCTTATATAGGAAAAGATATCCACTTAATCTGCTAAATCGATATTTACTAAATCTTTGATTCAACACCGCCTTCACCATGTACCGATCCTCCTTTTGCGAACCGCAACCCTTTTGCATACCATTTTTCCACCGTGGTCCATGTACTTCCTTTGCTCCTACATGGCTCCATTCTCTTCCTTCATCCCACGAACTGTCACACATACCATTTCTGCTGCTCCGTGTACCATTCCCGCTACCTGGTACACGACCAGGAATCGTTCCCATACATGTTATGCAAACCATGTTACGAGGTACGTGATTCCCTTATTTTTCTGATTTTATTCACAGTTATTCATACCATTTTCTCCTATGAGGAATACATTCCTTTGAAAAATACAAATTCCCGATTTTGAGGCCCAAAAATTTGGCAATCACTGTGAAACTGTGCAACCTTAAAAAACTATATTTGGAAAACACCAACTATACTCATTCATGGTCATATGAATTTGTTAACAAACACAATCACACCCAAAACACCGAGAGGACACCTTGAGGGATTCTTACCCAACAACCACCTGCTAAAATTAGCTGACCCGCGGTCGAGTCGGGTCGACCTGACCCAAAATGTGTCTTGATAGGTCATTCCTAATCCATATGGGCTGGGGTGGGTCCTCTTAGCCCGCTCGGTCCTATCTAGGCCCATAAAATCCCAACAAACCCCTTTAAGGAATTTATGGGCCTAGAGGAAAATATTTTAATATATTCCAAAATTAGTTTAATTTTTTAGAATTTAAAAAATATTTCATATTTGGAAATTAATTTAATTTTGGAATAAAATTAAATTAATTGAAAGACCAAAAAAAATAAAATTTACTTGAATTGAAATAATTCATTTAAATTATTCAATTTCCCTCGACTTGAATTTATCATAGTTTATTTTTTTATTGCGCATTTATTTCAACTACTGACTGGTCTTGAGCAGTGACCGACCTTTGTTTTTCTGGGTTAATATTTATTTAATTAATTATTACAACTATGTGTGTCTGTAATAGCTAATTAATTTTTTGACGGTATGCAAATCATTTTTTTTGATTAATATGTATAAGGGATTGTTCCTCCATCAATATTATTTTGTATGTATTTTGTGCTTCTTGATACCTCCTCACTTGTGTGTGAGTATTCATATGTTATGAAGATGACGCTATAAGACGCAGACCACACCAAGACGAGACAATATCTCAGATGAGAAGTGGACACATTAGACTGGGGTGTGAGCTGTGATACAATTCAAGACCCGACTCAAGTATTATACCCCTAGGTCACGGTTGATCCATTGAGTTTAAATAGACCAACCAATACTAGATTCTCAAGATTAGTCGAGTAGTTTATTTAATTTATATATATTTTTTTATTTTATAAATATGCATGTTTGCGGTAACACATAAAATAATAAATAAATAATGCATAAATATGTGATGAATTTTTTCTATTAATGCATTACTCAGTTGTGAGAATGATTACATAGTATGAACATATTTAATAGAAAATTATTTCATTCATCAAGAAATATTAAAAACTGTCAAAAAAATACTAAGTCATAACACCTTCTGTCACTTAAATTTGAACAAAACCTGGTGTACGAGGTGCTCATCAACCCTAGTTGAGGGTACCTCATACTATTAGGGAGTTATTATGAGAGTGATGAGTCTACTTAACTAAATATGGTATCAAAGAATTATTCTTAGATAGTATTCTACCACTTTAAAGGCAAAGTGTTGAGGGAATCAAGGTTATGATTTCAAGAAGTTGATACTTCACTCAATAGTTCAAGGAGTCGCAAGTCAATGCAGTTGGCTAGTCTAATTCCTACCTTAAAACTATCCTAGTTGTGGCATATCCATGGCTTGGACTGCAAGGAGAGGTTTTAAGGATCCTTTCCACTAGAATACTCAAGCGACTGGGTATTCTGAATCTAATAGTGGGGCTACTAGGTTTTAATAAAATAGAGGGATATAATTAATTAATTAATAAATAATGTCTAAAAGGTAATCAATATAAAGTAATAACCACTAAATTTATTTTTTTATAGATAAAATGGAAATCACCACCACCAATACATTATCACTACGATCAATTCTGGATAAAGAAAATACCCTGTCTGGTTATAAATTTCAGGATTGGTATAGGTTCTTATGCATAGTACTATGCTAAGAGTGGAAAATTTATGTGCTATATTTCTAAATTATTGATGATCCCCCTTAGGGAGAAAACAAGGAAGATAAAGACAAATATAAAAAGATTATAGATGATTCACTAGATGTAAAGTGTATCATGTTTTCATCGATATCTAGTCAATTACAGAAAATTCCTGAGGATGAAGATGCCTACAAGATGCTAACTCATCTCCAAGAGTTATATCTGGAAGGAGAAAAACAAAGAAGGTATGAGATATCAAGTGAACTTTATAGGTGAAATCTAGAAGAAGGGAATCAATTAAGACCTCATGTACTCAAGATGAATGGTCATATTGAGAGACTTGAATCCATTAGGTTCAAGCTGAACCAAGAAATAAAAACTGATCTCATTATTGCCTCTTTACCTCCAATATTTTTGAATTTTATTACTAACCATAACATGAATAACATGAAAAAGATGATCCCAAACCTTTTGAATTTAGTTTTACAAGATGATAAGGATATGGAGAATACCAATTCTTCAATCCTTATGGTGAACAAGAGGAGGAAGGAAAATGCTAATGGGTTTAAGTCTAAACCCAAGCTGAAGACACCGATGCACCATCCTTCCAAAAATCAAAAGATATAGAGAGAGGGAAATGAGCAGGAGGCAGTCTAATTTTCATGTGGTAAAAAAGGCCACTAGAAGAAGAATTTCAAGGCTGAAAAAGAGGCAAGGTAACGATTCTACTTCAGGTATTTTTGTCATTGAATACAATCTATCTTTATCTACAATTTGGGTATTGGATACAACATGTTGATCACACATTTTTATTCATATAAAGGAACAAAAATTTTTTCAGAAGATTGCAAAGGGTGAGGTGGATCTCCAATCTGAAAATTGTGCGATACTAGTAGCCTTGGCAGTGGAAGATTATTATCTTACTTTGACTAGTGGTTTGGTTCTTGTATTAAATAATTTTTATTATGTTCCTTTAGTTACTAGAAACATAATCTCAGTGTTAAGTCTGGACACCATGGTATTTTATTTCAAGTTTGGAAAAAATTATGTCTCTTTTGTAAGGATAACATATGTTATGGTATGACGCATCTTAACAATGGATTGTATATGCTTGAACTTGAAAACCTTGTCATTCCAATCAATGAAAAAACTAGTGAAAATGACTCATATAACACCTGCCTATGAAACTTCGGGCTTGGTCATGTTAATGAGAAGCGTTTACAAGAAATACATCAAGTAGGGTTTTTAGAATCAACTACGTTAAAACTCCTGGATGTGTGTCATGCTTGTTTACAAGGAAAAATGACCAAATCACCCTTCTCTGGGAAAGGAGTAATATCCACCGAATTACTGGAATTGATTCATACTGACATATGTGGTCCCTTTCTAGTAGAGGCAAGGGGTGAGTTTTTATAATTCATTATTTTTACCGATGACTGTAGTAGGTATGATTATATCTACTTAATTAGGTATAATTCAAATTCCTTTTATATATTTAAGGAATAATAACTTTAAGTAGAAAACTAGATTGGTAATAAGATTAAGGCACTCTGCTCAAATCGAGGTGGAGAGTATATTAACCAAGATTTCATTAATCACTTGAAGGAGTGTGGGATATTATCCCTAATCACTCCTCTTTATACACCTCAGTGGAATGGTGTTAGTGAAAGGAGGAATCCGAAATTTCTTAACATGGTCAGATCAATGACGAGTCAAGAAATTATTCCATTATCTTTTTGGGAATACGCATTCTAGATAGTGAAATATACCCTTAACCGAGTACCAACTAAAGTAATATATGGAATTCCATATGAGTAGTGGTATGGAAAGAAAACAAATATATTGCACATACATGTATGGGGATGCAATGATTTTTTCAAGACTATACCCAATGAAAAATTAGCATCCTGAAGCATGAAGTGCATCTTTATAGGTTATCCTAAAGAAAAATCTAACATACCAGCTTTAACCAAGCTATGAACCATTTAAAATTTAAGTCCTTTTCCTTAAAGCGGCCTAGGATGCATGCCCACACGGCCTGTTGTGGGTCCCAAGTAGCTATTAACTTATTTAAATGATTGAGTGGGATTTATGTAAAATAATACGTCACGCCCCAGCATAATGTTTTAGGTTAAAAATAATTAAAAAGGATTAAAATAAATAAAAATAAATTTAAAGAAATCAAAAGAGATGAAAAAGTAATGAAAATAAATAATAAAATAAAAAGCAGACATAAGAAGAATAAAAATAATTAAAAATGGGTTTTACCCTTTTTTATTTTTTTTATTTTCATTTTATTTTATTTTTCCTTTTTCTTTCTTTTTTTTCTCCTTCCCTTATTTCTTCCCTTATTTCTTTATTTTTTTTCTCTTCCTCCTCTCCTCTCCTCCCTCTCTTGTGTGTTGTGCCCCCCTTGGCTAGGTGGTGCTCCACCCCCTCCCCTCCTTTAGAAGACCGCTGCACCTCCAATTATTCTCTGTTTACAACACCATTAGAAGTGAAATGAATCTCTCGATAAGGCTAATCATTTGCACCAAGAATCATTGAGTTTCATCCACTCTCCATCGCACAATCTGCTGTAGAAGGTTTTTACTCAAAATTGGGGGTTTTCTTAAATCCTATATTTTCTTCCATTTTAGGTCAAATAAAAGTTTTCACGGAATGTGGGATATACTGTGACTATGAGGTAGGGTGCCTTATATCTTTCCCATCTTTTCACCTCTTTATTTAAATCGCACCATTGTGCTACTCATCGTTGCCTACTAGGGAAGCCTAAATAATGTGTTTAATTTTATTAAATTGTTTCTCCTTGATCTTTGTGACTCTTGTTTAAGTAGAACCCATTCCTAGGTTGTTTTCATGTTGTTAGATACCCCTTTGGGTGTTCCGACATAGTTGGACTATTTACCTTTGGCCTCAAACCATTAGTTTATCATTACGTGCGCGTGCACGATAACTTGGGCTGAGCTTTTAAATTGATTAAATTATTTTGGATGAATCTTAAACCTTTTATTTGGTTTTCATTTAATTTTTTATGCCTAAATAATTGTTGTTATAAGTCTTTCCGTGCCTTGCTAAGTAGTAAATACAGTGCCTCTTCTTACACTGATAAAGTGCCACTTTTTTTATAATATTGTGCTATTATTATTAGCTGTGACAGTTGGATGAAATGAATAATAAACATGGCAATAAATTGGTTAATTAAATAGCAGAAATCATAAATGATTGATATTATATATATATATATATATATTATTTCCTTGCTATTTTAAATATATCGAGCCGAGGAGAGAACATGAGTTTTGTATTAAGGAACCACATTTGGACTCTCCGTACATAATGGGTTACCATACTATGCGCTGGGAAAGCGATATTTTAGGATCACCAAGCAAGGTATTTCCTTGGTATTTTTCTATACTATTGGGTGATACTGATTCCCTAAGGGGAAATAGAGGATGGATCTATTGGAAAATTGGCTATGATCATCCTCGACTGATACTCAAACTCTTATGTGCGATACTTGGGACTAACTCATAGTTACCATACCACGAGTGATACTTGGTCTCCTAAGAGGATTACCTTCTATGGGCTCGTGACATTGGATTTAATTGATTGGATTCTCTAAAGCAAACCTCATGGATATGCTCAGACTCCACCTCTTAATTTTTTAATTTTAATATGAATTCTTGAGATGTTTTATTTATACTGCATAGATTTTTTCTTAATGCTTTGTGATACATCTCTTGTGCCTTTAGTGAACCTAGTTTGACACGTGGATTAGACCTAATGCCAAAGCAAAAGCTGGGGGGTATGCCCTTTTTGGTGTGTTGTGTTACTTAGGACTTGCTATATATATATATATATATCTTTCTGCTTTACCAGACACTCTTTCAGACTCCCGGTATAGGCCAAAGAAGGTGGTATGGAATGTGTGTCCTCTTAGAAACTTGGACCAAGTTGCAATCTTTTTCAATTATTTAAATGCTTGCATTTAATATATATGGCACACTACTATTTTTTATAGCACAAAATGGAAAGGTCTAGACACCGCAGGTGCCGGCCTACTGAGAGTATATCTCACACCCTACTTGGGTGCTGTTTGGTACCAGAGTAGACTTGATGTCCGCAGGTATGGATATAGGGAAGCGTGGAACTCCTAATTCTTGATTGCTTTGCTATTTTGGATGGATCTTGGGGATAGAGGACCAAGCCTATTCTTGGGATGCAGTGTGACAATTTTTAGTCTTTTGGTAGTTTTTATCAGCACACAGTCTATGCTTGTACCATATATCCCTATAATTTTACTATTTACATTTGGAATCATACATTGACATCATCTTGGTATTATTATGACTATTCAACTTCTACCATTTATTTATTTGTTGGTTCATTTTCCTACTTTTGTTGCTGTCTTTTTTCTTTTCTATATTGCTTCTTCTACTTGTTTGAATATTATATTCCACTATGCAATAGCTTTTTCTATGAGGGCATAGTCTCCCCACAGATTTACCCAAGGCCCTCACTGCTAGTCGGCAGCCTCTAGCATTTGGAGAGATGCTCTTGACGTCTTTTGGCCCACCATCTTGGGGACCGTTTTAGAGGCACTCGGGGCTAGATGCTACAAAAACAAAGGATATTACCTATATAAATCTTCTAATAGAAAAGTGATTGTGAAAAAACATGACATATTTATAGAAAGGAAACACATTTATAATGTAAATAGTGGGACCAAGATTGAATTCGAGGAAGTTGATACTCCATATGTACAAGAGTTGGTATGAGGACAATATACCCAAGAGAGAGTGGGAGATAAAGATGTTCTTGAGACACAAGTACTGCATAGGTCAACTCAAGATGTTATAGAACCAAATCAATATGATTTTATTATCACTGAGTCATGTGACACATTACTCTTAAAGAACAATGAACCTCTAACCTACGAGGAAGCTGTAGAAGGAAAGGATGCTGCTAAATAGAAAGATTCCATGCATTTTGAAATAGAGTCCATGTGTCAAAATCAAGTTTGGATTTTGGTAGAGCCTCCAACTGATGTAAAACCCATCAGGTGAAACTGGGTATTCAAGAAAAAGATGTACATGGATGGTAAATTAAATACCTATAAATCATGATTAGTTGGGAAGGGATTTAGGAAATTCCAAGGCATAGGCTATGATGAAAACTTCTCACCAGTAGCGATACTGGAATCCAGTAGAATATGACTTGCAATAACAACCTTCCATGATTATAAAATTTGGAAAATGGATGTAAAAACTTCTTTTCTAAATGAGAAGTTGATTAAAGATTTATATATGACTCAACCCTAAGGTTTCATTAAGTAAAGGGTTCCAATAAAGCATACAAGATGTAGAGATCCATTTATGGGTTGAAGCATGTACCATGATAATGGAATGTTCATTTTGATGAGACCATAAGAGAATTTTGTTTCTTCAAGAATGAAAGCAATCTATGTGTCTATAATAAGGTTATTGAGAATGAAATTATTTTACTTGTATTATATGTTAATAACATATTAATTATGGGAAATGAAGTGCAAGTATTACAATCAGTTAAGACTTGGTTAAATGAATGCTTCTTTATAAAAGACTTAGGTGAAGTAGCCTACATCTTAGGGATCATGATCTATCGAGATTGATCTTAGAGTCTGATTGAGATAAGTCAAAGTACATATATTAACAAGATACTCAAAAGTTACAATATGGAACAATCCAAGAGAGGGTTGTTTCCAATGTCACATGATATCAATATTTTTAAGAAAATGTGTCCACAAACACACGAGGAGATCGAAAGAATGAGTAAAATCCCTTATTCATTAGTAGTGAGATCTATCATGTATTACATGCAATGTACAAGGTTTGATTTTTTCTTTTATTTAATCATTTTTGGTAGATATCAAGCTAATCCAGGAGAGATTCATTAGGCAGCTGTAAAAACTATCATGAAGTACTTGATATATACAAAAGATATGTTCCTAGTGTATAGAGTATATGAGGAATTAATAGTGAAGGGATACACTGATACTAGTTTCTAGAAAGATCATGATGATATGAAATTAGTGTCAGGATATTTCTTTTTCCTGAATAGTGGTTTAATGAGCTGGAGAAGCATAAAGCAACTTGTGCTCACTGAATCTAAAACAAAATCTGAGTATATTGCAGCTTCTGATACAACTAATGAGGTAGTTTGGATATACAGATTTATCTCATACATTAGTATTGTACCTAGCAGTGTATACAATATTCTAGTTTATTATGATAATACTGTAGCAGTGGTGCTAGTCAAGGAGCCTATGCCACGCTAGAGGACAAAGCATATACTTCAGAAGTTTTATCTCTTGAGGGATTTTACTTAGAGAGGTGAAATCACTATTAGTAGAGTAGACATAGAGGATAACATACTAGAACCCCTGACTAAAGACATATCTTAGCATAAGCATGATTCTCATGTGAGAGATAGCAGGTTGAGACTTGTTAGCAGTTGGGTGCAGTTCAAGTGGGAGTGTTGTAAGTGGGTTCCTTAGACCCAACTCATGTATGTACTTTTATTATCATTACATGTATATAGTTTGATATATATTTATATATTCATTTACCTTACCATAATAGTGTTTATACATCTGAAACCACTATATTTATGGTAATTTCCTTAGATCACATGTCATATCAAAAGGTTATAGTAGTTCCCAGATTATGATGAGAACCTATAGATACTATGAAAATAATCTTAAACATATGTACTATGGTCCAAATACATCATGCTGATAGGTCACGTATGATGTGTGACCACCAGGTGTTGGGGGATCATAAGATTTGAGGCTTCTTCTCATAAATTTCACACTTGGTGATCTCAAGTAGATAAGATCATGAGGATTAACCATCCAATAAGAACACCACATGTTTCAAGTTCCATTGATAGTTATTATCTGTGAACATGTGTAATGGTCTCCTGAATTGAGATAATTATTAGTTCATGCTATTTGATTACATACTTTGATGAAAGATGAAAACTATGGCATTGATACCATATTGAGGTATCTTGCATTGGGTGTGTCATTGGTGGTATGACATTGATTGAATAAATAAGATATAATTTGTTGCTTCCAAAATGAAGTGATATCTCGATCCTAGTTGGGGATGGTAGTACCTTCACTAAATCCATGTCCATGGTAGAAGAAGGTAAGTCCTTCCAGTTAGGTCAACAAATAATAAAGTATGGATGATGATACAAGCTATGCATCCCGCTTTATTAGATATTGTATGAAAACAAGATTATATTATACAGTGTGTGTTCATAGGAAAGGTTGTCGTTGTTATGAATTTTCCTTATCTCCTTAGGGACCTTGATGAGTTTCTAGACTCTTCTCTTGGTATGTAAATAGTATTCACTGCTATTAAGATTAGGGACTAGAGGTCCACACACCTAGTGTATCAAAAAGTTTACCATATTATGATGAATAGGAGTACATGACAAGGTGGTCCCCACCATGGGGTCCAAGGAATGTCTAAGATTAAACGATCACCAATGAATAAATAAATTCATTATTATTCGAGTATAGAATAATTATATTTTAATTTATTTATTAAATTTATTCATAAGGTATTTAGTGAATACATGGAAAAATATTATGTGAACTAATATTATTTTAATATTCAAGGTTTGTTTAATATTTTTTGGAATTACGAGTTGAGTTAATGACACACATTTATCACATAATATATTTATTATATATTATAAGTAAGTTAAAAAATATAAATGACATTATGAAATAATCAGTTGTTCATAATGTCTCATTTATGGATTATTTAGTGGGTGTTATATATATGAAGAACAAGATCATGGTGATCATTGGGATGTTTTATCCTTCATTGGACCTCCATGCTAGCTCCCAGATTCCATCAATTGGTGTTCTTGTAGACTCTTAAAGCATGGATGGATGATCTAGAGGGATTCAACCTCAGATCCTTCGAGCAAAGATTTCTAGTGATGAGATGCTGTTGAATGTTCCATCAATTCGAATGAGGTAACTTTTCATTTTTTTGTTCTTAAATAAATTCAAACAAGATCCTTGACTTATACTGGAGCTCGGATCTCCAGAGATGACAAAGTTACATCAATCCGGTGTTGAAAATTTTAAAATCCCGGACCTATTGGCTTCCAATGCATACCCAATTACCAACATTTTTTACTTAAAATACCCATAAATTTACTTATTTCTTGTTTTAAGGCCTTATTATGACTGCTAAGGACCCCCATGGGGTCAATCTATGCTTAACCAGGAGAAAAACGGGGGTTTGGGCTAATTACAGGGGTTCCCATTCAGGAAATCTTGATCACATGGCATGTGGTTCCATGATCACATGTCATGTACTCTTACTATTTTGGGAAGATGTTTTTTAAGAACCAAACACCATGTACTTGGAGTACACACCATGTATTATCATTCAACATGTGTCTTGGTACATGGCCAGACAACCCATGCATGAGAACTTGGCTGTGTAGGGTACACAACCAAACCCTGTGTGGGATACACAATGTGTAGAAGTACACGATCAGGTAAAAACACATGTCCAAGCCTTGTGTGGTATATGATCATGTACCCCATGCAGGTCACACATTTTTACATGATTAACACGTAGTTTACTTGGGTTTTATATTTCACGTCAGGTTGAAAAACATGCCCAGGTGGGGCTTTGAGAGTACACACCATGTACTTGGGTATACAAGTGGCGTGCTTTTTATTTTCTACCCCTTTTAGGGGTTTGGGTTGTTTTACACCATTGAAAGTGTGACCTATTGTCTCCTATTGACTGTTTGAGGTTCTGGTGCTTTGCTAATGTGTATAGAAGCACTTGGGTCGAATCCTCGATGATGATACTTTTTAATAGTCAATTGTTTTTAGTTGATTGAATTTTGATTGGGGGTTTGTTTGCAGAGTTTAATTGAAATGATTGATTGATTAAGATTGATTTAACAATTTGATAAATATTGGGGTGAGTTCATCATTAGGTATTTAAGCTTGTGATATCCTTGAGTATTGCTTTATATTGCATTAAATTAACACCCATGTCACAAGTTGATGTTGATTGGAATTCCCAAATGTTAAGGCTTCAATCCAAGAATTAACTTAAATTAGGATTATAATCTCAATAATATCTTGTTTATGGTAGAGTATTTATAGTTCCAATAATACATGGAAACCACTCATTAAAAAAACAATTCATTAATCCATGACATGTTAAGTCCAACATACACAATGTTAATTCAAAGAATATTCATCGAGAAAAAGCTCTCAATCACTTAACATACCTAAATTATAACTCACCCCAATGAGATATTTACTCAACCATTAAGATGGTTATTAATATGTTAATATGTGTTTATGGTAATGAATTATAAATAGAACAAAAATAATGGGATAAGAAAAGAGTTGTGCGTCGAACACACACACACGAAGGGTGATGAGAATTAAAAAACATTAGATTGAATGAGAAAGTGAAAGAAGGAAAGGGGTTTCAACTTTATTTTAAATATTTTAAGAGAATTAATATTTAATAATAGAGGGTGTATGATTAAAATAGAATATGAATAATAAAATTTCATTAAAATTCAAACAAAATTGAAAACAACTTACGCAATTACAAATGAAAGGAACACAAAAGTAAATGAAAACAAAGAGAGGAGGAAGGGTCTCTAAAGTAAAACATTGAGTATGTAAGGTCCTCCCAAGACTTTGGAAAAGATTTGGTCATGCCAATTTATTCTCCTATCTTCTTAAATTCCAACCTCTTGCAAGGAGAGGAGGGGGATGTATTTATAGCCCAATGTTGTGGGATGTTTGCATTCCAAATCTTCCCCTCCACTAGGATCTCCAATTTGGCCATACAGAAAGCTGAATCTAGAGATATTATATTATTTTAAGCTATAGATATTAATTTTTAATGTCACCCCTAAAAATTTGGCAACCATTGGATTTTTGGAACCAAATATATGACTATTTTACTAAATAGTTTTCACCTGTCCATTTTCATCAACACTTTTTAGAAGTCCATAATGTGAATGGGTTTTTGAACTAGAAGATTCCCTAAAATTCGAACACATTATACAACAAAGTTGTCCACCCATATATCCTATTTCACACTGAAAAATCTCAGCTCGAATGGATGTATCTATCAGAATAAATATTAAATTTTGTGTGTTGATCTCAATTCCCAGATAGAATTGTGGGATGGACTTAAAAATATTTATTTGGGACCCTTGTTTTTGTATTTGGGCCTTGAAATTTTTATACACGACTCCTTGAATTATTATACAAACTTTGTAGGAGAATAAATGAATTTGGACTTCTGGATTGATTCCAGTAATTCCATCTTCATAGATGGTCCAGTTTCTTCATAGATTCTTTGGACCTTCTTATGAGGACCATATGACTCTTCAAATAGAATAATTGGCCAATGATTCCTTCTAAAGATATGTTGGAAATTGAATAAGTAATCCTAAAAAACAATAAAAAACACAATTTGGATAAGTAGGGTGATAGTTATTATTAAAACATTAAACATACTTGAATCTGGATGAATTCAAATAACGCTCAAAAATTATATTTAATATTTAAACATTAATATTTTACACAAATTATGAAAATTTTATATAAAATCAGTAAAGGGAGTTTATAATAAGTTATGAAAATATTAATAAAATTAACTCCTCCACACTTAGTCTTTTTCATGTCCTCATGTGCAATAAATATAAAAACATAACAACATCATTCTCACTTGCTAATAAATATTAAAATTTTGTTTTCAATAATTAGGGGAGGTTTAGACCATTTTACTTATCCATATTGAATTTCCCCACAAATTTTTACAAAAATCATATTCCAAAAAAATTCATTTTTCTTGCTTAAATTTAGAAGTGGAAAATTTGGGCACTGAAAACTCACTTCTCTCAAGATGATAAAATTTATTTATGGAGGTTCACTCTTTCACAAAAAAAAGTGAAAATATTAGAGTTTCAAAGAGCTCTCAGATTCCATTCCCTATCCTAAGGTGCACAAGAATCAAGAGGTCTTTTTAAGGGATTTTTCTGTGGATATGATATGGTAGGAATATAATATCCAAGAGAGAGGAGAAGAGGGGTAAAACATCATCATGGGTAAAACAATGCAATTTTTTTTGAAATGGAACATGGAAGGAAATGGAAACACATATTTACAAGGGAACAATTTTATGAAGAAACACACAAGGGAGGGGAATTTTTTTGAAGGGGTTGAAAATATGACATATTTACAAAACACAAAACCTCTCCCAATGACACAAGTGTTGTTTTTCTTTTCTTTTATTTTCTTTTTTCTGAGTTTTTTTTGAAAGTTGAATGTGAAAAAAATATCACACTCATCTCCCAACTTATGTTTGATCTCTCTGCGATATTAACTATAATAGTTATAACAAGATCAAAGGCTGAGAAAGAGTGATTTTTGACCCGCCTAAGACACAACCCATTTTTTATGTTTTTTTTCATTTTTTGAACACTTTTCAATAACATTTACAAGATTACATAAATGAAAATAAATTCCCCAAAATTCACTTAATGACAACCTCTCCCCCACACTAAAATGGATTCTTTCCCTCAAACATATGATAACACATTGAAAATCAATAAAAGGGAACCCAAAAATGAAATCCATTCCCCCCACACTTAAAGTTCAATAAATAATGCAATATAAATCTATGTAGATGTTGGGTGGGATAAGGTATTGGGATTGTAATGTTTCTATCAAAGAAAATATTTTTATAGGATCAAAGGGGCTTTCAAAAGTAGGATTAATGTAAGGTTAAAGGGAGGATATTTGGCTATTGTGATGCTCATGAGGTCCAGAAAATGCCTCTATTATATTAATTCACCCAAAAGTAGGAAATTCAGCTCGAAGGTCCAAAAATATCAAGACTCACAATCAGGGGTGAAAACACACATTTTGAAAAGAAGTCCATAGGTGGCCTTGGCATGAAAGATATTTTTGTTCCTCACGGTTAGGGTAAATTCACTTTCCAAATCTAAAACTGAGCATTCAATTTTTTTTGGTTTTGACACAATATTCTTTATCCAAATATATTATGAAAACACAAAATTTTTGAGATGAAAACGTGTATTTTGACTCCCCGAAATAGTTGGAAAAAATTTCAAAACTGGATGGTGAGTAAGTATGACTTTTTTTTTTCATTTATTTATTTATTTTTTATTTATTTTAGTATTTTTTTTAAAATACACACCCACACAAAAGATAAAGAGAGAGAGAAAAAAAAGTTTGACGATGAAAGTGATAAAAAAATGAAAAAGAGAAGAAGAAGAAGAAAAAGGGAGAGAGAGAAGGAGGTAGAAGAGAGAAAGAGGGAGTTAAAGGGAAAGAGGTGCCCCTATTTTGGATTTGACGGGTCACCATCTTCATTTGATGGTGGGTCAGTGGAAGTTGTAGATATAATGGAAGTAGAGGTGGTTCTTGGGATGTGTGTCCTCTCATGGTGATGATTTAACCGATTTCCGTTAACCGTGAATGTCCTTTTGGAAGATGGGTCTTAGAATTGCACTTCACCAAATGGGTAAACATGAGAAAAAATAAAAGGACCTTCTCAATGAGAATTAAGATTACTTAGGTGAAGTTGAAATCGATAATTGAAGAGCATTACCTTTTCAAATTCATGAAATACCTTTCTCAAGATGCGTTTATCATGGAGTGCCTTGGATTTTTCTTTGTAGAGATTAGAGTTCTCATAAGAAGCATTTCGAAGCTCCTCCAGTTCAATCGATTGCAACAATCTTTATTCAACAGATTTTTCAAAATCAAAACTACAAGTTTTCACAGCCCAAAATGACTTATTCTGGATTTCAACTAGAAAATTACATTCTTTACCAAAAACTAGCCTAAAAGGAGACATCCCAATGGGTGTTTTATAGGAAGTTAGATAATCCCAAAGTGCATCACCAAGTCTCTCAGGCCAGTCTTTCCTTGTGGGCTTAACAATTCTCTCAAGAATTCTCTTGAATTCTCTATTAGAAAGTTCAGCCATACCATTTGTTTGGGGGTGATATAGAGTTGAATTTTTATGTACAAACCCATTCTTTTTAAGAAGATATTCCATGGTTTTATTACAAAAATGGGTTTTTCAAGTCACTGATTAAGGCACGAGGAGTTCCAAATCTATGGAAGATGTGGGTTTTTAGGACCTCACTAATAGTATGTGAATCATATTTTCTTATGGGTTTGGCCTCTAACCACCTAGAAACATAATATACCGCAAGAAGAATGTATGATAATCCATTTGAAGGGGGAATGGTCCCATGAAATCGATGCCCCAAACATCAAAGAGCTCATAGAAAATTAAAGGCTTTTGGGGAATTTCATTTCTCTTTGAAATTGTGCCAAACTTTTGGCAAGTGGGACATGATTGAAAGAACTCATGTGAGTCCTTAAAGAGTGAAGGCTAGAAGAATCCAGAGTCTAGGACCTTTCACAAGGTCCTTTGCGGTCAAAAGTGGCCACCTTCGGGAAGTGAGTGAAAAAATTATAAGATGGAGGAATGTTCATCTTCATCAACACATATCCTTATTACCATGTCATCCCCAGTTTTCCAAAGTTTATTTTCTTCCCAAAAATAGTATTTTGAATCACTTTTCAAATTCATTTTTTTTGATTTTGAAATTTTTTCAAGAAAAGAACCAGAAACCAAGTAATTTAGAATTGGGGCATACCATGGTATTTTTGGAGTGAGAGATGAAAGGTGCTCAGTGGAGAATTCAGGATCAATGATTTCTGAATGAGAAGAATTAGAAATTTTACTCAGTTGATCAACCACAAGGTTTTATTTTCTCAGTCTATCTTTGATTTCAAGCTCAAACTCTTGGAGATTTAGGATCCATATTATTAGCCTTGGTTTGGAATAACTTTTATTGAGTAATAACTTTATAGCAGAATGGTCTATGAAGATGATGATTTTGGCATCTAAGAGATAGGGCTGGAATTTATCTAATGAAAAAACCACTCATAAAAGTTTCTTTTTAGTCATAGTGTAGGGAGATTGAGTTTCATCTAATGTTTTTGAGGCATAATAGATGACATGAGGAATTTTTTCTCTTCTTTGACCCAGAACAGCCCTGACGGCTCTATCAGAAGCATCACACATCAATTCAAAGGGTAAGGACCAATCTGGGGGTTGGATTATCGGGGTAGATGTAAGAGCAGTTTTGAGTTCAATTAAGGCTCTCTTTAAAACCTCATAGAAATGGAATGTGACATCATTTTGGACCAACTAAGTGAGTGGGAGGGAAATCCTACAGAAGTTATGGATGAATTGTCAATAGAAACCGACATGACCAAGGAATAAATTGATCTCTCGAACAGAATTGGGTTCAGGAAGTGATTGGATCACTTCAATTTTGACAGGATCAACTTCAATAACATCTTTTGAAACTATATACCCTAGAACAATCCCATTTTAACCATGAAGTGTAACGACCCAATCTTTTTGAGTAGTATATTAACTTACTCTTAATGATTTAATAAGATGTTAATGGTTAATGCAGAAAGAGGAGTCGATGGCTTCATCTAGTAGACTCGACCCATATGAATCCCACTTATCAGAGCTTGGGAAGGAGGTAGCATCTGTGGGCTTCGCTTTGGACCAATCCCAAGCCGAACTCCAGCATGTAAAGCTTGAACGGAAAAACCTACGGGAGAAGTTCAAGTTAGTAGAGATTACTACTAGGGCAATGTTATCTGAGCCTCCCTCAGATTCTCTCACCATAGCACACCTTACACTTAGGTCTTATGCCGGTGTTATAAGGGGCTATGTGACGAGACCCTAGCTTCCTTGTGTAATCCTTTCGGGTGAATAAATTGAGATTTCTTCCTTTAGTGATGTTTGTGAAATTTCAAATGTCCAGATAATTTTAGAATGTATTTTATTGATGAATTTCGAAAAAAGGATATTTTAAAATATTTATATAAACCCTAAATAACTAACGATGTGTAATGATTTTCAAAAAATGGTCTTCTACAAAAGTGTTCAGTAAGGAATTTTGAGTCTAATAAGATCAACTTAATTTTTAATGAAGAGTAAATTATGAATAGTGATTTTACCCTTAGGATTAGTAATGTGACCAAATGGATTAGTAATTTCACTCAAAGAAAGTTTTAATATAATTTAGACACCTAGATTAAGTAATGTGATTCAATAAAATGGGTAAATAATGGTTTCATAAATTATTATTCAAGTATTAGTTTTTTCAGATGAATAGTGTTTTTTAATTAAAAATTTAATTAAAAATAATTAGAAAATTATTTTTATAAAAATGACTTATTTTTGAACTCAGAGCATCGATATTATGTTATGGTAATTTTTGGGGTTTTTTCTGAAAAAAATGAATTTTCGATGAATAGTGTTTTTATTTAAAAATTAAATTAAAAATATTTAGAAAATTATTTTTATAAAAAGAATTTCATTTTTGAAATCAGAGCATTGATATTTGGTTAAGGTGAAATTTTGGGATTTTTCTGAGAAAGTTGAATTTTCAGTGAAAAGTAAAAATACAGTTTTAGGGTTTCGGTATGTTTAATGACATCATAACTGTGTCATGATGATGTCATGAGATCTTTTAAGGGTTGGCCGGCCAAGGGTGATGAATTATTGTTTTGGGGGCCCCATGTGGCCTAACTCTTTGATAAATGCCAAGGGAGAGCACATGGGTTTGAGAAAAGCACATGTGAGGTGTCCCTTGGCCATTATTGCCTTGTCCCCTCACTTTCCCTATAAATACCCACCCTTTCCTCCTTTAGTTTTCACTCCCAACTCTCCTCCAACGAAGTTCTGGTCTTCTTACCTTCCAAGGAGTCCTCCCAAGGTGCCCCAAGCCCTCAAGGTCCAATCCTTTGAGTTTCAAGAGTCACGTATTAAGGTAAGGGATCCGACCTCTCTCTTTCTTTTCATGTAATCTCTTTTATGTCATTCCTTTTATGCTACATGTTCTTATGTGAGAGGATGTTCTTTTATATTCCTCTTACTTCCCTTTTTATGTTTATATGATGAGAGATCCACTCTTACTCTCATCATTTCATTTTATGAAAGTTTAAGTGACGCCGTTAGGCTGCCGAATTTTTAAGGGATCCTTTCACCCTTCTCATTTTTCAAGTTCGATTTTCATATCAAGTCTTTCAAGTTCATTTTTTATTATGTTGGGGTATGATCTCTATATCTATCATACTTATCTCTTATGATCATATGATGAGATACCCTATTTGATCTTGTCAATTCATTTTTATTGAAGTTTAAGTGACGCCGTTAGGCTGCCGAATTTTCATAAGAGAAATCTAATTTTTGTCTTCCTTCCATGTTTTTCATTTCAAATGGTATGTCCTCCAAATTTCATTACCATGTCCATATATCCTTCTTATTCCGTCCCCCTACTGTTTTATGGATCATTTATGAGTGGGTGACCCACGTCCCCTCTCTTTTCAATGTTTTCTAAAACCCCGAAACATAGCCGTTATGCTGCAGAATTTTTGGTCTCAAAATGCCTCTCTCTTTTCTCAAAATTATTTTATGTTATAAAGTGAATACTCAAAGCTCTTATTTCTACAAGGGTATTCACATATATATCAAAATGTTCTATTTTAAATTCTGGTATTTACATACATGAGACCCGCTTTCCCTTTCCGTGGGTTTAAAGTGACGTAAAGATCATGTCTTTAAAGCAGTTTTTAAAACGTTATGATTATGAAATGAAACGCATTTATTTTATGCTATATGGGTTATTTATGAAATGTTTGATGATGATATATGTGGCTCACATGATAATAAAGGACAATTTAAGGGTGCTCCCTGATAGCGCTCCAATGCATTGGGTAATGATGTAACCACTAGAGATTACAATTTTCACGATACCTTGGTGAATAACCTTGGTAATTTTCAAATGACACCTTGGGGATGGACCTTGGTGATATGTTCATGATTGTCTATGTTAAATGATGTAGCCACATCTTCAAGTTATGGAAAATGTTATTTTTATTATGAAATGCCTCATGATTTCTTTCTTATGCCTTAAAGTTCTTTTCATGTCCTTATTGAAGTATCTCAAGTTCACATGTAAAATGTTTCTCTTATTTCCCTTACTGGACCTTCTGCTCACCCTTTCTTTTGATGTATGTCCCCAGGTTATGAGATGCATTAATGAACCTAGAATGAACTTAAGGAGACGCCTTTCAAGTGTTTAAGAAGAATGTTTTATGTTGTTTTCATGTATTATGTTCCTGAATTCCAAGACACTAGACCTTAAAGATCCTCAGTTTTGTGTAATGTAATGAAAGTTTATGTTATAAAATGGCGGGATGCAATAGTTGGTATCAAAGGATGGTTTAGTTATTTGTGGAAATTAGGATATAAAAACTTTAGGAAGAACCCTATAGAAAAGTTTAAATATAGGAAAACTTCCTGGTATTTTGGTAAGTATTGAGTAAGTGGTTTATCAAGCAAATACATCCCTGTCTGGATACGAGCAGGTAGAGGCGGCTCTGGCACAGATGTACATAGGGGTAAAACCCGAAAACACCACTTTGAGCTAGACTTGAACGGGAACTGGTGCACGATAACGGGCCTTGCTACACTCTTTGTTACGACACTCCCGGGGGATATGTTTGGTTAATCACAAGCTTTTTATGAATCATTATGAAGGAATTATAGAAAAGTGTAATTGTCTAAGCATGAAGTCTTAGTTAAAAGATCCATAAATGAAATAAGTTTCTTACTAAGGTTTCATTCTTTTAGAAAATGGCGGGCAATAGGAGGAATCATGCCGATGGTGACCGCAATGCACCATGTGCTGACGGCCCTCCGATGGAAGCCGGAATGGAAACATTCATGCGAATGATGAACCAACTGACTCAAGTTATGAGTAATAACTTGAATCAAGCTTAGAGGCCAACCTCACCGTGAAGGGAACAAATTTCTGTTGAGTCCTTCATGCGTCAACGACCACCAACATTCAGTGGATCTACTGACCCATTGGTTGCGGAACAATGGATAAGCTCCATTTAAAAGATCTTTTCTATACTTCATTGTTCGGAACAAGAAAAAGTCACCCTTGCTGTTTACCGCCTAGAGGGAGAAGCTGATCAGTGGTGGTCACTGATCAAAAACACGAAGCCACGAGGAGATATGAAAGCTATGGAGTGGGAAGAGTTCAGGGGAATATTCTTTAACAAGTATTTCCCTCGTTCCATGAGAACGAGAATGGAGAAAGAGTTTCTCGAGCTGAAGCAGAAGGAGAACGAATCTGTCGGAAGCTATGAGATGAACTTCACAAGGATTTCCCGTTATACCTCAAGCTTTGTCATGGACCCTAATGGGAAGGTTGATAGATTCTTTGGCGGACTACGACCTCATCTGCGGAAGAATCTAGCCAATAGGGACTACGATAGCTATGAAGAAATAGTTCGAAGTGCTATGAAAGTTGAACTAGAGTTTGGGGAGACACAATGGTCTCACAAATCTAATGAAAAGAAGAGAACTCTAGAACCAAGCCTGGGAAGAAGTTTTGATCAGGAAAGAGGTGGAAAGCATATGCAACATGCCACATGAAATAAATGTGGGAAGAAGCATCCGGGGAACTGCTTGATCGGAAGTGGTAAGTGCTACAGGTGTGGAAGAGAAGGCCATATTTCTCGGAATTGTCGTAGTGATGTGAAGCCTCAACTTACCAACACTAACGACAGAGGAAAGATGGTTCTGTCCCTACCCGAAGTCACATGCTTCAAGTGTGGACAGCTTGGGCACTTTGCTAATCAATGTCCAAATCTGAGGGCGGTGGAGGGGAATCACCATCAACCTCAGCAGAGGCCAAGGGATCAAGGTCGTGCTTTCGCTATCACAACAACTGAAGTTGAAGTTCCGAACGATTTAGTAGCAGGTACTCTTGTCGTCCTCTCAAAACTAGAAAGTACTTTATTTGATTCTGGTTCTACGCATTCCTTTATTTCCTCCAAGTTTGCAAGGAATATAGAATCAATCCCTGAACTGCTAGAGGTAGAGTTGTCAGTCAAGACTCCAAGTGGGATTATCCTTGCATCAAAAGTATTTAGAGACTCTAGTGTTTACTTTGGTGAGCACAATCTTATCGCAAATCTAGTAGTCATTCCCATGATGGAATTCGACATTATACTAGGGATGGACTGGATCTCAAAGTATAATGCTAAGATTAAATGCAGAAGTAAGGAAATCTCAGTATTCTTGAATGAACGACCTACAATTATCTTCTGAGGAGAGGTATCCCAAACTGATCCCTATCTAGAAGCACCTCCTATAGCTTTCTTTATGGAGTTAATCGGTGATGAGGAAGAAGGGAAAGGGAGTATACAAATTGAAGATGTTCCGATTGTTCAGGAATACATGGATGTATTTCCTGAGGAGTTACCTGGACCTCCCCCAGAAAGAGAGGTAGAGTTCTCCATTGAACTCGTACCTGGGTCTCAACCGATATCAAAGACTCCATATAGAATGGAAAATGTGGAGCTAGAAGAGCTAAATAAACAACTACAAGACTTGTTGGAGAAGGGGTTTATCCGACCGAGTGTGTCTCCTTGGGGAGCACCAGTTCTCTTTGTGAATAAGAAGGATGGATCAATGCGGCTATGCATTGATTATAGAGAACTGAATGGGATCACAGTGAAGAACAGATATCCTCTTCCAAGAATTGATGATTTATTTGACCAACTTCGTGGGGCTCAATTCTTCTCTAAGATTGACCTTCGATCTGGTTATCATCAACTGAGGGTGAAG
This sequence comes from Viscum album, assembly GCA_963277665.1. NCBI lineage: Eukaryota > Viridiplantae > Streptophyta > Magnoliopsida > Santalales > Viscaceae > Viscum > Viscum album. The sequence continues at coordinate 97,619,472 of OY728153.1, read as the reverse complement.
AAGGAAGATTTTCCAAAGACTGCCTTCCGATCAAGATATGGGCATTATGTGTTTACTGTTATGCCTTTAGGCTTGACTAATGCTCCTGATATTTTCATGGATTTGATGAATAGAGTCTTTAAGGACTACCTTGATAACTTTGTGGTAGTTTTTATTGATGATATTTTGATATATTCAAAAAGTCGTGAGGAGCATGAAGATCATCTGAGGGTTATTTTGAAAACTCTACGGAAGGAGAGGCTCTTTGGGAAGTTCAGCAAGTGTGAGTTTTGGTTACAACAAGTGGCTTTCTTGGGGCACATCGTAACCAATGAAGGAATCTCTATTGACCCTGCAAAGACAATGGTTGTGGAGGAGTGGCCTCAACCCACAAAAGTAACTGAGATTCGTAGTTTCCTTGGTTTAGCGGGATATTATAGGAGGTTTGTGAAAAACTTTTCACGGATTTCTAATCCACTAACCAAGTTGACTCGAAAAGGGGTTAAGTTCATCTGGACAAAGGAATGTGAGGAAAGTTTCCAAGAGCTGAAGAAGAGATTGGTTACTACACCTATGTTAACACTACCCTCTATCGGAGAAGGATTCGTTATTTTTAGCGATGAATCTCTGAAAGGGCTTGGGTGCGTCCTCATGCAAAATGACAAAGTAATTGCTTATGCATCTCGACAGTTGAAGATTCATGAGCAGAACTATCCTACGCATGATCTGGAGCTGGCGGCAGTTGTTTTTTCTCTAAAGATATGGAGGCACTATCTTTATGGGGAGAAATGTGATATATACACTGACCACCAAAGTCTAAAGTATATTTTCACTCAGAAAGAATTGAACATGAGACAAAGGAGATGGTTGGAGCTTATTAAAGACTATGATTGTTCAATTCATTATCACCCTGGAAGAGCAAACAAAGTCGCGGATGCGTTAAGCAGGAAAGATCCTGTTGTTCTGGCAACAATGAGGATCCTGGGAGATCCCTTGATTAAAGATCTAGTAAAGCTGGACATGGGAATTATAAGGAAAGGGACATCATCAACCCTATCCCAAATGATTTCTCAACCTTCATTACTAGAGAAGATCAAGAAGGCTCAAAAAGAAGATCCTTTGCTGCAGGAGAAGTTGGAGGCTGTAAAGGATGGTAAGTTCCCTGATTTCAATGTTGATCAAGAAGGTGTATTGAAATTTCGTACAAGACTATGTGTTCCATCTATTCCGGAGATAAAGAAAGAACTGATGGATGAAGATCATAGCTCTACTTTCTCTATACATTCGGGAAGCACTAAGATGTATAGAGACCTTCGTGATCATTATTGGTGGGATAACATGAAGAGGGAGATTTCCGATTACACTACAAGGTGCCTGGTGTGTCAGCAAGTAAAGGCAGAATGAAAACTTCCTAAGGGGGTATTACAACCGCTACCCATACCAGTATGGAAGTGGGATAATATCACTATGGACTTTGTAACTGGTCTCCCGAAAACATCCAAAGGAAACAATGCGATATGGGTTATTGTGGACCGCCTCACCAAGACAGCCCATTTTATCTCTATTCAGGAAGATTTCTCTCTGGATTAGCTTGCCAAGATATACGTGAAGGAAGTGGTAAGGCTGCATGGGGTACCACTATCCATCATATCTGATCGTGACCCAAGATTCACATCAAAATTCTGGAGAAGTCTTCAACATGCTCTGAATACTGAATTGAATTTTAGTACGGCCTATCATCCTCAAACTGATGGCCAATATGAAAGGACTATTCAGACACTCGAAGACATGTTGAGATTATGCTTAATGGAATTTAAAGGTGGATGGGATCAACACCTCCCATTAGTGGAGTTCTCCTATAACAATAGCTTCCATACGAGTATTCAGATGGCACCCTATGAAGCTCTGTATGGAAAGCGGTGTAGAACTCCTACTTGTTGGGATGAAACTGGTGAGAGGAAGCTTCTTGGGCCTGATCTCGTTCAAGAGATGACAGAATAGGTTCATGCCATCCAACAACACATAAAGGCTGCTCAGAGTCGGCAGAAGAGCTATGCTGACAATCGTCGAAGGGACTTGGAGTTTGGTGTTGGTGACAAAGTCTTCCTTCGAATTTCTCCATGGAAGAGAGTCATGCGGTTTGGGAAGAAAGGGAAGCTCAGCCCTAGGTACATTGGCCCCTATTAAATCCTTGATCGCATAGGAGCAGTGGCCTATCATCTAGCACTTCCACCGAACCTAGATCAAGTTCATGATGTCTTCCATGTATCTCTCTTGAGGAAGTACATACCCGACCCTTCGCATGTACTGAACCCAGAGGTAGTACAACTGGAACATGACCTCTCTTATGAGGAGCAGCCAGTGGAGATCTTGGACCGTAGATACAAGGTTCTACGAAACAATACTACCCACCTTGTGAAAGTGTTGTGGAGGAATCATAAATATGAAGAAGCGACTTGGGAGCCTGAGGAAACTATGAAGCAAAAGTACCCCACCTTTTCGACTAGGCCTCAAGTATAAATTTCAGGGACGAAATTTCTTAAGGGGGGAAGAATGTAACGACCCAATCTTTTTGATTAGTATATTAACTTACTCTTAATGATTTAATAAGATGTTAATGGTTAATGCAGAAAGAGGAGTCGATGGCTTCATCTAGTAGACTCGACCCTTATGAAGCCCACTTATCAGAGCTTGGGAAGGAGGTAGAATCTGTGGGCTTCGCTTTGGACCAAGCCCAAGCCGAACTCCAGCGTGTAAAGCTTGAACGGAAACGCCTACGGGAGAAGTTCAAGTTAGTAGAGATTACTACTAGGGCAATGTTATCTGAGCCTCCCTCAGATTCTCTCACCATATCACACCTTACACTTAGGTCTTATGCCGGTGTTATAAGGGGATATGTGACGAGACCCTAGCTTCCTTGTGTAATCCTTTTGGGTGAATAAATTGAGATTTCTTCCTTTAGTGATGTTTGTGAAATTTCAAATGTCCGGATAATTTTAGAATGTATTTTATTGATGAATTTCGAAAAAATGATATTTTAAAATATTTATGTAAACCCTAAATAACTAACGATGTGTAATGATTTTCAAAAAATGGTCTTCTACAAAAGTGTTCAGTAAGGAATTTTGAGTCTAATAAGATCAACTTAATTTTTGATGAATAGTAAATTATGAATAGTGATTTTACGCTTAGGATTAGTAATGTGACCAAATGGATTAGTAATTTCACTCAAAGAAAGTTTTAATATAATTTAGACACCTAGATTAAGTAATGTGATTCAATAAAATGGGTAAATAACGGTTTCATAAATTATTATTCAAGTATTAGTTTTTTCAGATGAATAGTGTTTTTTAATTAAAAATTTAATTAAAAATAATTAGAAAATTATTTTTATAAAAATGACTTATTTTTGAACTCAGAGCATCGATATTATGTTATGGTAATTTTTGGGGTTTTTTCTGAAAAAAATGAATTTTCGATGAATAGTGTTTTTATTTAAAAATTAAATTAAAAATATTTAGAAAATTATTTTTATAAAATTGATTTCATTTTTGAAATCAGAGCATTGATATTTGGTTAAGGTGAAATTTTGGGATTTTTCTGAGAAAGTTGAATTTTCAGTGAATAGTAAAAATACAGTTTTAGGGTTTCGGTATGTTTAATGACATCATAACTGTGTCATGATGATTTCATGAGATCTTTTAAGGGTTGGCCGGCCAAGGGTGATGAATTATTGTTTTGGGGGCCCCATGTGGCCTAACTCCTTGATAAATGCCAAGGGAGAGCACATGGGTTTGAGAAAAGCACATGTGAGGTGTCCCTTGGCCATTATTGCCTTGTCCCCTCATTTTCCCTATAAATACCCACCCTTTCCTCCTTTAGTTTTCACTCCCAAATCTCCCCCAACGAAGTTCTGGTCTTCTTACCTTCCAAGGAGTCCTCCCAAGGTGCCCCAAGCCCTCAAGGTCTAATCCTTTGAGTTTTAAGAGTCACGTATTATGGTAAGGGATCCGACCTCTCTCTTTCTTTTCATGTAATCTCTTTTATGTCATTCCTTTTATGATACATGTTCTTATGTGAGAGGATGTTCTTTTATATTCCTCTTACTGCCCTTTTTATGTTTATATGATGAGATATCCACTCTTACTCTCATCATTTCATTTTATGAAAGTTTAAGTGACGCCGTTAGGCTGCCGAATTTTTAAGGGATCCTTTCACCCTTCTCATTTTTCAAGTTCGATTTTCATATAAAGTCTTTCAAGTTCCTTTTTTATTATGTTGGGGTATGATCTATATATCTATCATACTGATCTCTTATGATCATATGATGAGAGACCCTATTTGATCTTGTCAATTCATTTTTATTGAAGTTTAAGTGACGTCGTTAGGCTGCCGAATTTTCATAAGAGAAATCTAATTTTTGTCTTCCTTCCATGTTTTTCATTTCAAATGGTATGTCCTCCAAATTTCATTACCATGTCCATATATCCTTCTTATTCCGTCCCCCTACTGTTTTATGGATCATTTATGAGTGGGTGACCCACGTCCCCTCTCTTTTCAATGTTTTCTAAAACCCCAAAACATAGCCGTTATGCTGCAGAATTTTTGGTCTCAAAATGCCTCTCTCTTTTCTCAAAATTATTTTATGTTATAAAGTGAATACTCAAAGATCTTATTTCTACAAGGGTATTCACATATATATCAAAATGTTCTATTTTAAATTCTGGGATTTACATACATGAGACCCGCTTTCCCTTTCCGTGGGTTTAAAGTGACGTAAAGATCATGTCTTTAAAACATTTTTTAAAACGTTATGATTATGAAATGAAACCCATTTATTTTATGCTATATGGGTTATTTATGAAATGTTTGATGATGATATATGTGGATCACATGATAATAAAGGCAAATTTAAGGGTGCGCCCTGATAGCGCTCCAATGCATTGGGTAATGATGTAACCACTAGAGATTACAATTTTCACGATACCTTGGTGAATAACCTTGGTAATTTTCAAATGACACCTTGGGGATGGACCTTGGTGATATGTTCATGATTGTCTATGTTAAATGATGTATCCACATCTTCAAGTTATGGAAAATGTTATTTTTATTATGAAATTCCTCATGATTTCTTTCTCATGCCTTAAAGTTCTTTTCATGTCCTTATTGAAGTATCTCAAGTTCACATGTAAAATGTTCCTCTTGTTTCCCTTACTGGGCCTTCTGCTCACCCTTTCTTTTGATGTATGTCCCCAGGTTATGAGATGCAGTAATGAACCTAGAATGAACTTAAGGAGACGCCTTTCAAGTGTTTAAGAAGAATGCTTTATGTTGTTTTCATGTATTATGTTCCTGGTTTCCAAGACACTAGACCTTAAAGATCCTCAGTTTTGTGTAATGTAATGAAAGTTTATGTTATAAAATGGCGGGATGCAATATGAAGTGACATTTTTCAAAATTTAACACAAGGTTACACTTGACACACTTTTGAAGGACTAAAGAGAGTGAATTCAAGCAAGATTAAAATGACTAATCATAAATGGTAAATTAATCCATGAATACTTCCATGAAGTGTTCAATGAATTCAAAAAAGATACTCATCATACACCTCTGGAATGTTGCATAAGCATTGTAAAGTCCAAAAGGAATTCTCATATATGCATATGTTCCAAAGTTAAAAGTGAAAGTAGTCTTTTCTTGGTCCTAAGGTGAGATTGGGATTTGTAAGTAGCTGGTGTATCCCTCAAGAAAGCAATAGTGTGACTTTACAACTAATCATTCTAGAATTTGATCAAGGAATAAAAGATGTTAGTGATCTTTTCGTGTTTCAACATTCAATTTTCAGTAATCAATGCACACACACCATTTGTTCTTCACTCAAGTTGTGACTAACTCTCCATGTTCATTTGTGACAACAGTTATCCCACCCTTATTAGGTATAAATTGAATTTTACTAACTCATTCACTATCGGAAATTGGGTAGATAATACCATCTTGAAGAAGCTTGGTGATCTCTTCCCTAACTACCTCAAGTATTAGTGGATTGAGTCTTCTTTGTGACTGTTTAATTGGTTTTGATGATTCATCAAGATGGATGTGATGCATGAAAAGAGAAGGGTTGATTCCTGATATGTAACCTAGGATCCAACCTAAATCATTTTTTCCCTTTAACACTTTAACAAGTTTGGAATCCCCAGTTTTAGTAAGTGAAGTGAAGATAATGATAGGATAAGAGTGATATTGGAAAAGGAATTCATATTTTAGGTGTTCAGGAAGAGGTTTCAGATCAGTCTCATCTTTCATTTTTGGGTTAGACAACTCAGGAATGGAGGAAGAGACTTCATTTGCTTCAAATTAATTTTCTGTAATACTTTCCAAGGTGGAGTAGTAGAGATCATAGTTGATGTGGGATTCAAGAGAGTTTTCAAGTTACTCTATATTTATGGAGTCTATGAATGAGAGGTCTACATAAAATTCACCATTTATGACTTTGTTAATCATGGTGAATATTTCACAAGATCCTTTTCCATTATAACATGAAGAACATGATGGATTGGGGTTCAATTGACTCTTAGAAGTGTCCTCAGAAGCATGGATTGAGAATACAGAGTGATCCTCATATGGGTATCACATGGCTTGGAAAATGTTGAACTTGACTAGTTGGTCACCAAATTCCATAGATAATATCTCTGAATGGACATCAATATTGGTTCTTGCAGTCATTAGGAATGGTCTTCCTAGAATTAGGGGAGATTGAGAAGAGTTCGTCTCACCTTCCATGTCAAGGACATAGAAATCAACAGGGAAGATAAGATCATTGAAATGAACAAGGACATCCTCAATTATACCCTCATGACTAGTAATGCTTTGATTGGCCAATTTAATGACAACACCCGTTGGATGTAAGGGACCTAGACCAAGGTTGGAGAAGATGGATTTGGGCATGACATTAATTGAGGCCCCTAAGTCTATGAGTGCACCATCAAAGCTTGAAATTCCTATTTGGAATGGAACTGTAAAGGTCTAAGTATCTTTGAACTTAATGGGTATAGACTCTTGGGTCGAAACATTATTGATGGTCCTAAGTTTTATCTTATGGGTGCACAATTCCTTGAGAAACTTTGCATAATTGGTTATTTTTTTGATGTAATCTAAGAGGGGAATGTTCAATTCAACACATCTAAACATGTTGATCATTTCAGGATCAGGGTCAAAGGACTTCTTTGGATTAGAAACAACTTGGGGAAAATGAATTGGATTCCTAAGTGGAATGGAATGAGGTGAGGGAATGGATTCAAATTCCTTTTCAAGTTTCTTTTTATTCTCATTTTATAGGTCAAAATTTAAATGGGAGTTAGAGGAATCATCACAAGGCATAGAAATTTTCTTTCCTGATCTAAGTTAAATTGCACTTACATTACCCTTAGGGTTGGGTAATGGTTGAGATGGAATTTGGGAAGAATTTTATTGTTGTTTCTAGTTCAGGTGGGATGCAACACTACTGGAAACATGATATTTCCCAACACTTCTATACCAACGGTTTGTAAAAACCGTTGGTATAGCTACCATTTCCCAATGGTTCACCAAAATCGTTGGGAAAGGGTCTCAAAACACACCCTTTCCCAACAGTTTTGGTGAACCGTTGGGAAAGAGTGACCTTTCCCAATGGTTCACCAAAACCATTAGGAAAGGGTGTGTTTTTGAGGCCCTTTCCCAACGGTTTTGGTGAACCGTTGGGAAAGAGTGATCTTTCCCAACGGTTCACCAAAACCGTTGGGAAAGGGTGTGTTTTGAGCCCCTTTCCCAACGGTTTTGGTGAACCGTTGGGAAAAAGCATAAAAAAAATACAACATTCGGCCAACTAAAATACACCCAACCAGAACCTATCCCAATGGTTTTGAAAACCGTTGGGATAGGTCTATCCCAACGGTTTTGAAAACTGTTGGGATAGGTTCTTTAATTTTTTTCCAGATCCACTAACTAAGAACATTATATAAATCAAAATTTTAAATAATTATGATAATACATATATATATTTATGAAATTATGTTTACAAAAGTGATGTTAGCTTAGTGGTTAAGTCGTTCGATTATAAACGAGGGGTCCTGGGATCAAATCCCAGCGGATGTTTTATTTTTGGAATTTATATACCAACGGTTCCATTACCATTGGTATAGATTTCATATTACCTATACCAACGGTTTCCAAAACCGTTGGTATAGGTCTATACCAATGGTTTTTGGAAAACCGTTGGTATAGACCTATCCCAACGGCTTACTTGGCTACGGTTCTCCAAACCGTTGGTATAGGCTATACCAACGGTTTGGAGGCCTATACCAACAGTTCCAAACCGTTGGTAAAGGTTAGTTTTCCAGTAGTGCAAGTTGACCAATTTGTGTTTCAATGTTTTTAATGCTATAACTGGTGAATGAGGAAATATCTTCCACTACACTTTCCCATAGTTTCTTGGAAGAATAGGCTTGTCCTAGATTGGGATTGCCTTGATTTTGGTTCCTGGGAAAGCGATTGTATTGGCTTTGGAATTGGGAAGGCTCACTTGGATAGTGGAATCCAAGAGGAGGATTGTTCCTTTGAGGTTGAGGAACAAAAGGATAAGGTTGATGGAAGTTACCACCACCTTGACCATATTGGAATTGGTTTGGATTTTGATGAGGGAACTAAGGGGGATGAGAAATGGGATTCCTATATCTCAAGTTAGGGTTATAGGTAGAAGAGAAGGGCTCAGAGTGGGGTTGGTTGAAGTTTCTAACAAACTGACCTGATTGTTGAGTGTTGGGGTTCTGCTGAGCATATGTTGCATTGAGATCCATTGGTACAGAGGAATCAGATGTATCCTCTTGAATTTGTGGACATGTGTCAGTTGGATGAGATGGGGATCTGCAGATTCCATAGTTCTTGATAGGTCCAAGTAACAAATATTGTGGAGAAGATGAGATTGGGGCTTTGGAAGCCACAACTAGTTGTCACACAAGACCTGTAAGTTCACTCATCCACTCTGTCATCTTTTTTGGCCCTATAAATTGATTATATTGAGCTTGTTTGACTTGATCATGTGCTCAAGTATGTAATTGTTATGTGTTTTCAGCCATGTTACTTATGAGATATCTTGCAGCTGTAGGAGTTTTATCAATAAGAGCACCGCCAATTTCAGCATCAATGAGAGTTCTCTCCATAGACAATAACACCTCATAGAAGTATTGGATCAAGAGTTGGTTAGGGATTTGGTGGTGTGGGCAGGTTTCCAAAATCCTTTTGAACCTCTCATAGTATTCATGGAGTGATTCATTGGGGAATTGAAGGATACCACTAATTTCTTTTTAGATGGAAGCAGTATGAGAAGCATGAAAGAATTTATCTAAGAAAAGTAATTTCATGTCAATACATTTGTTTAAGGAAACATGAGTAAGGTAGTAGATCCATGAATTTTCAATGTCATCTAGGAAGAAATGGAATGCTCAAAGTTTGATTTGTTCCTCAGAAACCCCTTGGGGATTCATGGTAGAGCACACCACTTGGAACTCTTTAAGGTGGAGATGTAGATCCTCACCGGCTAGCTTGTGGAATGAGGGAGAAAATGAATCAAACCCAATTTAAGTTTGAAGTAAGCCTCTATGTTTGGATATTTAATACCAAGGGGTTGGTAATTCATATCAGGGGCATCGAGTTCTTTAACTATTTGTTCCCTAGGATTGACCATTTCTAATTCAACTGGTTGGACGAGGACTGGTTCTTGAATTATTTGATTATCCTTAATTTTCCTCCTAAGTTGGTGAACTGTTAGCTCAATTTTAGGGTCAAACAAATCCAAGGGATTGTTTGGGAGGATATGGGGAATTCAGAGATATTTTGGAAGAAATATGAAGACAAAGTTTTCTTTGTGTTTTTTGTTTATGATTTCAATGAGAATGTGGGTTTTTCTTTGTGTTTTTTTTTTCATTTTTTTAATTTTTTTTAATTTTTTTTATTATAATAACCAGAAACTAAGGACTATTTAATTGCACCATCCCAGGAAACTAAACCATTTGAAAGTGTGGCCGATTGTTTCCTATCTACTATTCAAGGTTCCAGTGCTCTGCTAATGTGTATAGAATCACTCAGGTCGAATCCTCGATGATTATACTTTTTAATAGTTGATTTTTTTAGTTGATTGAATTTTGATTGGGGGGTTTGTTTGCAGAGATTAATTTAAATTATTGATTTATTAATATTGGTTTAAAAATTTGATAAATATTAGGGTTAGTTCATTATTAGGTAGTTAAGTTTGTGATATCCTTGAGCCTTGCTTTATATTGAATTAAATTAACACTCATGTCACAAGTTGACATTGATTGGAATTACCAAGTGTTAAGGCTTTAATACAAGCCTTAAATTAACTAAGGGTTCTAATCTGAATAATATCTTGTTTATGGTAGTGTATTTATGGTTCCAATAATCCATGGAAACCACTCGTTAAACAAAACAAGTCATTAATCCATGACATGTTAAGTTCAACATATACAATGTTAATTCAAAGAATATTCATCGAGGAAAAGCTCTCAATCACTTAACATAACTAAATTATAACTCACCCTAATGAGAGATTTACTCATCCATTATGATGGTTATTAATATTTTAATATGTTTTTATGGTGATGAATTATAAATAGGACAAAAAGAACAGGATAAGAAAAGAGTTGTGCATTGAACACACACACATGAAGGGTGATGAGAATTAAAAATGAACTTTAGATTGAATGAGAAAGTGAAAGAAGGAAAGGGGTTTCAACTTGATTTCAAATATTTTAAGAGAATTAATATTTAAGAACATAGTGTGGATGATTAAAATAGAATATGAAGAAGAAACTTTCATTAAAATTCAAATGAAATTGAAAACAACTTACACAATTACAAATGAAAGGAACACAAAAGTAAATAAAAAAAGATAGAAGGAAGGATCTCTCAAGTGAAAACTTGAGTATGGAAGGTCCTACCAAGACTTTGAAAAATATTTTGTCATGACAATGTATGATCCTCTCTTCTGAAATGACAACCTTTTGCAAGGAGAGGAGGGGGATGTATTTATAGCCCAATGTTGTGGGCTGTTTGCATTCTAAATCTTCCCCTCCACTTGGCTTGCCAATTTGGCCATATAGACAGCTGAATATAGAGATATTCTCTTCTTTCAAGTTTTATATATCGATTCTTACTATAATCCCTAAAAATTTGGATTCCATTGGAATTTTGGATCCAAATATTTGGCTATTTTACTAAATCTTTTTCACCTGTCCATTTTCATCAACACTTTTTCGAAGGCAATAATGTGAATGGGTTTATGAATAGTAAGATGCCCTCAAATTCGAACACATTTTTCAAAAAATATTCCCACCCATATCTCCTCTTTCACACTAAAAATAATAGCTATAATGTATGTGTCTATCAGGATAAATATCAAATTTTTTGTTCTGATCTCAATTCCCGGACAGAATTGTGGGATGGACTTAAAAGCTTCATTTGGGCCCATTTTTTTTGGATTTGGGACTTTAAATTTTTATAAATGAATCCTTGAATTTTTCTAAGAACTTTTTAGGAGAATAAATTAATTTTTACTTATGTATTGAGCTTATTAATTCCATTTTCATAGATGGTCCAGTTTCTTCACAGATTCTTTGGGCCTTCTTGTGAGGACCATATGACCCTTCAAATAGAAGAATTGGCCACTAATTACTTCTAATGATATGTTTAAAATTCAATAAGGAATCCTAAAAAACAATAAAAACACAATTTTTATTAGTAGGGTGATAGTTATTATTAAAACATTAAACAGACTTGAATCTGGATGAATTCAAATAGTGCTCAAAAATTATATTTAATACTTAAACATTAATATTTCACACAAATTATGCACATTTTATATAAAATAAGTAAAGAGAGTATATAATAAGTTCTGAAAATATTAATAACATTAGACATTGAGTCAGAATTGGACATACGAGTAGTCCATTTTGAGTATTTTTCCACATAGATTGTGATGGTGGAACCCTTGGGATGTTTCAAGGACTTCTAAAAGGCGTCTTTGGGTGAGATACTTGATGGAGAGGTTATTACTATAGTTGTTGAATCCAACAGTCTCCTATGAGTGATACATGGGATAAGATCCATTTTAGGGTCATAGGAATGATCAGTGGACATGGAATGGGATTTTTGATACCCTAATTTGGAATATATTAGGATAGTCCCTGGTTAGTGGGACTGTGACACATCCCCCTAGACTAATTTTTATGTGGTTCTTCCCTTGAGGATATATCTATTGAGAGGTGTTCTCCATTGTTCTGTGTGGTCGTGAGATGTTAGAAATGGGGTTTTGGGATGTGTTTACCAAAAATACGAGCATTAGATCAAGGGAATAATTGAGTTAGTGTATCCCAAGAGGGATTCCTCTACTTATGTTTTGACCTAGAGGATACCCTATAGGATGATTTGCTTTATTACTTCTTATGAGGATCCCAAGAGGGATTCCTCTACTTATATGTTTACATTGAGGATCCCAAGTGGGATACCCCTCTTGTGTTTTGACTCTAGGGATCCAGTGGGTGCCTCAGTAGTTGAATAACCTTTACCTAGTGCATTATGGGTTTGTCTAGATATGGTATCAGGTTTCACCTTATAACCCATAAAAACATGTTATCCCAAGAGAAAATGGTAGAGGTGATGGGTTTAGGCATTCAACCAACCCCAAAATTATTCTATGCTTCACTTGGTTACTGTTGATGCATCTATGGTTTCCATATGTTCTTCCTGACACTTAGCCCATGGGGCCTGAGGTGATATGATTCTCTGATGAGGACACCCAATTGTACTTCATGGTATCCAACTTATGATCCTTAAAGATTTAAATGTTACCTTTATCAGAAGTCCCATTTGTCACTAGGATTCCTCTTTGATTAGGGATTACAGAGGAGTCTGTTAAGAGTGTCTCAGAACCCCTCTTTTTTGGTGTTAGCTAGTGGATGCTTAACTTGCTAGGATCCAAGTGATGCTATAGGTTCTGGGTGGGCGCATTTCCTCTGAGAATGGGTTGCTGATATTTATGGGGATTTATGATGATATCCTTAATAAAAGGACTAGGATGTTCCCTAGGATTGGTTAAATGCACCATTACAACATTTCCCAGAGTTGTTTGGGAATGGGCTACTAAGCCAGTTATTTAATGGATGCCAAGTGTTATCTTGGATCTAGAGATAATTCCTTACAGATCGCCTAAGGGTCACCCCCTTAGGGATTATCCAAGTTACAATGTTGTGTTTGCTTTTGGAATGGGACCCAGGACTTAGACATCAAACTGGATTACACATGAATAGAGTGTTACGACATCCAACTCTACAATATATTTGTAGGATGTCCAATTGATACCTGGAACCCTTCATTTGAGTTACTAGAGGAGAGTATGAGTGATCCTAGGTTTAGGACATGTACCCCCTATGGTGATGTAGCTTTCTTAGATACATTTTTGGAACTAACCAAAGTAGGTATTGTTGATCGAGATAATGGGCATAAGGAAAAATTTAATTATATATAGATTGAGTGGTATGAAATCCATCTCTATTCCCTAGTCATAGGATTTCCAGTCGATCAAAATCTCAAATTCAAGGATTGAATGTGGATTGATTACATTCTTATGTTATTTGTTGTCTTTATTATTCCAGTTGTGTATCGGCTAGGCTGAGAACATTTCATGAGAATGAACATGCGAAACTAGGTTATAAGTTTACCATTAGTTTGGCCTATTGAGATTACTTCTCACTCCTTTTACATGCACCTCTATGTGCATGAAAAATTATGTCTATTTTTTGGTCGAGAAAATATTTATGATGGATAGGGATGAGGCTTAGGGTTTTATGATTGGGAAAAGTCACTCATATGGATTCTTATGATCATACTGAAGCAACTCAATAGTATATTAGAGACCGATTGCAGGGTTTGGATTAAATTTAGTAATAGATCCTTGTGCTTTTATTTGTATTTATTTCACTCCTGTATATGTGATTGGGACAGTGGGTGATTAGTGTTGCATGTATGACATGGTTGTACAAGCCTTTATTACTTTTCATTCATTATTATAGCCTTATTTATATTTATTACTTACACACTTTGATTATTTACTATTATGGGTGTTTTTTGGTTATTTACATAGTTTTCTTACTATGATACGAGAGCATAGTATCCTAAAGGACACACCCCAGGCCCTTACTACTAGTCGACAATGTTTGTTGTATTGGAAGGCATGATTGAGTCCTAGTGGCCAATAAGTTCGACTATTGTTCATTGAGTGAGTCAAGATGGGATGTGAAAAAGTGGAATTAGTGGCAGTTCCTTTCCTATTGTTTTACTATTTGGGATATTCTCTATAGGAGTATTAGGAATGTGTTAGATCCTGTGATGGATATTGGATTGGTGCATCAAGAACACCTGTTCCGGTGAGAACTCCAAGTTACCAGGGATATGGGATTATTGTTATTGATATGCGATGTTATAATTGTCTATGAATTTCACTTTGAGTGATACAAATGTGATGTGGAGTTTATGATTTATTATGGATTTTGGATCTTGGACCGTTGGATAGATACCAGTGATCGATTTTGACTCTTGTCCAATAGAGGCAAGAGGTATTTGTTTATGCATCATATTTGAAATATAGGTTCCACATTTTGTAAGCCTATTAGTGTGATATTTTACTACTGAAAATAGAGGATAATTGTTTAATGTTTCAATAATAACCTAAATGGTGTTTCCACATATAGATTCTTGGTTCAATTCTACTCAATTGGGATGAATTTTATGCATATGTTTCCTTCTAATTATAGGTCATGTGGATCTATGGTGAGAATTTTGATAGCAAGGATGCTAGTTCAGTACTCATGCATAGGAGGTGCGGTGACCCTAGTGGGTCGATAGGGAACATGGTTTTTAATAGTTATACCCCTCACGTGAAAATGTTTCTTAGGTTGGTTATTTAAAGTACCAATAACAAACTACATGGTGTTTTCCCACATATATTGGAATGAAATTATACTTAACTAAACTATGTGAGTATAGTATGACACATATCATTTGAGATGATGTTGTGTGTGTACTGTTGACCCTTGTAGGTCAACGTCGATAGCTAATTACTTTCCAGTAGATCCTTTGTGGGTGTATCTTTTTCAAGTGTGTTTAACTAAAGATTCATAACAACCTACATAGAGTTTTTCCATCTATATTTATACAATATTTTACTTAACTGGCTGTCATTTATAGTTATCTAGTCAGATCGTTGAGTGTGATGATGATAGATAAATGAAATTTTTTAGTGAACTAGAACCTCAAGGGGGTGTTACTATATATGGATTCTTGGTGAAGGTCTTTTCATCATCTTTTCCATGTTACTATCATGAACCTTTAGGGAGCATACCCTTATGAGCATACTCGTAGAGGATCAGGGCCTAGTAGGTTGAGGCTTGGTAAGTGATATCTTTAGAATCCCTTCCTTAAGCTAGTAGTTACCAATGGGTTTCAATTAAATGGTGTCCAATTACAACTTAAAGGGTGATTTCCTTTATAACTTAGAATTGAAAACCTATATAATTGAACCCATGTTGGTATGTTTTGACCCTAGTAGTTGATGTTTTATTTTCCTCCCTTAAAGAGTTTTGGATTTTGGACTAGATGGTTGGACCTAGTGACCCTATTATGATACTTGATCAATAGGGATAGGTGGGAGACCTAGAGGCCCTTAGTTGTGATTCATACCCTAGTGAGTTAGCATTCAGTTGATTAAGGAAAACCCTTGAGTAGGGTTGGACTTGAGTTTATGGGTAAATTTTTAGATAGTGATCTTGGTTTTATACTCATGTTGAGACCAATTCATGAGAGGTTCTTGAGTTTTGTGATACATGAAATATTATGCCTTTTATTTCTAAGGAAGCACCTAGGGTGCTTGGGTTTCAAGACTGAGTCTGACAAGACTATTTGGGTGCCTAACCCTATTGAGAAGTGGTTAGAAAAATGTTCATAACACTAGTATACGCTCATGAATTGAATGATACTATGAAATGGGTGGTCATGGAATATATTATAGCACAGGTGAGGTTCCCAATTTTGAAGATGGGTTTCTAGAGAGCTCTTGACATTCCATGCAGTATAGTCAACATGGCCTTAGTAACTCACGTATCATGGATGCATGAGTTGGGAGATGACTGGGTGGTATGAGACTGTACACCCAATGTGCTGGATGAGATAAGAATGGTATGCATTGATTTAACATGGTACTATTTAAATCATAAATTGGTGAGTGGCTGTGTGCAAGCTGAGGACTAATGGTTTCAAAGAAATGTTGTAGGCATGGTTTTCTAGGAGTTTTAATAAAATGAGTAATGTTCCTCCATAGTAGAGGAGACATCAAGAATGGATTGAGTGTGGTAGCACGACCGATATGGCTCAATCTTGGTTAGGTTATGACCGGATGATAAGTGTGGATTGGGAGGAGAGACACATGTTTGGTGATAGAAATCAATGAGGCCTCACTCAAGGAATGATATAAATTAATCCACATGGTGGGGAGAAAACCATTTTCCATTTGAGGGAGGTGACCCTCGTTTTCAGTTTAAATTCGGTGTTTGAAATGGAAACCCTTCTTAGGAAGTGGGTGATGTTTTTATTTTGTGATTTGATGCTTATGAATGAGTAGTTTTGGCCATGCCAGTCATTTTGTTCGGTGATGGATAAAGTGTGGGCTGTTGATATTGGAGTTCAATTTTTGGGCAATGATAAGGGTATCCCTATGGTGGGGAGTACCAAATCAGTCACAACTAAATGTATATTGTGTTGGGAGAGTTTTTGACACTAAAATACTATTCATTAGATAGTTAGGATAACATAGTTGTGCAGATGCTCAGGATGAGAGCATGGATGCTGTTTGACTACTAAGGATTCTTGGGGATGAGAAGGTTTATGGTGGATAGGTTGTAAAGAACCATGTTTTCCTGACTGTGAAATTGAGAAGGAATTTTATTTTTTTCCTTATAATATTATTAATGGGTAAAATGGTCTTTTTTTCATTCATATGACCTCATATAATTTTTTTGACCACTTTTTTGGTCCCAAAATAGTGTTCTTACCCTAGGAAAAGAGTTTGGTGGAATTCCAAGCCGTTTGAGTTTTTATGGAATAATTAATAATTAATAATCAATTAATTTAATATTAATTTATTTTCACATTTTATTTTATTTATACATTTCAAAAGGAGTACCAAGTTGAGATTCCAACTCCACTATTGAGTCCAGAATGGGGTTTTTCCCTAGTTGAGGCATAAACTCATGACGGGTGATGGGGCCAGGCCTAGGCCTCCTTTTCTTTTTTCTTTTATTTTTCTTCCTTTTATTTCCCCACCTTTTCTTTCCACCCTTTTCTTTATTTTACTTACTTTACTTCTCAAATAGTCCCTTGTGGGATTCCCCTTCACCACAACTGAGAGAGAAAAGGGAGAGGGATAGAGAGAGAGGAAAGAAGAGAGGTGCCACTTCGGAGCTCAGGAGGAACCGGATCATCATTCATTAGCTGTGGAACATGGAAATGGGTGAATATTTAGTGGATTCCACCCAAAGGTAGGTTATTTTTGAGTTTTTTCCACAAATGGAGGTTTTGGGTGCAGCAGAAGCGTTGGATGGGACATGACCAACATTGGTTTTCTGTTATGATCAATGATTAATCCGAGATTTACATGAAGATAAACGCTATGATCAATAGAATTAAATCAAAGAATATAAACAATGGATAAATACCAGAACCAAAGAATAGGATCATCACATATTATTTATAATTTATTTAAGAAATTAAATAATTACCTTGTGAGAAATTCTTTCTTCATTGATGGATCTGACAATAGGTCAAAGTTGTACCATTGTTGCATTATAGGAATCAAGAATAGATCTCTTCTAACGGTGATCCACACATGTCCCATGAACCTCTGAATTCCACTGTAGGAATATTTGGGGGCTAGCATGGAATATCCTAACACTTGTATCATTTTCCTTTGATCTCCCCAATAATCTCTTCCAAATCATTATCTTTGATCTCTCTAAAATCGAGTGTGGAAGGTGGAATAAGATCAATCTCCATTCTAGAGATCATTCTTGGAGAAGGGAGCTCTCTAGGGTTTCAAGAGGATTCTCTGGATTTCATTATACATAATAAAAATGAATTGTCTCTCTCAAGAAAATAATATAATTGGGTTTATATACTGTTATTGTTAGAATAAATAATTATACAAGTGCCCTTTATTAATTATTTAATACTTAGAGACCCCCATGTCTATATTAATAATAATAATATTATTTCTTGACATGTGTGAAACTCATAAATTAAATTAAATATTATTTATTCAAATAATATTCAATATATATTATTTCTTATAGAACCATTAAACCCAATTCTCTATTACTCCATAATATTTATCAAGCCTTAAATAATGACTATTTATTTAATAAATAAATACCACTTTATTATTCCCCAATAAATAAATAAATATTATATTCACTAAATAGAAAATAAATATTTTTTAAATATTCTGCTCACATAATATTCTCTTGAATAACTGGTGATGTAATATATACGATCAAGAAAACATGAATAATTATTAAACCATGTATGGGAATAATATTTATTCAACTTTTTAAATAATAAATAATAATATATTATTTAACTGAGATTCTAGATACACTTAGCGCGTGAGCCTCTAGGAATATTTGTCAGTGGCATTAGGTGAAGCAGCCTAAAGTCCAAGGTTAGCATCTAGGAACACTCAAAGTCACCCATATAGGAATAAGTTAATGCCATAATGACATAATACCTCATACAGACACTTACTGTGTAATATAATCCTTTTACTGTGATGTCTCTAATCAAGAAAGTTTCATGTTGGTGCCATCAACCTATGTGTTTGATGTCTCTTTCTTTGAATTTCTTGAAATCTAAATTACCTATAGAACACCATGGACATGGATTTATTTAGTCTATATAATTTCCATCAAAATGCCTCAAATATCAACTTCTGTTAAATAAAAAAAGGGAAAAATCCTTTCTTGTATTATTTATTAATGAAATATTACTCATGACACACTCATCGTATCCTACCTCACCATGAACATATGTTGTCATGTTTTTTTAATACATAAAAGTACATGACTTATAATAATCATTAATAATAATCTTAAAGTATAATTATCAATACACAAATCCGCAGATAGGAACATCCAATGCACATATAAATGTGGATTTCTTACTGGTAGGTCTTGTTCTCATAATATCCTACACAGGATATTGCAGAGGGTGTAAACCATGAGAAGGTGAATCAAAGTCCTATGAGTCTCTACCCATTATAACCTATATCATTTGTGTCCCTAAAATGATTTCATCCATCTATAAAACATATATTTAAAAATACTGTCGTGGAACTTCTGGGTTCTCATCATAGAGGGGAACTGCTATGAAATTTTAGTGTGACAACTACTCTTAGGACATTATCACATACCATGTCATGTAGAATAACAATCATTATATGATAAGAAGTTTATTAATATTAAAAAATGAATATTTTTTATGATAAAGTATACATAAGTTGGTTCTAGGGAACCAACTCCAACATAACCCCACTTGAAATAGAGCTAACTTCTAACAACCTTCAGTTTTCTATCTCTCACATGACACTCATGCTTCTTTTGAGATAGTCTTTTAGTTAATAGGTCCACCACTTTTTATTTTTCTGGAACTCTTCTTACTACAAATTCACCCCTCTGAGAAAAATCCCTCAATAGGTGATACTTCCAGATTATGTGCTTTGTCTGTTGGTGTGACCATGGCTCTTTTTCAAGATCCACCATTGCAATATTATCACAATACACTATGATAGGGTATTAAATACTAGGCACCACATCAAGATCCTAGAAAAAGTTTTTCATTAAAAAGGATTCCTTGGATTCATTAGAAGCCACTATATACTCAGAATCTACTATAGAATTAGTGACAACTGAATTATTTGAACTCTTCCATCTCACAGATCCTCCATTGAGACAAAAAAAACATATCCTGATTGTGACTTCAGATCATTATGATCTATTTTAAAACTAGAATCAGTATAACCCCTGATGGATAGCTCCTCATCTTTTTCATACACTAGAAACATATCCTTAGTTTATCTCATATATTTCAGGATAGCCTTAATAGTAGACCAATTCTATTTTCCTAGATCACCTTGATATCTTCCCACCATGATCAATGCATATGTAACATCAAGTCTAGTACATAACATGGCATACATGATTGATCCTATCACCAAAGTGTATGAGATATTACACATTATCTCCTTCACCTTTTGTGTTTGAGGTCACATTTTCTTAGAAAGATTTATACCATGTGACACTAGAACTAATCCCCTCTTGGATTGTTCCATACTAAATCTATTTAGTATCTGATAAATATATGCACTTTAACATAGTTTGAGAAGCCTCTTTGATCTATCATGAATGATCTTGATCCCTAGAATATAGGCTGATTCACTTAAGTCCTTCATAGAGAAACACTTGTTCAACCAGTCCTTAATAGATTGTAAGACTGGTATATCATTTCCAATAATTAATATGGAATTGACATATACTACTAGGATAATGACGGCATTCTCAATAAACCACATGTAAACACATGAATCACATTCATTCTTAATGAAGACAAATTATTTTATAGTTTCTTCAAATCAAATATTCCATGACTTAGATGATTTCATCCATCCATAAATGGATCTATGTAACTTGCATATATTTTTGGAATCACCCAGAGTCACAAACCCTTCTGGTTGTGTCATGTAGAAATCTTCCTAAAGGTTCCCATTAAAGAAATATATTTTGACATCCATCCTCCAAATTTTATATTCATGATAATCTATTATAGAAATTATAATTTTGATGGATTTAAACATGGAAACTGGTGAAAATGTTTTATCATAGTCAATTCATTGATGTTGTTTAAACCCTTTATCCAATAGAATTTCTTTATAGGTATTTACCTTAACTTCCATGTCTAGTTTTCTCTTGAATACCTATTTTTACCCTAAGATATTTACATCAATTGGCATGTCAACCAGAACCCAAAATTGGCTCTGATACATGGAATCCATTTCCTAATTCATGGAATATTTTCATCTTGAATCTTCTGAGCTCTATACCAAATATTTGTATGAGATATGTTCATAATTTTCAACCAATAATGATTCACCATATTCAGTGACTAGAAAAACATATCTCTATGGTTCTCTTACCTCTCTAGTGCTCTTATGAAGTACTTGTGTTTCAGGAACTACTTATTCCATGGGGATCTGTGGAATCTATCCTTGTACCAGCTCTTGTGTATATTGAGCATCAACTTCATCAAATTCAATATTTCTCCCACTATCCTTTTTGAGGATGTTATCCCTCTCAAGAAAGATGGATTGTATGGATATATTCACTTTCTGGTTAGAGAGGTTTTATATATAGTATCCCTTTGTTTCTTTAGGATACCCTATAAAGATACACTTTGTGCCTCAGGGTGCTATTTTTTTCTTAATAACGCATTAACAAATGCCTCATATCCCCATACATGTATATGTGACAAAAAAGGTTTCTTTTCAATCCATAACTCAAAGGGAATTCTTTTTTTTTGATTTATTTGGTACCCGGTTTAGTGTGTATTCCACAGTTTGATGAATATCCCTAAAAGGATAATATAATATCAACATGACTCATTATCGAACTTACCTTGTCTAACAAGATACAATTTCTCCTTTCACTAACACCATTTTAATGTGGTTTGTAATGTGGAGTGAGTTGAGATACAATACCAAAATTTTGTAAAGGATTAATAAAATTTTGGTTAAGATATTCACTGCCTCGATATGATCAAAGATTCTTTATATTAATTACAATTTTATTCTCAACTTCATTCTTGAATTATTTGAATTTATCAAAGGAATCATACTTATACCTCATCAAGTAGACATAGACATATCTAATCAATTCATCAGTAAAAGTTATAAAGTAAGAATATCCACCTCTAGGTTCTACTAGAAATGATCCAAACACATCAGTGTGTACCAATCCTAGAAGCTCTGTGGCCCTTTCACCATGTCCAGCGAATAGCGATTTGGTAATTTTCCCTTGTAAAAAAGCATGAAATATTTCAAGTGTTTTTAGATCAAAAGATTCTAAATAACCATCTTGATAAAGATTTGTTAAATGATTCTCGGTTACATTAACAAGATGGTGATTCCATAGTTGGGTGTTATATGAGTCATGTGAACATGATTCTTTATCTATTTCCAATACTTATTTTTTTTAATTTAATACATAATGAAAATTATTCAAATGTTACATACCATAACATATGTTGACTTTATAAAATAAACATCTTTTATATCCAAATTTTAAAACAAAACCATCTAAATATAGTCATGATACAAAAATTATATTCTTGGTAACAGTTGGTACATCATAAAAATCTCTTAAAACCAATATCATTCCTTTTGGAAATGAAAGGTGGTAGTGACCAATGGCCAGAGCAGCCAACGTCGCACCGTTGGAACCTAAAAAATACACCTATACTCTAGCAATATTTTCAAATCTACTTGGTTCCTTTATTTTGATACAAATGTGAGCACCAAAAGCTATATCTAATGCCCAATGTGTAGATATTAAAATATTATACTTGATAACGAACACACCTTTAGCTTCCCCTTGATTCTAGGCGGATTTCTTCTTCCAGTGGCCTTGCTTTCTACATGAAAAACATATTACCTCATTTTCCTTACTCTACCTCTGGATATTCTTCTTTTTTAGAAGGATGGTGCTCAGGAGCTTTAGACTTGTTATAATCCTTGGTCCCCTTTACTTTTTTTTACTTCTTTTCTTATTCACTTTAAGGGACATGGGTTTTTCATGCCCCATGTACTTATCCACTTGGAAAATTAGAAGGATAATGCATAATAGACTTTGACACTCTTGGAAATTGGTGTTGGTGAGAAGGTTATACTTCTCAAGTATTGACCACAGTGATATATTTGAAGTCATTTTATTACTATTTCTCTAAATAATATGATAAAAGTTTTAGTACTTTATATGATAAAATTTAAACAAACAAACAAATATTATATTTATTAATCTCTCAATATTTTATCAAAACCCAATATCCCTCACCATTGGCTTCAGAATATCATGTTTATCAGACATTATAGTGTTAAGAATCGACATTCACCTTCTCATCACCTTGAATTTATCCGTTCAAACAATTTGAAGTGTTTTAGGTAGGCATTCCAAATGAAAACTACCTTAACTCACAATTCTTTGATCTGTTGAGTGGAATCCCCCATACTAAAATCCTTAAATTGGATTTCCTAAACCTTTACCTCTCAGGTACACCAAGTTCTGCTTTGGCAGTCAACCCTTGATGTGAACTAAGTTATGCCAACCCAAAAATTCATGTTATAATTCCCTAATAATTTAAATCACCCTAACTTTGGATGGTCTGCACTTTGAACTATGGTTGATTTTAACCGAAGTAGTGGAAGGCTATACTGACTTAATATATATAATTGAGGGATTTTATCTTTATGTGTAAATTTAAAATTAATATATTTATTGAATTATTTTTAACATTAAGTGGATTTACTTAAGTTATTAAACATGTATTAGATAATATTTATGCATAAGAAAATTTATTTTAGTTATATCTTGTATTATTGTTAAATAATTAATTCATGTGATCATGAAAAAACATCCATAAGGAAATAGTCATGCAACTTGACAGAAATAAAATAATAAAGTGGTATGATCATGAGAATTTACTAACTGTAAGTTTATCCAGTGGATGATAAACTAACCATTAACTAGGGGAAAACACCTTGAACCATTTATGGTCCGTGTTGCATCTTTACACCTATCCACCTATGTATCTATCTTGGATTGGTTTTTTCTCAGCTCTAAACTTGATCTTCCTCCACTATCTTGGGATATCTATGAAAACCCTAGTTTTATTAAAAATTAATTCATGATTTACTACATAAGAATTCACATAATAAAACCCATAAGATTGATAATTATATTTTCTTTGGGTAATTAGGTATATTACACAATAAATTAAAACATGGGGTACATCAGAATTTTTAAAAACTTCCTTAACATGCTAATAATTTTCCATCATTCTTATAACTTCATGGGATAACCTAGGGACATACATAAGAAAGGGGTGATATATAAATCCCAATAAGGGAATAAAAAAAGCATAACATGAAGGAATTATTACATGTTATACAACATGAATTTAAATGGGACATAAACTATAACATCCCGCCTTTTTATCACATAAACTTTCATTACATTATACAAAACTGAGGATCTTTAAGGTTTAGTGTCTTGGAAACCAGGAACTTAATACATGAAAAAAAAACATTCTTCTTAAACACTTGAAAGGCTTCTCCATATGTTCATCCTAGGTTCATTACTACATCTCATAACCTGAGGACATACATCAAAAGAAAGGGTGAGCAGAAGGCCCAGTAAGGGAAACAAGAGGAACATTTTACATGTGAACTTGAGATACTTCAACAATGTCATGAAAAAAAACTTTAAGGCATGAGAAAGAAATCATGTGGCATATCATAATAAAAATAACATTTTTCATAACTTTAAGATGTGGATACATCATTTAACATAGACAATCATGAACATATCACCAAGGTCCATCCCCAAGGTGTCATTTGAAAATTACCAAGGTTATTCACCAAGATATCATGAAAATTGTAATCTCTAGTGGTTACATCATTACCCAATGCATTGGAGCGCTATCAGGGCACACTATTAAATTTTCCTTTATTATCATGTGAGCCACATATATCATCATCAAACATTTCATAAATAACCCATATAGCATAAAATAAATGGGTTTCATTTCATAATCATAACGTTTTAAAAACTGCTTTAAAGACATGATCTTTACGTCACTTTAAACCCACGAAAAGGGAAAGCGGGTCTCATGTATGTAAATTCCAGAATTTAAAATAGAAAATTTTGATATATATGTGAATACCCATGTATAAATAAGAGATTTGAGTATTAAATTTATAACATAAAATAATTTTGAGAAAAGAGAGAGGCATTTTGAGATGAAAATTCTGCAGCATAACGGCTATGTTTCGGGGTTTTAGAAAACATTGAAAGGAGAGGGGACATGGGTCAAACATTCATAAATGACCCATAAAAGAATAGAGGGACAGAATAAGAAGAATATATTAACATGTTAATTAAATTTTAAGGACATACCATTTGAAATGAAAAACATGGAAGGAAGACAAAAATTAGATTTCTCTTATGAAAATTCGGCAGCCTAACGGCGTCACTTAAACTTCAACACAATGATTTGAAAAGATAAAATAGGGTATCTCATAATGTGAACATAAGAGTTAAGTATGATAGATATAGAGATCATACCCCGACATAATAAAAAAAATAACTTGAAAGACTTGACATGAAAGTAGAATTTTGAAAAGAATGAGAAGGGTGAAAGAATCCCCTTAAAAATTCGGCAGCCTAACGACGTCACTTAAACATTTTTAAAACGAATTGATGAGAGAAATAGGGGGTCTCTCATCATGTGAACATGAAAAGGGAAGTAATATGAATATATAAGAACATCCTACAACATAAGAACATGGAGTATAAAAGCAATGACATAAAAGAAATTACTTGAAAAGAAAGAGAGAGGTCAGATCCCTTACCTTAAAACATAACTCTTAAAACTCAAAGGTTTGGACCTTGAGGGCTTGGGGGCACCTTGGGAGGACTACTTGGGAGGTAAGGAGACCAGAAATTCGTTGGGAAAGAGTTGGGAGTGAAAAATAAAGGAGGAAAGGGTGGGTATTTATAGGGAAAGTGAGGGGACAAGACATTAATGGCCAAGGGACACCTCACAAGTGCTTTTCTCAAAACCATGTGCTCTCCCATGGCATTTATCATGGAGTTAGGCCACATGGGGCCCCCAATATAATAATTCATCACCTTTGGCCGGAAAACCCTTAAAATATCTCATGACATCATCATGACACAGTTATGATGTCATTAAACATACCGAAACCCTAAAACTGCATTTTTACTATTCACTGAAAAATTTATCTTTCTCAAAAAAATCCCAAAATTTCTACTTAACCAAATATCGATGCTCTAATTACATTTATGAACTTCATTTTTTAAAAATAATTTTATAAATAATTTTAATTTATTTTTTAAATAAATACACTATTCACAGAAAATTCATTTTTTTCAGAAAAATCCCCAAAAATTACCATAACATAATATCGATGCTCTGAGTTCAAAAATGAAATTCATTTTATAAAAACAATTTTCTAAATATTTTTAATTTAATTTTTAATTAAAAAACACTATTCATCCGAAAAAAACTAATACTTGAATAATAATTTATGAAACTGTTATTTACCCATTTTATTGAATCTCATTACTTAATCAAGGTGTCTAAATTATATTAAAACTTTCTTTAAGTGAGATTACTAATCCATTTGGTCACATTACTAATCCTAAGCGAAAAATCACTATTCATAATTTACTATTCATCAAAAATTAAGTTGATCTTATTAGACTCCAAATTTCGTACTGAACATAATTGTAGAATACCATTTTTTGAAAATCATTACACATTTTTAATTATTTAAGGTTTACATAAACATTTTTAAAATATCCTTTTTCTAAAATTCATCAAAATATGCATACTATATTTATCCAGTCATTTGAAAATTCATAAACTTCATCATAAGAAGAAATCCCAATTTTTATTTAAAACAAAGGATTACCCAAGGCAGTTACGGTCTCCTTACATAGCCCCTTATCACACCAGCATAGGACCTAAGTGTAAGGTGTGCTAAGGTGAGAGAATCCGAGGGAGGCTTGACTAACATCGCACGAGTAGTAATTTCTATCAGTTTGAACTTCTCGCGAAGGCGATTCCATTCTAGCTTCACACGATGAAGTTCGGCTTGGGTTTGGTCCAGAATAAAGCCCAGTGGTGCTACCTCCTTCCCAAGTTCTGTTATATGGGCTTCGATCGGTCCAAGACTACTGGGTGAGGCCATCGAATCTTCTTTCTATATTAATTAACCAAGATTACTTGTATTTAGAGACAATAATCGAAACGTTTAGTTTCCAGCGGTCATATTGACCAATGGTCATATAACAGTCAAAACCCAAAGATCTCATTTTAATTATACTAATGTTATCAAATGAAATAGTTTTGTTGAGTATAAAAAAAAAAAAAATAACACAAAAAATTAGGAAATAAGATTTATTCAAAATTTCGGGTCGTTACAATCTTCCCCCCTTAAGAAATTGCGTCCTCGCAATTTTTAAAATTGGGTTTTGAAATTTCATTGAAAGTCCCACATTGGAAAAGGAGTCAGTAAAACTATTACTTTAAAAGAAAGAAAGGGGAGTACAAAGGTCACCCGAGTTAACCCACACTAGGATTCCATGTAGGAAAACATGGACATGGAGGAGAAAACAAAGGGTCAAGTTCTGAGGGAGAGTGATAGAAAACATGATTAGGAGAAAGTTAACCATAAGAAAATCCCAAACTTATGATGTGTGTAAACAGTCTTTGATTACCTAGTAGGAAACGTAATCCAACAATGTTTTTGTTTTACGTTCTTTTTCATAATTTTGAGGAATTCATTTACTACATAGAACAAAAACATAAGAAAATATACCTACCTTCATGTAGAGTTTCATCCTTTAATAAGTCTCTACCAAAACTAATCTTTTCTCCAAATGATGAGTATTCAAAACTACTTGGTCTCATCAAAACACAAGAATCATCTTCTAGAGAATCAAATAATCCACAAAATATTAACTATCTATTTATTCTATCTTTAAACATTATCCCAAAAACAGAAAGGTTAAGGTAAAACAACTCTTCAAAAAGAAAGAATCCCATAGGAATGGAAACTACTTTTAAATCTTCAAAGTTCCACGGCACTACCCAGAGTTCATCATAGACCATTCGGTAAATAACTATCCTTAAAATTCCTTAAAATAAACCAAACTAAGATTGAAACCCAAATACAAGAAGGACTCGATAACATAGTCTTCCAAGATAAACTTTATCGTTCATCTCTAAACAACATCAACCACTCCTACCATCTTATAACAAAAGTAAATAACCTAAATATATTTTCCCCAAGATAGGTCAATCATTTTGATAAGTAACCTATAATACCATAAGTTCACCTTAAATTCATTGATTATTCAAAATATAAGTCAACCATTACTCCTCAAAGAAAATACCATAGTAATCTATTTACCTCGATCAAATAGGGTTCCCAAAATAGTTAACGTCTTCCAAAATAATAATCATCTTTTAATCCCCTAATCACCCTTTTTTTAAAGAAGAACAACTTCACTACATAAACATGTGGTACATAACTATAGATGTATTCCTTAATGATATAAAATCATCTTAGGTAGTGAATCGATGATCTTAGAAAACATAAAAGATATGCTCATAGAGCACGAACTAAAATACAACATGACATAGACAATTATTGTGAAGAAGTTACATGTACTTCAGTCATCATGATCCATCACAGCATAGGACTTGCATTGTTCCCTTGTCCTTGAAGATTGTTGATGTTCATCATGCTTCTCACCCATTCCAAGAGAGCATTGCCTTGGATAATGTCTAACTTCTCCACAGTTACGACATCGAAATGTATAAGGCACATTAGATCGAACCTTATCTCCATTAATCACATTATCCATTTTTTTAAAGAAATTGGCTACTTTATGCCCTATCTTCCCACACTTAAAACATATCCCGGTTCCTTTGTGACATTCTCCTTAGTGCCCCTTTACACAGTTTTTGCACAAAGGAAATTGGGTCTTCTTTCCCTTATCAACTTTATAATATGAACATCCTTGAGACTTTGTCTTCTTCTTCCTTGATGAATTTGGGCATTCAACTAGGTACCAATTATTAATTGTGATTTTTGATAGCTGGTTTGGCATAATCAAAATATGTTCAACTTGATCTTTCATCATCTCTGTCACATCAATAGGGCAATCATCACATTTCCTATCACATTGGTTGTTGGGACATGTTCCTCCATTTCCCGCCATTAACTAAGAAAATAAAGTATAATTAGGGGCTTGAATACTTAGCTAACAATCATTAAAAGGAAACTTTAAGCATAGGAGGATAAACTTGTAGAAGGAAAGTATACCCTAATTTGTGATCCCCTAGGTTCCAATCTAGGTTATCCATGATCATATCTTCTTATGTGAATCTTTATTTTATTTTATCTTTGTTCCTTTAATAATGGTTCATACTAAGCTTATTAATTTACCAAAGCATATCCTCTGGGAGTGTCGTAACCAAGAGTGCAGCAAGGCCCGTTGTCGTGTACCAGTTCCCATTTGAGTCTAGCTCAAAGCGGTGTTTTTGGGTTTTACCCCTATGTAAATCTGTGCCAGAGCCGCCTCTACCTGCTCGTATCCAGACAGGGATGTTTTTTCTTGGCAACCCCTTAATCAATACTCACCAAAATACTAGGAAGATTTCTTATTTTTAAACTTTTCTATAGGGTTCTTCCTAAAGTTTTCATATCTTAATTTCCACAAATAACTAAACCATCCTTTGATACCAACTATAGCATCCTGCCTTTTTATCACATAAACTTTCATTACATTATACAAAACCGAGGATCTTTAAGGTTTAGTGTCTTGGAAACCAGGAACTTAATACATGAAAAAAAACATTCTTCTTAAACACTTGAAAGGATTCTACTTATGTTCATCCTAGGTTAATTACTGCATCTAATAACCTGGGGACATACATCAAAAGAAAGGGTGAGCAGAAGGCCCAGTAAGGGAAACAAGAGGAACATTTTACAAGTGAACTTGAGATACTTCAACAATGTCATGAAAAAGAACTTTAAGGCATGAGAAAGAAATCACGTGGAATATCATAATAAAAATAAAATTTTTCATAACTTTAAGATGTGGATACATCATTTAACATAGAAAATCATGAACATATCACCAAGTTCCATCCCCAAGGTGTCATTTGAAAATTACCAAGGTTATTCACCAAGATATCGTGAAAATTGTAATCTCTAGTGGTTACATCATTACCCAATGCATTGGAGCGATATCAGGGCACACCATTAAATTTGCCTTTATTATCATGTGAGACACATATATCATCATCAAACATTTCATAAATAAACCATATAGCATAAAATAAATGGGTTTCATTTCATAATCACAACGTTTTAAAAACTGCTTTAAAGACATGATCTTTACGTCACTTTAAACCCACAGAAAGGGAAAGCGGGTCTCATGTATGTAAATCCCAGAATTTAAAATAGAACATTTTGATATATATGTGAATACCCTTGTAGAAATAAGAGATTTGAGTATTCACTTTATAACATAAAATAATTTTGAGAAAAGAGAGAGACATTTTGAGAAGAAAATTCTGCAGCATAAAGGCTATGTTTCGGGGTTTTAGAAAACATTGAAAGGAGAGGGGACATGGGTCAAACATTCATAAATGACCAATAAAACAGTATAGGGACAGAATAAGAAGGATATATAAACATGATAATGAAATTTGAAGGACATACCATTTGAAATGAAAAACATGGAAGGAAGACAAAAATTAGATTTCTCTTATGAAAATTCAGCAGCCTAACGACGTCACTTAAACTTAAACAAAATGATTTGAAAAGATAAAATAGGGTCTCTCATCATGTGAAAATAAGAGTTCAGTATGATATATATAGAGATCATACCCCGACATAATAAAAAAAGAACTTTAAAGACTTTACATGAAAGTAGAATTTTGAAAAGAATGAGAAGGGTGAAAGAATCCCCTTAAAAATTCGGCAGCCTAACGACGTCACTTAAACATTTTTAAAACGAATTGATGAGAGAAAGAGGGGGTCTCTCATCATGTGAACATAAAAAGGGCAGTAATATGAATATATATAAACATCCTCCAACATAAGAACATCCTCCAACATAAGAACATGGAGTATAAAATCAATGACATAAAAGAGATTACTTGAAAAGAAAGAGAGAGGTCAGATCCCTTACGTTAAAACGTAACTCTTAAAACTCAAAGGTTTGGACCTTGAGGGCTTGTGGGCACCTTGGGAGGAATCCTTGGGGGGTAAGGAGACCAGAACTTCGTTGGGGAAGAGTTGGGAGTGAAAAATAAAGGAGGAAAGGGTGGGTATTTATAGGGAAAGTGAGGGGACAAGGCATTAATGGCCAAGGGACACCTCACAAGTGCTTTTCTCAAAACCATGTGCTCTCCCATGGAATTTACCATGGAGTTAGGCCACATGGGCCCCCCAATACAATAATTCATCGCCTATGGCCGGCCAACCCTTAAAATATCTCATGAAATCATCATGACACAGTTATGATGTCATTAAACATACCGAAACCCTAAAACTACATTTTTACTATTCACTAAAAAGTTCATCTTTCTCAGAAAAATCCCAAAATTTCACCTTAACCAAATATCGATGCTCTAATTACATTTATGATATCCATTTTTTAAAAATAATTTTCTAAATATTTTTAATTTATTTTTTAAATAAATACACTATTCACCAAAAATTCATTTTTTTCAGAAAAATCCCCAAAAATTACCATGACATAATATCGATGCTCTGAGTTCAAAAATGAAATCCATTTTTTAAAAATAATTTTATAAATAATTTTAATTTAATTTTTAATTAAAAAACACTATTCATCCAAAAAAAACTAATACTTGAATAATAATTTATGAAACCGTTATTTACCCATTTTATTGAATCTCATTACTTAATCAAGGTGTCTAAATTATATTAAAACTTTCTTTAAGTGAGATTACTAATCCATTTGGTCACATTACTAATCCTAACCGAAAAATCACTATTCATAATTTACTGTTCATCAAAAATTAAGTTGATCTTATTAGACTCCAAATTTCGTACTGAACATAATTGTAGAAGACCATTTTTTGAAAATCATTACACATTTTTAATTATTTAAGGTTTGCATAAACATTTTTAAAATATCCTTTTTCTAAAATTCATCAAAATATGCATACTATATTTATTCGGTCATTTGAAAATTCATAAACTTCATCATAAGAAGAAATCACAATTTTTATTTAAAACAAAGGATTACCCAAGGCAGTTACGGTCTCCTTACATAGCCCCTTATCACACCAGCATAGGACCTAAGTGTAAGGTGTGCTAAGGTGAGAGAATCCGAGGGAGGCTCGACCAACATAGCACGAGTAGTAATTTCTATCAGTTTGAACTTCTCGCGAAGGCGATTCCGTTCTAGCTTCAGATGATGAAGTTCGGCTTGGGTTTGGTCCAGAGCAAAGCCCAGTGGTGCTACCTCCTTCCCAAGTTCTGTTATATGGGCTTCGATCGGTCCAAGACTACTGAGTGAGGCCATCAAATCTTCTTTCTATATTAATTAACCAAGATTACTTGTATTTAGAGACAATAATCGAAACGTTTAGTTTCCAGCGGTCATATTGACCAATGGTCATATAATAGTCAAAACCCAATGGTCTCATTTTAATTATACTCATGTTATCAAATGAAATAGTTTTTTTGAGTATAAAAATAAAATAAAATAAAATAACACAAAAAATTAGGAAACAAGATTTATTCAAAATTTCAGGTCGTTACATTAACGATGTAAGAATCACAATCATGAACAAAGAGTCATGCTATATCATGATAACATAAAGTCAACATGGGAATGTGGCAACAACTTTAAACATGATATCATAAACATAGATCAAGAATTAATTCCAAGACATAATAACATGGTGGAAAAAGTTCCATCATGAATTAGGTTCACTCCATAATCCTATTCATGATGCCTCTTGAGAATAAAACATTACCCAATGCATTGGAGCACTATATAATTCTGAGTGAACCCATCGCTTTCATATTACGTACATGCATAAGTGCGCCACATAGATCATATAACATAAGAACACATTTCATGACATTTAATTCCAAGATAAATGATTATGGAATAAATACATAGAATTACCCAATAAAACAAGTATAGGTATATTTATGTGAATACCCTTGAATGGAAATAGTAATGGTATTCACAAAAAAAATGTTTGGCATGGAAAAATCACAGTTAAATTTCAGTAGCATAATGACAGTATATAAAGGTTCATAAAATGGTTTAATAAGAGTGAAAGGGGTCTCTCATAATTTTGAAATAAAATTAATAGTAAGTGGTATATAGTAAAACAAATCCCAACATTAGGAAATGTAAATAAAATTCATAAAATGAAGAAGATTCTTGATTAAATAGGAGAAAGAGAGGATCCCTTACTAAATTTCAACATAGTAACAGATTAGGTAAATGATATAACGAGCGAGGATAAATGATATATATTTTTCAGGACATAAATTTTAAAGTATATGGATATTTAAAAAATCATGACAATATAAAAAAATAATATTCAAAAGGATAAATACAAAGAAGGTGCTTGAATTGAAAATAATACAGAGAAGTCCCTTACCTTGATAGGTGATTCCAAAAGCTTGAGAGGAGATTCTTGAGAGCTTGGGGGAACATTGGGATGATTATATATGGTGGGTGGGAGAGATTAAAGAAATTATCCAAGGGTTTTTTATTGAATATTAATGTAATCTTGGGTGGGTTTATATAGGAAATGAGAGGGGAGTTCTTTATTATTTCCCAAACATAGGTTTTTGACTATATAATAAAGTAATCAAAACCAAAAACTTTATTATGGATTTTTCTTAGGGTTTCTTATAAATATGATTGTTTTTAATTATTTTATAAGTAAAATGTCTTAAATCAATAAAATATTACACTTGGTGATGTGGAAGCGAGCCATGTTCATAAAGAAATGATTTTAAAACCTTAAAATAGAATATAGGTTTTGGAGGATTCATAAAGGATTTATATAATTAATAAAATAACCTAAAAATTAAATTATTTTAAATTTTAAACATATATTTGGTCTTGGATACCATTTATAGAATTTATTACATCATATTTGGGTCATTATGATGTCATAATACACACCGTATATTTATATTGTATTTATTTTTTACGTGAAAATTCAACTATCTCAGAAAATTATGAAAAATTCACCATTGGATAATTTAGAAATTTTTATTACAAAAATAATATTTATTTTATTAAAATAATTTTCTAAATATGGTAATTTTCACTTTTAAAACAAGAATCGACATTTATTGAGAAATGCTGGTTTTTTTGTTAATGACAGTTTTCAAACCCTTATAACAATTTCATTTGACTTCATAAAAATTATATTATGATTTAAATTTAATAAAAATTATTAAATAGTTTTATTTTATTAAAATATAATTTAATTTTAAAATTCAAGAATTCATCAAAAAGGATGTCTTAATTGAAATTGTATATTACACAAAAATAAAATTTTCTGCTTTATAGTATTCAAAATCTAATTTTTATCAAAATAATTTCTTAATTATTTATAAAGAAAAAACAAAAAACATAATCATTATTATATTTAAATTAAAATATTAATATTCATACTATTAGCATTTCTTTGTTTCTAGTCCTTGTTAAATTATTTTTACCCTTAATTAACCTATTTCCCTTTTATCGTGGTAATAAATATTTACTAAAGTTACTATTCATAAAAGTTAAGTTAAAATTATTACCTAATATTAATTATGATAATTAAAAATATGGAATCAATTTTATCAAAATAAATTCACATAGGTGGAATAATTTAATTTAAAATGAAACCCAAAAGCATGATGGAAAGCAGTTTTCTGAAAAATGCAATTTTCAAGGAAAAGATGATTTTACTTTAAATCTATAACTATTAATATTAATCATATGAATTTAAATTAATAATTATAGACATATAAACTATAACTTTAATTTAAATCATTCTCTATTAGGGGTTATTTTTAATTAATTAAAATGGAGAAACATTATGCATTTTAATATAGTTTTCAGAAAAATGTGTTTTCAAGCCTAAAAATAATCTTATACTAAAATATATTATAAATATGATTTAAATGTAATTAATTGAATTCAATATAATTAAATAGTACTTATGTTAATTTAAAATAAAATTAAAATAATAATAGTACTTTTAAATTACTTAATTTATCAAAATAAATGATAGTTTTATAAAAAAATGGTATTTTCGCTATTCACTGAAAAAATAAATATTTTATAAAAAATAAAAAATTGTCACTCTAAGTTAATTTTGATATGATTATTTCTAAAAATTATTTTAATTTTATCAAATTAATTTTCTAAATTTTCTATAAATTAATTATAATATTTTTTCACAAAAATAAATAAAAATTATTTTTGAAGAAAATATACCTTTGAAGAATAAAATGAAATTAATAAAAAGTGAGTGATTATTTACTAATAATTTATTAATATATTTATTTTGAGTAGGAAATTTATATAAATTTCATAATTTAGTTAATATTATTCATATTTTTAAATTTAATGTCTAGGTTAAAACGACCATATTTAAATAATCATTGTTTGTGTGGGTTCAGTGTTGCGATCACATATGCCATCGAGTATAGTTTTATCATTAAAAAAATTAGGGCATTACATTCTACCCCCTTTAATAAATTTCATCCTTAAAATTTGATGTTAATCATGGTAAGAAATGTTTTGACACTTGAAAATATCTTGATTGAAAACCCACATTGTAAAAAGGGTTAATAAAACATCCACTTGAAAAGAGAGAAAGGGAAGTATGAACATCATCACATAACTAGGTTTCCAAGTAGGATAACATTAACGGGACACAAAAACATAAACATGGAATAAAAACAACTAACACCCAAGAATTAATAGGGATTTATAGAGAACATGGTTAACATAATGTCAATGACCACAAAACCATAAATCTGTGTTGGGTGAAATGACCATAAATTCATAAAAAATGATCATAATATGAAAACATTTTTGTTTCAATATTATTTTCCTAGATTTAAGGAATTACCTTACCATCTAGAATTGGAACATAAGAAAATATACTTCCTTGAAAAGTATAATTTCATCCTTTAATCAATTTCCACTAAAATATAATCTTTTTCTCCAAATGACGAGCACTCAAGATGAATTTTGTATGTCTAAAGTGATATAATAAGATTATAATGGATCATAAAAGACACCAAATAATAACAATATATTCCTCCTATCTTTACTAAATCCAAAATGGTTAGCATAAAGTAAGATAATATTGAAAATAAATAAACAATAATACATTAATCTCCAAAATTGAACAAAAAAACCCAAAGGTTTAACATAGATCGTTCCTTAAATAAATAACACTATATCCAAAATAACACAAATAACCTCAACAATAAAGAATGTTTTAACCTCAAAGATTGTCTCATACCCTTCAACATACACCTCTAAGAACATAATAGCATTCTTCTCAAATAATCCTTTATTTTAGACCTAATTGGTATATATACCTCAACCTAATAAAACAACTACTAAAATATCATTAATCACCTCAAAATAAAAAAGATAAAATCTTGTAATAATTTTCCCAAAACATCCTTAACCATGTTTAATTTCCATCATATAAATCTCTAAAAGTGGTATCAATGCTTTTAAACATAATATTAGACTTAGAAATATCATCCCAAGACACTTTAAGTTTATCCCAACATCAAAAAAATATTAAGGGTTATCAATCCCTCAATGACATGTTTTCAAAAATATCACCTTATCACTAAATCACTTTTATAGGTTATTGGTATAATTAAACATATGTTTCAAATCCTTAAATAAAAACAACTTTAGAACTATCATTAGATGTTTCTTGATTCTTATATCTAGAATTCCATTGATATACTACTTCTACAATATAATTCTAAAATAATAATATATAAACACTTAAATCCTTACACTTCAATGATTTATGTAACATAGATCCTTCCTTAGTCTAGGATTTAACCCTTGGATTAGGGCATTGACTTTGATAATGCCCATATTATCCACACATAAGACATTGAACAAGAAAGGGTGCCATAGGATTTAATTTATTCCCTTCCATCAAAATATTCATTTTTTACAGTAACTATCTATTTATTCTCTATTTTTCCACACGTAAAACAATTTACTGTTCCTTTGTAGAATTTCCATTTGTTCCACTTTCCACATTTTTGAAACACATGAAAGTAAATATTTTTTTATCACCTTTATCAAATGAACTTTTTTGAGACACCATCCCACTCTTATTTTATGTCTTTATACATTCAAATATGTACCAGTTGTTAATTTTCATTTTAATAGCTATTTTTGAATAATAACAATATGTCTTACTTGATATCCCTGCATGTTAGGCATCTCATTTGGGAAGTCATTACATTTCCCATCACATTGGTTGTTGACTCAGTTCTTCTTATTTCCATATATTAACTAGAATAAAGGAAAAATTAGGGATGAGTAATTTTAAATAATTAAATACATAACTTGGAAGAAAACAACATTAAAGGGATAACTTATAAATGACATGTATTTCCTTAACTTATGAATTTCAAGGAATCAATCAAAGTTATCCACGATCTATTTTCTAACATAGTCTCTTATGGTCATTTTTTCCCTTAATAATGGTTCGTAATGAGATTGTTAATTTACCAAATCATATCCCTATAGAGTGTTAAAAAGGTGTATAGTAAGGCCCACTATCATGCACAAGTTCCCAATTGAGTCTAGATCAATACGATATTTTTAGGAATTACCCCTAGGTACATCTGTTCCAGATCCACATCCACTTGTATTATCCAGACAAGGATGTATTTTCTTGTAAACCACTTACTCTATACATTACCAAAACATTGGGATTTTTTCTTATACATATTGTTATCCCTAATGATTTCACTATAGTTTTCTAATCCTAATCCCAAAATAACTAGACTTTCCTTTGATACCAACTATGAAAACCCTAATATTTATTACACATTAATTCATGATTTACTATATAAAAATACACATAATACAACCCATAAGTTTGATAAGTCTTGTGTATTTGGGTAATTATTTACATTACACAAAAACTTAAAACATGGGGTACATCATAATTTTTGAAAACTTCCTTAACATGCTCATAATTTCCCATCATTCTTAAAACTTTATCAGATAACCTGAGGACATACATAATAAATGGGTGAGATATAAATACCAATAAGGGAATAAACAAAGAATAACATGAATAAATTATTATATTTTATACAATATACATTTAAATGGGACATAAACAGGGTGATAATCATAAACATGAACAAAGAGGCATGATATAACATGATAACATAAATGCAACATGGGAAGGTGAAAACAACTTTAAACATGACATCATAAACATAGGTCAAGGATAATCTACAAGAAATCATAACATGGTTGAAAAACTCCCATCATGGATTAGGTTCACTCCCTAATCCTATACATGATTCCTCATGTGACTAAAACATTACCCAATTCATTGGAGTGCTATATAATTCCGGGTGCACCTGTCGCTTTCATATCATGTACATGCATAAGTGTGCCACATAGATCATATAACATAAGAAAATATTTCATCAAATTTAATTCCAAGATCAATGAGTATAGAATTAATACATGTAATTAACTAATAAAATAAGTATATGTATTAATTGTTGAATACCCATGATTATAAATAATGATGGTATTCACAACATAAAGGTTTGTCATGAAAAAATCGCAGTGAAATTTCGACAGCATAACAACAGTACATAGAGGTTCATAAAATGGTTTAATGAGATAGAAATAGGTCTATAATCATTTAGAAATAAAATTTATAGTAATAGGGATATGTAAAAACATATCCCAACATTAGGAATTGGAAATAAAAGGAATAAAATGAAGAGGATTCTTGAATAAAGAGGAGAAGGAGAGGACCCCTTACTATATTTCGGTATAGTAAAAACTTAGGTAGATAATATAATGAGAGGGGATAAATGATATCTCATTTTTAGGAAATAAATTTTATAGTAGAGGTATATTTATAAAGTCATGACAATATAAATAAATGAGATTCAAAAGGCTAAATACAAAGAAGGTGCTCGAATTGAAAAAAAGAAAGAGAAGTCACTAACCTTTAGAGGGTGATTTCAAAAGATTAGAGGGAGATTATTGAGATTGGGGGAACATTGTGAGGAATATAGAGAGGATAGGTAAGAATAAGGACATTATATAAGGTTTTTGTAACACCATAGGCTTCCACAATACATTTCCCTTTGAATAATGCAATAGCTTGCATTGTACGCAACTTCGAGATTCTAACACACCGCGACCAATCAAACTAGTCGTTATAAATAGAAATACCCATATTATGAAATTTTATAAATTTTATCATTCAAAATGGACTTCATTTTTGGATTTGGAATATCAAAATTAGTTTAGGGTGAATTTTTGGTATTTTTCTAAAAACTTTCAATTTTTGATGAATAGTGAAAAAACACTGCGTTATTGGTTAAAACTGACTTTTTATTTAAATAATTATTTATTTTATTTTAATTTATTTTAGGTCAAAATAGATACAAAATACATATATATGTTCAACGTAAATCATTTGAGTCATTTTATAATAAGTTTAGATAAATAAAATTTTATCGAATTATTTACCGTCTTTTACCCACCTCCCAGGAGCATTTGCAAATTTGTATAAAACTTAATTTTACCGATTATGTGAGATTAATTTCAAAAAACCAAGAGAAATGGTTAATATCAGTAAGTAAAATGCGATTAAATAAGAAAAAAATAATTTTTGGTGAATAATAACATTTTACTTTTATTTATCACAGTTAAAAGTAAATAGGGTAATTAAGGGTAAAAATGATATCATAATTACCCTAAAACATGTCCTAATTCTATTGTATAAGTGTAATTAGACCAAAAATATCCTTAGTAATAAAATATTATCCTTTAGGTCCACTTGGATTAGATTAGGACATTTATTATTATTTTATTTAAAAAAGAGTTAAATTCAAAGTTTAATAACTAAACTATTTTTAATATAGGGATATACATAATATAAATTCTACTATAAATATTAATTAGAAATATAAAACTATTTCCTACATAATGTTATTTTATTTATAAATTTTATACATTAAATAATTAAATTTATTTATGACACAATGATGATGCAGTAATTACCTTATTAATGAAAGATTAAAATAATTAATATTATAAATATCCAAATAAATCTAAATTGAGACTTTTAATGAATTAAACTAATTTTATAGGTTAATATGACATGTTAGGGTTGATTAAATGAATTTTTTCAAAGGAATAATGTTGTTATAAATTTAACAAAAACAAAATACCAAATAGTGTCAAAATTGACATAAGAGTTTTTAAAAAAAATATTATATTATTAATTGGTATTCTATTCCTAAAAATATAAGGTTCAACTAAAGGGCTTAAATAATATTATATATTTCATTAATGAACCACTTTAGGTTCTCTTGGAAGTTTATAGTAAGTTTATTAACCATATAATATAAAAATACAAAGAGACATGGTAAATGTCAAACTATTTAACTAAGAGTTAA
This sequence comes from Viscum album, assembly GCA_963277665.1. Taxonomy (NCBI): domain Eukaryota; kingdom Viridiplantae; phylum Streptophyta; class Magnoliopsida; order Santalales; family Viscaceae; genus Viscum; species Viscum album. The sequence continues at coordinate 97,578,749 of OY728153.1, read as the reverse complement.
ATCTAAAAGATAAGGTTAATATGATGACCTAAACCTGTATAAAACCTATTGGTTGAGAGTTTTTAGACCCATACCCACCTTAGACTTTAAATAATTAATTTTGGAGCCACTATAAACCGAAAATGATTTTATTATAAAATAATATTTCATGCTTTTCCTAAAGTGACCCTCGCCTCTCTTATAAAAGGGCACATCCCCTTCTCTCAAATTACCACATTCAAAGCCATTTGTATTGGCCAAAACCTTCCAAAATATCCTCTCAACTGTCCTCCCTTCATCTTAGAGGCCTTAATTTAGTCATAAATCCAACCTAAGGAGCCCTTTTGATCAAATCAAAAGGAAGAACCTGAAGAAGAGGTAAATATTTCATCACCTCTTTCATGTTCTTTTCTTCTTCCACTTCCTCTTTATTTGTAGTTTACATTATAAAATAATAAATCTAGTATCTTATATATACTATGATGTTATTATAAAAATGGTACAACAATATTCATTATTCTATCCATCCTATAAATTACAAAGTCACCATACGTGCGTACGTACGGATTACCGTCTCCACATCGTGGTGTAGTTTGTTATTCAAACACTTCATCATTTGGATGAGTATAATAATGAGTATAAATTATGTAAATAATAAATATAACATGATAATTATTATGTATATATGATATACCATCCAATTATATATGATTTTAATATCAAAAGAATGATATTGTCGCACGTGCGTACGTCCGGATTACCGTCTCTACGAACACGATGAGATTCATTCCCCATTGTAATCATTCAAGAATAATTTTCATTTTATGATTAAAAATAATGTTTATTAACATAATATAATTATATATATGAATCAAATACATCCTATCCATAACAAACAAGGCTTACGTAACCAAGTATATAAAGGAAAACGAATCAGTTAACACCCAAAACGATGATACTACTAAAATATCATTAATAAAGCAATATTAGAAGATCATATATGATATCATATTAATGTATATGGTTATTTTATAATTTAATAACAATTATTTAACCATTATAAAGGAGTTTAACCTACCCTCGACCAAGTAAAAGTACAAGGTAAGGGTTAATTTAACAATCTCTTTATTATCTGAGGTTGTTTTTACGTAAGTATCTACTGAGACCTATTTATCATCCACATCCATGTTTCTTAAAAATGTATTCCAAAACATTTTTACTATTTAATAGACTATGGGTTAAAGTCATTTATACCCTTGTTTTATTTTTTATAAAATGGTTTTAAAGGAATCTTTCCGTCGTTTTCCAAACAAGGTACTTTATGACCTTTTTGAAAAAATTAAGATAAGAATGTTTTTTTAAATTATACGGCGGGTGTGGCTATTTTCCACCATTATAACATCGTCAAAGATTCCCTTACAAGATTATAAGAATATTTTCAAAATAAATGTTTTATTTTATAATTATATTAATTTTAAATTATTTCAAAATAGAAAGAGATATTTCTCTAAAAAAAGTTTTGATTTCATCTATGTCAACATCCTTTGATGGATTTTAATCTTATTTGAAGTTGATTTATTACGATACAAATCTTCCTTATTGTATTGAAATTTTTGTGATACGTTTGACTGTGGATGTGTTATTTTTATACCATTAATGGTTTATGGATAAAGTATTGATATTTTGTATGTTAGTTTTAATACAAATGTTTATGTTATGTTTAAACCTTTTCATATAAGGAATGCATTGGACTTAGTAAGTGATGGGTGGAGCCTACTATAGATCCTCCATCCAATATTAGATATTTATTCATTTTAAGGGAATAAAGGAAAACAGAAAACCAAAAGAAAAACAAAAGAAACACGGGTCTGCAAAGCCCCACACAACAGACCTAAGGAGGTCGAAAATAATGAAGGCCCAGAGCATCCCCTCAAACCAAGTTGACCCCCTCTGGCTTCATAGAAGTAGCTGTATGGAAACAAAAGTGATCTGGTCCAGGGACATCAAGAGAAGCAAGATGGTCTGCTACCTTATTCCCCTTACGCCACATGTGGGTAACACTGGTGTTGTTGGAGATCATACCTCGACATGCCCTCGTGATATAATGAATAGACCAAGGAATGGAACTGGAACCATGAAAAGATTTATGGAGAATTTGAGAATCAGTTTCGACCTGAGAAAGGACGATCCCTTCTTGGTGACACAGTGAGAGACCCAATATCAACGCCTTCGCCTCCGCTTGAAGAGGAGAACCATGTCCCAATCGGCCTGAGAAATCCATGATAACCGACCCGAAACTGTTCCGAACCACCCCTCCTCCGCGTATAACCCCCATGTTGCATGAACCGTCGGAGTTGAGTTTGAGCCCTATACTGGGCGGAGTCCACCTAACCCAGTTGCCCCTGCTGGCGCTGCTCCTTGGGAGATTACTGGTATTTCCTGTTTGAAGACGGCTAAGGGAGGACGCCTCCTTCCATTGTTTAAAGGATCTGATAAGATCCAAAAGCATGAACTTTGTAAGAAGAATAATCCCCCATCTAGAGACGGTAATCCCCTCGTGGAGAGCCTTGTTCCATGCTTGCCATATTGTCCATAATCCATCATGGAGAATCATTGTCCGAGCCATCTGCTCAGGGCCCCTCTCCACTGCTCCGTGGAACCATCTTTCCAGGAAAGTCCTGTCGATCATGTGGTTATCCAAGAAGGCCGTAAACTCACCGAAATGAGTCCAAACCGCCCTCACCCATTCTCCTTCAAAAAACAGGTGATCTGTGCATTCTTCTCGATGCTACGAGCAATAGTGACACCTCGAGGCTAAAGGGATGCCACACCTCCTAATGTTTTCATCCTTTGAAATGGATTTATGCCGTAGCCTCCAGGTAAGAAAGTTCTGTTTGAGTGGGGAATCCTTGGACCATAATATCTCATTCCAGGTGGATATTGATGTTGCATGTGATTAGTTTACTAGTAGAATATCCATGTGAATAAGTAAATGGAATTATTTGATTTTATATTTTCCATATTATGCTGAAGTTCAAGTTTAAAAGGCTTTTGTTTTAGTCTTACATTTCCTTAAATGTTTATGCTTATTTATGAAAGTTTCTGCTATATTGTTATCCTTACTGAGCATCTGAGCTCACCCCTTTCTATGTTTTATTTTTCCTAGAATGCGAAGAATTATATTATGACTAACCTGAAGGGATAGTATAAGGGATATGAGTGTATCCTATGGAGACTATGTTGCTGTAGTTTTTCATTTTATAATGTAATGTAAAACTTATAAATGTATCTAGTATTTCCAAGGCTACTAAACTAATCAGTCATTCGAGACTTGATATTTTCTGATCATGATAATGTTATGTAATAATGCACCGACTTTGGGTAACTAGGGTTAGGGTGTTACAGTTGGTATTAGAGGAAGTTTAGTACAAACCTTGGAAGCTAGATTTAGAAAAACTCTGATCAGAGAACATTACCCTAAGATAGACTTTGAGGATTATTATAGAAGAATTTCCTAGAATTTTGGTACTGTAGATATTTTGTCAGTTTTACAAGATATACATCCCTGTCTGGATACGAGCATGTAGAGGTGGCTCTAGAACAGTTTTACCTAGGGTTAAAACCTGAAAACACCACTTTGAGCTAGACTCGAATGAGAATTGGTGCATGAAAACGGGCCTTGCTGCACTCTTGGTTATGAAACTCCTGAGGGATATGCTTAGGATAATTCTCATTTTCTTTAAAAACCATTATGAAGGGTTTATGAATATATAATTCCTCAAAGAATTTTTTTTATGATTATGGATTATATCCATAAACTGTTCAATTTATGTTAAGTGTTTTACAAGTTTAGATTTTTGTATTGCGATTCATAAACTAATCTAGTGTATTCCATTATTTATAAATGGAAACTAGTGGAAGGAATAGAAACCATATCAATGCACATAATCCATGTAGGGATTTCCCTCCTACTAAAGATAATTATAGTGGAGATGGTGAAGCAACTGGTGCTGATCAGCTTATCACCATACTTGGACAACTCACTCAGGTTATGAATAATAACCATACCCGTATGGAGCACCCTGATCCACAATGTGGAGGATAAATGTTAGACCGCTTCATGAGGAAATAACCACCAACATTCAATGGGAGTAAAAATCCATTAGTAGCTGAGAAATGGATAAATTCCTTAGAGAAAATATTTCACACTTTAGGGAGTAGAGAAAGGGAAAAAGTTTTCATGGTAGTTTATCGCCTCATGAGAGATACAGATCAATGGTGGTCATTGATTCAAAACACAATGGAAGATGATTAAGTATTATATATGGAATGAAGGGAGTTTAAAGATCTTTTCTTAGAATAATAATTTCCTCATGACCATCGAGTGGATATGGAAAGGAAATTTTTGAGTCTGAGACAAAAGGAGAATGAGAATGTCGCAAAATATGAGGCTAACTTTACAAGGTTAGAAAGGCATGCTGCAGATTATATACACAACCCAAGAAGTAAGATTGATTGATTCTTTGATGGGTTAAAACCATTTCTCCGGTGAGTATTATTCTCACAATCCTTCTTATCATACAAAGATATTATCTCATGTGCTATCAAGACAGAAGAATAATTCTCTAAGTCTTATGACTTTAAAGAAAAGAATGAGAAGAAGAGATATTCTAAACACTCTGGAAATGGAAATAAGGGTAAGAAGGGAAAAGTTAAATATCCATCCTATGGTAAATGTGTGAAGAAACACCCTGGTACTTTCCTGAAGGGAATAATAGTCTGTTACAAGTGTGGTGAAAAATGACACCAAGCTCGTGATTGAAAGTGGAAGAAATAGGTGGTTTAATGCTAAAATTATTGATAAAATGGGCATTATGCAAATGAATTTCCTAAGATCCAGGGGAACTTATCTCAGAAAAGGCCAAGGGATCAGGTCCAAGCTTATGTGATCACTACTGCTGAGGTTGAAGCTCCAAAAGATGTGGTGGTAGGTAATTTAATGGTTTTCTCAAGTTTAGCCAATGATTTATTTGATTCTCTATCATTGCATTGTTTCATATCTTCTTAATTTTCTGAGAAAATTAGATATTTCAAATTTGATTTAATAAGGTAGTTGTCAGTCAAAAATTCTAAGGGAAGTATCATTGCAAAAAAGTTTTGTGAATCAGTTCCCATTAGGGCATATAAATGTTCTTTATCTACTAATCTCATCTTCATAACCATGATTTAATTTGATATAATCCTTGGAATGGATTGGCTTTCAGACCATGATGTGAAAATTTATTGTAAGAAGAAGAAGGTTACAATTTTTGATGATGATAAGAAGTAACTTATCTTTAGAGCAGAAATGTCACCACCTGATTTTTATCTAGATCCACCCACAATATCTCAACTAAATTCAATTATTGGAGAAAAAGAGAATGAAATAACTATGGTTGAAAAAAATAATGTTCGAATAGAGGATGTACCTATTGTGCAAGAATATGTCCATGTGTTTCTAGAAAATTTACCTGGACATCCTCCAGAATGAGAAATTGAGTTTTCCATTGACTTAATTCCTGGTTCAAGGCCCATATCAAAGACCCCTTATAGAATGGACACTGTGGAATTAGTGGAACTAAAGAAACAACTAGAGGAATTGAGTAATAAGGGATTTATTCACCCTAGTGTTTCTCTATGGGGAACCCCTGTCCTTTTTGTTAATAAGAAAGACAGATCTATGAGGTTTTGCATTGACTACAAGAAGATCAATGCTATAACAATAAAGAATAAGTATCCCCTACCTCACATTGATGATTTATTCAACCAACTTCATGGAGCTCAATATTTTTCAAAGATTGACCTCCGATCTGGATATCATCTATTGTGTGTGAAGAAGGAAGACATTCCGAAAACAAAATTTTGAACCAGGTATGGGAATTATGAGTTTATAGTAATGCCTTTTGGTTTAACTAATGCACCCTCTGTTTTCATGGATCTAATGAATATAGTTTCAAGAAATATCTTGATTACTTTTTAGTGGTATTTATTGATGATATCTTGGTATACTCAAAAAGATTCAAAGATCACGAAAATCACTTCCGCATTATCCTAAAGACTCTTAGAAGAAATGAATTATATGGGAAGTTTAGAAAGTGTGAATTCTGGATTCAGGAGATTTATTTTCTTGGACATATTGTCTCTAAGGATGGAATCTCTATTGATCCTTCTAAGACAAAGGAAATCCAAAAATGGCCAGCACCAACGAGTATAACTGAGGTACGCCATTTATTGGTTTAACAGATTATTATCAGCATTTTGTCCAGAATTTTGCTCGATTGGATAACCCATTAACCAAGATCACACATAAAAGGGTTAAATTTGTTTGGACAAAAGAATGTGAAGAATGTTTTGAATAACTGAAGAGAATATTAGTTAATGCTCCTATCTTGACTCTACCACCAGGGAACGATGGGTTTGTTATTTATAGTGACACTTCAAAGAGAGGACTTGGTTGTTTCTTTATGAAGAATGATAGAGTTATTGCCTATAATGGCCCAGACCCTCATGGTCCATCCCTTTTTCCAAATTCCAGATCCTAAGGGTGGAGTCTCGATGGTAGGATGTCATTTCGGTGTCTCACCAATCAGTGTGACATGATCGATGTGTCACCGATCGGTGTGCGACCGATCAGTGTGACATGATTGGTGTGTCACCAATCAGTGCGACCGATTGGTGTGCGACCGATCGGTGTGACATGATCGGTGTGTCACCAATCGGTGTGCGGCTGATCGGTGTGCGAACGATCGATGTGACATGATCGGTGTGTCACCGATCGGTGCGACCGATCGGTGTGTGACCGATCGGTGTGACACGATCGGTGTGTCACTGATCGTCGTGACCGATCGGTGTGCGACCGATCGATGTGATATTGATTGGTGTGCAACCGATCAGTGTGACATGATCAGTGTCACACAGCCTTGTCGAGTTTTTCTTCTACAGTTTTTTTCCTGTAATGCTACTTTTAAACCTTTTTAACCTTTTGGAAGTGGTCCAAGGCCGTTTTTATCCCCATAATCAATATTTAAATTCCTAAGAGTGGGGAGACCCTCAATTGACCCGGCTGTGTGTCCGCATGATGTTCCCCACTATTTATATAAAATACATTAAAGTCACAGCTGTGACCACCTTTTCCCGATGAGAGTTATTAAATAACAATTAATTCAGTTGTGTGTAACCACCCAAACATGTGGTGAAACCACGATCCGACTTTAAAGCCGTTCAAATTTCCATAGCCTGTAACAGTGGGATCTCATCCTTATATCGCACGGGACTTTACTCCTCTTTCTTCCTCTTGGCTGGTTTCCTTTTTCTTCCTGGTGCATTTGGAGTTCCCCTTCCCGAGGCAAGTGGTGCGCCTACGCCAGAGTATTTCTGCTCATCCTTGGAGTCCCTGACGTTCCTCCCCTACAAGTCGCGCATCCCCAGTTCTTGGTGCGTGGAGATAACTTTGATCCTTGATCAACCAAGTTGATTTTTCCTTCTTCTCTCTTTACTGTGTATTATGCAGGGAGTTATGCTTTTGTTTCTATGGGATGGATGAAACCAAAAATTAATGAAGATAACAAACATAATTTTAAATAATGAAGGGGGGGGGGTGTGATTGATGTTTTATGCTGTATTTTCCTTACCCTTGATTATTTATGTTGTGAATTGTGCGGGCCTATGCCCACTGAAAATCATGGCCTTTGGTGGTCTTTCCTTGTGCATTAATGAAACTCCGTCCTCTATGACGATTGAATGGATCCAACATAGGAATTTGGTAAATCACGTAAACTCAGCCAATTAAATGAATGTCCAGTGAACAACTATCCTTACGTGACCACCCTGGTTAAACAACAGAAAGAAGAACCTAATGAATAATATGCTTAAATCTGGAAGTTTCCCTTCTCTGTTTTGGTAGTAGGTGTGTTTTCCTGCTGGATGCTTATGAGGTGATGTGGATGAGGATGGGATCCTCTGTCGTGGTCTGATTGTTGGTTGTGAATCTGAAGCCATGTGGGGATGTATCTCAAGGCTTGTTTTGGTTCCAGTACTTTGAGGGATCTCACTGATCCCTTTTGTTATTTTGACTTCACAAGAGAACCAGGTGTGAATGCTTAAATTGCTATTTGGCTGTTTCTCTTTCTCTAGCTTGTGGTTATGCTAGTTAGTTGCCCAGTAGTTCAAAATTCACCTAAATGGGATCAATTTAACATGAAATAAAGAATGGGTTAAATGGGGAATTGGTTTGTCCGTGAGTGTCGTGCCTTCCTTTTATGAATGAATAGTAATGAGGGTGTTTGTGCTTAGGTTTTGGAACCCCAGGTTGGGATGAGTGCTTGTTACCTATACATATATTTTTAGTTTTTATGTTTCTTATTCGCGCCCCACCCAAGTTGAGAACTTAGTGCCGAACACCCTCATTTCATGGGGGATGGTGTTTTTCTCAACACTCCTATGAGTGGCTGGTTATTAGCTCCTTTTCTGGTCCCTTTCCCGAATATCCCAATATTCATTGGGCAGGCTGTGACGGCCTGAATTCCATTATAGCCCAAGATTCTTCGGGCAGGGTAGTTGTGGTGGTTGGCCTAGGTGTGTGCGGGCAGGTTGTTTCCCAAGAGTCTTCGGGATGAGGCCCAGGTGTCTTTGGACATGGCAGTAGTTGTTCTGGCCTATGTGTTTGCGGGTGTAGTTACGGGTGGTTGTTGTGGCCCAGGTGTTTGCGGGCAGGATGTGTGGTAGTGATGGCCCAGGTGTGTGTGGGCGGGGTGTGGTAGTGGGACTGTAGTGAGAATGGAGGGAGAGGTTCGATGCGTAGGATGTCTTCAATAACCAGTGGGAAAGTGGCGCGGGGTACCCAAATATCGATGTGCTATTACTATACATTAATTGACTTGTGTTATTTGGGGAGTGTTCCCTGGGTGAGGCTTGGGAGGATAGTTTTTCCTTTCTAGGTGCTTTGGTTATCTCTTTTCTCACAGGGCATTAGAATTCCTCCCCACTTGTGCATGAGAGTCTTTGGTTTTCCCTACTGAGTATACTTGTATGCTCACCCTACGTATATAAAACTGCTTTCAGGTTTCCAGGAGGACTTCAGGGATTGTGCATGGCCATACTAGCTCGGACGTTGGGATAATTGTAGTTGCTATTTTTCTTTCTTTGGTAATTTACCTTTGTAGTCTCCTTGTACTTTGTGGAATTTACTTTTGGAACATGCATATGAGAATGGTTTGTTTTGGCTTTACCTGTATTTACACTTTTGGTGTTGTTTCTATTTACTATCTTATCTCCTGATACTATTAAATAAAAAGGGTAATGCCTTCCATCTTGTGTGTGATTCTATACCCTTGGTGCTAGTAGCCACTCCGGGACCTATTGAAGGCGGGTCTCAGGGGTCATTATCTCTCCTTTAACTTGAAGAAGGAAGGGTTTGGAAACCTGCTATCCCTTATCTCATCTTGGTGAAGGTGGGTCGTGACATTGCCTATGCACAACGATAGTTAAAAATTCATGAGAAAAACTATCCCACTCAAAATATTAAGTTAGCAGCTGTAATATTTTATTTGAATATATAAAGACACTATCTCTATAGTGAAAAATGTGAGATTTATACTGATCACAAGAGTTTGAAGTATATTTTCTCACAAAAAGAACTCAACATGAGGCAAAGGAGATGGCTTGAACTACTCAAGGATTATGATTTCACTATACACTACCACCCGGGGAAGGCAAATATGGTGGAAGATGCTTTGAGTAGAAAGGATCATGGAGTTTTGAACAAGATGAGAGTTGAAAGGGATCCTATTTTCACAGATCTAGTAAAGATGGATATGAGAATAACCATGGAAGGTGAAACATCAATACTTTTTTAAATGGTTGACAAACTATCTTTACTAGAAAGGATAAAGAGTTATCAGAATGATGATGATGAGTTTCAAAAGAATATTAAAGCTATGAACGATGGGAGATTGATCGACTTTGTATATAAAGATGGAATTTTGAAATTTGGGAAGAGACTTTGAGTTCCTGATATACCTGATCTAAAAATGGAATTGTTGGATGATGCTCATAGCTCCAATTTCTCTATACACCCTAGTAGCACTAAGATGTATAGATATTTGAAAGAATATTTTTTGTGGGACAACATGAAGAGATAGATTGCTGATTTTGTGTCAATATGTATAGTTTGTCAATAAGTAAAAGATAGAAGGTAACATCCTGGAGGATTCATGCAACCTCTTTCCATACCTAAATGGAAATGGGATGATATTATGATTGCCTTTTTCATGGGACTACCAAAGACTCCTAGAAGGAATGATGCAATATGGGCCATTGTTGATCGTCTTACCAAGTCAGCACATTTTCTTGCTATAAGAGAAGATTTTCCACTTGAACGTTTAGCAAGACTATATATTAATGAAGTTGTAATACCTCATGGAGTACCCCTATCGATTGTTTCTGATCGTGATCCCTGTTTTACATCAAGATTATGGAAAAGTATTCAGAAATCCCTGGATATTGAACTTCGTTTGAGCACTGCCTACCACCCTCAAACTGATGGACAATCAGAATGGACTATTCAAACCTTAGAAGACATGTTGATATCTTTCTCACTTGACTTTCAAGGTATGTGGGATCAATATTTACCTCTGGTAGAATTTTCCTATAACAATAACTTCCATTCAAGTATTTAGATGGCACCATATGAAGTGTTATATAGAAAGATATGTCGCACACCAACTTGTTGGGATGATGTTGGTGAAAGAAAACTCATAGGCCCAGAACTTGTTGAGGAAACAATGGAAAAGGTGAAGGCCATCCAAACCCACGTAAAAGAATCCCAAAGTAGGCAAAAGAGATATGCTGATAACCGAAAGAAGGATTTGGAATTTCAAGTAGGAGACCATGTTTTATTGAAGGTATCTCCATGGAAGGGTGTTATACATTTCAATAAGAAGGGTAAATTGAGTCCTAGGTACATCAGACCTTTTGAAATTCTAGAACAAATTGGAGTTGTAGCTTATCATTTGGAAATGCCTCCAAGTCTCTCCAAAGTTCATGATGTGTTCCATGTATCAGTGTTGAGAAAATACATGCCTAAACCAAAGCATGTAATCACCTATGAGGAAATTGAATTGGAACCTGATCTATCTTATTGTGAAGAGCCTTTAAAAATTATTGATATAAGATAACAAGTGCTGAGAAACCGGATGACTCGTCTGGTAAAAGTTCTATGGAGAAACCATAAGATGAAAGAGGTAACGTGGGAACCAGAGGAACTTATGATGAAGAACCACCCAAATCTTTTTGTGTGGTAGTATTATAGAAATTTCAAGGAAGAAATTATTTGAAGGAGGGAATAATGTAACACCCCAATCTTCCACAATATGTTTCCCTTTGAATAATGTAATAGCTTGCATTGTACGCAACTTCGAGATTCTAACACACCGCGACCAATCAAACAAACCGTTATGAATATTAATAACCACTTTTTGAAATTTTATAAATTTTATCTTTCAAAATGGAATTAATTTTTGGATTCTGAATATTGAAATTATCTTAGGTTAAATTTTTGGTATTTTTCTGAAAACTTTCAATTTTTGATGAATAGTGAAAAAACACTGCGTTATTGGTTAAAACCGACTTTTTATTTAAATAATTAGTTATTTTATTTTAATTTAATTTAGGTCAAAATAGATACATAATACATATATATTTTCAACATAAATCATTGGAGTCATTTTATAATAAGTTTAGATATATAAAATTATATCAAACTATTTACCGTCTTTTACCCACCTCCTAGGAGCATTTGTAAATTTTTATAAAACTTAATTTTATTGATTCTATGAGTTGAATTTAAAAAATATGAGAGACACGGTTAATATTAGTGAGTAAAATGTGGTTCAATAAGATGAAAATAATTTTTGGTGAATAGTAACTTTTTACTTTTATTTACCACGGTTGAAAGTAAATAGGGTAATTAAGGGTAAAAATGATATCATAATTACCCTAACACATGTACTAATTCTATTGGATAAGTTTAATTATACCAAAAGAAACCTTAGGAACAAAATATGATCCTTTAGGTCCACTTGGATTCGATTAGGACATTTATTATTATTTTATTTAAAGAAGAGTTAAAAGAGTTAAATTCAAAGTTTAATAACTAAACCATTTTTAATATAAAGTTATACATAATATAAATTAGACTATAAATATTAATTATAAATCTAAAAATATTTCCTACATAATGGAATTTTATTTATAAATTTTATACATTAAATAATTAAATTTATTTATGACACAATGATGATGCAGTAATTACCTTATTAATGAAAGATTAAAATAATTGATATTATAAATATACAAATAAATCTAATTTGAGACTTTTAATGAATTAAAATAATTTTATAGGTTAATATGACATGTTAGGGTTGATTAAATGAATTTTTTTTGAAGTAATACTGCTGTTATGAATTTAACAAAAACAAAATACCAAATAGTGTCAAAATTGACATAAAAGAGTTTTTAAAACAAATATTATATTATTAATTAGTATTCTATTCCTAAAAATCTATGGTTAGGCCAAAGGGCTTAAATAATATTATATATGTCATTAATTAACCACTTGAGGTTCTCTTGGAAGTTTATAGTAAGTTTATTAACCATATAATATAAAAATACAAAGAGACATAGTAAATGTCAAACTATTTAACTAAGAGTTAAATCTAAAAAATAAGGTTAATATGATGACCTAAACCTGTCTAAAACCTATTGGTTGAGAGTTTTTTGACCCATCCCCATCTTAGAATTAAAATAATTCATTTTTTGAGCCATTAGAAACTGAAAATGATTTTATTATAAAATAATATTTCAAGCTTTTCCTAAAGTGACCCTCACCTCTCTTATAAAATGGAACCTCCCATTCTCTCAAATTCACAACTTCAAATCCATTTGGCTCAACCAAAACCTCTATAAATATCCTCTAAACTGTCCTACCTTCATCCTAGAGGCCTTCCTATAGTCATAAAGCCAACCTAAGGATCCCTTTTGATCAAATCAAAAGGAAGAACTTGAAGAAGAGGTAAATATTTCATCACCTCTTTCAAGTTCTTTTCTTCTTCCACTTCCTATTTATTTGTTATTTACATTCTAAAATAATAAATCCAATATCTTATATATGATGTTATGTTATTATAAAAATGGTACAACCATATTCATTATTCTACCCATCTTATAAATGACAAAGTCACCATACGTGCATACGTACAGATTACCGTCTCCACGTCATGGTGTAGTTTGTTATTCAAACACTTCATCATTTGGATGGGTATAATAATGAGTATAAATGACACAAACTAGGCTTACATAACCAAGCATATAAAGGAAAACGAATCAGTTAACACCCGAAACGATGATACTACTAAAATATCATTAACAAAGCAATATTAGAAGATCATATACGATATCATATTAATGTATATGGTTATTGTATAATTTAATAACAATTATTTCACCATTATACAGGAGGTTAACCTACCCAATACCAAGGAAAAGTACAAGGTAAGGGTTAATTTCACAATCTCTTTGTTATCCGAGGTTGTTTTTACGTAAGTATCTACTGGGACCTCTTTATCATCCACATCCATGTTTCTTAAAAATGAATTCCAAAACATTTTTACTATTTACTAGACTATGGGTTAAATTAATTTATACCCTTTTTTGAATTTTTATAAAATGTTTTGAAATGAATCCTTCCGTCGTTTTCCAAATAAGGTACTTTATGACCTTTTCGACAAAATTAAGATAAGAATGTTTTTTAACTTATACGACGGGTGCGGCTATTTTCCACCGTTATAACATCGTCGAAGCTTCCCTTAAAAGCTTATAATAATATTTTTAAAATAAATGTTTTATTTTATAATTATGTGACTTTTAAATGATTTCAAAATAGAAATAGATATTTCTCTAAAAAAAGTTTTGATTTCATCTATGTCAACATCCTTTGATGGATTTTAAGCTTATTTGAAGTTGATTTATTATGATACAAATCTTAAATATTGTATTGAAGGTTTTGTGATATGTTTGACTATAAATGTGTCATTTTTATACCATTCATGGTTTATGGATAAATTATTGAAATTTCGTATGTTTGTTTTAATATGAATGTTTATGTTATGTTTAAACCTTTTTATATGAGGAATACATTGGACTTAGTAAATGATGGGTGGAGCCCACTATAGCTCCTCAATGCATCGGTAGGTCTCATGAGACAAACTAGTGTCTTGGAATAAGGCATTGGCAAAATCATATTTGTAGTCTTGGCATAAGGCCTTGACTATGTGGTTATGAAGTCTAGTATTATGCATTCCATCATTATGAAAGTGTATATTGATATTGCATGTGATTTTTCGACTAGTAGAATATCCATGTGAATAATTAAATGGAATTATTTGATTTTATCTTTGTAATATTATTCTAAAGCTCAAGTTTAAAAGGCTTTTGTTTTAGTCTTACACTGCCTTAAATGTTTATGCTTATTTATGAAAGTTTCCGCTATATTGTTATCCTTACTGAGAATCTGAGCTCACCCATTTCTATGTTTTATTTTTCCCAGGATGCGAAGATTATATTATGACTGACCTATAGGGATAGTATAAGGGATATGAGTTTGGCCTATGGAGACTATGTTGTTGTAGTTTTTCATTTTATAATGTAATGTATAACTTATGAATGTATCTAGTATTTCCAAGGCTACTAAACTAAACGGTGTTTCGAGACTTGATATTTTGTGATCATGCCAATGTTATGTAATAATGTACCGACTCTGGGTAACTAGGGTCAGGGCGTTATAGTTTTTGAGTGAATATTAATGGGAAATTGGGTGGATTTATTAAGAAAAGAGAGAGGAGTTCTTTCTTATTTTCCAAACATAGGTTTTAGACTCCATATGATAAAGTAATAAAAACCACAAACCTTCCCATAGTTTTACCATGATTTTGTCCAAATAGGATAAGTTTTAATTATTTTATAAGTTCAAGGTCTAAAATCATTAAAATATTACCCTTTTTGTTGTGGAAGTGAGTCATGTTCATAAGGAAATGATTTAAAATCATAAAATATAATATAGGTTTTGGAGGATTCATAAATGATTTATATAATTAATCAAATAATATCAAAATAAAATTATTTTAATGTGGAAACATAGATTTGTCCATGGATACCATTTATAGAATTTATTACACCATATTTGGGTCATTATGATGTCATAATACACACCATATATTTATATCGTATTTAATTTTTATCCAAAAATTCGACTGTATTAGAAATTATGAAAACCTCACCATTGGATAATTTCAACATTATGATTACAAAAATAATATTTATTTTATCAAAATAATTTTATAAATATGTGAATTTATTATTTTAAAAGAAAAATCGACATTTATTGATAAATGATGGTTATTTTTGTCAATCAGAGTTTTTAACCCTTATAACAATTACATTTGACTTCTTAAAATTTTTATTATCATTTAAATTTAATATAAAATAATTAAAAATATTATTTCATTAAAATATCATTTATTTTTAAAATTCAGGAATTCATCAAAAAGGAATGTCTGAATTGAGATTGCATATTACACAAAAAACATAATTTTCTCTTTTATCATATCAAAATATATATTTTATTAAAATAATTTATTAATTATTTATAAATAAAAAAATATATTAATTATTATATTTAATTGAAAATATAAATATTTATACTATTAGGGTTACTTTTTTTCTAGTCCTTGTTAAATTATTTTTATCCTCAATTAACCTATTTTCCTTTTACTGTGGTAATAAATATTTATTATAGTTACTATTCATAAAAGTTAAGTTGAACTTATTAACTAATATTAATTATTGTTATTAAAAATATGGAATCAATTTTATTAAAATAAATTCACATAGGTGGAATAATTTTATTTAAAATGAAACCCACAAGCGTGATGGAAAGCAGTTTTTTGAAAAATGCTGTTTTCAAGGAAAATATGATTTTACTTTAACTCTATAACTAGTAATCTTAATTATTTTAATTTAAATTAATAATGATAGATATATAAATTAAAACTTTAATTTAAATCATCCCCCATTATGGGTTGTTTTTATTTAATTAAAGTGAAGAAACATTATGCATTTTAGAACAGTTTTCAGAAAAATGTGTTTTCAAGCCTAAAAATAATCTTATACTAAAATCTACTATAAAGAAAATTTAAATGTAATTAATTAGATTAAATATAAATAAATAGTACTTATGCTACTTTAAAAGAAAAATAAAATAATAATTTTATTTAAATTACTTAATTTATCAAAATAAATTATTGTTTTATAAAAAAATCGCTATCTTTAACTATTCACTAAAAAATAAATATTTTTCAAAAAATACAAAATTTTCAACCTAAGTTAATTTTTATATGATGATTTAAAATAATTATTTTAATTTTATGAAATAAATTTTATAAATGTTGTATAAATTAATTATAATATTTTTTGGCATAAAAAGAAATAAAAACCATTTTTGAAGAAAATGTACTTTTGAAGAATAAAATGAAATTACTAAAAATTGAGTGATTATTTACTAATAATTTATAAATATATTTATGTTTAGTAGGAAATTTACATATAGATTTCATAAGATAGTTAATAATATTTATATCCTAAAATTTAATGGCTAGGTTAAAATGGCCATATTTAAATAATTACTATTTGTATGGGTTCGATGTTGCGTATCACATATAATATTGATCATATTTTTATCTTTTAAAAACTTGTGGTGTTACAATATCCATCCATTATATATGTTTTTACTCACATGCAGGTTAGGGAACCAAAGGATTGGTTAAGGGGTTTGTATAAAAGAAACCATGGGTACACATGCCCTTAAATAATGAGATGAGATATGAAACGTAGACCAAAAATTTAATTTAATAATAAATTAAATGAAACCAATAACATTCATGCAACTAATTACACATTTAATAAAATTTTCATTCAATTCTAATCATTCTTATTTAAGATAAATTGTGCTCGAATCAATTAATTATCTTCTTTAATTAATCAACTCTTTTATCTTAATTATCATTAAAATTTTATTGAGATTCTCATACATCATAATTTTAAAAAAATTAAAAAAATTTATTTAAAATTAACTATTTACAAAATGTACCTTAGAGAAAACACAGTGAGTACCCATCCTAATTATCTAACATGTATTATACTCGTATGCTGTTTACTCTTGCAACATGTGGGATACACGACTTATCATGTAATGACACGATATGTACTATCAAATTAATGACCACATAGAACACATGGAATTTATGTAGCATATTATGCTTCAAAATTCATAGAGTAATAACTATAATATTACTTATATATGATATGCAGATCCAAACATTACTCATAAATTAATTAGACACACACACACACACACATATATAAATCATCACATGGAGTGTACTATTGAATTAATGACCACACATAACACATGTTTATAAGTTTTTCATAGTATATTTGATTAATGTTCAATTATGTGTAATTTGGTAAAAGTACACAACATGTTCATTGAAGCTACATGGCTTGTATTTTTATCACCATCTATCTGTGACACATGCCTAGGGACTTCGTGTGTAACCATGCCACATAAAAAATTGGATTACACAACAAGTACATGGGATATATGTAATCCTATATCCAAGTTACACATCCACCAGTCATGTAGGCCGTGTAAGAGAATACACACCTCATCTATGACTAAGGGACTACACATCGTGTACTAAAGTTACACGGTGTGTACTTCAGCTAACTGTGTGCCAGGATGGACCAGTCAACACATGGTGTATAATTAAATTCACCACATGTAATAAATTCACAGGACTTGAATTAATTACTAATTAATTTTTGGTGCATTAAACACTAGTACACGACATGTACCTTTGGGTTACATGGCGTGTACTCTTGTGTTATCTGGACAAACTCCTTGGAAACTACGAATGAGATTTTAATTTATTTTATTCATAAAATTAATCAATTTTATTATATTTATGAGAAAAAAATGGAATAAATAAGATCTCATAATCCATATTAAAGAAAGATTAAAATGGGATTGAAAAATAATAAAAAATGTGCAAATAAATAAATGATTTTAAATAATTTTAAATAATTATGTGACCCCTCTGACACCACTTGTAGGTTTTAGGAACAGAGAAAGTATTAGATGGGACATGAACAACATTTATTTTTTTCATGATCGATGATTAATCCAATATTTAACTGACGATAAAATCTATGATCAACAGAACTGAATCAAAGAATACAAATAATGGATAAATTTTGACACCAAAGATTGTGATCGTCACATATTATTTATAATTAATTTAAGAAATTAAATTATTACCTTGTGATAAAATATTTATCTGTTAATGGATATGACAATAGATCTATGTTTTAGCATTATTATGTTGCAGTAATTAAGAATATATTCTCTCTAGCGGTGATCCACACATGTTCCAAAAACCTCCAAACATCACCATAGGAATCTCCAGGTGCTAGCATGACAGATCCTAACACTTATTTCATTCACCTTTGATCACCCTAAGAATCACTTACAAAGGATTATATTTGATCTCTCAAGACTCGAGAGTGGATGGTGGTGGAATATTTCTCTCCATTATTGAGATCATTCTTGGAGAAGGGATCTCTATAGAGCTTCAAGAGAATTCTCCGGATTTCATTGTACACAACAAAAATGAATTGGCTCTCTCAAGAAAATAATATAATTGGGTTTATATACCTCTAGGGTTATAATAAAAAATTGCACAAGTTCCATTGATTATTTATTTAATCCCCACAGAACCCCATGTCTATAATAATAATAATAATATTATTTCTTGACATGCGCTAAACACATGAATTAAATTAAATATTATTTATTGAAATAATATTCGATATATATTATTTCTCATCAGACCATTAAAATTAGTCTTCCATTACTCCATAATATTTACTGGGCATTGAATAAGGACTATTTATTTAATAAATATTTATCACTGCATTATTCTCCAATAAATAAATAAATATTATATTCACTAAATATAAAATAAATATTTATTAAATATTTTCCTCACATAATATTCTCTCGAATAACCGGTGATAGAATATATGTGATCAAGAAAACATGAATAATTATTACCCCATGTGCAAGAATGATATTTATTCAACATGTCAAATAATAAAAAATAATATATTATTTAACTAATATTCTGGATACACTTAGTGTATGACCCTCTCAGCCTCTTTCTTTGTGTAATTAGGAAAACCATCCTAAAGTAAAAGGTTAACATCTAGAAACACACCAAGGAACCCATAGAGAAATAAATTAATGCTTCAATGAAATAATACCTCATACAAACACTTACCATGTAAAACAATCCCTTTATCATGATATCTATAATCAAGTAGGTTTCATGCTGGTGCCATCAACCTACATTCTTTATGTCTATTTCTTTGACCTTTTGGAAATCAAACTTGCCTATAGAATTCCATGTTCATGGATTTATTTATTCTATATCATTTCCATCAAAGGGCCTGAGATATCAAATTTTGTTAAAGAACAAAAGGAAAAATCCTTTCTCACATTATTCATTAATGAAATATTACTCATGAAGCACCCACCATATTATATCTCTCTACAAACATATATCATCATGATTTTCATTAATACATCAAAGTACATGACTTATAACACTCATTAATAATAATATTAAAGTATAAGAATCAATATAAACATATGAATATAGGAACATCCAATGACACTTATAAATGTGGATTTCTTAATAGAAGGTATCATTCTCATAATATCCTACACTAGATATTACCAAGGGAGTATACCATGTGAAGGTTCCTCAAAGTCCTATGAGTCTCCACCCTTGATAGCTTATATAATTTGTGTCCCTAAAATTATTTCATCAAGCTATATAACATATATTTAAGAATACTATCATGGAACTTCTAGGTTCTCATCATAGTGGGGAACTACTATGAGCTTTCAATGCCACAACTATTCTTAGGACATTATCACATGTTATGTTACATAGAATAACAATGATGATGTGATAAAGATTCTATTAATATTAAAAACAATGAATACTGGTTATCATAAAGTACACATAAGTTGGTTCTGGGGAACCAACTACAATAGTAAATCCCTTTAGATTTACCTATTTATAGTTTTAAGGAACTATTGTGACTTATAATGACCCACATGAGGTTGATATATGATTAACCAGAAGAAAAATGAGGTTTTAGGTCTCATTTGGGAAATCAAGATCACACGACATGTGGTTCCATGAACACATATAGTGAACTCTTTCTATTTGGATAAGATGACTTTTTAAAGCTGCACACCATGTACTTGGAGTACACATTGCTTAGTATCGCTCAACATGTGGCTTGTTACATGTCCAGACAACCCATTCATTGGCACTTTTCCATGTATGGTACATGGCCAAACAATGTGTGGGATGCACGATGTGTAGAAGTACACGTCCCTGAAAAAAACATGGTCATTTCATGTGTGGTACATGGGAAGGTACCCCATGTGGGGTAAATTCAGTGTACATGATTAACATGCCATGTAATTGGGGTTTACATTCCAATTAAGGTTCAAGTACATTCCCATGTTGGGATTTGAGTGTACACATCATATACTTGGGTATACACACCTTATACTTCTACCTTTCTACCCCTTTGAGGGTATTGGGTGGTTTTATGCACCAGAGTCAGAATTGGACATAAGATTAGTCCATTTTGAGAGTTTTTACCCATTGATTATAATGTTGGAAACCTTGGGGTGTTTCAAGGACTTCTAAAAGGTATCTCTGGGTGAGAGACTTTATGGAGAGGTTCTTCTTCTATTAGTTGAATCCAGTAGCCTCCTATGAGCAAGACATGGGATAAGATCCAGTTAAGGGTCTTAGGAATGATTGGTGGACATGGAATGGGATTGCCAATGTCCTCATCTGATGTATCTTGGGATAGTCCCTGGTTAGTGGTACTGGTTTACAACTTGGGGAGATGGATTGGTTGGGCGTTCGAGCTAACCTAGAGTGAGACCTTGATCTGATATGGGTCATGAGACATCCCCACAGACCAATGTTTATGTGGATCTTACCTCAAGGACATCTCCCTCGAGTGGTGTGGCCCTTTTGTCTTGTGAGGTCGTGAGATGTTAAAGACAGGGTTGTGGGATGTTTTTACTTGAAATAAGGGTGTTAGCATGAGGGATTAGTTGAGTTAGAGGATCTAAAGAGGGATGTATCTACTTATGTTTTGGACTAGAGGATCCCCTATAATATTCCTGTACTTACTTACTCCTTTTGAGTAACCCAAGTGGGATTACTCTACTTATATGTTGACCTTGAGGATCCCAATTGGGATGAATCTGATATGTAATGACTCAAGGGACCTAGCAGGTGCCCTGGTAGTTGGTCGACACAGACCTATTGTGTTATGGGTTTGGAAATAGATGGTAGTAGGTGTAACCTTAGAACCCATACTAAATATGTTATCCTAAGGTGCAGTGATAGAGGTGATGGTTTTAAGCATTCAACCAACCTCAAACTCCTTTTATTCTTCACTTGGTTACTATTTATACAACTATGATTTCCATATGCGATTCTTGGTACTTGGACCATGAGGATTGAGGTGATATAATTCTATGATGAGTATTCCTAGATTTACTTCTTGGGATTTGACTTATGAGCCTTACATCTTTAAATGTTACTGTTATCAGAAATCCCATTTTTCATTGGGATTCCTTCCTGATTAGGGATTATAGAGGTCACTGATAGTGTCTCAAAAACCCTATTTGTTGGTGTCAACCAATGGATTCCTCGATTTCTATAATCTAGGTGATGCTAGAGGTTCTAGGTGGACACATTTCCCCTAACCACTGGATACTGATATCCTCAAGGATTGATGATGATACCCTAGATATGAGGACTAGGATGTTCCCTAGGATTGGGTGGATGAACCATTACTACATTACCTAGAATTTTTTGGTAATGGTGTATTGATACAGGTATTGAATGGATTATGAGTGTTATCTTGGATTCAAAGAGAATTCCTTAAAGACCACCTAAGGGTCATCCCCATTAGATATTTTCCAAGTTATAATTTCATGATTACCTATGGACCGGGACCTAAGACTCAAACATCTGAATGAGTTACACATGGATAGATTGGTATAAAATCAAACTCTACTCCATATTTGTAGGATGTTTAGTTGGAACCTAGTACCCTTCATCTTAGTTATTGGGGGAAAGTACGGGTGATACCAAGGTTTGGACATGTATTCACATATAGTGATATAGATTTCTTAGAGACATTTTCAACATTGGATGAAGAAGGTATTGCTAATAAAGATTAAAAACCCAAGGATTAACTTGATGATACATGACCTGAGTGGTATAACATCCATCTCTATATCCTTGTCACAATATTTTTAGTCTATTTGGATATTTAATTCAAGGATCGACTATGTATTGATTGTATTATTATGTTATTTATTATCTTTATTACTCCAGTTGTGTCTTAGTTAGGATGAGAATATTATAGGATCATGAATCTATGAAAAATTTTTATAGGTTCACCATTGGGGGTGGCCTAATGAGATTATTTTACATTGATTTTTGTGCAAAACTTATGTTTTCTTTTAGGTTGAGCACAAATTTACGATGGATAGGGCTGAGGCCCAAGGTTGCATGATCAAGAGAAGCTGCTCATGTGGGTTCTTATGATCTTTCTAGAGCAGCTTGACAATATCTTAGAGACTGGGTATGTGGTTTGAATCATAGTTAGTGGTATATTATTATACTTTTATTTGTATTTATTTCACTCTTGTATATGTTATCGGGTCAGTGTTTGATTAGTGTTGCATGTATGACATGGATGTACAAGCCTTTAATGTTTTTCATTCATTTTTACAACCTTTTTTATATTTATTTCTTCTCTACTCTGATTATTTACTACTATGGATGAATTTTGGTTATTTTTACTATTTTCTTACTCTGATATGAGAGCATAATCTCCCCATAGACAAACCATTGGCCCTTACTACTAGTTGGAAACCTCTGGAATATGGGTAGGCGTTCTTGAGGTCTAGTCATAAACCAGTTCATCTACTATTCATAGAGTGAGATGGGATAAGATGTGACATGTGACATAGCAACTTTATATGTTCCATAACCCATTAATAGTTGTTGGGGGTCTATGATGTAGTTATCTTAGCTACACTGTGGTTTTATACCCCTTTTATCAGATCTGCTACATGAAGATATCTATAGTGTTCAGAGATTCTTTGAGTATCACTATTAGAACATATTATCTTACACTATGCTGTGGTCCTCACCATTTTTAGCAGTTTTTCAGATATTCTATGGTATCATGTTTTATAGACCAACTATAAATTCTAAAAGCCCCTCAAACCCTATAATTCTCCCATTATTTCTCTCTTTTCATAGGTGGCCCAAGTACATATCAAGGATTTCTTTCAACACCTTTTCAGTGGCTTCTAACCTCATCCTTGGAGGATTTATCCATGGTAGTTTCTAGTAAGTTCCCTCATTATATTCTACTATTTTATTTTTATTCTTTATCTAGGAAAGGTTTCTATTGGGGAAATATATGTTTTGATAATGTTTTGGGAAAGGGAGTGATGTGGTTTATGGGTTCTAGGATGGTAAGGGTGTTCTCCTTTGTTATGGTGCTCTCTAGTGGCCTTCCTCTTATTTCAAACTTGTGCAGTTGTTCATGAATCTCCATTTGAGGTATGGAATCATTCATTTATCATTTAATTGTATCATACATGAGGTATTATGCTCTTGTTATCTTTTGGGATGATAGTATGCATCATATTAATAAAGATAAAGAATAAACTTAATTGAAATTGAAGGGGAATATGTTGAATCACATGAGTTTACAACTTATGATATTATTTGATATTGTGATTTTACTAGCTTGATGCCTTACTGAAAATTGTGGTCGTTATGGGATTTGTTTGCACTATGTTTGATGTGTTATGGATCCCTTGTTGTGTGGTTTCTTGTTATCACCTAAAATAGAATTTTATAACCACTAATATTTGGTTAATGAAATGTTTTCCCCTATAAATATGGATTTTATAGGAATTACCTTAAAAAAAAGAAGTGGAAGTGATGAAAATCCCCTTGCTAAATCTGAAAATGATATATGAGTGTGATGTAAAAAGTGATGTGATGTGTGGTTATGATCTGGGGGGAGGATGTGTAATGTGTGGATATTATGTGGGGAAAGATGTGTAATGTGTGGTTGTGATGTGGTGAAGTGATTTGTGTTTGTGAAGTGGGATGGTGATGTGATGATAAGCAGTCATGGTATATGGGGTTTGTGATATAGAAAGTGGTTTTGGATTTTAAAGGGTGGTTATGTGGGATTGTTGGTATAAGGCGAATGGTTGTTGTGTTGTTCTAGTTGCCTAGGTAGTAATGTAATTAATTGGTTAATAATGAATTTAAATGGTATGGGTCAAATGGTTAATGAATGAATGAATTAAAATATGTTATGTGGTTAAATGTTGTTAATGTTTAGTGTGAAATAAATGGGCTGGAATAATGGAATGGAATGGTATGAAAATGGAAAATCTGGAAAATGGATTAAATTGAGTAAGAAGATGAAATGTGGCTTGTGGGTTATTTGTGTGTTAATGCGTATTTAGTGGTGGTAGAGAAAGTGGTGGTTATGAGGTTTGGTAGAGATGTTGTGAGTTAGTTAGTGATTTATTATTAACCCATAGGATGGACTTGTGTGTGGCTATATATATACCCTGTATGTTACTTGTGATTTCTATATGCATCCCACCTGAATCAAGCACCGTGTTCCAACACCCATACATTTGTGGGGTGTTTTCCCAACATTCTGGTGGTGAGGATGGATGGATGGCTACCCTCTCTTTCCCACTCTCTTCCAGGCGACGTTGATATGCATGAGCGGTGATGGTCATAATTAAAAAGTGAACTGTGGTGATGTTTTATGAGGTGGATTATGGTGGGGGTTGTGCATGGTAGGATGAGTACACAAGGTTGATGTAATTCATGTTCCCAATACCCTACTATTCTGGTTATGGAAGTGGTTGAGATGTGATATATTGTCCTAAGTGTCTTCATGAAAGATATGATGTTATGTGTTGGCATAGGTGAATTTAGTCAATATGTGATGGCCATTTTCATATGGGGTTCTTGGAATAATGTGATGGACTGGGTGTGTTCTGGTAGAGTTACCATATGAAAGAGATCGGAGTGACAGGACGTACAATGTTGGGGTGTGAGAGTGGAAAACTAGTGAGAAATTAGTGATGGGTAACCTTTTATAGATATGATTATTATTATTTTATTATACTTGGATTCATTATTTGGTGACTTTTCCTTATTGAGGATCAGATTATCTAGTTAACCTTTTTAGGTACCGTTGGTCCTCTTGTTTCCTCATGGGTGAATTTGTATAATATTTTTCACATGTATATAAGAGACTTTGGGTATGATCCTAATGAGTATATTTGTATACTCACCCAACATATATAAATTTTTTAGGTTTCTAGGATTAATTCATGGACTGTGATGGACATCTCTAGCTCAGGATTTGGAGTTGTTGTTATGTCACTGCCTTAGCTTTTATTTGGGTATTTATTTGGAGACTTGTATTTGTATCTTCTTACTTATACATAAATTTTGGGGTGGTTTTGGTTTCCTTTATCTTATGTATTTCATGGAGTTTATTGATCAATTATATACTATCTCCCAATCTTATTATCATAGAGGGCAATGCCTCCCATTTGTAATATTTTTATACCCTCAATACTAGTCACTAACTCGAGGTCTCAGGAGGTGGGACTTGGGGGTTATTATCTCTCTTCCTTCAATGCCGACCTAGGAGGGGTACCTTTAGAGGGAGGAGTTACTAAAAAATTCCTTTATTTTCAATATAGGATCACACACCAATTTAGGTGTTTGCGATATTTACACCATGACCGAACAACTCTTTCATCATCCCAAATGACACTACTTGAAATATAACCAATACCAACGGGTTTTCTAAACCGTTTGTATAGGTGAAACCATTATTTATGTCTATTATTAATAATAATAATGAATAATTGAAAATAATAATTTTTATATATATACATACATATATATATTTATATATTTAATAATAAAAATTCCGTTATAGCATAGTGGTAAAGTATTTGGAAAATAATGGTGAGGTCTTGAGATAAAATCCCGGTGTTGAAATTTTTTTCAATAGTATAGCTATACCAATAATTTTACTAAAACATTGGTATATGTATTTCCTTTGAAATTACCTATACTAATGGTTCTAAAATCATTGTTATAAGCCTCCTATACCAAATATCCTCAAACTATTGGTATAGACCTATTATACAAACATTTTGGTCAAGATATTGATATAGGTCTATCTTGGTGCTATATCACTAAATAAATCATCTAAATGTTGGTATATGCTATACCAATGGTTTAAGGGCCTATAAAAATGATTTAAAACCATTGTTATATCCTTTTTCCAATAGCGTGATCCTGTTCTTCATAAAATTAAATCTAAAAAACTCATGTTTTTCATCTAATACAACTTCTAAATTTTTGCTAAGTGTTGAAGTCTTACGCTGGGGACATAAAAGACTTATGGTCACCAAGGCTTACACTCATGGAAAAAACTTATGATTTAAAAGGCTTAAACAAATATACAAATACTTATAATAATTTCTCAAAGGATTACACTTAACTTAATTTTCTTACAATCACGCCTTCATCAATTTTCTACAAACTCTAAAGTCATACGATGGACGGGGAAGTCATGCAATGAAGTATTACAGTTGGTAGAGACTTATGATCAAGTAGAGTCATACGATGGAGCTTAAAGTCTTATTATCACCTCAAAGACTTAAATTTAACACCTGAAGCCTTATGATCATAGTGAAGGCATATGATCAATAGGTAAATTCATATGTTCAAGAATTGACAATTTTTAGGTGAACTCCAAAATCCATATTTCTATAGATGGCCTCAAAATGAATTCCAATTCTTCCAGGACTTCTCTAAACTACCCAAATAATCTCATAACAACCCCAAATAATTCTTATAATTAGTATAATAATTCAAAAATCCATCAAACACATTTCTAAGGCGTCACAACATATAAAATACTCAAAATAGAGTATTCCAACAAACTCTTCTACCAACTTAGGTGAAATATTTCTCAAATCAATATTGATCCATCTCTGGACACATCAACCTTAATAAAAGGGTTTTATAACACAAATTTTAAAAACCAACATTTTTTGTACTCCTTGGATGGGATTTACAACTTTAAATAGATATCTCAACTACTTTGAATCTGATTTCCACTTAATAAGTAAAACTTTACAGGCAGTTCGATCCAAATTCAACAACCAACTCCTCCTACTATTGTAGAACTTTTCATATCCATATGGACTAGATCATACAATCTATGGATGTATTAGTCCAAAGAAACTATCCAGATAGCTTTTCCAAGGACCATTGTTATTCTCCTTTTCCATACAAGTAAAATGACAACAACACTCCTTTGGGTTAATACTTAAGTCCACCACCCAATACATATAATTTTCATTAAATCATGACATTGAATGATTCTTTGAAAGAAAATACAATAAATAAAACCATTAGACACAATATAACCCCCATTTGTATTCACTTTTCAATACCATTTGAGCTCATGTCAATGTCATATTTATCCTCCTTATTGACAATAAATGCAAAGGGGAAATGCATTACCCCCTACTTGATATGGTATGGTTTATGATCAAATATCTTATCCCCTTATTATATTAGATACCACTTGAATACCAATTATAATTTAAGGGAGGGTTCTTCATTAAATTACTTTCCCTATTATGATTTTTATTTAGGGGTATTTTAACAACCAATCCTCTATAATCTGATAAAATTCTATTTGAGAGAAGGATTTCAGCAAGAATCACTGCCTACCTAATGTAGGTGACTGTAAGAACTTCAAAACAATATAAAACTATTTGATTTATACTTGGGATCAAATTTCTCTTAGAAATACACCATCAATAAATCAAATTTAAGTCTTTGTAGGCTAACCCTTTGTATAAAATATGAGTGACACTTTTAGATGACAAGGCTATCCATATTTTCACCACATGTGATACCGATTTTTGTTTTTCACATTTTAGGAGTTTTTCATATAGATTTTCAATAAAGCATTGTATCCTATACTCACTTGAATACACAAATAAAAAAAATTCAAGTGTTATTTCTTCCCCACTATTGATAATATAATCACTCCCATAATATAAAAATGTTAAAACAATGATGGGAGAATAGAAATCATACCTCATCCTTCAAATTTTTATGGGGATATACAAATTTCTTGATTCAATATAACTTTATAAAACTTTGGAACCTTTACCTATTTTGAAAGCTCCCCCTAAAGGGTTTCTCTATAACCATTATCACCTTCAATTACCAATAGTTAAGGACATGGAAAATGATATGGGAATGAGGTGGATCTTTAATAGCTCCTCAATTTGAAAAATAGGGTTGAAATATATTTCTTAACCTAAAGAATCATTTACTTGTAGGCCCAAAATGTATAAACCTCTTTATGTTAGCTATACCCTTCACTCTATAACTTGTTCACCTTTGGGAAACATGAGTTTCTCTCCCTTACCAAATTTCTTTATAGATGGATTGACCTTATTTATTTTAACAAGTAGATTACTAGATTTAATTTCATCTTGCATAATATTTCTAGAAAATTACAACTAATCTGGATATATGGTTAGACAACCTTTAGGAACATTCTCAGATTTTTTCTTGAGTGTGGATTCCTTCTTTGTAGTGATAGTTTTAAAACTTGAGCACACTAGTTCTTTCTTTTTAGATTTCATCAACTCTTCTTGTTGAGGAAACCATGTTATAAATTTGACCACACTATGAATATACTTCTTACACCTTCCACACAACTCTATATTAGTTTTTAATTTTCCATTTTTGGGTGGCTTTTCATACTCTTCACAAGGAGTGTCAATAACCATGTAAATATTTCTTAGATTGACTCCATTTTTTATTGTAGTTTTCTCATATTCCCTTTTTAATTCATGGAAATATTGAAATGGTCTATGGTGTGGAATATATTACAGTAATATAAGTATTTATTTCCATTATATGTGACATCCTTCTAATATTTCTTAACTGACCTCTTGGGAGTGATTTGTTTTGTACTCTTCTTCAGTGATTCACCTCCCAAGGTATACTTGTCTTGTTTATTTACCTATTTCTCAGCTAGTTGTGGTTCTATTTTTTTATTAGTAAGTGGATGATACCTGAAAAGATTATAGAAACATTCACCATAATAATTACCACCAATATTGCATAGACCATAGAAGTTTATCAGTGCTTTAAATATGTTCTTCATGGACATATTTTTTTTATATACACACCTAAATATTATTCCAGCAATCAATTTCCCTATTCCCAAATATCAAAAATCACCAACACCTTCCAATTAACCTTGTTATTTTTATATCAGGTGTAGTCTATCCATATTTTTCACCTTAACGATTTTTTCCTAGAACAAAAAAAATTTGGGATCCTTATAGGGAAAAGTTATTCTTGGAAACACTCACCTATGTTCTTGAAATATTTGTGGATGTCCCATAATTTTTACTCTTCAATGTTTGATCAAATTTTTAAATTTTTCCAACACATTTAATCATTACAAATTTAGTGAAATAAAATTTTATAGAGTAGTGGGAAACCTTTTTCTATGAGATTATGGTGGGGATTTATCTAGTTAATCTCAAGCACTTAGAGCCACTATTTTGAGACTTCTTTGATATAGGACTCA
Organism: Viscum album; assembly: GCA_963277665.1. Classification (NCBI taxonomy): domain Eukaryota; kingdom Viridiplantae; phylum Streptophyta; class Magnoliopsida; order Santalales; family Viscaceae; genus Viscum; species Viscum album. The sequence continues at coordinate 97,548,734 of OY728153.1, read as the reverse complement.
CTTATGAATATTGAGTGAAAAAACACGTTTCTCAATAGATTAAGAAGTTCCATATTTGTATTTTAGATCTTTTAGTTTGATTCTCAGCTCTATAAATTTCATGTTGAGTGTGTTCTTATCATCTTCCAAGGATTTAAACTTATATTCTCAATCATTTTTCAACTTATAAATTTTATCCTAATTCATTTTTGTCTCTCCCAAATAAAAATACAACTCTTTAAGACTCTTTTATTTCAATTATATTTAATTTTTTTTTACATCTATAGAGACTTTAAGTAGCTTCTCTGATGTATGGAGTACTTCTTTTATGACCTTATCAAATGCATCATTCTCAAAAATAACTCTTTAAAATTTTTTATTAATTAAAGAAAATATTTTATTAAAAAGTGTGGAATATTCTTCCTTGAATTTCAAAAGTTATGTGAGTGTATTTTAGTATCTCATCTTATTTCCTAATGATTCCTCCATAACATCAACTTCTTATTCTAGACATGATTTTTCTTCATGAATTTTCTTGATAAATATGAATATATATGTCACCAATTCAATGGGAACTTCTTCATATAATCCTTAACCTCAAGATAGAGGTATTAAATAGATTCAATGAAACTCACATCACATATTTAACTTGTTTTATTAGATGAGTAAACATAAATTGATTTAAAAATATGATTATCACTCCGAACAACTTTAGTTATTGGTGGTTTCTCTTGAAATTTTATATTATTCATCTATTTCTTTAATTATTTATTTTTCCCATTTCTCAAATTATTGGATGAAAATTTTATTTTAGTATTAATAGGATAATGAGTATATTCTTTAATTTGATGATATTCTTAAAACATTTTAAAACTATACTTCATGTATGTCATAGAAAAAAATTGGGAAAAATTTTCAGTCCAATTAGAGATACCCTTTGTTCTAATAAAAATTATATAAATCCAAAAGATCCAATAAAAGGGAACCTTTTATCTGATACCACTTATTGTGTTCTAGTGGACCATGCAGACACACCCGAGTAAGGGGATGAATTAGGTGTTTTCAAATTATTTTACTGAAAACCAATTATTCTTTTTATCTTAATCCCTATTGGTATTTAGACCCCTATTTCTATTTAAAGAATTTATGGACATTATTAACTTTTACACAGCATGAAACAATCATATTAAATTAATAAATATCTTGAAAATAAGCATGAAATATTTTTATGAGGATCAAACCCGATGTGGGGAACCTACTCCGTACTATGTTAACTCTTGTTGAGTAATTGATTCTCTACTAAAATAAAATAACCAATTAAAATGGGTGTCCATGGATAATCATGGAACATCTTCCACTATATTAAACAGGTTGGGTTACCATATTACATAGGTAAAAACCCTCCACTATATTATTTAAGTGAATAGGTGTTTATACTATTTCCTATAGTCTTCAAATCCTTTTGGTTCTTAGATTCATTCCTCCTTATAAAGTAGATCAATATCCCTGACCATGGATGTATCTACACCCAAAAATATGATTTGATTCCTCAACAACAAAGAGTATTTTACTGCTTTCAAGTATACTAACTCAATACATGAAACTCAGTGTTTGTACTTTCCCAGCTTCTAGATTCCCCAAAACTGAACAATAACCTCCTAAAATCCAAATTTTCTTCTTCTTTGAGACCCTATAAGTTTAAAAGTCTTGACACACTATTATTCTTCTTCTTAACTATAGGTTTAACAAATATTTATTCTCTTCTTCCTCACTACTAGTTGTAGAAAATTATTCTTCATCATCTTCTTCAAGAGATCTCAGCACTCTTAGATTCATCTTAATACTTATTATATTAAATAATAACATATCCTAATTTTGTTGTATAGATGCATAGATTAATCATCTCTAATCTCCTCAATACCCATTCTTCTCACATCTATAAGAAACTCATTTAATGTGTTCTTTCCTTTCCAAATACCATAAATGGTATGTTGAGAATAAAAAATAGTTTTTGGCCTAAAAGAACCACAATTGAATACCCAGTTCAGATTACCATGTATTCCCATGCACTATTTTTCCACTCATGGAGTATTATAAGAATACCACTAATAAATGCTCCCCATTTTAGAAACATGACTTAATAAAATATTATTTCATTCTTCTCAATTCTCGACTTGATCTTCTTCCCCAAGTAAAAATATCTCCACTAAAATCTATATGTATTTTTCAACAACTACGCAAAAAATGTACAACATAGTATTTTTGGTGTGGAACTCATTACACAACATTATAATTTCTATAAAAACAATGTAGACTCTAATCTCAGATCTGTAAATAATTAAAAAAACATATCATAACTATTCTTTGTTTATTATTCTCAACCAGCTTTCTCCATAAGTGAATGAAGGCACTAAAAAATGCACAAGATTCGACTTAATAAAAAATTTATTATTTTTAAAAACATAATAAGTTCATTTTCATCATCAAGAAATGAATTAAATGTTACTCCTCCTTAAATTTTCTTAAAAATAAGCTCCTATAATGGATTTAATAAGCTTTATGATGTTTTGAACTTGAAATCTCAAGTTTAGTAGCATCATATTTTTCTTCTTCATTAAAAATTAATTTTGGAGATTGAAACTACCTTTATATAACACATGGTTTTCTCAGAATTACCCTTATATAGGTATTAATTACCTTTATATAATAGTAAAAACCATGATATTACCTTTATAAAAGTACAAATGAACTTTATGTAAAGGATAGTTACCTTTAAGTTGGTCCAGATGACCCGTACATAGCTTACAGACTTTATTTGTCATCTTTACATAGGTCTCCAACTAACTTTACATATCTTCTCATCCCCATTTCTTATCTTTCTTTAATATTCCCTTTCCATGTATAAAGATCAACTCATTTCTTTCTTTTCAAGCTAATATCACACACCAATTTAGGTGCTTGTGATGTTTATATCATGACAAAAAAACTCTTTCATTTTCCAAAATGATCTTGTTCTCCATTATATTAAATCTATAAAACTAATTTTTTTTTTCATCCTATGGAACTTCCAATTTTTTTATAAGTTTTGAAGTCTTACATTGAGGAATTAAATTTTTTTACATTCACCAAGGCTTACACTCATAGAAAATACTTGTTCTTATAAATGATTGAAATATACTCCAAATACTTACACTAAGTTCTCAAGGGATTATGCTTAGCTTGAAAATATTACGATCATTCTTTAGTCAATTTACAGAAAAATCCAAAGTCATATGTTGGATAGGGAATTCATACGATGAATTTTTACAGTTAGAAGAAACTTAAAATCAGGGTAGAGTCATATGATAGAGATTAAAGTATTATGTTCACCTTAAAGACTTATTTTTAGTACCTAAAGCCTTATGATCATAGTGGAGTCATATAATCGGTATAAAAAGCCTTACATTCAAGACTTGGCCATTTTTTAGGTGAACTCCAAAATCTAGATTTCTACAGATGGATTCAAAATGGCTTCTAATTGATTTAGGGATTCCTCAAACTCCTCAAATCATCTCAAAACAACCTTAAATGATTATTAAAATTATTAGAATAATTAAAAACTCCTTAATTTTTTTTGAGGTTCTGTAACATATAAAATACTGATAAATAGAGTATTCCAACAAACTATTCTACCAGATCAGGTGTAACCTTTCTCAAATAAATATCAAGCTATATATAGTCACATCAAACTTAACACTGACTATAACAACCAACATTATTTTTAATCCTTAGATGGGATCTAAAAATATATCTTTTTATACCAACTACTTTTAATCAGATTTCCAAATGATAATTATAGTTTTATAAGCGGTTTGATCTAGATTCAGTATCTACATCCTCCTTGACTTTGTAGTTTTTATAGGAAAGAATTATCCTATTATTTTATCACTTTTCATATCCTTACAAAATAGATCATACAATCAAAAAATGTATTGGTCCAAGGAATATATATATATAGCTATTAAAAGGACCTTTATTCTTCTCCTTTTCCATACAAGTACAATGGTAGAAACTTTCCTTTGGGTGGATACTCAATTCCATCACCCAAGACATATATTTTACATTAATTCATAATATTGAAGGATTTCTTGATAGAAAATACAAGAAATAGAACTAATGGACACAAAAAAATCAACTATCAGATTTAGAAGAATATAATGAGATCTCAATTACAATCTCTTAGGCTAGATGTTTTCTCTAATACAATCTATTGGATACATGTTAGTGATGTATTATAATTATCCATAACTAAAGTAAGCAAGAAGCTTCTTGATGTTGATTCTAAATCTCTAAATGATTTATCTAGATTTCTTTTAAACTAGATTTATATGAAGGTGATAAGCTGTACCATTGCTAAGGCTATATGGGATAAATTTTAAAACATATATTACGGTGATAGTAAAGTTAAGGATGCTAATATTCAAGTGGTTCACAATAAGTTTTATGATTTGAATATGTTCTCAAATGAAAATTTTGATGGATTATTCAACTAAATCATTGATTTTGTTGGATAAATTCAAGGATTCAGTGAATAGATTAAAGATATTTATATTGTAAAGAAGATCATGTAAATACCACCACCTATTTATAATCCGAAGTTATCATATCTTAAAGAGAGGGAATTGAAAAAACTTTCACTAGATGATCTGTAAAGTAGTTTGGTTGCTTATTAAATGTGAGTTAAGCCAGTAATAACATCAAGTAACTCAAATAAGGAGACATATTTCAAAGAAATGTAAAAACTTAATATCGATAAAGATTAAGATAAGGGTTAAGAAGTAAGTAATGAATTCCTATATCTTATGTAAATAAAATTAAAGATAATAAAGAGTATATTTTAAGTAAATATACCATTAGCATGTTTCCAATTCAGTAATGTTGGGAACATTTAGGTAATGATTTTAAGGAAATTTGATGATAATGAAGGTGAAGAAGAAATTTTATAGAAGGCATGTGGGAGGTTCCCCCCTAAAGTATAATTTATATAGAGAAATTCATCAGGAAAAAGTTTCAGAATAAGTGCTTGGTGAGAAAAGAAGAAGACGATGATGAAAATTATTTAGAGGGTGAAATAAATAGAGCTCAAGTCAAATGAATAATATGTTATGATGGATATAGTTGAAAAGGAAGGATCCAAATGGGAGGAATATAACTAATCAGAAGGTGTATACAATTAACTAGAAGGTGTTGTTGATCTCAAGGTGGAACTTATGGGGGATCTCAAAAATATTGATGTCCATAGAAAGAAAAATAGAAAGATTAATGTATTATTGAATGAATATTCTGAGCATGTGGATTAACTTGAATCTAAGATTGACTGAATAGAAAATGAATTATAAGATCAATCAGTTAGTCAGGTGAACTTAGAAGAATTAGTCAACCTCAAGATAAATATTGAAGAACAATATAAGGTGATTGATGATCTTAATGATTGTGTAAGGGATTAGAAAAATAAGGTAAAATCTATTTAAGAATATGTTGTTAAATTAAAAATAAATTTGAATTATAAATAAAATCAATAGGTTCAAAGAAGAATCTAAACTTAGAGAAGTTATCATACAAGAAATCATTATAAAAGGCTAAGCGAGACTCAAAAGTTGTTTAGAAAATTATGAATGAACAAAGACCTAGGTTCATGGGTAAAAGTGGATTCAACTATGATGCTGAGATATAAAAAGAAGTAATAATAATGGAATAGAAAAAAAGGGAAGAAAAAGGTAAATAATTTTGGAATAAACACTAAGACACTAGAAACATAGAAAATGATAACTTCAAATAGAGGAAAACAAAGGGTGGGAAATAATCCTGAACCAGTGTGTAACATCTTGACTTTTCTCAAAGGTAATGATTCTTTTAAATTTGGTTAAAAAATATTTAATTTTTTCTTTTTTGGGCTTAGAAATAGGTAAATTTTCCATTAGTCTGGTTGGTTTTTATTTGGGAAGAAATTAGTTGTAGGATAGAGGCTAGTTGTAGGGCTAATACATGAAATGAATGAAATTCATGACATGAATTAAATTCACATCTTGTATTCAATACAAAACATGTATTGTTCTGTCCATACCCCATGTATTTCATGAATTATTTTTTCCCCAGGGGGGACCTAAGATTTATAAGACATGTATATAATACAAATTGTGAATTCATTACATGATTTTTATTAAATACACACCATTTATATGTCATGGATTCATTTTTAAAATGGAGGAACCCCTCATTTTTAAAAAAATCCTCTGCCTTTTGCTCCATCAAGAGCCATGTGAGATAGTTCTTCCTTAGGCTCATCCTAGGTTATGGTGGTTCTTCTTCTTCTTCTAGTATACATTTCACTCTTCTTCAGTCATGTTGGAATCATAGTGGTAAGATCATAATTCATATTTCACCTTTCATTATTTATCTTCATGCTGAAGAAGTTATTTTGGTTCAAGCTAATATGCCCCATTTTCTAGGTTTTTTTCCAATTATTATGTTTTATTTAGTTTTACCTTGATTTAAACGCCGAAAACAGTTGAGTGGTCGTCTGTAAACCCATGGTAGGTGGTCTAGTATTTTCCCTTAGGGAAGAGTCATTTTATAACATGAAATGTCATCCACATGCCAGACTTTCCAAATATCTCCTTAAAATTAATACTTCCCTTATTTTAAAATTTTCCCATGTTATAAAGTCCATATGAACTCTTGTCTATGGTTAGAGGTTCCCCACCTCAATCAGATCCACCCATGAGGTGTTCACATGAATCACCCCTTTTATTATTAATTGTTCATATATTCACACTACCTTCTAAGTGGTGTTGATTTACACCTAATTAAATTAATCATGGTAATTAAATGGAAATGAATGGTATGACCACTCCATATAAATTCTATATGATTAAAGGTTACGACCCTTAACTAAATGGAATGATAATTTAATTTTAAATCCACCCTTGTATTTTCATAAAGCATGAATAACCTATTATAAATATAATACATAGGTATGGGGTCCCTTCTCTTTGTGATAAATGGGCATAAAATCCATTCTACTTTTGATACTCAATCATGGTATCCATTTTCTTTATGATACTTAGGCATGGCGTCCCTTATCGTTTTGATACTCGAGCATGGTGTCCCTTCTCTTTGTGATACTTAGGCATGATATCCCTTCTCTTTATGATACTCAGTTATGGAGTCCTTTCTATTTGTGATACTCATGAAAGGTGTCCCGTATATTTGTAATACTTGGGCAAGGAATCCCACATATTTGTGATTCTCAAGCAATGTGTCCCATATATTTTTGATACTCGAGAAAATCATCTCATATGCATGTGATACTCAGGCATGGTTTCCATAACTAAATCTGATACATGATCATGGAATCCCTTAACACTTTTATGAGATTCATACTATTACCCATGGACACCTGAGTTATGACTCAGGTCCTGACTAGTAGTAGTATCCATATATATGTCTATAAATTTCACTATGTATATAGACCATATATATGTATACATTGGTTACTTGTTCAGAGATCATCTGACTTAGGTTGAAGAAAATAGTGTCATCCTGGTGTCCTTTAGGAACTAGAGCCGACTTGTTTACATTTTTATAGCTTTTATTACTTTATTATACATTAACACTACTTATTTTATATTAAATAGATGAATTTTACTAGACACCATTGGTAGTGTCCTACTGAGTTTATCTCACACCCTGTTCAGGCCACCGATTAGTACCCAAACAGAACTCATGGATGCTGGTAGGGATAAAGGAAATCACCCAGCTTCCAATGCTTTATTTTCGATACTAGGATGGAGTATAAGAGAAGAGGACCAAACTTAGGCTTGCGATGATAGTGGAGATAGTTTTTGGGCCTTTTTGTATTTTTTATAGCATGATGTATATGCATTACCCCTATCCCCTTTTTATATAACATCATGACATGATCATCATTTGTATCTGATATTGATTTAGCTTATGCCCATTTATTTTTTTGTATGATTTATCATTCCACTACTAGTTATTTATCACTATTTATATTTCTTATCATTATTATTCACTACTATTTTACACTCTAATCAAGAGGGCATAGTCTCCGTATGGACACACCCTAGGACATCACTACTAGTTAGCAGCCTCTGGTGTATGGGGAGGTGACCGCATTGTCAGGAGATGTCAAATTGATTATGTTTTTAAGGTTGATTTATAGTATAGAGAAGACACTAGGTTGTCTCTCAATAAGCATTGATAGGTTTAGAGTGTGTATTCTTAATAAAAATTACTAAAAGAGGGGGTTGTTTTGAAAACATTTTAATGAAAATAACTTAATTTAAAGAATTTAATAGTTGAAGAACCAAGTGGATTTTAGAAAATATGAGACAAAGGGTTCTTTTTAAGTTCACTAAAAAAATTTCAAGTTCATCATTATTTGATATTAATTAGGGTTTGATGTAAGTCTTTTTTTGAAATTAATCAGAATCCCGATTACTTACCAAGAATTTATATCAAAGCATGTTAAGACAAACCTTGACATAACAATTGTATAGACAAGGTATATATCTCATACATGGTATAATAACTTCCAAAGAAAATTGAAATATCTAATAAGTGGGAAATAAAATTATTCTTGTGCTATCCAATTAGAACAACACTAGTCAAGCACTTAAGACTTCACACCGATCAGTTAAAAGCAAAGATCATTCCATTCGATTCAATCAAAAAAAGAATTAAAACATGAATCAAAGTAATATAACTCCAAATTAAATATTTTCAAACCCAAAATACATCAAACCAGTATTAGTACAAGTTCATAAAATCCCTTTACAATATGTGTAGATCCCTCACAATGAACACCCACCGTTTATCCCAACATCGAGAGGAGGAAATTCAGGTAGAACTCCTTCTTCATCTTGATCCCCATATGAGGATAGGGACCTCCAGAACTTCTAGGATGAATAGAGGAATCCTCTTTAACTCCAAATTGGAAGATATTGGCTCTTGGTTCTAACTTTCAAATGAAGTTCCCTTGGTGCCCTTTTATATCCAAAATGTTAAGTGTTTTTGAGCACCCAGTTTTGGTGATACCATTTGAGTCTCAGTTTTTGACAAGTAAAAATATATATAATGAATTGGAAAAAATAAGAGAGTTATTTAACATCCTCGTTTCTGTATCCCTGTCAAAGTTGGTGGCCATTGGACATCTTTATTGGGAGATATTTTCAAAATACGAAACCTAACTTTTGAATTTGGGAAGATTCTATCCCCTAGACAGATTAGTTCTGATGGTCCACCAGATGGATGAATTGGGCTTTGATTTCTTGAGATGAGTTGAATCCCATGAATTTTTGGATCAGATCACAAAATTTAATCCCATTTTAATTCACATATTTCTTGTAATGTTTAAAATAGTGGATAGGTTTCCTTGGGATTCCATTTAATTTAGCCCATTTTCCTTCTGGATCATCATCGGGGTCTCCAAATCACCTCCAAATTCAATGGAAATATCAACAAAATTATAATTTACCCATTCAACAGTGATAAATAATAAATAATGAAATAAAACATGAAGCGAAATTTGATATTATATTTGAAATTTATGGTTAAAAATCAGTTTAAAACAATGGTGTTAGGGTGAAATAAAATGGTGAATCATTGTGCGATCACACCCACACACCTAAACATTTTCACTACTAGGAAAAGTTATATTTCCCAAAAACTATGCATGTATATATTTACAACTTCATAAAGATTTAACATTCAATGAAAATTTAATTCCTAATAGAAATGTGATCAAATTAAAAATCACACCGAGGAGTCATTCTCAATGATCAAACAAAAATATGTCTAAAAAATTGTATCAGTATGAAATTAAAGGTGTTGAATGATACCAATTTGAGAAAATAATTCAAAAGATAACCATTTCACTAATTCTCCATGTGTGTGTGTGATAACCATTTCATTCTATTCTTTCAACTTTCTATCAAGTAAATATATGTTATTTTAAAAATTGTTTACTTACATGATCCTTTCCACCGAACCTGCCCTACATCCTTTGTAATCAAATTTCAAGAACCACTCACTTAAGCATTCCTAGAAGTCAAACCATAAGATACTGACCTAGATATCCCCATATGTTGTATATTTCATCACTCTCCTAAATGTTTATTTGTATTTGTTTTTTTATTTTGGTTTTTTTCTAGGGCATACAACAGTCAGCTAACAGGTACACACACATAGGTAAATCTGGTATAATAATAAAATAGATCATATAAGGAATGAACATATGGAAAAATAATTTTTTAAGGTATAGAAAAATTAACCTAACTTATATTTACCTTCTATTAAGTAATAATTTTTTACACTTCATGGTTGGGTGCAAAGATGTGTGGAGAAATTAAGTGACAAAAGTTTCCTTTAAAATATTCAAAAAAGGGTACCATTATTATTACAGGTTTCAAAATGATAAAACCATTTATATCATCAATAAACAACCAAATTTCAAGATAAATTCACACCATAGTATTGAATTCTTTCTAAAATGCACATTTCATCAGATTTTTTTGAATGGTAAAACAATATGAATAAGGAAAGTTCCTTATGAATGTTTAATAATTTACATGATTAAGTGGGAATCATTTTATATGATAATGTGGGAATGAAAAATTAACATTCTGGTACAAAATTTAAGGGGGGGGGGATAAATTTACAATATAATCCAGGAATCCAAAAATAGAAAAAGAAGAAAGATGATAAAAAATCCTAACTAACCCAGGAATATACCAATCCCCGCACACCTAGAGTGTGCAATGTTCTCACTATAATAAAAGATAATGTGGGAAGGAAGGATAAAAACTAGTGAGTTTTATTGGTATGATGCTTTAGGAACTTGGAGTTCCTCCATTGGGGACTGCGGTAGGGCTTCATGGAAGTGCTTAAGTCACTATCCATTAAAAGTGAAGGTTTGCTTCATTTCTTTATTTTGTACCTGAACAATGCCAAATGGATAAAAATTAGTAATAGTGTATGGGCCAAAATAGTGGAAAAAAAGCTTAACTAGATGAAACTTCATCCTTTAATTTTAAAGGAGGACCTTCTTCCCAATGTGGAATTGAAAATGAAGGATGGGATGGTTGTGGGTAGCCTTGGTTCACTCTTTATAAATATGGGAGTTCTCATATGAATCTATTATCATTTAGTCCAGGTCCTGAATTTGCAACTTCTTTTGATCACCTGCACCAGAAATATTAGAATTGCATTATTTAATGGCCTAGTAGGCCCGTCGCTCTATCTCAATAGGGAGATGAAAAATATTTCCAAACACAAGACTATAAGGTGACATCCCAATGGGAGTTTTAAAGGCAGTATGGTAAGCCCATAACGAATCATTGAGTCTAAGACTCCAATCTTTTTTATTGGGTTGAACTATTTTTTGAATAATTTGTTTTACCTCTCTATTTGACACCTTAGCTTGACCATTGGTCTATGGGTGATAAGCAGTAGACACTCAAATCCTGACCCCATACTGACACAAAATAGATTTAATTGTTTAGTTGCAAAAATGAGAACCCTAGTCACTGATGATGAACCTAGGTAATCCAAACCTACAAAAAAATTTGGTTCTCAAAAATTCCACAACATTCTTGGAATCATCAGTCCTTATGATGTGTGCTTCTACCCATTTTGACACATAATCCACTACTATAATAATGTACAAGTTTCCAAAGGAATTGGGAAATGGAACCATAAATTCAATTCCCCAAATATAAAAAATGTCATGGAAGAGAAAGGGTTATTGTAGAATTTTATTTATTTTAGATATATTCCCCATTCTTTGACAGCAAGGAAAAGATTTATAGAAATCATGGGTATCTCAAAAAAGTGTTAGCCAAAAGAGACCAGAATCAAGGACCTTGCGAGCAGTCTATTGGGGACCAAAATGTCCCCCACGAGTAAGAGTGTGACAAAACTTAAGGACAGAATAAAACTCACTATCAAGAACACAACGCCTGAGGACTTGATCACTATATGTGTGCCAAAGGTAGGGGTCATACCAAATATACCAACATGACTCATGTTTTAGATGTTTAGCCTGGTGTTTATTGAAATCAGTAGGAATTCAATATGCTACCAAATAATTTACAATTTTAGAATACCAAGGAATATAATCTTTCACTCGGTATAATTGCTCATATAGAAACATGTCATTTATGGGAATACAAGGGGATGAGTCAATATCCTAGGTTGGGTGGATCCTACTGACATGGTCAACCGCCACATTATATACTCATTTTTTATTTCTAATTTATAAATTGAATTCCTAAAGGAGGATAATCTAGAGAATGAAATGTGGTTTGGATTCCAGTTTCATATGAAGATACCAGAGGGCTAAATGGTCTGAGAACATAATGACTTTGGACCCTATAAAATATGAACTGAATTTATCTATGGAAAGCACAATGTAAATAAATTATTTTTCAGTTGTGGTGTAGTTTTCTTGGGAAGGGTAAATTGTATGTGAGGCATAGGTAATGAAATGTAGATCTCGATCGACCGTTTGTTATAAGACTACCCCAACTGCATAGTTAGAGGCATCACACATGAGCTAAAAAAGGTAAATCCCATCGAGGTGGTTGGATTACTAGGGGTAACGTGAGACTCTATTTTAATTTATTAAAACCTCCCTCACATTCTTTATAAAAAAACAATTTTTTTTGAGAAACCAGGAGAGGGGGAGTGCAATCTTACTAAAGTCATGAATGAAACGAAAATAAAATCTAGCATGACCTAGGAAAGACTACACATCCCGTACATTTTTGGGGAATAGTAGGGAAGCAATGACATCCAATTTTGGTTTATCTACTTGTATACCATCCCCAAAAATTACATATCCAAAAAATATACCTTTTCATACTATGAAATGAAATTTCTCATAATTTAATATGAGATTATTTTCAATACAGTGACATAGGACTGAACCAAGACTACTCAAACATTCATCAAAAGAGGACCCATAAACAGTAAAATCATCCATGAATACTTCCATGAAATTCTCCAGGTAATCTAAAAAATACTAACCATGCATCACTGTAAAGTACCCAGAGCATTGTACAAACCAAATGACATCCTTCTATATGAAAATGTGCTAAAGGGGAAAGTGAAGGTTGTCTTTTCCTGATCCTAGAGGGAAATATGTATATGAAATTATCCAGAATACACATCAAAGAAATAGTAATGGGAATTCAATACTAGAATATCTAGCATTTAGTCAATGAATGACAATGGGAAATGGTCCTTCCTAGTGTGTTAGTTTAATCGGTGATAGTCTATACAGACACACCAACTATTCTGCACATGAGTTGGAACCAATTCATTGTTTTTATTTTTTATTACTGTAAGACAATTTTTTAGGAACTAATTGAATTAGACTAACCCAATGGGTATCAGAGATGGGTTAAATGATTTCATCGATCAATAATTTTGTTACCTCCTTTTTAACAACATCTAGGAGGTTTTGATTTAGTCGATGTTGTGACTGATTTACTGGTTTAGCCTCATCATTTAACAATATATGATGTGTGAAAATTGATGGTATAATACTAAGAATGTCAGGAAGTTTCCATCCCAAATCTTTTTTATACTCCTTAAAAATTTCAAGCAGTCACAATTCATGCTCAGGAGGGAGTGAACTAGCAGTGATGACAGGAAACTTGTTTCCATTCTCAAGATATACATATTTTAAACCTTGAGGCAGTTGTTTTAGTTCTAATTCAGGGGGATTTTGGATTGATAGAAGTGTGTGCGAAAGTGAGAGGTCATTAATCTCATCTAACTACTCAATGGTACATCCTTAGATGAGGAATTATCTTTTACAAGATTAATAGTACCATCGATGGTCATGTGATCCTCATTGATCAAGAAATAATCAATTAACAAACATGCATGACATTTTTCTAAACTGGTACAACATTCTATGAATGATTCATTTCCTAGAATTTCAATCGATGATGAAAACTTATAAAGGGGATCATGGGAATGAAAATAAGTGTTTCTAGGGGAAGGGAGTACATATATAGAGTCAACAGAGAGATATTAATGTTCTTATGAGGGGTGCTTCATGGAATCAAGGATATTAAAGTGGAAAATGTCGCCACCAAAATCTATAGATAATGTACCATTGTGGATATTAATTATGGTTTTGGTGGTTTTTAATAAGGTACTCTCCAATATAAACAGGGTATGTCCATTTATCCTATCATATTCCATTTTTATCACATAAAAATCAGTAGTAAAAATTAAAATTTTCACCCTCACAAGAACATCCTCTAACATACCATAGGGGTGTGTTGTACTTCAATTTTCTAATTGAAAAAAAATTCCAGTGGGATTCAGTTCCATGACCTGTAATGAAGAGTAAATAGAGCAAGGCATCACATTTATAGAAGCACCTAAATCAAGTACAGCATTGGAAAATGAATACTGCACTTTGGTGCACATAATTGTGAATGTTACCAGATTATTTAATTTGGTAGGAATTGATGGATATATCAATGATGAGACATTACTCCCCAAGATCACATTATTATCACCTTGAAGTCTCCTTCGGTGTGTACACATATCCTTTAGAAACTTGGCGCATCTTGGAATTTTCTTTACAACATCAATCAAGAGGATGTTAACCTGAACTTTTTTGAAATTTTACAATATTTATTTATCAAGTTAATTTTATTTTTGTTTTCTTGGTTGGGTATCTATTTGGGTAAATGGAATAGAAATGTTTGGGCTAGGTGAATCATCAACAGACACACTCTTTCCTTTGGAAGGGATTCTCTCAGGACAAGTTTTTTCTTCTCTTGAACCATTTTCAGCAGTTGGGATGGTGGTTTCCTTAGGAGGGGATGAATCTATTGGAGGGGTCATTTAGATTTTAAGTTGAGTTACACTCCTAAGGGTGATGTAACTCACATTTCCCTTATCCCTAGGGTTAACCACTAGTTGAGATGGTATTTTACCCGACCCATGACTTTGAATTTCCCCCACAGAGTTAGATAGTTAACCTAATTGGGTTTTTAGGTCTTTAATGGAAGATTGGTTAGTTTTTTGGAATTGTATATTGTTAGTGTCCATTTGTTTCATCATATCTTCTAGGCTAGGCTCAGGTTTTGGAGGGGGTGGTTGGAAATTCCTTTATGGTGGTTTGGTATTTCTGGGTGGTGGTGGTGGATGACTACTCTACTCCAGTTGGTTCTATTGTTATTGAGGTTGGTTTAAATACCCCCTTTTATATAATCTTGGTTTTATTTCCACCCAGGGTTGGATGGATAGTAAGGTTATTTTCTAAAGGGTTGATTATAGGGGCATCCTTGAAAAATTTCCTCACAACTCTCATAAGTTTCTCTTATTTGGGGGAATTGGTCAGAATAATGGGTGTTAGAAGAACATATTACACAATGGATGGGAGGATGATATTGGGATTTCCCTTGGGAAAGATAAATTTGTTGAAGAAGGGTACTTACCTCTTCGAACTTTGTGTCCACCTTCTTCTCAAATTTGGTTTATTGCACCTCATAGACACCTCAAATGGGTACATTGGATCTTGAACCAAATTGTTGAGTGTTTTACACCATGTTCTCAATTAGGATTCTTATAGAAATTGGGGTATTATCAACTAGAACACCACATGTAGGAGCATCAATCATATTTTGATCAATAAGAATTAAACCTTCATAAAAACACTGAATTAAAAGTTGATCACTTATTTGTTAGTGTGGAAAACTTGAACAAAGCCTTTTAAATCTTTCCCAATATTCATGAAGAATTTCCCCTTATGATTTTCTTATACCACATATTTATTTTCTTATTATTTCAGTTTGATAGGTTGAGAAATATTTTTTCAAGAAAAAGGCGTTTCATGTCTTCCCAACCTCTAATTGGCGAATTAACATAGTAAAGCCAATCTTTTGAAGTATATTCTAATAAAAAAGGGAATTCACTTAAATTTTCTTATTCTTCATCCACATTTGAAGGTTTTAATTTAGAACAAATAATATAAAATTATTTTAAGTGATTATGTGGATCTTCTCCTACGAGTCCATCGAATCTTGGTAATAAGTGAATTAAACCAGATTTTAGTTCAAAATTGGGTGCCTAGACTTGTATTTGAATGTAAAGGGGTTGGATATAAACATAATGAGAGGTTAGTTATTTTAGTTTTTGATTTTTTTAAACATTTTATACACATTAATTTTAATTTATAATTTATTTTCAGAAGAAGAGGGGTTTGGAAAATTCTCTAGTTGTGGTGTGAGCTCCTTTAAAGGGTTGTCTTGTGCGTCTCGATGTTGTTGACATAATATCCTCTCCGGTTCAGGTTCTAAAGGGGGTAAATATCCTAGAGTAGAATGTTTCATGCATAGAATCAACACAAGAAATAAATCAGGGCACTAAAATAAATGAAAAGGTATAAGATAAAATAAATAAATATTCACAAAATTAACAAATATCTTAAAAAAACACGCACTAAAACCAAATCACTTCCCGGAAACAACACCAAAAATTGAGCGCATTTTCATGAAACTTCAAATTGATTATATTTTTAAGGTTTAATTATAGTATAGGTAATACCCTAGGTTGTATCTAAATGAGTGTTGATAGGTTTAAAGTGTGTATTCTTAATAAAAATTACTAAAATAGGGGGTTGTTTTGAAAACAGTTTAAAGAAAATAACTTAATTTAACGAGTTTAATAGTTGAAGAACCAAGTGGATTTTTAAAAATACGAGACAAAGGGTTCATTGTGAGTTCACTAAAAAAATTTCAAGTTCATCATTCTTGGAGATTAATTAGGGTTTGATGTAATTATTTGGTTGAAATTAATCGGAATTCCAATTACTTCTCAAGCTTTTATATCAAAGCATGTTGAGCCAAAACTTGATTTAAAAATCACATTGTCATGGTAAAAATATCATGCATGGTATAATAAATTACAAATAAAATTGAAATCTCTAATAAGTGGGTAAGAAAGGTATTCTTGTTCCATCCCATCAGAATAACAGAAGTCACATACTCAAGACTTCACACTGATCGGTTAAAAGTAAAGATAATTCCATTCAATTCAGTAAAAAAAAGAATTCAAACATGAATCAAAGTAAGATAACTCCAAATTAAATGTTTTAGAACCCAAAATACATCAAATTGTATTAGTAAAAGTTCCCAAAATACATTTACAATATGCGTATCTCTCTCACAACGAATGCCCACCGTTTAACCCAACATCGAGAGGAGGAAAGTCGGGTGGAACTCCTTCTTCATACTTGACCCCCCTATGAGGATAGGGTCCTCCAAAAATTCTAGGATGAAGATAGGACTCCTATGTAATTAAAAAATTTCAGATATTAAATCTTGGTTTAAACTTGCAAATGAGGTTCCCTTGGTGCCCTTTTATAGCCAAAATGGTAATTGGTTTTGAGCACCCAGTTTTGATGATACCATTTGAATCTCGGGTTTGGACAATTAAAAGGCCATAAAACGACTTCGAAAAAAATAGGAGAGTTGTTTTATGGATTCTTGAATGTCTCCCTGTTAAATTTTGAGGACTTTGGACATCTTTATTGGGAGATATTGTCAAAATACCAAACCTAGCTTTTTGAATTCGGGAAGATTTTGTCCCCTAGACAGATTGGTTCGGATGGGCCACCAGATGGACGAATTAGGCTTCAGTTTATTGAGATGAGTTTAAGACCATGAATTTTTGGATCGTCTCACAAAATTTCTGCCCATTTGAATTCAGGTATTTTATGTAATGTTCAAAAAAGTGGATAGGTATCCTTGGGAATCCATACAGTTTGGCCGATTTTCCTTTTGGATCATCTTTGGGGTCTCCAAATCACCTCCACCTTCAATGAAAATATAAAAAAAAGTATAATTTCCCATTTTAAAAGTGATAAATAATAAATAATGAAATAAATAATGAATTTAAATTTGATATTATATTTATAATTTATGGTAAAAAATTAGTTTAATACAATGGTTTTAGGGTGAAATAAAATAGTGAGTGGTGGTGCGATTAGGAGGCGTGCTTGAGGTCTTTTAGTCAACCATCTTGGGGAACCTCTTAGTGGATTCTAGGTTAGGACACTAAAAATTATTATCAAAAGTTTTTTTCCTTTTTTCTTAATGTTTGGGTATTATATAGGAGACTAGGAATGTGTCAAATTTTGATAATGAGCCTATTCCTAGGAGTAACTAACCCACATATAGGGGAAACCCAAATTTCCTAGGATGTTATATTTTTGTTGTTGGTTTTCACCTGTTACAGTTGTCCAGATTTCTCTATTGGGTGACTCACATGTTTTATATCCTCATTATTGATATCATTCTTATGGATTTTTTTCCTTGTCTTAGTTCAAAAAGGAGGTATCATCTCATGAATCCTTATAGAAACTTGAGGATTCACATGTCATGCATTATGTCAT
Organism: Viscum album; assembly: GCA_963277665.1. Classification (NCBI taxonomy): domain Eukaryota; kingdom Viridiplantae; phylum Streptophyta; class Magnoliopsida; order Santalales; family Viscaceae; genus Viscum; species Viscum album. Next base: position 97,530,271 of record OY728153.1, on the reverse strand, counting down.
TCCATATTTAAATTACCTCATGCATCATTTGTATTTCATGTGATTGTTATGAGCGCCTTGATTATTATATATGGAAATTTTCTAACACTTCTTGTAGGAATAAAATAATTTGTTCAATTAAAGTTCCTACATCAATTTAAATGGTGTTTTCCCATATATATTGGTGATGAAACATTAATTGACCAATTATGGCATGTTTGAGCCATGAACCACTGGTTTTGTGGGCTGAAATGTTAGTTGATTTGATTACATGGCTGCCAATTGTAATTTATGAAGCATGTACTTCTATAAATTGGGAATGGTGATTAACTTAATAAAATCATTTACATGACCTGTCACATCCTGATACTTGATGTAAGGGTCGGGTTATAGTTACATGACGTACCAATTGCAATTTATAAAAACTTTGGGCCTTTATAAATCAGGAATGGTGATAGATCTAACTATATTGTGATATCTATATTCACATAAATGAGTATGAAATTAAATAATGTAAAAATCTTAATTTATAGGTTTAACATTAAATGAAGATTCCAATTGTAAATTAAAGGGTGTTTTACTTCATACCTAAGAATTAACACTCCATATACCGGAATCTATATGGTGTTATATAAGACCTTGACCATGGACCAACCTTAGTAGTGGGTCATACGTGGTGTCTCATGGATCTTATGTGGCCTTTAATATAACCCTATCTTAGATTTAGAAACATGTAGAGAGGTGTGACTCATTATAGGAAGGTTATATACCCATCCTTTTCTATTATATGTTCTTCTTATCTATTATTAACTATTATATGAGGCATGTTTTGGAAATTTTAGAGCTATGTTTCCATGATTTCATCGAGTCATGTGCCAAAAGGGTGGTTAAAACCATGTTCTAGAGGTGGTGGGCCTTGATCCACTAGTAATACCTCCTATAGTTTCACTAGAGGCTCCTTCTGCTGATCTTCCACTAGGAACTGATGCTCAGTTTTGAGACAGATTTTTGTGCCTCATGTTGTCTGTGGAGGGAGCTCCGTGACCTGACCCAATTATGGGAGAGTTGATGAGAAAATTTCAGCAGCAATATCTTCCCACCTTCTCAAGGGATGGAGATCCTCGGGCTACTGATTCATGTCTAGAGTCCATGTTATAAATATTAGATAATTTAGAGAAACCTCCATAGTGGAGGGTCAAGCATGCCACCTATATGCTTCATGAATCCGCTAAACGTTGGTTGGATGTCATCTCTCAGGCTGATCACCATCAAGGTATGGTTTGAGAGGACTTCCAGATGGCCTTATACGATTAATTCTTTACTCATATTCTAAGAGATGACTGCTCTAGAGAGTATATGAATCTTCAGTAGGGTACTATGTCCGTGATGAAATATTTATCCCATTTTACTGAGCTTCATTGTTTTACACCGACCCTAACTGGTGACTAGTTGAAGATTGCAAGATAGTTTGAGGATGGGATTGCAAACACCATCCAATCATAGGTGAATGTATTCCAGTTGACCACCATTTCATTGATAGTGAACTAGGACCTCATCACTGAGCAGAACAAAAGGGAATATGGCAGTGTGAGTTAGGGTAGTTCGGGAAGTTCATTTTTGAGACAAGGAAGTGGTTTGTTGAGCGACAAGAAGCATCACTTAGTGTCTACACGCAGGGGTGGAAGTATCCAGATGAAACCTACTGATAGCTACATAGTGGACCACCATTGTCGGAATCCAACACATAAGAATCCATAGTTTCCCTGAGGTCCCATATAATTCCAAGGTTATGGTAGGTTTGTGCATCTTCAGTGTTTCTACAGGATTATTCTATCTATTCCTAGTGGGAGAAGATCTGTATCAATTCCACCATCCAGATTAGTAACACCTCTATAGGTAGGAATCTAGATTAATACCGAATGATAAGGTTGAGGAGGTGGTCGTGGATATAGAATTCAATCTCTAAACATTCAGTGCCAGTAGAGTGGACCTCCTCAAGGTATCCAGGTTGTATCTCAGGGCCACAGATCTGGCCATATTTATGCAGTGCAACCTACTCCTAAGGAGAAGAACACCAAGCCTTCTAAAGTTAGAGATACCATTCTAGAATCCTCCACTTCAGTACCTACCATATTTTATATAGGTTCTTCACACTCTTTTATATATTTAGTAATTATATAATTTTTGGGCCTAGAAATGGAATACATCCATGGAATGATGACTCTCAACACACCGTTAGGGGTTTGATCAGAGAGTATAAACTAGTTCAGGGATTTAAATCTTGAGGTAGGTGTATATATCTTCCTATGGAACCTTTTTTATCCTCAATATTACTTGCTTCAATTTCATTCATGGGATGGACTTGTTAGTCCCATACCACACCCATATTGATTGCTTTCACTGGAGGGTGTCTTTTACATCACCTGAGGGTAGTACATATGTCCATAAGGGATAATGGTATGTCTAGGTAATTCAATCTAGATAGGAGCATCATGGGCTGATCAGAGTGATAACCTAGAAGGTTAATCTCTTTATGAATGATCAGGGAATGCAGCGTATATAATTCCATCCTGTAGTGGATCGCTTTAGGGACATTTCCCTAATGAATTCTCTATATTACCTATAGTGAGAGAGGTAGAATTTACCATCAATATAGTACCAAGAGAAGTACCAGTGTTCATTACTTTTTATAAGATTACACCTAAAGAGATCTAGGAACTCAAAATTTGGTTAGAGGGTTTGGAAGCTAAGGGTTTTATATAATCCATTACTTTTCCATGAGGTTCTCTTATGCTATTTTCCAAGAAGGTGGATGAGATCCTTAGGCATTTAGTGGATTATTGTTGATTGAACCAGCTTATAGTTAAGAATAGGTATCCAATATCATGTATAGATGACCTCTTTAACTAGATCTGAGGAGTTAAAGTTTTCTATAAGTTCAACTTGAGGTCTGGCTTCCATCAAGTGTGTGTTAGGCGATTATACATACCATGTACAATATTCTAGAGAAGATATGGCCTATAAAAGTATTTGGTTATTTCATTCATCCTAACAAATGCACCAATAGTTTTCATGGATCTAATGAATTGGGTTTTCCAACCGCATATGGATTCATTTGTGGTAGTATTCATGGATGATATCTTAGTGTATTATCACACTCAACATGACCATGCCAAAAATATTAGGATCATGATAAATACATTGAGAGAGAACCATATGTATGATAATCTTACTGAATGATACTTTTTAATTTAGAAGGATCACTTCCTGGGTCATATCACATCAGAGGCATGAGTATCTGTTGACCCATAGAAGGTGAGCATCGTAGTTTCCTAAGATAAGACCAAAAATTTCTTTGACATATGCAGTTTCTTAGGGATAGCTGGCTATTACATGCATTTTATTCAGGACTTATCACACCAACAAGCACCTATCACGGGAATGACTAAAAAGGGTGTTAAGTTTTTATGGTCTAAATCCTATAAAGAAGACTTTCAGGAGCTTAAATAGAGATTTAATTTAGTGTCGATCATGATTATACTAGATCCAAGAAGAAGATATATAGTTTATTATGATGTTTTAGGAACTAATCTAGGATTATTTTTGATGCAAATAGATCTGGTTACATCATATGGGTCCCTCCAAATGAGTCCTCATGAGAAGAATTGTCCTACGTATGACCTTGAACTGTAATCCATGGTTCATGCCTTACTCTATTAGAAACATTAATTTTTGGGTGAGCAATTAATCATTCACATAAAATAAAAAAATCTCAAATACCTTTCCAAACATTGTGAATTTAATATTAGGTAGAAAATATGGGTATAAAACTTATAATCATTTGAATTTGTGCTTTCTTATACTCCAAAAAATGGAAATATTGTAGATAATTACTTGAGCTGGAAGACTCAAAAACAAGCCATCCAAGAGGCTAGTAGTGAGTGGTAGTATATGGTCCTATTCTTTGAGATGCACCTGGAGGTTCATAAATATCATGTGAAACCTATTTTAGCATCTTTGGAAGTGACATAATTCCTTCTTGAACTGATAAGGATGAGATACCTTTCAGATTCTAAGGGATTAGTCCAGAGGGAAAGTGTATCAGGTGAGGACCCACCATCTGGTTGGATTATTGATGAGGATGAAATTATTCACTTTCATAGATGTGTATGGGTACCTATAGACATAAAAGAATAATTGATGCAAGAATCTCTGGTCTCTATTTAGGTAGTTCACTATGGGATTCCCCAGATGTACCGAGACATACATTGTTAGTATTGGTGGCTAGGTATGAATAGTCATATTATAGGTTTTATCACATAGTGTTCCACATGTTAGTAGGTGAAGGAAAACCTCCAATGGTTTTCTATAATTTTACAACTGTTTTCCATTCTAGAGTGGAAATGGGACAACATTACTATGGATTTCATGAAAGGATTATAGAGATCCTCTCGAGGTAGTGACATGGTATGGGTGATCATTGATAGGTTGAATATGGTCGTACACTTTCTACCTATATGAGATACCTTCTAAGTTGATGAGATTGGGAGGCTTTAAATTTGGGATATTGTGTGCCTTCATGGTGTTCCCTGTTCTATCATATTAGATCAAGATGCCCAATTTACATCATGGTTTTGTAAAGGATTTAAAAGAGAATTAGTTTTACAGGTGCTATAGAGTACAACATATCATCCTCAGAATAATGGTCAATTCGAGCATACAATACATGTTCTATAAGAAATGATTTTATCATGTGTCCTTGATTTTTGAGGTTCATGGGAGAAACACCTACTTCTCATTGAGTTTTCCTATAATAATAGTTTTCAAGAAACTATTTAGATGAATCCCTAGGAGGACCTATATGGTAGGTCATTATGTTCACTTATATGATAGTTAGAAGTAGGTGAGGTAGCACTACTAGGTCCTCATCTCATTTAGGAGACTTTAGAGAAGGTAAAACTGATTTAGAAGTGTATGGATACAGCTTATTCCAAGAAGAAGTCTTATAACAATCATCACCACCAACCTCTAGAGTTCGTGGTGGGACATCAGGTATTTCTGTGAGTTTCTCCTATACTAGGTCATGGACAGATTCAAAGACAGGGAAAACTATAACCTCTTTACGTTGGGCCTTTTGAGATCTTGGAAAAATTTGTTCTGGTAGCCTATAATTTGTTTTTAACTCAAAGGTATCGGTGTATGAACAGTGACTTCCATGTATCTTAGCTTCTCCGTTATCATTATGACTCATCTCATTCTTTTGATCACGAGGATATTAAGTTGGAGGTAGATGAATAATTTGAGGAGCATCTAACACATATCATTGATCAGAGAATTAATGCTCTCTAAGGTAGGTCTATTCCTCTATTATAGGTGTTATAGAAGAACAACCGTGTGCAGGACAAGACCTGGGAGAGAGAGGCCGATGTATGTGCTCAGTGGATGGAACTTTTCTCAAACAATATTTTACCACCCTTGGAAGGGGGACTCAAGGATGATTTATTTTTAGTATGAGAGTTTGTAACATCCTATATTTTTATATAGGTACATATTATTTTAAATTTTCTTAACCCCTCATTAATTTTTCCTTTTTGGGCCTAGGCCTTAGTAATCATGCCTTTAGACCGATTGGTTTTTCTTTAGGAAGAATGTAACAAGAGGTTGAAGGCTAGATGCAGATCCGATACATGACATTTATTGGTCTATCTATACCCCATGCATGTCATGAATTGGTTTTTACCTAGAGGAAAAAATTAATATTTATATGATGTATATATATTACACATCATGAATTCATTACACAATGTCTATTAAATAAAAACTATATATATATTGTGGATTTTTATTTAAAAGGGTAGAACCCATCATTTTTTATAGACCCCCCTTTCCTCTAGCAGAAGCAATGTGAGAGAGTTCTTCCCCCAACTCAACCTAGGTTCCAGTGGTTTTTATTTATTCAGAATCTGTTTTTCTCTCCATAAATCATGTTGAAAGCATAATAGTATGCTCCTCATTATTCTTCCACCATTCATCGTTTATCTTTCTATCAACATAGTTATTTTGGTGTAATATAATATTCCTTATTTTAATTGTATTTTTTTATTCTTACATTTTATTTCATTCTTCCTAAATTCAAAGGACAACAATGGATGAGTGTTTATCTACTAACCTAAGGTAGTTGGTCTAGTATTTTTCCCTTAAGACCGAGTCATTTTATAAAATGTGTTGTTATGACTCACACTATATTTTTTGCATGTTTTGTTAAACTTAACACTTCCATTATTTTAAATTTTTATCCATGTTAGAAATTCCCTATGAACTCTTGTTTATGTTTAGAGGTTCCCCACCTCAACTGAAGCCACCCGTGAGGTGTGCACATGAACTAACCCTTTTATTATTAATTTTTTATATCACTGCACCACCTTATAAGTGGTTTTGATTTCCACCTAATTAAAATGATCATGGTAATTAAATGGAAACAAGTGGTACATCCACTACATGCGACTTCTATATGATTGAACATTACTCCCCATTAACTAAATTTCATGATAATTGAATTTTAAATCAACCCTTGGATTTTCATAAATCACGAGAGACCTAGTATAAATATGATACATGGGCATGAAATCCCTTCTCTTTGTGATAAACAGGCATGAAATACCTTCTCTTTATGATACTTGGGCATGGTTTCCCTTCTCTTTATGAAACTTGGGCATGGTATCCCTAATCTTTATGACAATTGGGCATGGAGTCCCTTTTCTTTGTGATACTCAGGAATGACATCCCTTCTCATTGTGATACTCAGGCATGGTGTCCTTTCTTTTTATGATACTCAGGAAAGGCATCCCACATATTTTTGATACTTGGGAAAGATGCCCTATATGCATGTGACACTCAGGCATGGCATCCATAACTAAATATGATACTAAGGTATGGCGTCCCTTGACACTTTATAGGATTCATACTACTACCCATGGATGCCTGAGTTATGCCTCGGGTCCTAAATAGTAGTAGTTTCAATATATATGGAAATAAAAAACACTATGTATATAGAACATATATATGTATACATTGGTTACTTGTTCATAGACCATCCGATTTAGGCCGAAGAAAGTTGTGTTATCTTGGTATCCTTTAGGAACTAAAGCCGACCCGTTTACATTTTATAGCTTTGATTACATTATTATACCTGAACAATTCTCATTTTATATGAACTCGCTAGATTTTACGAGACACCATTTGTGGGGACCTACTGATTATATCTCACACACTGTTTGGTCTGCTAGTTGGTACTCCAATAGAAATCATGGATGCAAGTAGGGACAAAGGAAAAAAATCCAAGCTTCTAATGCTTGATTTTCAATACTAGGATGGAGTGTATAAGTAGAGGACCGAGATTAAGCTTATTATGATAGTGGAGATAGTTTTTGGGCCTTTTATTATTTTTCTATACCATGATGTATATTCATGTACCCCTGTACCCTTTTTTATAACATCATGACATGATCATCACTTGTATCTGATATTGATTTAGCTTTCTTATGTTTATTTTATTGTATGATTTATCATTCCACTACTAGTTATTTATCACTATTTCCATTGATTCTAATTATTATTCACCACTATACTATTCTATGATCAAGAGGGAATAGTATCCCCACAAACAAACCCTAATTTTTTGTTGTTAGTCAGTAAATTATGGTGTATGGGGAGGCAATCTTGAGGTCATGCGGCCAAACGGATCGAGGAACTACTTAGTGTATTCTTGTTCGGAATGCTACACACGAAGGGCTAGTCAACAACATAGGAGTTTTTATAAGGCTGGGGATGTGTGGAGGAATGAAAGTAAGAAGATATTTACACTTATAAAGTGTTAATTTTATGTCTATATGGGATATACCATGTCCTATTATGGAAAAGTGAGGATTAATTTGAATGGAGAGACATTTGGAAGTCAAAAAAGAAGAATGTAACCATATCCTTAATTATAGAGAAGAAATTATTTCTATCAATATTTTTTTTCACTATTCTAATTTTAGGTATAAAATTATAGATTGCAAGAAAATAATAAATGGTGATTACCATAGTGGAATTCAAAGGCAAGTGAATGAAAAATAACCTGATAAGGTTTCATTGAAAAATAGATTCTCCCCACTGGAGGAAGAAGATGAGTATGATTACACCACCTATGCCGAAGAGAAAGAGGATAGACCATCATATGCCTCAACTCAACCAAGCATATCATGTTAGTTAATTAATAAATATTTATGCAACATTTATTAATAAATATTCCTTAAATATTAAAACTTAATATAAAATAACTCTAAAAAAAATTATATGAAATTTTATATGAAATATAAATAAATTTTTAATTTTTTAATCTAAAGGGGTAATTTATAAATATTTTATAAATTAAAAAAATGCATAATATAAAGTATTTATATATAATAAAATTACGAAATATTCATAATAATTAATTTAAAATGTTCAAATTAAAAGAGTCTTATTTAGAAATTATTTAAACCTTATCAAAAGAGTTTTTATAAATTGATATGATCAAAGGTATAAATAATATTAATACGTGATATTTAAATTATGTAAAATGTTTACATAATTGTAAATTGAAATATAAAATGTTCATATTTCATGAAATATCTTATATTAAATTAAAATTTCATATATTGAAAATATTAAAAGCTCAAATTATGAATATAAGGAGTTTATATTCAAGTATTATGGAATGTCTATAATGATGAATAAATAAATTATAAAATTTTTAGAGTTATACTTTTATGAATTATTCCTAAATATTTATCTCATGTTTAAATATGTGATGTGTTCATTTATTTAAATGTTATTCCTTACTTTATTCCTAGTTATAAATTATTTATAAGTTATTAATATGTGTATAATTTAGTTTAAAATGTTAAATTACTTCATATAAATTTACAATTCTTGCATTACATTCTAGGTAAGTCAACATATGATTTAGTTTTCATCTAACCTGACCTCATTTTGTGGTTGAATTTATGATCCTAAAAATAGTTGTTGAACATAGTTTATACATTTAGTTATTATAGTTATAATGAATTGTATTCCCACTTGAGAAAAGTATCCCAAGGTAGAGGGACTTTGGGCAAGACTTCCCACTAGCCTAGAGGCTTATGCCTTATTTTAGAAAGATGGGGGTTGACTATCTATCAATCCAAGATTAATCTTGTGAATATTTTCAATATCATACAATTATAAACCCATACATTTAAAGTTTATGTACTGTATGCATGAGATGCATTTGAATATGTATGAATATGTTTGGATTCTATTTTTTGGGTGAGTAAAAAAATTTTGGGTTGTGTTAAGTGTTACATATCAATATGGTTTGAATATATTTATTTTATGGAGGGAATAATATTCCAAAAAATAAATCATTAGAAGCAAACATACATAAAGGAAATAAAACAACATAAGATGGTGAGATTAAATCCACTTCAAAATACTGTGTTACATTCCTTCCAAAGAATCACTTTTTAGGACCTAGATCATTCCGTACAGGTGACCTTAATAGTTAGGTTCCCATAAATTTTCTTATGTAAGGAAAAAAGTAATAGGTGACCCTATATCTTCCTTGGGTAGGTCATGCTAAATCCATATTCCCCTGGATTTCCAATTTTAGCTTTTTTTATCATTTTATTTGATTTACACTTAGCTCGGAAACCCTATTGGTTAGGATACCAAAGGAATAGAGTTGGGTTTATTCACTTGATGAATTGAACATGGAGTTTTCCACTTTACTATAAAAGAGTCTTATATGATATTATTGATAAGTATTTAGAACTAGATATAGTCATAGATTATTTATGTGAACAACCTGGTGTAAGTCATGATGAAATATAGATCTTGGATCACTAATAGATATGAATAGTTTAATAGAAGTTATCATTTTTGTGGGATCCCATTTAATAAAAGTACATATTAAATTGTAATAATACATGATACTAATATGATAAAATATTCTGTTGTAGATAATAAAATCATCATCAAACTAAAATTTGAGATTAATCCTTAGGAAGGAGACGATTAATGTAACTCCTTAAACTAGTAACTTAATAAAAGTTTACAAGTATAAGGAAAATTATATGTTTTATAGAAATACCATCATGAGTAACCAAGTTTTGAAGTTGTTTAATAGATGAATCTAAATCCTTAAGAAGCATAAAATGATTCACCGTGGGTTTCAAAGGTATTAAATGAAAAATGGCCTAATGAATTTTTAGTCTAAAATAATATACTCAATATGAATGAGTATGAAAATGACTTGGTTAGAATATAGGTTTCCTTAAATATTATTCTGGTTTAGGAATTCATATTATTTTCATCCATGGAAATTATCTAACAACATGTTTGAGTTCAAGAAAGTTGTTTTCATAATAATATCAAAAGTTGTGAATATATAAACTAAGAATGTGATGTCTATGTTATGGTGATATGTAGACAATAAAATTGGGTAAAAGTTCATACAAAAAAAAAAGATAATTTTTAAGAGATTCCAAAAAATTTTCTTCAAATATTCCATCATTTTCATTGAAACCTGAATGTGTTATCAAGAAGGAGGAATGATGATTCCATATGATGAAACTGTTTAAGATACTTGAAAGAGTATTGGAAATTCCATGGAAATTCCATGTTAGGTATTGATATTATATAAATAAATTATTTAGTTTTCAAGGGTATGTGATACCAACTATATACTTTACATGTGTTGTAAATACACAAGAGTTCAAAATCAAGAGAATCATTGATTAGGCTTACAATTTTAATTCAAGTGATGGGCCAAGATTTTTTACATTTAGGATTTGAATGTAATGGACTATATCAAGCTTAGATTGATCTTAAAAGGATGTGTATCTTTATCTCATTTATATTATGTGATAAGAGAAGTTTTTCATTAAAAAATAGTTATTATGAACAATGAGAGATGATTAATTATATACACATGGTTTATGATTCATTGGTTTCTATAACATGTTTTGAAAAAGAGAAGGATACAAATATTTTATCGATGACAAAATGTTTATCCAATTGTCTTTTAAAATATGAGGGAAGATATTCATGCCACCCATCAATGATATATTTTTATAAATAGTCATCGTTTCAAATATAAATGATTTGAACACATATAAATCCATATGCAATATGGGTTTAGTAATTTATTTTTAAAATATTATTACTAAAAGGAGATAAGTGTTATTTTCTAACACAAATAGTTTGTTCATATTAGGGTGATATTTTGAAAATAATATAGCATAAAAGAGGACAATGGGAGTTTTTTTGAACTTATAGAAGTTTAAAGTTAACAACTAAAATATTTCACCAAAATAAAGTTAAATGGGTTTTTACTTGATATCCTAAAGAGTTTAGGATATGAAGGTAAGTAAAAATTTAAAGAGTTACATTTTGTTATAGTAAAAATTAAATATTAGTTTTTACTAGAGAATTATCTTAGTAAAAGTACAAAGTGAATATCACTTTATCATAAAAGATTTGAAGATGAGATAGTGAGTAATATTGAAAGTAGTTACTTTATTTTTCAAGGAAAATTTTTAATGGAAAGAGTTCTTTGGATGATGATATTAAACTTAGAAATAGTTTTAAGAAGACAAAATAGTCTACATTATAACATTTTATGTTATAAAGTTTAAGAGTTTGAATATATTTAAGGAGCTAACATTAGGAATATGATTCATAAATCTCACCATTATTCAAACATTATTTCTTTATAAATGTTACTAACTGAAGAGGTTAGTCTGAGAGTTTTATTATATGGTCACATAGATATGTTGTAGGGATTACATATAGATGTAATAAGTTAACATTACCCTATAAAGTGGAGAAAGCATAGGGATGGTTTGGAATTTTACCATATATAATATTATAGATCGATTCTTATGTTGGGTTTTGTTAATTATTCTTAAAAGAGTTTTAGGAAAACACAATGTTTTATATAAAAGACAATATTTATTTTATCTTTATTTCACACCAACTGTATAAATGTATATATTGATATACATTTTTTGAAATGAAATCATGATTGAACTCTCAAAGTATGACATTGAGTTAGGCAGAACCGATGTTCATCATGAATTATTATAGGCTGTAATAAAATGTTAAGGTTAACGTGAGTAGGATTCATGTATAGAGAAATATAGTACTCTCACGAAGCATAAAAATAAAGGAAAAGTATCTTTGTGTTCAATATATGACCCACTAATTATACCAAATGTATTTTCATTTTAGAAAGAAACCTCTATTCGACCAACTTTGGTTCCAATAAAACCACCAGAAAAGGATCCTCAGTTGACTAGAACATTGCACGTTGGAGGCTTTGTGTAGTAGAAATAATACCTTAAGAAGTTTTATCCTCATCAAATTTGAGTGTAACAAAAGTAAGTATACTTATCACCCTACTCACCAAAAAAAATTCATCATTTGAACACATAAAAAAACTCACACAAATTCAAGGCAATATAAAAACATTCAATGGAAATACAAAAATCAAGAAATGACACAAGATATTAACATGCTTCAAATTTATGAGTCTTACATATATGGGAGAAACACTGATGCTTACTTTTATATTCACTAAAAGATATAATAAATTACTAATATATTATTAAGTACAAGTAATACTTACCAAGATCTCAGATCACCATAATAAAAGTGCCTCTTTATCTTCACCCTTAATTACTCCATCAAGAACACATTATACTCTAGGTTCAACCCACTTAAATTCTAAGTGTTAGCAGGTTAATAAGTAAAACCCAATCCACTTAAATCTTGTTAAACACATCTTTATCGCCTCAGTTAGAGTTCCAACCTATTAACCTCTTGATTTCTGAACTTAAGTACCTTCATCACCTCATTGTAACTCCATCGAAAGATGAAAACTTATGTTGGTATTATTTCCCCTAGAGAGGTCTTGTTTCCATTTCCAGTATACCATGATGCTCCACATTCCCCTAAATAGTTTCTGGTGAATAAATTTTCAATGGATGAACATATGGTGAACTAAAATAGACTTAAAATCTAAAAAATATCATACTTTAAGACTCATTTACAGGAACCTCAAAAACTCTATAACACTTTAGAAAACAATTATTCTTACTTTAAAGCATGAAATGTTTCTCAATTTTCTCCTTACACCCACCCAAGTACCACTGAGGCATGATTTTTCCTCAAAGTTTATTGAACTATTATCTTAGTGAACATGTCCACCAAATTTTGGCTTCACTTTATCTTCTATAGATCCATCTCTTTATCCCCCAATACATTCCAGATGAAATGATGCTTCAAGAATTTTATTTCAATCATGGTACATCATATTTTTATCCAAGTGGATTTCACTTTAGCTATAATATGAAAGAGATCATCCTTCCCGACTTCTCCCAAGTACCTTAAGAAATCATATTAACCAAATCATTTCTTTATGAGCTTCGGTTGTAGCTATATACTATACTTTTGTTGTACTAATATTAAAAAGCCTTTATAGTTGTGTAATCCAACTGATCCTTGTTCCGCCATAGGAAAAAACAAATCCCATTGTGATATTCTAGGTGTCTAAATAACTAGAAAAGTCAAAATAAACAAATAAACACAATGAATCATTCATTTTGTAACATAAGGCTCTATTTTATATTCCTTTAAAATATCAAAGGATCCAATTGTTAGCCTCCTAGTGCACTTTTCCTAGATTTGACATAAACCAAAATACAAGTCCCATTAAAAAAGAAATGTTTGGATGAGTGAAAATTATTGTATACATTAAAATTTTGACCGATGATGTATAAGAAACATTTTTACATGTATGTGACCTCATCTTCAATTTTGAGTTATTACTTCTTAGACAATTTGAAGTGTTTATCCAAAGGATTCAAGACTGACTTACTTCCAGTCATTCCAAACCTTTGGATTACTTTCCAAATGTAGTTCCTCTAAGATAAAACCAAAATTTTGGCTCTCTTATCTCTCTCAATATTCATCCCTAAAACATTTTGGGTTTTTCTAAGATCCTTCATATAAAATATTCTGGATAAGTCATGTTTTATCTTCTAGATTCATCATCTATTCAGTCCAACTAGCATTATTTCACCCACATATAAATTCAATATGATGAATTTCCTATATTTCTATTGCTTCTGGTAATAATAATGATATTATTTTCACCTATTGAATATTTCTTCTAACATAAGTGAATAAAATTCTTGATTACATTTCTGTAGTTCTTACTTCAGACCATAAAGAAAGTTTTTCAATTTAAAAATTAAATTTTGGCCTCTATCTTCTATGAATCATACTAACTAATTTATGTAAATTTTTTCCTCTAAATATCTATTAATGAAGGTCATATTTACATCCATATATTCTAGTTATAGATTTTTCATTCCACTATACTTAACATTGTACTAATAGTTATATGTTTAATTATAAGTGCAGATATTTCCAAGAAATTAAAACCTTCCTTTCGTTGAAATACTTTTAATACCAGCCATTCCTTATATATTTTATTTCTATAAACCTCTTATTTCAATTGGATAAACCACTTTTTTTCAAATTCATTATTCCCTTATGGTAATTCACTAATCGACTAAGTTCTATTGAAATTAAATGAATAAATATCTTCATCCATAATTGACTTCTAATGTTTGGAATCATTAACAGTGGCCACCTATTACGGACTCTCTATATAATGACCCAACCTTAAACATTACATAATATAGTAAATTCATTTAGAATTAACTTTACTATATACCCAAAGATATTTTCAATTTAGAGTTTTAGAAAATTAGGTTATAAAACATACATGAAAATCCAAGAGAATAAAAAGTAAAAACTCCTAAAATAGTGTCCATTTATTTCACAATACAATTTTTTTTAAAAAAACACGAATTCTTCACAATATTCATATTTTATTATTATTTTCTCTTACCCATAATTAATACCTATGAGAAATATTTTAAAACTTGGGATGATAATAAAAATATTAGTAAGGGACATAAAAAGAAGGAAATAAAATGTTATTCCATGAATACTTATACACATATGAAATCATTTTCACAAGATATACTTCCCAGACTTTAATTATCATATACTTACTTTGTAAAAACACGAGATTCCATAAAACATAGAAGACATAAATAAAACTATATAGGTAACTTGAAGAATTAATTACTTAATATTTCAACCCTCTCGATTACCATATGATTTATAACCCTCACTTGTTCCTTACAATGTAACCCTTACGACTATCTTATGATGTAACAATCAAAACTACCTTATGGTGTAACCATTGTAGTTACAATTAGAATAACCATTATGGTCAACTTCCAACATAAAAATACCCAATGAATTTGAGGGAGATATAGGTCTCACCATTCATCATAAAAAATTCCCAAGAACGATAAAATAATCATAAAACAAGAATACTTGCATCATAAAAAACATTGCATTTAAATTTTGTAAAAAAATAGAAATTTAAAAAATGATTTTTAAAGAAAAGTACCTTACCTTGGGTTTGTCTTACTTAAAACATGTTCAAACCTCCTGTATAATGTTTTAAAGAGTGTTATTAATTTATTAAATAACTATACTCATGTTCATAATACCTTATATGACCATATTATAACAAATTTATATGTATTTATTAATAATATTTTCTTTTTTTCCATCGTTTCGGGTGTGTTCTTTTCATGGTTTTCATGGTTGGTTCATTATAGATTTTTTTATCGAATGGAGGAAAAATTCCTGAAATGGAAATAATTGGTATTCATATGTTTCGATAATTTTAAATTACATCATAAATAATTTTGTTTTATGATATGAGGATGATTGATTCGATAAAATATTAATAAAATGATTTACTTTAATTTTGGAAGTTTTTTTTACAAACATCACAATCTTATATGATTTTATTTAATATCATGTTTATATATTGGATAAATAAAATTATATAACTTATAATATGTATAATATAATCTGATTTAACCATAATAATGATTTTATTACTAGCCTTGAAGGTGGTAAAATAAAATGAAAACAGATCATCCATGATGATGGTAAATCAACACATCAGATAAGATGTTATAATTTTTTAGAATAAGATGAGACAAGGAGAGGTTTGATGATGGATATTCCATTAACACAATAAAATTTTAGTATATGTAAGATACTGGAGTTATCATGTCACTTGGATGAGGGTAAGTGAGGAGAGAATAAGAAAAAAAATAAATTTAAAAGAAAATAAAAGAAAAGGAAAGAGGATTTTACCTCTTGAATTTTTATCATTGAGAACCTCCTTAAGGCCCATTGGTATGGAATTTTGGTGAGACCAGAAGGTATTGGACATGGAGTAGAGGATTGATAAGGTAATTGGGAATAAATTAAACAATTTACAAGGATTTTAGGTGTGAGGAGAAGAGGTATTATGATGTTTTAAGAACTGAGCTAGGAGTATTTTTTATGCAAAGAGATCTGGTTACATCATACGAGTCCCTCCCAAAGAGTCCTTATGAGAATAATTGTCCTACGTACGACCTTGAGATGTAATCCATGGTTCATGCCTTACTCTATTAGAGGCATTATTTTTTGGGTGGGCAATTCGTCATTCACATAAACTAAAAAAATCTCAAATACCCTTCCAAACATTGTGAATTGAATATAAGGTAGCACATATGGGTATAAAACCTCTAATAATTTGAATTTGAGCATTCTTATACTCCCAAAAATGGAAATATAGTAGATAATTACTTGATATGGAAGACTCAAACACAAGCCATCCAATAGGCTAGTAGTGAGTGGTAGTATGTGGCCCTATCTTTTGAGATACACCTGGAGGTTCATAAATATCACGGGAAACCTATTTTAGCATCTTTGGAAGTGACATACTTCCTTCTTGAACTGGTAAGGATGAGATACCTTTCAGATCCTAAGGGATTAGTCCAAAGGGAAAATCTCTCAGGTGAGGAACCACCATCTGGTTTGGTTATTGATGAGGATGAAATTATTCACTTTCATAAATGTGTATGGGTACCTAAAGACATAAAATAATAATTTATGCAAGAATCTCATGTCTCTGTTTAGGTAGTACAAAAACCTTTTTCTACGTCACCCTTTTTCACATCAGTTTTTTATAACCGATGTGAAAATATCTGAAAATCGATTTTTCACGTCGGTTATTATATAACTGATGTAAAAATACATTTTCGCTGATTTTTCACGTCGGTTATATAAGAACCGACGTGAAAAATCCATTTTATCTCATTTTTCACGTTGGTTATTATATAACTGACGTGAAAAATCAATGTAAATCACTTTTCCATGCTGGTTCTTAAATAACCGACGTGCAAAATCAATTTCCAGGAAAATATATTAAAATTTTCACTTATTTTTCACGTCGTTTATTAAATAACCGACCTCAAAAATTTATTTTCATGACTTTTTCACGTCGGTTATTTAATAACCAACGTGAAAAAAGTTTACAAAAATGTAGTTTATTTCCCAAGCTTTAATTTGGCAAGTCACAGAGCTCAAACAGAGTTACGGATTAAAAGTTATGGCCTTCTCAAGTTGATCATCTCTAAACGATGTCTTAGGGATGTCCAACTTCTAAAGGTCATAACTTTTAATCCGTATCTCCATTTGATCTCCGTGAACTATAAACTTAAATCTTGGAAAATGAACTACATTTTTGTAAACTTTTTTCAAGTCGGTTATTAAATAAGCGACGTGAAAAATCGATTTTCACGACTTTTTCAAGTCGGTTATTTAATAACCGACGTTAAAAGGTATTTTTAACGTCGGTTATTTAATAACAAATGTGAAAAAAGTTTACAAAAATTTAGTTCATTTTTCAACCTTTAATTTGACAGGTCACGGTGCTCAAACAGAGTTACGGATTAAAAGTTATGGCCTTCAGAAGTTGATCATCTCTAAACGATGTCTTAGGGATGTACAACTTCAGAAGGCCATAACTTTTAATCCGTAACTCCATTTGAGCTCCGTGACCTGTCAAATTAAATTTTGGTAAATTAAATACATTTTTGTATACTTTTTTCATGTTGGTTATTAAATAACCGATGTGAAAAAGTCATGAAAATAAATTTTTCACGTCGATTATTTAATAACTGACGTGAAAAGGTGACGAAGATTGATTTTTCACGTCGGTTTTATAATAACCGACGTGAAAAATAAGTGAAAATTTTAATATATTTTCACGTCGGTTATCATAAAACTGATGTTAAATATAATTTTAATATCCCGCGAATGTGAAATTTCAATATTTTTACAGTGCGACATCGAAATTTCGAATTACCGCCTAAAAGTTTTAATACCGCATTTTCTCTTAGAATCTCATTTATATGTTTCCATTATACACACATCCTAATTTGACGATCATTTATTTCAACCATTATCGTTCCCCCAAATCGACTCTTTTGATCTTCAATGTGAATCAATTATTTCTTCTTTCTGCGATCTCATTAAGGTATATTTAATCATATATCCATGATTTAGGGTTTTATGATTTGTTTTCTTAAATGATATACCATTTTAAATTCATTTCATTCAACCATCATCGTTCCACCGAATCAACTTGTTTGATCTTCAACTTGAATCAATGATTTCTTATTTCCATGACCTCGTCAAGGTATTTGTAATTATTTTATCATGATTTATATTTTCTATGAGTAATTTTTTTAATTGATATACCATTTAATGATTATTAATTTATTATAATGATGGATGATTCTTTATATCATGTTAAAACTACAAATACCCCTACAGATTCAAAAATTTCTTCTAATATGAAGCTACGGTTGGCCCATTCAATCTTTCCTCGAAAAAATATCAAACTTCTGATGGTCATAACTTTTGATCCGTAACTCCGTTTGAGCTCTATGACCTGTAAAATGAAATCTTATGAAATTTTCTACAAGATGGTAAACATTTTTTATGTAATTTATTTAATAAAATACGTGAAAAATAACCTTTAACTTCGGTTATTAAATAACCGATGTAAAAAATGACTTTTAACGTCGGTTTTTTCAAAAACCGACGTAAAAAATGGCTTCTTAATGACATTTCTAGAATCTATTTCACGTCAGTTTTTTAAAAACTGACCTTAAAAACCATAAAAACCCATTTTTTACATCGGTTATTTAATAACCGACGTAAAAAATCACATTTTAACGTTGCTCGCAATAGCGTCGCCTAAAAACCGACGTTAAAAAGCAAAAAAAAAAACCAACATAAAAAAAGGTATTTGTACTAGTGGTAGTTCACTATGGAATTACCCAGATGTACCGATACATACATTTTCAGTATTGGTGGCTAGGTATGAAGAGATATATTGTAAGTTTTATTACATAGTGTTACACATGTCAGTAGGAGAAGGCAGAGCACCAATGGTTTTCTTGAATTTTACAGCCTTTGTCCATTCTAGAGTGGAAATGGGACAACATCACTATGGATTTCATGAAAGGCTTGTAGATATCCTCTTGAGGCAGTGACATGGTTAGGGTGATCGTTGATAGGTTGAATAAGGTCGTACACTTTCTACCTATATGAGATACCTTATAAGTTGATGAGATTGTGAGGCTTTAAATTTGGGTTATTGTGTGCCTTCATGGTGTTCCTTATTCTATCATATCAGACCAGGATGCCCAATTTACATCATGGTTCTAGAAAGGCTTTAAAAGAGAATTGGTTTCAGAGGTGCTACTGAGTACAACATATCACCCTCAGAATAATGGTCAATTCAAGAATACAATACAGGTTCTATAGGAAATGATTTTATCATGTGTCCTTGATTTTCGCGGTTCATGGGAGAAACACCTACTTCTCATTGAGTTTTACTATAATAATAGTTTTCAAGAAACTATTTAGATGACTTTCTATGAGGACCTATATGGTAGGTCATTATGGTCACTTCTATGCTATTTAGAAGTAGGTGAGGTAGCACTACTGGGTCCTCATCTCATTCAGGAGACTTTAGATAAGGTACAACTGATTTAGAAGTGTATGGATACTGCTTAGTCCAAGAAGAAGTTTTATAACAGTCATCACCACCAACCTCTAGAGTTCATGGTGGGACATCAGATATTTCTGTGAGTTTATCCTAGACTAGGTCATGGACAGATTCAAAGAAAGGGAAAACTATAAACTCTTTACATTGGTCCTTTTGAGATCTTGGAAAAAGTTGTACTGGTAGCCTATTAGTTGTTTTTAACTCAAAGGTATCGATCCATAAATAGTGACATCCATGTATCTCAGCTTCTCTGTTATCATTCTGACTCATCTCATTCTTTTGATCATGAGGATATTAAGTTGGAGGTAGATGAGTAATTTGAGGAGCATCTAACACATATCATTGATCAGAGAATGAAGACTCTCTGAGGTAGGTCTATTCCTCTATTATATGTGTTATAGAAGAACAACCGTGTGCAGGACAAGACCTGGAAAAGAGAGGCCGATGTATGTGCTCAGTGGCTGGAACTTTTCTCAAACAATGTTTTACCACCCTTGGAAGGTAGAGTCAAGGATGATTTATTTTTAGTATGGGAGGTTGTAACATCCTATATTTTTATATAGGTACATATTATTTTAAATTTTCTTAACCCCTCATTAATTTTTCCTTTTGGGGCCTAGGCCTTAGTATTCGTGCTTTTAGACCGGTTGATTTTTATTTAGGAAGAATGTAACAAGAGGTTGAAGGCTAGATGCAGAGCCAATACATGACATTTATTGGTCTAGCTATACCCTATTCATGTCATGAATTGGTTTTTACCTAGAGGGAAAAAATTAATATTTACACTATGTGTATATAATAAACATCATGAATTAATTACACAATGTCTATTAAATAAACACTATGTATATGTTTTGGATTTGTATTTAAAAGGGAGGAACCCCTCATTTTTTATAGACCCCCCTTTCCTCAAGAAGGAGCCATGCTAGAGAGTTCTTCTCCCACCTCAACCTAGGTTCCAGTGGTTTTTCTTTATTTGGAATCTGTTTTTCTCTCCATCAATCATGTTTAAAGCATAGAAGTATGCTCCTCATTATTCTTCCACCATTCATTATTTATCTTCCTATCGGCATAATTATTTTGGTGTAATCTAATATTCCTTATTTTCAGGGTATTTTTTTATTCTTATATTTTATTCTATTCTACCTAAATTCAAAGGCCAACAATGGATGAGTGTTCATCTACCAACCTAAGGTAGGCAGTCTAGTATTTTTCCCCTTAAGACCGAGTCATTTTATAACATGTGTTGTCGTGACTTACCCCATATTTTTTGCATGTAGTATTAAACTTAATACTTCCCTTATTTTAAATTGTTATCCATGTTAAAAATTCCCTATGAAATCTTATTTATGTTTGGAGGTTCCCCACCTCAACTAAAGCCATCCTTGAGGTGTGCACATAAACTAACCCATTTATTAGTAATTGTTTATATCCCTACACCACCTTATAAGTGGTGTTGATTTCCACCTAATTAAAATTATCATGGTAATTAAATGGAAACAAGTTGTACATCCACTACATACGACATCCATATGATTTAACATTACTCCCCATTAACTAAATTTCATGATAATTTAATTTTAAATCAACCCTTGTATTTTCATAAATCATGACAGACCTTTTATAAATATGATACATGGGCATGAAATCCCTTCTCTTTGTGATAAATGGGCACGTAATCCCTTCTCTTTATGATACTTTAGAATGGCGTCCCTTCTCTTTATGAAACTTGGGCATGGTATCCCTAATCTTTATGATACTTAGGCATGGATTCCCTTTTCTTTGTGATACTCAGGCATGAAATCCCTTCTCTTTGTGATACTCAGGCATGGTGTCCTTTTTTTTGATGATACTCAGGAAAGGAATCCCACATATTTTTGATACTTGGGAAAGATGCCCCATATGCATGTGATACTCAGGCATGACATCCATAACTAAATATGATACTCAGGTATGGAATCCCTTGACACATTATAGGATTCATACTACTACCCATGGATGCCTGAGTTACACCTCGAGTCCTATATAGTAGTAGTTTCAATATATATGGCTATAAAAAACACTATTTATATAGACCATATATATGTATATATGGGTTACTTGTTTAGAGAATATCCGACTTAGGCCGAAGCAAGTTGTGTTAGCGTAGTTTCCTTTAGAAACTAAAGCTGACCTGCTTACATTTTATAGCTTTGATTACATTATTATGCATGAACAATTCTCATTTTATATGAACTAGCTAGATTTTACTAGACACCATTGGTGGTGACCTACTAATTATATCTCACACACTATTTGGTCTACTGTTTGGTACTCAAATAGAAATCATGGATGCAAGTAGGGACAAAGGAAAAAATCCAAGCTTCCGATGCTTGATTTTCAATACTAGGATGGAGTATAGGAGCAGAGGATCAAGATTAGGCTTATTATGACAGTGGAGATAGTTTTTGGCCTTTTTTTTTATTTTTATATATCATGATGTATATTCATATACCCCTGTACCATTTTTTATAACATCATGACATGATCATCGTTTGTATTTAATATTGATTTACCTCTCTCCTGTTTATTTTTTTATGATTTTTCATTCCACTACTAGTTATTTATCACTATTTACATTGAATCTAATTATTATTCACCACTATACTATGCTATGATCAAGAGGGAATAGTCTCCCCACACACAAACCCTAATTCCTCGTTGTTAGTCAGTAAATTATGGTGTATAGGGAGGTAATCTTGAGGTCTTTTGGCCAATCGGATTGGGGAACTGCTTAGTGTATTCTTGGTCGGGATGCTACACACTAAGGGCCAGTCAACAACCGAGGAGTTTGTCTAAGGCTGGGGAAGTGTGTAGGAATGAAAGTAAGAAGATATTTACACTTATAAAGTGTTAATTTTATGTCTATCTGGGATATACCACATCCTATTGTGGAAAAGTGAGGATTAATTTGAATGGAGAAACATTTGGAATTCAAAAAAGAAGAATGCAACCATATCCTTAATTATAAAGAAGAAATTATTTCTATCAATATTTTTTTTCACTATTCTAATTTTAGGTATAAAATTATAGATTGCAAGAAAATAATAATTGGTTATTACCATAGTGTAATTCAAAGGAAAGTGAATGAAAAATAACCTAATAAGGTTTTATTGAAAAATAGATACTCCCCACTGGAAGAAGAAGATGGGTATGATTATACCACATGTGCTGAAGGGAAATAGGAGAGACCATTTTATTCCTCAACTCAACCAAGAATATCATGTAAGTTAATTAATAAATATTTAGGCAACATTTATTAATAAATATTCCTTAAATATTAAAACTTAATATTAAATAACTCTAAAAAAATTTATATGAAATTTTATATGAACTATAAATAAATTTTTAATTTATTAATCCAAAGGGGTAATTATAAATATTTTATAAATTAAAAAAAATGTATAATATAAAGTATTTATATATAAGAAAATTATGAAATATTCATAATGATGAATTTAAAATGTTCAAATTAAAAGAGTCTTATTTAGAAATTATTTAAACCTTATCAAAAGAGTTTTTATAAATTGATATGATCAAAGGTTTAAATAATATTAATACGTGATATTTAAATTATGTAAAATGTTTAAATAATAGTAAATTGAAATATAAAATGCCCATATTTTATGAAATATCATATATTATAGTAAAATTTCATATAATGAAAATATAAAATGCTCATATTATGAATATAAGTATTTTATATTCAAGTATTATGGAATGTCCATAATGATGAATTACTAAAATATAAAATGTTTATAGTTATCATTTTATGAATTCTTCCTAAATATTTATATCATGTTTAAATATGTGATGTGTTCATTTATTTAAATGTTATTCCTTACTTTATTCATAGTTATAAATTATTTATAAGTTATGAATATGTGTAAGATTTAGTTTAAATGTTTAATTACTTCATATAAATTTCCAATTATTACATTACATTCTAGGTAAGTCAATATATGATTTAGTTTTTATCTAACCTGACCCCAGTTTGTGGTTGAATTTATGATCCTAAAAACAATTGTTGAACATAGTTTATACATTCAGTTATTATAGTTATAATGAATTGTATTCCCACATGAGAAAAGTATCCCAAGTTAGAGGGACATTGGGTTAGACTTCCCACTATCCTAGAGGCTTAAGCCTTATTTTAGAAAGGTGGGGGTTGACTATCTATCAATACAAGCTTAATATTGTGAAGATTTTTAATCTCATACAATTATAAACCTTTACATTTAAAGTTCATGTATTGTATGCATGAGATGCATTTGAATATGTGTGAATATGTTTGGATTCTATTTTTTGGGTGAGTAAAAAAAATTATGGGTCGTGTTAAGAGTTACATATCAATATGGTTTGAATATATTTATTTTATAGAGGGAATAATATTCCAAAAACTAAATCATTAGAAGCATACATACATAAGGGGTATAACACAAGATAAGATGGTGAGATTAAATCCACTTCAAAATACTGTGTTAGATTCCTTCTAAAGCATCAAATTTTAATACCTAGATCATTTCGTACATGTTACCTTAATATTTAGGTGCCCATAAGTTGTATTATGTAAGGAAAACAATTAATATGTGACCTTAGATCATCCTTGGGTAGGTGATGCTAAATCCAGATGCCCCTAGATTTCCAATTTTATCTTGTTTTTATCATTTTATTTGATTTACACTTAGCTAGGAAACCCTATTAGATAGGATACCAAAGGAATAGAGTTGGGTTTATTCACTTGATGAATTGAACATGGAGTTTTCCACTTTATAATACAAGAGTCTTATATGATATGATTGATAAGTATTTCCTACTAGATATTGTCATAGATTATTTATGTGAACAACTTGGTGTATGTCATGATGAAATATATATCTTGGATCACTAATATATATGAATAGTTTAAAAGAAGTTATCATTTTTATGGGACCCCATTTAATAAAACTTTATATTAAATTGTAATAATACATGATACTAATATGATAAAATATTCTGATGTAGATAATAAAATCATCATCAAACTAAAATTTGAGATTAATCCTTAGGAATGAGATGATTAATGTAAGTAACTCCTTAAACTAGTTACTTAATAAAAGCTCACAAGTATAAGGAAAATTATATGTTTTATAAAAATACCATCATGAGTAACCACATTTTGAAGTTGTTTAATAGATGAATCTAAATCCTTAATAAGCATAAAATGATTCACTATGGGTTTTAAAGGCATTAGATGAAAAATGGACTAATGAATTTTTAGTCTAAAATAATATAATCAATATGATTGAGTATGAAAATGTCTTGGTTAGAATATAGGTTTCCTTAAATACTATTATGGTTTAAGAATTCATATTATTTTTATCTATGGAAATTATCTAACAACATGTTTGAGTTCAAGAAAGTTGTTTACATAATAATCTCAAAAGTTGGGAATATATGAACTAAGCATGCGATGTCTAAGTTATTGTTATATATAAACAATAAAAGTGGGTAAAAGTTCATACAAAAAGAAGACAAGTTTGTTGGAGATTCCAAAATTTTTTCTTCAAATATTCCATCAATTTCATTGAAACCTGAATGTGTTATCAAGAAGGAGGAATGATGATTCCATATGATGAATCTGTTTAAGATACTTAAAGGAGTATTGGAAATTCAATGGAAATTCCATGTTATATATTGATATTATATAAATAAATTATTTAGTTTTCAAGGGTATGTGATACCAAATATATAATTTACATGTGCTGTAAATACATGGGAGTTCAAAATCAAGAGAAGAATTTATTAGGCTTACAATTTTAATTCAAGTGATGGGCCAAGATTTTTTACATTTAGTATTTGAATGTAATAGAATATATCAAGATTATATTGATCTTAAAAGTATGTGTATCTTTATCTCATTTCTATTATGTGATAAGAGAAGTTGTTCATTAAAAAATAGTTATTATGAATAATGAGAGATGATTAATTATATACACATGGTTTATGATTCATTGGTTTCTATAACATGTTTTGAAAAAGAGAAGGATAAAAATGTTTTATCCATGATAAAATGTTTATCCATTTTTTTTAAAATATGAGGGAAGCTATTCATTCCACCCATAAATTATATATTTTTATAAATAGTCATCATTTCAAATAGAAATTATTTGAACACATATAAATCCATATGAAATATGGGTTTAGTAGTTTATTTTTAAAATATTATTACTAAAAGGAGATAAGTGTTATTTTATAAAACAAAGATTTTGTGAATATTAAGATGATATTTTGAAAATAATATATCATAAAAGAGGATAGTGGGAGTTTTTTTGAACTTATAGAATTTTAAAGTTAACAACTAAAATATTTCACCAAAATAAAGTTAAATGGGTTTTTACTTGATATCCTAAAGAGTTTAGGATATAAAGGTAAGTAAAAATTTAAAGAGTTACATTTTGTTATAGTAAAAATTAAATATTAGTTTTTACTAGAGAATTATCCTAGTAAAAGTACAAAGTGAATATCAATTTATAATAAAAGAGTTGAAGATGAGATAGTGAGTAATATTGAAAGTAGTTAATTTATTTTTCAAGTAAAAATTTTAATGGAAAGAGTTATTAGGATGATGATATTAAACTTAGAAATAGTTTTAATAAGAAAAAATAGTCTACATTATAACATTTTATGTTATAAAGTTTAAGAGTTTGAATACATTTAAAGAGGCTAACATTATGAATATGATTCATAAATATCACCATGATTCAAACTTTCTTTCTTCATAAATGTTACTCACTAAAGAGGTTAGTCTGAGAGTTTTATTATATGGTCACATATATATGTGGTAGGTATTACATTTAGATGTCATAAGTCAACATTACCCCAGAAAGTGGATAAAACATAAGGATGGTTTGGAATTTTACCATATATGATATTATAGATCGATTCTTGTGTTGGGTTTTGTTGATTATTATTAAAAGAGTTTTAGGAAAACACAATGTATTATATAAAAGACAGTTTTTATTTTATCTTTATTTTACACTAACTGTATAAATGTATATATTGATATACATTTTGTGAAATGAAATTATGATTGAACTCTCAAAGTATGACATTGAGTTGGGCAGAACCGATGTTAATCATGAATTATTATAGGCTGTAATAAAATGTTAAGGTTAGCATGAGTAGGATTCATGTATAGAGAAATATAGTACTCTCATGAGGCATAAAAATAAAGGAAAAGTATCTTTGTGTTCAATAGATGACCCACTAATTATACCAAATGGATTTTCATGTTAGAAAGAAACCTCTATTCGACCAACTGTGGTTCCAATAAAACCACCAGAAAAGGATCCTCAGTTGACCAGAACTTTGCACGTTGGAGGCTTTGTGTAGTAGAAATAATACCTTAAGAAGTTTTATCCTCATCAAATTTGAGTGTACCAAAAGTAAGTATACTTATCACCCTACTCACCAAAAAAATTCATCATTTGAACACATAAAAAACTCACACAAATTCAAGGCAATATAAAAACATTCAATGGAAATACAAAAAGCAAGAAATGACATAAGAGATTAACATGATTCAAATTTATGAGTCTTACATATATGGCAGAAACACTTATGCTTACTTTTATATTCACTGAAAGATATAATAGATTACTAATATATTATTAAGTACAAGTAATACTTACCAAGATATCAGAGCACCACAATAAAATTACCTCTTTATGTTCACCCTTAATCACTCCATAAAGAACACATTATACTCTAGGTTCAACCCACTTAAATTCTAAGTGTCAGCAGGTCAATAAGTAAAACCCAATCCACTGAAATCTTATTAAACACATCTTTATCACCTCAGTTAGAGTTCCAACCTAGTAACCTCTTTATTGATGAACTTAATTACCTTCATTACCTCATAGTAACTCCATAGAAAGATGAAAACTTATGATGGTATTATTTCCCCTAGAGAGGTCTTGTTTCCGTTGTCAGCATACCATGCCACTCCACATTCCACTAAATAGTTTCTGGTGAATAAATTTTCAATGAATGAACATCTGGTGAACTAAAATAGACTTAAAATCTAAAAAATATCATACTTTAAGACTCATTTAAAAGAACCTCAAAAAATTTCTAACACTTTAGGAAACCATTATTCTTACTTTAAAGCATGAAATGTTTCTCAATTTTCTCCTTACACCAACCCAAGTACCACTGAGGCATGATTTTTCCTCAAAGTTTATTAAACTATAATCTTGATGAACATGTCCACCAAATTTTGGCTTCACTTTATCTTCTATATCTCAATATCTTTATCCTCCAATACATTCCGGATGAAATGATGCTTCAAGATTTTTTTTTCAATCACGATACATCATATTTTTATCCAAGTGGATTTCAATTTAGCTATAATATGAAAGAGATCATCCTTACCGACTTCTCCCAAGTACCTTAAGAAATCATATTAACCAAATCATTTCTTTATCAGCTTCTGTTGTAGCTATATACTCTAATTTTATTGTACTAATTTTAACAAGCCTTTATAGTCGTGTAATCCAACTGATCCTTATTCCGCCATAGGAAAAAACAAAATCCCATTGTGATATTATAGGTGTCTAAATAACTAGAAAAGTCAAAATAAAAAAATACACACAATGAATCATTAATTCTGTTACACACGGATCTATTTTCTATTCCTTTAAAATATCAATGGATCTATTTGATAGCCTCCCAATGCACCTTTCCTAGAGTTTACATAAACCAAATTATAAGTTCCATTAAAAAAGAAATGTTTGGATGAGTGAAAAGCATTGTATACATTAAAAGTTTGACTGCTGATGTATAAGGAAACTTTTCCATGTATGCAACCTCATCTTTAATTTTGAGTTATTGCTTCTTATACAATTTGAAGTGTTTATCCAAAGGATTCAAGAATAACTTACTTACAATCATTCCAAACCTTTGGATTACCTTCCAAATGTAGTTCCTCTGAGATAACACCAAATTTCTGGCTCTCTTATCTCTCTCAATATTCATCCCCAAAATATTTTGGGTTTTTCTAAGATCCTTCATATAAAATCATCTGGATAAGTCATGTTTTAGATTCTAGATTCATCCTCTATTCGATCCAACTAGCATTATGTCACCCACATATAAAATCAATATGATGAATTTCCTATATTCCCATCGCTTCTGGTAATAATAATGATATTATTTTCACCTCTTGAATCTTTCTTCTAACATAAGTGAATCAAATTTTTGATTCCATTTCTGTAGTTCTTACTTGAGACTATAAAGAAAGTTTTTCAATTTAAAAATTAAATTTTGGCCTCTATCTTTTATGAAACCTACTGACTAATTTAGGAATTTTTTTTTCTCTAAATATCTATTAAGGAAGGTCATATTTACATCCATCTATTCTAGTTATAGAATTTCAATTCCACAATAATTAACATTGTCCTGATAGTTATTTGTTTAAATACCAGGGCAGATATTTCAAAGAAATTAAAACCTTCCTTTCGTTGAAATACCTTTAATTCCAACCATGCCTTATACATTTTCTTTCTATCAACCTCTTCTCTCAATTGGATAAACCATTTTTTTCAAATGCATTATTTCCTTATGGTAAATCACTAATCTACTAAGTTCTATTAAAATTAAATGAATAAATATTTTCATCCATAATTGACTTATAATGTTTGGAATCATTAAGTGTGGCCACCTCTTATGGGCTCTCTATATAAGGACCCAGCCTTAAACATTACATAATATAGTAAATTAATTTAGAATTAACTTTACTACATACCCAAAGATATTTTCAGTTTAGAGTTTTAGAAAATTATGTCATAAAACATACATGACAACCCAAGAGAATAAAAAGTAGAAACTACTAAAATAGTGTCCATTTCTTCCATAATACAAATGTTTTTAATAAAACATGAATTCTTCACAACATTCATATTTTGTTATTATTTTATCTTACCCATACTTAATACCTATGAAAAATATTTCAAAACTTGGGATGAACATAAAAATATTAGTAAGGGACATAAAAAGAAGGAAAGAAAATGTTAGTCCATGAATACTTATACACATATGAAATCATTTTCAGAAGATATACTTATCAAACTTAAATTATCATATACTTACTTTGTGAAAACACAAGATTCCATAAAACATAGAAGACATAAATAAAACCATATAGGTAACTTGCAGAATTACTTACTTAATTTTTCAACCCTATCGATTATTGTATGATTTATAACCCTCAATTCTACCTTAAAATGTAACCCTCATGACTATCTTATGATGTAACACTCACAACTACCTTATGGTGTAACCATCATAGTTACACTTGGAATAACCATTATGGTCAACTTCTAACATAAAAATACCTAATGAATTTGAAGGAGATATAAATCTCACCATTCATCATAAAAAATTCCCAAGAATGAGAAAATAATCATAAAACAAGAATTCTTGCATCATAAAAAACATTTCATTTGAATTTTGTGAAAAAAATAGAAATTTAAAAAAGGTTTTTTAAAGAAAAGTCCCTTACCTTGGGTTCGTCTTAGTTAAAACATGTTCAAAACTCATGTATAATGGTTTAAAGAGTGTTATTAATTTATTAAAAAACTATAATCATGTTTATAATACCTTATATGACCATATTATAACAAATTTATACGTATTTATTAATAATATTTTGTTTTTTTCCATCATTTCGTGTGTGTTCTTTTCATGGTTTCCATGGTTGGTTCATTATTGATTTTTTTATCGAATGGAAGAAAAAATCCAAAAATGGAAAGAATTGGTAATGATATGTTTATATAGTTTTAAATTACATAATAAATCATTTTGTTTTCTGATATGAGGATGATTGATTAGATAAAATATTAATAAAATGATTTACTTTAATTTTGGAAGTTTTTTTACAACCATTACAATCTTATATGATTTTATTTAATATCATGTTTATATATTGGATACATAAAATTATATAAGTTATAATATGTATATTATAATCTGATTTAACCATAATAATGGTTTTATTACCATCCTTGAAGGTGGTAAAATAAAATGAAAACACATCATCCATGATGATGGTAAATCGACACATCAGAGAAGATGTTATCATTTTTTAGAATAAGAGGAGAGAAGGAGAGGTTTGATGATGGATATTCGATTAACAACATAAAATTCCAGTATATGTAAGATACAAGAGTTATCAAGTCACTTGGATGAGGGTAAGTGAGGAGAGAATAAGAAAAAAATAAATTTAAAAGAAAATAAAAGAAAACGAAAGAGGATTTTACCTCTTGAATTTTTATTGTCGAGAACCTCCTTATGGCCCTTGGTTTTGGAATTTTGGTGAGACCAGAAGGTATTGGCCATGGGGAAGAGGATTGATAAGGTAATTGGGAATAAATTAAACAAGCTTCAAGGATATTAGGTGTGAGGAGAAGAGGTGGAGAGAGGTAGTATTTATAGTGGAGGAGATGAGTGTTTTTTTATTATTTTATTCATTAGTTTATTATTTTGGCTCAAGACTATGAATAGTTTGAGAATTATCACTGAATATATTAAAATAATTAAGGTTAGTTTGAGATTATGGTTCTTATATTATTCATGTTGTTTTTAATTCATGTATTTGTATTATTATTTAAATACCGCAAATTATCGTATTTCACTATTCACAAAAAAAATCAACAATTTTAGAAAAATACTAAAAATTTACCCTAACCATTTTTCAACCTTTATAATTAAAAAATGAACTACATTTTATTAAAATAATTTTTTAAATATTATAAATTTAATTTTTAATTAAAATCATAATTTATTCGAAAAATTCTAATTTTAAAACTATAACATATTTTATAACACTTTGAAAAATTAATTAAGGTCGCATAAAATTACCCTATAATCATAAGAAAATAAAATATTAATTTATGAATCTATTTTATGGAAATAAATTTTCTTTTAAGTCAATAATTTTGTTATAAAATTATAAATAAACATTTATGTTTCACAAAAATACCAACACTTAATTTATCACTTTCAAAAGATTTATTTACTTATTCCATGATATAAATATATCATATTTTCACTTATAAGTTACATAAATTTTATTTATACTTTCATAGGTGAGGTTTCTATTCTATTTTTATAGATTCATTAATTTTTATAAATACCACTTATTTCATTATATATTTATAATTAATTTAACTATTTAATTATAGAATGAAAACAAGTTATTTTATCAGTACATGGGTTGTCACATTCTCTCCCTTATGGAAATTATGTCCTCACAATTTTTTTCACTTATTAAAAAAGTGAGGATATATTTCCCTCATAACATTTTTAGATTCTAATGTTGCTTCTTCAACCATGTGGTTTCTCTATGAAACCTTAACCTAGCAAATTACCTTATTCTTCAATACATTCTCTCTATGATATAGAATCTGAATAGGTTTATATTCATAAGAAAGGTTCTCTTCCAGTTGTAATATTTCTAGGATCAAAGCATGAGATTAATCTTGAAAATACTTTTATAACATCGAAACATGAAAAACATTATTCACCTAAGATAAACTCGGAGGAACAACAACTCGGTAAGCAATTGGTCCAAATTTCTCCAGGATTTAAAAAGGTCTAATGAACTGTGGAATTATCTTTATTTTATTTCTAAAATGAATTACACTTTTCTATGGATATATTTTAAGGAAAACATGATCACCTACCTAAAAAGAAAAGTCTTTCCTCCTATTATCTGCAAAACTTTTCTACCTACTCTGAGCTATCCTCATGTGTTTCTGGATCATCTTCACTTTCTCATCCACTTCCTCTAATAATTCTAGTCCCATAAACTTCCTTTCCCAGTATTTATCCCAAAATGACAGAGTTCTACACCACCTCCTATATAATTCCTCAAAAGTTACCATCTGTATACCGAAATTGAAACTGTTATTAAAAGAAAACTCAACCAAATAAAGATGCTGATCCCAACCTCCTTGGTAATATATTAAACAAGTACATAACGTGTCTTCTAATGTCTAAATTGTTCATTCAGTCTATCCATCAGATTGAGGATGAAAGGCTGTGATGGAATTTAATTCAGTTCCCAATGAATTATGAAGGAATTTCTAAAAGTTATAAGTGAATCTGTGATTATGGTCAAATATAATAGAGATAGGAACTCTATGTAACCTAAAAATCTCCCTATGTTACATTCTAGAAATATTATCTAGAGAAATAGTGTATTGAATAGGAAGGAAATATTCATATTTAGTTATTAGATCAAAAATAATCCAAACCACATTGTTACCTCAAGAAGTCTTTGGTAGTCCCACCACAAAGTCCATGGATACATTTTCCCATTTCTATTATGGCACTAGAAAAGGTTGAAAAATTCCCTTTTGTAGTTGTCACTCTACTTTAACCTTATTACAAGTCAAAAATTTCATAGTAAAACCAGAAATATATCTTTTTATTCCATCCCACCAGTAATACTCCTGAAGTTCCCTGTACATCTTAGTGCTGCCAGGATGAACTTAAAATGGAGAAATATGAGCTTCACTTAATAACTCTTTCTTCAACTATGAATCAAAAGGAACATAAAATCTTTTTCCAAATCTCAAGATACAATCTTTATCAATATTAAATTTAGGAAACTTACCTTCCTTAACCAATTATACCTTTTTCTATAACTCACAGTCTTACTTATGTGTTTTATTAATTATATCTGAGAGATATGACCACATTAACACCTAAAACAAAACAGAGGAATTTCCTACAACAACAACTTCCAAGAAAAAATTAATCAAATCATTAATCAAGGGGTCATGTTCCAAACATAACATGGTTAATGTACCATAATGTTTTTTACTCAAGGCATCTACCACTTTGTTTGCTTTTCCAAGATAGTAATTAATCATGGAATCATAATTCTTTATCAGTTTCAGCCATCTTCTTTTCCTCATGTTCAATTCATTTTGAGTAAATATATACTTTAAACTTTTCTGGTTAGTATATATTTCAAATTTAACTCCATATAAATTATGCCTCTAAATTTTTAAAGAAAAAACCACATCTTCTAATTCTAAATCATGTGTTGGACAATTTAAATCATGAGGTTTTAGTTATCTTGAAGCATAAGAAATTACCTAATAATTCTACATAAGAACAAAACCAAGTCCCTTTAATGAAGCATCACTATAGATGAAAAATCACTATTTTTGGAAGGTAGGGCCAAAAATAGAGCATTCACCAATATTCTTTTTAGTTTATAAAAACAAACATCACAATATTCTATCCAAATAATTTTAGCCCCTTTTCATGTTAACTTAGTTTGCGGGCTAGATAAATGTGGAAAGTTTTTAATAAACTATTGGTAATAGACTACTAATCCATGAAAACTATGAATCTCAGTAGCATTTGTAGGTCTTGGTTATTCATAAACCACTTTTGTTTTTATGGAATAAATTTTTATACCATCCTTATTTACAATATTTCCAATAAAATAAACCTATTGTAACCAAAAATAAAATTTTCTAAATTTCCGGTATAACTTCTGTTGTTTGAGAGTTTGTAGGAAAATCCTTAAATTTTTTTCATGATCTTCATAAAATTTTTAAAGCACCAAAATATCATTAATTAAAACAACTAAAAACTTATCCAAATATTCATAGAATATTCTATTCATAAGATCCATAAACACAGTAGGAGAATTTTTCAAACCAGAGCGCATAAAAACAAACTCATAATGACAGTATCTAGTTCAAAATGCTATTTTCATAATTTCATCCTTCTCCACCTTCAACTGATGGTACCTAGATCTTAAGTAAATCTTGGAAAAATACTAAGATCTTTAGAGCTGATAAAAAAATTCATCGATATGAGGCAATGGATACTTATTATTAATAGTAATTTTATTCAAAGCTCTATAATCAATTTAATTACTCATGGAATCATATTTCTTTTTAATAAACAAAACAGGATCACCCCATGGTGAAGTGTTAGGATGAATGAAGCCTTTATCAAGTAACTCCTACAATTGATTTTTTAATTCCAAAAGTTACACTTGTGCCATTCGATAAGGGGGTTTTGAAAAGTTCTTAGCATCATAAACTAATTCAATAGTAAATTCAACTTCCCAATCAGGTATAACATTTGGAAACTCATCAAGAAAAACATCTAGGTATTCATTTACCACTGAAACATCATTAATATAAATTGTTCCATTGTTTTCAATAATATGTGTAAGATAAAATTCATTTCCATCTATTAATAGTTTCTTAACTTATTGATATTTTATCAATGTTATGGGTTCATTCTTGTATACAAACTGAAACTCTTTCTTAAAAAAAATTCTTTATCTCTACAATCAATCTTATCATGATAAAAATAAATCCATTCCATACCCAAAATAATATCAAACTCTACTAAGGGAATAATAACAAGGTTTTCAGGTAATGTATTTCCACATAAAAAAACATGAAGATTCTTATAATGTCATTTTGCCTTAATATTTCCCCATGGTGTTTTAACCATAAGCTCTTGTTTCATTTCATGAGGTGAAATTTACAATTTACTAAAACATTTCACAAAAATAAAGGAATGTGTAGACCCTGTATCAATAAAATGTTAGAAAAATATGAGTAAATAATCAAAGTACCTGATACCACTTCATTGGATAACCAAACATCTACTGAAGTAGTTGCAAAGGATTTCACTAAACTTTTATTCTTATTGTTTTGCTTCTTTCCATAATTCAAATCTTTCTTTTGGAAGGTATTTCCATGATACCCCATCTCACCAAATTTGAAACACTTTATAGTTTTCTTATTAGAATTAAACGTACCGACACTAAGATCTTTTTTATTGAAATATCGGGCCACATTTCTAAACTTTAAACATCAAAAACACTTTCTATATTTGTTAAGGAATTCCCCATGATGATTTTTACCACACTTCCCAGAAACTATAAACTGAATTTTCATACCTTTATATTTCTTTGATTGACTACTACCCATTTATTTCCATCTGGACCTCTTCTTCTTCGTATTTTCAAAGTACATGTGATCATCAAAAAACTCCATCTCTACCCTCTTATCACATTAAACAAGTTTCTCATAAATTTTTAATTCATGGTAGTCCAAATCCATTTGGTATCTTGGCTTTAATCCTGAGTAAAAATGATTGATTTTACTATCGAAATCCCGAGTAAGATTTAGAGCACACCTTTCCAACCGAGTTAAGTTTTATTCATACACTACTACTTAATCTTCTTCCTTTTGTTTTAATTCAAGGAATTTATTTTTATACTAAGTTAAATCACCTTATAAAAATATTTTTCAAGGAAAATATTCTTAAAGTTTTCCTATTCCAATGTATCAATCTATTCTCTTTTCCTGATATTCTTGACCATTGACCACCACTGGTCAACTTCACCTTCAAATGATAAATAGAAAGACTAAAATTTTGATTATCTAAACATACCATGACATAAAATATATTTTCAAGGTATTTAATACACCCTCTATCCACCACTAGGTCATAAGATCCACTGAAATCATGTGAGTGTTTCCTCATAAAATGTTCCACTATCATCATGATCATTTGTGTTAGCTCGGGTTGTTATCTTGAATGGATTACATTGCCATTTATGGCCTAATTCAACTAATACATTACCATCACAAACTTCTCAATTCCAATTCCCACCATTCCAGGTTGCAGATTTGGAAAGATATTATCCTCTTTGTGCCTTCCTACTTCAGCTTCCCTGTTTCTTATGTGGAAAACCAATCTGAACATACATATCTTAGATGAAGCAACATGGTAATATTTAAATTATATATAATTTAAAATCAACCATAAGGTAAAAATCATTTATTATATTCTATTAACATAATACTAACCCCTAAAGTTATCTAAAGCATGCTCTGATAACAACTATAAGGACCCGACCTTAAACATTACATAATATAGTAAATTCATTTAGAATTTACTTTCTTAAATTCTCAAAGACCTCATCAGTTTAGAGTTTTAGAGAATTATGTCAAAAAACATATATGAAAAACCAAGAGAAAGAAAGTGGACACTACTAAAACAAGTTTTATTTCTTACATAATATAAATGTTTTTTATAAAACATGAATTCTTCACAACATTTATCTTTTCTTCTTCTTTTATATTACCCATCCTTAATCCCTGTGATTTTTTTATACATGGGATGATAACAAAAAGATCAATAAGTAAAATAAAAATAAGGAAATAAAATGTTAGTCCATGAATACTTATACATATATGAAATCATTTTCACAAGATATACTTCTCACCCTTAAAGTATAATATACTTAATTTGTGAAAATATGAGATTTCATAAAACATAGAAGACCTAAATAAAACCATATAGGTAAGTTAGAAAATTAATTAATAATTTAACCCTCATATATACCATATTATTTGTAACCCTCACATATACCTTATAATGTAACCCTCATGGCTACCTTATGATTCAACCCTCACAACTACCTTAAGGTGTAACCATCACAATTACACTTAGAATAACTATTATGGTAAAATTACAACATGAACTTACCCAATAAATTGGAGAGATATATATGTCCCATACTTCATCATAAAAATTTCATAAGAACCATAAAATAATCATAAAACAATAAAACTTGCATCACAAAAAACATTTCTTGTGATTTTTGAAAAAAAATTTAAATTTAAAAGAGGATTTAAGAAAAAAAGTCCCTTACCTTAGGTCCGTATTACTTAAAATGTGTTAAAACATCCTGTATAATGTTTTAAAGAGTTTTATTAATTTATTAAATAACTATAATAATGTTTATACTAGCTTATATGACCATATTATAACAACTTTCCACCTATTTATTAATAATATTTTGTTATTTCCATCATTTCAGGTGCGTTCTTTTCATGGTTAGTTCATTATGGATTTTCTTGTAGAATGGAAGAAAAACTCCAAAAGTGAAAGGAAATGGTATCAATATGTTTCTAAAATTTTAAATTTTATCATAAATCATTTTTTTAGATATGGTTACAATTCATTAGATAAAACATTAATGAAAATGATTTAGTTTATTTTGGTGGTTTTTTACGACCATCATGATCTTATATCATTTTATTTAATATCATATTTATATATTGGATCCAGAACTATATATAACTTATAATATGTATAATAAAATATTATTTAAATATATTAATGGTTTTATGACCAGCCTTTAAGGTGGTAAAATAAAATGAAAACACATCGTCCACAATGATGGTAAATCGACACATCACAAATGATGTTTTCAGTTTTTAGAATAAGAGGAGTAAATGAGATGTTTAATGATGGATATTCAATTAACACAATAAAATTATAGTATAAGTAAGATAATATAGTTATCATGTCACTTGGATGATGATAGGTGAAGATAGAATAAGAAAATAAAATAAATTGAAAAGAAAATAAAAGAAAATGAAAGAGGATTTTACCTCTTGATTTCTCCTCCTTGAGAACCTCCTTAAGGACCTTGGTTTTGGACTTTTGGTGAGAAAGCCAGGTCATGGATACAGGGAAGAGTCTTGGGAAGGGAATTTGACATAAAATAAACATGATACAACGATTTTAGGTGTGATGATAAGAGGTGGTGAGGGTGGTATTTATAGTGGACGAGAGGAGTGTTTTTTGATTATTTTATTCATTAGTTTATTATTTTGGATCAAGAGTATGAATAGTTTGAGAATTATCACTAAATATATTAAAATAATTAATGATATTTGGATATTATGGTGCTTACATCATTAATTATGTGTTTAATTATGGTATTTGTATTATAATTTAAATACCATAAATTATCGTATTTCACTATTCACAAAAAAAATCAACTATTTTAGAAAAATACCAAAAAATCAACCTAACCATTTTTCAAAGTAGAGAATTAAAAAATGAACTCCATT
Source organism: Viscum album (assembly GCA_963277665.1). NCBI lineage: Eukaryota > Viridiplantae > Streptophyta > Magnoliopsida > Santalales > Viscaceae > Viscum > Viscum album. The sequence goes on along the minus strand of OY728153.1, from coordinate 97,491,217 downwards.
TTATAAAAATAATTTTCTAAATATTATAAATTTAATTTTTAATTAAAATCATAATTTATTAAAAAATTTCCAATTTTAAACCTATAACTGGTTTTATAACACTTTAAAAAATTAATTAAGGTCTCATAAAATTACCTTATAATAATAATAAAATAAAATATTAATTTTTTAATCTATTTTATGAAAATAAAATTTATTTTAAATAATTAAATTAATTATAAAATTATAAATAAACTTTTACGTTTCACAAAAAAATACCAACACTTAATTTATCACATTCAAAAGATTTATTTACTTATTCCATGATATAAATATATCATAATTTCACTTATAAGATACATAATTTTTATTTACACTTTCATGGGTGAGGTTAATATTCTATTTTTATAGATTCCTTAATTTATACAAATATCACTTATTTTTATTATACATTTATAATTAATTTAACTATTTAATTCTAGAATGAAAAAAAGTTATTTTATAAGTACCTGGGTTATTACACTCTAGCACTCCTATATCCATTAGAATAATAAATTTTATTTCATCCCTAAACCTATAAACTATATTTTTAACCTTAGCTAATCTCCCCAACTCATTCGTTTATACCATACTACTGAAACCTACTTTAACTTTTAGAGAGATAACTTTTGGTGCTCCCACTCGAGCTTCATCCACCCTTGAAATTTCTGTCATATATTCTACTGGTCTCACCAATTTACTTATGGTTATTTAATCTAATTTATATGAAATTCATCCCTCATATTTATCTTACTTAGATCAAAATGGATTTTGATAGTATAATCTTTACTGTCAACTTCTTCCCTTACTAAGTTTCATTCCTTCCATAGAACCACTTCACTGAAGTGAATATCTCAGCTCCTAATGACTTGTCACTTGCCATAATACCATAGATAATAGTTGATGTTCTCATTTCCATACCCAATAGAAAAAAATTATACTTTTTTCAACCTTATCTATACCCTCAGAATAAATATTCATATATTCCAAGCTTCTGAATACTTTAAGGAGGTGAACTTTCAATCGCTTATCAGACCATAACTCCTTCAAAAGTTCCTGCCCAACTACTGATGTTGGAATTATGTTGATAAGATATGCATATGTTTTGAGTACCTCTTCCCAAATTCTCTTTAACATTCTCGAGTTCAATATCATACTTCAATCCATTTCTATCAAATTCATATCCGTTATTTTATCCACTCTATTTTGTTGTGTAGTTACAACCACTATCTTCTCATGTATTATCCCTTTATTCTTGTAGAAATTTTGAAAGTTGTATGTGGTGTACTCACTATAGTTGTCAGAACATAGGTATTTCAACTTCTAACCACTTTCCCTCTCTACCATGCATTTATATTGAATCAAATCTTGAAAAACATCAGAATTATGATTTAGAAAGTAAATACAAACTTTCCAAATATCATTATCAATAAATATTACAAAATAAAGTGAACCTCCAAGGGACTAAATAGGGGTATATACTTAAACGTTAGCGTGAAAAAGTTATTACTTTTTTTATCTAGGATTCCATTCATCCTTATTAAAGGAAACAATTTCCTATTTCTATAGAACATAGCTTTAACATCTTTCTATGTTCATATGATCAAGTTTCAATATGACTTTTTTCATTAGAATCTTCATGTTCTTCTCACTGAGATCACCGATCCTACAATTCCAAACCTCCAAATTTTCCAATGATGAACTTCCAAACAATGAAATTTCATCTATATTTATGATCAAACACAACATCTCTTTTTTACTAATTTTTTAACCACCATGGATCCTCAAGTAACTTTACATACCTAATTATAAAAGGCAGTTCCACACCCTTACTCATCCAGTTTCTTAACTAAGATTATGTTCTTCTGTAGCCCTTGGATATGACTAGCTTCTTTCAGCTTCAAGACTCCCATATTCTTTATCCAGATATTCTCATCTCATTTTCCAATGATCTCCAAAGATTCATCATCAACTACCCATGACTCCACTAAAATGAAGACATTGAGAAATAGTTCTCTCCCTCATTCTGCAGCACAAAAAAAAATTAATCTTCTATAAGTTAATGTTCTTCCATATATTTCCTTGCAACTCTTGTGATTCTTCTTAAAGTGTCCTATTTTTCCACACTTCTAGGTGGTAGAACTAGAACCAACTGAATTTCCTCATCTCTTCTCCCTTTTCTTGTCATATGATGGTTTCTTAAGGTATATATTCTTCCATTAAGATGATCATCACCGTCCTTCAACATTAAGAGCATTAACAGACAGTGCTTAGACTTCCCTATAATGGATTTATTCATTAAGAATCAGATTTAAAATATCATCAGATACCAAATCTATTTTTCTACTAGAGATAATAACAATAGTCACCATCGCATCCCAACTCCCAGGTATTGATGGTAGAAGTAAGAGTGCATGTATATCATATGCGAACTTCACCTTCACTGATTTGAGCTACTACCAGATCATGTTGAAATCATCCACATGATTTTCCATTGGACTTCCTTATGATAACCTTAACTTGAATAATTGATTAATCATAAACACTTTGTTAAATTATGTAGGTTTATCATATATATCTTCAAGTTCCTCCATCACTTATACCACTATCTTTACTTCACGAATGTTAAATGAAATATTCCTTCCCAAATATATCCTCACTAGTGCCAGTGCTTTTCTATCCATCCATTCCCTTCCACCTTTTCCATATTATCTAGCTAAATTCCAATAAGTGGAAAATCTAGTCACTTATAAATCAAATTATCTTCCATATTCATTCTCTATAATCCAAAATCTTTTCCATCAAACCTATCTACACATGCATTGATATCATTTAACACAATATATTACGATGATTTTGAACTCCCATCGAAATAAGGATATCATCAAGGAAAGTGTGAGAAAAGAAAGTTGTGTTTCTTAAAATGTGTCTCTAATACCACTTGTTACAAAGGAACCCACCTTCAAATTCTTATGCTTCTATTAAAACAACCAGAAGAAGGATCCTCAGTCGACTGGAGCTTCACACATCGGAGGTTCTGTGCAGCAGAAATAAGACCTCCAAAAGTTTTCACCTCCCCATGACTGAGTGTACCAGAAGTAGGTATATTTTTCATCCTATTATCCACACAAATTCATCCTTTTCAAACACAATAAAACACTCACACATGAAATAAAATACAAAAACATTCAATGAAAATATAGAAATAAAGAAATAACACAAGATATTAACATGATTTAAAAAATGCGTCTTATGTACATGGGAGACACACTGCTACTTACTTTTATATTCACTAAAAGATATAAAATATTTTAAATAGATTACTAAGTACAAGTAATCCTCACCAAGATCTCAATTCACCGTAATAAAATCACCTCTTAATCTTCACACTTAATCTCTTCTCCAAGAAGACATTGAACTGAAGGTTTAACCCATTTAAATACCAAGTGTTAGTATGTTAAAAAGTTAAATCTATTCCCTAAAAATCCTAGTCAACACATATTGTGCACCTCATCTAGAGTAACAACCTAGAAACCCCCTACTTTATAAAATTTTAGACCTTCATCACATTATCATAACTCCATCGAAAGATACAAACTTATGATGGTCTTATTACCCCAGGAGAGGTACTTTTTCTTCTATTTACAGACCATGTCACTCCACCTTCCACTGAATAGTTTCCGGTGAATGATGTTTTAATGAAAAAAATTCCAATGAACTGAAATATAATTCACCTAACTATATTTCATACACTGTGTATTTGGTATATGATGGGTTCATGGATCATATAGGAGTCCCCATTACCCAAATATTGTGTGATACCTAGCATGAGAACCTTCATAATTTGATACCTTTCTTACACAATCCCTTACGTCTTATCTAATCAAGGGGTGGTTGGGTACGTTTCTAATAATGTCATCAATTGGAGTTCAAAAAAGATGAGATTTGTCCTCTCATGTGATGAGTATGACATATAGGCTCTCAATTGATATTTAATAGAGATTATACGGTCATACCTAGATAGTACATATGATTTTATAATATATTTAGATGAGGGGAATGTGATGTACTCATCCATAATGATGAATGACATGTGATGTATTCATCGACAAGTTTGGTTTATACTTGGAGGGTCCATAATTTATGAGTTGGATATATGGGATTGAAAAACATCGTGTCCCATGGTCACTAAATTTCTTATACAAAATTAATGTATGAGAATTCATTCTATCATAAGATGTGGTTGTTGGAAAAAGGTATATAGATACATTTTTTTGATGGAGATCATGTTAGATATCTATATTGATTGAGTAGCATTGAAAATTTACTAGAGGCTACTCTTTTCTGAAATATTTGGATCCATTTATTCATATTATTTTTCAATATTATTAAGGCCTATGGGGTCAGATTTTTTGGTTGAATGAATAGGGATTGAGTTTGACTTAGAGAGTTTCTCTAAAGGTCTTTTAGAGTTAATCCAAAAAAATTGGATGGGTGTTCACAAGGTATTACATATGATGTGATATGAGGTGAATTTGATGATAGATTTTATAAAAGTGTTTTGGAAGATATCCAAAATAATTTTGGATATGATTTCACAAGTTATTGTATATGATACGATATAAGGTGAAATAACATAAAGTCTATTATCCTTTAGTGAAAGTGGGAGGTTGAAAGGAATATTTCACAAATATATTATATATATGTGTAATATATATAATAATATGAGTTATATAATTATTTATGATATAAATATGTCATATGGAATCCCATGAAAGTGTTCTTTATGATTGGAAGAAATCATAGAGCTCAATGTGAGTTGTTTCTTGCATGATATGGACGGTTGTGTTGTATCATATGACACATGGGTATCATAAGAAATGATTTTTCAATCATATTAAATGATTTTGTAGGATTACAGTTTCAATAATTATAAGGTATGATTCATTTGACACTACATCAATATACCTAAAGCATTGAAGTGTTAAAACCTTAACACCCAATCCTCCTATATGTTTTCTATTATCAAAGAGCTATTATAAGAGTTTCAATGTAAATGAAGATAACTCATGCATGCGATGTATGAGTTGTTGGAAAATAAATTAACTCATATGTTATACACATGATTTAATGCTTGAATGTTTGAGGAGCATCCTTAAGGATTTTATAAGAATCCACTACAATGTGATGAAAATGTAGTAGATATTTAGCCAGGACTCTCAGATTCCCAACAGTCTCTTACTCTTAATTCTTTACACGTGAGGCACTAACATGTTGTGAAGGAAGGGAGGATCCCATCTATGTGACAGATGATTCAACGTGGCCCATGTATTCCCATAGATGTGGGAGGATTTCATCTACCACTCTAATGATCATTATCAAACCCATTATAAGATGATATGAAGATGATGTAGTGGCTAAATTAGTGTATGGTATGTGGTATACGGCCTTCTTCATTCCTAGTATTCACATATTTCATATTTTTATACATGGGTGATCTTGGAATTGGATTAAAATCAATTCCACATGTTCTACTAAGTGTTTATATACCCCTTAAGATCCTAGTATGCATAATATTGAATAATGACTACATATACACCCGAGTAATTTATATACAGAGACTGAGTACAATACCTAGTGTGATTTTCCCAATGGCATTGATAACTTATCATGAAATTATAAAAGGTGTATACATGAGTCATTATACATGATACATGCCTTGAATAAACCACTCTTGATAAGATGAGAAACTCTACAAAAAAATATACATTGAAAGTAATCAGTAATTGATTAACTATCAACATCTATGTGTATATATATGCATAATGTAAACCACTACATGCTAAATTCATGAGATAATGAAATGTCTAAAACTGTACCTACCCTTAAGTTCATTATATTAGCTTGGTCCACCTGACCTGATCTATGTATGTAAAACCATATCTTCTCAAGATTAAATGCTTAAAGGCCAATCAATAATAAGGGGAATACTCTAAGATAACCTGGAAGTGGAGGTCCAAAGGACCTTCCCATGAATATGTTCTCATGATATAGATAAAGGTTGTGGCTTTCTAATCACAACCCTTGTGTATCTAAAAATAAGTTTGTCCACACACAAGTCATTGCCTATGATAAACCAGATAATGCCATACTACTTATTAAAACTAGGATTAAAAGAAAATTATAAGCATGAAAAAATTCATAAAATCCTTTAATTAGACCCTATATATGTATTCAATGGAACAAAATATTCATGGACCCCACTAAAATTTATAATGTAATAAAGTCCCAGATAAAAGGCAACAACATGGGATATATCATTGTTCATGTTATGGATTGAAAAAAGTAATATATATGAAATATAAAATATCACATGTAATTCATTTATTTTATTCTATATAAACTATTTGTTATTTGGTTTACACATCATGTGATAATGTATTTATTGGAGGGTAACTAATATTTAATCATTGAAGAATTTAACGATCGCTTGAATTAAATATGGTATGTGTTATAACATGTAACATATATGGATATGGGTTAAAAGAGAATTTATGAAATTATTGAACTCAAAGTGACTCATTAATTTATGTATAAGGACTATAAAATCAAGACTTCATTTGTAGATACACTGTTATGAGATATGATAGTTGAATCTCTCATCCTTATTTCTTCCCTAACTAAGGATGTACTAGAATACCATTGGAATTATAGGAATGTTATTCTAAATATGTTTGTATATTCCATTACCAGTAGAACACTATTAGAGGAAAGAACCAGTTGGTTGTTATTGAGTGGTCATCATATACTTTATGAGTTGAAGGATTACTAGATAAAAGGTATAGAATTTTAAATTTTAAGGTTTTCTTATTTTCATACAATTAATTATTTAGTATTTTTTTATGTTTTTACTGTGTCTATACATGACTGATACCATTAAAACCCATCAATGATATTATAGAAATGGTTAATGTTTAATTAGTTACTAGGAAATCTCACACATGAACATGTTGAGATGCCCAGTGGACCGGTGTAGACACCTGAGGGGGGTGGGGGTGTGAATCAAGAGTTTAATTTTTTACCAAATTCTAAATTAATTTTCAAAACTTTAACTCCCTTTATAATTTAATATATGTCTCAAGTTTGTGAAAATGGATCTTTTTATCTTTTAACCTAGTAAGTAATTACTATATTCCATGGAATATGGACAATAAAAGTATCACACATGGTTTACAAGGTTCGGTACAAATACCCACTACCTTTTGTTCTTAGGATATCTAATTAATAGATTTTCCACTATAATATTATCATCAATACAAGTGGAGTTTTCCTGGTATCATTATAAAATCAAGACACACCATATTACATAGGTGTGGTGTTCATAATATCATGTATGTGAACAAAGAAACTTACCAATGATCTTGTTTATATTGGCATCCCACCAGTTCTTATTTATCTCATCTTACTCTTATTAAAGTAGATCACATGATATATAGGGATATATCTACAACCACAAATAATAATATGTTTCCTCATATTAGTGTCTTAGAATGATAACTAATATTCAGGATCATAGTTTTCAACTTGATCACTACATGTTATTCAGACTCACTGGTTCATAAAATTTTCACCAACTTCCTCAACTCAATCTGAAAGGATCAATATAGATATGATAAAGAACTTACACAACATAGTCAGTAAATCTTATGTTTTCTTCTTACAGCTTCAACACAACTAATTTGGTCTTAAAAACATGGTTTGATTCTATTTCTTCCTTCATATTCAATACCCATATGATTAGAAACTTCAATACATGCTTGAATTCCTTATTTCTTTCCTCAAGAGTTTTCTTCAAAATATTTTTTACAGAACAACACAAGCTCTTAGATGATAAAATCTAAAAACCTCTTATCTCAACATTTTTTTCCATTTTACACATTATAGACCTAGAAATATATTTTATATATTATAAGTATATAATATTAAAAAAAATTCAGTTTCCTCATGACTCATTCAATTTATTATCACTTTTTCATACGTGGGTTTCCACCCATGATCTCATATTCTTTTTATCTCTCAAATAGTTATCTATTAGGAAATTCTAGGAGTTCCCTTTCTTTTTTTTTCTCATCTCTTTTATAATTTTCTCATTTATCTCAAACAAAATAATATATTCTATAGTGTTCCATATTTTCTATTTTTCCTTGATTATTATTTATCTTCTTCTCAAACTCAACCAGCTTGATCTCTTCATCTTCAACCTCTAAAAGTATCCATCCATTTCCCACAACATAACAAATATTCTGTACTTATATAGTAGGATCCATTCTATATTATTCTTAAAATATCAACTCCAAAATCTAAAAATAATAATACCAATTCCTATATAATAAATCATACAACATATAAATATATAAATCAAATTATTATTCATTTTAGATTGAGAGAATTAGTGAATACTAGTGAAGGAATTAAAATGATCTGTACATCTAGATAACAGCTCATCTTGAATCATCTGTCTCATTCCCAACTTAAATCACAACTATTTTTTTTGATGTTTAGAACATCATAACACATCACATGAATTTTCATAATTCTATTCATCTTTAATCACCAAATGATGATTTTAAAATAATTAATTTGAAAATCTTCAAACAACTTGTGTAGTAATCTCCTCATACTTTTATTTATTTAATATTCCTTATACAAGGCTTATATCACATCTATTAGAATATTAATGATGTTTATATAAAGTTATAACATTTACAACATCAATATAAATAAATATAAATAGATTCTATAATTTCTCCATGTAAATAGATTTTAAAACTTCCAAATTTTCTTTCTTACTTTGATCCTTTTCACCAAGATTAAGGATACCGTTCTATTTATTTTTTTATTAAATCAATAAACCATATTAGTGTTTGTGATATTTAAATCCATGATGAATATTCCTTGCATAAACCCTTTTTAATTTAATATTTATATACTAAATCTAAAATTCTCACTATTTTTTGGTCTGCAACATTCTTCATTTTTCACTAAGTGTCAGATTGACTATATGCTTAGGAAGACATGAGACCATGAATGTATAGAACACATGACCATTTAGATTGATTATGAGGTAGATTTATACAATCTATAAGATGAAAATCATCTGCATGTACAAATAATTGGCTGTGAGAATCGATCATTTGAATCTACTGCATATACAATTGATTGATTGTGAAGACCAGTCGTGCGCTCAATGGATCAACCACATAAAAAATTACTTTCCATGGATATCAACTATATAATCTATGGATCAACCACATGTAAAAATTACTAAACTAACATGATGCATTGGATCAACCATATGATTTAATGGATTGACTGCATGACTAATCGACTGTGCAGTTAGTGGATCAACCACATGAGACCATGTAATAGATTGATCGAACGTGAAATTATAGACTTAGAAAAAAAATTCACTTAAAATAGAAAATCCAAAAATTCTTCGATAAATATCAGTTGTTATTCAAAATACCTCCATACCTTCTCAAATAATCTTTGGGAATTAATAAAACTTTTTTAAACACCTCATCTCCATTACCAAGTACTTATATCATATTAAATACTATATATAGAGTATTATCTAGGACTACATTACATGTAAACTCCTTCCTCAATGAAACTCCATCCAATTGTTTTTGCACATTAATTTTAGTATAAATATGCAATAACACACTAAGATGGACTTCTTCCAAATCACGGGTCTTTAAATTCCCAACCAGCTAGCCTTTTAACTCTATTTACAACCTTTAAACCTGTCCAATACAACCATTATTTTCTATATTACAAATTTTTTTAGACATTATTGTAAGTCCTTCTTTTTAAAAATCCACATTCTTTCATAAATCTCATCTCATTCAATCATCTAATTTATCTTGTTACTCAAAGATGTCCAACCAAATCTTTAAGCAGTGACACTTTCCTTAGTTAGTTTATAGCATATGAATGTTCCTTCATATTTCTAATGGCAGCACCATAAATATCCTTTGACCATAATTCATAGGAAACACCTTTCATTTCCATTTATTGATAAGATACTCAATTCATCACCCACTACTTTATCATACATTGACTTTCACATTAAAAACAAATAAAATCACAATACAAAGAGCACTTCAATTTTGCCTTTGTATTTATTGGTAATACCAACATTAAATCCAAAGTCAATCTATTTTCTCTCCCCCTTATTGGTAATAAATTCAAAGGGAGGAATGTTACTTTCCCCATTAATTACATCACCTAGGAGGAGGATCGTCTCACTTCTAACAAAATATTCTAATTTTAAGAAACTCATCTTCTCCCCATATGTGTTTATCCATTGTCTATTAACCATGTGATAATAGCTTCAAATTTTGATTTCTATAGGGGTTGTATTCATATATTTTCAAGATATTTCACAAACATTCACTAATTTAAACACACACATTAAAACATTCAAGTGAAAGTATCTTCTCCCCATTTTTAGATAATCACTCCCCTTTATAATCTAATTATCCATAATCAAAATAGGTATTTAAAGAGTGATAATAATACCTCATCCTTAAATGTTGAATGGGATATATAGATTTATATATTAATAATAAAATGATGATTCTATGGTAGTAATTATTCTTTTGAAATATCCCCATCAAGGGATGATCTCAATTATTTATCACCTTCAATTCCCATATTTGGAACACACAAAAAAAATACTTGGAAATAAGGTGGATTGTACAATAACTCCTCATTTTGAGAAACATGGATGGGACTAATTTCTCAACCTAGAAAATAATTTTCTTTATGGTTTGAAATTTATATACCTCTTCATTATAACATTTTCTTTGAATTTCTAGATCTTAACTCCACCTAGAGGCATTGAATTCTTATCTTTTCAAACTTCCTTCTTAGCTGGAATGGATTTATTTACTTGAGAAACAAAAGTATTTTTATTATTTCCATACTTTTACCACCTCCTATCTTATTCCAACTGTTCATGACATAGTATCAATATATTATTATGATCATTCACTTCCTTCTTTTGGTTTGTAGATTCCTTTTTAGAATCAATATTTTTAGAATTTGAGCTTACTGGTGATTTTACTTTAGATTTAATCAATTATTCTTATTAAAGAATCCATTTTATACATCTTAAAACACTATGAAAAACCTTATTGAAACTTTTATAAAATTACTTAATATCCTTAGACTTACTATTTTTGGGCATCCTTTCAACTTCTTCACAAGGAGTGTTAACAACTGTGAAAACTAAGCTATGTATTTCCTGAATTGATTCCCTTTTGGTTTTTATATTTCTCTATTCATTCTCGAGTTTCATATTAACTTACAATGATACATTATGTGACCTCTATTTCCATAATAGAAAAATCTTTTAATATTAATTGGTGTGACACCCTTCCCATCTTTGTTAATTTTCTTCTTGGGAGTAGGTTGTTTAATTATTTTCTTAACAGATTTTTCTCCCAAGGAAAATACACCTTTTTAGTTCACTTATATTTAAGACTTTGGTGGTTATTTATCTTATTCAGTGTACGAGTGACACCTAAAAGGATTATAACAACATACTTCATAAGAATGACCATGTATATTTCACACCACACAAAAATATTCAAGATATATAAATATGTTCTTCATTGAAAAATTATTCCTTTTATGTAGAATTTGTTTTCTTTCAATAGGTTTCCTTTTTTATTCTTATTTTATCCCCCTTACTTCAGGTATTCTAGAAAATTTTAATACTAAAATATTATTCCAACCATCCATTGAACTATACCCAAATCTCCAGCAGCACCAACACCTTCCAATAAAATGTTTTCTTTTCATTTTGGGTGTCGTCTGTCCAACATGACATGTTTATTATTTTTTGGGTGGAAACCATAAATTATAGGGATAAATTTTTGTAGGGGAGTTTTTATTTGAAATTATCATCTCCTTCCTTGACATATTTGTGATAATCCTATCATTTTTACTTTTCCACATTTGAACAAAATTTATCTTATTTCCCGCACTTCCAAAAAATCCAAATTTAGTACTAACAGATTAAACTGGATAGTGGGTTACCTTTTTCACTAATCCTATATTGGATGATTACCCCCATGATAAGAAACTATTATTTACACCATTTATAGTCCCTTTTTAATCCATACATTCATCCAAGGTCTATGTGGAAGAATATTTCTTATTTATATTATATTGAGAAATTTTAGCTGGTGTAGTTTCTAGAGTTCTCAAATTGACTTTCATCTCAAGGCACTTCATGTTGAGGGTGTAATTATAAAAATACAATGATATCATACTTAATTACCAATCAAAATTTAACTTTTGAATTTTATCCTCATACATTTTTCTTCTCTCAAACAGAGAGTTTTCAATCTCTTTCACTCTTTTTTCTTTATCTTATAGCCGAGAAATATTAACATTGATGGAGACCTTATGAAACTTTTCCAATAAATGGAACTACTCTTTGATGAACTTATAAAATACTTATTTCTCATATTCACCCCTTTGTAAGTCTTCATAAATTATTGAAATTATTTCCTTTAAATGTGTTTCAGTTTATTTTTTGGATTTAACAAGCCTCGTGAGAGTGTTATAAGAGCTTGTCCTCTTAACCAATGCTTCTTCCATGGCATCAATATCTAACTCCAAATATGTCTTTTCATCATGGAGTCTCTTGATAAATTTGAATATTTAGATAACTACTTTAATAAAGACATTATTTATATAGTCCTTAACCTCAAGGTATAGGTCCTTGGAATATTAAATTCAAACACTATCACAGCTTGAGATACAATCACTGGATGAATAATTTTCATCAAAATTGATGAATAAATTCTCACTATTATGATTACCTCTAATTAATTACGTTTCCTCTTCCTTCTTTGAGATATTTATCAACTTTTTTCCTCTTTATTCTTCCTATTTCTTAAGGTATTTTCTGAGGCTACCATATTTGTCTTTAAAATGCTGGGAACCAGATTATTCATTTGAGGCACTTCTTCAACCATATGAAATTTGAAATTCATATATGTGAAAAAAACTAGAAAATAAAAAAATTAAACACTGATCAGATGAAAAATTATGCTCTGATTAAAATTATGTTAAAAATCTAGATTCAATTTAATGGAAACCTTCACTATAATACCAATTAAGATGCCCAGTTTACCAATGTAGACACCTAAGAGCAGGGGTGAATCAAGTGTTACCTATTTTTGCTAAATTTCAAATTCACTTTCAACCCTTTATCCCCCTTTAAAATTTAACAACTATTATCAATTAGTGAAAATGGATCATTTTATTTTTTAATCTAACAAGTAATTACTACATGTTATATAATATAGACAATGAATGTTGAGCACTAGATTTATATGGTTCGATACAAAGACCTACTACTTTATGCACTTCGTATGTCCAACCATAGATTATATCCTATAATATTATCATCAATAAAAGTGGATATGGACAAGTATCATCCTGAAACCAAGGAACATTATATTACACATGTGCAGTGTTCATAATATTAGACATGTGAATAAAGTAGTTCCCCATACTCTTGTTTATACAAGTGTACCACTAATTCCTCTTTCTCTCGTTTTGATCCTATTGAAGTAGATCACATGATATCTAGGGATGTATCTGCACCCACAAATAATTATATTCTTCCTCAAAATAGTGTCTTCTAATTCCAACTAATCTCTAAGAACACAACTTGTAATTCTATTATTGCATGTTTCTCAACTTCACAGGTTCATAAATTGTTCACTGGATTCTTCACCTCAATCTAAAAGACTCAACATACAGATGATAAAGAAATTACACAACACAATCAGTTTATTCTATATTTATCATAGATTCAACACAAATGATCTGATATTAAAACTATAGTTATATTCTATTTTTTTCTTTCAAATTCAATACCCATATGATCAGTAGCTTCAGTACAGGATCAGACTCCTCATCTCATTCCTTGGGAGTTTTCTTTGGAATATTTTGTAGAGAACAACTCAAGATATCATATATTAAAGTCTTGACACCTCTTTACTCAAAATCTTTTTCCTTTTATACACAGGTCACCTGAAAATATATTTTCTATATTTGAATTATATAAAATCCCACAAATCATTTGGTTCCCATATGCCTCATTCAATTTCTCCTTACTTTTTTGTATATGGATTTCCCACACGATCTTATTTTTGCCTCTCAAATGGTTGTTTCATGGGAAATTATAAGAGTTAACTTGATTTTTACCTCATTTACTTTATAATTTTCTCATTTCTCTCAACAAAAAACAACTATTCTAGAGTATTCTATCTTATTATAGTTGTCCTTTAGTCTTCCTCTTCTTATTATCAAACTCAACCAGCTTGATCTCTTCATCTTTGACCTGTAGAAGTATCCAACCTTTCTTCCTCATCTTAAAAAATATTCTAAACTTATACCATAGGATAAATTAATTATTCCTCTCAAAATATACACAATAAAATATGAAAATAATATTCCCCATGCCTATATAATAAATCATACAATATGTAAATATGAAACTTGAATTATTATTCATTTCATCTTGAGAGTATTAGTGAATACCAGTGCATATATTAAAATTATTTTCACATATGGATAGTAGATCAACTTGACTTCTCTTCCTCATTCACATCTTGAATCACAATTATCTTTGTGTTTTTTAGAACATTATAGAACAATGAAATAATTTTCATAATTCTCTTCATCTTTAATCACCAAATGATGATTTTAAAGTACTATATTTGAAAATATTAAAGTAACCAGGGAAATGATCTACTCATGCTCATCTTTTTTCAATGTTCCTATGATAAGTCTTGGATAATGGCTCATATAAGCTTCATGAAATTTATATTAAGTTATAATAGTTCTAATATCAACCAAAATAAATATCAATAGATTCTAGAATTTCTTTTACGTAAACAGCCTTGAAAACTTCCATAATTTCCTTCCTTCTTTGATCCTTTTCACCAAGCTTGAGGAATATGTTCTCTTTGCTTTTGTTCTTGAATCACACACCCATATTGGAAATTATGATGTTTAAATCCATGCGGAAATTTAAGGAACTGACCTTAAACATTACATTATCTACCATCTTTAGACTAGAATTCATTTTTTTCATTTCCAAAGTTCTTTTAGGTTTAGAGTTTTAGAGATTTACATCACAAATATTACATAAAAAACTCATATATTACAAAGTGGATAATTCTATTCAGTAACCATTATTCCCACCAAATAAAACTTTTTAAAAGAAACATGTTTACTTTTCCTAAAAAATCTTCATAACTTTCAACTTGACTTATTGTTTTCTCTTACCCATCCTTAAACCCTACAATTTTTTTAAAACATGTGATGAACAAAAAAATATTAGTAAGGGACATAAAAACAAATAAATATGTTAGTCTATTGAAAAAATGAAAACCCATAAAATACTTACCTTTATTACATTATTCTTTGAGCTTATGAAATAAATCATTTCCACAAAAAAAAACTTTTTCTTAAAAGAAACTTTTAAAACCCATAGTAATCATAAAAAAACATGTAGGAAACTTGGGGATTCATTTTTATAACACTCTTATGTATGAAGTAACCATCATGATTACACATGGAATAATCATAAAAGTTATACATGGAATAACCATCAAAATTATTGTCACAACCCATCCTAGTAGGGCCTACACCACGACTCCCCAAGACCGCCTCCAATAGGCCAGGGGCTGGTGACTAGCACTGAGTAGGCATATTACTATCATGGGAGGAATTTCCTAAGTACCTATACACACACACACACACACACACACACACATATACAAGCCCACAATAATGAAATGTAAAAAAACACCAAGGGACAAAATGCATGCATACAACTAAACCCAACCAACAGAGTATGCCAGAAAGTAAAGTACTAAAAGTAAACTGGGCCAGAATACAAGCCCACCAAAAGCAAGAGTCTAAAAACTACAAAGTCCAACCTGTAGACACAAAAGGTAATTGAACTGCTGATCGTAGCCGTAGAAACACCTCAGATTGTAGGAAACTCAGAAAGCTCGGTCCTGTCCTGTTCCGCCCTGGACTCTATCGAAAGGTTACTCGTCTGTACAAGACACAACATGTGCTGGCAAAGCCCGTCCAAGGGTGAGTATAAAAATACTTAGTAGAGGACCCTAAAAACCACAAATTAATACACAAAGAAAAATTATAGTCATCTCTACACAATATATGTCTACTAAACATATAATAGGAGAACACAATCCAGATATGCTCAAATACCAAACTTGTAGTCTAGGGAAAAGTCACGCAACATCATACCCCCATTGGGGATTCAGTTTGAAGGTTCCACAAAGAACTCATTCGAGAGAACTCACTCCATGATTCTGATAGCTCTGATGACATCCGTCCAAGAAGTACTGCCAGTCGAGAAAGGTCATGGGAGATAGATGCACTCATTCTGGGAGAACACACTCCTAAGTGGGGAAAAGATCATGATAAACAGATGAGGATCACTACCAGGGCCTTGGAGGATACCGCGCCTCATCGAGATTCACCTGCTAAGTAGATAATCAATGCCCTGTGGGGATAGTCATGTCGATACCTAACTCTACCTAGGGTCAATAATGGATAGAGGATCTCGCTCTGGGCCTCTTGGAGGGATACCTGACTCTATCTAAGAAAGTCCTGCTAAAGGGATCATATTCCTGTAGTAAGAAACAATACGTGACCTTCGGGGGAACAAGAATAAGGGGCACTAACCCAAACAAAATATGTCCAAGATACAGTGGACAAGAAGATCAATCCATGTAATGAAAAGTACACGGTGTGTAGATAGGTCACACGTTGTGTCCTCTGACCCTGGGTTCTGCCCATGTACAACAACCCATCTCAAGGCTGGTCATGTAGAAAAGTAAGTACACTACATATAGTACATAACACACACCATTTACAAGTAGTTGGGGTCAGTTCCATGTACGCAGTCGTGTGCCCGTACACGGCTTTATCCTGTGTGCACCATCTCATGTAACCGGTACATGGGGTAACCCGTGTAGCCGGCCTGGTCTGGCCGTGAGGTGGAATACACGACCCTGTACTCTATCCTGTGTTTGTGTATCACCCAAGATACACATAGAGCTTTGAGGAAGGTCCAACACACCGTGTGACTGGGGTCACACGCCGTGTGATACCTGTCTGACCCCCGAAACCCTAGCCACCGCCACCGATACCACACGACGTGTTCTTCGAAGGTACACGCCGTGTGTTTTGGAAAATTCTAGAAACACAAACCTACTCCAACACACCTCAGTGTTTCTATAATCATCGATCTGACCGTCTGATCTTAATGAAACTCAAAATTTTAGGTCACCCGCACATCACGAAGTTGATTCCGTCAGTTTCGAGCCTCCGATCGGCCCCGAAAATGCGTTTTGATTATTCGTGAAAAGAACGGTTGAAGAAAGATAATTCCTGAACCATGTTGATTCTTACACCACCATCACTGATGCACCACCACTAGGTTTCCACGATGTTAGATCTCCAATTTTGGATAGTTTCATTACAAAAGGATGTACAACGATCTGTTGTTCTTCACCCCATGAAGAACGTGAAGAAAAGAGGAAGAAAAAAATCCAACACAACAAAAAAATGAGGAACGAACCTCCACTCTCATTCATCACCACGTTGATCCTCTCTCATTATAAGGATTAAACACAACAAATCAAAACGATAATCCAACAATTACCATAATTAAAATTCCTGAATCAATCCTTACAAGAAACAAAAAAATAACACCCTCCCACATGAACGCACGATCCACAGATCAACATGTTCATGTTTAATATGCGTTCATCATTTAAATCCAAAAAAGCGGAAAGGGGAATCAAAATAAAAACCCCTACCTCAAACCGGTTGAAGGATGACCACCACGTCATGTTCATTGGTGGGGTTCGTCGGATCTGAGATGCGTTGTTGTTCACATTGTCGTCATCCGCCAATGGGTTATCCTCCAAATCTCCAAGCACCTATCTCTCAATTTGCAGGGTTATGAGTCTAACCCTGTGAACTTTCCATAAGAAGGCATTTAAAAGGGATGAATTAGGTTACTGAAAAAAGGAAAATTTTAAATAAAATAAATTACTATTTTATTTTACTTTCATTAAACTCCCAAAAAATAACTCTCACAGCTGACCCGCACCGATCGATGTTAGGCCTTGACTAAGGTAAAGTCACTGCTCTGAATGTAATGTTTCCATCATATTTCTATTCGGAGCACCCATTTAAAATATATTCCACTTTTACAAGAAAACCGCTCACGCGTGCTATTTAAAATTTTAATTTATTTAAAACATTTATTCCGGGTACTCTGGGCCTCAGAATCACACTCTATTGAAAGTTCTGTTCTCAAAACAATTCCATATAATATTTAAAAATAATACAACGAATATCTGAGACATTATATTCTCCCCACCTTGGGGCTTTTCATCCCCAAAAAGCCAAAAACAAACGTTACTAAAAAATATGTGGGTACTGGCCATGGATCTGACCTCCTGATCCCACGTTCTCTCCTAAATATTCTCATGCTGCCATCGAATGTGCACCAAGGGAATTGATCGCCTATAATGGATCCTATCTTGCCGATCCTCAATCTCCACTAGGTACTCAGTGAAGGTCACTCCATCCTCGATGTTCATCTCGCCCCAGTCGATGACGTGCACTGGGTCATGCACGTACCTTCTCAGCTGCGACATGTGGAAGACATCATGTACCTGATGAAAATATGGAAATAGAGCTAGGCAGTATTCTATATCGTCAACTCTGTGCATTATTTGGAAAGGTCTGATAAACCTCAGAGATAACTTTCCGCCCCGGCCAAATCTCCATAACCCTCGTCGAGGTGAGACCCAAAGAAAGACATAGTCTCCCTACTCAAACTCCAGAGGTCTCCGTCGCCTATCAACATAAGACTTCTGCTGGCTCTGTGCAGTCTTCATCTGCTATCGGATGATCTGGACCTTCTCGGTGGTAGCTCTTACCAACTCTGGACCCATGAGTGCTGACTCTCCGGGGTCGGTCCAACAAAGTGGTGACCAACAGGGTCTCCTATATAAAGCCTATAAAGGTGCCATACCGATGGTGGAGTGGTAGATGTTGTTGTACGTAAACTCCACCAGTGGTAGATGTTCCTCCCAACCACGACCAAAGTCCATGATATAGGCCAACAACATATCCTCAAAAACCTAAATGGTCCTCTCCGTCTGACCATCAGTCTGGGGGTGGAATGTCATTCTCAAGCATAGCTGACTCCCAAAATCCACCTGTAATCTCTTCTACAACCGGGATGTGAAACAGGCATCTCGATCCGAGACTATCATCAAAGGGATTCCATGAAGCTGAAATATCTCTTACACATAGAGGCATCCCAAGATCTCTACGGAACTCTGCTCCCTAATATCTAGGAAGTGGGCCGACTTGGTGAGTCGGTCAATGATCACCTTGATAGAATCATGACCCTTGGATGTCCATGGTAAGCATGTCAGGAAGTCCATTGATATTCTATACCAATTCCACTCTGAAAATTCCAGGGGGTGAGCTAATCCTGCTGGAACCTGGTGCTTAGCCTTCACTTGCTGGCATGCAAGGCATCAAGAAACAAAATCTTCTACTGCCTTCTTCATGCCTAACCACCAGAACTGTCATCGAAGATCCTGGTACACCTTCACCACTCCATGATGTACCACCAAGGGAGATGTATGAAAATCCCTCAGGACCTCTTCTTGCAATGCCACTGGTACAACTGTGCATCCTCTAAAAAGAAGTACGTGCTCCCCACCTTGTGAATATCCATCATGAGCATGTCCTGTGGATAATTGAGCATGTAAAATCTCACAGTCGATATTCCCAAGCTATGCCTCCCTAACTTGCTATAAGAGTGGACGAGTTACAACCATCAACTAAAGGTAAGCTTCATCCTCGCTATCCACAAAGGATAGCTGCAACATGGATAACTGCTCTGTCGCCTCACTCAATAGCTGCGATCTCGACCTTCTACAAAGAGAATTTGCCACCTTGTTCCCCTTCCCAGGAGTATAGATGATCTTGAAATCATAATTCTGGAGGAACTCTAGCCAACTCCTTTTCCTTAGATTCAGATCCTTCTGATAGAAGATGTACTTGAGGCTCTTGTGGTCAAAGTAGATGACAAAACGCTCACTCATAATGTAGTGTCGCCACATCTTCAACGCGAAGACCACCACTTCCAACTCGAGATCATGGGTCACACAGTTCTTCTCATGTGGCCTAAGATGGCGTGAACCATAAGAAATCACTATATGTCTCTGCATCAGAACAAAACCAAGCCTGGTTCCTGATGCGCCGCAGAAAACTACGTACTTGACACCCTCCTACAACAATATCTAGATTGGGGCACTCGTTAAACTCTATCTAAACTACTCGAAATCCTGTGGTACTTCTCTTTCCATGTGAAGGGTTGTCCCTTCCTAGTCAAGGCTATCATCGGTGCTGATATTCAGGGGAAATCAGGAATGAATCGCTGGTAATATCCTGCCAACACAAGGAAGTTCCGCACCTCTATTACGCTCCAAGGTGGATCCCATGCTAACACTACCTCCACCTTGGCTGGGTCCATAGCTACACCATCTGCAGAGATGAAATGTCCTAGAAAGTGGACCTCTTAAATCCAGAACTGTCACTTCGAGAGCTTCCCATAATTCTGGTGCTCTTGGAGTACATCTAGAACCATCTGTAGGTGTCTCTCATGCTCCTCCTCTGACACCGAGTACACAAGAATGTCTTTGATGAAGACCACTATGAACTGGTCTAAGTACGGGTGGAAGATCCAGCTCATCAGTCCCATGAACACTACGGGGGCATTTGTCACACCAAAAGGCATCACCAAGTACTCATAGTGATCGTAGCGGCATCTAAAATACATATTCGGTATATCCTCATCCCGTACACGTAACTGGTGATAACCTGATCAAAGGTAAACCTTCGAGAACCAATGTTCCCCTCTTAGATGATTGAATAAGTTGTTGATTCTCAACAGTGGATACTTTTTCTTCACTGTTACCTGATTCAGGCGCCAGTAATCCATGCACAACCTCAAACTCCCATATGCCTTCTTGGAAAACAAGATTGGGGCCACCCAGGGTGAAACACTAGGTCTCACAAAACCCTTGCTCTTCAAATCCTCTAACTACACCATCAGATCACGAAGCTCTATGGGAGCCATACAATATGATGATGATGAAATTAGTGTCATCCTGGGGTGTAAGTCGATGTAGAAGTCAATTTAACAGTGGGTAAGTAGTCCTGAAACATCTTTAGGAAAGACGTCCTCATACTCCGTCACTACTTCTAGGAACTGGGAGCTCATAAAATCTACTACTCCGAGGGTAAGTCCGGCTAATTCATGAGTGATTAGCTAAAACCTCCTATGCATGAGCCCATTTTGTGCTGCTTGGGTCTATTTTTCTCAAAAAAATGAAAACCTTGTCCCATCATTATGGATACACCACACTCTTTGCCCAAAACAGTCAATTTGGGAATGAATCAAAGATAACCAATCCATACCTAGAATAATGTTGTAAGGCCTCAACGCTACCACCAATAGGTTCCAACTAAAACTGTCACATCCAAGGGTAAGATCACACTATTTTCAAAGGTGCGTGATCATCGAGTCTCCTCCCGTAGATGTATCCAAGCATAAGGATCGAGTCAACGGATCTACCAGAATCTCAAGGTTTCAAACAAGACATGTGGCGATGAATGAATGACTGAAAAATGTGTCTATAAGTACGAAAGATATGGTAGAGAAGATATAGATCTTACCTCGAATCATCCCTGGAGTACCTGGGTCATACGCCTCGACTATATTCAGTTCTCCCCACCCCTGTCCCCCAGCTCCTTGAGCCTGGTGCAGACCTTCTGGGGGTGGCGGTGAAAGTAAATCGAAGCGTCTGCCACTGCCTGTAGCTCTCCCTGATCCTCTGCCTTGTCTGTCGCCTGGAGGGTCTGCCTGCTCCACTTTCTACCTCTGGATTAGTGGTCCATCCATAGCCTCCCTGTCAGCAGCTTGACGGGTTAGACAATCTCTAGTGAGATGTCCCCTACCGTCGCATGAGTAGCACCGCCTCTCCTTGGGATGACTGGATCCAGCCTGAGAGACATAGACTGTCGATCCCCTATCCTGGGCCCTCCTATGACATCTCCCATATCCTGATCCCTATGCCTGATGTCAGCTCACCACTGCCGAGGTCTCCCTGCCTGTCTGCCTGCTGCTGACTGCCACCGGCTGTCTCTGCTCTGCCAAGAAGCTCTCGATCACCAAGGTCCGCTCGAGCACTCCAACATAAGTTAGAATGCATACATGCATGAAACTAGCTTAGATGTCTCATCATAGGCCTCTCTCGAAGGTCTGAGTTCTGAAGTACTGATCCCTGACCATATCCATTGAGTACTGGGAAAGGTTGGTGAACCTCGACGAATAGTCAGCTACCATCAAACTGCCCTGCTAGAGCTGAAGAAGCTTCTAGATGCGCACTGCTCTTAGCATAACCAGAGAGAAAACCTCCCTGAAGAGTCGCTCAAACTCTGTCCATGAAAGAGTCTCTTTGTCGTGAGTCTGTGTGGTCAGAATCCACCATCGTCCCACCGAACCCTAAAGAAGGCTCGCTCCTAGGATCACCATCTGGTCCGCTGATGTCATTACTAGATGGAAAACTGTGGTCACCGCCTCAAGCCAGTCCTCAGCTTCCTGATGGTCAGAATCGCATGGAAACCTAAGGGGTCTCTGTCTCTGGAACACAAGGAGTGTGCTCAGCCTACGCTCCTCATCGATCTGTACTGCAGGTACCACAGGCTGCTCCACTGGTGGTGGTATAGTAGGTTCACCACCATTGGAAACACCTGGGGAATTGGTCCATATATCGAAGCCTCATCATTGAGGGGGTCATACTCATGATCGAACTGCTGAATCCTAGCGGGTATGCATCATGGAGGCATCCTGTAAGGAGACAATATATACCATGGTTAACGAATTTATCTGGATAACTAACACAAAGGACATGGAAAACACAATCCATTTCTATATGCTGCATGTACCATCCTTTTATTTCCCCGCAACTAGTGTTTTCATGCACCGAGTCGAAAAGCAGGTTATCAGAGTCCTGGTGATGGATACGTCAGCCGCCCGTACCAACACTGGAGTCTTTGGCCTGAAAGCCGAGCTCGAAACACTTAGCACTGTTTCCCCAAACCAATATCACAGACTCTTGGTCCTATGGTAGAACCGACCACCTCTAATACCACTCTGTCATGACCCATCCTAGTGGGGCCCATGCCGTGACTCCCCAAGCCCGCCTCCAATAGTCAATGGGCTAGTGATTAACACCGAGTAGGCATATTACTAACATGGGAGGCATTTCATAAGTACATGTACACACACACACATATCCAAGCCCACAATGCTAAAATGTAAAAAAACACTACGGGACAAAATGGATGCATACAACTAAACCCAACCAATAGAGTACGATGAAAAGTAAAGTACTAAAAGTAAACTGGGCCAGAATACAAGCCCACCAAAAGCAAGAGTCTGAAAACTACAAAGTCCAACCTGTAAACACAAAAGGTACTAAGAATGCTACTCATAGTCGTAGGAACACCTCAGCCTGTAGGAAACTTAGAATGCTAGGTCCTGTCCTGGTCCGCCCTAGACTCTGTTGAAAGGATTCTCGTCTTCACAAGACATGACACATATGGGCAAAGACCATGCAGGGGTGAGTATAACAATACTCAGTAGAAGACCCCAAAAACCAAAAAGCAATATACAAAGGAAAAGTACAGTCATATCTACACAGTATATGTCTACTAAACATATGATAGGAGAACACAATCTAGATATACTCAAATCCTAAACCCATATTCTAGGGACAAGTCATGCAACAACATACCTCCACTAGGGATTCAGTTTGAAGGTTCCACAAATCACTCATCCGGGAGAACTCACTCCACGAGTCTAATAGCTCTGATGACATTCGTCTGAGAAGTACTTTCCGTCGGGAAAGGTCATGAGAGAAAGATGCACTCATTTTGGTAGAACAAACTCCTGAGTGGGGTAATGATTAGTATACACAGATGATGATCATTGACAGGGCCTTGTAGGATACTACAACACATCTAGATTCATCTGATAATTAGAGGATCAATGCCCTGTGGGAATATTCACGTCGATACCTGACTCTACCTAGGGTCAAGACACTACCACAAAACAGGGCAAGGGAAGCACTGCCCTTTATCAGTGCTAAACAGAAAGCGCTGATAAAGGGGTATGACTTTATCAGCGCTATCTAAAAGCGCTGATAAATGAATGTTTTATCAGTTCTTTCATTTTAGTGCTGATAAAACATACCTTTATCAGTGCTTTTAATGAGCGCTGATAAAGATTTCATTAGTTTTTATTTAATAACCCTAACAGGCCATCCTCGCTCGCACGCGGTCAAGCTCTCACGGAAGCTGAACCAAGCCCCTCACCGCCATGACCTTGTCCTCATCCTCCTCATCCTCCTTGTCCTCCTCGTCCTCCTCATCCTCTTCCTTCCTCCTCCTCATCCTCCTCCTTATCCTCCACCGCCGCCGCCTCCGCCCCCGCCCCCATTACCGTGACCCTCGCTGCCTCTACCGCCTCCACCCCCTCTTTCGCGACCATCGTCGCCTCTGATGCCGCCACCGCCTCCGCCTCTGCCACCGCCGCCGCCTTTTCCGCCGCCTCCACCTTTGCCTTCGGCGTTGCCTCCGCCACTGCCACTACCATTATTGTTATTCATTTTCAGGTAATTTTTTTTCTACCGCTTGAATTTAATGTGTGAAATCCTGATTTAAGGTGTTATTGCAAGAGTTAATGGATTATTGATATTATTGAGTTCTTTATTTAATCCTTACACCTCAATAAACACCTATTGAATCTTGTTTCCTGGGTTAGATGTTCTTGAACTCTTTTATGGACACCCCTTGAGTGTGCTAAGTAAAATTATCCCTTTAATGTTAAATTATTAATTGCCTTGAACACCTATTTAGCTTATGTAAAAGCTTTCAAATGAGGTTTCCCTTGATACAAGGGTATATAAATGGAATTGAAGACACATTATAGGTGTTTGGCCTAGATTATTAATGCAATTTATCATGTAGGAAATTTCCATGTTGATTATGGACCATTTTGAAGACCCTTTGAGCCTTATTAGTGAATTTTCCATTCTTGGTAAAATTGAATGTTTAATAATCATGAGGAATAAATTTTACATGATGGATTTATTTTAATTTAATGAATTAATTAAATTAATTGAAATGATCTATAATGGGTTGAAAGGGAACACCATATACTGCATGTTATATAGAATGATAATTGTGTATTTCATTTCGTTGAATGAAATTGTACATGAATAATGGGACATATGAGATGTTTTTCTTCATGTTTTGTAATATAAATATGAATGTGAATAATTTCTTACTTATACAAATGGTCCTAATTAAATTGATGGATGGGAGGTAATTCCCCATTCTAGTTAAAATTAAAATACACCTTTATAGAGGATAACATAAGATGGTAAGGTAATTATTGAGAATATAGGAAAATCACACTCCGTTACATCAGGTGTTGAGTATACATATCACACCACAAATACTAATAAGATGTTGGGATTTTTTCACCACACCAATTTCTTAGAGTTATTACATGATGGATTACTCCCCATCCTAAGTTCCATATAGTTCACATTGTTCTATGCTTGATCACTATTATGGTTGGACTTCTTTTCTCGAGGTATGTGATCCTTATAATTCCTATTTGGATTTGTTTTCACCTATGGTTTGGATAAAAATTAGTGATCAGATAGTGATTTCTATCAATATATTTAAATTTATTTGCATTCATTGTCTTTTGGGGTTTGTGGGATGTGGTAAATGGTGTAGTTAGTTTTAGATTATTTTATTCTCATGGGTTTCCCCTATTTTATGTTTTCTTTTCAATTGTAAATCTCCTCTGATGTGCACCTCTCCTCTGCCACGTACGCACCTCTACCGTGTGCTTAACGACACCTTCGCGGTGAGTTTTCTCCTATTACTCATTGGTTTCCTCTTGTTCGCATGTTATTACTGTTTGATATTGATGGTTGTAATGTGAAATGTACTGGCTAAATTCCCCGCTGAAAATCGTGGTCGTTGGTGGTCCTTGTTTGCGCACTAAATGAATTGAATGTTGGTTGGTTCTTGTTGAACATTGGAATATATAAATTGGTAATTTACGTATACTTCACTTATGAATGAACACCCCAGGATGATAAAACTTCTGTGATAACTCCTGAATTAACAAACAAAATTGAATAAGGGATGCTTCGTAAAATCTAATTTTTTTTGATTGTTTGGTTTGTATGGTGTTGAGATTGTGATCACGATTGTGTTTTTGTATGGTGTTACGGTTGTTGTAATGATTGATATGACATTTTTTTCCATGTTGTAGTTCGTCCACCATTAAATATCAATCCAAAATTTACCCATTTCAATTGCACCACCACTTTTTTACTAGTGAAATTCCACTGAATCCTAGAAAAAAACTTCTAGATGGCTCTATGAGACACTTTAAAATACATGTAACATGCTTCACCATACATGGATTTCATATAGATTTTAATGCCACACAACATTTATCTCCAAAATTTACACCACATGACTAATCTTCTGACTCAAACTTGGAATAAGTTTCATTTTAAATGTTAAATGTCATGTGAACCTAGGTCACACACAATGTATCTCCAAGACATATACTTCAGCATGAAACCATGTACATGCCATGAAATAATTGTAGAACCATATGACATGTGTTTTACTTCACTCACACCATGTATATATACCATAGAGACTTGATGTGTATAGACTATACACCCCTAGTGGTCATGTAAGGACTACACACCGTGTATTCCACAAAAATGTGATGCATAGCTGGTGAGGTGACTCAATATGTATCTAAAGTACACGCCTTTAGCTCAAGTTGTTCTAAATGTCATGTATTTTTAAAGGCATCATTCAGTCTTTGTAAGAATAAGTTGGAATAAATTTGATATATGTAAGATTAAATCAGGTATCTTATACATACACAATGTTCACCCTACTGGACACACCATGTATATGGATTTCACATGTGTTTAAAGGCATTTGTACCATGATTTGTTTTTATAAAACCCAAACAATGGTACCTGATTAATTAAAACATAATATTAGGCAAGTTCGAGATTGAACCCATAAAGATGATGAATATGAATAAAGAATGGATGAATGCCAATCGGTTGACAAAAGAGTATGAAGATGGAATGAAAGAGTTTATCAAGTTTGCTGAAGATCATGCATGTGACCCTTCTCAAATCCTTTGTCCATGTTTACACTGTTGTTATTCAAGACAAATTAGTTCAGAGGAGTTGGAAGAACACCTGATCTATCACGGAATAGACCGAAGTTGTACATGTTGGAATAAAATGTATATAAATTGAGATTATTTGGTCATGCAATTTATCAAAACCCATATTTAATTCCTCCATCGAGGGGTACACAAAAACCTAACCTAATATCCCACAGAAATCTTGTCCCACTTCTATGTCAGAACTAGAAGTAGTTGAAGAAAAACTGAAGGTATCTAATGCTCGGATTTGATGTGTTGGTATGTATAATAATGAGATAAATTTTCATTGATATCTCATCTAATACATGGAAACAAGAATATTTATGGTATATCATATAAAATCTGATTAGCACATTAATACACTTCCAATGGGGAATTATGGAATTCTATAATAACAAAAAAAATCATCGAAAAAGGTACAATATACCGGTTCTAATAGGTGTTTCAGACATGTATTGGGGCTAGAGGGATGTCATTGGGTTTTGGGAGGATATCAAGGATGATTTGGGTAGTCATTCTATTGAAATGTAGTAGCATTAGGCTACTCATAGTGTGAAAGGGTAATTCACAACATGAATGCATTTAATATGGTGATAATGGTCGTGAATGGGGAAAAGTGGTCAAGTAAGGGTTTGGACCCAAAATATAGTGATGTCACCACTTGGTTCATTTCATGTAAGATGATTTAAAACTTATTTTTATGTGGGTGATGGGTTTATAAAGTATAAAACTCCCCAGGTTTCTTTGTTTGGGCACCAAGTTCTTAGGGGGTGGCCAAACCCCATTCCCCTCCTTCCTTCCCCTTAGACCTGAGTGGATTATCGGTTGTTCGTCATTTCAAATCAATGTGGTATCTTATCCTAAATCTTTCTTGATTCTCTAAATTATTGATCAAATATTTGCATTCAGTTTTTAGGGTTCTAGGTGTAATTATTATACCATAGTATGGATAAATCATTGTTCTTCATGGGAATTTTATATATGACTCTTAGAGTATGTCTCAAAATTTCACAAACTAGTAATCAATCATTATTTGATGAAGATTATATTTTGTGGAAGATTTATTAATGGGTTTTAAAAAATTTAGGCTTAATTTGTCATAAATTTAGTAATATAGATTGGGTATTTAGTGTTTTCTAGGATTAGGGGTGCATGAGGAGTGGATCACACCTAGTTTCTCATCATTCTGGCTTTGTTGGATTACATGATGAGTTTGGAACCTATTATACCATGCTGGAT
The DNA here is from genome assembly GCA_963277665.1 of Viscum album. Classification (NCBI taxonomy): domain Eukaryota; kingdom Viridiplantae; phylum Streptophyta; class Magnoliopsida; order Santalales; family Viscaceae; genus Viscum; species Viscum album. Next base: position 97,462,437 of record OY728153.1, on the reverse strand, counting down.
TTTTGGTTAAAATTAACTAATTATGTAATTTAATGTTGTTGGACAATAATACATGTGATCATGGACTCAGTTGTGGTTGTTATGAACTGAAGATAGTTTATTGGACTTATGGTTGAGGTAAGGGCATTGACCTAATTGTGTCTCTTCGTTAATTGGTTATTTTATATTTTGTGCCTCACTAGTATAATTCCATTTACCAACCCCATTCTTTATTTTATTATTGTATTACTAACATAATATTTGTTTTATTTTGTAGGTGAAATATTTTTCCTTAGTTTGAATGCTTTGTTCGGAAACCGCCGCCATGGACGACAATTTTTTAGAGCAGATGGATGCAAAAAGGATGGAACATCATTGTTTTTTAACTGTTTGTTGGATAAATGTAATTGTAACCAAATTAAACATTGTTTTAAATGTATATATTAGTGTGTTGTTTTGTATTCATGATTTCAAGTAAATGTATGTATCATTTTTGTTCTTCTGTGCTTTGTGTGTGGGTGTTGTTTGTGCTATGTGTAGGTGTTGTTTGTGCTCTATGCTGGTGCTGTAATGTGTGCAGGTGCTGGGCAGGTTCTGTGCAGGTTCTGGTTTTGCAAAGGATCTTTGGCCTTTATCAGCGCTAGTTAAGCGCTGATAAATGGATAATATATCAGCGCTATTTTGAGTGCTAATAAAGGTAGTTTTTATCAGCGCTCAAAATAGCGTTGATAAAGGTAGTGTTTATCAGCGTTATTTTTAGCGCTGATAAATGTATAATACATTAGCGCTAAAAATAGCGCTGATAAATGACCCCTTTTATCAGCGCTTTTTTAGCACTGATAAAGGGGACCCCCCTTTATCTTCGCCGAGATTAACAACACTTTTTTACCGCTGTTAAAGGTGGTTTTTAGTGCTATTATAAGCCATATTTGTAGTAGTGAGAATGGATAGAGGATCTCTCTCTGGGCCTCTCGGAGGGATACTTGACTCTATCTGAGAAAGTCCTGCTAAATGGATCATATTCTTATATTAGGAAACGATACATGACCTTTAGGTGAAGGAGAATAAGGGGCACTAACCTAAACGAAACATGTCTAAGATACGGTGGAAAAGAAGATCAAGCCATGTACTGAAAAGTACATAGTGTGTAGATAGGTCACACGTCGTGTCCTCTGACCCCGGGTACTGCCCATGTACAATGACCCATCTCAAGGCTGGTTGTATAGAAAAGTCAGTACACAGTGTATAATACATAACACACGCCGTGTCCGAGTAGCTGTGGTCAGCTCCATGTACGTGGTCGTGTGCCCGTACATGGAATTATCCTGTGTGCACCATCCCGTGTAACCGGTACATGAGGTAACCCTTGTATCCGGCCTGGTCTGGCCGTGTGGTGGATTACACAGCCTTGTACTCCATCCTGTGTCCGTGTATCACCCAAGATACACGCCGAGATTTGGGGAAGGTCTAACATGCCATGTAATACCTATCTGACCCCCGAAACCCTAGCTGCCACCACCGATACCACACGACGTGTTCTTCAGAGGTACACGCCTTGTGTTCTGGAAAATTCCAGAAACGCAAACCTGCTCCTCCGCACCTTAGTGTTACTCTGATCATCGATCCTGTCATCCGATCTCAATGAAACTCTAGAGTTTTTGTCGCCCTCACATCACGAAGTTGATTTATTCAGTTTCGAGCCTCCGATCGGCTCTGAAAATGTATTTTGATCATCCGTACAAAGAACGGTCGAAGAACGATAATTCTCGAACTATGTCGATTCGTCTGCCGCCATCGCCGACGCACCTCCACTAGGTTTCCACGATGTCCGATCTCTAATTTGGGATCGTTGCGTCACAAAATGGATGTGCAATGATCTATTGTCCGTTGCCCCATGAAGAACGCGAAGAAAATAGGAAGAGAAAAAATCCAACACACCAAAAAAATGAGGAACGAACCTCTACCGTCATTCGTCACGACGTTGATCAGCTCCCGTTAGAAGAATTAAACACAACGAATCAAGATGATAATCCAAAAATTATCACATTTAAAATTCCCGAATCAAACCCCGAAAGAAATGGAAAAATAACACCCTCCCGCATGAATGCATGATCCGCGGATCAACATGTTCGTGGTTGATCCACGTTTATCATTTAAATCAAAAAATGGGGAAAGATGAATCAAAATAACAACCCCTACCTTGATCCTGTTGAAGGATGACCGCTGCGTCGCGTTCGTTGGCGAGGTTCGTCAGATCCGAGATGCGTTGTCATTCGCATCGCCGTCGTCCGCCAACGGGTTCTCCTCCAAAGCTCCAAGAGCCTCTCTCTCAATTTGCAGGGTTATGAGGTTAAACTTGCGAAATTTCCATAAGCAGGTATTTAAAAGGGAGGAATTAGGTCGTTGGAAAAAGGAAACTTTTAAATAAAATAAATTATTATTTTATTTTACTTTCATTAAACATCCAAAAACTAAATCTTGCATCTAACCCGCGCCGATCGATGTTAGGCCTCGCCTAAGGTAAAGTCCCTACTCTGAACACAATGGCGCCCTTAGATTTCTATTCCGGGCACTTGTTTAAAAGATATTACACTGTTACAGGAAAGCTGCTCACGCGCTCTGTTTAAAATTTTAATTTATTTTAAACATTTATTCCGGGAACTCTGGGCCTTGGAATCTCATACCGTCAAAAGGTCTAGTCTCCAAATAATTCCATATAATATTTAAAATTAATACATGGAATATACAAGACATTACAGTTATACTTGGAGTAACCATCACAATTACACTTGAAATAACTATCATGGTTATACTTGAAATAACCATCATAGTATATTCCCATAACCTCTTTGGATAAACCTAATCAGTTAAATCCATACCATATTTAGAATAACCATCATAGTATATTCCATATTCTCTTAGGAGAAACATAACTGGTTAACTCTGTCTCTTTACCCAATACATTAGAGAGCTATAACAGGCTCACCCGACCTTGGTTTATCACAGAAACAACCATCATTGGTTAATAACATAATAAATCATCCTTAGTTTATAATAGAACCACCTACCATTATAGAAAATTCCCCAAAACTGTAACATAATCATAACACATAAAATATTACATCATGAAAAAATTCCTTACACCCATAAGAAATAATTTTTGGATATTAATATATCTATTTTCTTTAAACACAATTTTCAAAAATAAAATTCCCAAAATGATGTCAAAGAGAGTTTTTATTTGAAGAAAACATGGAAGTTTATAAAGGAATACAAATATAAAATAATAGTTATTTTGGCGGTAAAATTTGTTGTCGCCGTATATGTTAAAATAGAACATTCATTTTGTCATTTGTAAATAAACTCAAAACATTCCATAAAAATATTCCTTTTGAAATACTTTGAAATAAAGTAAAAAGAGACATAAAATTCCATTTATAATTCTTGTATGATATATAAATAGATCCATAAAATTATTTAAAAAATATGGACATTGAAGAAAAAGATGATTGTAAGGGAAAATTTTAGAGAGGATTTTTAAAAATGAAAGTCTCTTACCTTGAGTCAGACTCGCCACATACACTATTTATCTTCCTAGATAATAAAATTATGTTAATTATTTACTTTCTTGAGAAAAATTTTCAAGTTTTACATTACTTTTATCTCACTTATTACCATGTTATAACAATTATTTAATCATTTAAGTTCACATCAGATGTTTTGATGATATTCAGTTCCTAAGTCCAAAATAACTTGTGTGGGTTGAGTATAGTCAAAGAAGTGGTTATTCCACCATACATGGAATAATAATCATGACATATTTATTATTTTCACACATCAATTATATTTTTAAAACCAATCATGAAATATGGTTATGAAAAATGAACTACATTACAATCATGGAGACGGTAGGTCATACGTACGCATGAGTAATGTTTCCATTTTTCAACGATAATTATGGAAAGAATTAAAGTATCATTTTATATTTACAAAATTATCATAATATAATAAATGTAATATTATTTATTTAATTATACTTATATACATCATCTGTGTGATGTGGTGATGAAAAATGGATCACATCGCTTCGTGAAAGTGGTAGTCCACACATACGCACGAACGACGATATCATTTTTCAGTGAATAGAAGGGTAAGAAATTAAATGAAATATTATCTTTTCATAATTATAAATATGTCATTAATATCATATATAAACATCAATTCCATCATTATAACCATCTATGAGAGGTGGAGATGGGAAATTAATTACATTGGTCTGCGATGTGGTAGTCCACCTTACACATGAATGATGAATTCCTTTACAAGATGATGGATGTTGGAGATGTATATAGGTTATGTCATTAATATAATAACATATCAGTATATAGATGATACCAATGTTATTATTTTAGCATATTTGACAAATATTTTAAGAAGGTAAAAAAATAAATAAAACTAAAACAGACGGTTAAAAATTATACCACTTATTTATAAAGTCTTCTTTCCTTAATACCTTAAGACCTCTAAGATTGATATTCTGCCAAAACTAAGGCCTCTAGAATGTGGGGAGAGATTCCAGGAAGAGATTTGGTTAGGTATTATCTGAATCAAAAGGATTTTAAGTTTTAATGAATGAGAAGAAGTGATGCCCTTTTATAAGAGATGAGAGGGGCACTCTTGAAATTTATTAAAATACAAATTTAATATAAATTAATTTTGATGTCTAAATGGATCAAAATTGATAATATTCAAATATAATATAGGTATGAGTCGTAATCATCACATGAAATATTTTTTGGACAAGTTTAGATCACATTTTTACTCTTATCTTTTTGTTTTAACCCTTTCATTAACCCTTTTGAAAATTACCGTAATATTAAAGTTTTCTACCTTTTAAGGGTTAATAATGTTAATATAAAATGTCAAACGACCCAGAAATGGGTTTATTTAATTAACCATATCCTATTAATCTGGACGAATCTAATATTTTTATGAATTTTAAATTATTTAATAAAATATTATTTATTATAAAATATCATTAATATCAATTTTAGAACTATTCAATCACATTGACTTTAATAACATCAAGACAAAAAAGGAATTATAATACAATGCAAAAATAACTCTATAATATGTAAAGTTTATTTAGGGAAATTCGTGGGTCACATTAATTCTTTCAAATTATACCACTTTTAATATTTTTAATATCATTTATTTTATTTTCCCATTAATTGAATAATTAATGCATCAGCGTTGTGTAAACATTTAAGGTAAATATTTCTTCACTAAAAATTAAAAATAAATTATCATGATGAAGATAAATCATTTATATGTCAAATTAATATTTATAACTGAATATATCTTCTGATTATCCCCATGTTAAAAATATTATAGTTATTAAAAACAAGTGTGTGACATTTTTGACTTTTTTAAATAAAATATTATAAGGGTTATAATCACATTAAAATGGAAACAAAAGGCCATATATTCTACCTTTGGATGATTATGGACGAGGTATAATCATCCAATAAAATTAATACAAGTGTTAGAGTCATTCTTTAGTCCTCATCATTTTATTTTTAACCTTAATTTTCTGATTTACCCTTTATTGTGGTAACAAAAATTACTAAAGTTACTATTCATATTGAAAAAAATAAAAGGGACCTATTTATCAAATTTGAACCCAATGATTCAAAATATAAAATCCATTTTTTAAAATTCAAAACCCAAAATAGACAATTTAATTTAAAATTAAACCAATAAAATGAAATGAAAAACAAATTTTCAAAAAAATCACTACGAAAAAAAGGATATTTGCGACGAGTTATTTGCAACGAGGAAGGGTCCAATCACAAATAGTCTGTCGAGAGAGACTATTTGTAATGGGTCCCTCTACTCATCGCAAAAGGTTTGGCACGAGTTCCACACCAAACCGTGGGGAGGGTATTTGCGACAGGCTCTTATGCCCGTCACAAATACCCAATGACGTTTTTTGGTATTTACGATGAGATTTATCCCTCGTCGCAAATATTATGTTGGCAGGTTGGTATTTGCGACGAGTCCCATCACAAATACCTTTTTAACCACCGCCGCTAATTAATAGGGTGGTTAATATTTGCGACAGTAATCCTGTCGCAAATAAACTCGTCATAACTAATCTCATATATATATATACCCCTATTTTTTTCCCTCTCATCCCACTCCTTTCTCTACTGATCTCTCCCTCTCTACTTATATATTCTCTCTCAAAATTTTTCAAAGTTAGAAATTTTAAATCGGAACAATATCCGCGGCGTAAATCCTTCGAAAGATTCAGTTTTAAGGTATTTATCTATGTCGTTTATTTTTAGTTAATTCATTTAATTTGATATCAGTTATAATTATTTTTAATTAGCTGCAATTAAATTAAATTAGAATTAGATCGTTTTATTTTGCATTATTATTTTTTACAAATAAGTGTGATTAGAATTAATTACTATTAATTAATAGTTATATTAATTATTATTAATTAGTAGTCATTAGTATTAATTAGAATTTTTTTTATTAATTATTAATAATTAGTCATAATTAGTAATAATTAGTTATAATTACTAAAAATTAGCATTAATAAGTAGTAAATTAAAATAAATATTTATAAATAATAATAAATAGTAATAATTAGAAATAAACAGTAATAATTAGAAGTAAATAGTAATAATTAGTAGTAAATAGAAATAATTAGTAATAATTAGAAATAATTATGAATAATTATTAATAATTAGTTACAATGAGTAATAATTAGTAATAATTAGGATTAATTAGAATTAAATAGGATTAATTAGTAATAATTAGGAATAATTAGGAATAATTAGGAATAATTAGAAATAATTAGGAATAATTAGGAATAATTAGGAATAAGTAGCAATAATTAGGAATAATTAGGAATATTTAGGAATAATTAGTAATAATTGGGAATAATTAGTAATAATTAGGAATAATTAGTAATATTTTGTAATAATTAGTAATAATTAGGAATAAATAGTAACAATTAGGTATAATTAGGAATAAATAGTATTAAATAGGAATAAATGGGAATAAATAGGAATAAATAGTAACAATTAGGAATAATTAAGAATAATTAGTAATAATAAGTAACAATAACAAATAATTAGTAATAATTAGGAATAATTAGGAATAATTACTAATAATTACTAATAATCAGTAATAATTAGTAATAAATAGTAATAAATAGTAATAAATAGTAATAATTAGGAATAATGAGGAATAATTAGGAATAAATAGTAATAATTAGGAATAATTATAAATAATTAGGAATAATTAGTAATAATTAGGTATAATTTGGAATAATTAGTAATAATTAGGAATAATTAGTTATAATTAGGAATAATTAGTAATAATTAGTAATAATTAGTAATAATTAGGAATAATTTGAAATAATTACAAATAATAAGGATTAATTAGCAATAATTAGGATTAATTAGTAATAATTAGTATAATTGGGAATAATTAGGAATAAATAGTAATAAATAGAAATAAATTGCAATAATTAAAAATAATTAGGAATAATTAGAAATAATTAGTAATAATTAGGAATAAATAGTAATAATTAGGATTAATTAAAAATAATTAGTAATAATTAGTAATAATTAGTAACAATTAGTTATAATTAGTAATAATTATGAATAATTAGGAATAAATAGTTATAATTAGGAATAATTAGGAATAATTAGTAATAATTAGTAATAATTATTAATAATTAGGATTAATTAGTAATAATTAGGAATAATTAGTAATAATTGGGATTAATTATTAATAATTAGGAATAATTAGGAATAATTAGGAATAATTAGTAATAATTCAGAATAATTAGTAATAATTATCAATAATTTGGATTAGTTAGCATTAATTAGAATTAATTAGTAAGAATTTGCAATACTTAAGATTAATTAGTAATAATTATTAATAATTAGTAATAATTAGTAATAATTAGTAATAATTAGTAATAGATAGTAATAAATAGTAATAAATATGAATAATTTGGAATAATTAGTAATAATTAGGATTAATTAGGATTAATTGGGAATAATTTGTAATAATTAGAAATAATTAGAAATAATTTTGAATAATTAGGAACAATTAGTAATAATTAGAAATAATTAGTAATAATTAGGAATAATTAGGAATAATTAGTAATAATTAGGAATAATTAGGAATAATTATTATTAATTAATAATAATTAGGATTAATTAGTAATAATTAAGATTAATTACTAATAATTAGAAATAATTAGTAGCAATTAGTAATGATTATTAATAATTAGGAATAATTTGGAATAATTAGGAACAATTAGGAACAATTAGGAATAATTAGTAATAATTAAGAATAATTAGTAATAATTTGAAATAATTTGGAATAATTTGGGATAATTAAGATTAATTAAGATTAATTAGGATTAATTAGGAATAATTAGGCTTAATTAGTAATAATTAGGCTTAATTAGTAATAATTAGTAATAATTAGGATTAATTAGGGTTAATTAGTAATAATTAGGATTAATTAGTAATAATTAGTAATAATTGAGATTAATTAGTAATAATTTGGATTAATTAATAACAGTAAGGATTAATTTGGATTATTTAGGAATAATTATGAATAATTAGGAATAATTAGTAATAATTAGGAATAATTAGGAATAATTAGGAATAATTAGTAATAATTAGGAATAATTAGCAATAATTAAGAATAATTAGGAATAATTAGTAATAATCAGTAATAACTAGTAATAATTAGGACTAAATATTAATAATTAGGAACAAATAGTAAAATTAAAAATTAATGGTAATAAATAGTAATAATTTGGAATAATTAGTAATAATTAGTAATAATTAGGAATATTTAGTAATAATTAGTAATAATTAGGAATAATTAGGAATAACTACGAATAATTAGGATTAAATAGTAATAATTAGGAATAAAGAGTAATAATTAGTAATATTTAGGAATAATTAGTAATTATAAGTAATTATTAGTAATAATTAGTAATAATTAGTAATAATTAGAATTAATTAGTAATATTTAGGATTAATTAGTAATAATTAGGATTAATTAGTAATAATTAGGAATAATTATTAATAATTAGGAATAATTAGTAATAATTAGCAATAATCATCATTTATTAGAAATAATTAGTAATAATTAGTAATAATTAGTAATAATTAGCAATGATTAGTAATAATTGGAAATAATTAGTAATAATTAGAGGTAATTAGTAATAATTAGAGGTAATTATTAATAGTTATTAATAATTAGTAATAATTATTAATAATAAGGATTAATTAGTAATAATTAGGATTAATTAGGAATAATTAGTATTAATTAGGAATAATTGGGATTAATTAGAAATAATTAAGAATAATTAGGATTAATTTGGAATAATTTGTAAAAATTAGTAATAATTAGTAATAATTATTCATATTTAGTAATAATTAGTAATAATTATAATAATTAGTATTAATTAGTAATAATTAGTAATAATTAGGAATAAATAGTAATAATTAGGAATAAATAGTAATAAAAAGAAATAAATAGGATTAATTAGGATTAATTACCAACAATTCATAATAATTCACAATAATTCGCAATAAATTGGTATAATTTCCAATGGATTGGGGAAATTCCTTTTGCTTGATGGCTCAAATCCTTGTAAATTTCTCTCATTGAAACCACTATAAAAAATCTTCTCCAATGTACGAATATCCATTTTCATATTCATAAGAATTGATATGCGTACATCGGAGTAGATTTTTCAAACTGATTTCAGTGAGCGAAAGTCGCAAGGATACGAGTAGTTAGAAAAAAGAGGCTCTTTTTCTTAACGACTCATCTACTTTCAAATTTCTTCAACTAAAATCACTATGAAAAATCTACTCTAACATTCGAATATCCATTTTAGTATGCACGAGGATGGAGAGCATCATGGTGAGGCCTCCTTGATCCCAATTCTCATGCATATGAAAATGGATATTCGTACATTAGAGCATATTTTTCACAGTGATTTCAGTCAGATAAAGTTGCAAGGAGATGAGTCGTTAGGAAAAAGAGCTTCCACCAATCCGTTGGAAATTATATTGCTCGTAATAAGTGGTAATTAGTATAAATTAGTTGTAATCACTAATAATTAGATGTAATTTGTATAAATCATTATAAATTAGTGTAGATTAGTATAAATTTTAAAATAAATTCTATAAATAACTATGAAATAATAGAAATTATTACAAATTGGTTGAAAAGTGAATTTAAATTTCTTCTCTTTTTGGATAGTGTTTGTCTAATATCAAATTATTTAATTTTTTTATTTTATATTTTTTAGAGAAATGTGGAACAAAGAAGTCAAAAATAGTCATTATTAGATGATTGTTCTTGGATAAATCAATGCAGGAATCCAAATATTTCTGGTTTAAATCCTATATATATTGAGGGTATTGAAGCTTTCTTATCATTTGCATTGTCAAATCCATTTTTTTTCATAATTTATAATTAAATTTCCTTGTAAAAAACATTCTCTGAGGATGTTTGAAACATTTGAAAACATTAGAGGCTATCTATTGTGTTTTGGTTTTCTACCATATTATGCTTTTTTTGGTATCAACATGGTGAATACAGTTCTAGAGAAGATACTAATAATTTGGTTTCAGAACCATAACAATTTCAAAATTTAGTACATGATGTGAAAAGTCTGTCTTTTCAATAAAATAAAATTCAGGATGATATTGATTTAACTCCTAAGTTGGAACCATCTTAATTTTATGAGTTATTGAGGTCCTATGAGGAAGCCTTATATCCTGGATGCAAGATTAGAAAATTTGAAGCGGTTGAAAAATTTATGGCTATTAAATCATATAATGGAATGTAAAATAGAGGTTTTGATCAGATATTATCTTTGGTTAAAACACTATTACCTGAAGGAAATTTGTTACCTAAATATTTATATGAGAGCAAGAGGATAGTTCATAATCTGAGTCTTGGTTATCAGAAGATTCATGCATGTTCAAATGATTGCATCTTATATTATGGTGAAAATGAGTCATTGAAAAGTTGTACCACATGTGGAAAATCGAGGTATAAAGAGGCTCAACTTGGAAAGTCTAGATTGATTCCTCTAAAACAGTTGAGATATTTTCCACTTACACCTAGATTGAAAAATTTATTTATGTATCATAAAACAACGACATTGATGTCATAGACCGAAACCAATATTTCCAATGGTAAAAGCTTAAATCATACCTATAATGGTGATTCATAGAAATATTTTGACAAAGTGCATCCTTATTTTTCTTTAGAATCCTGAAATATGCAATTGGGTCTTTCTACTGATGGTTTCTGTCCATTTGGTTCTTACGGTAGTCAGTATTCATGTTGGTCTATCTTTATAACTCTATATAATTTACCTCATTGGATTTTGATGAAGGATCCATACATCTTTTGACCTTATTAATTCCAAGACATCTAAAAAATAATATTGATGTTTATTTGAAACCATTGATTGATGAGTTAAATTCATTATGGAGTAATGGTGTTAGTATATAGATGTCTCTGTGAAATAGAATTTTATACTGAAAGCTGCATTGATGTGGAAAATTAGTGACTTCCCAGTATATGGTATGTTATCTGGATAGATTACACATAGTCCAAAATCATATCTATACTTTATGAGAGAAAACAAAGCGTTTATTCCCTTCAATGGATAAAACCTTGTTTTTTCGACTGTCAATCCAATTTCCTTCTAATCGATCATCCTTTTTGAAAGAAACAATATCATTTCAGAAAAGGTAAAATTGAAATAGATGGACCTACAATAATGATCTCTAGTACTGAGGTAAAATAAATTTTCTCTTCATTACCTCCCATCACATTTGGACCAATAACAAACCAACAAAAAATTGATGGTTTTGGGAAAGAACACAATTGGATAAAATGAAGCATTTTTTGGGATCTTCTATATTGTTCTTATTTGTTGGTCCATCACATATTGGATATTACACATATTGAGAAGAACTATTTTGATAATTTATTTCTTACAGTCTTGGATACACCAGGTAAGACCAAAGATAATATAAATGAATGATTAGATCTTGCCCAAATTTGTAGACGACCAGAACTTGAACAATTTGAAAATGTAAAATCAAATAAGTTAATGAATCCATAAGCATCTTATGAACTTTCCAAAGAAAATCAATTATTATTTTGTCAATGGATTACAGATTTGAAACTTCCATATGGTTATATATCCAATTTGGGTATTTATGTTAAAAATGGTCATATTACCGGATTAAAAAGTCATGACTATAATGTGATAATGGAAAGACTTATGCCTATTGGATTAATATGTTTTTTGAATTATATTATTTGGGATTTGATAACAGTCATATCTTATTTTTTTCCAAAACATTTGTGTGGAAACAACATACTATAATGCACTAAGAATACTGCAAGAAGATGTTGTTTTAATTTTGTGTAAACTGAAAAAAATATTTTTGCCGGCTTTATTTGACTCAATAGAATATTTGATATTACATTTTACACATTAAAAAAATGTGGAGGTTTGGTATAGTTTCAATAGATTTACCCATTTGATAGATGCATGTATAAATTGAAGAAAACAGTATGTAACAAAGCATCAATTGAAGGCTCAATTCCAAAAGCTTATTTGCAAGAGGAAATTTCTTTTTTATGCTCTCATTATTTTGAATATTAATATCCATAAAAACACAACCAAATGGGATGTAATGAGGGAAATGTTGATGATGAAATGAGAAATCAATTATCAGTTTTTAATCCGCCTGAACTTGGCTTCAGTGGAGTTCATAAATGATGGATTTTAGATGATGAACATCACAAATCTCATACATATGTTCTGATCAACTATGAATAAATGAAACCATTTTTACTATGAGTGATCCTATCACTTATTCTATAAAATTTTCTATAGAAAATTAATCTTATTTTATTTATAGGTTATATGATAGTTATATCAAGAGACAACTTCTACAAATTACAACAGTTTCTCTTAGAGAACATTGACAAACTAATTTTTCCTACTTGTCTCAAAAATTGGAAACATAAATTATTTATGGTTTAACATATAAAATCAATTTATTATTTTCTATATTGATATTTTTATTAAAAAATATTAGGTATCTCAACATGCTGATAAAATTGATAATCGATCGTGTGTCTTGAGTAACCCACCATCAAAAATAGTCAAATCTTATAATGTACATGTCATGAATGATTTTCGATTTCATAAACGTGAATATTGGGAATCAAAAAAAAAATAATAGTGGTGTATCCTTGAGAGGATCTCATCATAGAGAAATGGAAGTTGAATTTTACAACATGCTAGAAGAAATTATTGAATTATGTTATCTGGGACAGAATTATATAATGATATTTAAATGTTAGTGGTTGGATACTGAGATAGGCTTGCATGTTCATCCAACCCATGGAATTGTTGATATTAAATATAAAAGTCTTCTTATAGTAAATAAACCATTTTTATTGGCTCATCAGGCACATCAAATTTATTATGATAATTACTGTTCTACTTAAAAATAGTTGGGTAATTTGTGGAGTATAATAAAAATTAAATATTGAGAAAATCAGTTTACTCAAAGTGAATGTAGTTTCGCTAAAGTGCAAGGAATTAAATTTTTTCAAGAGACTACTGCGAATCCATTTTTTTCATGAATAGAAAAATATTGATGATGAAACCCTACAATTAAGGGTCGAAGGTGATAATGATGTTATAAATGAATTTAAAATGACAAGAGATGATGAAAATGAAACTCGTATTAAAATTTATGATGTTGAAGAGGAATATGAAGATATTGACATCATCAGATATGAAGATGAGGATGCAGATGAATATTGACATAGTTAAATGCTAGTTATAATCACATATAATATATATCTATATATAATTGCTATTTTTATGTATTTTCTAACAACAATCATTTTGTGTTTCAGATGGAACCATATTTGTTTCGTTAGTTGTAGGAGGCTGATCTACCTTTGAACGAGTAGGATGTTGGACCATCTGACCCTCGGACTGCTAGCAGTTCAGGGAGGACTTAAAGGGGGCATGGTATTGCCTAATTGATGATTCTTGACCCTATCCTAGAACGACGTCCACATCTTGACTTTGATCCATGCATGCATATGTATGTTTACTTGTTTATTTTAGTTAGTTTTCATTAATTTATTTACATACTATTTTTCTATTATTTGTTTGTTTTCTCATATTTTCATATATAGTTGTTGGGAAGGGGAGTACTATACTGCACAATTTTTTTATAAATCATGGGTCACATGGGATGAGATTCCCATTGATATTCAACACCATATGTTTGATCATTGGCTAGTATGTAAATAAATAATATTTATTTGAAAATTTATTTGATTAATAACTTGATATTATAACTTATTTGTGGAGATTATGGTATCCCATCAATGAGAGCATGCGTGGAGCTATCTGGAAGGTATGGAAGGGGTTTACACATGAGTGTTGTCGTTAGTTTTTACACAATTTGAGAAGGAAAGCAATGATGAAAGTATGAGTAATAGAGTTTGATGAGTCTTGTCATGCCCATTGACCTCATTAAATTTCATCTTAGGTTTGGGATGAATTTTGTTGACATTGGTTGGATGGACGTTTTCAGAGGAGATCATCGATAGGTTAAAAAAACTGGGGGAGACAGGAGGTGACACATCGAGTCGGTAGTCGTACATTCAGTACGCACGGGGAACACATGGTAAATACTTTTTTAAATAATTTAGATTAATTTAAATGTAACAGTTTATTTTATATTCAAATAGGCATTCAAACAACCTGATGTTATAGAGTTTGATGTTTTTAGGAGGATGTACAGTGATCTGATCACTAGAGAGATTATAGGTGATCAACAACGTCACATTGTGGTTATTATAATTTATTTTTGAGTTTTAAAATTAAATTAAAATAATATTTTAACTATTTTAATTTAAAATTGCATATGAAGGAGTCATATGAGGCTGTGACGTCTCAGTTACATACCGAGAGTCAAGCCGAGATCAAGGGTCAGACCAGTGCCCACTAATTTAATGAGGCATCATGGATGCAGGTGACCCGATATGCCTTTGAGAGATGTCAATTTGTTGGTATTAGCTCTCGATTGATGCTTGGGAGTTATTATGGCACCACGACAATGTCAGGGTCCATCTCGAGAGGAGTTCGTGGAGAGTCATCATCATCTGCTGCACAGTATCAGGAGTAGCTATGAGCTCAAAGAGAGATCATAAAGAGTATACGTAGGGAGTAGGAGGAGATTCATCAATGGTAACAACTGAAGATACACCAATGACACCAATAATAGGAAGAGTTCTGACAAGAGCAGCAGCACCAGTAGGAGGAGATGTGTCGATGACAACAACAACAATAGGAGCAAATGAAGTACATGTGATGTCTGACTCGTGGTTTAGGGATGGATTTCCCTCCACCATCTCCTCTATCTCCTCTAGAGGACCTCCCTTTGTGATATATTTGTTTTTTATGATAAAACATTTGAATGCATTTTTTTGTAATATTAACTATTTATATTTCTATATAGTGTGTTTTTATATTATTGTGAATATTTAATTTTTTCTTATTTATTTTATTTTTTATTGTTTTATTAATTTATTTAATTTTTTTAATGTTTTATTATTATTTATTATTTATTATTTTATTATTATTATTATTTTCATATTTTTACAAATATCAAGGTTTTTATAATTTTATAATTTTTTTATTTTACTAATATTAATATTATTATTTTGTTAATAATAATAATAATATTATTATATTAATAATATTTTTAATAATATTATTTTATTATTTTACTAATATTAATATTATTATTTCATTAATATTAATAATATTAATATTATTTTATTATTATTATATTCATTGTATTTATATAATTAATATTAATATTATTATTATTTTCCAACATTATTTTATTATTATTCTCTAATATTATTTTATTTTTATTAATAATTTTATTTTATTTTTATTAATAATATTATTTTATTCAATTTTATTTATTTTTTATTTTTTAAGATATTTACGACGGGCCGTCACAAATACTTTTTAAAAAAAATATCGGGATAAATATTTGTGTTGAGACTTTTTGAGATGGTCTGTCGCAAATGCATTTTTTAAATAATTTCAGAGAAACTATTTGTGACTGGCCCACGTCTTGTTGCAAATAGTTTGTTTTTGCAACGACCCATCCCAAAAAAAGATTTTTGCAACACCTTTTTCTGAAACAGACCATTTGTGATGGGACCCCATCGAAAATGGCCCGATGCAAATAGTCTAATTTCCAATAGCAAATGCCCCTTTTAAGTATAAAATCTTTTTATACTAAATTCAAGTATAACATTTATTTCAAAAACCATAATTGGATTATTTTAAATAAAAATTAAATAATGATGTTTTAAAACTAATATAAAATATAATTTTACTTTATAAATACTTTAAAAGAAAATATATTTTTCAATAAAAATCAATATTTTTCACTATTCATTGAAAAAACAAACTTTTCAGAAAATTATAAAAAAATCATCATAAGATAATTTTGACATGTTGAATTAAAAAAAACTCATTTTTTTAAATTAAAATTCTATAATTTATAAATCAGTATTTTAGAAAAACTATATAATACATAAAAATCCAATTTGGTTCGAAATAAATCTTTTTCCGT
Organism: Viscum album; assembly: GCA_963277665.1. Classification (NCBI taxonomy): domain Eukaryota; kingdom Viridiplantae; phylum Streptophyta; class Magnoliopsida; order Santalales; family Viscaceae; genus Viscum; species Viscum album. Next base: position 97,445,677 of record OY728153.1, on the reverse strand, counting down.
TTTGACTAAAAAATTACCTAATATTTTTATAATTAATATAACTATATAATATCTAATTAAAGAATATTAATAAGACCTTAAAATGTTTTATCTTTAAATTACCTAGGTTTTCATAAGAACGGTCCTTGCATCATTCCATTTGAATTTAATCTTGAGATATTAACTCTACAATTCTCAATGTTTTTCAGTGAGAAACATTCTACATTTTTCACTAAGTGTGAGATAGATCATATGATTAGGTAGAAAAGAAACCATGAATGTATTGATTACATGACCATTTAAATCAACCTTGGGGAAAAGGAATGTAATCGACCATATGATAATCAACTGCATGTACAAATAACCGGTGGTGAGATTCAACTTTCTGAATCAACCACATGTAGAAATGAATGACTATGAAGATTAGTCGTGCAGTCAGTGGATCAAACACATGTACAAATCAATAACTGACCATAAAACAGTGGATCTAATTCATGACTAATCTTCCATGAGGTTAGTGTATCAGCCACATGAGACCGTGTAATAGATTGATCAACCGTATAAAGTGGATCGACTATGAACTTCCAAACTTAGCCAAAATCATCACTTCAAGCAACAAATATCCAATTTATTCAATAAATATTGGGTCTTCTTCAAATTACCTCCATCCATTCTCAGATAATCTTTTGTAATTAATAAAACTTCTTTAAACCCCTTAACTCCTTTTCCAAGCACTTGTGTCATATTAAACACTCTATTTAGTGCATTCTCAAAGACTTCACTACTTATAAGCTCCTACCTCATTGAAACTTCATCGAAGTGTTTCTCCACACCTATTTCAGTATAAATTTGTAAAAACACACTAATATGATCTTCTCCCAACTCATGGGTTATCAAACTCCCAATCATCTAACCTTTTAACTTTTTTTGAAATATCTCTTGAGGTTGTCCTCTATAGAAAAAACTTCTTCTATTTCATACTATTGTAGATAGTAATTGAACTCCTTCAACACAAGTCATGTTCTTCCATAAAGTTCATATCATCCAACCATCTGATTTAGACTTCTACTCAAACTTGTCTAACCAAATCTTTGATCAGAAGCAACACTTTCTTAGAGTCCATTGCCAATATATGAATATTTCTTTATATTTCCAATGGAAAAAACATAAATCTCCTTCACCTATAGTTTATAGGAAACAAATTCTATATCCATGTAATGGGTGGATACTCAATCCATCACCCAAGACTTTATCACACCTTGAATTTCACATTGAAAAAATAGAATCATAATACAAATGGCACTTCACATTTGATAAAGTGAAACTCTTCCCAAAATATATATTGTTTATGAAAAAATTTGCATAACCTAAGGAATTGTAGTAATGAAGTGCTCTGTTAGGTTCACATGGAATTCACCACTAGTGCATTTTAATGTTTTTTGAATCATTTATTTAATTTTTTTGAATTAGTTATCAAATTATGTTATTGTGAGCAATTTAATAAATATATTTTTCATGATTATTATAAAAAGTTTCATTGAAAATGATTTACCACAATAGTTATTTAACTAATCTTCAAGTTAAACAATCACCAAGCATATTTATATATAAAAAAGATCTTTAACATGCCTATTTATTTAAATAACTGTCATGGAATACAACATTTTGTGTTGATTATTTTGAATAACTAACATCAAATGTGGTTTTCCCTAAAAACAGTTTTTTTCATGTTAGTCATCTAAAAAATTGATGTGAAAGAATATTTCACATCAATTATTTTGATAATTGAAGCACAATATGAAAATTCTAGGACTTTTATGATGGTTATTCAAGTATCCAACATGAAAAGGTTATTTTTTTATTAATTTAACTACAACATATATTTTTGAAAAATTTATCATATCACAAAAAAAACAAAAAAACTTTCCAAAACTGAAAGATATTTTCATTCAAAAATATGTACTAATCTAATTAGGAGTTATAGAGTTGAATTAAAAAATATAGAAAAGTTTTACCATAAATATTTTTACAACTTCAATGTAAATAAAAAAAATTAAATTAATTTAGTGAAATAATCAATCCATAATCCTGTTAGGAAGTTTTATCCCTTTTCATAACATGAGTAAGTTTTATTAAAAAGTTACACATTAATAAAACAATTATAATATTAAAAAATATTTTATATTATATAAAAGTAAATACTTTTGATAAAACTAGAACTGTTAAAATATGTAGTTATTAAGCTATGAATATTTGATATGTAAATCATAGAACATAATAACCACACTCCATGTTTCCACTTTGATGATGCAAAAATTTTAAAAAAAGAAGTTAAAAATTATAAATAACATTTTTAATCAATGACAACTCACTTTCTTGAGTTGAAATTAAATCAATGAGGTGATTATACATTTATCCCCAAACTAAAATTTTCTAATGAATTGTTAATGAAATTTTGAATAAATTATAGCAATTTCTAAAATGGTTATAACACAAATTAGAAAGAATGAGTTTGGAAAAACAATAGATATTTTGGAAAATGATAAACAATTTTCTTTACTTAATGACAACATGACTAAAGTTATACTCATTTTAAAAGAAATATAAAGGTGTAATATATCATTGGTGTTATGATAATAATGAGGTATTCTAAGTGAACACTTAATTATGACTTATTTTATAAATAAGGTAAGAAAAATAAGTTGATGAAATATAGTGATGTCTACTGGGATGAAGAAGAAATGGATAGAAAATAAAAAAATGGTGGAGTTTTCTGCATAAAAAACAAATTCATTGGATGGATGAATTCCAAACTACAAAGTATTATCTTATCACAACTGAAACATATTATGTTTTGCTTATAAAAGCATGTACCCAATTTATGTGGAGTATGACCATGAACTGATGGGAACTATAAATGATGGAATATGACCCAAGTATACTGATCTACAACAACTACCCAACAACGAATAGAAAAAGTTGAGTTGTCGATCTTCTCCTGACTATCAAAATCACCAACTAAAAACATAGTTGATTTCTCAGATAAGATGAAAAAGGAAGACAATGAGCTTGGTGTCTCCCTCTTATCACAAATAGAAATGGGAATGCGTTACAAACCATAAAAAACCCAGGTTAGCGACAAACAGTTAGGAACGATGCACAATGGAAACCCCAAGAAATAGACATGGAAGAGGTTTTGGGCCAACGAGTGTGACCGAAGGTGGAATCCACCGTTAGATCGGTGATCATAATTTTTCCAAGATAATTGTAGAGGTGCATTGAGACCATGGAAGAGAGAGCTCCAAGTTGAGAAGGAGGTGGCATAGAGGAACCTGAGGCACACATATATGATCAACTCTCACTCTCAAAAGTGTTTAATTTTAAGATCAATTTTCTTCCATTGATCTATTTTGGTATCACTCCATCACATAAAAAGTGGAGTAAGAGGTTTTCATAGTGGGACTTATAAGAACAAATTAACAATTGGGAGAAGTGGAGAATGAAAAATTTATATAGAATAAATGACATGAAACAAAGAGATATATGATCTAGAGGGTGTACTTGTTAATGGAAAATATGCTAACAATTGATACAAATTTATGGGAGTATAATATTACTAAAAGGGGTAAAAATGTTTTGAGGATTTTTGAAATAACAAGTGGAATGATCTTGAATATTTCTATATGATTTGGAATCTTTAAACCCACTCTTGTTTCTTACATTTATCATGAATAAATTAGGATTATAGTTGATGGAACATAGCTTCTTATCCATTTGGATATTATGAATAAATTTCTTGTGGAGGTGGATGCAAACTATAGGTAATTTCCAAGAGAATTACCCAAAAACCCAGAAGGGGTGAACATTTGAATAATGTAGAGAATATTGAATTTATGGGTAGAACTATATATAGGGAATGACGGTGTTATGTTTATCGAAAATTAATGTATTTTCATGGATTTTTATATGACTAAGACCCATTAAAAATTTGGAACAATGAGTTTAGTGAAAAGTTAGAGTTGAAAGAAGATGAAAATATAAATACTAATCTAACCATCCAAACATTTTTTTCCATTTTCAAAAGCCGGTTTATGGGTTCCCGGTACCCCGCTACATGAGTCCAAAAAGCCACATAAACCAAAACATACACAAAAAAACACTAACGATGCGTAAGAAACCACAAAACAGGGCACAAGGACATCATAGAAGATGAACAAAAACACCCAGGATTACCTTGAGCGTCCTTCGGCGCGACCATCGACACTGACCCAAATCCTCCCGTAGGAAAATTCCAGAGGAATTCACCCAGCCTTCAAGCGATGGAATGCACCCCAAGGATCCACCCTCAAGGGCATCAAGAAAATCCAGAATGAGGATGGCCATCTCCAGATACCATTAGCACCTTGACTGCAGACAAACCAAAATAAAACCCACCAACAACTTTAAAGACAAAGTGAGAGACAAACCAAATCAGTCTGGGGGTGATGCCTCATAAGAGAAGGAAAAGATACCAAAACATAGACTTAGCCTATTATATCCCTTTATTTTTATCATCTCTTGTTTGGATCATTTCTAGGGTTTTTTTGGGCGATTATTAGAGTTTATTTAAAGTTTATGGCCCTGTACATAGTTGGTGCATAGTTAGTGAAAATCATGTAGATTTTTAGGAAACCATGCAACTAATGTTGGATTTCCCTAGGAGGGCACACAGTTAGATTCAACTTTAGTAAAAACTATGTGTCCTACCCCTCAAACCATGTGGTATGGGACAATGAGGTCATGCACCATTGATGTATGGTATGTTAGACCATACAACTATTGGATCCTAAAAATTCCTCATAGTATAAGAAACACCTTCATTGATTTGAAAAAGGAAGAAAAATAAATTAAAGGAAGAGTTGGAGGAAAAATGTTTAGATAAGGTAAAAAATTACAAAAAATTAATCACCACTGCAAAGTAAGGCTCCCTATGTGGACCACCGCTCCACATGGTGGCATGCCGCTCCACAAAATCCCATTGAATAGAAGACATATTTCAGAAGGGGTGGAACCGGAAGTGCCTGAGAATGATGCAAAGTTGTTTGAGAAATGGGGTGGTGATATTCACCCCCCAAAATGATCTCCCATAAATTAAATCATTCATGGGGAAAGGCGATTCCACCAGCTCCTACAAATGAAATAGAGTCGTTTGTGGAGCCAGGCATCGATTTTGGTGACCACAAAGACCAACCGCTACCTAATTCCTCTATGGGCTTATGAAAAAGGTGATATAAGTCCCATTCAACCTTTATATAAATGGATATTGAGGGGAAACAAAAGAATATGGATTGATCGATGAAGGCACATAAGAATGGAGCACCGTAAAATACAGACTCCTACGATAATTCCTAGCAGGTAAAACCCACCACATAGAATTAAGGAGGAAAAAATAAACCAAATGGTAGACCATAAACCCCACATCCTTTGCGCATATAATTATTGTGAGGTGCATAACCAATGGTCCATTTTTAACCATGCATCCCACATAACAAAGAGATATGCAAGTAAAACCCTACACCACGTAGAAAATTTCTACGTGGATGGAACTCAACCCTATGTTGAAAATATCTATGTGGATGGAACCCGACCTCGTGTACCAAAGCACTTAGTGGAACAAACCTAGGTATTCATGCCACCATGATATGTGGATGGTCCCCTTACCTGTATAGAAACATGCTATGTGGAGGAAACCCCATACCACAAAAGGATATGCTACGTGGAATGGGGTATCCTAGGGAGTTCTACCCTTTGATTCCAATCATTTACTTCTATTTCTGTCATATCGTTGATAGTATCTTAGTGAGCCAGTCCAATAACTTCAGGAAAAAGCCTCTCCCAAATCCACCAGACATGTATGATGAGACCATTGGGAACATCAATTCACCCTTTTGAGTTTACGTATCCATGGTAAGAGGAGTCACGTGGGTAATCCCTATAGTAAGGTGGACCCCCGAATGTCCCTAAGTTTATATTCCCATGGTAACATTGGTTCTGACCTTGGTATACTCATGTGATCCTCACTGTTCTAGGGATTAAGGGGAATTTCTGGCCTTTCCCTTTGACAAGGGCTAGTTATAAACAATGTAGATCATGCTTGTGTTTCCTTTTGATGAGGAACGACGCTCCCCCATTTCCCAGAACCAATTTTAGGGAATTCCTCCTGAGGTAATCCCCTAACCTTTCTTATAGGAGGTTACACTCTTTCCACAATTCACCTCAGCCTAGGAAGTATCTGAATATATTACCAAATAAGACTATCTTGTATATGAAAACAAGAGAGGAAACTAGCACACTCAAATCCCATCTCCCCCTTTGAGCTCCAGTACCATCCATTAGTGAATGGGGAGGGTTGTGAGATCATTAGATCTACTACTTCCTCTTGTTTCTCACACCAAGAATGACTCATGTGGGATTATATATTAGTGGATATCATGGAATCCACATGATCCCAAACATTAAATGGGCCTTATCCATAGATATAAGCCCCAAAAATAAACCAAATGGATATCTCCCATGTGTAAGCCCTGATCATGCCTCCTTTAACGAGCTTTAAAAGTATAAGTCTCGATATTTTAGAAATATATGGAATTTGATTCCCAAATAACTAATATATGTTGCAAATCCACCCAAGTTTCAAGCCCAATACTTCAATTATCTCATCTATTCCATCATTTTCACAATGGGTCACTCTCTTCCTTACCACAAGACATTAAACTGCATGGTCTACCAAACTACGTGGACTTTGATTCTCAACTAACTAGGATACGTATGAAGCCTCCTTGAGGTCCAAACCCAGCTTCCAAATATAACCTAATGTTCCCTGGGCACATCCCCACCAAGGTCATGTACTCCCAGAAGAATAAATCTCTTATAGGTCCCTTAGGCTGCCTCAACATAATTCCCTCATTAAATCTTGACTAGGCACCTTCCGCCTAGACATCCTTTCCAAATGACTTTAAACTGCATGGTTTGGTCCCCATCAACACAACTTAAATGGTGATGTGTCCAGTTAAGTGACACCAAACTATGTGAGTTATGATTCCTCTTGTGAGGATACATAGGAAACCCATCTTATGTCTTCAATCCCAATATCAAAACAATTCCCATCCCCCCTTGATGGTGATAAAATCCAGAGTGTCTCATCACATGGATTAAACCATCACTGTCTCAATAGAAGAATAAGGAATTCATGATCCATCCAAAAAAGGTTAACATTGATAAGTAATATTAAATACATATAGATATGTTCATTGATGGATAAACTTAGATATATACATATGATTCAGAATCCTTGCATATTTATGATCGATGTTTCCTAGGGGTAATCCATTGACACATTCTTGGGAATGATCCAATGATTCATGAATATATGAACATGACTTAAATCTATAACACAGTCCCGTGATTTGAAACAGTGCCTCCCAAAAGGGTGTGATGATCCCAAGTTCCCATCATCTTGACCAATGTGATTTATTTTGCGTCGTTGGCCAAGTTACCCAATGAGCACCTTCCATTGGAAAGTAGGTCCATGAATCATGGATAAGAGATCCGTTGGATGTTTCTAACTCCACAAATAAACTTATTGGAGACCATACAAAGACCTTATACCCAAAGTTAGTGATTACACACCATTCAACCCCCTACAATCAACCATTTAGGCCACAAATACACCTTCATTGGAAATAAAATGGTTACCCAATGAAAACAGCTTGACTACGACACCTCCTTCACATAATAAAAAGGATACACCACCCAATACCTTTCAGACCATTTCATTCCTAAAACCAGATAATCTCATCCACCAAGTACAAACCATATTCAGGTTAAACAAAAATGGAAAACCTGACGTTAATCCTTAACCAAGGTGGTGGTGTTACCTCGTTTCAGGCCCCCTTGCATCCAAAAGGGAAGAGGGACAAGAAAGATAATCAATTATGCATGTATTCATGATATGATAATTTGATAGGTTTTTTTTGTATATACTTGTCACATATATTTCAGGCATTATTTAGATATTCCTTCAATATAATGGAATCTCAGAATTTCTCATAGACACACATGTCAACCACTACATAGCTAGCTGAGTCCTCCATGAAGCAGGGGACTTCATCGCCCACCCATTGTCTCCAATACTGGGTCTCAAATGAAATAATATAGGAGTACCATTAGAATGGTACTCTCCCAACACTGGAGGTAGCAAGAAAGACACTCCAACTAATGGAATCTCGCTAACCTCCCACCCAACAGTGGCCAAAAGTCCAGAACTAGGTGGCTCCACTAGTTACCTCTAATTGTTTCAGGAGCCTATCCCCAAAACATGATAATGAGTACCTCCCTTATCTTAGTGAGGTGGATAATGTTGTAACCAATGACTTAATCTTTTATGTACATGGGTATCACTCAAGGGACCCTACCAGAGCACATCACTGGCAATACCATGTAGCCCAGTATCCTCATTCTGAAGAGAATATCACACTGAGGGCTCCTACTGAATTTCAAAGGACTCAGGTCCCCTTGAGTGGCCTACTAAGGTAAATGATTGAACCACTAAAAATAGTTCATTACCCTAATTCCTATCAAATAATACCAAAAAGGAAATATGGTGGAAACCTATGAGAAAACATATATCCCCACTCACTAGTATGAATCCCACCATGAAAATTCAGTGGCATATTACGAGCAGGTGAAAATTACCACTAATTCTCACCAAAAACATTATGCAAGTAGGGTGGGGAATTATAGGTAGATGAAAATACTTGATGATATGAATGAAGTCCATCATCTATATAGGATAACAAACTATAATAATATACATATCCTTACCCATGGATATGAAGCCCACTGATCAAATACGAGGGGAATTTAATATGGGTAGAGCCAAATTAATTCTCCCTTATATCAAGACCATCAATAAAATATGATGGAAATAAAATATACTAAAATTAAAATTATTGTAGATTCTTACCAGTCCTTTCAGAAAATATAGAGGCAAACGAGCAGTTGCAAATACTTGATTGAAAATATAAAGACCATCTGTTAAATACAATGGCAACTGAAGAAAGAAACTGGTGTATCCCAACTATAAATCAAGGGAATACTCATCGCTTTATCCCCATACAAGATAACTTCCAGTACTCACTAGAAGAACATAGAGGACCATAAAAGACACATGTTCCTACTCTGACATTAGAATGGGAATATGTCCCCATTCTATCCAAAGACGTCTCCCAACACATCTTGGAAATGATGGAGGATCAGACATCAATTCCTAATCATATCCACCAGACTTGTCAATACATAATCACATCAATGACAATAGAAAGGAACCTGACCCATTACCCTATCTACCCAAGTGGGGTGACTCATCCACAAAATAATATGGTCACTCTAGAGAAGACCTGCATCCCTGATTCAGTAAAAAGGGTCATCAGTTATATTGCACAATAAATGGACAACCAAATTGGGAAAAAATACCGATTACAACTGGGGGACACCGTTCCACCATGGTGGCCACTATAGAACATGCATATATCCCTTCTTGAACTCAATATTCTCATAGACATATCTCGAAAGTATCATGAGAACCACTCAAAAGAAAACCTATATATGAAGGTCGTTACCAACAATGTGTAGCCCCAATTATCTATAAGAGAGTGCCAAAAAATGAAATGTGCCAAAGGCAACTAGAAAATGAAGAGCACATTCACAATCCTGGTTTATTGGAAGATGGAGTTCTTAATGCCATCAAAAACTTAAAAATGGCGGCTCAAGATCCTATAAATCCATTACCAAATCATGGAAGTGGCAGTAGTAGCTATGAAGGTCCTCCCAGTAATTTTTTTACCAGAAGCTCTGAAGGTCCTCCTTAGGGAACTCACCATAAAGGCTTACTTTGTGGGAAAGAAATGACAGATCATGATATCCTATCTCCTGATGAGTGTCATGATATCTCTCCTCATGACCAGAAGATCAAATATAAAAAAGTTCCTCCCCTTGCTATCATCCACACTAATGGTCCTTCTTGGGGTATACACTGCATAAATTATCCCTACAACCAGACATCTAGCTATGATGGTAGTCCTCACCATGATGACAGTCACTATGAAGGTTCTCCCTATAATGAAATTAAGTATCAAGAAGGCCCCCCTTATTGCAGTCCTTGAAGGTCCTCCCCAAGGTATATGCTGTAGAAATTCTCTCTATGGTATTACATCAAGATGAAATGATAAAACTTTCCATAATGACACCGGCTACAAAGGTCCTCCCCAAAGTCAAATTTCACACCGACAAGAAGGTACTCCCCTCATCAAGTCAAGTAAGAGAAATCCGTCATATTTTGAGGCACTTGGAAAGATGGATTCAGACATGTTTGATACCCTGTCAACGAAAAATGACATCCTTTTTCATCCAGAAGACAGTCCAGGGCCACACTCATCTTATGATCCACCTTTATACCATTCATATGCCAATTAGATCTATACTATCCCCACTACTTGGGATGAAATCATCAAGAATAATCCAAATTTGGAAGAACATGTATAGGGATCTGTAGAGGAAGGACAAATGGACATGTTACTTATGAGAAGACAATTAGCCAGGGATGACATAATAGTTATGTTTTGGCCCAAAACCACTTCTCAGTTCGACATAACAAGAGAGTTTTCGAAAGAATAAATACATAACATTTATCTCAATCTTTGGATAGATCTCTACCAGTTGAAAAAAAATCCCTAACCTATGATGGGTATGCAGACCATGTCAAAATATTGGAAGAACTTCATTGTCAAATTAACATAGAAGACCTTTTGTCTGCACGATGACCACAATCAGAGAGGCAGAAGAAATATATCAAACTGACATGCCTCTATGCACTGCACAAGTTACGTTGCCTTATTAGAAACACCCCGTATGACATCCATATCTGAGGATGGGGAAAGAATGGAGATTTTCACTTCACCCCATTCCCCATATAGTAGAACCCATTGGAAATGAAATCCTATAATTTCATTATCCCAAGATGATAATCAAATGAAATCCCTATTCAAGAAAGGTGGTATACTCGATAAGAACCGACCTTAAGTAAGTCTCAAAATAATCAGAACCAACAAGATAAATCCATTGAAAAAATTCTAAACCAGGACACCAAGAACATTATGCAAGCTTCTCACCTAAAGGAAGCCAATCATCAAGAATTTATCATGTCCCCAGAAACAAATAATTCACATGCAGACTCGACACCATATCCGGATCACACCCAAATTGGAATGCATGAGATCAACAAGAAACAATAGTATCAGAAACCACCGTATTATGGGATTATCCTCAGACCATAGGTATGGGGGAATTTTTAACACAAAATTCCCCCATATGATCAAAAAATCTAGTTCAAGGCACAATAATAAGGGAACAGTAGTGACCCCATCCCACATAGCTGGGGGTATTTTTACCTCAACCACCTTCCCAACAGATGTTAGTCTTTCCCCTCTTGGAGAGGATGACAACTAGAGAGGTTACCCATTCAATCCCATCTCAAAATTCATGTACCTTATAAGGTATTCATATAAAAATGTTATATAAAGGTTCTCTCTGAGTTACGCTTCACCAAGAATCCTAGAGAAGATCCTAGAATAGAATGGGAAGATCCAATAAAGGATGCAGAAATATCTCCTACTCTTCAAAACCTAGCACTGCACCCAAAATGAAATATAAATCATTGAATTTTGTGACATCAACCCTACAGACTACACTGAAAATGATACAAATGAATAAGAACATGGTCTTGATGGTTCTAACCAGAATCAGATCCACACTGATTCTGAAGGTGTGTGTACCTGGAACCAAAGAGCTGCCCTACATTTGGGAACTCCCTCATCCAATCCTGGATTAACTACTTTAAAAATATATAACAAAAAAATAATAAAAAAGGTCTCACATGAAACAATTCCTATAAATGAAAAAAGACCCTTTTGCTCGAGGAAATATTCATGCAATGGGAGGAAGAAATGAAAGAGTTGAGATGAATTAATACCGAATTGATTAGGGGTGTTTCTAAACCACAAGGATTTATTCTGGAAAATGAAGCAAGACCAAAATACTCATCCAACATAGTGCTGGGACCATCAACTGACTTGAATCCAATCCCAGAGGGATAACAAAATTTTTCTCCATTAATAAAATAATCAAAATAAAATCAAGCAAACCCATAAAGGATGCCCATGGCCGGGTATCCTCCTAAAGTAATAATAGATGAGACATATCTAATATTTCCCCCTTCCATTCCTTACCATGCTTTGGTTCAACAATAAATACATCAAGGGATCATTAATAACATCAATTAGATGGTAGCTTTATTGGAATCCATGGAAGGATGACGTGCTCTGATACAATCCGAATAAAAACCTTACCCCAACTGGGTGAGTAACACTCCGCCACCACCAAATTTCAAGAACCCCGTGTTCCCAATATTCAATGGATTAGGTGACTCAGAATAACATTTGATGCATTATGTATATTAATATGATCCCCTAACGGGGAACCCAGAGAAATAAAAAGCAGTGAAACTTAGATGCTTCATGTAAACCCTACAAGGTTCAGCCTTTGTATGTTATACCAATTTTCCAGCTCATTCGATAACATGATGGGAGGATCTTCAACGATAGTTCCTTTTATAGTTCATCTCAATGTTTCCAAAGACAATAGTAAACGACATCATGAACTAAAAACATTAGGATGACGAGAGATTCTTAGACTTCATTTCCAAATAGAAAGGTCTAACCTATTATTTGAACTAGCTTCTCCCCCAAGATGAGATGCTTACTATGCGCATCGATAACCTCTACAACAAGCCATGAACACCCCTTATCTCGATGAACTATATGAGTGGGTTTTGAGATTTATCTACCATTTACCAAATAATAGAATAATACTTACAAAGGAGTAACCTCAAGTCCTGAGTAGCCCCACCAGCCCCAGGAAAATAGTGGGAAGAGATGAAGCAACTTTTGTTATTCTTAAGACACCCCCTATACTAGCTCCAGCTCCCAAGCCTGTACTAGATCATGCAGCCCCCCTGGACTTCAACAGCCACCCCTACCTCAAAAATACGAGTGGAGGCGACCCAACATAAATCAATTCAAGGAAAAGAGGAATAAAGTTTACTAATTTTGATATGACAAAGTCTTTGGCTACTTTTTATCTACCATGAATTTCATTTTTCTTGTCTATGAGAGCCAAAGATAGATGATGAAGTAGGTCTCTATAACCGACAAAATTATTTTCCCTTTCATCGGATACTGGGACACAACATTCCGAAGTGTTTTTTATTTAAGGATCTCCTACATAGAATGATAAATTATTGGAAAGTCAAACTAGGACCACCACCATCACAAGTGGCATATGTTTCCACCACCATCCCTGATGAAGGAGAGGAGTGGAAAAAGTTGTTTGCAAAGGGGAACAAAAGTTTGATAGTATGATGACTTGGAAAATAGTCAACCAAGCTCATGGAATACTCTAAGAATAGTTTAAGTAATCGAATGTTCCCCTAAAAGCTCCTAATGTAACACAACCAACATCCTCAGACCCATAATCATCCAAGATTTGACTATCCAAAAAGCATTTCAAACAGAAAAGTAGAGAGAAAGTGAAAAAGGCAAATCTACACCAAGGAATTTTTTTTCTTTGACCCTATTAAATTTTATTCCATTAGATATAAAATAATGATCACCTCCCCACCAAATGGCACCACCACAAGTAGTCAATCGGGTAGATTCACCCTCAGATGAGGAACTGATCTTTGACTCCATTAATTTCATTCACTTAATGTATCCCTCCTATGATGAAGTGTATGGTTACAAAGTTGAATTCCCCGCACCCAATAAGGGAGATGGAGGAAGAAGGAACAAGATTTTAGGATACCAAGGAATATGTAGTCATGGTATAAACAAAATTTATAGCTGTACCCTAGCTCAAACTGTCAATATTGTGAAAACTTGCAGAAGAGCCCTTCAGTTGAACCAACAGGATTAAGAAAATTCCCCTTCCCTACCAGAATATAATCTCGCTTGATCATCCTATAATATATATCATAAGAGTAACAAATGTTTAATCACCCATAGAGTGCATGAAGACTTTCCCGACTGAACCCAAAAATCATTTAAGCACCACCAAATCCTGTCTTAAGGGCCGATCTGTCTACATCCAATGCTCAATCCCCTAAAGCACCTATGAAGGTGCATCCCAAAACTAGGAAACACTAGACTTTGGACCAGAAATATGACACCATGAAATAGTTTGGATTGGTACTAGCCAAGATATCAATCCTGAATTCCTTGAGTTTTTTCACAAATGTTAGGGAATAACTCATAAAAGCTTTGCTAAGACCCTAATAGTTTGAAGCCAAAGTGGCCACCACTGAAATATATCATACAAATACCGATCCTGTAGAATGAAAAACTATTATCTCCTTCACGGAATGAGATGAATACACCATCATGAAAGGACACATCAGACCATCATATGTGTCTGAAATGATAAATGGTGTCGACATTTGAAAATTATTCATTGACAATGGATCTGGAGTGAACCTCATCGCACTATGGACACTTCATCTGTTGGGCTGCAATGATGATAACTTGACATCTTGAACCACAACCCTATTGATCTATGGAAAAAATGATAAGAATACACTAGAAAAAATAAAGATTAAAACTCTATTTGGAGACCTCATAGAGAACTCATAATTTTTGGTGGTTTGGAAAAACATGACCTTCAACATCCTGATAGGAAGGAACTAGTTACATCAACACACAATGATTCCCTCATCATACCATCAGTGCATCAAGTATTTCATTAATGGAAAAAATGGGATATTTTACACCAATGAGTCCCCATATTAATCTTGTGAGTCGCACTATATTGACATGGGATTCTATGAGCAGAAAGGGAATTGACCCTCAATCGATGGTGTTGATTGGGTAACCACCCCAAACGGTTTGGAAATGGTCCCAAATGACCCCTAAGAGAAGATCATGAATAATAAATACTTACCATAAATCTGGTTGGGTTTATGAGTCCAAATTTAGACACATATTCAGCAGTCCTCAGGATTTCGGTCATGACCACCGAGTCTAACAGTGTTAGAAAATCCACTGACCCTCAAGTTAATGGCGAGTAATCAAATAGAAATTCCCTCAATTCATCACCATAGCTTCAAAAAACCCTTACCTCACCCAATGATATATAAGGGGACATATCTTCACCTAAAGAAGGTGAAGACATTCCTCCATCCCTCACTCCATCCTCTCTTAAAAATTCCCCATTTCCATCCAGGAAAAAAGAAGTTGTTTCATCTTCCAAATACCAAGATTGTGACTCTTCTCTTAACTATGAAGAGATCATATCAAGAATTGTTTATCTATTAGAACAAGAGGAATATTATGGGAAAGAGGATAATTAAAAAGACCATAGGGATTCCCCTCCATCATTTGAGGAGGGTATCCCTACCACCATTGATAAACTCAAGGAAATAAACCTGGGTACTGAAGAAAACTTTGATTAGTGTGGACATATATTATGAAGAGAAAGAGGTATATAACTCTTTCCTAATCTAGAATTAAGATTTTTTCACCTAGAAATATATAGAAATTATAGTTCTCACTTCCAAGGTGTCCACTCACCACTTGGGCCGGCCATAAAATCATTGTGGCTACAAGAAAGCTGCCAAGAGGAAGCACCCGACATATGTTGCCAAAATAGTGGATGAATTCGACCATCTCATCAGAGAAAACCTTATTTCAAAGGTCCAATATCCCATATGGTTGGAAAATATTATACCCATAAAAAAGAATAATGTAAAAATCATAGTTTTCATTGATTTCATGGGTCTCAACTGGCATTGAACAAAAGATGATGTCCTGATCCCGATCATAGAATTTCTAATCAATGCAACTACTAGATATCAATACATATCCTTCATATATGAATATTCAAGATATAATCAAATATGAATGATATAAGAAGATAAATAAGCCACCACCTTCAGGGTCCCCCAGAGAGTATTTTTTTATCAGCTGATGCCCTTTGGTTTGAAAAATGTTGGTGCTACATATCAATATGCCATGTATTTCATCTTCAAACCCTTCCTAGGAAAGTTCTTCAAATACTATGTTGATGACATGGTGGTTAAGTTGCAACAATGCTTGGAAAACTTGGAAGATATTAAAATCGTTTTAAAAAAACTACGACAACACAGTCTGAAAATGAACCCCTTAAAATGTGCCTTTGGCGTTACCTCAAGGAAGTTTCTCAGCTTCGGTATACACCATTATAGCATCAAAGTCAACCCAGAAAAGAAAAAATCTATCCTTGACATTTTACCACCACACAACATCACTGAGTTGAGAGGGATTCAAGGAATATTGGCCTATATTCATCACTTCATAACCAACATTGTAGGAAAATGCTTTCCCTTCACCAAGTTGATGAATGAAGGGGTTTCATATCAATGTAATGATGATATCTAGAGGCATTTGAAGATCTAAAGAATTATATCTTAAGCTCGCTAGTGCTAATGTCGCCTGTCGAAGTAAGACCACTCATTTTTTATGTGACTACCTTGGACCAGTCACTCGATGCCTTCCTCACACATAATAATGAAACCGGTAGGGAGGATATCCTCTATTATCTCAGTCAGACTATGATTGATGGTAATAATCATTATTAAAATATTGAAAAGAGTTATCTGTTGCTAATATTTGTGGTCAAGAAGATGAGGAACTATTTATAGCACCACTAGGTCCATTTTTTCTCATAAAATAACCTTATCAAGTATATTATTATCCATCCAATGTTTAGTGTATGGATATCATGGTGGGAGGTCATCCAGTAGTAGTTTGACATATGGCTTGTTCATTGAAAAGACATAAAAGGCCAAGCGTTACGAGATTTTCTAGCAGAACACCCCTTGGTAGAAATGACTTCATTGGATGATTAACTACCCAATGAAGAGGTTTTGTTTGTTCAAGAGTAATTTTAAACATGAGAGATGCATTTTGACAGTTCATCTACAATCCTGATAGGTAAAATAATGGAATACCCCAAGCTTAACAAAGTGGGGTTGGGAGCCTTACTCATATCTCCAAAAAAGGAAATCCTTCCTTACTCCTTCCTTCTATTAGAGGGGTGTACAAAAAATGAAGTAGAGTACCAAGATCATATTATAGGGTTAGATATAGAACTTCAAGTAAAATTAAAACACTTGAAGATAAAAGGCGACTCATAACTAGTCATAAATAAAGTCAATGAAGATTATGAAATCAGAAAGGAAGAGATAATCCCCTTGTTAGACCACGTTTGAGGGTTAATGAAAATATTCCATTTAGATATAACATTAACTCATGTACCTGAGTCACAAAATGCATAGGATGATGCATTAGAAAATGTATCCATAGGTCTGGATGATCCAGACTGGGATAAAGCAATCATTGGTATTTCCCACCATCAGATGAGATCACAGTTTTTTCAAGCCAACATGGAAGAAATCATTGATATTAGTCTTGTCCTTGAGCCATATGGTCCTACCACCAGCTGGATGACTCCCATTTTGGATTACATTAAAAATGGATAAATCCCATTAGATAGGTATGGAATGAAGAAAATATGAAGATGATCAATCAACTTTGTTATGTATGATGGCACAAAACAATAAAAGTTTCTCTATAAGTGAGGCATTGATGGGGTCCTTCTCAGGTGTATTGATGGAGAAGATACTGCTACTGTCATAAAGGAAGTGCACAATAGAGAATTTGGTGCACATCAACCAGGATCCAATCTCTATCATAAAATTCATAGGCTTAGATACTATTGACCCATAGTGATGTAGGATTAAACTAAATTTACCAAGAAGTTCCATTCCTATCAAGTTAATTCCAACTTCATCCATGAAACACCAGAGTTACTTCACAAAGAAAAGTACTCCTAGCCATTTTCCATATGGGTAATGGATGTCATGGGACCGTATCCTCCCTCTAAAACCATGAAACTCAAGTATATTCTCATAGAAACCAACTTATTTTCCAAATTTACAAAAGATTTACCCCTTAATGAAGTTAGGGGAAGAAACATTTTTAGCTTTTTGAAAGCTAATATCATCACTAGATTTGGTGTCCCTTATACAATATTTATGGAAAACGAAACCAATTTCTGGTCTGCTGAATTGGAGAAACTATATCAGAAGTATGGTATCAAGAACAACCATTCATCCTAATACCAAGCAGTGGAAAATGGATAGATAGAGGCCTTCAACTAGACCCTATCCAATATACTCGATAATATAGTATAAGAGGACAAAAAATCATGGCCGAACAATCTCCTCCACACTCTATGGGATTACCATACCATAACCCACACCACCACTTAGAAAACCCCATACATATTAGTATAGGAGACAAAGGTGGTCCTACCCATCAAAGTTTAGTTACCCTCACTTTGTGTTTCTATCTATGGTCAATTATCCATAGATGAGAAATCCCAGAAATGACTCGATGAGTTGGAGTAATTGGATGAGAAAATATTTCATACCTTACACCATTTAGAGATTTATCAAAACCATATTGCATGAACCTTCAACAAAAAGTTCACCTTCAGTATTTCCTTGAAGGATAAATGGTGTTGGTCCTTATAACTCCAATGATACTTGGAAAGAAAACTTGAAAATTGGTGCTAAAATGGGAGGGACCATATGTAATACATAAGGTCTACTATAATAGATCCTATTCTTTGATTTCAATGGATAAAAAGCTCACTAAATCTCCCACCAATGAAAGTTTCATAAAGAAATATTTCATATAGCCAGAATAAAATCATCCTAACCAGATGATAATAAAATATATGGATTCTATGTCCTAATAACATGATGTTAAATTTCATTATAAACATCCTGATCACATGATGTTAAACTACAGGATGAAACGTCCTTGCTGTACGACATTAAACTACATAGAATGAATGTTCAAACCACATGATGTTAAACTATATGGAGTTCATACTTGAAAAAAAGATGTTAAATTTTTCATCCATATTCTTGAACGTACGATGATAAATTGTGCATATGGTACACACTATATGACCTTAAACTAGAAGTTATCATTATAATCGTAAGGCGTTAAAATGAAGGATACAACATGTCGTTTCTTTCACATGGGGTGATAAATGTCCTTACTAAAAGACATTAAACTGCATGATATCTATCTTCCTAACTGCATGATGTTAAACTATGAATAGGTCATTGTTATAATCAATGATTCATCATACATGAGCCAGATCTAGGCAAGAGAAAGATGAAATGCCCCTGTTCCCACCTGAGAGTTAGATCCACATGGGAACTCTCTTTCTCCAGAACTATGTGTGACTTGATTATCATTTTGAAGAGATATATAGTGATTCCTAGAACCTATATCCTATACCCATACACTACCATGAAAAATTACCCCTCCTTACATATAGACTAAACTGATGTAGTGAGGTTTCCACACAGAACTACATACGACTGGATTCTCATTTCCAATGAGATACGTAGAGACAACTAGATCCTATATCTTGGTCCATCCACCACATGATACAAAATTTCTCTATTATACCCTAAAATGCCTCTATATTTTGAGAGAAACCCTTATTATTCCATATTTATCACACCAAGCATAGCTCACGTGAGCTTAGGAATTGTAGTAAAGACTTCCCTCACCCAAAAAAAGAGTTAAGTTTCAAGAAAGGTCCATAACCTCAAAATAATGGTTAAAAATACCCCCTCTTTATGCATGGGTTATACTGGTACAAGGAACATTCCTCTAAAACTATGTGTGGCTTGATTCCTACCCTCACGGGATACATAGTGATGCCCAGATTCTACATCTTGGTCCAACCTCCACCAAAACAAAAAACAAAAGAATTCCCCTTTCCTGCATATGGATCAGACTTTCATATGAAAATTCATATACATATTTTCATATTTATTCTTGTACCAATGAGATACATAGTGGAACCTAGATCTCTATACCCAATCCCAGCTCTGATAATGGATTGAAAGTAAAATTCCCCTATCCTTTGTTATGTTACCCCTGTGCAGCGAAATAACCCTTTTCCGTCCCTTTTTTCTCACACTGAGCACAACTCATGTGGGATTAGGAGTTTTGGTAGCTTATTTCTTACATGGTCAAGGAATATAAATCCATAGAAGGGTTTATATGGTCCTAAAATTAGGGCCCAAAAAGGCACACTAGGTTTACCATTTACAATGGGGAACCTATTTCCTTACCGTATGATTCTAAACTACATGGGATGTCAAGAACTATGTGTGGATTGATTATAAATATAACGAGATACGTAATGATGCTTAGATGTTATTCCTAGTTCCATACATGAAAAAAATAAAAAAAGTCTTCATATCCTACACATAAATACAAATATATGCAGAATATTTTAAAGCCTCATTCCCAGAACAAGGACCTATCATGGAATCAAAACCCCCCTGCATACGAGTCAGATCTATGAAGGGAAGTCCATAATTCATGGATAATCATGGTTTGGATATTACTTACATATCTAGATACACCCTTTCCATCCATAAAACTCCATGCTTAGAGAAATTTTGGATCTTTATAAACCTCCTCATCCATCAAAAATAGAAGGTCATCGTCCTGAGGAAACCTTTGACTATAAACAATATGCCTCAGTGGATTTTCATAGTTACCCACAAAAAAATTCCTGTAAACCAAAGGAAAATATATCATCAGGGTATGATTTTCTTACCTCCATACTCTCATTGGATTCTAAGCCCCATATATTTTCTTCATATCTAAAAATCCCCAGGATCATGGTTTACACTTTCTCCCCCCTTCACATTTGGGTTATTTCAGAACATTTTAACCTTATTATCCTCTATTTATTCATGGTTCCCATAAAAAATCATCCTAACTACATGATGATAAACTACAGGATAAATTTACTCATTACATGAAATTAAACTTCACAACATCAGAGTGTTATCACCTAAGATAACATTGATCCCGATAATGGTCATCCACCATTCCATGTTACAGAACAACATATGTCTTGATTCCTTTCAACATAGGATACATAGTGATACTTGGATTCTACATCCTATCCCATCCACCATCAAGACAAAGAGGCCCCTCTCTCTGCATATAGATTAAACCTATGCCAAATTTTTTCTTATAGGAACTATGTATTTCATGATTCCCATCTACATGGAATATGTAGAGAAATCCAGACATTTCTTCTTTAGTCCCATACAAAAATCCATTCCACCTTCTGGCCACTTGGCCTAAGTTTACTTCATGAGTGTGTGGTGTGTCATGGGGCCTCTTAAACCATAATTCACATCAGTTCATATTCTTTCTTACCGCATGATGTTAAATTTCATGGGAAATCAAAAACTATGTATGGCTCGATTCTTATCCCATTGAGATACGTAGTGAAACCTAGGTCCCTCGTCCTAGCCCCAGCCACAGAACAAAGAATAGAAAAATATCCCAACCCCTATATGAAAATTTATTTATGAGATCACGAGTCCATGTACCTTATTTAGGTATTTGTCATAGAAATAGAAATCCCCCCTATGTATGAGTCAAATCTATGTAGGGGATCTTCTATTCCATGGCCAATCATAGTCTGAATATTTCTTTCATACCTGGGTATACCAGTTCCATCCATAAAACTCTATGACTCGGGGAATTTTGGATCTTCATAAACCTCCATGGCCATTGAAAATGAATGGTCAGTGTCTTGAGTAACCTTGGCTATGCACAATATTCTCTAGTGGCTCTACATAATTTTCCCACAAAAGAGGTCTATCAGCCAAAGGAATATTCATCCATAGGAGAAGATTTTCCTACCACCATATGCTTAATGGATTCCATGACTCACATCATTCCTTCTAATCCGAGGGTCCCTAGAATCATGTTTTACACTTTCTTCCCCCCTCATGTCTGGGGCATGTCAAAATATGTCAGCCTGATTAGTCCCTACTTACCCATGGTTTCTATAAAAATCCATCACCACGACATGACACTAAACTATTCTTCTATAGTCCTCACCACATGATATTAAACTGCATGGACAAAGTCTTAATCACATGACACTAAAACTACATATTAAGAACTACGTATGGATTGATTACTTCCATCACGGGATAAATAGTTACGCTCGATGTTCCAATCATGAGAAATAATTATACTTCTATTTCTTGTGTATGGGTTATACCTACAAAATAAATTTCTAGAGACAATAAGAAAATTTCATCCCCCCATCTTCTTGTTCTTGATATGAATTTTCATGGGAAAGTAAAAAAATTCCCTTTCCTTATGCACAAACCAGACCAGTGCAATAAATCTTCTAATACCCGACCAAGAGAAATGCATTTACCTATTACCAGGAAATTTCACCTTGGAATTTCCCCTTTCATGTTCAGGAACTCCCTTTTCACAATCCATACTCTATGTTCGGGAATGTATGAATCCCCACAACCATCCATAGCCATCGAAAATGGAAGGTCAGTGTCCTAAGGACACTAGTGTTTGACTATGCACAATATGCCCTAATGGATCTGCATAAATTACCCAAAAAATGTCCATCAACCGAAGGAAAATTATCCATTGGGAGAGGATTTTCCTACCTATATACATCCCTATGATGTTTATGTCCCACCTCACTCTCTGTTTTCAAAACTCCCTAGATTAAAATTGACATCTTTTCTCCCCTTTCATTCCTGAAGTCGAAAAAACATTCCTAGTCAGACTAATGTAAAAAGGGAGAATCTTTTACCCCCTTGGTCAGAGTAAAATGAATTTAAATCATAAGTCTCAAATGTCCCATTTGTACGACATTAAACTATACCATGATTCAACCCTCCTTTACACTAGTAAAATTTTCTAGGGAGCAGTTTCTCATCTAAAGTCGATATAGATGCCCCTATTTTTTTAGACAACATTCCTTTGATGGGATATCCACTGTGGTCTTAAAAAAACAAATCCAAATTTCCATAAAATTACATGGACATTGAAAATGGAAGGTTATTGTCCTAGGGAAACTATTATTTTACTATGCACAATATGCCTCAGTAGCTCTTTATAAGTTTCCCATAAAAAAAGCCTATTAATAAAAGAAAAATTTGTCCCCAATAGAGGATTTTCCTATCTCCGTAGGCCCCATGGATCCCATGATCCATATCATGTATTATATAAAAAATCCACAAAGTCAAGGTCAAGAAAAATCCCTCATTCATGTATGAAAAATATTGGGACATCATCGATCAATGAATCCCCATTGGGGCTATCGACTCGTAATTCATGGTCAAAGCTATTCAACCTAAAACATCATTAATGATAGTCCAAGTTTTCAGGACTCTAAACTTCCCCAAAAAAAAAGAAACATAAAACTCACCAGGGTGAAAAACCACAAAGGGAACTCTGGGTAAAAGTCAATTATCTACTCTCTATACCTACCCTTTGTGTGGTTTAGGAAACATATCAAGAAATTTGAGAAACAAAAGTGACACAAAATCTTGTCAGATCAAAAATCCACATAGGGAGGCTTAAGAAAAAGTCAAGTTATACCCACTAAACCCACACCAATTTGGGTTTATAAAAAAACTAGGTTTATAAAAATAAAAGACACAAAGTTTGTAGGATTTTTCATATAATCATGGTGAAAGTCTAACTACACTTGCTGATTCCCTCATCCCAGAAAAAAATTAGAGCATGATTTGATCATTTTAATTTATTTATCCCGAATCATAATTAAAATTAATATCTGGAAGAGATTATTTTCCAGAATATAATTAATTATAATTTATTGGCATTGTAGGAAAATATAAATGAGAAATACTGAAGAGAAAGAAAGTTCCCATTCCATTAAGTGGGTATGGGTGGATATCCACAATTTAGAGTTTCTCCCTAATGAAAAAATAATGGGGGAACATGAAAAAATAAATGATTATAATGAAGAATGAATTTATTTTCTTAGAAAATCGATAACCATATGATGTGGTCCATCAAGGGATCACTCTAAAGCAGTCCTCTATTCAGCTTTATCTTCAACCACTGGATGCACTTGTTGATGTAATTTTCACCTTAATCCTGGTCACATGATCCTGACACTCCCATAGATATTTTTTTGGGAAATTATTTGGTCATAAAAATTTTCTTCCTTAGCCACAAAGTGGTGAAGCTTCTTGGTAATATCCTAAAATGTCTCTATTTGATAATTGGAGGCCTTGAACTAAACAAGGTTTCCTCCATGAGCAGCTAGATCCTATATAGATATGATGATTTGGTACATGATATGGTGCATGTGCCGATAGTTAAATCCACCCAAGATCAAATCAACGAACAGTCTCCAAAGGGTGTCCTCCTCATCAGTAAATTCTTCTAGGGGATTTTTTATACTGATAATATAGATTTGATGCCATACCCATCTCCTCACATCTTGATATTCCCTAACAGGTTCAGATCCTTGACTTTTCTCCTCTATTGTAATGGGAATATAATCTATAAGTGCAACCACAGTAGAGGGATTCACCCTAGGTTGAGTTACCCAAGTAGGAGAACCTTCCCCCTCTGTACCTGGTTTGATATTTGAAGCTAAGTATATGGGGTTGACTAGAATTTGAGGGATTCCTAGTGATTCCTAACTTGGGATGGCCTTAGTAGGATTGTAGACCATGTTAGTCAAAGATATAGGGTTTTAGTCACTCTCTATAGAGATAAGATGCATAGACGAAGTCCCCTCCGAACGCATGCTATGACAAAAAAATGCCTTCTTACAATTGGACTGGAGGAAGATGGCACAGATAGAATAGGACTGGAAGTAGCCAAAGTTCTCTAAAATTGTTGAACTAACCTTTCCAATACTTCATCAGGATAGCAGGCCACTGACATTTGAGAATAATCCCATGATAAGTAGGTTGAAACTACCATGGGAAGAATAATGAGTTTCATACTAGAATTTTCATGCATCACCATCAACCATAATTGGAGAAGGATTATTGGGTGAGATTCCCTCTTAACATAAGTAACTACAAAGAATGTAATTTACAATAGGAATATAAATTTCCTAGAAAACCTATAAGGGGTATAAGGTTTGAAAATGATTACTCTATCTATGCCGGCAGTTAAGATTCCATCCTAAAGAGCAATAATATAGGAACATGCTTCCGAGGAGCCCCTTCCACCATCTACCACTACTCTATGAGGTGCAGGGTAAGGCATAAAAGGAAATTGAGAAAATTCACTAAAAAATTCATTCATTCTATTGACACCCAAATATTTAGGATGAACAATTATGATGTTGAGTAGGGTCAGACGAAAATTAGAATGAGGAACCATTTTAGTATACTGATACTCATAGAAATGGAAATTCTCTACCATCCAGCCATACAACAATTGAAACGATCCTCTAATATGATGCTGAGATCCTTCTTCCTGTAGTTTCCCCAATAATTCATAAATATGAGAAATAGTGGGGATGGATAAATTAATAGGCTATCCTTCTTCTAATGTAGCTACCGTCATCAAGGTGAAAACTCTGACACCGGTAAAGATGTCGCAGGAAGGTAAAAACCATCAACTTTGAAACATGTAAAAGAAACCAGATAGACTAAGATCAGATAGTATTTCTGGTTATATCTCATATCCCCATGAGGTGTATTGTCCTACCTCAAGGGTAGCATAGTATGATCCTAGAATGCATCATGATTTTTGGGTTGGATGTGTCTGGATGTGACAGAATTTCAGTCTCGGTCTATTACCCTACAAAAACTACTTTATCCAATCTTCAAATGGAATAAGGGAGAGAGCATGGATGGGTTAACCAATAATCTATTGGATGTGACCAAAAAATCAATTTCTAGTGGAGATAATTTCTAAATGTTCTCCCAGTAATTGGCCACCTCCAAGAATTAATCATACATGTTATCATGGATGGGAGGTCACCCTATCTGATAGACATACCCGAAACTAATTCCCACTTCACCATGAGATAAGTGTAAGGTTTTGGTACTTGAAAACCCATGAATGAGCAATTTAGGAAGTATCTCACACAATGAATAAATTAAGAACTAATAAACCCATACTGCTTGGTGTAAATTTACAGCCTCCAACTATTCGGGGAATTCCAAGAAGTTTTGATGCACCCAGAATGCCCAAGACCATTCATCAAAGAAGATACCTCCAGACTGAAGATCCCATTTGGAGCTCCACCATCTATTGGGATTACCTCACAAAAGGTTGATAATCGATGGATAGTTCTGGATGAAATATTCTATGGATGTATTATGGATATATCGATTACTTTGCATCAACATGGAGTCATTTAGTATGAATACATCTTTTTGGCCCAAATCAGATTTGATCTCCCTCATGGATTTTTTTCTCGATTTGACTCCCAAGAAATCTCAAGATGAACAATAAAGATTTTCCAGTCACTTGATAGGAGAGAAGAATCATCTTGGAGTCTGATGTTATGAAATGGAAATTTATTAGACAATAGGCAGGACATATGTTCTGGAGAAAGGAGATCTTTCAGAGTTCTCTCCTAAGGGATAACATAAGACTAGAGATCATCTTCAACATTCTTGACCACAATTTCTCTTATTCTGGTCACATTCATTGAAGTAAGAATTAGTTCCATTATTATTATTCCTGCAATAAATTCCAACACAAAGGAATTAGAAAATTTGAAAAGAATTGAAATATTAGTTTGGATACTGACGGTTTACGGAAACCATCAACCTGTAAGCCATCAGTCCATGAAACACTAGCCTGTAAAGCATTGGATAGCAAAGAAAAAGTTCATTTAATGATTCATCTGCGAAGAATTTCCCTCTATGTAGAAGATGGATCTCACTCTTTATGGTTGAATTTGTTCAGTTCACGGGTGAAGAGTCACTATTTGAGGATAAAGCGATCTGTAAAGGAGGTCGTATGCGAAATCTGTACATGGTCGAGAGTTATAGGGAGAGATGAATTCTCTTGAAAAATGTTAAAAAATAAATGATTTGGGCCCCCTATATATAGGCATGGTCCTATCCTATGGGTCCACCGGTGTACAAAAAAACCAGTTCAAATCAGGACCGATTTCTACATCGGAATAGCCTCCTCTTCATCCAGATCAGAGTCCATTTTGAATAGGAGAATTTGGTGGGTCCTAAAAATTTCTCATAGAATAAAAAAACATCCATTTATTTGAAAAACTAATAAAAATAAATTGAATTAAGATTTGGAGGAAAAATGTTTAGAGAAGTTAAAAAAATTATAAAGGAAGGAAGCACCGCCACGAAGCAAGGATCCCTTGGTAGACCGTAGATCTGCATGGTGATCCGCCGCTCCGAAAAAGCCCCAAGAATGGAAGACAGTCCAAAAAATGGGTGGAACCAGTGGAACCCAAGAATGAAGTAAAGTTTTTTGTGAAATGGGGTGATAATATTCACCCTTGAAAATGATCTCCCCAAAATTAAATCATTCGTGGGGAAAGGCGGTGTCGCCGACTCCCAAAAACAAAAATAAGTCATTCGAGGATCTAGGTGGAGATTTTGATGATTGGAAAGGCCATCCAATGACTAAGTCCTATGTGGAATTCCTTAAAAGGTTCTTTGTGGCCCACTCTACCTCTCTATATAAGGAACTTGAGGGGAAACAAAAGGATATGGATCAATCGAAGAGGGCATGAAAGAAGGGAGCACCACAAAATATGGACTCCTTTGATGATTCCATATAGTTAAAACCCTCCACATAAAATTAAGGAGGAAAAAATAAACCAATTTAAATACCAAGAACCCCACATCCTTTGCAGATATACTTCCTGTGAGGCACAAAACCAATGGTGCCTTTTCAATCAGGCATCCCTCATAGAAAATAGATATGTAGGTGGAACCCTTAACTACATAGAAAATAGCTATGCAGAAAAAACTCAACCCTGTGTAGAAAATTTCTATGCGGATGGAACATAGTCCCATTTAGAAAATTGATACACGAACTCAACCCAGGTCCTCATACCACCATGGTATGCAAATGACCCCATTACTCGCATAACAAAATTCTTTGCGGAGGAAACCCCAAACCACATAAGGATATTCTATGATAAATGGCATATCCTAAGAAGTTATACCCTCTAGATTAAATTATTTTGCTTCATTTAAATCATATCATCGGCAGTCCCTCTGTAATCCAGTCCAACGACATCAGAGGAAAAGCCTCTCCCAAAGCCACCAGACATGTATGATGTGACCATCGGGTGCATCAGTGAACCCTTTTGAGTTTACATACCCATGGTAAGTGGATTCACGTGGGTAATCCCTGTAGTAATTCATACCCCTGAAATGTCCCTAAATTTACATTCTCATAGTAACCTAGGTTCTAACCCTATGATACCCACATGATCCTCCCCGTTATAGGGGTTAGGGGAATCACTGGTCTTTCCCTTCGATGAGGGCTAGTGATAAATAGGGAAGATCACACTTTTATTTCCTTTTGATGAGGAAGAACTCTCCTCCCCTTTCCCAGAACCAATTTCATAGAACTCATCCTGAGGTAAGCCCCCAAACTTTCTTGTGGGAGGTGATGCACTTTCTCCTCTTTTCCTAAGCCTGGTATGTATCTGGATAGATCAGAAAACATGACTATCTTGGATATGGAAACAATAAAGTAAATGATCACACTCAAATCCCCTCTCTCTTCCACTTTGAGCTTCGGTACCATCCATCAGCGGATGGGGAGGGTTGCGTGATCATAAGATCTACTACTTCCTCTTGTTCCTCACACTCAGCATGACTCATGTAGGCTTATAGATTAGTGATGATCATGAAATCCACATGATCCAAAAATTTAAATGGTTCTTCTCCATAGATATAAGCCCCAACCATAAACCAAATGGGTATCTCCCATGCATAAGCATTGATCATGCATCCTTTAACAGGATTCCTTTAAAAGTATAAGTCCCGATCTTTCAAAAATATGTGGAATTTGATTCCCAAATAGTAGATATATGTAGGAAATATCCCTAAGGTTCAATCATGATACTTCAACTATCACATCCATTCTATCATTTTTACATTGGTTCACTCTCATCCTTATTACAAGATGTTAAGCAACATGAGCTACCGAACTACGTGGACTTTTATTCCCAACTAACTAGGATACGTAGGAATACTATTTGAGGTCCAAAATCAGCTCCCAAATCTAACCTAATGTTCTTTGGGCACATCCCTAGTATGGTCATTTCTAACCAAAAGACTAATTCTCTTCAAGGTCCCTTAGGCTACCTCACCATAAGTCCCACATCAAATCCTGACTAGGCACCTTCCTCCTAGACATCCTTGATGCATGATGTTAAACTGCATGGTTGGGTCCCCATCACACGACCTTAAAAGGTGGTGTGTTTAGTTAAGTGTCACCAAACTATGTGGTTTATGATTTATCTTGTGAGGATATATAGGTAACCCATATTATGGGTTTGATCCCAATATTGAAACAATTCCCTCCCCTGGATGATGATAAACTCCAGAGTGTCTCATCACATGGATTAAAAAAATGTTGTCTTAGTAAATGACTAAGTAATTACTTATATATCCAAAAAAGGGTAATATTGAAGAAGAATCTTAGATACATACAAATATATTCATTTATAGAGAACCTCAGATACATACAGATGATTCCGAATCCATGCGTATTTATGATCGATCTTGCCTAGGGGTAATATGTGGACACACACTTGGGAATGAATCAAGGATTCGTGAAAATATGAACATGACTTAAATCTATAAGAGAGTCCCAGAATATGAAATATTTCCCCCCAAAAGGGTGTGATGAGACTGAGTTCTCATCCTCTCAACCAATGTGAGTACTCAAGTGTCATTGGATAAGTTACCCAAAGAGTGTATGCCATTGGAAAGTAGGTCCATGAATCATGGATAAGAGATACATTGGATGTTTTTGGCTCCATGAATAAACCTGTTGGAGACCCTACAAAGACCTTGTACCTAAATTTAGTGATTGAACACCATTCAACCCCCTAAAATCTACCATTTAGGCCACAAATTATCCTTTGGTGGAAACATAATGGTAACCCCATGAAAATTACTTTACTATAACCACTCCTTCATAGAATAAAAAGGATACACCACCCATTCCTCATCGAACCATTTCATTCATGACCTCAGAACATCTTGTACACCAGGTACAAACTATCTTATAGTGAAATAAAGGCCAAACCGCATAACTATTCTAGTAGCCTAGAAAAAGGTGCACAGTTAGGGAAAAATTTAATAAAACATGTGATGAGAATTTAATTATCCAATTTTATTAATTTAATTCTCAATACTCCATGTTTTAACTCCAAAATCCCCCCATTTGAACATAATTCAATCCATTGGACCTTGGAGGCTCTCTAGAGGCAAATTTGGCTCTCCCAACCTTTTTTATTCATGGATCAAGGTACCATTTGATGTGTTGGATCTCTTTCACTAATTTTGAAAAAATATCTCTCATTGTTGCTTGTTTATTCCATTATCCTTGGAATTAGAAGTGTTTATATGCTGTGTTGGTAAGATATATTGATTGTTTTTTATTCCTTATTTATTTCTTATAGATATTTTGTTTTTCCCCATTAGGAGGCCAAATCTATTATTAGTTGTGGTGCAGAGCATGTTATCCTTGAGGTATGTATTTATATATCCTATCCATCGATATTTTTCTTATGGAAACATTATTCTAAGTCATGGGAATAATTTTTAGGGCCTCCTCTTGTTTTTTCTTGCATCACTTTCCTCTCTATGCATAAATCCCGTTGTGGTTGGTGTGCGAACAAAGTTTGAGGAAGGTGGTTCCTCCTATATCATTTGTTTGATAAATTGTTAATGATATTGGTTTTCTAAATGATTTTATCAATGATAATTAGAAAGATCCTTGAATTATTTGATATGCATGCATAAATGGGTTTTGGATAAAAGTTGGTTTCCCCCTTGTTTTGGTAAATATTGGATTATTTTCAAAGAATTGTGAAATGGTTTGTGAAATGGGTTTTCAAAGCATGGTTTTGGGTGAAAATGGTTGTTTGAAACTTTAATATGAAATTTTATAAGACCTTTAAAATGATTTGATAAATGCATCACTTGAGAGCCTTAGACACTTAGGTTGAGGGTTTAATATTGGGTCTTGTCCTTTGAAACCATAGGGGATTAACTTTCTGTGGTGTTCCTATATTTTTAGATCATAGATCTATTGGATCTAGGAACTTGATATTGAAATTGTACTAGGGTTCAATTTATGGGGTGTTTCTCTATCCCTAGATCATAGATACTTTGGCTCCAAGTAATTGAGTGTGCACTAGTTGTGATTGTATTGGGGTGAAAGTGACCTAGATAGCATGGACTATGTTATCCTTATGGTGATATATATTGTGATTTGTTTGTTGGATTTGATATGGTACAATTCATGCTTTGATATATGTAAATGGATTATTTGAAATCTGTTTAGAAATGGTGTTACCTTACTTTATTTTAGAACTATGAAAAAGGGGAACTGTTATACCATTCTCTTAATTCTAAAAATTGTTTATCATGCCATGAATTATTTTAAATTGAGTATATTGGGATTTTTTTACTGAGAGTTGTTATGAAACACATGTGTGATATCCTACTAAACATGTTTAGATTATACATTTCACACTCATTTGGGGGTGTTTAGACCTTGTTTTATTTGATTTAGAAAAGGGAAAGGTACTGTAGTGAGGTAGTGAGGTTTATGTAAGTTGGGTATGGGTAATTAGTGGTGAGAAAATTAGACTTTACCCATGTATCACATGGACTAGTTATTTTAGGTTTTGGTTATCCTTTTTTGGATGTTTTTATACATGTTATTTGGATTTTTTATCTTGATACTTTTAGTTGTATCTCTACTTTTTTCAAACTTTTTGTTATAGAATATTTATTCTTGGTCACATTCCTCTTTTATATTCCATGTATATTATTTTAGGTTGGTAAAATAATTCCCTCTAGTTATAGTTGGTTACTGTAGGTTTCAGACATAGCGGAAGCATGAGATGGCTCATGCCCATCTTTTTTTTGTCACGACTGATGATCAATCCAAGATTTACACCACAATAAACATAATGATCAATGGAATTGAATCAAATAATATAGACAATTGATAAAAAACCATAACCATAGTGTAGGATACTGACATATTATTTATAATTAATTTTAAGAAATTAAAGAATTACTTTGTGAGAAATTATTTATTCATGAATGGATCTAACAATTGATATATGTTGTACCATCATTTAATTGTAGTAATCAAGAGAAAATTCCCTCTACTAGTGATCCAAATATGTTCCAAAAATTTACGAATGTACATGTAGGAATCTCTAGGTGCTAATACAAAAAATCCTATTGTTTGTGTAATTTTCCATTGATCTCCATGAGAATCTCTTCCAAAGTATCCTCCTTGATCTCTCTAGACTAGATAGTGGAATGTGGAGGAAGAACTCTATACATTATTATGAGAATTCTTGGAGAAGTGATATCTCTAGGTATTCGAGAGGATTCTCCAAATTCATTTTTCACAACAAAACAAATGAATTTGGATCTATTGAAAAATAATATAATTGGATTTATATACCACTAGGGTTAGAAATAAATAATTTCACAAGTGACCTTTAATATTTATTTAATACCTACAGAACCCCATGTTTATAATAATAATTGTAATTCCTCTACTCTAGAAACATATAGCTGATGCCTTAATGTATTACATTAGCAAAGGTACAAGCTTTAAATCTCAAGGGACTGAATAGTTTAATAGTTTTGGAAGACCAGATTACATAAATGATACCCATAAAACATTGGAAAAATCAAATAAAAACATGATACATAATAAAATGAAATAAATAAAATCCTTGAATCTCATGAGAATACTAATTCACTAAGGGCCTATCTATAACTATGACCCAACCATTTCGTACCTATCTAAATCATTCCTCATATATTGAATAATCGATTTAATTAATAAACAATATGACTTATCATAAAATATCCATATTGAATAAATAATAAGTATTCATCAATAATTCCCCAATGGAGGATAATTATCAAAAAGGGTTTTTGATGTTGATGAATGGAAATACCATTGAAATACCATTAAAAACATTCTTGAGGAAAATAATCTTTAAATAATACAAAGGGTCCCATACCACTTTGAAACATTTGGAATCATAATCTTAAAATAATAAAATTAAATGAAACTTATATTATCATGATAATTAGAATAATTATGATATAATATTTCAAATGGTAGTATATACACCATGAGAAATAAACTAGGTGCATAACATTAAAATATGCCTCAATGAAATGAAATTGAGACAAAATCCATTACCTTGAGGATAAATCGTCACATGTGTATTTATCTTCCTGAATAATAAACTTATGTTAATTATTTACTTGATTTTTAACCTTTTTCAAGTTTATTATTACTTTTAATTCACTTATTACAATGTTTTATACAACTTCTTAAAAAATTAAGTTTAGTTCAGGTGTTTTGACCAAATTCGATTCATGTGTTAAAAATGACTTTTATAGGTCGACTATGGTCAAAGAGGTCATTACATAAAAATATACAGGATTATAATCATGAAATAATTATCATATTTATACATAAATTATAATTTTTAAAAAAAATCATGAAATATGGTTATGAAAAATGAACCAACATTACAATCATAGAGATGGTAGACCGTATATACGCATAATTAACATTCCCATTTTTTAATGATCATTATGGAAAGAAGGGAAGTAATATTATTTATTTATAGTATGATAATTATATCATAAATAAAATGTTATTTAATCATATATACCTATATATATAATTCTTGTGATGTAAAAGTAATCACATCATGTCGAGGATGCGGTAGTCCATATATCCACGACAGACGTTATCACTTTTTAGTGTGTGAAATGGGAAATAAATAAAATGATATATTATATTTATATAAAGTTAATTATTTCATGAATATCATTTATATGTCATTTATGTCACATATTTTTAATTAAAAAAATCCTTAATACATTCTATGTATCACGTGAATGAATAACATTGCTTTGAGGAGACAATGGTCCACACTTCCACAAACGATGTTATCGTATTTATACAAAATGGAAATAATGAATGTATATGTTATATAAAAAATAAATAAGTATTAAGACAACATGTATATTATATATATAATATAAAAACATAATTTCTAACATAATTCCCAACCATGAGTGGTGGTAAAGGAAAAACGAACAACATCATTTCGTGAGGTGGTTGTTCACCGTACACAAGAACAGTAAGTTCGTTACCCATTAGATGGAAGTGTGTGTAATTTTAGGTTGAAAAATTATTATAAAAATATATAAGTATATTTAGGATAATTATTATATTATATAATCATGGAATAATACGGGTTTAGTGGTTTAGGATGAAAATAAAACAACGGATCTTCAGGAAGGATGTTACCTCTTCTTTGGGTAACTCCTTTTGGTTTGCACCAAAGGGATTACTTGGATGGATTTATGAAAAAAGTTAAAATTATAGGTTTAGGGAAGGGAATTTGGAAGGTTATTTTAGTATATTTTGGGTGATCCAATGTTCCTGATAGGTGTGAGGAAGTGGGAGAGGTGAGAGCCTTTTTATAGTGGACGACGAGTAACATTCTTGTAAATTTTTGGAAAGGGAATTACACCCACGTTTTTTCCATTTAAAGTGGACCAAATAATGGTAAAAATTATATAAAATGGTTTATAGGGTATAACTATGAACATAAAATAGATTTTGGAAAAGTTTATGGGTCATTTTGTCCCTTAAGTTCAAGGTTTAGTCCCTTGTTAAGTGGATTTTTCTCTTAATCACTGTAATTTTTTTTAATCACTTTCACTAATATTATTAGTCAAAAAATAAGTTGAAATTAATAGTCATTATAAATTATTCTGATTATAAATATGGAATCCATTTTTGAAAAATTCCAATCACATAAGTGGTAGAAATTAATTTAAAATTAATCCCACAGATGGGACGATAATGTGGGTTTTTAAAGTAAAAATATGAAAAAGTTTGATATGTTTTTATATCAAATTTCAAAGTGAAATTTATTAAAATGAAATAAATTGAATTAATTTATTTAAAATTTATCTAATTAAACTTTAAAACCAATTAAAAATATAATTTATCCGTATAAATAAATTAAACAAAAAAAAAACAGTTTTGAATTAAAATTCAGTATTTTTCACTATTCCTCAAAAAGTGAAACTTCACATAAAAATACAAAAAATTCACCCTAAGATATTTTTTATGTTAATATTTTAAATATAAAGTTTATTTTGACATATAAAATCAATAAAATTTCCAAATTTTTTATTTAAAATAGGTTCTCCAT
This sequence comes from Viscum album, assembly GCA_963277665.1. Lineage (NCBI taxonomy): Eukaryota > Viridiplantae > Streptophyta > Magnoliopsida > Santalales > Viscaceae > Viscum > Viscum album. The sequence goes on along the minus strand of OY728153.1, from coordinate 97,410,175 downwards.
TAAAAAGTGGTAAAACCACATTTATAAAAATATAGGGTTTTTTGCATAAAATTGGGTTTGTTCTTATCTTATGCCTATAAAATCTTTTTGATGAATATCAAAAATATTTTATTGGATATAAAATATATAAATTTCATTAATATAATTCACTAATAGTAATTAATTTAAATTATTAGGATAAAACACCTCTATGAGCATAAAAATAAAAATATTCCCTTTATATTCAAATGGTTTATATTTTCGTTTCTAATTAATTGAAAACCAATGAATTAATATTATATTTGTCTAAACAATATATTTTAACAAGTTAGTTAATAATATTCATAACTGTTAATTTAACTTCTAGGTTATATCTTATTATATTAAATAATAATATTTTTTATAATATATTATAGTTCGGTAAAACTTGGTCTTGCGTGTTACGCAAGCCATAGAGGAGAGTCAGTATTTCTTGTAATTCAATCCAACATCGATGTTTCATGTATATTAAGAAAAAATTTATGTTTCGTGTAACATAATATTAACTATGAGTTTCATATAAAGAAATCTAAGAACAAAAATTAAATTTATTCTAAATGGAAAATATTGTAAAGTGTTGGGGTGTTAGATTATCTCCACCTTAAATAAATTTTGTCCTTGAAATTTAAATTAGATCTCGGTAATAAAGGGATTGATATTTGAAAATAAACTATTGTTGAAAAATCCATATTATGAATAAGGTTAAAAACACATCTTCTTAATAAGAGAGAAAAGAAAGTGAAATGGTCACACAACAAGGTTCCCTAGTAGGAGAACATCAGTGGGAAATGTAAACATGGATACAGAAGAAAAATATAACAGTCAAGTTCTGATGGAGAGTTCTAAAGAACATGTTCAGATGAAATTTGATGACCATAAAGCCTTAAATCACTGTTATGAAAAGGTTATTGATATCATAAAAAATGATAATACCAGGACACCATTTTTGTTTCAAGACCATTTTTCCTATAGTTGATGAATTATTTCACTCTATAAGAATATAAGTAAATATGCGTTTCAATTTCATAAACACAATCTTAACCTTTGGTTGTCCCTTGAACTATTTTTACTTAATTTCTTATCATAAGTTTCATCATATGGTGATGTAATACAATAACCTCTAAAAAATAATCCAAATATCAACTTAAAACATTTCATAAATGGATAAATTTTACAAAATATTATGTTTTAACACTTTAGAAGGAAGGTCAACGAATTTTCAAAATGAAATTATCAAAGAACATGAAGTGTCCTTTAATCATCACATACAAAACATGTGAATATGTTAATAACTTGAATTACCATAAAACATTATTTAAAAAATGCATGCTTCTTATTACTTAAATTTAATATAGATTATTAGATATATTCCTTAAATCCAAAAGTGATGTAAAATACATCAATGATAGAATAAACCCATTTTTCAATAAATCATTACTTAGTTCTAAGGTAGTCAACACTTCTATGATTTACATTTTCCAAACCAATCATTTCTTTATCCAAACATAATTGTATTAACATTAGGAACATACTATGGGTTATATTTCCCTAAACCATGTGTTTTCCATTTTTTTACTTTATAATGAATAAATTTTCTTGGTACCATTCATCATATGATCTCAAATCCTTAACAAGAAAGAGCTACTGTACAATCCTCATGTATTCCATAATTCTTATAACCAGTAAATACTTAATAAAATACTAAAATGACATAATTCTTGAATCCAAACATAAGAACATAATCATTCCTCTTCATCTATGGTAGTAGTATAATCTTGATCATGATTCATTATCCTCTTTTGGGGTAAATTCCTTAGATGCATGAGACATTGATTTGCGTAGTGTCCCATATCCTTGAAGTGGAAGCAGTGCATATTGTAATTTTTTTCTCTTTACCTTTAAATCAAGAACTTGGTATAATTCTTCTCCACACTTATAACAAACTACCATTCCATTAAATCAAGTACCGGGGTGTTTCTTTCCACAATTATCACATGTGGGAAAATAATTCTTTCCCTTTTTATCTTTATAAATATTTTGACAATCCATACTCATCTTTTATTTATTTTATTTCGAAGCCATAGGGCTTAGATATTTTTTTACCAATATCATTATCACATGTTACTATATCCTCATATGATGATAGGGATTGGGAGATTATTTCCCTTAGAAATATTAGCCTAAGTCCATAAAAGATATGATCCTTATTACTCTTTGGATCATGTAAATTGGTTAGGTTCACATTACTTATGCTAGGTTCTATTTATAAATTATTACATACACTAAATTAGTTTATATAATTATAAAACACAATACATAATCCCCAACATAGTAAAATACGTAACAAAAATTGAAATATTTATTGAGAACTAATGTAATAATCATAAAAATGGTTTCTTTGGGGAAATTTTTACCCTTAAATCCTTCCTAATGGTTTTTCTAAAATACTAATTATCCTAAGAATATCCACAAGGAGTATCAAACCAAGTGTGCAGTAAGGAACATTATCGTGTAACAGGTTACACTTGAGTCAGGTCCGAAGCACTTTATTGAAGTTGTTACCCCTAGGTAAATATGTGCTAGAACCACATCCACTTGTAGTATCTATATATGGATGTATTACTAGGAATAACCACATAATATATAACATACTAAAATTCTAGGATGATATTCTATACCTATCCTCAAAGTCCATCTTAGGGTTATGTTCCCTAGTATATGTTTTATAAATCCGGTTTCCAAGGTTGCTACTAAAACTTCTCTGATACCAACTGTAATGCCCTGACCCTAGAATCCCAGAGTTAGTGCCTTACTTTATTACATTTTAATAGGTACAAGCTTTAAATCCTAAGTGACCGAACAATTTATCAGTTTTGGAAAACAATATTATATACATGATACCCATAATACATTATAAATAAATAAATAAAAACACAATACATAATAAAATGAAATAAATAGAATCCTTGAATCTCATTCAAAGGAATCTTCTTCATAGCCTAGGGAAAGGAAACATAATAAGGGTGAGATCAAATTCCTAGTAATGGTAAGTAAAGTAGAAACAATAATGAATTGATGAGAGTAAATCAACATGGAAAGGTAAATAAATGATAACACATGCCATTCAAATAGTTGGATAAGGCATAATCAATATGGAAAGGTAAGAAACTAAAAAACATTCCATTTAATCAATAAACAGATAATTAAATGCATCTATAGATATGTTAGGGAAAAATATCATGGTTAAATTATAACTGAGTCTGAATGATGGAAATGCTTAATTTTTGGATTCCATGTTTTTTATGTACATGGTACCTTTACCTTCAATACCTATCACAATATGGTTTAGCATATAGAGTAAAAACACATCTAATTTGGCCAACTAATTAATCTCATGATACTACCAATGCATCTAGGTATTATCTATAATCAGTACCCACTCGTGTCATGCCTGTCCAAAGAATTCCTCAAATATCGAATGATCAATTTAATTAATAAACAATATACATTATCATAAAATATAATTATTGAATAAATAATATGAATTTATAAATAATTACCCAATGGATGATATTTATCAACAAGGGTTTTTGATGTTGATAAATTCAAATACCATTGAAATACCATTAAAAAAATTCTTGAGGAAAATAATTTTTAAACATTCCAAAGTGTCCCATACAACTTTAAAACATTTAGAATCATAATACCCTTAAAAGAATAACATTAAATAAAACTTATAATATCATGTGAATTAATATATTCATAATATAACATGTAAAATGGTATTTTATACAGTATATAAAATAAACTAGGTGCATAACATTAAAACATGTCTCAATGAAATGAAATTGAGATGAAATTCTTTACATTGAGTCCGACTTGTCACATGTGTCTTTATCTTCTTGAATAAAAAACTTTTTTTAATTATTTAATTTCTTCATAACCTTTTTCAAGTTTATTATTACTTTTACTTAACTTATTATAATGTTTTATACAACTACTTAAACAATTAAGTTTACATCGAGTGTTTTGACCAAATTCGGTTCATGTGTTAAAAACGACTTTGGTAGGTTAACTATGGTCATAGGGTTCATTACATAAAATTATAAAGGATAATAATCATGAAATAATTATCATATTTATAAATAAATTATACTTTTTAAAATAAATAATGAAATATGGTTATGAAAAATGAACCAACGTTACAATCATGGAGACGGTAGGCCATACCTACTCATGATTAACGTTCACATTTTTCAATGATCATTATGGAAAGAAGGTAAGTAAAATTATTTCTTTCCATAATGATAATTATATCATAAGTACCATATTATTTAATCAAATATACTTATATATAGAATTATTTTTATGTAAAATTAATCACATCATGTCGAGGTGGTGGTAGTCCACATATCCACAACCGACATTATCACTTTTTAGTGTGTGAAAAGGGTAATAAAGAAAATGATATATTCTATTTATAGAAAATAAATTATTTAATTAATATCATATATATTTAATTTATTTTAACTATGTTTATTAAAAACTATCCTTTATACATTCCATGTATCACATGAATGAATCACATCACTTTGAGAAGATAGTAATCCACACTTCCACAAATGATGTTATCATATTTACATAAAATGGAAATCATGAAGGTATGCGTTATATAAAAATTAAATAATTATTAATAAAACATAAATATCATATATATAATATAAAAACAGTGTGATAATTCTCCACGATGAGAGGTGGTAAAGGAAAAATGAACAACATTGTTTCGTGAGGCGACAATTTTCCATACATAAGAATGGTAAGTTCATTAACCATTAGATGGAAGTGTGTGTAAGTGTAGATAGAAACCTTATAATAAAAAATATCAGTAAATTTATGATAATTATTATATTATATAATGATGGAATAATAATATTTTATGGGTTTTATAATGAAAATAAAACAAAGAAGCTTGAGGAAGGATATTACCTCTTCTTTGGGTAACTCCTTTTGGTTTGCACCAAAGGGATTCATTGGATGGATATATGACCAAAGAGAGGATTAAAGGTTCAGGGTAAGGATATTGGGAGGTTATTTGAGTATATGTTTGGTCATCAAAAGGTCCTAAGAGGTGTGGGGGAGTGGGAGGGGTAAGATCATTTTTATAGTAGAGGAGGAGTGGCTTTCATGTAAATTTTTGGAAAGGAAATTACACCCACATTTTTTCCATTTCAAGTGGATCCAATAATGGTCAAAATTTTAGAAAAGGTAGTATAGGGTCTAAATATGAATATAAAATGTCTTTTTAACAATTTTATTGGTTATTTTGGCCCTTAGTTTTAAGGTTTAGTCCCTTGTTATGCTAATTTTTCTTTTAATCATTGTAATTACTTTTAATCACTTTCACAAATATTTTTGGTAAAAAACTAAATTGAAATTATTATAAATTATAAATTATGATGACTCAAAATATGGAATCAAATTTTACAAATTAAAATCACAAATGTGACAGAATTAATTTAAAATTAATCCGGTAGACAGGACGACAATACAAGTTTTAATATAAAAATGTTAAAAAATTTGCTATATTTTTATATCCAATTTCAAAGTGAAATTGATTAAAATGACTTAAATTGGATTAATTTATGTAAAATTTATCTAATTAAAACTTAAAAATAATTAAAAAAATAATTTATCTTTATAAATATATTAGTCGAAAAAGCAGTTTGGAATTAAAATTCAGTATTTTTCACTATTCATCAAAAAATAAAACTTCACAAAAAAATAAAACAAATTCATCCTAAGATGATTTTTATGTTATAATTTTAAATATGAAGTTTATTTTGACATATAAAATTAATAAAAGTTCAAAAAATTGGATTTAAAATAGAGTCTTCATTAAAATAAGTTAAAACTACCTTTATAAAAATATATGTTTTTATGCATAAAATTGAGTTTATTCTTATCTTATGCCTATAAAATCTATTAGATGAGTATAAAAAATATTTTATTATATATATAATATATAAATTTAATTAATATCATTCATTAATAGTAATTTATTTAATTTATTAGGATAAAATAGTTTTATGATCATAAAAATAAAAAATATTTCCTTTATATTCAATTGGTTTATATTTTCCTTTCTAATTAATTGTAAAATAATAAATAAATCTTACATTTTTGTAATAAATATATTTTAATAAGTTAGTTAATACTATTCATAACCAGTAATTTAACAACTAGGTTATAAATTATTATATTAAATAATAATATTTTTAATAATATATTACTGTTTAGTAAAAATCGGTCTTACATGTTATAAAATTCATCGAGGAGAGCTAGTCTTGTGTGTAATGCACGCTAACCTCAGTGTTCTGTGTAGATCAAGAAAAAATTTATGTTTCATGTAACATAAACTTAACTTGGTGTTTTATATAAATCAATCTAAGAATAAAAATTAAATTTATTCTAAAAGGAAAATATTGTAAGGTCTGGGGGTGTTATAATAATAATAATAATAATAATGATAATAATAATAATAATAATACTATTTATCGACATGTGCTAAACTCAAAAATTAAAATTAAATATTATTTATTCAAATAATATTCAATATATATTATTTCTCATTGAATCATTAATCTTAGTCCTCCATTTCTACATAATATATATTGGTCATTGAATAATGAATATTTATTTAATAAATTAATATTACTGAATTATTCACTAGTAAATAAATAAATATTATATTCAATAAAAGAAAATAAATATTTATTAAATATTCTACTCACTTAATATTCTCTTGAATAACTGGTGATGAAATATACGCGATCAAACAAACAATAATAATTATTAAACCATGTGTGGAAATAATATTTATTCAACTTGTTAAATAATAAATAATAATATATTATTTAACTTGAATTCTGGATACACTTAGTGTGTGACCCTCTAGGCCTCTTTCTCACTAGAATTAGGTGAAACAACATAAAGTCCAAGGTTAACATCTAGAAACACGCCAAGGCACCCATAGAGAAATAAGCTAATGTCATAATGACATAATACATAATACAGATGGATGATCACTGAGTAATATAATCCCTTTAACACAATATCTCTAATAAATAAAGTTTCATGCTGGTGCCATCAGCCTATGTGCTCAATGTATCATTATTTGAATTTTCATAAATTGAACTTTCCCATATAACACCATGGACATGGATTTATTTAGGATATATAATTCCCTTCAAAGGTCTTGAGATATTAACTTTCATTAAAGAACATAAGGGGAAAATCCTTTCTCATATTATTCATTAATAAAATATTCTCGTGACACACCCAACGTATCTTAATTCATCATGAACATACATTGTCATAGATTTCATCAATACATCAAAGTACGTGACTTATAACACTCATTAATAATAATATTAAAGTATAAGGGTCAATACAAACATCTGCATTTAGGAACATCTAATGACACATATAAATATGGATTTCCTACTATAGGGTCTCATTCTCATAATATACTACACTGGATATTACTAAGTGTGTACACATGAGATGGTGCCTCAAAGTCTTATGAGTCTCCATCCCTGATAGCCTAAATAATTTATGTCCCTCAACTGATATCATCTAGATATAAAAAATATATTTAAGAATATAGTCATCTAACTTATGGGTTCTCATCATAGTTGGGAACTTCTATGACCTTTCAGTGTGACAACTACTCTTAGAACATTATCACATAATATTTCATGCAGAAGAAAAATCATGACATGATAAGAATTTTATTAATATTAAAAAATATGAATACATGTTACTATAAAGTAGAGATAATTTGGTTTCAGAGAACCGACTCCAATAGTTTCCCGGGTGCTAGTCACTAGCTTGTGGAATCAGGAAGTCCTTATAGTGTTTCCATGATCTAGTTTGGAACCTAGATAGACAGGTTACTCAGGATAGGTCATGAAAATTTGATATTATAGTATATTTATGCTCAATATTGGTACATTTATAGAAATTAGATAGGATTTTCAGGACTTGGGAGGTAGGTCGCACTGAGTTCCTGGCCAACACTTTCCATGCCGAGTCTCAAGTTACCATGAGATGTTGGGTTTTGTGTCACCTATGTTGGGTTTTAATCTAAGTATTAGTTTCTTCTTGTGTTCTCTTGAGTTTAAACCAAGTTTTTTTGTTATCTAGTCATTTATTTTGTTTTATGGTATGTAGAAACATGCCTCCAAAACATCTTCCAAGGGTTCCATAGGAGGGTGTAGCAGATAATGCTTCTCAAGGGAATCATTATCTTGATCAGAATATCTTAGAGGATATCATGAGGCTAGTTAGAGTTAAAGACTAGAATGTAAAACCTATCTAGAACCAAGTTGTTTAGGTATTACTAGGTGTTATAAGAGATAAGTATCGAGCGTGTGAGTTCCTATGTGAGAATCCTCTATCCTTTAAGGGTATGAATAAACCCCAAGAGGTAGAGCAATAACGGGATAATATTGACCAATTATTTGATTTTCTAGAGACTCTTGAGGCTATCAATGCGATGTACAATGTTTAAGTTGAAGGGTTTTAGTAAAAAATGGTGGGATTCTATGGTTTAGTTGAATAGAAATGTGGGATTAGAGTGTAAAGGCTTCAAGACCTTCTTTTTTCAGTAGTTTTACCTAGAATCTTTGATGATGAAAAAGTCTCTGGAGTTACTCTCTTTGTAGCAGGGAGAAAATTTTGTTTAAGAATACACCAATCTTTTTACAGAGATGGTTCATTTTTATTCAGATGTGGTGATTAATGATCAATTGAATTCTCAAAAATACATGCATGGATTGGTATTTGACATCCCATCTCAAGTATATATATTGAATCTCACCACCTATGCTGAGATGGTTGACAATATGATAACCCATATCTTTTTTACACTTTATTTCATGATTTATTACATAAATGCACACCTTATAGAATCCTAGAATATTTATATTCCTAGTGTATTTGTGCAATGAGATACATAACACCATAACTTGAAACAGGGATACATTGACATTATTTAAAACTCCATAACACACCTTTAAAATCCATTGATCTTCTAATACTTTACGGGCTAACCTAGAGACACACATAAGAAAGGGGTGAGATATAAAGCCTAGTAAGGGAATAAAATAATAATAACATAAGGTAAAGTAGTAAATGTGTGTCAACAGGTATAACATGATGACATAGAAATGTGAAAATCATATTCATGAATATCGAAGCATGGTATGAGATAATAACATCAAGATAACATAAGGAATGTGGAAACCATATAAAACATGAAACCATAAACATAAGTCAAGGCTAACCACTAAGACATCATAGCATAGTGTTCTTAGGATAAACTACTGTGAACCATACATGGTATCTCATGAAATAAAAATATTAACTAATGCATTGAAGATATATATAATTCCGGACCCACTCATCACATTCATATTATGTACATGCCTTTGTGTGCCACATAGATTATACAACATAAGAACACCTATAACCACTTTTAAACCCATGATTAAGGATTTTGGGTTACATAAACATGATTACCAAATCAATGAATGATAGATACATCTATGTTAATACCTTTGAGTGGAAATGGGGATGGGTATTCACTACACAATTGTTTGGCATGGAAAATCATAGGATAATTTTGGCAGCATAATGGGTGTACATAAGAATTAATATAAGAGTTTATTGAGATAAGAAATTTTATCATTACTTATAAATCATAAGGATAGTAAAATGGATGTGTAAAAACATATTTCAACATGAACAATTGGGAATAAAATGGAATAATACAAAAAAGTGCTTGAATAAATAGGAGAAAGGGAACCCCTTACCTTGGGAGGGTGCTTCCAAAAGCTTAGGAAGATCTTATTAAGATATTGAGAATACCTTGGGAGGGATTTATAGATGGATATGGAAAGAAATTTCATGGTCAATGGTTTTTTAGTGAAGATTAGTGGGAGATTGGGTGGGTATTTATAACAAAAGAGAGTGGAATTCTTTATTAATTTCTAAACTTAGGTTTTGGACTCTATATAATAAAATAATCAAAACAACAAACATTACCATGGTTTTTGCCCATGGTTTCTTCCAAATAGAAGTTAATTTAAATATTTTATAAAAGAACCGAAAATATTAATATAATACCATTGGTGATGTGGAAGTGAGTCATGTTCATAAAGAATTGACTTTAAAACCTAAAAATATAATATAGGTTTTGGAGGATTCATTAAAGGTATATAAAAATAATGAAATAAATTAAATTTTTTTAAAATGGGAGATATATTTTTTCTTCATGTATTCCTTTTATAGTATTAATTATATCACTTTGGGCTTTTATGATGTCATAATAAATACTGTATATTAATACCGTATTTAATTTTTACACAAAAATTTGACCATCTCAAAAAATAATGAAAAATTAACCATTGGATAACTTATATTTATTGATTTCAAAAATTATATTTAGTTTTCCAAAATAATTTTCTAAATATAATAATTTAACATTTAAATAAAAAACCTTATTTACTTGAAAATACTAGTTTTTACAACACTAACCACTTGTTTACCCTTATAAAAATTAAAATTTAATTCATTAAATTATATTATCATTTATATTTAAATAAATATTATTTAATAATAATATTTTATTAAAATAACATTTATTTCAAAAATTATTTAATTTATAAAAAGAGTTTCTTAATTAAAACAATATATTTTCCAAAATTATAATTTTGATTTCTTAATATAAAAATTTCATTTTTATAAAAATCATTATATAATAATTTATAAAGTAATAATAAAAATGGATAAATATAACTATTATTTTATTAAAAATAAAATATAAAAATTCATATCACTAAGGTTTAGATACATAACCCCTTATTACACCAGTATATGCCCTAAGGGTAAGGCGTACAATTGTGACACTTTCTTGGGGTGGTTCAACAAACATTATTGTGGTTGTGATCTCGATAAGCTTGAAATTATCCCATAAAGAGTTTTTCTCATGTTTCATTTGTTCAAACTCATTATGGTCTTAGTCTAGGGAAAAATCCTAATGATTTCATCTCTTTAAAAGATTTTATAAATGAGATTCATAGGGTATGATCCTACCGGTCGAGGCCATCCCTTCTTTCATCTGTGTCAATTGGATTTTATCATAACCCTTAATATATACTAATATTAACAATCACCATACAATAAATATATTATAAAAGGTTAATATTCTTAATTGTATTTTAAATTTGACCAAATATATTTTATAGTAGGAAAAAATAACCAAATTAGTGCATGTGTTTTCTATAAATGCATTTATTAATAAGGAATTTATTCATTCAAAAAGGGAGTTTCATTCATGAAAGTTCAGGTAATTACATTCTTCCCCCATTCATAAATCTAAACCTCAAAATTTTATTTTATACACCAAAAAAATAAGGTTACTTCTATTTCATTTCCTCTTATAGTTCCCAAGTTTCTTCCACAAACTTGTAGTTCCACCACAAAAATTTGATCAGGTTAGTTGCCTTCTTTTGTATAACTTTGTATCTAGGATCTAATATCTTCACCATATACTCATTGTATGAATGATCATTCTCTAAATGTACCACCTCTAGAATTAGTAAATGTGAGGGATTTAGTATATACACCCTCAAGAGGGATACATATAACACATCATGTACTTGAGATATGTAATTTGGGAGTGATAGTCAATATGAAACAAATATTATATGATCAAGGATATCAAAGGGGATGATTTATTTAGGACTAAGCTTTACCTTCTTCCCAAATATTAGGAATTTTTTCCATGATGATATATAAATGAAAATCTTATTTATGGCATCAAACTCCAGGTCTTGTCAATGATTTTTTATAAATATTTTCTACTATATTTGTACAAATTTCATATGAAACTATATGGTTTGAAACTTATTGGTTATCTCTTGGATAAAATCAGGTCCCATCAGCTTATTCTCTCCAAATTCATCCCATCATGTTGGATTTTGATACCTCTTCCCATATAGAGCCTCATAAGGTTCCATTTGAATTCTAGAATGAAAACTGTTTCTATATGAGAAATCCATTAGAGTAATGTTTTGAACCCAAAAACCTTGTAAATCCATTTAACATGATCTCAAAATAACCTCTAGATTTTGAATGGTTCTCTTATACTGACCATCAATCTGATGGAAATAAACAATAATGAAACTCAGCTATATATCCAACACTTGCTGAAGGGATCTCCATAACTTCAAGGTAGACCTAAAATATTGATTAAATACAATGGAGAGTGGAACTCCATGTAGTATTACCACTTTCTTTATGTATATCTTGGAAGGTTGGTCAAGAGATAAATCTTCCTTAATAGTAATTAAATGTGCTAACTTTGTAAGGTGATTGACTACCACCCAGATGGGGTTATTTTTTTTAGATATCCTGGGGAGTCCTATAACAAAATCCATGGTTTTATTTTCCCATTTCCATACTTGTATAAGTAATGGTATAATAATTACCTTATACTTATATATATATTTTTAAAAAAGAAAGCAGCGAGGCTTAAAATTATTAAAAATGGAGTTACAAGAGTGGGAATGAAGGAGATTTACATCTATCACATTATAATATTAAGCATTGAGATACACATTATGAAATATCCTTCTTCATGTTATCCCACCAGAAGTTTTTATTAAAATTCTATACATATTAGTGATTATTGGATTGATAGAGAAGGATGAGTTATGAACATCATCCATAAGTAACGACTTTAGCTATGGTTTTTATAAGACACATATCTGGGTTCTAAAAATTATGACTCTATTTTATCAAAGTTAAACTCTAGAATATTACCTACCTTTATTTGTAACTCCTCATCATTTTTTAGGATTCCTTGATCCTATCAAGAAAGAATGGTTGAGTAGTTATTTGATCAAGGTATTATGAAGATCCTTTTATTATTCCCATGTAAATCCTTTAAATTTCCAAAATATTAGATCCCTTTTAATCCTCATCATAGATATGGTTGTAGTATTCTTTATACTTAGAGAATTTACCACTTTTTTACCTTACCAATATAGTAATGGATTACATAATAATAATCCTTTATCATATCTAACAACCTTTGTTTGTTCATATTGAGATAATGTTTTGTGAAAATATAATTTTGGCTGTTAGGGTCCGTATATATGTCACACTTCTCCCTATAGAGATAATGCCTCCAAATATTTATTGTGTAGATCACCAAAACTAATTCTAGATCATGGGTTGGGTAGTTATTCTCATGTATATTTAATTGGTGGGAGGAATATACCATCACTTTGTAATATTGCATGAGTACACAACCCAATCCCTTTTGACACATCACTATAGATCACAAATCCTTGCCCACTGGTGGGTAATGTGAGCACATGTGAAGTGATTAGACTTTTATTTAACTATTTTAATATCTCCTAACAGTTATTAGTCCATAAAAACTTCACTCCATTATGAGTTATCTTGGTTAGTAGGATTTATAATCATGAGAAGTTTTTCAAAAATCAATTATAATACCCATATAATCCAAGGAAACTATGTATCTCTATAATAGTTGTTGGTCTATTCCACCCTTAAATTTCGTCTATTTTTTAAGGATCTATAGATATCTCTTTATTAGTGATAACATTCCACAATAATGTTACTTTATCCATCTAAAAACAACATTTATTATAATTCACATATATCGTTTACTTTCACAAGGTCTTCAATACAATATTCAATTTATCCTAATGTTTCTACTTGCTGTTGGAGTAGATATGAATATCATCTATAAAGAATATAATAAACTTATCAAGGTAATCCCTAAATACTCTATTAATTAAGTCTAAAAAGATATTTGGAGCATTGGTGAGTCCAAATAGAATCACTATGTACCCGTTGTGCATGTACCATGTATGAAAAGAAGTCTTATAGATATCATCCTGCTTCACCTTTACTTGATAATATACTAACCAAAGATCTAACTTAGATAAGTACTAGGATCCATGTAGCTAATAGAACAAGTCATTAATCCATGATAGAGGAAACTTATTATCTATCGTGATCTTTTTGAGCTCATGGTAATCAATATAGAGGCATATTGACCTATCCCCATTTTTGACAAAAAGGACCGGTGTACACTATGGTGAAGCACTTGGAAATATAAACCCTTCATCCAAATAATACTGTAGTTGATTATTCATCTATTTAAGTTCAATAGTGGCTATTCTATATGGAGTATTTGATATTGGAAAATCTCTAAGTATAAGTTCAACCAAGAACTCAACCTATCATCTAGGAGGAAGACCAAGCAATTATTCGAGAAACACATTAGCTGATTCCCTCACAATGGACATTTCATCAAGGATGATATTTTCCATAGTATCAATCAATTAAGATAGATACACTTTATCATAAGGAAATATTATCCATGCTTGAGATGATGATTCCAAATGAGATTGATCCTCCTTATTGAACTTGTATAGATTTAGAGGGTGACTTGAGATATGGATGGTGATATCCTTCTCTAGGAAATTTATGTTGGCACTATAAATAGAAATCCAATTCATACCCGAAATTGTATCAAATTCTTCTTAAATAAGCATCATAAGGTTCACTGCAAAATTCAACCCACAAATTTTGATAGGGGACGAGTTATATTCTTGAGATGCAATAATTGACCAATTTTCCATCTTCATCGATAACTCAACAACTATATTTTGAGGTGGTGTTTGAATAGTTACACTAAACTTGTGTGATATGATAGAATGAATATAACCATTATCACATAGGATATTTAAAGTTCATGAATGGGTGATAAGCCTTCCATTCACTATTTTATTCTAGTTTTAATCATTTACTTAATTGAAAATATACTTAGGTATGAGAATTTTTCAACTATTAAACACATAAAAGGAAAAATATGAACATTAAAAGGATAAATCATACATGAAATATATTCCTTAACCTATGAATTTATAGGTTTCAATATAAGTTCTCCATGGTTTATTTGTTAACATAAAATATCATAGAAATTTTTGTTCCCTTTATAGTGTTCTATAAGGAGCTTGTGAATTTAGAAAATCATATCCCCCAAGAGAGTCAAACCAAGTGTGCAATAAGGCATACTTTTCATGCAGAAGGTGACATCAGGTTAATACCCAATGCAACCTTTTAAGGTTATTACCCCTAGGTAAAACCATTCCACAACAACATCAAATTGTAGTATCTAGATAGAGATTTTGTTTCATAGAAACCAATTACTCTATACTTTACCAAAATTTAGTGTTATTATCTTATATTTTGTATTATCCCTAATGTTTTCACTAAGGTTTTATAATCCCAATTCTAAAAAATAACTAGACTTTCCTATGATACTAACTATGAAATCCCATGTATTTTATACACTTTATTTCATGATTTATTACATAAATTAACTCTTAATAAAATCCCAAAATATTGAGATTCCTAGTGTATTTAGAAAATTAGATACACAACGCAATAAATTGAAACATGTATACAACAACATTATTTAAAACTCTATAAAATTACCTTAAAATCCATTGATCTTCTAATACTTCACGAGATAACCTACTTATGTACATAAGAAAGGGGTAAGATATAAATCCCAATAAGGGAATAATAAAATCATAGAATAATGTAAAACAATAAATTCCATTTAATATGCATAACATGATGAAATAGAAATATGGAAATCATAATTATGAACATAGAAGCATGGTATGTGATGATAACATCAAGGAAACATAAGGAATGTGGAAACAACATAAAACATGACATCATAAACTTAATTTAAGGATAACCACTAAGACATTATAACATAGTGTGATTAGGATAACCTCCTATGCACCACACATGGTATATCATGAGATGAAAACATTACCCAATGCAATGGAGGGATATATAATTTTGGGCCCACCTATCACATTCATATTATGTATGTGCATTTGTGTTCCACATAGATCATAAAACATAAGAATGCCTATCATAACTTTTAATCCCAAGATTAAGGAATGTGGGTTATATACATGGAAGTCCCCAATAAATGAAGGATAGGTACATTGAGGTGAATACCCATGAGTGTAAATTAGGATGGGTATTCACTATACAAATTTTTGGCATAAAAAATCATAAGATAATTTCAACATCATAATAAGTGTGCATAAAGATTCATAGAAGGGTTTAATGAGAGTGAAATTTGGTTTATCATTACTTTGATATAATAAGGACAAGAAATGGAATGTTTAAAAACATATTACAATAAGAACAATTGGAAATCAAATGGCATAATACAATAAAAGTGATTGAATAAAGAGGAGGAAGATGATCCCTTTCCTTGAGATGGTGCTTATAAAAGCTTGTAATGTTCTTCTTAAGAGACTGGGAATGCCTTGGGAGGGCTTTAGAGAGGGATAAAGAGAGAAAATTCGTTCCCAATGGGTTTTTATCAAATATTAGTGGGAGGTTGGGTGGGTATTTATAGAAAATAGTGGAATTATTTATTAATTTATAAACATAGGTTTTGGAATCTATATAATACAGTAATAAAAACCAAAAACCTTCACATGGTTTCTAGAAAATAGTAATGGTTTTTAATAATTTATAAGTCTAAGAACTGAACATATTAAAATAATACCATTGGTGATGTGAAAGTGAGTCATGTTTATAAAGAATTGTTTTTTAAAACCTTAAAATATAATATATATTTTAGAGGATTCATTAAAGGTATATAAAATTGATGAAATACCTTGAAAAAATTATTTTAAATGGAAAATATATATTGGGTATTTGATACATTTTATAGTATTTATTAAATCACTTTTTAGATTTTATGATGTCATAATACATACCATATATTTATACCGAATTTAATTTTTATCCAAAAATTAGAGTCCTAGAAAATTATGAAAAATTCACTATTGGATAATTTCAACATGATGATTTCAAAAATGATATTTATTTTACCAAAATAATTTTATAAATTTAAGAATTTACACTTTTAAATAAAATTCCTTACTTAATGGAAAATATTAGCTTTTACGAAACTAACCACTTTCTGACCCATATAAAAATTAATATAGACTTCCTTAAATTATATTATCATTTATATTTAAATAAATATTATTTAATAAGAATATATTATTTAAATAGAAATATTTTTTTATGAATTTATCAAAAATATTTTCTTAATTGAAAATATATATTTTTACAAAAAATACAATTTTTGATTTCTTTGAATCAAAATATATTTTTTATCAAACTCATCATATAATAATTTATAAATTAATAATTAAAAAGGATAATATAATTATAATTTTATTAAAAAAATAAAAATTCATATTACTAGGGTCTATATACAAAACCTCTTATTATACCAGCGTATGCCCTAATGGTAAGGCATGTGATGGTGATACTTTCTTGGGGTGGTTTGATGAACATTGTTTGGGTCATGATCTCAAGGAACTTGAACTTATATCATAAAAAATTTCAATAATGCTTTATTTGTTTAATATCATGTTGGGCTTGGTCAATGGAAAATACCAATGATTCCATCTCTTTTAGAAGCTCCGATAAATGGTCTTTATAGGGTATGATCCTACTAGTTGAGGTCGTCACTTCTTTCATATGTGTTAATTTTATTTTATCATAACCCTCAATATATACCAATATTAATGGTCACTATACAATTATTGTATTATCAATGGTTAATATTATTAATGGTCTTATAAAACTGACCAACTATATTTTATAACGAGCTAAAATAACCAAAATAGTGTATGTATTTTATATAACTATATTTATTAATAAGGCATTTATTTATTCAAAAATGGGGTTTCATTTATGTAATTTCAAGTAATTATAGACAATTATATGATTCTAGAGATAGATATAGTGGATAAGATAGGATTGTATGAGGATTTCCTTCTACCTAGTGGCATATCTAGCAGTGTGCATAGGAAAAAGGGGAAGTGGAAATATAGTCACAAGAGTGGTGGAGGCAGTTCTTAATAGAGAATTTTTTTTTATTCCATAAAAAATAGGTATAAATGTACCATCTAATTATTACTAGTTTTAGAAGGTGTGGAACACTTGATGATATTACCACACACCTCTGAATAACTACTGTACTTGTGGCCGTTGGGGCCATCTGTAGAGATTCTTCCAAGATCTGTTTATGCCTTGATATGACTAGGGACATTCTTATCCAAATTCCACTATGGCATAGTCATAAGCTTCAAATTCAATAGGGCTCTAACCAAATGACTCCTTAGTGAATCAACTTCACGTTTTGGATGAGTTTTCAGTGGAATTTGATGCAATCCTAGATATAGTGAGAGGTACCATTTTTGTTCCATCTTCTATAAAAACTGCTCTGTTTGATATAGGTTCCTCTCACTCATTTATATCTTCCCATTTCATGATGTGTAAAAACATAAAATGTAGATCATTTCCTTCATTATGTATTTGAAAAAACCTATTGGTAGGAGGAAAGAGAAGGTTTTTTTTATTCTTCATGATCTATATTGATACCTGATGCAGAGTTAGTCTAGTACCCCATAATCCTTGATTTAGATCTATTCCACATCATCATAAGAATGGATTGGTTGGTTTCTCATTGTGTCAAAATTAATTTTTAACATTAGTGTTTTCATTATCTATTTCCAATGGTATCTCCTAGGTTTTCTAAGGGGAGTGGGACCTAAGGTCCAGTTGTGTAGGACCATCCCACCCAAAGCTTAGGAGTCTATTTTCTACTATTGCGGTTGAACTCAATGATGTTTCCTCTCATGTTGATATTCCATTGTTTTTTTGGGATTTCACTGAGGTTTTCCTAGATTAATTATCCAGTCTTCCTCCAGAGAGGGAGGTAGAGTTTTTGATTGAATTGGTGATGGGTACACATCCAACCACAATACCTTATTATCGTATGGAACCTATAGATCTGAAAGAGATTAAGGTTTAGTTGGAAAACCTATTAGATAAGGTATTTATTCATTCTATTGGTTCACCATGGGTGGTCCCTATTCTATTTTCCAATAGGTAATATGGTTATCTATGTCTCTACATAGAATATCTATAGCTAAATCAGGTAATATTTAAATAAAAAGTATCCTTTACCACAGATTGATGAATTTTTTTTATCAGTTAAATGGGGAAATGTGGTTTTAAAATATCGTTCTTCCGTCAGGTTATCATTATCTCAGAGTTAAAGAATCAGATATCATGAATACCACTTATAGTAGAAGGTATAACCACTACAAATATCTTTTGATTCCTTTCATATTAACTAACACTCCTGAAATTTTTATAGCTTTGATGAACCAAATATTATACTAGTATCATGAAACCTTTGTTGTAATATCCCTAGTTGATATCCTAGTTTATTTTGAATTTGAGTGTGAGCATGATCACCAAATGAATGTGGTTTTTGGATACCTTGAGGAGTCACCACCTTTATGAGAAGCTATCAAAGTTCAATTTATAGATCTGAGAGGTAAAGTTCTAGGGTAACATGATTTTGGAACATGGTCTCTTAGTTGATCTTTAAAAGGTAAATGATGTCTTGTAATGTGAATAACTACATAACATCTTTGAGATACAGATCTTCCTAGGTTAAGTTGGATAATATTGGTGGGAATTTATGTATTTCTTGAATCTTGAATCACCATTTATTACTCTTACCAATAAAGGGGTGAAATTTACTCATGAAGTTAATTGTCATACCTCTTTTGATGAATTATAATGATGTCTAACATCAGCTCCTATCTTGATCTTTTAAGAACCTATTAAGGGCTATGTGGAATACTGATATTATTCTAGTGATGGTATAGGGTGTGTTATTATGTATTATGACCATGTTATGGTGTGCAATTCTTGAAAAATTCATCTGATTGAGAAGAATTAACCCACTCATGATTTAGTGATGGACAATGTTATGCATGTGCTTAAGTGTTAGAGACATTATCTTTTCAGGGATATGTTCACCATCTTTTTTGATCATAAGAGCATGAGTTAAATATTTTATTATGAAAAATTTAACCTCAAGTAGAGTAAATATGTGTAACACCTATAGATGTTTTATTTCAACATCGCCTACATCCTAAGGAAGGGGAATGTTGATGCATATGCTCTTAATATAAAATTCCCTTCTCATTATGTCTTGGAATCTAATTATGAGTAAAAAATCATTTCGATTTTCACTCAATTACATTTGGATGCATATAAGGATGATTTATTCATGGTTATAACCAGTTTTTAGTTGTAATCAAATCTCCTTGAATCAATACTATAGGGATAAGGTTGGATGATGAGTTTAGAGGAGTTAGAGAATCCATATATGGTGGGGAGACCATTGGTATCTCCCCTCATATAGAATTCTTCTCTATGGGAGTCAGTTTGTCATCCCTTAATCTATTTGGAATTATATATTTCTTTATTTCTATATTTATTTGTGGGATGTTCAACTCATTACTATGGGGATGTATTGTGAAATGAGATAATGTTTATGGTAGCCGAATATGAAGTGTGACATTATTGATTATATGTCCCACTGTTACAACTTTCAACAGATCAAGGTAAAGTACCTGATTCATTTTTATCTGCTCTAGCCTCTTCTGATGCTATTATGGAAATGGGATGAGGTTTACATGGAATTAATCATCATATTAATATGAAATCCCTAAGGAAATAATGTTATATGGGTGGTGAATAATCAGTTGATTAAATCAAATCATTTCATTCTGATTAGGTTATTCATATCCTAGAGTATATGTTCTATGCCTGCATTTTAAATTTTGGTGGATCATGGGATAACCATCTGGTACTGGCCGAGTTTTCTTATAACAACAATTTTCAATCTTTGATTAGAATATAACCCTTCTAGGCTTTGTATGGTCTCCCGTACAGGTCACCTATTTGTTGGTCAAAGGTGTGAGAGGCCTCTCTTATGAGAACGAGTATTGTTTAGGATAAATCAATGATGATTCATGATATACATTGATGTTTGGTTACATCTCAAAGTTGATAGAAATCATATTCATATCATTGACACCATCCTTTGTATTTTTCTATTATGGATTGAGTATTATTGAAAGTTTCTCCTCAGTTGGGTCACCATCAGCTTGGGAAACATGGGAAGATGGATCTAAGATATGTTGGACCATTTTATATTATTAACTAGCTTGGTTAGGTTCTTGTTGGTTGGGTTACCAGCTCAGTCGACTGGTATTCATGTTTTTTTCTACATATCTCAAATCAAGAAGTACCATCCTGATCCTTCGCATGTTCTGATTTGGGAGAAGATTGAGTTGGATCTATATTTTTAAATTATTAAATAACTAGTAGTGTTTTTTGATTCTAAGATGAAATTATTTGGTGGGAGGTTTATTTCATTAGTAAAATTACTATGAGGATACATATCATGTTTTTACGAGAGTTGGGAGTGTGAATCTTTAGCTAGTGTCATAGTGTCTCTAAGCATGTTGTGTAATCATTCCAACCAACATAAACTTCTGGGGTATGACACACCCTATTATAAAAAATATAACCATGGGGCCTGGCTCACCCCAATATATTAGAGATAAAAAACCCAAGGTTTAACTCACTCTGGTGTATATGAGAAGAAAAACCAGGGTCTAACTCACCCTAGTATGAATGGGATAAAAACTCAGGGTCTAACTTACCCCAGTATGAAGGCTCAAAAACTGAATCCTAATCATTGTAGTCCATAAAATCTAAATATTTTATATGGGTTACATACCTTACCCATGAATCTAAGGATCGTGTCTATGGATCTGATGTTATACAGGGGTTTGTATCCTCTACCCAGGGATCAAAGGATCATTTCTAGGGAACAAACAACTATGATAGGGGAGGTTATATCCCCTATATGTATATCCAAGGATCTAGTCCACAAAATTCCAAACTATGTGGTAGGTGCATCCCCTACCTGTGGATCCAAGGAGAAAATCTATGGTATCTAATATGTGTAAATACATCACCAAGGGAACTAATTCTTCCCGTAACATCTCTTCAGGGGTATCCTTCTACCCAAGCCCATATTTTATAAACATGGTTAGCCTCTTAAGTGCATGAACTATACTTATTATATCCATAACATGCTCAAATGTAGATTTGGTTTCTAAGGTGAAACCAATAATAATCTCTACCAATTTATATACACACCCTCTCACTAGGTTCAACATGTCATTAGGGCACCCACCAGGGTCCCCTAGGACCCATATTAGTTATAATTCCCCACTAGTGTCCTCTTATATCAAAAAAGTATCTTGGGTCAACACATATCACACAGAGGGAAATATTTCCATAGACACCATCAAATCTCATCAATTAATCACTGGCTTATTGGAAAATTCTCACACAGGAGATGGCATCAAGACCATCCCCATTCCAAGTAACTCTATTTTGGTATGAACACCATACCTATTCACAAGCTCCACAAGGTTTACCCACCCAGGTAATCACATATCAGTGGGGGATGAACACTCACCCTATGATTATATCAACTATTATAAATGCTCCAAGATATATAAAGGTTCTCATAGGTCCAATCCCTTGTCCATACATCTCAAATCATCACTCACCTCTACATGGAGGTCTCTAAGTACTCCCATTTTAGGTAGACCACCTTATGTTCGTTAAATTCAGTTAATACCCCTTAGGGTTCACATTTCTTAACACTCATAGTTTTAAACAAGGCCCTGGCCATTGGAGGTTGTGGAAAACAACCTCAATGGTGAAACATTATATCACATACACACATAAACAAAATGAATATAGCAAAGGGGTATGTACGAGGAACCACCTACCTCAATTCCAAGTCATTTACTTTTTTAATTCATCACATGAAATATCTTCCCAAGATCAACCAAGTCCAATGGCCCTCATCCAAATCAACCGAGGCCCTAAATCATGACAACACAACATTAATTAATTATAAAACATTTTTAATTAATTATCTAATTCATTTTAACAATTTATAATTAATTTCAAAATTTATCTCAAGTAGGAATATTGTCTGAAATCCCATTCGATGGTCTTATCACACCAAAACCACAACCAAAAGCCCATGAGATGCCTAAAATGTACTCCTAACACCATTCTAATCCAAATAACTAATAACAGGGACTGAAACCATAATAAATTTCATTTAATTTAAATAAAAACCATTAAAAAAACTCATAAGATGATATACCTCCATCAAAAATACATTCTATGACATGAAGATACTATCTCACAACATTCTCTACCTATTCTAAGAAAAATACCCATTATAAATGCCCGATTCCACCATGATTTGATTGAACCAAAACCAAAACCCTAAACTAGAGAAGTGAAATCAAGAGGAATGAAAATGGAAACAAGAAAAAAGGAAAATAAAGGATGAATTTAACCTTAAATAACCAATTAAATTAAAAAAAATCACCTAAATCATAGGGTATTTGAAGGATAGAGAAGGGGGTTCATCCTAATGGTCATCACATGAGAGGTACTAGGAGAAAAGAGGGTGATGGCCTTATAAAATTATAGAGGAAAATGATAATTTTAATCTTTTAATGAGCCACATAATTTTCAAAACCATGTTCTAACCATGTGAGAGACACTATCTAAGTACAAACATATTGCATAGTTGGGATACACTGTTTACCAAACCATGTTCCAAACATGAAAATTGGAACTGACTCAGTTAGTAATATTTCACATGGTTTGTCTAAAACCATGAACCAAGAACTAGGTACAATACAACCCGCACGATTCACCCTAGAATCTATATAGTTTAACCTAAACCATGTTCTAACCATGTCCATTGACCATGAACTTTTTAATTATAACTAAAAATATCCCCACATAAGGGTAACCACACAATTTTCCCTAAATTGTGTGACCCGAACCATGCACCTAGGAAATATTCTTTGAAAACTTCCAAAATTTAGCCTGAATCCATCAATACTCACCTGAGGAGTTGAGATACCTCTTGGGATTAAAACCATATACAAAAAAAATTAACTCAGGATTATTGAAATCACATATTACTAATCAGAATCTTGGTTATCAAAAGGAACTTCCCACCAAACTCAAAAATTAAAATTCTTAAGAAAACTCACAACTCAAAAAGTGATGGGGTTTTACAACCACCCCACCTTAATACTTATCATCCCTAAGAAGTATAGTCGATATTTTAACCATCAATATTTTTTCTATTTTATTTATAATTTATATTTATCCCATTCTATTCAATATCTAAACACTAAATGAGCTCTCATTGAACAACTCCCAACACAAGGCTCACCATTCATCAAAACTTGATCCATCACTCGTAACCACCCCTAAACACTGAGATGGTTCTCACCAACACTAGTTTGACTCGAGAAACCCTGGTTTCATCTATTAATTCCCATCCAGGATCAATGTATTACTGATAGGGGGTGGTGAAACAGTGATACCCTTTTATTTTAAGTTTCCTATATTTTGAAACAACATTTTAATTCTATTAAAGAATTATCAATTTGATAAAAAAAAACAATATATCCACAAGGACACGAGTATTTACAAGGTTCACTACTCGAGAAGAGAAGATACACCCTTTCCATGGTATGGAAATAATCCAATACCACACATTCCCTTAGAAAACAATCCTTTTGTGAGGATACAACAAGTAGGATACACCCTTACACTTGTATAACACTATGTTAAATAAAATCGTTCATGTACTTCATCTAGAAAAAATAATGAATTTTTTTAGTAACATGTAATGAAACATTAACTAGTTAGTTCAAACAAGTCACTATACTACCTTATAAAATTTCAATTATATAACCTTAAAAAAATAATTCTTAACTTTCCTACCTAGAAGCAGGTAGAAAAATCCTTTCTATACTTTTCTATGAAAAATTAGTCTGATGGATTAGTCTGATTTCTCAGTTTTGAAAATAGATAAGAAATAATAACTCAAAAACAATCTTGAACTACTTATTCTTTCCTAGGAAATATCAGTTTGATAACTTGATCTAATCCTATAACTCTAGACACCATTCATTATTTCACTTCTTTTTTCTAGTAAATGTCTTCAGGAAAGATTATTCCAGAAACTTATTCTCTCTATAGGAACTTTCAACCCTCTCTCTTTAACTTTGAACATAAATAATATAAGAGTTAGTTGAAAGTACAATGCACTTACTACTATTTATAGGTGCGCAAAAAGTGGTTTGGGAAGGATTATGAAAAGTTTTACCACTCAACTAAATTTAACAAAACTTGAATTTCCCCTTCATTTCAACTCCATCTTTGAATTCTTTGACTCTTATCAATTATTCTTGAACCTTCTCGAATGTTCTCATGGTTTCAAATAGCTTTTAATTTATAACCATTATTTAGTCTGATATGTCATTTTTATTTTCCTAATTATGATGAGAACATATAGATAAAAGAATATTTCTCATTAAGATGACCACTTGTAATAGTGAGTTCCTTTTCACACTGATTCTCCGTATCTAATAAAAGACATGAAACTATTCTTTCATAAACATCATTGAAACTTCTAAATATTTTAGAACCCCTCAATAATAATTCAATACTGGATTCAAAATGTTCTTGACAATCAATTATTCAAAACAATTCAAAAAATATACCTTTCTTCTTTTATTTATACCTATGATCCTATATCCAATGAATTGAAACATCCAATGACTTTATCGATGTCAGACTATGTCTGATGGACAGTCTCTGATTCACTCTAATGAATTGGTGTTGGCTCCATTCCGATGCGTGGAAACCAATTCTGGTCCAATGACTCTTGAAACCAATGTAGAACAATACAACCTAATGAAAATGATTGAATAAAATTTTGATCATCATTTGATTGATCGATGTCTGATCTATTCGTTTTTAGTGCTCCCAATAATACCTATCTTTTCTTTATTCATTGGTCTCAAGAATCTATGTGTACATTTAATTCATTAGTCCAAAAAAACATCCTCTTCTTAACCATTATACCTCCGATGGATTGGTAGAACACCATGTTATATGAACCCATGTTTTCAAAGATTTCATTATTCTACAAGCCTTTTCTTGTATAATGACTTCTGCATGACTTTGATAATATTTAGGATCAAAATAACATCATCTAACTTAAGGTACCAAATACATCATCTCCATTTTCTTTCACAAGTCGTCCATAAAAAGTTTCTAACCAAATAATGATATATAAGAATTAAAAATCATAAAATCATCATCAGATTTTCTATGGAGACATTAAGAATCCGATACAACTCTTCATTATGATTTGAACTTTCATTATGGACCCAAGGTGAGTAAAAAAACTAACTTCTTCCACAGAACTTTTTCATAATAGAGAAAAAAATTGATATATTTTCTTATCAAAACTAAATTCAATCTTCTAATTACTATACCCCTTTTATACAATAATCAAAACTTAAAAATTATGATTACTATTCCCTTTTTTTTAACTTTGTAGAAACCCCTTCATCGTCCTGATTTTCAACAACTTATTATCAGGGGAGTTGTTTAATTAACTCTTCTTCAATAACATATTCCTCATATTGATCTATTAATAAAAAATATAACCAAAAATCAACTTGGTCCCAATAATCCCCCCCTTTTCATTTGTTCTCAATACACATTAAAAACAATACCCACTTAAAGAAAATTCCTTATTTTCCCCTATATTTCTTCTCCACATATCATCTACCCCATCATATCTTCCCCCCTTTTTGGAAATAAAATTTAAAGGGGACAATCATGATAATTTTTCTTAATCAGAAAATATTGAAAATCTTCTTGAGGAGAATATGATCTTCATATGAGTTTCTTAAAATAGATCATTTAATTAAAAAACTTAAAGTCTACATGGATGACCCCAGTGTAGAATACAAGAGTGTATAATCAAATTTATCAATATTGTCCAGACACAACTTTAATGCAATAAATTTGTATAATTTTTCCAGTATTCTCATATCTAGGGAATTCAAAGAAAATTTGTTTAAGATAAAATTAAATTATACCCATATAAACAAACACATCAGAAATGTGAAAAAAAAATTTCCCCAAAATTTATTTTTCATAACCACATTAATTTCTTTTGAAGGAAAAGTAAGATACTTATACAAAAACTTCTTTATTTTAACTTCTTTAATTCCCTAAAATTTAGTGCAAATAAACATTTTTTTAGAATAAGGAGTAACCTCAAGAGTTTCTCAGAATCAACATTCAAACTGAGATTCCTCTCTAAGTTTTGAATTTTTCTTACTCTTCTTAGATTTTTCACTGGATGTGCTTTATTCCTTCTATTTATCCTTCATATATTTTTTTATAAGATTATTTTTATATATATACTCTTCTAATGAGAATGTCAACTTATTTTAAACTTTAGTAACATTTTTTTTACAATGGGGTTTTAATAAATTTTTTATACATTCAATTTTTTCGGCAAAATAGTTAGAAAATTTTTTGTAGCATTCCATTCTTGCTCACATATCTTACATATTATCTTAGTATTAAAACCATAATTTGTTGATATATTTTTATCATTTTATTTCACATATTTAGAAATACTTTTATTACCCTTTTCTTTCACTAATTTTTTTTGATTCTTCTAACTTTCTATCCATGTAAACTTGTTTTGGCTAGATAACTAAGCACTATTCCTTTTCAGACTCAACATGTTTATTTTTATCAACTTTTAAAACGTCCCTCTTAGATTTGTTCCTTTAATAGGATTGAATCCCCTTCAAAATTTTCCTTTTGTAACTCATGTAATAGTTTTATTTTTTTTGGTTAAACCAACACATATTATTCATAGTCCCAAATCCACCACAATACCAACAGTACCCATAGAAATAATAATTTCCTCTATAACTTCCATACTGTATGGATTTGTGAACACGATTCTATGAAACTTTCTTACCTTTCATATTAGAACATTTTTGAGCCCAAAATTTCTATCATAATCTATAATCATATTCTTAAAATTCATATTTCTTTACAACCTTATCCAAATCAGAAGTAATTGAATTTTTTTAGACTTAGAATTTTTAGAAACTCTAGAACGTAAAAATTTGTTGTTTTTTTATACATACATGAATTTTCCAACTTTCTCCTTCTTAGTAGCAACTTTAAATTTCTTTTCAACCTTATAAGTAAACTTTTGATCCTTTTCAAGTTTTGACTTTCCGTAACTTTTTCCAACTTTAGAGATATAGTTATTAAAACTTTTAATTCTTGTTCAACAATACAATGTTTTTGTTGAAAATGTTTCAACCCCTCTTCCTTTACCTTCAATTTTACTTCAAGATGTTCATTCTGATTATTTTCTCCTCAAGAAAATTCTTCAGAAAATTAACCTCTTCAACTAACTTAACTTTATATTAAATAGGATATTCTTGAATGTTTGTTGTAGGAAATTACTTCTTCAAATTCTTGATTTATTTTTTAAGTCTTCCAATTTTTATTAATCATTCTTTTAGTTATTTATTCAGATGAAAATATAATATAATTTTTTATCTTTCTTCTTTAGAACTAATGGTTTCATCACTAAAAAAATTCAACTTTTAATATTACAATAAATATAATTTATTCCACAACTTTAGTGAAATTTTTAGTTTCTACTTCAATATCATCGTTTCTAGACAAAATGATTCTACTTTTGGGTTTGGAGAACTTATTATCCTTTACTTTAGATTAATATTTTTAAACATATTTCTTCAAAGATATTATTATACTTCTTTATTATTCATCACTTTTTTATTCATCACTTTCCTTGTCACCCCTTCTTTGAGGAAAATTAGAAACAAAGTGCCCAATGACTCCACATAAAAAACATTTTAATGGAATTTTCTCTTTATACTTTCATATAACAATTTTCAAATTTTTAGAAAACAGGAATATAAATTCATCAATACTGTTATATACCTCATTTTTGGATTTAGAGCGAGCACCAACTTCTTCTTTGAGAGTCTTCTTAGAATTTCTTTTCTTGGAAGTTTTGAAAGAAATTTATCGATCAACTTTCTCTTTAATTTTCATAAATTTAAATTTTATCATTTCAAAAGTAAATAGAGAACCATGAAGGTCATCCAAAGATAGAGTTTTAGAATCTCTATATTCTAAATAAGAAACATTGGCATCAAACTTATCCAGAAAAATTCTCAAGATCTTTTTAAAAATAGTTTATTCTACTATCTTTTCACCAAGGAATCTAATGGTGCTAACAATATCAATCACCCTTGTAAATAAGTCACCAAGAGATTCATGTTCACCCATTTTTAGATCTTCATACTTTAACCTCCAGATTTATAACTTTTCCTTCTTCAATTTTGTGTTTCCTTCATAAATTTTCTTCAACTTATCCAAGATACATTTGGCAGTTTCAACTCCCTTTACTCTAAGAAACTCAATTTCAGATAGTGATGATAGTAAATAATTTTTATCTCTTCCATCATTCTCAAGATTTCTCTTAGCATTAGATTTAAGGGGAGTATTCTCAACACGTGGAGGAAATACATCTGTATCAGATTCCAACACATCATACCCAAGATACATAAGATATGGAAACATTATATCTTTCTAGATATGATACTTATTATAATTGAAGATAAAAATCCCCTTACTATCCACCCAATTCAAATTCTATATAACAAATTATCTTCAAAAACCTTCAACAAAGAAAAAAAAGGGAACCAACCCTCTGATAACAATTGTTAATGAGAATCTAAGATCAATGTATCACTAATGGGGGTGGGGGGTGGCAGTGGGGTGAATTAATGATACACTTTTATTTTATGTTTTGATTCATTTGAAACAACCTTTTCCAATTGTTAAAGAATTATATCTTTGATGAAAAAACATTCACACATCCATAGGAACACAAGAAATTACATTATTCAATACTCAACAAGAGTATCTATATTATTGGAATGGTATGGAAATAATCCAATACCACCAAATCCACTAGATAAAAATCATGTTTTGTGTATTCAAAAAAGTTGGATACACCCTTACACTTGTGTAGCACTATGTTCAATACAACAGTTCATGTGCTTCATCTTGAACGAATGATGTAAAAAAATTTTGTGTAACAAGTAATGAAACCTTAACCAGTTAGTTCAAAACAATTCACTGTGATTCCCTATAAAATTTAACTTATATAACCTTGAAAAAAATACTTCTTCACTTTCCTACCCATAAGTAGGTTGAAAAAACATTTTTAGACTTTGTTATGAAAACTTAGTCCGATGGCTAAGTCTGATTCTTCTATTTGATCGCTTATTCTACAAAACAGATAAGAAATAATACATCAAAAACAATTTTGAACCACTTATTCTTTCCCTAGAAAGATCAGTCTGATGAATTGGTCTGATATGGTAACTCTGGCCACAATTCTTTCTTTCACTTCTTATATACGGTAAACCTCCTTAAGAAAGTTCAGTCCAGAAACTTCTTCTCTCATTTTAAACATTCGGTGTCCTCTCTTTAACTTTGCACATGAACAATACAAGAATCATTTTAAGGTAAAATATACTTCCTACTATTTATAGGTGTGAAAAAAGTGGTTTGGGAAGGAATATAAAAAGTTTCCCATCTAAACCAAATTTCTCAAAACTTGAATTTTCCCTTCATTTTGGCTCTATATTTAAATTCTTAAACTCTTATCAATTCTTTGTTAACATTCACAAAATTTCTCATGATTTCTTACAGCTTCTAATTTCTAACCATTCTTTAGTCCAATACGTCCTTCTGATTTTCTTCATTATGATGAGAACATATGTATAACTGAGAACTGCTCACTACAATGACCACTTGTAACAATGGATAAATTTTTAGTACCCCTTCACAACACTTCATCACTGACATCAAAACTTTCATGAAAATTAATTATTCAAAAAAATTCATAAAAATATCCTTTTCTTATTTTCTTCAGATTGATGATCCTGTGTCTGATGAAGTCCAACATCCGATGAATTTATCAGTGTTAAACTATGTCTAATAGATCAGTATTTGATTCACTTCGATTAATCAGTGTTGGCTCCAGTCTGATGCATTGACACTACTTCTTTTCCAATGACTCCTGACCCAAATATAGAGCAATACAACTAGATGAAAATGTTTGACTGCATTGTTGATCATCATCTAGTTGATCGGTATCTAATATCATCTATTTAATCAGTCCTAACATTACCCAACTTTTCTTTATTAATTGGTCCCAACAATCTCCATATACATTTAATTCATTATTCCCAACAAACTTCTACTTCTTAATCATTTTTCATCTGATGGATTGGTAGCACACCGTGTCTAATAAACTAGTGTCAGCAAAAACTTCCTTCTTCTACAAAATTTTTCTTGTATCATGTTTTCTTCATGGATTTTAGAAAATTTAGGATTGGCATAACATATTCTAAATTAAGGTACCAAAAAAATATTCTCCCCATTTCTTTCATAAGGCTTGAATCAAAAGTTTCTAACCAAATTATGATATCTGATAATTAAAAATTAGTAAATCATCATTAGATTTTGTATAGATACATTAAGACTCTTATAAAACTCTTCATTATGATTGAAACTTTAATTTTAGACCCAAGGTGAGTATGAAAACTAACTTCTTTCACAAAGCTTATTCAAAATAAAATACAAAAAATGATAGATTTTTTATCAAAACTACATATGATATTCTAATTACTATTACCACCTTCATCCAATCATCAATAATTATAAATTTTGATTACTATTACCCATTTTTTCAACTTTTTAAAAACCCCTTCGTCATCTGGATTTTCAATAGATTCTCACCAAGGAAGTTGTTTACTTCAATCTTCTTCAAAAACATATTATTAATATTTATCTATTAATAAAAAAATACAAAAAAGAATCCCAATATAATTGATCAAATCATTCCTAAGAATTTGAAACTCCCCACCATATGACTTTTCCCATACAACCAATTTTGAGCCACAACACTCCTCACTACCAGAATCAACCATCAAAATACATTTTCCATGGTCCAATGATTTGTGGTATATAACTCACAACACCCAATATCATGTAAGAAAACTAGTCACACACTAGTACCCATCCTTTTCTTGAATCCCAGCTAAAATAGACAAGTGTCCATCACTCACAGAATAAGCCCAAATGCGCTAGATTTTTACTAAACACCCATAGTGAATCCATAAATCCCACCCATAATTTCAAAAATTATGTACCTGATTCAATTTATAGTCCACTATTTTCAAACTCATAAAAAACTACAATTTGAACCTCCTCTGGATGACCTGTCTCAAAAATTCTTGACCACACATGCTTACATGATAAATCATTCACCCGATCACAATGAAAAAACCCAAAGAGGCTTCATTAGATCATATAATTCATCGATATCGAACAAAAAAAACCATATTATAGTGTAATTAAATGGTTTTATTTTCAACCAACCGAACCATCCATCATTATCTCATCCCAGGAACTGGTGTACCATCAATCTGTCTCATGCTCAAATCATATAAAATTTACCATGATCCTAATAACAACACACAAACTCCATCCAACATTTTATATGAATATAAAATCTAGTTTTGAACCCAAAAATAGATAAATATAGAACCACCAAATCACCACCATCTCAACCATACATCCATTGATCTCACACATCCATGACCCTTACAACATAAGGGACATATTCTCACAACTGATATAACACTCTCTTCTATAGGATTACATCCATCGCTACTCTACTGAATCAACTTGTCAATCACCATGACCCATGTTCTATCAGTTACCAAGCCTAATGACCAAACATGGACATCTTGTTCATAACCGATCATCAATATGAAATAGTAATCCACTACCCATTAAAAAATCATGATAACACCATTCGTGGAATCCACTAAAATTTCATCAAGAATAAGGTTCACACCCTCAATCAGCCATAGGTTCACTCCTAACCATATGTCTTCACTTATCCCACTCAAGCACTGACCCAAATGAGGCCTTCCATCAATACACATGTGTATCTTCTCCCAAGCCACACTCACCCATAACATCAACCTTTTATTTTTATATTAAGGTTTAAACCTGATAGGCCATGCCACCTCACTCAAATAATCCATGATACCATCTCTTAACACAAAGAAATTCTAAATTCTCATTCAAAACTCAAGCCACCATGACCATAATTTCTCATTGAATCTGCATCGGTGTTCAGTCCATACATGACACTCACTAATTATTAACTTAATAGGATCTAAATATAACCAACAAAAACATCCTAATTATTATTTAAGAATAGCGTTCGTATTATCCCATACCAACCCATTTATAATCTAAACAACATAGTACATCGAGAATTAACAGGGCCAGGTACTCAACCGATTCTGAACTTCAAATTCATCCTCGATACTAAAATCAGTCTAAGTGCTTCAGGTCTCAAAACATAAGGCATCCTTCATGCCTATATAAAAACACCTTAAGTTATCCAAACACTCAAGGAACTATAGGATTAATCTAATTAATATCACCTAAGCCTACCCCACCCATACCAACACTACCAAGGAATCTATACATGCATGTATCATACATCCATCAAGGTGTAGTCATGCCTAATCCATAGACTTAAAACACATACAACACATATATATCAATGAGAGCATCTAACCATGCTTATTGTGTCTAAGGAACTCACAAGATGGGCTAACCCCTCTCACGAGTTACCCTCATATAGCATAACTCAATAATAACATGATCCTGCTTCTCAATCATATCACCTAGATCACTATCCCAAGTTGAATCTCAAAGAAACAGTCTCTCTCACCTAGCCCATAGGTCACATTTAACATAGGTCACAACTCATAGGAAACACCCCATTGTTCCCATATCAGAAATCCCAATGCATATCACATGCCAAACACCCACTCTAGGGTTGACACATATACAAAACTAACATCAAATACAAAAATTTCCAAATTCTAAGGCACCCACACTCTATGAGTGTCTTTACATTTGACTACTCACTATAGGATCATGTGTCATCCACACATACATAAAGACATCATCCGATGATGGCCCGTATCAAGTGAAAAAAAGATAAAAGTTTATTTAAGTATAATTCCATCAAGAACCTATATGGAAAACACCATATTGACTATTATTAATAATTTACGCAACTGAAACATTTTTATTAGTCAAAACCATCCTCAAGGCATCAAATTACTATACTAAACTACTAAATTTCACTAAAACCCCCATGCATAGGAGACTACACCATCATCATCAATGATCATCCCCTCCATATATCCACATGACCTTCCATCATAGTAAAAATATTGTGGTTTCTATGAGTATAATTCCACCAAAAAATTATGATAGAAAACACTACATAAGTTTTTGGTAACAATTTAAATAACTGAAACCATCATTAATGTAATTTTACACAAGTAGGAATATGAAATGTGAATCTTACATGCCAAATATGATGCATGAAAACTGGCCTCATTCCAATGGGACAAGTTCCAAAAACCATATAAATCATAAATATAAGAAAATCATCTGCATCACCCAATGTGAAAATCATAAAACTATAAAATCAAATTCCAAGAACAACATTACCATGCCCTTATAACATAGAATTCCACTATAAAATGTGTTCTTGATGCACCAATATAAGTTTCATAACAAGATATGAAACATTCCTATGTACCTTTTCTATCATATCCCAAATAGTAATATAGAATAAAATTAACCCTAATAAAATTATGATATCAGTCACATAAATTATTTGATACCACTTTGTAACATCCCAATCTGGTTCACTCTAAAAAGTAATTGGGTCAAGGGTGATTGGGCCTCAATCATGCCTCCCTATATTCTAGAGGCTACCAACTAGTAGTGTGGGTTTAGGTTATTACCATGGGAGGACCATACCCCCTTTATCATAGTAAGAAGAAACATGAAAATAACCAGATAACATCCAATAATAATAATAATCAGAGTATATAGTGAAAATAAATTAGATCCATCAATAATAAAAATGAATATAGTTATATATACAGACCCACAGTCATGAAACCGATTTCCCACTAGGTTAATCACATACAAAAATAAAATACATAATAAAAAAATATAAGAGGATCTAGTAAAATCCCAAGAGTCACCTCAGTATCAGTCTCCACTTCCCACTTGATATTCTCTAGCTTGAGCAAGAAAAACCAGGCCTTAGCCCAACCTAAGCCTGTAACCAAGTGAGAGGCCTACTTTGGTACCAATGTTCCATGGATCCTGAGTAGGGTATGAGTATAACTTAGTATGGAACCACAAACATGATCTCATAAATAACTAGTAAGATTAGTTTATGTTCATCCAACATGATTAGATAAATAAATAAACTGGTGAACATAAATAATTAAATCACCGACATCCCTTAGGTTCTGTGGTAACACCCAAGGCTGGTAATACCTACTTCGACCAGAGTCAGAGTGTCTATGAACACATTGCGTAATCATGACAACCAACATAACCACCCAAAGTATAACTCACCCAGGTATATATAAGGATAATATCGTGGGGGATTATCTCAGATGGTATACTAGAAATAAAAAAATAGGATTTAACTCATCCCAATGTACATAAGATAAAATTCGGGGTCTAACTCACTATAGTATGCACGAGATAAAAAAATAGAGTCTAACTCACATTGGTATGCAGTATCAATGGTTAAATCTAAATTAGGGTGTTCTATAAAATCTAAATCTATATGGTGGTTTGCATCCTCTACCCATGGATCCAAGGATCATTTCCATGTAATCCTAAGCTATACTGATGGTCGCATCCCCTACCCATGGATCCAAGGAGCATATCCAGGGAATCCCAAATTATATGGGGGTCGTATCGCCTACCTATAGATCCAAGGAGATAGTATAGTGAATCCAAAACTATGTGATGGTAATATACCATACTCATATATTCAAGGATCTAGTCCAATGCATCTTATGTTTGTAAATACATCAAAGAGGGAAGCACTTCCTCCCCTAACATCTCATCAGGGATAGTCATCTTCATAATCCTATCCTACATAAACAAGGTTCACATATTAAGTGAATAAACTATATTATCATATCTATAATAGTATCAAACATCAATTAAGGTTCTAAGGTGACACCCACAATTATCTCTACCCATTTCCATACAAACCCTCTCACTAGGGCCAACATGTCACTAGGGAACCCATTGGGGTCCCCTAAGACTGATCTTAGTCAAGACACCCAAATAAGGTCCTCTTATATCAAAAATTTGTCTCAGGTAAACACCCATAACATAGAGGAAAAAACATCCCTTTCCATTGTGAAATATCTTCAAGGCCTCATTGGCCTCCTAAGAAAGTCCTATACAAGATATGGCCTCAAGCCCATCCCCTTTCCAAGTCACTTTAGGTTTTTCTGTACACCCAACCGATTCACATGATTTATAAGGTTTACCCAACCATGTAATCACATCTTAGTAGGGGATAAATACTCTCCCTACAACCATATCAACTATCCCTAAGGCTCTAAGTCATCTCAAGGTTATCATAAGTCCAATCCCTTGGCCATTCATCTCAAATCGTCACTAAAATATACCTTGATGTCTCTAAGGGATCCAATGATAAGGAAACCAACTTATCTTCATTAAATTAAATTAACACCCCTTGAGGTTCACACATCTCAAGTATTATAGTTTTAAACAAGGCCTCATCTATCGACATATAGCATCCCGCCATTTTATAACATAAACTTTCATTACATTAAACATAACTGAGGATCTTTAAGGTCTAGTGTCTTGGAAACCGGGAACAAAATACATAAAAAACATAAAAAATTCTTCTTAAAAACTTGAGAGGCTTCTCCTTTAGTTCATCCTATGTTCATTATGCATCTCATAACCTGGGGACATACATCAAAAGAAGGGGTGAGCAGAAGGCCCAGTAAGGGAAACAAGAGGAACATTTTACATGGGAACTTGATATACTTCAATAAGGGCATGAAAAGAACTTTAAGGCATGAGAAATAAATCATGAGGCATTTCATAATAAAAACAACATTTTTAATAACTTGAAGATGTGGCTACAACATTTAATATTGACAATCGTTTCGTTTCACCAAGGTCCATCCCCAAGGTGTCGTTAAAAATTACCAAGGTTATTCACCAAGGCATCGTTAAAATGGTCATCTCTAGAGATTAAGTCTTTACCCAATGCATTGGAGCGCTATCAGGGCGCACCCTTAAATTTGCCTTTATTATCATGTGAGCCACATATATCATCATCAAACATTTCATAAATAACCCTTATAGCACAAAATAAATGGGTTTCATTTCGTAATCATAGCGTTTAAAAAAATGCTTTAAGGACATGATCTTTACGGTACTTTAAACCCACGTAAGGGAAAGTGGGTCTCATGTATGTAAATCCCAGAATTTAAAATAGAAAATTTTGATATATATATGTGAATACCCTTTTAGAAATAAGAGCTTTGAGTATTCACTTTATAACATAAAATAATTTTGAGAAAAGAGGGAGAGGCATTTTGAGACGAAAATTCTGCAGCATAACGGCTATGTTTCGGGGTTTTAGAAAACATTGAAAAGAGAGGGGACATGGGTCACCCACTCATAAATGATCCATAAAACAGTAATGGGGCAGAATAAGAAGGATATATGGACATGGTAATGAAATTTGAAGGACATACCTTTTGAAATGAAAAACATGGAAGGAAGACAAAAATTAGATTTCTCTTATGAAAATTCGGCAGCCTAACGGCGTCACTTAAACTTCAATAAAAAAAAGAATTGACAAGATCAAATAGGGTCTCTCATCATATGAACATAAGAGTCCAGTATGATAGATATAGAGATCATACCCCAACATAATAGAAAGGAACTCGAAAGAATTGACATGAAAGGAGAACTTCAAAACGAGAAGGGTGAAGAACCACTTAAAAATTCGGCAGCCTAACGGCGCCACTTAAAACTTCAAAATACTGAATTGAAAAGATCAAATGGGGTCTCTCATCATATGATCATAAAAGATCAGTATGATAAATATAGAGATCATACCCCAACATAATTAAAATGAACTTGAAAGACTTGACATGAAAGTAGAACTTCAAAACGAGAAGGGTGAAGAACCACTTAAAAATTCGGCAGCCTAACGGCGCCACTTAAAACTTCAAAATACTGAATTGAAAAGATCAAATGGGGTCTCTCATCATATGATCATAAAATATCAGTATGATAAATATAGAGATCATACCCCAACATAATTAAAATGAACTTGAAAGACTTGGCATGAAAGTAGAACTTTGAAAAAGAGAAAGGTGAATGAATCCCTTGAAAATTCGGCAGCCTAACGGCGCCACTTAAACATTCTTAAAACGAAATGATGAGAGTAATAGGGGGTATCTCATCATATGAACATAAAAATTGCAGTAAGAGGAGTATAAAAGAACATCCTCCAACATAAGAACATGGAGCATACAAGGATTGACATAAAAGAGATCACTTGAAAAGAAAGAGAGGGTTCGGATCCCTTACCTTAAAACGTGACTCTTGAAACTCAAAGGATTGGACCTTGAGGGCTTGGGGGCACCTTGGGAGGACTCCTTGGGAGGTAATGAGACCAGAAATTCGTTGGGAATGAGTGGGGAGTCGAATGGATGAGAGGAGGGCTTGGTATTTATAGGGAAAGTGAGGGGACAAGGCATTAATGGCCAAGGGACACCTCACTAGTGGTTTTGGCAAAACCATGGGCTTGCCCATGGTATTTGCCCATGGTATTGGCCACTTGGGACACCTCACACCTTATCTTAATATTCATAATTCGACCATATTGAATATATACTTAATACATCATTTAATTATGTCATTAAAAACCCGTAACTTAAAAACTATACTTTCACTATTCACCGAAAATTCAACTCTCAGAATAATCCCAAAATTTCACCTTAACCAAATATCAATGCTATGATTTCAAAAATGAACTCCATTTTATAAAAATAATTTTCTAAATATTTTTAATTTTATTTTTAAATAAATACACTATTCATCGAAAATTCATTTTTTTCAGAAAAATCCCCAAAAATTACCATAACATAATATCGATGCTCTGAGTTCAAAAATAAAGTCATTTTTATAAAAATAATTTTCTAATTATTTTTAATTAAATTTTTAATTAAAAACCACTATTCATATGAAAAAACTAATACTTGAATAATAATTTATGAAACCGTTATTTAACCATTTTATTGAATCACATTACTTAATCAAGGTGCATAGATTATTTTAAAACTTTATTTAAGTGAGATTACTAATCCATTTGGTCATATTACTAATCCTAATCATAAAATCACTATTCATAATTTACTATTCATCAAAAATCATGTTGATCTTATTAGACTCTAAATTTCGTACTGAACATAATTGTAGAAGACCATTTTTTGAGAATCATTACACATTTTAAATTATTTAAGGTTTACACAAACATTTTTTTAAAATATCCTTTTGAAAATTCATCAAAAATATGCATACTATTTTTATCCAGTCATTTGAAAATTCATAAACTTAATCATAAGAAGAAATCCCAATTTTTATTTAAAACAAGGATTACACAAGGCAATTACGGTCTCGTTACATAACCCCTTATAATACCAGCATAGGAACTAAGAGTATGGTGTGCTAGGGTGATAGAATCTTGGGGCGGCTCAGTCAACATTGCCCGAGTAGTAATTTCTATCAGTTTGAACTTCTCGCGAAGGCGATTCCGTTCTAGCTTCACATGATGAAGTTCGGATTGGATTTGATCCAGAGCAAAGCCCAATGGTGCTACCTCCTTCCCAAGCTCTGTTAGATGGGCTTCGATCGGTCCAAGACTACTAGGTGAGGCCATCAAATCTTCTTTCTATAATAATTAACCAATATTACTTGTATTTAGAGACAATAATCAAAACATTTTGTTCACAGTGGTCATATTGACCGATGGTCATATAACAATCAAAACCCAATGGTCTCATTTTAATTATAATCATGTTTATCAAATAAAACATTTTTGTTGAGTATAAAAATAAAATAAAATAACACATGAAATTAGGAAACAAGATTTATTCAAAATTTCGGGCCGTTACAATCTTCCCCCCTTAAGAAATTGCGTCCTCGCAATTTTTTAAAATTGTGTTTTGAAATTTCATTGGAAGTCCCACATCGGAAAAAGAGTCAGTAACACTATTACTTTAAAAGAAATAAAAGGGAGTATAAAGGCCACCCGAGTTTACTCATACTAGGATTCCATGTAGGAAACATGGACATGGAGGAGAAAACAAAGGGTAACGTTCTAAAGGAGAGTGATAGAAAACATGATTAGGAGGAATTTAACCACCAGAAAATCCCAAAATTATGATGTGTGTAAGCGGTCTTTGATTACCCAGTAGGAAACGTAAACCAACAACGTTTTTGTTTTACGTTCCTTTTTATAACTTTGAGGAATTCATTTACAACATAGATCAAAAACATAAGGAAATATATCTACCTTCATGTAGAGTTTCATACTTTAATAAGTTTCTACCAAAACTAATCTTTTCTCCAAACGATGAG
Source organism: Viscum album (assembly GCA_963277665.1). Classification (NCBI taxonomy): domain Eukaryota; kingdom Viridiplantae; phylum Streptophyta; class Magnoliopsida; order Santalales; family Viscaceae; genus Viscum; species Viscum album. The sequence continues at coordinate 97,369,441 of OY728153.1, read as the reverse complement.
TATTCAAAACTACTTGGTCTCATCAAAACAAAAGAATCATCTTCTAGAGAATCACATAATCCACAAAAGATCAACTATCTATTTCTTCTATCTTTAAACATTATCCCAAAATTAGAAAGGGTAAGGTAAAACAACTCTTTAAAAAGAATCCCATAGGAATGGAAACTACTTTTAAATCTTCAAAGTTCCATGGTAATACCCAAGGTTCATCATAGACCATTCCATAAATAACAGTCCTTAAAATTCCTCAAAGTAAACCAAACTAATATTGAAACCCAAATACAAGAAGGACTTGATAACATAGTCTTCCAAAATAAATTTCATTGTTCATCTCCAAACAACATCAACCACTCCTAACATCTTATAACAAAAGTAGCTAACCTAAACATATTTTACCCAAGATAGGTTAATCATTCCCGTAAGTAACCTAAATTACTATAAGTCCACCTTAAATTCATTGATTCTTCAAAATATAAGTCAACCTTACTCCTCAATGAAAATACCGTAGTAATCTATCATATATGGTCCTCAAAATAGTGAACGTCTTCCAAAATAATAATCATCTTTTAATCCCCTAATCATCTCTGTCGTATTAATATGGAAATCGTAGCATTTACTATCACATTGGTTGTTGGGACATGTTCTTCCATTTCCAGCCATTAACTAAGAAAAGAAGCAATAGTTAGGGGCTTAAATAATTAGCCAATAATCATGAAAAGAAACTTAATGCATCTAAGGGTAACATGTAGAAGTAAAGTATACCCTAACTTGTGATCCCCTAGGTTCCCTTCTAGGTTATCCATGATCATATATTCTTATGTGAACCATTATTTTATTTTATCTTTGTTCCTTTAACAATGGTTCATACTAAGCTTATGAATTTACCAAAGCATATCCCCCGGGAGTGTCGTAACCAAGAGTGCAGCAAGGCCCGTTGTCGTGTACCAGTTCCCGTTCGAGTCTAGCTCAAAGCGGTGTTTTCGGGTTTTACCCCTATGTACATCTGTGCCAGAGCCACCTCTACCTGCTCGTATCCAGACAGGGATGTATTTGCTTGGAAACCCCTTACTCAATACTCACCAAAATACCAGGAAGACTTCCTATATTTAAACTCTTCTATAGGGTTTTTCCTAAAGTTTTTATATCCTAATTTCCACAAATAACTAAACCATCCTTTGATACCAACTATAACATCCCGCCATTTTATAACATAAACTTTCATTACATTACACATAAATGAGGATCTTTAAGGTCTAGTGTCTTGGAAACCAGGAACAAAATACATAAAAAACATAAAACATTCTTCTTAAACACTTGAAAGGCTTCTCCTTTAGTTCATCCTATGTTCATTATGCATCTCATAACCTGGGGACATACATCAAAAGAAGGGGTGAGCAGAAGGCCCAGTAAGGGAAACAAGAGGAACATTTGACATGGGAACTTGATATACTTCAATAAGGACATGAAAAGAACTTTAAGGCATGAGAAATAAATCATGAGGCATTTCATAATAAAAACAACATTTTTCATAACTTGAAGATGTGGCTACAACATTTAATATTGACAATCGTTTCGTTTCACCAAGGTCCATCCCCAAGGTGTCGTTAAAAATTACCAAGGTTATTCACCAAGGCGTCGTTAAAATGGTCATCTCTAGAGATTAAGTCTTTACCCAATGCATTGGAGCGCTATCAGGGCGCAACCTTAAATTTGCCTTTATTATCATGTGAGCCACATATATCATCATCAAAAATTTCATAAATAACCCTTATAGCACAAAATAAATGGGTTTCATTTCGTAATCATAACGTTTTAAAAACTGCTTTAAGGACATGATCTTTACGGCACTTTAAACCCACGGAAGGGAAAGTGGGTCTCATGTATGTAAATCCCAGAATTTAAAATAGAAAATTTTGATATATATATGTGAATAAACTTTTAGAAATAAGAGCTTTGAGTATTCACTTTATAACATAAAATAATTTTGAGAAAAGAGGGAGAGGCATTTTGAGACGAAAATTCTGCAGCATAACGGCTATGTTTCGGGGTTTTAGAAAACATTGAAAAGAGAGGGGACATGGGTCACCCACTCATAAATGATCCACAAAACAGTAAGGGGGCAGAATAAGAAGGATATATGGACATGGTAATGAAATTTGAAGGACATACCTTTTGAAATGAAAAACATGGAAGGAAGACAAAAATTAGATTTCTCTTATGAAAATTCGGCAGCCTAACGGCGTCACTTAAACTTCAATAAAAAAAAAGAATTGACAAGATCAAATAGGGTCTCTCATCATATGAACATAAGAGTACAGTATGATAGATATAGATATCATACCCCAACATAATAGAAAGGAACTCGAAAGAATTGACATGAAAGTGGAACTTCAAAACGAGAAGGGTGAAGAACCACTTAAAAATTCGGCAGCCTAACGGCGCCACTTAAAACTTCAAAATACTGAATTGAAAAGATCAAATGGGGTCTCTCATCATATGATCATAAAAGATCAGTATGATAAATATAGAGATCATACCCCAACATAATTAAAATGAACTTGAAATACTTGACATGAAAGTAGAACTTCAAAACGAGAAGGGTGAAGAACCACTTAAAAATTCGGCAGCCTAACGGCGCCACTTAAAATTTCAAAATACTGAATTGAAAAGTTCAAATGGGGTCTCTCATCATATGATCATAAAAGATCAGTATGATAAATATAGAGATTATACCCCAACATAATTAAAATGAACTTGAAAGACTTGACATGAAAGTAGAACTTTGAAAAAGAGAAAGGTGAATGAATCCCTTGAAAATTCGGCAGCCTAACGGCGCCACTTAAACATTCTTAAAACAAAATGATGAGAGTAAGAGGGGGTATCTCATCATATGAACATAAAAATGGCAGTAAGAGGAGTATAAAAGAACATCCTCCAACATAAGAACATGGAGCATAAAAGGATTGACATAAAAGAGATCACTTGAAAAGAAAGAGAGGGTTCAGATCCCTTACCTTAAAACGTGACTCTTGAAACTCAAAGGATTGGACCTTGAGAGCTTGGGGGAACCTTGGGAGGACTCCTTGGGAGGTAATGAGACCAGAAATTCGTTGGGAATGAGTGGGGAGTCGAATGGATGAGAGGAGTGCTTGGTATTTATAGGGAAAGTGAGGGGACAAGGCATTAATGGCCAAGGGACACCTCACTAGTGGTTTTGGCAAAACCATGGGCTTGCCCATGGTATTTGCCCATGGTATTGGCCACTTGGGACACCTCACACCTTATCTTACTATTCATAATTCGACCATATTGAATATATACTTAATACATCATTTAATGATGTCATTAAAAACCCGTAACTTAAAAACTATACTTTCACTATTCACCGAAAATTCAACTTTCTCAGAATAATCCCAAAATTTCACCTTAACCAAATATCAATGCTATGATTTCAAAAATGAAATCCATTTTATAAAAATAATTTTCTAAATATTTTTAATTTTATTTTTAAATAAATACACTATTCATCGAAAATTCATTTTTTTCAGAAAAATCCCCAAAAATTACCATAACATAATATCGATGCTCTGAGTTCAAAAATAAAGTCATTTTTATAAAAATAATTTTCTAATTATTTTTAATTAAATTTTTAATTAAAAAACACTATTCATATGAAAAAACTAATACTTGAATAATAATTTATGAAACCGTTATTTAACCATTTTATTGAATCACATTACTTAATCAAGGTGCCTAGATTATTTTAAAACTTTATTTAAGTGAGATTACTAATCCATTTGGTCATATTACTAATCCTAATCATAAAATCACTATTCATAATTTACTATTCATAAAAAATCATGTTGATCTTATTAGACTCTAAATTTCGTACTGAACATAATTGTAGAAGACCATTTTTTGAGAATCATTACACATTTTAAATTATTTAAGGTTTACACAAACATTTTTGTAAAATATCCTTTTGAAAATTCATCAAAAATATGCATACTATTTTTATCCAGTCATTTGAAAATTCATAAACTTCATCATAAGAAGAAATCCCAATTTTTATTTAAAACAAGGATTACACAAGGCAATTACGGTCTCGTTACATAACCCCTTATAATACCAGCATAGGACCTAAGAGTAAGGTGTGCTAGGGTGATAGAATCTTGGGGCGGCTCGGTCAACATTGCCCGAGTAGTAATTTCTATCAGTTTGAACTTCTCGCGAAGGCGATTCCGTTCTAGCTTCACATGATGAAGTTCGGCTTGGATTTGATCCAGAGCAAAGCCCAATGGTGCTACCTCCTTCCCAAGCTCTGTTAGATGGGCTTCGATCGGTCCTAGACTACTAGGTGAGGCCATCGAATCTTCTTTCTATAATAATTAACCAATATTACTTGTATTTAGAGACAATAATCAAAACATTTTGTTCACAGTGGTCATATTGACCGATGGTCATATAACAATAAAAACCCAATGGTCTCATTTTAATTATAATCATGTTTATCAAATAAAACATTTTTGTTGAATATAAAAATAAAATAAAATAACACATGAAATTAGGAAACAAGATTTATTCAAGACAACCAATGAAAACAAGCTATCTCCCAATCTCCCTCGTGGTATTGACACTTTGTTCAACTCATACATAGACACTTAATTTTTAATTAAATTATTGATTTTATTTTAATAGATAAAATTCCATCAGTGGAAATACCTTAATTCACATTATTACATAAAAAAATTCAAATACCAAAGGGCTATGTATGAGGAACCACCAACCTTAATTCCAATTCATTTCCTTTTTAATTCATCACTTGATAGATTTGACCAGGACCATCCAAGTCCAATAGAACCCATCCAAATAACCTGAGGACCTAACTCAAAAAAATATAATAATAATTAATTATAGAACATTTATAATAAATTATCCAACTCATTTTAACAATTTATAATTATGATATATTTTTAAATCAATTAATAATAATGCCTAAAATCTCACTCGATGCTCTCATCACATCGAAAATGCTACCAAAAGCTTGAAAGAGGCCCAAAATGTACTCCCAATATAATCCTAGTACAAATACCTAACAATACAGACCAAAACCACAATAAATTTCATTTATGTTATCCTAAACCTTGAAAAATCATATGGAGACATACCTCTATCAAAATGATGTGTGAAAACAAAAAGATACCATCTCAGAACATCCTCGACCTATGCTAAGAAAACTCCCCATAATAAAAAAGATGATTCCACCATGATTGGGTGGAATTAGAACAAAAAACATATAATGGAGAAGTAAAATCAAGAGGAAATAGAAGGTAAATAATAATATAGGATAGCATAGGAAGAATCTCACCCTAAATTACTAATGAACACGCCAAAAACCACTAAAATAATAGGTAAATTGAAGGAGGGAGAAAGGGTATTTCTTATTGTAAATCACATGAGAGGGATGAGGAGAAAAAATTGGGATTACTTCTTAAACTCACAAAGGGAAAATAGTAATTCACCACTTTTAATGAGTCACACTATTTTCCAAACCATAAAAATCAGCACTAAATTGGTCTGAAACATTTTCAACAGTTTGTCTGCAAACATGTTCTTACTACGTGCCATGCCCCAAGTCAAAGCCAACCTACTCATTTACCTTGTAATTTACACGGTTTACACTAAAATATGTTCTTATCATGCATATCATTCATGAATTATACAATTTGAACTAAAAATCTTTGTATGTAATAGTAACCATGTAGTTTTCCTAAAACCATGAGTCCCAAACCTTGTACCCAGGGTGGATTTCTCCAAAACTTTAGAAACATAACTTGAAACTCCTAATACTCTATAGATTACTAAATATACCTCTCAAGAATCAAAAAAATTTAAAAAAAATCAATTTAGGATTCTTGAACTCATGGATTATGGATTCGAATCGTGGTTCTCAAAATGAACCATCCACCAAACTCAAAAATTAAAATTCCCTTGAAAATTAACAACTAAAAAGGGGTGGGGTATTATAAAAGAACATTGACTTGGGATAGTCAGTCAATTTAATATATGGTTTGATTCTAACTTAATTAGTGGAAGACTATACTGAATTAATATATATTGATTTGAGGGATTTTATCTTTTATGCCTAAATAGACCATTTTATCTTATTAAACACGTGTTAATATTAAGTGAATTTTTCCTAAGTGATTAACTATATCTTTAAAAAATTACACATAATTCAATTTATTTTAATTTCATCTTGCATGGTTGTTAATTCATTAATTTATTTATTCATAATAAATCATCTATAAAGAAATAAACCATAAAACTTGATATAAATAAGATAATTGAAAGTGGTATGATCATGATATTTCCTATTGATTGGTTTATCTAGTGGATGTTAAACCAAAAATTGACCCTAGGGAAAAAACACCAAGAATAATAACTTGGTTTGTGCTTTATCATTCAAATTTTCCTCCTACATACCTCCTAGGTTGGTTCCACTTCGACTCTAAACTTGACCTGCCCCCACTCACCTGTGAGATCCATCCATTACATAAGCTTTAATAACATGTATACAATGGTAACTAAAGGATTGGTTAAGGGGTTTTCATAAAGAAACTATGGGCACAAAAACCCTTACATAATTATAGGAGGTGATGACACACAAGACATCATTTAATTTAATATTAATAAATTAAATAAGTCAATCTCATACATAGTTTTATTATATTCTCATGATCGTCCACACATACAAAACAAATATATATTTTCTATCTAGATAGTATTCAATTCAATTAATTCTTTAATTAAGATAAAATGTATTTAATTAATCTAATTAATAAATTTATTCATTTTATCTTAATTCCATTCAAATCATCCTATAAATTTCCATCTTCCATACTTTTAAACAAATTAAATAGATTTTTTTTATTTAAAATTAATTAATTACACATGTGTACATAAAGGAAATGACATTTACCCATCCAAACTACCTGACATGGTCTTTGTACTGTGTAATAACATATAATCCAACATACATGGCATCACACATAATTATAAGGCGTGTATTTCATGTACACAAGTAAATTATGCAGTATCTAATGTTATTAATTCATGCGAAGTACACTGAAAATAAAGACTATATAGAACTCGTAGTTCAGAATTTAATATGGAAATTAATTTAATATATAATTAATAATCCCATTACATGGCGTGTGATATCGATAAATGATACACTGACACATATTGATTAGTTTTAATTGTACCATTAATTTTATTTCCATATAAAATTAATCATATGCGGTACATTGAGTTATAAAATGTGTATAAGGAATAAAATTTGTGTAACATCTTCTACCCATGCCCATGACACACACCTAGGGATAAGGTGTGTTTTTTGGTCATGAATGATTATGAGGTATGTCATATATGCTATATATACTCTATGTGATCTCAAAGTTGCACAGTTGTGAGTAACACATGCTATATCATAAATTCATGATGGGTATTTGAACAAAATTATTTTTCCATGAAAAATTGTTAATTGCATGATGTGTATGTGGGTCACACACCATGCTATTTGACATGTTGTGTGCCAGCCTAGTGAGATAATACATAGTGTAAATTTAATGTATTCCACGTGTTATTATTATATGATGACCATATTTATCATGGTTCATCTTGATATAATGAACATATATATATGGTGTGTACCAATGGTCTACACACTATTTAGTCTTGTGTTATCCAGCTAGAACCCTTGGCACCTCCTGATGGAGTCTTCAAATGCTCTTCATGTAAATTTAAAATTTTATTATTTATATGATCAAGAAGGAAGAAAGAGAAGATAATATTTAGTTTTTTGGATTTAAAGAATGAATAACCTATAAATTAAAACTAAAAACAAATTCATATAATCAATAAATGATTAATAAATAATTATAAATTAATTATGTGACCTCTTATATATGACTTGTTAGTTCAGGGCGTAATGGAAGAACATTTGGGTTATATCCAACTCATATTTTTATCATAATAAAAAAATAATCTAATATGTACAAAATAAATAAAATCATGACCAACATAATTAATCATAGATTAATTGACTATTACATAAAAACCAAGTAGGTAGAATCGTCATATATAATTTATAATTATTCTATTTAGATAAATAAGTAACTTACATTAAAATTAATTCTTCATTGATGAATATTATGTCATACCACCATTTCTTTATAGGAATCAAGGGTAGATTCCCTCTCTTGGTTATCCCCACATGCATCCTGAACCTTCAATCATTGTCTTATAAATCTCTGGGTACTAACATATAAGATCCTATGACTTGCATCATTTTTAATTGATCATCATAAGAATTACTTTAGGTGGAAGGATTCTCCTTATTATCTCTATAATTTAGAGTGTGGTAGAGGAGAATCACTCTTAGTTCTTGAGAGCATTCTAGGAGAGGATATCTCTAAGGTTTTATAGTATTATCTAGATTTTTTTTTCATAACGATTAAAAAGGATAGGTCTTCAGAGAAGGTTATAATAGAGTTTAAATAGAGTTGGGGTTAGAGAATAATAATTGCACACAGAACCTTATGATTATATTAATACTTGGAAAACACCATGTATAAATAATAATATTAATTTTATTATTTACATGACATGTGCTAAACTCGTGGATAAAATAAATATTATTTCCTTGAATAAATAAATAAATAAATATTAAAATATACTTTCACATGTGATTTATCATCAGACTATTAAATTTGGTATGTCTATCCTCCTGAATATTTATCGATCCTTGAATAATAAATATTTATTTAATAAATAAATATCACCACATTATTAGGAAATAAATAAATAAATATTATATTCACTAAAATAGCGAATGTATATTTATTTAAATATTCAACTCAAAAATATTATTTTGAATAACTGGTGACTGGATATATGTGATAAAATGATCATGAATAATCATTAAACCATGCACATGAAAAATATTATCCAACATATTAAATTCAGATAGAATTTAACTAAAGTTTTGGATACACTTAGTGCATAAACCACTAAGCCTCTTTCTTGGTGGCATTAGGCAGAACTGCCTAAAGTACAAGGATAAAATCTAATAGTATGAGAAGGTAACCATAGAGAAATAATTTAATGTTGAAATTTCATACAACCTTATATTAATGATCATTGTGTAATATAATCTCTTTATCATGATATATCTAGTCGAGAAGGTTGTATACTGGAATCATCAACCTATGTACTTGATGTCTCTTTCTATGAATTTTTAGAAATGAATGTGATGAAAGAACACAATGTACATGGATTTAATTAGGATACTCCACTACTATAAAAGAGCCTAATATATCAACTTTTATGAAAGAATATAAGGTAAAAATCCTTTCTTACATTATTCATTAATGTAATATCACTTGTGACACACCCATCATATCCTGCTTCACTGCAAGCATATTTGATCATACTTTTCATCAATAAATTAAAGTAAAAAACTCATGAAATGAATTAATAATAATATTAAAGTCTAAGGATGATTACACATGTCCATGGATAAGAACATTAAATGACATATAAATGTGGATTTCCTATTGTCATGTTTTGTTCTCATAATATCATACTCTAAAGATTACAAAGGGTGTAAACTATAAGAAAGTTTCTCAAATTACTATGAGTATCCACCCCTAATATCCTAAATCATTTATGCATCGTAAAATAATATCATCAATATATAGAACAAATATTTAAAAATAACATCATGGAACTTCTAGGTTCTCATCATAACAGGGAAATTCTACGACCTTTCAGTGTGACGATCATCCTTAGGAAATTATCACATAGTATGTTACACCAGAGAAAAATCATTATGTGATAATAAATTTATTAATATTAAAAATAAATAAATATAGGAAATCATAAATTATATAGAAATTTGGTTATGGGGCACCAAATCCAACAAAAAAAACCTATAATCAGGGACATAGAGAATTCAAATCTCTTTTTAGAGTGACATCTCGATCGAGAGAGACACACTATTTTGGTGTAAAACCACATCATAGTTTGGTATATTATAGTTACATTTGAATATTTATAACTTATTTTATTTTTTAAATATGTGAGAGTTTAATAGAGGACATGATTCAAATCTCATGGATATTTTAACTGCCCTTTAATGGGTATGATACATGGAACAATATTAAGAAGATATAATATCCCAAACATCCATGATAAGTTTAAGAGATTCAAGATTATATATTGACTTGAAAAACATGGGAAAAATATATATAAATATATAGATATTCTTCTATGTGATTATTCTGGATATATAATGTTGACTTTAATATTTGTAAATTGAGGAACATGAACATGTTGTTTATGAAAACATGGAGCTAAAGTTAAACACCATATTTGGTTTAGTTAATTAGATATTTTTATAATTTTAATTATAATATCATTTGATCCAAATCATTTTGTAAAAAATTTCTCAAATTAGTGATAAGGGAGAGAAAAATTGGGAGTGATCCTTTTTCATGGTAGTAAAATAGAAGGCATTGTAATCATAAACATCTTATTGATATTTGGTATACTAAAACATCCTCTATATTTTCCTTGAACATAGTCCACTAACTGAACGAAGTAAAATACTAATGTATATTAAATTTATCCTTGTTACATGGTTATTGTACTTTCTATGTGTGCTTAACATATTCTTTGTTCCTTCTGATATGAGTCAAGATCCAATTGAATGTTTCCGTGAAAAAGGTAGTTATACCTTGACTCACTCCCTTATTAGGGTGTTTGGGGCCTTGTCTATAACAAAATTTATACAAATTAAAATGAGTTTACTTTTAAAATTTGAAATAATTAATTATGGTTAAAATGATTCATAGTTGATATAAAAAACTATGACACTAAAATCTAAATAATCTAGTTAAAGTTCACAAATATAATATTTTTAAATATTTTCCATAATTATTATTCAATGAAAATGAAATTTTAAAACCTTTATAAAAATAAAAATAATACAAAACATTGGGCAAAATAAAAAAAATATTTTTATCATTACAACACCATTGAATCCCATTCAAAATCATAACAAAATAGAAATACTTTAATAACCCATATATATATTTCTTTCTTTCCCTATATGATTATAAAAAATAAATTATATTATTTTAATAGGAGGTTGGATCAATAATTTTATTATAGAAAAAACTAAATTAAAATAAGTAGAAAAACATAATATTCAATTTTGAAATGAGTTTTTAATCAATTCATGTAAGATACAATTGATATTAAAAAAATTGTGTAATTTATGTAAAAAAAATTACATAAAAAATTGAAACAACGTAAAAAAATGATAATAATTAAAAATATAAATTCTAAATTAAAGTCTTGTAAAATATAATGCATTAAATAACAATAAAGTGGATAATATAGACTAGAATTAGGAGAGGGGAGTAAGATGATGTTGGGAATTGAGTGATTCAGGGAGTGGGGAAGAGGGTGTTAGGCATGTTGGATGTTTGTGGATCCTCATGTGAGATCATGGATTTATAGAGTGGGGGAGATCAATTAGGTTATAGTGAGAGATTAAGGAATATAGGAGGGGTTATTTTTTTTCCAATGACCTATAACTATGGTTTTTATAACTATTTCTATGGTATTTTGTATTCATAGTTATAAAAATATGGACAAAGGTCTTACTTTTCATAGAAATATAAACATAATTTGTAATAAACATACCTATTGGTTGGGATAATAACCAATGTTTTCTTATATTATATATATAATTCCAAATTATGTGTTTTTTATTAAACCTTCCTATGAAACCAAAATATCCATCAAAAGTTTAAAAATAAATCACAACTCAACTACCAAATAATCATAGATCAATTGATCTTAACTCAAAATCTGGTCACCTTTCCAAAGAATAACCTTCCTAACATTATAACCAAAGGAACAATACTTTAAACTAGAGGTATAATCAACCTCACACAAGTTTAGAAATACTGGATCTTATACAACATGTAGTAAAAAATTACTCATTCTACAGGGATTAAATTTATATCAATGTCAAGATACCACTCTCATACATTTCACCAAACTCCCATAGAAGACTAAAACTAATCACTAATAGGTACGATGTAAAAAAGATCTAAACAAATTAAAATAGAGACTTACATAGTTAGAAAAAATTACAAACTCTGCTACTAAATTGGGTAATATCCCTACCCAAATTTCTAAATCCAATATAGTTTCCTTAAACCATGAAACTTAACCACATAATCCCTTGGAAAACATTTTATTACTAAAAACACAAATTGAATTAATTTTTTTGATAATTATTTCAAAAAACTATTTTAAAAACATATAAAACTAAAATTTTAAAAAAACCTAAGATCCCATCCCAAAAAATCCAAAAATAATCCACTAAGAAAAAAAGTTACATTCTAATTCACAATATCAACTTTAACAAAAAAAATAATCACTCAATAAATCATTAAAACCATTATCCCAATGAATACATGACTATGAACTAATATTAAATTTTTTAATTCAAATAAAAATAACACCAATTATGAGTTATCACTAATAAATATCTAAGATCACTCAAAAAATCAAATAGGAAAAGGAGTTAACTTTAAAAAACCATCCATTTAAATTTTTAATATTAAATCTGATTAAATCTAAAAATAATTTTAAAGGAAATTAAGGATTTTAGTCTTATTAAATAGAAAACCTGTAAAATATTTTAGGGAAAAAATTTATAAATTCACACCAATTTAGTAAACCAACTTATTCGACTGATATTAAAATAACTTTATATATATATAAGTCATTTATGAGTTTCAACTCATGGTTACAACCTTTTAACCAAATAAATTCATTAATTTTCCTTTATTTGTGAAACCACACAAAAAACCATTTCATAAAATTTATTCTTAAAAACTAAAAATCCTTTCCATTATCAACCCAATAAAAATTTCCAAAACTACAATCCAAATTCTTAATTCTCAATCATTTTAGAAATCCACTTTTGAAAAACTATTTAAAAATATAAATTTTAAATAATATGAAATAAACCAAAATTTATATCACACTAGCCCATATCAATTTCGAAAAAAGCTTGAACAATTAATTCACCACTAGCATTTAACATTTATTATTTGACATTTAATGGATTTTAATTATACCAAAACCCTTTTAGTTTAGATAAATCTAGCATGATACACAAAAAATATAAATATAATTCAAGAACAATAAATTTATAAGTAGGGAGAACATTTATTTCACATTTATTAAAAACACCACAATAAAAGAAAAGGAAACCTACCTAAAAACTCATACGTAAATTATATGCACCTATCCCAACTATTAAAATATATATACAATATAAACTACTCCAAAAAACCCAAATTATATAACTATAATTTTTGAAAGAATAACCTAAAAAGATTAAATTGGTGAATTACTCATTGTGAAATGAAATAACAAAAAAAAGATAGAAACAAAATGAATTAAACTTTATAGGTCCTCATTTAGATATTCTAAGTAAAAAAACAATCATTTAAGTGGGGTTTTCCAATCATTAACAAGGAACACACTTTTTTTGATGGTTTTTTACTGATGTGATTTTAACATGTCAAAATAAAGAGGATATATTCTTGACACATGTCATTAGGATCTTTTCATCTAATTAAATACTATTTTATTTATTTAAGACATTTTTTAAAAATATTTAATAAATCCATCCTTATAGACATCAGCTAATTACATTTATTTCCACTCTAATTTGGTGAATAACTTTTATCAAATGGACTGAGTGATACTCACTACAAGAAAAATCATAATTTGTTGTGGCCTTTTATTATTAGTTATTTTTTAAAACCGTCACTAATTAAAAAATTGCGTCTCTTTAAAAATAACCATTCTTTATTCATGGTGGTTAAATATAATCTTTGTATAATGAAATATTTGTGATTGTTTTTAAAAAAACACATATACTATTATTATTATAGGTGGTTATTCAATACCATTTCTATTTAAAACCATATTTTCACCACCTCCCCCTTTCCTCCTCCTTACTCTATCACGCGAACCTCCCCCTTTTCAATCTTCATTTTTTACATGAACCTCTTCTTCTCATTCGCAATACATGGCTTATCTTCTCCATCCCGATCTACTTATTCATCATATGTCGCGTGAACCTATTACCCTTATCTGTATATTAGTTCCAAGTACAAGGTAAGCTCCCATAATCCCTACTCTTATCTTCTCTTTATTATTCTTTTATTTCAAAGACCTCCATGATATTTACATTGGGGTTTCAAATTGGGGATTAAGGGATTGTTCATCCCTTGTATATGATATTGGTTTTTATATGATTATATAGAAAATATTTTTTGATTTGATAGATGTTGTGAGTCTTATAATAGAGATTATGGTTCAATATTGGTGGAATAAATGAGGATGATATACTAATTGTAGTTATTTTTTTTTTATTTTGGGATAAAACCCTTTTTTCCTTTTATTTGTGAGTAATGTATCATCTTATTGATTAAGTTTTTTCAAAAATTAATTTTTATCTTAGATGATGTATATAGATTACTACATTTCATGTATATATTGTTTTTGTTTTGATTCATATACTAATATTATTAGACACCTAATTGAGATACTCTGTTCGACTTTTAATATGCATGAATGTTTGATTTATGGATATGTCATATTGAAATTTTAAAATAAAACTAATATGTGATTTGATTCACTTAAATAGGGGAAATAATTCCAAAGTTATTATTCCAAGCCCTTGATGTTATCCATCAAGATCCAGTTATTTAGAAACATGTTGTTGGTCATTAGTAATCTTGTTTGAGATTTGGGAAATTTCATTCTAATTTATTACTAACATTATATTTGTTTCTATTATAAATATCATAATTGTCACATGGTATTGGAAAAAATGAATGAAATATATATAATTTTTATTTTAACATTTCCTTGGATAAATATTTTATTTATATCAAAATTTTATTCAATTTTTACAAATATTTTATAAAATATATTTTTTAAATATGGTGATTAAATTAAACAATTAAATATACATCAACTGATAGATGGATATAAATATTAAATAAACCATTTATAAATGAATTTATAAACATAGAGATTAATTAAATGAATATTTGAATATTTAGGATCAATAACTATTGTCTGTGTAATTTTTATTAAATAGTAGTTATCTCTCTATAATTTTTATGGTTATATATATATATATCCTTTTTTTTGTAATATATGTTTTCACCCACAAATTAGGTTATTGTTTGAGGGTAACATGTGTTGGTATAATATTTAGTTTATAAAACATTATAAACTTACTATACAACCCATCATCATATCAAAATAACACAAAACATGTTGAAGATATATTATAATTATCAATTTTAAAACTTGGGGTTTTAATGTATATGATCATGTATAGATAATTTTTTTCATGGAATGGTGTGCTAAATATTTTAAAGAGTGAAAATTTAATCAAAAAATACATTAATTCATTTCAAAAAAATTATTTCAGTGGAAGAATGACATAATTATTTTACCACCCATCATATATCATGTGGGAAATATCTTATTTTCCTTAATATTAAGAAATTTTAAAGGAGACCTAATAAATTTACCTAACACAAAAATGGTTTAATTAATGAATTCCATGTAATATAGAGAAATTTTGTCATAATCTCTTACCAAATAGAGTAGTTTTCATGAAATTGGGAACATGAAAAATGAATGTGAAAGGAAAGAATATTGAATTTAATAAGGAAACATGGGGCACATAAATATTTTAAAGAAAATGATATTCTACTCATTTATTGAGGCATGTATGATGGATATTTATTTAGTTTAAGCTAATATTTATTCGATTTTTCCTTTTGTTTTGATATGACACCCATTTATCTTCTATCAATGATAACCAATGATATATATATATTGATATTTTATTTTTTTTCATATTTTTTAATTGTTTTTAAAAAAATTCATTGACCAATGTTTTTTTCTTTTTTCACATAAGAATGTAAAAAACCAAATTATTTAATGATACGACTAGGCATTCCAAAAATCCTATACCGTTAAACCCTTCTAATACACTACCACCTTTATTATATATTCTTCATATTTTTGGTATGATCCCTTTATTAAATTTTATACCATATGATATACTCCCATATTCATCAGGTATGCTCCCTACTTCTAGTGAATCGCCTTCCGCTCTAGGGATATCAGAGGGATTAGATAGAGCAGCTGAGAAGTGGTCATAAAATGAGAATATGGTGTCACAATTACCATAATATGGGTATTGGAGGGTGAACATGATTGGTATATAGTTTTTAATATGTAAAAATAATTTATTACATATGTTTAATAATTTTTGAATATATTTATTAAATAGATTCAGATCATAAAAGGACAAAAAAATATATGAATAAATATTCTTTTTTGATACCAAAATAATTTTTATTTATTCCATTTGACATGTATGAGCTACCTCTTAATGATAATGAAGAATTATAAGGCTATATATTGGGTTAGTTATAATGTGATGTTATGTAACTTCCTATCATGTATCATGATTAGAGGCACATTCCCATCACTTAGAATAAAGATATTTTTGATAAATAAGTAAATATAAATCAAAATAAATATTTTTGGTTAATTTTATTTTATATTCCTATCAAGTGTATGTCTAATTATTTTTCCATATCTAATATAAATATGATTGTCCATTTTGAGGTTTATGACATGGTTGTGCATCAATGGACATTGAAAAGTTTGGGTAAAAGTAGAAGTTCTTTAAGTATATGGGAGTCGACTACTGCGGAGGATGTGCCTTATTATGGATGTGGTGATGATTATAACTACTATGATATGTACCTGACTTTTTCTGATTGGTACTGATATATGAATGTGGATGCATGGTATGCATGTATTATTGATCTTTTTCTCTTGTACTTTTCTTTTATTTTAATAAAGGGTCAGAGGTTTTCCCTCTGACCGAGAGTTTCAGATAGAAGTTATTTAAGTATAGGATGAAGTATGAGTTCAATGTCACCTCCTTGAATCTCTGTTAGATGTGATAAAAGGTACCTGAAAGTAAAAATGATATCAGGGGAAGTTTTTTACATATATGAAACATTTTGATCTAGATAATTTATTTGATATCATCTTAGTATATTGATATCAATTTATTAAAAATAATGAAATTTTTATTAATATTAACCTTCTTCTTTTTCAAAATCTTATAAAAAATCATTCATAAGATAAAAACAAGTCATCATACATATATCTGGTTCCAAATATTTTTTGAAGAGAATATTGAACAAGGTAATCTACCATCTATGATTACATATTATTTTTTTTACATCTGAAGTACATAAATTTTTATAGTTATTATTTTTTTCCTTTGATGATATAGGAAAAAGAATTTAGTAATGATGTCAGTTAAATCGGTTTTTGGTTTAATATGAATAATAAATATGATGATAATTATGTAAATAAACCCACTCTATATATTGGGTTAAAAATCTAAATTATAATACAATTTTTATTAATTAGTAGGTTGTGAATTAAATAAATCATTATAAATAATTGGTTTATAAATTCATTTATTAATATTATTTATATTTTGGTTGTTTTTAATATGTTGAGTTGATTTATAAAATTATTATTTATGCCATTTTAAATATTTTATGTTTTATATATTGAAGGATACTTTGAGTATATGAAATAAGTGAATGAAATAAGCAGTTATATTATAATTGATGAGTAATTTTTGTGGAATTGTTGATTTTAATTTTAATAGTTGCCGTGTTGTTAGTTTACCGAATGATTATTTGTATTTAAATGATAATTTTAATTATTTTATAAATTTTTTAATCTCCTTATATATGTGTTGAATTTATATATTAGATGTTATGATTTAATATTGTCATTTCATAATTATTATGTGATTTTACACAAATTGGAATATCTTCATGAACATGAAAATAAATTAAAATAATGGGATATCCCATCAATATTAAGTGACCTTGATATTGTTATTACATGTATGTTTCTCATGGTTGGTACATTTTATTGATGTTTTCATTTTATATTCATCTTTATGTTATACCTAGAGAGTAAATAAAAAATAAGAGTAATAAGGAAACATGACATTGATATTGATTTTTAATGAGACACATTGATGAGTTATTTTAATAGTTTCTTTGAATATATTTTTGTGAAAATGATTTTTTATAATATTAGTTACATTAATTTTTTTAGCTTTATAATGTTTTATTATTGGCTATATATGTGATTAATTTTTTTTTATATTTATGTTAAAAATTTAAATAAGAATGGGATAAAAATTCATCATAGTCATCATTAGACTCCCACAATAATGATATTTATTATGTTTTGGGAAAGGATAATGATGGTCATGTTTAAGTATTAGGAATTAGAAATTCCCCCTCATGAGTTTTTGAGAGGAGATCATATTCATTTACCGTGATACCCCCACTTTTAAGTATGAGTAATGTTACTGGTCTTGATCCATTAGAATCACAAAATAAATTTTCAATGCTTTAGAATAGAATACATGAGTAATGGTTATGATGGATAGCTCAGGATGATCACTTTGTAGAAATGGTAAGTACAATGAATATACTATTTCAGGTCAATATTGGGAGTATTCCTCCAGGAATTTCATCCTTGATACGAGCACATTGAATCAATTATATTTATTTTAATAGGTTTATATTATTATTATAATTATTCTAAATATATTTTTTATGCACAATATATAATTAAAACTAATTTATATTAATTTTTTTAACATAGGCATTAGATGCACCGATGGATGTTAGTTGACAGGAACATCAAGACCATGGATCATCTGAGAAAATATAGCTTGACTTAGAGGGGTTTAGTTGATATTGGATCCCCTATTTACATGTTGTATATTTTTCATCAGAACTTATATATTCCATCTTTATAGCATTTTAAAGAAGCAATAATTTATTTAAAATGTTGTATAATATGATGTTTATAGTTGTTGTAACAATTTCTATTTGTATGATGACTGAAAGTATTGATTAGTGTATTTTGTGGATATATATTTTATTTTAAATTGTAAGTATTAATATATTCAGATTACACCTATTTTCCATAAATTTTTATACTGTTTAGTGGAATTTTAAGCCATCATGACTAAAAAAACCACAACTAGCTAATATTTAACCACTACTAAGATTTGGATTGACCTGCTAAACAATCTCTAATTAATTAACTATGGTTATAAAAAACACTAATTTATGAAAAAATATAGTTTAATTAATCACCATGAAATGTTTTCACGATACTTATAACCATTACAAAAATTTAATAATAATACGATATTTTAAACTGTAACATTTATTATTATGGTAGTTTGAAAATCATTGTGAGTTATGGATTCACAGTGGTTTTTCATGAATGTCACCTAAAAAAACCCACCTCTAATTATTATCCAAATTAGTAAAACATATAAGTTTTAGAAACTGTCTTAGATTAATAAAAAACTGTTTAAATTACCACATAATGTAATAAGTATCACAACCAAAAGCCTTTTTCTTGTAGTGAATCATTCATTATGAATACCTCAAAAGGTTAATCTTCTTATTCTTATGGAAAAAGGAATATTATAATCATCAAATAATAAGGGTATGGGGGGTAGTTTTATCTATTATTTTAATCCATATAATATGGTTTTCTAAAATTTAAATCTATTCAAGAAGTCAATATTTTTTCATTGGAGTTTAAAGGAACATAGGAAAGAAAAAATGGTCGTATTATGGTTTAAATATATATAATAAATAAATAGGTTAAATCATGGTTTAAATATTGATGATAATTAATAATGATCATATTGGAGTTTAGATCCGTCATAGAAGGTGAAATATTATGCCATTTTTTATATCCAAAATTAAAGGTGTGAAGGTTACACCACAATTTAAAGACATATGAGATTATATGAAGGTTTTGCTATAGTTTAAAGATATATGGGAAGTCTTAAAGGTTATATTACATTTTAAATATTGAAAGTAAGTCATGATTTTTATAGTACATTTTAGATATTTCCAATAAAGTCAAAGGTTCATGATAAAGTTATGAAATGTTTAAGAAGGTGAAAGGTTTACATTTAATATTAGAGTTTTCTAGGTCGGTGAAATGTTATGCTGGAGTTTAATGATATATATGAAATAAAAAGGGTATTATGGAGTAAAAATTCATCAAGGAAGGTGAAAGGTTATGTTGAAGTTTAAATTCATACAGAAAGATGAATTGTTTATAATTCAGTTTAAATATAGTCAAGAAGGCATGAAGGCCACGTTGGATTTTAAATCCACCTAGGAATACATGGGATTTATATTGTATTTTTAATACACATAGAAAGGTATAAAGGTCGTGTTGGAGTTTAGAATCCTCTAGGAATTCTTGAGGTTTATACCAAAATTTAAAGTCAAATATAAATGGATGGATTTTTTTAAAAAGATAGGGGTATGGTGATGTTGGGTTCAAACTTTTGGGAGGCTCCCTACATATCCCAAATAGGAGGATCAAAACCCATATAGTATGAAGGGGGGGGGGTATCATATAGTTTAAATATATGTGATGAGGGAATGATATTAATACTTTATAAATGATTCTTGCAATTTTAAGCCTTACATGAGAGGCATAACATGTAGTTTTAAGCTATACAAGTAGGGCATGCCACTCATCCATGAGAAAATGTCCATATTGTTTAAATACATGTAATTAGGTGTATCACACAATTTAACATATTATATAAAGGATTATGAGGACACTTTATAGTTTAAATACATGTAGAAAAGGAATAACACCCATCATTGATAAATGATCCTTGTAGTTTAAATCTATGTAAGAAGGTGTACTGTTCAGTTTAGCATCTTACAGAAAGGATAATGATATTGTTGTATAGTTCAAATCTATTGGAATAAATAAATTATGACTAATATATTTGTTGTATTTATTGTAAATATTTATATTTTAATAATAAAAAGTACTTTTAGTGGATGAAGTTACTCTAAAAATATTTGAAAGTGATTGACGGTGTTTTTTGAAAGATGAAGTTTTTGTATAACAATGATTTCAAAACCATGTAAATAAAGTCTCAAAAATTAGTAGGTTGCGTATGAATAAATATAAACCATGTAAGTATTTAATGAAAAGTAAAGTACCTATATAAGTAACATTGTTATAACCTAGGTAATCCAAAAATAATCCAATATTATGATTTATAATTATTTATTTTATCCATTCATATTCATTATAGTTTTATAAATGATAATATAATTTATCATTCAAAAAAGGATTAGTTTTATTTAACTAAATTATTTTCCCATGTACTACATGATTTTATTTAAAAGATGTTTTTTTTATTTTAGAATTTTAATTTGATAAAATTTAATTCATTTTTTGATATCAGTATATCAAATTTATCTTAAGGTGAATTTTGGGTATTTTTTTGAAAAGATTTATTTTTGGGTGAATAGTGAAAAGATATCATTTTTTATTAAATATGTCAATTATTTTCAAGTATTTTAAAAATTATATTTAATTTTGGGTTTTTTAAAGTTACATTATTCTTATTTTAATATAAATAATCCAATTAATTCCATAATGATCAAAATTATATTTTATTTTGGTATAAAATCATTTTTATGCATAAAAGGGGCATTTTTCTAAAATAGTTGTTTTCACTGCGGTTTTAATTTTTATATTAATATTAATTTCTTATACATATATAAATTGAGTATTAAACAATGGATTTAATATTCAAAATAATGAGGTTAATTTTTTTTTAATTTGGTCAATTTCATTTTTGGTCATTATGAATAGTAACCTTGGTAAAACTTTATCCCCTCTAAAGGTTAAAAGGTTAAAACAGGTTAATTAAGGTGAAAAATAAGTGATAAGGCCAAAAAATATTATTTTAATTATTATTGGATGATTTAATTTTGAACCATATAAACTTATATTTAAAATTTTATAGTTTTGGATCTACTTCCCCATGATTAAGATTTTATATTATTTTAAAACTTTGAAAAATTACAAGTGTGCCACTCCCCTAACTTATTAAAGGGAACCTCCTCTCCTCACTTATTCACACACTTTTAACCATTTTTATCAGCCAATAACCAACAAAATAACTTCCCAAAATTTGTACAAACATCCTAGAGTTTTTGGAATTATCATATGACCAATCCTAGAAGGCTTATGGCGAAATACAAAGGGAGATATTAGATGAGAAGTTATAAGTCATAACCGAACTATTTCAATTTTATTTCTTCATACACCTCCATAAAATAAATTATAACGAATATAAAATAATTAAATCAGTAAATTATATATATTGAATTGTCATTATGATGATGAAATCACTCTTTTTCTTTATGTTTTCCATCCTATGAGAAATGAAAACAATGTTATTGCGTACATGTGGACTACGACCTCCACGAAGGGATGTGTTTCATTTTTCATCACCACCTCACACAATTGGTTATAAAGATATAATTAATGAATATATAATATTTTTATGAAATTATTATCATTATGTAAATATAATAAATTTCTTAAATTCTTACCCTTTTCATTTGTTGGAAATTGATAACGTCGCTCGTGCGTACAAGTGGAATACCACCTCTATGAAGCAAAGTGATTAATTTTTCATTATAGCCTCAAATGAATGGTCATAAGGATGAAAATAATGAATAAATATTAAATTTATAATATATTTATAATCCTATAAAATTAAAATATTATCTAATTTATTTCTTTTCCACTCAGTAGTAAAATGAAAGTGTCCTTCATGCATATGTACTGATTTTTATCTCCATGAAATGAAATGATTTATTTTTCATGACCACCTTACATGATTGGTTTTAAAAGTGATTTTAATGTATAAATATGACATTTATAATTATTTTAAGATAATATAGGTAATGTAACAATAACACCATTGATCACGATTAATGCACCAATGTTGTTTTAAGTTTATTATCTAAACGACCCCAAAACATCCAACATAAAATTAAAAATTTCACTTACTAAATAATTCATGGTAATAAATGAAATAAATTTAATAATAATAATAAAATTGACATGAAAAGTTTTATTAATAAATTATAAATCTAATATAATTTTATTATATAAGAGTTAGAGAACATAGGGAGTTAGACGAGATTTAAAGTAAGCGATTTATCTTTAAAACCCCATTTTAAAGTATTCCATTAAAATAATTCTCCTCCATATAAATGCTCTTAAAAATGTTCAAAGAATGTTATTAATTATACACAAAATATTTTTAAAATTCATTTTAAAATACTTTTTTACTTTCTTTTTAATGGTTTAAAATGTAATCTTTTAAATATTTCTTGTACGAGTCATTTTGATGTTTTTTTAAAAAGTGATTTTTTAACATATATGTCATGAATAATTTTTTTACATCGTTATATCCATTATTAATTATCAAAATTCCTGTATACGTTTCCATGTTTATTTTTAAATAAAATATTTCTCGAAATATTCTGGGAATTTTTAGTTTGAGAAATATTTTCTAAAGAAAGAAAAACTTTTTCCCAATGTTATTGTTTATGGGATTGAATGAAAATTGAAATGGGTTTCATGATTAAAGTGAAATATATATGTGTTTTATTAATTACATGGTTCTTTTAAATTTTATAAAAATTATTGGTGATCCATATATGGCTCTAATAATTGGTGATCCCAATATAGCTCTCCAATGCATCATGTAAAGTGATAGAGTTTACCAGTGATTAACTACTGCTAAGATATTTTGGAATTGTCTAGTTATGTGATTTCATTATAAGAGTGAATGTAAGGATAATTTCTCAAGGTACCTAAATTATATTATATTAATAGTTTATAAAAGAATTTTTTTATTTCAAAATATAAGAAAACAATATTATGTTTTTAATAAATTTTTATTAATTTTTTTAAAATAAAGATGAAATGACTATTTTTCAAGGAATGGTATTAATTGTTTTTTATATTTTCTAATAAATACTTACAATTATTATTTTTAATTTTTAATTTCATATGAAATGTTTTATGAAATATATTGAATAATTAAATTTTTTTCATGTAAAATTAGAAAGATATTTTAGGTCAAATTTTTATTGTAAAAAAGGAAAACATTATTATTGATTTTTTAGGATTCCAAATGGACTAACATGTTTATTTTATTTAATTTACCTTAATTATATTTAATTTTATCATAACACATTTTGAAATAGTTTTTAACAAGTCTTAAGGATGAGATTAAATATTAATAAAGTCAAATTTATGGTTATGGGAGTTACCTTGAATGAAGTAAGCATGTCTTTGTAAAGAATTACTTTTGTGAAAAAATGGACACTGTATAGAAATTTCCACATTGTTATGTAATATTTTACCTGATAAAATAAAAATAAAAAACAAAAATATTATGAAAATATAATAAAGTGAAACCATTATTATAAATATTTTTATTTATGGGTTGAATAATTTATGGTTCGTTATAGACATTATGAAATAAAACTAGACATCTAAGTTATAAAGGTGTGTAAGGGTATCCATATAAGTGTGTTTCAACCCGAGGTGTGTTGTAACTAGGAAAAAATTGTCTGAAGGGGACTAGGAAGTATTTCCTTTTTCTACCTTACAAACGAGGTGCCATAGTTATGGGATTCACATCAGGTTGCCAGACGATTGATTGCAGGGGGTTAAATTTTTGTGCAATCAACTTGCGTTGGGTACAACATCCTCAGATAGTCTCCAACATGTTTATTCATGGATCCAAAACACCCAATTAATCTCATATCCATAATTCATGGACCCAATTTCCAAAGGCAGGTGCTCGTTGGATGATTTGGCCAATGACACTTTGAGAACACACATTGGTCGAGAGGATGGGAATTTGGGATCATCTCACATTTTTTGGGGAACTATTACCTAATCCAGGGCTCTCTTATAGATCTAACTCATGTTAACATGTTTATGAATCCTTAGTTAATTCCCAAGAATGTTTCCATAGTGTGTCCCAAAGATAGAAATTTCAATGATAGTATGCATGGGTCCGGAATTTGTTTAGACAATACTAATTTAATTCATGTAATGAGGTGCTATGGAGTTTATCATAATATAAGGGGAAGGATATTGTTTTGATGGGGGGATTGAACCTATAATATGGGATTCCTACATTTCCTCATGAGATGAATCAGAACCCACATAGTTCAGCGTCACTTTACTGGACACATCACCTTTTAAGGTCGTGTGATAGAGACCCATCCATTCAACTTAATGTCATGTAGAAATGATGCCTTGGTAGGATAATCCTATTCAATATTTGGTGGGGGACTTACACCGAAGTGATCCAAGATTCATGGAAGAGATATGGTCTCCCAGTTGAATATGACCCTCCCGAGAATGTGGCCAATATAATGTTAAGTTATTTTAGATGCTGTGCTTGGGACCCAAGGAGGCTTCCCATGTATCCTAGTTAGTTTGGAATCGAAGCCCTCATAGTTCAATTTGATGTGGGACTTGAACCCTATAGGGGGCACATAAAGGGGAAAAATTGGGGCTTACGCATAGGATCTTCCCATTTGATTAGATTTAATTGGGTATTACACCTTCTAGCAGGCTAGTTGAGCCCAGGACATGAACAAGCATCCCACGTATCCTGGCGAGAGTAGGAATCCAAGTTCATGTAGTTTATTTCTAGATGATTTTTTTCAGAATCCATGATAATCATTAACCTCTATTCCCACGTGCGTCACGTTCAATGTGAGAAACAAGAGGAAGTTTTATATCTGGAAAACCATGCACTTTTCCTTCCCATCTACTTATGGATGGTACTAGAGCCCAATAGGGGTGATGGAGAGTCTTTGAATGTACTAATTTCCTCACTTATTTTGATATCTAGGATAGTTTTACCTATATCTCTATCTAGATGCATTCTAGGATAATTTAAAGAGTTTGGAGAGTTCTACCTCATGAAAGAAAGGCCAAGGGATTACCTCTTTGAGAGTGCCCTGTAATTGGTTTTGGGAAAGGGGAGGAGTGTCATTTTTCATAAAAGGGAAAAGAAAGTGTGATTTCTCTTATTTATCACTGACCCTCATTAAAGGGAAATGCCAATGATCACCCTTTATACAGAGAATGGGGAGGTTCACATGAGTATCCCAATGTTGGATCCTGAGTTACCATAGGAATGTAAACATAGGGACATTCCGGGGGTCTGCCATATCGTGAGGATTACCCACGTAACTCCACTTACCATAGTTATATAAACTCAAAAGGACAGGATGGTGTCCTAGATGGTTTTATCATATAGGTCTAGATGATTTGGAAGTGTCTTTAGACTAATGCTGTTAGACTGGATAGCAGAGGGGATATGGATGTTGCGATGGGAATGGAAGGAAATGAATGGGGTTTAAGGGGGGAATGCTCGATAATACCCCATTCCGCGTACCATTTTCTCCTACGGGATGGGGTTTTCCCTGAATAGCTTATTTCTATGTGGGTAGGGGATTCATTCATGTACCATAATGGTACGCGAACTTGGATTTGGTCCACATAGAATTTTTCTACGTAGAG
This sequence comes from Viscum album, assembly GCA_963277665.1. Taxonomy (NCBI): domain Eukaryota; kingdom Viridiplantae; phylum Streptophyta; class Magnoliopsida; order Santalales; family Viscaceae; genus Viscum; species Viscum album. The sequence goes on along the minus strand of OY728153.1, from coordinate 97,342,711 downwards.
CCAGGCTCCACCCATGTAGCATGTTGCTACATGGCACCAGATTCAAATATCATTGCATGTTGCTATGAGGCGCATGGTTCCATTTGTGTAGTGATTTTCTATGTGATGTAGGGTTCCTCACATGTTGTATTTTGCTACGCAGGGTGCCAAATAGAAGAAGGGGAATTGGTCCTGTGCTTTGTGGGATATTCATTCATGAGAAAAGTTAGGTTTATGGTATTTCAATTATTATTATATATTTTTTATGGGATTTAGTTGGGTATACCTGTGGGGAATTATCAACTGATTCTGGCTGTTGCAGAGTTTTATTTATCCTCCAATTGTTGATCCTTCAATTTTCTAAAATCCCCTTTCTCTTGGCTCCCATAGGGGTCTTTTTATAGAGGGGTGGAGGAGCTGGACCGATTTTCCATATAGCATATTTTGCGGAAGCCCAAGGAAGAAACACTCGGCCTGTAGATTACTTGGTTAACAAAGGCCCATGAGGATGTAGTTCATGGGGGTCAAAACCACCATCTTAGTCCTGTGAACAACATTTTTTAAGGGCGCCATCTAATTTTCCTCGCTCACGAACCGTATGAGTCCACATAACATGGTTTTGGGGGAGAATTTATCTTCCTCCTTCCCAAAAATGACAGTGTTTTCGAGGGACTGACGCCGCCATCTACCTCCCACAAACCATTTAGTTCACAGATGGTTCATGGAGCGGACCACCATGCAGAACGATGGACCATAAAGGATTTTTTCCTTTAAAATCCAACTCTCCTCCTTCACTGAATTTGATCCTTTAAATAATCTTCTGTAAATAATAAACTAGTTCATTTTTTTCCTTTTCCAAATTTATGGGAGTATTTGACTTCACCTTTTCCAAATTTTCAGGACCCAACAAATGCCCCTATTGAAATGGGCTCTGATCAGGATAAATAGGATTTTATTCTGATTTATAAAGTGGTCCTGATATAAGTCAGTTTGCAGTGTGAGAGTATTACCGCTATAAGTCACCATGCCTATATAAAGGGGACCCTGACTCATTTTTCCTTTTACCATTTTTCCTAGGGACTTTAGTGCTCCGCATATCTCTCACTCGCTTGCTTCTGCATACTGTAAACCCTTCATGGTAACCATCATCCATGAAATGGACTTCAAATCTGCAAACTAAACTATGCACCTTTGATTAGTGAGTTCAATTTTTTTCATAGGGAGGGTCAGTGTGTGACTTTCCTGTTCCATGAACCATCAGTTCGCTAGACAATGCTTTGTGGGATATCGCCTTCCGAGCTTCCACAAACTATCAATTCGTAGATGATGATTTACGTAGACTAAGAGTTCATAGATGGTAATCCCCGTGGACCATTTGTATGTGGGGTCTTCAATATTATAACTTTCATTCAGTCCTTCACCAATTTCTTGAGGCTAACTTTTACTTTAATGAACTTATGATGCATGGGTGAGATGGAGTCTAACCCTTCACAGACTGCTCCCACTTCCCCTACTTCCCTTTTATCTATTGATGCCAAGACAAAATACATGGTATATTTTGTTGAAAATCCAATCCCAGTTGCCCCGTTTCATCTGTATCTAGCTCAAATCCTTAGTACAGGTCAGAAGGAATATCCAATTTTAGATAGGCTTCCCATTTATGAATTTGGATTACCATCTGATACGAAAATTCTAGAACCATGTTGGATTGACCTAATTATATCTTGGATAATCAAAAACACCATTTCTAATCCCCTTATTTTGTCAAAAGGACAATTTATATAGAAGGATACCACTGTTGGGTCCTTATTGAACTATACCCCTCAATCACCAAAGGATGCACAACAACGGCTAGATGAAAAGGCCCATTACTATCATAACATTGCACGAAGGGCCATGAAAAATGTATAAAATGGTTAGTAATAAAAATTAGACCACTATTTGAGAGGATCATTTGGTTTGGACTGGGGTTGTCCATTCTGAGTTTGTCCAAGTTGTGAGGAATTGTAGACAGAATTGTAGGACATGGATATGTATGAGGTTGTTTGGGTATCAAAAACCTACTCTCACCAAACTAGTGACCTTATTTCAAAGCTTCTAAGTAGGTGGATCCCAGATGCCAATATATTTTATCTAGTCCATAGGGAGGTCAGTGTTAGCCTCTGAGATATTTAGTTTATTTTAGGAGTACTCATCATTGGAGATATGTATGATAAATTCCTACCTCCCCCCACTTCTTGGGATGATGAGGAGAGGAATCCTTCTCTATATAAGAAGATTACCGACAAATCCAAAGTTCTTTTGAATGATAACAACCCTTTTCCAAAGAACAACTTCCCTTTTTCTAACCAGATTAATGCCTTTGCTAAGAGAAATGGTCAAGAGCCCCATGCACGCAGACCCAGGTCCGGCCTAACCAAGTAAACTTGAAGGCAAGTAGGTTCTAACTTTATTATCTTAGAGGACGGAAATTTTTTTGAATGGGGATTTGAACTTGTTCCTAATGTTGATTTTCTATTTTTACTAGTGGCCTTTTTAGACATGTTTCTGAGTGGATGGATTCTCCCGGTACCTGATTCCAGTCTCATGTTCATAACCACAACCTTCATCATGGTAGATCAACTAGATTCTGGAAAATACATCAACCTAGATATTCTAGTATTAGAAGAAATATATCAATTATTGGGCTAGATCAGTGAGGGGATGATGCCTAACCAGTTTCTAGGGACTTTACAAATCCTTTGGGGATAGATAAGAGCCCATATAGGGGGATAAACATTCATCAATCCTATGAAGATTCCAAACTCTATCCTCTGGCCATATATTCAAAGTACTGGCCAGGTCATGCCGAAGGGGTGTACCATACCAAACATACAGGAAGAGTAGAATGAAAGGAATGAACAAGAATTGATGGATCAAAAAACTATCATGACCACTTTACATATAGTACTAATGATTCCCCTACCAGTACTTTTGTGAATGATGAATCACAGGACTTCATTAGCTGAGGATACTTATATTATTTAATAAAGGGTGTCTTGGTTGCCCGTATTGATGGGGAGATTACCTGTAAGGGATATGTGAATTATAGATTTGGTCATAAATTTAACTGTGTCTAGATGTTGTGTCCTCCTGCCCTCAATAGTGAGTGTTAGGAAAAAAATTTCATGATAGCTCGAGAGTTGTGGCTTATGTTTATCCAATAAGTTACACATTGCAAGATTAAGCTTACAGATCCTAAGGGTTTTGTACCTGCCCTCACAAAAGGTTACGTTGATTCCTAGACTCAATTATACCCAAATGACCATCTAGAAGAGCCTGTTCACATTGTCTTAGACCCTAAAGCATATAGAGATAAAGGTAAGAAAAAGAAAACCACTGAGCATCCTCAACTAGGGAAATTTACTGAGAATTATCTCATTTTTGAACCTCTGAGGAAGGATTTAAAAGCTTGGGAATCGATATATCAGTTTGTCAGTGCTAATGCCGAGGGCTGACAACCCATCCCCTTTGATGATGCCTTTCCCATGGCTTGGAGGCGTTAGGATTTTCTAATGGGTATTCAATATTTTCATGATCATTCCCCTTATGCCTTTTGGCAGTTTCTTCAGTAGAGGGAGATCTCTCTTTCTGATCTTGGTTATGTGTCACCAACGATTGAAATTTCCTATAATGATGATCCTGAAAGGGTGGATTGTTTCCTTTAGGATTTAGAATCCTTGATTCACGCTTGAAAAAATCATTATATATACCCTCATCAAGTACATTCCATTATAAGACGAGAGGTTGATGAGGATGATGATGATAATAATGATCACACCTCTGGATGTAACAATATTACCAATATTTCTACCATGACTAGAGTGGAGGAATTCCCTAACTTATGTCCATAGTTTCACAAGAGTCCATCCCATGAGAGTTCAAGGGATGTGGATGAAACCAAGAAGTAGTTGAGGCTAATGAAACCATACACACTTCCTAGAGAAGATCCTCTAGCATTGGATATCCCTATTATAACTACCTTTTTGAAGGCTTAGAGGGTCTAGGATGTCCTGAGGGTGAGCGCTTCCAATTAGGACATATGAGAACTTCTTCTAAAGGAACACTTTGATCTTATGGGTTTTTGAGCAACCATTAATCCTTCATGGATATATATTTAGGAATATCCAGATGAAGTAGCCATGTATCTAGACAAGATGAACAACTAACTTCATTATTCCAGAGACAGACCATACAAGTCTGATTGAGTGGCATGGATAACAATAATCTTATAAATGGATTATTCAATAGGAGAGGTAGTTATATTTTCTAACCCCAACCTTACTTTATCTTGGTGTAAGGATCCTAAAATTTATACCTTATTTTTGTAGGAATCTAGGAAGGACCAAGAGGAAATACTTTCTCGGATTTATACCCATATAGGTACTACAGTTGGGGAACATACCCCTTCAGATGTGGGGGTTACTATGGAGGGATCCTCTAGAACTAGATAACTTATGGAGGTAGTCATTATGAACCCCACTGGGGTATTCCCACCTCTTATTTTTCCCGATGCTCCTACCAGAGGGTCATCCCCCCGACAGACCATAAAACGTCAATAGGCCTCATATCTGTCGACACATATAAATTCAAGTATCATAGGTAATTTCCATATCCTTTTACCTGGTTGAAATACTAAATGTTTCCATTTGTCTCCCAATAATCATATATTCCTTTTGGTGTAGGTCTGATAAGTAATAAGGTGGAAACCATCTAAGCATATGTGGTTCCTGTCTTTCAAAGGGACATGGGATACAAGAGATACCATAGACGACTATGGTTGAGTAGGTTAGAGAAGTTGAGAAAAATAAGGATGTTGAGGATGTCTCTATCCCACAATGGGATTTAGTTCAAGATAAAACAACCCCATTTAGATGGGGGGAGAATATTTGGAAGTGGAAGCTTCAAATGCAAGCGGCGATCCCGCTCCATTAGAGATGGCTGGGACAACTTTACTAGTGGAAGTGGAGATATATGGGGAGAATCAATTTACGTATGACATGAGGGAGATCTTGAGTCCCAAGAGAGTTCCCTCCCTGAAACAAATAGATTCTAATGTCATAGAAGGGGTATCCTCAGGAGTCTCTTCCCCTGTTGAGCATACAAATCCTGCTCCACCAAGGGATACAACCAAAGAAGAGGGGGTTTTCTCAACTTAGAGAAATATAGAGATGGCCATCATTCCTTGCTCTATAATAGTCATTCATGTGGTAATATTCTTTATGAGAAACCTTTTGGGGTCTACTAGTCCAGCTGATCCTGGTTATGCTCCAAGGGCATCTTTGATGAATCCCAAGGTCCATTCACAGATTGAGGGTGCAACACTATCTTTGCTGGGTAGTGATGCTGTAACAACCCAAGATTTTATAAGATATATTATTTTTAATTTCTTTCATATCTTCTATTGTACGCTACACCAATATTATCTTGTGCTATACGCAACACCGTATTGGCTTGCGGTATACACAACACTAATCTTGGATTGTGTTACACACAATTTCAAGTTTGTTTAATAGTAGTTATTCTACGCAACATTGAGTGTATATATATATATTCAATGTATAAATAAAATATGGTTGGGTTTTGTTATATGCAACAACAAAGGAGTCTTGCACTACATGAAACCCTGACTTGGCTTGCATTACACGCAATCACAACCTTCCTCGATAGCGTGTGTTGTACGCAATACCGGGTCTCACTAAACAACGATATATGGTTATAATATTATTATAAACTTGCCGTTATGAATAGTAGTAAATAAATTTTGAATTTTATGACATTATAATTCATCTTTCACATTTTATAGAACATGGTATGAGAACAAAATAAATTTTTTGGGTAAAATAGGTATTTTTCAAAAAATGCAGTTTTGCCGCCTTTTGATAGCACACCCATTTTAAATATAATTTTTGAAAAGTTTATAAGTTAAATTTTACAAAATAAACTTCTTCTTTTGAATCAGGATATAAAAATTTACATTGGATAATGTTTTGATATTTTTCTGATAACTTTCATATTTTAATGAATAGTAAAAACACGCTATATTTTAATTAAAAAAACTTTTTTCATCGTAATAATTTATATGGTTAAATTAAAATATTGAATTGTTTTAAAGTATAAATAGAATATATTTTTACCATTTAATATAATTTATGTCATTAGAATTTATTTTACATTGAATTCATAGGTAAAATCATTTCAATCTTTTGCAATGTTTTAACTTTTAAAACTCATTTTCGTAACAACGGGATTAATTTTAAATTAATTTATGCAACTTTTGTGTATTGAATTTAGAAAAATGGATTCCATATTGGGAATAAGTGGGTCCAAATTATATTAATAGGCCACTTTTTATTTTTGTGCATTATGAATAGAAACTACGGTAAATTTTATTTACCATAGTAAAAGGTAAATCGGGTAATTAAGGGTAAATATAATATTATAAAATTACCCTAAAACTTGTCTTAATATAATTGGATGCTTATATTGTGTCCTAAGGAATATTTGGGTCTAAATGGAATCCATTGGAACCCACTTGAAGGTGATTAATACCTTTAGTTTATTTTATTTAAAGGAAAGTGAAATATGTCTCACTCAACTTTAATAATTAAAGTATTTTTAATATAAGTTTATACAGAATATAAATTCGGTTATAAATACTCATTTTAAAGATAAATTTTTTTTATTTATCATGGTAATTTATTTATAATTTTTAAGATATATTTAATTACCTTAATAGCTTATACATTAATGATGCAGAAATTATTTATTTAGTGAAAAATAAGTAATATAGTTTTTATTGAAATAATAATACCCATTAAAAGGATCAAAAACCTGACCAAAACTTATTGGTAGTGTATATATACATCATAATCATCCAATGACGGAATATATGACCTTTTGTAGTCTTATAAAAGTGATTATGACCCTTAAATTATTTTATTTTAAATGATGTCAAAGTTGTCATCTTCATAATTTAATAAATATAACATTTTAAAAGTTGAGTGTTTTAGAATATAAATCCGACTAAAAGAATAATTATGAAATATATAAGATTTATCTTCACCATATTATTTTATTTTTAATTTTTATGCAACAAATAAGTATATTTAATAATTATACAAAAATCTTGTAGAAATTATTTTATTAAGAGAAGTATCAAATAAATCGTTTTACAAATAGTAAAATAAATAATATATGAAATATTTAATGTTCTCCAATTATTTTATAGATTAATATGACATGTTAGGAACCTATTAAATATTTTATTTCGAATATATCCTCTGTGTGGATTTTATTTAAATTCAAATAAATGAATAGTTTCAAAATTGACACTATTGTTATTTTATATAAATAAGATATTATTAAATTGTCTAAAAATCACAAAAATATTTTAAAATTATAAATTAAAATTTATATAGTCTCAAATGTCATAAATTAGCCAATTATTTAAAATTAACAACACATAAGTGATTATTTATAACTATTTATAATTTATAATTTTATTACCACAAAAAATTAAATAGATTAAATAAGGATAAATCAAAATGATAATGTTTAAAATATGATCAAAACATGTCTAAATTTGAGTTATTGATGATATTACAACCCTATATCATCTAATATTCTAATTGATTAATTTCTGGAGGTTTTTATGTGGGGTTTGAATTTATATTAAACTAATATTTTTGAGGATTCCAAAGGTGCCCCTCTCCTCCCATATAAACTGACACCTCCTCCCTCTCATCTTTACACATCCTTGAGCCTTAAAGATCGACCAAAACCTACCCATTTACCTTATCAAATTTTATAGAAATATTATAGAGGTCCTGGTCTTCTTCAAATACCAATTTTAGTGCCCTAAGAGGAGGTTTTAAAGAGGCGTATCGAAGAAGAGGTAATATCCGTTACCGATTCTTTCAAATATATTTCTTCTTCTACTTCCTCTTCTTTAGTTGTTTCATTATGAAGTAATAACATCAGTATAAATCATATAATTATATATTATTATAAATATTAAACAACCATATTCCACCTTCTATCCATCCTACGGAAAATGAAATCACCGCGCGTACATACGTTTGGAATACCGTCTCCACGCCGTGGTGTAATCTGTTTTCCACCACCACCTTACTTGGATGGGTATAATGGTGTAAAGAATAACTACATGTAATTATTGTAATTTGATATTTATTTTGAAATAGTAAACGTACACTTCAATACAATTCCATGATCATGGGAATGATATCATCGCTCGTGCGTACGTACGGACTACCGTCTCCACGAACGCGATAAGATTCATTCTTCATGTTAACCATTCATGAATGATTATGAAGTATATATAATGAATAATAATGAAATATATGACATAATAATGCTACTAGATTTATGTATATATATATTTATGTCATCTATTTAATTCCATTCAATTCAATAAGGAAACGAAAACAACGTTCATGCGTACATATAGCCTACCGTCTCCATGAATGGTGTATTTCATTCCATTTATCAATCTATCATATATATGTATATGATGAATATTTATTATATATAAATCATTTTTTACATTCTGAAATTAAGGAAATCAGGATATAAGTAATAATATCACGAATAACAAGTCGAAACACATACAATAAATGAAACGATTTTACCCAAAACGCTGCTTTAACATGGATTTACAAAAGAAAGGGTAATATAAAGTCATAAGTGAACCATATATGATATCATAACAATGAATATGATTCTGTAATAATTCAATGACATTATTTAAATCCTTATACAGGAGGTTCAAATATGTACGAAGAATATCAGACCTAAGGTAAGGGATAATGTTGCAATCTTAATTGTTTTCTATCCAAGATAGTTTATACGTAAGTATTTACTGGGGTTATATTTATCATCCATGTCCAAGTTTTATAAAAATATTTTCATGTTTGTTTAAAGTCCTTTTTACCCATTTTGACTTTTACTACATGACATGCAAGGAATCTTTTTTTGTTTACCATACGAGGTACTTTTTGACTTTTCCAGCAAAAGTATGAGAAGAATGTTTTTTTAACTTATATGGCATGAATGAATTTTTACGGTTTCATAACGCCTTATTTTCATGAAGATTACTCTACAATATTTCATCACTATTTTCAACAAAATCCTTTTCTTTTAAAATTTAATGTCATTTTGTGAAAAGAAAATGATTTTCAAGAAGAAAGGATATTTTCCTCAAGAATTCATTTCAAGTGCTTTATCAAAACCATTTTCCATCTAAGATGACATTATTTCATATGTGTATGTTTCAAGTATAATGTATCTATGATTTATATGGTTTCACTTTTCTGATGATGAAATGACATCCATTTGTGTTATATGTATTATTTTATGATGGAATGATGTTTATGAAACCCAATTTATTCTTTGGGTTATGATGAATGATTTATGATTGTTTTGTGGCACACGTAATAATGATTTCAATATGACATGGGTGTGACCTATATCTCCCTCAAATGAGTTGGGTAAAGATTTATATCTCATGAGATAGACATGGCTGAAATGGAAAGTAAATCCGGTTCAATAATATAGGGCTGGAACGACAAGTAAATGCGATTTAGTAAGGGACTTTGTCCACTAAGATGGTCTTGGAAGCAATGCCTTGGCTACTATGGAAATCATATCATGTGATTAATGTTTTTCCACAATTAAAAGTTTTATTCCCATGCTATTTTATCATGATTGATGTTCCATTATGATCTATGCCTTACATACTGCCATGTTTTATGTCATTTCTCAAGATCTTGATGTTTAAACATTATGTTCATGTTTTTAAGTTCACATATATATGGTTTGTTTTATTTTCTCCATGATTACCCTTACTGAGTATTTGAGCTCACCCTTTTTATGTTTTCTTTTCCCCCAGGATTAAAAGAAAGGATTTAGGTAAGGAAACAAAAAATGGGAAGATCGTTATGGGAGATGTTAAAGATCTTTCAACATGATTAGACGTTTATATTCCAAGTTTCCAAAGACACTAAAATATTACGGTCCTTTGGTGTCTATTTTTGTTATGTGTTAGATATTCCGCAAGAGTAATGTAATGTCTATGTATGTCAAGCTTTGGGTCTCTATAGTTGGTATCATAGGAAAGGTTTAGTTAACCTTTGGAAACTAGGATGTGAAAACTTTAGTGAGATCCCTAGAGATATTTCTAAGGTATTTCTAGGGATGTGTCTAAGGTTAAGTATAAGTATAGTTTATAGTCCTTGAATTATGGAAACCATATTAGAATTAAACCTAAGATGTAAGATATTGAAGGTACTCCCTCTTTATTATGCTATTTTCCTAGCATGATTTTTACCTCTCACACTATTCTTTTTGGGTTTTATAAAATGACTGGAAACATGAGGATTCACGATAATGGAGGATATGATGGACAATGGAATGATATTCTTCATGAGCTACCAAATGAAATGGAATTTGGAAGGCGAAACATCATTATTATGCCTAATCAGCAATCTCATAATATGATCAATAATATCAACTTTGGTAAGATTCCTAACTCAGCTAATAAGAGAAATATGGAGTTTCATGATGATCATAGAGGAAAGAAAGTTCAATTTCCCTCATGTAAGTCATGTGGGAAGAGGCATCAAGGGTAATGTTTCAAAGGAACAGGAAGATACTTTGGGTGTGGAAAATAAGGACACAAATCTAGTAATTGCAAAGAAAAAGGTTCAGTTGACACCATGGACAAGGATAATGGTATTGCTAATACATCAACAATGGTTAAATGTTTTAAATGTGGAATGTACGGGCATTATGAAAACCAACGCCCTAAGGGAAAATCTCATGAATAGAACTAGCATGGTCATATGGGTAGTATTTATTTTGATGGTGATGAAGAGACTACAAATGGTATATGAGATGAAATAAGTGTTGAGGAATACAATGACGAAGCTCAGTCAATGGTTTAAGAAGGTAGTGGAATGATTTATGTTTATCAAGAGTTTTTTTGTATAGGTAATGGTACTATGGAATAAAAACACATCTAAGGATTGTTACACTATTGTTTTTCCGAAGTATTTGATAGTATATGTTGAATGGTACCAGTAACCATGAAAGTTTATTCGAATATTTTGGGAAAGTAGATGATATGCGCATAATGAAGAGATAAGGAGAAAATAATATGTATGATAGTATTCATGAGCTCACAACGGATATAAGGACAAAGTCATATCATGGTTTGAGTATATCGAAATTTTGGGATTTTGGTATGTGGAAAGAGTTAACTTTTGACAACATTCATGTTTTCAATAAGGTTCAATGGGTATTAATTTTTCAATAGAATACATGATTAAGGTATTCACATGTTTGGAATGTGACCAACAAGATATATCGTATGATATATGGGGGATAAATGAGGGTATTCACATGCTCAGTAGATGAAATTTCTAGTAATTGTTTTCTTTATACTATAAGCTTAGACATAAGTATTTTGGATAAGCCTAAAGATTGGAATGGATTATGTTGGACATAAATTAGTATTTTCTAAGGCTAGAAATTTTTTTCTATATTATTTATGGTATGTTATAATAATGTAGTTTTACAAAAAGGACAACCTGCAGGATGGGTGACAACCAGTCGCATCGGACAAGGTTGCAGGAATCGAACCCACAACCGAAGTGCGACATGCCTTTATTGCCTACCACTGGCCTACAAGAAGTCCCTTGTTAGTAGAAACTAGTTTTATTTTATTAAGCGGTATGATAGATGAAGTATAAGTCCATTTTTGGAATCATATACGATTAACCACACCATAGATGGACTTATGTATATTTGATAACTTTTTCTAACCTTTTGTTTGAAACAGATGGAATGACTCATGATTCAATCACATGATCTGATAACACTTCATGAATGAAAAATTCAACTTCATTTCTTTAAGAGATGAAGTGGAAATTGTTCAAGGCATGAACAACAGAGAGATTGTACCAAAATCATGTAATTATTTCTTTTGATTCAAAAATTCATCAACATTAGAGAAATGACATTGAAAACCAAAAAAATGTTGTCCAAGTGCCCTCATATCTGATGAATCAGATGGTACCTTAGAACATCACAAATTTATGGCTTTGTGATTGTTGGCTTTTTCATAGCCATGTTCTCTACCACTCTCCATCATAACTTAATGGTTAGATTTTTCTTCCATATCCATATTTAAACCTATGTTCTCCTATATGGAAACCCAATGATGAGTAACTTTGGGTAATCTTTATGTTTCATACTTTAGTTTTTAAAATTACGTTTTAGTATTCCTTTTTACGATGTGGGTTTCTATGAATAGTAAACGATTTATAACCCTGACGAATTTCGAGGGTGAAATTCATTTTAAGGGGGGTAGAATGTAACAACCCGGGATTTTATAAGATATATTCTTTTTATTTCTTTCATATCTTCTGTTGTACGCTACACCAAGATTATCTTGCGATATACGCAACACCGTATTAGCTTGCAGTATACACAACACTAATCTTGGATCGTGTTACACATAATTTCAAGTTTATTTGATAGTAGTTATTCTACGCAATATTGAGTATATATATATATATATTCAATGTATAAATGAAATATGGTTGGATTTTTTTATACACAACAAAAAAGGAGTCTTGCACTACACACAACCCTGACTTGGCTTGCATTACACGCAATCACAACCCTCCTCGATAGTGTGTGTTGTACGCAATACCAGGTTTCAATAAACAATAATATATGGTTATAATATTATTATAAACTAGACGTTATGAATAGTAGTAAATACATTTTGAATTTTATGACATTATAATTCATCTTACACATTTTATAGAACATGGTATGGGAACAAAATATATTTTTCGGGTAAAATAAGTATTTTTCAAAAAATTCAGTTTTGCCGCCTTTTGAGGGCGCACCTGTTTTAAATATAATTTTTGACAAGTTTATAAGTTAAATTTTACAAAATAAACTTCTTATTTTGAATCAGGATATAAAAATTTTCATTGGATAATGTTTTGATATTTTTCTGATAACTTTCATATTTTAATGAATAGTAAAAATACGCTATATTTTAATTAAAAACAACTTTTTTCATCGTAATAATTTATATGGTTAAATTAAAATATTGAATGGTTTTAAAGTATAAATAGAATATATTTGTACCATTTAATATAATTTATTCTATTAGCATTGATTTTATATTGAATTCATAGGTAAAATCATTTCAATCTTTTGCAATGTTTTAACTTTTAAAACTCGTTTTCTTAACAACGAGATTAATTTTAAATTAATTTTTGCAACTTTTGTGTATTGAATTTATAAAAATGGATTCCATATTTGGAATCAGTGGTTCCAAATTATATTAATAGGATACTTTTTATTTTTGGGAATTATGAATAGTAACTACGGTAAATTTTATTTACCATAGTAAAAGGTAAATCAGGTAATTAAGGGTAAATGTAATATTATAAAATTACCCTAACACTTGTCTTAATATAATTGGATGCTTATATTTTGTCCTAATACATATTTGGGTCGAAATGGAATCCATTGGAACCCACTTGGAGGTGATTAAGACCTTTAGTTTATTTTATTTAAAGGAAAGTGAAATATGTCTCTCTCAACTTTAATAATTAAAGTGTTTTTAATATAAGTTTATACAGAATATTAATTAGGTTATAAATACTTTTTTTAAAGATAAAATATTTTTCTTTATCATGGTAATTTATTTATAATTTCTAATAGATATTTAATTACCTTAATAGCTTAAACATTAATGATGCAGAAATTATTTATTTAGTGAAAAATAAGTAATATAGTTTTTATTGAAATAATAATACCCCTTAAAAGGCTCACAAACCTGACCAAAACTTATTGGTAGTGTATATATACACCATAATCATCCAATTACCGAATATATGACTTTTTGGAGTCTTATAAAAGTGATTATGACACTTATATTATTTTATTTTAAATGATGTCAAAGTTGCCACCTTCATAATTTAATAAATATAACATTTTAAAAGTTGGGTGTTTTAGAATATAAATCCTACTAAAAGAATTATTATGAAATATATAAGATTTATATTTATCCTAGTATTTTATTTTTAATTTTTATTCCACAAATAAGTATATTTAATAATTATACAAAAATGTTGTAGAAATTATTTTATTAAGAGATGTATCAAATAAATGGTTTTACAAATAGTAAAATAAATATTATATGAACTATTTAATGTGCTCAAATAATTTAATAGATTAATATGACATGTTAGGAACCTATTATATATTTTATTTTGAATATATCCTATGTGTGTATTTTATTTAAATTCAAATAAATGAATAGTGTCAAAATTGGAACTGTTGTTATTTTATACAAATAACATATTATTAAATTTTTGAAAAATCACAAAAATATTTACAAATTATAAATTGAAATTTATATAGTCTAAAATTTCATAAATTATCCAATTATGGAATATTAAAAACAAATAAGTGATTATTTATAACCATTTAAAATTTAGAATTTTATTACCATAAATAAAATTAAATATATTAAATAAGGATAAATCAAAATGATAAGGTTTAAAATAAGATCAAAACATGTATAATTTGATTGGTTGATGATATTACAACCCTATCTCATCTAATATTAGAATTGATTAATTTTTGGAGGTTTTTATGTGGGTTTTGAATTTATATTAACCTAATATTTTTGAGGATTCCAAAGGTGCCCCTCTCCACCCTTATAAAAGGGCACCTCCTCCCTCTCATGTTTACACAAATTTTAGCCTTCATGCTCAGAAAAAACCTGAAAATTTTCCTTCTCAACTTCCCTAGAAATATTCTAGAGGTCTTGGTTTTCTTCAAAGACCAATTTTAGGGTCCTAAGAGGAGGTTTTAAAGAGGCGTGTCGAAGAAGAGGTAATATTCGTTACTGATTCTTTCAAATTTATTTCTTCTTCTACTTACTCTTATTTAGTTGTTTCATTATGAAGTAATAACATCAGTATAAATAATATACTAATATGTTATTATAAATATTAAATAAACCTATTCCACCTTCTATCCATCCTATAGAAAATGAAATCACCGGGCGTGCGTACGTACGTAATACCGTCTCCACACCGTGGTGTAATCTGTTTTCCACCACCACTTTACTTGGATGGGTATAATGGTGTAAATAATAAATATATGTCATTATTGTAAAGTTATATTGATTATGAAATAGTATACATACACTTCAATACAATTCCATGATCATGGGAACAATATCATTGCTCGTGCGTACGTACGGACTACCGTCTCCACGAACGCGATAAGATTCATTCTTCATGTCAACCATTCATGAATGATTATAAAGTATATATAATGAATAATAATGAAATATATGACATAATAATTCTAATATATTTATGTATATATATATATATATTCATTTCATCTATTTAATTCCATTCAATTCAATAAGGAAACGAAAACGACGTTCATGCGTACGTACGACCTACCGTCTCCATGAACGGTGTATTTCATTCCATTTATCAATCTATCACATATATGTATATGCTGAATATTAATTATATATAAATCATGTTTTAAATTCTTAAATTAAGTAAATTAGTATATAAGTAATAATATCAAGAACAACAAGTCGAAACACGTACGATAAATGAAACGATTTTACCCAAAACGCTGCTTTAACATGGATTTACAAAAGAACGGGTAATATAAAGTCATAAGTGAACCATATATGATATCATAACAATGAATATGATTCTTTAATAAGTCAATGACATTATTTAAATCATTATACAGGAGGTTCGGATACGTACGAAGCATATCAGACCTAAGGTAAGGGATAACGTTGCAATCTCAATTGTTTTCTATACGAGATTTCTTATATGTAAGTATTTACTGGGGTTATATTTATCATCCATGTCCAAGATTTATAAAAGTGTTTTCATGTATGTTTAAAGTTATTTTTACCCATTTTTTACTTTTACTACATGATATGTAAGGAATCTTTTTTTTGTTTACCATACGAGGTACTTTTTGACTTTTCTGGCAAAAGTACGAGAAGAATGCTTTTTTAACTTATACGGCATGAACATATTTTTGCAGTTTCATAATGCCTTATTTTCATGAAGATTACTCTACAATATTTCATCACTATTTTCAACAAAATCCTTTTCTTTTAAAATTGAATGGCATTTTTTGAAAAGAAAATGATTTTCAAGAAGAAAGGATATTTTCCTCAAGAATTCATTTCAAGTGCTTTATCAAAACCATTTTCCATCTAAGATGACATTATTTCATATGTGTATGTTTCAAGTATAATGTCTCTATGATTTATATGGTTTCACTTTTCTTATGATGAAATGATATCCATTTTTTTAATATGGATTATGTTATGATGGAATGATGTTTATGAAACCCAATTTATTCTTTGGGTTATGATGAATGATTTATGATTGCTTTGTGGTACACGTAAGAATGATTTCAATATGAGATGGGTGGGACCTATATCTCCCTCTAATGCATTGGGTAAAGATTTATATTTCATGAGATAGACATGGCTAACACAGCAAGTTAATCCAGTTTAGTAATACAGGGCTGGAACGACAAGTAAACCCGATTCAGTAAGGGACTTTGTCCACTAAGATTGTCTTGGTAGAAATGCCTTAGCTACTATGGAAATCATATCATGTGATTAATGTTTTTACATAATTACAAGTTTTATTCCCATGCTATTTTATCAGGATTGATGTTCCATTATGATCTATGCCTTACGTACTGCCATGTTTTATGTCATTTCTCAATATCTTGATGTTTAAACATTATGTTAATGTTTTTAAGTTCAAATATATATGGATTGTTTTATATTATCCATGATTACACTTACTGAGCATTTGAGCTCACCCTTTTTATGTTTTATTTTCCCCCAGGATTAAAAGAAATGATTTAGGTAAGGAAATAAAAAGGGGAAGATTGTTATGGGAGATGTTGAAGATCTTTCAACATGATTAGAAGTTTCTATTCCAAGTTTCCAAATACAATAAAATATTACAATCCTTTGGTGTTTTTTTTGTTATGTATTATATATTCCGAAAGAGTTATGTAATTTCTATGTACATTAAGCTTTAGGTCTCTAAAGATTCCATAATGAATTCCAGATACATTGGTACTTCATAAATTTTAAGTTAGTTTTCTACCTATTTAATTTTTTATTTTTTATCTTAGTATTCAAACATCGACTTCACTTTTCCCTAGATTTCAGGATCACAACCACGAGCACTTGCGACTGCGGCTGATGCTTTGATCCTGCCTCCTATTGAAACTATTGGAGAAGTGGTGTTTGAGGGGTCAAATAACATTGAGGCCATTGAATCAAGACCTTCTCTGGTGAAACTCATTCCTGATAACATTCTACCATCTGAGAGTGATTCTAAAGAGGACCAAGAGGGCTCGGTCAGCCTCCGTCCTATTCGCTAGAAAGTTTGGGGGAACATTTGGAGGATGATTTTTCAAACCCCCCTTGCAAATATTCTGAAAAAGTTTCCCAAGTTAAACTATATTTTTTAGTCCTTGGTTATGGGGGATTCAATTATATTGGAATCCATAACATAGTGAAGTAGGTAGTTGCTTCTAGAGAGGCAATTGGAGTGCTCAAGTCTTGTCATTCCACTATAATGTCTATGAATCAACTTTCTACAGCTAGGAAAATCCTTATGAATGAAGCTATCATGAAAGATGGAGAATTCATGAGGCTATGGAGCTAACTCATGAAGTAGAGGTCCTTAGAAGAGTATCTTGATCATCAGGTGGAATATAAAATCAAAGAATTGGAGCGACATAAATAGGAATGATCCCACATCTTGACAACAGTTAATGAGGGGAAGCAGCTAGTGGAAGAGGGGGGAAAGTCTATAATTGAAACAACAAGAGA
This sequence comes from Viscum album, assembly GCA_963277665.1. NCBI lineage: Eukaryota > Viridiplantae > Streptophyta > Magnoliopsida > Santalales > Viscaceae > Viscum > Viscum album. Next base: position 97,324,725 of record OY728153.1, on the reverse strand, counting down.
TAAAAAGACTTATAGGCTAGTGCAAAGGCCTATACTATAGCTTTATAAGAGTTCGGCTAAGCTATACAAGAATTGAATCTAGCGTTAATTCAATATTTTGAATATGCAAAACGTATTCTATAATTACTATTCCCTACTCATATGGAGAGGCTTTAGATTATAAATTACCTTTTTATCTTTATTTGATGTAATTATTTTTTTCTCTAAAATTATTTCTTCTTCATCCTTTCATGCAATGTCAATCAATTTTTACTAACTATATTTTAAACAACAATCTCAACCAAATGTCAATTTGGGTCACAATCTAGGTTATTTGAATCAAATCATGTTATTACTTTTTCCTGAGCTGAGAGACTCAATGATGGTAACTTGAATATTTCTAGGGTTCCATGAAAGACCCTATAAGATTTATTCCTTTTTCTATTATAACCGTAATTTTTTCCTAAGTCTGTTATGACATGGGATTATTAGGTATAACTTGTCTTTTTCTTAGGCCACCCATTGGTGTTTTTTGACCTAACAAGATTTGTCTCTTTTGATTGTTTTATTTCTCGATATTTTTTCTAAAACATATGTTGCATGGGTTTAGTGAGATGGTACTCGACTTTTTTCCAAGGTTTCATTTGCATGTTTTTATCCCAGTGAGTTCCGTGTCTCTTTTGGTGGGAATTTTAGAGTCTTGAAAACTGGACTATCATCATTTATGTTTTAGGATGAATAACATTGACCATGACTGGAGAGGCAAGGAACCCAATTATGAATCATTAACTGAAGATGTCCCAATAGCTTTTAAACATGGATAAGGGATATTTCTTAACCCTTATTTTTCAGTTTTTGGACATGGAACATGGTATGAGGAATGTGAGCCTTGGGTGTACGAAAGTAGGAAAATTCTCTCCTAAGGATGGATTTCCTTCGGTGGACATGACCTTTTCTTGTAGGTAACTTAATTAGATCCACCAGGGCATTGTGTGCATAGTCAAACAAAGGTGTTTTTAGGAAAATGACCTTCTATTTCTGATAGACAGGTATTTTTTTAGGAATTTGTATACTTCCAATCCACAAACGATGGATTTTCAAAGGATTGGTGTCTGAAAAGTATGACGACACTTGTATCAACTATAACTGAGAAACCACTCCTACACATATTTAGCTTGTGTAAAGGAGGGATTAAGCATAATGTAGTTTAATATTGTGCATCTAGGAAATTTTATACTTATGGTTTAAATTCATTTTACCCTGACTAGAACAATGGGTATATGACTTATCCTTTTTGTGGTAGTTGGACGAGAAATGATCCATCATCTTCTATATTGATAGGGAATAAAGGATATGAACTTTAATCTAGGGGGTTTCCTAATCCATGGGGTGAGGTGAGACATAATCATCACATGGGAATAATAAGGTAGAATAAACCTCTCCTAAGGACAAATTTTCCTTTGGTTGACAGGCCTTTTTTTATGGGGAACTTATATAGAGCTTCCGAGGTATTGTATGCATAGTCAAATAAAGGTGTCCTGAGGGTACTGACCTTATATTTCTGATGAACATGGAGGATTATGGGGGTTCCAAATTTTCTGGACACATATTATGGGTTGTGAAGAGTGTGAGTGACTGAACATGAAAGAGGTCATTTCAATCTGAAATTTCTTAGGAGTATGTAACAAGGTTCTCCTCACACAGGTGTGGATAGGCTCCCCACATAGGTTTGACCTATGTGCAGGAGGAAGGGAATTTTTTTTTCTTGACTGGACTCAATATATGCGGTTTGGGTGTCACTATGTATCCTATGACAATAATAATAAAAAGAAATTTATTTCTTGGAATACCTCAATATATACAGATCTAATTCACACATAGAAATGGGGAATTTTCGTCTTTTATAAGAGTTCACCCCTGATATGGGACTCATGATGGATTTTCCCCTGTAGATTTATTTCATGGAAATGAATACGGGAATGCATTTTTTTGTGTGTCTGGGCCCAAGAGTGATCATTTCGTATCATGCATTACACAATTTTAATTTCATGTGATTAGGACATTTGATATGGAAGATCCGATTAACTAGAAGATAACTGGGCCAAGATGTCCTGATATGTCTAAGAAGTGAGTAGGAAGGAAAATGTAAACTATGGTTATGAGGGATCTCAGATCAGGAGAAATTATATAGGTCTTAGAAGCTGTTGGGTGTACCAAAGTAGGAAAATCCTCTCTTGAGTATGAATTTTCCTTTGGTTGATAGACCCCCTTTTTTATTGGAAACATATACAGATCCATCAAGGCATTGTTCGAATAGTTAAACAAAGGTTTCCTCAAGAAAATGACCATCTACTTCCAATATTCATGGAGGTTTATGAAGATCCAAAATTACTCAAAGTATATAGTTTGAGGGATGAAAGGAAATGTATGGGCACATTAGAAACATTCAGGATATGTTTATTGATTGAGTTAGTGACTCCTTTACATAAATCTTATTCGTATGTAGGGTAGATCATTTTGACCCCGTTGTAAGATTTTTCCTCAGGATTGAAGATTCCAGTGTCTTGAAATTTGACTCCATGCATAGGCTTAGTCCGTACGTAGAGAGAGGGGAATCTTTGTAAAATTTTATTCCTCTATGGAAGTGGATTTTCCTAGGATCTATCATCCAAGCGTCCCTACCTATCCTGTATATGCAGAAGCCAATCCAAGTGTAGTTACTAGGGTACCCTACAGTTTGACATCATACAATTACAACTTTGATGAAACACCATGATTTTTGTTGGGAATCCCCCTACCGAGGTTCCTAAGCCCACATGAGTTGTGCTCGACTGTGAGAGACAAGGGACGACAGGGGTTTTATCCACCACTTAGGGTTAGAGTAATCTTGGAAAGGATAATTTTATACTTGGGATGATGTTATGTAGTTTAACATCATATAACAAGGATAGTTTATCCTGTATTTTAATGTTATATGACTAGGAAAATCCCCATACAGTTTAGCATCATGTGGAAAAGATTTATAATCCATGTAGTTTATTGTCATGGAGTGAGGATGTTGATCAATTGATGTGAAAATGAGACATTGGATTGCTCATGATATGGCCCCACAAATAGATCCTATTTGGGAGTTCCCATCTTTGACTTAAGGAGGGGACATTTTTATGCGTTCCACAAATGGTTCTAGATCATAGGATCTAGGCATCACAACATATCCTCTCTGAATAGGAATCAAGACAAACATAGTTATTTTAAATATAGCTCCCTCCTGCATAGGTCTGACCCATACACAAGGGGGAAAAGGAATTTTTCACTTCTTTGTGGATGAACTAGGATGAAAGTTTGAGTGTCTCCATATATCCCGTGAGGGTAGAAATCAATCCATATGTAGTTATGGATAGAATGTGCAGTTTAACATCATGAGGAAAGGATGTGGGTGAATTGAAATGAATGGAGATGGATGTTATGGATCCCTACAGTTTTACATAATGTAGTAAAGATGTTGTATGCACAGTTTAACATAATGTTGTATGGATCAATTTTCATAGAAACCACAATAAAAAATTGGCTAATCAAACTAGTATATTTTGGCATACCCCAGACACGAGGGAGGGGGAAAGTGTAAACCATGATTTTGGGATCTCTCATATCGGAAGAAATGATATGGGGCTTGGAAACCATTGGTGTAAGAGAGTTGGAAAATCCTATACCGAGGACAAATTTTCCTTTAGTTTATAGAACTTTTTGTGCGCAACATATACAAATCCACCATGGAATTTTGATCATAGTCAAATAAAGGTTTCCATAGGACACTAACCATCCACTTCTGATGGCCAAGGATGATCACGAGGATATGATATTTCTAGTGGCATGGAGTTTGATGCATGTAATGGGGATATTTGGGTATGTAGGAAATTCCATTACCATGATTAGCTCTAAAATATGAAATCCACTACAAAGATCTGACTTGTATGTGGGGGGCATGATTAACAAATCCTCTCCATAGGAATCAATATTTAGATTCTCCCACATAGATTTTCATTTATGTTCAGGATATTGGGTACATTTGTATCTTTTTCTTTTTACATGTATGGTCTCTAGATATGAGATTCAGGTATCAATATGTATCCTATGATAATAGGAATCAAGGAACGTATAGTTCTAGAATTTGGTCTCCCTGAATTGGATTGGTCCTTACCCAGGGATATGGGTATTTTTTTACAGCAGCTAGACTAGGATGTGGGATATGGGCATAACTACTTATCCTGTGAGGGTAGGAATAAAGCCATATAGAGTTCTAGAGGTACCATGTAGCTTAATGTCTTGTGGTTAGGAATTTTGGTTCCCCAATGTGGAGGGGGGACCATATCATTCCTTTTATGTTCATTCCAGTAGGACCATGAAATCCCTACTATAGATTGATATACCTTGACCATGTGGGGAACTCCTAGACAAACCCTTAGGCCCATGTGAGTTGTGACTGATGTGAGAAACAAGGGGCAATAGGGGTGTATTCAGCCACATGGGGATAACATAACAAAGAGTGGGGGAATTTTACTTTTTGGTCCTTTGTTGTGGATGGGTCCAGATTTGGAGATACAGGTGCCCCTACATCTTCTCCTTGGGATGATAATTGGATATAGTTATATGAATTCCCCCATGCGGTGGTCTGACCCATACGTAGGGGGGATTTTTTTATGGTGGGTGGACCAGAATGTGGAATTCAGGCATCACTACGTATCTTGTGATGGCAAGAATCAAGCCACACATAGTTTTTAGGGAAACTACCTATACAAATATGACCCATCCATAAAGAGAGGGAATTTTAAATCATTATTTTGAAGTGATGGTCCTATCATGTATGTTTACTCTCTATTTGTGCAAGGGAAATTCTTACTACCATTCCTAAGCTCATGTGAGCCAAGAATAGTGTGAGAAACAAGGAATAACAATGGATTATTTTTCAATATAGAGGAAATTAAGGGTACAATAGAGGAATTTGTATCATGTGGTTGCTGGACCAAGACTTTGGGTCAAGGTGTCCCTACGTATCTGATTGAAAAATGAGAATCAATCTGTACATAGTTATGTGGGGAATCCCTCCTGCATTGATTTAGTCCATGTGAAAAGAGGGGGGGATTCCTTTTGGTAAGGGATGGGCCTGAGACTTGGGTTCTAGAAGTCACAATATATTCTATGATAATAGGAATCAATATGTACATAGTTATGGGGGAAAAGATTTCCCATGTGGATTTGGATCTCGCATAGGAACACATGAACATTGTATTTCTCCCACACAGATCTGACTAATGTTTGATAAATCATTGGTGGGGATGAAATAATACCTGTATAATTTAACATCATGTGGTTAGGACTATTTACTAAGTAATTTAATGTTATTAAGTGAGGAAGATGATGATAAGCAGTTTAACATCGTATAACATGGATGATATAATTCTATGCAGTTTTATGTCTTTCAGCTAAGATGATTTTTATATGACTATAAAAATTATTTCTTCAGGAACCTTTCATTGGTGGGATCCATGGCGAGCTTTCCATCCAATGAAGTCAAGGAATATTCTCCATTAGAGTAAACCATGTGTATGATGTATGGTCCCTTCTACTTTGGTTCCAATTCTGGAGGTTTATTTCCAAGTATCATCAAGGTTCTAAGGACCAACACCATTTTTTCTTTGAGGAAGGATCATAGGTGAAGATTTTTATTAAAGGATCACGCAATCTGGTTTAGATAAACCTTCAAATGCTGTAGGGTGTGAAATATTTTCTCATCCAATCACTCCAACTCATCAAGTTGTTTCTGGGATTTCTCTTCTGCGGATAGCTGATCATAGATGGAAATACAGAGTGAGGGTTGTTGGGATTCAATAGGTAAAACCACTTCTGTCTCATATACCAATGAATATGGGTTTGCTTGAGTGGTGGTATGAGTCATGGTATGATAATCCCATAGATCATGGAGGATATTGTTCGACCACAATTTCTTGTCCTTGACTACCATCTTCTGAAGTATATTGGATATGGTCTTATTGAATGCATCTATCATTTTGTTGTCCACTACATGGTAGTGGGATGAATGGTTGGACTTGATGTAATACTCCTGATTTAATTTATCCAATTCAGAAGATTTGAAAATAGTATCGTTTTCTATCTGTATAGTATGAGGGACAAAACATCTGGTGATGGTGTTGGATTTCAAAAAGATGACAATGCTTATTTCTCCGACCTCAATGAGTGGTGAAACTTCTACCCATTTGTAAAAGAATATAGTCACTATGATATTATTCCTGAATTTCTAGGCCGTACTGGGGGGATAGGGTCCCATAAAATCCATCCCAATATGGAAAATGGAAAGGAGTACTTGGATGTGTGAAGTAACTCAAGGGGTTGGTGGATGAAATTGGAATAAACCCCGTAGGGATGACACTTCTTAATTAATTTAATGAAGCCCTATGCTATAGTGGGCCAATAGTATCTAGGAATTCTAATTTAATAGGAGATACTGGGTCCTAATTGATGTGAACTATGGGCTCCAGCATACACTTCATTCATGACAGAAACCGTCTCTTCTCTATCAATGCATCTAAGAAGGATCTTGTCAAAGCCCTGCTTCTATAGGACCTCCTTCTAATTTGTGTCATTGTACATCATGAAGTTGATTGAATGCCTCCAAATTTTCACTTTTACTGCCCTATCTGGTGGTATTTCTACCTTTTGAATATAATTTTTGATGGGATTCATCGAGCTGGTGGTAGAACTTCACAACTTGATGATTGAGCTAATCTCATTAATTTATTCATTCTTGGTCTAGATGAATGGTAAGACCATATGATGGTGGACAGTTTTGATGACTGTATCATCCCATTTTGGGTCATCCAGAGTGTGGCTGCATTTTCTAATGCATTGTATTGCACATTTTGCGACTAGGGGACATGAGTTATTATAGGTTCTAAAGGAAATTCCACCATTAACCCTCAGATGTGGTCAGAAAATGGGATTAGATCTTCTTTCTTGATAGCATAGTCACCATTGAAATGCTTGATGACCAACTATAAGTCACCTATTATATTCAAGTGCTCTACTTGTACTTAACGTGTGATCTCTAGGCCTTTGATGATAGCGAGATAATTTTATTTTTTGTTCATTCACCCCACTAATAATAAGAAGGAGTAAGGAAATTCTACCTTTTCTAGAGATATGAGTATGACTCCCAACCCTACTTTGATGAGCTTGAGATATTCCATTATTTTTCCCTATTGGACTTATGGATGAACTGTCAAAATGAATCTACCATGTTCAGGATTCCTTTTGAATGGAGAACACTTCTTCATCTGATAGTTCAACATCTAATGGAGTCATCTCTACATTGGGGTGTTATTCCATAAAATCTACCGACACCTAGAATTAGTGATATTCCTTATACATGTAGCATTTTCATTGATGGGATTAAGAGACATTTCTTAAGAATGTAAAATTCTTTTTGACAATCATAAGTCCATTGATATTCTACCCCTTTTTCCATTAACCTGGTGAAGGGTAAAAATATTCCTACAAGGTTGGCTATGAAGTACCGAATGTAGACCATATTTCCTTGAAGTCCTCTAAGCTCAGTGAGGCTGCAAAGAGGTTACATGTCAAGGAAAACCTTTGTCTTATCGGGGTCAACTTTTATGTCACAATTACATACGATGAAGCTAAGGAATTTTCCTAAGGCAATGCCGAAAGCACATTTAAGGGGGTTTATTTTCAGATGGTACTGTCATAATTTATTGACGATAGTTTCAAGATCTTCCAAGTGGTTTGATCATTTTAATGATTTAACCACTAGATAATCAAGACAACATTTTAAGAATCTTCCTACGAAGGGTTTTAAAATGAGATTCATGGTGCATTGGTATGTGGCAATGACATTTTTCAAACCATGCAAAGGGAATTAAATTATAGAAAAATAATCCCTAGAGGGATCTGATGGTGGTTGATTATTTATCTTCTTAGGCCATTCATATTTGATTATATCCTGAATAGACATCCCTGAAAGAGAGAGCCTCATATCTGTAAGTTGCATTGATAAAAAATTACGTGATCGGGACTGGGAAATCACATTTCAGATAGTTTCGGTTAAGATCCATAAAATCAATGTAGAATCTTATTTTCCCATTATTATTTTTAATGGGGACAATGTTGGAAAGATAGATAGGAAATTATACCTCCTATATAAAGTTATATTTGATGATCTTGTCAAATTTAGTCTCTATATTTCCATCATGTGTTGGATGTGACCTTCTGGAATATTTCTTGTAGCAACTATGATCTTCCATCAGGCCCAGGTGGTGAGTGGACACCTCAAGATAAAGGCATGAAATTTGCATATAGTTCCAAGCAATAATATCCCAATTATTCTTTAAGAATTAGGTGTATACCTCTTGTTATTCAGAAGGAATGACTGCACTAATCAACGTGGGTCACGAGTCTTCTTCGGTACCCAGGTTTATTTCCCTGAGTTCATCAATGGTGGTAGAGATACACTCCTCAAATGTTGGAGGGGCATCCCTAAGGTCTTGTTCTTATTTCTCTTCTACATCATCACCATCTTCCTCTTCTTCCGATGGGGATATAGTTCTTGAGATGAGCTCTTTAGATTTAAGAGAAGAGTCTGAATTTTACCATTCGGAGGCCGGGGTGACTTCTTCAGGCCTGACTGACAGTGATGACTTTTTTTTGGAGAGGATGGAGTGAGGAATGGAAAAGTGATTTCTTCCTATTTTTTCCAAGTGGGTGAGGTATGGACTTTCTGGAGCTCTAAGGATAGTTCAATGGAATTTTTATCCGAGCATTCACCATCATCTTGGGGATCAGTGGAATTTTTAATACTGTCAGGCTCTATATCCATGAGTGAAATCATAAGGACTAAAGAACCCATGTCTGAATCCAAAATTGGGTGCTCTATTTGATTGATGTGAAGTACATATTCCTCACCGATATTCTTGAAGGGGTCAGCAGGAACAACTTATAAACCATTTGGAGTGTCGACCCAATCAATTCCATCGACTGAGGATTTATTCACATTATGATCAAAGAACCCTACATCAATATAGCGTGATTTATTGAAATTGAACAAGGCCTTATCAACATAAAATATCCCACTTCTCCCATTAATGAAATATTTGAAACACTGGTGGTAAGATGATGGAATTTCTGCATGCTGATGTAGCCCGGGCCTTCCCAACAGGACGTGTAGGGTCATGTTTTGTTGGACTACTAGGAATTATGAGTTATCTATAAGGTTTCAAAACTAGGTTTTGAGCTTGACTTATCCCAACTGCTTCTACTCACTCTTGTCATATCCCAACAAAGTTGTGATACATGGCATCAATTTATCTTCAATGTAGCCCAGCCAGTGAAGTTTCTGTAGTGGGATGAGATTAACTTCAAATCCATTGTCAATGAATACTTTTCTAACATCAACAACATTTATCCGGCTGAACACATAAAAGGGTTTGATGTTTACCTACATAATGACATATTCTTCTCAATCCTTGATGGAGATAATCACGTGAAATTCTATGGGATAGGTTTATGTATGACATACTTCACTGGTAGACACGTCAACTTCAAACTCCTTAGGGATTATAAAATATTCTATGAGTGCTCCCTAAGACCTGTTGACAGATTTAGTGCATTCAGAATTGATATATTTTCTAGTACCATATCTAAATGATTTATAATGTCATATTTATTATCTAAAGTACAATGTTTCTTGACTTGGGGATTCTCTATCTCATGCATTTAAGGGGATTGGAAAGTGGATGTGGATGGATAGGTTCCTGAGATAGGAGATGGTTAGGCTTCTGTATTTTGTGAATTTGGATGAGCTGGTCTGCCTATATTCCATAGGTTACTAGACATATGTTCTTCTTCTGATGGATACTCCAAGATGATTGGTCCAGAGTGGATTCTGGTGGGGGTAGGAGAATTTTCATGTCCCTGTTGGGTCTTCTGAAGGGTTATTTCACAAGTTTCTACAATGCTGATAGTTTGAGACAGAGAGTGACCATAAGCTTGATTTCTACAATGGCTGCATATTTGTGGGAATCCATGGATCTGAAGACCTCTTTATCCATCTCGCTAATTAGGCATGGGGAACTTAGGTTCGTACCCATATTATTTATTGTATAAGGGGTCTATTAAATTAATGACTATAATAGAGTCTAAGATCAGTTCCTCATCTGATAATGAGTCTACTTGATTAACTTCTTCCAATGGTGTTGTTCGGCGGGGTGGTTCCCGTGGTGCCATTTGGAAGTGTGGTTCCCAAGGTGTTGTTTGGCAGGGTTGTTCCCATATCTTTATATCTGTTAGAATGAAATCTAAGAGTGACAAATCCAACGTTATCCTTGGTGAAATTTTGTCTTATTTCACATTATCTTCTTGACCCTTGGAGGATCATGGGGCCAAGGATGTTGTATGGGATGCATTAGGAGTTATTGGGGAAACAGTTGGTTGTTTCAACTACGCTTGGAGGATACCATGGGACCGACTAACTATTTTTTGAGTCATCCAACTATTGAACTTCTACACTTTTTTAATGACCTTTTTCCACTCCCCTTATTTATCATGACTGGTGGTGGAAATATTCACCACTTATTCTGGAAGTGGTACCATCATGAATTGATAAGAATATATTATTATTTATAGGATTTATTTGAATATTATGTGTTCCTAGATGGTGTGTACCAATATACAGTATAAGAGACAATAATCTGACTGGTCGTCAAGACCTACATCATCATCCCTATTTGGCTCTGGTAGATGGAGTAAGTTACAATTCATAGAATCTATAAAGTATCCACAGAATTGGTCATCTCAGAATGAGTAAACATTATTTCTCCATTATTCAAACTGATTTCCCCCAAGCCCCCTTCTCTCATATTTTTGAGGTGGGGGCGGCTGTTGATGTCTAAGGGGCCCTGCATGATTCAGTGCAGGCCTTGGAGTTGGTGCTGGTGCAGGGGGTGGATTAGCATAATAGAATCCATTTCAGCTCTTACCACTCTTTTCCCAAGGGTTGATGGGGCTCTAAGAGACTTGAGATTAGTACTTTTTAAGGAATCTTCTATTATTTGGGAAATTCTAGAGAAACACTGAAACCCACTTGTGTATTTCAAAGAAATGAGTGGTGTTCACATATCATTAAAGAGATTATTGATACACATAGAGAGAATCTCATCTTGGGGGAGTGGTTGGTTTAAGGAGTAGGTCAAACTTCTCCATCTAGAAATAAATTCTAAAACTCTATCATTCTCACACTGTTTATAGTTTGTGATGTTGCTGACTATTGTTTTTGGAAATGTTTAACTGAACTGGAAAATGAACTATCGTCAGAGGACCTCCAATATTATTATCAAGTGATTTGAAAAAATATTATACCATATGAAGGAAAACCTTGCAGGGTTATCATGAAGCATCTGATTTTTACTTCATCTTGTTTTTCTGGGGTTTCCATCAAGGGATCATAGTAATATGATTAGGGAATAAGATGTTTCTCCATGTCCCCTGATCTATTGAACACTGGGAATACAGAGTTCTTGAAATTTGGAGAAGGTGGGACGTTACTCACCTAGTTAAGTAAAGGTTTCTATTTTGGTTGTATTGGAGTGATCCATCATTCCATGGATTCTAATTGACATTCCAACAACATGATGGTGTTCATGAGACCCTGACGTGTGTCTTGTTGAACTTGATCATGGGTGGGAACAAAAGGGGGGAAAATTGGTTGGTCTGGTGCTGCTGACACTTGAGAAGGATACTCGTTCAGCGGAATCCTTTGTGAATTTTCTTGAATTTGTTTCGGTGGTTTCCTCAATGGATGAAAATCTTGATATACTGCCATGATTGGGTTCATGTAGATTGATGGTCTTGATTCTATCTTGGATGGGCTTTCTGACCTTACTTTATTTTCTAGGATAATTCCTTATGGGAAATTAACACCTTCTATAAGTATATGTTAAATCTCTACCTAGGGAACATATCTAGGATGGTGTTTTCAGAGTAGATAAATGTTGATTCACCTAAAATCTTTCATTTATTCCTCTTATCGAGCAAATATATCCTCAAGCATCAGTGAATCATTCTCATTGAGGGATGTGGGTTGTATACAACCTTGTTTTTTCTGGTTTTTGGGGAGTCATAGGGGAGGTAGTGAGATATTGACCGAGTGAGTTCCCAAATTTAGGGTGGCTCTCTAGTTCCGGATATGCACTCCTCTGGGTTCAGTTCTGATCAGATCTTGGGAAGAACCGTCCTCTCCCCATTCTTCTTAATTTTCATTATTTTCTTTGTAGTCCATAGAATTTACCTCCACAACGTTCATCAAGGCATAACACATCACAGGTGCCATACCAGGAGTTGAATGGTAGGAGGGATCTTTGCTTGTTTTTATGGATTTCCTCATTCTATTATGGGATCCTTTTTGAGTTTCTTGGTGACGGGTAACTCAGAGGGAACCCTTATATGAATTTTTCATACATCTCCATCGTGAAGGAAATGAATCACAAAATGGTACAGAATGGTTGGAAACTCTATCTACTATTCTTCCAAGGTGGGAAAAGATCAAAATCTGATGGGTAGGTAGTTGATGTAAAAAAAACTCTAGCCCTATGGGGTGGGGTTGCTACCATTCCCTTATTACTATGCCTCATCCCAGATTTGGTGGTCTTATAGGGGTATTTGTGTCGAAAATTCCCCTAACCTTACAGGACGGGGTTGGTCCCATACTGCAGCTGTCATTGCTAGTATATCCTCTTTCTTGATTTCATGAATTCTCATTCGAGGGTGAACTTGATATGGTGTTGGGTTTTTATGTGAATTATTTTCTTTTGATAACATGTGAAACACTTGTTGATTGGGTTTCCTTAGGTGAGAAGCCTGCTAGATGTTCTCGTTTTCCTACTTTAGGAGTTCTTCAATGTCTCTCTCTTATCGGGCCTGATTCTTTGGAGACTTAGTCAAGGCCATTTCTTACCGAGCATGCCATCTTTCCTAATCAAGAATTTCATTTGATTTTCATCTTATAATAATAACATTACAGGATGTCATTCCCAATAGGTTCTGTTGGATGGGGTATGGGGTGAAGTGAAATGCTCCATGTTCTATCCAACCCCAAATATGAACACCAGACAATGAATCACTGATAAGGAAACACAACTCATGCAGTGAGTGGATGTATACTAGTTCAATATCTTTCTTCCACTTCTCATATTGTGGGTGTTGTGCAGATAGAAGAGATTCTAGGTTGATTAGATGATGAATCTCCTCCAATATATTTACATGGTATGTATACCATTCATATGTCAAATATTTCTCTTTTAACTAGAAGAAAGTTTTCCAGATGTTGAGACGAATGTTATGCATACATTATTCTAACAACTCTCTTGGTATGTCTAACTGAGAGGTGGTTGTTGGCCATAACAAAACTGATATGTCATCCCTTACTAGTTGTCTTATCACGACCAAAATATTGTTTTTATCCTCTTCCAGAGACTCATCTACTTGGTGTTTACAACTTGGATTCTTTGTGATGATTTCATCCTGAGTTTTGGGACTAGTAGGGATTTCATTAATATATGAGTGGTGTGGAGGTGGCTTAGAAGATAAGCATGGCTCAGGGCTGTTTTCTAGTTGAGAAAGGATGTAACTTGTCATTGATATATTTTCTAGCATATAAGACCCCATCCTTCCAAGTGCTTTAGAATACAAGGGATTTATTAAATTTGAAATGGTGAGAGGGTGATATTCTTGTTTGTGTGAATTTTGATTGTGGGGAGGACCTTCGCAGATGATGCTGTGGTGGAGAGGACAACCATCACAACTTAGTGTCTAAAAACAAAGAGATTTTCTGTAGATTATACTCTAAGGAGGACCTTCATGGTGGACCAAAGTAAGAGGAGGACCTTATTTATATTTTTTATTGTTGTGGAGAGGACCTTCGCAATGAATGACATCATAGATAGGACTATCATCATAGCTTGAAATTTGTCTATAGGGATAATTTATGCAGTGTATACTCTAGGGAGTACCATCAGGGAAGATGACAGCAAGGGGATGATTTTTTTACTGTATGATATTATGGTCAAGGGGAGGGCTACCATGAAACTCATTATGAGATATGATATAATGATCAACCATTTCTTGGCCATGTGGTAAGGCCCCATGGTTTCTATAGGGAGGGACTTTAGAGTTGCTAGTAACAATGTTGTGGAGAGGACCTTCACAACTGATACTACCACATCTGTAATTTTGTAATGGATTGATAGGATCTTGATCCTCTATTGATAATTTGTTGACAACTTCAAAAAATCTAGATTTCAATAGAGCAAGATCATAAATATGCTCTTCATTTTACAGTTTCCTTTGACACAATTTATTTTTGGGTGCTCTCTTTCAAGAAACTTGGACCGCTTGATGTTGGTAACAACCATCATGTATGGGTCCCTATTAAAGTGGTTCCCACGATGCTTCCGAGATAAGTTGATGAGCATCTTGAGTTTTAATAGGGATATATGCCTACCCTGGAGTGGCCACCATGATGGATCAGTGTCCCCCAGTTGGAACAAGTATTTGTTCCTGATCCAGTTGTCCTTGTATTACAGAATTTGGCCTTTGACCCTCCTGGACTAGAGCAAGGATGCAAGTATTCTCTGGAGGTACTATTTAATTTTGTGGATGAATCACCCCAATTGGGGATATGGGTTCATGTGCCCGACTTTTTACTATTACCACCTACGTGATGAATTCTTAACTGGTATGGAGGATGTGATTAGGAATTGATGTCTTATCCTCTATCTTTTCCAAGATATGTTGTGTTACTTCCTTGGATGGAATAGGGATATATATCCATTCTGATGTTGGAGGAGGTATTTGTACCTTTTACAGTACTCCATGAGTTTTCAGTGGGTACTGGTAGTTGTCTTGTGTCAAGGAAGAGTAATGAGTCTACCCCTGATTTATAGCTGAGATACACCAACTAGTTTCTCTAGTTTCCACCACATTTGACTGGTGGTATTCATATTTTTGAGAAAGAATTTAAATATATTTGTTTTCCACTATATTTGTCTCACGATATTGGTATGAATCTGTAGGTATTTGACTCTAATTATATTTTCTTGCAACTATATTTGATTGGTGGGTTTTATTGTGAGAGGTATGAACTTTCATATGCCTATTGATTACCACCATACTTTACTGGTGGGCTTCATATGCATTGGTGCTGTTGTATGACTATTCATAGTGTTCTACCCTATGTGGATGGTGGGACTCTCATTCATCTTCATGGATTTAAATCTGCCTATAATTCTCCGCCCTATTTGTGAAATGGGTCTGGCAAGCACTAAATGAAATTTACTCCTACTCATAATTTTATTATGTATATTCATGGTGAGATTCGGTGGAGGATGTAGGAATGTATTCCTACTCGTAGTGTGCCACCATGTTTGTTCTAAGAATATCCTCCTTGGAAAATAGGGTGATGAACATCTCCTGGTTGTAAATTCATCATCCTCGACAGTTAGCTCGAGTGAACTATATCTGTACACCTTCAATAGGGGACCATAGAGAGGCTTCCTCCTTAAAGAGAGGATATTGGTCCTCCTCATATTGGTGGCGATGTATTCTAGAAAGGTCCCTTGAGCAGGGTTCTTATACCGTAGGGACTATGTCATTAATGATGTCCTCATTTGTCTCCCCAAGGTAAGGGAGGTACTAATTGTTATACTATGGGGATAGGCTCACAAATTGATTGGAGAGGGCTAGTGGGGCCACCCTATGATGGAATTATGGTCATGGCTAAAGAGGTGGTTGGTGAGCTTTCATTGATTGGATGGCTTGTCCTGCAACCTCCACCATGGAGAGATTACCCTTATGATGGTACTCCTGTATCAGCACATTTGAAACCCACCATTGAAGCTACAAGATTATTAATAGATTACTATGATTTATGGAGGACTCAATTGGTGCATTTATCATCATACATGTCTATGAAAAATTTGAGGATGCCATTGGATTGAATGTTGCTCTGGAGAGTTGCAATATATATAATAATCACAAACAACAAAACCTTGTCATAGTATAATATAATGATTGTAAGAGTTGGTACCCTAGAATCAATTGGTTTTACTTTGATTACATGAATATTTAATATATTTCAATATTATACATGTTATTACATATTGTTCATTGTTCTGCGTGACTATAGTGTAATAATGTTTTGGAGTATTTGTTGCATTAGCATGGTCATAGTAGTTCCCCACTATGATGATAACCTTGAAGTGCTATGACAATATTCTTAAATATTGTACTACGGTTGGATGAAATACTATAATGGGACACATTGTATATAGACTGTTAGGTGCGAGTACTCGTAATCAGATGAGACTTCTTATCATGAAGTTCACACTTAATAATCTCCAAGGTGGGAGATTATGAGAACAGACATACCAGTATGAATTCCACATGTTTTGGTATCATCAGATATTCCTATTTGGAAGCATGTGTAATGAACCTTATACTTTAATATTATCATTAATACATGTCATGACTTGCACACTTTGATTTTATGATGAAAACCATCACATAAACAGTTGGTGGGAAGTAGGGTACATTGGATGCGTCATGAATGGAATGTTATTAATGGATAAGTCAAGGAAGAATTTTCCCCTTCCATTTATGGTAGTTGATATCTCAATACTTTGATTTAAATAGAACCGTTACACAAAATTCCATGGCCACTATGTAATGATGAGTTTATTTTAGGTAGTCAAAGAACAACATATCAAGCATAAAGGTTGATGACACTATCATGAAACTAGCTTAATGAGATATTGAGAAAAGGGTATTATATTACACAGTGAGTGTTCGTATGTGGATTTCGTTGTTTTTACATTATTTTCTTTCTCTTGGGTTCCTTGAACCATTGCTAAACAATAATCTTGGACTTTAGGGAAGCCTACCTAATGCCAATGAGAATGAATCCTAGAGGGTCACACACTAAATGTTTTTGGTGGTCCCTGTTAAATTCTATTTGAATTCAATTAATGGAATAAATATTATTCTCAAGGAAGTGGAATAATTTTATTCAAGTTAAAATTATTTCATAAATTAAAGAAATATTTATTCACTGGATTGTGGGTAAAATATATTTATTTATTTTATTGAACATTTGGTAAATATTTATTTACTAGTTTGTAAATAAAATATTTATTTAAGAGAATAAATTATTTATTTATTCAGGTGTTCAATAAATGGAAGTGAAGTTTGTGTGGACCAAGTCTAGTCTGGTAGTAAAATAATTATTTGAAATATGGTAAATAATTGTTTAACTAGTTGGAAAAAGTTAAATAATAATAACACTGCTATTATTTTGTGATCTGGAATTTTATTTATAATTTCATTTTAGGCAAGTTGGTGCACCATAAAAAATGACGTGGTATTATTATTAAAATCATGGGTTCTCTCTAAGGTTATGGATTTATTTAATTTCTCTTACGCAATTAAATATTATAACTGAATCCCGATGCCGATAAATAGAGATTTACTTCTATAGTTCCATGTACCTAACTACATGGCGTGGTGTCGATCAGAGTCCAACAGAGCATGTGTGGATCACCACTAGAGGGATTTTGATTTGGATCCTCGCATGCGTAACAAGATAATTCAAAAGGGTCATTCTGGATGATCAACATCATCAATGAAGAAAGTACCAAAGATCCATGTATTCTTTTATTTATGAAATTAATTAAATTAATTATAAACATGATCTACAAGATCCTCTCTAAATGTTTTAGGCCTATTACTTATTTATATAAATCTTTGATTCTATTTCATGGATACTAGTGTTCATCATTGTATTGATCATGGAATAATCATTGATCAAGGTAAAAATTAAAGTTGGGCACCGGACCAACCGCGGTTCCTCTGTTCCCAGAACCTACAAGTGGGATCAGAGTGATTACATCATATTTTATAATTATTTAAATAATTCATTGTTGATTTACGGTTTAATAATTTTGTTTTTCAATTCAAGGTTAATTGTTCTTGTAATCTAGATTTTGAGATCTGTTCTCCATATTTCTATTTCTCATAGATTTCACAGAAACAAATGATTTTATAATTAAAATTAAAATAGAGAACTCATCAAGATGTGCCGATGATTTTTCCTAGGTGACCCAAAAGTACACACCATGTGTTTTAACTTATACACTATGTTCTCTACCATACATACTGTGTAATCTAGAATAAACACCATGTAGTCCTGTTCAGTGCCTGATGAGTATTTCAGATGTTACTCAATCTGTGTGCATTTATTTCACGTAGTGTAGTTAATTATACACCGCGTGTTGACCGAGAGAGATAGGCACATGATTACCGGATTACATGACATGTGTACCATTGAACATGGCGTGTAGTCCCTTCGGGTCAGGGGGATAAACAGGGTATCCCATACACGTCTAAGCCGAATGGTAAACGTGTAACGCGGAGAAAACACAATGTGTAAACCACTGTACACACCATGTACTCTAAAATTTCCAAATTATGCCTCACACACCGAGTCCCTAGGTGTGTAATTCAATAAAGAAGGTGAAGGTAGTCCACTCCAGGTATTCAGAAATACATGCCTTGTACTTTACCAAAACACACAAAGATTAAACTTTAATGTTTGTGTAATGTTCAAAACTGCTTATCATGTATAAATCATACTACATGTTATTAATCTATGAATTGAAGCATTATATATGCCATATGTAAGAAGAGTAAAATAGTATATGAATATAATACATGTTGGGTAGATTCAAATGAGTATTCACCAGCTTACCTCTAAGGTGTATTTATGTACAATGATGATAATCTCAAGGAAATTCAGTAAATGATTAAGATAAAATGATTGATTAATTAAAAATAATAATTAATCTATTCAAGAACAATTTATATGAATAAGAATGATTAAAGAAATGGATATTAGTTTTATTAAATACTTAACTCATTGCATGTATGTGGGTGATCATGAGCTAGACTAATACCTTTGTATGTGATTGGTTTTCTTTTAATTTATTTATTAAATTAATTGTTGTCCATAAAGCCATACCTCCTCATTAATATGTAGGGAATGAGTTCCCGTGGTTTATTTTATGCAAACCCCCCTTTTTACCCCTCATCTTCGTGTGAGTTAAAAATAGCATATGTAATGGATGGAACTCCCAAGCTAGTGGAGACGGTTCAAGCTGGAGCCGAGGCAAAACCAATCCCAGGAGATACATAGGTTGACATGTAGAAATCTGTAAACACAAACCCAAAAGGTTCAAGGTGTTTCTCCCCTAGGTTAGGGTTAGTTTATCAAATTCTAGATAAACTAACCATTAGCAAATATCATGATCATTGCCTTTGATTTATTTAATTTCTGTCAGTTGCATGGTTTATCATTATCGATGTGTTTCTGTGATCACATAATTAATGAATTAAACAAGCATGCAATATGGAACTAAAAAAAACTAGGCTTATACGTAAATATTATCATGACATGGTTAATCACTTAAGTAAGTTCCACTTAATATTAACAAGCATATGATAATAATAATAATAAATTCATGCATAATAGATAAAAATCCCTCAAATAAAATATTAAGTCAGACCAAGCCTTCCATTATATGATTAAGGGAAAAAATCAATAAAACCATGTGTTTAACCAACCCTTATTGGGAAACTTACTCTTATACAGGAATCCGTTATGAAAGGTTTTGGGTTAACTTAACCATATCACATCTAGAGCATTATACCTTGCTAGACTTGGTGCAATATTGGTGGAAAGAGTTGAGAAAATACAAAGTTAGGATTTCATGATTGGGGAGTCCACTCAACAGATCAAGGAGCTACAATCCCACAGCTGGCAACGACCTGCCTACCTAAATACCTTAAAATATCTTGAACAACCCTTGTTGGAGTTATGCGAAGGGGAATATGGATACTTTCCACTATAATGTCATGGAAATTGGACATTACGAGTTCAATGGTGTGGGTCATTGGGACTTGATAAAATAGTGAGAGACTTAATAAAATTAATTTATTATTCATCATAAAATGTAATCAAGAAATTTATAATAATATTATATTTTAATTATAGAATAAAATGAAAAACTCTTCAACCACACTATCCCTATGATAAATTCTGGATAAAGACAACATCCTCACCAGTATTAGCTTCCTAGAATGGTTTCGATGCCTTTGGGTTATTCTATGACATGAACATAAGTCTTATGTGATGGAGTTATCATTACTTGATCTGCCTTACCAATAGACGGGTGATGAAGAGTTCTTGGTCTATGAGAAACATATGAACAATGTGGTCTAAATTCAATGCTTGATGCTACCATAAATTTCTAGTGAGCTCATGAAGTCTCATGGAAACATGTATGATGGTCTCACCCAAATTTACCCAAAGTTTTTAGGGTTAAGCGATCTCTTGTAGTTTAGCTTGGGTTGTCGAATCCTTAGAGACCTAAGAAGTAACCTACAGACACGTACATTCTATGGATTGTTTTTGGATATTAAGTGGAAAACTTGGATTGATTTTAGATGTGTTTAAGTAAAATCTATAAGGTTTAAGTGAATTAAATTTAAAATATTGAGTTGATCCTTGGTTATCACTTGGGGTGGATTGGATAATATTCTTTTTTAACGGTTTCAATTTCTTATATTTGAGATGGGTGTATTCAATAAGATCAAACAACTTCCTCACTTACTGGTTTAATACCAACACACCATAATACTAATCACCTATACACTTGGAGGATCAAATTTTTGTTCACTCCAAGGTAAAGGTTCATATTAGCACTTGAAGTACGTGGCCTTAAAATTCAACAAGGACGAAGAAGTTTTAAAATCATAAAATAAAAATCTCAATTAAAAGAAGTGATTAAACATTAATGGGGTGGTAAATAAAATCCAATACATCCCCTTTATAATCCCTTTGATCAACCCATAATAGGGTTAGACCTCCATTGATTCTATGGTTTCAATGGAAGCAGGAAGTAGACTCATGAGGGAGGAAATGGAGAAGTAAAAAAACAATGAAATAAAGATCACTCCACCGTTGTGTGATAATTTCACAAGGTTTTGTGTAAATAAATTCACACATTGAGCCAACGGTATCAATTTGATATGGATAATAACATAATAAGAGGATAATAAGATCTTTTATTAGGAAACTAAGATGAATTGAACAACTAACATGAGAAAGAAATGCGATTACAAACACAAAGCAGCATCATACCACTATAATGAAACCAAGAACCCAAGATGATAAAATACATCACAAAAACTTCCTTAAATAGTCATTTCAAGAGGCTTGGGTCGAGCTCCCAATAGTACAAAAGATCCCACTTTAGTATGGTAGGCCTAGGGTGGTGGAAATTAAGGTAGAGTGGATTTCTTTATCCTTGACCCGAAGTTGCAGCCAACTTTCATCCACCAAATAGAGGTGCCTAAATATCCTTCTATATGGTATAATTGGAGTGTTAAATTGAATAAAAACACGAATCACTATATTTATCCTATCTATATTTAAAATTTAATCCAAAATTAATTTGTGTTGTCGAGATATGATTAAATTGGTATGATGTTTTTCTGGGCCATATAATCTGGCCCATAATTTTATCTCCTACTTGGGCCACCTGTAACTCCATTAAAACATCCGAATTAGATTTGGAAAATAGTTAATTAAATGTTCCCCATGATGTTGTATATCTTTAGATAAATTTTTAGAATCATAGGTCTTGGATCATGGCCGATACATTCTCTTTGTTGGGCTGCTGTCTAGTTTACTTTTCCCAAAATGTGTTGCCATGAAAGCCCATTTTTTGGTTTTAGAATGTGAATATTCAAATACTTAAAAAGTATTAATTGTTCCTTGTATCATTAGAGACCTGAAAATAAAATATGAAAATAAAATCAAGGCCATTTTGTATTTTAGGAGGTGTTTAAAAATGAACCATGTAATTGTGCATTTTAAGGGGGAATTACAATCATAATGTGAAATGATGTTCAAAGTGTAAAATGAACTAAAATTGTGTTTATGAATAATAAAGCACATGAATATTATATATATCAACAATAAATATTATCCTCATTAAGTGGCTAATAACACCCCCCAACTTGAGTTTTTCTAGTCCCGATCAAAATATATCTCAACAATTTGAAATTTGAATTCCCTTTTCCAAAAACTTTTTAATAAAAATTGATCACCAAGAACCCTTATACCAAACAATCATGAAACCCATAAAAATATTTCAATACAAGATATTTTCATAAGTATATCCCAATTCCAATCCCATTCTTTTGTTCAATTTCATCCCCATATTTCATCCAATATTAATTAGTCATGATGATGTGTTGTGCATCACAATAGACATGGGGGTTCATCTTTATTCAAGGGGGAAATGATGGAAGTGCTAGGTGGAATCAAATTTCAATATTAAGATGAGTATTTTATATTTTTTTCAATATATCCATGGTAATTTAAATTTCACTCAAAAGAGTCAACCCATGCAGTGAGACTTTGCCGATGACTCTTAGGCTCAAAGACCTTAGGGCACCAAGTGAAGCCCACATACTCAGGCATCATCTCAAGTTAAATTAGTAAAAAAAGTAAAATTACCACAAATAGAGATAAAATTACAAACTCTGGGCTATAAAACTATGGATTCACGATCCCTAAGTGCCAAAATCCACACATTAGGTCATTTCATTGCTCTACGTGCAAATTTATTGTTTTTTTGATATTTTTTTGAATACTCACATTAAAACTAAAATGATCAAAAAATGTATGTTATTTATTTGGGGGACCCCATGAACTAAAACTAATACCCCACTATCCAAAGGACACGTGTTGTGAATTTTTTTGGATGCAAATATAAATGAGGAAATATCACATTAGACAGCCACACTTTCCAAAAATCAATGCTCATGAAATTATGCATGGATTAAATTTAGAATCAGGGCATGCTAAATAATTTGATATTTAGTTTCAATGTTTTTAATGTGTATTATCATGTTCAAAGTTATGGGAATTTTTCCTTCCATTTACACAAATTTATTCAAATCATTTTTTTCACACAAAAGAAAATTTTTTTTTCACAAAAGCAATTTTTTTATTTCATCTCCCCCAAAAATTAAAATAATACTATCCCTGGTGTTTGAAGAAGAGAAAATTTAGAAGGGGGTATAGGCAAAGAAGGGGATTTCAAAAAGGAAATTGAAAATGAGGATCATGGAATAAGTCACCTGGTGGTTGAAGTTGAAGTTCGTGCTACTCCAATTTAGTCCTTTGATATCCATGTCACTCACAGAGTTCCCTATTTAAAAAAGGAAAAACAAAAAAACAAAAAAAATATTTATATAATAATAAAAAAAGTAAAATATAATTATATATTCAAAAATTATATAATAAAGAAGCACTATATGTCGTATGTCAGTGGTAGACGCACTCCCCCGTCTCCCTTCAGTCCCGGGTTTGAGTCCCCGCGACATTGCTGGTTGTGACTAGGTTTTCCCCATGAACTATGATGTGTCCTTATATATATATATTATTTTAACCTACAAACCCATAAAAATAAACTGATGATACATTGTTTTATTTTAAAATCTTTGGGTAAGGTATTACTCAAGGATTGCATCACATGACATTGATGAATATGACGCTCCCCTTTCATACCCATCCATACTCATAATAGAAGAACCAGTCAACATTATATAGTACTATCATATTCAGAGTTAGGTATTTTTTTAAATATAAAATTGATTTATTAATCCTATTTTAAATTAAATATTATTCACAAAGATGAAAACCATGGGTTGCCTCCCATGCAAAACTTTTGTTTAACGTTAATAGATCGACTTAGACCCTTTATTGTTTAAGTATTTTACTCATATAAGGTTGTTTCACACAAGTTTTCATCAAATTCATTTTTTTGAATGGTTTAATGAATGGTTTGACTCTATGACCATTAACTTTATAGGTTTGACCATTGATGGGATCTTGAATTTCTACAGCCGTATGGGGGTACACCTTATGCACTATGTATAGACCTGACTATCTAGACCTCAACTTTCCTAGTTTTAAATGAAGTTTAGAACTATACAAAAGAATAGGTTTACTTGGTACAATGTGTTTGGTTTTATGATTTCAATATTAGTAGGCTTGTACTTTTGTTTTATTGATCCTTGAATTTTCATAATCCTCAATCCTAAGTTCCTCAAGTTCATTGAGATCTAATTTTTTTTTTGTTTTAGCCAATGAGAGGTCATAATTCATTTTATTAATTTCCCAAAAGGCCTTATGTTCAATCTCCACTGGAAAATATCATGCTTTACCATAAACCAACCTACATGGGGTCATTTTTAAAATGGTTTTATATGCGGTTCGATAGGCCCAAAGAGCATCTAAGAGTTTTCTTGACCAATCATTCCTAGATGGATTAACAGTTTCTCAATAATTTGTTTGATTTCTCAATTGGCTAACTCAGATTGACCATTGGTCTGTGGGTGGTAAGTAGTAGACACTTTGTGAGAAATTTCATACTTTTCCATGAGTGTTGAGAATGGAAAATTGCAATAATGAGTTCCATGATCACTAATGATAGCCTTTGTAATTCCAAATCTAGAGATGATGTTTTCTTTGAGAAATCTAATCATAGTTTGATGATCATTTGATTTTGTAGGAATGGAATCAACCCATTTAGAGACATAATCAATAGATAAAAATATGTACATATATCCTCTACAGTTTAGGAAGGGACCCATGAATTTGATTCCCTAGCAATCAAATATTTCAATCACTAAGATGGGAGTAAGTGGCATTTGATTCCTTTTTTGTGATGGAATCTACTTATTGACACCCATGACATCTTCGAAAAAATGTGTAAGAGTCCCTTGAGTGGATTGGCTGGAATAGACCACACTGAAGAACCTTAGCAGAAGTTTTCTTAGAGGAAAAGTGACCTCCACACACCTCACTATGACAGAATTTAAGGATAGAATCTTGTTCAGATTCTGGGACACACCTCCTAATGACTTGTTCAGGGAAGAAATTATAGAGGTATGGATCATAAAACACATATTTCTTGACAACAGAAAGGAATTTACTTCTATCTTGAGACCCTAAGAATTTTGGAATGAATACTGTAACTAAGAAGTTGTCTATGTCGGCATACCAAGGGCAGTCACTCACAGAATATTGGTGTTCATCAGGGAATGAATTAGATAGATAAAAGTGAGATAATTTTTCATTGAATTCTATCCTAGAGATATGATCAGCAACAAAATTTTCAACACCCTTTTTTTCTTGATTTTGAGGTCAAATTCTTGTAAGATTAGGACCCACCTAATCAATCTAGCTTTAGCAACTTGTTTCGGGAAGAGGTATTTTAGTAAAGAATGGTCAGTGAACACAGTGATATGAAATCCTAATAGGTAGGAACTAAAATATTTTAAGGAAAACACAATATAAGGAAACTCCTTCTCAGTGGTGGTGTAGTTGATTTGTGCATCATTTAAAGATTTTATTGCATAAGCAATAACACATGGAGTTTTGTCACACCATTGTCCTAAGACCGATCCTACAACAAACTCACTATAATCACACATGAGCTCAAAATTAAGTTTCCAATTTATATATTTCATGATAGGTGGATAGATAAGAGCTTACTTGAGTTTAGAGAATGATTTCTCACAGCTTTCTGTCCAAAAAAATGGAGCATATTTCACCAATAGAGCACAAAGTGGTTGAGAAATAGAGCAGAAATTCCTAATGAAACATCTATAGAATCTAGAAAGACCTCACTTCCTTGTCAAATTTAGGTAATGGAAGGTGAAAAATGATGTCAAACTTGGATTTATCAACTTTAATTCCCCTACCTGAGACTAGATGACCAAGGACTAGTCCCTCTTTAACCCTGAAATGTCATTTTTCCCAATTTAGGAACTGATTTTTTTCTTTACATCTTGAGAAGACTCTCTCCACATTCATCAAACATCCCTCAAATGTATCCCCAAACATAGAGAATTAATCCATGAAGACCTCTTGAAAATACCCTACCATGTTTGAGAAGATTCCCATCATGCACCACTGGAAGGTTCTAGGGGAATTGCATAACCCTAATGGAATGCGTTTGAAGGAAAAGGTGTCGAATTGATAGGTGAATGTTGTCTTCCCTTGATCCTCTAGGGAGACCTAAATTTTATTGTACCTCGAGTACCCATATAATAAACAGTAGAAGGTGTGACCTACGACTCTCACAAGGACTTGGTCAATGAATGGTAAGGGGAAATGGTCCTTCTTGGTAAAATAGTTTAGCTTCCTGTAGTCAATGCAGACTCTCCATCCACTAATCACCCAAGTTAGAAGAATCTCTCCATCCATATTGGTTATCACTATGATTCCTACCATCTTTTGGACAACTTTAATTGGGCATACCCACTCACTCTCAGCAATGGGATAGATGATAAAAACTTTTAACAAATTCAGAAGTTCTTTTCTCACTACTTCTATGAGATTAGGATTGATTAGCTACTGAGGTTGAAAAAATGGATTTTAATCAGATTCGAGAACAATCCTATGAGTCTCGATAATTGGGGAGCTAGGTGATCAATGACGCAGAAATATGGGGAGGGGCAGTTCAAGTGGGATGGGCCTACGGGTCATGTATTGGGCATGGTATGCCTCTGGGCCTTTGAGTCATGTATTTTGGGTTTGTCGGGCCTTGTGCCTTGGGACTACGGATCATGTACGGATTCCCCTTCAACCCTTAAAAGGGGTATTATCCATAATAAAATAAAAAAGAAGGCCTTCGGGCCATTCGGACTAGGAAGGAATACTTAAGTGCAGTAAGAAGTTCTTTCAATTCAAGATTAGATTGGTTCAAAATTTCAGAAAAAGTTCGGGACATTGGCTCAATATCAGCTTCTTTTTTAGAGTTTCAGATGTAATTTATTCCCCTCATGTAGAAGTTTCAGCTACTAGATTGGTTTGATCAATTTTAGGGAAGGGAGTTAGAGTGGTCTCCATGAATGTGGTTTTTTAAAAGATTTCACTAATTTTTGGTCTCAAGATTTCATCATAGGAGCAATCTGAATGTGATTCTAGCTAAGGAGATAAACTTCCTTCATGTGAACAAAAGAAATTAATCTCATCAGGACTTAAACATTCCTCAAATATTTATTGATGTTCCATGGATTCATTATCAACGCTTCCTATCATTTTTACATCATGAATATCCTCACCATCCTATATTTGTGAGCTTTCATTATAGATGTTCAACTCTAAACTCTTGTTTCCAAATGTGATGGTCATGTTCCCATTATGGTCCTGGATAACAGAGTTGTTTTTTGCAAATAAGGGATGACCAAGGATTATTGGGGTTTGTTCCTTGCTTCCTAAGATTAGATTGTTGTCAAGGAAAATGAAGTTATCAAGGTAGATGGATTTTTCTAATTTACCAGAACATCCTTTAGAATCACCTTTGGAACCCTAATGCTACGATCATTAAGTTGAAGTGTGAAAAATGTGGGTTAGAGCTCTTCTATGCCTAACTGGCCGTACACAATATAGGGAATGAGATTGACACTAGCACCTAGGTCACACAAGGCTTTGATAACATTGTTCTCTCCCAGTTCAACATTAATGTAAGGACATCTTGGGTCTTTTATCTTATGTGGAAGGGTTACTTTGATTTCTATGCTAACATTTGTTGCTAGAAGGACTTGGTTTTTATTTGAGAATTTCCTTTTAAATTTGCATAGGTCCTTTAGGTATTTTGAGTTTGTAATAATGGTATGAATAACATCAAGGAGTGAAATGTTAATCTTGACTTGTGATAATATTCACCTCAATGTTTCATTAAATTCAGGCTCGGTTTTCCCCCTTATGCATTGAGGAAATGGTATAGGTTGTGGGTTTTTTTATTGAAGGGTTGTTTCTTTCACATTGTTATCAGTTTCCTCAGTTTGATCATGTGGTTCATTTGAATTTCACTACATTTTGAAGCTTTATATGGTTTCTGACTTATTTTTTTAGGTTTCTCATTTGATTTACAACTTCTTAAAACTGTCATAGACTTTAGTTGTTCATGAGTTGTTTGAGTGAAACTTGACTCTCCCCTTAAAGTTGAGGATGGTGCTAACTGAGTAGGCATGGGTGCCTTTCTAGTTTTTATGGTTTTAAGTTCTTGTTTAAGGTAAGAGAATTATGAATTCATTTTGCCTATTTGTTTACAAAAATGTTCAAGGATTGGAAGAAGGACAGATTGGGTGGTGGCTTGTGTTGGTTGGTTTATCCTAGGATGATACTTTGTTTTTGGATGGGTTATTGGTATTGGATAAGAGGATGTTGGTATTGGAAATTTTGTGGTTGGAATTGGTTATGGTTTTGGAAATTTTATGTAGGGTAGGGGTTTGGTCCTTATAGTTTTCTAGGTTATTGGTTATCTTTCCAATGAAAGTCTGGGTGGTCATTATACCTTGGGTTGAATGTGTTTTGGTATTGGGGATTTTGGAATTTTAGATCATTTAATTCAATAGGTGTTCCTCTTAGAAGAACATCCTTGATGGATGGAATGGTTGGACAATTGTCTATTTTGTGGTCATGTTTGTCAAAAATTGTGCAAAGAAGTTCTATAGTTTGGATTTCATGGATTTTTCTAAGGTCTATCTCTTCAAACTTTCTAGTGAGTGCTGTGAGTTTAGCCCTAAGTCTTTCCTCCTCTCTAAGTGTATGCATTCCAATAGTTCTTTGTGGATTTTCGTAATAAGGTGATGTTCCCCATTTTTTGTTTTGTTCAACAAGGCATTATAGATACTCATAAGAATCATTTGGGGCTTTATTTTTAAAGGTCCCATTACACATCATGCTAATGAATTGTTTTTCCCCCATACCCAACCCTTCATAGAAAATTCTTACTTGTTCAGGAATAAAAAAACCATGGTATGGAACCATTTTTAGGGTGTCTTTTAACCTATCCCATGTTTCATTGAATGAATCTCCCTCTTTTTCAAAAAAAAATTTGGATGCTCTTTTTAAGTGCAATTGTTTTATGGTGGGGACATTATTTTTTATATAATTCTCTTTGTAATTGGTCCCAAGATTTGATGAATGATGGTCTGAAAATTTTTATCCAATTTTTAGCTCGATCCTTTAAACAAAAAGGAAAGAGCCTAATCTTAGATGATTCTAGTTGATGTTGGGGACACATGGTTTCTATAATGTCATTGAACTCCTTAACATGAAGGTAGGGCATCTCTGACTCAATTCTATGGAATTTGGGAAGGTGATTTAGGAAATGGGGTTTAAAGATGTATTTGATATCTCCTAGGGAATTGTGTTAATGCATGAGGGGGAATTTCTCCAAGAAGGTTTGAGGTAGTCATTCATGGTTTGATCAGCTAAATTCCCAACATTTGGGGCTGCCTCATCTGGATTTCCATTTTGGTTATCACCCAGGTTTATGAGTTTGTTTCTTTAAATAAATTCCATTGAAATGGGCTCAATTTTTGACGATAGAGTATTAGGAATATTAGGATATAATGGAAAGAGTTCCCTTGGTGTAATTGACTCCCCAAACCTTGGACTATCCACCCTAACTAGACAGTTTGATTCGTCATGAGTGTAGGCAGATATACGCCAAAATAAAAAAAATGAGAAAGGGAAAAGATAAGAGAATTTGGGTGAGAATAGAATTAATGGGGTAGAATAGAATGGGTATTGAGATGACTTACTTGTGTCCCTGGAAATGGCACCAAAATTTGGTCTCGCCAAAATTTACCCAAGTTTTTAGGGTTAAGCGGTCGCTTGTAGTTTAGCTTGGGTTGTCGAATCCTTAGAGACCTAAGAAGTAACCTACAAAAATGTACATTCTATGGATTTTTTTTGGATATGAATTGGACAACTTGGGTTGATTTTATATAGGTTTAAGTTAATGATAAGAGACTTAATTTAATTCAATTTAAAATAATGAGTTGATCCTTGGTTATCACTTGGTGTGGATTGGATGAAATTAATTTTTAAAGGTTTCAATTTCTTGTATTTAAGATGGGTTTATTCAAGAAGATCCAAAACTTCATCACTTACTGGTTTAATACCAACCCACTGTAATACTAATCACCTTTATCCTTGGAGGATCAAATTTATGAGCACTCCAAGGTACATGTTCATATTAGAACTTGAAGTATGTGGCCTTAAAATTCAACAAGGACGAAGAAGTTTTAAAATCATAAAATAAAAATCTCAATTAAAATAAATGATTAAACAATAATAGGGTGATAAATAAAATCCAATCCATCCCCTTGCTACTCCCTTGGATCAACCCATAAGTGGTTTAACCCTCCATTGATTCTATGGTTTCAATAGAAGTGGGAAGTAGACTCATGAGGGAGGAAATAGAGAAGTAAAAAAACAATGAAATAATGATCACTCCACCATTGTGTGATAATTTCACAAGGTTTGGTGTGAATAAATTCAGACATCGAGCCAAAGGTATCAACATGATTTGAATAAGAACAAAATAAGAGGATAAGAAGAACTTTTATTAAGAAACTAAGATGAATTGAACAACTTACATGAGAAAAAAATGTGATTACAAACACAAAGCAGCAACATAACACTAAAATGAAACCAATCAACAAAGATGATAAAATCCTCCACCAACACAGCCTTAAATAAGTATTTTAAGAGACTTGGGTTGAGCCCCCGACAGTAAAAAAGATCCCACTTGAGTATGGTAGGCCTTGGGTGGTGGAAAGTAAGGTAGAGTGGACTTCTTTATCCTTGACCTGAAGTGGTAGCCAACTTTCATCCACCGAACAGAGGAACCTAAATGTCCTTATATATGGAATAATTGGAGTGGTCCATAGAATACAAAAATGAATCACTGTATGTCTCCTAGATCTCTATATAATTTCATCCCAAATGAATTTGTTTTTTTGAGACATGATTAAATTGGTGGGATGTTTTTCTGGGCCGTAAGATCTGGCGTAGAATTTTATCTCCAACTTGGGATTCCTATAACTCCATTCAAACATCCGAATTAGCTTGGAAACTGTTTAATGAAATGTTACCCATGATTTCCTCTATCTTCAGTTAATTTTTTAGAATCATTGGGCTTGGATCATTACCGACACAGTCTCTTTATTGGGATGTTGTCAAGTTTACTTTGCTCAGAATGTGTTGCCATGAAAGCCCATTTTTGTGGTCTTCCAATGTGAATCTTAAAATACTTAAAAATTATGAATTTTTCCTTATAGAATGGGAGACCTGAAAATAAAATATTAAAATAAAATCAATGCCATTTTGTATTTTAGGAGGTGTTCAAAAATGTACCATGTAATAGTGCATGTTAAGGGGGAATTACAATCATAATGTGAAATGATGTTCAATGTGTAAAATGAACAAAAATGGTGTTTATGAATAATAAAGAACATGAATATTATATATATTAACAATGAATATTAGCCTCATTTAGTGGTTAATCATATGACTATAGCATGCTCAAGCACCTATGTGGTATTTACTAGGAGAGAGCAAGACAAGAACAATTTGAGATATCCAAGGAACTCTTTAAGAGTAAGCTTGGAGAGGGTTCCCCAGTTGGGCCTCACATAGTGAATCTAATTGGATAAATTATGTTATTGGAGGTTCTATGGTTTAAAATCCCTAAATAATTGGGTACTGAACTCATTCTTTCATCACTCCCTCATAGCTTCTCCAAGTTTGTTGTTAATTTCAATATGAACAACATCGAGAAGTATCTATATGATCTTCTTACCCTCATTATCCAAGGGGAAAAATATATGAAGTGTGAAAAGCCTTTTGTCCTTATGGTGAATAAGAGGAAATGGAAGGTGAAGAGATTTAAGCCTAGAGCTTCTTCATGCCCTTCCAAGAAAATTAAGATCAAAGTGGAGGCAAGGGAACATGAATCTGTTTGTTTCGCATGTGGGAAGAAGGGATACTGGAAGAAGAACTGCACCCAACCTAAGAAGCAAGGGGAAGCATAAGGTGAATTTGTTTTCAAATTTAATCCATCTATTTCTAAAAATTGGGTATTTGATATAGCTTATGTTGCTCACATATGCATCCAAATACAGGAACCAAGTAGATTCAGGAAGATTGACCAAGGGGAGGTAGATTTACGAGCAGCCAACAGAGCCAGACTTTCTACTATAGCTGTTGGGGACTACCACCTCACGTTGCCAACTAGGATGTTATTGGTATTAAATTGTTGTTATTATGTGTTTTCTATTACTAAAAAAATTATTTTTGTATCCAAATTAGATATATATGGGTTTGTTTTCATGTTTGGTAATGAATGTTGCTTCTTTTAAAAATATAGCATTTGTTTTGATAGGGAACATTTATACAACAGTCTTTACATGTTGGATTACACAAACCAAGTAATGAAAATCATTAACAAAGATACTTCACATGACTCATACCACACCCAAATTGGGCATAACTGGCTAGGTCATGTAAATGAGAAATGATTGAAAAAGTTACATCAAGATGGATATTTAGATTCTTTCAAACTTAAACCACTTTGCGTACATCATGCATGTTTACAAGGAAAAATGACCAAAGCCCCATTTAGTTGGAAATGTGAAAGGGATAAATAGATTCTTAAATTGGTTCATACCAATGTGTGTGGACCATTTTCAATTGAATAAAGGAGAGTGTATTCATACTTTATAACTTTTACTGATGATTTTAGTAGATATGGATATATATACTTAATGAGGTATAAATCTGATTAATTTGATAAGTTCAAAGAATACAAGAAAGAATTTGAGAACTATCTTGGTAAGAAGATTAGGAAAATCTACTCATACCAAGGTGGATAATACCTTAATCAAGACTTCATTGATTACTTATGGGAGTTTGGGATCCTATCACAACTCACCCCTCCTTACACGCACCAGTGGAATGGTGTGAGAGAAAGGAGGAACAACACCTTGTTGGACATGGTGAGATCAATGATGAGTCATGTGAGTCTTCCATTTTCCTTTTGGGGATATGCATTACAAACAATGGCGTACATACTAAACCATGTACCAACTAAATTGATAAATTCTATTCCATACAATTTTTGGAGTGGAAAGAAAGCCATGTTATATAATTTACTTGTGTGGGGAAGCGATGAATTTTTAAGGAATCTTCAGGTAAAAAACTTTCACCCAGAGGTGCAAAGTGTACCTTTATAGGATAATCCAAGGAAAAAATGGGATATTACCTATACAAAGACTCATAAAAATGGTTATAGTGGAAAGACACTCCATCTTACTTTAGAGGGAGCACATCTCCAAAAGAGATAGTGGGAGTGAGATAGACTTTTATGAAGTAAAGTCTCAAGGTATACAAGAGTTTGTATAGGAATAGATTCCACAAAGCCCCATGGGAGAACGAACTATTCCAGAGACACAAGAATTGTGTAGGAGTACAAGAGAGGTTAGAGAACTGAAACAGTATGGTTTTCTAGTTACCAAGGAAGGTGACTCATTATTAGTTGATAATAGTGAATCTCTAACCTACAAGGAAGTAGTAAGTGGCACAGATGTTGCCAAATTGAAAGAATCCATGGACATTAAAATGGATTCCATGTACAACAACCAATTTTGGATTTTGGTAGATCCTCTAGTTGATGTAAATCCTTTTGGTTGAAAATGGGTATTCAAGAATAAACTGTACATGGAAGGACAAGTCAATACCTATAAGGAATGACTGGTTGAAAAAGGGTTCAAGAACGTCAAGGAATTGACTATGACGAAACCTTTTCACAAATTTCAATGCTGAAATCCATTAGAATTATATTGTCCATTTCCACTTACCATGACTATGAGATTTTGAAAATGGATTTCAAAACAACATTCCTTAATGGGAACCTTCAGGAAGATGTCGACATGACACAACCTGAAGGTTTTATGACTCCAAAAGATTCCAATAAGTTATGCAAGTTTTAGAAATCCATTTATGAATTAAACCAAGAATCTAGGTCATGGAACATTCATTTTGATGAAGCCTTAAAAAAATTTGGTTTTATCAAGAATGAATATGAGCTTTGTGTCTACAAATAGTTTAGTAGGAGTGCAGTAATTTCCCTAATAGTACTTATTAATTACATATTACTTATTAGAAATGAGATACTAGTCTTACAGTCTATTAAGTCAAGGTTTAATCAATGCTTCTCCATGAAGGAATTAGACAAGGAATCATATATTATTGGGATCAAGATCTATCGTGATAGATCCAAGAAATTTCTAGGACTAATTCAAAGCATATAAATTGATAAAATACTGAAGAGATTCAGTATGAAACAATCCAAGAGGGGATTTTTTACATAATCACATGGAATTAATCTTTCAAAGAAAATGTGTCCTAAGAAATATGATGAAAGAAATATATTGGTAAGGACTCTATACACATCATCGATTGAGTCAGTCGTATATTCCATGCTATGTACTAGATTGGATGTCTCATACACATTAAGTGTGGTAGGAAGATATCAAGTTGACCCAGGTGACCTCCATTGGATTGAAATCAAGACTATCCTAAATTATATGAGGCATAATAAGGATATGTTCCTGGTTTATGGGGGATATGAGGAACTAGTCATCTAAGGATATACAGATGCTAGTTTCCAGACCGATCAAGATGACATGAAGTTGCAAATGGGATACATATTCATTTCGAATGGAGGTGCAGTGAGCTAGATAGATCAAAGTATATTGTGGTCTCATATTATACAGTAGAGTCTGAGTATATCACATCTTCTAAGGCATCTAAAGAAGCAGTTTGTATGTGAATCTTCATCGAGGAGCTAGATGTGATACCTATTAGTAAAGATCCAATCACACTATACTATGATAATACTGTAGCGGTGGCTCTTGAAAAAGATCCAAGATCACGTTAGTGAATGAATAACATACTTAGGAAGTATTATCTCTTGAGGGATTTTTCAAAAATAGGTGAAGTTGTAGTGAGTAGTATTTCCAAGGAAGATATGGTAGACCCATTGACTAAAGCCTTGACTCAACAAAAATTTGATCATTATGTGAGGTCTAGAGGATTGAAAGTCATAGGCAGTTGGCTCTAGTCCAAGTAAGAGTTTGTAAGAGTTGGTTTCCTAGAACCAACTAGTTTTACTTTGATTACATGAATATTTAATATATTTAAATATTATACATCTTATTACATATTTTTCATTATTTTTTATTACTATAGTGTAATAATGTCTTGAAGTATTTTTCTCAATGACAAGGTCATAGTAGTTCCCCAATATGATGAGAACCATGAAGTGCTATGAAACTATTCTTAAATATAGTTCTATGGTTGGATGAAAAAATATAATATGACACATATTATACATACCATCAGGTGCGAGTACTCATAAGAAGATGAGACTTCTTCTCATGAAGTTCACACGTGGTAATCTTTAAGATGAGAGATTTTGAGAACACACCCGCTAATAGAAATTCCTCATGTTTTTGTGTCATCAGATATTCCTATCTAAAAGTATATGTAATGATCCTTAGACTTTAATATAATCATTAATATGTTTCATGAATCATGCACTTTGAGTTGTTGATAAAAACTGTCATGTAGATAGTTGGCAAAAAATAGGGTATATTGGGTGCATCATGAATGACATATTATCAATGGATAAGCCGAAGAAGGATTTGTCCCTTCCATTTCTAGAAGTTGATAGCTCGGCCCTTTGATTGAAATATAACTTTCACACAAAATTCCATGGTTGTGGTGTAATGCTGAGTTTATTTTAGGTAGTCAAAGAACGACATATAAAACATAAAGGTTGATGACACTATCATGCAACCATCTTGATGAGATATTGATATAAAGTGATTATATTACACAGTGAGCATTCATATGTGGATGTCATTACTGCAACTTTAATTCTTTCTATTGGGGTGCCTTGAACCATTGTCAGACAGTCCTCTTGAACTTTATGCAAGCCCACCTATGGCCAGTGAGAAAGAATATTAGAGGGTCACACACTATGTGTTTCTGGTGGTCTTAGTTAAATTCTATTTGAATTTAATTAATGTAATAAATACTATTCTCAAGGCAATGGAATAATTTTATTCAAGTTAAAATGATTTCATAAATTGAATAAATATTTATTCACTGGATTGTGGGTAAAAATATTTATTTATTTTATTGAACACTTAATAAATATTTCTTTACTAGTTTGTAAATAAAATATTTAATTAATAGAATAAAATATTTAATTATTAGGGTGTTCAATAAATTTAAGTGGAGTTTTAATGGACCAAGTTCGATTTGGTAGTAAAATTATTAGTTTCAATAAGGTAAATAATCATTTAACTAGTTGACACAAGTTACATAATAATAACACTACTATTATTTTGTGTCGTGGAATTTTATTTATAATTTCATTTTACACAAGTTGGGGAACCATAAATAATTATGTGGTATTATTATTAAAATCATGGGTTCTCTCTAAGGTTATTAATGAATTTAATTGATTTTATGAAATTAAATATTGTAACTGATGCCCCATGTCAATAAATAGAGACATATGTCTATTGTTCCATGTATCAAACTACACACCCAGTGAATTGAGAATTGTTGATCTAAACAATTTCTCTCTGGAATCCTATTCCCACCCCTCTTAATAATGTGAGATGTTATTCAATATTGAAGAATAAGTAATCAAGAATGGAAGACACAAGACACTCGCTTCACTTCGCTACCACCCGGAGAATGAGTGGTGTAGATCAGGGGACATCAGAGCACGTGTGGATCGCTATTAGAGGGATTCTGGTTTAGATCCTCGCAAGCGTACAGAGACAATCTAGAATGGTCATTCCGTACAATCAACATCATCAAAAAAGAAAGTACTAAAGATCCAAGTATTCTTTTATTTATGAAATTAATTAAATTAAGTATAAACATGATGTGCAAGATCCTCTCTAAAGGTTTTGGTCCTCTTCCTTATATATATAAATCTTTTATTCTATTCCATGGAGATAGGCATTCATCTTCGTATTGATCCCAGAATAATCATTGATCATGGTAAAAATTAAATTTGGGTGCCAACCCAACCGCACTTCCACTTCGTCTAGAACATACAATGATCACATGCATAATTGACGAATTTTCTTGGCCCTCTTTCATTTTTATTTTTGGATGTGAAAGGGTCCTAAATGGGGTGATACCGCCACCTTGGTTAAGGATTCACATTAGGTTAACCATTTTTGTTTTGAATCGAGGCGCATTGTTTCTGGGACAGAATGGTCTGATGGGGACTAGGAAGTATGTAATTTTCCTACCTTACAAAGTGGGTTCCACAGTTAAGTGATTTACATTAGGTTGCACTATGATTGATTACAGGGGGTTAACTTTCTGTGAAATCAACTTGCGTTAGGTACAACATCCTAACATGGTCTCCAATAGGTTTATTCATAGAGTTAGAAACACCAAAAGACTCTCATATCCATGATTTTGGACCTACATTCCAAAGGAAGGTGCTCATTGGATGATTTGGACAACGAAACTTCAAGAAATCAGATTGATTAAATGGATGGGAACTCGGGATCATATCAACCTTTGGGGGGGAAATATTGAATATTCTAGGAATTTATTATAGTTTTAATTTATGGTCATATGTTTATGAATCCTTAGTTCATTCCCAATCATGTGTCTACAGTGCTTCCCTGGTATAATAAGATCAATCATTGTATACATGGGTCCATAATTTATTTAGAAAATGCCGATTTAAGCCATATAATGACTCACTCTGGAGTCTATCGTCATCCAGGGGGGAAAGATGTTGTTTTGATGTGGCGATTGAACCCATAATTTGGTATTCTTATGTATCCTCATGATAGGAATTAGAACCCACATAGTTCGATGTCGCTTTAATAGACACATCACCTTTTAAAGTTATGTGATAGGGACCATCCATGCAGTTTAATGTCACGCGACAAGGAAACCTAGGGGGAAGATACATAGTCAAGATTTTATGGGGGACTTATATTGAAGTGTTAAATGATTCCCAAAAGAGATATTGTCTCTTGAATGAATATGATCCCACCGATAAAGTGTCCCGGAGAACATTAGGGTAATTTAGATGTTGAGTTTGGACCCTATGGAGGCTTCCCACATATCATAGTTAGTTGGGAATCGAATCCCTCATAGTTTTCTTTGATTTGGGGCTTAAACTAGAGAGGATTACCATAAAGGGGAATTATTGGGGATTATGTATAGGAACTGCCAATTTGAGGGGATTTAATTGGGGCTTACACCTTTTAGGAGGCCAGCTGAGCTTGGGCCTTGAATAGGCATCCTACGTATCCTGGATAGAGTAGGAATCATAGTTCTCATAGTTAATTGTTAGATGAATTGTGAAGAATCCATGATAATCATTAACCTCTAATCCCATATGAGTCATGCTCAGTGTGAGAAACAAGAGGAAACAATAGATATGGAAAACCATGCACTTTTCCTTCCCTTTTAGGATGTTTGGTACTAGAGCCTAAAGGGGGAGAAGGAGTGGCTTTGAATGTTCCAATTTCCACCATTGTTTTGATATTTAGGATAGTCATACCTAGAGATCTATCCAAAAATGCCCCAGGATGAGGAAAAGAGTGGTAATAGTGCCACCTATTGCAAGAAAGGCTAAGGAATTACCTTAGTACACATGCCCTATAATTGGTTCTGAGAATGGGGAGCAGCGTCGTTCCACATCGAAGGGAAAAGAAAGTGTGATTTTTCCTATTTATCACTGACCCTAGTCAAAGGGAAAGGCCAAAAATCACCTTTAATCCCAAGAATAGGGAAGTTCACATGAGTATCCTAAGGTAGGATCTCGGGTTACCATGGTAATGTGAACTTAGGGACATTCGAGGGGTCCGTCTAATCATGAGGATTACCCACATGACTCAACTTACCATGGGTATGTAAAATTAGAAGGGTGCGCTGGTGCGACTGATGGTTTTATCATACGGATCCAGGGGCTTTGGAAGGGGATTTGGCCTAATTCCAATGGATTGGCTAGTAGAGGGGATATGGATGATGCAATGGGAATGGAATGGAATGATTGGGGGAGGAGGGTGGAATGCCCAAGAATACCCCATTTCACGTACTGTTTTATCACATGGGATGGCGTTTTCCCCGCATAGCATATTGTTATATTGGTAGGGGATTCATCTATGTACTATGATGATATATAGACCTAGATGTGGTCTTTATAGCATTTTTTACGCAGATCCGGGATCCACCCATGTAACATGTTGTTATGCAGAGACGAATTCCACCCATGTTGTATGTTGCTATGCGGTGCATGGTTCCATCTGTGTATTGATTTTCTAAGCGGTTCAGGGTTCTTACAATGTAGTATTTTTCTACATAGGGAACCAAATAGAAGAAAGGGTATTGGTCCTAAGCTTCGAAGGATATTCATCAATGAGGGAAGTTGGGTTCATGGTATGCCAAATCTTATTATATTTTCTTCTTTTATGGTATGCAACCGATTATAACAAAGAGGAATTTTAGACTAAGTTTGGCTGTTGTGGAGCTATATTTATCCTAAAATCTTTGATCCTTTAATTATCCAAAATCCATATTCTTTTGGATCCCCTAGGGGTCTTTTTATCAAGGGGAGGAGAAGTTGGACCGATGTTCCACATAGCGTCTTTCATGAAATCCAAAGGAAGAAACACCTAATCCATGGATGACTTGGTCAATAGAGGCCCATGGGGATGTGGTTCATTGGGGAAATCATCACCTTATTAGTCCCAAAAATGTCATCATTCATGGTATTCCATCATCTTTGCCTCACCCACGAACTGTTCAAGTCCACAGAACATGGTATGCAAGCAGAATTTATATTCCTCCTTCCCATTAATGACATCCTTCGCGGGGACTGGTGCCACCATCTACCTCCCCATAACCATTTAGTTGGAGGATGGTTCACGGCATATACCACCATGCAAATTGGTGGTCCACGAAAGATTTTTTCCCTTTGCAATCTGACTATCTTCCTTTACTGAATTTTCTACTTTAAATACCATTCTTCAAATCATTAACTACTTTGTTTGTTTCCTTTTCCAAATTTATGGGAGTTTTTGACTTCCCCTTTGAATTTTTTTCAAGAACTAAGAAAGTGAGGCTCATAATTATTACTCACCATGAAGGCATTGTAAGTGAATAAGGGGTATGAAATAAGACTGGATTGAATAGACCAAATCTCATATACTTTATATTTGATGTTGGAAATATGGAATTAATTTCACACAAAATTGAATCATGTTTTTGAAATCTCATGCGAATAAGATGTAGATATGAGAAGGTATATAAGTTATACATAATTAAAATCAAAGTATTAATTTAAATTCATACCAAATTATTTTTATAGTAAAATTAATTGATAAAATTATTAAATATTTTATGATAAGGTTTAATAATAATTATTTAAATTT
The DNA here is from genome assembly GCA_963277665.1 of Viscum album. NCBI lineage: Eukaryota > Viridiplantae > Streptophyta > Magnoliopsida > Santalales > Viscaceae > Viscum > Viscum album. Next base: position 97,284,183 of record OY728153.1, on the reverse strand, counting down.
AAATAATAAGGTTTGTTTCAAAATTTTATGGTTGAGGTTGCAAGAACATCAAGATAAATTCAAATAGATAACTTGGTATGATTTTATGAAGATTTAATTTTCTATTTATTTGGGAAATATATAATTTAATATAATATAAGAATTTTAAAAGTAGTATTTAGATATTATAATTGAAATATCAGGAATAAGACAAAAAATAAAGAAAATAGATTTGGTGATCAAAATTTCCCTAAATATCTATATTTTTTGAATATAAATATCAATGAATTTTAAGTTCATTGAGTTTTAATATCAAAGAGAAAACAACCTTTATATATTTATATTTATTATAGATCATTTATTTATCACATGAACCAATATATTTTTAATATTATCAATATAAAACATGAGTAGTGAAAGAGAGGGAGACTCTTTGAAAGTAGTGTGAAAGACCATAATTATAGAGGAAATAAGCCTATACTTGGAGTAAATTTTACTAAATATTATAATCAAAACATCAACGAGAGAGTGATTAATTAGTAAACTAATACCATTCTATGTGTATGCTTCTTGGATATTTCCCTTTTTAGGATAATCAAGTAAATATAGAAATATCCATGTTTTTTATATTTTATTTCCAATTTTATCCTTTTCATGGGAGTTGTGTGTGATATTTAATTGCTTATATGTTTATTAGAACAAGGAAATAACATACATTTTAAAGGAGAAGTATTTTAAATATATTATAATACATTTATTTACACAATATTAGGGTATCCTTATTAGACTATAAAACTAACATTTGATATCATATCCACAAGATTGAATCTTGGTTAATCTATCACAAAATGTTGTTGTTGTTATTGATAATTTTATTGACGATAAAGGTGTTCCAATTTTTAATGGGCTAAATTAGTAGATCTAGAAGAACATAATGATTTATTATACTAGATCACATGGTCTTGTTGTTTATTTTGTTGTATTATATGGGTTCTAAATCAATGATATAATAAAAGGGACTTTATTGAAACTAAACTAAAAGGCATTGAATGATAATTCTAAGACATAAAATACATTATATAGAGATATTTGAAATCAGATTTATATGATGGTTATGTGATATAAATGTTATAAATATATTTAAGACAACTTTTATAGTATTTATAAAGGATAAAGTAATGTAAAAGAATTTCTTAAGTCTTAGGAATACATTTTAAGATTTGAGAATGATTCAAAATGAATGTTTGGATGAATTTTTTAATGGAATAATTGATTCATTTGATTATATGAGAGGTATTAGTTAGAAAATTAAGGATGCTGATATTTTAATAAATATTTTAAGGATCATTAAACCATTATACAATGATTTTTTAGTAATTTATAAAGAGATTTAATATAATTATGACTTGATGATATAATTCTATAGTAGAGTAAAATCAGAATTCCATTTCACACAATCAACTGTGGAGATATATTTTAAATATGTTGATAATTTTAAGATGGGAAGTGAAACAATGATGAAGCTATAAATGGAGATTTTATTTCACCAATTTCCAAGAATGGGGAGAGGAAATGGAAGGTTTAAAGTAAAATTAACAGTTTCATGTATTAAATGTGATGAATTGGACATTTTTGTACTAGATATCGAAGAAAAATTGAAAAATAAGAAGTATAGGATAATTATTCAAGGGGAAGATAAAATATATTTCCCCTAACAGAATAAAAAATATGGATCTAAATTAAATGTAAAGAAAAATTATCAAAGGACTTTTTTTCGAAAAAAATAAAAGAATATTGAAATTTATGAGGAAGAAGAGGAGACATAATTTCAATCTATTAATGAATCAGAAACAATGGATATAATTGATAATAATATATAACAACAAGTCAGTATTATTAATTTTAAGTGTAATATTGAGTTTTCTATTTTTTAACATTATGCACAAAAGAATAAAAACTTGAAAGATTGGAAGTGTGTTGAAGGAATTATCTAAGTATATAGATAATATTGAATCTAAATCTACAATATTAGAATAGGTAGTTGAATAATTTTATGCTTCTTCAAAAATAAAAAAAGTTATGTTAGATTTTAAGCTTAAGTTTGATGTGAATGTAAATATTATTGATGACGTTAATGATTTTTTTAGGAAAAATACAAGAAAATTGAGTCAATTGAAGGTTAAGTGTAATATTTTAAGATAAATTTTATAAATTAAGATACAATATTTTAAGTGTGATCCATATTTGTGAATTATTATTAGATATAGTGTTCATTAACAAGGGATTATCTATTAAGAGTAATTATGGATGATTTTTAATGTAAGTAAAGATGAATCGTGGTAATCTTTACCACATTTATAAAAAATAAAATACTTGTATATTAACAAATAATAAGAAAAATAGATTATAACATAACAGATAGGTCCATATACAATAATGAAATATAAATAAAATCTTAAAATAAAAATATATAATTGATATAATTATTTTGATATGTCAAATGGTGAATATTTTTGATACATTCATAAAGGGAAAGTTAGTGAGAAATCCTTAGAAACCAAATAATCAAAGAGTAGGTTTTCATATTGAAATTGTTCATACATATGTGTGTAGTCTTATGACATATAATGGGACCAAATGTGAAAGATATTTAATTCTATTTTTTGATGATTATTGCAGAATAACATATATATATTTTACATATTTGAAGGTATATATATTATGTAACACTAAGAAATATAAGGAAGAAGATAAAAGTTAACATAGAAGGTTTATATAAGAATTTAGATAAGATAATGACACCAAATATACCTTAATTTATGTTGAAAATAATTTTGAGAAACATGGTATAACACATGAATTTTTATTTTCAATTATGCCATAACATAATTAATTTATATTTAGAATAAAATAAACTTTTAATACTATGGAAAATACTTAAAAAATTATAAATATATTGAAAATAAATTATTGGAATGAATCTAGAGATGATGTTTATATAGAGAATAAAGTTTTAATCTATCTAGGAAAGGATACACCCTATGAAATGTGGCATGAGAATAAGAAAAATCTAAAATACTTTATAGTGTTTGGTGTAAGTGATTATTAAGTATAAATAAGGTACTCAATGTAAGTTTAATGATATTTATCATAAGGGAATATTTCTTGGATATTCTATAAAGTCAAATGCCTATAAAGTTTTTAATAAACACTTTAAAAAAATCATTGAAATTTGTAATGTAAAATTTATTAATCAGGAATCTAAAAATAATCTAATAAAATATTAATAAGAATCAGTTTAATAAGGTGAATGTGATATATATTTTTAGGAACAATAATATACTCTTTAAGAAGAATATTATTAATTTTATTTATAGAATAAATTAAAATTGGATAAAATGTCTAAAAATATCTAATATAAGGGAAACGATCTAAGGTGAATTAATCCATCATCCTGGGTGATAATAAAACACCTAACTTGGATATAATAATGAAAAAATATTGAGAAAATCCACTATTATCTCAAGTAAATCCTAGTTCATTTTAATATTAGGAAGAATATGAGTCATGAATTAAATAAATGAATGAGGTTCTTGATTAGATTGAAGATAAGGATACATAGGAACTAGTAAAGTTAGAAAATGTAAAAAATATCATTTGGACCAAATGGTTCTTTAAAAATAATCTTGATAAACAAGGTAAAGTGGAAAGGAATAAAGATGTACTTGTGTAAAAAGGTTACGAATAAGTTAAAGGCATTGATATAATGGATAAAATTTCTCCCATGGAAAGGCTTTAAGAAATCATATTATACTTAGAATTTTTTTAAATAGGGTACAAAATATTTCAAATGGATTTAAATATAAATTTATTGAATAGAGTACTAAAATAAGGGATAAACATTTAACAACAAGATGGGTTTCAAATCGATAATGATGATATAAATGTTTATCACTAGAAAAAGGATTTATATGGTTTAAAATTAACACTCCGTTCTTTGTATGATAAACTTGATGTGTTTTTTTAAGAATGTAGAGTTTAAAAACAATGGTGCAGATCATAATCTTGATGTAAAAGAGAGAAAATAATCAAAACTTCATGATATTATTATATGTAGATGATATCATATTTGATGGAAGAAAAATTAAATCATGTTAGTAGTTTTTATAGTTCATGATTTCATAATTTGTGATTTCAATGATTGGATAACTCACATATTCTCTTAGTTTACAAGTAAATCAATTAATTGAGTACACTTTTATTTCACAAATTATGTATATTAATTAAATATTGAAGAAATTTGGAATGGAGGATAAAAAACTACTATCATCACCTATAATGGTGGGTAAAAAACATAGAAAAAATAAATCTATAAATAAAATGTATTAACCACTTTATAAGAAATTTATTAGAAAATTGCATTATCTGACAATAGGAAGACCTAATATTGTGCATGAAACATGTTTATCTACATTATTTTAGTGTAATACTAGATATGAATATATCATGATTTTGAAGAGGATATTGAGGTATAAAAAAGTAACTATTTTTTATGTTTTATTTTATTTTCATGATATTAACAAGATATAATGTCATATAATAATACTGATTGAGTTGGAGATGTGTTGGATATAAAATCAATAACTGGAAGATATTTTCATATTGGAGAAACTTATATTAGTTGGTTGATCAAGAAGTCGGAAAATAAATCACTTAGTATTATATAGGATGAAAATATTTCTACTACAAAGTCTTATAATCAATTAATATAGCTGAAAAAAATGGAATATCTTGATGAAGATTTTAAACTAACCACGATAATTGTTTATGATAACAAGAGTTCTATTGATCTTATAAAAAATACATTTCATCACTCAAGAAACAAAAAAATTTATATATTGTATCACTTCATTAAAGATAAGTTATATAAAGGATTTTTAATGGTTGAACATATTGAAAACAATGATCAAGTGGATAATATTTTTATAATAACACTAACAATACCTATATTTGAAAAATATAGATTGAACCTTGGTGTCTGACCACCACTTCAACTTGAGGATATTTAAAAGGTACCCCACTACATATATGTATCTTATTTTATTACATTTGATGGAAAAAATTTACATAGTAACGGGGTTATTTAATCCATGAGGTTTATAATAAGTAAAGACAAAAAAGATTCTAGAAAAATATAAAAAGTTTTTTGGAAGAGTTATAAGATACATGCTGATGTTTTGAGGAGATTTTGGTGGAATATGTTTGATAGATTTCAAAATAATTTTTCCTCATTTATCACATCGATCCTTGATTATAGTGATCTTAGATAAGATGATAAATATTCCATTCCTTTGGAAGGTTACCCCTTGATAAAAAACCTAATGCTAACCCTTTGTATTTGTAAGTCAAAGGAGGAAAAGAGTTCATGGGGTGTATTGTTCAGGATTGTATCTATGAGAGAAGATATTAGATAAAGATATTGCTATATCAAATGGGGATAATATATAGGATAAAAGAACTTGGTATTAGTGAGATGAATATGCTGAATGAAATAAATAAAAATAGGCTTAATAATATGAAAATTTTAGGATTGAGTTATTGAATTATATTTTCTAGCGTTTATAGAAAAGAATGATGATAAAAAATATAAATGTGGGATTATTGGAACTAATTTATGAATGATTAATACATTAGTTTAACTTATTTTCAATATTAATATTTTAAAAAAGACATTTATTTTTGTTGTATGATGTTATTTAGAATTTTTAAATGATCTAATATATTTTATAAAATTTGAAGTTTTTGAAAAATAATGATTTAAAATTAACATAAGTGAAGTATAAAAAATCAAAAAGTTTTATATGAATAAATTTATTCTACAAAAGTGTTTCATGAAGGGTTAATAAGTTATATATATGAAATTATGAAATTGAATTGGTATTATAACTGATAAAGGACTCAAAGAGTAGTTGTGCAAGTAAGACTCATAATTTTAACTCACTGTATAAGTGTTGGATACTTAGGCGTGATTTCGAGTAAGACTATACCAAATTTACCAAATATCACATAAGTGATATATAATGTTCGTGATATGGAAGTGATTTTAAATAAAAATGAACCATGTTTTTCAATGATAATATAAGTTAGATCTAAAGGTGAAAAATCTATTTATGAGTGAACTGATTAAAATTATAGAAATTAATTTGAATTCATTTTGATTGATTTTTGTGGGAAACATAATAAATAATTTTTTAAGACTTTAAGAAAAGGTGAAATAATAATTATGGTAATTTAAAATAAAACATTTTCTTAAAAATATCAAGGTTGAAGATGTAACAACATATAATTTTTAAATGATAATTTTTTCCTAAATAAATGTGTTCTATATTATATTATATAAGTATTATACAAATAGATCAAATAGAGAAACAAGAAACACTTTAATTCATTAAAACCATTACATTAGTCAATGACTAAACCCATTAAAATTACCATTATTAAAAGGGGGAAAATATAAAATATAAAAACTACAATGGGAAAATATGGATCACCCTAATCTATTAGAATCATCATTCCCATGAAAAATAATATAGAAATAAAACAAAATATTATTAAACCAATTAATAACTTAAAAAATAAAAATATATAACATTGGGTGGAATTTTAGTGAACATTGAGTGAAATAATGATTTGGTATTTATAGGAGATAATTTGACCCTTGGAATTGTAATGTGGCCATTTGAATAGTAACCTAACCATTGGGAATAGTAATTGGATCACTAGGAATAGTAACATGGCCATTAGAATAGTAAATTAACCTCAAATTAATAAATTTATATATAAATAATATTTTTAAATAGAAATATAAGTAAATATAAATATTATAATGATGAAAATTAAATATCATGACTAATAAACTCAAAGATTACACATGCACGTTTTTAATAAAATGTATTTTAATTATTTAGTAAAAATCAAAATATTTATATTAAAAATTAAAATTAACTTTTTTCGAAATTTATTTTGATAAAATTAATATCATTTTTGAAATAAAAACATGGAAATTTTCCTAGGGAGTTTTTTTGGGGAATTTTCTGAAATGCATAAATTTTCAAGGGAATTGTAAAAATATAGTTTTTCACATAACCAGTGCATCTTAAATTAAATATATCATGATTTAATAATGACCTAAAAATTTATATAGCTTGATTTCTGAAAAAAAAATATTTATTTTCATTAATGGGTCATTTATATAAAATAAAAAAAATTTCCGACCCTAAAAAATCATTTTCAAAAACCTAAAGTCAAAAGTGTTCCCTTAAAATAATTTTTTTTCTTTTTTTCCACTTTCTTTTTTAATAAAGTATTTAAATCAGAATAATAAAGGGTTTAGAAGTTTTAAAACCATTATTTTATATTTATATATGATTTATATTATAAAAAAGTCACTATTAAAAGTTTTACCTTTGATAGAATGTTTTATTCAATATTTTATTCAAAAAATACTCGTCTCTTCAAGTATAAATAACCCCTCTTCATCCGGTTGAAAAAAACTCCACCCTAAATTTACAAAGAAACATTTCATCCCAAATTCTCCCTATAAATCCCCTTAGAATACTTAAGTATTTTATGGAGTAAACCAACTCTAAACATCAAGGGAGTTTTAGTGTTGTACAAGAGAAGCTATATTGAGGAAAGAGTAAGTTTATATAAACTCCTCTCTCCTTCTATTATCCTATTTATTTTCATCACAGTTAATTTAAAAAAATATTATAAAATTAATGAGGTAGTATTTTAACACTATATTAATTATTTTATCCTATTGGAAGTATCATATTTATGACATATATAAATTTCAAACTACCCTTTCCCGCTCTTTCAACAATGTCCCATCAAGGGTCGGTTAATCGCCAAAGAGGACATTGCCAATAATTTTATTATCACCAAACCTATAGTTGGTTACAATAAATTATTTATTATATATAATTGTATAAATACATGTATTTTCATCTTTAAGAATTAATTATAGATATGTATAAATGAATTTTAAAAAAATAGAGAAATCAAAGAAAATTCGGAAATTTTTAAAGAAACATGATATCAAAATGTCTAACTTATAACTAATTAAATTAATAAATATAATCAAATAATTATAATTTATAAATAGTGGTAAAAATAAAAACAATTCAATTTTTTATAATTGTTTTAGTAAATCAATATTTAATGTTTAGGTGGCGTAAAAGCTACGAAATAAAGCAGGTTTTAAGTTATGGGGATTCTCAAACACAACTCATTTCTTTGGGTTATCCCAATTTCATGAAATATTTATTATGGATATTCCTATAATTTTTATTAAATATCATTCAATTATTCTTACCTTTTATTTTTGGTATATACATGTTTCCACCATTATTTTTAAGAAAAATATAAATATTTTCCAAAAAGAATTTTCTTTCCAAAGAAAATATTTTTATCCTATTGAGTTGTTTCTTTTTCACTCAATAATTATTATTTTTATATAAAATATGTATTCCCTTATTCATTTTGATCCTAATTTTTATTTATGAAATAATGATTTACAAAATCCTTATAAAACCAATTACTATCCTTGAGTTATTTTATGATTTTGATTGTTTTACATTCTATGTTTCAAGTATAATTATGTTAATATAATGATATGATTGGTGGGCCTAGAATTATATATCCCTATAATGCCTTGAGTAATGTGATATATCTCATGAGATTATATGTATCATGCGTTAATAGGATAATATATTTTTTCAAAATGATTATGTTATGATTACATACATATTTTATGCATGAACATGATGCTATCTTTGTTCAAAACTGTATGTGGTATTTGACGACTATGACATGATGTTTCATTTTTATGAATCACTACATTCCATTCATTTATCAAATTTCTCCCTCATTATGTTTATGGTGATCCTATTCTTATTATATGATGATTATGATTATTCTCACCAATATTGTATTGGTTCATGTCCCTTATTCATCATGTTACTGGAATTTTAGCTCACCAATTTCTTTGATTTATATCCTCTAGTGACTACATGTACTAAGGCTAATGTGAGAATTTGAAGGATAAAGAAGAAGGATTTAAATAAATTTATATTATGTTCAAGTGATGTATGATCATGATTTTCCCAATATAATAAACCTTTCGATCCTATAATGTATAACTATTATATTGTTTTTCTTTAAAATGATCCAATGGTCATATAAGAAAGAGTAGTGTCACTATAGTCAGTAATAGAGATACAATTTAGTTAATTTGGGAATTAAGATTAGGAAACTTTATTAAAAACCATAAGTATAAGTATAAGTATAGGTAAACATCATAGAATCTTTGTTTTATTAGAATTATAAAAAAAGGGATGCCATAAGATATGAATTTAGACTTGATTTTCACATAAAATTAAATTAGTTACTCATGATTTGTTGAATTCTTTTTTTCTTCTAAAATTTTATTCCTAATAGAATGGTGGAACCAAAACCAATAAAAAGATAATGGTTAATGGTATTCTTAATATTAAATTATTCATAGAGAAATTTAAATTTAAATATAGTTATATGAATTTCTCTATATCTTTCAAGTTTGATAGAACTGTTGAATCGAAGCCCTAATACCATGAAGTATAGATATACGTAAAAACACCTAGTGGTGTGATCATTGAAACCCAAGTGTTGGAATCTTCTACTATTAATTCATTTGGGAATATTCTTCCATATAATCTCAAAATCCTTCCATTGGTGTAATTTTACACTATACTAGGAAAGGATTGACCCTAGTTATATAAAGCATAGATTAACTATTGGGAAAAGGCAATCAATTTCTATATTATCAACCATCCAATTCTTATATACAAAGGAAGTTCATGTATCTCATTTTAAAAATTCCTCAATGGTTTGGGTGTTGATACCCGATGAAGAAACATAAGTTTCCCAAATGGTTGAGTCAAATTATGGTATCGACCTTTAAGAAATGACCATTGTAAGGGAATACACTAATGTTTATCTCGAAGAGTCACTCAGATTTCCATCATATCATGAGGTTGAGTTCTCAATATAACTTATACCTAGAGTCACTCCTATATCTAAATAAATATATAGGATATCCCAAATATAAATTTAATATTGAAATACGTAGCTAAAAGATTATTTGAAAAAATTATTCATAATCCCTACTGCATCTCCTGGGGTATTCCAATGATCTTTGTAAAGAAAAAGGATGGATCAATGAGGCTGTGTATAGATTATTGGGAGCTCAAAAAGTACCCCATAAAGAAAATGTATCCTATTCCAAGGATTTATAACTTGTTTGATCAACTATGCAGAGCTCAATACTTCTCAAAGGTGGATATTTGTTCTGGATATCATCATATAAATGTGAAGAAGGGAGATATTCAAAAGATAGCCTTCCATAGAAGGTCTGGTAACTATGAGTTCATAGTGATTCCCTTTAGATTTATAATTCCCCTAAAATAATCATGGATTTAGTGAATAGAGTCTTTAGATACTACCTAGAGAAATTTATGGAAGTGTTTATCAATGATATTCAAATTTACTCTAAGAGTATAGAAGAACATTAAGAACATTTAAGGATTATGCTGTAAATATTAAGGAAGGATAAAATGTATTATAAGTTCAGAAACTGTGACTTATAGATACAACAACTTCAATTATTGGGGGAACATGATAAAATGTGAGGGAATTTCTATGGACTCTTAAAAGATAAAGGTAATTGAGGAATGTACTAGACCTAAAAGTCTCACAGAAATCCATCATTTTCTTAGCATAGCTGGGTACTATTGATTTTTTTAATAAATTTATCATAATTTACTAGCTCGATAACAAAGTTAACATGGAAATGGGTAAAGTATGTATGGATGGAATAATGTAGGAAAATCTTAAAAGATCTCAATAAAAGGCTAATCACTACACCTGTAATCACACTACCAAAAAGTGGAGAATTTTTTGTTATATACCGCAATGCTTAAAAAAATATTTGTGGTTTAAATTCATGAAAAATTATAATGTGATATCATATGCCTCATTCCAGTTGAATTTAAATGAGAAAAAAAATCGACGCATGATCTGGAGTTAGAAACTGTGACATTATCTTTGAAAATTATGCATAACTACCTCTACGGTGAGAAGTGTGACATATATTCTGATCGCCGAAGTATAAATTATATATTCACATAGAAGAAGATGAAAATTCATAAAGGAAGATGATTTGATCTAATCAAGGAATACAATTTCTCTATTCATTACCATCTTGTAAAGGAAAACAAGGTAGCTAATTCTCTTAACAGAAAAGAACCTACTACTCTATCCATAATGCATATTGAGATGGACCCTATCTTCATGGATATACAAGGATGGATCTAGAAATCATAATGGTAGGGAATAAATCATACCTTACCTAAATTATTTTCCAACCATCTATCCAAGATAAGATCAGAGATGATTAAAGGGATGATCCTAAGCTTCAAAATAAAGAAAAAATAAATTAAGGAAGGGAAGATACTTGAGTTTCATTTCGATGATGATGGTTTCATCTGATTTGGAACTAGAATTTACATGCATGCATCATTAAAGATAAAGAAATATCTATCGTATAATTCACATAGGTCATCTTTGTCTATTAATCATGGAAGTACCAATATGTACCCTGATCTTAGAGAGAAATTTTGGTGGGGCAACATGAATATGGAGATTGTAGAGTATATCTCAAGATTTTTGGTATGTCAACAAGTTAAAGGAGAGTGATTGAATTCCAAGGAGATCATGAAACCATTTTCTATACCCATGTGGAAATGAGAAAATTTCACAATGTAATTTTTCACTAGTATCCCAAATAAATATAAAGGAAATAATGTGATATAGGTTTTGGTGGATGGACTCACCAAGACTACCCAATTTATCACTATTCAGGAAGATTTATTACTCGAACAACTTTCCAAGATATAAGTGAAGGAAATATAAAGGATATATGGGGTTTCACATTTGATATTCTCTAACTGTTATCCATGGTTCAATTATAAAATATGGAGAATCCTTCAATATGATATGAATAATGAATTTAATTTCAGTACAACCTATCACCCCCAAACTGATGGCCAATAAAAAAGGATTATTCTGACACTCAGGACATTCTAGGATCCTACTCAATGGAATTTAAAGTAGGATGGTATCAACATCTCCCATTGATTGAGTTATCATATAATAATAGCTTCCACAAAAGTATTCAAATGGATCCCTATGTAGATACATATGGTAAGTTATGTAGAACTCAACTTGTTGGGATAAAGTTGGTGAATTAAAGGTACTTGGACCTTATATCAGGAAAGAGATGGCAGAGAAACTTCAATCCATCCAACTGAATATAAAATCTACTCATAGTTGGTAGAAAATCTATGTTGAAAACTATATAAGGGACTTGGAGTTTGAAGTTGGAAACAAATTTTTCTTTTTTAATATCATAATGGAAGAGAGTCATGCAGTTTGGAAGGAAAGGGAATCTTATCCCTAGGTACAATGGCCTCTTTGAGATCCTTTATCACATAGGATCTATGGCCTATCACCTTGCATGTGCAAAAAATATGTATTATGTTCATGATGTATTCCACATATCTCTCATGAGGAAGTACATACATAGTACCTCACATGTACTGAATCTGGAAATGGTACAACTGGAGAATGGCCTCTTGTATGAGGAGAAGCTGGTGAAGATCTTGGATCATTGAGACAAATTTATAGTAAACAAGAGAACATACCTTGTCCAAGTGTTATGGAGGAACCATAAGATTGAAGAGGTGACATGGTAACAGGAGGAAATAATAAAATATTAGTACCCTCACCAATTCCCAACTAAGAAGATGACTTGAAATTTTGGGTCAAAATTTATAAAGGGGGTAAGAATATAATGGACCAAACTTTTAAATGATAAAATTTTACCAAATAAATGCGTGTTATATTATATTATATAAGTATTATACACAAAGACCACATAGAGAGACAAAAAAACTTTAATTCATTAATAAAAATTGTTACATTAGTCAATGAATAAACCCATTAAAATTAAAATTATTACATGGTTACAAAAAAATAGAAAATAAAAAAACAACAATGAGAAAATATAAATAACCTCAATTTACTAGAATCATACCTCCCATGATCAACACTCTAGAAAAAAAAATATTAGTAAATTAGCCAAAATCCTAGAAAATTAAAATATATAACATTTGGAGAAATTGTAGTGAATATTTCATACAAGAATGAAGTGGTATTTATAGGAGGTAATCTGACTGTTAGAATAGTAATGTGACCATTTAAATAGTAACCTGACTATTAGGAATAGTAACCTGACCATTGGGAATAGTAACCTCACCATTGGAATAGTAATTTAAACTAAAAATAATAAAGTGTGATATAAATAATATTTATCATGATTAATATAAGTAATTATAAATATTTTAATTCTGAAAAATAAATATCATGATTAAAAAACTAAAAGAAAATATTTGAACATTTTTAATAAACTGTATTTTAAAGTATTTCATAAAAATCCTAATTTTTATATTAAAAATTAAAATTACCTATTTTAGAAATTTATTTCGATAAAATTAATATCATCTTCTAAATCATCATGTCTAAATTTTCTAAGGGTGTTTTTTTGCTAATTTTCTAAAATAGTTCAATTTTCTGTTGAATAGTAAAAATACAGTTTTTCACATAACTGGTGTATCTTAAATTACATAATTCATGATGTAATAATGACATAATAATTCATATAAATTTATTTTTTGAAAAAATATATTTAATTTCATAAATGAGTCATTTAAATAAAATAAAATTAATTTCCAAACCTATTATTTTCCAAAACCTAAAGTTATAAGTGTTTTCTTAAAATAGTAATTTTTCATTTTTTACAGTTTCCATTATGATAAAATAAGTTAATTAGAATTATAAAGGGGTTTAAAGTCTTAAATAAATTCTATTATATATATATATATCTAATTTATATTTAAAAAAAATCCACTATTACAAGTTTTACCTTTGATATAATATTTTATTCAATATTTTATTCTGAAAAAACCCCTCTCAATACCCTTGAAAAAAACCCCTCACTTTAGAAATAAAAATTTATACCCAAATCCTCCCCATTAATCCCCTTAGAATACATAGGGATGTTCTAGAGTAAACCAACTCCAAACATCAAGGGATTTGTAGTGTCGTACAAGAGAATTTACACCGAGGAAATAATAAGTTTCTTTCAACACTTCTCTCCTTTTCTTCTTATCTTTATTTTATTCCCACTTAATTTGAAAAAAATATTATAAATTTATTATTTAGTATGTTAAAATTATATTAATTATTTTAACATACTAGAAGTATCATATTTGTGACATATATAAATTTCAAATTCCCTTTCCCGCTCTTTCAGCAATGTCCCGTCAATGGTAAGTTAATCACCAATGGGGAATTTTACAATAATTTTATTATCACCAAACCTATGGTTGGTTACAATAAATTATTTATGATATATAAATGTATAAATATATTTATTTTAGGATTCTGTAATTAATTATACTTATGTATACATTACTGTGAACAAAATAGTGAAATCGAAGCAAAAGGCTAATTTTTATGGAAAACATGATATCAAAATGACTTCCCTATAAACAAGGAAATTATGAAATATAATAAAATTATTATAATTTATAAATAGTAGAATGAAATATAATAATTTACTTCTGTATCAATGTTTTATTAAACAAATTTTTATTATTTAGGATGTGTAAAAGCAAAAAAATAAAACAGGATTTAAGGTAAGGGGATTCTTTAACCCAACTTCTTTTCATTGGGTTATCCATATTTCACAAAATATTTAGCATGGATATTAATGTAATGTTACTTATATATAATTTCATTATTCTTCACTTTATTTTTGGGGATATACATGTTTTCACATTTATTTTTTATCCGAATACAAATATGATCAAAAAATACTTTTCTTTCCAAAACCAATATTTTTCTCCTCTTGAGTGGTTTCTTATTCCCTGAATAATAATGATACTTATTCCAAATATGTTTTCCCTTATTAATTTTTTAAAACCATGTATATTTTTAAAATATTTATTTATAAAATTATTATGAAACCTATTCCTTTCTATGGGTTATTTTTTTTGATTATTATTATTATACATTCTATGTGTAATACATGATTATGTAAATATTATGATGTGATGAGTGGGTTAAAAATCATATATCCCTCCAATGCATTGGGTAATGTGATTTATCTCATGAGATTATGTGTATTATGCAAGAAAATTATGAAATATTTGTTCATAATGATTATGTTATGATTATGAACATATTTTATGAGTGAACCTGATGTTATCTTTGTTCACAACTATGTGTGGTATTTTTATACTATGACACGATGTTTAATTTTTATGCATAACCACATTTCATGAAATTATCAGAAATTTACCTAATGATATTTATAATGATCATATTCTTATGACATGATGATGTTGATTATTATCACTGATGTTTTATTAACTCATGTCCCTTATTCATCCTTTTACTGAGTTTTTAGATCACCCATTTCTTTGATTTATATCCTCATGTGACTAGATGTACTATAAAAAATGTGAGATTTACCCAATTCCATTTTTTATTTTTTTAAGAAGCCAATTTTTGGAAAAGTGTGAACCATACAAAAACCTCCAAATATCACCCATACATACTCAACATAAATGATCAACAACAACATACAAGATTCAAAATTTGAAATCCATACAAGGAAAAACCTACGACCACTGTAGCCATCCAAAAATCCAAAAAAGTAAAAATTCAAAAATCAATGAATCACCATCCATAATGATAAGAGATTTGTCTCATCATGTGTCACCTCGATTATCACACCCTACCTTGAGTTACACACCGAACACAGAAGCTGCCCAGTCTGCATCAAACCAAATTGCCGACAATCTCTACTGGCATTCGACATCACCGTCGAAAAAAGCTTCATCTTCTCCACCATAATTGAGTCACTAAACATCACAAAAAAATCTATACCACCATCATTATCCTCATATGAACACCAAACCATAATCAAGGAATGACTAATATAGGGAAAAACCTTACCAGATTTAGAAGTTGAAAATATCACTGAACAAACCTCACACAAATCCACCACTGTATAATGAACACAAAAATATTCATCAAAACTAAGAGAAAAGAGTCGCATGAGAAGCATCAACCACCACTAGATACTACCTCCCAAAACATTTGAGGAACCACCATTCTAGCTCCAACTTAGAGAAGAGTATAGGGCCTTGGGGTTAGGGTAGGGATAAGAGTAGTCGGTGCCTCCGAGCAATGGTATCTCTCCAGAATTGAAATAAAAATCCGAAACCAAGATTATACTGACACAAGAGCTCATATAAATCCTTAGAACACTATTCCTCTTATCCCAAAACCACTGAGTAACCATTGTTCCATATCCGACCTGGATAGGAGCGATGAAACACAAGGATAGAGAGGGGATCCAGCAATCGAGGGATGCATAAACCACCATCATCGGAATCAACCACATACCTATGAAAGAAGAGAAAAAATCATGCCTATAGAGAGAATAAGAACACAAAGCTTGTAATTGAGAAAAGGATAGAAGATGCAAGTGGAAGAAATGAAGGAATAAAGAGAGGAAGGGAAGGGGGAGAAACAATACTCAGATGCGCCGCCATCCCTGAGAGAGAAGGATTTTAAGAGAAACCATAGACGAGGCCAAGAGGAGGGGGAGAGATGGTGTATTAGGGAGCCATCTCCATAATGGATAATGTGATATTTATAAGGATAAATAAGAAGTATTTAAATTAATGTATATCATGTAAAAGTGATGTATGATCCTGATTTTTCCATGATAAAACATTTTTATTATCAAATGTATAACTATTATGTCCTTTCATTTAAGATTATGTAATAGTCATTTAAGAAAGAGTAGGGTCACTATAGAGAATTACTTAAAAATAAAAAATTTTAACATGAAAAATATATTTCGGTTAATATCTAGTTTTATGAAAGAAAACACGCCTTTACACTTTAAAATCTCTTTACATAATTCCTTAAACTACACTAAAATGTGTTCATTCTAAAGCTTCTTTAAAAACACTTTTTACACGATTTCAATTTAGTGGGAAAAAATTTATAACTCAAATATAATTTCAATTTTCTTACCTCTTATTTTCTAGGATATAAATGTTTACAAATATTACTTCATGAAACATACAAAATTACTCTTATTTCCAAATTAAAAAGGATTTTTCTCGTCTCACTTTAACTTTTATGAGATATACACCATGTTCACCACTTATTGCATTCATGTGTTTTATGTAATTACATTTGGTGTATCATATCAAGAGTATCCTTATTATCATTATATTCTAAGGGATTATGATTTTAATGTTTCAAGGTGGTATGAGACACTTTGGAATGTTTAAGGATTATTTCATAAAAAAAAATAAATGGTATCATTTAAAAGTATCTTATCCTTGTCAACATCCTTGATAAATATTTTAATTCATTGAGGTATATCTTTAATGATATCATCTAAAATATTTAGTTTAATGGTTTATAATTAGTTTGACTATGGATTTTCTATCTTAAAACCATCCACAAATTTACTCTGAATGGTTAGTGTTTATGCTTAATGTTCATGGAAAGCTATTTAAATTTCATATGTTAGTTTTAATATTAATTTATATGTTGTTTATATTTATCGATATTCATATGAAGAATTAATTGGACTAAATAAGTGTCAGGTGGGACCCGCTATAGCCCCTCGTTTCATCGGTAGGTCTCATGAGACAAACTATGGCATTGACACAAGGCCATCACGAAATTATTATTTATAGTCTTAGCACGAGGCCATGAGAGTATGGTTATGATGTCACACATTATGAATTTACTTAATTATGAAAATATTATTGATGGTTCATGTGCTTATTCTACTAGTATAATAACCATGATTATGACATTATTTATTCAACTCTTATTCCTGCCATAATGTGTTCAAGTTTTTGTTAAAGGAATATGTTTTTATTTATTCAACATACCTAATGTTTATGTTATGATATCTTCCGCTGTATTGCGTACCCTTACTGAGCATTTGAGCTCACCCATTTCTTATGTTTCATTTTCTCAAGACATGAAGAAACTTATTATTATTGACATGTAGGGATAAACTTAGAGTTGGGAATGTTCTCAATAAAACATTTATGTTGTTTTTTTCCTTCAAGTTGTAATGTTGAACCTATGTATGTATCTGGTTTTCCAAAACTACAAAACTAATCAGTCCTTTGGGATTTGATTCCTTATAATCATGCCAATTTGTTAAAATAATGCACTAGCTCTAGGCTTCTATGGTCTGGGCATTATAGTTGGTATCAAAGGAAGTTTGGTAGATAACATAGAAACTAGATATAGAGAAAGTAGATTAGTGAACAAAACCCTAAGATAGTCTTTGGGGATAAGAATACAAGGACACCCTAGAATTTTGGTGAAGAATATATTATTTGGTTTATCAAGAAAATACATCCCTTTCCAGATATGAACAAGTAGAGGTGTCTTTGTCACAAATGAGTCTAGGGGTAAAACCCGAAAACATCGCTTTGAGCTAGACTCGAACGGGAACTGGTGCACAGCAACGGGCCTTGCTTCAATCTTGGTTCGACATTCCTAGGGGATATGCTTTGGTAAATTTATAATATTATTATAAAAAATGTTGAATTATTTATTCCCCAATGCAACCAAATTATATTGTTCTAGGATTTATGATGCAAAAATTTATGTTATGTGTTATACCATGTTTAGAGATATAGAGAGTTCATAATTTTATGAGCTAATATATAATATATAATTGATTAGAAATGGTGCCTAGTATAAGTAATGATAACTTCACCAATGCATGTGATGCAAAGAGTAAGAAGGATCATATCTCTAATGGTCTTAAGCCATCATTTCAAAAGATGATAGTCTCCTAAGTATCCTCATTATATGAAGAAATAATATCATGTGTTTACAAGGTATGTAAGGACTTCTATGAGTCCTATGGAATTTAAGGGAAGTAAAAAAATAATACAACGGTAGGGAAAAACAAGGATAAAGGGATAAAGGGAAAGATGTATTTTCCCACATGTGATTATCGTGGAAGGAAACACCTTGGTATATTCTTTAGAGGAAAAGGAGTTGGTTTCAAGTGTAGAGAAAAAGGCCACCATTCTTATAATTGAAATACACGGAATTTTTTTCCTATATTCAATGGTTTAACTGCAAGGAGATGGGAAAATATGTGAATAAATGTCACTATTCAAGAATCATGTCATTTGAATATATTTTTAGTAATGTAATTATTGTAATAATTATGAGATATATAAGGATTGTAATACAATACTATTTCATTAAGGGTTTGAGGTCGTATGATGAATGGTATAAAGGTAAAGTGCTTTAAAAAAAAGTTAAACATTTTATATTGAGGTAAATACAACCCTTAATATATTTTTGATGTTGAGATAATGATGAAGAAATGATTGATTCAGATAAGTACTGACTACCTTGGAACTGATTATTAACTTGTCGAGAAGTGTTTTATGCTCTAATCGATGGAGTTTATATAACTTTTGTATTTAAGGAATATATCCAATAACATATATCTTACTTATAGAATTCAAAAGAATGTGTGTTTCCAATATTGTTTTTACTATAATTCAAGTTATTACCATATTTCAAGAGGATACATGGTGATGTTATTCACATATTGGAATGTGAATTTTAGAGATGCTTCTTATTGATTATGGGTTATTGATTTATTCATCATGGAAATCTATAGACCTTCATTATAATGTGTTGAATCATTATATTTTGTAATTTTTAACCATTTAAGAAATGGTTTAAGTTGATTATTGTATGGGGTTTTAGAGTTTAATGTCACTACATGATGGTTTGATTATTCTTCCATGACCATGTTGTCCAATTATAATGTGTTGTTTTGTAGTATCTGATGAATTTCCCTTTCCTCTTATTAATAGAATATTTTAACTATATTCTTGATGTGGTTTTCCCATAATGGAATTTTCAAGTATCAACCATTAACATTCGAAGTTCAATTTCAAATTTCGAGGAAGAAATTTTTGTAAGGAGGGGATAAGGTAACACCCCAAGAATTCACAAATAGATTTATTATAGAATGCATGAAACAATGATTCTCTAAAAAACACCACTTTATTATAACCTAGTCAAGTAAATAAATTTTTTCCACCTTTATGATTTGAATTTTGAAAAGATGACATACACGGTTGCATTCGGTAACATATTTACAATATGATAAAAAATGTAATTTTTGGTGAATAGTAACATACCCTTATGAATAGTGGCACACCCTTGTGAATAGTAATGAATAGTAAATCATAAAAAATAGAAACTTCACCCATTAATGTATAAATACAATTTAAACATCTTAAAAGTGAAAAAACGATCATAGTATAAGTATTGGTATTTCGGAATGACATAAATATTTAAACAAGAATTTTAAGGTTAATTTGATAATTTAAACTGGAAATGTATTTTCATAAAATTTAATCACAAATTGTTACTATATTTTATTATGATTAAAATATAATTTTATGGGTCCTCAATTAATTTCTCAGGGTCTTATAAAACGAGTTATAGTTTCAAAGTTGTTTTTTTGGAATAAATTATGATTTTATTTAAAAATTAAATAAAAAATATTTAGAAAAATATTTTCAAAAAATAAATTTCATTTCTTAATTCTACACATCGAAAAATGGTTTGGGTGAATTTTTGGGATTTTTCTAAAATACTTTAATTTTTGATGAATAGTGAAATATGGTAAAATACTGTATATACAAATTATCAGTTAAATTCACTATTTATGAAATCATGAGTGATGTAAGGATACTTAGTTTGAACTAACATGCACTTATTACTATTATGGGTCACATGAAACAAAACTATTGGTTTTCTTGAGGGAATTAATAAAATAATGAATAAAATATTCAAAATTCACTCCTCTCCTCCACTATAAAACCCTCCATCACTCCCTCTTCTATTCACTCTTCTAATACCTGAAGATCCTAATATATCTTTCCAATTAACTTTACTTATTCACTACCCACTTCCAAGAATCTCTTGGTCCTGAAAAAATACCAAAAACTCTTTCGTTAAAGAGTTTCTCAAGGAGGTTATTACAAAAGGTAGATCATCTTTCTTTTTCATTTAGTTTCATTTCAATTTATCTTATTTCTTATTCTCTCCTAACCTACTATTTACAAATGAACATGATAAATCCAATATCATCTACATACTAGAATTATATCATCTGAATAGAATAACCATCATCAATACTCTTAGTCTCTCTTTTATTTTATAAGCGAAATCAACGTCCATGAGGTTCCAATTTGTAACCTTCATGGATGATGAAGTTTTGTTCTTAAATTTACCCTTCATTATTGGTCATGAAACTATTTTTATGTTTGAACAAGACTATAATATATTTATTGAAACCTAATTAATATTCAGTAACCAGTATACATACATATTATTAAATCGTATGACCAAACTAGTTCCTAATAATCCAAATACCGTTAAAATAATCTATGTGAATGTAATTAATATTTCATCTAATGATTCATCATCATTACATGTAACCAAATGAAATAAATTACCATTATGAATTCTTTATATTCATAAATAATATGTAATTTCAATTCTGGATATTTAGATCCATTTCACATGAGCTCCATTACTTAAAAACAAGTGAATTGATTACGAAAATCAAGAAAAAAAACACTCCGGAATGACAGAATTCAATATTATAACTTATCAAAAAAACATAAATGAACTAACAATAATTATGACAAATTAAATTCAATACTAATAGGTTCTGAAATAATTTATTAATAATTCTAATTTCATATTCCAAGATGTTAAGTTAAAGATCGGAACACATTCAGATTTAAGGTAAGGGTTTCTTCATCTCACTTCCATTTTTGTGAGATATTCCATAATAACTACTATTACTTTTGTATGGAGTATGTACACTGAAAATTTATGTTTCATATCATTAATATATTTATTTTCATTATATTCAATTTATCATTTGATGATCATTAATTTTGCGGTATATGATTTAATTGATAACAAAGCTGTAAGGGGTTTTCACCCAAACATCCATTTTCATTTGGGTTTCTTTTATTATCCAATTACCTTAATGAAATTCTTATTTATTATTATTTACTTCTCATAAATTATGTGTGAGTTTTATATATATGTTTACCAACCATAATACTTCCTTATTTTAGGGGGAGTTATAGGTTTTAAAAGGAACTTTCAAAATTATTTCTGAAATACAAGCCTGATTCAAGGGAATTTCTCAAATTCTTAACTATTTTCAAGAGAACTCTATAATATATTTAATGCCATATTTATCTTTCTAAAATAAAAAAATTTAACATGAAAATATATTTTGGTTAATTTCTGGTTTTATGAAAAAAACATGCCTTTTTTGCTTTAAAATCTCTTTAATGAATTCCTTAATCCACACTAAAATGTTTTAATTCTAAAGCTTCTTTAAAAACACTATTTACATGATTTCACTTCCATGGGACAAAATTTATGAATTAAATATATTTTCAATGTTATTACCTATTATTTTATGGGATATAAATGTTTAGATATATGATTTCACGAAAAATACAAAAGAACTCTTCTTTCCAAAGTAAAAAGGTTTTTTCTCATCTCACTTTATCTTGTATGATATATACACCTTGTTCACCACTTATTACTTGAAAGTGGTGTATGTACTGCCCTTTGGTATATCATATCAATAGTATAATTATTCTCATTATATTCTAACGGATTATTATTTGAAATTTTCAAGGTGTTATGGGATACTTTGGAATGTTTAAGGATTATTTCCTTAAGAAATTTTCAATGGTATCATTTAAAAGTATCTTATCCATATCATCATCCTTGTTGAATATTGTAATTCACTGAGGTGTATATTTCATGATATCATCAACCATATTTAATTGAATTGTTTATAATTATTTTTACTATAGATGTTCTATCTTAATACCATTCACCAATTTACTCCGATTGGTTAGTGTTTATGCTTATTGTTCAGGGAAAGCTATTTCTATTTCATATGTTAGTTTCAATATAGATGTATATGTTGTTTTTATTTATCCCTATTTATATGAGGAATTAATTGGACTTTGTAAGTGTTGGTGTGGGGGCCGCTATATCCCCTCAGTGCAGCAGTAGGTCTCACGAGACAAACTACGGTCTTGGCACAAGGCCATGAAAAAATGATTATTTATGGTCTTCACACAAGGCCTGGACGGTATGGTTATGATGTAATGCATTATGAATTTCCCTCATTATGAAAATAGTATTTATGGTTCTTTTAGTTATTCAACTAGAATAATACCCTTGATTAAGACATTATTTATTCAGCTCTTATTCCAACCATAACGTGTTCAAGTTTTTGTTAAAGGCATATGTTTTTATTTATTCAACATGCCTAATGTTTATGTTATGTTGTTTTCCACTGTATTTCTTAATCTTGATGAGTGTTTGAGCTCACCCATTTCTTATGTTTCATTTTCTCAAGACATGAATAAGTTTATTATGAATGACCTACAAGGATAAACTTATATTTATATATGTTCTCAATAAAACTTTTTTGTTTTTTCTCTTTAAGTTGTAGTGTTGAAGCTATTTATGTATCTGGTTTTCCAAAACTACTAAACTAATCATACCTCTAGGTTTTTACTCCTTATAATCATGCCAATTTATTAAAATAATTCACCGAATCCGGGCTTCTGGGGTCTAGGCGTTTTATCCTACAACTAGAATAATATAGAAATTCCACTTAGTTGAGAGAGGACCCATGCCCATGTAGGGGGTACTTTCTCTATATCTAGAATAACATGTATGGAGGACTCACACCTTTGTATGATAGGGGAGTACCATATACCTAGATAGAGGACCCATTCTCTGATGCGAAAAGGTAGTAATTTCTCTATTTGAACAGAATGTATGGAGGACTCACTCCCTAGTGTAATAGAGGACACTACTAAAAAACGGCCATTAGCGACCGCCAAAAGCGGTCGCTATTGGGCTCTAGCGGCCGCCCAACGACCGCCAATGGCGGTCACTTTAGCCTCGTCGCTAGAGGCCAATAGCGACCGCCAATGGCGGTCGCTATAGGAGGCCCGGATTTCAGCCTCCAGCGACCGCCAAGCGGTCGCTGCAGGCTTCCTGCCGGGCAACCTATAGCGACCGCTTTTGGAGGTCGCTATAGTGAATTTTTTTTTTAAAAAAAATGTCCACTGAAATAAATAAATAAATAAATATATATATATATTAAAAAAAATATTCACATATATACTATTAAATACAATATTTTAAATATATATATATATATATATAATATTTTAAATGTTTTAATATATATAATATTAAATATATGTATAATATCGAATCATTGTGTTATAATAATTTAAAACCCCTGATTTTAGAAATGCTATCATTTCAGGTTTTTCGGAGCACGTTTGCTCCGAATTCGACCATCGCACGCCGTTTTGGTGTTTTATGACTCCGGAAACGCGTTTTCGGCCGCCGCGGTCAAACGGCACCTCCAATTGACATTCCGTCTCTCCAACCATTTCACAATTCACGCAAAAGATGTTGTCGTGTGGTTTCGTGGCATTCGGAGGTCGTTCAGGTGGTTTTGACCCCCCAACGCGCCATTTCAGCACGCGCTGAGCTGCTGAAAACGACACATTCGGTCGTGCCGCGTGCACCGCACGTCCGATGGACGTGCCGCCTCCTCCTGCATCTCAGGAATAATATTCCTATCTTTCTCGTGCGGTTTCAGGTTTTTCGGAGCATGTTTGCTCCGAATTCGACCGCCGCACGCTGTTTTGGTGTTTTATGACTCTGGAAATGCGTTTCTGGCCGCCGCAGTCAAACATCACCTCCGATTGACGTGCCGTCTATCCGACCATTTCAAAATCAACGCAACGGATGTTTTCTTGCGGTTTCGTGGCATTCAGAGGTCATTCGGGTGGTTTTGACCCCCCAACGCGCCATTTCAGCGCGCGCCGAGCTGCTGAAAACGACGCATTCAGTCGTGCCACGCGCACCGCACATCCGATGGACGTACCGCCTCCTCCTGCATCTCAGGAATAATATTCCTATCATTCTCGTGTAGTTTCAGGTCGTTCGGAGCATGTTTGCTCCGAATTCGACCGCAGCACGCCGTTTTGGTGTTTTATGACTTCAGAAACGCATTTTCGGCCGCCGCGGTCAAATGGCACCTCCGAATGACGTGCCGTCTGGCCAAACATTTCAGAATTCACGCACCGGCTGTTGTCATGCGGTTTCGTGGCATTCGGAGGTCGTTCGGGTGGTTTTGACCCCCCAACGCGCCATTTTAGCGCGCGCCGCGCTGCTGAAAACGACACATTCGGTCGTGCCGTACGCATCACATGTCCGATGGACATTCCGCCTCCTCATGCATCTCAGGAATAATATTACTATTGTTCTCGTGCGGTTTTAGGTCGTTCGGAGCATGTTTGCTCCGAATTGGACTGCCGCACGCCATTTTGGTGTTTTATGGCGCCGGAAACGCGTTTTTGGCCGCCGCGGTCAAACGACACCTCTGAATGATGTGCCCTCTGGCTGACCATTTCAGAATTCACGCATCGGCTGTTGTCGTGCGGTTTCGTGGCATTCGAACGTCGTTCGGGTGGTTTTGACCCCCCAACGCGCCATTTCAGCGCGCGCCGCGCTGCTGAAAACGACACATTCAGTCGTGCCGCGCGCACCGCACGACCGATGGACATTCCGCCTTCTCCTTCATCTCAGGAATAATATTTCTATCGTTCTCGTGCAGTTTCAGGTCGTTCGGAGCACGTTTGCTCCGAATTGGACCGCCGCACGCCGTTTTGGTGTTTTATGGCGCCGAAAACGCGTTTCCGGCCGCCGCAGTCAAAAGTAACCTCTGATTGACGTGCCGTCTGTCTGACCATTTCACAATTCACCCAAAGGATGTTTTCGTGCAGTTTCGTGGCATTCAAAGATCGTTCGGGTGGTTTTGACCCCCCAACGCGCCATTTCAGCGCGCGCCGCGCTGCTGAAAACGACGCATTCAGTTGTGCCGCGCGCACCGCACGTCCGATGGATGTGCCGCCTCCTCCTGCATATTAGGAATAATATTCCTATCATTCTCATGCGGTTTCAGGTCGTTCGGAGAACGTTTGCTCCGAATTGGACCGCCGCACGCTGTTTTGGTGTTTTATGGCGCCAGAAACGCGTTTCTGGCCGCCGCGGTCAAACGGCACCTCCGAATGATGTGCCGTCTGGCCGACCATTTTGGAATTCATGCACCGGCTGTTGTCGTGCGGTTTCGTGGCATTCGGACGTCGTTCGGGTGGTTTTGACCCCCCAACGCACCATTTCAGCGCGCGGCGCGGTACTGAAAACGACACATTCGGTCGTTCCGCGCGCACCACACGTCCGATGGATGTGCCGCCTCCTCCTGCATCTTAGGAATAATATTTCTATCGTTCTCGTGTGGTTTCAGGTCATTCAGAGCACGTTTGCTCCGAATTTGACCGCCGCACGCTGTTTTGGTGTTTTATGGCGCCAGAAACGCGTTTCTGGCTGCCGCGGTCAAACTTCACCTCCGATTGACGTGCAGTCTATCCGAACATTTCACAATTCACGCAACGGATGTTTCCGTGTGGTTTCGTGGTATTCAGAGGTCGTTCGGGTGGTTTTGACCCCCCAACGCGCCATTTCAGCGCGCGCCGAGCTGCTGAAAACGACGCATTCGGTCGTGCCGTACGCACCGCACGTCCGATGGACATGCCGCCTCCTCCTGCATCTGAGGAATAATATTCCTATCGTTCTCGTGCGATTTCAGGTCGTTTGGAGCACGTTTTCTCCGAATTGGACCGCCGCACGTCGTTTTGGTGTTTTATGACTCCAGAAATGCGTTTTCGGCCGCCGCGGTCAAACGGTACCTACGAATGACGTTCTGTCTGGCTGACCATTTCATAATTCACGCACCGGCTGTTTTCGTGCGGTTTCGTGGCATTCGGAGGTCGTTCGGGTGGTTTTGACCCCCCAACGCGCCATTTCAGCGCGCGTCGCGCTGCTGAAAACGACACATTCGGTCGTGCCGCGCGCACCGCACGTCCGATGGACGTGACGCATCATCTTGCATCTCAGGAATAATATTTCTATCATTCTCGTGCGGTTTTAGGTTATTCGGAGCACGTTTGCTCCGAATTGGACCGCCGCACGCCGTTTTGGTGTTTTATGGCGCCGGAAACGCGTTTCCGGCCGCCGCGGTCAAACAGAACCTTTGAATGACGTGTCGTCTAGCCGAAAATTTCAGAATTAATGCACTGGATGTTGTCGTGCGGTTTCATGGCATTCGAACATCGTTCGGGTGGTTTTGACCCCCCAACGCGTTATTTCAGCGCGCGCCGCGCTGCTGAAAACGACACATTCGGTCGTGCTGCACGCACCGCACGTCCGATGGATGTGCCTCCTCCTCCTGCATCTCTGGAATAATATTTCTATCGTTCTCGTGCGGTTTCAGGTCGTTTGGAGCACGTTTGCTCCGAATTGGACCGCCGCACGCCGTTTTGGTGTTTTGTGGCGCCAGAAACGCGTTTCCGGCCGCCGCGGTCAAACGTCACCTCCGATTGACGTGCCATATGAACGACCATTTCACAATTCATGAAACAGATGTTTTTGTGTGGTTTCGTGGCATTCGGAGGTCATTCGGGTGGTTTTGACCCCCCAACGCGCCATTTCAGTACGCGCCGTGCTGTTGAAAACGACGCATTCGGTCGTGCCGCGCGCACCGCACGTCCGATGGACGTGCCGCCTCCTCCTGCATCTCAAGAATAATATTTCTATCGTTCTCGTGCGGTTTCAGTTCGTTCGGAGCACGTTTGCTCCGAATTGTACCACCACATGCCGTTTTGTTGATGTGGATCTTCTGCCTCTTCCCCTGACATGTCTGCAGTAATAGAAAACATCAGTAATGAGTCCAAAGTGTTTAAAAGATAAATTGGATTGTTCTTAAAAAATCAAACTTGTACAACTGTTAATCAAACAAAAAATGGATTGAATAATTAGTTGTGAATGAATTTTAAAAAATCATAAAGTTAACAAAACAAATAAACAAATTATGTACAAAACTAGTCAATGCATAGCCAAATTTCAAATAGAACTAATAAAAATTCAAGCAGCACATGAATCAGATGAAGAATACCTCTAAGGGATGATACACCGACCATAACATCAATAAATCAATAGTAAAAACAACCTAAATATTTATGATTGAATTAAAACTTACAAAAGTGAGGATTAAAACTTTTAAAGATTTATAAAATGATTAGATAATTTATGATATCCTAGGACATTCTACTGAATAGCGGGAAAACAATTATACCTTTCATTAAGCATGAAAATAGATCGTTTCTCCTTCAACAGTCGCTCTGACCCAATAAATATCTTCTTCACGTTGAACTACTGTATGTTGATCAAGTTGTTGGTAAACAAACGGAACAGTCTCGGGTTCATCTTCTTCAAATAAAAACACTCCTCGCTGAGACATTTTGACAACAACTTGCCAACATGGATCTGAAGGCAAAGTAACGAAGAATACTTGTTCCGCTTGTGATGTCAAAATGAAAGGTTCATTCTCAACTCGTTCATTATTTCTGTATAACATATAGTTAAAATTCACCATTGAAAACTGATATTGATCGACTTTACATCCACGCACTGGATCAACCCAATTACACTTTAACAATATGTACTTCAAACCGTGTGTGTATACAACTTCAATGATGTCTATCAATTGACCATAGTAATAAACAGAATCGACAAAGGCACAATCGATGCCACTGTTTTGTGTTGCTCATTTGTCGTCAACATCTTTAATGAGAAATCGAAAACCATTAGCATCAATAGCTTTATAACGACGAGCCGTTATAGATGGACCCTCAGCCAGTTGGATAAATACTTTAGGTAGCGTGGGGTCCCCTAACTACCTCAGCTTACGAACCTACATAATTTATAAAAATCAATACTGATATATGCAGAAAGAATTAGTATAATACTTCACTCATAATGAAAATCAATTTATACATACATAATCCTTGAACCAATCATGAAATGACGCATAATGAGATTGTTGAATTTGCAACTCAGTCGCACGATGCATCTCTTCTTTTATCTCATTAATGTGTTTCCTGCAAATGATTACGCGATGTTTAAAACATCATATTATGCAAACAAAACATGTAAAAGTTATACAAGCACATTGATAAGATACTTACTGCATTAATGGTGCAACTGATGGAGTATTGAACAAGATATATCGATGTGCTTGTATCCACTCGATGTTGTCCACATCAAATGTGGTTCCTTCTCCAACTGGACCATCATGAATCTGAGAGGGCTTATCTAATTTTGTTTCAACATCCGTAAGATATTATACACAAAAGGTAGTACACTCATCCATCAAATAACCATTGGCTATTGATGCCTCTGGACGAGCTCTATTGCATACAAATCTTTTCAATGTAGTCAAATACCGTTCAATAGGATACATCCAACTGAATTGCACTAGACTAGCATCCATTACTTCATCAGTTAGGTGCACTGTCAAGTGGACCATAACATCGAAAAAAGAGGGGGGGGGAAAGTTTCTCAAAGTGACAAAGCTTAAGTACAATTCGGTCCTGCAGACTTTTTAAATCACTCATTCGTTGATTTCTTAAACAAAGATTTCAAAAAAAATTACTCATCTCAATCAAGGGCTGAACCTCATTGGGGAATAAACAATCACAAATTGCGATTGGAATCAACTACTGAAGTAATATGTGATTGTCATGACTTTTCAACCCTTGCAATGTCTTGCTCGTGAGATTCACACACTTTGAAATATTAGAAGAATAACCATCAGGCACCTTGACCATCTTCAAAATGGAAAGAAATGTTTCTTTCTCCTCTGTAGTCATCGTATACTGTGCAGCAGGCATATATGCCTTGTTTCCCTCAGCTAACTGTAAATGAAACTGTTTCCTTAAACCCATTTCTTCCAAATCACGACGTGCATTAACATGGTCCTTTGATTTTCCACTGACACCTAAAATGGTCCACAATATGTTATCACAAACATTTTTTTCAATGTGCATGACATCCAAATTATGCCTCAACATGTTAGTTTTCCAATACGGAAGACTATAAAAAATACTTTTCTTTTTCCAATTGTGACTGTGCTGCCTACCCGCAACACGAATATTACATACTGGAGGAGCCACCAAATCCTGAATTTCATATACCGTGCGGATGTTTTCTTCCTCAATCTGCGATAACATTTCGACTCCTGTCATGATCTTTGGTGTTGGGATGAACTCTCTAGAACCATCAAATGCCACTATGTCCTTTCTAAATCTGTGCTGAGGAGGGAGAAAACGCCTGTGACCCATGTATGCCCATTTTTTGGAATGTTTAAGCCATACAGATTTTTTACTTTTATTGCAACAAGGGAAAGAAAATTCCCCTTTAGTACTCCAGCCTGATAAATTTGCATAAGCTGGGAAGTCATTGATTGTCCACAATAAAGCAGCATGCAGTTTGAACATTTCATTCGTTTCGCAGTCATAAGTCATCACACCATCACCCCAAAATTCATTCAACTCATAAATCAATGGCTGAAGGTAAACATCAATCTTATCCCCCGTACTTTTAGGTCCATCAATAAGAGTGGTAAGTAATATAAATTGTTGCTTCATACGAAGCCATGGAGTAAGATTATATGGAACCAACACCACGGGCCATGTGCTATGAGTTGCACCAACGATAGACTTGAATGGATTGAAACCATCTGCTGCCAATCCCAATCGGACATTATAAACATCTTTAGTAAAGTCAGGATGTCTCTTATCAAATTCCTTCCATGCATGAGAGTCTGTCGGGTGGGTTAACGTATCACTTTCATGGACTCTTTCTGCATGCCATCTCATTAAATTAGAAACTTTAGATGACATAAAAAATCTTTTCAACCTCGGTTTAAGGGGAAAGTAATGCATTTGCTTTACGGCAATCGATTTCCCCTGTATCGCAATCTGACTTTGATGAGTATTATTTCCCCTATTCTCTTTCCACCTGGAAGCACCACAAACCGTACAAATATCCAAATGGGCAGTTTCTTTTCTAAACAACATACAGTTGTTTTCACATGCATCTATGGTCTCATATGTAAAACCTAAGTTCTCTGTCAACTTACGAGCATAGTAATACGACTCAGGAATCTTAGCGTTGACAGGAAGAACTTTTTTCAATAAAACCAAAAGAATGTCGAATGATGTGTCTGACCAATTATTCAAAGTCTTCAAATGCAACAACTCCATGATAAACGACAGTTTATTGTAAGAAGTACATCCAGGATAAAATTCTGTTTTCACATCATCAAGTGCTTCATAAAACCTCCTTGAATCACGATCTGCACCAGAGCGAAGATTTATCTCATCGGTCTCAAGATTCTGGATGTCAATGCCTTCAGGATCAAACCCACGTACCATTTCAGTAAGCATTTCATGCATTGGATCAGTCATCCTTGCATCAACATCCATCTGAGCTGCAT
This sequence comes from Viscum album, assembly GCA_963277665.1. Taxonomy (NCBI): domain Eukaryota; kingdom Viridiplantae; phylum Streptophyta; class Magnoliopsida; order Santalales; family Viscaceae; genus Viscum; species Viscum album. The sequence goes on along the minus strand of OY728153.1, from coordinate 97,252,406 downwards.
CTGTATTTTGACAATGAACATATTCTTCTCCATGACGAGTCCAAATCTTATAATTTTTCAGAAATCCATTAAAGAAAAGGTGCTCCCTCACAGTATCTCGTGTGAATTGACATCTGTTAGCACATTTTCTACATGGACAACTAATATAGTCACTTCCAAATCCTCTCGTGAAGTCAATAAACTATATAATGCCATTGAAATACTCTCTAGACTTTCGATTTGGAAGATCAATCCAACTCTTATCGATAATAAGATCCCTATAACAAAAATTTACATAACACTTATTACATTTTCATTTTTGATATCTAATATATTTAAAATAAATACTAACTAATTGTTTGTGAACCATTTATAAAATAATAATGTAAGTGAAAGCCCATTTCATACCTGATTGCACTACAAACTTGGAAGGGAGGGGAGCCGACAGCGGTGCTTTGAGGGAGAGGAGCGGTGGGGAACCGGATCCGGAGCTGGTGCAGCGAGGGATGGGATGGTGAAGGAGGGGACGGGTGGCGGTGGTGCGTGCGGTGAGGGAGGGGACGAAGACGAGGATGGGGTTGGCAGGGTGCGGGGGGGGGGGGGGGGTGTTTGGGGTGCTGGGGGTGGGCCGAGGGGGCGGAGGGCCGAGGGCGGAGGTCGGAGGCCGGAGGGGCTGGAGGTCGAAGGCCGGAGGGCTGCCGGAGGGCTCCCGAGGGCTTCCGGGCTGCCGGAGGTGGGTGGCGGGAGGCCGCAGGGCGGCCGTAGGGCGGAGGGAGGCCGGAGCCGGAGGGCGGAGGGCGGCCAGGGAGGGCAGGGCTGGAGGAGGGTGGCTGGGCTGCCGAAGGCGGGTGGCGGGAGGCTCGAGGGCATAAGGAGGTCGCAGGGCGGCTGCAGGGCAGAGGACGGCTAGAGCCGGAGGGCGGAGGGCGGCCGGAGGAGGGCGGGCCGGTGGAGGGCGGTCGGAGGGCAGCCGGAGGGCGGAGGGTGGCCAGAGGGTGGCCGGACAGAGGGCGGGCCGGCGGAGGGTGGGGCTGCGGAGGGCGGGCCGGTGGAGGGCGGGGCGCCGGGGAGGGCGCACGGCAGCGGGGAGGGCGCGCGGCGGCGGGGGGGGGGGGGGACGGGGGGGAAGGGTTCGGGGGGGGGGGGCACGATCGAGTGGAGAGGGGGGGGGGGCCCTTATTTTTTTTAAGGAGGCTTAGAGACTGCCATTGGCGGTCGCTATAGGTAACAGGGCTCAAATGCCCTGTTTTCTAGTAGTGGGAGTACTGTCTCTATATGAATAAATTGTATGGAGGAACCATTCCATAATGTGAAATGGGATTACTATCCCCATAGATAGAGTAAAATCACTTGTATAGGGGAGTAACATATCTTATATATAGAATAGAATGTATAGAGGATCTATTCCCATGTATGGGAGTACCATATTCATGGATATAGGACCCACTCCCTAGTGTGATAGGGGAGTACCATCCCTAGGGATATAGGACCCACACCCCAGTATGAAAGGGGAGTACCACCTTCTCTTGGAATAATGAGTATGGAGTACCTAAACCCTAGTAAGATATGGGAGTACCGTCTCTATGGATAGAAGAGCCAATCCCTGATGTGACAAGGGAGAATCATCTCTATCTAAATAATAAGTTTGGAGGACCCACAACCTGGTGTGATAGGTGAGTACTGTCTACATCTAAACAAAGAGTATGGAGGACCCACACCCTAGTATGATATGGGAGAACCATCTCCATATGAAATCTCCCATGATCCTTCCTAATCACTTCCATTGTTAAACATCTCCTAAGGTAGTGTACCATATTGAATATATCCAATCATATCTTAAAATCCACAATAAAGGCTACAATCACATTTTACATGATAAAACTCTGGATAGTATACTCACGGGCCAAAATCCTAGTCCAATCGAAGGATATATGAGAGAAAGAAGAGGTAGAGGGAAGTACGTGGAATGTATGGGGGTTCACACAACATGTGACCCCACATCATCACCTATCCATGTATCCTTTGAATACGGATTGGTGGTGATGTCATCATACATGGAATGTACGGTGACCATATGATGTGTCTCAACCATCGGAGGCCTACTCGTGTGATCCTAGATGTGGAAATTTCTGTCATACTATGTCATACACCTAGACATGTACCTATTTTTTCATGGGTACTGAGAAAATACCATAAACATTTCCATGTTAATGTGTTTGGCTGGGTCATATACCTAGCTGTGTACTTGGCCATGCTTGGGTATCTACACATTCCCATGTACTCATAGTGTACTTGGTGTGTCCTCCCACATAGGTTCTTGAGAATTTAAAACTGGTGCATGGACTAGATATTTAGGGATAGTCACACATCATGTACCCTATCCACACAACATGTGGTAATTATCTTTTTCCCAAAACCCTAGCTTTCATAGCTGTGTGACTACACAACGTGTGTTCATCCTGGTACACATTATGTAGTTAGGATTTTCATAGAAAGTTAAATCTATCATAAGGATTCTAGACATATGGTTTCTACTAAAATTAACACCATTTGGCTACTGAAAATTGGTGGGAAAATCCTACAACCATCGATTTTTCCCTTTTGATGGTTAGAAAATGGATCCCAATCTCCCACGGTGGTCTGTCCCATGTCCCGCATGCCTCCCATTCCACTGCCACTCAGTCCTGGATCCCGGATCCATGGGAATCATCACTCATATACCTTATTAGATCTATTTATATCCAAAAATACCCATCTCAATCATCATTCTCACAACCTCTACACATCTTGTGGTTCGGTCACACTTGAAACCTCCTGAAAAAGTCGAACTGTGACCCTATAGGCCAATGATGAAGAATGTGTAGAACGATGGGGGAAAACACCATAAAAAAGATCATAATTTTTTTTATCAAGTGTTCCTAGGGGAATAATACAAAGTGGAGAAACCAAGGTGAAATCATGGAGTATGAAATATTATAAATTGAATACACAATTTAGTTTACCATAAATTGGATTATGCAAAGGGAAGATAAATCTCAAATCAAAAAAAGATTAATAAAATCCATGATAAATCATTTAATAAAAGGAATAAAATGAAATTGAAGAGATATAATTTGTTTATGGATTGATAATTGGTAAAGAACACATTTTTTAGTTATGGGGATGATCCAGTATATCAACTGTTCATCGATCCACCTCGATTTGATCATCAGTCGTCATCTAATATTTATTCTCCAATGAAGAATGATGAAACCTCCTATCAAAAATCCCATGGTTATGCAGCTAATCTTGAAGATTTTATATAATATGATATTTTAATAGGTAAATAGGTTTTAAGTATTAAGTGAATTAAATGAATTAATTAATTAATTAATACATCTAACATACCATTCAATGGTTACCTCATTCGTGATATTTAGGGTATGGTTTTTAAATGATATGCTCATGTTCTCAAACATTTATTCTCATGTTATATTGATATCCCCCATGTTTGAAGTTACTGAGCATTTGAGATCATCATTTATTATATTTTCTTTTTACATGTTATGAATCGTGGTTTTGATTAGGGTATATCTATGAAGTGTTCTATGTGGGAAGTTATTTAGTAGTGATGTTGAAGATCTTTAATTCTAACACCTTGAGAATTTGTGATTTTTTTCCAAATGAATATAATCATTTTGATGTTTTTCGTCACATGAAAAAATAATTTTAGTTTTCATTACATGGAATACTAAGTATATCTTATCTTATACGAAACATTAGGTTTATCTTGCGTTACGTGCAACAACAATAGTGTGCATGACATGCGACACAGAGCTTCATCGTTCACTGAAATCATTGTGTTTTAAATATGACCATTAAAACATATCTATTAAATAATAGGATATAAATACTTTAAAATACATTATGAAATATAGATATAAACTTCGTACTCAATATATATTTATTTATAAATAATTAGTAAATAATCAATCAATTTTTAGTAAAGTAATTATATTCTTCTAAAATATACTTTATTCATAAATGAATTTTATTTTTTTATGTGAAAAAATTATAAGTAATTTATATATATATTTATATTTTTTTTGATAAAATTAACATCGTTATTGTAATCATCATATTGAAATTATCATATGGTGAATTTTTGGGATTTTTCAAAAAATGTAGATTTTTCAGTGAATAGTGAAAAATATCGATTTTGTATAACTATAACTTATTTTTAATAAATTAAGTAATTCAAATTACCCAATATGTTTTAAATTTAAATCACTATATAAAAATTAACTTATAGTGAAACTTTGGGATTTTTTTAAAAATATTGATTTTTCAGTGAATAGTTAAAAATATCAATTTTTTTATAAACATAACTTATTTTTAATAAATTAAGAAATTTAAATTCCCCCTTATGTTTTAAATTTAAATAATAATTATTTATTTAAGTTTAATCCATATAATTAATTTTGATTCAACTTTATAGTGGATTTTTATATGTTTTTTTTGTGTTTTAAAAGGGGTTTTTTCTGAAAATTATTTTAAAGTGCTTAATGTTTCCCCATTTTAATTAATTTAAATATCTCCGATGATTGATTTTTTAATAAAATTTATAGATTATATATCAATAAATTTTAATTTATAATCACACACTGATTATTATCTGACATAGAGATAATAAAATATCATCTTATGCTTGTAAAATACACATCCCAAATACCCACCTTTTTATCACATATACGAGTTTTTTTTAAATTTAATTTTTTTAATTTTTTTAAATTTAATAGTTTAAAATAAACTACATTTTATTAATAAAAATTTCAAATTTATCTTATGGTTTTTTTTGGTATTTTTCTGAAAACATCATTTTTTGATGAATATTGAAAAAAACGAACTTCAATTGAATACATCCTTTTCATTTAAATTATTTATAATGTAAAATTATATTTGAAATTATATTTTAATGTTTATTTAGTTAAATTATAAATACATTAATCCATTTTATGTCATTAGAATCAATTTCATATTGAATTTAGATATAAAACATTGTAGCATTGTGAATATATTCTCTTAAAAAAACAATTTTTCGTCGCGTATATAGGATTAATTTTAAATTAAAAATTTCCACTTATATGAATTTATTTTTTAAAAATGGATTCTGTATTTTGAATAATAATAATTTATATTATCTAATAAGTTAAACATAATTTTTGACAAAAAATATTTGTTAAAAATTGTAAAAATTATTTACCACGGTTATGGTAAAAATGGATATATAGGGGGTTAAACTAAAATGATATTAGTAAAAATGACCCAAGACATGTCAAAACATAATTTTGTGGGATTATTTTTAACATATCCATTATATTATCAATAATAATCCATTTTGGATCCATGTGAAATGAAAAAATGTGGGTGGAATTCTTTTTTTTTCAAAAAAATTGCAATTGTGTCAGACACCCCACTTATAATAGGACACCTACTTTCTTTTTTTTCTCACACCTTAAAACCATTTTTTCAGAAAATAACTTCACAAATAATTCCCAAATTAAATCCTAAATTCCTATAATACATATTTTGGTCATAAATCAACCCTAGTAAGGATTTATTTCAACTCTATGGAGGATACCTTAAGAAGAGGTAACATTTTTCAACAACTGTTTTCATTTTATTTCTTCCTAAAACTCATTAAAATATTATTATAACATGATTATATAATATGAAAATCATCTAAAATATATTTCTATGTTTTTATGTTAAGGGGGTGACCTAAAACAATCTCCACTTCCATAAAATGGGTTACAAAATCTTCATTCGTGTATATGATGGACTACCGCCTTGCAAATTGATGTCATTATTTTTTTTCATTACCACCTATATATGATGTTTATTATGATTTATTTTATATTTATATATTTTAATTATTATATATTTATTATTATGTTATTTTTATATCACACATTACTTCATAATCTCTATTTTTTGGCAATATGATAATATCGCTCATGTGTACGACAGACTACTCCCTCATGAAGTGTTTTGATTCATTCACGATTTTCATAAAAGTTAATAAGGATGGGCTTTAAAAAATATTTGATATATATGAAATAAAAAATATTTCATAATTATAATATATCATTTACCTTTCATTATTTTAATCTGATAAAAAAATAGAAACAATATTCATGAATACGTACGACCTTCCGTCTCCATGAATGGTGTATTTCATTTCCTATCTCTAAATATCATGGATTACTATAAAAACATAAATAATGAATATATATTATATTTATATAAGGGTTAAAATAATTTATATTTTGAAACCATGATCAAATAAATAGGACTCAAAACAACAAATCAAAAAATATAAAAAACAAAGCATTTATTGCTAGAAATAATACTTTAACAAGGAATTGTCAATAAATGGGTAATAAAAGGTCATTTGAAAATAATATATGATATTATATATTTTAATTTTGTTTTTTAATAGATTTATAATAAACTTATTTTTATTATACATGAGTTTTGATCATGTATAATGGAATTCAAGACTTATATATGGTAAAGGATTTCCATATCACTCTTTACTTTTGTGAGACACATGCCATATTTTCCACATATTTATTTTATGTGGTGTATATAATGAACAAGAATGTATTTTTTGATGATTATAATGAAAATTATTGGGATTTTTATATCCATTTTAGGATCTATCTTTCACAGGGTTTACAATTGAAAAGTTACTAAAGCAGTAAGACACTTTTATCTCAATTTGCCTTATTTGAGAACTAATTTATGTTATGAAATAATATTCTTTCATGACATGTATATACATCCCATTTGACATGTAATATCATGAATTTATTTATCATAATTATTTATTATGTTCAATTTTATTTTATTCCTTTATTGGTATTATGATTCAATGTTATCCAATTGCTAGTGATTTTATGTTGTAATCTCATTATTTTTCATGACTATTTATGATTATGTTTTTTATGATAAAATTTTATGATAAATCTCTCAATAAAATAATAAAATTTCTCTCCTTTGGTTATTAATGAAATTTTCAAGTAACATTACCAATTCTTTTTACTATTTGGTAATAAAAATAATTTTGAAAGTTATTTTAAGAAAATACGAGTTTATTTCTCTATTCGGTCAGAAATATGTTTTCTTCCAAAACAATGTTTCATAAAAAAGTTTCAAAAATGATTTATTATTCATATATTATTTTGAAAAGAAATTTTTACAAATTTTTTACATTAAAACAATAAATTAATCCGCATGTCATTTTCCAAACAATTCTCACTTGTATTTTATTGAAAATATGAAAGGAATATTTGTTTTTAACATGTATATCTTGAATTAAACTTCTAATCATCATGAAAATTATTTTATTTTAATATTAATTTAAATGTTTTCAATGTTATTTAAAAATATACTGATTTTATTTTTTTATTTTTTTTTTCAGTGAAGAAATGATATTTTCCTCATGAAATGTTTTAAATGATTTTTAAAATTCCATTATAAGTTTTTAAGGTTATTTTCAAAATCTTGTAAGTTTTAAAATTTTATTTTAAAATAAAAATATTTTCCTCATGATATTTCCCATGTAATATTTCAGATTTTTTCCATCTAAGATGATATCCTTTAATGTTACCAATGATTTCCTATGGATTTGAACCAATGATACCATTATTATTCTTCTTATGAATGGTTTATGATGAAAATATTTTATGAAACCCATTTATCTTAATTGAGTTATACTATGATGAAATTCTTATGATACAAGCATCATTTCATATATTATGATACGATGAAATGTTATATTGATTATGAAACATGTCTCTTTTCTAAAGGTTATGATATGATTAAATGTTTATAAAACCCATTTCATTTCATTGGTTATGATATGATGAATGTTTTATGATATTTTGGAATAGATAAATATGGTTTTCATTGTTTTATATATTAGACTTATATCTCCCTAAAATTCATTGGGTAAATATTTATATCCCATGATATAGATAGCAATAGAATGGGGATTAAACCCAGTTCCTTAAGGGACTTCATTTTCTGTAATGGTATTGGGAGTGAACCTTTACTATTACGATAGTTTTTGGAGTAAACCCATTCTAATATGATAGTCATGGAAGTGAACCTTGATTTTAATGGAAATTATTTTCTCTTCTTACATGTGTGCCACAAATCTATGCCATATAGAAATGTTATGCTCTCATGGATCAGGTTCTTTGATTCCTTTATCGTTCATGTCTTATGAACTATAAATATTTATTTCATGTCTCAATATTATGTTTATTGATATATAGTGTATGGTTTTCAAATTATATGTTCATGTTCTCATACCCTTATTATCATGTTATTCTTACGTATCTCACATTATTCCCCTTACTGAGAATCTAATATCACCCGTTTTTTTTGTTTATTTTACTTAGGTTATAAATAAATTCTTTTATTAGGAAATGTTTGTGAAGAGTATTAAATGGGAAGATCATTATGGGAGAAATCGAATATCTTCGATGTAATAATTTGTTTATGTTCCAAGTTTAAAAAGTAACTAAAATATTACGGTATCAGGCATGTGTTTATGCAATGTATCAAATATTCATCTAAAAATATGTAATATTATTATATTATAATCCCAGGTCCCTATAGTTTGTTTCATAAGAAAGTATTAGTTATTATTTGAAAATTAGGATGAGAAAATTTTAATGAGATCCCTAGGGATATTTCTCAATATATTTTTATAGATGTATCTAAGGATATGTCTTAGGATGAGTCAATATATTGGAAAATGTTCTAGAATTTTGTTAAAGGAAAAAGGAAGTGGTTTCCAAAAAATTAAATCTCTGTTTGGAGATTACAAGTGGATATTTCTCTAACACATAGGTACCTAGGGGTAATAACTATAAAAAGGGAACATTGTGATGGACTCGATCGCCACCTGGTGCCCAAAAATGTGCCTTTTTCACAAATGATTTTCCAATCCTAGGAAAATATTCTTGGGAAATTATAAAACTCCATACAAACCTTCATGAGGTATTTAAATAGATGATGTATATGATTAAACTATGATAAACCTAAGGTTTTGTATTTTAAAAAGAAGGTATCATGATTTACATGTCATATAAGTGATTTTTTTCATGACTATGTAGTTTTATACTATGATTAATGTTTCCCACACTATTTTTTTAGTTTTAGTCAATGTTGAGAACCAGAATAAACCGAGTTAACATTGAATGTGATGGATAATTTTCTGATGAGTTACAAAATGCAATGATTACTCGAGTGAAGGAAGTTTTCATTACTCCAAATTAGTTTCCACAGAACATGATTAACACTGTGTACTTTAACAAACTGTTTGATTCAACAAATAAGTTAAGGAAAGATTTCATTGAGATCTAAGGTAGTGGAGACCATGGAGGTAGGAAGATTAAGTTTCTTATGTTTCTGTAATGTAGGTAGAAACACCCAAGTGGATGTCTTATATGAACCAAAGGATGTTTTGACTATGGAAATGAATAATACAAATCATGTAGCTGAAATGGGAAAATTAAAAGTTAGGTTAAAATAATGGATTAGAATAATGGAATCCACAATATATAATTTATTATTGAATGCTTCAAATTTGGAAAGTATGTTAACTATGAAAAGAAATTTCCTGAGGGGAATTCTCATGAAGAAAATTAGAAAGGTTATACGAGTAATGGTTATATTTCTGATGGAGAAGAGACTATAAATGATATATGAAATTAAAGAGGTATTCTAGAATAATATGATGAACCCTTGTTAATAGTTTTAGTAGGAAGTGGGGTGATTTAAGTATTTATGTATTTGGTTTCAAGAATTATGTTATTGGAATCATGAAATATATAAGTATTTTTTATTATCTATTTCAATTAATAATTTGAAAGAATACATTGAATGATCCCAATAAACTATAAAAGTTATATAATGGAAAGGTGATATTCATGGAAAAATGTGAATAAGGGAAAGATAACCCTTAATATGTTCCTGATGTGGATATAATGATGTTGGGGTAAATAGATTCTTGCTTTGGATAAAGTAAATTAGATGGTATTGATTACATTAGAACTGATGAATGATTTGTGGAAAAAGTGGTTCATGTTAGAATTGATGAAGTTTACAACATTATTGTATCTATGGAATATATTTAAAAAACTATTGGTTTATTTAATTAATGTGGAATAATTCATGTTTTCATTGAGGTTCTATAGTAATTTAGGTTACTAAAATGTTTTAATAGAATACACGATGAAGGTATAGAGATGTTTGGTATATGACAATCAAGAAATACTTTATGGTTCATTGTAATTTTGTAGTTTTGTAAGGGTTATATGGTTAAACATTTATGAAATTTTTTATGTTGATCATTTTTTTTATGTTTTAGAGATTAATGTATTACTTCACCATATGATGATTTATCCATTTTGGATATGAAGTGTGAAAATTTTCAACTATATATAGAAGGAATGACATATCATTATTTTATTGATTTTATTCAATGTTGTAGACATTAAAAAATCTTCTCTCACATTAAGATATGAAGTGAAAATTGATCAAGGCACAAGCAAAGGGTGATATTGTTCTCATAAAATTTAATGAAATCAAGTAAGTATATATTATCTTAAAAATTATCCAACATTAGTAAAAAGATGTTGAAATAATTTTTTTTTCATATTATCATCATTTGTGATGATATCAAGGACCTTTTTCAAGGATATTTTTTAGGGTTTTTTTTGACATTAAACATCTTTGGGTCACCCAATATCTTGTGATAAATGATATCTATCAGTAACTATAGTTATTTACACTTTTCTTCCATCTCCAAATCATCAATTCCCACTTATTTTTTTCTATTTGAAAACCTATTTATGAGTTACTTTAGGAAAAAATTATATTTAAAACATTCAATTTTATGGATGTTTTGAAATTCATTTTTATGGTGTAAATTTCTATGATTGAATTTTCAAATTTTAAACCTTTGATGACAAAGATTAATTTTGAGGGTGAAATTCATTTTTAGGGGTAGAATGTAACACCCTGAGATTTTATGAATTTTTTCAAATGAATTTATCTGATTGATATTTTGTCATTACAATAAAAACTAATTTTATCTTTTATTACACAAAATAATGAGTATATCTCATCATATATGAAACACTGAGTTAATTTTACATTGCACACAACAACGATAACATGCATAACATGCGACACCGAGCTTCATATAACCATGAAATAGTATTATTTTAAATTTTAATATAACAATATATCCATTAAATAGGTGGGTATGAATAATATAAAATATTTTATGAAATATATATATAAATCACCTACTCATTATAAATTTATTAATAAATACCTTTTAAATAATTGATTAATTTTTAGAAAAGTAATTTTTTTCTCCACAAATAATTTTTATCGATTTTTATTAGAAAATAATATAATTAATTTATAAATATTTTATAAAATTAATTTTATAAATTGAAACTCATTTTATAAATCATCATATCAAAATTTAATTATGTTGAAATTTTGGGATGTTTCAGAAAATGTTCATTTTTTATTGAATGATAAAATATACCGATTTTTATAAAACTATTACCTATTTTCAAAAAATAATATAATTTGAAAACCCCCATTATGGTTTAAAGTAATATAAGTATTATTTAGTTATATTTAATCTACATTATTAATTTTTAGTCAACTTTATATTTTATTTTAGTGTAAGTATATTTTATGGTTTAAAATGGGGTTTTCCCCTAAAAACACTTTTAATATTCTTGATGATTATTTGTTTTAATTAATTAAAATAAAAAATAATGGTTAATTATTTAAATTAAATTTATATATTATTTATCAATAAATTTTAATTAATATTTGAGCAATTATTATTATTATACACATAGTTAAAAAAATCATCATGTGTTTGAAAAATACCCTTCTCGAAAACAGACTTTAACATCACATATGTGGGTTTTTTTAAATACAGTTATTAAAAATTCTATAAAATTAATTTTATAAAATAAAAATAAATTTTAAAATAATAATTTCAATATTATCTTATGGTGAATGTTTGGAATTTTCTGAAAAGAATCATTTTTTGATGAATGGTGACAAATAATGAATTTTAATTGAGAACAAACTTTTTGTTTAAATTATTTGTAAAGATAATTATATTTTAAATTTGTTTTAGAGTTAAATTAGTTCAATTTTACATAAATTAATCCAATTATGGTCATTTTTATTAATTTCATATTTAATTTAGATATAAAGACATTGGAAACTTTTAAATATTTTCTCTTTAAAAACATGCTTTCTTATCTTGTTAGTGAGATTTATTTTAAAATAAATATTTCCAATCATGTGAATGGAATTTAAAAAATAGATCAATGTTTTTAATTATAATAATTTTTATTATCTACTAGGTTCAACATAATTTTTGACCAAAATGAATAGTTTAAAAAGTAAAAATTATTTGTTGAGGTAAAGTTAAAAATGGATTTACCAGGGGTTAAACTAAAAAGATAAGTGTAAAAATGACAAAAAACATGTAATTTTTTTATAAAATTATTTATATAATAAACCTTATATGATTGTGAATAATTCATTTTTTATCCTTGTTACATGAAAAAACGTGTATATAATTCTTTATTTTCAAAAATTAACATGTGTGCCTCTCAACTCACTTATAAAAGGCCACCTTTTCTCCTCTCTTTATAAAACATAAAACCATTTTTAACTCATTTAATTTCCAAATAACTTCCTACAATCACTCCAACTATTCTAGAATCCATATTATGGGCATAATTCTAGCTTTGGAAGGATTTAATGCAAACCTATAGAGGATACCTGAAGAAGTGGTAATGTTCTTCAATGAGCATTTTAATTTTATTTCATCCTTTAAAGCCATAGATTATCATTATACCATGATAATATAATATTATAAGTATCATAAGTAAACTTATATGGGTTTATTTTTAGTTAATTACCTACAAACATCTTCACTTCCATCCAATGGGTTAAGAAATTAGAGTTTTTTTTTGTTTGGCCGACTACCGCCTTGCGAACCGATGTCATTCTCTTTCCCATTACCACCTCTAACAGAAATTTATAATGATATATTTATTATTCATATATTATATTTATGATATTATTATACTTCGGGAATTATTATATCACACATACCATCATAATCTCCATTTGTGGGAATATGATAATGTCGCTCGTGTATATGGAGGATTGTCGCCTCACGAAGTGATGTGATTAATTAATGATTTAAATGGAAGGTAATAATGATGATTTTAATTAAAATATGTGATATATATGACATTAAAATGATTCTTTAATGATAATATATCATTTACCTTTATTAATTTCAATATTAAAAAATGGAAACCATGTTCATGCCTATGTATAACATACCATCTCCATGAATGATCTATTTCATTTTCTATCTCTAAATATTATGGATTAATATAAAAACATATATAATGAATATATAAGATATTTATATATTTTTTAAAATTATTAAGGTCATGAAACCATGATCAATATAAGAGAACCAAAAAATAACCAATCAAAACATATATGAAAAACAATGTAGTTATTTCTCAAAACATGACTTTTGACATTGAATTAGTAATAAAAAGGTAAGAAAATATCATAAGAAAATAATATATGGTATGATAGATATTAATATTGTTTTGTGAAATATGTATAATAAATATTTATATATATATATATTATATGAGTTTTTAACATGTATGATGGAAGTCAAGACTTATGTTAGGGGATTTACATCTCACATTTTTTTCATGTGAGAAAAATTCTATATTCACCTCATATTCTTTTTTTGGTGTATATACATCCCATGAATTTATTTTGTAATTCTTATGCTGAAAATTAATTTGATTGAAATATCCATTTTATGATCTCTCTTTAATGTGGTTTATAGTTCAAATGTTACCAAAGAGATAAAAGGTTTTTATCTAAATTTTTCTTCTTTGAGACGTAAGTTATATTATGAACCATTATTATTTAATGTGGTGTATATATATCCCCTTTTATTGGTAATATAATGAATTTATTTATACTCATTATATTTTATATTCTGTTTTTTTATACCTTCATAGATCTTGCAATTCAATGTTACTAAAGTGGTAGTTATTTTATATTATAATTTCATAATTTATCCGGATTGTTTACAATTGTGTTACCATTGATAAAATACTATTATCCATATCTTAATAAACTCCTGAAATTTCATATACTCTAGTAATTCAAGATATTTTCATTTAATAATACCATTTTTCATTCATTGGTACTTAAAAAAATTGAGGAAATATTTTAAATAAAATCTAACTTTATTTATCCCTTCATTTAGAAATCCATTTTCTTCCAAAAGTAATTTTTTATAAAAAAGTTTTAAATATATTTTATTGTTATAAAATTATTTTCAAAATAAATTTTTACACATGTTTGAAAATTTTAAAAACTTTTTAATTGAATCTTCATGTCATTCTCCAAACAATTCCTTTTTAAATTTTAACAAAAAAGTGAAAGTAATATTCATTTTTAACATTTACAACATGCACAAAATTTCTCATCATCATAACCATTATTTTATTTGAAGCATCCTATAAAATTTTTCTTGGTTATTTTAAAATAAAAATATTTAGAAAATGTTTTATGTTTTAAAATGTTTTTTTCAAAGTGGAAATTATATTTTCCTTAAGAAAATTTTTAAATGATTTTTAAAGATTTATTTATCTGTTTTCAAGCATATTTTCAAAGAAAATGATTTTAAAAAAAATTAAGTTTTAAAAAATGATTTTAAAAGAAGATATTTTACTGAAGATATTTCCTATGTAATATTTCAAAATTATTTTCCATCTAAGATGAAATACTATTATGTTATCTACACTTCATTGGGTATTTGAACCAAGGATACCATTATTTTTATCTATTTGAATAGATTATGATGAAAATATATTTATGAAACACATTTCTCTTCCATGGGTTATACTCGGATGACATTCTTATGAAACCTGCTTATTTTCATTGTTTACACTATGATGAAATGATTATGAAACCTACCTATTTTCAACAAGCAATGATATGATGAAATGTCTATAAAACCCATTTCATTACATGGGTTATGATATGATGGATGTTTTATGATATATTTACACACATAAATATGATTTTTTATTTTGTGATGGGTGGGACATAAATATCCCTCCAATTTATTAAGTATTGATTTATATCTCCTAAGAAAGACAATAATGGAATAAAGAGTGAACCTAGTTTAGTAAGTGAATTTTCCTTCTATGAAAATATTAAGAGTGAACCTTGAATACTCTGATGGTTTGGGGAGTGATATCATTCTAATATGATAGCCTTGGAAGTGATCCTTGACTAATATGAAATTAATTTTATATTCTTATGTGCATTCCATAAATATATGCTTTATTCTAATGTAATTCTCTAATGGATCATGTTCATTTATTCCCTTATGATTTATTTTTTATAAATTACCAATATTTACTCCATGAATTTATATTAATATATTTGATATGTGGGGTATAGTTTTCAAAAGTTATGTTCAAATTCTCATTCCCTAATGATCAAGTTATTCTTACCTATATCCATTTATTACCCTTGTTGATCATCTTATCTCATCCTTTTATATGTTTCCTTTCCTCAGGTTATGAAGAAATACTTTAAGTATGAAATGATTGTGAATATTACTAAAGGAAGAAGATCTTTATAGGAGATATTGAATATCTTCCAAGAATTAATAATTTTTTGTTCTACATTTCTAAAGGAACTAAAATATTATGGTTCTCAGGCATGTGTTTGTATAATGTAGTGAATATTCATAAAAAAACATGTAATATCCATTTATGAATATCCTAAATGTCTATATTAATGATATAAGAAGATTTTGTATCTAAAATCTAAAGAGACTAATCTTTTATAGTCCACAGTCATGCATTTGAGAAACTTATTGAATATTCATATAAAAAAATTAATATTTATATATGAAAATAAATGGTCATTATATTTTGTATCAGTGAAAAGTTTTATTTTTTCCTTTGGAAACTAGGATGAGAAAACTTTAGTGAAAACCATAGGGATAAGTCAACGTATAAGAAAATGTCCAATAATCTTGGTGAAGGATAGGGGAGGGGTTTCTAAGAAATTATATCCCTCTATGGATAATATAAATGGATATGTATATAGAACATATATACCTAGGGGGTCATAACTCTAAAAAGGGAACATTTGGATATGTCTCCATTTTCACATAGTTCATGAAAATGGGCCTTTCTGCACACCTGGATCGATACATCTAGGGGATATATTTTTTAAAATCATAAAATATTTATGAATCATCATGTAGGATTCGAATAATTATTATGGATGAACTAGTCAAAACCTAATGTTTCATAGATTAAAGAGAATGTGTCATGATTTTAAAATCCTATGAATGATTGATCACATTGATAAAACAATTATGGATGGTAATGCTGAACATTTTTTTTACTTAAAGAATGATGATAGAGATAAAAATATAGGGTGGCGATAGGTTTTATAAAATATTGAAGTAAATTATTTTATATTAGTTATATAAATTTACTTATATTAAGAAAATTATTTTGGAATGTTAATTCCAATCCCAAATGATTAGATATTTAATTATAAATGAAAACCCTTAATGTTATGATGATCACATCTCAAGTCTATAATTCTTCTCTGGTTGAGTTTTATGAGAATGTTCTTACTATAAATCTTTTTTTTCTACATTTGGTTTAAATTAATGTTATCTCATTCATGGATTGGATTTACTTACATAAATTCTACATGAATTTTTAAGGAATATTTTTTTTGATGTTGCAAACTAACCTATTATCATCTGTCTCTATGATGATAAATATGAATTTCTAATGGAAATAACATAAATTTTGTGAGTATTTATTTATATTCAGAAGTGGAGTTTATCTTAAATATTTATGGAGAAACTCATCATCAATTATATTCTTATTATGCATGAGTTTATTGATGTATTTCCAGAAGAGTTTCCTAGTCTTCCACAAAATCATGACATTGAGTTTTCAACAGAACTCATATATACTACTACACCTATTTCATAAATCCTAATAGAATAAACCCAACATAGTCATAGATATTGAAGAATACACTCCATGTGAGTCTTTAAAGAGGATTTATTTATCCACATGAGCTACCTTGGGTTTCATTGGTTTTTTTGTTAAGAATAGAGACAACTCAATGAGATTTTTCAATGGTTATTAAGAAATTAACATGATTGAAATCATGAATAACTACCCTATAACCATTTTGATGACTTTTTTGATCAACTATAAAGATCTAAATATTTTGATAAGATTCATATTCATTCTATATATCATCAATTGATGGTCAACAAGGAGTATATACCCTTGAAAAATGCAACGACCCATGTTTTTGATCTAAGGTGTAATTCGAAGGGAATTTGGAATATGGAATTTACTGGACATTCCTTTTTTTTGAAATGAGCTTCGAAAATAAATTATGCGAGTGTGAATTCTTATAATTATTTTTTTAAACTTGGGTAAAGTCCCCTGAGGTCCCCATGTTTTCATTGAGTTTCAGGAGTTCTGGGCCCCAAAAATCACAAGTTTGGGTGGTCTAAACAGGGCACACAGTTTTTCAGAAACTGTGCAACCCCCAACAGAAAACCATGGGGCCTAAAATAGCTGAGCCAAAGTTCCCCTCATGGGATATTCATGGTTTCCCAAACTGTGCACCTTCCTTGTATAGTTAGTTCCACTTAGGCAGTACCCTGATGGTATTCATCGCATGGTTAGCAGACGGTTAGGGTAACCGTACAAGATAAACTCTGAAAAGTGTGTTTCTATGTAGCTAGAGCCACACTTTTGGTACATAATGTGTCCAAATCAGGTGGCCTAGTTTTGAGTTTGAAATAACCAAAATTACCTTAATAAGGATAAATTCTTTTTACTATTATTTATCCTACCTCCAACTGCATGTGCCTCCTTATTACACTGTAGTTTTCTCCTTCCCAGACTATTATAAGATTTGATGGATCTCCTCTATCCAATGTTCCAATCAAACATCCTCATTATCTATAAATCCTCATTAGTAAGATATTGAATCCTTTTTATGATTTCTCTTTTTAGTTTTCTCTCAATTGAGTTATCATGGCGCAAGACCATTTTCCCTATTATTAATAAAAATGTATGTTTTTTATATTTCTTCCAAATCAGACCGAATGAGATCTTAACATTGGATGAGTGAAGTTTCCAAGGTATAAGGTAGGTGTTCTATAAAACTTTTCCCAAATTCCCATTTAATTATAAATTTTTCTGTTGTGATGCATGACGACCTTTGTCGTGTGTCTTCATATAATTTAGTTCTTCATTTTAAATTGGTATAATCAACTAGTATTACTCCTGTTGAATATTTTTTAGTAGTTGGAGGATGTAAACCTCAAACACAGACACCATTTGGGTGTTTTATATTAAATTTACCTTTTTTAATTAATTGATTAAATGATAGTAACTCCTTGTAAGAGTTTATCTTGGATTGAAAATGGGATTTCCCCTTGTAGGCACTAGTATTAGAAAGAATGACACCTCCTAAGTTCCGTGTTTATCCTTTATAAATTATATTTCCATGTTGGGTAGTTATTTTAAAATACTCTTCTTTATTTTGAATTGAATTATGATTCATGAATATGATGTTTAATTATACTAAATGATTTTTTTGATAAAAATGTCATGTTTTTATAATAAAACCCCTCAAATGAGGTGCACTGTATTCTAAACTAAAAAAAATTAGTTATTTAAACAATACTTGGTATATGGCTTGAGTAATTTATTATTCCATCTTGATAGTTCTTATTATATGGAATATTAGTACTTAGCCCCATTTATGTTCTTAAATGGGGTTGCCCTCTTTTTTTATAGATGTTAAATGAACCAAAGAACCTTATAAGTGCATATCATATTTAATAAGTTTAATGGCTTGGTCCAATCTTATATAAATGATTAATGAACCCATATCCTCCCAAGAGATTTTCTTTCATTATAAATGGTATTTCCCATATATGTGATTTCCTTATTTTACTAAAGTATCTTCTATATAATATTTAGAAATGTAAAAAATAATTTCAATGCTTGATTAGTATAAATGAAATGAAATAAATGGAATGGATGAAATGATGGATTGAATTACTTGAATGTTTTAAATTTTTTAAATGATATGTCTCAATTATATTGAACAACATGCACGAAGATGGTTTTCATGACTTGAATGAGTTAAATGATTTCAAATGAAATGAATTGTAAAGGGTGGAATGAATACACTATTTATTTAATGCTTAAGTACATGCTTAATTAAAATTGTTATAAATAGAACACCATTTTTATAATGGGATTAATATATATAAGGAATTGGAGGTAATACCTCATGTTTATTGAAATAAATATGATTACTCCTTGATATAGACTTATGAAAGATGGTAAGGTTTCTATTGATCATTGTGTATCACACTCCCTTACATAGGGTGTTGATCCATGATGTCGAACACCATTGAGATTATTGGGATGGTGGACATGAAGCACCACATTCTTGGTTGAGTGTTTCTATGAAGACACAAAAACCACTTTCCCAAGTGTTGACATGATGAAACACTCACCATCTTGAGTGATGAGCATGATATATCCCACTCATTATGATATGTAGGGCATGTACCCTTTTTCATGAGAATATAGTCTCATTTAGACAGGTTATATAGGACTGAGTTACACCCCAGTCTAGTCAACGACTAGTATTCCAGGTATATTTACATTAATATCGGTGCAAACTTAGTCCATATAAGACGATGAAATAATATATATATATATATATATATATATTATTACTATATATATATATATATTATTACTATATATATATATACTAGTCAGAACTCTCTTTCCGACCATGCGACGAAGCAACTGGAGCCGCCAGGTGTCCTTTAGGAACCAGAGTGGGATGGTTGTTTATTTATGTATTATTTATAATTTCCTTATACCTGTACACTTCATTACTTTATATTCACAGATTGGATTTAGTTGTAGACACCATGGGTGGTAACATACTTGGATTTATATCTCACACCCTATTCGGGACATCATTTCACTTGGGTACCCAAGTAGATCTCATGTTCATTGGACCATAGATGTTTTCTTGTGCTGTTTTGATTATACCTTGAAGTTAGGATCATAGGACTGAGTTGGATCCCGAGATACTCATGGATATATCATTTTTAACTATTTATTCTTTTATTTATTCATGTATTATATCATGTAATTTTTTCTATTGTATGTCTATAATTTTAGTTATGTATCATTAGAAAAACGTGCATTCATATTTTGTATACAATATATATTATTCTTCTGAAACTATGTCTTTAATTTATTGTTACTTCCACTATTGTCCGCTGTTTCTTTTTCTATTACACAACTATGGTACTCTGATATGAGGGTATAGTCTCCCCAATATCACCGCCTTAGACCCTCATTTCTAGTCGGTAACCTCTGGAATATGGGGAGGGATACTTGAGGCCATGAGACCCACTGTTCTGACTACTGTCTTAGTGGTTAGTTGGGTCAGGATGTTACAAAGTGGTATCAGATCTTTAATATTTTTTTTTCTATTTTCTTACTATTTTGGGCTAGCAGACAGGATACTAGGAATTTTTTGGCAGTTGGTAAATAGTAGTGTCTGGGTGTGATCAACCCACATATGGGGAAATGACCAATTGGTCGAATATGGGTTTTTTGATCATGTTGTTTTCTATTACAATTGATTATAATTTTACCTTGAGTGAATGGTGCACTTTATGCTACTTATTAATTTATGAAATTATTGTATTTTAACCTTAAACTAGTATGACAAGGATATAACATTAAATGCATCATTATAATAACAAATAATTTCACAAGTAATGCATATGTCATGCCATGTAGTTTAATTTATAGGTTCCCTGCTAAATTTAATTATGTTCCTAGGGTATTTTCCCATTTTGTTTTGTAATTATTAGCATTCCTGTTATATTCCATGTTAGGTATTTTAATAACATGTCTAGATTTGTACATGTTTAGGTAATTCTTCAGAATTCTTGTTTATATAACATTCTTAGAATATTATAAGGCATGCTTCTTGGTTATTTCATAAGTATCTCTGTATTTACATCTTGTAATAACATGCTATGTTATAATGTTAACATGTAATTTCTTTGCATGGAATGAATTCATTGGTTGTTATTAAACGAGAGACATTTTTCAATTGAAAGGTGTATGGGTGCATTATAATTGGGAAAAGGTAACTTGTGTATTTGGACCATATTCATCTTCATACATATATAGAAATTATTGAAAAAATTTAAAAGCTACTAAAGTTAAAATTTTAAAGCGAGTTGGTTTTAGTTAAATGGCAGCTAGAATATAATTTATAAAGTGTATGGGAACTTTATAGGTTGGGTAATGGAAACACATATAATCAAACCATGATATGATACCATTTTATATTTTGAAATGGGAATAAATGTAAATGTTTCTAAATTTATATTTGAAAAGCATCCATTACTTCTAAAAATCATGGTGACTCTATTATTACAGAATTGATGATCCACATAATTAACCTCTTAAATGAACAACTGGATCCATGTAGTTCATTTGGGACATGTTTGTTATGATATAACCTGATATGCATGTTTTAAAACTTTATTAATTAAACAACTTCTATTGGGATGCATTATGATAAACCCAGGTTGGTTTAATGAGAACATCGTAGGTTTCCTTATATGTTAAAAGGATTTTATTTGATAATTTTACAATAATGAAGATATTTCGATAAATGTTTAATGTTTTAAAAACAAAGTTCTATAAGACTTTCTTATTTTTACTTGAATCATTAGTTAAATAAGGTACCAATTACTTTTGGTTAATAATTGGTACTTGATGTTCTATTTGAAAACTTTTAAATGTTTAAAGATTAAATGTGAATCAATGTAATAGATTAAAAAAATTGAACCTATAACGGTTTTTTTGTTCAAACCATAATGTAAGGGTAGATTAAAATTTCCTTCGAGTTTCCTTGGAATAGAAACGTGAGTGTTTTCCATAGGCGTTTCTCTTTTCTAGAAATTAATTATGTGATAGGCATAAGGCCTAGTGAAATCAGTTTGGCATAAACTTGTGATATAGTCGATGCTTATGATTTTGTAAGGGGCTATCCCGAGGTAGTTAGTACCCTTAGATCTTGATTTGTTTGCTGAATTCCATGAGTTTTATGATGTATGGTGTTGTTTGGGTATTGTTGTCCCTAGTTGGACTATTATATTTTAAATGGAACCCTTGTTCAGATGTGTGTTCATGGTATCCTATACCCTTGTTACGGGAATGATCATCATGTAATACTCAATTATTGTAACATCCCGGTCAAATTAAGAATATGAAATTTTCATATTTATCAATATTTGTGAATAAAATGTTAATATTACTTTAAATGGAATGCTATGCTCGATGGCGTACCCAATACGCAACAATGAGTTTCTTTGAAATCTTACGTTGCACACTAATAACAAAATAATATTATTTTAAATGGTAGTTAACGCCTGGACATTGTAATGGAGGGAATGAACATAACTAAATAAAAAATTATTATATATGTTTGTTAAATATTTTTACTTTTATCTAATAAATGTTAGAGGCTTAAAATGTGAATGAATCCAATTTTAAGCGTAAATACTCTAATATTCACTTAAAGGTCGATTTATCGCCTTTTTCTGGAAAAAACTCTTTAAATATAGTTTTGGTCACTATTATAAATTCTACTAGACTAAATAAAATTATTTTTTAGAATCGGGACATCAAAATTTACTTTGTGTATGTTTTTAATATTTTTCCGATAAAGTTCATTTTTAATGAATAGTGAAAGATGTTGTATTTTAATTCAAAACCTCCTTTCAGTTTAATTTATTTATATGGTTAGATTATCTTTTTAATTGGTTTTAAAGTGTAATTAAAATATATTTTTACCATTTAATCCAATGGTGGTCATTGGAATGAATTTCACTTTTAAATTGGACATAAACAAGTGTCAATCTTTTGATAGATATTGTTTCTTAAAAACACGCTATTTGGTTTAACAGCGAGAATTAATTATAAAATTAATTAATATAACTTCTATGTTATGAATTTGGTGAAATTAACATCATTTTTGAAGTCTAAATATCAAATATATCTTAGGATGAATTATTTGGTTTTTTTCTGAAATATATAATATAAGGGTTTAGAACCTTCACCTAAGAGGTGTCAGATCTTTTAGAACCTTTGGACCTGGCTTCCTCCCGTACCCCCGGGTGCCCCACCTTCAGTACTCTACTCTATATAGATATAGTACGGGAGCACCTAGACTTTCATTCAGTGGTACGGGCCGGTAGGCGCCCTCCAGTACTAACTCTATATAGTCCAGCGATCCGACCTCGAACCATCGGGTTCATCCATCCACGAGTAGTACCACTTCCGAAGACAGCTCACGACCACCTGCCCCTTTCCCGCGTTCATGGCACCTCCGACTAGCGACTGCCGAATGGCTTGCTGTCGAAATACCATGACCTGCTCTCTATATATAATATATATATACAATAAAAGAGGATTATTTATATGTGGACTTGATATGCTAAATACCAATCAAGTCCTCTTTATATGCTAGAATACGGTACAGACCGCTTTTCCAGCCTTCCTGACCCTCTATAAAGGGTCAGATCTTTGAACCTGACCCTTTAGAACCCTTAGATATTAGTAGCAGATACTGATATATAAGGGTTTAGAACCTTACCTCCAAGCGGTTGTTTCGACTGGTGGAACCGGAGCACAAACCCTTGGGGGGCCGAAGGGGGGGGGGGTGAGAACGGGAACCGTATTGCACTCCGCTAGGCCCACTATCACCCGTACCTATGCCCCCTTCACCGAATAAATAGGGAAGTAGGGGCGGGGATGGCCAGCTGTGGATCACGAGTCGAAGGGGCTCCTTCGGTGACACCTCACTGGAAGTGTATACTAGGGGGTCCAACCGGAACGCCTCGAGCCAATGGTGGACTAGTGCGCGGTTTGCCACCACCATAGTGAAACCACCAAGTGGTAGTTAAAAAACAGATTTTTCGTTTAAATGAAATTTTTCCGCTTCTGTGATTTGAATTTCAAAAATAAAACATACATGGTTTTCATTAGTAAGTAAAATGTGGTTCAATGGGATGAAAATAATTTTTGGTGAATAGTATCTTTTGAGTTTTATTAATCGTGATTAGAGGTAATTAGTGTAATTTAAGGTAAAAATAATGTTTTAATAATATTAAATTACCTTGACACATATCTTAACCTTATTGGATGAGTCATTTCCGACCAAGACAATCCATGGGTCAACTTGGGGACCCCATGGAGCCACTTGGGTAAGAAAATGACCTTAATAACTTTTTATTTAAAGTAAAAATAAAAATGTCACAAACATGAATTGTTTTACTAAAACATTTTTTACATGGGGTTATATAAGTTATATTTTTGACTGTAAATATTAATTAGAAATCTAGAAATATTTCCTATATCATGGTAATTTGTTTTATAATTTTTATACATTAAATAAATAAATTTATTTATGACACCATGATGATGCGACGATTACCTCATTAATGAACGATTTAATTAAAATGAAATGATAAGGTAAAATATATGACTTAAACTTGTCAAAAACCTATTGGATGGCTGGATTTAGAACCCTTATAACCTTATCCTCGAAATATATCATTGTGGGACCTTTAAAATCGGAAAATCATTTCATAATAAAGTATCCTTTCATGACCTTCAAAGAGTGCCCCTCCTCCCTCTTATAAAAGGCCCCCACCTCTACTCCATTATCCACACCTCTAAAGCCCTTGGCTAGAACAAAACCTACTCATATTATCTCTCCACATCCCTATATTCATCCTAGAAGCCTTAACTTAGGCATAAATCTCTTCCAGAAACCCTTTTGGTTCAAACCAAGGGGAGTTACCTAATTTAAAGGTAATGTCTTATCTTATGTTCTTTTGTTTTATTTTGATTCTCCAACCCCATAAAATATTTTTATTACTTTATTTTTTAACCAAAAATATTATATTAAATATACTAGGATGTTTTTATGAATATTATTTGAGCTACACTTACACACACCACTGTCTAATGGTTAAAGAATATACTGTTTCCGTGGATGGAGAATTACTACCTCACGAAACGATGATTGTTCAATCATATTTTAACACCTCTCATGGTGTCCATTAATATGTCACTATATTTATATATGATATATATTATGTTTATGTTTTCCTTATACTTCTTTATTATTCATTTATTCCATACCATTATGGTTTCCATAATGGCTAAACATGATAATTTCATTTTAGGAAGTGCGGACTACTGCCCCCTCAAAGTGATTTGAATCGTTAATTCCATATGTGGGATGTATAAAGGATGGGGTTAATGACGTTATATATGATATTATACTGTAATTATAATATACCTATGTATCATTATGTTTTCATTCCATTAAAGTATAAAATATAAATTAAAGTAGCATTTATGCGTACGTACGGATTACCGTCTCCATGAACGGTGCATTTCATTTATTATCTCCAAACGTTATGTACTATTATAAGTACATATATATAATTGATATATATGATATATATTACATCTAAATTATTAATATATTTCTATAATTATAATATATACATCTCTCATTTAGTTTTAATTCCATTAATATGACAAAGAAATGAAAGTAACGTTCATATGTACGTACGACCTACCGTCTCCATGAACGGTGCAATTCATTTTTTTTATCTCAAAATAATATGGGGTAGTATAAAATGAATATATACTGGATATATATTATATTTAAATCATTAATACTATTCTGGAGATGATTTACTTATATCTACATGGACAATTCTTTTCAATCAAGTTCATTTTTGACTCATGTACCGAACATCGACCAAAACATTTGATATGAAATCACATAATTAACTAATTATTATAACATTATAATATGTGATATGAATTGAATAATAAACTTTAAAGTTGTTCCTTAAGAAATTATAAATTCACCAAATTTTATTATTCAGGAATATAAAGAAACAAACAAGACAAGTCGGACTTGAGGTAAGGGATCCGACCTCTCACTTTCTTTTAAAATACTCTCTTTTATGTCATTTATTTTATGCTCCATATTCTTATATTGGAGGATGTTATTTTATATTAACCATACTGAAATTTGTATTTAAATATGATGAGAGATTCCCTCTTACTCTCATCAATTAATTTTAAGAATTTTTATGTGGCTCTCTTAGGCTGCCAAATTTCTGTAAGGGATCCTTTCACCCTTCTCACTTTCAAAGTTCTATTTTCATGTCATGTCTTTCAAGTTACCTTTTATTATTTTGGGGTATGATATCTATATCCATCATACTGTCCTTTTATGTTCATATGATGAGAGAATTTATTTTATCTCATCAATCCATTTTTGGATGTTTTAAGTGGCGCTGTTAGGCTGCCGAATTTTCGTAAGGGGATTTCTTATCTCGCTTTTAATTCTGTGAGATTTCCATTGTTCACCACTTATTTATTTCATGTGGTGTATTGTGTACTTACATTTGATATATATTATCATTATTCTATGTATATTAATGGTATTATATGATTCATTTGGCGTTTATTATCTTTTAGCCATACGACTCGATTGATCAAAACGAGGTAAGGGGTTTTATCTCACTTTTTGTTCCCGTGAGATTCATGCTACATTTTCCACTATTTCCTTTTGTGTGGTATATTTACTGACCATTATTGCATTATTTGTGTAATATAATTTATCTTATGGGTATTTACATATTCATTTTATGACCCTTCCTTCATGGGGTGTGCGTTTCAAAATTTACCCAAATCAGTAAGGGGACCTTTCACCCTCCTCTTTTTAAAAGACTTCTTTTTGTTAGGTATTTTAATTTACATATTCTTATGTTGGGATGTGTTATTATATATCCTTATTGCTGTAAATGTTATGTACAAGTGATGATATACCCTTTTTATCTTTCATCAACTCATTTTTTGAATTTTAAAGTGACGCCGTTAGGCTGTCAAATTTCTATAAGGGAACTTTTTAACCCAATTTCAATTGTTTGGGTGAAACTTGTTCTCCTTGAATATGTAATTATATGAATATGTGTGAATGTCCTATGATTGTTTTACACTTAATATACACTTATAGTTTGTGTATTCTATTGTCACACATAATTATGTAGTTGATTTATTTTTAATCAAAGGATACCGCCTTTATAAGGGACTTCGTCTCAATTTACATTCCATTGAGACTTCATTATTCTTATGTTCCAATTCACTTTGATATGGTGTATATACTATCCTTTAGAATATTATATCATGAATATATTTATTCTCATGATATTATAAATTTTTTATTAAATTTTATTCCTTTAAAAGATTCAAAGTGGTATGGGACACTTTGATTCAAAAATCTCTTTATTAAATGGTTTTGAAAATAGTTTGATAAATCATTGATTTTGTCGATATATTGAAATGATATATTGTGATTTCAAATGAAATGTTAATAGTAAAATTTTTATATTTTCAATATTTTATGTGCTATGATTTTTTAATGGTACTTGGAAATTTGACGGGTGGTTACGTGATAAATCAAATGACGGGTGGTGTCGTGAATACCCAGACGGGTGGTTACGTTATAACCTCCAATGCATTGGGTATGAAAGTTGACTGTATGGATATTCCATTTTGTGATATGCGTGGAAGTAGGCCGTATGGTTATTCCATTTATGTATGTTTATGTCCCAAGTTACCTTTATATGTTATGTGTTCTTTATATGGGTCTTATGGAAATCTTTTGGTTACAAAAGGGTAAGTAATGATTTTTTTTTCAGTGAAGAGTATTCACTAATTCATAAAGTTGAAATGTATTAATTATGATCAAGTATTCATGATTTACTTATTGTTTGAAAAAACTAACATTTTTCCTTCTTTGTGGATCCTTTACTGAGATTTTTATGCTTATCCCAAGTTTTTGAAATGTTTTCCACAGGACTTAAAGATGAATAGTGTCAAGGATGGGATCAAGGAAAGACATGATATCTAAAACATGGAACTAGACATGTTTATTTTTAAGAGTTTTTATTTTATGGAAACTTAGTAGAAGTCTCTACTTTGTAATCATTTGAGATGTAATAGTTATGTTTTATTCTCTAAAACTCTAAACCTGAAAAGATACTCCATGAGAATTATTCATTTAATTCATGATTATGTAATGTTTTAAGGCCGGGTCCTTATAGTTGGTATCAAAGGTCAGTTTAGAAAACTTTAGAGGTTAGGGTATTCTTTAGGCATAAGCGACATTACCATAATGGTTAGGATTTCAGAAAGAGTCATAGTTTTAGATAATGTGAATGTGTTAAAGATAACATGAATAAATATATCTTACTATTTACCCTCCTCATTAGATATTATATGATGATTCTAATGACATACTCACACTAAATTTTTTTGGTTCTAGTAAATGGATGAATTTAACAGGCACCAAAGTTACAGTGGATGTGAAGAAAACAATGACGGTTTTCTGAATGAACAACTGAATGATATGGGAGCTGCAATGAGAACTCTTGTGATTTTTCTCAACCAAATATCAAAATTCATGATTAAACATTTGAACCTTGGTGAGTTATCTAATGAATCATGTATGAGATAGCCAAATCGATGTGGAAGTTCAGGTAATAATTATAATGGTAACCATTAGGGTTTATATGATCCTTAATTTTGAGGTAATTATGGATTACTATTTGTTATGATGGAAAATGAAAGGCATGAGATAAACTTGATGTTAAATTATGTTATGGTTATTTTTGAATATTTTATCTCTTTTGGGGAATGTTTTAAGAATTATTTAGTTTTGGAAAAAGGATAACACACAGACCGTGTGACAACCCGTCACATCAGATGAAGCTGCGGGAATCGAACCCACAACCAAAGTGCGACTGGGATGTATCACCTACCATCGGACTACGTGAAGTCCCTAGTTAGTTTGAATAATTGTTTTTAGTTAGATGATCTTATGAATCAGGAATAAGTTGATTTTGGGTTATCTATGGAAATGATTAGCCTATCATGGAGGATATGTGATTAGGTTAACTACTTTTCAGTATGAGCCTTTAAGAGTAACTGATGTTATTTGGAGATAAATGTTAAGATTTACCTTGGAAGACTATGTGATTAAATCCTTCAGAGATTTGGGTTTCAATATTAGTATAGAGTACTTTGAATAATTTTATGCATAACTGTTTATTGAAAGGTATTTGATGAACTTTGGGTTTTTTGGACAAATTTTTGAGATTAAGAGTAGTTTTTATTTTTGTAAAAGATTTTCCTTTTAGGGGATTATCTAATCTCATATTAATAATTTTGGTTTTGGTTAAGGTCTAAATACATGGGAAATATATAGTTCATATTTTGTGGATTAGGTGATTCTCTAGAAGTTGATTATAGCGCTCTTAATGTGAACAAGTCATCTTAAATAATCACATTTTGTAGAAAATATGAGTTTGTGTAAGAAATCTAGTAAGAGATGAAAGTATACACGACAAGTAAGTATGTTTTCTTATGTTTTAGTTAAGCCCATAAATAAATTACTCAATGAAATTTAACTTAAAACAAAAACGTTTTCTGTTAACTTTTCTTACTGGGGAATCAAATACTGTTTAACCCATCAAAA
This sequence comes from Viscum album, assembly GCA_963277665.1. Taxonomy (NCBI): domain Eukaryota; kingdom Viridiplantae; phylum Streptophyta; class Magnoliopsida; order Santalales; family Viscaceae; genus Viscum; species Viscum album. Next base: position 97,222,499 of record OY728153.1, on the reverse strand, counting down.
TTTTGTGATTTTATGGTGGTTAACTTTCTCCTAAACATATTTCCCCATCACTATCCATCAGAACTTGATGGTTTTTTTCTCCTCCATATCCATGTTTTCATGGAATCCTATTATCTGTTGTCTCGGGTGACCTTTTTACTTTTTTTTCTTTTAAAGTGATAGTTAAATTTACTCTTTTTACGATGTGGGGCTTTCAATGAAGTTTTCGAGCCTAGTTTTAAAATTGCGAGGACACATTTCCCAAAAGGGGGGAAGGATGTAACATCCCGGGTAAATAAAGAATATGGAATTTTAGTATTTATAAATATTTGTGAATAAAATGTTAATATTACTTTAAAGGCAATTCTATGCTTGATGGCGTACCCAATACACAACAACGAGTTTCTTTGAAATCTTACATTGCACACTAATAACAAAATAATATTATTTTAAATGGTAGTTAACGCCTAGCCATTATATTGGAGGGAATGAACAGAAATAACTACAAAATGATTATATATGTTTGTTAAATATTTTTACTTTTATCTAATAAATATTAGAGGCTTAAAATGCGAATGATTCCAATTTTAAGCGCAAATACTCTAATATTCACTAAAAGGTCGATTTATCGCCTTTTCCTGGAGAACCATCTTTAAATATAGTTTTGGTAACTCTTATATTTTCTATTGGACTAATTAAAATTCTTTTTTAGAATCGGGGCATCAAAATTTACTTTGTGTTTGTTTTTCTTATTTTTCCGATAAAGTTCATTTTTTAATGAATAGTAAAAGATGTTGTATTTTAATTCAAAACCTCCTTTCAGTATAATTTATTTATATGGTCATATTATCTTTTTAATTGGTTTTAAAGTGTAATTAAAATATATTTTTACCATTTAATCCAATGGTGGTCATTGGAATTAATTTCACTTTGAAATTGGACATAAACAAGTGTCAATCTTTTGATAGATATTGTTTCTTAAAAACATGCTATTTGTTTTGACAGTGGGAATTAATTATAAAATTAATTAATGAAACTTATATGTTATGAAATTGGTGAAATGGACATCATTTTTGAATTCAGAATATCAAATATAGCTTAGGATGAATTTTTGGTTTTTTTCTGAAAAACATCAATTTTTGATGAATAGTGAAACCACTAAGTGGTAGTTAAAAAACAGATTTTTCGTTTAAATGAAATTTTACCGCTTCTGTGATTTGAATTTCAAAAATACCACATACATGGTTGTCTTTATTAAGTAAAATGTGGTTCAATGGGATGAAAATAATTTTTGGTGAATAGTAACTTTTGAGTTTTATTAATTGCGATTAGAGGTAATTAGAGTAATTTAAGGTGAAAATAATGTTTTAATAATATTAAATTACCTTGAAAAATGTCCTACCCTTATTTGATGAGTCATGTACGACCAATACAATCCATGGGTCAACTTGGGGACCCCATGGAGCCACTTGAGTAAGAAAATGACATTAATTACTTTTTATTTAAAGTTAAAATAAAAATGTCACAAACATGAATTGTTTTACTAAAACAATTTTCACATGGGATTATATAAGTTATATTATTGACTATAAATATTAATTAGAAATCTTGAAATATTTCATAAATCATGGTAATTTTTTTTTATAATTTTTAGGCTTTAAATAAATAAATTTATTTATGACACCATGATGATGCAACGATTACCTCATTAATGAACGATTTAAATAAAATGAAAAGATAAGGTAAAATATAAAACTTACACTTGTCAAAAACCTATTGGATGGGTGGATTTAGAACCCTTATAACCTTATCCTCTAAATATATCATTTTGGGACCTTTAAAATCTGAAAGTCAATTCATAATAAAGTATCCTTTCATGACCTTCCAAGAGTGCCCCTCACCCCTCTTATAAAAGGCCCCCACCTATACTCCATTACCCACACCTCTCAAGATCTTGTCTAGTCCAAACCCTGCGCATATTATCTCTCCACATCCTTATCTTAATTCTAGAAGCCTTACCTTAGGCAGAAACCACTTCAAGAAACCCTTTTCGTCCAAACCAAGGGGAGTTACCCGATTTAAAGGTAATGTCTTCTCTTATGCTCTTTTGTTTTATTTTGCTTCTCCAACCCCCTAAAATATTTTTATTCCTTTATTTTTTTAAAAAACAGTATATTAAATATACTAGGATTTTTTTATAAGAAGTATTTGATCTACACTTATAGACACCTCCATCTAATGGTTAAAGAACATACTATTTATGTGGATGGTGAATTACTGCCTCACGAAACGATGATTGTTCAATCATTTTTTAACACCTCTAATGGTGGTCATTAATATGTAACTATATTTATATATGATATATATTATGTTTAAGTTTTCCCTATGCTTCTTTATTTTTCATTTATTCCATACCTTTATGGTTTCCATAATGGGTAAACACGATAATTTCATTTTAGGAAGTGCGGACTACCGCCCCCTCAAAGTGATTTGAATCATTAACGCCTTATGTGGGATGTATAAATGATGGATATAATGATGTTATATATGATATTATAATATAATTATAATATAACTATGTATAATTATGTTTTTATTCCATTAAAGTATGAAATAGAAATGAAAGTAGCGTTCATGCGTACGTACGGATTACCGTCTCCATAAACGGTGCATTTCATTTATTTTCTCCAAATGTTATGTACTATTATAAGTAAATATATATAATTGATATATATGATATATATTACATCTAAATGATTAATATCATTATTTAATTATAATATATATCTCTCATTTAGTTTTAATTCCATTAATATGACAAAGAAATGAAAGTTCTGTTCATGCGTACGTACGGCCTACCATCTCCATGAACGGTGCATTTCATTTTTTTATCTCCAAATGTTAGGGAGTAGTATAAAATGAATATATATATGATATATATTATATTTAAATCATTAATACTATTCTGGAGATGATTTACTTATAACTACATGGACAATTCTTTTCAAAAAAAGTTAATTTTTGACTCATGTACCGAACATCGACCAAAATGTCTGATATGAACTCACATAATTAACTAATTATTATAATATTATAATATGTGTTATGAATTGAATAATAAAATTTAAAGGAGTTCCTTAAGAAATTATAAATTTACCAAAGTATATTATTCAAGAATATAAAGAAACGAACAAGACAAGTCGGACTTGAGGTAAGGGATCCAACCTCTCTCTTTCTTTTCAAGTACTCTCTTTTATGTCATTTCTTTTATACTCCATATTCTTATGTTGTATGATGTTCTTTTATATTTACCATACTGTAATTAGTATTTTCATATGATTATAGACCCCCTCTTACTCTCATTAATTCTTTTTAAGAATTTTTAAGTGGCGCCGTTAGGCTGCCAAATTTTTGTAAGGGATCCTTTCACCCTTCTCATTTTCAAAATTCTATTTTCATGTCAAGTATTTAAAGTTACTTTTTCTTATGTTGGGGTATGATATCTATATCCATAATACTTTCCTTTTATGTTCATATGATGAGATACCCTATTTTATCTCATCAATCCATTTTTGGATGTTTTAAGTGGCGCAGTTAGGCTGCCGAATTTTCGAAAGGGGATTTCTTATCTCGCTTTTAATTCTGTGAGATTTCCATTGTTAGCCACTTATTTATTGCATGTGGTGTATTTTTTACTTCCATTTGATATATATTATCATGATTCTATTTATATTCATGGTATTATGTGACTCATTTTTCATTTATTATCTCTTGGTCATACGACTCGATTGATCGCAACGAGGTAAGGGGTTTTATCTCACTTTTTGTTCCCATGAGATTCATGCTACATTTGACACTATTTCATTTTTTGTGGTGTATGTACTTCCAATTATTGTATTCTTTGTGTAATATACATTAACTTATGGTTATTTACATTTTCATTGTATGAACCTTCTTTCATGGGGTGTATGTTTTGAAAGTCACCCAAATTGGTAATGGAACCTTTCACCCTCCTATTTTTAAAAGACTTATTTTTGTTAGGTATTTTAATTTACAGATTATTATGTTGGGATGTGTTCTTATATATAATTATTGCTTTACATTTTATGTCCAAGTGATGAGATACCCTTTTTATCTCTCATAAAATCATTTTATGTATTTTAAACTGACGCTGTTAGGCTGTCAAATTTCTGTAAGGGAACTTCTTAACCCAATTTTGATTCTTTGGGTTAAACTTGTTCTCCTTGAATATATCAGTCTATGAATATGTGTGAATTACCTCTGATTGTTTTATACTTAATATCCACTTATATTTGGTGTATTCTTTTGTCACACATAATTATGTAGTTGATTTATCTTTAATCAAAGGATACCGTATTTATAAGGGATTTCATCTCAATTTACACTCCATTGAGACTTAATTGTTGTTATGTGCCAATTCACTTTGATATGGTGTATATACTGTCCTTCGGCATATTATATCATGAATATCATTATTCTCATGATATTATAAAGTTTTGATTAAATTTTACTCCTTTAAAAACATCAAAGTGGTATGGGACTCTTTGATTCAAAAATCTCTTTATTAAATGGTTTTGAAAATATTTTGATAAATCATTTATTTTTTCGATATCTCGAAATGATATATTGTGATTTGAAATGTAATATTAATAGTAAAATGTTTATATTTTTAATATTTTATGTGCTATGATTTTTTAATGGTACTTGGACATTTGACGGGTGGTTACGTGATAAACCAAATAACGGGTGGTGCTGTGAATACCGGGATGGGTGGTTACATTATAACCTCCAATGCATTGGGTATGGAAGTCGTCCGTATGGCTATTCCATTTAGTGATATGTGTGAAAGTCAACCGTATGGTTATTCCATTTATGTATGTTTATGTCCCAAGTTACCTTTATATGTTATGTGTTCTTTATATGGGTCTTATGGTAATATTTTGGTTACAAAAGGGTAAGTAATGATCTTATTTTTCAGTGAAGAGTATTTACTTCTTCATAAAGGTGAAAAGTATTACTTATGATCAAGTATTCATGATTTACTTATTGTTTTGAAAAAACTAACAGTTTTACTTCTTTGTGTATCCTTTACTAGGATTTTTATGATCATCCCAAGTTTTTGAAATGTTTTCCATTGGACTGAAAGATGAGTAGTGTCAAGGATGGGATCAAGGAAAGACATGCTATCTAAAACATGGAACTAGACATGTTTCTTTTTAAGAGTTTTTTATTTTATGGAAACTTAGTAGAAGTGTCTACTTTGTAATCTTTTGAGATGTAATAGTTATGTCCTAATTCTATAAAACTCTAAACCTGAAAAGATCCTCTATGAGAATTATTCATTTAATTAATGATTATTTAATGTTTTAAGGCCGGGTCCTAATAGTTGTAGTGGATTAAACCTTCCAATGGAATGGTCAGATGCTTAGTAGGTATTATGAACCTATTTCTTTTTCTTGAGTGACTTGGGAGGTCGTTAGTCTATCCAATAGTCATTTGGGATAATGTGACTTGAGCCAGTTTTATGTGTAGGCCATCAGATAATTTAATTAAATGAGTGTAAAATCTATGGACAATATTGAGGGTGTTTCATCTTGATTTTTTTAACTTGGGATAGTAGGTGTTGATATACGTAGTACTCGAAGAGTCTCTAATTATTTTAACAAACCAATTGAGTTTAGTAGAATTGTTGAGCCTTGGGATATTGAGTATGTTCTTAGGTCATCTCTGAAGTAAAGTGACTTGAGTGTAAAAGTAATAATTTTTTTTATGCTTGAGATGGAGTTTGAAGATAACCAGGATTGAGTTGAAGATCAACTCCTCATCTAATGACGACTCTCCCCGATCGACTGCTTCTTGGTGCTGTTTGGTAGAGTGGTGCCTGTTCTCTATTACTTGAATTGATTTATCTTGGGTCCTCACTACTCGTCTTGTCAAGGTGGGGGTTTCAATTGATTCCCAATGTGCACTATATGATATAGTGCAGGCCTTGGAGGTGGAGCAGGTGCATGGGTTGGCTTAAGCATGATGAAGGCCACTTCATCATTTCCTTCTATTTTTCCTGAGACCAGTGAAGTTACCCAAGATTTGAGTTTTTTCTTCTATATTGAGTATTCCATTATTTGGGAAATGGAAGATAAATACTAGAACCCACTCATGTACTTTATTAGAATTAGTGGTGTTCGCAGCTCATTGTGGAAGTTGTCAATTCACACAGCAAGCATCTCCTTATGGGGAATTGGCTAGTTCAAAGAGTAGGTTATCCCTTTCCATTTAAAAATGAAGTACGAGGCTCTATCATTCTTTCATATTTTTCAATTTGAGAGGTTTATTACTATTTTATTTGGAAACGTTGAGCCTAATTGGAAGTGGAACTGTCGATTAAGATCTTCCCTTCCTGTTATCGACAGAGCTGGAAATCTGGTTTACCATATGAAGGATAAACCATGAAGGGTTTGTATATAGAATCCGAGTTTCACTGCTTCTTATTGCTATAGGGTTCCCATCATGAGGTTATAATAGGACACATATTACATCAGATGTTATTCCAAGTTTCCTGAGACATCAAATATGGTAAACTTTATGTTCCCAAAATTTGGCGGTGGCGGGGTGTCCCTCACTCAATCGGGGTAAGGTTTCCATTCTAGTTGTTTCGTTGCATACTATTCCTCCATTGATTCTAATTGATCTACCAATGTCTCAAAAGTATTAATAATCCCTTGATGCATGCTCTATTTAACATGATCTTGGATAGGCAGAATGAGGGGTGAGATTTTACACGACAATTCTACTGTCACTTGAGGTGGATATTCAATAGGGGACATATTTTGAGGATGTGCCTGAAATTGTTTCTCCTATCTCATTAATGGATAGAAATATTGATACCCATTTATGATCAGGTCTAGGTAGACTGATGGTCCAATCACCATGTTGGAAAGAAGTCCTATCCTTGCATCATTTTTTTGGGATAAACTTGTGTGAATAAGGTACACCTACTGGTAGAGTAAGTTGAAGCTCTGACTGGGGAGCATATTCAATAGGACTTCCACCTCAGAGTAATTTGGTGTTGATTCACCTCAACTCTTTCATTTTTGGTTCTTGTCAAGTGAATATTTCTTCAAGTGAAAGTGTCTCTTTCTCATCGAGAGGATAAGGTAGGTCATGAATGACCTTACTTTTATTCCTTTATATGTTAGAGGTTTTCCAAGGAGGTAGTATGGGATTGGTTGAGGGAGTGATCAAATTTAGGGTGACTCTCTGGTTTTGGGTAGGCACACCTTCATTCTCAGTGTGGATAAGATTCTAGATGGAACCATCATCTCATTTCTATTTTGCATTTTCATCTTTTTTGGCAGGGTCTGAAGGATTAATGTCAAAAATGTTCACTGATGCATAATTCATTATCGTAATCGTACCATATACATAATGATATGAGGGTTGTTTGTGACTTTTTTAGGACCTCTACCTTCCCTTTCAAGATTCTATTCTAGCTTCTTGGTGAAGGGTATATCAGAGGGAACCTTTATGCATCATAGTCATATGCCACCCTTTTAGGGGAAATGAGTCATGATATGGGAATGAACGAGAGACCTATTTACATTTCATCTTCCCTAAATGGGAAAATAATTATTTTCTCTTGACGGGTGGTTTAGGTAATAATGACTCTAGCCATGCGGGCTGGGGTTGCTCCTATTTTATTGTTATTGTGCCTTGGCCCAAATTCTTCAGTGTTACATGGGAAATTTTGTTTTAAAAATTCCTCCATCCCTATAGAATGGGGTTGATCCCATACTGCGGTAACTATTTCTGTGGTCTCCACTCTTTTGATCTCACACATCCTTGTTCTAGTATTAGCCGAGTATGATGTCGGGCCTACACATGAACTGTTGGTTTTTGAGGATATTAGGAGTGCTTGATGATTGGATTCCCCTAGGTGATAATTATCCTAAATATTCTTAGTTTCCTAGATCATGAGTTTTTTGATGCATCACTCTCGTCGGTATTGATGATTTTGAGACATATTCAAGGATGGTTCTTATTTAGTATGTTACCTTTCCCGAGGAGAGACTTTTCTTAACAACCGAATTGGGATAATGAAATTATAGGACATCATTTTTAGTGGGTACTACTGGATGGGGTGTGGGGTGAAATGTAAATATCCATGATACCCTATCCTCGAATATGAACACCAGGCAGGGCTTCACCAATTAGATGATGCAAATTATATAGTGCATTGACGCAAGTCAGTTAGAGATCTTTTAGATTCCTCTCTGATTGTAGTCGCCACATAAACGAAAGGTCTTCTAAGTTTATTTGAAGATGAATCTATTATAGTATTTTTACGTTTTCTTCATCCCCATCGTAAAGAAATAATTTTTTTATGTTGTGAAGAGTTGTTTAAATATTGAGGTGAATTTTATGTATGCATTCTTCTGACAATTCCCTTGGTATCTAAAACTGATAAGTGGTGGAGGACCAAAAAATAATGGGTATATCAAACCGAGAAATCTATTTTCTCACAATAAACATATCATTTTGTTATTCTATAGGAGACTCCTCAACTTGGTCAACTTAACATGGGTTCTTCATGCTGGTTTTATCATAAGTAGCAGGGTTGGTACAAGTCTCATTGTTATTTGAATGATCCAGGTCGGCTTAGAAACTGAGAATTTCACAAGGAAATATCTTAATCGCGAAAGGAATTTACTTATCATTGATAGGGTCTCTAACATTCATGGCCTCATCGTTCCATGTTCTTTAGCATATGAGGACTTTATGGTATTTGATTCGGCAAGGGGAGGACATTCCTGTCGATATGGAACTTGTCTATGGGGAGGAACTTCATAGTAGATGCTATTTTGGAGAGGACTACAATCACAAATCAATGTCTCACTATTTGGAGAATTTTTTTAGTATATACCCTGGGGAGGAACTTTAGGGAAAAAAACAAGGGGATGGCCTTATTGTTGGAATAACACATCACTTTGGGGAGGAACTTCGTAGTTAGTGTTACCATGGGGAGGACTTCCATCACAACTCAATATACAACTACATGAAGAATTTATATAGTGCATACCATGGGGATGACTTTTAGGGAATACAACAACAAGGGGAATACCTTCCTACTAGAATAATATTTCATTGCGGGGAGGACCTTCATAGTTGGTGTTACCTTAGAGAGGAATACCAGCATAGCTTGATGTTTGACTACAGGGAGGTTTTTTGAAGCGTATAACCTAGGGAGGACCTTTTGGGAAGGCAACAACAATGTGAGGACCTTCTTGTTGGACTAAGACATCATTGCGGGGAGGAACTTCATAGTGTGTTTCACAATGGATAAGACTACTATAATAACTTAATTTCTAACAATAGGAATAATTTATGTAGCACATACCCTAGGGAGGACAGTTAGGTAGGATGACAATAAGGGTAAGGACTTTTTTCTAGAATAAGCTGTCACTGTGGGGAGGACCTTCATAGTTGGTGCTTCCATGATGAGGGATACCATCATTGGTTGATGTCCAACTGCATGGAGAATTTCTATAGCATATACCTTGGAGAGGACCTTTAGGGAAGAAAAAATCAAAGGGGGAACTTCTTATTTAAATGTTATTTGAATGTGGGGAGGACCTTTGTAGTGGGCACCACAAAGTTGATTAATACCCTTACAGATTGATGACCAAATACTGGGAAAATTTATCTAGAATATACCTTGTGGAGGACCATCAGGGTAGATGATAGTAAGGGGAGGGTCATCTTGCCTCTTTTCTTCTGGCCACAAGGAGGGTTACCATGATTCTCATAAGGAGATTGACACTCATAATCGATCACTTTGTTCCCCAAAAGAAAGAATTCCTGGCATGTTCACTAGGGAGGTCCTCTAGAGCTACTGATAACACTATTATGGGGAGGAACTTCATAACTACTACTTCCACTTCCATAATTGGGTAACCAATTAGTAGGACCCTAATCCACCAGAGATAAGTGTTTGATGAAATCAAGAATTATAGATTGTATCAGAGAATGGTTATGAATTTTATCTTAATTTTCCAACTGAGTTTGGTATGATTCATTTATTGGTGCTCTATTATTGGAGAATGGGGCTGCTTGATATGGGTGAAAACCTTCACATATAGGTGCATGTTTGAGTGGCTCCCACAATGTTTTCGAGATATTCTAATGACCATCCAGAGTTATGGACGAGATATATCCATACCCTAAAAAGACCAATATGGTGGAATGGTGTCCCCTAGTTGGAACATGTATTTTTTCCCGATTCAGTTGTCCATTTATCATGAAATATTACCAAAGACCCTCCTAGATGGGATAAGGGATGGAAGTATGCTTCAAAGAGACCATCCCATTTTGTGGATGAGTCACCTCACATGGGGAGGAGTGGTTTTGGTCTAGGCTACTTTCTATTTCTATGGATGTGATGAACTCTTTACAAGTTTGTAGTATATTGTCATGAATTGATGTCTGATCCTCCACCATTTCCAGGATATGTTGAGAGATGTATTTAGATTGAATATGAATATATAACCATTTCAATGTCAAATTATAAATACGTTCAAGCTCCTGTAGTCAATTTGATATAAGTAATTACTGATATTTCTCTAGTGCGGGGGTAGATATATGGGTCTTACCATGATTTTTAATTAGGATACACTAGTTGTTTTTTCCAATTTCCATCATATTTGATTAATGATATTTGTATTCATGAGTAGGGATTTTCATTTTCTCATTATCTTCTATATTTGGATAAAGGGATTGATATGAATACATAAGAATTTGACTCTTCCTGTATTTGGTTTCCATCGTATTTGGATGATGGGATTCATATTTTCAAGAAGGGATTTGTGTATTCTCATTATTGGTTGACACTGTATTTTTATGATGGGATGTATGTGCATTGGTAGAGATATGTGCCTGCCTATAATTTTTGCAACCTATTTTCATGGAAGGCTTGGCGAGTAGTGGCAATAATTTTCACCTGCTCATAATGTGCCATTATATTTTCAAGGTGGGATTCATATTTGTGAGTAGGGATTTGTGCCTATTCATAGATGGTTTCCACCCTCTTTGGATGGCGGGTTTCATGTTTTTTGGAAGGGGTATGCACCTGTATATAGTTTTCCACCCTATTTGTGTGGTGGTCTTGGTGATAAGTATAAGGAATTTTCTGTTGGCTGTAATTTTTCATTGTATTTTACTGATGGGATTCATACTTTTGAGTAGGTGTTTACTTCTACTTGTGTGCCACTATATTTACTTGGTGGGATTCATGAATCTTTGAAGGATATAACTGTACCCATAAATAGTTTCTATCATAATTTTACTGACGATATTCGTGAGGGCGAGCATTAATATATGCCTTCTCATGGGTTTCTATCATATTTACTTGTCATACTTCTTCACTAGTAATCATGATGATGATCTGTTCCTGATTATATGATTGTTAACCATTGTGGACCATGCTAGGGACTGAGGTATAATTGATTTCAGAAGTTTCCCATGAGGTATTATCCTCTTTATAATGAGGATGTTGGGCTTCACGATGTTAGTAGTGACAGTTTCCAATAGGAGCCATTAAGTGGGGCCCATGTGACAGAGGGATGAAATCGCCGTTGAAGAAATCATTATCCTCCATAAGATAAGGGAAGAACTCATTGTCATGTTTTAGGGACTGGATAACAAAATTATTGGAGATGGATAGTGTATCCATCTGGTTCTGGGCCGCTGACCATCACTAGGTGGACAACTGTTGTGGATTCATGGCTTGTAGGGCCTGCTAGTTGCCTATGGGGTGGGGAGAGTACCATTTTGGTGGTACTACCTAACCATTGTGTTCGATACCCAAAATTAAAGATGTTGGGTGGGATATGGAGTCCTATGATTCATGGATGACCCTGTCAGAGCAGTTTATGACATGCATGTTGGAGAAAACTGGTGGATGACTTTGAATTAAAGGAAAGTTTACATATTTCCTGTAATGTATGTGACATATACAAACAAAAAAAACCACATCAAAGTATCATCTCATGACCACATGTGTAATTGATGGTCACACATAGATTCATTTCATTTTGGACATGAAAGGGGCCCACACTGCCACCTTTGTTAAATACTCGGGTTGGGTTCACCATTTTTATTTCTAATAGAAACACATCATCCCAATGGTTCATTACAAGAAGTTTAGTTTTTTACAATCATTCACATTGGGTCCACTATTTATGGATGATCTCCAATAGATATTTTTCATGGATCCAGAAACACCAAATGACTCTCATAACCATGATTTATGGACCATCTTTCCAAAGTCATGTGTTCACTGGGTAACTTGGACAATAACACTTAAGAACTCACATTAGACAAGAGGATGGGATTTCAGGATCATCATACCCTTTTTAGGGAACTAATTATTATTATGGGACTCTCTTATAGATTTAATATATGTTCATGAATCTTTGGTTCATTCTCAAATGTTTATATTAGGGGCCACCCTGAGGCAGTGATCCATTATGACTACTCCTGGGTTTGGAATCATCTGTACGTATATGTGGTTATCTATCAATGAAGGGATCTATGTGTATCCAAGGTTCTCCATCAATGTTACCCTTTTTTGGAAAGACTAAGGATCCTTTGGTAATTTACTAGGACGATGCTGGTTTTAAGCTGTATTATGGGGAACTTTGGAGTTTATCATCATCTATGGGGGACACAAGTTTTTTTGATGTGGGGATTATACACATGAAATGGGATTCCTACATATCCTCATGAGAGGAATCATAACCCATGTTGTTTGGTACCACTTAACAGGGAGCACAACCTTTTAAGGTCATTTTATTATGACCCAACCAAGCTGTTTAACATCATATAACAAGGAAGCTCAGGTGGAAGGTGCCTGGTGAAAGATGGTGTGGGACTTATGATGAGGTGGCCCGAGGATCCTAGAAGATATGTAGTCTCCTAGGTGAACTTGAACCTACTAGGGATATGATCTAGAGAACATTAGGGTGGATTTGGGTGCTCAGTTTAAACCTTTGAAAGGCTTCCACATATCCCAGTTACTAGGGAATCAAATCACATGTAGTTCAGTATGTTGGAGTTTACACATGAAAGATGTCCATTTGGGGGAGAATTATTGTGAATTACACTCAGAAGGATCCATGTCTGGTTGAGCCTTACATCTATGAAGAAGTTCCATTGATTTGTATATGGTTGGGGATTACACTATGTATGAGGCCCATTTGAGGATTGGAGTTGGGGATTACATCTATGAAGAAGGCCCTTATATTTAAGTATGTTTGGGACTTATACTATATAGGAGGACAATGTATGGTTTGGAGTTGGGGATTAAATCTATGAAGAAGGCCATTATATTTTTCTATGTTTGGGACTTAACTCATATAGGTGACCCATTTTAGGTTTGTATTTTGTGATTACATCTATGTATAAGGACTTTAGATTTATATATAGTTGGGAATTATATCATATCGGAGGCCCATTTGAGGTTTGGAATCATGCTGATGTTATAATCACCGCTAATCTCTTAGCCCACATGATTCATGCTCAGTATAAAAAATAATAGGAACCATCAGATTTGATGATCACATAATCTCCCCCTATCTGATGATGGATGGTACTGGAGCCCAAAGGGAGAGGTAGAGTACTTTGAGTGTGCATGTTTCCTCTGTTGTTTTCATATTCATGATAGTCACATTTAGTGACATATTTGAGTATGTCATAGGAATAGGTGAATATGAGAAATAGTTCTACATATTTCAAGAAAGACCAGGGGCTTACCTCAAGAGGTGTTCCCTAAAAATGGTTCAGATAAAGGGAGGAATGTTCAATACTAGATCTCATCAAAGGGAAATAGTAGCAGTTCCTCTCAATCCCTAGAATGGGTAGGTTCATGTAAGAATTCTTTGTTTATAACTTTCATTACCATGGTAATGTAAATCTAAGTTCATTCTAAGGGTCTGCCCTATTTCCAGGGATTCCCATGCAACTCCTCTTACCATGGGTATGTAAACTCAAAGGACAAGATGATGTGGCCGATGATCTTATCATACATGTCAGGTGAATTTGGAAGGGGCCTCATCCTGATACCGGTGGACAGGTTCAAGGAAGGTCCACCACATATACTGATGATATGATGGAAGAGAATGGTGTAAGTTGTAAAGTATATTTCTATAGGACGCCTCATTCCATATAGCATCTTTTTATACAGGATGATGTTCCCTCTACATAGCATTTTTCTACGCAAGTAATGAGACCATCCACATAGAATTGTGCTACGCAGACATGTGTTTGGTCTACGTAGCATTTCCCTTTCATGGGTCCAAGTTCTACCTTTGTAGTGTTTTGCTACATGAGGCTGAGTTGTTCCAGCATAACAGTTTTCTATGCGGGTAGGGTTCGGTCTACATAGCATTTTTTTATGTGCTCCCGAGTTGCTCCCACATAACATTTTTCTATGCAGGGTAGGGTTTAACCTACATAGACTTTCACTATGATATATTCCTATTAAAAATGGTTCCATTAGTTTGTGCCTCATGAGACTATGTCTGGAAGGGGACTTTGGGTTTGTGGACTACCACATGTTTTATTATTTCCTCCTTAATGCTATGCGGTGGGTTTTACCAATGGTGAATCCTTGAAGGGATCTAGTTTTTGTGGTGCCTTTCTTCATATCTCTTTATTTCATCCATCCAAGGTCTCACTTCCCTTCCTACCTCAATGTATATTTAAAGAAGAATGGAGTGAACAGATACCGGCATGGTTGGTTATTCACAGTGGGCCACGAGCCTTCTTTTTCTAGAGCCCACAGAGGATTCCTCGATGCACAAACGACTTAGAAAATGGGACATCATTTGTAGATGCCTAAATCACTAACTCAGTCCAACAAAAAGCTTCATTTCATTTATGGGGTACTGATGATACTTCCTCAACCCACAAATTATTTTACTTTGTGGGGAATATTAATTTGAAGAGGCATAAATCAACACCTTCCTCCCACAAATGACTTTAGTTTCGTTTTTGGGCATCGACACCACCAACTCTATTCCACAAACTATTTTCATTCATAGGGGAATTGTGAAGCTGTAGATCAGCATGCAGAGCGGTGGTCCATGAATGGATTAATTCTTCATAGATGCACTCCTTTCAACATTTTCTTCAATCTTCTCCTTGGTTTCATTTCTACCCTTTTTCGATCCTAATATAATTATACTATTAAATGTGGAATTTTCATGATCCAAATAAGTGTGTGATGTTTTAGTTCATATACTTAATATAAAAACATATAATCATGTTTAATTTACTGAGTTAATTACATAATCATGGTATAATAATAATTGAAGGGGTCAGAGAAGGAAATAAAATAAAAACACTTTTAGAAGAACATTACTTCTTCTCTGGGTATCTTCCTTAGATTTAAAATAATTCATTCCTAAGATAGATTTATTCATAAGATAAGGCTTATAGAGTTAGGTGAGGGATTCTATAGTGTGATTTGGGTAGGGCTTTGAAAATTCAAATTTCTTAAGAGATGTGACGGAGGGGGGAGAGTGAGTGCCCTTTTATAGTTGCAGAGGAGTGACATTCTTGTAAATACTCAAAAGTATTCACTATTGGGAGGTTTCCCTTACCACATGTGGCTAAAATATTGACAATTAATGTATTGAAAGGATTATATGGTCTATACAAACCTCAAAAAACACAATAGAACACATGTTTTAAACATTTTGTTCCTTCTCTCCTAAGTTTCATTATTTTACCATTTTGGTTTTTCATTATGATAACTAGTTTTTTAACCAAACTAATTTATCATTTAAGGATAAATTAGAGTGATACTTATTAAAAAAATTATACCCACTGACTATAAAAATGATATTTAATTTATATAATAAAAATATTATTTGTGTTGAAAATTAATTTAACACAAACACAAATAATTTTCAAAAACACCACTTTAACCGTAACCACATTGACTCAATTTTTCAATTTAACGGTCAATATGATCATTATAAAAGACCAAATGGTCTATTAATGGACCATATTTTATTTCTACTAACATTTAAAAATTACATGGCATTGGATGGGATTTTTATTAATTTTAAATTATTTAATAAAATATAATTTATCATAAAACAACATTAATATCAATTTTGACTTTAATAAATCAAATTGTTTTAAAAAATATCAAAATAATGATGGATTTAAAATATATTATTTTAAAATATATGTAACATAATATTTTAATGTAAAAAATAAATTTAATATAATAATTCAAAGAATTTACTCCACTTTTAATATTTTTGGTATCATTTATTTTATTTAATTATTAACAAATTAATTACCTCATTGACATTTCTTTATAATTTTAAGTAATTAATATAAATAAATTAAAGATAAATTATCATGATAAAAAAACTTATTTTTCTTTCAAAATGATGTATATAACCGAAAATACATTGTTTTTTCATTTCCCAAAACATTGTATATATTAAAAGGAAGAAAATAATTTCTTTTTCCTTTTTCTTTACTTACCTTATTATATGGATCACTTTCATGGAAAATTTTCCAACTTAACAACGAAAAATAGGTACTAAGGTTTTAAGGGTATAAATATTTCCATAAAATTGGCTTTGAATAGGTTGGTAGATAGTTTTTGACCTTATATTCTATGTTTAACCACTAAGTAAACTCATTTTTACCTTAATCACTCCAATTAATTTAAAATGATTTCACTAATAATTTTTGTCAAAAATTAATTTTATCATATTTTAAATTATAATTTATTAAAATTCCAAATATGGATTCCATTTTTCCAAATTCAATTCACATATTTTTCTAAAATTAATTTAAAATTAATTCCACTGAAGGGATACAAAAGTGTATTTTTAAAGTGAAAATGTTCAACAGTTTACTAAGTCTTTATATATAAATTGAATATATAAATTATTCCCATGATTGAAAATATATTAAAATGTTTATAATTGGTTTCATTTTATTTTTAAATAAATTTAAAATACTATTCAACATTATAAATTATTTAGATGAAAAGTCACTTTTCAATAAAAATTCAGTATTTTTTCACGATTCATCAAAAAATGAAACTTCTCAGAAAAATAGAAAATATTAACCCTAAGATAATTTTGACATTCCCATTTTAAAAATTATTTTTTTCAAATAAAATATAAAAACGTTTCAATATTTAGTTTCAAAATAAGTGCTCCAATAAAAGGTGGCAAAACCGTCCTTAGAAAAATATATCTTTTTATACATAAAATTGGATTTATTCTTATATTATACTTATCAAATATATTGGATGAATGTAAAAACATTAGATTAAATATATAATATATAAATTTCATTAAAATAATTCACTAATAGAAATTAATTAGTATAAAATTATTTTGGTCAAATAAAAATAGTTTTTTTAAAAAAAATTCCATTATATTCAATTTGTTTTTATTTTCATTTCCAATCAATTATAAACCAATGAATTGAAACATATATATTCTACAAAGACCATAAAATTCTAAAATAATAACTTTTTATTAAATATCATGTATGACATAAGACACTAATATTTGAGAACAATATAAAAACCCAAGACTTTATGATATATGAACTATTCAATCTATTATATAGATTGTAATAAAAACAACACTAAGTTATATTGCGTTAAACACAACAACAATTTTCTTTGATAACTAACATTACATGAAGGATCAAAATTCACTAAAAACTATTAATATTATTAAAAAAATTTCAACAATATCCTAGCCATTAAATTGGAAGGTATCAATAGGATTAACTATATTATGAAAATATATAATTATCACAAATACAAACACATATTCATTGGTTACAAATTAATTAGAAAGGAAAATAACAATAAATATAATATAAAGGAAATGTTTTCATAAAAATATTTTTATGCACCCATAACCTTTTAAGCTAATAAATTAAATTAATTACTATTATTGAATGATATTAATGAAATTTATATATTATATATTCAATAAAATATTTTGATATTCATCAAATATATTTTATTGGCATAAGATAGAAAAAAATATAATTTTACACATAAAAAATATATTTTTCTAAAGGTAGTTTTCCACCTTTTAATTGAACACTTATTTTAAATATAAATTTTGAAACTTTTATAAATTTCATTTGAAAAAATAAAATTCAATTTTAAAAATCATAATGTTAAAATTATCTTAGGGTGATTTTTTTATATTTCTAAGATGTTTCATTTTTTGATGAATTGTTAAAAATACTGAATTTAATTGAAAACTAACATTTAAAATAAATATTTTATAATATTAAATTAACTTTTAAATTGGTATTAAAGTTAAATTAAATCAATTATACATATATTAATCCATTTTAGTTCATTGGAATCAATTTCATAATGAATTCAAATATAAAAACTTATTAAACCTTTGAACATTTTTACTTTAAAAACCCAATTTCTTGTCCTTTCAAAGGGGATGAATTTTTAATTTATTTCCGCCACTTCTATGTTTTGAATTTTAAAAAATTAATTAAATATTTATAATCAAATTAATTTATATTTTATAGTAAGTTCAACTTAGTTTTTGGAAAAAAATATTAGTTAAATAAATTAAAATTAATTACAACGATTAATGTAAAAAAGGTTTACTTAGTGGTTAAAAATTAATCTTAAGGGGTCAAATAAACTATAAATTTTCAAAAAATCTATTTTATGGCCATATTTACTCCATATACCCTCTTATATAAAACATAATTCATTATTGGCATTGTATTATGTATGGGAGACCTCTCTATAGTCTTTACCTTTTGGTATTTACAAGAATTCCACTCATCCTCTACTATAAAAGTGCACTCAACCCCCTCACTTCTTCCCAACTCTCAAGAATTTTGTTTCATCTAAAAAAAGTCCAAATAAACTCCAAAAATATCTCTCATAATTTTGGAAGCCTCAATTTGGGAAAAAAGTAGTCCTAGGTAGTCCTTTGGTGAAAACCCAAATTAGTTACCCAAAGGAAAGGTAACATTCTCCAACGAACACTTTTGTTTTTTATCTCTCCACCCACTAAAATATTCTTATATAATGAATAAATAATAAAATAATTATATTAAATTTATAGATTTTTTAGGTTATGGTTACAACCTAAAACATTACACACTTCCATCCAATGGGATATGTAATCATCGTTCATGTGTACGGTGGACTACCTCCTCACAAACCGATGTCGTTCGTTCTACAATTTCCATCTTTAATGGTTGGTAATAATGATATATTTCTAGTTTATATATTATATATATGATATTTATAATGTATTTATGATTCTGAAATTATTATACAACACATACCTTAATTCTTTCTATTTTTTGGGAATATAATGACATCATTTATGGATGTGTGGACTACCGCCTCCTCAAAGCGAAGTGATTTGTTCTTGAATTACGTGGAATTTATTAAAGATTGGTTTAATAAAAATATGTGATATATATGAAATAAATATAAATCTATAATAAAAATATACATATGTATCATTTACTTTTCATTCTTTTAATATGACAAGAAAATGGAAGCAACGTTCATGCATATGTATGGCCTACCATCTCTATGAACAGTGAGTTTCATATACTATCAATAAATATTTTTGATTAAAATAAATACATATATAATGAATATATTTTATATTTAAATCATATTTTATATTCTAGATACTATTAAATTATGATATATGTAATAGGAACAAAGAATAAAAAGTCAAAACAAACTCAAAAACCAAGGTAATTTAAACTAGAAAGAATGAAAATAAGGAATGATTATTAAAAAACGAGTGATGACATGTTACAAAAGAATAATATATGATATTATAAATAATAATACAGTTATTTTATAAGTTAATAAAACGATTAATCCTATTGTACATGAGTATAAAGAGAATTTATCCAAAAGAGAACATAAGGTAAGGGATTTGG
Organism: Viscum album; assembly: GCA_963277665.1. Taxonomy (NCBI): domain Eukaryota; kingdom Viridiplantae; phylum Streptophyta; class Magnoliopsida; order Santalales; family Viscaceae; genus Viscum; species Viscum album. Next base: position 97,202,498 of record OY728153.1, on the reverse strand, counting down.
TATCAATTTACATTCCATTGAGACTTATTTGTTATTATGAACCAATTCACTTTAATATGGTGTATATAATTCTCCATTTTAATTTAATATCATGTTTCACTCATAACTCATGGTATTTTAATATTCACTTTGAATTATCAAATCTAAGTGGTTTTGAATTGAAAATTACCAAGTAGTAAAATTTATCTTTACAATCCAACTTTCTTTTGTGATTGTTAACATTCTCTTGAAACAATCACATTATTGAAATAATTTTCATTGTAAATTACATTTTTATTAAATATTCATTTTATTGCATTATGGATAATATTATTTCTAAAATTGTATTCCATTTTCACTTATGGTGTTTACTTTTGAAAGTTATTTAATTAAATGGGGAAATATTTCTTAAATCCACATCCTTAACTAAATATGGATATTTGATAAGGAGGATTGATTCATTAATTATATCGATTATTTGATGTATGAGGAATGATTTGTACATGAAGTGATGAGTGTTTCAAAATATAATATATCCCCATGATGCATCAATATATCTCATGAGACCAATTAAGTTGTCCAAATTAAATGGGTTTTACCAATAGTTTAAACCATCTTGTGAAAGGTATTGATAGTAGTGGTTTTACATGGTTGATACATGAGATAAAATAATTAAATAATTTACTTCATTCAGAATTTATTTATTATTATCTAGAAGTTTTTCACTATTAAAAAAATCCATTGATGGATTTCATTCTCAACTTATTGGTTAAATATAATGTGTGTTTAGTGGTAACATTTACTTCGAGAAAACTAATTCATGTATAAATAATATAATCTAATAAACTTAACATTTGAGAACTATTTATATTGAATCATATATTGAAAGTATATTTTTTTAATTTTAAAATGATTATAGGGGATATAATTTTAGTTTTCAAAAATATATAGAAATATTAATATATTTGTATCAATTAGATATAAATAGGATGATTCAATTTATTTAATAAGGTGAGAATTTAATTATCCCTTATCCTATATGTGTGAAATATTAAATGAATTTATTTTATATTTTTACGATATAAACCTATTATATATATACATCTCTTTATTATTTTTTATGTATAGATTCTATATATTTTTTTATGATACGTGAATTCATTTATAATGAGATATCATACATAAATCATATTCAACATATTATGAAATGAAATTTACTTTATTGATTCAAAATTAAACATTAATAAATAATGATAAAAACATTTCATAATATTAATAAAAGAATAATGGGATAATGAAAACATGTAAATAATACACATATAACATGTAAATCAAATGGTTCACGGTCTTCTATAAATACCATAGTTAAAAACATCATTATACTAGGAAAAAACATTTGGTTTAAGATTGTCATTTTGTAAAACAAATATAAAGAACATTAAGTGAAAACTAAAAGAATGATGAATGAATAAATTAAGCTACATATATAGAACTAAAATGTCCATATAACTATAGTAAATGTGGAAAGTGATCATTGAAAATATGACCATTATAATTGTAACATGACTGTTAGAATCATAACATGGCTGATGTAATAGTAAAATTACTATTAAGGAAATATATGAAAGAACCATATAAATTAATATTTTTCTTAAATAAATAAATTAAATATAATTATAAAAATACCATAGAAAAATTACTCATTCTATGTAAAGTGATTTAAGTATAAGTACAAATTTTTAGTAAAAAATAATTTACAATATTTAACAAAAACCCTAATTACTATATAGAAATTAAATATTAGAACAACCTAATTTAGATATTTATTTTTTCAAAATTGATTTCATATTTTTAATTTTAACATCAATATTAAATAAGGGTAATGTTTTTGTAATTTTCATAAATATTAAAATATGTGGAAGAATGGTGAAATATGGTAAAATATGATATATTATAATAAGATAAATATAAAAAAACATAATCCATGATATATAGATGTGGTAGTCAAGGATTGGGTTAAACACATAACTATAAATTACTTTAATAAATTATAATAATCAATAATAAATATATTCCTAAAAAATAATAATAATAAATTATTTGATATTTTATTCGAAACTCCCCTTTCATTCCCTTATAGATACCACCCTTCTTCACTCATTTATCCTTAATTAAAAAAATATTTTTTTAAGATATCAACAAAAATAACTCTTTATAACCCCCTATATTTTTTGGAAGATCATTTATAACCAAAATACCTTCATTTCACACCATAAAATGTAAACTAAAGTATACAACTCAAAGATAATGTAACAATGTGTGACCATAACTCTTTCACTCTAATTCTCCTCATAGCCTTTATAAATCTAAGTTATCATAATAATAACATGAAATAAAAATTATAATTATTCTTTAATTTAATTATGAACTCAAATATTGATTATTTATCCTTTTATTTAAATTATTATTAGAAACCACTTTCAAACAACTATAGGTTTATACCACTTAAGAGAATGATAATGTTTCATATTCATTATCACTTTTTAGGGTTGGTAATTAAAATTGGTTTCATGTATAATTATAAAATTAATAATCAATTTAACTAATTTTTAAGAATATATAATGATAAAATTGAAATTATATTAAGATATTTATCTACTTTTTAAAATATACCCTCAATATAATTTTTATATATTTTACTTCCCAATTAATATATTATTTTTCTTATTTTAATTTTTTGTATACCTAAATACCTATTTAATCACATATTAAATACTTATTCCATATCTTACAATATTCATTATTGTTTCTCTTCTGAACCTCCATTATTTTCATTAATTGAATCTCTATTTTATATCATCTTGCATGAGTCTTTTATCCATGTATTGGTTGTATTATGTAATTTCTAGCCTTGATTATTATTTTTTTACTTGTCTCATAACATTATTTTTAAACTAATAGTCTATACTTTTGGAATTTTATACAAAAATAAATACTCTCTATACTTATTTTCATTTTTATTATGATCTCTATCTCACACACACAAACACTTCTACTATGTTTTAGATTAATCCCTTTAAATTTCATTTTTTATGATTTTATTTTTATTATTTTTGGAATATACTTGATTTTATAATATACTTATAATTATTTCTTACGTTAAAAATTTCAATGTATGAATAGAAATATTTTCTCCCTCTTCTTCTTTTTCATGAATCACTCCTCTCATGTCTATTTTCTTAATTTATATCAAATGTTCATTTTTTACAAAAAATTATATTGGTTCTTATCTAGTTTTTGAACTTATATGACTTTATTTATTTTAAAATATGATTTATATATCTCTAAAAATTATGGTAGGGAGATTATAGTCTAAAACTAAATTTATTTAGTCATAATTAATCTTATTTATATATTCACTTCCATATTAGGAATATATATTCCTAGAAAAACATCTAACCCCGTTGTCTACTTTTTATTTTTTTTACACGACCTTTACATATTTTCTCTTTAATTGGTTCTAACTTCATAAAATATCAAATATATAAGAGGACTTATCTATTTTTAGTTCATTATATTTATATATAATATTCTATTGAAATATTAATAAGTATTTTCCATTTAAGTTTTAATTTTATACATTTTATAATTATTTCTAATAATTTGCATACCTATTTATTATATTCTAAATTATTATTTTCTAAAACACATTGTATGAAGATGGTAGGTGTGATCCTTTATAAAATCCTTATGTTTACTGGTCATTTTGTTTAAATAGTATCTTTATCTAATTTTTTGTTACTTTCACATATCATCCCTTAAACATATATCATTAAATTTTAGTTTTATTTTTGATAAGTAAATTTAACCTCTCTATTATCTTATTTATTGATTCCCATGACATACATTATGATATTGTAAAGGGCTGTCTCAATATCTTTTTTTAATCTTGACCCTCTTAATTATTTATCCTCTTGCATATTATATATAATATTTACTTTTAAAATATCCTAATAATTTTTAAATTTATTTCTATATATTCACATTTTCTTTCTCATATTTACTCTTTTGTTGATCCATACTTATTATATTACAAAATCTATTAGGTGTTTTTATAAATTTATTTTTTTCATATAAAAGTTAGATATTTTTGATATTCTTATATAAATCTAATACTGCAACCATTTTACTTATTCTATATTTTATCATTATATTTTTTATAATACATGTCTCATTACTATATTTATTAATTCTCACCATGTGGTGTTCATAAGGGAGACACACCTACTCTTTCACGATCTTCTCTTTTTATTAAATATTTCTATTATTTGTCTACTCTCTAATATATTCCATATAATTTATTAATTTTACATTATAAATAATTATTTTCTTTTATTCTTGGATAATTAAATGTTTTTTACCTTTCATTTATTATTTTTTGATTATTCCCTACCATTAATTCATGTTATAAAGGTTCCTTTAAAACATCATATCTTTGTGAAATTTCTTTATACTTGGATATATATCATTTTTTTAAACATATTTTATTCATGGATTATATTATTCTTTTTTACACTACTTTTGGATGATTCATAGATTAATTTGGGACTTACATTAATATTCAATTGTATATGCTATGATTATTTTATATAAAATTAATTTGTAACTGATTTTTATCCAAGTATTATCAAACTTATAATTGTTTCATATTCCATTTGGAATGGATATGAAGGTTCATTTTATGATTTGAAAATTTGTTTTTGAATTATGGATCCCCCAAATGATTGAGTAATGATTATATCTCATTATATGATGTGTATTTTCATCCATAGTTATCTAAGAACACTATGTTATGGTGTAAGGGTAATCATCCCAACACATTATTTTATAATGTATTTCTAATTATACTTGACTTTTTTTGATAAAATGTTTTATTTTTTTTGTTTTGTGTTCATTTAAATTAATATATTATTTTTTCAATTTTATTATTATGTCACAAAATACTCGAAATTGACCCCCAAACCCATCTGTAATAATACAAGGGCTAAAGACCAGTGAAGAGATATCTACTAAAATAATGGGAGTTATAGAGACCAAGGATTCCCATAAATGGATATTACATCTTTTAGATGAATATTCATTACATTACACAAAAACAGACATTAGGTTCATAATAGTTTAGTTATTATAGAAACATTAAACACAGTCTTATTAATTCAATAAATATCTTCAATTTCTCTCATAAAGATCTCCCTCTTTATAAATCCTACTTAAAAACCTGTATTCATGAAATGGGTAAATGAAACATAAGAAAGGATGAGATAAGATTCTTAGTAAGGGTAAAAAAGGGAGATACTTAAGCATAACATGAGAACAAGGGTATTGGAACATGAACAAAACATTTGAAAACCATACCCTACATATAAAAAATCACAATCTTGAATCATAGCATAAATATTGAGTTTTCATAAGACATGAATTATAAGAGAATCATAGAATATGAGCCATGAGAGAAGAAAATTATAATAATACATAGAATTGTGGAATAAAAATATATATAGAAAATAATTCACATATTAGTCAAGGATCATTGCAAAGGATATCACAGTTAAATGCGTTCACTCCCTAAACCATGATAGAAGTCAAGGTTCACTCTCAAGACCACCATAGTTGAAAAAATCCTCTACTTAACTAAGGTCACTACCCATTCCTATATTTTCTATCTCATGAGATATAAATAATTACCCAATGAATTGGAGGGAGATATACTTCTTACCAATCTCATAATTAAAATAAATCACATGTGTTCTATAAGACCAAAAAAACATTAATCATATCATTACCCATGAAATGAAATGGGTTTCATAAATATTTAATCATATCATAAATAATGGAAAAGATAAAGGTTTAATAATCATTTCATCATATCATCATAGTTTAACCATTAAAAAAATAAGCAATTCTCATAAAAATTTAATCATTATATAACCCATGGAATAAAAATAGGTTTCATAAACAACTTTTAATTATAAACCATTCAAAGAAATAATAATAATTAGATCCTTGTTTCATATCCCCAAAAAATAATAAGTTACGTCCAATCATTCCAAATTATATAAAAATTATTTTGAAAGATAAATAAAATGGAATATTTTTTAGGGGAAAACATTTCTTTGAAAATCATGTTTTAAAAATAAAAATTCATATTTTTTGGAAATACCTTTCTTTGAATATAACCATTAAATGTTATAAATCATTATTTAAAAATCATTTAAAACATTTCATGAGGAAAATATTCTTTACACTTTGAAAAAATATTTTTAAAGAAGACAAAATTTCTAAAATACTTTCCTTTGAAAATAAACATTAAAAATTATAAATATATATTAAAATTAAATAATTATCATGTCAATGGTAAATTCTATCAATTCCTTATACATTAATATAAATATTACTTTAACATTTTTGGTAAAATCAAAATGAACATTATTTTAAAAATTAATAGAATATTCCTTTCGAAAAAAATTAAAAGAAAAAATTGGTAAAAATTTATTTAAAAATTTATTTTTAAATGTAAAAAACATTTTTTAAAACCTTTTAATAAAACATGATTTTGGAGGAAGAAGGTTTTTTGTCCCAAAAATATGGGTTTTCCTAATAAAATTATTTTTAAAATATTAAGTACATAAAGAGAGGAAAATGAAGGGGGATAATTTATTGTCATGAAATAATAAAATGTGAAGAAAAGTAATTAGTTTATTGATATATGGATCATAATATTTGATTATAAAAAAACATATCCATAACCAATCTCGAAAAATGATGAGATTGTAAAATAAATAATTTAACACTTTGTTAACTTTGAAATATAATACCCATGAAGGAATATCATTAATTGAAACAAAAAATATAATTAGGATAAATAAATTCATTATATTTAATTTCAAATGGTCTATATATAAGAATACAAAATTTAGATAGGTTCATAACCTAATCATAAGTCTCAAAGAAGGAAAATTAAGACAAACATCTCTTATCACAATGGTATCATTTGAACCGTAAACCTCATGAAAGAGTGATCTTAAAATGGAAATGTAAATCCCCATAATATTATGTAAAATTATCATAAAACATATTCATTATAATTATATACACCTCATATAATAAATTCACAGTGAATATGCAATGAGTCTCATAGAAATTAAAACCAAGATAAGAATCCCTTACCTTAAAAATCCAGATCCTTCATACTAATTAGAACCTATGGTATAATAAATATAATTTTATTATACATACATCAAAGAACCAAAATTAAATATATCATATAATATATTATATGATTATGTACTTTTATTTCTAATTTATTACAAATTCTATGTTAAAGTTGCATTTCGGATAATAACTGCTTTGTTTTTTGAATACAATTTGATTTGTTATTTTGTGGTCTCATTACATTTATCATGGTTCCATCATATCTAGAATAATAATCATTACATAATTATCATATTTATACATCAATTATACTTTTAATTCGAATCATGTAATATGGTTTTGATAAATGAAGTTCATTATGATCATGAAGACAATAAGTTGTATGTACGCATGAGTAACGTTTCCATTTATCACCAAACATTATGGAAAAGAGTTAAGTAATATATCATCTTTACATAATTATAATAAAATAATAAATAAAATATTATTTCTTTAAATATTATTATACATATCATCCATGTGGTGTGGTGGTAAAAAGAGTCACATCGCTCCACGAAGGCAGTAGTCCACACGTACATGAACGTTGTTATCATCTTTCAGTGAGTGAAAAGGTAAGAAATAAAATGATATATTATCTTTTAATAATTATATATATGTCATGGATATCATAATTATGTAATTTATATAATATATATTAATTTAATGTACCCTTATTATATTCCATGTAAAGAGTTAGTGAAAACGAATTACATTGCTTTGCAAGACAATAGTCCAACGTACACTTGAATGATGTTATCATAACCTATTTGGAATGAAAATTAAAAGGTTTATATTTTATAATTAATAAATAGTTATAATAATATTATAAATATCATATATATAATTTAAATCCATCATCATACCTAACTATGAGAGGTGGTACTGAAAAAATGAATGACATCAGTTTGTGAGGCAGCAGTCCACTGTACACACAAATAATGATTTCATAACCCATTTTATGGAATAAGATATGATATTTGGTAATTAAAATAAAATAAAAGCACATAATTATATTGAATATACTGATTTCGTTATATTATCATTATTTAAAAATAATTTAAGGTGGTGGAGGAAGAAATAAAATAAAAGTGCTCGTTGAAGAACATTTCCTATTTTTCGGGTAACCTCCTTAAGTTTTCACCAAAATTCTTCGGAAGTTTGATTTATTCAGAACATAATGGTTATAATATGAGATTAGAGGAATTGAGAAGTTTTTTGGGGAGGTATTTTCCTAACCAAAAGGATTTTAAGGTGAACGGATAGAGGAGAGGGGTGAACTTTTATAATTGAGGAGGAGTGACATTTTTGTAAATACCTAAAAGTATTTAGTAATGGGACGCCAATATTACCTCATATGGCTCAAAAATTGATAAATAATATAGGTTATGTATAATATGGTATATATAAAACTATAACATAAAATGAAACATATGTGATATACATTTCATTCAATAGACTTTATGTTTTACTCACTTTTACCATTTTAATTTTCACCACGGAAACTAGTTTTTTTATCGAAGGTAATTTTTCCTTGAAGACTAAAATAAAAAGATACCTATTAGATAATTTATTGCTTATAATTATGAATATTAAATAAAAATTATTAAATTAAAATTCTATGTCTGTGGAATTTTACTTTTAACATAAGCGCATGTGACGCGCAAAACCATGTTTTAACCTCAATCACAATAATTATTTTCAACCATTTTCATTGATCGTTAAGGTAAAAAATAAATTTGACATTATTAGATACTTTAAATTAAGAATAAAAAAAATATGGAATCAAATTTTAAAAATTAAATTTACAAAAGTGATAAAATTTAATTTTAAATTATTCCCGCAGACGCGACGAGAAAGAGGTGTATCAAAGAAAAAATGTTCAAAAGTTTACAAAGTTTTCATATCAAAATTCAAAATGAAAATTATTAAAATTATATAATTTAGATTAATATATATATATATATATGTATATATATAATTTAACTAATTTTATATTAAATTTTATTTAAAATATAATTTATTATTATAAAATATTTAAACGATAAGATAATTTTCAATTGAAATTAAATATTTTTCACTATTCGTAAAAAAATTATTCTTCTTGGAAAATGATAGAAAATTAACCCTAATAAAATATTTATATAATTATTTAAAAAATAAATTTAATTTTATCATGTTTATTTTCTAAAATTATAAAAAATTAATTTTATTATTGTCTTAAAAAAATAGAATAGTTTTTGGAGAAAATATTATTTTCGAAACTTATAAAGAATTTATTGAAAAATTAAGTAATTTTATATAAGTATGTTTTATTTATAAGAAACCATTACACATACTATTAAAAATCATTTATTTATATTAATTTCATCAGTTTAACAACTAGGTAAAAAACGTTTTTTAATAAAAATATTAATTGTTTGTCTCTGGTTGTTAAAACTCAGTGTTATATGTAAAAAAAGATAAAATTGGTGGTACATGAAATGAGAGATAAAACCAATGTTCCATGTAATTAAATACAAACTAATTTATTCATATAATTAAAGATAAACTTGAAATTCTAGGATGTAAAAAATTTATAAGAGAAAAAATATATTTGAAAAAAATATTTTCCAAAATCAAGGGGTGTTACATTTTACCCCCCTTAAAATTAATTTCACACTTGAAATTTTTCACATTGGAATTGAAAAATAAGGATAATTATACCTCATTATATAGTTAGGATCCCATGTATATTCCTCAAGTTGGTGGTTTTTCCACAAAACACTGACCACGTGAGTGGGTTTTTTGTAGAACTTTATCTATTCGATCTAGATTCTCTTTCTGTTGTTCCTCATAAGAAATATCATGATCTATTAGTACAACCTCTATGTTTAATATGTGTGATGGATCATTTATTTAATTTTTATGGACAGATACATAGAACACATCAATAACCTGGGAGAGGATTGTGGAAGTTATAAATGATAATCTACTATCCCAATATGATAAAGTATTTTAATTGGACTGATATACCCAGTGCTAAGTTTTCCCTTCATTCTTCCATGAAGAAATGTATAGAAAGTCCATATTACCAAATTTAAAATCTATATTATGTCAATTATTATAATTATAACATTTCAATCAACTTTTTATAGTTATTACATGTTTCAAAATGTCTCTAACTTTCTCTTTCATCTCACTAGCTTGCTCAGGTACCAATAGATTTCCTTCGACAACATCATTCTAGTAAATTGGGGTTCTACAATTCCTTCCATAAAAGAATTCATAAAGAGACATCTGAATGATCGATTAAATAATATTTTTGTATGAAATCTCAACTTGAGGATGCTTTTGATCCCAACCACTTTTGAAATCCATAGAATAATATCTTATTATATTCTCTTGGGTTGGATTTATTCTCTCAAACTGAACATCTTTCTGAAGATGATACAGAGTGATGAAACATAACTCTATATCAAGATATTGATGAATAATTCAAAAAAACATCAAGGTAAACTTTAAATCCTGATTAGACACAATTTAATGTTATACTCCATGTAACCTAATGTGTATTCTGAAAACAGGGTCATGAGAGAAATATTATCTAATAGTAATGAAGTGTGTTAACTTCATAATGTGATTGACTACAATTCATAATTATCTCAACATAAAGTATAAGACAAAACCTAAAGGTTACCAGTACCTTTAATCTTATGTCAAAAAAGTTTAAATGCTTTACTCCTCAGATAACTTTGTCACTATATAAAAAACCAAAGGATTTCATTTCTATAAATGTATCTTAAAATATCCTTAATCTTGATAAACTCTGATCACATAAAACCTCAAAAGGGGTGTCAAAATATTTAAACATATGATCAAACATAAACTCAAAATCCCATTTTGGAATCCATAATTCTTATATTAATCTTAAATGGATGCATAAATTCTTCCAAAAGACAATTAACCCTTTATTCATTAAATATGTTCTTATCTCATAAAAAAAATTTCCATTGGAAGAATGGGTTTGACCTTGTACTTATAGAATATAAAATTCTCTTTCTTTATTCTATAATTCTTATATAGGGATATAATCACATGTAATTTTACTAAATTATGAACAATAAGATTTACATACGGCTTATTCATACAAAATCAAACATGGAATTCCCAACTAAAGAGGGGTTGATTAGTGTGACCTAATTATTATGATTCAATTCAATCATCAGGATTGCATAAGATATAACTTTTTTTCTTTGTCTTAAGAGGTGTTTGTGAATTATCATCCTCATTATACCTTTTATTGGGTAATTTATTCGAACAATTCCCATACATCATGCATTTGAAGTACTGGATGTCGGTGGTGTGTTTTTTTCTTCTTTCTCTATATTCACATCATTAGTTAACTTTTTCCTATAACTTCAAAAATAAATTGGCTGATGACCATCCCTTATACACCTAAAAATTTTACTAGTTTTATTATGAAATTTTACTCCATGTGCATTCCCACACTTTGAGCATAAATTAAACCCCATATTTTTCTATCCATGGTTTTTAGACTTTCCTTTGAATTTTATTTTTCTCTTCTTTTCAAAACCATGAGATTGATACATAAATCCAACCACCATTTCCACCTTGATAGCACATAATAAAATATCATCATAGATAATGAAGTATATAATGTATAAAACCCTTTATAGACCTGGTTTTAAACCAATGAATAATCAATTATCCTAAATTTTAGGTTGGATGATCATACATGAAGTGTACTTCAAAAGTTTGTAAAAGTTACTTCGTAAGTACCAATAGATTCATTATCCTTTTGATTTAGCTCAAGAAAATCCTTCTACATATTTTTAAAAATATGAATAGGAGTGTAATTATTATAAAATAATTAATTTAATTCATCGCATCCCATGGAGTCAATATAATCATATTTCCTCATATTATTGGTGAAGTTACACCACTGATTTGATTCCCCTTCCAAATGGTAGGCAAACCAAATGAATTTATCATGCTATCAACACTGGAAAATGGAAAATATGATTTCATTGGTGATGATCCATTTATCAGAAACTGGTGTATCAAAATAACCACTAAAATAAGGTTGACATTTCCTCTTGAAGGACTCAACAGAATATTGTTACCTCTTCTTGTTTAAAAGTCTAACATGATTCATATCTGGAGAACGCTGTGTGAGTATATAAATAGGATTTTTCATTCTATATTCTATCAAATTTGGTTTACAATGAGGAAAATAATTTAATTTTCCATTTCACTTAGAATTATCATGGTTCCTTCATGTTTTTTCTATTGACTAAAACCAAAATTATAGTGTGAGAAACACTAATCATAGTGGGGTACTACATAATCATAAAAGATAACATATAGGGTGTCAAAATCATGACACATTCTTTTCAAAATATTTCATCTTAGGATTAATTATTGTCATGAATAATAATAATATATTTAAATCATTTATGATGTTTTGAAAAGAGTTTGTGATTTTACAAAGTATATCCCTTGGGAGTGTCAAACCTGGTGTGTAGCAAGACCCATTTTCATGCACTAGGTGACGATCGAGTCCATCTCAATGCACCCTTTTCGAAGTTATTACCACGAGGAAGCTCTATTCCCAATGAGAAACCATTTTTATTTTCTAGAAAATGATTTCACTTCTTGTAAACCACTTTCTCTATCCTATATCAAAATTCTAGTACATTTTCCTATACTTTGACCCATCCATAGGCTTAACCTTAATCACTGTAATTAATTTTCAATTATTTTCACTAATCAATATTATAAATAATAAATTAGACCATATTATATAATATAAATTATTATTATTACAAATATGGAATCAAATTTTCAAAATTCCATTTATATAAGTGAAAATTTTTAATTTAAAATTAATCCTTTAGACACGACGAGAATGCAAGTTTTCAAAGAAAAAATGTTCAAAAGTTTAAAAAGTTTTTATAACAACAATTCAATATGAAAATTATTACAATAAAATAAATTGGATTAAAATATATATAATTGAACTAATGTTACTTTTAAAAAAATTAAAATATAATTTAACTTTATAAATTATTTAAAACAAATGGTTGTTTTCAATTAATATTAAGAATTTTTCACTATTCATAAAAAAATAATCTTTTTAGAAAATTTTCAAAAAATCACGCCAAGATAATTTTGATATAATGATTTCAAAAATAGAATTTATTTTATTAAATTAACTTTATAAAACCTTCAAAAATTAATTTCATTATTTTTCAAAAAAAGAAATAAATTGAATAATTTGTGAGAAAAATATATTTTCAGAACATAGAAAGACTTTATTGAAAAATTTAGTACTTTTTTTATAAATATGTTTTTATATACACAATAAAAAATATTTAAAATTTTGTTATTAATTATTTTGGCAAAAAATTTTAAAACTAGGTAATAACAGTCTTTTTTTATAACAATATTAATTTTTTTTAGTTTGTTAGAACTCAGTGCTGCTGATAACACTAGTTAAATTCAGTGTTGCATGTAACACAAAATAAACCCAGTGTTTTTTGTAAATAAATACAAAACCTATGTTGTATGTAATACAATATAAAATTGATATTTCTTGTAATGAAAAATCTATAAAATACTAAAATTATTTAAAAAATATATTTCTCAAAATCTTGAGGTGTTATATGAGGTGTGACCTCTAATAGCACCAGTAACCTACTACCTTGTAATATTAACCACCATAATATAAATAAAAAATAAAAAATAAAATATAACATAATAATTAAAAATAATTATCTTCATAATATTTTAAAAAATAACAAAATAATCATGGTACATAGGTAACACATCCCAAATAGATGTAATCTTGTAAATAGATGACACAAATGTGACTGATGTAATGAAAAATATACAACATAAACTACCACAAATACTATTTATCTATATCATCCAAGGTAATCTATTTCTTACATATGATTTTCTATATGGACCTAAGATCTAAACATTCATGATAACGTATATAGAAGTGAGTAATAATAATCAATATGGTTATCCCAAGTAGTGTGCTGACCCCATGTAATACTAGTTTATACATTATTCATAAAAAAAATAAAGTATAAACAATTCAACAACCACCACAAACATCATTATCAATCATAAAAATATATACGATCAATTATTATCATGAAATGAAAATTTCACCACTCTCACACTAACCAAATAACAATAATTATATATAAATATTTTATACTAAATTTTCATTACCTAGAAATAATGAAGGTCCCCTATAAACCTTTCCTATCTAGAGAGTCATTGGGTACCCATGGTAATTTTAAAACACTAAAAATTGAAGAAAAGTTAGGGTTTTAATATTCTATCCATATTGAAGATATATGGATACTAGAACTCATGCAGCCCACATGTGTATGGTTATCACATAATAAAATAACATATCAAAAATAATTTCACTTCATATCCCTTCATATGTTTTTTAACGCGTTTATTCATCCGAGATACACTATCCTGATATTATAGAGGAATAAATCTTCACTAGTCTCAAATAAAATCAAAAAATAAATATTTGTTCTACCTCAAACCTAGTGTTGTGGGTGAAAAAATAATTATTTTTATGTTTCTCCTCCTCCTTGAACCCAAAATGTTGAAGTGAAAGAGTATAAAAACTCAGTTGGAACATTATATCTCTAATACTAGATCCATAAAAATATATCTGGTCTTCCTTAAAACAATGTTGTGGGTTAAAATGTAATACAAATATATCACCATCTAACTCAAATCAAGTCAGAGAGTAAGTATAAGGGTTATCATATTAGTATACCATCCCCATTAGTATCCACTAATCAGTAGACTGTATCACACATAAATGTAGATATGGAAAATAAAGAATTCATTCCACCCATCCAATATTCATATACCCATTATAATAAATTCCCACATCATAATATGTAATATCATCACCACTTTTTATAATAATTTCCAAATTCATTATTCATTAATATCCTATAACAATTGAATATTTGATATTGTATTATTTAGGTCACTATGTTATAATAATATCAATATCAATATTAATATTAATATAAATACAAAATCTCATAATCCTGTCCAAATAATAATAAGTGATCTAATGTTGTATCATAATATTCCATGTCATTCTCATATTTTATTTGGGTCTCTATCATAATGATTTCACCACTTTATATCACCATTATACAATATCTTCCTAAAAATCATAGGTAAACTAAACAATATTTATAAACTTATTACGGGAATACTATATTATTTCTAGAATATCACATTTTCATTATCAGGATCATTATTTTTTAAACTTTTATAATTCCCATTATTAGTAATCAATATCAGTCTTTAAATAATCCATTTTATTAATAAAACATTAATTCACTCTAATAAATGACATAAATACATGCATGTAATTTAAGGTAACTCCACTGGATTTCAACCTTAACAACACAATTAATAATTTTCATATTTTATTAAATAATTACATTTGGATCAACTAATTAACACACATAATTTAAACTATATTTACCATTATCATAAGTTTTATGATAATTCACTTTTAAATCCTTTAATTATTAAAGAAATTATATTTAATGTCAATCCATTATTTTCATCTTTTTCTATTTACTTAAAGAAATCACATAAAATTTATGTAATAATAATTAATTTATTACAAATTATAATGTTTTCAAAATTTTATAATAAAATCAATTAGGTTTTAAGGGTTTCCCTTCAACATTTCTATTCATACCTTATTATGATATTTTTATTCTCTAAAATAAATGGTTGACATTCTTCTTTAATTAAAATTTTTATATCATTATCATTCCCAAATATTGCACACAATATCTCAATATAATTTTTTTATTTAAAAAAATCCAAAAATATGAATATTTATATGTAAAATTATGATTAATTTAATAATAATATTTCACATTAATATTATTTTTAATTAATTTCATTAACAAAAAATATTTTCCATTTCATTTAATTATTAACTAGTGAAATCATTAACGGTTTAATGATTAATTAATTAATTAATAATTATTCATAACATCATGATTTTACAATACCATCTCTATTATTTCTGATTATTGTTTATTAATATAAAAATGTTTATTATAAAAGTTTTTAATAAATCTCTTTTCTTTCATTAAATTTATTTACATTATATATTTTAATGAAAATTTTATATTAAATTCTCCTCTAAAGCATTAGATTTTATCACTTTTCCTCCAATCTGAGTATCAGATTTTCATCAGTTACAATAATTATTTTTTTATAATAAATTAATATATGGTTGAATGTTTTATAAACACATAAAATTACCACATTTATGGTTTAGATAAAATTTTTTATTTGTAAATTATTCTTCTATGAGAAAAATAGAATCTAAAAAAATTAAAATATAATTTATGGTAAAAAATAGAATGTTTAAAAACATTAACTAAAAGTATATGATGGATAATTATCCTGATTGATGAAAACAATGAATATTTGGATTTATCATATCAAGATGATCCTTTTCACATGTATATTTAATTTTTAAATTTTTGTTGAATAAAATAATATTTATAAGAAAAATGAGTAACACATGTATAAAAGGATTTCTTTATCCAAAATCAAAGAAGCATATATCACAATTATTTTTGAAAATAATATATCAAAATATATTTCTAGAATTGGGATTATTAATATGTAATTCATTCAAGTAGATGTTTTTTTAACTCATCCAAATTTTATATAGAAAGTCCATTTATCTTAGGCTCAGTTTAATATAAAATCCAATTGTTTTGCCTAGTTTTCATAATATCAATATCAATTATATTATCTTCACAAGACAATCAATTTAATATATAATTTATATATAAAAATTACTTAATATAAAGGATGGTTAATCATGAAGAAAAAACACATTAATAAATGAGATAAATTTATATGATATAAAGAAAAATATTAGTTTTCATATGAATTATTTATTTAAAAAAACACTTGATTATTTTCAGTGATCTTCTACTCCTTCGATGTTCCTATCTTCCTCCAGTGGATCCACTATTAGTTAAAAAGAAAAAAAATCTAAGTTGTACCAAAATCCCATAAAATACTGTTTTTATAAAAGAAAGTTTATATCAAAGTGGTTTCTATATAACATAGAAAAGGGCTAGGTTTTGTTAACCATTTCATTTCTTTCCTTACTTCCATGATAACCACATACTCAACATCCATTGTGGATAACTCTACCACTAGTAGCAACCATGAAATCCAACTAATTAACATTCCTCCAAAAGTGAACAAATAGCTTGTTAAACTCTTATAAGTATCTAAATCTATGAAAAAGTCTACATCTATATACCCCCATAATGTATCGTCCATCCTAAATCATAAGACTGTATCTTAGGATCCTTTAACATAATAAAGAATCCATTTCATAGTTCTCTAGTTATCTTTACTTATATTATCCATGATTATTCTAAAGCATCCCACTACTAATAAAATATTCAATTGATTACATACCATTGTAAACATCAAGCTACCTACTGGTGATGGAAAAAAATATTTCTCTATATACATGATCTCAATTTTTATTTTTATCACTTTCCCTTTTGACAATTTGATGTGTCTGACCAAATCAGTTGAGACCAGCTTACATTTGGACATCCCAAATAATTCAATTATCTTTCGGTTGTATTCCATATAAGACAAAAAAATTTTATAATTTTCATGTCTCTCTCGATCCACATCCCCATTATTTTCTTAGCCTCCCAAATATCTTTCATCTCAAATCTTCCAAAAAACTCATCCTTTACCTCCTAAATCCACATATGTTCTAGACCTTACATGAACATGTCATTGATATATAAGATAGTTAGGATAAAAATTACATAATTAAATACATTTTGATGGAAATAGTGATATGATTTGATACACATGAAACATTTCTTATCCATAGGGCTTTTAAATTTTTGTTTCATTATTTTGGAACCTACATAAATCTATAGATATTTCTGTTCAAATTACACACTAAGTCCTTTTTTTTGATTATCCTCAATACCCACTAATTGATTCATAGCGATTTCTTCCCCTAAGTCACTAATGAAGGAACACTATTTTGACATCCATATACCCTAGATGATATTTATTAGAAGTAATGATACTTATATTTTTCTAGATAGTAATATATTTAACTACTTGTGAAAAACTATCAATATTGTCCAATACTACATTTCATTTGAAATACTTTCCACACCAACCTATCATTGTACCTATATTTACCATCTACCAATTATTTTAATGAGAATACACATTTTTTTATTATTAGAATTCATCCCATGTGGTAGTTCCATTACCTCCAACATTTAATTCACATATAATGAATCTAGCTCAACTTTCTTAGCTAACTCATAATTTTTGAAATTGTTGAGACTATACACTACTTATAGGCTCTCAAGATCTATTCAATCCCTTAAAAGAAATTAATTAAAATTAAATTCAAATCATTTTATCAGAAAATTGAAATTGGTAGATCTCTATAAATAATTCTTTAGCTTTTATCATTCAATAAATAAAATATAAAAAACCTCAAATTATGGTACTTTTATTTAAGCCTCCATCATCCAAGAGAATTTAGGTATATCTTCTATTGGCCTAACTTCTGAACATATTGTTACCATTAAACTCTATAGAACTGACGTCCTTAAATAAATTCCATTCAGATCAACTTAAATTCGGTAATTTTATTCTTCTCTATCAAAATTATTTTCAACTATGATTTCAAATATCTCTATAAAGTATTATCACCAAAGAAAAAAATTTAAACTTCTGATGGATTATTTCTTATCATAATACCAATGTCAAAATTCTTATTTTAAATCACCATATTCTATAAAAAAATTCTTGAACTTATATCCAAGTTTGTACCTATCCTTGGAATCAATATATATATATATATTCTAGACTTATGAAACCATTGAGGTGGTTAACTTCCACTTACTTATCAAACCAAATATATTTTGGAATCCCATTCCCCATTGGTGTGTAAAGACTCTTATCAACAATGTACACTACATAGTTGACAACATATTCCCAAATATAATTTGATATTATAAAATATAGTCTCATGATTATTTTATTCTCCATTAACATATGATTCATATTATTAACCACAAAATTATTCAATGGTGTTCTTGGGATAGTACTTACAATCCAGACTCATTTTTTCTTACATAAGATCAAAAAATATCTATTATTTCTTTCACCAAGATTATCAAACCTTAAGAATTTTATAATTCTTCTAGTATCCATTTCCACCACAAACTTCCATCGATAAAACACTCTGAACATCCTAGTTTTTTATTTTAGGACATAAATCCATACTTTACTTATTGAGTGATCAATGAATGTGACAATGAACATAGACCATCCATGTTAATAAACTGAGGGATTCCCTAAACATCATTGTGAACAAGATATAGAATACATGATCTATGATTTATTCCATTAAAGATAAATAAAACCTTTATCTATTTTTCATGTATGAAAGCATCACAATCATTTAACCGCTTTTGATTGAGCTTTACTATATAATTTTCCACTAGAACTTTCATGTTCTTCTCACTAAGTATCCATAGAAAACAATGATACAATTTTGAACATTCATAAGTTGATGATCCAAATTTTTTTATATATCTAATATTATAGTTAGATATAATGTATTATCACTATATACTCTATCCAAAATAATGATACATTGAGTTATTTTACATACTCAATTTGTAAAGATGGATCAAAATCCTACCTCATCTAACTTACCAATGGAAATTAAATTATTCCATAAACTTGGTATGTATCGATCTCCCTTTAAATAAAGATCACTTTTTTTATACTTCTAGAATTGGACATCAATGCTTCCCATGATTTCAAGAGAATCATAATTATCCAGTTGAACCTAGAAAATATTAGAGATAAAAAAATTTCTATGTAGTCCCTCTCATAAATTGAGTGAAATGAATCCCGAGAGTGAATGATCCATGATTATAATTGAACATTGAATGTCTTTAGTAAACTACTAACACCTTCCATTATTAAATTTAAAAAACATGAACTTCTACAATCATCCCATTTGGAGTTCATCATGTGATATATATAGTCATTTTTTATATTTCTCCTCTTCTATTAGTGCCAATATCCTAGTCTGGTTCATTTATATTTAACTCAACTCCTCTATTTAGACTTTTAATTTTATTTATTCTAACTTATTAAATGAGGATAAAATCATACACCTTTCATGATAAATGTTGTTCTAGTAACTTATTATACTTCTCAATATCAAGTCGGTTCATTCATAATTAAATTCCTGAAATTTCAAAGATCATGATGGTTTTCCCATAAGAATTACTCATGACAATCAGTATCGAGTCCCTTTTCCAGAAGTAATGATAACAATAACAATTCCCACACATAATATGTAAACTTAAATCAATTAATTCCGGATAAAATTAAATAATGTAAAATTTATTGACATAATTATTTGTAGGTCTAAATTCCAAAAACCTGATGTAAAAAAACCTAGGTATCATGAACACCTTGTTCAAAGCTATCATATTCTCATACACGTGTCCCAAATAATACATCAACTCAATTGTGGTATTCTTCTTCCAAATATTAAAAAAATAATTCTATGATAATGAAATTTATATTTAACCAAGTTCCTTTATGTCTAGCCTTTATTATTTCTATTTTTCATGGTTTTTGATTTTATTCCGATAAAAAAAATCAAGAACCTTCTGAATTAGGTAATCATCCATCTAAATTCTCTAAAAGAAAAAGTCAAACCCATCCTAATTGATTATCCAAACAATGAATTGTTTTTATTCAATATCTTATAATAATAGTTAAATACCATTTAATTGAAATAACATCAATAAACGAGTGAATGATACCTGAGTCTACTATATAAAGTACATTTGTGAACTAAATGATGGTCTCATACCACATATTAGGGTATCCACGCCACTGATCTACTAAAATCACCCCCACTAGAATATTGAAAGGTGGAAAAATGTTTTGAAACATTATATTGTATAATTTAATCCATGATTAAAGTTTAATATAACTTGTAAAGTTTTACCAAACCCTAAATCATTGAACAAAATCAAACATCACATGCACTCAAAAATATGACCTACAATAGTACATTTGAAAGGAAATAAAGAAAAGTTAAGGGAATAATGTATTTATATGGTTTAGATATTAAGTCATAAATCAATGAGAGAATATTTATACATTTTAATTTATCATAATTTACAAAGATTATAATAAAATTTGATTAATCATCCAATTAGAACACTAATCACTAGTAATCACCAAGACATATATACAAGTTGTCTAAACCCACTTTAATAGTGGGGTACAGTTGGTCAACAGACTGAACCAACATATAGTATTTGCAGTATTCCATATATTGAACAAGGTAACCTATGATCATCAATCATAATAATTTCCTTGATTGCTAACTTTTGGTAAATAGTATAGATTACTATTAAATTCCATCTGATGACTCCTATGTTCCACCCTTTACAGAAGAAACAAAAAGAATGAAATTTTCATAACCATTAGAAGGATCTATACATACCTTGTAAATCCCACTTAACATCACCCAAAAACTGACCAGATGCACTCCTGGTTATCAGAACCTATCAAATTTTGGTCCAACCTACCTCTTTTGGATTCTACTTCTACTATCTTCATCAGGTTGAGTTGTATCTTATAGAGTTTCTATTTCCATTAAAATATTCAAAAGTTGGATAAACATCAATTTTCTTTATAGGAACATCATGATATTATAAATGATAAACCCAATATAATACATATCCACTAAAAAAATTTTCTTTGATACTCAGATAAAACTAACTAAATGAAACATATGTGTGATTTGACCATCAACCAATACATACTAAGATTAATTAAAATTTTCATTAATGATATAGAATTATTTCATGACACTAAAAACCACCTCGTTAATGTATGAGACATGTTTGATGCATTCTTTTGTGGCTTCATAAATACCTCTATTTACCACTAGAAAAGGAAATCAAGACACCCACCACTAAGAAGTAAGCTTATAATTTTAAACAAAATATATCTAATTATAATTAATCTCCTTGTTAAAGAAATCCCAAAAAGATCACCATATACCTCAAAAATTTAACAAAACTCAATAAATCCATTCTTTATGCAGAACCACAATCCCAACCCTAAAACACACACTAGATGAACCTAATAATTTCACATGAAATTTTATTTTTATTTTTTAACAAACTGACACTACTTGAAATTCAACTAGAATTAAAAATTGGAGATACAATATATATGATCACCTTTAAATCATTAGGTAAAAATCTCATCCCATTTTGATTTTTTCATTCAAAATCGAACACATAGAAGAAAAAAAGATATTAAACAAATTTACAATAGAACCAATGAATAAATATTTATTGGCATACACTTATTAATATTTTTAAAAGGAATGACTATAAATAAAGTCAATTATAGATATAATGATTAATAAAATAATCATGGGATATCACTTTGACTATTTCATTACATTCTTAATACGCCAAAAAATATATTCTTATAAAAAAACTTACTATTCATGTAAGTAATTACATCTAACCCTATTTCAATCACATCATAGAATTGCCAAAAAAATAAAGAGAAAAAACTCACAACCCTTATATTTTCATCCATTTAGTGATCACTACCATGATATAATAATGAACATAGGTCATTAACATATTTTTATTTCTAAATTCAAGATAATTTTATATTTTTTCTTCTAATTTTTTACAATCATCCACTCACAACTCAAGAATGACCAATATCATAAACATTTACCCTTATTATTATCACACTAAAAATTGATAACTAATGATATTATCTCAATATAATATATTCTATATTTTTATAGAAACTAATTACTATTAACTTTTACCAGTTAATATTTCATGTACAACCATGAAAAAATTCATTCAGTTCATTTTTTTACAGTAATATAAACCATTGTTAAAGAGGTATCATATAGAATAAGTGTACGATACCTCCTTTTAATATTTTATAAAATGAATAATAGTTTATTAGGGTCCTATAATTCCATATATAAAATGGATGGTCATATATACATATCTAATACCCTAATTATTCTACTATAGATCCAGAAATAACACTTAACAAGAGTAGAGAGACGAAAATAATATCAAAATAATCATCATTCATCTGCCTACAAATATTGAAATAATATAAATAGTACTTAGTAATAACAATATAATATAATATAAATATATAGTCACATCCTAAATAAAAACAATCACAACACATCTCATGTGGTGTCCACTTAGTTTCAAACTAAGAATAAATGAACCACTTACCTCTTCAGAAAATATCACTTTTCTATCAACCCTGAGTAAATACATTATGGAAGGAATATTTTTTTAAATGTTTATTTAAATATGATAAAATAATCTAGCTAAATGTTACCAAAAAATTATATAATATAATGATACAATGTTTCACCACACTGTTTCTCCACCACTCTGAAAAATGGTTTATAATTTCATAATTAACCATTGTTAACACTCTAATTGGTGAAAATTCAGTGGTATAAACTCTATAATTCAAATAGAAGTCCTTATAATTATAAAATGTCACATAAGAATGTATTAATAATTTTAATCAATATATATGATTGAGAATAGGGAAATATAGAATAATTATATTAATTTCTCTACATTCCCATAAAAATCGATATGACTACATAGAAAAAGACAGTTATCTAAGTTTTCTTGGGTATTTTGGAAATTTATGTATTGAGTTATATAAAAAATAATAATTTATTAAATATATCTTAGCTCATCGTCATAAGAAATGACATAAAATGAAACATATAAATCACAAAAATATATATATTATCTCTATGACAATATACTTATCTCAATATCATAGTAAATTATGTATATATCAAAAGATATTTCACTAGTATGGTGTATATAAAATATATATAAATTTAATCAAATCAATAAAAAATAATATTATTAAATCATAAAATAAATATACATGATTTATGTTCCCCTCATTTATACCAAATATTTATAATAACGATTTAATCATGAGTCATTGACAAGAGTCATGCTCTGCAATACATCACCTACTTGCAAACTTTGCAAAGCTGTTTATTATAACCCAATATACTTGTGTTAAATAGTAAAAAATACTCTAAAATATCCTAACCAAACCTTATATATGATTAATTCCAAAATGAAACCTAACAATCTGATACCTATATACCATATCCTAGAATACGGAGATGTAAACTTCCTAAACCTACCTCCAATTGGGTAGGGGATGATGACTATAACAAAGGTATTTGCTCAAATTATGGGATTAATTAACATTAATATCACTAATCACCTGATGTAATACCAAATAAACTATGATAATATAAATGAAAAATTAACCATTAAATCTAAAAAATTCATAAATAAAAAGTATCTCTATAATATAATTCAGAATAATAAAAAACAATCACCAAATACATGTAACACTTCATGAATAGTTATAAGCTAGAAAAGGGTGACATAAATATAGTCTTCATAATAAAAAAAATATACACTATCAGATACCATATCCACCATCTATATCCATCCTCCAATATAATCCACTATATTTATCTTCTAATCTCCATAGATATAAGAGAAAACAACACATGAGTGAACATTATAGGGTGAGATATAACATTATGTATAGCCATCCTAATATGTTTTATGAACCCATATATAAAAAATGTTGAAAAATAAACCTTCACCTCATAATATCATCATCAATCATAAAAAAATTTCTGCTCAATTCTTATTAGGATAACAAAAAAATCACCACCTTCATGCTCTATAAATAATAATAATTATATATAATTACAGAATACCCAATCATTTATAAAAAAGAATAAGGAATATCCCCCATGAACTACATATTGATAGAGATATATGGTATCCATAGATATACCAAAACCCTAAACATTAGAGGGAATATTTCCTCATAACACCATATGTATCCAAAGGATCGATGAGTGATAGAGATCATCCACCCCATATGTAGATTGTAGATATGTAACAAAACAACATATCCAAAAATAATATTATTTTATATCCCTTCACATGATTTTCTTCCTGTTAATTCACCATAGATACATCATATTTAGATGTTATAATAATACGTCTATATAAATATCATACCAAATCCATAACTGAATATCTTTTTTTCCTCAAAACCAGTGTTTTAGGTGAATTAAAAATAAGCACTTGTGCATTATTATAGGCTTGATCCAAGAGTCATGTGACAGAAAGAGTATAAAAAATTAGGTAAAACACAGTGTATCATATACAAGAGAAGTAGTTATATATCTGGTCCATATTACTCCAGAAATATAAGTTAAGGAACAAATATGTATATATCATTTCCTATTTCAACCCCAGATGGTGGTTGATTATAAGGGTGATTATTGTGTTATATAATCACTATCAATATACACATGTTATCGCAAAACATCACATGATAATGTTTATGAGAAAAATTAATCAATCACACCACCCAAATGAAAATCCATATACCAGATATATTAAATTTCCCAAATCATATTTTGTAATACCATTTCCTCTTCTTTTAAAAATTTCAACACTATTTGATCATCAATATTCAATAACAATTCAATTATTTTTATTGATTTATTTTGGTCACCATTTCATTATAATATTAATATCAATATTAATACTGATATAATATCTACATATCATAAGACTAGTCAAATCATAATAAGTAATCGAATGGTGTATCATAATATCCCACATAAATATATTTTATTTGAGTCTCTATCCAAATAATTTCACCACTTCATATCCCAATTACCCTATATATTCCAAAAAATCACAATTAAATAATTAAATATTTATAACCTTTTCAACCGAATTCTATATTATTTATTGAATATTACTTTATCATTATTAGGCTTTGTATTCTTCAAAATTATATAATTCCTGTTATTAATATTCGATATCAGTCTATATATAATATATCTTCTTAAAACATATTAATTCTATCTAATGAATAATGTAAATATATGTATTCCCATTAAACTATCTCCACTAGATTTCATCTTTACCAAGAAAATTTATTATCAACAGGATTTCTTAAATAATTATTTTTTTTACTCATGTAATTAACGCACATCATTAATAAATCATTTATCATTATCAAAAATTTTATTGTACTCCTCTTTTATATCTATTAATCATTAATCATTTTTTATTCTATATCAATCCATTATCTATATCAATTACATGTACATAATGTAATCACAAAAAATTTATTTATTTATAATGAATTTAATTATTAATTTAATATTATCAAAATATCATAAGAAATTCATTATGGTTTCAATGATTTTCCCTTATTTATTTCTATTCATATCTAATTATGAAATTTATATTTTTTAAAATAAATTTTTGGAATCCCTTTTTAATTAAAATTTTTATGTTAATCTCAAAACCCAATATAGTTCACTACATGTTAGTGAAATTATTTTATATAAAAAACCATAGTATATATATATATATATTAAAAATGAAATTATTATTAATTTAATAATAATATTTTTCATTGCTATCATATTTAATCAATTAAAAAGAGACAAAATATTTTCTAATCATGCATGCAGTAGTGACACAAATGAAGAAGAAAATGGAAATTAGTTATTAGTTAAATGAGTCTTCAAATTGTTACTCTTATATATATATATATATATCTATAAATATGAATGTGTGTGTATAGATATACTGGATAGATAAATATGTTATCCCTAGGATATATGTGTCATATCTTCAAATACTTATGGTGTGGATTCCCATATAATTATACCCCCAATGATATATATATATATATATATATTAAATTGTGAATTACTATAATTACTAATATGAATATTGGGCGAGTGATGGGAGTTACTAGTGATGGATATTCTATGGGTTTGGATTTCAAATTAATCATGGATTTCTTTTATGATCTTCATTTTGGTTTCATGGATCTTCTAGATGGATCTCTTCATCGGATGTCATATTCCTTAAAGGATAATTCTTTATTAGAATTGGATTGTTTCAACCCTAAAGATATATCTAACTCCATATCAGTGGTTAATCAAGTATTATATGCTTCTTACATGGATGGTGGTAGAGTTTTCATGGAAGTATACTATTTTTATATTGTGGTGAATCAGGAATCTATAATTCCATGTTTTTATATGCGAAAGAACATGATCATTTCCCACATTTCACTTCTGAAAGCGTAAAATCCATGGAGGTTTGATAATGTGGTAAGTAGAATTTAATCTATCTATGGATTTTATAATTATAGGTTCATTTATATTTGAAGGGGTTTTTCCTTATGCTTCTCCCTTTAGAATATCTAAAGGGGAAGTAATGATGGTTTAGCTTAGTGTTCATCAAACAAAGAATCCTTTAGATTCAATAATGAGATATTAATTGTAATCATGTTGGTGTAAAAGAAAACCTTTTATTAGGTGACATACTCACAACATTCATGAACTTAATTACTCAACCAAGGTCATTATTAGTATAGATAAAGATATTATATAGGTTTTATTTGGTCACTTTTAAAGAGTCTTGATAGAGGTATCTAAGTAGTACATTGATAAAAAAATAACTATTTCTATGAATAATGATGATATTTCCTTGTGAATTTAAAATAAAAAATATCCTTCTTTCTTCTCAATATTATCTTTTGTTGGAAATTCTTATGAGTTTTTTTTGAAATTACATAGTTCTATATGAGTTATTAAATCATTGTCATGAAGAGAGGTTATGTAATAAGTGGATAAAAGAGGCTAATACTAATGATATGTTGGTTTATTTACTTGTTTCTAATTTGTAATAATGTGATTCACTCAACAAGGGGTATAATATTGAAGGGTTTGTCAGATAGGCTAAACACATAAGGGGATAGGGGGAAGTAAAACCTAATTATCTTTAGGGTGTTTCTATGATTGATGATCTATAAGCAAGTGGTAATGATATAAATGAATAGCTGAACATAAAATAGAGAAATTAAAAAAGTGATTTGAATACTAAGGTTGTTTTGTTAGTTATGATGATTAAGGAGAGGTCCAACTAGATGAGGGCTTTAGAGGAATGAAATCATTTAGAGATATATGTATAAGTTTTTTATAGAATCCAAGAAGTTGAATTTAGTCAGGTAGATTTGAACAAAGGGTACTCTGGACAGAAGTTCCCAATTTATCCTATCTATTCAATGGGGATTAAGTCTAGTCAAGTAATGGAGAATCAAAAGGCTTACAATCTTATACATGGTTCTTTAAAAAGTGTTGGAATATTTGATTCTTAAAGAATCACTAGAAATTGGGTTAATGGTACTGATATAAATTAATATTAAAATACTATAAAGTATGGTGACAGTTGTGGTACCTATATCATGGATGCTTTATTAAAATGAAAAAAGAAAGTAAATAGTGGTGGATTTAAAAATACTCCTTCAAAGAGGAGGAACTATAAGGTTTATTCTATCTTTTTAAGTAACATGTCATTTTGTTATACTAGTTTCTATATGGAGGCTAAAATCACTAAGCTCAATCTTAAGAAAGAATAAAATAATTCCAATATCCTCAATGTCATTTATGATGAAAACCAATATAAATGGTAGAATTTTACTGATTATAACAATGTTAATTATAAATATTTATTTATGGGAGTCACATTGTGTAACAAATTGAGATTTTTTGAAATATATTTTTGTAATTAGTTTAATCTTTTTGATATTTTTCATTTCCTGCAATACAAAATATAAATTTTATTATATGAAAGAACTAATCTTAGATTCTAATATATGAAACGCCGTGTTATGATTATGCTACAAACAAAACTTAAATTAAATTTTGGAAAACTAAACACCAGGTTTTTCTTGGGTTACTCACAAAGTCGAGTTCCTTTGATAGCTTTCGTAACACGCAAGAATGAGTTTTACCGAACTACAATATACTATTAATATTATTATTAATATATCAACATAGCTACCAAATAACTGTTGGAATGAAAGTTGTAAATAATATTAACTAAATAATTAAAATATTATTTACATATGAATATAAAATCAATCCTCTGGTTATCAATTAGTATAAGTGAATGAAAGAACTATTTGAAAATAAATAAATTACTTTTCTATGAAAACTATTTTTCCTTGTACGAGCACAATCTTATCTCAATAAATTTAACAAACCAATTTTGATTAATGTTTTAAATAAAATTTATATATAATATATTTGATCAATATTTTGATACTCATTTAATATATTTTATATGTATAAGATAATAATAAATTCAATTTTATGAATAAAAATATTTATTTTTATAAAAGGTAATTTTACTGCCTTTTAATAGAAAACCCATTTTAAATTTTATTTTTGACAATTTTATAATTTTTATTTGAAAAAATAAACTTCATTTTAGGAATATTAATATCAAAATTTGCTTTTGATTAATTTTTGGTAATTATCTAACAAGTTTCATTTTCTGATGAATAGTGAAAAACACTGAATTTTAATTCAATAATGCTTTTTCCTCTAATTTATTTAGATAGTTAAATTCTATTATAATTTGGTTTTAATGTTTAGTTATATAAATTTTAAAAATATTAATCCAATTTTTTTTTATTTTAACAAATTTCACGTTGAAATTGGATATAAAAACATTTCAAACTTTTGAATATTTTTACTTTAAAAACCCGCTATGCCTTCCCGTGTGTGAGATTAAATTTAAATTAATTTCATCCACTTATGTGATTGGAATTTAGAAAAATGGATTCCATGTATTTAATCATAATAATTTATATTTTATAATAAGTTCAACATAGTTTTTGAACAAAAATATTAGTGAAAGTGATTCAAATTAGTTACAACGATTAAGAGGAAAATTAGCTTGCCATAGGACTAAACCTTAATATTTAGACCCAAAACAACCTATAAACTTGTAAAAAATACATTTTATGTTCATATTTATACCTTATATTTTCTTTTATCTTATTTGGAAAATTATTGGATCCACTTTACATAGTAAAAACATGGGTGGAATTCCCTTTTCAAAAATTTACAAGAATGCCACTCCTCCTCCACTATAAAAAGAAACTCAACCCTCCCACTTATTCATAGATCACATGCCCTTTTTTCTTAGAAAACCCTGAAAAAATATCCTCCCAAAATCATTGAATTCATCATATAATCCTACCTTTTGGAATAAATACATCAAAGGAATCCCTTTGGTGCAAACCAAGTAGAGTTACCCAAAGAAGAGGTAACATCCTACCTCAAGATCCTTTGTTTTACATTCATTATAAACCCCCAAAATTATTATTATTTATTACTTATATAATAACCTCAGTATCATAAATATACTGATATTTTGTTATTATTAGGGTTATACCTACACTTACATACACTTCCATCTAATGGGTAACGAGATTACCATTCTTGTGTACGACGAACTACCACCTCACGAAGTGATATTGTTTGGTTTTACTTTACCATCCATCATGGGTATTAATTATGATGTAAAATATGTTTTTATATGATATGTATGATATATATGATGTATTTATTATTATTTAATTATTATATAAAATATAACTTTATTCTTTCCATTTTGTGTAAATATGATAACTTTTTTTGTGCACATGTGGACTACCGCCTTCTCAAAGCGATGTGATTCGTTCACACATTACATGGATGTATTAAGGATGGTTTTAGTTAAATTATATGATATATATGAAATAATTATTATAATTTAATAACATTATATATATACATATGTTTAATTTAATTTTTTTCTTCTAATACGACAATAAAAAAAATCGTTCATGTTTACGTACGACCTACCATCTCCATGAACATTATATTCCGTCTCATGCTTACATATTTTATAGATTATTATAAATACATATATAATAAATATATATGATATTTATATTATGTTCTAAATTCTATAAATAATTAAATAATGATCTATGTAAGATCATCAAGAATAACAAGCTAAAAAATATATGAAAAATAGAGCAAATATTACCTGAAACGTGACATTAACACGGAGTTGTTAATAAAAAGGTAATATAAAGTCATAAAAAAATAATATATGGAATTATATATAATAATATAGTTTTTTGGTAGATTTATAAAAAACTTATATTTTTTATATAAGAGGTTTGAACATGTACAAATAATTTCAAGACTTAAGGTAAGGGTTTTCTCGTCTCACTTTTATTTCTGTGAGACTTATGCCTTATTCACCACTCATTTATTTTGTGTGGTGTATATTATAACCATTAATGTATTATATTATCATTTTAATTAAATTTATGGGAATTTACATATCCATTTTATTATTTTTTTTCATGGTTCTTATGGTTCAAAATTTACCAAATCAGTAAAGTAATTTTTGTCTCAATTTTTCTATTTCGAGATACATTCCATGTTATAAACCTATATTTTTCTATGGGATATATATACTACCCTTTGAAATGTTATACCATGAATCAAATTATTTCAGGATATTTTATGTTTCATGTAATTTTATTCTTTCATGTGGATTATGAGTCAAAGATAGCAAAGTAATAATAGTTTGTTGCTATGATCTCATCATTTATCGGGATTGTTTATAGTTATGCTTCCATCGATGAAAGATTATATTCCATCGATTAATAAATGACATTAATTGTATTATAATATAGATTTTCATGTTATATCCAAGTAATGGTACCATTTTTACACACATTGGAACTTAATATAATTAATATTGTTTTTGATAACCCAACATTATTTTCCCTTTTGGTTGAAAATATTAGTTCTTTGAAAATCATGTTTTAAAAAAAACTTTCAAAAAATGTTTTACTATTATCCTATGATTTTTAAAGGAATATTTTACCCAAATTTTACCATTTTTTTAAAGTAGTTCTAAAATGAATCTCCTAGCCGTTTTCTGTTCAAGACACCTTTATATACCTTTTATGGTAAAAAAGGAGTGTTCGACATGTACGAGCTTACCCACCTTCATGACCCTAATATATTTAATGATTCCATTATAACTTTAAAAGGTTATTTTAAAAGAATTTTTTCCTAATATTCTATAAATTTGTTTATTTTAAAACAATTTTCAATGAAAAATGTTTTCAAAATGTTTTTAATGTTAAAAAGGCATTTTAAATGATTTTCAATGATTCCTTTATACATTTTCAAAAGGTTATTTTTAAAGAAACAAATTTCAATATTTTTAAGTTTTTTTTATAAGTTTTCAAAGATATTTGAAAATAAAAATATTTTCAAAATGCATTATGTTTTAAAAATATATTTTTTAAAGTGGATAGAATATTTTACCCAAGAAATGTTGTAAATAAAATTTTAAATCCATATTTATGAGAAAGGAATTTTGTAATTGTTTTCTAAATAGGATTTTAAAATAGAGCATATTTTAATGAAAGAAATGTTCTATGTGATATTTTAAAACCCTTACCCATTTAAGATTACATACTTTATTATATTTTAAACTTTACTAGGGATATTATCTTAGAATACCATTCATATTATTTCTTGAATGGATTATGTATTAATGGAATAATGTTTATGACACCCATTTATCTTCCATGGGTTTTATTCTTTTAAACCCACTAATTTTAATGGGTTATTATTTGATTAAATGATTATGAGGAAAATATATTTTCCATTGGTAATTATATGATGAAATTCTTATGATACCCATTTAATTTCATGATTTATGACGTAGTGATTGTTTATAATATTGTGGAACACATATTATGTGATAGGTGGGATATATATTTCCCTCCAATATATTGGGTAATGATAGAATAATCATTAGTATATATGTTATACATGGACCTGTTTTCATGACCATATGTATATGTGTGAACCTAATTACATGTTCACAATGTTATGAGTGAACCTTATTATGTGATAAAAAATTTATGTGTGGACTTGGTTATGTGTTCAAAATTTTATACGTGAACCTGATTAAATGTTCACAATGTTATGTATGGAACTTATTTCTTGTCCATATATTTATGCATGAACCTGATTAAATGTTCACAATGTTATACGTGAACCTGATTGCATGTTCACAATATTATGTGTGGACCTAGTTGCATGTCCATAAGTTTATGAGAGGGACTAATTTCATGTCCTTAACTTAATGAGTGAACCTGTTTCTACTTATACATGTTCACAATGTTATAATATGATGTGTATGCCAAAATTAAATGTCTTATTCCTATATTATGCTTTCATGGCTTATGATATTGACTATATTATGATTCATGTCTTATGAGATGAAAATATTTATTTTAGGATTCATGATAATGATATTTGATATGAAAGGTATGATCTTCTAATGATACAATTTTGTTCTCATACCCTTATACTCATGTTATGATTACATATATCCCTTTTTTACCCTTATAGATATTATTAGGTCACCCCTTTCATATGTTTCGTTTCCCTAGGGTGTGAATAAAGGTTTTTAAGTAAGATTACTAAAGGGGAAGATCTTTACTGGAGACATTGAAGATATTTCACCATATTAGAATATTGTGTTAAAATTTTCCAAAGACACTAAACTATTATGGTCCTTAGGCATGTATTTTTCTAATATGGGGAGTATTCTTCTAAAATGATTTAATATCCATGTATGTTAGGAATGGGTTGCTATAGTTGGTATTAACAGAACATTTTAGTAAACCTTTGGAAATAAGGATGATGAAACTTTAGTGACATCCCTAGAGATATTTATAAGGATATATCTAGGGATGTATATAAAGATAAGACTAAAATTTCATATATTAAAAAGTATGTGTCAGGATTTAGGAATCCTATAAGTAATTTTTCATGAGTATTTGGATTTCTTCACTGATAAGTGTTGCTGATACTATGATGTATGGTCTTAGTCAATAGTCAGAACATGAAATAGTGCAGTTAAAATTGAATTATTTATATGTGTAAAGTATGAGAATTATACAAATCTACATCCTAATGGGAAATAAAATGAATTTAATTAGGAAGGTTGTATGAGTATATAAAATAACATTGAAGATAAGGATACCAAAAAAGGACATGTGAAAGGTATCTAATGTTATTCCTATATATTTTACATTAAACTTTAGCAGAATGATTATATTGAGGATAAGGAACCCTAATAAATGATTCATATTTCATATTCTATGAAATATTTATTAAGGAATAATTTTATGAATCCTGAGTAATTATTTAATAATAAAGTTGGATGATTGAAGTGTATATGTTTTGGAATTCAATGATAATGTTATATAAATCATTAAGTATATAAGGATTGTTTGTAGAAGGTTTTATTTTATTATTTTAAATAATGTGATAAATGATATTGATGAACTAGAAAATTTATTTATTGGTGAGTTTACACTAAAGGAAGGTTACCCTTAATAGTTTATCGAGGATGAGAAAATGATATTTAGTATGGATAAAGAGATGATGATATGGATAAAGTAAATTGGACATTATTTATGACATTAGAACTAATACATGATTTGATGAAAAAGTGGTTTATGTCATCATGGATGAAGTTTAAAACTTCATGGATTTAAGGAATATACCTAGTAATCTCTGGAATGAATAAGCATGCATGTTTTCAAAAACGATTTATAGTAATTCAGGTTATTATCATGTTTCTGGAGAATACACGATGAGGTTATTCATTTTTTTGGACTGTGAAAACCAAGAGCTATATTATGATATATAGGGTATCAATGTCAATATTATTTAGTGAAATTTTGTATAAGTTTTTTTTATTTTCATATTCTAGAAGTGTTACAAGGTTAACCATTTATGGAATGGTTTAAGTTAAACATTAGATAATATTTTTGAGATTAAAGTATTATCTCACTATATGAGGATTTATATATATTGAATAACCTATGCTAACAATTTTTTTGTGATGATAACTAAATATAGATGGAATGAAATATAATTATACCTCATGATCTATAAGAATTTCTTGAATGAAAAATCCACCTTCATTTATTAGAGTAAGTTATGAAGTGGAAATCAAGAAAGGCACAACCAAAGGGTGAGATTGTGCCTATGAAAAGGAATAAAACCAAATAAGTATATATTCTTATGTTCTTAGATAGTTTTAGAACCCCACAACTATAAAAAAGGATATTAACATTGATTTATCCTAATACCTTCGTTTTTGTTGAACCAATGGTCTTATAAATCATTATAGATCTATAGTTATGAGGCCCTTAACTTTCCACTGATTATTCACTTGATGGTGATCAGTGATTTTTTAAATCTCTATAATTATTCATGATTTTCTTCCTAGTCCAATCTTCACTTCCCACACATGTTCTCATATGTGGAAACCTAGTAATGTGTTACTTTTGGTAACTATTATGGTTCAAACCTTAATTTTTTAAGGGAAGTTTTAGTGTTTATTTTTACGATGTGGGTGTCTATGAATGAAACATTCAAGTATTAAACCTTTTATAACCTAGATGAATTTAAGGTAGAAATTTATTTTAATGGGGGTAGAATGTAATACCTTGAGATTTTGTGAAATATACATTTTTTGAATTAATTTAATCTTTTTGATATTTTTCATTTCATGAAACATTGAATGTAGATTTTTTATATGAAAACACTATGTTTAGCCTGCATTATACACAACACCAAGTTAATCTTTCACCTCAAGTAACACTTAGATTAACTTTCGGAACATGTAACACAATTTTTTTTATTCTTTTACACATAAATTCAATTTCCTTCAATATCTTATGTAATACGCAAGGCCAATTTTTACCAAATGACAAACTATAATTAATAATATTATTAAAATATAATTATAGCTAGCACCTAGCTGTTGGAATATAAGTTACAAATAATATTAACTAAATTGTGAAAATATTATTTACACATGTATAAAAAATGAATCCTTTGAATATCAATTAGAATTATTTAATGAAAAACTATATGAAAATAAAGTAATTAATTTTCTACGAAAAATATTTTACTATGTACAAGCACAATTATATATTTATAAATTAAAAAAACCAATTTTGATTAATATTTTCATTAAAATTTAATTATAATATATTAAATAAATATTTTTGATACACATACAATTTATTTTATTGGTATAATATAATAATAAATCAAATTATATGAATACAAATTTGAATTTGTCTAAAAGGGAATTTTACTCCCTTTCAATGGAGAAACCATTTTAAATCTTATTTTTTACAGTTTTTTAGTTTTTATTTGAAAAACTAATATTCATTTTTGGAATAATAATATAACAATTTACTTTGGGTGTTTTTTTGGTATTTTTATGAGAAGTTTCATTTCTTGATGAGTATTGAGAAAAATTGAATTTGAATTCAAAATTAATTTTTTATAATTTATTTATATAGTTAAATTATATTTTAATTTGGATTTAAAATTTAATTAGATGAATTTTACATAAATTAATGCAATTTAGTTTATTAGAATCAATTTCATATTGATATTGGATATAAAAACATTTCAGTCTTTTAAATTTTTTTACTTTAAAGACTTGCTTTGTCGTCTCGTCTCTAGGATTAAATTTAAATAAATTTCGACAACTTCTTTGATTATAATTTAGAAAAAGGGACTCCATATTTTTAAACAACATAATTTATAATTTCTAAAAATTTAAAATTAGTTTTTTACCAAAAATATTATTTAAAGTGAATAAAATTAATTACAACGATTAAAAGAAAAATTAGCTTAACAAAGGACTAAACCTTAATCTTAAGGCTCAAAATGACATATAAACTTGTCAAAAATCCATTGTATGTTGATATTTTGACACTATACTCCAACAAATAGTATTTTTACCATTATTTGATCCACTTCATATTATAAAAACATGGGTGTAATTCTCTTTTAAATAATATACAAGAATGCCACTCCTCCTGCACTATAAAAAGGCACTCAACCCTCCCACTTATTAACACCTCTCATGACATTTTATCTCAGAAAAACCATAAAAACATATCCTAAAAAAATCCCTATATTAATACTATAGTCCCCCTATTGCTACGAAATTCAACCAATGAATCCATTTGGTGCAATCCAAGAGGAGTTACACAAAGAAGATGTAACATCCTTTCTCAAGATCCTTTGTTTTACATTCATTATCCACCCCTTAGATTATTATTATTCCATGATTATATAATACCTCAATAACATAAATATACCAATAGGTTTTCATTATAAGGGTTATAACTATACTTACACACACTTCCATCCAATGGTTAACGTGTTTACCGTTCTTGTGTACAGTGAACTACCGCCTCATGAAACGATGTTGTTCGTTTGTCCTTTACCAACTCTCATGGGTGGGAATTATGATAGAAACACCAATTTTATATGATATATATGATATTTATTATTTATTTATTCTTATTTATGTATTATATAAAACATACCTTCATGATTTACATTTCCCATAAATACGATTACTTTGTTTTTGGAAGTGTGGACAACCGCCTCCTCAAAGTGATGAGATTCGTTCACACATTACATATAATGTATTAAGGATGGGTTTAGTGAATGTATATTATATATTTGAAATAAATATAATTCAATAATTATATTATATATATACAAATATTCAACTTCTTTATTTCTTTTTATTTTACAATAAAATAGAAACAACATTCATGCATACATATGACTTACCGTCTCCATGAATGGTGTATTCAATTTACTGTTTATATATTTTATAGATTATTATAAATAAATATATACTGAATATATATGATATTTATGTCAAATTTTGAATTTTGAAAATATGAATATACATATCTAAGTAAGGGGATCAAGAATAATAGGCCAAAACATTTACGAAAAACAAAGCAGATATTACCCAAAACGTAACATTAAAATGGTGTTGTTAATAAATGGGTCAAAAAAATCCATAAAAAATAATATATGGTATTATATATAATAATATGGTCCTTTTTTAGATTTATAATAAATATATATTTATTATACAAGAGTTTTGAACATGTATAAAGAAATTAAAGATTTATAGTAAGGGTCTTCTCATCTCATTTTTATTTTTGTGAGACTTACACCTTATTCACCACTAATTTATTTTGTTTGGTGTATATACAACACATTAATTTATTATATGATACTTATAATTAAATTTACAGGTATTTACATATTGATTTCATGATATATCTTTCATGGTGTTTATGGTTTTAAAATTACCAAATCGGTAAAGTGATTTTTTCTCAATTTTTCTTCTTTGAGATACATGCCATTTTATGCACCTATATATTTTAATGGGATGTATATACTACCCTTGAAAATGTTATATCATGAATCATCTTATTTCATGATATTCTAAGTTTCATGTAATGTTATCCTCTCTTGTTTATTAAGAGTCAAAGTTATTAAAGTGATAATAGTTTATTTCTATAATCTCATCGTTTGTCGAATTATTTACAATTATACTTTCATAGATGAAATTTTATAATGAATATCTTAATAACTCAAATGATTTTTTTATCCTCTAGTTATTCATGTTATATCCATGCAATGGTACCATTTTTCCACTCTTTGGTACTTATTATAATTAAAAACATGTATTGATGAAAATATGTCTTCATTTCTCCATTCGTTTAGAAATATATGTTCTTTCAAAATTGAGTTTTATAAAAATAATTTCAAATTTTTTACAATTATCATATTATGTTTAAAGGAAATTTTTACCCATTTTTTATATTTATAAAAAATATATTTAAAAGGAATATCCTTGTTATTTTCTGATCAAGCAACTTTTCTAAACTTTTAATGGTTATAAAGGAATGTTTTACATGTACAGACATACCCACCATCATAAATTCATTTCATTAAAGATTAATTTGAAATTTTATAAGGTTATTTTTGAAGAATATTTTTTCAAATATTCTTTAATTTTTCTGATTTTAAAATGGTTTTCCAATAAAAAGGTTTTAAAAAATTTCATATGTTTAAAAAGTGTTTTGAATTTTTTTAATGCTTCTTTTATACATTTTCGAAAGGTTATTTTCATAAAAATGATATAAAGTATTTAAATATTTATTTATATTTCTGAAAGATATTTTAAAAAAAAGGTTTTTAAAATTCTTTATGTTTTAAAAAACATTATTTCAAAGAAGAAATAATATTTTCATCAGTAAATGTTTTAAATGAAATTATAAATACTTATTTATAAAAAAATATGATTTTTGGAATGATTTTATGTGAAGTATTATCAAAGAAATCCTTTCATCTTTAAAGAAATGTTCCATGTGATTTTTCAAAATCCTTCTCCATCTAAGATGGCATACATTGTTATAGTTTATGCACGACTAGGGATATTATCTAAGAATACCATTCATATTATTTATTTAATGGCTTATGATTTTATGTAATGATGTTTATGACACCCATTTATCTTCCACGAGTTATATACTTTTGAACCATCTTCTTCTCATGGGTTATTATTTATTGAAATGACTACGAGACCTATATTTTTTTTCCAAAGGTAATGATTTGATGAAATATTTATGATACCCATTTTATTTCATTAGTTATGATATAAAAATTGTTTATAATATTATGGAACACATATTATGTGATGTGTGGGATCTATATCTCCCTCCAATACATTGGTTAATGATGGATGACTAATGAGTATATTTGTTATCCATGGACCTGGATGCATGTCCATAAATTTATGCATGAACCTGATTACATGTTCACAATATTATGAGTGAACCTTATTATGTGTTCATAAAGTTATATATAATCCTGATTACAAGTTTATAATGTTATGTGTGAACCTGATTACATGTTCACAATGTTATGAATGAACATAGTTACATGTCCTTATGTTTATACATGAACCTGATTACATATTCAAATTTTTATGTGTGAACCTGATTTCATGTTCAAAATGTTATTCCTAGACCTAATTGAAGGTCTATATGTTTATATGATATCACAACCGAGTTTTGATTTTGACTTGGATTCAGCTCGGGTTGGGGTTCGATTGATTCCCTGTTTAAATTTCTAATTTAGTTGATAAAAACATGTGTTTTGGGTTTTGTGGAATCTGGTGCTTGGGCAGAGAAGCACGGTTGGGAGACTGTGCGACTACACCCTAGTCACTACACAACCTACCTAGTATAAAAGACGAATTAAAAGTAAAATGGATAATTAAATGTGAGTTAAAATAAAATAGGAAAAATAAAAATAAAAATATAAGTATTACTCTAGTGACGATAATAATGATAATATTATGAAATTTTATGCGAATTATTATTATTATTATTATGTTAAACTTTTATTAATTATTATTATTATTATTATTATTTTCCAAATATTATTATCATTATTATTATAATTAATTTCTTTTTAATTTATTTTTTTTTTATATTTTTGTTTCGTTTATTCTTATTATTTTTTCTTTTTTTCCCTCTATCTTCCTCTCCTCTCCCCCATTCAGTCCTAACTCCTTCCTCTACCCTACCTAGTTCAGGGCACTCCTACCCCAATGTTAGTGCATTCTTCCCCTTCGCACGCCCTAGCTCTAGAAAGTCGGCTGACCTTATTACCCTTCACCAATATGACCTGACATACGATGCACCCCCTTTGCGCTCCCCCTATTCTGATACACCACATCCAGCTCAGGCAACCCCTAAACATGCACCACTATCTATGATCCCCATTCCAGCTAGCACGACACACCATCCTTTGTCAACAAAACCTCCTCATACGGTTACCTTCCTCCTATGGTACACCCTTTTCTTCCTCCTTTCCTTGATCTAGGGTTCTTCCTTGGTGAGGGTTTTGATTTTGGTAAAACCCTAGATTCTAAGGATTTTTGTGTCAATACCTAAAATTTTGGGGCATTTTTTTGATAATTAGGGTTGAATTTAGATTTCTGTAGGTGTGATTGTGGCGCGTTTGACATTCCGCACCAATTTCTGTGTATTCATCATCAGTTGAGGTAGAAACCCATTGTATAATGCAATTTCAATTAGATTCACATTGATTTATCGATTTTTTCACTACCTTTAATTAATAAAAAGTCATTTATTATTTTTAAATTAGTTTTATCATGTGAAATCCATTGGTTTTTCCGGGTATAACCATTATTTGACTAAATAATTTTATTGCTTAGTTAATTTAATGTGTTCCTTGATTAATATGTGTGGTGAAAATTTTAGTTTTGGAAAAGTTTCATATGTTTTTAGTTATTTTAAGTACCATGTTTATATGTATTGGAGTTCATTTTAGATTAAAACCCTTGTTGTGTAACTGGTTAGTGTTTTATAAATTTCACAACTAGTTTATTAAACTTTACAAGGGCTGCATATTTTGTTTTGATATATTACAGGAGTGAATTTCATCAAAAAAGTGTTTTTGAGTTGGTTTTGTGTGTAAATCCATGTAATACTTCCCAATATTGATTTATAAAATTTTAAAATGGGTTATCAAATAATATGAATGGTAAAAATCATGTTTTGGAAATGTGTTGAGGTGAGCATGATTTTAAAAGTGTATTTTTAATGTGTGGGGTGTTTTGTTAAGTTCCGCATACTATGTATTAGTCAAATTTCCCGGTTGGAAATTTTATGTCATTAATGGTTTTTAAAGACATGGTTTGGTTTTTTATCTATGTATTGGTGATGTGAGTTTTTAAATGGAATTTTGTGAATTAAGTGTGTGTTGATATGTCATTTTAAATGTGTTTTTGTTTTTAAGGGTA
Source organism: Viscum album (assembly GCA_963277665.1). Classification (NCBI taxonomy): domain Eukaryota; kingdom Viridiplantae; phylum Streptophyta; class Magnoliopsida; order Santalales; family Viscaceae; genus Viscum; species Viscum album. Next base: position 97,160,319 of record OY728153.1, on the reverse strand, counting down.
GTTTAGATTTCAAAATGGTGTTGTGTAGGGATATTTATGGAATGAATTGTCTTGTAAAAATGTTATAAAGGCCATTTAAAGAAGGAATATTGAAAATGGAATTTTTTATTATTGGAAATGGGTTTTAAGGTGTTTCTTTCTCTTTGATAAATTAACCATGGATAAGTAGAAAAAAAGGCCTATTTGAAATTTTGAAATGGATTTTGGAAAACCCTTATTGGGTCGAGATCCTTGACTTGTTTTTGATCCATGAGATGGGAGGTTTTTATAGCATGATACCTCCCTTATATAATAAATTGTTTATGGAAAATAACCACCCATGAGGTGACTAGGGAAGTTCTGGTGGGGTGATGTGTATATATCATGTATGTGAGTTGTTGTTTGAATGGTATGGAACACCTCCTTGTGAAATATACATGGGAACTTTTCATAACAAAGAGTTTTACTAAGAAATATTTCTACACTAGCCCAGGTTATTGTACTAGATAGTAGCTTATAACTGGTGGATACTTGGGTTTGTTGATATGGGATTAGGCCCCTCAACCAGGCCAGGTAGGGTGGTGGTCGGGCGTTAGGGCGTTATGATGTCATTGAGCAGGGGATTACTTCAGGATGAGTCATATGTATTAGTATGTTCTGGTTCTCTTATGATTTCATAGGTATTCTTGTGTTCCTCTAATACTAGTATAGATAGTTCCATTTCCCTAATTGTGTAGGATCACATTCTTTGTACTTGGTTTGGTATTTATTTAAAAAATTATAAACATGCGTTTTAAAAAAAAAATCAAGGTAAATGTTTTAAATGAGAAATAATTCTACTATTTTTCACTTTTAAGAAAAATGATCACTTTCTATTTTGTTCCCCTCTCACTTCTCCCCTCGTGCCTTGTTTTAAATCATGAGGGAAATGGATTCTGAGTATTTATTTTAAAATGAAAAGTATGAAAAGACCTATATTTTTATAATTCATTTTAAACCTACAAATTAATTTTTCTTTATTTAAAGAATGTACATTGGGAAAAGAATGAGTCTGGCCTACCAACTGAGTTTTAATACCTAAGCCTATAGTGTTTTCTTATTTTTAGTTTTTGTTGCAGGTTTAGATCAATTTCAATCACCTCAGAAGATATTGGTATTATATTAGAGAGTGACCCTAAGGTTACATGGAGATATTCTGATTGTCAGGTTTTTTTTCTTTGTGTAGTACTTTGTTCAGTCACCATGTTCCTTTTTATTTGGATATGTTTTATGTAAAAGTGTTGGAAACCATGTTTATTTTAATTTTTCTTCCTTTATTTTTGTTTCTTCTATTTATCTTATTAGGAGAAATCATCCCCATGTCAGTCTAATGATTCACTTGGTTCTTTTCCCCAAACTATGAGGACCAGGAATACCTCTCTAGCCTTGCCGTAGATCAGCTCAAGTTACCAGTTTAGGGTTGACCAAGGTTGGTTCATGACAAAATGGTATCAAAGCCGGTTGGATCTTTAGTGGACGTTTATTTTTAGAGTTCCCATCATTATTTGGTGATTTCAAGGTAGATGGAGTATGATAGTTAGGATCGAGGTATAGGAATGGGAAGGATGTCATGAACCCTCGCTGATTCTAAACATTGGGTTACCATGGGATTTCCATGCTTATTGGTTTCATTTTATTCTTATGAATTGATTTATGTCGGGAAATGAAAAGGGGGTTGTGGACGTATCCTTGTGATCTCATAGGGCCTGTAAATCCATGTGGAACCGGGGAAATTTTCTTATAATTCTCTCATTGATGGTGGAGTGACAGGAATATGGTCGCAAACCATGTGTCTAAGTCACCCACCTAAACTAGTTCCCACCTTATGAATAGTTTGGGTTTTTCTTAATTCCGAAAGTTGTTTTGAAAATCTCCATTTGGGCCAATGGACCAATTAATTTGGGTCCTTGGTTTCTTATCTTTGGCTAGAGTGCACCCCCATGAAGAATCAATGTATGCTCAAAATGTGGTCAGGGGAAACCTTTTTAGTGGTAGACCATCCAGTTGATCAATGAAGTGATTTCCATCTTGGAATTTGGAGCATAAATATATATCATTCATTTTTTGGTTGGGAGGATCCTCTTGAAGTGGATGTGTGGTGGTGAGTTTGGTTTTAAGATCATGTTACAACCATTTGTAAGAATCATGTGTTGGTTGGGACATGGTTTAAGAATCCATTCCCCATAATTTTTCCCTCAGTTTTAGAGGTGATGTTCGGTGATGTATAGCTCTGTTGCATTACCTTATAAATGAAAAGGTCGATGTTTGAGTTTCCTTTTTGGGACTTATGTTTTGAAAAAAGTATATCTCTACTTCAGTAATTCTGAGATTCTCAGTTTGGGATGAAAGTGTTTCCCATTGTATCCATTCTATCATTGCTCCATGTTCGATGTGAAAATGATGATTCATGTTCATCTTTTAAGTCCATATTGTAGTAAAGTTCTATGTTGAGGTAAAGTGAGTATTGGGTTGTGTTGGGGTTTGTTAGTTTGGCATGGAATGAGGTGTGTTTTCTTGTGTAATAAGAGTGAGAAGTTTCATTCAGGGGTTTCTAAATTCTAACTGTGAGGCAGGAGATGCTTCAAACATCATAGCTCCAACCATATGACCTAGAGTGAAGATAGTGCGTAGTCAAGAACCTCCGGGGATTTAGTCTAATGTTTGTCTTCTACAGGGTAAATTCAGACAGTTTAATCCTTGTGTACCTGGTCATTATAATGGTTCCGTATGGTGGATGGAGGTGTGGGCACCTCACTTCCACGTTTTTACCTGTGTGGTTGTAAGAGTTTCTACTCAGCTATAAGGAGGTGTGGTCATGTCATATTCTCAAATTCTAATACTTGTGGTTCACTAGATGTATCCCTATATTTAATGGACCATATGTGGCATGCATTTTTGAATTGAGTGTGTCTTTGATTTGTGTTCTTCTGGGGGCGTGGTTTTGATGGTCTATTAGATGAGTCCCCTTTTCCCCCTTTATTTACGAGGGGGTTTCTGGTTCGTGTAGGTAAGTTTTTGAGCTCGTTTAATCCCATTAGTTCTTATGGTGGGGAGACCCATTGGGAGTCTCACCAAACTCAGTATGATCCTATTTATTATGGTGGGGAGTTTTTTCAGACCTCCATGTGTTAGTACCTTAACTCTATTCCGAATATCAATTTGGTGGTGGGTGGTCTCATGCATAACCACATAATTATAAATTCCCCCTTTGAGTAAATGTAGGAATAAGAGTTTTCTAGTATTTTTGGTTAGAGTAGGTTATAAAGGTATCTGTGGGATGGGGTTTTTTTTTTATTTTTTTGTTTGGAAGGATGGTATATTTTCCTATTTGTGATTTTTATGATATTTTTATTTTTACGACAGATTTAGCATCGCGAAAATTCCATTCTTTGTTGGAAAAATCAACTGGGTGTGTTTACGCTTTTGGGGGAGGGTGGAACTTAGCAAGGAGTCCATTTTGGGTCTCCCAAGTTCAATTTTTAGGAATTTTTTCTTTATTGATAGGGTTCTTACCTCTTTTTGTTTTTTGTTCATTTGGGGTACCCTAGAATTGTAAATGGCCATTAGTTTCGGTTTTGGGGTTCAGTCGTGTTATGGATTTCTGGGGTTAGAAAGCATTATGGTGGGGAAATTTTTCACACCCACATTTTGATTTTGAATTTGATTTGGATCGGGTTGGGGTTCAGGTGAGTCCCTATTTAAATTTTTGTGTTTAGTTGAGAAAAATCCATGTTTTAGGTTTTGCGGTGTCAGGCACTCAAGAAGAACAACACGATTGGGAGACCATGCAGCTACACCCTGGTCCCCACACGACTTACACGATATACATGACGAATGAAAAGTTAAAAGGATAATGAAATCCGAGTTCAAAATAAAATAAGGAAAATTAAAATTAAAATTTAAGTGTTACTCTAATAATGATAATAATGATAATATTATCAAATTTTATGTGGATTATTATTATTATTAAATTTAATTAATTAATTATTATTATTAATATTATTGTTATAATATTATTATCATTAATATTAGAATTGGTTTATTTTTAATTTAATTTATTTTTATTTTAGGTTTTCCTATATTCTTATTTTTTTCTTATTTTTATTTCACATATATTTCTCTCCTCTACCCTCTTGGGTCGTGAATCCCTCCCCCACTGTACCTGGTCTGGTGCACTCCTCCCCCTGTTTATGCATTCCTACCCTTCGCACCCACCAGCTCCGGTGAGCCGGCCAACCTTCTTCCCCTCCACCGGAGTGAGATAACCTATGACACACCACCTTTGCGCACCCCCATGTTCTAGTGTGTCACATCAAGCTCAAGAAACCCCTTAACATAGACCACTATCCATTCTCCCCTTTCTGACCATCACGACCCACCCTCCTTTGCCAGTGCGACCTCCTCTAATGGTGACCTTCCCCCTCCGGTACTCCCTTTTCTTCCTCCTTTCCTTGATCTAGGGTTATTACTTTGTGAGGATTTTGATTTTGGTAATACCTTAAATGATTGAGTTTTTTTAGTGGATCCCTAAAATTTTGTGTTTGTTTTGATGATTTGGGTTGAATTTAGCTTTTCACGGGTGCGATTGAGGTGCGTCTGACATTCCACACTGATTTCTTAGTGTTTATCATCAGTTGAGGTACCACATTGAATAATTCCCTTTAAATTATATTCACATTGATTTCTTGATGTTTCACATCCTTTAAATGCTAAATTAGATTTTATTATTGTTAAATTTGTTGTATCATGTGAAATTTATTGGGGTTTCAGCATATAACAATTTTTCAGCTAGATATTTTTCTTTCTTATATAATATAATTTGTTCCTTGATTAATATGTGTTGTGTGAATTTTGTTTTTAGAAAAGTTTCATATGTATTTGGTTTATTTAATTACCATGTTATTATTTATTTGAGTTTGTTTTAAATTAAAACCCTTACTATGTAACGGGTTAGTGTTTTATAAATTGTGCAACTAGCTTGTTAAATTTTATAGGGATTGCGTATTTTGTTTTGGTATATTACGGGCATGCATTTGACACAAAATGGGGTTTTTTGAGTTGGTTTTGTGTGTAAATACATGGAATGCTTCTCAAAATTGTTTTATAAATTTTTTAATGGTTTATTAAATAATATAAATGGTGAAAATCATGTTTTGGAAACGTGTTGAGGTGCTCATGATTTTAAATTTGGATTTTTATTGTTTTGTTAAGTTTCTCATACTATGTTTTATTCAAATTTCCCAGTTATCAATTTTATGTGATTAAAGGTTTTTAAAGATATGGTTTCGTTTTTTTATAAATATATTGGTGATGTGAAAATTGGTGATGGGATTTCTCAAATGGATTTTTGTGCATTATGTGCGTGTTAATATGTCATTGTAAATGTGTTTGGGTTTTGAAAACTAGTTTGGATTTGAAAATGGGGTTGTGTAGGGATATTTATGGAATGTATTTTTTTTAAATATATCAAAATTTCACTTGGAAAAGGCATAGTGGAAATATAATCTCTTATTATATGAAATGGTTTTTAAGGTGTTTCTTTCTCTTTGATAAAGGAACCCTGGATGGGTCGAACTAAAGGACTATTTGGAATTTTGAAATGCCTTTTGGAAAACCCTTCTTGGGTTAGGATCATTTCCTAGTTATTGATCCATGAGATGGGAGGGTCCTCAGTATAGGACCTCCCTTGTGTAATGAGTGTTTAATGGAAAGGGACCACCCATGAGGTTGCCAGTGTGGTGCTGATTGGGTGATGTGTATATAGCAAGTTTGTGACTTGTTGATTGAATGGTATAACACACCCCCTTGTGAAATATATATGTGAAAATATTATAAAAATAAGTTTACATAGAAATATTGTTGCACAAGTCTATGTTATTGTACTAGCTAGTGGTCCATAGCAGGTGGATAGTCAGGTTTGTTTCTATGGGATCAGGCCTCTTGACCAGGCAAGGTAGGGTGATGATTGAGCGTTAGGGAATTATAACATCATTGAGTAGGGAATGCCTTCCGAATGATTAACATGTATTAGTATGTTATGGTTTTAATATAATTTCCTAGGTATTACTGCATTCCTCTGATACTAGTATGGATTATTTTCTTTCTCTCATTGTATAGGATCACATTATTTGTACTTGGTTTGGTATTTATCTAGAAAAATTTAAATGTTTGTTTTGATGAAACATATATCAAGGTAAATGTTTTAAATGAGCAAGTATTCTTACCTTTTTTTATTTTATAAAAAATTATCACTTACAATTTTGTTCCCCCTGCCTTCTCCCATTGTTCATTATTTTTAAATTATAAGGCGAATAGATTGTGATTGTTTTTTTAAATGAAAATTAAAGAAAGTCCAATATTTTTATACTTTATTTTAAACCTACAAATCAATGTTTCTTTTTTTTAAGAATGTGCATTGGGAACAGAAATATTCATGCCTACCTGTTGAGTTTTAATACTCATGCCTATAGTGTTTTATTTTTTTTAGTTCCTCTTGTAGGTTTGGCTTGGGTTCGATCGCCTTGGGTGATTCTGGTATTGGATTGGACAGTGACCCCTGGGGTCACATAGAGACATCCTGGTTTTCAGGTTCCATTTGGTTTCCTTTGTGTAGTACTTTGTTCAGTCATCATGTTTCTTTCTATTTTTATATGTTTTATTTAAAAATATTGATAGACATGTTTATTTTAGTTATTCATAATTTATTTGGATGTTTTTTTATCTTATTGGGATAAATCATTCCCTTATCACTCTAATGATGCCCTTGGAACTTGTCGCCATCCCAGAAGGATCGGGAACACCTCTCAGGCCTTGCTACAGATCAGTTTAGGTGACCAGTTCAGGGTCAACCTGGGTTGGTTCATGACATGTGATGACCTGATATCATGTCCTTAACTTAACGAGTAAACCTATTTCTACTTATTAATGTTCACAATGTTATAAGACAATATGTTTGGAACAATTCCGTGTATTATTCCAATGTTATAATTTCATGGACTATTCTCTCGATTATCCTATGATTTATATCTTATGAAATTCTAATATTTATTCCATGATTCATGTTTATGATCATTGATATTAAGGGTATGATCTTCAAATGATATGATCATGTTCTCATACCCATATTCTCACATTATGTTTGAATATATCCCTTTTTTACCCTTACTAAGAAATTGAGCTCACCCCTTTCTTATATTTCATTTCCCTTGGTTAGGAAGAATGGTTTTTATGTAGGAATACTAAAGGGGAATATCTCTACTAGAGAAATAGAATATGTTTCACCAAAATAAAACATTGTATTCCATGTTTCCAAATACACTAAACTATTACGGTCCATGGGAATGTGTTTTTGTAAAATGATTAATATTCATCTAAAATGATGTAATATCCATGTATATTAATTCTGGATTGTTATATACTAGCCTGAATGGTCTTGGTTGCAGCAACTGGTTGCAATATTTTGTGGAGAACTCTTCTATATAGTCTATGTTAATTTGTGTTTTTTATTCTAATTTTGGGATATGTATTTTATTTTACATGTATTTATCTCTCATTGAACTTATTTGTGTCCATTTCTTAATATATATTTTGAGAACCTTTGCTTTTAATCCGTTAGCTAAGGATATTTTTAAATATTATTATTATTATTATCGACTGTGTGGGTAATTTCTATAATTTTTACCCCCATATAAATAAATAGATAATAATTATTATTAATTAATACTTAGACACATGTTTATAAATATTCATATACATATAATTAATTTTAGTATTATTATTATTATTACTATCATCATCATTTTTATTATTTTCTAAGGGGGACTAATTATTCAAAATAAAAAATATTCTTCTTCCAAAAAATTTTAAATTAATTTGAAAGCCCCATGATCGTGATATATTATAAAAAAGTTATATAATCTATCTATTTGTCCAAAATAGTTATTCTCACAAAAACGTGTATTTTTTCCTAATTATATATATATATATATTCATACAAGTAAAAATTATTAAAACATATCCCCACCAAGTTATAAGTAGGTTTTTCCCTTTAAATCATTTTTAAAGAAATTTTCATTATACATTAATATAAAAACAATTATTTTACATTTTTAATAAAAATATATTATACATAAATGTTTAATATGTAAATGTTTATTATAATTTTTTAAGGAAAATATTTTCCGTCATTTTATTTGTTTATTATATTTTAATGAAAAATTTTATATAAAATTTTCTATCAAAGAATGATGTACACTTCATTTCTCCCTAATCTATATATGGATTTTCATCACTGAAAATATATATTTTATTTGATTTTTATTATGAAAATAAATATATGTTTAGAGTTTAACTATACCAGATATTTATTAAATTTTTGGTGTAGATTTCATTCAACTTGATCAATAAAATTTTCTTTTATAATATATATGAAATCTAACTATATTAAATTATAATTTGATATCAAATTTGTATGTTTTAAAACTTAAATGGAATGTATTTGATGGATTATTTATCCAATCTACCAAAATAATATGCCATTGAATTCATCTCTTCATGGTTACTATTTTTATATGTATATATTGTAATATCTCTTCTGATATCACTCGACCGTATCTCATCTAGAGTATTATATAATCTTAATAATGCCACCCTTTACTCTCGAGGTAGCCAAATAATGGAAAGGGATTGAATAATATATTGGGGGAGACTATGCACTTGGTATCATAACTATGAATAACATATTAATAACTTAAAAATAACCCATAATATGTAATTTAATTAGAGTAGGAATATATCAACAAAACATCATTCTTGGACAAATGAAAATTTAGTCATACTGTTATACATCCTAAATAATCATATAGTGGGTTGATCACATATACCAAACATACAAAATAATAAATAACACATAGAGGATACACTATAACATCAAGTGTTACCTCATCACATCAACCCAATCCCATACCCAAATCCCTATTGATCTGATACTGCCTGATCCATTGAACAATTAGTGTTTAGACTTGTATAACAGACATAAGATCTATATTCAAATCAAAGATCCTATACAAGGTGTGAGAAATAAATCTCAGTGGGGTCTCATTAAGTTTCCCCAATATACACCACACACACACATATATATATATATATGTGAATGAATGAAGAAATAAATAAAAAATGTATAACATAAAAGAGTGCATGTTACGTTATCATGTGATAACCACACCACCATGATACTAAACTATACTTTATCCACTATTCTTGAAATTCATCACCTCATGAAAAAAATACAAAACATTACCATATGATCCATGTTATGGTTTTATAACATGTCAATACCACTACCATTTTACATAGTGTAGGTTCCATGCTAGACCTCAACCACATCACACCAAGTCTTGACCTCTTCCCACTTACTTAGGTTAGCGTTCCACAAATGTATATTTAATTCTACATTCTCACTAAAGTTTGGGCCTTATATCACATCCAAAAAGAGACCAGAGGAGGGGTATCTATCGCTAACCTCTTGCACAATATGAACCATACCCCTCCGTGTAAGTAACATGAAATATATCTTGTATTCTAGTAAATATAAAACCAATGACTGGATAAGGAAATCTCAATAACCAATATCTTTCAAAAGATGAACCATCCCCAAAACTATAGGTAACATAGAACAAGCCAAAGAAAACAATCACCAGGTATGTTACATGGATAATGGTGAATCCAAAAATTCAATATCAATCGATTATGGGAGGTTTACATAATAACCAACTAATCACAAAATCCAAACCATAGAAACATGAGGTGGGTCATAGAAAAATCATGAATCCAACATCATTGGGAGTGATCATTGGATGTGATCCTAATAGCTAAATATTTAAACCACTTGATTTTTGTGGTAATTTTTGTAAATAAAGAAGGTTTAATTATGTCAATATGTATTAATGAGGAAATATTGGAAGATACATGAATTTACCAGGCATGTTTATGAGATGAAAATATTTGTTCCCAAACAAGGTATTATTATATGAAAAAATTATTAATATTATTTTAGGATTAAAGATAAACATTTATGTTTGAAAGTATAGTGAGTTTATATAATATTAAAAACATAAAGGAAGATCTACCATTAAATATTCTGTTGATGAACAACTCTCATGGAATAGATATTTGGTATCATTAAATTCAAATATTTTGATTATATAATCTAAAAATTAATGGATATGCTATTCTAAAAAATATTACTGAGTTTATAAAATGATTTTATACAAATATATTTAATTAAATGGTAGTATATTTCCATAGTTCAAGAAGAGTTATAATCATTTTTTCAGTTTGAACGATTTATGGATGACATATATTAAGTTTCATCCTTGTGTTTATCTAGTATAAAGATGTAATTTGTAGATGATTTTTGAAGAATTATTTCAAAGTTACAATAGTAATCATTGAAGTATTATATGGGATATTATTACGTTTTATTATTTTTTGGAGTTACTATAGTATTAGATGAAGTTAGTTTGAAGTGAATACAAATAAATTTTAAATCATAGTGTTTGAGTTATATAATTCATAATTATATACAAAAAAAGAGTCCAAGGAAAAATCTGGATAAGAGTTATTTGTAGTGGTAGGATGAAAAATGCTAAAGGTTGAAATTATAGAACAATAATTTTTACTATAGAGTGAATATTTTGAAAAGGAATAAAATTATAATAAGGATAAATTGATTTCCATAAGATTTAATTGATACATGATAAGAGTCATATGGAGTAGAAGAGATGAAAAGGTATTATTCTTTCAAATTCATTTGATATTGCATAAGAATCATTCAAACATTATATACGAGTAATTTGACATTTTTTAAGAATTATTTAACATTATGTAAGAGTAATTTACTCTTATAATGAAGCATACATACCATAAATTTGAAAAAGGGAATAATCTAAAATATTTATTTGTTCAATTCGATAAGATTAATTCCCTAGTTCCATTAGATTAAATCACTTAGTAAAATTTGGTTAGTTTTCTATAATAAATTATTCTAAAGTAAATTAAACTATTTGATGTTGTGTTGATCTAATGAGTTTTAAATATCATGTCCTTGTGGTTAATCCATGATTTAGGAAATTTTTCATGGATAATTGATGAAGATTATTTTTTTAAGATATTGAGAATAAATCTAATCCATGAAGTTGAGTTTTAATGGAATATTAGATAAGGAAAATCTAGTGCTCTGGGGACCAGTAGTCGTGCGAGTTAAAGAGTCTAGTCATGGATATTCTGATTTTTGGGGAATTAAAGTTTCCCTCACACACTTAATTGATAATTTTTACCCCAAGGTTTAATTCTTGTTAATGTGTATTCCATCAAAGATTACAATGAAGTGGTTTTTGTGGGGAATTAAACGATACATAAAGGCACTATGATAATTAAGGAATATTGAAAGGAAATATTATCCAAATTTTTCTGTAATATTTGGATAAATATTTTTGACAAATATTTAACTGAAAATTAATAATGTTATATATTTTTATAAATCAAGGATATTTCCATATTTAAATATAAAAATATTCTTTTATGATTATGAATATAAAAAATATTAAGAAATATGAGAATAAGAAGAAGTTAAAACAATTATTTTTGGGAAAAATACTCTTGGTAAAAAATGTATGATAATAATTGATGGTAAATATTTTTTTAATCTTGCGTATTGAAGAAAGCTAACTGACCTAGTCATCCTACTAATGATTATTTATGTAGAAGCCATAAAGATCCAACATTTTTGTGAATGGTAGGTCTTTTTTCTGGAATATAATGAAGAATTGTTAAGGAAAATGTTTCAGATTTTATTTTATATATTATCATTCATGCTGAAGGAGTAAGAAGAATATCTTATAATATCTCAATATTGAAAATTATGAAGAAAAGAAGATGCAACCCATAATTGATGCAAGTATGAAGTATCCCACTCTTTGCTATGTTAAATCTATACCTTGTGATTTCTATATTGTTTGGTAGAAGGTTAGATCCATATTGTCTAATAGGGACACAAGAATTCATTTATTATCTATATCATGGTGGATTATAATAAATATTTTATTAAAAAAGTTGAACTTTTTTGTTTTTATTATACATGGTTAGTGTTAGGAATGAAATTCCAAGGATATAAACTTTCTTGTGGTTTCGCTTGATAATAAAATTTATGTTTTGTGGTAACATGATAACAAACACAATATAATAATGACACATTCATCCATCTTAGAGGTGAATCTCATTGAAAAACTTAAATATGTTTTTTTTGTTCTTTACTATTTATCATTACATGCATGAAAACCAACTAGAAAGTAAGATTGAGAGACCCATTCACTAAATAAGTGAATCAGTAAATAAGGGATGAATATTAAATTGGTAATAAGTCATCCATTACTAATGCACTACCCTCCACCCTCTCAATGTCGTCTATATCCAATGTTTCCCTAATAATTAGTTTCATAACCTAGGTTCCACCTCTTATTAGATTCTTAATTGTCTATATTTTTGATATTTTGAGTATCTATTTGAAAAGGTTTTATGAAGTAAATATTTTAATATTCCACTAAGTTATATATCTATAAAACCATCTAATTGGTATCTTTTATGATATAGAAGAAAATTAATAAGAGAGATTCTTAGTAGTTGAGAAAGACTACATCTAAGAAAAAAGATAACAATGAATCTCTACTAATTGAATGTAATCAATGCATGGTTCATCACGATATAACTACTGAAAATACATTTATTAATGGACATAGTGATGATAAGGGATACCTCTTAAGAAATTATGAATAAATATCTATTTTCCCGTGAAAAAATCCTAATAAATATAGATCTGGTATGAAGGGAGAATAAATTGTGGTTGAATCCACATGTATAGAGATGTATATCATTTTTTTCTCTTGTATTTAAAAATATTTATATAATGGCGAGTTAATTTGTGTTTCTAGTTAAGATCATCCCCTATAAGACCCAAGAACTAATTGTGAAAATCACATTTTAGGGGATTCCCAAGATGAATCAATTTCTTCTTTAAAGGATAGAAGCATAGTCATACCAAAGGTATAACCACTTTTATTTGTTGTACTTTCAAAATAATATAGGAAAATATCACCCAGATTGATGAGGATTTGGAGAAATTTGAGAAGGATTTGGAAGAAAAGTATTTTCATGTGTAAATATCTCCAAAAAAGTGGAATCCATAAGTATAATAAATGTGGATTTTGAAGAAAATTTTATCTAAATATATAAATGGATGGATCAAAACAATTCTTGAGAGATAAAAACACAAGATAAGTCTTAATAAAAATTTTCATGCATTAGAAGACATAATTTCTATCATGGAAACTCAATTAGGGATCCTAACGAAAAAGATTAAAGATCTTCAAAATAGATTTCAAGAATGTAACCAAATACTTAAATATCATGTTTATAAGATTATATTTTTTTTTGAAGATTTATTTATGTCTATATATGATGAGAAAAATATCCTCAAAAATTAAGTGTCTCGAATTAGAAATAAAACATTGATATCTAGAAGTGATACATGTTGAGTCTTAAAAATAATATGAGATATGTCCTACCACCATAAATACATAAAAGTTGGATATTTTTCTATAAAAACCTATATCATGGAGAAATAAGTTCCTAAGATCATCTAATGATCTATCTCAAGTAATCTTAAAAAATGTACCATCCACATGATAATGTTTTGTGTTTGAAAATTCTAGTTTCATGAGTAGTGTTAGATTAAATTCAAAATATATAGAAAATAAGATGAGTAAAAATGATTATTAACCTACTACTACCTATATGGTGGATTTGAGAAAGTGTAGTAGAATCCATTCATAAAAGGAATTCCAACTAAAGATTTTTTTTCCATTTAAATAACCTGGAACAAAGGCTGGCTAGATTGCGTCTAATAGAAAAAGATCAACATTTTTTCTACTGTTTACATTGTAGAAGTTTTTTTCATAATTAATTTTATTATTTTTATAACATTTTAATATCTACAGTTTAAATAAATCATACATAAAGCAGGATAAATGCATAGATGATGAAAATTACATATAATAAAGGTAATAAACTCTCAATCTCAAATAGATTTAAAATTCATAGAGATATCAATGGAACACTCAATTAGAGTAGTCACCGTGAAGAAGTGTTATGATATAAATGTATCAGGAATATAACAATTTAAGATAAAGAGTGAAAAATAAATGTTTTAAAAAATAAATAGATTCATAAATGTGATTTTGTTTTGGGAAAGAATAATAAGAAACATACTAATCAAAGAATTTCCAAGAAGTTATAAAAGAATTAGAATGATTCCTCTGTAGGTTATAAGATAAATAATAATATTTCTCAAATAAATCCCAATAATACAAAGAATAATTCCCCACCAAAATGAATAAATTTATTATTTTTTAGTAAAAGGGGGTACACCATATACTTTTGAAAATAAGAAATGTATAATTGTATTAATGGAAGAAAGTAAGATTAGAATATAGGAAAAATTAAACATAAGAACAAGGGGGTGGTTTGGTGGAAATAATCCCAAATAATCCAATTTTATGATTTGAGAAAAATAGACATGCTCTTAAAGAGTGTGTGATAATATGGACAGACCAATTGGAAATAGAAACAAAGATAGATAAATCCCAAGAAAGTTCAGGCACTAAAGGGAATGAAGTAATTCCACAAAAAAAATTGTATTTCATGACTGGATATCAAGATATGATAACCCAAGAATGCACAATATTCAATATAGGTTATTTATGTTGATGCATAACCAAGGAGGATAACTAGAAAAATAGATCTAGTAAGAATAAAAACTTCATTCTTGGGGAATTCAATATCTATGTATGACCTATCATTTATATCATAAATCTTATTTTGTGAAAAACCTTAATGATGTGAATTTAGAGTCTCTTTGAGGGGGAGATAAATGAAAAAACATGAGTGCCAACCAAAACCTTATATTTCAAACATATATGAAATTTCTAGAAGTTTCTTGAAAAGGGGTCATTTATTACGTATGTATGGATATTATCTCATCCTTGTTTTTAAAATAATAAAGTATTGTGTTAAGGGGTTGAATATAAATTAAAAAATGACATCAATATACAAGTTTAAATATGGATTAAGGTTGATTTATAAAGATCAACTTATGGTAATAATCATTAATTTATTCTAAGGAATATTTACAAGTTACATTATGTTTTGGAGTTACTCTTGTGTTTTTTAAAGTTAGTTTGAGGATACTATAGAGAAATTTGAAGACATGGCATCCAGGTTATAGAATTTAAAGTGATAGAATGAAAAATAAAAAAGGCACATATCTTTATAAGAGTCATTCAAAATGGTAGACTAAAAAATGGAAACAAATATAATTCCATAAGGGTCATTTTAGATTTAGTTTGTATAATTGAAAAAAAATAAAATTTCTATAAGGATGAACAAAATTATATTAGAGTTATTATAGACTATTTAAGATTCATTTGAAATATGAAAAAGGAAATATTAAACCAGGGTCATTTTTTATTTCATAAGAATCATTTCATTAATTATTAAAGGTCATTTGATAATGTGTAAGAATCATTTGAATTTTAATAAGATTCATTATCTCTTATGATGAGGAATACAGACTAGAAATATAACAAATAAAATAACCTTTGAGAATCTTTTCCTAAGTTTAATAAGAGTTAGTCCCTAGTTCCATAAGAGTCAATTACTTATCATTTTTTAAGTTTTACATAATGAAATATTTTGAAGTTAATTACACTATGTAATGTTATTCTCATTTTAATAGTTATAAATATCAAGAGCTTTTCATGAATCCATGATTGAAGATGATCTTCATAGATGATTAATGAATATCAATTTTTTATGAGCTATGATGAATAAATCCAATCCATGGAGGTATGTTTGAAAGGAATATTAGACAAATCCGGTTATATTATATAGGGACCAGTTGCATTGTGAGTTGATGTGTCACATCATGAATACTCAGGTTTGAGGGAAATACAGTTTCCTTCAAACCATGATGTGATGTGTTTCGTTGTGAGTTTATTTGAAAGTGAACATAAATTACAACATGGATTATGATGAAGTGATTTTTTGTTGAATTAAAAGTTAATGAAAGATACTATGATAATTAAGGAATATCACAAGGAAATATCATCCTAATTTTTCTTGATTATTTGAATAAATATATTTGACTGGGATTCAAATGATAATTTAGAGGGTGTAAGAATAATTAATTACAATATATCTATACTATAAAGTCTAAAGAAAAGATCAAGAAACTCCGGAATATTGAATGTGTGATGTAGATCACTGATTTATATATTTGAGGATTCCCTTTTGATTACTAAAATTTGAAGAAGAATTCTAGATTCATGCTGTACAAGAGTTAAACAATACTTCAATGGTGATCTACTTCAAGGTGGTACGTGGTAAATATTTTATTCAAAGATTTGAAATTTAGTGCTTTCATGGTACATAGTTAGTTATAGGAATACCCGTCTAAGGCTACATCCTTGCCTATTTTTTCACTTGATAATAATAGTGATGTTGTTTGTTAGTTGTATAAAAACCACCATACACTGGGGACTTAGTAATTTATCTGGGATAAGAACCTCATTAACAAACTGTGCTGTCCTTTTTATGTGATTTATTATTAATCATTACACTCATGGATACAAAAAGAAGAGGAAGTATAAGATATCAATTTATAGATAAAGTGAAATGTTAAATGAGGGATAAATTTTCAATTTTTTATAAGTCATCCAACACTAATTCACCCCATACCCTCTTAGTTTTATCCATATCTCAGGTTTTTAAATAACAAACCTCTCACAAAATATGATCTATACCAACGCGAGGTAGGTCCCATGAGAAATCACATATCCTTCCTCATTGTGAGTGATTGGAGTGGGGTATACAAATATCCAACATATCTCATAAGACTAACCACACAAATATTATGTGTCTACCACGTAAAATCATGTATCCAACCTCATAAAAAGTCATCAGAAGATGGAATTATAATATCCAACCTTGTGCACAATCCGGACCATTCCAACATAAGGTAGGTTCCATATAAAATAAAACTTTCAAAATAAGTGAGAGTGATAAAAGGTGGGAATCCTAATATCCAATATATCAAATAATTTGGACCATAGAAATTCAAGGTAGATTCCGTGTATGGTCCAATTACACTAGTAAATCCAATTTTTGGGAAGAATAATCTAGCATGGAAACACTACCCCTAACTTTATCCCTCGACTAGCATCCCACATATCTCATACGTCTCACCTGACCCATAACTGGGGTACTTGTCACTCAAGATCAATCACCAAATCTTGAAACACATATCCTCATCCATCTACCCTTAGAGGATTACTATTTTATAATAGAAACTATTTGGTATGGTATAATATATCATACCCATTTCATTCTCATCTCATTCGTGTAGGTATACACTAGGTTCATAAAACCCCATATAGTCTCTTGTTACTGATACCATCCCACATTAGTCATCCCATAGTGACTCCATATCCTAAAAAAACCACCCCCAATCTTTTAATAATAGGATAATAATTTTCCTCTTCCAATTTCTAAATCATGATCTAGTCCCACTAACCAAGGATTATTTCGATCAAAATCACACTAATCCCATTGGAAACCTGACCCCAAGTCATCAAGATAAATCCCATGACCTGTATCAAGTACCATATCACTTATCCCTTAGCAATCTCTCTATCCCACCATCTGAATGAAACCCTCCTTCTCACACCATTTCTCACCATGGAGGTATTATCCCTCTCACAGAGGCCTTAATACACCCTCAAGGAGATGTTTCCAAACAAGTGTGAGTCATATATACATATCAATCTCATTGTAAGGATTAATCCTCTCATTACTACCGAACTAGATCTTGTAACCCAAACTAGACTATTCATATCTCATCCTGGCCCTAGGTCTTACCCTAATCCTCTCATTAAATCATTTGACATATTCTCCCCTTTAGTAACATAGTTTTTAGGAAATCCCAAAACACTTAATGTGAAAAGGAGAACTTGTCCTCACCATAGGACCCTCAAATAAACCCTGTTTATTTTCCTCGAAACTCTTGGTCTCTATCTATTTTAAATAAAAAAAAATATCATATAAAATGCACAATCATTTATCAATAAGAATACGGTTTAGTATTATAAGGACCACATACCTCGATATAGAAGTTTCCATGCAGTCCATTCCTAGTTAATCCCTAACTATAACAATCCATGCATTTTCCAAGATCACCATATATTAATCCACAACATACAAATAATTAATTATTAAAATTTATAATTAATTAGAAAATTTCAACCAAAGAGGAATAATGGAAAAAATTCACCGATCACCCCCTTATGTTCTAAACCTCAAGCAGCAATACAGTTACCAATTATGGCAAGCTTTTTCTATCCCTACAACCAAAATCTACACTATAAGACATCAAATTGATAATTAATTAAATGTTAAATTCAAATACCCCAAGAAAATACACTAGGTGATAGTCCTCAATTAAAAAAGGAAATAAATTGGTAACTTCTCCCCACATTCGATGTCCCCAAGCCACTACAACACAATGACCCCTCATATCAAAAATATTTCTGCATACTTAGATAATACTCATAAAAAAACCCAAAATAAAACAAACAAAAAATAAAACATTTATAAAATTAGAATAATAGATAGATAAAGAGGACGTCATAACATAAAAATTATATGTAATATCCACCATGAACACCCTTCATTAAGGGTGTTAAAGGGGGGAATGTGGAGGGGAAGTGATAGATGAATACCCCTTTCCAAATTCCTTTTACCTATAAATATTGAGAGTGAACAATAGATAAAATATAGTTATACCCCTATAGAAAAAAAGATAAATTCACATCATAGAATAACCCCAAGTTTCTTATTATAACACTTTAACCTAGGGTCTTGTCATGGCATGGCCCAAGTGGTCATGACACAACACCACACCTTGGGTTAACCTTCATGATATTACCTCTTTTGTCATATTGTATCACATATATCCGGGTAAAAAATGATATCCCGCAACTCAATCCTTCACAACGTGGAATCCTATCTTCATAGTGTGGTATTCACCTCTCATATCACGACCTAATTTATCCCTACCTTGACACCATTCCATTGGGAATCCTCTATATAATGACCCATGGTTCATGGTTCCATCCAAGAATTATGTCATGAGAATCCATCACAATTTTTTTTTCAAAAAAATATGTTAGTTTGTGTCTAAATAATAAATAAGTATTTACACCATGACAACATGGTGTCCCCCATCATGGAGTTAACACTATGCATAAGGGTTTTTCTTTTATGAAAACCCCATAAAAAATTTACCACATTATGAAACCTACTGGGAATAAAGTTAAAATTTTACTTCAATACATGGCCCCTTCTAACCACAACATGATTTATGATCAACCCCTAGTCATGACATGAACCTTACCCATCATAGTGTGATAAACCTTCTGCAACAAAATTTAGAAATGAGGTCACACTAACCCCACTTCAATGAACACTTGAGAAAACAAAAAACCTATGAGGATTCTAAAAACATCTAAAAACATCTCTATGTGATGTTCAAACAATTTGAATCCTTACATGAGTCTCAATTATCAAAACATCCCCTACTCCTAGACAATAAATTAAAATTTCCTCAGAATCAATGACCCACAAATTTTTGGGTCAATATAGACTCCCATCTATAATGAATTCCATACTTGAGAAGTATCTAGAAATGTTTCTTGAATTATAATCCAACGATCAGAATCCAATATCTCTCCTCATTCTTAAATTCCAACTGAATTAGTCATTTTTTCAAAATCCATGTCGCAAGCTTTGATACACTACATTTTCCCAAAATCCTCATTTGATCCTTGAAACACTTCTATATTACCGGATATGAATTACCTGATTTGATTTTCACCTAATTATATTCAATTATAAAGCATAAAACCAATCCAATATTTTCTTGATAACTTTCCATGGAAAATTTTATGACTAACCCTATGATGTGACATCACATCACCTGATCATCAAGACTTAATTTATAGAGAAATTATAGAATTATCCAAATTAATGCACTAAAGTCTAAACCCAACAAATTTTTTATTTTTATATTTAGATCCCTAATAGACTAAATTCATCATTATAGTCTCCTAAAACAAGAATCAATTTATATCAGATCTGACTCATTCTCAGATTACACAAAAATTTGTCCTAAGCCAGATATTGACACTCAAGATCTTTGAAGCACCACATCTAAACAACCATATTTTTTATTCACCAATGAACTAGGTAATATCATATCTACTAACACAACAACATTTTAATTCAATTTAAATGTATAATGACTATTTTAACCACACAATAATATTTTTTACATGAGGGCCACACATCTACGAAATATATGATGATCCCAACCATAGAAGTATCCTTATCGTCACATCCCTATAATAAAAACCCCAATCTCCACCACTTACATCCATTCCAATACCAAAAATAATTTCCATACATAACTAACCCATTTATATTTCGGTGCCAACATGATACACCAATCTCCACCAATTCTTGGCATACCAGGCATGCCATCCTCAGTTTTTGCTAAAATTCGCAAATATTGAGGGTCACAAACTCTAAAAGCTTCTAGCTTCTTCTCTTCCATATATATTTCATTACACAAAACCTAGGAAAAAACACTATATATATTCCACTATCACATGGATGTTTCTTCTCTCAAACCATGCTCTCTCCCATTCTCACCATAAGTATGATCATGTATCAAATCCCACCAAGATCCTTTGAATCTCCTTTGACCATTTGAAAACATAAGGAACTCACCATTAAAAAACCACTCATAATATATTATAATCCAATTTTGTTTTTCAAAAACCAACACACGAACCTTTACAACTATACATGAAATCAACATGCCCCGCATATAACTACCAGGAACTTTCCTTCACATATAGAGACATTCCATAGAAATACATTCCAACACTCACTCTCCTCTTCCTAAGGAATAGTGAACATATAAGAATTATCTTAATTATCCATACCTAAAATAAAACTCAATAATATCTGAAACCAATGGGTGTACACTCCTCTATTTATCGATTGAACATCCTAAATCATTATTTAATGAGTCTAGTCACATCAAACCTCAGCACACACACCTAAAAAACTGATCATGCTTCCCTTATTTTTCAATCTCATATAACTAAAATCATTCTCTACACTTAATTTATTAAAGTCCTGAATAATCTCACTCATACTAAGTAATAAAATGCTTTATCCATTCCACATAATAACTACACCCCAAAACCATCAAGGCTAGGCTTCCAACTGATCCCACATTTTGAACCCAACCTCAATACCAAAATTAATTTAGCTAATTTATATTTCAAAATCCAAATAATTTCATATTACTTTATCTATCTACCCTCAGAAGGGTATCCAACTCAATAAGGAAACCCGTGTCTATCTAGAACCATATCTCAGTCATACCTCACTAATTTCAAACCATCACCAGGGAAATCAATTCCTGGACTAACCCACCAATGGGTCACTACATATCACTTTTACCTATGGATGACATTGTCATCACTAGAGAACATCCCATGAAGGGATTCACATGAATTTTCATTAAATAATATCATGGTTCATCTGAGTTAAATGCAAGAAACAAGTTATATAGAAACATATTATATAATATTTTTATTGAAACACTAAACAACTGACCCTCTAAAATCATAAAAATCAACCACACACAAAAAGATGAATGTTATATGAAAGATACATGTAATAAATGTTGTTGGTACACATAACTCATTCCACTACATTCCATGATCCAAAACCATAAATAATGATCGAAAATTAACACATTATACTTGAATAATTTTCTCAACGATAATAATGAAAACCAAGAATAAAATTCACATGACCCTAGTAACCTGAACTCCCACCATAAAGGTGTTCATTACAAACGTGTCTAAGGTACATCACAAGTTTTGACACATTTTATCTCCATATACCATTCCCCAAATAAAAATATAAGAGAAAATATGATTTGGTACCACATTGTAATGAATTGGGTAAAATTACCCAAAAGTATCCCAGATGGAGTAGTATGTGACCTCAAGCACACCATCCCATATGAAAGAGTCTTCAATGTAGTGGTGAGATCCAGAAACATACATTGGGGAGAATATTCTATTTATATTATAACTATCAATAATATATAAATAACCAAACAAAATACACAATAAATAATAAGAGTATGCATAAATCAATAATGCATCTATCTTTAACAAATGTAAATTCAATCCTAAAGACATATATCACAAATTATCATGCATTATGTTAGTCAGATATAGAAAATAGGAAAAATAATAATTTACAATAGGAGGCTTTTCTATAACCCTAAACCTCACCCCATATCATCACCTCAATTTTGTATTCAAACCCCTATTGAGTTTCCACTACCCAATCAACTACACAACCCATGCACAGACATGCATAACAGAGAAAAGGTCAATACACACTAGAGTTCCTATATAGGATTTGAGAAATAAACCTCAGTTGGGTATCATTAGGTTATCTTAATATATGTCATCATATACATGTGTATGTGTGAGGAAATAAAAAAAATATAATATTCATTCATGTGTGTAAGATCACTGTCTACTAACCTGTCTAGTATGATACCCAACTATTCATACTCAACCGATACTAGAGAATTGTCATTTCATGCCAACATTTATGACCCATACCCAAATATTTAGGTTAGGGTTCCATACAATGTCTTTACCACTAATATCATCCTGAGGGTATGGGCATTGCAAATATCATTCACATCACACCAAGTATTTACATGTACCCTCTTACTGGGGGTAAAATCATAGAATCAAATATTAACTACCACCATCTTTTTCATGGAACGGTCTTATACAATATCCAATAAGTTATCATAGTAGGGTGCCTTAATCTACAACCTCTTACATAATACAAACAATATCTCTCATTGTTTCTCCCCTTATATATCTCATATCATCTAGTTTACATATGAATAGTGATCATAAGAGGGAATCTTAATATCCAAACTCTTGAATAAGAAACAAAACCCCTCAGGGTATGTCCCATGGAATCAGTTGAACCACACCATCACCAGGGATCCCACGTTGTATCATAAATCAAGAACTCAATATCAAGAAATTAGAGGACGTGGTCACAATAGTCAACCTATCATATGAGTTTAACCATATCAATATAAGAAAGGCCCCATGGAAAATCACAAATCCAGTATCATTCACAGTGATTAGAGGAGGGAATACCAAGAAAAAAAATCTTGCACGAGACAAATATACCAACAAGAGGTTGGTCCCATTGATAATAAAATTCCCCACAACCTCATCAGTAATTAGATGAGGTAATATCAGTAGCACACCTCTAACACAATCTCCCAACATGAGGTAGGTCTTATTTTAAATTATATATTCACCATTATCAAGAGTGATTAGAGGATGAAACCCAAATATACAACCTCTCATACAAGATGAACCTTGCCAGCATGAGGTAGGTCCCACAGACAATCACAAATCCAACATCATTGGAAGTGACCATAGGATGACATCCCAATATCTAACCTCTAATGAAAGTTGAACCATAAAAACATTTTATAGGTCCCATTGGTAGAAAATTTCCACTTGGCACACCCATGGTCAGATGAACTAGTCCAACAGGAAAACCACCCTTAATTTTAGTCATTGGATAACAACCCACATATCTTGTGCATCTCACATGACTCATAACCCAAGTAATAGTCACTAAAACCTACGCTCATGTGTCAAATGAATTTTCCTAATTAATCTATCCTCATAGGATAATCATCTTGAACCAAACCCTATTATATAGGGTACAACATACTAGACAAATAAACATCCCAATATCTCCCATGATGTCATACACTAGGTTCCTTAGACACCATCTGGTCTCCACTAATTATATCAGTTGTCATCACTAATCCCATGATAACCCCATAGCCCATTGTCCCTATATGACCCTATCTTGAAGAGGACAATCATTATCCTCATCTAATTTTCATATCATTAATTGGTCTAACTAACAATGAACCATACTATGATAACATACACTAAGACCCATAGATACTCGATGCCAAGTATTCAAGGAAATTTCCACAACCCATGTCCATGTGAAATCTTAAATTTCCATTTAATACCTCTCAAAACAATTATCTATCGAATAATCTCTATGTCACACCAAAGATATCCCCATAGGGATTTTCATGTAGAAAAAATCTTGAATACAAATTAAAAAGGGTGATTCCAACTAAGTGTGATATGCACTTCCATCTCTCTCATCATCCCTAAGACTGATCCTTTCATGCCTAACTGATTAGCTATAGGAACACATCCTAGGATATTCACTAATATATACCCCAAGACTCTTGTAAACTCAGTCATCATCATCTTCCCCTTGGTGATGCAATGGATGGGTGATCCCAAAATACCCAACATGTAATGAAGCACTCACTCCAACTCTAGGAAACTTAAAACTACCCATTTATTTTACCTAGGTATCACATGTCTCAATCTATTTTACCCAAAAACCCATTCTCCTAAAGGACTAAAAAATCCAGAATCAATAAGAATGTAAATTATTATTATAGAAACCACCTACCTCTATCAAATTACCATACTTACAATTCTCCATCCATACTTGGTTAAGCCTGCACATGACTCATCAAAGCTCGTGTTTACTACCATGGCCCTATATTAAGAAACAATTTACCTGAAATTAATTATAAAAACTCACTGATTGGACTTAAAATTCCAAAACCTTGAGAAAGGTGATATTAACCACCCATTTCATGATCTAAATATCCCTATAATAAAAATCACCATTATATGATGTCCAAATAGGAAATAATTTCATCCCTAAAGGTAGTTTCCTTATAAAATCCAACAAGTGACATACCTCAACTAAAATAGTGATAAATGGGACTAATAAACACTATTTTGATGTCCAAAATACCCCATAACATAATTCCCCATTATATCAAACTGATTTTTCCATACTCTAATGAAAAAGTCCCCATAATCATAGATAGAATAACTAAAAAATATAGAAAATCCAAAATAAGAAGAACATAATGATAATGAAGAATCCATACTTCGAATATACCATGAAATATCCATTAAGAAAACCCTTTCTTCAAGGGGTATGAAAGGGAGGGAGGAGGCCGGGAGGATCTAACTGAGTGGACCTCTCCTGATTCCCTTTACCTCTAAATCTCATGTGAGGACACCATATAAAATACACGTCTTCCCCTTTTTTGAAAAACTAGAAAAAGGAATGTTATGAAGTGACCCTAAGAATCATGGTGTGAGGAACCAATAAGGGGTTAGGGCACAATGTTCTCCAAGGGGTCACAACGCAATGCCACACATCGTTTCACCTTTTATGACGTGACCTCTCTAATTACAACATGATACAAATCTCCCAGGAAGAACTGATATCCCATATCCCAATCCATTATGGAATTCCTCCATACCTTCCCTAAATGGCCTTAATTCCTTATTAAGTATCCTTTATGGTCCATATTCAGACATTTTCTCATGGTAAATTTCTGAAGCTGTAAACCACAAGTCATGGAATGACCAGGATTTTCATGTAATTTTTCAAAGGAATATGAAATATTTTTTAAATAACATGTACGTATTTCCAATTTCATGACATGAAAATCCCTTTTGTGGCATGAAATCCATATATATGATTTTATTTTATTGTTAAAATAAAACAAAAAATACACCATATCATGAAACTCAATGGTTACGACATGGCCTAATGAATTCACATCATGGTGCCCCTGATAACAATGTTGTGATTTCTCATCAACCCCTCATAAAAGCATATTCATTACTAGTAAAGATATGATAAAAATTTTATAGAAAAATATAGTAATTTGGTCACTCTGACTGTAGTCTAATACTATCCTAAGAACTTGAAACACCTTTTGGGCCTCTAAACACACCCCAAATCAGATAAATGAGATATTGAAACCCTAAATATCATAATAAAAGTACCAATTCTTGAAACATCCCTTTATTTTAGACTAAAAAAATGAAATTTATTCCTAAAAAATGACATTTAAATTGGTAGGCCATTACAAATGTCGTGGGAAAATTTTACCCAAATAAAAGGTGAATTTTAACCCAAACCAAAATAATAAATAACACATGTTTAATAGTGATGTCTATGTTAAAAATAAAATATGTACACATATTATTATATTTTTAAAAATATAAATATATATTTTTAACACATGGATTACAAATATTTATTTTTTAAAAAAGATAATTTATGTTTAATTATACAAAATTTTATTGGGAAAGTTCAATCGTTCAAAACACACTTTCCTTAAAACCCAAAATCCATTTATTGAATTGAAAAAAAATATAAATTGGATTGTATCATTGATATGATAATTTATATAAATAATTTACAAGTTAAATATGCTCGATTATAAGGAATCCTAATCATGAATAAAAATAGTTCTAAATTAAAAAGAGACATGAGGTAAATACAAAGAGACATATTCAATTTCAGAAAAATTATAAATCATTGGAGACTTTGGAAATTTCTTGAAATTTCCACATCCTTTGATGCCCTTATATTCCTATGGTGGTCATATTTTGAGAGAGAGAAAAAAATATGGATAGGTTGTTCCAGATCCTTTAAAAATGATGTTTTTATAATTAATAATTTTATTTAAATTGAGTTATTTAATATAATAATATTTTAAAAAAATACACCATGAAACATAAGATATGAATGGTGTTTTATTATCACCAAAATTTTACCCAAAAGGATACAAGTCATTAACGAATCGAGGAAAAATTATGTTACCTAATCTAATACTCTATTAAGGGGAAATTAATATTTTTTCATATTTAATTAAAAATTTATATTTCTCAAAAAACCTTACATGATTTCTAACTAAAATATTAGAAAATTTCATTTAATTAAAATTATGTTTAATAGCTCAAATAGAACCAAAATGTGTACACAAATCTAAATATGATAAAATTATTTCCTATAAATCTATATTATTATACTTAGGATTCATATTTTTTCTATATTATGTTCTTGTTAAATGTTCGGCAATCTCAATTTATTCTATATTCTTATTCTATTTATATATTATTCCTTATTCTGAGCCAATGTTGTGATATGTTTTAATAATTAATGATCTCTTTCCCTTCCTATTGATTATTATATTCATGTTTTCTTTTGATTACTTCTTTATGGGACTATTTAGATCACCTTTTCATTGATGTATTCCCCAAGTTATCATATGTTTTAAATAAATTATGATAGCTTTAAAATAGGTATACCGTGAAGGATTAGTTAAAATAGTCATGGTATTATTGGATTTATAATGTATTATGTACCTACTTTTCAAATACACTAAAATTTTTATTTCAGGAGTTTATATTATTTTATGTTGTCTATAAAAATTATTTATTTTCAATAAATTTTCTTGAAGTGTGGTTTTAGGGTAATATAATTGGATTTCAAAGTGAAAACATATATATGAGTTCGATAAGACAATCATTGATCTTTTAAACATTAACGTTAAATTGAAATATATGCACATGAATATTATATTACAATAATAACTTGATCATTAATTTATAAGTCTCAATGAAATAATGATATATGGGTAATATAATTTAAACCTATAAGACATTTAAATAGGTTTGAACTCTATTGATATTTCAATAATATAGGAAACATTAATAGAGGGTGAAGGGTTGATGGCTAGCTGAAAATCTAAATAAATACATAACAACAAGTGTAACTATAACATCCCAAGTAAGTAATGAATAATAGATTTTCTTATCTACGTATATTTATGAATTAGATATTGTTTTAGAGGCTTAAAATGAGAATAAATCCAATCTTAAGCATAGAATACTCTAATATTTTTTTTAAAGATCGTTTTAGCGCCATTTGAGGGAAAACCTTTTTTTAAATAAAACTTTTGACAATTCTATAATCTCTATTTTTCAAAATAAACTTATTCTTTAGAATTGGGAAATTTAAATTTACTTTAGATAGATTTTTGGTATTTTTCTGACAATGTTCATTTTTTAATGACTAGTGAAAAATGCTGCATTTTACTTGAAAATTGCTTTTTCATATAATTTAATTATATGGTTACATTATCTTTTAATTGGTTTTAAAGTTTAATTTGAATATATTTTTACCATTTAATCAAATGTTGGTCATTTAAATTAATTTCACTTTGGAATTGGGCATAAACAAGTGCCAAACTTTTGATAGATATTGTTTCTAAAAAACCCTCTATTTATTTTGACAATGGGAATTATTTTTAAATTAATTACTGCAATTTATATGTTTGGAATTTGGTAAAATGGATTCCATATTTGGAATCAGAAGGTACAAATTTTGTAATTAAGACTTTTATTTTTGGACATTATGAATAGTAACGACGGTAATTATCTTTAATTATCGTGATTAATTAGTAATCGGGTAGTTAAGGGTAATAAAATAATATCATAATAATATAAAATGACTCCAACATGTGTCTTAATGATACTGGTTGTGTAATGGCTGACCATGGGATTCCTTTTAAAAATCTTTGGGACCCCATGGAATCACTTTTAGGTGATAGTGACACTTTATCATTTTATTTTTAAAGAAAGGAAAATATAACAAAAGTACGTAACACCTAAGTAAAACAATTTTAATTTTGTCTAAATAAATGATCTCTTAGACTATAAATATTAATTGGAAATAAAAAAATATTTCCTACATCATGGTATTTATTTTATAATTTTTAGACATTAAATAAATTAATTTATTTATGACACCATGATGATGTAGTGATTACCTCATTAATGGATGATTTAAATAAAATGAAAAGAAAATGTAAAATCCAAGACTTAAACTTGTCAAAAACCTATTGTATGGGTGGATTTCGAACCTTTATCACCATATCCTCTAAATATATCATTTTGGGACCTTTAAAATCTGAAAACCATTTTATAATAAAGTAACATTTCAAGATATTCCAAGAGTACCCCTCCTCCCACTTATAAAAGGCCCCCACCTCTACCCACTTACCCACACCTCTCAAGCCATTGGCTCGGCCAAACATTTCTCATTTTATCTCTACAAATCCCTATAATTATCCTATAATCCTTCCCTTAGGCAGAAAGCTCTTCAATAAACCCTTTTGGTTCACACCAAGGGGAGTTACCCGATTTAAAGGTAATGTTTTCTCTAATGTTCTTTTGTTTTATTTTGATTCTCCAACCCCCGAAACCATTTTTATTCATTTATTTTGTAACAAAAACACTTTATTCAATATACTAGGATGTTTTTATGGGAAGTATTTTATTTACACTTACACACACTCCCAAATAATGGTTAAAGAACATACTGTTTCTCTGGATGGTGAATTACTGCCCCATGAAACGATGATTGTTCAATATTATTTTAACACCATTCATGGTGGCCATTTGGATGTCAATCTATTTA
The DNA here is from genome assembly GCA_963277665.1 of Viscum album. Classification (NCBI taxonomy): domain Eukaryota; kingdom Viridiplantae; phylum Streptophyta; class Magnoliopsida; order Santalales; family Viscaceae; genus Viscum; species Viscum album. Next base: position 97,130,598 of record OY728153.1, on the reverse strand, counting down.
TATATGATATATATTATGTTTATGTTTTCCTTATGATTTTTTATTTTTCATTTATGGCATACATTTATGGTTTCCATTATGGGTAAACGCGATCATTTCATTTTAGGTAGTGTGGACTACCGCCCCCTCAAAGTGTTTTGATTCGTTAATGCCATATGTGGGACTTATAAAGGATGGAGTTGATGGTATTACATATGATATCATACTTTAATTCTAATATACCTTTATATAATTATTATTTCATTCCATTAAATATGAAATAGTAATGAAAGTAGCGTTCATGCGTACGTACGGTTTACCGTCTCCATGAACGGTGCATTTCATTTCTTACCTCTAAATGTTATGTAATATTAAAAACTCATGTATATAATGGATATATATGATATATATTATATCTACCTCATGAATATAATTCTGGATATAATGGATATTTTACCACATGAACAACTTGTAATTATTAGAAGTTTATTTTTGGCTCAAGTACCAAAGATTGAAAAAACAACCGTTATTAACTTAAATAATTAAATAATGTTCATAACATAGTAATAAGTGATATAAAAGTAACAATGAACTTAAAAAATGTTATTATGCAAGTAGAAATTAACTCTAGTTTATTATTCAGGAGATTAAAGAATGATAGATTCAAGTCAGACACAAGGTAAGAGACTTCATCTCAATCTCCTTTCATTGAGCCATATTTTGTTTTATACACAAATTTCTTTTATACGGTCTATAAACCCCTTTGAATTTTACTTTTATCCAAAATGAATATGTTTATACTAAGCATTTTACTAAAGGAAAATAGGAATGTTTTTGTCTTACGTATGCGGGGACAATGACTTCTCTTCCGCCGTGACCATTATTTGAGTTTTGGCTTCCTCTAGAAGCCTAAACGTTTTTTAAATGAAAAATAAATACCATGTTTTAATTTTATTTTTTTTGGTATTGAAAATGGTTTTGATAATTTTTTTATTATATCAATGTGTTGTATTGATATCTTGTGATTGAAATGTGGAAATATTATGTTTCCTTGATGCATGTTTTATGTGATACGATTATGTTATGGTTCGTGGGCATTGTTTATGAAGACAGGTGGTTCCGTGATAAACTACAGGCAGGTGAGCACGATATAGCTTTATAATTCATTGGGTAATGCGAAGGGTTTAAACACATAGGTTTCTCTGAAGAGATTTAGGGAATATACTGTGATGGGTATTCCAAACGTAACCATGAGGGCTACTCCCTACGTAAGAATGTTATGAATGCCTCAAGTTACCTTTATGTCTTATTATTTCTATGAGTTATTCATGAATCTTATGATTTCATGAGGTATGTTAAAGTGATTATGTTTTATGAGTAAAGTATGATTTCATTTATTCTTATGTATACATGGACTAATGTTTTCATTCCGTATTTTTATATCCCTTACTAAGCTTTTTATGCTCATCCCATGTTTTTGAAATGTTTTTCACAGGTCAAAGGAAAAGTACATGATGTGATGATAGTGTCGAGGAAGTGTCAATAAAGAATCCATGTTTTATTTTAAATTTGTCTCCTTTGATGGAAAAAGTGAATACTGTCTTTTTTGTAACCACATTGTTTAAATGTGGAATGAAATGCATGATTTATGATCTAATTCTCTAAAACTCTAAACCTGAAAAGATCCTCAATGTGTATTCTTGAAATAACTCAAGATTAAGTAATTTTTAAGGATGGGGCCTTATAGTGGGTATCAAAGGTTGGTTTAGATAACATTAGGAGTTATATTTCTATTAAATGATTATCCAATAAATTTCTTTACGGTCAAATTGAAATGATATAGCCTTTGAAGATTACCATGTTGCTTCATCTAAGACATGTTTGTTCAGAATGGTTTTCCACAGAGGAAATAGGGAAGTAGTGCTAGGAAGGCATACAGAAGGAAATGACCTTCCAAATCATCATCCTGAGATGGTCAGAATTGGAACTGAACCGTTTTTTGTGGTAATGGCGCAGTTGACTCAACCAATAAATGGTGGTGGTATCCATGCACGAGATCAGCCAGATCAACCGCAGAGGAACATGTCAGTAGTAGAAAATTTAATGAGGCAACACCCACCATTATTCAGAGGATCATATGACCATGTTCTAGCTTAAGGGTGGATTAAAGCACTGGAGAATATTTTCGATGTCATGGGGTGTTCAGACAATCAAAAGGTTAGTCTTGCTGTTTACCATTTGGAGGGTGAAGCAGATCAGTGGTAGTTGACGGTTAAAAATATCAGGGACGTTGATGAGATTGATGCTCTCGACTGGGATGAATTCAAAGGTATGGTTCTTGAGAAATATTATCCTAAGGCTGTTCGACTTAGGGTGGTAAATCAATTCTTGGAATTGAGTCAAGAGGAAGACTCAGTGGATGCTTATGAAGAAAGGTTCAATCGATTGGAAAGGTATGCTCCAAATTTTATCTGAGACCTTGATAGAAAAATCAACCATTTTAACTCAGGATTAACGCCAAAATATCAATGAGAATTAGCTTCTTGTGAGTCCAAAATTATGAAAATCTTGTTAGATGTGCTGAGAAGGTGGAAATGGAGTGTTCTGATAATCAAGTGTTCTATAACAACCAACAGAAGAAGAGACCGAGGTGGTGGGAGAAAGGGAAGAATCCTTCAAAAGGTCTGATGGTAACAAAACTATGTTTTTAGTTTGTGATAACTATGGTAAAAAGCATTCTGGGGAATGTATTTTGAATTCTGGAAAGTGCTACTGATGTGGTAAGATGGGACATAAGCATCGTGATTGAACTGGAAAAGATCAGGGTGATGGTAAGACCAAATTTGATTTACAGCTAGTGAAATGTTTCATGTGCAATGAGATGAGTCATTATGCAAACGAGTGTCCAAAAAAGAGCTCGAATGATGGGAAGCAGTCAGACTATAAGCATAAAGGTGTGGTGAAATCCTTTGCAACTACTTCAGCATATGTTGGGACATCAAATGAAGTGTTATCAGGTACTTTGTTTTTTTTTCAGATTATGCCAGCGTGTTGTTTGATTTAGGGTCTACACATTCTTTCATCTCTGAAAAATTTTCTAGTAAATTGGGAATTACATATCAAGAAATGACTCCTGAACTTGTTGTAAAAACACCTGGGGGAAATGTTGAGGGAAAAAGAACTTATAAGAGTCTTCCTATCCTTATCCGTGGAAAGAACCTACTTGAAAACCTTATTGTTTTACCACTAGTAGAGTTTTATGTTATCCTGAGTATGGATTGGCTCACTGTTTACCATGCTAATATTTACTGTAGAGCTAAATAATTTTCTTTTCAGAAAGACTTTCAGTTTTTGTACAAGAATGAACCCTTACTGTTGATAACATATCAAGAGGCTAAGAAACTTGTAAAATATGGAAATGAATGTTACCTTGCACATATTGTTGAAAAAAAGGAATCGTTCAGATTAGTGATGTTCCAGTGGTAAATGAGTATCCTGATGTTTTTCCTGATGAGTTTCCGGGAATAATACCAGATCAGAAAGTTGAATTTACTGTTGACTTAGTTCTTGATGCTAATCCAATTTCAAAACCCCCTTATCGAATGGCTGAAATTGAACTTTTAGAGTTGAAGGAGAAATTGAAAGATTTATTAGAGAAAGGTTTCATTCGACCTAGTACATCACCATGGGGTGCTCCTGTCTTATTTGTTAAAAAGAAAGATGGTTCAATGAGACTTTTCATTGATTACAGAGCCCTGAATAACATCACTGTTAAGAACAAATATCCTTTTCCTCATATCGATGATTTATTTGATCAGCTCCAGGGAGCTCAGTATTTTTTAAAGATTCAATTGAGATCAGGGTACCATCAGTTGAAGGTAAAGGAAGCAGATATTCCAAAGACCACATTTCGTACAAGATATAGCCATTATAAATTTGTAGTAATGCCTTTTGGGTTAACCAATGCACCTACTGTATTCATGGACCATATGTATAGAATTTTCCATGAGTTCTTGGATAAGCTTGTGGTTGTTTTCATTGATGATATTTTGGTGTTTTCTAAAAGTAAATAGGAGCATGAAAGTCATTTAAGGGTTTTTTTGCAAACCTTAAAAGAAAATAAATTGTATTGGAAATTCAGCAAGTGTGAGTTTTGGTTGCATCAATTTTTTTTCCTTGGTCACATTGTTTCTAAAGATGGAATAACTGTTGATCCTGTAAAAACAAAAGTTGTTGAAGAATGTCCAAGACCCACAAATGTAACCTAGATTCGTAGTTTTCTTGGTCTGGAAGGCTATTACTGAAGGTTTGTTAAAATTTTTCACTGTTATCTAGTCCAATGACTAAGCTAACTCGGAAGGGTGTTAAGTTCATTTGGACAAAAGAATGTGATTATTGTTTTCAGGAATCTAAAAGAATATTAGTGAATGCTATAGTTTTGGCACTACCTTCCAAAAATGGTGAGTTTGTTATCTATAGTGATGCTTCGTTCAAGGGAATGGGTTGTGTCCTTATGCAGAATGATCAGGTAATTTCTTATGCTTCACGTCAGTTGAAAACTCATGAGTGAAATTACCCTACACATGGTTTGGAATTAGCTGCTGTTGTTTTTTCTCTAAAAATTGGAGGCATCATTTGTATGAAGTAAAGTGTGAAATATATACTGATCACAATAGTTTAAAGTATATATTCACTCAGAAAGAATTGAACATGAGACGGAGGAGATGGCTAGAATTAATCAAGGATTATGATTGTACAATTCATTATCATCCGGGAAAAGAAAATAAAATGGCTGATGATTTGAGTCGAAAAAGTAATGCTTCATTAACCATGTTACGTTTGGAACGTGATACTTCAGTTAAGGATTTGTTGAAATTTGGCATAGATTTTTTTGGTGTAGGAAGTTCTTCTGTTTTTTTTCAGGTGTCAGAGAGATCTTCTCTATCAGACAGAATTAAGCAAGCACAGAATAAAGACAGTGGGATGTAGAAAAAGGTGGAGCTAGTTCAGAAGGGTAAGTTGCATGAATTCAACATTGATAATGATTGTGTTTTGACATTTGGGAAGAGATTATGGGTGACTTGTGATTCACAGTTGAAGAATGAGTTGTTATGTGAAGCTCATAGTTCTCCGTTTTCAGTTCATCCTGGCAGTACTAAGATGTATAGAGATCTTCGGGAGTATTACTGGTGGGACAGAATGAAAAGAGAAATTGCTGATTTTACTGTGAAGTGTTTAACTTGTCAATAGGTTAAAGAAGAGTGATAGTTACCAAAAGGGATGCTTCAGCCTTTACTAGTGTCAGAGTGGAAATGGGAGAATATATCCATGGACTTCGTTGTGGGATTGCCAAAGACACCTCGATGTAATAATGCAATCTGGGTTATTTTTGATCGCTTGACTAAATCTGGTCATTTTCTTTGCTATACAAGATACTTTTTCCCTAGATCAACTTTCTCATTTGTATCCTAAAGAGATAGCCAGGTTACATGGAGTTCCCCTCTCCATTATATTTGATCGTGATCCTAGGTTTACTTCTAACTTTTGGAAAGGTCTTTAGAAGTCATTGGGTACTAAATTAAATTTTAGTATAGCTTCTCATCCTCAATAAGATGGGCAGTCAAAATGAACAATTCAGAATTTGGTGGATATGCTACGTGCTTGTTCTATGGATTATCCGGAAATTTGGGACCAACATCTTTCTTTGGTTGAGTTTTCTTATAATAACAGATTTCATTCCAGTATACAGATGGCACCATTTGAGGCATTATATAGGAAGTGGTGTCGAACTCCAGCTTTTTGGGATGAATTAGGTGAAAGGAAGTTTATGGGACCAAAATTGGTAGAAGAGTTGGCAGAAAAAGTTCATCTGATATAGAAACACATGAGAACAGCTCAGAGCAGGCGGAAAAGTTATGCAGACAACAGGAGGAAGAATCTCTCTTTTTAGGTAGGTTATCATGTCTTCCTCAAAGTTTCACCATGGAAAAGTGTGATGTGATTTGGTAAGAAAGGAAATCTAAGTCAAAGGTTCATTGGAACATTTGAAATTATGAAGAGAGTTTGATTAGTTGCATACTGAGTGGCTTTACCTTTGAGTTTATCTCAGGTACAAAATGTTTTTCATGTTTCAATGTTCAGGAAGTACATGCCAGATCCATCTCATGTTTTGAGTCTAGAGATAGTTCAGCTGGAAGATAATCTATCTTATAAAGAACAATCGGTTCAGATTATTGACCACAGGGATCAAGTATTGTAGAATAAGGTGATTCGTCATGTAAAGGTTTTTTGAAAAAACCATATGATTGAAGAGGCAACATGAGAATCTGACAATGAAATGAGGGATAAATACCCCCACTTATTCGATAAGTAAATAAATTATGGGGATGGAATTTTCTAATGGGGGGAAGGATGTAACATCCCAAGTAAGTAATGAATAATAGATTTTCTTATCTATGTCTATTTATGAATTAGATAGTGTTTTAGATGCTTAAAATGAGAATAAATCCAATCTTAAGCATAGAATACTCTAATATTTTTTTAACAGATCGTTTTACCACCTTTTGATGGCAAACATTTTATTAAATCAAAATTTTGACAATTTTATAATCTCTATTTGTAAAAATAAAATTATCCTTTAGAATTTGGACATTGAAATTTACTTTGGATAAATATTTGGTATTTTTCTGACAATGTTCATTTTTTAATGAATAGTGAAAAATACTGCATTTTACTTCAAAGCTGCCTTTCATCTAATTTAATTATATGGTTATATTGTCCTTTTAATTGGTTTTAAAGTTTAATTAGAATATATTTTTACCATTTAATCCAATTTTGGTCATTTCAATTAATTACACTTTGGAATTGGGCATAAACAAGTGTCAAACTTTTGATAGATATTGTTTCTAAAAAACCAGCTATTTATTTTAACAACGAGAATTATTTTTAAATTAATTACTACAATTTCTGTTTTTGGAATTTAGTAAAATTGATTCCATATTTTGAATCATAAGGTCCAAATTATGTAATTAAGTTTCTTTTTCTTTTGGACATTATCAATAGTAACGACGATAATTATCTTTAATTATCGTGATTAATTAGTAATCGGGTTGTTAAGGGTAATAAAATAATATCATAATAATATAAAATGACCCTAACATGTGTCTTAATGCTACTGGTTGTGTCACGGACGACCATGGGATTCCTTATGTCAAACTTTGGGACCCCATGGAATCACGTTTAGGTGATAGTGAAACTTTATAATTTTATTTTTAAAGAAAGGAAAATATAACCAAAGTATGTAACACCTAAGTAAAACATTTTTAATTTTGTATAAATAAATGATCTATTAGACTATAAATATTTATTGGAAAGAAAAAACGATTTCCTACATCATGGTATTTTTTTTATAATTTTTAGACATTAAATAAATTAATTTATTTATGACACCATGATGATGTAGTGATTACCTCATTAATGGATGATTTAAATAAAATGAAAAGATAATGTAAAATCTAAGACTTTCACTTGTCAAAAACCTATTTTATGGGTGTATTTCGAACCCTTATCACCTTATCCTCGAAATATATCATTTTGGGACCTTTAAAATCCGAAAATCCTTTTATAATAAAGTAACATTTCAAGACTTTCTAGGAGTGCCCCTCCTCCCTCTTAAAAAAGGCCCCCACCTCTACCCCCTTACCCACACCCCTCAAGCCATTGGATTGGCCAAAATCTACTCATTTTATCTCTCCACATCCCTCTCTTCATCCTAGAATCCTTCCCTTAGGTATAATTCTCTTCAAGAAACCCTTTTGGTTCAAACCAGGGGGAGTTACCCGATTTAAAGGTAATGTATTCTCTAATGTTCTTTTGTTTTATTTTGCTTCTCCAATCCCCTAAAACCTTTTTATTACTTTCTTTTGTAACAAAAATAGAGTCTTCAATATACTAGGATGTTTTTTTGAGAAGTATTTGATTTAAACTTACACACACACTCGTCTAATGGTTAAAGAACATACTATTTATGTGGATGGTGAATATTGCCTCACAAAACGATGATTGTTCAATCTTCTTTTAACACCTTTCATGGTGGCCATTAATATGTAACTCTATTTATATATGATATATATTATGTTTATGTTTTCCTTATGATTTAGTATTTTTCATTTATGGCAGACCTTTATGGTTTCCATTATGGGTAAAAGTGATAATTTCATTTTAGGAAGTGCGGACTACCGCCCCCTCAAAGTGATTTGATTCATTAATGCCATATGTGGGACGTATAAAGGATGGAGTTAATGATATTACATAATATATCATATTGGAATTCTAATATACCTTTATATAATTATGATTTAATTCCATTAAATACAAAATAGAAATGAAAGTAGCATTCATGCATACGTACGACTTACTGTCTCCATGAACGGTGCATTTCATTTATTACCTCTAAATGTTATGAAATATTATAAATGCATTTATATACTTGATATATATGATATATATGATATCTACCTCATGAATATAATTCGGTATATAATGTATATTTTACCACATGAACAACTTGTAATTATAAGAAGTTTATTTTTGGCTCAAGTACCAAAGATTGAAAAAAAGACCGTTATTAACTTAAATAATTACATAACCTTCATAACATGGTAATAAGTGATATAAAAGGAATAATGAACTTGAAGAAGGTTCTTAAGCAAGTAGAAATTACCTCTAGTTTATTATTTAGGAGATTAAATAACAGTCGAGTCAATTCGGACACAAGGTAAGGGACTTCGTCTCAATCTCCTTTCATTGAAGCATATATTGTTTTATACACAAGTTTATTTTTTTTTATTTTCATAAAGCCGGTTTAGGATTAACGTTTAACTCACAACCAAACAACACATTCAATACCGCGGGTCCAGTGAAACCCCATCATCTAGAAGCAAAACAACATCAGAAATTCAAAATTCAAAAACAGAGTGAACCACGTGACCACCTCGAGCCGCACAACCTCGAGGAGTGTGACAGTGCAAAATCTAACAACTCCTCCAATCAACCGTCGACAAGACAATCCGGATCACCACACACCACCATTCATAGTGAGATGACGGAGGAGCCGTCATCGAAGCCGCACACCATTCACATAAGGACCATCAACTATCTTCGGAGCCGAAGCACCCACGGACCACCACCAACATCACGACCACCGGAGAAACAAATGATGCACCGACCCCCAAATTTACCACAGGAGCCTTAAGAATTAACAATGCCAAGAAAAAATTCTTCCAAATACTAGAATTCAACCAACAACTGAAAAAACCAATTGCATATCCTCCATCGAAACTGAAAAATCTGTGAACATCCTTCATGCTCCACCATTTTCAGAATCAGAAAAATCCAAAAGAAATCAACAGCCTTCACAAAAACCACATCGCCGCTGCCGTAAAGATGGAGCATAAAAAAACATGTATCTAGATCCAAACTAAAAACCAACATAACATCCAATTTGAACAAAAAGGAACCAATAACACAGACCAGGGGGCGAAGAAAACGCGCCACAAACCTGAACCATAACCCGCCGCCGCCTTCAAATCTACACACAGTGACCACATCTGCCCGACGCAACCAGACACAGTGGAATCGTGACAGCATCGGCACCATAATAGCTGTAAACTCAAACCTTGGACCATCGTGCCTCCATGAGAGCCATGTCCCGAAGGGTGTGAAGAAGGCATGCTGAAATCACCGGGATGATTGAGAGACACCGCCATAGGGAACACCGCGAGCCACGAACCACCGGGCCAAAGCGTCAAAGGGAAGCCGAGACGTAGCGAAGAAGAGGAAGACGGCAGCGGGGGGAGAAAACCCTAGCTCGGAGGATCCCCTTATGGGTGCATGGTATAAAACGTGTGTTGCTAACACCGAGTCCCAGAGGGGGCCCCCACCAGCCCAAGTGCGCGCCACGTTCCCCAGCTAAGAAATGGCCTTGAATCACCGTGTTCATAATACGAACTGTGTGTGAGCCTGGTGGGACTCGATCCTGCGCCAGTTCCCATGGAGAGCGAGGGGTAAAACCAGCGGGTACCACTTGTCTAACACCCCATGGGAAAAACGTGTGTTGCTAACAATGACTCCCAGAGGGGGGCCCCCACCAGACCAAGTGCACGCCACGTTCCCCAGCTAAGAAATGGATTTGAATCACCTTGTTCATAATACAAATAGTGTTCGATCCTGGTGGGACTCGATCCTGCGCCAGTTCCCATGGAGAGCGAGGGGTAAAACCAGCGGTTACCACTCGGCTAACACCCCATGGGCAAGACATGTGTTCCTAACACCGACTCCCAGAGGGGGGCCCCCACCAGCCCAAGTGCGCACCACATTCACCAGCTAAGAAATAGATTTGAATCACCCTGTTCATAATACAAACAGTGTTCAAGCCTGGTGGGACTCGATCCTGTGCCAGATCCCATGGAGAGTGAGGGGTACAACCAGAGGGTACCACTCGGCTAACACCCCATAGGCCACACAACTTTATTTTATACAGTGAATAAACCCCTTTGACTTTTATTTTTATTCAAAATGAATCTTTTTATACGAAGCATTTTACTAAACGACAAAAGGAATTTTTTTTCTTACGTATGCGGTGACAACAACTTCTCCACCACCGTGACCATTATTTCAGTTTCGGCTTCCTCTACAAGCCATAACTTTTTTTAAATGAAAAATAAATACCATGTTTTACTTTTAATTTATTCTGGTATTGAAAATGATTTTGATAATGTTTTTATTATATCAATGTGTTGTATTGATATATTGTGATTGAAATGTGGAAATGTTATTTTTCCTTTATGCGTGTTTTATGTGATACGATTATGTTTTGGTTCTTGGGCATTGCTTTTGAAGGTGGGTGGTTCCGTGATAAACTAAGGGCGGGTGAGCCCGATATAGCTCTCTAATGCATTGGGTAACATGAAGGGGTTAAACTCTAAGGTTTATCTGAAGATATTTAAGGAATATACTGTGATGGGTATTCCAAATGTAACCATGAGGGTTACTCCCTACGTAAGAATGTTATGAATGCCTCAAGTTACCTTTATGTCTTATGATTTCTATGAGTTATTCATGAATCTTATGATTTCATGAGGTATGTTAAAGTGCTTATGTTTTATGAGTAAAGTATGATTTCATTGATTCTTATGTATACATGGACTAATGTTTTCATTCCGTATTTTTATATCCATTACTGATCTTTTTATACTCATCCCATGTTTTTGAAATGTTTTTCACAGGTCAAGGAAAAAGTACATGATGTGATGATAGTGTTGAGGAAGTGTTAAGAAATAATCCATGATTTATTTCAAATATGTCTTCTTTGATGGGAAAAATAAATACTGTCTTTTATGTAACCACCTTGTTTAAATGTGGAATGTGATGCATGATTTATGATATAATTCTCTAAAACTCTAAACCTGAAAAGATCCTCAATGTGTATTCTTGTAATAACTCAAGAATATGTAATGTTTAAGGCTGGGGCTTTATAGTAACCTTTTTTAAAAAGAAGGGAATTATAAAAGTAATAAAATTATTAAAGGAAATACCTTTGAAAAAATAAATTGTAAATCAAAAATAACAAGAAAGTGATAATGTATCATTGACTCTTCATAAATGATATAATAAAAAAAAGGTATTAAATGAATCCAATAATAGTATGGGTAGTAAATTGGTCTTTGACTAAAATTTCTTCTTTAATATATGTCATGTTAAATAATAGTTAATGAATATTATCTAAGTTAGATAAGAAAATATAATATTATAGAATAAAAAAACTTATAAAATACTTAGAGTAGGTGATATGAAATTAAAAATCAATGATAAATCAATTAAAAGACTGAGATATGTTTGCTGGGTGTTTAATTAGAATAGAAATTGAATTTCTATAAGTATTATTTCTAAGAATAGTTACACATTTATGATTTAGGAAGTTTTTATTGTAATTCTATTGGATCTCTTATAGTGATTATAGAATTAGCCGGTGATGGTGGGAGATATATTAAGATTTCTTTTAATTATCATTTCCCAAATACATAAGCGAGGATCTTACATGTAAAATTTATAATTAATTAATTTAATATCTAAAGTAATGACTACTTGGGATTATGAAATTTCTTCATTAATGAATGCTGATCATTTGAAAAGATCGTTTTAGTTTACATTCATTTCACTATGCAGATCCAAGGATAGAATCACTATAGTGGTGATCAAAAACTGTTCATTTGATATATGAGAAACACCACTCGATCTTTGGTTGCTAGTGAGGTGAATCAAATATCTTGTGTTTTTTGTTCATGATCATTCATTCATTGGGAATGATGAGATATCTCTTTCATTTCTCATTATTAATAGATAGAGAGAGAAATATTCAATAGGGATTTTTTTGTAACAATTATATCTTTTCAATTGCACACCAATGCTCCACAAAATAGGAATAAACATTTATTTATAGAAATAGGTTTTAGGTTAAAATAATAATTTCATTTCATTTTACCCAGTTAATAATATTATAACCTTTAATAAAATCACATGACACATAATAATAAAATTAATATTTTTTGTGCGAACCAACTTGTGAAAATTGATAAATAATATTTACTTGATTATAAATATTTATTTATCACTAGATGTGGTATTGGTATATCTGAACTCCTTAGTATTTTCTGAATAACTAAATAAATATTTTTATAGTGACCTTGGATTTTCATATATGTATATTTAATCTTTTTAGATGAATAGTAAATACATTACACATAAAACATGCCTAAGGACCAAAATATTTTATTGTCCTTGGAAACTTGCAACATAATCTTATAATCTTGTGAATGATCTTCAATATTTCCCAAAAGATATTTCCCTCTAGTACTATTGATATAAATACCCTGCATAACATATTTCTTTAAAACCTAGGGAAAGGAAACATAAGAAATGGTGAGATAAGATTCTCATTATGGATAAACACATGATATAATCAATATACGATCATATCATAGAATAAGATAAGTATAAGGTAACATGATAATGAATATAACCTAGAATGTTTATACCCAAACAGTCATATATTATAAACATGAGTCATGGAATAAAGATTGGTAGTTCACAAGGCATGAATAATATGGAAATCATGAACATGAGCTATGAGGTCATAACAGTGGAATAATACATAGATTTATAAAACACACATAAGCATAGAAAATCATATATCAATAAGACCTTCTACGAAATTCATAACATGTTAGGATTGAGATAACCACCCCTGTACCTGATTTGAGAAATTGTGACCTCCCCATGTACTATGTTTTTTTGGTTGGGCGAACCAACCATGTACCCTATTTTTTGGAATTTGGGTAACCATCTATTTACCTCATATGATCATAGAACATTTATCATTACCCAATTAATTGGAGGCAAATATAGGTCCCACCTATCAAATAATGGAAATCATAAAAATTTGTGCCACTAGATCATAAAATATTTAACATATCATAACCCATTAAATGAAATCGGTTCATATACATTTTATCATATGATAACCTACGAAAAAGTGATAAGTTTCATAATAATTTAACCATAGAATAAACCATTAAAATAAGCGAGTTTCATAAGATTTATATCATGGTATAACCCATAAAAGGAAATGGGTCTCATAATTTGTTTTTCATCAAAAACATAAATCATTCTGGTAAAGAATAAAAATGGTATCCAAGGTTCATATCCCAATTAAATTATAAATTATATCATAGGATGTAATATTATATGGAGAAGGATTATTAAAGATCACCTGGGAAATTTAATATAGAAAATAAACTTTATTTGAAACTCACATTATAAAAAAATTTCTTCAATATCATTTTCTTTGAAACTAACATTGAAAACATATAAATAAATCTTTAAAAAATCATTTAAAACAATTATTATGGAAAATATCCTTTCCACATTCAAAAATAATTTTAAAAACATAAAAAATTATGAAAATATGTTTCTTTGAAAATATACTTGAAAAAATATAAATATATATCTAAATACATAATTTCAATGATGAAAGGATTCTTTTTTCATTCCATACATATCAAAGAAAAGATACATTTCAAATTTTTAGTAAAGGCCAAACATGAATTATTTGGAAACTACCTGAAAATTTCCTTAAAATTTTTTTTTAAAGTAAAATGTGGTTAAAAAGTTCATTTAAAATTTATAGGATAATAATAAAAGATTTTTTAGAACATTTCTAGAAAACCTTGTTTTGGAAGAAAACCGATTTCCAAAAGAAGTGGTAAATAAAGTTAGATTTTATAAAAAATATTTTCATAATTATATTTAGTAAAAATGAGTAAAAATATGGTACCATTACTTGATGATATCATAAATAAACTGATTTTAAAAAAATTCATTTTCTTGAGAGAAGGATCATAATATTTTATCATTCGAAACATAATCATAAATAATCCTAAAAAACTATGATATTGTAGAATAAATTCGTTACCACATTGATAAAATTAAATCACAATCCTCATTACGTAATAACATATAATTAAACATAAAAATATAGTTAGGATGAAAAAATTCATGATATTACATGTTAAATGTGATTTATATATTCCTCGTTAAAGAATACAGGTGCACAACATGACATACGTCTCAAATGTAGAAAATTGATACAAAAATACCTTAGCGCTTTCGTAATATTTTGAACATAAACCACTTTAAAGATAGATCATAAAATGGAAATCGAAATACCAATAAATATAATTAGAATAATCATAAAATAAATTCATGTAAATTACATGCAACACATAAAATAAACATGTGGTCAATGTTGTATGTGTCTTGTAGAAAAATACAAGTGAGACCGAAATCCGTTACCTTAAGTATTGACTTTTGTCATAATCATTAAAACATCCTTTATAATAAATATAAGTTTATTATACGTATATTTTAGAGCCATATTCATATATATCACACCATATATTATTTTATTATGACCTTTTATTACCCATATTTTTTAACAATTCTATGCTAATGTTATGTTTTGGGTAATAACTAGTTTGTTTTTCGTATATGATTTGATTTGTTATATTTTTATTCATTTTACTTTGATCATGGTTCCATAATATCAATAATTATAAAAATGATATAAATATAATATATATTTGTTATAAATTTATTTATAGCAATCCATAAAATTTAGTGATAGAAACGAAATACACCATTCATAGAGATGGTAGGTCATATGTACAGATGAACGATGTTTCTGTTTTCATGTCGGATTGAAGGAAAGAAATAAAATTGAAATATTATCATCAAAAAATAATTTTTATTTCATATATATCTCATATTTTTATTAATACTAACCTTAATATATTCCATTTAAAGCGTGAATGAATCACATTAATTTATAAGGTGATAGTTCACCGTACACAAGAACAACGATATTGTATTCCCGTAAAATGGAAATAATGAAGGTATATGTGATATAAAAATTAAATAATCATAATAACAAAATAAATGTCATTAATATCCTATATAAACAATAAATAAATCATTATTACCATCCTTTATAGGTGGAAATCGAAAAACAAATGACATTGATTCACAAGGTGATAGTTCACCGTACACAGGAATGATGATTTCATAACCCATTTGAAGTAAGTGTAGATGATTGTAGGCCATGTAATAAACCTTAAAAACTAATTATATGGATTATAATGATCTTGTTATATAATCATGATATAATAAGAGTTTAAGGGATCAGAGGAACAAATAAAACAAAAATGCTTATTGATGAACATTAACTCTTATCCGGGTATCCTCCTTAGGTTTGAACTAAAAACATTAATAAGAAGGTTTTATGAAAAAAATAATGATTCTAGTATTAGTACAGGTATATCTATAGGTTATTTTTAAAGTTTTTTTTGAATTAAAGTGGTTTGAATTTGTGATGAATAGAGGATATTGAGTTCCATTTTATAGTTGAGGAGGAGTGATATTCTTGTAAATAATCAAAATTATTGACTATTGGGAGGTCAATATTAACTCAAGTGGATAAATATTTTGTAATTAATGGGTATTATAGATTATATGGTAGATACATACCTACATCACACATTTAAACACATATTTTAAATGTTTTCATCCATAAATTCTATGTTTCCCTACTTTGACTATTTTGGTTTTTTCACTTCGGTAACTAGTTTTCTATCCAAGGTAATTTATCCATTAATAATAAATTAAATTGAGATGTATTATATAATTTGGACTCACTGATTATAAATTTGAAATTAAGTTTATTAAATAAAAATAATATATGTGTTAAAAATTAATTTTAACATAAGTGTATTTAACATATAAAGACACTGCTTTAACCTTAATCTCTCAAACATAGTTTTTAATATTTTAAGGTGAATATATTCATTATAAAAGATAAATTGGCCCATTAATGAACCATATTTGGTATTTATTACTATTTCAAGATCACTTTACATAATATAATATATTTTTTAATTTAAAATGAATTAATAAAATGTTTTTTATTATAAAATAACATTGACATCCATTTTGATATTATTTTTTTAATTTGAATTTTAAAGATCAAGATAATGATGGAATTAAAAAATATTATGTTAAAACATGTTTAGAATAAGATATTTTTCTATAAAATTAATTCATCATGATAATTTATTCAATTTAACTCACTTTTATTATTTTTATTAAAAACTAATTAATTTTTTATTAACTAAATATTTTTTGTTTTGGAATTCCATATGAATTTTAAGTAACTATTTCATATATATAAATTAATGATAAATTATTATGGTAGAAGAAACTCATTTATATTTCAAAAATATACTTATAACTTAACATATGTTGTTTTTTCTCTATACTAAATCATTATAGATATTAAATTTAAGAAAAATATCCTTTTTTTCTTTAACTTTACTTAAATTATTATATGGGTAATATTCAAAGGAATGTGGCACATAATCCAAATATTTCATCTAAATTTATTTCCAAGATCTAAATAAAAACCTTAAACAAAATTAAGATAATATTTTAGTTTCTTTTACCTTTTTAGTACTTTCTTTGTGTTCTAATTTTCCATAGTTAAAACATCTTCATGTTCCTCTGAGACATTCACTTGGGTGTTTCTTCCCACATTCTCAACACATAGGAAATTGAATCATATTTACTCCATGTTATCCACTACCTAAACTCTTAGTGAACTCATTCCTTATCTTATCTAGGGAGTATAAGTATTGGTTATGGAATATATTTTTAATAATGTTTCATTAAAACCAATTAG
The DNA here is from genome assembly GCA_963277665.1 of Viscum album. Classification (NCBI taxonomy): domain Eukaryota; kingdom Viridiplantae; phylum Streptophyta; class Magnoliopsida; order Santalales; family Viscaceae; genus Viscum; species Viscum album. The sequence goes on along the minus strand of OY728153.1, from coordinate 97,113,272 downwards.
GAATTATCATAACATCCTTAACTCTAGTCATCATCCTATTTGATTTCTCATCAAAAAAATTTTCATCAGACTCAACATTAATGTGGTTCCTTCAGGTTCCAACCATCTAAAAAACTAAATGAATAGTGTGATAAACACTAATCATAGTGGGTAACAACATAATCATCATGAATAACTTATAGGAAGTCTAAATCATGAAAAGTTATTTAATAAACATTATCAATGGTCACTAATAGTCACCATATATTTAAATACTACATGATGGTTCGTAAAGAGTTTTAATTTACAAAGAATATATAGTGAGAGTGTCAAACCAGGTGTGCAGTATGGACCTTTTTCATGCAACTATTCCTGATAAAGTCTAGATCAATATAGTCATTTATGGTTGTTACCCATAGGTACATATGTTCTAAAGCCACATCCAGTTGTACTATTTATACAAGGTTGTTGTTTCTTAGAAACCACTCACTATATATTTTAATAATGTTTTCTCATAATAGTTTCCAAAGATTAACTAAAAATTTCCTATGATACCAAATATAGTAACATTGGATTATCATAAATAGATATTACAACTTTTTAGTGGAATATTCATTAGAATACACAAACAACATTCCTGAGGACTGTAATAGTTTAGTTCCTTTTGAAAATTGGAACAATATCCTCTAATATAGAGAAATATATTAAATTTTCCCACAAATATCCTCCCATTTAGTACTCTTTATAGACATACCATACATAAAACATTTCTTCATATCCTAGAGAAGGGAAACATAAGAAAGGGTGAGCTCAGATGCTCAATGAGGGTAATCAAAAGAGATATCAATCCTTGAACATATGAAAGCATAAGATAAAAATAATGGTACATGATAATGAACATAACCTATGAATTTCTTACCCAACCTTTCATAGATCATAAACTTGAGTCATGTAATAAATATTGACAGTTCATAAGACATGAATCAAAATGGAATAAAAAACATGATATATGAGAGAATAACATTAGTATAAGACATAGATTTGTGGAATACAAATAAGAATATAAAATATTATTTCAATACTACCCACCATGAAATTAATAACATGTAATGCTTAGTATAAACACCCATGTACTTACATTGGGATTAGGATGGCCTCAAGTGTAGCACCTTTTGGACTTGGGCTAACCATTTGTGTACCATACTTTTTTGGATTAGGCTCACCACTCGTGTAACCCCTGAGATCATATAAAATTTATTATTACCTAACGAGTTTGAGGGAGATATATGTCCCACCCATCACTTAATGAAAATCATTCACAATTGTTCTATAATATCATAAAACATTAATCATGTCATAACCCATGAAATGAATTGGGTTTCACAAACATTTTATCATATCATAACCTGTGTAAAAGAGAAAGGTTTCATAAATATTTTATCATTTCATCATTTCATGATTTCATCATAGAATACCAAATGAAAATAAGAAGGTTTTGAAATATTTCTATAATGTTATACCCCATGGAAGATAAACATGTTTCATAAGTATATTTTCATTATAAACATAAAACATTTAGAGAAATAATAATAATGGTATTTTTGGTTCATATCCCCATTAAAAATAAGTTATTTCAAAGTATATTATATTATATGGAGAATTATTTTGAAATATCACATGTAAACTTTCTTAATGAAAATATCCATTATTTTAAAATAGATTTTTACTACATAAAACATTTTCAAAATAATTTTTTTAAATAAAATTTAAAACATATAAGCAATGCTTTAAAAAATCATTTTAATCTTTTCTTGAGGAAAATATCCTTTTCATATTTGAGATTTTTTTTATAAAATAATTTTTTTATTTGAAAATTCAAATAATAACTCTTAATGGTAGCTTCAAATAAATAATGGTCATGATGATGGAATTTTTCGTTCATTCTGTACATGTTAAAACCAATATTTCTTTCAAATTTTTGATAAAATTAAAATGAGGCTTAATTGGAAAAAACATGAAGGTACCTTTGAATTTTTTTTAGAAAATTAAAACAATGGTATAAATTATTTTTTTTTAAAAAATAGGATAAAAAATTGAAACAATTTATATAAAACATGGTTTTGGATGAAAATATATTTTTGAATAAAAATATAATAAAGTCTGAATTTATTAGAAACAATTTCTTAATTATATAAAGTACCAAAGTATAGAAAAAAGGTTTCATTACATTAATATAACATGAATAAATAGAGTATAACAAAATTCATTAGTTTATTTATATATTTATCATAACGTTTTATCCTCAGAAACATAATTATAAACAATCCCAATAAATGAAAAAATTATAGCATAAAATCATTACAACTTTGATAACATTGAATCATAAGACCGATGAATAAATAACATAAACTGAAACATAAAATATAATTAGGATTTATAAATTCATGTTATTACATGTTAAGGGGGATTTATATACACCTCATGAAATAATATAGGTGCACAACATAACATAGATCTCGAAGAAGTAAAATTGGGAAAAAAAATCCCTTATCGCTTAAATAATATTTTGAACATTAAACCCAATAAAAAGACATCTTGAAATGGATATGTAAATAAAAATAATTCTCAATATAATAATAATAAAATGAATTCATGGGATGTATATACACTATAAAAAATAAACATGTGGTGAACATGTCATGTGTCTCACAGAAAAATAAAAGTGAGTAAAAATCCCTTACTTAAAGTCTTTAAATCCATCATACTCATTAAATAATCTAGTATAATAAATATAAGGTTATTATAAATATATTAGAGAACCATATTTATATATATCACACCACATATTATTTTATTATGACATTTTATTACTCATTTTTTAACAATTCTATGTTAATGTTACGTTCCGGGCAATAATCGCTTTGTTTTTCATATATTCTTTGATTTTTTATATTTTTGGTCATCATAATTTTATAAAGGATCCATAATATCCATAATTATAACCATGATATAAATATAATATATATTCAGTATATATTTATTTATATTAATCCATAAAATTTTGTGATAAAAATGAAATACACTATTTTTGGAGACGACATACCATATATACGCATGAACGTTGTTTCCATTTTCAATATGGATTGAAATAAACAAATATAAATGATATATTATAATTAAATAATAATTTTTATATAATATATATCAAATATTTTTATTAAAACCATTCTTAATACATTCTATGTAAATATTTAATGAATGACATCGCTTTGCAAAGCTATTGTCTGTCGTACACACGAACGACATCATCATATTCCCAAAAAATGGAAATCATGAAGGTATGTGTGAAATAAAATTTTAAAAATAATAATAAAATATTAAATATCGCATATATCAAATATAATTAATAAATCCATCATTATGATCTTCATTGATTGGCGGTAATGGAAAAATGAATGACATCAATTCGTGAGTTGGTAGTCCTCCATACACACAAACGATGATGTCATAACCCATTTGATATAAGATGTGATGGTTTTAGGTGATTTAATTAACATAAATATGTATCATTATATGTAATATACTTGGGATATTATATAATTATTATATAATAAGAATTTAAGTGTATGGAGGAAGAAATAAAAAAAAAATTCTTATTGATAAATGTTACCTCTTCTTCAGGTATCCTCCTTAGGTCTTCACTAATATCCTTCATAGGAAGAATTTATTCCCAAAATAAGGATTCTAGGATGAGGAGTAGGAAATTTATTGGTCATTTTCAGGTATTTTATGAACCAAAGTGTTATAAAGATGTTAATAAGGGATGATATTTAGATCCCTTTTATAGTTGAGAAGGAGAGACATTCTTATAAACACTCAAAAGTATTCACTATTGGGGGGTCGATATTACCTCAATAGACTCTAAATTTTATAATTAAAGTGTTTTAGAGTTTGTATTTTTGATAAATACCTTCACCATACATTGAAAAACATTATTTAAACATTTTTTTAAAGGAATTCTATGTTTCCGTACTTTTACCATTTCAGTTTTTCCATTACGATAACTAGTTTTCTAACCAAGGTAATTTATCCGTTATGACTAAATTAATGTGAGAATTATTATATAACATATAAAAACTGATTATAAATATGAAATATAATTTATCAAATAAAAATCTTATGTGGGATGATAATTAATGTTAATACAAGTGCATTTAACGTGTAAAAAACCACTTAAACATTAACCGCACTAGCTGAGTTTTTACTATTTAAGGGTCGAAATATTCATTATAAAAGATAAATTGGACCACTAATTAAGAATATTTCTTATTTAATAATATTTATAAATTAATTTAGTGAATATATTATTTTTAGTAATTTTAAATCATTTAATAAAATAACAATTATTCTAAATTAACATTAATGTCAATTTGGGAATTATTCATTTAATTTGAATTTAAAAATATCAACACAATGATATAATTAGAATATAATATGTTAAAAAATATTATAGATGATATATTTATCTAAGAATTTAACCTAACATAATAATTCATTCAATTTACCTCACATTTATTATTTTTTTGTAATAATTATTTTATTTTTGATTAACTAAATAATTATTGTGTTGACAATTCTAAATAATTTTCAGTAACTATTAAATCTATAGAAATGAAAGATAAATAATTATGATAAAATTATAATTTATATTTTAAAATAATACTTATAACAAAGCATATTTTGTTTTTCCCTATCCCAATTATTTATAGATATTAAACGTAATAAAAGTATCTTTTTCATCTTTTTCTTTACTTGAATTATTATTTGAGTGATATTCAAAGGAAAGTGGAAAGGAATTAGAATATTTAAATTAATTTGATGTCCATGATATAAATAAACTCATTAAATAAAATTAAAATAACATTTTAGGTCATTTTCACTTTATCATTCTAGTTTAACCCCCAATAAATACATTTTTTCCTTAACCGTAGAAATTATTTTTCACTACATTCACAATTTAGTTTGGAAAAAAATTAAGTGGAAAATATTAGAAATTATAATTTATTCTGATTAAAATTATATAATCCATTGTTCTTAATTTAATTCATAGAAGTGAAAATATTAATTTAAAATCAATCCCCCAAACATGATGAGAAAGAAGATTTTTAAAGTGAAAATGATCAAAAGATTACGAAGGTTTTATACCCAATTTCAATAAAAAATTTATTCCAATGACCCAAATTGGATCAATATATGTATAATTGAACTAAATATACTTTAAAATATTTTTTTAGATATAATTTAATTTTATAAATAAATTAAATTAAAAGGATATTTTTAATTGAAATTATATGTTTTTCACTATTCATAAAAAAATAAAACTTTTTAGAATAATTATGAAACATAACCCAAAGAAAATTTTGAAATTATAAATTAAAAAATTAAGGTTATTTTATCAAATTAACTATTTAATATTTTCCAAATTTAATTTTATTATTGTTCACAAAAAGACATAAAACATTCTTTGAGGAAATAGTATTTTGAAACAAAAAACTACTTTATGAAAATTAGATATTTTATTATTAATATGTTTTGTTTACATATAACCATTATAAATAATATTTTAAATTTTTTTATTAGTATTCATATCATTAATTTTAACAGCTGGTTTATAAAGGTTGCGTTTAGAGAACTAAATTAATGATATAAATTGTCCTTTTTTTAAACTCAATGTTCTGTGTAACGCAAGATAAGCTAGTGTAGTATGTAGCGCAAGAGTAACTTGGTGTTGTGTATAACAAAAGATTAAAATTGTGTTTCATGTAACACAAACCATCAAATAAATGTAATTTATTTGAAAAAAATAAGTCACAAAAACTTGAGGTGTTATAATATTTTTCATAATTAAAAATTTCATTCATATACCGGCGAATAAATATTTATTAAATATTCATTAAAAAATAAATATATTTTTATCCATATTTAGGTGAATAAATATTTTCAAATTTTTTTATATCAATATAAATTGAATGAAATTATTCCTCAACCTTGAGAATACTATTTATTCCATTAATAGAATTCAAATAGAATTTAATCACTATCAATAAAAACACTTAGTGTTTGAGCCTCTTGGATTATTTCTCCATTTTATCAGGTGGCCTTACCTAAATTCCTAGAATACTATCTATAAATGGGTCAAGTCACCCAAGGTATATAAATTAATGTTGAAACATAGACAACCACATATAAACACTCCCTGTGCAATATAATACCTTTTTCATAAAATCTCATCAAGTAGGATTCACATCTGTTTCAGCAACCCACATGAATGATACATATTTATTTGAATATTTGAAATAAATGTGTCATTACACTCTGGAAATATAATTTAGTGAGATGATTATATTTAAATAAAAGATACAAGATATCATCTTATATAAATATGGAAGGGAACAATCCTTCATCAACATAACTATTAATGTCATGTCAATCATAACACACCCAAAATACCCTACTTCCCACCAACATATGAAGTGACAGTTTTTGTTAGTAAATATATGAGTGTGATTCATGACATGAACTAATGATAATATTAAAGTCTAAAGACCATGATAGACCCTCAATGAAAGGAATATCCGATGACACCAAACCATATGAAATTCCTACTGTCGGGTCTGTTCTCATAGTATCCTATCATGGATATTACCAAATGTGAACTTTATGAGAATAAACATCACCCTCTTATGAGTAATCACACCCAAAAGTATAAATACTATGTTTCCCATCATATTATGTTATCCTTCCATATAACTATATTAATAATTCATCTCAAGGTTTATATCCTAGTGGGGAACTACTATGACCTTATATATGTGAAAAATACTCCATGACATTATTACATTATATCCATACAGAATAATGAAACATATTTAATAAGATTCTTAATTAATATTCAATACATTGAATATACATGTCATTAAAGTGTAATCTGTTGGTCTTTGGACAGCAACTCCAACAATCTCCCACTTGGACTAGAGCCAAATTCCTATGAGTTTGATTCCACTAGAACTCACATGAAAATCATGTTTTTGCTAAGTCAAGTATTTAGTCAAGGGGTAACCTACATTGTATTATGTGTAAATATTGCCCACTAAAACCTCACCTCTTTTAAAAAAATACCTCAAGAGATGATATTTATGAAGTATGTGCTTCATCTGATAATGTGACCTTAACTTATTTGCGAGATCCACCATTGTATTATTATCACAATAGAGTGTGATATTATATTTAATTCTAGGTACGACATTAAGATCTTGTATGATGTTGTGCATATATACTACTTCTTCAGCTTCCTTAGAATCATCAATATACTCAGACTCTACTATCAAATCTATGACTGTGTCATACTTTGATCTCTTACATCTCAAAACCCCTCCATTAAAAGTGAATATGTATCCCATTTTTAAATTTTGGTCATCTTGATTAGTTTCTAAAATTTCATCTTCATATCCTTTGCTGAATAGTTCCTCATTTCCTCTATAAACCAAGCACACATCCTTTGAATATCTAGACTTAGTTTTGGTACATGGAATCCATTTCAAAATTCATGTATTCTTTCCACTTGGAAACATCTCTTCCACTTACTATACTTTATTTTGGGTTAGAGGATCATTATTATGAAGTAATAGTGATCCAATATCCTCGATTACTAGAAAACCATAATGTTTTAGCTCTCTAACTTCCCTTATACTCTTACATAGTATGTTTTTCTCTGGAAGAATTTATTATTCCATGGGGAGTTCTGAAATTTGTTCTTGTACCAACTCTTGTGATCCTAGATTCTTAACTTCATAAAATTATATATTGATCCCACTATCCCTTTTATAGGTTTTCTCTCTCTTAAAAAATATGAAATTTCATTCCAATATTACCATTTTTTCTAAGAGATCATATAGGTAATATCTCATTGTTTCCTTAGGGTATCCTATCAAGGTACACTTTGTTCCTTAGGGTTAATTTTGTTACCTGAAGAGGCCTTAACAAATTAATTGTTCCCCACACTTGTAAATTCAATAACATGGTTTTTATTGAACTCCAAAATTTTTATAGAATACCAATTATCGATTTAGTTGGTACTTTCTTTAGTGTATGTGTTTTATTTTGTAACGCGTATCCCTAAACTGATAATTGAAAACTTACATGACTCAACATTGATGTCACCCTATCCAACAAGGTGTGAATCCTCCTTTCACTTACACCATTAAACTAGGTCATGTAAGGAGTATTGAACTGAGATAGGATTCCAAACTCCCGTAAGAAATCAATGAATTCTTAATTAATATATTCTCCACTATGGTCAGAGTGGTGTTTTATAATCTTCTTATTAAGTTGGTTCTCAACATAATTCTTTCATTCCTTAAAATTTTCAATGGAATCTGATTTATACCTCATTAAGTAAACATGTCCATATCTACTAAAATCATTAGAAAATGTTATGAATTAAGATTTCCCACCCCTTGATTCAATAGGAAATGGTCCAAAGATGTATGTATGGACTAATTTCATAAGCTTTATAGATCTATGAATCCAATTTTCCTTGTAAACACGAATGACATACACCAAGTGTTTTTTTGTTTAAAAGAATCTAAATATCCATCTTGATATAATTTTTTCAAGAACATTTCATTTAAATTACATAGCCAGTTAAGACAAATTTGGGTATGGTATGATTCATATAAAGTAAATTTGTTATCAATTTTCATTACTTGGTTTGTGAAATTCAACACATAAATACTATTTTTAATTATTCCTTACCATAATAAGTTTTATATTTATAAAATAAGAAACATTTATTCAAAAAAATCAATATAAATCCATCTTTATCAACTTTTAAAACAAAAATAATGTGTTTCATAACAAATGGAACATAATAAAAAAATTTCAATACCTTGGTAATTAAGGATTTAAATGTGAGGTGGTTTTCCTTGATAGTTATAACAACATGTTTTTATCTATTGGATTCTCATAGATCGACCTCACCTCGGTCAATATTTTTGAATCTACTTGATTCCAATATTTGAATACATATGTGATCAACAAAATATATATCTAATACCGAATTTATAGAAATAGATAAATTACACTCGATAAAAAATTCACCTGAATCTTCCCCTAACTTCTTTGGACAGGTGTAGTTTTTCTTCTAGAATCCCTTCTTTCCACATGTGAAATAGACATAATCCTCCTCCCATGATTTCCCCTTGATCTTCCAATTCTTGGAAGGGTGTGGAGAATCTCTAGTCTTAAAGTTACTTGATATCCATTTTATTTTTTCACCATAAGGATGAAAGGTTTTTCATGATTTGTATCTTTATCATCCCAGAGAAGATGAGTATGAATATTTGGTAGCGATTTATCAGTGTTATTCATATTAAAATTAATAACAATTTTAGAGAATCTATTATTAAGTGATGAGAGAATGAGATCAGTGCTTAGTACATCAGGGATTTTAAACACTAGAACCTCTAATAGCTTAATGAATTTGATGAGAATTAATATTTGAGGCCTATTTAGGGAACCCTCTTCAGTATTTATTTTAAATATAGCCTTGGAAATCTAAAATAAATCATATCTAGGTCTATACTAATAAAGACTATGAAGGTTCTTACGAATGTTATACACATCCATGTTTTCATGAGGTTTCATGAGTTCACTAAACATAGATAAAAGAATTGAACATTGAATTTTGACCATATACTTTATATTTTTTATAGACTATGAAGTCTTCACCCCTCTCCTCCTTAGCAGGCACATTATGAAATGATGATTCTAGAACGTATGATTACCTTCAAGACACAAGACAACCCGAAGGCCCCTGTACCTTTAATAGAAGTTAATTCTAGTTAGAATATTTTAATTATACAATATTGATCATAGGGATAATGTGGATGATGTTATTTATATTTTATTAAATAATTAAAAGACCATATTGGAAGTAATTTTATTTATTTACAACTTTTGTGAGAAATAATTAATTAATTGATTTGATTAGTTATTAAATATCCCACTATTTTATCAAGTCCCAATATACCTCGCCATTGAACTCAAAATGTATTGTTTCTATGAAATTATAGTGTCCATGAACCATATTCCCCTTCACATAACCCAAAAACGGTTTGGTCAAGATACTTGAAGGTATTTATGTTGGCAGGTCTTTTCCAACTACATGATTTCATCTCCTTGATCTATTGATTGGACTCCCCTATCCTAAAATCCAAACATGAATTTACTCAATACTATCCTAAAAATTACACCAATTCTAGCAAGGTATAATCATGATGATTTAAAATATTTAAGTAAACCCAAAAGCTTCACAAGAACCCCCTTAAAAAACAAGGGTCCAACAAGGGTTGGTTAAACACTCAGTTCTATTGAATTTCATTTCTAATCAAGTAATCAAAGGCCAAGTCTGACTTAAAATTTAATGGTTGGATTTAAAGTTATTATGAATAAATTTAACCTTATTTTATGATTTACTTGTATATTTCTTATTAAGTGGATGTTACTAAATTAATTGACCATGTTGGATATAAAATTTACATATAATTCATTTATTTAATTTCCATATTTTCACATTAATTTATTTATTTATATGATCATGACCTTTCATCCATAAAATATGTAATTGCATAGATATAAATAAAAAATTAATTAAATGCCTTGTTCATGAGCTTTATCTAATAGTCTATTTAATGAGAGGACAATAAATCAGCCTTTGAATTAGAGGATACAACTACTATTTCTAATATTAGAATGAGTTACAACATTCCACATATACACCTATGTATAACCTGAGTTGGATTCATAATGGTTATGTATTGAACCACCTTCACATGCCTTGGGATACTCTATTAATTACATGTATTTATGATTCAAACACAGGTGAGGGGAAAAATGATTAGTTAAAAGGGGATTACCTAAATATCATTGGACAAGTATGTCCTAATAATAGAGGGAGGGATGAATCAAAATCAATATTTAATTTAATATTAAATATTTGAAAAACCCATGAAATAAAATAAATTAAAACATCAAACACATACCAATGTCTTCTTCAAGATCATGAATGATCATACATTCAATAAATATGAAAAAGTAATAGGAATAAATTTATTTCTTCATTCAATATTTATTATTATGATGAATGTGATCATATTAATTAATTTATTAATTATTTAATTAATTTCATGTCATCTTAATGATCATCCAGATGTAATTGTAGATACCCATAATTTATGGAATTCCTAAAAAATAAATGGCATAACCAATAATGACATATTTATTAAAATAAATTAATTGATCCTTTAGAATTATTAAAAACCATTATTAAATTTTCAAACACAAAATAGTGTGAAAATCAATAAAATATCATTTTAATGCTGGAATTTTCCAATTTAATGTAATTTTTATTTCATTCCAATAATGAGAGACTACACGACCTATACATTTGGCTGCACACTGAGTATTTATGTTACCGTGTATCCAGTTCACAGTCTCGGGTCTTATCATGTACTTCGAAAGTACTAGAAGTCATGTACGATCTATAAATTCTCATTTAACAACTTCTCATGTTCCTAATATGCACGCCTGGGTTTTTGACATGTGCATTGGCTGACTACATATTCTGTACAAGACAACTACATGCGATGTATCTCTTTGAGCCATGTGTTTGTTTTGTTTACAAGTGGCTCAGTGTGTTTTTCAGACATGAGATTTTATGAACTACACACCATGTACACCAAATAAAAAAAAATTATATCATAAACACTCTAAGTTTTCCATATCACCTGGTTTTGACCATGTATAATGACCACATGGATTTTAGGATTTATTCCTTTAACCTATGTAGACTACACGGTGTGTAAACTAATACACAATATGTAATCTGACAACCTTGTTCTAGGTTGTTCATTTAACATATAGTGTACAATGCATGTAATTACTGTGTGGTGTGACATTTATTCCTCAGTGCATTGAAATGAAGTGTGCTAGGGTTCACAACTTGTACTTTTGAGTACATGCCTGTAACCCTGTGTTACCAGCCAAAAATTAGAAATTTCCTGATGTCATATTTTTCAATTCTTCATCTATTATTAATGAAAATGAAACACCAAAAAAATCAAGATTAATATATCAATACATGTTAATTTATATCTAATTAATGAAAAAATTTCATGAAATGAAAATATAACCATAATTTCACATAGATCAAAAATCAAGTAAATAATTATTAATTTAAATGTGCCCGCTTTGATACCACTTATTTGTTCTGGTCACAATAAGATTTTGTGGTGGTGGGTGATATATTAAAATTTATTTAAATTGATATTTCATGAAACCCTGAGTGATGATATCACACATCAAATTTAAAATTAATTTATTTAATATCAAAAGAAATAATTAACCGGGATTAGTAACTTTATTCTTTGATGAATGTTGATCATCCAAAAGGCCCTTTTTTATTTCTTCAATTTCTCTATGGTAATCCAAGGATATTATCCCTCTAGTTCTGATTCACACATGATCCTATGATCTATAAGAAATTCCACTAAGTCTCTGGGTACTAGCACGATGAATCAAATTTCTTGGATTGTTCGTACTTGATCTCTCATTATTTTTCTTTTATGAAATCACTGTTGAATTTATATTTCTTGGGATTGAGCGATAAGAAGGAGTTAATAGAGAATAAATTATGTGCAAATTTTTTCCCTTTTTTTGATTTCACACAGATTCTCAACATAAAAGACATAACCATCTATTTATAGGGTTAGAGTTTAGGTTAAAATAAAAATTTGATTGCCTAAAGGCCAATAAATATTATTAAATGCTTTAATTAAACCATACTCCACATAATAATAACAATATTATTATTTTTTGGAATTCACCAACTTGCACAAATTGATAACTGATATTTACCAACTTATAAATAAGTATTTATCACCAGACGTGATCTTGGTCCATTAGAACTCCTCTATATTTATTAAACACCTGAATAGATATTTTATCCATAAATAAATATTTCATTCACATACAAATAAATAAATATTTATTAAGTATTCAATAAAATAAATGAAAATAATTTTATTCACATTTTAGTGAATAAATATTTATTAAACTTATTCAATCAATTTAACTTAAATAAAATTATTCCTTAGTCTTGAGGATAATATTTATTCCATTAATTAAATTCACATAGAATCTATTCTAGATCAATATAAACATATAGTGTGTGCCCCTCTAGGATTATTTCTCATTGGAATTTGGGGGGCTTTCTTAGAATCCAAGATTATTATCTATTAATGGGTCAAGGCACCCAAGATAAAGAACTCAATGTTGAAATGTTGAAAACCACATACGAAGGATAATTATGTTATATAATCCCTTTATAAAAAAATATCATGAAGAAGGTTTCATATCCATGTCACAAACCTATATGATTGATACATGTTTCTTTGACTATTTGGACTAAACAGGTTGTTACACCATGAATATAATATTTAGGGATACAGTTTTATTCCAATCATAGGGATAAGATATCATCTTCTCTAAATATGTAAGTGATAAATCCTTCCTCGACTTATCCATTAATGACATTTCAATCTTAATAAAACCAATGTACCCTACTTCCCTCTAATATGTGGCATGATTGGTTTTCTTAGTAAATCTAAGTGCATGGGACATGACATGAAATATTGATAATATTAAAGTCTAAGGACCATTACATACACTCATAGAAAAGAATATTTGATTCCACAAAAAAAATGTGGAATTATTACAAGTGGTTCAGTTCTCATAATCTCAGATCTTGGACAGTACAACGTGTGAAGTTCATGAGAAAAATCATCATCTTCTTATGAGTACTCTCACCGGATAGTCTAAATACAATGTGTCCTATAATTTTACATTATCTAACCACAAAACTATATTATAAATATTTTCCTAGCATATCCAAGTTTCCATCATAGTTAGATACATCCATGGCTTAATCAATGAGACAAATACTCATAAAATTTATTAAATTAATTCCATGAAAAACAATGAACAATATGTAATAATATATTTGATTACTATTAAATAAATTGAATATACATTTAATCAAAGTACAATAATTTGGTACTAGGAAACCAACTCCAACACTTAGGGGATGAATTAAGAATGTATTTTATGTCCTAAAATGAAGCCTATGCCTAGGATAATATTCAATGTTTAATGTATTCCTAAAATGAGATTCTATTTTGAAAAAAAGTGTTTGTTCCAAGTAAGAGAGAGAGGTTTTACTAAACCTATAAAACAAGGGTTATTGAAATACATAGTTAAATATAAATTTTTATTCCATAAAAATTGAATATTTAGAAATTCTAAAATGGTTAGATGTAAGAGGTAAAGATTTTTTTTTTAAAAAACATTGACAATGTACCCTCAAATTTACATGGTGTAGCTAGAGTTTTTTCTTTTTTAGGGGTAAATTAGTTAATTTATATTAGTTATAATGACTCTAGGAAATTTTTGGTGCCTACTACCATCATGGGGTTCCCTTGACCCATGTAACGAAGCCAACTTTTGGTAAATACTAAGATAAGTTCAAGATCCCCATGGGTTGGAAACTAGTTCCAAGACATAAAACATGACACAAGATGGGGTGATTTCTCCTAATAAACAAAGGTAAAAAAAATTCTCTTTGAAGTATGATATAACCAATACATATATAAAATATTCATATATAAGAGAAATATAGTTTTAAAATTAAATAGAGATAAATGAGGCATAATTACATATCAAAAAATAAACACCCAATCCCTATAAAAATTATATAACATAGAAAAAAAACTAAAGAAATTATCCTAGGAGTACAATAAGATCAAATTTCCTTATACATAAAACATACAAGAAAATGAGTATCCCAAAGCACAATTATAACAAATTCCTCATGACCCATGGTCACCATCAAACCTCAAGACATGAAATCACTCCAAGGGAGATTAGAGAGGATAATTTTATGTGAAGAATCCTCCCAAGAACCCATAATTAATGAAGAAAAATCTATTCAGTCTATAGAAACCAATAATTTTATGTTGAGTGTGAGAAAAAACCTACTACGGTTCCACCAATAAAACATTATATGTGATTCCTTTCATAATTCATTCCATTAATGCTAGTTTGAAATGAATTTGTATAAAGATAATAAATTTTAGAAATGTCTTGAAAACTCAATCCCATGTAAGATCCAACTTTTCTTTTTTTAGATTACAAAATACATTAGTTAGTGAAAACCCTTAAACCCTATAATCAACTATATACATGCTGTTATAGAAAGTCGTCTCAATACCTATAAAGAATGGGTAATCGTAAAAAGTGGCACCCTATACATAACATTAAGGTGTCTAGTATTAGTTTTAGTATGATCTAAAGGCTAGGGGAGAATTTCAATTCCTATAAATACATTTCTTAGTGTTACCTAACCATGCTTCGAAGTTACCATGATCAATATAACAAATTTTGGTTCATAAGTCATAAATCAATATCATAAAACATCAATAACAAGTAAATACCCCTCATATACTCTCAAAGAAACATTTTTTCTATGAAACCCATGTTCATCTGAACATAACATATCACACAAATCTTCCAAGATAAATAAGTAGAATAAACAAAGGGTCTTAATCCAACCTCTCTTCATAATATTCCAATAGTACCTTTGATGTCTATTTAATGAGACAACCAAAATTTCCGTTAAAAGATACCAAATGGTACATAAATTATGAAACCAATTTCGAAATCATGGAAAACCAATTTAAAACTAGATACCATTCAAAAAATAGGAAGCGTAACTTTTTATTAAAGATAAAATTTAACTACATTATAAACATATTGAACTCACTCAAAAATAAACCCAAACATCATTCAAAATATCTAGGTATATATCTAAGTCTCAAACCAAATATGTAAAAATAAAAATAAAATAGCAACATGAAACTCTTTCCAAATTTCAATCAAATGACACCTTAAAGGATCCTATATAATTAGAAAAGTAAGTGAAAAAATTAGGTTATTACTTTTGAAATCAATTATTTATTTTAAACATCCATTTTAAACATTATTTTTTTATTGATGTAATTAAGAAACATTATCAATAACCTAGTGGGATATAAAAATGATTTTTTAACAATGAAGTTACCAATGACCATTGAAATCATAATTTCTCTTAATAATTGAATGTAACTAAATAAAAAAAACCATATATTTATCAAAATGGGATCAATATAATAGATATAAAAAAATGAAGGAGTTTATAATTCACAAGAACCCATGGTATAACCAAGAAACCCAATTTAATTGAAACACATACCTTAAACTAAGGGAAATGTGTTACCTTCAATTAAAAACACTAGAATTAGTCTGAATATAATATTTACAATACCTAGAAAAAAAACCACAAGTTTAAACAAAAACCAAGACCTAGGGTTCAACAACCATGGACCCATTGGTGAGAAGAAGAATAAAAAACAAGAAGGGATGTGATGAAGAAAGAAAAGGTGATCAAACCTTAATGAATCATCATCAAATCATAGAAAACAATGATGAATCAAAGGGTAGAAGAATGTTAAAATCCTATAGTTATACTAATTGAATAATTTCAATAGTGGAAGGAATGAGAGGACCAAAAGGGGTCTTAATTAGACTAGGGTAAAATGAGGATTTTATATTATAAAAATATTGGGTAGGTCACATGGTTTGGATGCATATTTTACCAAACCATGCAATAGCTAGGACCCAGTCACTAGATACACTTTGTTGATATGAGATGATTTGGATTCATGGTATGAAATACCATGTGAGAACATCCAAAATGCATTGTATGTTATTTATGGACATGACACAAAATTTTCACTAACCACACGCCAACCATGTTACCAACATTAAAATCTCAAAATTTTGAAAATTTGAAGAAAAATTTGACACAAAATTTAGGGACATAGATAATACCAATAAATATATAAATAAATATTAATAATAATGACCAGGGTGTGAAAATTACCTTGACTCTGACCCATTGTACCCATAGAAATAAAATGAGTTAGAAAAGGGAGTATGATAAACTATATATAAAATATAATGATATATAATTTAAAACAGAAACCAAAGGCAAAAATAGATCATCAAATTACATATTTAAGTCCAAAAATTATATATCATTATGCTTTCTAATAAGCAATAAAAATTTGAGACCTATATCAAGTCTACCCACCTTATAAGGCTTTCATTATTATGTTGGTTTAATGGAACAAGAGTAAATCCTTGAAGATTCACTATGGATCACATCAAAATATTTCAACTAAACAAACTCAAAAAAAAATATTTACCAAAGGATTATCTATAATATCATATAATCATTAATCAATTTCAATAAATAAGTATAATATTCCAAGTAACCCAAAATACATGACACTTATCAATAAATGAAAGTGGGTAATGGTACCCTCAAAGGAAAAAAACCAAATAAAAAAGAATGAATAAGAAATGTATATCCCAAACATGCTTACCCTGGGTACTATTTAGATCCAAATACAAGACATAAACCCTAGACTCCTGAGGGTGGATCATTTAATCCAAGAGGTGATGGGTCATTAGAGTTCCAAAGTAAGGGGTTTATAATTCCAAACATAAAAATATTAAAAACCCATAAAAGAGGTTGTCACCAAAGGAAAAAGGTGAATATATAACTTCCTCAAAATGAAAAATCTCACATAGAAAGGAATGAAGAAACTTATATGGGATAATTTCTCATATAGAATATAAAAATTAGGAAGGATTTTACTACACCACTCCAACTTGATTATTGGTAGGGTTAATAACAAAACTTCACTACACTCGAGCCCTAGGTAATATTGACCCAAGAAAAACTCCCTAACAATGAATCCTCATGATACCTTATGAATTTTCTTGTTGAAACACTTTAAATAATTATAATGTGAAAGGATAATCCAAGAACAACATACCTAATAAAAAGAACATGAATATTTAAATATTCCAAAACTTTATGAACCACAAGTCAAGATAAACCTCAAAATAATATCATTACAAACACTCAAGGAATGAAAACACTCAATGAAATCTTAAAATATAAAACTCATTTCTATTATGAATTAAATTATTCCACTATAATTTCCTAAAATAGGATTCAAACATTAAAACCTAGTTTTCACCATATTACCACGGGTAAAACCACCCCCAGTTTAAATAAAGTAAACATTCAATAGTTTCAAAATAATGAAACTATACCTTGAAATCATTTTAAAATCATACAATTTATTTTTGAATCTTAAAATTCCATTTTAAAATCATTTTAAAACATTATAAGTTCTTTATAAAAATAATAAAAATCCTCAAAAATTTAAATCCATTTCATTTTTTATCAAAGTATTAATTAATAAATTTTAAAACATCATTTATAAATAAATGTGAATTTCCACAGTTGAATCCCACATAATCGTCGAGGATTTACAATAAATAAAAAGTAAAAAACAAAAATACATTTGTTATTATCCTTTCATTGGAGAAGTTATTACGAATCTTAAAAGGATACCAATAGATATGAAATTTTCTCAAGTAAGGTTCACATTTTCTACATGAGTCACCCATCTTATGCAACTTGTCGACATAGATCTCATGGAAACAAATTATACATTCCTCTTATGCAGATTGTTGTTGAATATCTCATGTTCCTGCATGATCCATACCTCTTACATATCTTGTATAATATTATCTCACATATACACATGATCCAACCATATTATGTGGAACTCTAATTGGAAAATAAGGACTAAAATTGTTACCCAGTGGTTACCCACTCCCTATCACATGTGATTTCTATAAATATATCACATCTATTGTGAGAGATTGACTAGAGACTGAGAGATATATGATGAATGAGATAATTTTATAAGGAGAAAGATATCATAGATATTTTTCATATTAATGAATTTTTAGGTAAACAAATATCCTAAAATAACTCTTAAGAATGAGATATTCCTATAATATATGAATGCATGATCAAATCCCATGAGAACCATCCACACAATTCCATGAGACCCATCCATGCAATCCAACCCACGTCATCCAACCCATTTGATCATCATGGAGTCACATGATATCAATGTTATTCATAGAAGGATGATGGACATATCACACAATTATGTGATAATGTCATCACACTTATTCTCCTTCATAAAACCATCACATAATGTCCCTCTTTCATGTATACCTTTATTACCTGGTTACCTTTTATAGTTTCATTATGTGGTTAAGGACTTCCACATTACATATCTTCCTTGAAAACTTTAGTAATCCAAAATTATTTATCCCTCATAATTTAATAAATCAAAAAATATTCAGAATACCTTTATATATTCCATCATTGAAGGTCAAAACCCCCAAAAGGACTTTCTAATGCTTCCTCAAAAGCCCCTCAATGTGCATTATTAGGTTATTGGGAACACCAGAGTGCCCCTATTTTGATCAGGTATTACCTTGATAAAACATGACTAGTTTTTTTACATAACTGATAGGTCCCTAAATCAATTTTTTATTTTTAATTCCCTTGATAACAAGGTTCCTCATCACAGGGGAATCATTGGGTTCATCCCCCATCAATAAAACTTAACCTGGTTGATCCCAGCCTTAATTTGATTGGCATGGTTGATTGATGGTTTGATGATTACACTCAATGAGGGAGGGATAAAATATTTCTATAAGACCTACATCCACCCTTCTAGTCCCTTGTCTAGGAGTGTTCCTCCTTTATCTATCACTACATATGAATAGGAAGGAAGAAGAGATGATCGACTTCCTCCAAGGTATGAGCCTCGATCGATTTATAGTAGAATTATGGATTTATTTTTCACTATTCGATCCATAATCTACCCCAATTTGAATCCTAATATGAATAATCCATGTCAATCCTCTATGGTCACATTTTTGATGATAGATACATCCTTGTAAAATAAAATTAAACTGTGTGACCAACATCCACACCGCATGATGTAAAACTACACTGTACAGTCTTGTTATAAGACATCAAATGGTGTCACTCCAACTATGTGGGTACTAATTCCTATTTAAATATGATAAGTAAGAAATATCTCCAAGTATAAACCCAATATCATCAACCCTTAACTTTTATCGTCATGGATCAATATTTCTTAAGAAACCACTCATGTCCTTTTGCATTGGTCCATTTTACTCCTGAGTTTCGACATCCTCATTCATTAGGCCATACTCCCTCTAAGACCCAAGTATCATTAATGTGGGCCATATTACCTATAGTACCTCCTTTATCAGGTTATATTACTAAAAAAAATCATTCCCCCACCCATAGTTCAATATTTTCATCGGGTATTATCACATTTCCCTCAACTGGCCATATTCCCCACTAGACCCATTCTTATTAGGCCATATTCCATATGAGGATAACTAGAATGGTTTGATCATTCATAAGTACCTTACCAATCATTTTTATCCATCTTTCACCTAGTATCTCTCACTTAATGATGTTAAACTATAAGGATCAACCCTTATCAAAAAACCTTATAATGTCGGGAATTCTCTATTAAGTAGAGGAAAACGTTAAGGGTTATGATTCATTTCACATGGATACATATGAACCCATTATTAAGGTCATGAACATAAAATCCGATGTAACTTATACCTCAATGTACAATGATAAAACCCAAAGAACCCAATTATACGGATTTAAATTAGCATCACTTAGTAATAATATTATAAATACAAAGAAACTATAATACATAAAAAATGCATATGTCAATGTAAAACCTACAATTCATATATATTTTCATGTTGATAGTATATGTATGATACATACATACTTTTACATCAATTATTTTCAAAAGAAAAACTATTGGCATATGGGTAACTAATCTCACATTGGGATACAAGAAGGATTCAAAAAAAATGAATTAGATCGATAATAGAGTCGAAGAGATGGAAATAATGCACAAAAAAGGTTTGATGATCCTAAATAATTATTAGAAAAGTACCCTATAAACTTCATACCTTCAGAAAAAATGACATCCATGATGTTCACTTCAATCTATATCAGAAACAATATCACATCAATAGTTTTCATTGAAACCAAAAATTCTAAACCCATCATAAATCCTTTAACTGTGATAGAAATTTGATGAACATGAATTTATACTTATGATGTTGCATTGATTTGTTTTATTTTTTAAATTTGGTGATCTTTTCATGAATAAATCATAACTCTCTTTACTCTAAATTTATGATATAACCTAATTGAAAAATACATGGTTCATCAGTTATAAAAACTGGGTCCCTATTGGAGGTCACGTATGAATTCATCCTCGATATGAATACTTACCAACCATTCTTCCAATTATGTGTGTTGATGGTGAAGCATGTTGAACATATTTCTGTTGTAAACCACTTCAGGTGTATCTCCTAAAATCACTATAAGAATTCCTCCTAATATTATATATGTTGATTAGGAGGTTGAATATGGTCTCACATTACCATTGGAGTTTCCTATGAGGGATCTTGTTAATATACTTCAACACTAGTGTCATGTGTCATCAATCCCTTAACATCCTTCTAAGTATGACACCCCACATGTCTGCCATCTAGATACTTAGACATGGGAATCTCTCTGATCCTTCTAGGGGTGGTGAGATTCCAAGCATTGGGAGTAGGCCCATATTCCTACTTATATTGAGGAATCCTACTAACCTGTATTGGTGGAAGCTAACATACATAACCATATCCTTATTCTTTCTCATCGATCCATACAACATACTCTCAAAGTATAAGGGAAAGATTTAAAGTTTATCCTAGCACTAACATGGGGAAGAGAAATATTTCCACAACCATACATGATGTCTGTTGGAATATCCCAATGAAAAATAGTGGAAATGATAGGTCTCCTATCCATGTTCACATCATGGAATGAGAATATATCGTCCCTCCTATTATTGAAACACGTCAACACGTCTTATTCAAAATGGATTTTAAGAATATTATCTTTGGTCACATTATTATAAAATATTAATATATATTGAAATTGGAAGTATAAGATGATGTTCTTCACATCCAGACGAACATCAGGGGAAAGGCACTTATTCTAACCCCCTCCACCAAATGATCTCATCAATATGATTTCAGAGCCACTCAGGAGTAGGAACATAATCATTCTCTCATTAAATTGAACATTATTAGATCCCATTTACTAATGTAAAATCATAAATTGCCAACATTATCATTAAAAATGAATATTATCATCCCATTTCAATTTCCACTTTATGGTAACACTATATTCTCCCCAACTCTTCAAGTAATTTACTGTAAATTTTGATAGTCACTCAGGAGCATGTATATATTCTTGCACCTACAATTCAAATAATTTCAATAGTATATCCTAATTGAAACCAATATTTAGGACCACATTCTTATTCTGTGTAAGTAATTACATCTTCTAATTTGAATGGAAACATGAAATTCACCTAAAAAGGTTCTAACATATGAATTTGGTTATAAAAAAAAGAAATCCTTAGCTACCTAATGAAGAGAATATAAGAGGAAGTTTATCTATGGGTAGAAAAAATTATAATAGTAGGTTTATAGACCTACCATCCTCAATATTGGAATTATTGAATCCCATTATCATCTTATAATAATTTCCCATGAATTTGTGGAATAATCATATGATAAAGGAAGTAACTATAGTTGACAAGATCCTCCTTGTAATATATCTACCATCATGTCTGGATGTACTCCATAGATTTTTCCCTAAAGTTATTATTTTAGGAAATATAATAAAAAATCATGGGAACTTCTATCATAATGTGATATGAGAAAACCCTCCTTGAATAAGAAATAGAAATCCGAAATATTCTCTTCCCCTTTCCATGTTAAGAACTATCCACCTTCAAAGTCCTTCTCAGTGTATATGTCATAATATTCTCCATGTAACTGTAAATTAGGCAATAATGGAAGTTCTACCCACAACATAGATCATTTTTAAGGTATTACCCACATCAAGATCTGATTTTGGAAATAATGTTATCCCATTGATAATGAAACTCAATAAAATACCTCATACCGAGAGGTACTCGAGATATTGAGGCCAACTATACCAAATTCATTATCTAAAATTAGTGATATTGTTTCTAAACAAGAAGATTTCCCAAGGTTGCTATCATTTTATATACCACCCTTAAAGTTACCATCTTTTAGTATAGTAGATAATATTCAAACCAATCTCACATCCCTTAGTAAGAAAACTGGGAAATGATCTCTTTCAAAAGATCAGTTATAGGGATTTCTCAACAAAGATGTAGAGGATATCATGACGATGAGGAAAAAAAGGACAAATACAACACACCGGTCATAATATGGCATATAAAAACCTCTCATTATGAAATTTAGAATAATTTTTCAAAGGAATATATACAATATATTCATCAAAATCTATGGATAAAACATCTTCATCTAGAATAATATCCTCTTTCATGCATAGAACATAAGAATAACATCATTGTGATTGGATAAATCAATCATTAGACCAATAAGGTATCCCTTTCATCTGTTTATAACATGAAGTGGTAAAGGTTTTGAGGTGATCTATAACATTAATTCATTAATTCATTGAGGTCTCTATGAAAATTTATTATTGATGCTCCATCTGATATACCAACTAGAGGATGAAGCAATCATAGAGTTATGCGTTTCACTCTACTCCCCAATAAACAGAGCCTACCTTCATGGATTATATTCAATGTTATAAATTCATGAAAAATATTATCATTATTCCTTAAATATATAATCCATCATATTCAATGGACTCCTACCAAGTATAAATCATAGAAACAATGAACCTGGTGGAAATGTTCTATCAATAGAATTCTATATTAGTCCTATAAAAAGGTTGACCATTCTTATCTTATAAGAAAATAAAAACCCTTGGATGAAATTATTCCCTCAATTGAATTTATACCATGTTCCGAACATTTATTCCAATCAAATCATTCCCAAATAAAGGCCTGAAAAATTAAAAATGTAGTAGTAGTATGAGAATCTGTAGTGATATAGGAACAACCCCAACACATAGGATTGGGGGTATTTTTTTCTCCATTTCCACACAAAGGATCATTTAATCTTTTGTGTTTTCAATATTACACAATAGTGAAACTATCCATACATATCCCATAGGTACATGGGAATTATTATTATATACTCCTCTTCAACTATGAGAATTAAACTTCTACAATATGAGAGAAACAATGAAAAGAATGCCCTCAAAGTTTCTCTCATTGTGTGGTCCATCTCTTTCTTTGTAAATATGATTAGAAAGTATTTCTGGAGATTCCCATGAGATCAACCATCATAGATAAATTTTAGGGGAGTATTTAAGGAGAAAAAAAAGCTTGTGGTGGCCATAGCCAAAAATAGTCTTCCTGGAAAGGAAAGACTATTGAATATTATGAATATCCTCTCTACAAATTTGTGGACTATGACCAATCCTCTTGTCCTTATATTGAGCATATTGTTCCTATAATAAAATATAAATTATTAAACATCAATGGAGTTATCCCAATATATGAATTAGAGCATGATATCAGTCAAAAAGATCACGATGAGGAATTAACTATCTAAGCTACAATATATGATGAGATACTTGAAGGAGGTGTGTGTACTCATCAACAAAGGTAGAACCAAGATTTGGGGGCACTCATAAATGATTTATTTACACCTCTTCAATAGGATTCAATCTAAGTTTGTGGATACATATCACTCATTAACTAAATTGTATGAACCTTCTACTATCAAAGTACAAAATTATTGAATTTTATGTGGTGATAATGAATTTGAAGAAAATAAATTCTTAATTACTCATGGTCTATATTCTTGTTTATTATAACCATCGATCAGAGACTCACATTTCTTTATCAAAAAATTTCATCAGTTATAGAGAAGAATCTTCACCAATTATAGCATAATATATTCATCTAAATAATAGAGGATCTAGGAAACCAATCTACCTGGACCTAGTGGGTCAAGAATATCTGGAGTTTCCTCAATTTGGAAGGAAACTAAAACCATATTAGGTGAGCAACCCCAGTATGACCCGCGCTAATTGTAAGAATCAAATGTGGTAAAGATGA
The DNA here is from genome assembly GCA_963277665.1 of Viscum album. Classification (NCBI taxonomy): domain Eukaryota; kingdom Viridiplantae; phylum Streptophyta; class Magnoliopsida; order Santalales; family Viscaceae; genus Viscum; species Viscum album. The sequence goes on along the minus strand of OY728153.1, from coordinate 97,088,040 downwards.
GCATTTCAAGCTATAATAGTTTCCTTTTCACAAGTATCTCACTGAAAAGTTTTTACACCAAAACCCATTGACTCTATTAAATCTCTAGAATCTTGAATGGATGGAACACAAGAGAAATAAGAACTCGTGAAACTGAAAATAATTCCTTACCCAAAATTGGTGGATGATACCCCCCTCCAACAATAACAAAAAATATGAATTTTCCAACCTTCAATGTCATTAGGGTTCTAGAGAATAATTAGACACACTTTTTATTTTTATGAGGTACCATGATATAAACCCTTGATCAATTATAATTAGTTAATCTTTGTTGTTTCTTGCAGGCTTTGGATTACCAACATTTGTCTTATATTTCAATTTGATAACTAGATTAATCATGTGATGTGATGTCCTCCATTGGTAATTTATATACCACTTTAGCTTCTTCCTGGGAATTAAAATGATTCATGACCTATCATATTGAATATAGTAAGAGAGTAAGTGGTTCTCAGACATTATTATTAAGTAAAAGGGATTGATCTAATTTTTAAATTTACTACTTACCTAAGAAGAGTTTTTATGAATGTACATTGAAAATCTCTATGATGAGTTTTAGAAACCACTTATTCCAGTAAAATAACCAATTTGATTACATGGGTTCTACATGTCCTCAAAATTCTTGAAGATTCAATTTGAAAGACTATTATTAAGCCTTGGGAAATGGTAATAGATTAAAGAATGATGGCTGATAATGTAGAAATAATAGAATAAATTATTTATCCAACTCAGGTTCTTTATTTGGAGCCCATACCCATGAAATTTCATGTGGTTCCTCACCCTAGATGATAACAACAACAACATAACCTTATAAAAGAAAAGAGAAAAGAGAAAAGTCTCACACCTTATAAAAAATGGAAGAATAAACATTTTATTTATAAAATTATTAGGTCCCCAGTTATTTCATTATAGCCTTGGAGAATAATTTTCTAATGTTTCCATATCTAAATAATCCAGATCATGTTGTCCTCATTGACTACCCAAATTATTGACCCATACACTGAATATTGATATATAATATCCAAGAGTTATTTTTCATCAATTATATCCTCTAACATATAGTATATTTGGTTTGTTCATGTTGGAAAACCCACCAACACAAGTGCCTTGTGTTTCTTCCATCTTTCCAGAAGAATATGAAGAATGGATAGAAGTCATGGGAATATGTTCATAGAAATTTAATGATTGTATAAACAAAAATATGATAAAACAAGTATATAATATTCTCATGGAATATTTAAATCAACTAGTTGTGACCCAAACACACTCTACAACAACTTAAATAACTTATTTGGTACCATTTTCTTCCATGATCCAATTTTCAAAAATGTAGTTCAATAGGCATAGAATGAGAAAGGTATAATATGGTGAACATTTATCAATGACCAAGACAATTCAAACCCTATTATATTTTATTCCTCTAATACTAGGAGGATAGAAACTACACCATCAGATTGAAATCTCATTATATTAATGAACTCTATATAGCTCTATCAGTGTAATTAACTTATAAGATACCTTCTCTAATGAATAAGATATATATGAACTCAAATACCCCTCTCATAATTAGGGAGTATTATGATGATACCACCAAGGAAGATGGGGTAAATTAAGGCTTTGTTAACATGGATTATATAATTCATGTTTCATTTCTTCTAAGACTATATATGTTGGAGAGACCCATTCATAGGAACGCTAGTGGGCTTAGCAGGGGTAATAGTACACTCTTGAATCATCTAGGGATTTTTCAGGCCCATTACAATTGAGTTTTGGTTTGTAAATAGACATAATTTTGGCCTAAATAAAATAGTGATAAGGTTAGTTCATCCTAATCTATAGATGATAACCTTGAATTCCAATCAGCTGAGATATGCACCTCTATAGGAAGCCACATATCCCAAGATTCAGACCAAGGAGAAATACCATGTGGTAAAGATTATGCCTCAGGTTTAGAAATATACCATCTTTAACTAGCTTTTTATATTCATAGACATGCTTATAATTCTCAATACCCATCACCTTTGAAGGGATATTCAGAAAGCACTTGTGTAGTAGCATCAAATCCCTAAAGAATTTGATGTCGAGGTCACTTCTGCTGAAGTATATCATGATAACTATCCATGGAGAATTTCTCACAATCATATAATTCATAGAGAAAGATATGTGGACCACTACACTTAGAAATATTATAAAACTATACATATCTATAAAGTCGAATGGTGTCGATGTCTTTCAAGAACTCATTTATAATGGCTCTAGAATCAAACCTATCGAGGTCTAGATGTTCCAATGGATGGGCCATAATGTGACCAATTGTTTCTCCCTATATATTCAAAATTCAACATGTAAGAAAATCCATTTTTATTGAATTAATATTAGATCCAAGGTTGGGTACCATGTCTCTAATTATAAGTTTATAGTTCCTCAAAAGGATACAAATTTCAACAAATTGTTTAGAAGACCATGGTTGTATTCGCATGTGTTAGTTCCTTCATCATACCACCAGTGTCTTAATTACTCTTTTAGTGGATAGGTTGGGTTTCTTCATGGTGATGGTACACCATTTGATTCCCGTAAATCTCATTAAGTAGATATATGATTCTATATAAAGGAAGGAAAATATCCAATTACTAGTAGGGATGTTTGGGTCATTTCCCCTAACATCCCGTAAATCATCCCTATAGACCCAATCCATGAACTCAAGGAAGACTATGTATTTTTCGTTGAAAAAATTAAGTCAATAGCCTTAGGTTTAGAAAAATTTTCTAACATCTTCATGATATCTATTACACCAACCAAACATAGATTCAAATAAAAAATCCCTTGTCCTAGAAAATAAAATGATTTCTCAAGTAAAAGTGATCCTCTTTTATCTCAAAGACCTAAGGAGATCCATGTATCATTGTTTATATCAGAAAATACATATGCATAATATAAATAAAGTAAAAGTTCCAGGATTTTATCTTCTAAATAAAATGATATTAGTAATTATTATACCCCCATGATTGTGGAGAATAGATAGAACATATCCAAAATTTCCCTGGAAATGATCTCACATATCAATACTCTACATACCTGATGACACCTCCCTATTATTCCAAAAGAAAAATATTTCCTTCGTATTGTCCCTTAGTTTTCAAATTATTCCTTCTCTACCCACTTCTACTAAAAATGAAGTTGATAAATATGAGGAACAAGATCTCATATATAAGCATTCAAAAAATTTCAAAGCTGTCTCTACCACCATAAGTAAACTCAAAAAAGTTAATATAGTTAAAAAGGAATACCTATGGACTACCATGATTAGTTTCACCATGTATCTCAGAGAATAATATATGTATATCACTTTAAAGAAATCCTAAAGATGTATTTCCTAGGAATTACACATAAATACATGGTATTGATTCTGATGTGTCCATTCAATATTTGGGAAAACTTGAAAATCATTATGGCTATAAGATGGTAGACAAGATAATACATATACCTAATGCTATAATGTTTAAATATGAAGTTTAAAAACTCATCAATCCCTAATTTTTTGGAAAAATTAGTACATGAAATGGATTTCCAACATCATATTTACTAATAAGAATATTGGTAAAACAATGTTTCCATTATATTCAGGGTTATCAAACATAATTGTACCATAGTTTATTCTAAGAATAGATACCGAGATCATGGGCCTATTTGGAATGATCTTTTTTCCTTAGCTAACTCCATCCATGATCCTTGGTTGGTGATTGGTGACATTAATTCCATTCCTTCCCCCAGTGAGAAACTTGGCCCTTCTCAGTCCCCCATTTCTTGTAGAGAATTTAGAGCCTCGATAGAAGAGTGTAGTCTTGTCGAAATAAATCTCACGGGTGCTAAATTCACCTGGTATCATAGGCACTATAATCGAGTTGTTTCTAGTAAACATGACAGAGCTCGTGTGAATGTCCCGCTATTGATGCATGGGACACCATATCTAGCATCACCTTACCTAGACTAAAATCTGATCACCATCCTATTCTTGTTAGCCTTCACTCGAAAATAGCTAAACCTAGTATTCCCTTAAAATTTAACAATGCTTGGTCAGATGATTTAGACTTCTCTCATCTCATCCAAAGTTGTTGGGAATCTATGAATCATTAATCCAATGTCTATTTCTGTATTATTAAACTCAAACACCTTGAACATAACCTCAAGTGCTGGTGTAGTACTAAATCTAAAAAAATTGACTGGGACATTTCCATCCATGAGAATGATCTCAATCAGATTCAAAATAACTCTACTAACTCTGATTTCTCCTCTGATCCCCAAAATGAAATAAACATTTCTATTAAGCTCAACTATCTTTTAGTGCTAAAAGAAAACATTAACAAAAAAGTTTTGAAAACTAAATGGCTCACAGATGATGATAGAAACACCAAGTTCTACAATTGCATTCATAGAATTAGGAAAGTCAGTCACCCTCGTTCCTTTCTTAAAGATAAGGACAATATTTATACCTCTGAGGTAGCTATAATTAATCACATGGTCACTTATTTTGAAAATATATTTAATAGTGCGAATATTAATAAGAATATTCTCCCAGGAATCATCCTCACTTTGGTCAATGTGGATGACAACCGCTTTCTATTGAGTACTCCCCTAGACCAAGAGATCAAACCCACCGTCTTTAATCTTAACCCTGATAGTGCTCCAGGTCCTGATGGTTTCAACAATAGTTTTTTTCAACCCCACTGGGAGGTTGTTCATACATATGTTTGAAAACTTTTTAAATATTTCTTTAATAATGGTACCCTTCCTCATGGTCTCAATGCCCAACTCCCCACCTTAATTCCCAAGGTGACTAATGCTTCTGAAATCCATTTATTTCAACCTATTTCTCTCATCAACCCTCTTTATAAAATCATTACCAAACTCCTCACCAACAGACTTTCGTCTATGTGCAACAAAATCATATCCTGGAACCAATTCGGGTTCATCAAAGGAAGGTCCATACAAGATTGTATCTGTCTTGCTTTAGAATGCACCAAATCTCTGAACAAAGCTTCTAGAGGGGGAAATATTTCTATTAAACTTGACATTAGGAAATCTTTTGATACCATCGATTTGTCCTTCATTTTCAAAGTCCTCCAGAGTTTTGGTTTTAATGCTATCTTCATAAGTAGAAGTCACTCTCTTTTCAATTTAGCCTTGATCTCCATTCTTGTCAATGGCTCCCCTAAAGGATATTTTAAATGCTCAAAAGGGGTTCTCCAAGGTGACCCTCTCTTTGATATCCTCTTTTCCATCACAGAAGACTATCTTAGTAGACTTCTCAACTCTCTTGTTCATCCAAACAAACTCCAACCAATTCAAGCGACCAGAAACCTAAACGTTATGACCCACCTTCTTTATACCAATGACATAATTCTGTTCCTCAATGGGGGTAAAAGGAATATTATTGACCTTAAAAATGCCATATCCCACTATGAAGAGGTCTTGGGTAAATCCATCAGTTGGAACAAATCATTTATCTTCTTTGGGAAACTTTTACCCACTTCTAGGAAATGTCACATCATAGAAAATTTGGGCATCAAAGAAGGTACCCTCCCTTTCACCTATTTGGGAGTTCCCATATTTTGGGGTAGGCCTAAATCCATATACTTCAATGATGTTGTTGATCAGTTGATTAATCAACTTTCCACAAGGAAAGGGAAATCTTTATCCATGGCTGGAAGGATATGCCTTTTTAAATCGGATATTGTATCTAAAATGGTTTACTCCCTAATGATCTATAAATGGCCCCTTGGTCTTCTCAAGAAAGTAAATACCTATATTAAAAACATTGTTTGGACTAGAAGTATTCTTGAATGGAAGCTGGTTACCAATCCCTGGTCGACCTGCTAAAAACCTCTGGAAAAGGGTGGCCTAGGTATAAAAAATATGAAAGTTTTCAATGAGGATCTACAATCCAGACTCACTTGGAGACTGATCAACAATAAATCTGACTCCATTGCCTTCCTTAAAAATTAGTTCCTAGAAAAATACAAAAAAGCAAACATGAACTATACCAATTCATCTCTTTGGCCTTCCATTAGAAACTCGTTTTCCCACATCATGCATAACTCAAGATGGATGGTTAGCTTCGACTCCACCATTAACTTCTGGATTGAAAACTGGGCTGGAACTCCCCTTTTTTCTATGTTACCTCCTAATACGTCTTCGAACAACATCAATTACTCTATAAAAGAGGTTATGCAATCTAGTAATTTGGATCTCCCTGACTTTATCATGAATATTTTTGATGGTTACCCTTTCTATAATGATGAATATTTTCTTATTTGGTTACCTGCTCACAATGGTATTATTGATTCAAAAAGTTTTTACAATCACTGTTTCTTGAACTCGGTGTCCAATATTTCCTAGCTGAATTTTTTTGAAAAACCTTGGATTACACCATCATGACTTAATCTCATTTGGTGTATTGTGCATAACCATATTCCTACTGAGACTTGTCTCCAATCCTTTGGAATCCAGCTCTATTCTAAATGTCACCTCTGTCATCAACATAGAGAAGTTATCAATCACCTATTTATGTCATGTGCTACGGCCTCAGCTCTTTAGAATTTTATCACTGGCATGTTTGATTGCAGATGGTTACTCTCTGACACTATTTTCTCGCACCTAAAATGATTTGTCAATCTTGATTCTTTGCGACAAATCAAGAACCTCATTCTATCTGCTGTTGTGGAGCTCCTACACGTTATATGGTATGATAGAAATTCCATTATTCATAATAATTACTCCTCCAACCTTATTGTAGGATGAACGAGGATTATGATTTCCATTAGGGATGTTGCCATAATCCAGAAATATCATTGTGACAACTCTATTGGTGACTTTGTGATCCTGTGACCTCTTAGGATTGATGGAATTTTCCCTCTGCCGAAACGTTTATTTGAGGATATCTGGAAATCCCCTCTTCCAAGATGGATCGAGATCAATGTGGATGGTACCTCTAGAGGAAACCCAAGACCTAAACGTTGTAGATCCATTTTCAGAGACTCCAGAGGTTGTTTCCATGGTTGTTTCTATAGCAGCTACGGTTTCACCTCTTCCCTTGAATCCTAGATGTTGGCGCTGATTCATGCCATCAATTTTGTTAAGAAAAAAAGGCTAGAACAACATCGGGATTGAAAGTGACTCCACCACCATTGTCCAAGCAATTTGGAATGGTGTGGTCCATCATGATTGGCCTCTTAATGTGAGTTGGAAGAACTGCCTTGACTCGCTACTAGAGCTCAGATACATTTCCACCATTGCCTATCGTGAAGCTAATATGGTAGTAGATGGTCTTGATAATAAAGGTATCAACCAAGACATGACGTGGTTTGACAATTTTCTGGTTGACCTTCTTCCTCTCTATGAAAAAGATTGTAATAAAATTTCATGTTTTAGACTCATCTAATCTCCTTTTTTGCCTTTAATAAATTGTTTCTTGGTCTTTGACCAAGAAATTACGTAAAAAAAAAGATAGACTTATGGTTCCAATAAGGGAATTTTGATCTATGAAACTACTGGTTTCCATTTACTCTATATAATGGATGGATATTCCTATAATAACTAGACTCATATATTCCCCAAAGATTTGTAGGCCACCAATTTCAGGAAACCCCATGGGATGTATTGTTATCTAGTGAATCTCTTTGGCATAAAGAATCCTTGCACCACAAATCAACATTCCATTAACTATATATTCAAACCCATTTATAGGGATGTTTGTGGCATTTAATGTCCTTGTAATATTTGGTAAATCCCAATTGAGTTGTGATTATCTATATAACCTTGAAATAGTTTAAAAAAACTAAAAAATCATAGATTTAAACTGAAATCCTTAAAGTCTGATTTCAATATGACATTAAGAAAAATTTTTAGGCATGTGTATTTCATCAAATCATTGAGATCTACCATAATAATATCAATAAAAACCTTAATATTCCACCTTCTCAAAATCAAAAATATTTGAGGGGGCTTTAAGGAAACATTTTATAGATCAAATGCTTTATATATAACCTTGAAGGCAAGTTCCTACCCTTCACCAAACTCATATATAAGGGATTCACCTATTTAAGGGATTAATATTTTTAAGAATGTTTCAATAGTCTAAAAAATACCTCTCTAGACAACCGATGTTCATTCCACCAATCAAATTAAAGACATTTATTCTATATGTGGTGGATTTTGAGAAATCACTCGGTTCCTTTCTCACACAAATGAAATATGCAGGAAAAAATGGTCATTAATATCATTGAATAACCATTATATATTTTGGGACTTATTATTCAAAAAATGAAAAGAACTAACATACACTAATATTCATAGTTCAAAAATTGAGACACTAACTACAACATCATGAGGTCCATCTAGTTTCTCGTATTGAGCCACTAAAATATATCCTCAATCATTCGATGCTAACTAGATTTTTGGCATGGTGGGTAGTCAACCTATAAAAGTTTGATATCCAATTCATATCATAAAAGAAGTCAAATGGAAAGAAATAAACTGATTTCTTGTGGTACATCCCACTTCAGAAAACACACCAATGGATACTGAAATTCTTAATGAATATGTTTTATCCATTAGTGACACTCCCCAAATTTAATATACATATTTTATTCTACCATCCATGATTCCAATAGTAATGAGGATAAAATACCCAGAACTCAATAGTATTTCTCTGGGGATTATCCTCATCCCTCTATAAAATATTTTTTCCCTATTGTTTTATGTTTTTAGAAGGCTTCCCCTATAATTAATCCAAACACCAAGCTCTTATAATAGGATTAGAACCAATTCAGAAAATAATTATTTCTTGACTATATATTAGGAGTGATTTAGAGTTAGTAATAAAGAAAATTACTGGAAAAGTAGTCATTAAGAAGGAGGACCTTATACCCCAACATGATTATATTATAGGATAATAGAGAAATTCACCTATGAGTGAATACGATATCATGCCCCATGTTTCCTAAATGAAAATTCTAATACATTGGATAATTAACCCATATCTCGATAAGATATATAAAAGGATGATAAAATCATCATAATTACACCATATAATGGGGACCCTTTCATTTTTAGTAATATAGAAGATACTAATGATATTGGAACCACTGCTAAACAACTTATGTTGTTAACTAAGCTAAATTACAACACTGCTAGATATATTTACATCATATTAGATTATCTTCAAAATGAAATTCTTTAACTAGACCAGTAAAATAGAGAGCATATTCAATGATATGTTATCAACATTATTTATTATAAATACCTTAATGATTTTAATGTATTCTATAACTGAGGATTTAATGGATTTCACCTTTAGTGTATTAAAGGAGGAGATTCCCTCACTATTATGTAATAACTCAATGCAAGTGCCTATAGTTCTCATAAATTAGGGACTAAGTTCACCCATCAAATAAGATGGATTGGATACTTTTTTCCATTGATGATACCAGATTGTGTAGGATTTAACAAGAAATTTCATAATTACCAAATACATTCTAATTTTATCCATCAACACCAAGAGTTGTTCCATACCACTAAATATTCTTTGTCATTTCAATCTAGGGAATATATATAATGGGGGAATATCCCACAATTACATCCAATAAGTTCAAGTAAATCCTTACTACCACTGAATTATTATCTAATTGGGATGAATTCATATCCCTTAAAGAATTTGGGAAGAAGGTTATCATAAAATTCATGAAGAAAAATATTATTACAAGATTTGGTGTCCCTCATACAATATTTATATACATTGAAACCAATTTATGTTATTATATGTTGAAAATGTTTCATCAACAATATTTTATTCAGTCACACCACTCATCCTACTACCATGTAGTAAAAAATGGATAGATTGAGTATTTAAACATGAAACTATCTAACATAATTTATAATATAGTGGATAAGGATACAATTTATAGGCTAGAAAAAATTCTACATGATTTGTGGTCCTACCTTACTATATTCCATATAGATATGAAAGAGACCCCATATTCACCTATGCATGATACAAATGAAGTCTCTTCTATCAATATCCTTTTTCCCCCACTCTGTATTTCCATCTATAACTAGCTATCTAAAGATTAATAGTCTTATAAATGGCATGTTGATTTGGAAAGACTTTATGAGAAGAGATTTTTCACCATACACAACATGTTTTTCCATCAAAATCACATTACATATGATTTCAATAAGATAGTTATCCTCTATTCATTCCTCTAAGGATATTTTTTTGGTTCTCAAGACACTGATGATACCTGAAAAAAAAATCCTCTAAATATCAAACCAATGTGTGAAGGAACTTCTGTCATATATAGGGATTACATCAATAGAGATTATTCCCCAGTCATAGTGGATGGAGAGAGCATCATGATAGACACATCTTCAAGGTATATCAACAATCACTTTGAATATCCTTCATGTTAGTTTCTAAGTTCTAGATTCCATAATTTAAACTACATATCAAAATATCCTTGTCACATTATGTATAAATTCTTGAAAACACCCTTATTGTCTCACGTTAAATTACTTGGTCACCATCCCTAATTCAATACTATGAAATTCGTAACAAACATCCAAGTTTCATGACGTAAAACTTGATGACATCTTCCATAACATGATTTTTAAATCCTGTATTTGATGAAAATTCTTGAATCATGTGCTCTAGTGTGGTACATGTAATCCTATAATTATATTTTTTTATCATAATGATCATGACTGACATAAGATTAATGGCATTGTTTGATCATTCTAGTTATCATGACTAATAGAACTAATAATAAAAATGGGGAACACTATGCCCTAAACTGCATAGAGTGGAATATTCTCTATGGTTTAATTCCCCTATATAGGTAAAAGATCATTGTAGGAATTCCTAGCTCAAACATATACTTGTGCGTAGGGATACCAGTTCCCCATTTCCATATACAAGAACATGATCGATGTAGATCAATTCTCTTAGAGAACTATGTGTGTATTGATTCATGTATTTAAGGGATATGTAGTGATTCCTAGATCATTTATCGTAGTCCCAAATTAATATATATAAAAATCCTATTTTTCCAACATATGATCTTGATCTATGAATGTACTTTTTCTAAATTAACTACATGTGTCGTTAATCATATAACTTCCTGATACATAGTAATAATTTGTACTTTTATCATAGGCCCAAACATTAATTAAAAAACAAATACCCTCCCCTTGTGCAATATCTTGATAAACACAAGGGTTCTATCTCTATTTATTAGAAATTTAATAGTTATTTCTATACTAGTAAACCATGAAATCATAATACACTTAGACCATGCTATAAAATTCCCCTTTCCCTTCCTAGGTTTTTTATATATGTGAGGAGATTCACTCTAAGAATTATGTGTGACTTGATTCTTATTACTCTATGATACTTAGTGATGCATGGATCTTTTATCTCAGGCCAAGCCATAGATTTGAATAAATTAAATTCCCACAATCCAACATATGAAAAATATCAATACAAGATACTTAATTATTTAGTTCATCATGTATGAACTGATATTGAAAAAATTCCTCCCACTATATAAGCACTTGATCTTCATAATAGAACCCTTTATTATAACTACATGTAGCTTGATATCTATTCTTTTAGGAAAATTAGTGATTAAAGGATCACTTATTTTAGGCCTAGCCTCAAGTTCCAATTAAAATAACCGACCATCCTATTACATAGACCCTTTTAATTATGTCATTATTCACTTCTAGGGTTTTGTAACTAAAAATATATATAACTTCTTTAGCAGGATCTAGATATCCACAAAAATACCAAAAGAAATTCCTCCTCGTATGACCTTAAACTAAATGGAAATTTTCACCCTAAACATTAAATTTAAACCATGTGGCATCTGTTCCATCCTTAAAGACTATAAACTTTGTATAAAAACCAATTATATGGCCCAAATCCCTTATATGAGAGTAAGATCCATGAATGGCTTCCCGATGTTAGGTTTTTCTCTAAAGAAACATCAGGATAAAATGAACACTTTCTCAATATTATATCATAATTATATATGCTTCCTAAAAATGTAATAATTACATATGTCTTAATTACAATTATTTTTAGATAATTAGTGATGTATGAGTCATATATGTGAGAAACATACATGATACATCATCCATATCCACTCCTTTTAAGAAAATCATAGAAACCTAATTATAGAGACCTCATATTTATGTTGTCTTTATAACTCTTCATGAAAATCCTTTTTTTTCAATCAAACTCAATCATTTAAGTGACTTTGTTTTTTATAAATAGTATAGGCTATTGGAAATGAGCATATTCAAATATTAAGGACTCTAATTTTCGAATATTCATACATGCACCTAATATGGATTTTCATATGTTCCCCTAATATACCATGTATAAAAATACATCTATGTCCTTTGGGGGAGTTCATATAATAATTATATTTATTCAAAGATTCTGAATATAAACCATCATTTGAAAGTGGTCTATGATCATGTCTTGTGTACATGTGCTATATCATCACTTTTGATCTATGACATCAACAACCCCTATTTGAAATATTTTATTAGTAATTGATCCCCATTGGGGTTTTCACCATCACCAATCCAGTCCATACATTATGACCATAAATAGTGTACACCCCTTTTATATGGTGTATAGTGGCCTTGGGCTCTCCATTAATGTTGGCTAAACATTTACCTTACCACATGACATACTTTATCAACACCTTTTAGTCTAAGAAACCCCTTACCTTAAATTATTACTAGATTTATATGTGGTATTAACCTCTTTTATAGTAAATATATATTAATTATAAATATATAACCTAGAAATATTAATTATTTTCATTCTTTATATTATAAACCTTTAGCATCTAATCACCTGTTTACTAATTGGTTGTCATAAAAATAATTGTTTAGGGTGTTAACTATTTGATTTGTTCATGAATGTTTTGGTTTTTTAGTTTTTTTATTTGAAACATGGTCATGTTTTTATCATATTAAAAATCTAAATCACGTTATATATAAGTACCATGCCTTAAAACATTACTTAATATTTAATTGAATGAATAATTAACATTGAGGATCTTTTCAGGTTTAGAGTTTTAGAGAATTAGGACAAAACTATTACATCTCACAAGATAACAAAGTAGACACTTCTACTCATTTTCCATCAAAAAACAAGAACTCTTAAAAATAAGCATGTCTAGTTCCATGTTTTAGATAGCTTGTCTTTCCTTGATCCCATCCTTGACCCTATTCATCTTTAAGTCCAGTGGAAAACATTTAAAAAAATTGGGATGAGCATAAAAAGATTAGTAAGGGATATAAAAAAATATGGAAAGAAAACATTAGTCCATGTATACATAAGAATCAATGAAATCATACTTTACTCTTAAAACATAAGTACTTTAACAAACCTCATGAAATCATAAGATTTATGAATAACTCATAGAAATCGTAAGACGTAAAGGTAACTTGAGGCATTCATAACATTATTACGTAGGGAGTAACCCTCATGGTTACATTTGGAATACCCATCATAGTATATTCCCTAAATATCTTCGGAGAAACCTTAGCGTTTAACTCCTTCACATTACCCAATGCATTGGAGAACTATCTCGGGCTCACCCGCCCTTAGTTTATCATAGAGCCACCCTATTTCATAAACATTTCCCAAGAACCATAACATAATCATAACACTTAAAACATGCATAAAAGAAACATAAAATTTCCACATTTCAATCACAATATATCACATAATGATATTAACATAAATAAAAACATCTACTAAAATCATTAAAACTCTATGAGAAAAATATCCCTTTATACTTTTAAAATACTAAAAGAAGACATTTAAAAGAGATTTTAGAATCAAGGTGTCCCATACCACTTCGAGACTTTAGAAAAGGTTTTAAAACATCCATGTCCATATAAATAAATCCTTAAAACAATTTTTAAATCATAGACATGGATGATAAATGTTTAAGAGAATAAATATTTAAAACCATTTAAAACAATGTTTTAATAAAATAATACTTTTCCATTTTGAACATTAAAATTATAAGCCACATGAAAGTAGACCATTTTCAAAACTTTTAAATGACTTGATTATAGACATTATATGGATATGGATTGTCAAAGGGGCTTTATATACACTTTAAAAAGAATAAAAGTGCATATCATCAAGAAGTGTCTCAAGGAAGAGAAATTGAGACGTAATCCCATTCAAAGATAATGTCATTAGTGTAAGGATAAATCAATGAAATAATTAAGTGTGAAAAGTATAAATACACCCAATATAAGAAGATATAAAGTGTAAAACAATCATAGGTCATTCACACATACTCTTGGAAAAACAAAACCAATGACATAGATATTTAACTCAATGAAATGAGATTGAGTTATGATTTCCCATACAAGTTTGTATAAATGAGGTAAAAATTTATCAATGAGATGATTATGTGTAGAAATAGTATATCCACACAAAGGATTGTGGAAATTACAAAATATATATTCCACACATAATCTTGGCATAATAAAATAAAGAATTAGAGGTTTAACCCAAAGAATTGAAAGTTGGTTAAGAAGTTCCCTTATACAAATTCGACAGCCTAACGGTGTCACTTTAGAATTAATAAAATCAGATGATAAGAGATAAAAAGGGGTATCTCATCACTTGGACATAAAAATCACAGCAATAAGGATATATAAGAACATATCCCAACATAATAAGATTAAAAGACCTAACAAAAAGAAGTCTTTTAAAATGAGGAGGGTGAAAGGTCCCCTTACCGATTTGGGTAACTTTCAAAACATACACCCCATAGAAGGAGGGTCATAGAATGAAGATTTAAATACCCATAAATTAAATTATATTACATAAATAGTAGAATAATGGGCAGTACATATAACAATAAAAGTAAATAGTTTAAAATGTAGCATAAATCTCATGGGAATAAAAGTGATATGAAAAATCCCTTACGAAAACTCGGCAGCCTAACAACGCCACTTAAAAATTATTAAAATGAATTGATGAGAATAAGAGGGGGTATCTCATCACTTGAAAATAAAAATTGCAGTATGATGAATATAAATGAACATGATCCTACATAATAACATGGAGCATAAAAGAAGTGACATAAAAGAGATTACTTGAAAAGAAAGAGAGAGGTCGGATCCCTTACCTCAAGTCTGACTTGTCTTGTTCGTTTCTTTAAATTACTGAATAATAAACTTTGGTCAATTTATAATTTCTTAAGGACCTCATTTAAATTTTATTATTCAATTAATATCACATATTTTAATGTTATAATAATTATTTAATTATGCGATTTCATATCATATGTTTTTGTCGATGTTTGGTACATGAGTCAAAAATGAACTTGTTTGAAAAGAATTTTCCATGTAGTTATTAGTATATCATCTCCAGAATATTATTAATGATTTAAATACCATATATATCCAGTATATATTCATTTTATATTATTCCATAAGATTTTGAGATAAAAAGAAATGAAATGCACCGTTCATGGAGACGGTAGGCCGTACATACGCTTGAACGCTACTTTCATTTCTTTGTCATATTAATGGAATTAAAATTAAATGAGAGAGAGATATATATATATATTATAATTAAATTATAATATATATGTTATATAGGTCACATATTTTCATTAATTTCATTCTTTATTCATTCCATGTATTGCATGAACGAGTCACATCACTTG
The DNA here is from genome assembly GCA_963277665.1 of Viscum album. Classification (NCBI taxonomy): domain Eukaryota; kingdom Viridiplantae; phylum Streptophyta; class Magnoliopsida; order Santalales; family Viscaceae; genus Viscum; species Viscum album. The sequence continues at coordinate 97,072,231 of OY728153.1, read as the reverse complement.
AGGGGGCGGTAGTCCACACTTCCTCGTATGAAATTATCGCATTTTCACAACATGAAAACCATAAAGGTATGTTTTAAATATAAAATACAGAAGTATATAGAAAACATAAATACCATATATATCATATATAAAATATAGTGACATAATAATGGCCACCATGAAAGGTGTTAAGAGAAGATTAAACAATCATTGTTTCGTGAGGCAGTAATTCGCCATCCACAGAAACAGTATGTTCTTTAACCATTAGACGGAGGTGTGTGTAAGTGTAGCTCTAATAGTTTTCATACAAACATCATAATATGTTGAAGATAATTTTTTTGTTACAAAATAAAGGAATAAAAATAGTTTAGGGGGTTGGAGAAGCAAAATAATACAAATGAACATAAGAGAAGGCATTACCTTTAAATCGGGTAACTCCTCTTGGTTTGAAAAAAAGGGTTTCTTGAAGAGATTTATGTATAAGGTAAGGCTTATATGATTAATAGAGTGATGTGGAGAGATTAAATGACCAGATTTTGTCTGATCCAATGACTTGAGAGGTGTGGGTAAGGTGGTAGAGGTGGGGGCCTTTTATAAGAGGGAGGAGGGGCACTCTTCGAATGTTATAAAATGTTACTTTATTATAAAATGAGATTCGGATTTTAAATGTCCCAAAATGATATATTTCGAGGCTAAGGTGATAATGTTTCTAAATACACCCATCCAAAAGGTTTTTGACAAGTGTAAGTCTTATATTTTACATTATCTTTTCATTTTATTTAAATCGTCCATTAATGAGCTAATCACTGCATCATCATGGTGCCATAAATAAATTAATTTATTTAATGTATAAAATTATAAAAATAAATACTATGATGTAGGAAATATTTTTAGCTTTATAATGAATATTTATAGTCTAATATATCATATACATAGACAAAACTAATTTTTTTTACTTGGGTGATACATACATTGGCTATACTTTCCTTTTAAAAAACATAATATGATAAAGTGTCACTATCACCCAAAAGTGATTCAATAGGGTCCCAAAGTTTCTCACAAGGAGTCCCATGGTATTCTATGACACAACCCGTATCATTTGGACACATGTTGGGGTCATTTTATATTATTATGATATTATTTTATTACCCTTAACTATTTGATTACTAATTAATCACGATAATTAAAGATAATTACAGTCGTTACTATTCATAATGTCCAAAAACAAAAGCGTCTTAATTAAATAATTTGGACCTTATGATTACAAATATGGAATCCATTTTATCAAATTCCAAACAAAAAAATTGTAGTAATTAATTTAAAATAATTCCCGTTGTCAAAACCAAAGACGAGTTTTTAAGAAATAAAATCTATCAAAAGATTGATTTGTTTTTACATTTAATTTAAAAGTGAAATTACATCCAATCAAAAAAATTGTATTAAATGATAAAAAAAGATTAAATTACACCTTAAAACCAATTAAAATGACAATCTAACTATATAAATAATTTGGATGAAAAAGCAGTTTTGAATTAAAATGCATTATTTTTCACTATTCATTGAAAATGAACATTTGTCAGAAATATACCAAAAATTCACCCTAAGCTATATTTGATATTAAAAATTCAAAAATTATATCAATTTTACCCAATTCAAAACATATATGTTGCATTAATGAATTTTATAATCAATTCCCGCTGTCACAACAAATAGCGTGTTTTTAAGAAACAATATCTATTAAAAGACTGACACTTGTTTATGTCCAATTTCAAAGTGAAATTAATTCAAATGACAAAAATTGGATTAAATGGTAAATATATACTTTCATTACACTTTAAAACCAATTAAAAATATAAAGATATCCTATAAATAAATTATATGAAAAAGCAGTTTTGAAGTAAAATGCAGCATTTTCCGTTATTCATTAAAAAATAAACAGTGTCAAAAAATACCAAAACATTATCCAAAGTAAATTTCAATGTCCAAATTATAAAGAAGGATTTCATTTTGTCAAATATAACATCTAAAAGTGACAAAAAGTATATTTAAAAAAAAATGGTTCACCATCAAGAGGCGGTTAAAACAATCTTTTAAAATTATAAGAGTATTTATTCTTAAAATTGGATCCATTTGAATTTTAAGCCTCTGAAATTTATTGGATAAATGTAAAAATATTTTACAAACATATATAATCATTTTTTAGTTAGTTCTGTTCATTCCCGCCATTACAATGGCTAGGCGTTAAATACCATTAAAAATAATAATATTTTATTATTAGAGTGCAACGTAAGATTTCAAAGAAACTCGTTGTTGCGTATTGGGTACGCCATCGAGCATAGAATTCCCTTTAAAGTAATATTAATATTTTATTCACAAGTATTAATAAATATGGAAAAGAAATATTCTTTATTTACCTGGGATGTTACATCCTTCCCCCCTTCTGGGAATTGCGTCCTCGCAATTTTAAAATTGGGCTTGGAAACATCATTGAAAGTCCCACATCGGAAAAGAAGTAAATTAAACTGTCACTTTAAAGGAAAGAAAGGGAAGTAAAAAGGTCACTCGAGTTAACCCATACTAGGATTCCATGTAGGAAAACATATACATGGAAGATAAAACAAAAGGTCATGTTCTGATGGAGAGTGATAGGAAACATGATTAGGAGAAAGTTAACCACAAGAAAATCACAAACTCATGATAGGTTAAACTGTATTTGATTCCCCAATAGAAAAAGTTAACGGACAACATTTTTATTTTATTTTACTTTTCATTGAGGAATTTATTTATGAGCTTAACTAAATCCTAAGGAAACATTCTTACTTGTCATGTAGACTTTCATCTCTTACTAGATTTCTTACAGAAAATCATATTTTCCCCAAAAGATGAGTATTTAGGATGACTTGTTCACATTAAGAGCACTAAAAATAAACTTCCAGAGAATCACATAATCTAAAAAATATGAACTATATATTTTCCATGTCTTTAGACCTTAAGAAAAACCAAAAATTTTAGAACAAGATTAGATAATCCACAAAAGTGTAATCCTTTATAAAAAAGAAAATCTATTCTTAATCTCCAAAATCTGTCAAACATTATCCAAAGTTCAACAAAGACCATTCAATAAATAGTTGTCCATAAAATTCTTCAAGGTAATCCAAAATAATAATTAAACTCAAATATCCAAAGGATTTAATCACATATTCTTCAAAGATAAATCTTAAAATTTATCTCCAAATAACATCAATTACTCTTAAAGTCTCATACTGAAAAGTAATTAACCTAATCATATATCCTCCATGATTGGTTAATGTTTTCCTAGATAACCATAAATCAACTTATTCTTGATTCATAAAATTATATAACTAAAATGAATTTGTCATACTAACCAGGGACTTCACGTAGTCCAGTGGTAGATGATAAATACTAGTCACACTTTGGTTGTGGGTTCGATTCCCATAGCTTTGTCCGACGTGATGGGTTGTCACACGGTCTGCATGTTTTCCTTTTTCCAAAACTATATAATTCTTAAAACATTCCCCAAAAAGATATAAAATCTTCAAAAATAACCATAACATAATTTAACCTCAATTTTATCTCATGCCTTTCATCTTCCATCATATATTAACCCATAATTCACTACAAAACAAAATGGGTTTAACGGCGGTTTTGTGGCGGCGGTTCACAAAACTGCCACTAAACATTTTCGATGAAGGTTTCGCGGTGGTTTTTAATAAACCGCCGTGAAACCCAAATTTTTTTAGAAACACCGCGACCCTTTCCCCCTCCCCGACCGCGTTCCCCAAACCCTCCCCGATCCCCCCCAGCCTCGGCAACCACTGCGCCCCCCGCGCCCTCCGGCGACCCCTGCACTCCCCGCGCCCTCCGGCGAAACTTGCACTCCCCGCGCCCTCCGGCGAAGCCCTCCGGCGAAACCCACACCCCCCTGTGCCCCCCTCGACCACTGGTGACCCCTCGAATATATATTATTATTTTTAGTTTAATTCTTAACCATTGATCTAGTTTCCCTATATATTCATCATTCTTAATTAGGTACTGCATATTTGTTTTTTTTGTCTCATTCCACGGAAACATGGACCTCTGATTTATTGAGTGGTTATTTTATATTTTTGTGTGGAAGTCTTAAGTCTTAATTTTATTTATTTTGAAAACCAATTCCCATGAGTTACTATATGATTCCTTAGAACTAGTATCTAGACTAATGATATTAAGAGTGTGCCTTGGGTATGTCATGGGCCAACTCTAGTGCCCAGGTCATTGGTGACCCAAAGTTGGTTCAAGAAAAAAATAGTATTACAGCCTAGGTAATTAAGAGATATTATTTACCAAGATCCCATTTGATATTTGTATAGTAATTATAGATTATATATATAGATGTAATAAAATGATAGGAAGGTGTGGGGGGATCCCCATGATATCTTTCTCATTCACTTGGGATATACTTCTTTATACCCCCCTGATTTTTCCATTATATGTTTTTATTATTTTATTTTCATAAAAAGTTGAATTTATAAATTTCTATGAAGTTTTATATGGCTGATAATATTGATGTGATGATTTTGGGTGAGGTCTTAGACATTATTTAAGATTCAAACTTTAGTGTGGGATCCTTATTTGGTTAGACTAGGATGACATAAATCTAGATTAACCATTGGTGCGTCATCTCATTTAGTAGGGTTTATAAAAATGGTTGGGTAGTTGGTCTACTCAAGGGTAAGAAGTACTCATGGTTGAAATCATTTTATAAGGGATCCCTTAGTCTTTTTTAAAAATAGAAGGGTTTTTAGGGTGTTTTTTTATAAAAATGGAAATGTTTATATATTTGGAAACAGTTAATGGAAAATATTGACTATTTATTTAATTTTTAATATCTATATTTTGTTTTAGGAAAATTCCATGGGTTTAGGTAATGTTTTATAAAATGAATTTAATGTTTTTGGTTTATCATTTATATGGGGTACATGATATTTTTGAGGGATATCCTACTTTTTACTTTAATATCCCCTATATTCCCATATTGGTCAACATTTAGATTATATACAACAAAAAAATGTAAATAAAATACCTCCTTCTTTACATGTTGTGAATCATAGTCTCATATGTGGAGCTATAAAGGAGGTGTAGCTATCCAGTGGTTGGTTGGATCTTGGATTTTTTAGGGGAAACATTGAGGTTCTATTTGGGTGATTTATTAGATAGATAAATATTTAGTTGGGAGATATTTAATCCAATGGATTTATTAATCTGAGTGTGTCTACATAGGGTTATCCATTTCTTTTTACCAATATTGCAAGAGTGAGTTATTGATTTTATAATATCTATTATAAATTAAATCATGTTACTCTTAATAATTGGTATCCTTTTCTATGAATTTATGATTTATTCAATCAGTTTAGAGGTTCTTTATGGATTTTGAATATTGTTCATTGATTAGGTTATCAGTGGTTAAAGGTTTGATCTAAAGGTGTCTCCAAGATAGAATTTCAAACACTATATAGTAATTTTGTGTTTTTGGTAATTCTATTTAGGGTAACGGAGAAACCATATGTATTTATAACGTTGATAAACCATTTTTTATCCTTTTTTTCATTCGGGACTATATTTATCAATGATATATCGGTATGATCATGATCCTATGAGGAGCATGAAGAATAGTTGGTTATGTTCTTATACACATTGAGATATCATCATTTATATGCCAATATATTGAAATGTTATTTCTATACTCAATAGGTGACATTTTTTGGTCGTGAGTTCTCTAAATCTAGGATATTAGGGGATATTGAGAAAGTAGAATCTATAATTTCTTAATAGATTCATACTAATATTGTTGAGATTCATATTTTCATTGGTCATGTGGTTTCTTATTCTTGCATTATCTTGGAGTTTTCTCACATATTCATTAAAAATATAGTATTGACTTGGAATGGAGTGAATTTTTATTGGGATGATAAATAAAAAGATTCATTTTATGAGCTAAAAAATATATTGACATCTACACCTATTCTTATTTGACCAAAGCCAAGGATGCATTATAAGGTCAATAATGAGGCCTCCAATGTGATGTTAAGATTTATGTTGATATAGAGGAATGAGTTTTAGTAAATGGGTCTTGAAACTTATAATAAAGGTCATGTCATTATAGAAACCTTGACCATCACTTTATCTTTATTTTTTTATTTAAAGAAGGTATGATTTCATATTATGTGTATTGGGTTTTCCATGAATGGTTTTATAGTATGGATTTCATACCTAGGTATATGCTTAGTGAGAATTCTCTATTGTATTTTCATGGGTGTAATTTTTTTATTGACCCCGACACCCCCCACGCCCCCCGTGGCCTCCGGCGACCCCCGCACCCCCCGGCGCCCCCCGCGACCCCTTTCGACTTTGGTAATTTTTAGTTCTTCCTTGATTCTTTGATTGCTTCTCATAAACGACGGATAAGTCATGCAAAGTAATTGTGGATTATTTATTTTTGTGGTTTATATATTTCTCCTACATTTATTCATGTATTCATTACTAAAAGTGAGAATATCCATCCACAATTTGAGTAATTTCTTGGAATTTATATTGAGCAGTTGGTTCCTTTGGGATATCACATAATATTATTTACACCTCAACTCTTTCCAAGAATATAGATATGTTCAATAGATTAAATCCCATCCTATAGACCAATTTCAATTCCAATGGTTTATTTTACAAAAATCCATGTGACTTCTCTCCCGTGTAAATTTGGTCCATAACGACATGTCTTATCATGGATAATGAATTAATTAGGTGCTTCATGTTCTGTAAACATATCCCATTGAAAACCATAAAAAATATTTGGGTAGATAGTGTTATGATAAGTGTGTAACCCGATATTCTTATTTCTCCTCAATGAGGTGTTGACGCTGTCTCTTATGGACCGGACTTGTTCGGTTGGTCTGAAGTGGTAAATGTGATCAATGAACCATCTTTATAATATTATGCATACTTTATGATCAATGGTTCATCTTTATTATAATATGTTTCTGTAATCTTACACTATCGTATATTTTGTGTAGGCACATTGTGATATACATGGATAAAAGCTGGATCACATTACCGAGGAACACACCTCAATATGTTAAGGGTTTGAATGAGTTTTTAGATTTTGAAATTTCTAATCGATCCGTTGAAGGGAGAATAAGATTTCCATGTCCTAAATGTAAATTTAGAACATGGTTGAAGAGAGATAAAGTTTATGAACATTTAATTCTGAAGCAATTCCCTAATCAATATTTGTGTTGGATTTGGCATGGAGAATCAAACAATATAGAAAGATTGAGGACTGATGTTAATCCACAGAACGAGGTCCCAAGTTTGTCGCAAATGGAAAATGAAATGAAAAACCTCATAAATGATGCATTCGGCACTGCAAGACACCACTATGAGCATCAAAACATATCAGAACAACCAGAAGAGGGTGGTTAAAATTGCAACGTGACAAGTGATGTTTTTGAGACTGTAACACAAGAAGATCAAGATTGTAACATATCATTGGATCCTCCTCTTGATTCTGTGGAGCCAAATGTAAGGGAAAACTTCAGTGAGGAAAATGTGTTTCATGATTTATTTGACGATGGAAATCAAGAGTTGTATAGTGGGTGTTTGAAATATTCAAAGCTTTCATTTCTGCTGAAGTTTTACCATATCAAATGTCTATGTGGAATTACAAATAAGGCAATGTACATGTTATTGGAATTGATTCGTGATTCATTTCCTGAATCAAAAATCCCAGAATCATTTTATGAGATGAAAAAAGTTGTAAACAAGCTTGGTCTGAATTATACAAAAATACATGTGTGTCCCAATGATTGTATGCTTTACTGGGGAGAGGATTCAAGTAGACAGAATTGTAAGAAATTTTATTCTTCTAGATGGCAGTGAAAAGGTGATGTTGGAAGTATGAATGAACATAATTTCATCGAGAAGAAGAAAAGGAACACACCTGCAAAAGTTTTGCGTTACTTTCCTTTGAAGCCTCGATTGCAAAGATTATTCAGGTCATCAAAAACTGCCGAACACATGAAGTGGCATTCTGTAGATAATAACAATGATGGGTTAATGAGACATCCATGAGATTCCCAATTGTGGAAGACATTTGATTCATTACATCCATATTTCTCAGCTAATCCTAGGAATGTTCGATTGGGATTGGCTGCCGATGGATTCAACCCATTTGGGACTTTGAGTACGAGTTATAGCATTTGGCCAGTTGTTTTGATCCCTTATAATCTTCCTCCGTGGATGTGTATGAAACAAAAATCTTTTATAATTTCGATGATTATTCCTGGAAAAAAAATTCCTGGAAATGATATTGATGTATACCTGCAGCCTTTGATTGAAGAATTGCAGGAGTTATGGAGCAACGGTATTGAGACATTTTATGTTTCTTCTAAAACAATGTTCAAAATGCATGCTGCTTTAATGTGGACCATTAGTGACTTCCCTGGGCTTGGGAATTTATCTGGTTGGAACACTTATACGGGTTTGGCATATCCTGTTTGTAACTTTTATTTCGAGCCCAAACGGCTACCTCACAGTAGAAAATGGTGCTTCTTGTGTCATCGAATATTTCTTGATGCATCTCATAGATTTCGGCTGAACAAATCAAAATTTAATGGTTCCATTGATCGTAGACCACCTCCAAAGTTGTTAACCGGTTCTGAAATATTGACACAGCTTGAAAATGTTAAAACAGAATTTGGGAAGGTTCATCATTTGACTGATAGAAGAAAATGAGTGCGAAGTGCATCGTCAAGTGAAATCAGAATGCAACAATGGAAGAAAAAGAAGTATATTCTTCAAACTTCCGTATTGGGAATTTAATTCTTTGCGCCACAATCTTGATGTGATGCATATTGAGAAGAATGTATGTGATAATTTGATTTTCACATTACATAATGAGCATGGAAAGTCGAAGGATCATATCAATGCTCGCAAAGACTTACAAGTAATGAACATAAAACGTGATCTCTGGACAAATGAGAATGAAAAGTATGCTCCTGCTATTTTTTCAATGAAAAATAGGGATAAAGATGCGTTCCTTCAAATTTTAAAGAATGTGAAAGTATCTGATGGGTATTCGAGTAACATCTCGATGTGTGTTGATTTGAATAATCGTAAGTTATATGGATTGAAAAGTCATGATTCACATGTTTTGTTACAACAGTTACTACCATTGGCATTGCGTACATTATTACCTGAAAACGTTACTGCTGTTGTACTGCAATTCTGCACATTTTTCAGGCAATTATGTGAGAAAACTCTACATTCTTTACATCTTGACAACCTACAGGAGAGGTTTGTATTGACCCTTTGTGCAATGGAGATGATCTTTCCTCCATTGTTTTTTACTGTCATGATGCATTTAACTGTGCATTTGGTTGACGAAGCTAAATTAGGGGGCCCCGTTCATTATCGATGGATGTATCCAATTGAGAGGTATTTTATTTAAATGTTTCCAGTTAAGTAAACAATATTTGGAATTTAAATAAATGCATAATAATATTATTATTTTTCACAGATATCTTGGGCATTTGAAAGCATACGTGAGAAATAAAGCTCAACCAGAAGGCTCTATTGCTGAAGGCTATTTGGCCGAGGAGTGTCTCACCTTTTGTTCCAAATATTTGGATGATATTGAGACAAGATTTAATCGAGTTGGACGTGTTGACGACACATCAACTCCATCTCAAATGCATCAAAAATCAAAAATATTTCCTGCTATTGGCCGATCAGTTGGGAGGACCTCATATGCGACACTGACAGAATTGGAGTTACTACAGGCACATAGATATGTGATACTGAATAGTGAAATTGCAGATCCATTTATTGAAGAGTTGAGGATACAAACAAAGAGACGAATGAGAGGCCGAACACGAAATGAAAAAGATATAACGAAAGCTGTGAATAAAGAGATGGTAGAATGGTTTTCACGATGTGTAAGTTTATAAATATTGCAATAAATACGAATATTAGTTTGACACATACAATTTGAAAATCTATTAAATTATATTTTTATTCTTCATATCCTGAATACTGATACTCGAGCAGACTTGTCAGAAGATTTGAAGTTTCTTGCTAGAGGTCCTATAAAACAAGTTAGAAAGTTCGACGCTTATAATGTGAATGGTTTTAGATTTCGTACAGTCGATCGAGAAATGGGTTTGAAAACACAGAATAGTGGTATATTTACTTTTTCTAAAGTGGAATACTATGGAAAGTTGCATGATATTATTGAATTAAACTACCACGGGCATTTTTCTGTTGTTTTAGTCAAATGAAAATGGGTCGATATTATCAGTGGTGTTAAAAGAGATTCCTTGCAATTTACTTCTGTAAACTTCTCTCGCTTGATGGATGTTGGTGATCGTGAACTGCATGATCCATATATCTTAACATCGTAGGAAAAAATGGTATATTATGTGAATGATGTTGTGGATGAAGGGTGGAGTGTAGTTACTCACATAATACAAAGAGATTTGTATGATATGGGTGATGAAGTGGAAGATTTGACCTCTGCAATTGAATTTCATCAACAACAGGAAGCAGAATTATTTGTCCATCATGATATTGAAAATATTAGTCTAGCAAGGATGAATGACGTGGATGAAGCAATGGAGCAGGAAACCAACATGATTGAAGGGGAAAATGATTGTATGTACAGTTATGTATTCATTCAACAACCACTTGTTTCATTTCTGTAGTCATTCATTATCATTGTTATATATATTTTGTTTGTTAGTACTGGGCATCTATTATCATTTTTAATTTTTTTTCTGTATAATTTTTTTGAAATATATATTATGAACTTAATTTTATTTGATTAAATGACAGGAATGCCAAGGAAGAAGCGGTACACCATTTCATCTACTTCTGCGACAGATGACGATCCGTCTGTCCCCACGGCATCTGAGGCAGCAGCTGCCTACATCCCTGCATCATCTCCCCCTGCACCATCTCTGACACCGTCAGTGGATGTCTCATTAGAGGATGAGTCATCACCTCCCCCTACAGAAGCCTCAGCAGCGGGGCAGCGACACGCCCCTTCCAGTTCATCACGGACATTCTGGAGGGTCACAGTCATAGGTACAAATTTTAATTAAATTAATTTATTGCATTTTGTTTATAGTAATTGTTTGCTAATTGCAGATGAAAAAAATGAAACCGTGGAAAAACGATTAAAAAGTTCTGATGTTTGGAACATGAATGGCGAGAAGATAGTGGTGCCATTTGATTCTTATAGGGTCCCGACGGATGACGCCGCAGGTTTACTTGGTCAGATTATAGGTCAGCTGGCAGCGAAACCCATTTCCCTGCCTATTTCATATGATGATTGGAGGTATATGCCTCCAAAATGGAAAAATGATGTTTTTGATTCTAAGATAAAGGTAATTTTATTACTTTATGGTTTAATTGAATGTCATGTTACTAATATATTCAAAATGAATTTCTGTATACATATGTTCTTCCACTTTACCGTTCCTGATGTGATAGCACGGAAGTGGACATTGAAAAATCTTGGAAAAAAAATGGAAAGATTTCAAATGGAGGTTGTGGTGTGATTCCAATGATACTTCATTGACCGTGCAACAGATGTATGAGAAGCTACCCAGTGGTGTACCGAAAGAACAGTGGAAAGTTTTTGTCGATAGCCATCGTGATGAGAAGCGGATGGTATTGAAATATATATTATTATATTATCCTCATTTTACATTTATACATGTACATGAAGAGGAGATAGACATTGAATACATTACTGTTAAATTGAATTTTATTTATTTCAGGATCTCTCAAGACAGAATGCATCAAACCGGGCAAAACAAGTCATCTCGCACACTGCGGGCTCAAAAAGCTTTTCTAGAAGCCGAATGTCATTGGTAATCTTTTAATTAGTTTAAATATTTATAAGAAAATATTATCTATTTAACATATTTAATTTTTGATTTATCTTTGTTTAATGCAGTCACAGAGTTTAGGGCATGAAGCATCCCGAACAGAACTGTGGCTGGATGTTCATAAAAAAACAGATGGAAGTTTTGTTAATGAACCTGCCAGAGAAGTTGGGGTATGAAGTAAATTATTTATTATAATAACTTATTATCAGTTTTTACTGTGTTAATATATATTGATATTTGATTTATAGGTAAAAATTAAAGAAATATGGGATGTCAATCCTGAGCAATCCTACTCAGTCTCCCAGGATGACCCGGTTGGTAAAGTCCTTAGGAAGGAGCATCCTGGTAGAGTGCGCGGGATGGGTTTTGGACCCGTACCATCTGAGGTATTTGGCAGGCCATCAGGGATTTCAGCTACATCTACTCCTGGTTCTGGTCATTTCATACCTGAATATACTCAGAGGGAGATTTCTTCTCTATGAAACACAGTTCACCAGCAGGGGGATCAGATATCTGCTTTGCAGAAAGAGTTGCTTGAAATACGTCAGCATATGAGCAGATATTCCCACGGTGGTAGTGCATCGGCTAGTGGTGAGCAGGTAAATCACGAAAAAAATCAAAATCATTTAGTTTTCACACTTTTATTGGTTTTAAGTTTAATTATAAATATGAAAAAATATTTAATTTTCAATATAATGTTCATATAGGTGGCAGCAGGTAGTGGAGATGAAGGTGGAGAGGGTGACGATGTAGCATCAGATGATGAGTAGTAGTGTTGTTGATGTGTTGAACAAGTATGAGAACTGTTGGTTTGTATATGTAACATGTATATGGCACATAGTTGTCACCAAACATTTCCATTTCCTAACATTTTTTTGATTTCTCATGTTTACTTCTATGCATTTTATTTATTTATGATGTTTCATTTTATGTCTTGATTTCTCGAGTGTGGTATACATCATTCCATTTAGGCCTGTGTCTGAATTGGTACCACATCCAATGATAATACCATATATGTAACCCATATTCATACCATTTCTACTATATAGCAGTATTCAGGTAGCCCCATTTTGTAAGCTCGATTCATACCATAACTGATTCATTGAAGTACCTAGGCAGTCCAACTGTGTAAGTCCCATTCATATCATTGTTGCTCCATAGCAGCACCTGGGTATCCTAGCTGTGTAAGCCCAATTCTTACCATCACTATCAAGGCCCAATGAGCCACAACACATTACACAGGCATGAAGAAATTCCCACCTAACAGGCTAATCTTAGACTATACAACCAACATACCAATTATGCTGATAAAGAACTCACGCTCTTACTGACATGGAAGGAGTGTATCTTGGAAGCCTCCCACAATACCTAACTTTAACTGTTATTAGTATAACATGAATCTAAGCATGTATACACTCTATTAGAACACCTAATATGCATCATTACAATAACATCCAAGTAATCATAGTTTAACTTAACTTATCCCCCAAATAACCATGTCAATTATTCATGTTAGACTTAACAAAACACAAGCACTACCCATGATTTTACATTCACAATACCAAATACAATGATATTACTAACTGAATACCAAACCACAATCCACCTATATACCATCACTATAGAAAAAAGTTTCTAAACTTACTTTCATTTTTTTAATGAACTCATAGACCTAGGATAAGTCCTCTCTTGGATTACATACATAGAAGAAAACCCTCATTAGGTGGAAATTAGAATCGCTATTTCACTTGATTAGAACACTCCAATCACCAATATCCCAAGATACATCTCAATATTACTAGTCTCTCTAAACCCTAGTTTACATGTCACATCCTATATAGGATACAACTCATGGAGAAGCATCTATGAACCCATCTCAAATATCACGAGGAAAATCATAAGCCAATATACCCACTCGAGGTTTCTCATGCATATCACAAATCCCATACCCAATCCAACTATGAAATCTAGGTTACTAATCCTAACTAGAAATCGACACACCATACTTCCCCTGAAGGATAAAGATCACATACATGCACATATATATTAATGACATTATCTTATGATAATAACTATTGTGAAAAATCAATATCATTTGGTTTGGTTAAGTATAATTCCACCAATAAGGTATTTAGGAAGACATTAGATAAGTTGTTGAAATTTTAAAAAACTCAAACCTATTTTCTTTAACGAAGTCAATAACAACTATATCATGATGCATCCCATCCAACCTGCAACATGATGACCATCTTGGGATGTATACATGAAACTCTTATCTCATATCCAATGACATAACTCAAATCCTCAATAGGAATCATGTATAACCTACAAGATCATAAACCATACTCTCTCAAGCACCATGCATGGTTAGCGGGTTGTCCAACCTAAAACACACGCCAATTCACAAGTTACCCATTTTCTATAGTAGTCATTAACAACCAACCCAAAACACACAACAAACCATACCATAACATACATTCTATAACTACTCAAACATCCATCTTTGGAACAAATTCTATACCCATATAAACATAATTTGTTCTATCCCATAACACAAATCCATTGTTAAAAAAACTCAACCCATATCACAATCCACCCATGAATGTTATATCGACCAACTTAGAGCATAACCAATTACATATCATTACACATCACCATGGTTAGCATGATCACATAAATTGTATCAAAATTCATAACCATTTATTATATAGAGTATTAGTATCCATATAATATAAATCAATCCTTCTTAAAACACATAAGAAATTAAAGAAGCTAAAAACACATATACATCTTGGGGGTCACATGGATTGGTTACTCACCAAATTGTGATACATACCTTTCCTTAGTTTGGACTCCATAACATGAAAAATTTCCTCATATCCTATTTTTCAATGAATACTACCATTTATTTGTTTGTATGGTGTCTCCTGTTCAATATTCTGGTTTGATTTGTTTTTCAGGGTAGTGGTGTGGTAGGAGCAGAATTATTTTTTTTCTAGGTCAATATTTCGCGGAGGTTTAACCACGGCTAATGCCTTACTGGACAACATTTAGTGGCGGTTATAACCGCCGCTAATGCCTTATTGGTTAGTATTTAGCGGCGGTTATAACCGCCGCTAAATGTATTATGTTTAAATTTAGCGGCGGTTTTCACCGCCGTGACATAGGCGCATCAAAGGCCAGAATATAGCGACGGTTAAAACCGCCGCGAAAAAAAAGTATCATCTACGCATAAAACCGCCGCTAAATGGTCAAAAACCATCGCGAAAAGAGGCATCTACGATGCTTTTCTTAAACCGCCGCGAAATAGTAAAAACCGCCGCTAATAGATTTCCGACGCCCAATTTCGCGGCGGTTTTTGTAAACCGCCGCCAAACCCTATAGCGGCGGTTTAAACCGCTGCCAAATGAAACAAAAATCACCGCTAGGGGCCGGTTTTGTTGTAGTTATTACCTCAAAAGTAAGGATCATATAAACCCTAATGGTTACCATTATAGTTATTACCTGAACTTCCACATCGAGTTGGTTCTCTCATACATGATGCATTAGAGAACTCATCAATGTTCAAGTGGTTAATCATGACTCCTTGATAGTTGGTTTAGAATAACCACGAGATTACTCATTGAATCTCCCATTTCATCCAGTCTTTTAATCAGAGAACCACCATAGTTTCCCTCAAACCCATTGTCACTTTGGTGCCTGCTAGATCCATCCATTTACTAAAACCAAAAATTTCAGTGTGAGTATATCCAAAAAAGTATCATGTACTAATGAGGAAGATAAAAACTAATATATACTTACTCATTCACATTATCTAAAACTATGACTCTTTCTGAAATCCTAACCATTATGGTAATGTCACTTATGCTTAGAGAATACCCTAAACTCTAAAGTTATCTAAACCAACCTATGATACCAACTATAAGGACCCAGCCCTAAAACATTACTTAATCGTGAATTAAATGAATAATTCACATTGATGATCTTTTTAGGTTTAGAGTTTTAGAGAATTAGGACATAACTATCACATCTCACAAGATAACAAAGTAGACTCTTCTACTCAGTTTCCATCATAAAACAAAAATTCTTAAAAAGAAGCATGTCTAGTTGCATGTTTTAGATAGCTTATCATTCCTTGATCCTATCTGTGACCCTATTCATCTTTAATTCATGTGGAAAACATTTCAAAAACTTGGGATGAGTATAAAAAGATCAGTAAGGGATATAAAAAAATATGGAATGAAAACATTAGTCCATGTATACATAAGAATCAATGAAATCATACTTTACTCTTAAAACATAATTACTTTAACAAACCTCATGAAATCATAAGAGTTAGGAATAAATCATAGAAATTGTAATACATAAAGGTAACTTGGGGAATTCATAACATTCTTACGTAGGGAGTAACCCTCATGGTTACGTTTGGAATACCCATCACAGTATATTCCCTAAATATCTTTGGAGAAACCTTAGCGTTTAACTCCTTCACGTTACCCAATGCATTGGAGAGCTATCTCAGGCTCACCCGCCCTTAATTTATCATGGAACCACTCAATTTCATAAATATTTCCCAAGAACCATAACATAATCATAACACGTAAAACATGCATAAAAGAAACATAAAATTTCAACATTTCAATCTCAATATATCACATCATGGTATTAACATAAATAAAAATGTCTACTAAAATCATTAAAACTCTATGAGAGAAAAATCCCTTTATACTTTGAAAATATTAAAAGAAGACATTTAAAAGAGATTTTAAAATCAAAGTGTCCCATACCACTTCGAAACTCTTGAAAAGGTTTTAAAACATTCATTTCCATATAAATAAATCCTTAAAACAATTTTTAAAGCATGGACATGGATGATAAATGTTTAAGAGAGTAAATCTTTTAAACCATTTAAAACAATGTTTTAATAAAAGAGTCCTTTTCCATTTTGAACATTAAAATTATAAGCCACATGAAATTAGACCATTTTCAAAACTTTTAAATGACATGAGTATAGAAATAATATGGATATGTAATGTCAAAGGGGCTGTATATACACTTTAAAAAGAATAAAAGTGTATATCATCAAGAAGTGTCTCAAGGATGAGAAATTGAGCGTAATCCCATTAAAAGATCATGTCATTAATGCAAGGATAAATAAATGACATAATTAAGTGTGACAAGTATAAATACACCCAATATAAGTGGATATAAAGTGTAAAACAATCATATGTCATTCACACATACTCTTGGAAAAACAAAACCAATGACATAGATATTTAACTCAATGAAATGAGATTGAGTTATGATTTCCCATACAAGTTCGTATAAATGACGTAAGAATTTATCAATGAGATAATTATGTGTAGAAATAGTATATCCACACAATGGTTTGTTGAAATTACAACATAGATATTCCACACATAATCGTGGCATAATAAAATCAAGAAGTATAGGTTTAACCCAATGAATTGAATGTGGGTTAAGAAGTTCCCTTACAGCTATTCGACAGCCTAACAGCGTCACTTTAGAATTCATAAAATGAGATGATGAGATATAAAAAGGGGTATCTCATCACTTGGAAATAACATTTATAGCAATAAGGATATATAAGAACATATTCCATCATAATAAGAATAAAATACCTAACAAAAAGAAGTCTTTTAAAATGAGGAGGGTGAAAGGTTCCCTTACCGATTTGGGTAACTTTCGAAACGTACACCCCATGGATGGGGGGTCAAAAAATGAAGATGTAAATACCAATAAATTAAAGTATATTACATAAATAGTATAATAATGGGCATTAAATATATCACTCAAAGTAAATAGTGGCAAATGTAGCATAAATATCACGGGAATAAAAGTGAGATGAAAAATCCCTTACGAAAACTCGGCAGCCTAATGACACCACTTAAAAATTCTTAAAATGAATTGATGAGAGTAAGAGGGGGTATCTCATAACTTGAAAATACAAATTATAGTATGGTGAATATAAATGAACATGCTCCAACATAAGAACATGGAGCTTAAAATAAGTGACATAAAAAAGATTACTTGAAAAGAAAGAGAGAGGTCAGATCCCTTACCTCAAGTCCGACTTGTCTTGTTCGTTTCTTTATATTCTTGAATAATAAACTTTGGTCAATTTATAATTTCTTAAGGAACTAATTTAAAGTTTATTATTAAATTCATATCACATATTATAATGTTATATTAATTAGTTAATTATGCGAGTTCATATCAGATGTTTTTGTCGATGTTGGGTACATAAGTCAAAAATGAACTTGTTTGAAAAGAATTTTCTATGTAGTTATAAGTACATCATCTCCAGAATAGTATTAATGATTTAAATATCATATATATCCAGTATATATTCATTTATAGTATTCCATAACATTTGGAGATAAAGATAAACGAAATGCACCTTTCATGGAGACGGTAGGCCGTACGTAAGCATGAACGCTACTTTCATTACTTTGTCATATTAATGGAATTAAAAATAAATGAGAAATATAAATATTATAATTTCAATATAATATATATTTTATATAGGTCACATATGTTCATTAATTTCATTCTTTATGAATTCCATGTATTGCATGAACGAGTCACATCACTTGAGGGGGCTGTAGTCCACACTTCCTCGTATGAAATTATCGCATTTGCACAACATTCAATGCATAAATGTATGTTTTAAATATAAAATACATAATTATATAGAAAACATAAATACCATATATATCATATATAAAATATATTTATATCATAATGGCCACCATAAAAGGTGTTAAGAGAAGATTGAACAATCATTGTTTCGTGAGACAGTAATTCGCCATCCACAGAAACAATATGTTATTTAACCATTACACGGAGGTGTGTGTAAGTGTAGCTCGAATATTTATCATAAAAACATCCTATTATATTTAAGATACTATTTTTGTTACAAAATAATGGAATTAAAATTGTTTAGGGGGTTGGAGAAGCAAAATAAAACAAATGAACATAAGAGAAGACATTACCTTTAAATCGGGTAACTCCTCTTGGTTTGAACAAAAAGGGTTTCTTGAAGAACTTTCTACCTAAGGTAAGGATTATATGATTAATAGAGGGATGTGGATAGATTAAAGGAGCAAAGTTTGGCTGAGCCAATGGCTTGAGAGGTGTGGGTAAGGTGGTATAGGTGGGGGACTTTTATAAGAGGGAGGAAGGGCACTCTTAGAATGTTAAAAAATGTTACTTTATTATAAAATGAGTTTCGGATTTTAAAGGTCCCACAATGATATATTTCGAGGATAAGGTGATAATGTTTAGAAATCCACACATATAATAGGTTTTTGACAAGTGTATGTCTTAGATTTTACATTATCTTTTTATTTTATTTAAATCGTCCATTAATGAGGTAATCGCTGCATCATCATGGTGCCATAAATAAATTAATTTATTTAATGTCTAAAAATTATAAAAAAAATACTATGATTTAGTAAATATTTTTAGAATTCTAAGTAATATTTATAGTCTAATATATAATTTACATATACAAAACTAAAATTGTTTTACTTGGGTGATACACACATTGGTTATACTTTCCTTAAAAAAACATAAAATGATAAAGTGTCACTATCACCCAAAAGTGATTCCATGGGGTCTCAAAGTTTGGAACAAGACATACCAAGGTCATAAATGACACAACCAGTAGATTTAGGATAAATTTTGGGGTAATTTTATATTATTATGATATTATTTTATTACCCTTAACTACCTGATTACTAATTAATCACGATAATTAAAGATAATTACCGTCATTACTATTCATAATGTCCAAAAACAAAAGCGTCTTAATTAAATAATTTAGAAATTATGATTCCAAATATGGAATCCATTTTATCAAATTCCAAACACAAAAATTGTAGTAATTAATTTAAAATAATTCCCAGTGTCCAAACCAAAGACGAGTTTTTAAGAAGTAAAATCTATCAAAATATTGATTTGCTTTTACATTCAATTTAAAAGTGAAATTAAATACAATGAAAAAAATTGTATTAAATGATAAAAACATAACTAAATTACACCTTAAAACCAATTAAAATGAAAATCTACCTTTATAAAAAATTTGGATGAAAAATTAATTTTGTATTAAAATGCATTATTTTTCACTATTCATTGAAAATGAACATTTGTCAGAAATATACCAAAAATTCACCTTAATTTTTATTTTATATTAAAAATTAAAAAATGATATCAATTTTACCAAATTCAAAACATAGAAGTTGCATTAATTAATTTTATAATCAATTCTTGATGTTACAACAAATAGCGTGTTTTTAAGAAACAATATCTATTAGAAGATTGACACTTGTTTATGTCCAATTTCAAATTGAAATTAATTCAAATTACCAAAATTGGATTAAATAGTAAAAATATATTTTTATTACACTTTAAAACCAATTAGAAATATAATCAGACTATATAATTAATTTATATGAAAAAGCAGTTTTGAAGTAAAATTCAGTATTTTCCACTATTCATTAAAAAATGAACATTGTCAGAAAAATACCAAAAATTTATCCGAAGTAAATTTCAATGTCCCAATTCTAAAGAAGGATTTTATTTTTTTCAAATATAACATATAAATGTGACAAAAAGTATATTTAAAAAAAAGGGTTCACCATCAAGAGGTGGTTAAAACCATCTTTTAAAATTATAGGAGTATTTATTCTTAAAATTGGATCCATTTGAATTTTTAGCCTCTAAAATTTATTGGATAAATGTAAAAATATTTGACAAACATATATAATCATTTTTTTAGTTAGTTCTGTTCATTCCCGCCATTACAACGACTAGGCGTTAACTACAATTAAAAATAAGATTATTTTATTATTTGAGTGCAACGTAAGATTTCAAAGAAACTCGTTGTTAGGTATTGGGTACGCCATCGAGCATAGTGTTCTGTTTAAAGTAATATTAATATTTTATTCACAAGTATTAATAAATATGAAAAATAAATATTCTTTATTTACCTAGGATGTTACATTATAAATATCATATTTATTAATTATGTAAATTTTATAACTATTTATATAATGTGGTGATGAAAAATAAATTACATCACTACATGAAAGTGGTAATCTACATGTACGGATGAACAATGTTCTCAATTTTCTATGGATGGAAAGGAAATTTTTTAAATTTTAATTAAAAATTAACGAATCATAATTACATATTTTATATTCATTAAATATATATTTATTACCGTCCATGTTATGTGAGGATAAAAAATGAATGACATATCTTTTTAGAAGTGGTAGTCAAAACATATGCAACGAGTGACATTATTGTTTTCCCATAGATGAGAGTGTAGGAAAGCATATAAAGTTTTATCATTAAATAATAATAATTATTTCATAAAAATATAATATATCAATTAAATTTTTTTAACCACCCATTATAGGTGGTGAGGAAAAATAAAATACATATCTTCATGAAGATGGTAGTTCGTACGCACACATGAGTGAGGTTTTAGTTTTACATTATATGGAAAAGATATAGAAAATGGATGTAAAATTAACAAAAAACCATTTTATTATAGTAAATATACTTATGTTATTATGTTAAGATTATTATATAGTATTTTAATGATCTTAATGAAGAAAGAAACTCAAAATATACTGGTAAAGACAATTACCTCTTCATCAAGTATATTTCTTTGGCTTACAACTTTGGCCATATTTTGATGATATTTTGTTGAGAAAAATACTTATATCTTGTGTGTGTTTGTTTTGGGTGGATGTGGGATATTGGGAAGTTATTTTGTCATATATTGGTTGATTAAAGAGGCTCAAGTAAAGTGGATAAGTAAGAAGAGTAGGTGCAATTTTATAAGTGAGGTGGGTGAAAAATTATAAATATTTGAAAATTTATTATATAATATATGTCTTAATCAAGTTAATAAGATAAAAATTTTCATAGTTTAAAATTTCATAATTTTAATTTGGAAATAAAATCAATCAATTATCTTAAATAATTTACTTTTGTGTTATGTAAAACTTTATATCTTAAGTAAACCCATCTTTTAACCCTTTTAACCCTTACCATTGTAACAAGATACTTTTTTTAAGGGTCAATATTGTTATTTTATATTGAAAAGTGGCTAATAAGTGAAAATAATTATTTATATAATCTAAAAATTACCATTCAATTGAAAATAGATATATTTTTATTATTTTTAAACTTAACTAAAAATATCTATAAATCCATTTTCAAGAATGTTCACATAATTTAACATTGAAAACATTAATATTTACATTGAGTTAAAATTTGAATACTTAGAACGTTACATAAATTTAATTTTGGTTCATAAAGATCATGAAATTGTTTAACTTATCCAAATCATTTCACTTTTAATATTTCAAAACTATTTACTTTCATTTTTCACCCACTTGCACAGGTGCTGCGTCAGTGATATGTAAGAATTTTTGGTCATTATAAAATTACTAATTTTTTTAAAATATATATTATAAAAATAATTTACTCGTCATAAAAATATTAATTTATAGCCATGCATAACATTTTTTTAAAAAAATAAATAATATTAGAGATATTAAATGAAAGAAAATAACATTTTGTAATTATCCATTACATAAAATAATATAAAAGTCATTATCAAAGGGAAATGGAAACAAATTTCAATATTTTATAATATAAAATTATTTTGGTCTATCTAAACTCATCCGACTAAATAAAGTAAAAAATTTCAGATAATTTTTGATTTTATACTATAGTTTTAATATAATTTATCCCATTTCCCCTTTACCATGGTGATAAAATTTTATCATGGTTATTAATATCCATGATAAAAAAATAGAAACCCAGGATTAACATACATATATATTACACTATTTTAGATTAATATTCATTAAATTATAATAATAAATTCCTGAGGACTGTAATAGGTTACTTTCTTTGGAAACTTTGAAAAAAATTCTTCTATCTTGGTGAAAGATCTTCAATATATCCCGTAAATATCTCTACCTTTAGTAATTATACCTAAAACCTTTCTTCATAACTTGGGAAAAGGAAACATAGAAAGGGGTGAGCACATATTCATAGTGATGGTAAATTAAGGAAATGTGTAAGCATAACATGAACAAAGGTTATGAAACTTAATCAAAACATTTTAAGATCATACCCAGCATATTAGTGATCATAATAATTATTAGAAATTAATAATACATTAATCATAATATAATTATGAGCATAAGTCATGAAATAATATCATTGGAATAAAATATGGATTATGGCAGACATATAAGCATATATTATTATTTCCATAATAACCAACGTGTCACTTACAAGACCATATTAGTAGTATGGGTTCACTCCCCATAGCTTCTTGGTAGTCATGGTTCACTCCCATATCTATATTATTAGAGTGAGATCACTTCTCATCCCATCTTGGGAGTCATGGTTCACTCATATGGACATCTTAGTAGTCAAGGTTCACTCCCAAGACCATCTTAGTCTATCTCATTAGATATAAATCTATACCCAATACATTGGAAGGAAATATAAGTCCCATCCATCTCATAATTAAATCATACATACATGTTCCACAAGAAGAAAAATAATCATATCATAACAAAGAAATGAAATGGGTATTATAAATATGAAAACACATCATAATGTGGGAAAAAGATACAGGTTTCATAATTATTTCATGAAAATCACATCTTGTGAAAGAAAAACGGATTTCATAAGACTATAACCTATGAAAGAGAAATATACTTCATAAATACATAACCTGTGATGGAGAAATAGATTTCATAAACATACAACCCATGAAAGAGAATCATATATCATAAATACCATGACATTAATCATAACCCATTCATAGAAATATTATGAATGAAACCTTTAGATAATTTTCTAGAAGAGAATTAGTAACATCAAAAGACATCATCTTAGATAGAAAATAATTTAGAAATATATTTGAAAATTTTCTTGAGGAAAATATCATTTCTTCTTTGAAAAAAGAATTTTTAATATAAAAAACCGTTTAAGAAAATTTATTATAGAATACCTTGAAAATATATAAATAAGACTTAAAATAATTATTAAAACCTTTCACCATGAAAACATTCAAAATAATATTCAAAATATTTTAAAAAACATTTTATCTGAAAACAAATTTGAAACTTATAAAGAAATATTTAAAATGTTTTGAATCCCATTTCTTTTAAAATACTTTGAAAAATTATAATGAATGATTTAAAATGTTTTGAAAACCATTTATTTGAAAATAATTTTAAAACATTTAAATAAGGCTTTAAAAAATTTTGAAACAATTTTTTTAATACATATAAAAATACCTTTAAAATGTTTTGAAAACCATTTCTTTAAAAATACATTGAAAACATGTAAATATGGCTTGATAATTTTTTGAAAAAAATTTTCCTTGAAAACATATCAAAGTTGTTTGATATTTGTTTGAAAAACATTTCTTTGAAAATGCTTTTCAGAATTATAAATGAGTATTGAATTCATTTTATAAACCACATTCCTTTAAAACATATAAAAGAAGCTTGAAAATATTTTGAAACCACTTTTCCCATAAAAATTATTAAACAATCATGAAATTTTTTTGAAAACCATTTCATTGATAATATAATTTTAAAAAAATTTCTTAAAATATATCTTTTAAACATTAAAATAAATATTCAAAGGATTGATGGTGGATAAATTCATACATGTCGTATGAGGTAAAAAGATCATTTCTTTTGCATGGTAAAAAGGTTAGAAAAGTTCCTTATTTTGAAAATGAAAAGAAGATTCATTTGAAAGAATTGTAAAAATAAAAAAGTGTAAAAATTTGTTTTAATTATCATAGGATAATAGTAGTATATTCTTATAAACCCTTGTTATAAAATACGATTTTAAAGGAACACCAATTTCCTACTGAAGAGAGGGTAAAGTCGACCTTTCTTAAAAACAATATCTTAACTATGTTATGTTCCGCATAGTGTAAGAAATGGTACAAATATATTAATAAATCATTAATAATCAGGGGATAATAAAATTCACGAGTGATCTTATGGGATGGATCATAATATTTCAACAAGGTAATCATATAATTAAATAATCTCAAAAAGTGATGAGATTGTTTCAATAAACTATTATCACTTAGTAAATTTGAACCATAATCCCCATGTAAGAATGTGAAATTACTACAAAAATAAAATATCATTAAAATAATGAGATTCATGTTATAACATGTAAAATGGAAATATAAAAACCTTGAAAAATAATTTAGGTGCATAACAAACCATGTGTCTCAAATAAGAAAAATTGAGAAAAAACTATTTTACCAATTTGGTATCTTTTAAAACGTAAAACCAATGAAAGATCAGAAAATGGATATGTTAATACCCATAAATTTAATTATAATATATATAATATAATCATGGGAATTACATACACCACAAAAAATGAGAGAGTGGATATTATAACATGCATCTCACGAAAAAAAAGTGAGATGAAACCCCCTTTCCTTGTATATTGACTCCCATCATACTCATTCTAACCACAAGTATATTAAATATAAGATTATTATAAATATTTTAAAGAACCATATACATATATCTAATACCATATATGGTTTCATTATGACCTTATATTACCCTTGGTTAACAATCCTTTGTTAAGGTTTCACTTTGGGTAATACTCATTTTATTCTTCACATATGCCTTAATGTGTTGTATATTTGGTATTTATAATTTATATAATTATTTAAAGAATTAAGAAAATTATATAAATATCATTTATATAAATTATATGTGCATTATAATAATCTATATAATATAAAATTATGAAATGTAATACACCATTCATGGAGACGATATGCCACATGTACACATGAATGCCATTTCCGTTTAATTGTCGTGTTGGAAGAAAGAAAGTAGATTACTTATATGTATATATATGTATATATATATCAGTATTATATTATATTTATTATATCATATATGTATTTTATATTCTATAAAACCATCCTTAATACAATCCATGTAGTTCATGAATGAATCATATCGCTGTGAGGGGGTGGTAGTCCACACTTCCTCAAACAAAATTATCGTATTAGCACCAAATGGAAAGTTAAAAGATATGTGTTTTAAAAATGAATACAGAAGATTATATAAATAATAAATATAATATAGAAAAATATAAAAATAGATTGTCCATCATAATTTCCACCATGATAAGTGGTAAATAAAAATTGAACAATCATCTTTTAGTGCGGAAGTACTTCACCGTTAACATAAAAAGTATTTTTGTTTCCTATTAGATGCAGGTATGTGTATGTTTACATCAAACAATTATCAAAATAACATACTATTATATTTATTAAACTTTTTTTTATAAAATATTGGATTAAAGAGAGTGGAGGGGTGGAGAAGGAAAATAAAAGAAAGGATCTTGAAAGATGGTGTTACCTCTTAATCAGGTAACTCCTTCTGATTTGTGCCAAAAGGCATCATTGGAAGACTTTAATACCAAAGGGAGGCTTCAAGGAGGAAGGGATAGACGTTGGTAAGTGTATTAGATAGAGTTTTTCCAAACCTATATGGGTTGAGAGGTGTGAAGAAGAGGGAGAGTAGGTGGCCTTTTATAGGGAAAGAAGAGTGGAATTGTCACGACCCCCTCCCCACAAAGTGTACCCCTCCTAGGTCAATAATGTGAGAACATAGATAATGACCCCCGATTCCCACCTCTGTTAGGCCTCCGGTTGGCAACTTGCACCGAGGGTATAATAAACACATAAATGGGAGGCATTTGAATCTAAGAGAACACACGTGAAAGATAGAGATAATACATAAACCAACCAACTCCAACTCAGACTACAATATTAAAGAAATCCCGTGTACACATATATAATTTCATGAAATAACTACTATAACTGAAAGGGAAAACTGAAAGTACCAAAAGAAAGTAAAAAACATCAACAACCACATAGCCCGAACAACTCCTTCAACCCCATAGTTGTAGTAACCATCATGATCTCCAACCTACTCTAAGTGACCTAGAAAACAGTTTATATATATAGAGTGAGTATAAAAGTATACTCAGTAGGATTCTCCCCGAAGCCTCTCATGTAGAAGTAAAAAAACATGATAAATCACAGTGAAAAACAAGTGAAACTAACTCATAACCAAAATAGATTTACTAAGTTCCCAGCGTCAACATGGATACTCTCACGAAGTATCACATATAATAGTATATAATATAATAAATAATATCTAGGGTACCCTTCTACCACTTCCCCACTGGTTTGTTGCTTTGCCCCAACTTCAGATGTCCTATCAAATATCTCTCCAAAAAGATTGGCCCAAAGACACCTGGGTGAGCACCACCACATGCATCTCTTACAACACAAAACATTCCCACAGACACCTAGGAAAAGCACCTCACCAATTGTGTAGCCAAATGAAACTAGGTCATTTTCGGGAGCCATCGTATCCCACATAACGTGTATCATACATCAGGTATTATACCTCAATCAATTTCATCCCATACACTTAGTAAGGATACTCAATCCATCACAGCCTACATACATTACACCCATAGTAGTCTATAAGAAACTATATCTAGAATATATATGTGTGAATAAACACAATCCATTACAGCCCTATACACACATATTTGGGGAAAACTAACCATTTTTCCTATAAGCACAAGTAACTACCAAGAGAGGAGAGCGGGGCCAAAGGGGGTAGTCAGCCATCCATCCTCCCATCAGAATATTGGGGAAAACATGCCCCAAGGATCAGAATCCCAAGGGTGTTAGTATCCCAAACCGATAAGGTTGGGTAGCTTATAGAAACACAAAAATTACATGATATAATATATATCACAACCACACTATGGGAAAAACCTAGTCTCAGACCCAACAAAGATAACGTCTCTCAGACTCCTGGCTACCACTATTAAGACTAGGTATCCTTTAAGCACACAACCATTTAAATAGCTACATTACTTAACTTTATCCCTTTTTATCATTTGAAGTTTGAATTAATTAATTCTCTAAACATTAATTAACTATTATAAATTTCACATTACATTTCATTAGCATTCTAACCAAGATCCACAGTTCCACTGAATTCTAACCTCAAAATTTTATCCCATCCATTTCTAACCCTATTGGTTCAACATAATTTATTAAATCATTTAGTAAAAACATCATTACTTCCTATAATTCTAGGAATTCTAGAAAAGAAAAACTAAACTACCAAACATAAGGGCTCAATACAGTGAGTAGATGAACTACCCATTGAGTCTTTTTCACCTATAGTAGGATAATATGACCACCATCCTATATAAGCTAAACATAGAAATCATGTGGCATACCCTACGTGTCTTCACCTATTTTGAAAGAGGGTAAGAAAAACTAGCTTCTTTGAGAAGTGGGGAAAGTATAGAAGTTAACAACCAACAAGATTCAGTAAGCATCCAAAATTCACATCCAACCTGTTTCATCATCTCTAGTGTCCTCCCCGACACCCACATGCATAAAGAGATGCATTTATCCACTCTAGGCATCAATTGGTTCCACAACCAATGGGCCTCCCTGCCTCACATACCACAACAACCCTCCAGGATTATCCATCTCAGGATCACACCACAACATAAGAAACATTAAAGAAACAACACAGAAATTGGGCTCTTGGCCCTAATAAAGGCATTCTTCCTTCACAAGCAATGAGCTCTCACATATCCAAGCATAAGGCTCTCTATCCTTTACAAAAAATTGGGCATCTCAAAACCCTTCTGGTAATTATCTTTTATCAACAACCAGTTCTTTAATCCATCTTGAATTAACCGATTCAATTTTAGTAGGTTCCAACAATGGGAAACCTAACTACAAGCTATCATAGCTACCAAAAATTAATTAAACTATTAATTTGACATGCCTTTAAACAACAAGTACCAACACAATTCAGATTTAACAACCAACTAGAATAGGCATTCCCATATGAATCAATTTTATTAACATCATATTACAATAGAAATATCCAGATTAATTTACATGCATTTTTATATTTAGGAATTTAATTATCATTTTATTCTAGATTTACGTTCTTTACAAATTTTGTCAAGAGAAACATGATAAAAAAATCATAGATATCACCCAATCTAGAAAATCAAGAGGCAAAATATTATCACAGTGCAAAGAAACAACATTTTATCAAATCAATTCTTTCAATCTAGTTCTAGTATATAATTAGGTCAATTACATTGTGATCCAAAGGGCTAAATCATTCTAACTCTAAGAGTGCACATTAAAAAATAGAGAAGCCTTGAATCCCATGCCTTAAAAGGTTTCTGACGTTCTTCTCTCCAGAATAGATCAAAGTAGTGGATCATGATCATCTTCTCCATAACAACTCCATCAACCTGAGGATGTCGCAGAATAACCACATCAATAAAACCCCAAATGAACTCTATTATAACCATGGATATCAAATGACATAACATGGAAAAGGGAAACGTGAGAAGTCTGATCAAAGAAAACTAAAGAATAGAGGTAGATATTACCTCAGATTGAAGACGGATTAAAGAAGGAAGCCCGAGATCAATCCTAGCCAAAGAGATATCTAAAACTCTATAGAAGGGTCTACTGGGTTTCCTAGGACAAGAAGAAGGGGATCCTTAGCCGTAGGGTTAGAAATACCCGAGCGGCTGGTATGTCATTAAAACATACAGTGGTGGGTCAGTACATGATGTGTACATTCCATTCACGTCATGTACTACCTTGAGGTCAGGCTAAACTAAAAAACTAATCGCCTCAGTGCTTTGTTTAATTTTTCTCGAACTCAAAATGGTCATGTCGTGTACCCCCGTTACTTCTAGATTTATATATCCAAACTCCTCCAGACATCTTCTGAGCCTTCTCCAAGCACCCTAGTATTCAAAAACATGCAATGGTTCTATCTACGTGGATTCGGGCCCTTACATCAGATACCTCTCTAAACATTCTCGTCTCCGAGAATCCAAAACCTACCCAAAGAGGAAAAAGAAAGGGGTTGTCCAAAAAACCACCCCACAAGACACCTCTCAAGTATTTCTCCACCATTCGATCTCAACCACATAAAAATAATAACACAACATCTCATGATAACCAAAAACAGCTTCTAAATTCCCTCCTGGTGGAGATACCTCTCAAATAGTGCAAGCCAAAACATGCAACAAAGAAATCCATATCATAGATGGGAAAGGTCTACAACCACAAAATGAACATTGTTACAAGGAAAGGGATAAACATAAAACAACTCTGGGTAATGATCACAAATCTACGACCCACATTCTCAGGTACTCTCCTCCATGCCACTGTATCTCCACAAGACATGAACCAAGGGGACAGAATAACCGCACAACACCTTCTCTTTGTGGTCTTGGATCTACATAGGCCCCTCCTTGAAGGTTACATAATCATAAACATCAATATCTCACCAATTTATGACATGAGAGTCATCATGAGTATAATGAAAGAGGTGTGACACATGGAAAACATCATGTAACCGACTCATCTGCGGGGGAAGTGCTACTCGATATGCCACAACTCCAACATGAGCCGACACCTTGAAATGACCAACAAACCGGGGATACAACTTACTACAATGAGAAAACCTTCAATTCCCATGATGGGGAGTCACCTTCAGAAAAATGTGATCCCCAAAATTATACACTAAATGTATCCTCCTTCGGTCGGAATATGATTTCGGATGATCCTGCACTGTCTTCATCCTTTCACGAATCACATGAACCATCATTGTTGTATTCTACACTAGTTTTGATCTAAGAATTAATAAATCTCATACCCCAGTCCTACATAATGGAGAATAGAAATATTGTCCATACAATGCTTCAAATGGTCCCATATCGATGGTGGAGTAAAAAATATTGTTTTAAACAAACTCCACCAAGGGTAAGTGCCTCATCCACGAACCTCCAAAATCTAGGAAACAAGATAGAAACATGTCTTCAAGAGTCTGGATGGTCCTCTCTATTTAACTATCTATCTACGGATGAAAATCAGTGCTAAGTCATAGATGAGAACCAAAATCATGTTAGAGACCTCTCTAAAACCTAGAGGTAAAACTAGGATCTCGTTCATAAATGATCATCCTCATGACTCCATAGAGTCTCACTACCTCTTCCAGGTACTGCCTCGAAAAGACATCCACTAAGATCAACTCCTTGATCGCTATAAAGTGGGATGATTTCGTTAAATGATCCACTACCACCAAAATAGAATCATGTCCTCCCTTAGCTCGAGGTAAATCAGTAACAAAGTCTATTGAGATGTCCTCCCACTTCAACTGGGGAATATATAATGGCTGGATAAAACTACTTGGGACACAGTGCTCGACCTTCACCTTCTAGAAGACCAAACATTGAGACAGAAACTCCGAAACTGTAGGATTTATCCCAGGCCACTAAAAATAACTCCTCAAGGCCTGGTACATCTTTTTAATTCTAGGGTGCACTACTAAAGGTGATATATATAACTCTATGAGAACCATATCAGGCATCTCTAAAGGAACAAAAAGCCTTCCTCAATACAACACCCAATATTGTTCATCCTCATACCAACCATTAGGGGCCTCACCAAAAACAACTCGGTCTCTCCAAACCTCTACCTCTAGATCCCCCAACTAGGACTCTTCCAACTGCTGCACCAGAGATGACTGCACTTTCATTTGGAAAAGAAAACATTCCCCTCCCAACTTCCACCATATCAAGGTGTAATTCAGAATGTTCTTCCATCACTCTCCCAGAATAACCAGATTCACGCACTACATCACTACGTGACTTCCTGCTCACCACATCAACCAAAACATTCCCATTTATAGGTTTATATGAAGTTTAAATGTTGTATTCCTATATTAAATCCATCCATTGATGTTTCCACAAGTTCAGGTCAAGTTGGTAGAAACCATACCTCAGGCTCTTATGATCGGTGAAAACCACAATGTGCTCGCTAATGAGGTAATGTGTCCACAAATTTAGAGAAAACACTACAGTCACCAACTCAAGATCATTGGTGGCATAGTTACGTTAATGGGGACGCAACTTCCATGATATATATGAAACAACTAATCTCTGCTACATCAGAACATATCCTAACCCCAGATGCAAAGCATCACATAAAACATCAAACTGAACTCTCTCTTCTAGAAGACGAAGAACTGGAGACCATTCCAAATTATCCTTCAGATACTCAAAAGATTCTTGACACTAATCGGTCCACCTGAATGCCTGATCCTTCCTGGTCAATGATATCAGAGGATCACAAATTGAGAGAAATCAGCTATGAACCACATATAATATCCTTCTAGACCAAAGAAACTTTTCACCTCTGCCACTGTCTTGGGGGATAACCAATATACAAAATCTTATATCTTTGATGGATCCACATCAACTTCGTGTTGGGACACCACATTCCCTAAGAATTGAACATAAAGAGCCCAAAACTCTCACTTTGAAAACTTCCCAAACAACTGATGTTGATGAAGAAATCACTAAAAACATGAAGATGTTCTGCATTCTCCTCCTCAAATGCAGATTACACAAGGATGTATTCAATTAAAACCACCACGAACTTATCCAGGAACTCACAGAACATAGATTTATTCAATCCCATGAACAAAGTTGGATAATTCTTTACACCGAATGACTTTACTGTGAACTCATAATTCCCATTACGATAAAGAAAGGTCGTCTTTGGTATATCCTCATCCTTAACACGCATCCGATGATATCCTGAACACAATTTTATCTTTGAGAACCATCTTTCACACATCAGTTGATTGAATAAATCTTCAATCCATGAAAAAGGATAGAAATTATTCAACGCCACTTTATTTAATCGATGATAATCGATACACAACCGCAAATTTCCATCATCCTTTTTCACGAAAAAAACTAGTGCACCCCACAATGACAAACTCGGCCAAACAAAAATGCATTATAACAGACCATCAAGAGGTATAAAAAAACTCCCATAACTCAGAAGGGCCATCCTATACAGATAAATAGAAATAGAAGACACTCCTGCTTGTAGTTTGATCCCAAAATCGATCTCTCATCAAGGGGGTAATGCTATAACCTTTTCTGGAAAGACATAAGGGTAATATTCTACGACCCTAGGAAATGAAAAATAATGAAACTCTTAATAACTCTACATCATCTCAACCATCAAGGATGATAAGGACTGAACATGCCTATGACCCATCAAAGGGTCTCGCTTAACAAAAAACATTGTTGGATCTCCATCTGCATCGAAGAACACCACCAACCTCCTAAAGAAATCCATGATAGCCTGCATCGAATACAACCAATCCATGCCAAGGATGACATCATATGGTTTTATCCATAAACATAGAACATGCCCCCAAGATAGGTGCTTCCCCATCACTACATCACATTCTATACATAATTCAAACAAGTCAGATCAACCTCCAATTGGTGTAGTCAACGCCAATGACCCTGGAAGCCTATCTACCTCAAGGTCCAAAGAATGGAAAAGGGAAAGAAATATGAAGGAGTGCATCACTCTTGAATCAAATAAGGTATACACCCAAGTAGAAAACAAGAAAATGGTACCTCGAATGATTTTTGGATCCCCTGGAGCTAGAAATGCTAAAGCATGAAGCTGAACACGAACCCCTCCACGACCTCTATGACCCTGATGATGACCACCACCATAGCTGTGATATACTCTCTGAGGATATGAAGCATCATGAGGCTGGCCTCTGCCTACCCCATCTAATCTCTGCTGATCCAATGCTAGTGCAACCTACTACTGCTGCCTCAGCTGGAACTTTCTCAATAAAGGAACCTGGAGTAGAACACCTGGTGCGTGATGACTGCTCTTAAATTTCGGACACTCTTAATGATGATTAACTCTCCATACATAAGACAAACAAGCACCTAATCATTTGGAAATGGCCTGAGAGAAGCCACCCCTAGAGTAATGAGATGCTGAGGGTTGGGACCTACCCACAACGAAACAGAAACACTTCTTCCCTGAAAATTGAGAACCTCAGACCACAACTCTTCTTCATGAAGAATCATGACAACTCCCCTACTATGATGGTCGAGTTGGGGCCAATGTCCTCTGGACAACATCTTCCCTCCCCAAAACCTCATGATATGTCTTCAGCATAGATGAGGTGACCTAGCATGGGATCTCTGGATGAAAATCCTCCTCAAAATGCCTCACCCTGGCCTCTTCGTCTGGAAATATGTCCGTAGCATATCGTTAAAGGTTCCAGAAATGGATTCCAAAATCTCACACACTGGAGCTTCCCTTTCAAAGGGTTAGAAGATCCTGGAGACTGGATGCCTTCTCGATCGAAGAAATAAACTCGACTCTGAAGTTGTCTGAAAACTCCTCCCATGAGATCTCCAACTCATCATGATCCCAAAGGAGCAAGAACCACCACTACCTAGCTAGTCCACATAATTTCGACACAACCACAGACACCCAATTATACTTCCAAGCATGGATCGAACTGAAGTCTATCTCAACCTCCTCCAACTAGTATTCTATGACTGTATATGAAATGGATCCCTCGTACTTCTGTAGAAAATGGCTCTAAAACTCTCAGAGTGTACTCCTCCATCTGTCATCATCGTCAACCTCTACCCTTAAATGATCTGATGGCACAACCTACTAGACATCTTCTGCGTGAACCTGACGGGGACGTCGACCTAGATCCATACCTACAAATTGACAAACATTTAGAGCTCCTAAGCCTTGAATATGGAAGACTCAACATTAATTAAGTTTTTTTCTTTTATTTATTTTAGGTTAACCTATTCCAAGGTCTACCCATTCAAACACGGGAACAAATAATAATGATGCATGATCCTTTACTAGGTCTCTACCCTGTAACTATTATCACCTTGTGTAGTAGCCACTATAAACTTAAAGGTCCATGCAACATATCACAGGGGGGCCTAAATGTCTATGTCTCAACCAGTATCCATTTTTTACATAACTTTCTAAACTTATATAACACTATTTCCCTACAAACCCATGCCACCTCACTTGTGCCTAACTCCAAACTCCATAATATCCCTCATACAAACCTATGATACCACTCTGTCATGACCCCCTCCCCACAAAGTGTACCCCTCCAAGGTCGGTAATGTGAGAAAGGAGATAATGACCCCTAAATCCTACCACCAGTAGGCCCTGAGTTGGCAACTAACACCAAGGTTAGAGTAAACACAAAAATGGGTGGCATTACCCTCTAATAGAACAGATGAAAAAGAGAGAGATAAGAGCGACACCAACCAACTCCAACACAGATATAAATATAAAATAAATACCAAGTAAACATATTTAATTTCATGAAATAACTAATATAACTGAAAGGGAAAACTACACGTCCCAAAAGAAAGTAAAAATAGCAGCATCCACGAAGCCCGAACAGCTCCTGCAACCCCAATGTAATAGTAACCAACCCGATATCTAACCCCTCCATGTGACCTAGAAAATAGTTTATATACATATAATGTGTGTATAATAGTATACTTGGTAGGATCCTCCTTAAATAATCTCATGTAAAAGTAAATAAAGCATGATAAAGCATAGTAAACAACAAGTAAAACTAACCCGTTACCTAAATAGGTATACTAAGTTCCTAGCCTCACCATGGATACTCTCAGAAAGTATCACATAAATGTGTATATAATCTACTAAACAATATCAAGGGTACCTCACTACCACTTCCCCACTGGTTTTCCTCATTTCCCCAAAGTCACACATCCTATGCCATCTCTCTTCAAAAAGGCTAGCTCGAAGAAACTTGGGAGAGCACTACCACAAGAACCTCATGCAACACAAAACCTTCCAACAAACACCTGGGATTAAAACCCCACCATACACACAACCAAAAGTAACCAAGTAGTTTCTAGGAGCCACCAAAACCCCCATAATGTGTATCATACATTGGGTATTATGCCTCAAGCCATTACAGCCCATACACCGAGTAAGGATCCTCAAGACATCACAACCCATACACATTACACCTATATCAGTCTATAGGAAACTATATATAAAATATATGATTGTGAATAACCACAAGCCATTACATCCCTCTACACACATATATGGGGAAAACTAACAGTTGTGCCTACCAACCCAAGTAACTACCAAGAGAAGAGAGCTAGGCCAAAGAATGTAGTCAACCATCCATCCTCCCACCAGAATATGGGGAAAAACACCCCCCACGACTCAAAATACTTAGGGTGCCAGTCTCCCTAATCTACAGGCTGGGTGAGTGTATAGAAACAAAAAAAGTACACGATATAATATATCTCACAACCACACTATGGGAAAAACCAAGTCTCAGACTCAACTACATCAAATATATCTCGGACTCTCTGTTGTAAATGCTAAGACTAGGCATCCTATAATCACACAACCATTTAAAGAGATAAATTAGATTAATTTATCCATTTTTATCTGTTTCACTTTACGTTAATTCATTATTTAAACATTAATTAGCCTTTAATAATTCTACATTTCATTTAATTAGCATTCAAACCAAGATCCAAAGTTCCTTTGAATTGTAACGTCAACATTGCATCCCATCCAGCTCTATCCCCATGGGTTCAACATCATTTTTTCAATCATTTATTAACAGACTAATTACTTCCCATAATTCCAATCATTCTAGAAAATCAAAAATAAGCTACCAAACAAAAGAGTCTTAACACAGTTAGTGGATGAACTACCCATCAAGTCTTTTCCATCTATAGAAGGAGAAAAGTCCCACTATCCTGAAGAAGCTAAACACAAAAAGAATGTGGCATACCCCACACATCATTGAATCTTTTGGATGGAGGATAAGAAAAACCAGCTGCCTTGAGTTCTGGGAAAATTACAGAAGATAACAACCAACATGATTCAGCAAGTATCCAACATTCACATCTAACCCGTTTCATCATCACTGGTGTCCTCCCCGACACCCACATTCATAAACTGATGCATCTCAACACTCTAGGCATCAATTGCTATCAAAACCAATGGGACTCCTTACCCCAAATACTACAATAGCCCTCTAGGCTCTGCCATATCAGGTTCAAACCACAACACAAGTAGCAGGAAACAAACAACAAAGAAACTAGGCTCTTTTCCCCAAGCAAGGCATTCTACCTTCAGAAGCAATGATCTTAGATAGCTCCAATCATATGGCTATTTGGACTTTACAAGTAAGAGGGTATCTCAAAACCCTACCTGGAATTTTATTTTATCAACAACCAGTTCTTTAATCCATTTTGAATTAACTGATTAATTATACAAAGGTTCCAACTCTGGGTATCCTAACTACAAGCTATCATAGATACCAAAAATTAATTAAACAATTAATTTGACATGACGTTAAACAAAAATAACCAACATGCTTTAGATTTTACAACCAAATGGAATAAGCATGAACATCTGTATCAATTTTAGTAAAATTAGATTAAAAAAACAATAACCTCATTAATTTAGATGCATCTTCATCTTTATCCATTTAATTATCAATTAATTTTGGATTTACGTTCCTTACCAATTTTATCAAGAGAAACATGATAACAAACAAAGAATAGATATCATACAATCTAGAAAATCAAGAGACACGTCATTATCACAGTGCAAAGCAACAACGTGAAATCAAACCAATACATTCAATCAGATTCAAGTATTTAATTAGGTCAATTCCATTGAGATCCAAAGGGCTAAATCTTGCCACCTCTACGATTGCACATAAAAGAGTTGAGAAGAAATGAATCTCCTAAATCAAAAGGTTTCTGACGTTCTTTGCTTGAGAATGGATCAAAGTAGCTGATCATGGTCTCCTTCTCCACAATAACTGCATCCACTCGAAGACGTCACAACACAATCTCATCAACAATGCTAAAAAGAAACTCCATTAGAACCATGGAAATAAAATGGAAAAGCATGGAAAGGAGAAAAAAGAGAAAAAAGATTGAAGAAAACCAAATAATGGAGGAATATATTACCTCGTATTGAAGATGGATCGAAGAAGGAAGCCTGAGATCAATCCTAGTTAAATAGATCTCTAAAACGCTACAGAGGGGTCTGCTGGGTAGCCCGGGATGTGAAGGAGGGGAGCCTTGGCCGTAGGGTTAGAACGAACTAAGAATATAGTATGTATTTAAAACATATAGTGGTTGGTTAGTACACAAATTGTACTTCCCATTCACATCATGCACTTCCTTGAGGTTGGGTTCCACCGAAAAACACGTCGCCTCAGTTATTTGTTTTATTTTTCTAGAACTTGAACCGGTCACGTTGTGTACCCCATGGTCATGTTGTGTACCCCTACTGCTTCCATATTTCTACTAAAATACTTTTATTGACTTCTTCTAAGGCTTCTTTGAGCACCCCAGTCTTCGAAAACTCACAAAGGTTCATTCCACATAGATTCGGGCCCTTATAGGCACTCTTTTAAATATTTGTGGAGAGAATTCCACCCATGTTTGTCATGTTGCATGTAAATCCAATAATGATCTAAATTCAAGACAAGGGAGTATAGGGTTGAAATATCTCCATAAAATAAATTTTTTACACGTGTATAGATATTTTTGGTCCATAAGGTTACAGTTTATCCCCTAATTAAGTTTAATTTAACCTTTATTAATGTAATTAATTTTAAACACTTTCACAAATATTTTTTGTAAAAAACTAAGTTGACAATATTAGACATTAAAAATTATGATTATTACAAATATGGAATAAATTTTTAAAAATTCTTATCACATAATTTTCATAAATTAATTTAAAAACATTCCCGTTACCGGGACAACACTGCAAATTTTTAAAGTTAAAATGATCAAACAATTGCCAAGTTTTTATATCCAATTTCAACGTGAAATTGGTTCTAGTGACCTACATTGGATTAATTGATAAAATAATTATATAATTAAACTTCTAAAAAATTTAAAATATAATTTTAATATATAAATAAAATATATGGAAATTCAATTTTGAATTAAAATTCAATATTTTTAACTATTTATTAAAAAAATGAAACCTTATAGAAAAATAACAAAAAATTATCTAACCTAATTTTTATGTTTTGATTCCAAATATAATATTTATTTTGACATATTAAATCCATAAAATTTCCAAAAAATTTATTTAAAATGTGGTCATAAATAAACGACATTAAAACCCCATTTATAAAAATATAGGGTTTTATGCATAAAATTAGGTTTTTTTCTAATTTAGGGTCTATAAAATCTATTTTATGAATACAAAAAATAGTTGATGGAATATATAACATATATATTACATTAATATCACTCACTAATTTAATTTATTACCTTAAAACTACTTTATGACAATAACAATATTAATATTTTCATTTATATTCAATCAGTTTTCGTATTCATTTATAATTAATTAATAACCTATGAATTCATATTATCTTTGTGTAAACCGTATATTTTTATAAATTAGTTAATACTATTCAAAACCTGAAATTTTATGACTAGGTTTTATCTTATTATATTAAATAATAATATTGTAGTAATATATTGTTTTTTGGTAAATCGCGGTCATGTAAGTTACGCAAGCCATCATGGAATGTTATTGTTGCATGTAACACAAGAAAACCAAAGTTTTTTTTAGATGAAGCTAAAATTTATGTTGTTTTTAGTTCATTATTAACTTGTTTTTGAATATAAATAAAGACCAACATTGTGATTTAATAGAAAATAACTATTTTTAGTGTTATGTGAAATCAAAAAAATCACACAAAGTTTAAATTAATTCAAAAAATAATAATTCACCCTTAAAATGATTTTTTCTCTCAAAATTAATCTGGATTATACAAGGTTTAATACATTTATTTTTCATTAATAGAAACCCACATCATACAAATTGATACTAGAAATTACCTTAAAAGGAAAATTTGGAACTATAACAGTTACCCGAAGTAACAGATAACTGCGTTTCCACATAGGAGAACATAGGTTTAGAGTAAAGATTGGTCATAAATGAAAAACATAATTATTTATAGGGAGTGATTGAGTTCATCAATCAAAAAAAGTGAATGATCAAATATTATTTTTTGGTCTCAAATTAATAAATCCGTGATGATTTAAACGGTTATCAGTTCAACAGAATTA
The DNA here is from genome assembly GCA_963277665.1 of Viscum album. NCBI lineage: Eukaryota > Viridiplantae > Streptophyta > Magnoliopsida > Santalales > Viscaceae > Viscum > Viscum album. Next base: position 97,032,104 of record OY728153.1, on the reverse strand, counting down.
AGGTATTATGACAAAACATTTTATTTTGATCATAATCCTAACATTGAGTAATTCATTTATTGACCAATAATATAAGGAAATAAACATAATATATTCCTATAAACAAAATTTTATTCTTTTTACTTTTATCAATTTCTTATTCATCCATTACTTCATGTAGTGGACATGCAAAAAATATATTTGATGCCTGAAGTACTAAAAAACAATTTTACTAATCTTAAGGCCTATAAAATAATAAAAATTATAACTATTTACATATAAATATTATTTAAAAAATAAACATAGTTAATAAATTAATCTCTAAACATAAAAGTAACACTACTGTTTCATTATAAATAGTTATTCATAAAAAATAATTATACATTAACAATGACATCATGTAGGCTAGTGGTAGGCATGAAACCCTTGTCGTCCTTTGTTCATGGGTTCAAGACCCATGAAATTTATATAATTGATTAGTTATCACCTGAAAAACATGATTTCCTTTTCTAAAACCATATTAAACTAATATCCACAACTAAATAAGATGGAAATCCTTGAAATAAGGTTAATAATTATGTAGTCTTTTAACTAAGGTTTTAAATACAAACTCATTGCAGAAATACATCCTCTAAAGTCTACCCTAAAATTTTCATGAATGTTAAACCTTAAAACCCTTCTAAAAGTTGAAAATCCATAACATTATAATTAAAGTCATGAAATAAAATTAACATTGATTCCCCTATATATCACAAAGTAGAACGTGGTTGTCCCATTCCAAACATGTGAATAACCTCATCGTATATTCCCTTGAAATATGCAAATAAACTCAATTAAAATAAATCATTTGGGAAAACATGCATGCTTCCTTATTCCAATGATTAATAGATATATTTTTTTAATCCAAAAAGTCATAATTATCCATGATGACATAGAACATTCTTTCAATAATCAATTCCAAGGTAATCTGTACCATCGAATTTAATTATTCATATCCAATTTACCATTACCCAAAGATCATCATCTCAATTTCAGGCATTAAATAAGGGTTACCTTCCCTTAATAAAAATATCATCTTTCCATGAAATCAATTTTCTATGTATTCATCACCATTCAACTAGTACTTTTCATTACTTAATTATTCTTTTGTGAAAATACTTATTCATTTCTTCATTCATAATCTTTGAATTCCAAAACATAAATACTTCATTAATCCAAATTTATTATTAAACCATCACTCAGGCTTCATAAACATATTATTTAATACCTATTTATAATAATTTGAAATATGAATCATGTATTAAGGTTCCTCAACCTTGATTTAATCATTCTTCTTATGATCAAACTAAACAATACTGGATGAACATCACATACCTTTCACAAGTCATTTTCATTCTCTTTATCTTAATAAGTTTAACCAATACTCATACCACCTTCTTGATTATCCTTAGGAGATTTCCACTTGGTAAATTTATTTTCATATTTCACATACTTTCCACATCAGGAAAATTCAATTTTAGCCATTTCATTCTACTTACCACCATTGACTAAAACCAAAAGCATAATATGAGCATTACTTATCATAGTATAAAACCACATAGTCATGAAAATAATTACATAAAGGTTGTTTAAGTCAGGAAACCTTCCTTATTATAAGACACACTAGGTTTATCCTAGTTTATTCATATACCTCTTATATTTAAATATTTCCAGATGGTTTCTGAAGATTTTGTGAATTCCCAAATCATATTGCTTGGGAGTGTCAAACCAATTGTGAACTAAATCCAATTATCGAGTAAAAGATTACCTGGAGTCAGGACTGAAACATCTTGGTGGAGTAGTTACCCAAAATTACATCTGTACTAGAGACACATCCACTCATAGTGTCCAGACATCGATGTATTTCTAGGAAACCAATCAATCTATACTTTACCCAAATTCCAGGACATTTTCTTATACATTAACTCATCCTTATACTTATCCTTAGAGACATCCCTAGACATGTCCTTAGAAATATACCTAGGTACATCACTAAAGTTTTATCATCCTAGTTTCCAATGGTTGTCTAAACATTTACTTTTATACCCACTGTAGTGAACCTAGATTAACATACATGGATATTAAACCATTTTAGATAAATATTCAGTATATTATAATAATCAATGCATGAGGACTATAATAGTTTAGTGTCTTTGGAAACATGGAAACAAAATATTATATACTAGTGAAATATTTTCAACATATTTCATAAATATCTCCACCTTTAGTAACTATTCCTAAAACCTTTCATCATAACATAGGTAAAAGAAACATAATTAGGGGGATCTAAAATGATCAATAAGGGTAAATAAAGGAAACGTGTAAGCATAACAAGAATAAATGGTATGTAACTTGAGAATATCATTTGAAGATCATACCCTACATATTAAATATCATAATTGAGATTATTAATTCATAAGATATGGATCATAATATAATTGAGAGAATAAGTCATGAAAACACAACATAGGAATAAAACATGGAATTGTAGAAGACATATATGCATATAATATGATCTCCACAATAGCCAATGAATCACCTCCAGGAAAATAATTATAGTATTTGTTCACTCCCTATACCATATTGGTAGTCATGGTTCACTCCCATGGCCATCTTAGTAGCATGAGTTCACTTCTCGTTCCATCTAGGAAGTCATGGATCACTCTCATGTCCATCTTAGTAGTCAAGGTTCATTCCCAATATCATCTTAGTCTATCTCATGAGATATAAATATTTACCCAATGAATTGGGGGGAGATATAGGTCCCACCATTCTCATAATGAAATCCTACATACATGTTCAATAAGATCATGAATAATCATAACATAACCCTTGAAATGAAATGGGTATTATAAACAAGTAAACATATAATAACATGTGTAAAAAGATAATGGTTTTATAATCATTTCATAAAAATCATAACCCTTTAAAGAGAAATGGTTTTCATAAACCCCTAACCCATGAAAGAGAAAACGATTTTATAAGCATATAACTCATGAATGAGAAACATATTTTGTAAATATATAACTCATGAAAGAGAAATAGATTTCATAAAGACCATTAAATTAAGAATAAACCATTCATAGAAATATTATCAATAGATCCTTTAGATCATTTATTAAAAGGACATGAGTAACATCAACATACTCTATATTAGATGGAAAATAATTTTGAAATATATTTCATGAATTTTTCTTGATGAAAATATTCTTTTCTCATTGAAAAATTATTTTTAATCCATTAAACCATTTAAAAATAGTATTCTTAGAAAATACATTGAAAGAATATAAATAAGAATTGAAATCATTTTTGAAAACATTTTCCAAGAAAACTTATAAAATAAGATACAAATTATTTTGAAAACCTATTTCTTTGGAAAAAACTTTGGAAAATTATAAATTAATCTTGAAAAAAATTAAAAACCATTTATATTAAAATAATTTGAAAACTTATAAAGAATATTTATATTTTTCTTAAAAATAGTTTCTTTGAAAATATTTTGAAAACATATAAATAAGTATTGAAAATATTTTGAACGAAATTTTGCATGAAAATATATTAAATTATTTTGGAAAGTTTTGAAAATAATTTCTATGAAAATAATTTGAAATCATATAAATAATGATTGAAAACATTTTGAATAAAATTTTCCTTGAAAACATATAAAAGGAGAATAAAATTTTTATGAAATCCAATTCTTTGAATTTTTTAAATCATTTAAATGAGGATATAAATCATTTTTTAAAATCGTATTTCTTAAGAAAACTAAGAAATGAAGCTTCAAAACATTTTGAAAAGAATTTTCATAGAAAACTTATAAAAGAAGCTTGAAAAACTTTTAAAAACAATTTCATTGATAATAAATTTTAGAAAAATTTTATTAAAAACTGACTATTAAAAATGAAAATAAATCCTCAAAGGATTGATGATGGATACATCTGTACATGTAATATGAGGTAAAAAGAACATTAGTTTTTCACTGTAAAAAGGTTAGAAAAATCCCTCGTTCAGAAAGATACAAGAAGATTCTTTTGAAAAAATTGGAAAAAGGGAAAAAGGGGTAAAAAATTCTTTAAATTATCATAGTATAATAGTAATATATTTTTGTAAACCCATTTTAGAAAAAAATATTTTGAAGGAACACAAATTTTTGACCGAAGGGAGGTTAAAGTTGGGCTTTCTTACAAACACGTTCTTAACTATATTATATACCAAAGAGTAGAATAAATTGTACCGATATATGAATAAATCATTAATAACCAGGAGAGAATAAAATTCATGAGTTATCTTGAGGGATGGATTATAATACTTCAATAATTAATGAATTGTCAAAAATAATCTCGAAAAGTGATGAGATTGTTTCAATAAACTCTATTCACTTAGTGACTTTGAGCCATAATGCCCATGTAAGAAAGTGAAATTACATGAATCTTAAAACATCTTAAAAATAATGATATTCATTTCTACATATGTAAAATGGAATAATATACACCCCGAAAAAGAATTTTTTTCACAATAAAACTTGAGTCTCAAAGAAGGAAAATTGAGACAAAACTATTTTACCGATTTGGTAACTTTAGAAACATAAAACACATGATAGAATTATCATAAAATGAATATGTTAATACACATAAATTTAATTATAGGATAAATAGAATAAAATCATGTTAATTAAATACAACAAAAAAAGTAAATAGTGGGGAATAAAGCAAGTATCTCACAAAAATAAAAAGTGAGATGAAATCTCCTGACCTTGTGTCTTCACCCTCGTCATACTCATTCAAACCACCGGTATATTAAATATAACGTTATTATAAATATTTTGAAGATCCATAATGTTATATATAATACCATATAAGTTTTTGTTATGCCTTTATATTACCCTATATTTAACCATCCTATGTTAAGGTTTCACTTTGGGTAATATTCTCTTTATTCTTTATATGTGTATTAATTTGTTATAGATTTGGTATATATAATTTATATCATGATTTATAGAATTTAAACCATGATATAAATATCATTTATATACATTATATATGTATTATAATAATATATAGAATGTATAAGTATGAAATAAAGTACATTGTTCATGGAGACGGTAGGTTGTACGTATGCATGAATGATAATTTCGTTTAAATGTCATGTCGGTAGAAAGAAAGTAAAATAAAAATATGTATGTATATGTATATATATAATTATTACAGTAGATTTATGATATCATATATTTCCTATATATTCTCTAAAACTATCCTAAATACAATCCATGTATTGTATAAATGAATCATATCGCTTTTAGGGGGCGGTAGTCAACACTTCATCAAATAAAATTATCGTATCTGCACCAGATGTAAAGTAAAAAATGATATGTGTTGTAAAAATTAATAAATAAACCTAGAAAATAATATATATAATATATAACATATATAAACATATTTCACATCATAATTTCCACCATGAGATGTGGTAAAGAAAATTAAACAATCATTATTTTGCGAGGTGGTAGTTTGCTATACATATAAACTGTATGTTCCTTTCCCATTAGATGGAGGTGTGTGTATGTTTAGGTCGAAACCTTAGAATAAAAAAATCCTATTTTTTTATGATAATAGTATTTGATACAATAATATAATAAAGAGAGTTTAGTGGGTGTAGAAGGAAAATAAAGGAAAAGATCTTGAGAGAAGGTGTTACCTCTTAATCGAGTAACCCCTTTTTAGTTTGTAAGAAAAGGATTCCTTGAATGAATTTATACCCAATGAGAGGCTTCAAGGAGGAATGGAGGGATATTTGGAAGTGTATTGGGAATATTTTTTCCAATAATATGTTTTTTGATAGGTGTTAAGAATAAGGAGAGTTGGTGGCCTTTTAGAGGGAAGGAGGAGTGACACTTATAAATATTTGAAGAGAAAATTTAACCCACATTTTTCACATATTCATGTGGATAAAATATTTATAAAATGTATAAAAAGGGATAATAAGTTCTAAATATTTCCATAAAATTCATTTTTGAAAAAATAATAGTTCATTTTGGTCTTTATGGTTAGGGTTTAATCCCTTATTAAGCTTATTTTAACATTAAACGGTGTAATTAATTTTAATTATTTTCACAAATATTTTTGGTCAAAAAATAAGTTCAAACAATTATAAATTATAAATTATGATTATTCCAAACATGAAATCCATTTTTCCAAATTAAAATCACATAAGTGGTGGAAATTAATTTAAAAATAATCCTACCGATGGGATGACACTATAGGTTTTTAATGTAAAAATGATCAAAGGTTGGGTAAGTTTTTATATTAAATTTCCATGTGAAATTAGTTCCAAGGACCTAAATTGTAATAATTTATAAACATATTATCAAATTAGACTTTTAAACCAATTTAAAATATAATTTAACCTAATAAATAAATTTGACTAAAAATCCGTTTTGAATTAAAATCCAGTTTTTAACGACTCGTTAAAAATATGAAACCTTACATAAAAATTCAAAAAAATTATCCTAACCTAGTTTTATGTTTTTATTTAAAATATAAAATACATTTTAACATCTTAAATACATAAAATTTCAAAAATTTTGATTTAAAATGGGTTCTCTCTTAAAAGGCTTAAAACTTCATTTATTAAAATATTGGGTTTTATGCCTAAAATTAGGTTTTTATTAACTTATGTCTATAAAATACATTTTATTAATAAAAAATATTTTATTGAATATATAAAATATATATTAAATTAATATCACTCACTAATTTGATTTATTTGGGTGAAATAACTTTGTAATCATAAAAATATTAATATTTTCCTTTATATTCAATCGGTTTTCATATTCGTTTCTAACTATCTTATAACCTATGAATTCATCATATATTTTTGTAATATATATATTTTCATAAATTTGTTAAAATTATTCATGACATATAATTTTACTACTAGGTTATATATTGTTATATTAAATAATAAAATTTTACTAATATTTTATTGTTTGGTAAAACTCGGCCATGCGTGTTACGCAATCTATTGAGGAAATTCATTGTTTTGTTCAACTCAAGATAAAATAAGTGTTCTATGTTGAGAAAGATAAATTTTTTGTTGTGTTTAGTTCATGATTAACTTGGTGTTGTGTATAATTCAAGCCAAATATAGTTATTTAATATAAAATGAACTATTTTTAGTGTTATAGAAAATTAAAAACAATCTCAAAGGTTAAATTAACTTTAAAAAAATAATTCATAAAATATCAGGGTGATAAAATAATGTAATTAAACTCATTAAATAATTTAAATATATAGATTAAAAAGTTTTAATCTATATTAATATATTTTTTTCCTAGTGTTGGTAAAAATTAATTTAAATATAAGTTCACAAAATGCAATGAAAAACCTTTTTGTAGAAAAATTCAGGTTTTTTGTATAAAAATGTTTCTAAAATAGAATAAACAACAATGTTGATTCACATTAGATTAAATGGGTTTGGATAAGTAAAAATAATAATAATTAACTTAAAGAAACCATAAATGAAAATAATGTTTGTGAAAACATTATTAAAAGTGAAGTACTTAAAATAGTTTTCATTTAGATAGAAACATTATATATATTTCAAAAATATCAAACATATATTTCTAAGTTAAATATTATATTTTTAAATAAATTATATAATATCAAAAAAAATTCTATAATAAGGGTTTCCTAAACTTTTAATTCATTCTTAAATCATTATAATTCTATAAAATTGATAGTATTTGTAAAGTAATGTTTTTCATTATCCATTAGAAAATAAATTATTTGTAAATAATAAAAAATAATCTTAATTCAAATTTGAAATTATGAAACAAAAAATGATGTTTATTTCATCAAATTAAAATTTAAAAAATTCTTAAATTTATCTTTTAAACTAAAAATAATAGAATATATGGAAACATGAATTTATATAAAAATGACCACTTTAAACGTTATCTATTATTAACCTTATGTGATTTAATTCCTATCATTACAAATTTTGTAATTATTTCCAAGTATCTAGTAAGTAATTTAAATGGGGAAAAAATTTCTACATATATATTATAATATGGTAACTCATATTCATAACCTTTAAAACAATTGGTAGGTTATAATAGTCATATTTAAAAAATAATATTGAAATGGTATATTTTCATTCATTTAAGATCAATGTTGTGTATGGTACATACCATTGAACATATTAGTTATTTAAAATTAAATACACTATAAATCTAAGGTCCCCATTATACCCACCTTAAATAAATCATGTCCTTTAAATTTTATCTCTTTTTTGAAAAAAAGGGTTTAAAACATTTTTTGAATCAATTATAAGGAGTGAAAGAAATACTTAATTGGAAGGAAATATATTTTAATCCACTTTGATAATTTTTCCTTTCTAAAATTACATTAATCAAATTTTTGGTATATAAAACATATAATTTTTTAAATATTTCATAGACTGTTCATTTGTTGATGCGAGGTTCATACATGTGAATGAGTTTTATAAAGCATACCTTCATAGCTGAGCAATAATTTCCCCACAGTCATCTATAAATTTTTCTTTCTCTTGGTTTTGTTTGAGGAAAAATTTTACCATAAAGATAAATAATTTGAGTGGATATACTTATTTTATTTCGACCCATAATTTCATCCTTTGGTTGTCTTTATAGTACTTTTAAAACATTTCTTCATGTCATAAGATAAATTACCATGATGATTTTTTCATGAAAAAAGCTCTAAAATTATCTTTTAATGGATCAAAAGTTCCATAAAAGTATGAAACATTATTCATCATATTTAACAATTTTGAAAAACCAAAATGGCTAGAACATGTTAATATAATAACAAATATGAATAAGATTTTATTAATCAGTATTAAAAACCTCAATAATAACTTATGAAGACAAACTTAAATGATTATGTAAATAATTATCCTTAAAAATATTCAAAAATATTCTTAACCAAATTCAAAACCTAAAATTGGAAATATTTTGTCAGATATTATTAAAAGATAAACACAACATTTATTCGTAAATAAAATTAATCACTTATAAAGTCAAATTACAAAATTGTATATACCCTGGTAAAACATTCTCCAAAATACACTAATAATTTCCCAAAATAACATGAATCACTAGAAAAACACAACAAAAACATATATGATTATACACATAAAATCCATCATTATTCATCAAATAAAATTTCATCCTAGAAAATTGTATTCCAATTACCTTAATCATTGAATGTTCCCAATATAGTTAACTTATTTAAGTATTACTTTAATAAAAAATTTAACAAATCATAATAAATCTCATTTATTATTAATATATAATAACCCCTTTATTCACATACACCAAAATTACCTCAACATAAAAGAACGTATTAATCATAAAAGTATAATGTTTATTTTAACTTATTCCCCAATAAAATTCATTATGAATATTTTCCCATTAAATAAAATTCTAAACCTAAGGGTTACATATACCTCAATGATATAAATTAAAACATAATAAACATTTCCCAAAATGTAATTAGTTACTTTAAGGTCTTATTTCATAAATCCTCAAAATATTATATATTTAATCGAAATTATCATCATCCTTAAACTTATTAACCAATAATGCTTTTCATAACTCTTCAATTATCCTCATTTGATAACTTTCTAACCTTTTGTGTTTTCTAAACCATACTCTGATACCAACTTACATAGATGGAGACACATACATCTGGATCTGGTGCTAATATAATACTCTTTACATGTTGGTTATAAAATTGACCAAAGAGATGATGTTTTATCCATCCATAATTAATATATCTAGATCCAATATTATTTTACATATATACCCTAGACTGTTTAGGTTTATCGTTTTATAGAATTATATAAAATACCTTATAAAATAAAACCTTTATATTTCTCATAAATTGGGTATTTCGCCCATTATAACCAGATCTAATTATTACATAATATGAATTTAAAATCAATCAAAAAAATTTCAACACATGATACCCCTCTATAAATATCATAAAATATATAATTCTTCATTACCTTGGAAAATAGAAACCTAAGAAAGTGTGAGGCCATATTCTCAGTAAGGGTAAACATGAATGATATTAGTAAATAACCAAAAGGGAGAATAATATTTGTATTATGGTATATGAGTATGATTATAACTTTATAAATTCACAAAAAATCTGTAATAGATCATAAATCATGAGTTAATTCATAAACCTTATTTATAATGAGATGCGTGAGTCAAAAGAGAGTGGGATACAATAATGAATCATGATCCATGGGAGAATATCATCATCATAAATATATGTTCCTTGAATACAAATAATCATATAATTTTTTTTCTTAGTATAGGATACCTACCAAGACAATCATAGTGGATAGACTCCCATAGTGTATTGGGTTCACTCCATATTCCCTACATTTAGTTAATCAAGGCTCATTATTAGGACTATCACAGTGGAAAGATTCTGTTACTGAACTGGGTTCAATCCCTAGTTAGATAACATTATATCATTAATCATTAATTAGTACTCAATTCATTAAAGGGACATATAAATTTTCTCCCACACCTTACATATTGAAAACCATACTTATGTTTTTCATAATATCACAAAATCATTCATCATTCCATCATTGCATAATTAACCCTTGGGTAAGAAATGAGTTTCATGAAATCATCCTTAAAAATCATCATCATAATCCAAGAAGAAAAATAAATTTATTTTTATCATAGTATCATATTCCTAGTGATTTATAACATTCATTAAATGATGTTTATATAGATGAAAAATTTATTTTAGAAAAATAATTTCAATATTTCTTTGAAAACATGGGAAAATATCATTTTCCTTATGACTTATTAGAAAATAAAAATATATAAGATATTTATAAAAACATTTTCATTGAAGATAAACATTAAATATTATAATGCAATCTTTAAGAAAATGATGGCCATGATAGTGGTAAAATATATTCATTCCATAAATTTTAAAATAAATATTCCATTCAAATTTTTCATAACAAGTCATAATTGAACTTTTCAGAGAAAATTATAAAACATTCATTAAAATAACATGAAAATAAATTTAAATATTATTGAAAATTATTCTAAAATAATAATTGGATAATATAAATGAACACTTATTAAATCAGTTTAAAGAATCTCTATATAGATGAAAAATATTCTCTACAAAAAATAGAAATATAGACAGCTTTATTAAATACAAATCATGATATTTTTCAATCCGAAAGAGAGGGTAAAATGGGAAGTATACTTGGAAATCCCAAAACAACTATTGGAGAATAGAATATATGGGTATTAAGTTATAAGGAAAATATAATTTCCCTCAAATGAATTTTTCATAGAAAGTGCCAAAAATAAATCAGATTGTAACATAAAACTATAGTTCATTGATAACCTTTTAATCATAATCCCATGAATTAAATAACATAAAATGAAACATTAAATACTCTTAATATAATGATATTTATCATATTACAAATAAAATAATACTATATACACCTTATGAGCACAAATAAGTGCATAAGAAAACATGTCCCCATGAAACAATATTGAGATGAAGAACCCTAACAAAAATCATTATATTTAATGTAAGAATAAATCCCATAAGTGATTATGTTAAAAAATATAAATCAAAATTAAAAAATTGTAAATAAAACATAAAATAATTATAGATCATTTCACACATAGTCATTGTATAACATAACCAATATATAAGTGATATAACCCAATGAAAGGAAATTGAGTTAAGAAATCCCATATTTCTTGTCCTAACTTGGTTCATATATGGTATTGTAATTATGTAAAATAAATTTATATTTAATATAATTTTATAACATAACCATATTAGTTCTAACCATTCAAAATATTATTCACTCTTAATATATTATCACTTGTTTACTAATAGTTCTTCTTAAAAATCACTGTTCCGAGCGATAAATGATCCATTTTTCTTGCATGTTTCGGTTTGATAGTTTCATTCCTTGTATCTTGGTCTTGGTTTCACCATATTCAGAAGATTAATAATGTAATAATTATAATATTTATCAATTATATACACTTTTATAGCCATTCATATAAGGTGGTGATGAAAAATTAATTACATCACTTCATAGAGGCGATAGTCCATGCGTACTCACAGGTGATGTTTTCACATTTTAATGGATGAATTGAAAGAGAAGTAAATAATAATTAATATTTTTAGAATCATTTTTATATCAGATATATTTATTAAATCTACCCATATTACCATCCATGATAATCAAAAATAATAATAAAAATCATAACTTTGTGGTGGTGGTGTTCCAAACTTATGCATGAGCGACGGTATCATTTTCCAATAGATGAGGGGGTAATAAAGTAGATGATATTATATATTTTTAAATAATAATTATCTCATAAAAAACATATATATCCATTAAATATATCTTTATAAAAATCCATGAGAGATGGTGATGAAAAACAAAATACACCGCATCATGGATACATTTGTCCAAACATACACATGATTAATGTTTTAATTATTCATTCAATGTAAAGAAGATAGAAAATGGTTGTACCCTTAATAAAAGAAAATTTTATTATAATAAAGATACTAATTATATTATTTAAATATCATTATATATTTTTTAAGGAATTTAATTATGAAAGAAACTTGAAATAGATTGGTGAGGATAATTAACTCTTCTTTGAGTATCTCTATTCAACGTACAACTTAATCCTTCCTAATATAGTCTTTTGATGATACCAAGACCCCTATGTCATGGTGTGGGTACGTTTGGGTAGTTATTTTTTCATATATTGGTCAATCCAAGGGATCAAGTGGTTTGGATAAATGAGAAGTGGAGTTACCCTTTTTAAGACAGGTGATTAGAAACTTATAAATACCTGAAACTTTATTATATAATATATGACTTACTCAAGTTAAATGTTTTATATTTGTCATATATTAAAATATAATAAGGTTAATGTTGAAATAATATCAACCAATTATATTTATTAAAAAAATCATGTTGTTTTTAACCCTTTCTCTTAGGTTAACCCCTATTTTAATCCATTTAACCCATACCATTGTAGCAAGGTACATAGTCTTTAAGGACCAATAATTTCACTATAAAATGGAAAGTGTAAAATAAGTGTAAAATGGTAGATATTATAAAACACTCATCATTTAGTTGATATAATATAATATTTTTATGATTTTAAAATAAATTAACTAATTATTGTTTAACATAACACATCCTTAATGTCAATTATGGGACCATTCACTAACTTTGACTTTAAAAACATCAGGATTACCATTTAGTTTGGATATTAATTTAGAAAATATTAATTAGTTTCATTTCTATCCATAATTTTTTTTAAATACTTTAAATTACCCAAAAAACATCAATTTTATTTTTTAAAAATTATTTACTTTGATTTTTCACTCACTTGCACAAGCATTAACTTAGTGAAACGTAATCATTTTGGTTAATTATACCATTTCCAAAAAATAAAAATAAGTTACTATTTATTAATATAGAAAACATCCTTTTATAAGCCTTAATAAAATTGTCTTATTCTTATAATAACATATTAGATATATTATAAGAAAAAGAGTGACATTTGGATATTATCCTTTACATAAAATAAAATAATGGTCATTATCAAAGGAAAATGTCACCAAATTTCCGTATTTATGAATGTTGGATGATTTTAGAAGGAATAAATCATATAATTAAAAAAATTAATTAGTTTGATATATTTTGATACCTTGTCCCATAATTTTAACCATGTTTTACCTATTTCTTCTTTACTATGGGGATAAACATTTTCTATGGTTACTCTTCGTTATACCCACAACGAAATTGAACATACTAAATAATTTGAATATTTAAAAATATTGAAAAATTTATGAATACTTAGTCTATATATCTTTTTCAAATTACATTTAATATAATTTTGAAAAATACAATGAAAACCCAATTTTATAAAAATACTCATTTTAAGCAAAAGAAAATTATTTTATAAAAAAATAAAGAATAATTTTAGATTCCCATTTAAATTATTTAATTAGGATAATTTATAGGAGAATAATTTGGCTATAAAATAAAACCAAAAGTGGAGGAAAAATTATGAAAAATTGATTAGAATTAAAACACTGAAAATAATTTTTATTTGAATTAAAACATTACTTCGATTTCAAAAATGTCAAACTTAGATTTCTAAGTTAAAAAATATATTTTTATATGAATTTTTTTAATTACAATTTATTTAAAAAAAATGTTTAATAAACATTTAAGTAATTATTACATCATGATAATTCCATAATACTGACACTATTTGTAAAATTAGTATTTTTCACTATTCACAAAAAAAATCAACTATTCTTGAAAAATCCAAAAAAAAAAACTCTAAGATAATTTTGATATTATAATATAAAAAATAAAGTTCAATTCATAAAATTTAATTTCTAAAATTCATAAATTTATCTTTTAATAGAAAAATAAAAATTATAAGTAAAATATTCTTCTTTGCAAAAATGATCATTTTAATCTTTTTCTATTCATAATATTATATGATTTAATTATTATCATTAAAAAACGAAATACTAATTTTATGAAAAATAATAAATAAAATTGAATAAGGAAAAAATTTTATAATATATTTCATAATGTAGTTAAATCTATTCGTGCCTACTAAACCATGAGTTAGGTTATAATAGTCATATTTAAATAATAATATTTTCATAGTGTATTTTGGTTTTTTTATGATCAATGTTGCATATTTTAGACTCTATAAAACATATTATTTATTTAGTTTAAAATAAATTTTAAATCTATTTTTCATTCATTTTTTAAAATAAGTAAAAGTTACAAAGATTATAGGGCCAATCATATGGTCGTAGAAAATATTAATCCATGCCTGCTGGACCCACTGGTTCATGAGTTTTTTAGAGTGGTGAAATATCATATATCACCATCTTGATTATTTTTTCCATATAATATTGTTAAAAAATTTCTATTTCACAACCCTTCATGAGTATTATTCCCTCCCATAAATGTAAATTTTATTATAAGTTTTTGAATCCCCAAAAATCTTCCTTACTATAACGAGCATATTTAACTTCAAAGGATTCCCTTTATTAACTATGCATAATCTACCCCAATATAGATATACATATTTCCCAATATATATCATATTAAATAGAATCATTAGTGTCCTAACGATAAACATCGATCACTTTCACTTCCCAAAGGTTTACCTTGACCTCTTAGTTAGTAGAAAAAGTATTAGTGTATGGACTCCTATTACTGATAAGATCGGGAACAAGGTATTTTATATAGTGGGAATGGGTTTTTGAGATATTTTTAGCGCCATATAAATGATCTTCCTTTAATTACCACTTAAATTTCATAAAACTCTACTGCACCTAGAAGTGAAAATCCCAATATAGGCTAAAAGATCCTCCCAATTAGAAGTCCCATCTCATTGAATAAATGATTTTATAACTTCATGATTATTGATTCATAATATACTTGTAGACATGGATATCAAAATTGGGAACTCATTTTTCTTCCTCAAGATCCATAAGAGTCTAACCTAATACATATCCTTCCACATTCTCATATTCCTTAATGAAATGACCATATTATGATATATTTTCAAGGATCACTTCATGGTTCTTGATAATCCAAAGTTGTGGTTTATTTTATATTTTAGGTATCCTAATTATATCATATTTTAGAATCCTAAACCTATAAAAATCAAGATAATTTTATAAAATTTAATCTCATAGGTTCATTCATATGATTTTGGTAAGTAAATTGTGTGATTTCTGAATATGATGGCATGGACCAACACTCACATTGTTAACCATTTTTAATTACATTGTCTCCATTTCATAGTATTCCCATTTATAAGTAATATATACTTGAAATAACCAAATTCAGTGAAAGAATTAATGAAATATAAAATAAAAAAATTGATTTGTAAATACAGTCACATGATAATCGCACAATATAATTATAAAATAACACATGCCATGTGATGATACCATGGGATCCACATTTGAAATCATATGTACACTATAAATAAAATACACATGATATCAAACTTAACCGTAGTTGTTATGTGGGTTGATTACATGGTTCACTCACATGGTGGAGTCATGTGAAATGATGGTATGACACAAACTCATGTAGAAATTTTATAAATAAGAATATTACTATACAATATGTTAGAAATATAATTTGATAATGAGGGAAACCTATCAAAATATTTATAAGGGAAGAACTCTTTTACACTGAAAAAACATCACACAAGATTCAGACTCTTTGGAAATGGGTTCTTTTCATGATTATGTAACGCACTTTCAAAAGGAGAGGGCTATTTTCTAATACCCACTCAATCATAAATGATGTAAAAAATAAAAAGGATAAAAATACTAAGGAAATTATCCATTCTTTGGATACATTTTTGGAAAACTATAATAGATCTCATTTGAAATTGACTTCTCTAACATAACGATCATATGGGAATTGTGAGTCAGTAATATTTTTTGGCTCATAGATAGAGATCTCACATTAACACATGATCCATACATCTTACACAGATCATGGATGGAGATAACAAATAGATTTATGATTCATCCCTCTCACATGAATTTTAGATGGATATCTCACATGGAAACACGAAACAACCCTATTACTCAGAACTCTCATGTGAGCTACATGGAATTCGTTGGTTACCAAAAAATTACCCATTTCCTATCACCCTGTTTCTTATAAATACCTTATTTCCATTCTAGAAGAGAGATATGATATTGAGAGATATGGATCAAAATGGAAAAGTGAATAATGATAAAGAGAGAATATATATTTATATATTGGTAAACATCATAGGTAAATCCAAATCCAAAATTAACTCTGATGAATGAAGAATTCTACAAGATACATCCACAAGATTGAATCTTGTGAGACCCATCTATGTGAACATATCTACAAGATCACCAAATAATTTCACGACATAAATATCATTTCTAAACAAAATATGGAAATCTCACATGGTTGTGTGATAAATACATCATGTGGATTCACTTTCTCAAGCCTATCACACAGTCTCCCTCTCTTATGCGATCACTAAAAACATAGTCTTAATTTATGGTTTCCATATTCTATCAGGGACTTCCATTTGATTTATCTACCCTTATACCAAGGGTAATATAAGATGATATCTCTATCCTCAATTACTCAGGCCACCCCTATCAAGAAGTCCTTTATGGCTTCCTTCCGTCAATGTCAAAACCCTAAATAGGTCGAGTAAAAACTCCTCAAAATCCACATGATTCCCATGATTAGATTATTGGGAACCTCATAGTGACCCTCTTTCGACAATGTATTCCATTTATAAAATATGTATACCAATTTCCCTCCCAAAATTATAGGTACCTCATGGAATTTAAAATTATGAATTCCCTTGATAATGAGGGTCCCCATCATGAGGGAATCATTGAGACCATCCACATGACATTGAACTCAACCTGGTCAATCCCAACCTTCAGTCAATATGCATGGTAACTCGGTGGATGATTGATTTAACTTAGTGAGGGAGGAATCTATATCTAGTGTAAGAAATATATCTACCATTCTATTCCCCTAACTTTGAGTGGGATTCCTTCATTTTTCGTCGCCAACTAACAAGTAGGAAGATGTGTGGATGAGATTCCTTCTAAGTATAATTCCCAATTGATTTTTGAATCAATTATGGTTTTATTCTATACTCAATGAGATCAAATGTACTTCAATATTTATACCCATATGTGTAATCTCCACTCAATTATATATTATCATATATTTCATGAAATAGATATCCTCACAATATGGTATTAAAAAGTGTTAGAATTGTCCTTACCACATGATTTAAAACTATATGGTGTGGTCCAGTAACATGTCCTTAAAAATTTTCACTAGAAATACATGGGATTTAATTTATGTTTTAATTGGATATGTTAAAAATTTATTTGAGAATAAAACCCAATATCATCAACCCAAAATTGTCATCCCCATGGATCTATATTCCTTAATAAGCCACCCACATTATTTCTCATCAGTCCATATTCCTCAGGATTCTATACATTCTAAATCATTGGTATATACTCTCAGTGGGAACTAACATTCATCCATTAGTACTATATTATATATATACCATCCTTTATCACGATATATTGCTAATAAAATAATACCCCTATCCAGAGGACTATATTCCCTTTGTATCTTATCAAGCTTCCATTTTTAGGGCATATTCCCTATGATACAAATCCTAATTAGACCATATTCTTTCCAAGGTTAACCAGAATGGTCCACTTTTATATAATTCCCATACTAACAATTTTTTGGAGTCCTTCGCTAATTCGTACTAATAAACCAACATTAGACTATCTGGATCGGTCCTTATCACATGAACTTAAAATGTTTGATATTCCCATTTAAGTGGAATCAAACTATGAGTGTTTTGATTCATTTCACAATGATATATTTGATTCCATTATTATAGTCTGACACTAACATCACAATCCCCTTATGCATCCCTGGATAGTGATAAAACCCAAAACACCAAGCTATGATTTTTTAAACCAACATCACCAAGTAATAATAAATTACAGATAGAGAACCTATAATATAAATATATGATTATATTTATGTGTAATCTCTAATACCTAATGATGTTCACATTCATTTGATATCTATTATATGTGTATATATTAACATTAACACATGTTAGAAGACCAAATATTGGCACTTGGGTAATCAGTCCAACAATGGGATATTGGAAGGATTTAAAAATGTTACTTAAATATATAAGTGAGTTATGGTGAGATGAACCTGACCTCCCAACCTCACAATCAGTGTATATTATTAATAATCACCAGAAAACATCCTAGGGAACACTATCCTTTGTAATTCATCACCCCAATGACATTCATGCCAAACCTTCATAGATGTGGGAGTGCATCAGAATTTTATATAAGAAGAATCCAATAATCCATTCTCGAAATATACTGTGAAATTCGAAAACACCACATTTCTTTTAAAAAATATTAGTGCTTTACTGATTTCAAAAAATAGAATTCAACATGAATACCATAATTATACCTCAAATCGTAGAAAATTTCTATCTAGGAAATGTCAAGGTAACACTAAATCCATATTTATTAGATTTAAAACTATCTATCACCATTTAAAAAAAAATAAACATTTATTAAAAATAATTCTTTTTTAAAATATATTTATTGAATTTTCCACAATAAACATTGATATTTTTTAATGACCAAGTGTCAATCTAGAAATCTCGATAGAATTAAATCAAAAAATATCACTACACTATAGAAATACACTTTATTTAATCCCAAAAAAAATTACATAACAAAAAATAAATTCAAAGAGAAAAGAAATTTCGGAGAAACTATCCAAGGGGGGTAGTGTATTGGGATAATTTGGTCAAAAAGTTTGTAATACAATGTTCCAATTACAAAACTATGATAGAAAGTCAAAATAGAACAATGTGCATGGGATCCATATGGTTTTCTTACCATGTGAGTGTACTATGATCCTCTAGTTATTCCTCCATTTTTACACCCAAAACATAGAAAAAATAAAAACAGTAGATATAATATTATTAAAACCCAAAATATCATTAATTCAAATTTAAATATATTAGAATAAGTAAAGAACATTCTAAAAAATTCATAATTCATAACCTAATCACATATGAAAACTCAAGGATTAGAGAGATAAATATTTTTCTTGACTCTCCCCACACCCCTATGTTATTATAGAGCTCTTATCTCAAATATTCTGTTACCTCTCAAATAACGAAGGGTTCTATAATGCCATTTTATTGAGAACCTTCCAAAAATTAAACTAACTTGAGCACTTGATCTAGGCTGTGGCATGACCTGAGGGGTGTTCTAGATCACCATAGGTTAGAAAACAGTTAAAGATCATAAAAAAGGAAATAAAAGGGGATTAATACACACAATAAAAAAATCATGTAAGTTCTTATCATAACTCAAACATGACCAATCTATACATTATAGATCCATGAATAATAGTAAAAATAATTTTATTATTAAATAAATTCCAACAATACATAAATTAAAAACCACAAATAATCATCGAATCAAAATACTCATAAAATAAATGAGATAAAACAAAAAAATTATTGAAATACCTAGAGTATAAAATAAGGCCATATTGGCTGATACATACATGATAAAACAAACCAAGAATTCTAAAATATTATGTTGATCGACTCCTCAAAAACCCTTGGTCACCATAAAACACCAAAACATAAACCTACACTAAGAGAGATCTGAGAGGATAATCCTATGTGAATGATATTATCATTAACATAGATCTCAACCTAAAAGGCCACTCAGTCTAAAAACACCATGTCATGTAAGTAGGGTGTGATCCAGAATCCCTATAAGATACCGCTAATAATTGTTTCATGAGATTTATTTCACAATAAAATTCATTAATTCTATCTTGAAAAACCAATTTATAAATATAATAACTCCTTAGAATTTCATGATGACCAAATATCATGTATGATCATGATTCTATCACTTTATAAAATAATCCACATTATTATGTGAAATCTTAAAAATAGAGGAAAATTCATTTAAATAATTTTTTACATTGTATAGAAATAAAAAAATTTAAGATTAAGTGAAATTTATAAAAAAAAATTTGAAAATACATTCTTTATAAATTTATTATTAAAAAATTTTATTACTTAATTTCAATTATTAATAAGAGAAGGAAACAAAAAAATTCCCACATACAAGATGATTGAAAATAAAAAAAATAGTAGTAGCTCAAGTAAAAGTGATCAAATGAATGAATATTAATAGCAATGGAATTAATTACGAGAGGAAAAAACAAGTACAATCAATAATAAAATATGTAAATAAAAGAATGTACTAAAATCAAACAACATAATGGTATAGTCCCAATATAAAAAATGTTATAGCAACATAGGATACTCATACTATCTTAGTTATTGAACTAATCAAAATCAACTATGTGAATGTATCTATGGAAAGTAGTCTTAATGAATAGAAGGAAGGGGTCACCCTGGAAATAGAAAACCTATACATAATATAAATCTATTTAATTAGAATTATACCATAATCCAAATTATAGGGATAAAATATAGATGTTTATTAGTACTTATCCTAGTTTTACAAAACCAAGCTCCCATGATCCAAAGATTAGTCAAACAAAGGTGAATTTATAATTCATAAGTCAATTACAAAAAACATCAACAAGAAATAAAAACACCCCTCACATATTCTACAAAAACCCCACTTTCCATTTAGCCCATGCACATAAAATCATAATATATCTCACATAACCATCATTATCAATCGTACGAATAACCAAGGGGGATAATTATGACATCTATTTATAAAATTATAACTAGTATTTTGATACCTCATTGATGAAAAACCATGGATTTAGTTTTAAAAAAATGGGAAAACAGACTTTAAATATTTAAACACTAAATCAAAACATGTTAATACACTTTTAAACCCAAATATTATACAAAAATAAAAAAAAAACATTTGATCCAAAATAAAATTTAACTCCATGATAAAAATATTTAACTCACACAATAAAAGAACCAAACATCATTCAAAATACCCTTATATATTTTTTAAAATCAGAATATGATGTAAAAATTATAAAACCATAATAAGAATACCCTAAATATTTACTTTAATGAAATATCTTTTAATTCATTTTATTTAATTAGAAAATTTAATAATAATATTTGGTAATTACTTCTAGAAATACTTATAAATAATTTGGTAGTTTAAAATCCCTTGTAAACTTCAATTGCATGGATATCTCATTAAGGAATTTTATAAAATACCTAGAGGGATTACAAAATAAATTTTCTCTAGGAAGGGACGAAATTTCATTGAATTCATCATTTTTCTAATGACCTCGAAGTAGTAAAAAATTAAAAAGAAACATAATGTTTTGAAAATTTGCTAAATATCAGGTATTTAAATAATTTTAAGAGTTTCAAAAGCACAAAAACTAAAGATATGAAAAAGAAGTCCAATCTAATTGAAACAACTTCATTAAACCAAGGGAAACATGTCACCTTTGACAATAAACACTAGAATATGTTTCAAGATGAGATTTACAGGACCCAAATATTGAAAAATATAAGTGTAAACAAAAATAATGACCTATGGTTACACCAACATGACTTCTAGGTAATAATAAGAACTAAAAACATGAAGGGATGTAAAGGATGAAAATAAAAATATTCCAAACCATAAATAATCTACCTAGAATTGAATAAAATTACTATGAACCAAAGAAATGATGAAGAGGAGACACCTATGGTTCTCCTTAGAGGTTGAATGTGTGAGTTAGAGGATGTATATGGCCCAAATGGTTATTAATTCAAGTGGGGTAAATAAATAATTTCAAAATTTTAAAATACTAGGTAGGTCACATAGTTTGGCCTCATGGTTTACCAAATTGTGTGATAGTTGTTCACCCCTACCTAAACATACCTAAGAGACTCTACTTGATTTGGACACATGGTTTGGAAATCCATCCATCAACCATGAGAGAACTTATGAAATGTGCTAAAGGATTTTAACTTCTAGGTTTTATGGAAATCACTAACTATAAACCAACCATGAACCTAACACTCCAACTTCAAAATTTGGAAAATATATTGAAAAATTTGACCTAGAATTCAACAAAAAGGATATGAAAAATAAATATAAAAAATAATCAAAAATAAATAAATTTTATGGTATGAAAAATAGTGTATTTCCTAAAATATTAATCTTATAATTTTTATTATTAGAAAATTGTAAATTTATTTTAGAAAACAGAATTAGGTGTAGTGTAGAAATTCTGAGAATTGATAATGGGACATAATATTTTTCAAATAATGATATATAAATTTATAATAAATAAGGATTCATTTAACATATAACCATTATATAAACCTATAATTTAATAAACTATACTAAATAATAAATAAAACCATCCCTAAAAGGATGATAGGTTTTCTATTACAATATAAATTAAATATAACATTTTAGGAAGAGGTTGTTTGGGTAGCTATTATGGTTATATTTCATGAAAATTGTTTCTTTACATTATTTTATAAAAATATTAGTTTATTGGAAATTTATAATCAATATATCTCATTAAATCATAAATAAAATTTTATGCTACCAAAATAGCCAAAACTTTACCCAATTCATTTACTTTATTCATATTTCTTTCCACATGAAAATTTAAAAAACTAATTAAGGTTATTGTAACTAATTCAATTGATTTATCAGTTTATTATAGATTAATTAAAATAATTTAACAGAAATGTAGTTTTTTTTTTCATTTAGATCATTCAATTAAAGAATATGGAGATTAAATTATAATGCCTCTAGGTTTCTAAGGGGGATTCAAATTTATTTTTAGTGATTTTGTGTTTTATTTAAATGAGTGTACATTTCATTTTAAGTTATGATATATAGTTTTGTAGAATTTTAATATTTAATTAGTTAAATTAATTTGAAAATAAACTACAAGAAGACACTAGGACATAAAATGGTACCACTATAAGTCTAGTTGGAGGGATATAGAAAGTGTTTCTTCTAGGTAACCACTATGATTCATAGGAGATCCATTGAGAACACAATAAGCCCCCAAAAGTATTGTATATCCCAAAAGAAATTTGAGTATTTTTTCAACCACATTTTTAATAAGGGAAATTAAATATTTTCAATGTCAGGATTTCTATTTTACATAGAAAATATTCCATTTATTTTAACAATAGTACATGCGGAGAATATCTAAATTTATCTTATGATTCTCCCATATTTTTTTATCATAACTCTACCCATTCATAATGGAATTCCAATTTGTTAAATTTGTTAGGAATAATATGGTGAGTATATTTTTAATCATGAAATAAATTATTAATATTATCCATGTGAGGAATAAGTGAAAAATATAACACCACCATTCACTTAGGTAGTAAAAGAGTACCACAATTAAATTATGTTTTTAAAAGATTTTAAAAGAAGGTAAAAACTAATAAATATTTCAGTTTTATTAAAAAATTATATTATAATTATAGTACTATTTTAATGTCACTTTTAAATATAATTTGTGTTATAGAAGGGGTGATAAGAGAATTGAAATGACAAGAAATGGGTTTAAAAAATACTTCAACATAGTAAAAACTCATGAAAAAGGTTTAATGAGGGGGAATAATTAATCTATCAACAATATTGGATAAAATGGGATGATAATACCATAGTAATATTATTATGTAATCAAATGAAAAGTAATTTTAAAATATTTTTTGTCAATGTAATATCATATAAGAAATGAAAAAAGAGACTTGTGAACCCTTACCATTCCATTTGACTAACCTCTTTTGGATTTAATCTCAGGCCTTTGGAGGAGGGACAATTGATTAGGGGATCAAGGAAATGTATATGAGAGTTTAGGGAGTTATTTGGTTAGATATTTGTCTAAGGAAATGGTTTTTTATGTGAGAAGATAGGGGTAGCAGAGGGGTATTTATATAGCCACGTGGGAGGGGTTGTTTAAAGAATATATTGATTATTTATTATTTGGGCTACAAACTATGAATAATGATGATTAATTTAAATTATAGTGTTATTTGATTAAAAAATATAAATTTTAATTACATTTTAGCAAACCCAAAATTTAAATTCATCTTATAAATATTTTATTCAACATAAATTTCAAATATACATTTGTATTAGAATAAAATATACCTTAGGATCGGAAATGTTATTTATAAGTTTGGAAATTAATTTGACTATTTTAAATGTAAATTTGTACTCATTAAATAGATTTTTATCTGGGAGATGTTTTCATATGTTTTGAGTCATTTTTACTTCTTGGTGATCTTATATAACTGTTTTTGTATGAAAAATATAATTTTCACTTTTTACCTAAAATTTATTCTTTAAAAAAAGAAAAAAAAATCTCCTTAATTTTTTTTGATAAGATGATTTGGAAAATGAATTCATTTTTTTAAAAATAAAATTCTAAATACTATAAATTTATAGATAAAATAAAATCATATAATATATTGATAATAATTTTCATCTAGAATAAATATTGTTTCTCTTTCTATGAGATATAAAATTTTTATTTATTATTATTCATTAATTATTATATGATTATTAATTAATTATTTTTAAAATATGAACATAAATTTTTCAATATATGTTAAAAAATTTAAGAAAAATAATTTTCTAAATTAGGTTATTCTAATATTTAAATTTTAATATATATATTAATGTTAACTAAAATATGGTAAACCATAGCTTATTAAAAATGAATAAATATACATAATTTAAGTTACATGATTTAGGAATTCATTTTATGATATTATAATACCAATTTTTATTTATTTATTCACATTTAAAATAAATTATTAGGCCTTTTAGTACTCTTAACAATTTGGTTATTATTATCATTAAAAATTATTATTATAATAGTCTGTTAGAATTCTAATGGTTATATAACCACTATACTGCGTATAAATACCTACTATTTCATTTATTCATCATTTAATAAGTTTTATCTCAAGGTTATTTATTAAAAATTTATAAAATTAAAATTATATTTATAATTTTTTGTTTTCTTTTTTACATTTTTGTCCATGTATTTTATATTTATACTATGTTACAAACCTATGGATTTTAAAATTCCACTTATTCTATTTATATATTTTTATTATCTCATTATACTATTTTTAATTTTATTGAGTTTTTAATCCTTATTATTTAATGATTATGATGAAGAAACTAAAAAATTATTATCAGTTTTTATGATATATATCATTTATTTATGGCATTCCACTGTATATGAATTAATATTTTGTAGAAATGAATGTATCTAATCAAGGAATGTAATTATGTGATAAGTATATATAATTTTTTTCATTTATAATATCATAAAAATATGAAGGAAAATTCATTAAAACAACCTATATATAATTTAAATTAAAAAAATATTAAAATATACATTGGAATTTTTGGGATGTTACTTTATCCCTATAAAATAAATTGCACCCTAAAAAATTAATTTACTATCACCAATGTAAATTAGTAAGGGTATAATTAAAATTGTAATGACTCTACACACGAGTAAAATTGACAATATAATCTTTAAATATAATTTTAGACTAGGGAACACATTATATATATTAAAATAATATACACAACATATGCTAATTTTTTTCATTAACCTCCACTTTTTAAATTATTCTTCATCAAAAATATTCAAGAGATTTTATAGATATATGATTTTCCAATTTATTATCATCATATTGTTTCCAATAATGTAATAAATGTAAAAAATGATAGATCAAGTAATAATAAAATCTAATAATATCAAATTAACAAATAATTTGACTATGAAATATTAATCATATGATTTTGAAACCTATGAAAACATTGGAACAATTATGAAACTATCAGCTCAACCCAATTTGATTTATATTTTAACCTCTAAAAAGAGAATCAATTTCATACCCAAAGATTTAAATATCTTTTATTGGTAGAAATTATTAGATTAAAAAAAGGTCTAATTCATTAAAGTAAACCCTTACTATAAACAAATAGTTTTAAACTTGATAAATTTCATGAAATCTAATAGAAACAACCCAATATATTTTTTGTCGTAATAAAATTCATTAAGAGTGATTTATCTAAAAACATATACCTTAATGTATCATGGGAATATTCAATATTCTTAGAAAACCTGCAGGATATAAAAGAGTGTGTTGATATATAATAAAATAATTAGTAGAATACTTTTAGTTTAAAACCAAATTATTTGTTATAATATCATTTGGGACTTAAGATTTCATTGTAATAATTTTATAAGACTATCCATTCTCCTTTAACCTCTTTTGACGAACATTCCTTTGACGGATGGAGTATTTATTATAATAGTGTATCTTCTTGTAATTGAATCATTAGATAGTGGTATCATCTCTCTCTCCCCCCCCTTTCACTAATGATCTTAATGGACTTTATCTCTACATAAAAAAAAATCTTTTTAGACCTTCAATAAATCCACAAGGTGTCTCTTCCCATAATTATTTAATGTTGGAAATTCCACCATTCCATACTTATTCCTTTCCAAATTCATTTATATATTACATTGATACTTCCTATTATTCTCACGATTTATTTTAATAATATAGTTCTCGGTGAACTCATTCTTAAATTTTATGGAACTTTTGACAATATCCTAATATGATGAAAATGTACGATAGTATACTTCCATTCATAAACAAGACTTTAGTTCATAAAAAAGTGATTAGACTTATTTTCATAA
The DNA here is from genome assembly GCA_963277665.1 of Viscum album. Classification (NCBI taxonomy): domain Eukaryota; kingdom Viridiplantae; phylum Streptophyta; class Magnoliopsida; order Santalales; family Viscaceae; genus Viscum; species Viscum album. Next base: position 97,004,639 of record OY728153.1, on the reverse strand, counting down.
TTTCATATATTAACTCCAATGTGTGTCACTAATTATGTAAAATAATCCTCATACTCAATTATAGTTTCCTCTTAGATTTTTAGAAATTTAGATTACCCTTCATTATCATCTAAATGACCTCAAGTAAATAATTTTTCAATGAATAATTCCTTAAAATAATTTCATTCTATGAATTCTATGACTTTATATGTATTGGTATCTTGAATTAATGTCCACCATTGATAAGTATCACTTTTTAAAAGGTGTAAAACCACAATAACACTTTATTATTCACTACACCACAAAATATAGGGTATCTTATCTAGAGTGTTAATCTATTAAATTTACACCAATGGAATACCAGTTCGATTGAAAGATTGATGTTGTTTCCTCATGAAAAAATCAAAATTTGTTAAACCATGTTGATGATAAATGGGTTTATCTATATGGGAAAGTTTATTTGTTATATCCTAAGTCTACTACACTAATATATAGTTAAGTTTCTAAAAACTAACACCACTATCATTGTTTTTATCAATAGAGAAATTCCAACACAAATTATAGGTCTCATCATGATTTTCATTTCTTCTATTAGGTGAAATATATAAACAATAAAGTAAATATTTTTTTTTCTGAAAAACACTATGAATTATGGGGCTTATTATATATTTATTTTTAATTTATTAAAAATTCATATCAAATTTTATATTAATTCAAGATAAATTTCTATAATTTCAAGAGTATTTATCAAAAAAATCATTTTATAGTTATGTTCTTTTAAATCTATTTCTTATGGTTTTTACTAAATGTTCTTTGATATCAACTTTAACAAACCAAAGTACAGCTACACAAATATAGTTTCGATCTATTAGATTGTAAACTTCCATATTCAAATGTTTAGTAATATAAAGTGACTAGAAACATAATTATCAGTACATTATATTATAAATTCAAGTAAATCCAAAAATGAAAAAATTATTATTCCTTTATTATATATTTTTTTGACAAAATGTAGCCTTATTTTATATTTACTAGGGGAATGAGAAAGTAATTAAATGGGTGATGTTACATTTTTATTAAGAGGAAGCATATAATTGAAGAAAATATTGATTAATCATGGTACACATGACATAGAATGAATAAAAAAATCAAATGTCATATAACTGAATACAAAAACATACCACATCTATAAAAATATAAATAGGTAATCACATGGATAAATATAAAATTTCCCTTGATGACAGAATATATAATACCATAAATCATAACCATATTACAAATTATGTATTCAAAGATATCATATATAAAAGTGTATGAATACACCTACTATCTAAGAGATATTATCTCATGAGACCTACTAATGCATCGATGGGAAATATAATTTGAATCCCCACAAATCAGGTAATATATATGATACAGTAATAATATGAAATGAATTGATAAAATATAGAAAATAATATACCATAATGAACCTCTTACATAAAAATAGATATGTAATCAATAATTATAAATAATGAAAAAAAAGTATATGGATTTTCAACATTTCCCCAGTCAAAAAAATTAACAAACTTCTTGGTGATAACATTATAATATAGATTATGTTATATAGGGTATTAAAACAATATAGATTAAATGGTATAAATTAAATTAAACATTATAAATACCATAGATATAATGGTATATTTATAAATTAATTTCATGAGATAAATAACATGGGAATGGAAGAGAAAGATAAAATCAAGAGAGAGAGAGAGTATGTGTGTGTGTGATAAAGAACATTATAATTAGAAGGTAAAAAGAGTGGGGGGAGACCCCATAAAAAAATTATGTTATAACCTATAAATAAATATGAAAATTAATTATATAATAATAAATAAAAAATAATGGGAAAATTAGTAAATATATATTCAAAATTTTTTTAGAAATCACATAAAAGTGGAAATAATTTGTAGAGAAATAAATAATAAAAATTGGGAGATTTGGAAGATAAAACCTTAACCCGAGTCCTGAAATTCATCTAATGCTCTCCCAACATCATAAAAATTCAAGTTAATTTTTTTAATTATTTGATTAAAAACCATTTTTATATTTATTTTATACCTTATATTCCATTTATTTTCATTTTTATTCATTTATTAAATTGTGTGTCTCAATAGTTTTTTGGTTGTCTAGTTCCAGATTCAATATATTCTTTTGTGTAATGGTAATAATATTTGGGTTTGTAAAGGTTACTAAAGCTATATAATTTAAACTTTATAATTTTTATGTTATTATAGAAGTAAAGTAATTCATCTTTTAATATATTTCACAAAATAGTTCCAAATTGATTAGTATTTATTCGAAAGCTTGTTTTAGATGGTTAAAATTATTGTTTTTTTACATTTAAAGTGACTATTATCATGAATAATTTATGTTTAATGAATAATAAAAATGATTATTACTTTTATATTTTCTTATAAAATCCACTTTTAATAATATCAATGGAAGGATTAAAAGAAAAATAAAATATTATCAATAACTTAGGTAGTATAACACAGGAAACATTGAATGATATATTTAAAAGAGTTCAATATAAAATAAAAACTAATAAATATTTTATTTTTATAAAATAACTAGAAAATAATTATAATAATTTTTCAAAATTATAGTTAAATATTAATTTTATTATGTAAGGAGTTATATAAGGATTGGAATTAGAAAAAATGTGTTTTAAAACTATTACTTTGACATTGAAACAACTTATAAAAAGGTTTAGTTGAGAGGGAATGAGTAATATCTCATTGATATTATTTTAAATTTATGTTAAGACCATATAAAAAAATAATGGAGTAAAATGAAAATGAATTTTAAAATATTTTATGATAAAGTAATATCAAATAAGATATGTAGTGTTTTAAGAACCCTTACTTTAATATTTTAGTTTCATCCTTTGGGCCGGTTTTATATCCTTTAGAGGAGGTACTTTTGTTAACACCATGGGATCATGGAAATTTATAAGAGATTTTAGGGAGTTATTTGGGTAAATATTTTTCAATTGAAAGAGTTTTGGAATTAAGGAGAAATTGAAAGAGGATGGGTGTTTAAATAGCCTATTGGAGGGATATCTTTATATAAAATATAGATTAAATTATTATTTAAGATCAAGAATATAAATAATGATAATTTGTTTGAATTTAATTTTTTTATTAACAAATAAAATATTTTTTGATATTAAAAAAACCAAAACTAAATTGATTTATTGAAATATTTTATTAAATGTCAATAATCAAATATAGAGTTTATTAGAAGAAAATATATCTTAGGCATTGAAAGTTGATTTATAGGTTTTAAAATTATATTTATTATTTTAAATTCATTATTATAGTAATTAAAAATATTTAACATCATGAAAATTGTTTTATAATTTTTTTTATCATTTTTAGATTATGTTGATGTCATAAAACTGTTGGAATATTCAAAAATTGTATTTTAAACAATTCTCTAAAAATATAATTTTAAAGGGAATTCTAAAAGATTCACCCAAATCTAATTTAGGGTTACTGAGTCGAAAAACGAATTAAATTATTTAAAATTAAAATTATAGATATTATAAATTTAACTTTTAAATAAAATCCTATTATACATAAAAAATTATTTTTTCTAGAATAAATACTATTTATTTTTTATGAGTGACTACATTAATATTTATTATTATTTATTTATTATTATATTATTGATAATTAAATATTTTTACATTATAAACATAATATTCAAAATTAATACATTTTTCAATCAAAATAATTTTCAATAATAATTAATTGTATCAATTAAATTTTAATATAAAATTTAATTTTGTACTAAATAACTTAAAAATACCTTATTAAAAATTTACACTTACACATAACATAACTAACTTGATTTAATAAATCATGTTTTCGATATTATAATATTAATATTTATTTATATATTCGGGATAAATATTAATTTTTTTAACGTTCAGTTATTATCCCAAAGGTTAGTTACTAATATAAATGTCATATAACTTCTTATTTCCTTTATTTATAATTCAATAATGTTTCTGTAAATTTATTATATTCATCATTTTGAATTTTTAAATCACATTTCTATTGTTTTGATTTCTTTTTAAAATTTTGTTCACAACTATGAAATTTTTAGAAAATCCTGATCCAATAGATTTTTAAATCCTAATTAATTTTTATTGTCTGATTATACTATTTTAAATTTCATGTAGTGTATTTTTCATTCAAATATAATGATTAGGATGAATAAAAAAATAATTATTGTCTATTTTTGTGTTGTCTTCAATTTGTTTAGTGTATTCCATTATAAATGAATTATTATTTTTTAGATACACATACATTTAATAATTAAAACTTATTTAGTGGAAAATATGTATAAATATTTTTTTTTCATATAATCATGAATAAAATAATATAAATTCAATAAAAATTTACACAAATAATTTAAGGAAATAATTTATGAAAATATAATTTGAAAATGTAGGATGTTACAAGTATTATAAATTAAATAATATAAAAAAATTGTAGATATATTTGGACTCCCAAAAAATATTGGTCTCACAAATACAAACCATAAATTAAATATTTCCAACAGAAAACCCACAATATATACATTATTTGAAAATAAAGTGACCCAACAGTAAACAAAGGTGAAAGTTATCCCTTGCCAAATTTTTCAAATAAGTAACAAAAGTTTCTAATACTATCTCTATATAATATGATCATTATCTACAAAAAGGATCTAAGACTCCTAAACCTTCATCTATAAACCTTCATTCATAGGTACCTTCCCCTTACCTGGATTATTTTCCAAAAGTTTTATATTCATTCCTATTGAATAATTATCTGGTGTGAGTATATTTTATCATTTTTGAGGTCACCATCAAACACACAACTATCTATCATTTAGTCAGTTGTATATATTATCAATATAGAATATGTAATTATAACGATACAAAATTAATTAGTTCATCCGTAAAGTATTGAATATTGAATATTAATTAATCTTTATTAACAATCTCAATAATCCATAATTAAATATTATTAAACAATATTCAATCCATTCTCAAAATCCATGTTCATGGTTTATATGCATTCTCTACAAGAGTTAAATAACCTAATAAGGTCATATATATTTATATGTGTTTTGCGTGTATCCCATATCATATAGGAGACCTCTATTATAATAATAATGATTTAATATATATATATGTATATATATATATATTATCCTCACTTAATATGACTCTCATCCCATCAGAAAGAATATAATCATATATACATATATGTAACTTGTATATAAGTATCAATCCAGAACCACTATTATCAAATAATTCAACACCTACACTTTTAATATACATTAATACAAAGGATCCACATATATAATACTAAAAATAACACTATATATTCATGAAATAAATAGTAATAAACATGGATTAGATATCAAGAAATGGCGTGGAGATAATCAATGAATATTGCATAGTCCAAATAATCAAATAGTATAACAAACATTTATAAAACTTTTTTGTAAAATTAAACACTTTTTAAAAGTGTTTTTTTATAAAATATTTATATGTTATTAATCAAACAAAATCATTTGGCTTATAGCATAACTACATTGGAAATATGAAATAAAATGAGTAGTGAAATGCCAAATGATGTTTTAAAACATAAACCAAAAGATAGAGGGGTATAATATGCTACCTATAGAAAAATATATAAATTCTAAGTCAGATAAAATTAGGAATTTATGTCACCGCCTAAAAAAGTTTATAAATAAAGATTAAGAAATATAATCCTTACCTAAAAACACTAAACAAATCTCCTTCTAACACTTGAAAAAAGAACAATTAAATTAAATGAATAATTTATAACACAAGATAAAAAAGGTAAATTTGGGATTCATGTCATTTTTATAGTAATACTAGAAGATCAGATGAATATAAAGTTATCCTACCATAGATTCAAAGAATCATTGTCCATGTATAAAAATAGTAATTAATATGTATAAATAACAAATTATTAATTTCATAGCAATGAACAAATATATAGGAGGTATATTAAGGTATACCATTAACTATGGAAATAAGGGAAATTATAAATGAATGGTGTTTAAGGGTTAACTTTATTAGCTGAAATAACCATTTTATAATTTAACAAAAAAATTAAAATCTACACTTGGTTAAAAATACTAAGTACATAGTGTATCCACTAGTATTTATTACGTCTCACACCTAATACCACTATTTACCTCATACCCTTCCACTAGGAACCCAATTCCACTCATTCACCTACACCTTTTCTTATCTCTACCATTTTCATTCTAGTCATTCTATAACCTCCTTAAGATTCTATGTTTAGAAATTTAAAATATTAAACACTAAAAAATTAAAGTAATGACTAAACTTGCATGATGATAGTCATTGAAGGAAATGAAATAGGTGAGGATAAGATTTTTTGTAATGTTATTTGGAATTTAAACATAAATTTCATCTTGTGTTTGTTGGAGAGGAAAATATACTATCATAAGAAGATATTATTGAGATGATTTCTAGGATATTTGAGTATATTATACCTCTCAAGTTAATGACGGTGAAGCTAGTGGTGTATATCTTGGAGGAGCCAATGAAAATATGGAGAAAAGTTTTAATATTGAAAAGAATATCCAAGGATATGATGTTGGAGGATGTTTAGTTGTTTTTATATGACTAGTTTTATACTAAGATAGGTATGGTGGATAAGGGGAAGAATTTTATATATATCAGGATGGGGTAAAATATTAGTATTGAGTATGTGGCTAAATTCACTAATGTGATTTATTTTTCTCATATCATGGGAGGTGATTACAAATCAAAAGCTTGGTGATATGAGTATGGGTTACTAAAGGTAACAAGGCACACAATTGAAGTAGATGGACTTGTGATTTAAAAAAATTCATAAAAGATTGACATATCTATGTTGAATATGGTGATGTTCATCCCTGTAAAAAGGCCCAAGGATCCCATGTGAAATATTTTTTTCATAAAAATAAAGTGAACATTTACCTCATTCTATTTGATGATGTGTTTGACAACCATTCATCGATAGTGATCATTTCATGAAGAAACTAAAACCCGATGCCACTATATAATCCACACATGCTTCAATATATAATATTAATATCTATTATCAACATGAAGGTTATGACCCATAGATCTGACTATGCTTTTGAGGTCTTGATGATCAATACAACATCGATCCTTCAATCTGTGAAGTATAACTCAGACTAGTTTCATGGATTGTGAGATTATCTCCCAAGGAAACATGATACAAGAGATATTGGATCAAAAATATGTGTGATTAATATCATTTTTAATGACTTCCTAATCCATCTAAAATTTGAGGCTCAAAATACTCAAAAATGGATCCCTGACCCTTGAGTATTTGTTTCCCACTAAATAATCCATACACATCATGTTATGAACAACTAACTTGGTAATAAAGGCCATTTCCATTTTTATCACATTCTTATAATATAATAAATATTTTACATGATAAAATTGATTCATTAAATTTACTCATTCATCCCCAAAAAATTAAAAAATACTTGAATATTAAATAATATACATTAATTTAATATTTTTTCTATATATTAAATTAATATATTTTGAATAATTTTTTAAAATTCATTCAATAAAAATTATTCTATAATTAAATAATATGAATTTATTTATTTTAGGGGGGTCATATATTCTCAAACATCACCCAAAACACTTTGTGGGGCCCACCATTTTCTAGACACATATTCATTTGAATAGGGAACACTTTTGAATATACTATGTGTGTGACCCTCTAAGCCATTATCATAATAGCAGTGAATACTATTCCGAGACTAGGATAAAAGTTTAGAAACCCATCCAGGCCTCTAAAGAGATAAGGAAAAATAAAATAAATGATAACCTTTCATATGAATATACTCCATGTGATATACTCTCTTCATCTCATGATACCTTATAAAGAATGATGTAAACTTTGTGTCATCATCCTTTCTTGGTTTAATATTTGTTGAACATATGGGGCATACCTACCTTCTTCTACTATCCATGGATTTAGGGATGATATTATCATCCTCATCAACTAGGCTTGAGATATCACCTAATTTTGGAAGAAAAAAAATATATCATTATTATTTAATCAATTTCATATCACTAATAGATCACTTAACACAATACACCTCACAACGACATAAATTTCATGGTTTTTTCCATTCAAAAAATTATGTGACCAAATAGTATACACTGATAATAATCTAATGTCAGGATACCATTACACATGTTCACATATAGGATCTACCAATGACTCCAAAAACATGTTGTGTTCATATTGGTCTTTCATTCCTTATTATCTCATCTACTTGATATAACTAAGTGAAAACTTATGAAAAAAATCCTCTATTATTAGGATCCCCCAAAACATGATAGTATGGCCTTAGCTGTCCTTGGTTAGTATAATATATCTCAAACATATAGAATATGTTTAAGATTAATGTCATAGTATATCAATTTTATTATTATAGAATGGGAATTGTTGTCTAATTTTGATATGAAAAACAATCTACAGATATTAACATGAAAATATTAGACATAGAAATATCAACAATATTATGGTAACTGTACATCATGCATAAATCATTGTATACAAGATATTGTAACTGAAAAGTATGGTTTAAGTTGGGTATAGGGAACCAAATATTACAAAACTAACACTCTTACCCGATTTAAAATTCTATATATCCTTACTAGAAATCACATATGATTATGCATATTCTAAGTTATTGATTTAGTTGATGGGGTTACCATATCTCTGATGCATGGATACTCTTCTAAATGTGACTTCACCTCCTTGAGTAAGACTCCTAAAGAGATGATACCCCTGAGACTATTAATTTTTCCACTATAAAATCATAAATTATTAGCTAGTAAAAGTAATATAAATGTAATATTTTATGTCATGATAAAACTTTACTTACTATGTGTGATTTGAGAATATAGAAATTTATTATTCCCTTCCACAGTTATACCATTGTGTTATGTTTATTTTGAATTATAAATTAGAAATAAAATAACAAATCCCACATCATCTATTATTAACTTAGTTAATTTTTATCATATTTAAAATGTTAAATTTTACCTTTCGGATGATAACCTTATAGGTGGAGGTGATTTGGAGAGCCCACAATGGAATTAAAAAAAGGCTAAACTAGTCAAGACCCCAAGAACACATGTAAACTAAAACATACACTACTGATAATTCATAGATCAAATTAGTGTTACAGTTGGTTGATATACGAAAAATCTTGTTGGATAAATTTCAATAGAAGGCTATGGATCCTAATTATTCTATTTGGATGCCCAAAATTCACCATCGTTGGAGATAATATTCACTATTCACAGTCTCAATGTCACTTTTGTAATTTGGCCATGCCTTAGGCTGTAGTCTTCAAAATGGTACCAAATTTCCAGTGGATATATTCTTGAGGTGCGGAAAAACGTTTTAGTTTTTTATTAAGTGAGATAATACTATTTGGTCACCCAAAACCAAGATCCAAGTGCGATCTGGAAATTTGGGTTCTCAATACCACCTTCCACTTTTCATATAAATTGGATCCTTGGGAAGCCCATTTGTTAGTTAGACCAATGTAAAAATATATACTATTTTGGAGACCCAAAGGAGTCCTACATTACTCTTATAATCTCTAGATCCCCTATCCTCTTAGGGAGATCAATGATAAAGGTAAAGTTCCATCTAAGCCACCTCATTCTCTCAATGGTGAGCTAAATGGTGGTTGTTCATTTCAGAGATCTAGACACACTTGTAGAGGGAGTTAAGACACTAAATATTCCATTTTATTTATATAATATATGTGTGAAACATTCAATTTAAGTTTTATCTTTACATGAATAACAATTTAAATCATTATTTTAGTATAATCATGTGAAAAAAGTTTTATTTAAATAAATATTTGGTTAAGATTTCAAGTTGGAATCTTAGGTTGTTTTGATATGAAAACACAAGAATCCTTTTCAACTCACATTTACATGAGATTTAAGTATGCTTGGGTAGACCTTATTCAATGGTCGAGTTCCAAACCATGAAAATATATTTTTTTCCAAGGATTGGATATTTGTGCATTTTCTAAAAGGCATGAGAGAAATTGTGATATTGATTACCCTCAACAAAATTATTCCACTAAACCATGAGTTATTTTTCTAGAAGCTAAACTAAAAACCAGGATTAGTGAAATTGAAATGAACTCTTACTCTCATAATTATAATAACAAAAAAGTTTTATATCAACTATTAAACTCATTAATGAATTCATTGTATTTTTTTAAAAATGCCCTCAAAATCACAATCACCTTTTATTATTTTTAATAAAGACATGAACATTAAATCCCCAATTCTAGTTGAGAGATGACCTATGTTTCAACCTATTAGATAAATAGAATTTAAAAAAATAATCAATTTTATGTGTCAAGACAACATAGATATTTTTTTTCATTATCTCTGAATTGCACTTTATTTTTCAATGTTCATTTTTATAAGAACTTTTTCTATTTTTTAAATATTTTTTTATTTATCAATTCAATTTTTTTATATTAGTGGAATTATAACCTAATTGTTTTAGGTTATTTGAATTACATGTTATACAATAGGATATATTATTTTTTTTCGAACCCAAATCATAGTGTATCTTATGTCAGTGACACTAAGACACATAGGATGATCCTTCGAAGGAGGATATGCCACACCTTGATAATTTTTTAGACCCCTATTCTATTGGAATGAAGCTTGAAACTAAAATTAATCTGTATAACATGGGAAAAAATAACATAACACTAAGATAAATGACTTCACCTTATATTGATTCTGAACCTATATACATTAAAATATAAGGCAAAGCACATTTTTTTAATTAAAATTATGACTTTTTTACTAATTACCAAAATTTCATGGACTGGATGGGGAAGACCCACATAAGCTCTTAATGGAATTCTGTATAGTATATTCAACATTAAAACTTGACAATGTGGATGAATAATTGTTTAATCTTTTACCATTTTATTATCTTTATAATACATTGAAAAATATTGTTTATACCATGTTAACTTCCCAATTAGATGTTAGGAAGACATGGAACGTATATTTCTTGAATAATATTTCCTAGACTCTCAAACAATAACAATAAACAATGAAATCTAGGGAATAATTCAATCTAATAGGGAAAAAAATCATGAATATTGGGAACATTTTAAAATTCATTCTTCATGTTGTCCACACAACCAAATAGAACAAAAACTTTTAGTTCAATTCTTTCATGATGGTTTAATTCAAATAGATAATAACATGATCGATTATGCTATAGTTGGTGTACTAATTAACAAGACCCTGATTACTGTCAGGACTCATAAAAAATGGCACAATACACTCTATAGTTTTGTATAAAGTCAATTTTAACCATAATAGGTGTCCATGATATGAAAATTTATGAATTTGAGAAGGTGTGCATAAATTTCGAAGGGGTAAGTACCCTACTATGGAATCTTACTATTTCCTAAAGGAAATCCTAACCTCCACCTCTAATTAATTGTGATATTTTTACTTATTATACCCATTTTTAGACTAATTCCATCATTTTAGAGGACCTTCTAAGATATGGGAGGCAATATTTAGAGTCCTCCACTATAACAAACACATTAGGAAAGTTACATATTATACATCTAACTCTATATAGAAATTAGACCAAGACTGTAGGAAAGGGGGTATTCAAACCAACCTCAGTAATCCTCTAACCACATAGGGAAGAGTATTCATCCTCTACCACCACATAGAAATCCTAAATTCTCCCAAAGTCCTTTCCAATAATCCTCTCCAAAATCGGATACTATCCTTGAGGAAATGATGAAATAAATGGATACAAATAATTTATAATTCTAATAAAACATCGAAGTTTCCTTACATAACCTAAATACTCAATTAGGACAACTCACCAACTCGGTGGGTAAAATCCAATGTAAAGGGTCTGGATGACTACATACCAACCTATTTTAAATCCAATGGAAAATATAATGGATGTTATATCACAATTTATAGTGGAAAAGAACATTTTCCTTACATTGATTCTACACACTAGTAATTTTCTCCTCCTGAAAACTCTCTTTCTCTACCATCAAAATATTTAACAGAATAAAAAAAAGAAAAAATGGGAAAAACATTATCAATATGGATTCCCCTTAACAATATATTCCTATTCCCTTTCCCAAAAAATTCTCACAATCTAAGAAAAATTTTGATTATTGAATTGATAAAGAGGTTATGGAAACATTTAAAAAGGAAAATGATAAAATTCATCTCTTAGATGTAGTTAAGAAAATTCATCAGTATTACAAATTTATAAAAGAAAATTTCCTGAATATATGGATATTATAGGGTAATAATAGTTTTAATCATGAAAGTAATGTATTGTCCTTGATAGAACTAGTGATTATAACCAAATTCAATGATTTAAGAACTGTTATTGTTCCTAAACCATATAGGGAATTTATTTTCTAATTAAATAATTTATTTATGTACAATGATTAATGTGATGTTTAACTCTATGTATAATTTTTAATATGATGGAGAGCTTCAACCAACAAGCATATTCATATAACATTCCATCAATAGCACCACACACCCAACATGAGTGATCCAGGATGTCCACATGTGTGTATAGAATCCCATTTTCCCCGCCTAAATTAGTTTTCTTGAGATGTATGATACTTGGGACTAATGAAATTATCCTCTAATACTTGTAAAATATTTCATTAAAACAACATAGTTAATCATTAATGTAAACAATGGTATTCTATCCATGGTGTTTGGGGGTAGAAAAGGTAAGTTTCAATATCCTTGATGCTATGAACAACCCTGTTGAAGAGAACTCAACTCTTCCTATATATTCAATTGAAGGGTCCTCCAATGATATAAAAAAGACTATATACTTGAACCATACTATGAATGTTTTCTTCCACTTAAATATTTTAATATTTTGGTTGTAATTTCTCTTTTGAATGTTGTGTGGCTTTGAAAAACTGTAAATTTTTTGTTTTAATTGATGAGCATGTTCATTATAATATACCCATGAATTTCAATGATTCAAAAAATATAATTTACATTGATTCTATTTCCACAGAAAATAATCATGGGAATATATAAAGTTTAATGGTCCTCACTCCCCCTAAAACCATTCCCTAAATCCAAAAAACATTAGTATTTTAATTTAAACCACTTCCATCTAATTTAAAATATGCCTATATTGATGGTATTGACCAATTTACCATTATTATTACCAAAAAACCTCTCTATAGAGTATTAATCATAACTTATATAACTTTTTAGAGAGTATCAAAAGGTGATAGGATGGACATTGGCTGATATTCTTGGGATATTCCCATATATTTGCATACACTATATACTTTTAGAGGATGAGGCAATTCTTGAAATACATTATCAACATTATTTCTTTACCATCTTCCTTCATGTGGTAAAACTGAAAGTTAGTAAATTACAACATGTTGGGATCATCTATCCCATATCTGGTAGTAAATTTGTTATCCTAGTAGAAATTGTGCATAGAATAATGGAATAATGGTAGTGTCAGATGAAAGTAATGAATTGGTTTGAAAAATTGTGTATAATTATTGGTGATTCTTTATTTACCACCATCAACTAAATCAAAATACATGAAAGGACCAATTTAAATTACATTTCATTGACCAAATGTTGAAAATATTGGCTGGTAAGTCCCATTATAGTTTACTTGATGGATATTTGGGTTATTTTTAAATCCATATTGCCATTAAGGATAAATAAAATACAACATTAACCTATCCATTTGGCACATTTTCCTACATAAAGATTTCATTTTCTCTTTTTAATTCCCATGGAACATTTTAATGTTTCTTGTTTGGTATATTTTTAGAGTACAATAAAAATTGTATGTAAGTTTTTATGGATGATTTCATTGTTTATAGCTCTTAATTTGACTATTTTTTTGGTAAACCTAGGTTCTATTATCCACTTTTTATTTTAAAAAGATCCCATATTAAATTATGATAAATATAAATTCAAGGTAGAGTGAGGGAAAATTCTTAGGAATGTTTTTTTGATTAAGGTAATTCAAGTTCATAAATCAAAAATTGAAATAATTTCCTCCCTTACATTTCCAGAATGTTTTCATGACTTGCGATCTTTCATGGGTTATACTATTTCATACCACTGATTCATTTATTCTTTAGTAATATCACGCTTCCCTTTTCTCAATTGTTAAAAAATATTTTAATTTTTTCTTATAAGAATTGTGAGGATTCATTTAATTCACTAAAAGGATTCTCACATTACCTTCCATTATCCAACCACCTATGTGGGATATCACATTAAAACGTATGTGTGATGCCTCTACCTCTAGAGTTGGGATAGTTTTCTTATAATAGTTTGAGAGGGATCCTTATGTAATTGTGTATGCCTTCTGTACTATTGACCCTACATAGGGAAACCACGTAATTACGAAAAAAGAAATTATATCTATGGTATTTTCCTTTGAAAATATTCATTCATATCTTCTTGGTTTAATAGTCATTCTATTTTCTGATTATGATGCTATTTGGGTTCTCCTTAAAAAAACCAAAGCTAATCCCCATTACAATTAGAAGGTTGTCCTCCTTCAAATGTTTAATCTAAAAATAAGTGATAAAAAAGGAGTAGAGAATATGGTGGATAACCATATCTATAGGATACTTCCATCCTCATAAATCAACTCATACCATTGTATTTTAATGTCTCAACCTAGATTCCATTATATCAAATCCATGATCTGGTGCACCAAAAGGCAACAAGTACGCCTCTGAATATGCCATAGGATGGTGACTAACAACGAGGGCCTAAGGTGTGTTAGTGGAGATATTTTGCCCTTATATCAGATTCAATAATAGAATAAATAACTAGATAATATAAATAGTAGTAATAAAAATAGTGTATATAAGTAAATAAAATGAAAAATAAAATGTTTTAATAATAAATAGAATGTGGTAAATTCTCAAATGACCATGTCATATATATAAGACTATTCACCCACTAGGTTGAATGTACATACAGGAGTACATAAATTAAACATAAATAAATGTAAAAGGATCTTCAACTATCTATTATCCAAGACACATACTTGAAATGCTCATCCATATTTGTTCCATCCTACCCGATTAGTCTCAGGCCCCATCCCTACTTGTGCCTGCAACCATGTTATTGTCTACACGGGTACCCTTGTGCAATGGCGGCCTGAGCAGGGTGTGAGTACAATACTCAATATGAAACCACCAATGCATTCTCATACATAGATAGTAGTATGAATTGCAAGTATATGTGAGCTACTCATCAGGATAACATTGATAAATTAAACTAAAATAGTAAATACAATCTATGAAAAAAAATAAACCACAACCAATCTCTAGTTCGTGATCCTGGGCGTCTTGTAATTTACCATCATCTATATATATAATTATATGTGTATATATATATATTACTATATATATACTAATACACTTACATATATATGTATATACATAAGTAATGTGAAAATATCATATATCAACAATAGTCGAGCATTGGGTATTGTAAGAACCAAGATCTTCTTTTTAGGTATGGATCTTTATTACGGGTTGTTTTTGAGGAAAAATGAAGTTTTGAAAATTCTCTAAGTACACACCATGTACTATTGAGTACACACCGTGTACCCGGTTGCTGTGGGTAGCTGTGTACTGGCCGTGTAACGGCTGAGTACATGGCTGTGTAGGTGACCTGACAGACCACCTAAAGTGGGAGCCAGTTGAGGATAGTACGCGACATGTACATTAAATTAGCACACTGTGTACTTTTATTTTTAATCGTTTAATCAGAGCGGGGTCACATCTAATCTCCAGAAAGACCTTCTTCTAACCTTGGTTCGTCCAGAAGTGACCTAGAGTGATGATCAAAGTCTGAGCCACCATTTCTCTATCCAATGTCTGATTCGAACTCCGGTGAGTGCATTGGAATCCCACTGGTCAACTATTCCTGATTCATCTTCCCTCATGAGTTATTCAAGGTTGAATGTTTTTGAAATTCTTTGTATATCTACAATGTTCTAGTCCGATTCAAGGGCTGATGTTCAAGAGTGTTAATTGTATAACATCGTGGTAGGTGGTTTGTGCCTTAATTTTTTTCTCTTTGGATTATATATGCCAAAAGTGAAGAATGCCCATGTTTAAGGTGTTGCGTATTTTTGATATTTAACCCCGTTTAATACCTATTATGTTGTGTTTGTTTGAGAAAGGGTTATTGGTTATTCATAAGTTTTATTACCTTGATTATTCGTGTGTTTCCCATGTTTGACTAATTATGGGCGTTGGGTCTATAAAACATGTTAGTATTGCTTTGTTTTTCATTCCTAATGTTGTTAGTGAGGAGTTACTATTATTTGAGATGCATGTGATTCAAATTGTGAATTATGAACAAGGGGAATTTACTGTGATAGCTTCTCGAGGTAGGGTCATTTATGTGTGAATTGTTCTTATATTGACCGAGAGGTATTGACTGTGAGAGCTACTAGGTGGTCATTGACTAGAGGGGTTAGATTGTGAGAGCTACCCAGAGGGTCATTATTAAATGAATGTTGTACCATAAGGAATTGACTGCAAGAGCATATATGGGGTCATTATAATTTATTGTTGATATAAAAACCAAGGGGGTATTGACCTTGAGAGCTACCTAGGTGGTCATTTGTAAATGTTTAGTGCTATGTAGGACCAAAGGGGTTAGATTTTGTGATCATTCCCAGAGTTTCATTATATTATTTATTGAATTGATGATATGTTAAACTATAGGTGTAAGACTGTGATAACATTCCCAGAGGGTTGTTCATTGAATGAGGGAATGTTTGGGATGAGTCTTCAAAGCCAAATCACAAGCTCACACTCATCCATACTTGTTTGTTTAGATGGTCTTCTAAGACAGCTTCTATTCTATTACATAAGTGATACAAAGATTAGGCTAGATCTTGATATCTCATTATTCAACATACTGAATAATTAAATAATGTAAATTAATGTAATTTGAAACAATAGGATTGTTTACTTTTGAGTAATTCATAGTTTATTTCCTCATTTATTCTTATTACATGCTATATATATTCACTGACATTTATCCACAGATCTTTTGGTGGTTTCCTACTGGGATTCATATCACACCTTATTTGGGTCACCCTTTTGGGTCCAAATAGATTATATTGTTGAAGGTATAGATAAGGGAAAACACCATTCTTTATCAGGTACTTGATTGTTGTTGGAGATGGAGAGCATGGGACCAAGATGAGGCATTCAATGCTATTAGAGTTTACTGTTTTTTTACATTGGTACCAGTATTGTATTTATAGCATTGTGACTTGGTCAGGTATTTTCCTAGATACATGTGACATGCATCATTTACTCATGTATGCTGAAGTTGTTATTACTAGTAGTATTTCACTGTTTACTTCTTTTGTATGGTATTACTGCTTCTGCTACTATTTACTATTTGTTTCTTTTGTGTTAATCTTCCAATGAGGGGATAGTTTCCCCACTAGCACACCGAAGGCCATTGTTGCTAGCCGTAAGCCTCTAGAATTTGGGGAAATGGGCTTGAGGCCTTGTGACCAACTGGGTATGGGGCACCTTTAGGCGGCACCCAAAACTAGGACATTACAAAGTGGTATTAGAGGGAGGTTCTTTTCTTATTTGTCTTACTGTTTGGAGCCTATAGATAGGGATATCAAGGAATGGGTAGTTGGTAATAATATGTACCCAGGAGTAGCTAACCCATGTATAGGGAAAATCCAGTTTACCTCAAATATGGAAATTTTTATAGTGTTGAAATTGTTACAATTGATTTCATTTCACCTTTGGGTGATTTAATTGTTTTGTGTTATTATCTTTGATATTATTGAGATTAAATTTCTATTTTAACCCAATAATATTAGGGTATTCCATCTCTTGCATCATATAGGCACTGCTAGAGATCACATGTCATGCATTATTGTCATTCCATTTAGGATGCATTACTGATTGCATGATGTTGTAATAGATATTGATCTAGATATGAATTTTGTTGTGATAGATGCCTTAATATAACAACATCTATTCTGATAGGGTTTTGGAAATTGTAATTTTTCATTTGGATGGATGACAAACTTTGGTCCCTAAGGTGTTATGGGCCATCATGGATTGGAATTTGTTGGATCATTTTTAAAATTAAATTAAATTTTTTCAAGTTATGATATGAATAAGGATTAAAAACCTTGATTTGTGGGAGTATGGTCTCTCACAGGTCATAATGTTTCATTAATTGGACGAAATTCCATGTTTTTAGGGGTTCCCGAGGAATTTAAGAGGCATACTTTCTAGAAACACAAACAACACGATGTGTGGTGTCCTTAAAACATGCCATGTGTTCATCTATTCAAGAAGAACTAACTTTTCTTAAGTACTTGTTGTATATTGTTACTATACTCTGTGTAGTGTTTAACCATGTGACTGATTGTGTGAGTAGAGACACGGGGTTGGGAAACATTAGGTTGTACACATTGGGTTTAGATTTTACATGCTGCGTAGTTTTCAACCATGTGTCTGGCTATGTGACTAACGACACAGGTAGATGAAACATAGGTCTTATACGCTATGTCCCATTCTTTCATACCGTGCAGAGTCGACCATGTCTCCAACCATGTGACTTACGACACGGGTGGTTAGAACCTATGTATTACACGCTGTGTCAAGGGTGAACATGTTGTGTAGTGTTACCCAGGAGAGAACCATTTGGTTTGAGCCATGTATAAGTACATGGGAAGGGAGAAATTTAAGTACACATCATGTCTCAGGGGGGAAACACCATGTGTAGGGGTGTTACATGACCATGTTCTGTAGAGGTACACACCCATGTTGGAACCTAAGGGAACACGCCGTGTAGGGGTTATACATTCCATGTAACCCTGTTTTTTGAAAACTTGAATGTTTCTTATCATGTTCCTTGCTTCACTTTTTAGTTTTTTCCCTTGATAATATTGTAATGAGGTGTGTTCTTGACCTTGTAGAGTCATGTTTCCAATATGTCCTTCGATTTTATGCCAAATATAGGGCAATGATCAGACACTGGAAATTGTAGATCAGGGACTACCAACATATCTACCCATCGTGCCTATCTTGGCCCCATTTGTTATACCCAACACAGCTGTGGATGCACAATTCCATGAAGGCTTTTTGAAGATATTACAGATTCTCCAGGGAGCACCACATCCTGTCCAATCTATGTTAGAGTTGATGTGGGTGTTCCAGTAGAAGCATCCTATGAATTTTTCTAAGGATAGAGAACCACATATTACAGAGTCATGGTTGAAGTCCATGATTTCTATCTTTCAGCATTTGGATATTCCTCTGGAGAGGAGGATGAAGCTCATGACATACATGTTATGTGATTCCTCCAAAATATGGTGGGATATTATCTCACAGGCATTATGTCATCAGGATATGTCTTAGGAATAGTTTCAAATGACATTCTATTATTACATCTATCCCGTGACGTTTAGGGCTGATCGAGCCTTATAGTTCATGAATTTTGAGGATGGCGCTCTTTCAGTGATGGATTACTCATCTCATTTTATAGAAGTTCAGCACTTCACACCTTTTTCGGGAAGAGACAAGCTATATTTGGATAGGAAATTTGAGTATGGTCTCAGGTACAACATCCAATAAATGGTGAATGTCTTCAGGCTGACTTTAGTGACTGCTATAGTGAACCGAGCACTAATTACTGAGCGCAATTTGAGGGAATTAGCATATGCAATCTAGGGCAATTTTGCATTCAGGGCTAGTAATCCTTTGATAAATTACTGGATGTTATGCAGGGAGCTTTCACATGATGTTTCTTCAGGTATCCAGGTGGTATTCTACCAGTCCAGGAAGTGTGGGAACATGAGACCTCAGTGCCCAAGATACCTAGTTGAGTGCCAAACTTGCAGAAAAATGGTTCATTTTCATCATTTTTGTTGGGTGTTATCACCAGCAACGAGCAATAGGGGTTCTTCTATGAATCCATGTTCAGGAGAAGGACCACCAGCTTATCATCTATCAGGGAACTAGAGTTCGTCTAACCATTCAAGCCAAGGAGGAGGCCATGGCCATGGTATCCAGTTGGTAGATTTTCAGTGATAACAGGATGGATCAGCTCTGGGTAGTCATATAGGGTCACAGGGTTGCGGTATCGGTCAGACTTTTGCTATGGAGAAGACCTAGTAAGAGAAAGATCTCAAACCTTCTACAGATAGAGGTACGATTCTAGTTTCCTCAGTTTTATATTTCTATCTTTTTCATATAGGGTCTTCACATAGTTTTATATGTGTTACTGTTGTGGAAAGCCTTGATATCTCTATCTTCACTTATGAGGAGGTTATGATGCTAAACATTTATTCGGGTATTAAGACAGCTATTATATATCAGTGTAAGGAGTACCCTCTTGAGGTTGGTGGGTGTCATGTCTCATGGGACCTTTATGTCTTGGAGATGACATGCTTCAATGTCATTCCCATAATGGACTAGTTAGTCTCTTTTAAGGTTTCTGTTGAAAACTATCACTGTAGCGTGAGTTCCACATCACCAGTGGGTGGGTATTTTCTAGACAAGGGTGAATGGGATGTCTACGTGAGTAGAGCTAGACCCGAGCATCATGTGTTTGAAGGAATTACCACCCATATTTCTATTTTAAATCCGGATGACCAGGGGAATTCATAGACGGGATTACCTCCAACAGTGGATCATTTCAGGGATGTCTTTGTAGATGACTTTTTAGGTTTACATCCATATCAAGAGGTAGATTTCTCTATTGATCTTGTACTAGGAGTGACACCGGTGTCCATTCCTCCTTATAGTATGGATACAACAGAGTTACAAGAGCTCAAGAAGCTATTAGAGGAGTTACAAGAAAAAAGTTTCATCCAACCCAGTACTTATCCTTGGGGTTTTTCTATCATTTTTTTTTGATGAAGGTTGATAGTTACCTTAGACATTGTGTGGATTATTAGAAGCTGAACTAGTTGATGGTTAAGAACCGATATCCCTTACCGAGGATTGATGATCTATTTGATCAGCTTCAAGGAGCCTGAGTGTTCTTGATGATTAATTTGTGATCTGTTTATCATGAGTTGTCTATTAGACCATTAGATATACCTCTTACATCCTTTCAGAGCTGGTATGGTCTATTTGAGTATGTGGTTATTCCCTTCGATCTCACAAACTTGCCTATAGTTTTTATGGAACTGATGAACTGAGTGTTCCATAATTTCTTGGGATCTTTCGTGGTAGTTTTCATGAAATATATCTTGGTGTACTCTCACACTCGATACGACCATGCAACCCATATTGAGATCATATTGAGTGCACTGATAGAGCATCGGTTATAAGCTAAGCTCTCAAAATGCCACTTTTGGATGGACCGGATTCACTTCTTGGGTCATGTTATCTCACATACAAGAGTATGAGTGGACCTAGAGAAAGTGAGAGTGATAGTTTCTTGAGAGTAACTGAAGAACATCTTTGAGGTGCAGAGATTTCTAGTGTTGGATAGTTACTAAAAATTCTTTATTCAGGACCTTCAATGTTTAGCAGTGCCACCGATGGGCCTCAATAAGAATGGTGGAAAGTACTTGTGGATAGATTCTTGTAATTCAGACTTTCAGGAGATTAAAGGCATATTGAATTTACCACTGATCCATATTTTTTCAGTGCAGATAAAGAGTAACAATGTTTACTATGATGATCATGTTTCAGGATGGGAGTGGTGCTTATGCAGGAGGAAGGATTCATTGTGTTTTGGTATCAGTAGTTGAGGTTTTATGAGTGGAATTAACTGATGCATGATCTCGGGTAAGCTGCAGTTGGGCATGCTCTACAATGTTGGGTACATTATCCTATGGGAGAGCATTTTTTGGTATTAACTAACCACAAAAGTTTCAAGTATATCTTGACTTGGTGTGATTTTAATTTAAAATAGTGAAGGTGGGTTGATTACCTTCAGTAATTTGACTTTGATCATGACTACATGTCTAGGAAAGGTAATGTATTGGCTGATGCATTGAGTAGGAGAACTCAGATACAGACAGTTCGGGAGGCCAGTAGTGAGTGGAAACTTATGGCTCTATTTTTTTAGATGCTTTTGGAGGTGCACGATAGATAGGGGATTCCATTTATTTATTCTATAGTTGTTACCTATACTCTTCTGGATCAAGTGAGAATGTGGTAGCTATCAGATTTATAAGGCTTAGTCCTATGGGATAGAGTGTCATGAGAGGAACCTACTCTTGGGTGGACCATTGGTAACGATGAGGTTGTTCATTTTCATGGGCGCGTATGGGTGTCAGCAGACATACGTGATGAGTTGATGCAATATTTTCATTCCTTAGTTTGGGAAGTTCATCCTGTCATCACCAATATTTATTGAGATCTACACCATAGGTATTGGTGACCATGTATAAAGAGGGATGTTTCTTGGTTTGTTATGAGATATTCCACAGGTCAATAGGTGAAGGTGGAGCATCAGTGACTAGAAAATATTTTTCAGTAGTTACCCATTTAGGAGTGGAAGGGGAAAGATGTTCCGATGGATTTTGTGACGGGTTTACCAAGATCACCATGAGGGAATGATGCATTTTGGGTTGTTATTGATAGAATCACAAAGTTTTCAGATTTCTTTCTGATCACAGATACATTTAGTGTTGATGAGATTGGAAGGTTGTACAAATGAGATATTTTATTCTTACATGGGGTTCCAAACACTATAGTTTTAGATAGGGATTCCCTATTTACTTATCGTGTCTGTCAGGGACTATAGCGGGATTTGGGTACAAAGGTACTTCTTAGTAAAAATTTCCATCCCCAGACAGATGTCCAATCCGAGCGCACATTTCAGTTTTTGGAGGACATGCTATGAGAATGCATCCTGGATTTTGGGGGCTCTTGGGAGAGACATATACACCTAGTGGAGGTGTCCTACAATAACAGTTTTTAGGAAATGATTTTAGTGGAACCTTATGAGGCCTTGTACAGTAGGCCATGCCAATCACCCCCATGTTGGTTGGGGGAATGAGAGTCAGCTATGTTGGGACCTCTTATTGTCCATGAGACCAATGAGTAGGTGGAGTTGATTCCGAATTGGATGGATATTAAACAGTCTCGCTAAAAATATTTTGCTGATCAATAGAGATGTCCTCTGGAGTTCGAGTTCGAAGATCATTTTTTATTACCTGTCACACCGAGTTTGTGAAACTGGAGGATTAAGATACATCAGAAGCATTCATATACATATGTCGATCCTTTTGAGGTTTTGGAGGGAGTTGGTCCAATTTCCTATCGATTGTAGTTACTTCATAGCTATTGGGCTATGCACGATGTATTTCTTGTTTCTCAGCTACGCCATTACTTTTCATACTCATCTCATGTTTTTCAAACTGAGGAGGTTGAGTTGGAGGTTGATGCATCATTTTAGAAGCACCCTATTAGGATTGTGGATCACAACATAAAGGTTCTTTTTGGCAATTCTATTCCTCTGGTATGGGTTCTATTGCAGCACAGGTGAGTACATGATGAGAATTGGGTGAGGGAGACTGACGTATGATCACATTAGCCAATATTGTTTGAGGTTTCTTCTTCACCACCCTTGGAAGGGAAATTCAGGGAAGAATTACTTTAAGGGGGGAAGTTTTTAAGAAACCCAATCTTCTTTTTTGGTATGTAGCTTTATTTTGGGTAGTTTTTGAGGAAAAATGTTGTTTTGGAAATTTTCTATGTATACACATTTTACTATTGAATACATGTCCTGTACCCAGTTGTCATGGGTAGCCGTGTACTGGACGTGTAACAGCCGAGGACATGGCTGTTTAGGTGACCTGGCAGACCACCTAAAGTAGGAGTTGGTTGAGGCAAGTACAAAACATTTGAATTAAATGAGCACATCATGTACTTTTATTTTTAATCGTTTACTTAGAGCAGGGTTGCGCCTAATCTCCATAAAGACCTTCTTCTATCCTTGTTTTTTATAGGAGAGACTGAGAGTGACGATCAAAGTATCAGCCACCGTTTCTCCATCCAAGGTCTGATTCAAACTCTGGAGGGTGCGTTAGTATCCCACCAGTAAGTTCTTCTTAATTCCTATTCCCTCATATGTTTTTCAAGGTTGAACATTTTGACCTTTTTTTGGATCTACGACGTTCAAGGAAAATTCATGGGCCAATGTTCTTGAGTGTTCATCGTAAAACATCGAGGTAGGTGGTTTGTACATTAATTTGTTTGTCTTTGAATTATATATTCTAAATGTGATGAATACCCATGTTTAGGGTATTGCGTGCTTTGGATATTTAACCATGTTTAATACCTATAATGGTGTTTTTTTGATAAAGTGTTATTGATTATGCATATGGATTATTTCCTTGATTATGGGTGATTTTCATATGTTTGACTGATTATGGCTATTGGGTCTAGAAATCATGTTATGATTGCATTGTTTTCCATGACTAGTGTTATTAGGAAAGAGTTACTATTATTTGAGATGCATGTGATTCACATTGTGAAGTATGACCAAGGGGAAATGACTATGAGAGCTTCCTGAAGTAGGGTCATTTATGTATGAATTTTTGTTATATTGACCCAGAGGTACTGACTGTAAGAGCTGTTGGGTGGTCATTTACCATAGGGGTTAGAATGTGAGAGCTACCCAAAGGATCGTTATTAAATGAATGTTGGACCACATGAAATTGACTATATGAGCTTCCATGGGGTCATTATAATTTATTTTTGATATGCATACCAATGGGGATATTGACTATGAGAGCTACCTAGGTGGTCTTTTGTAAATGTTTAGTGCTATGAGAGACCAAAGGGGTTATACTGTGTGAACATTCCTAAAGGGTCATTATATTATTTATTGAATTGATGATATGTTAAACCAAAGGGGTTAGACTTTGAGAACTTTCCAAGAGGGTTTTTTAATTAATGATGGAATGTTTGTGACGAGTCTTCCAAGACAAAGCACAAGATTGGACTCCACCTTACTAGTTGGATTAGATGGTCTTCTGAGACATCTGCTTTGCTATTACATAGGGGATACATATCTTAGACTAGATCCTAAGATCTCATTATTCAATGAACTGAATAATTAATGAATTTAAATGAATGTAATTAGAAACTTTAGTATTGTATACTTTTCAGTACTTCCTAGTTTAGTGCATCATTTCTTTTTATTACCTGCTATATATATTCCCAGATAGTTAGGCACGTATCTTTTGGTGGTGGCCTTCTGGGATTCGTATCACACCCTTTTTGGGTCATGCTTTTTTTCCCAAATAGATTATATGGTTTCTAGTATAGATAAGAGAAAATTCCCTTCTTTATCAAGTACTTGATTACTTTTGGAGTTAGAGGGCATGAGACCAAGATGAAGCTTGCGATGCTGTTGGATTTTACTATTTTTTGTACATTGGTTTTAGTATTGTATTCCCAACATTGTGACTCATTTGGATGTTTTCCTAGATACATGTGACTTGAATCATTTACTCATATATGCTTCAGTTGTTATTACTATCAGTTTTCCTTTGTTTACTTATGTTGTATGGTATTACTACTTATGTTACTATTTACTATTTTTTCCACCGTGTAAACCTTCCAATGAGGGAATAGTTTCCCCACAATCACACCCAAGGCCCTCTCTTCTAGTCATAAACCTCTATCATTTGGGGAAATGCACTTGAGGCCATGTGACCAACTGAGTATGGGGTGCCATTGGGTATCACCCAGAACTGGGATGTTACATGTCTGTAATCCAGATCATCTAGAAATACTATAATAATGGAATTATGATAGAGATCATACCACTCAATATTTTTATAAATAGATCGATCCCTTGGTATGTAATACCAATTGGAAATAGATGCATCATCCAGTTTCAAAAATGTCTCTGAGCGAGCTACGTCACCACAAGGGGATTCATGTACTCACATTGGATTCACGCATACTCACCCCTAATAACTATTACAAAGGATGTAATATATTTATGGAAAATATTATAAATATTCACTGAGCTAGATTTCATAACATTCATGACATGTAAATCATGTCCAATGTATGATACCTAGGTCATGGTCCATATGAGGGAATGTCATTGGATCTCAGATGAACCCTAAGGGGCTAGCCCAAAGGAAATATATAAAAGGAATGATCTTTGAAACCAAGTTCATGGTCAGAATCCATTTGTATAAATAGATCAATATCCCCACCCCAAGTAAGTACATATGGGACTCTTAATAATGGTGTGTCCACCCAACCCTAGAAACAATCCTTAGAGTTTATTGACGAGAGAGTATTCATCCATCTAGTATATGTCACATCATTAGTGATGAGCACCATGTCCACCACCTTGATCAAGTAATCATTCAGGGAGAGCATAATCATCCCCATCGCTTGGGAGAGCTTAATCATCCATGAGTATCATCGGTTGGGAAGTCATGCCCATATATCATATTAAAGATATTCTATGATATTATATCATAATAATGGGAAGCCATGCCAAAATATCATAATCATGGGTTTTCATTCCTGAAAATTGTAATCAAGGGATGTTGTACCCAAATATACTAATCAAGGGATGCCATTCCCAAATATCAATCTCGTATGTATCAAAAGAAGGATCCTAGGAAATACCTCCATGAATCCCAATAAAATAAAATAGAAAAATAATTCTTAGAGTCCATATCCCAGGAAATATGTTCAGGCATCCCAATAAATTTAAATTATGGATCCTAGAAAGTATATATGGGCTTCCTAAAGAGTGTCCCATCAGGTTAGGCTCATCGAACCCAAACATGGAAGCCCCTATGGTATTCATCACTTTATCAACAATACAATGGTGAATTCATAAATAAATATTGAGGGTCTCTGAATGCATAAACCCACCACTACTAACACATCCTCAATTTTTTACAATTTTTATTAGTTCTATGGTGACACCTACTTCCATCACTACCTAATCCCATAACAAACTAGATCCGGGTCATTCAACCATTGGAAACCCAATGGGTCTAATAAGTCATAAAAATATATATACATAATACATGGGATCCATTAGGTCCTTTTTAAATAGAGGAATCTATCTTTGGGCCCTCTTAGTCAGTATGTATGAAAGGAATCCCTACTGCGATCCGACAAACGAATATGAAAAGACAACAAACTTGGGATCCTCGATCATGGTCATTACCTCATGTCATTGGATGAATATAGTCAAGTAGGGGTTTTATTGACCCTAATAATTCAACCATTATAATCTAACAATCCCATATAATTAAACACTTCATCCATATAAATTTAAATAAGGCATTCACCCTTAGGGGAGAACTCGAGCATCCATATAATACCATAAACATGTATAAATCCTAAATGGCATGTACAACATACCACCTAACATTAAGAAGATTTAAACCATCATTGAATAGCCCTCGACTGCTCCATCTAATCTCATCAATGTATGATCTAAGCCACATCAGTCTCCAAGATACTACCAAACATTAGAATGATCATGAATAGTCTAAAACATCAATTTCATCAATAAACTATCTTGTATAAAAAATAAAAATAAAAAGGAATAATGAGTGATATATCACTAGATGCCTATCACTTAATGAAAATATGAGAAACCACATATATAAGGTCTTCCGGATATTGACAAGATCATTCTCGGGAAAATCCCTAACCAACCATGTCAATCAAATGATTAAAAAATTATTTAAAATCATTAAATCATTAGAAATTTACAACAATGATTTACCTTAATAAAACAACACACGATAAAGTGTATATGGAATTTAATTATTTCCTCATCATAGGAAAAATACCAATGGTAGGATTTGATTTCCCCATGCTTTTTTTGTAACTGATGAAGCACCCAAAATGGAAACTTTGGAAATTAGGAATGACAAAAGAAGTTTATCTCAGAAGAAATGTAGAGGAAAATCTTACCAAACGATGATGTCAAAAAAACCTGAGATCACCTTGATTGGTGATGAATAGAGGGAGGGAGAGGAGCCTGTCGAAGAGCCTCCCGTGAATGACCTCCTTCTACCCAATGAAACAACTAGGGGAGGGTCCCCTAACTTCTTTTAAAAAAAGCTAGCAGCGGGTTTTTCGTAGTGTACTAGTTACATGGTGTGAAAAAGATTCATGATGTGTACTTGATACACGTCGTGTATTCCTTAGGGTAACGCCATGTACTTTAATTATTTATAATCAATAGGACACATCTTGTGAAACCAATTCACATTATGTATTGAATACATGACGTGAATTTCTTATTGTCGCTATTTTCAGTAGCCCAACTACCCATTCCTCCACCTGTGATCACTCGAACCCCCACTACTTCCATCAAATGACAACCCACATATTAAAATATTATTTCTGGACATTCAAACAATAAAAACCTCATTCCAATTTCTAATTCACAATTAAACCTATGAACTAATGGAGAGAAAATTCATATTATCCCCAAAATTCAACTACTCAAAAAACACAAGATCTTACACTTTCCCCACCATAAGATGCCTTATCCCCGATAATCCTTGTGGAATAAAAAAAACATCACTCGACCTACCTTGTACATGAATTCCCACTCATATAAATCTATTGCAGTTCTAAACATAAAACATGATTCTAAGAGATACATAGAACACATGGCACATAATCTACCAAAACTCGAGCCAACACTAGTAATTATTAATGAAGCACCAAGACAATGCTTAACCAAATATATGAAAGAATGCAAGTCAAACCACCTCTGATCAACTATTCATAGAAATGATCATCTTTAGTAGCCATGGATCACCAAAAGAGATTGAAAAACTCCTTTATCCCGAAGAATATTGATATCATTCCTATAATGCTCACTAAAGAATGTTACCAAAGACCAAGCACCCCTTTGAAGTATTCAGGAAACCTCCGATGCTGGGTTGGATTAAAGTGAATGTCGACGGTGCCTCAAAAGGAAATCCTGGACCTACCAGCTGTGGGTCCATTTTTAGAGATTCTGCTGAACATTGCCAAGGTTTCTTTTATAGTGGGTGTGGGATTGCCTCATCCATTGAAGCGGAGATGCTAAGAGTCATCCATGCTGTTGACTTTACTCTCCAAAGAGGATGGCGAAAACTGTGGATTGAAATTGATTCTACCACCATAGTTTAAACCATTTGGAATGGAGTTATTCATCTCACCCAGCCGCTCACTATGCGTTGGATGAATTGCATGAATTCGCTTCAGGAGATTGACTACATTTCCACACATGTCTTCCGTGAAGCGAATGCTGTTGCTGATGCCCTTGCCAACAAAGGTGTCCACCAGAGCATGATTTTGCTGGATGCGCTGCCAGCTGATTTACTTCACCTCTTTGAAAGAGATTTTAATAAAATCCCATCCTTTCGACTCATGTAAATTGTTGTTTCTTTAATTAATAAATGGTGCTTCGGTCTTTGACCAAGGAATTACCCAAAAAAACTAAATAAAGTTACCAACTTCCAGTGAAATATTATGAAAAACCAACCCCTCTTCATACCCATTGTATTTCCACCACACTAATACATGTACATTTAGGATCAAATAATCATGGAACCTCATAAGATCTTACAGGATCAACACCTACACTTAGACACCACCCAAGTCTGTATTCGAACCTGCAGTCAACTCATTCTATGAAATTCAGGTGTACTCGGTTCTATTTATCCAACAGTGTAAAAGAGTCAACAACCATCCTACGATGGGTCTCACCCCACTCCCCACCTTAGGGGAATCCTTATCAATATACTAATGAAATGAATTCCCATAAATATAGCCCATTCCCTCGTATATCCACAAACATAACAACTGGAATGACTAAAAGGACTCTCATTCCCTTGCATCAAGGAAAATGTTACCCATCAACCATTCATGATGCCCAGAAATGGTTCCAATAGAAAAAAAATAATTTAAATAAAAAATGAATCTCACCACCCTTAAATAACCAATGGTGTAATATGAATCATATTTCTTATCTTAAACCACCCCATGAGAAAATCCTCAACAAATTCCACCACTAAACCACAAAATGACATTTAAGAGGCTCAATGTAGAGACGACACTCTCGCAGTATACTCAGGATGATTTTAAGATAGATCATGATGTTTGTAACTAGATGTACACTAATATTCCATCAATCATAGTGTATTTATCCTTTGATCCATGTTCACATATAAATATGCTACACTTTCTTTACCCAAATCCTCACAACAACATCTCCCGAAAAAGAATGTTGAGGCCCAACCATGGGTCATCCCTTTTAAGGCACCTGATTTATCATTGACTTCTCCTATACCACAAATGGATAGTTTCTTCATTT
The DNA here is from genome assembly GCA_963277665.1 of Viscum album. Classification (NCBI taxonomy): domain Eukaryota; kingdom Viridiplantae; phylum Streptophyta; class Magnoliopsida; order Santalales; family Viscaceae; genus Viscum; species Viscum album. Next base: position 96,974,104 of record OY728153.1, on the reverse strand, counting down.
AAGATACAACGTTTTGGAAACCGAGACCATAAATATATTTTAAAACATCGGTAATCAACATTTACATAACCCCTCACCACTTTAAATTTAAATGGTATCATGTATAACCGATGTGTACCAATATCACCCGACTCATGCTCATGAAAAGAATATATCACCAAACCAAGCTGACCGTGCTACAAAAAACACCAATATAATTATGTTATATTTTACCATATAGTTCCTCTTCATAATGGGGAACCTAACCTATGTCGCCATTTAATAAATGGATTCACCTCACTATTTTCATTCCAGTCCTGAGCATTTAACTACAATCTCACTACATTAGAAATAGTGGAAACACTATTCAATAGGGCCATACACCCAAATAGTCATGCCCATAAATCCCAATCCTGAAGAAAAAGCATCCTAAGTTCTTACTTGAAATTTGAAGGCATCAACATTCCATATCGCAAAATAGAAGAACTAACCACACATCAGTCTCAACAAGTGCATAACCAAGTTCACTTTCAAGAAAGGATCCCATAAACTAGATCCAACCCTACTCATAGGTTTCCCTTGATAAAAATGAAACATCGACCCACAGGGGTCCCAAAAAAATATAAGGTCCTCTAGGTCTCACAACCATCCATACTGACCAAATCTAATAATAGGGTATTTAGATCTAACCACCTATCCCAAAAGATCAAACCTCTATAAGGGAGATAAAGAAAACACTGACCTACAAGGGTCAAAATAATCAAGAATCATCTTATTAGGGCCTCAATACTTTTAATGAATCCTCATAAGGATATTTCCATAGATTATAATGATATAAATGTATAATAGGTACTAAAAACACTCACGTAGCATCAATATATGATAATACCAACTTGAGGTCCAGTTCACTATAAAATTTAGGTGTCCATCGACATATTATAAAGAGACTCGAACAGATCACCTAAAACGAAAGTATCATATTCTAAAATTGATCTAGGAGGTTAAAAATTACTCACAAACATCATATCAATGATCCACAACACATCATAAACACATGGTTTAGTTAAGTATAATGTCATTACAAAATATGCAGGAAAACAATATATATGTTTTTACCGAAACTTTAAATAATATAACCTATGTAAAAAAAACTTACAAGGGATTCATCACATGTGAATATTATTACCAACCAACCTAATGGTGTCACTACACTTATTACACTTGAATACAGAGTCTTAATTCTCCCAATAAAACTTATCAACATATATCTACATGACCTTACATCAAAATAAAAAATATATACATGTTGGATCAAATGAGTAATATTCCATGAAAAACTATACAATAAAACACAATTTAGGTTTTTTTGACACTTCAAATAATAGGACTCTATAATCAATAAATATATGAAACTGTCATGTATATATCCCTATGTTCCAAATATGATACATGAGACACCTCATGCCTTTCCTAGCCCAGAGTCAAAATCTATCTCTAGCCTCTTTCCAATTGGAAAAGATCTAGAAATACATAACAACTTATTATTACCACATAAAATGATCATTGTTAAAATTGAAAGTAAAATAAAATTATAACATCACATATAAAAAACAAAAATCCCATATCCATGGAAACCAAGATGTCTCACCAAAATTTTTGTTCTGGACGCACTAGTATAATATCTATCACAGGTTCTAAAATATTCCTAATACTCTTATTTATTATATCGCAAATAGTAAATCATAAGGAAAATAACATACTTGGATACCAATTTGTAACTTCATGACCCAAATTCCACCATACCAGAGCCCTAATATATTTATCTACAAGGCCTCAAGTGCACCTCTGTATATGCTAGAGGCTACTGGAAACAAACAAGGATCTAAGGTGTTTCGTGGGTAAGAATATACCCCCATATCTGAGTAAACAATAGTGTAAATAATCAGATAACATCAATAGAAGTAATAAATGTTGTGCAGAAGTAGAAAATAAACTAAAATAGAACATTCTTTAATACAAAATGGAATGCGACAAATTCCCAAATGGCCTTGTCATATATACAACATTGGTCAACCATTGGGCTGACCAAACATGAATGAGTAAATAATGGAAACTAAAATAAATGTAAAATGCTTTACTTCTATTCAGATCCAAACCACACACCGTATCTCCTTATAATTATCTAATCCATTTTGGTTGATTAGTCCCAAGCCTTAGACCTAACCGTTCCTATAACCAAGTGAATGTATTCTCGGGTACCCGAGTGCAATTGCTGCCGAAGTAGTGTGTGAGTAAAAAATATTTTAGGGAACACCCAATGTGGTCTCATACATAGCTATTATTATGAATTGTATGTATATTTGAGCTACTCATCTTGCTAACATTGATAAATATAACTATAATAGTAAATTAAAAATTGGATTTGAATAAAATAAACCACAACCAATCTCCGGGTCTGTGATCCCAACCTTCTATCAAGGTACGATCATGTACATATATACTTATATTTTTATATTTATTCTCAAAGATATATATATATATACATAAGTATGTATATAATTTATTAAGTTGAAAATATCATAAATCAATTGTAGTTGATCCTTAGGCCCATAATCACAATCATATAGACATCATGTAGAAAGAGCATCGAGTTTGACATCATACCACTCAAGTAGTGTGTAATTAAGTTGATCCCTAGGTTTGTAATCCCAATTTGAAATACAAACTTCATCTTGTGCAAAAAATGTCTCTAATAAATCTATTCCATCATAAGGTGGATACATGACCGAACTCTAGGTTCACTGATATTATCCTCTAATCTCTATAATAAAGTATGTTGTATATAGACGGGCAATCCTGTAAATGTTCACTCTGTTGGATTTCATGGTACTAATGCCATGTAATTATAATATGACGTTTGACCCCTATGTCATGGTCTATAAGATGTCAAAAAATTGTATCTTGGATGAACCCTAAAGGGTGGACCCTTAGGTGATCTATAAAAAATTTCTCTACGGACCCACGTACATGGTTGACATCCATTCATATAAATGGATCAACAACCCAAACCCCAAGAATTACATATAGACATGTAATGATGGCACATACACGTAGACCTAGGGAGAATAATAGGTGACTCTTGAGGAGAGTGTAATAATCTATCAATTATATGTGACATCAATGACGAGGAGTGTTATTTCTACATACCCAATCAAGTAATCTATCCAGGAAAGCATAATAATCCCCATCACTCAGCAGAGAAAAATCATCCATTATTATCATTAGTAGGGACACCATGACCATATATCTTAATCATGGGAATCCATTCTTATATGTCATAATTAAGGGACTTGATTATTGAATATCGTAATCAAGAGATTATATTCTCTATTATAATAATCTAGTCATTTCATTCAGGAATATCATAAACAAGGGAATCCATGCCCGAATATCAATATCTTATGTATAAAAATAAGGATCCCAAGAAATACATCTTGAAACCCCAATAAAATAAAATAATTTTTTTAGAATATGGATTCAATGAAATATTTTGGGGAATCCAAATAAATGAATAAGACAGATCCTAGGAAGTACATTTGGGCTTCTCAAAGAGATTCACTTCACATCAGGCTCATAAACCACAAAAAAATAATCACATATGGTTATCATCACTACATCAATAATATATAGGTGAATTAAAATATAAAGATTGATGGTGGATGAAATCCTAAACTCACCACTACTGACATAACTTCACTGACATACATGTTTGTTATAGGTTTTAAGGTGACACAAACTCCCATCACTACCCAAGTCCATAACACACTAGCTTAGGTTCGTCCAAGAACCGGGCACCCACTAGGTCCCTCTAAGTCCTAACACTATAGATTCATCCTACTTGGGATCATCAAGGACCATGCTAAATATAGGAATGATTCTATGGGTCCTCTATGTCATTATGTAAGCAAAGAGTCGATCTTCAGATAAAAAAAAGAATAAATAAAGGCATCCTACATGGGGTCCTCAATCATGGACATAACATCAAGTCATGAGATGAAGCTAGCACATTTGGATTTTTAGTGACGAAAAAAATTCATCCTGTAAAATATAACCAATTAATTTTATCAAACAATTCATTATAATGAATTTAAATAGGGGTTTTTACACATAGGGGAGAGGTCGAGCATCCATATGATACAATAAACATGAATAAATACTAAAGGAAATGTATGACATACCACCTATATTTAAAAAGCTTTAAACTATTTAGGAAAAACACTTTAAATATCTATCAAACATATTTTATGTCTAATGTAATGCCCCGACCCCAGTTACCTAGAGTCGGTGCATTATTACATAACATTGTCATGATCACAAGAAAGATCAAATCTCGAAAGACCGATTAGTTTAGTAGCCTTGGAAACACTAGATATATTCATAAGTCTTACATTACATCATAAAAATGAAAATTACAACAACATAGTCTCCATAGTCCACACTCATATCCCCACATACTATCCTTGAAGGTCATTCATAAAATACTTCTTCACATCCTGGGAAAAATAAAACATAGAAAGGGGTGAGCTCAGATACCCAGTAAGGATAAGAATATAGCGGAAACTTTCATAAATAAGCATAAACATTTAAGGCAATGTATAACTAAAACAAAATCCTTTTAAACTTGATCTTCATCATAATATGGAAAAGATAAAATTAAATAATTCCATTTACTTATTCACATGGAAATTCCACTAATCAAATAATCACATGCAATATCAATAACCACTTTCATAATGATGGAATGCATAATGCCAGACTATCATAACCACATAGTCAAGGCCTCGTGCCCAGAATACAAATAAGATTTTCTCAAGTCCTTGTTCCAAGACACTAGTTTGTCTCACGAGACCTACCGATGCATCAAGGAGTTATAACGGGCTCCCCCAATCACATATTAAGTCCAATGCATTCCTCATATGAACAGGTTTAAACATAACATAAACATTCATATTAAAAATATCATACGAAATGTCAATACTTTCTCCATAAACCATGAATGGAATAAAAATAAAACATCCATAGTTAAACATATCACAAAACCTTCAATACAATATGGAAGTTTTGTATCATAATAAATAAACTTCAAATAAGCTTAAAATCCATAAAAGGATGTTGACATAGATGAAATCAAACTATTTGAGAGAAATATCTCTTTTTTGAAATCATTGAAAAGTAACACATTTATAAAGGAAGTAATTTAAAAGAGATTTTTGAATCAAAGTGTCCCATACCACTTTGAAACTTTTGAAAATAATTATCATTTAAAAACATTCATGTCCAAATAAATAAATCCTTAGAATCATTTTGAAAACATGGACATTAATTAAAATATTTAGAAAGATAAATCATTAAAAAATTTAAAAGTAACATAATTTTAAAATAAAACATTTACAATGAAAATATTCTTATAAGCTTGTAATGGAAGCTTTGAATATTTTACAATGGTGGAAAATAGCCACACCCACCGTATAAGTTAAAAAAAGACATTCTTACCTTAATTTGTTGAAAAGGTTAAAAAGGTCCTTGTTTGGAAAATGACGTAAAGATTCCTTTATAAAATTATTATAAAAATTGAAAAAAGTGTATAAATGACTTTAACCCATATTCTGTAAAATAGTAAAAAAGTTTTGAAGTACATTTTTAAGAAACATGGATGTGGATGATAAAGAGGTCCCAATAGATAATTACGTATAAACAACCTTGGATAATGAAGAGATTGTGAAATAAACCCTTACCAATTTGGAAACATACAAAACATACACCCCATGAAAGAGGTATCATACAATGAATATGTAAATGCACATAAATTAAAGTTTATTACACAAATAATACAATTATGGGCAGTGCATACACCACACAAAAGGTAATAGTGGCAATATGGCATGAATCTCATGGGAATAAGGAGTGAGATGAAAACCCCTTACCTTGTAATTTTCCTTGGTTGAGGGTAGTTTAACCTCCTTTATAATGGTGAAATTATTTTTATTAAGTTATAAAAGAATAATACATATTAATATGATATCATATATGTTCTTTTAACACTGTTTTGTTAATAATATCATTGTATTATCGTCGTTTCGGGTGTTAACTTACTCATTTTCTTTTATATGTTTTGTTACATAATCCATGTTTGTTATGGATAGGTTGTATATTATTCATATACAGAATTATATAAAGTCCATAAATATTATTTTTAATCATCAAATGATAATTATACTCAAATGGATATTATGGGGAATGAATCTCATCGTGTTTGTGGAGATGGTAGTCCGTACGTACGCACAAACGACAATATCATTCTTTTGATATTAAAATAATATATAATTCGATGGTATATCATATATAAATAATAATTATCATGTTATATTTACTATTTAAATTAATTATACATCATTATTATACCCATCTAAATAATAATATATTGAATAACAATTACACCACGACGTGGAGACGGTAGGCCATACGTACGCACGTATGGTGACATGTCATTCAAGGGATGGATAGAATAATGAATTTGGTTGTTCCATATTTATAATAACATCAAAATATATATAATATACTGGATTTATTATTTTATAATGTAAATAACAAGGAAAAAAGAAGTTGAAGAAGAAAGGAACTTGAAAGAGGGTGGTGAAAACATTACCTCTTCTTCGGGTTCTTCTTTTTGATTTGATCAAAAGGGATCCTTAGGTTGGCTTTATGATCAAACTATGGCCTCTAGGTTGTATTGAGGGATTTTGGGAGGATATTTGGGCAGAGTTTGGCCGAGCCCAAAGGCTTCTAAGGGTTGAATAGTTGGTTAGAAGTGGTGTCCTTTTATAAGGGGGGGGAGGGGCTCTTTAGGAAAAACTTAAAGTATTATTTTATAATAAATTCATATTCTGTTTATAATAGATCAAAATAGGATTATTAAAACCCTAATGTGGGGATGGGTCTAAATAATTTCATCCAATATATTTTAGACTGGTTTGAGTCATTATATTAACCTTATCTTTTAGTTTTAACTCTTGGTTAATTAGTTTGACACTTACCATGTCACTTTGTATTTTTATATTATATAGTTAATAAACATACTATATACCTCTAAGATACCCCCAAATGGTCCATTAATGATACACCTATCATGATACAAGTCCATTGGCCGAACCTTATATTTTTAGGAATTTAATATCAATTAATAATATAATATTTGTTTTAAAAACTCTTTTATGTCAATTTTGACACTATTTGGTATTTTATTTTTGTGAAAATCATAACAGCATGATTACTTCGAAAAAAGTTAATTAAATCAATCCTAAGATGTCATATTAACCTATAAAATTTATGGAATTCATTAAAAGTGTAAATACCCGTAAAATTCAAGGGAAATTTTTTCTTAATTTTCTTTGGAATTTTACAAGAGCACGGTTTCTGACGACACCTGATTCTGAGGCTCGGTGTGCCCGGAATCAATTTCCGAAGTTTGGCTCGGGTACGTTCAGTGAACGAACGAGCAGGAATTCCTAAATTTTGATCTGGTGCTCGGAATTGAATTTCGAGGGCACCGATGGAATCGCAGCGCTGGTATTTTCTTAAGAACGCCTATTCCGGAGTTGCGTATACACGAGGGAAGTTGTAAAAAAAATTGTGAATGTTAAAATAAAAATTTAACTTCCATTTTTATTTTTATCTTTCCTTAAGTGTTTTTATCCATTGGATGGAAGTTGGGTAACTACCCAACTTCCCTTTGGAGGTTAAGAGGGTGGTGGGGCCCACACGAACCCCACCCCTTCATATCCTCTAACCCCCCCAACTCACAATTAATGATGTGAACTTGAGTTATAACTTATGACATTAATAAGTGAGTTTAATTTGAGTTTTTGAAATTCAAACTCTTGAATTTCAAAGGTTGGTGTTGTGTTAATAAATCAAGTGTGAGCTTAATTTATTTTTTGGATAGTTTCTTTGTTGCCTGAGAGGTTTGGGAGAATCGTTGAAAGACTTGAAGATCTTCTTCGTCTTCGATGAAGAACGTGAAGAACGGTTCTTCTCCGACGAAGAACATCGACCCCACGACCTACAAGACTCGGCGTCCGGAATTCTTCCGTATTCATCTTCCTCCTCGACAAGGGAGAAGACGCTGACCGTGGTGATCATCGCCAACGACAACGTACCTCCCTTCTCATCATAGCGACAAGTGAGGAGACGTCGTTTCCTCCTCAGACGCACCCCGACATCCACAGAATCTACGTCCGACGCCGCGACGCCATTCTCCACGATACCCGACGTGCGACGTCAATTTTCAAGGTAGGGGTTGTTGTTATTTGTTTATTTATTTATTCTTGTTCGTGGTTCTATCATGACTAATGTGAGGATATTTAAATATGTGTTATCGTTTAACGTTAGGGGGTCGGACCGCATGAACACGGCTGAACCCCCTCCTTTGTTCTTGTTGATTTATATTGCGGATGAAACAAGATGGCGTGGTGCCGTCGCACCACGCGGTTATTCGCACACTTATATTGCACGGCGCCGTCGCGCCGCGCCATGGAAGGATCATCAAGAACACGACGTCGTCGCGCCGCGTCGAAGGGAATCAAAGGCGCGGTGGAGGGGTGCAGTGCCGTCGCACCGCACCGGACGACGAACACCGCGGCCGGTTCCGGGCCGCGGCGGGACGAGAAGACTGGCGGTCGGGCCGCCGGCGTCGGAAGCCGGAAAGGGGACAGGTTTGCCGGTCCCGTTGGAGAAAAACCGGCCGGCCAGGTGGCTGGCCGGAAGGTCAAAGGCCGGGGGGATTTAATTCCCCCAGCCAGCACTAAACCCCCCCATTTATGAGGGGGGCGGTTTCGTTTAGGGGGGCAGGCGGCCCCCCGTTTCCCACAAGCAGGCCCCCACATGGGGGGGGGGGGGTTCTCCAAGGCGCAGCTATAAGCCGCGTCGTTTTTTTTTTGAAACAAGTGGGGGCCATGCCCCCCGCGCGCTGCATCCGTGCAGCGCCAGGCCGCCGCGCCGCCGGCCATCCGGGCCGGGTCGGGTCGACCTAGGGGGGGGGGGGGGGGTCGGGCCGGGTCGGCCCGGACCCGGACCCCCCGTTTTCGAGACGGATTCGTTCTTTTGGCCATAACTTGAGCCACGGACCTCCGAATGACGAACCGTCTACGGAAACACGATCCTTGGATCGAGACGGTCGTTTCGGTATATTACACTCAGGGTTTCGGAATACTTTGAGTTCGGCCGGGTTGGTTCGTACACGAAACCAACCGGGCCTTCGGAGCGAAAACGCTCATATCTTGAGCTACGGACGTCCGTTTGACGTGCCGTCAGCTTTGTTGAGTTCCTCTTATTGAGACGGATCTTTTGTCATACTCCGCCTGAGGTTTGGACGCAGGTGGAGTACGGTCGGGTTGGTTTTGCCTTAAAAACCAACCGGGCCCCGGGGACGAAAATGCCAATAACTCTCAGACCGGGCGTCCGATCGACGCGCCATCTGTTGCGTTGAGTTCCTGTTGATGATACGGAACTTTTGGATACATCAACTCTGGACTTTGTGACAGTTGATGTATCAGCCTCTCGGCTCGTGGAGCGGACCCTCCTGTAAGAGCTTGCTGTGTGCGGGAACCCTAGTGCTGGCTGCGACTGTTACTGTGACTACTACTGCTACTACTACTACTGTGACTGCGACGACGATAGTACAGAGATCCTGTGTGGATTCGACGACGACGATTACAGCACTCAGCGATCCTACGTGGATCAGTGCTACAGGTCCTGTGTGGGCCCGATCCTGTGTGGGTCTGATCCTGTGTGGATCCTTGCGCTCAGCGGTCCTGTGTGAACCAGCGCCTACAGGTCCTGTGTGGGCCCGATCCTGTGTGGGTCATTTGCGGGGGTTAGTTACCTATCGATCCTTCGTGGGTCCGATGACTTAGATGGATCAGATATCATCTTTATCATCCTTTGAAGAAGTATACCTGTGTGAGCTGAATCCTATTGCTTTCCTGTGTGGATTGTATTGTGCTATCCTACGTGGATTCTGTTTTGCTTTCTTGTGTGGAATACGTTTACTTTCCTGTGTGGACTGAGTTGTACTTGGGCTCGGAGGTTGGAGCGTATTTGAAATTGATGACTTAGGTATATGTATGGGCATATACCTAAGCAGTGTTAGTTGTTACTTCGTGATTGTACCTTTCTTTGTGGTTTATCCTTTGTGGATTTTGAGAGACCTTCAGGGGTCTCGGGGTGCCTACTGGGTAGCTTATACTCACCCCTGCACGGGCTTTGCCCGCACTACGTTATGTTGGTTGCAGACGACGGATAGCGTTGATCTTAGCTGAGGGTTGCAGAGCAGGACGGTACCTGGAGGTGGACCACTGGGCGGGACGTGTTCGGAGCGGACAACGGGACCCGTGGAGCAGTGGAGCTATCTGTACCCACTCTTCAGGTGGGATCTCCAGTGGACAGCTCGGTGTAGAGTCTTTTACTTGCAGTTGCTGTTTTCCCTTTCGAGTTGTACTTTACTTTCAGTTTGGGTTTGTATACTGGCCCATTTACTTTTCCGCACTTTCTGTTGTACTCTGTTTTTACTTAGTGTTTACTTTCCGCTTGCTTACTCTGTGGTGTTTGTTTACTTTACAAAGGCAATGCCTTCCCTTTTTACCGGGATTTACGCCTTGGTGCTAGTCGCCAGCCCCTGGCCTATGGAAGGCGGGCTTGGGGTAGTCACGGCACGGGCCCCGAGGACGGGTCATGAAAAATTGGTATCAGAGGAGTTTGGTTCTACCGTGAACTCTGATCTTTTCTAGGTGAAGCAATAATGTTTAGCGTACTGAGTGTGGTTATCAGTCCAGGGAGTCCAGTGTTGGTGCGGCGGCCGACGTATCCATACACCAGGACCCTGACTTCTGATTTTCGACTTAATGCACGAAAACATTGATTGCGTGTGTGTTTCAAAGTTTTCTTTATGATTACTTATATCAGCTAACCAGGTATACTGTTCTGACCGTGGCGCACCTGTTTCCTTTTCAGGATGGCCCCACGACGGCAGCCAGCTAGGGTTCTGAGAGTCGAGTGTAACGACAGCCCACCGAGCGACGAGGCCTCGGTGCAGGGCCCTTTGTCAGCAGTGGCACCGGCGGTAGCTCTACCCGCCGAGCCCCCGATTCTTCCAGCGCCAGCCGCTGACGATGCATGTCGCCTCAGCGCACTACATGAGTTTCAGTGCTAGCGACCACCCAGGTTTCGCGGGGAGACAGATCCCCAGGTAGCAGAGAACTGGCTGGAGGCAGTGGTACGTGTGTTTAGGCTAGTGAGGACACCAGCAGACCTCATGGTGATTCTCGCTGCGAGCCTACTACACGCAGCAGTAGGATGATGGTGGAGCTTGATGCTCCAGGTGCACGATGAGGCATCTCTACTTTGGACGGACTTTGAGAGCCTCTTCCGCTCGGAGTTCATCCCAGCCACCCTTCGTGCGGTGCGTATCCAGGAGCTTCTTCAGCTGCGGCAGGGCAGCATGAGGGTCGCTCAGTACTCGGCGAGATTTACCGATCTCTCGCGCTACTCGACCGACATGGTACGGGACCCATTCTTCCGAGCCCGAACCTTTGAGCAGGGTTTGAGACACGAGATCAGGGCATCGCTGATCTCCCTCAGCATATCGACTCATACAGGAGTACTGGAGCGGGCCCTTCTGATCGAGAGCTTCCTTGCTGAGTCTACACCAGCGCAGCGACCCACCGCAGGGCGGCACGTGGCAGAGTCATCTGCAGTAGGCAGTCGACGGATGACTCAGGGGTCCAGACAGACCATAACTACGGGCAGACGACCTCAAGACACTGGCTCAGCAGTGCGGAGCACACAGCGCGGAGCCAGTCTTTCGAGAGGCAGACAGTGCTACTCGTGCGGTGGGCAGGGCCACATGGCTCGTGACTGCCCGCCCCGCCGTGCCGAGGAGCAGCAGTCGGTTGAGGGACCACCGAGGCAGAGGCAGAGGGTCGACTGTGGTGGTCCACAGGGAGGATGTGGACGAGGTAGAGGAGCTGGACGAGCATCCGGTGGTGGGTGACTCTTTGAGGCTCTGCCACCACCACCACCAGGAGGTCCACCCCGACCACAGGGAGCTGGCGGGCAGAGACAGGCACAGCTCCGGGCAGCAGAGGCCTACGACCACGGCGCACCCAAGATGATTCGAGGTACTATCTGTGTCTATTCCACCCTTGTTGCAGTACTTATAGACACAGGAGCGAGTCACTCTTTCATAGCCACTGCCCTTGTTCGGAGCTCGGAGATTCCGACAGAGCCGTTGGCTCGATCCTTACGGCTAGAGACTCCTATGGGAGCAGACTCGATGATTACGCACTGGTGCTGGCAGTGTGATCTCACTCTAGGAGGCGAGAGCTTCGGCTGGGATCTTCTTGTAGCAGTGTTGAGGCCTTACGACGTCATCTTGGGCATGGATTGGCTATCTACGATCCATGCACAGATTGACTGTTTTAGGCGCAAGGTGCGATGTGTACGCACCGACGGGAGTAGGTTCACCTTCACCGGCGAGAAGGGAGCCTTAGCAGCACAGGATGGACTTCCGCGGAGGATAGGACAGCCCATTACTCATCAGTTAGCTAGCCTCATCCTTGGAGCAGTTGACGTGCGGAGTCCTGGATTTCCTGCAGTGGTGGATCAGTTTGCAAACGTTTTTCCCGACGACGTTCCAGGGATACCTCCTCGTAGAGAGGTAGACTTTTATATTGACTTGTACCTCGGGACATCCCCGATATCCACTCCAGCATATCGGATGGCCCCCGCCGAGCTTCGAGAGCTACGGGTACAGTTGGAGGACTTACAGGGCAAGGGGTTCATCCGACCCAGTGTTTCACCCTGGGCTTCCCCGATATTGTTCGCCAAGAAGGCGGATGGGAGCTTGCGACTTTGTGTTGACTATAATCACCTGAACCAGGTGACAGTGAGGAACAAGTATCCGCTACCGAGGATTGATGACCTCTTTGATCAGCTCAAGGGAGCACGGTGGTTCTCGAAAATAGACCTCAAGTGAGGCTATCATCAGCTCAGAGTCTGAGACGAGGATGTGCAGAAGACGGCCTTCAGATGTCGGTATGGACACTATGAGTTCTTGGTTATGCCTTTTGGTGTAACCAATGCTCCAGCAGTGTTCATGGCTCTCATGAATAGGATCTTTCTGCCATACCTCGATCGGTTTGTCGTGGTCTTCATCGACGACATTCTGATTTACTCTACGACTGAGGAGGAGCACACCTATCACTTGCGAGTTATACTAGACACACTCCGAGAGCACCAGCTTTATGGTAAGCTCTCTAAGTGCCAGTTCTGGATACGTGAGGTCCACTTCTTGGGACACGTTATCTCTGAGGTGGGAGTTGGAGTGGATCCTTCGAAGATTGAGGCTGTGTTAGCATGGGAGCCACCCAGGAGCGTGACTGAGGTCCGGAGTTTCTTGGGACTAGCTGGATACTATCGGAGATTCATGACAGACTTCTCTAGAGTTGCGGCACCACTCACAGCTTTGACGAAGAAAGGGAAACCCTTCGTGTGGTCAGACAGATGTCAGCAGAGCTTCCAGGAGTTGAGACAGAGATTGACTAGCGCACCAATCTTGAGGTTGCCCGAGGAGGGAGTAGGGTACGTAGTTTACTGAGATGCATCAGGGACCGGACTCGGATGTGTTCTGATGCAGGAGCGGGTAGTGATCGCCTATGGATCACGTCAGTTGAGGCCGCATGAGCAGAACTACGCTACCCATGACCTGGAGTTAGCAGTAGTGGTCTTCGCTATGAAGACATGGCGACACTATCTGATGGGCGAGCGCTTTATAGTCTTTTTCGATCATCAGAGTCTCAGGTATATCTTCTCGTAGAAGGACCTGAACCTGAGACAGCGGCGATGGCTTGAGTTCCTCCAGGACTATGACTTTGAGATAGTCTATACTCCTGGGAAGGGGAACGTAGTAGCCGATGACCTCAGCAGGAGGACGGGCATTCAGCTACTTGAGGAGGCGACAGAGCAGCTAGCCTCTGTGTAGATATCCTTCGTGGATAGAGATGGAGCAGCCTTCCTCAAGTCTCTCACAGTCACCCCTCCACTACTGCAGCGGGTCAGAGAGGCACAGCATGAGGACGCTGACTGTGAGACACGGCGTGCACAGATATCCTCGGGACAGACACCTAATGGTTTCTCCCTTGGAGCAGAGAACGACATCCTTTTCAGAGGACGTACCTTGGTACCAGTCACTTTGCGAGAGGATGTGCTGAGAGAGTTTCACACATCTCCTTTGGCGGTACATCCTGGAGTGGCGAAGATGTACCAGGACCTCAGATGATAGCACTGGTGGCCGGGCATGAAGAAGGCTGTAGCAGAGTTCGTTTCTCGATGCCTCACCTGCCAACAGGTGAAGGCAGAGCATCAGGTACCAGCAGGCTTGGAACAGCCCTTGGGGGTTCCGGAGTGGAAGTGGGACGGCATATCTATGGACTTCGTGACTGGACTACCACACACTTCCAGGGGTCACGACTCCATCTGGGTGATTGTTGACCGACTCACCAAGTCGGCACACTTCTTACCCATCAGAGAGCAGGGCTCAGTGGAGAGCTTGGGACGTCTCTATGTTTAGGAGATTGTGCGGCTCCATGGCGTGCCATCATCTGTCGTCTCCGATCGAGATGCTCGCTTTACTTTCCGGCTTTGGAAGGGGTTACAGGAGGCGTTCGGGACGCAGCTACGTCTGAGCACAGCCTTTCACCCTCAGACGGATGGTCAGATAGAGAGGACCATTCAGAATCTCGAGGACATGCTCCGCGCATGTGTCCTCAACTTTGGTCCTAGCTGGGAGGACCACCTACCCTCGGTGGAGTTTGCGTACAACAACAGCTACCACTCCACCATCAGGATGGCACCGTATGAGGCGTTGTACATCAGACCTTGTAGATCTCCTTTGTGCTGGACAGACCCTAGGGAGTCAGCACTGGTGGGACCGGAGAGGGTCCAGGCCACGACAGAGAAGGTCCAGGTCATCCAGGAGCGGATGAGGACAGCTCAGAGCCAGGAGAAGTCATATGCTGACAGGAGGCGGAGGCCACTGGAGTTCGAGGATGGCGACCACGTCTTCTTGCGGGTCTCACCTCGACGTGGTATTTAGAGATTTGGCCGAGGCGGCAAGTTATCTCCGTGCTTCATCGGACCCTTCCAGGTCCTCAGCAGGGTTGGCGAGGTGGCTTATCGCCTGGCTCTGTCACCTCAGTTGCACCGGGTGCACGAAGTCTTCCACGTATCCCAGCTGAGGAGATACGTGCACGACCCGACGCACATCATTGACCATGGGGAGCTTGACGTTGACGATAGGGCGACTTTTACGGAGGTCCCGGTGGAGATAGAGGATCGACAAGAGCGGGTCCTACGTGGGCGATCGATTCCTCTTGTGCGCATCAGATGGCAGCACGGGTACCTCCAGGAGAGCACATGGGAGCGGGAGGATCTAATGTGTGCTCAGTATCCTCATTTGTTTCCCTAGTTTTTGATGTATCTTTACGGGGACATAAAGCCCTGAGGTGGGAGTATTGTAAAGACCCGTAAAATTCAAGGGAAATTTTTTCTTAATTTTCTTTGGAATTTTACAAGAGCTCGGTTTCTGAAGGCACCTGATTCCGAGGTCCGGTGTGCCCGGAATCAATTTCCGATGTTTGGCTCAGGTACGTTCAGTGAACGAACGAGCGGGAATTCCTAACTTTTGATCCGGTGCTCGGAATTGAATTCTGAGGGCACCGATGGAATCGCAGCGCTGGTATTTGCTTAAGAACGCCTATTCCGGAGTTCTGTATACACGAGGGAAGTTGTAAAAAAAATTGTGAATGTTAAAATAAAAATTTAACTTCAATTTTTATTTTTATCTTTCCTTAAGTGTTTTTATCCATTGGATGGATGTTGGGTAACTACCCAACTTCCCTTGGGAGGTTAAGAGGGTGGTGGGGCCCACACGAACCCCACCCCTTCATATCCTCTAACCCCCCCAACTCACAATTAATGATGTGAACTTGAGTTATAACTTATGACATTAATAAGTGAGTTTAATTTGAGTTTTTGAAATTGAAACTCTTGAATTTCAAAGGTTGGTGTTTTGTTAATAAATTAAGTGTGAGCTTAATTTATTTTTTGGTTAGTTTCTTTGTTGCTTGAGAGGTTTTGGAGAATCGTTGAGAGACTTGAAGATCTTCTTCGTCTTCGATGAAGAACGTGAAGAACGGTTCATCTCCGACGAAGAACATCGACCCCACGACCTACAAGACTCGGCGTCCGGAATTCTTTCGTCTTCATCTTCCTCCTCGACAAGGGAGAAGACGCCGACCGTGGTGATCATCGCCAACGACAACGTACCTCCCTTCTCATCATAGCGACAAGTGAGGGGACGTCGTTTACTCCTTGGACGCACCCCGACATCCACGGAATCTACGTCCGACGCCGCGACGCCATTCTCCGCGATACCCGACGTGCAATGTCAATATTCAAGGTAGGGGTTGTTGTTATTTGTTTATTTATTTATTCTTGTTTGTGGTTCTAGCATGAATAACGTAAGGATATTTAAATATGTGTTATCATTTAACGTGAGGGGGCCGGACCGCATGAACACGGCTGAACCCCCTCCTTTGTTCTTGTTGATTTAAATTGCGGATGAAACAAGATGGCGTGGTGCCGTCGCACCACGCGGTTATTCGCACGCTTATATTGCACAGCACCGTCACGCCGCGCCGTGGAAGGATCATCAAGAACACGACGCTGCCGCGCCGCGTCGAAGAGAATCAAAGGCGCGGTGGAGGGGCGCGGTGCCGTCGCACCGCGCCGGACGACGAACACCGCAGCCGGTTCCGGGCCGCGGCGGGACGAGAAGACCGGCGGCCGGGCCGCCGGCGTCGGAAGCCGGAAAGGGGACCGGTTTGCCGGTCCCGTTGGAGAAAAATCGGCTGGCCAGGTGGCCGGCCGGAAGGTCAAAGGCCGGGGGAATTTAATTCCCCCGGCCAGCACTAAAACCCCCCCATTTATGAGGGGGGGCGGTTTCGTTTAGGGGGGCAGGCGGCCCCCCGTTTCCCACAAGCAGGCCCCCACATGGGGGGGGGGGGGTTCTCTAAGGCGCAGCTATAAGCCGCACCGTTTTTTTGA
This sequence comes from Viscum album, assembly GCA_963277665.1. NCBI lineage: Eukaryota > Viridiplantae > Streptophyta > Magnoliopsida > Santalales > Viscaceae > Viscum > Viscum album. Next base: position 96,956,905 of record OY728153.1, on the reverse strand, counting down.
AACAAGCGGGGGCCCTGCCCCCCGCGCGCTGCATCCGTGCGGCGCCAGGCCGCCGCGCCGCCGGCCGGCCGGGCCTGGTCGGACCCGGGTCAGGTCGACCCGGTTCGGGCCGACCCAGGGGGGGTTGGGCCGGGTCAGCCCGGACCCGGACCCCCCGTTTTCGAGACGGATTCGGTCTTTTGGCCATAACATGAGCCAAGGACCTCCGAATGACGAACCGTCTATGGAAATGCGATCCTTGGATCGAGACGGTCGTTTCGGTATATTACACTCTGGATTTCGGAATACTTTGAGTTCGGCCGGGCTGGTTCGTACACGAAACCAACCGGGCCTTCGGAGCGGAAACACTCATATCTTGAGCTACGGACGTCCGTTTGACGTGCCGTCAGCTTTGTTGAGTTCCTCTTAGTGAGACGGATCTTTTGGCATACTCCGCCCGAGGTTTGGACGCAGTTGGAGTACGGTCGGGTTGGTTTTGCCTTAAAAACCAACCGGGCCCCAGGGACGAAAATGCCAATAACTCTCAGACCGGGCGTCCGATCGACGCGCCGTATGTTGCGTTGAGTTCCTATTGACGATATGGAACTTTTGGATACATCAACTCTGGACTTTGTGACAGTTGATGTATCAGCCTCTCGGCTCGTGGAGCGGACCCTCCTGTACGAGTTTGCTGTGTGCGGGAACCCTAATGCTGGTTGCGACTGTTACTGTGACTACTACTGCTACTACTGCTACTGTGACTGCGACGACGATAGTACAGAGATCTTGTGTGGATTCGACGACGACGACTACAACACTCAGCGATCCTATGTGGATCAGTGCTATAGGTCCTGTGTGGGCCCGATCCTGTGTGGGTCCTTGCGCTCAGCGGTCCTGTGTGAACCAGCGCCTACAGGTCCTGTGTGGGCCCGATCCTGTGTGGGTCTTTTGCGGGGGTTAGTTACCTATCGATCCTTCGTGGGTCCGACGACTTAGATGGATCAGAGATCATCTTTATCATCCTTTGAAGAAGTATACCTGTGTGAGCTAAATCCTGTTGCTTTCCTGTGTGGATTGTATTGTGCTATCCTATGTGGATTTTGTTTTGCTTTCCTGTGTGGAATTCGTTTACTTTCCTGTGTGGACTGAGTTGTACTTGGGCTCGGAGGTTGGAGCGTATTTGAAATTGATGACTTAGGTATATGTATGGGCATATACCTAAGCAGTTTCGGTTGTTACTTCGTGATTACACCTTTCTTTGTGGTTTATCCTTTGTGGATTTTAAGAGACCTTCAGGGGTCTCGGGGTCCCTACTGAGTAGCTTATACTCACCCCTGCACGGGCTTTGCCCGCACTACGTTGTGTTGGTTGCAGACGACGGACAACGTTGATCTTAGCTGAGGCTTGCAGAGCAGGACGGTACCTGGAGGTGGACCACTGGGCGGGACGTGTTCGGAGCGGACGACGGGACCCGTGGAGCAGTGGAGCTATCTGTACCCACCCTTCAGGTGGGATCTCCAGTGGACAGCTCGGTGTAGCGGCTTTTACTTGCAGTTGCTGTTTTCCCTTTCGAGTTGTACTTTACTTTCATTTTGGGTTTGTATACTGGCCCATTTACTTTTCCGCACTTTCAGTTGTACTCTGTTTTTACTTAGTGTTTACTTTCCGCTTGCTTACTCTGTGGTGTTTGTTTACTTTACAAAGGCAATGCCTTCCCTTTTTACCGGGATTTACGCCTTGGTGCTTGTCGCCAACCCCTGGCCTATGGAAGGCGGGATTGGGGTAGTCACGGCACGGGCCCCGAGGACGGGTCATGAGAAAAAGTCTCAAATTATATTTATTTGGGTATTTATAATATCAATTATTTTAATATTTCACTAATAAGGTAATTATTGCATCATCATTGTGTCATAAAACAATTACCTTATTTAATGTATAAAAATTATAAATAAAATACCATTATTTAGGAAATCTTTTTGGATTGCTAATGAATACTTATAGTAAAAAATATAACATATATAACCCTATGTAAAAATAGTTTTTCTAAAAGATATAGGATTGTGTCATTTTTGTATTTACATTAACTTAATTAATATAAAGTGTCATTATCACTTACAAGTGCATCCATGGGGTCCCAAAATCAACCCAAAGATGCCCATGGTTGGACATGTATCAACCAATAGGTTTAAGACACGTTTTAGGGTAACCTATTATTATTATAATATTATTTTTTACCCTTATTTACTGGATTTACCCTTTAACCATGGTAAATAAAATATTTACCGAAGTAATTATTCAAAATTTTTAAAAATAAAATTTAACTTTTTACACTATTTGGACATCCTGATTCCAAATATGGAGTTAAATTTTCCAAATGCAAAACACATAAGTGGGAGAAATTAATTTAAAATTAATTCCTATTGTTAAAACAAAAGGCGTGTTTTCAAGAGATAATAACTATCAAAAGAATGACAGTTGTTTATGTCCAGTATAAATGTGAAATTATGTCCGATGACTGAAATTGTATTAAACGGTAAAAATATATTCTAAATATACTTTAAAACCACTTAAATTCATAATTTATCACTATTTATTATTTTTATTAAAAAGTTGTTTTTAATTAAAATTTTGTAATTTTCACTATTCATCAAAATATAAAAGTTATCTGAATTGTTCCAAAATTTTACCCTAAGCTAATTTTGATATTCTGAATTCAATAATGAAATCTATTTTACCAAATTAAAAACATATAAGTTGCATTTATTAATTTAAAATTAATTCCCGCTGTTAAAACCAAAAGGTGTATTTTTATGAAATAATAACTACTAAACCTTTGACACTTGTTTATGTCAAATTTCAAAGTCAAATTACTTATAATGACCATAACTTGATTAAAATGTAAGAATATAATCTATTTATACTTCCAAACCATTAAAATGTATAATTTAACAATATAAATTATTTTTATTTAAAAAAATTGTTTTCAGTTAAAATATAGTACTTTTCACTATTCACCTAAATATGAAAGTTATCAGAAAAATACCAAAACATTATTTAATCTAAATTATTAGGTCCCAATTCTAAATAAGAAGTTTATTTTGTCAAATTGAATATATAAAAGTTTCAAATATTGGATTTAAAAAGGCTTCGCCATTAAAAGGCGGTAAAATTGCATTTTTTTTGAAAAATACTTCTTTTATCTGAAAAAAATGAATTCGTCTTTACATTATGTCTAAGAAACTCGTAATATTGATTCTAAAATTATAAGGATTATATAATTTTCAAAATTCATTAAATACTATTCATAACCACTTTTGAATGGCTAGTTTGGTAATCTTGTGGTGCGCTTGAACTCGGTGTTGCGTGTAGTGCAAGTTATTGAATTACTTTGAAGAAGTAACGTACTATGAAATCTTGGGTTGTTACATATAATCCAATCTTTATTGACTTCCAAGCTCCTACCAAACACTGCACAACTCAAGTATTATCCAAAAACATCAGTTACATCATTAAAAAATTAATATAAGAAGAAAACCGAAAAGGTATAACTTGAGATATTTAACCTGATGACAATAACATTATGGTAACCAAAGAAACCACTTATAAAAGGTAATATAGGTACCCATGATACCATTTAAATGCAAATACCAAACCAATAACATAAAAAAACCACTCAAGAATATAATTAAAAACATTAGAGATTTAGAAATTTATGGTGGTGACACACCTCAATGAAATGACATAGGAAAAAAGTAAATATAAACTCTAGGTATTTAATTATCCTAGTTAGAGTAAAAAACCCAATGGAAATGGTTTATTTCTCCATTATTCATTGGAATCAATGAATAACTCTAAAAGTAAACTCCTTAAATTAGGAATGATGGAAGAAGGTTAAGAGATAAGAAATGAGGAGGAAGATCTTAACCGCTGATGTCATTGAAACTCACTCGAGACCTCCCATATTGGTGAAAAGTGAAGGGAGGGAGAGGACCTTGGATGAGAGCCTCCTGTGCACACCCTCCTGCTACCGAATGAAACAAATAAGGGAGGAGTCACTTGCTTCCCTTAAAAATGTCAGTAAAATGTTTTGTGTTTTGTAGTGGTTAAATGAAGTGAAAAAGCTCCATGACATGTACTTGATACACATTTGGTATTAATCAAGGTAAAACCTTGGATTTCATTCATTATAAATTCCATAAGTCTTCCCAAGAAACAAATTCACATATTGTGTTGAATACACAACATGAATTGTTCGCTACAACTGATTGAAGTATCTATGTTTTACGTGACTCCTATTGTGTTCCCTAAAACCACAAAACTTCCACAAAATCCTAACCCACATCCAAAAAAATAATTTTGTATGTTTAACCACCTAGAAATTTTTTATTATTTTTGGTTCACAAAATGAACCATCCACCAATGAAGAAAAAATTAAAATTCTATCGATAATTTGACCAGTACAAAAACACAGGATCTTACATGTATTTATATAAATAAAATGTTTCATGATGAGTATTATACTGAGTGAAATATGATATTACTTAGTATGATAAAATTTTAAATTTTTTTGGAAGCATCTTACATTTAAAATAAGTTTAATAACACCAAGATGATAACCTAAAATATGAGTCTCGTTGGTACATTTGTGAAGAACCCTAACTTAGGTTCACTTGTAGTTATAATGTTGTTAGAAAATGTGTTCTAGATGAATATTTTCAGTCTATCCTTAATTTCTTCTACACTCTTTCATGTGGGGGGCACTTTAGTTTCTAACAGACTGCTCGAAAGTTCCTAGATTTTGGTCTATTTTGGCCAACATTATTTCGTGTTTTCGAATATTTTTACAAATATTTTCCACGTACTAAATGTATTTGGAATTTCTATAAAATAAAGGAAATTACACAAAATCCCTTGATCTTTCATGACATTTTTATGTTTGTAGAATTTACTATATAAAGACTTTTCCTAATTAATTAAGAAACATCTACATTCGTTTGGTAGTTGATTATGTGTCCAAATGGGTAGATGAACATGTCATAAGGAATTATGATTCAAAGATGGATTTTAAACTTCCGATAACCCAAATTTCCTATAGGTTTTTATTTCCTAGGTTCATTATTAGTGATCAGGGTTATAACTTCAACAACTGAACTATGAATCAGTTATTCATTGATACAAGATCAAACATCGAGTTTATAATATATATAACCCCTAAACCAACTATCAAGAGAAGCTTCCAAATAGATAGGTAAAACAAATTCTCATTAGAAATGGATAAAACCAATATAAATGGTTGGATTATTAGACTAAATGATATATTATGGGATTACTTCACTGACTTTAAAATTCCCATTGGAATTTCACCATTTCGCATACTTTTTTTCCAGATTTATCGACTCCCTGTTGAGATGTAGAACCATGACTAATAGGCCATTAATAAATGAAATTCTAATCTTTCTATTCAATAATATTAAAATAATTTTTAGATTCATGAGATAGAGGAAATGTGAAGAGGCTCATATAAGAAATCCTGAATCTATAAAGAGAGAACCAAATCATCAAATAACCACCTCGTATTTCATTATCAAATCAATAATGGTTAGAAGATATTCCATTTTAATGAATGTTTAATGTATCAGCTAGGGTTTATTAATTCTTGCTGGTTCGGAATATACAACATTACTAATGTCTATCCATTTTTTGTTATACAATTTCGAAATAAAAAAACAAAAAAAACATTCATTTTCATTAGAAAGTGGTTGGAGAACATTCACAAACCCATTCTGGAGTCACTAAGGGAGGAACTAAACCTTCAAGAAGACTGATACAAATGAATCCCACCAGGTTTTTCCATCCATCCCAAAATCAATTTTTTTATAGTGAGCATACTGTACACTTAAGGTGTAGGGGGAGAATACATTTATAGGTTAACTAGGATTTTTAACATCTTTCTTATTTTTCTATTTTCTATTACTATGTAATATTTTTACCTCCCCGAAATTTAATTTTTTCTCTTTTTTCCCAAAATTTTCATATTTTATGCCCACCTAATAATGAAATTTATTAGAAATTCATTTAAAAATTTGATATTATATGTTTTTTAACCATTTAATGAAAATTTATTTCCACTATGGAATGTGAGTTTTATCATGAATTTAATATTAGGTTGTGTTTTTTAGTAAATTTATTGTTTTAGATGTTATTAATGGTTGTAGATTTATGAAAATCCTAGGAATATTGATACATTATGTGTGGTTAGTTTTTGAACAAATGGTGTCCCTTAATATCTCAACACATTTTTGCACCAAAACAAAATGTGTGGATATTTATTACTTAATAATAGGTAAATATAAGTTAGTTTAATGTTTATTATATTTCCAAAATGATTTTTTCATATGTTTGTTCCCTATATGATATATTTTATTTTTTTACCCTATTTAACTATGCATGTGTAATCTTTTACTTAACTATTGTACTACCTAAAAAGAAAAAAACAAAAACAAAAGAAAAACACAAAACAACAAAAATAAATAATTAGTGGGTTAATGAAATGTAAAAAATATGTGGGTATCAAGGTCTAAATATTATGGTTTGAAATCAATGAATTATTAAGTGATTAGGTCTTGAAATTTGATTGAAATGGGTGTAGGGTAGGTTCAATGGAAAGAATCAAGTAAGATTTTTTTTCAAATTAATATATCTTTACTAGATATAAAGTGGAAATAATAGAATGAAATGTTTTTCACACATAAACAAGGGGGAACTAAGTTTTAGGTTTTACATTATAATTCCTTTCCCATATGATTATCATACATCTCCATTAATTATTTTCTGATATAATTTATGATTCACCTTTTTCCACGATCATTAGAAATAATTCCTTTGTATGGTTTTTGAATTGATCGCATTTTTATCATGAATTAAATATTTTTTTAACATTAAATCTTCATGAAGTTGAGAATATTTCATTTTATCATTATTGGAAATGTGACTTTTCCTATGATTGAAAATTTTTATGTGTGAGGGTGTGACCACATAGCAATTCACTATTCATTTACACAGTTATACCGATGTGTTAAAATGATTTTGAATTTTAAATTTCAAATATAATAACAAATTTCACATCACATTTTATTAAATTATTTAATTTTAATCACTATTATAAGGGAAATTGTACTTGTTTTTATTATTATATTGTATGTGGAGGTGATTTAGAGAATACATGATAGAATTCAAGAAAAATAGGACAAACTATGTAAGATCCCAAGAACACATGAGGAATAAAACTTACATTGTGTCTAATTATTATTTCTAATTGGGAAAAAAATCAATGGGTGGATGAAAAATACCATGTGATATATTTATTTAGAAGACAAGGGAGCCAAATTTATCCAATTAGAGGCACAAAATTTTCCATCATTAGAGTGAATATTCACTGTCCATAATCTTGAGGTCACTTCTGTAATTTGACTATATATTAAGATATATTTATACAAATGGTTCCAAATATTATTTTATGATAGTAAGAAGTCATGGAAAATACATTTTAGTTTTTTTTAAATGAGATAAGACCTTGTGGTCTCCCAAAACCACTATCCACTTGGTATATAAAAATCATGGAGACCAATGCCACCTTCCACTTTGTCTATATATTAGATCCTTTGGAAATCCCTATTTAAGTTTGACCATTGTTTAAAGCTCAACCATTTATGACACAAAAATAATTCATAAATTTATCTTATATGTTTTGGAGGCCCCTATCCTCATAGGTAGATCAAGGCTGAAGGATAAATTCCAACCATGCCTCCTCCCCTTCTTGATAGTGAGATAAATGTCGGGAGATCATTTTGATAGAGATACAGACACTTTGAGAGGGAGTTATGAAACCTATTATTCTACATTTTTTCTGCATTTTTTGTTTGAAAAAATTCATTTATGTTTTATCATAACACTTTTATACATTTAATGCATTGTTTTGTTATAATAAAGTGAAACACTTTTTATTTCAATGATAATTGGGTTAAGATTTCAAATGGTAATCCTGGATTGTTCTGATCAAATAACATAAGAATCATTTTTCAATCACATATACATGATATTTTAGTATTATTTAGAATCATTGTATCCATTATTTAGGTCCAAAACATTAAAACAATATTATTAAGTCAGGGGGTGGTTCTTTGTACATCATTTTAAAATACATCATGTGAATCAAGATCTTAACTACAATGATCAAAATGATCCCATTATACAATGTATAATTATCAGAACAATGAACTAACAAGATGTGTAGTGAACATGAAATGAAATCATTCTCTAATAATTATAAAAACTCATCCTTTTATTTTAACTACTAAACTCTTTAATTAAGTCATTATATTTTTTAAGTAGTTTTAAAAACCAATCATCTCTTTTTTTCATTTTATTAAAGATACACACATTAAATACCCAACACTATTTTAGAGGAAACTTGGGTTCCACCCTATGATATAGATAAACATTAAAAATATAATCAATTTGACATGTCCTGAAATTGAGGTCAGGATTCTAATATTTGAAACAAATAATTTCATATTTTACACCACATCTTCATCTTCATCATAAGATGGAACACACTCAATTTTTAGATATATGGATACTACTGGTTTAAATGAGCTTCTCATAATAATTACCTTATTCTAACAATAATATTATATTATATTAATCAAAAGGAAGAATATTTTTTATACCCTTAAACTAGTTTATATTCCTCGATATGTACCAAGTACATATCCCTTGTACCTTATCATGTATTATTAGATAATTATTACTTCTACCCATTATGTTCTCCTAGATTCAACTGATATTTGACTAAAATAAATTATATATTAAAAATATTTGATCTATTACATAGTATAAAATATGTGATTGATCCATCCCTAAAGTGTATGAAATTCAAATCATCAAATAAATCTTCTTCCATATCTTATACATATCTTCTTGGAGAGATTTATACCATTGACAATTGGTAATAATTCTCTATGAAATTATTCCAAATTTTATTTTTCAATACCTTATCATTATATAGACTTTTGAATTAGTCTATGAAACACATTATATATACCTCTATAGATCTTGTTACCTTAAAATAATGTTCATTATTTAAGTCATTCTCTAGAGAGTTACTTTCATTCTAGTCTTAACTGTCCATAAGACCAATAGTCATTTTCCATATGTTATCAAACATATTTTCCATTGAAAATAATGTCTCTCCTAGTTACATGTCATAGAAATATGGAAAAATTCACTCTAAAATGAATATTATATGATATTATTACTTACTTCAATCCAAAATTGGATTTCGTAACCTTATGGACCTTATTGGAATTATATGGTGCCACCAAATCTTACTGGTTGTATCAATTAGACAATTTTTGAGAAAGGTAGTCTGTACATGTTATTCTAAATTCAATGATCATAGAAGGTAGTTATGAAAAGTATAATTCAAATAGATTTAGGCATTACGACTTAATATTAAATTTTTTGTATATATTGGTTACAATCTTATTCTATCCATGAAATGTTTCTATTGAATACCATCATAGTATCGAGATTTGAAACATTAAAAATACTAATCATATTTACTTTGATACATGGAATAAGTTATTGAATTTTAATAAAAAAAACTATATTAGATTATTTACCTTCACTTCTTACTTGTAGGATTCATTATTATCAATGAATAATGTGTCATCATACATGCTGAATATAGAAACATTACCATTATTTCATCCTTCCTACACAATATGTGTTTCAAGAACATTCCTTTTCCATAATCTCTTATGGAAGTTGTTACTATTACATCTATTTTAACATCTATGGCATTGACAAAATCCAAGTCATTATTTCTCCATATAAGATCCTCGGTTTTCACTCAGGTTTGGATCCTTTAAGTTTTAGTCTAAATCATTAATTTGGACATATAATGAATGCCTAATGAGTTAGGAAAGGTTATGAGGCTGTTTGGGGCTTGTTTGGAGCTCAAAACACCTCTTTTTGGGAAAACAGGTCTAGAGAACAGTTTATTGTAAACCATGCAGGAATTCCACACAGTTTGGAAAACTGTGCAGATCGTGTTTTTTCTAGATAGAGCCACCTCACATAGTTGGCACACAACCATGTGGCCTAACCGTGTGAACACCCATTTTTCCAGGTACCCGTTCAGGGTTTTCCCATGGTTTGTCAAACCATGCAAAAAAACTGTGCATAGGCTACTTTTTGATGAAATTTCTAGTTTTTTCCTTAATTATTTATTAATCCTCTCTCTATCTACCCTATTCCAAGATTATGTAGGATTCACTTATTTCTCCATCAATTTGGGGTTTTCGATGATTTGACCTTGGAATCAAGATATCTCTTTCATCTAGCAACTGATCGAGCTTCCGTTCATCATGTTGGATGCAAAACAGCTAGTACTCGAGTCCTCTTGAGCCGATATCCTTCTCTTTTTATCTTGACTGAGATATTAGGGTATGATCATTTTCCTGTTTTATTAGATCTAACCTGATCTGATCCACATCAAGTGCATATACTAAAGGAGAAGAATCGTACAACTCTAAGGTGGGTGGTCTATAATTTATCCCCAAAGATCTTCAATTTTCGAATATACGTATGGGCCCCACTGATTTCATCGAGTTCCACTTACTAAATTTATACTCCATGATTATACTCATTAGAACCATATGGTTATTCTATTTCTAAATCTGTGATTAGTTGTCAGCGATTACACAAACAAATCAATCTGCCCCTTGTCGAAGGCTTTGACATATTTTGGTTTTTAATGTTTAGACATGTTTGAGCCATCATTCAGGTGCACCTTGGATTGGCCATTCTAGGGTCAATCATTTCCATATCAAATGGATTTGTTTATATTGTTAATTGAATAACGGCAAGTACCCTGTATGTGTACCACTTTACCCACCTAAGGTAAGTGCTTCAAATTGATAATTAAATGTGAAATGTGAAATTTAAATTATAATAAGTATATAAATTGGACTTAAATGTAAATAAATAGTGGGTTTCATATCCATATAACTCCATACCACATTAATGGAAGGTAGTGTAATGAACCTTGAATATGGAACATGCATTCAATGGATTAAAAAGATTACATGCTACTTGAACTTATCAAATTAATGAAAGGAAGGGCTTGAACTGATGGAGATACTATATGACTTCACTATCAAATAAGAATGGCCTCACTCATTCTCTCCTTGGATTCTGACCGGAGGACACCATGAGCACTCAGGAACCACATTCCAATTCAACAATACAAATAACTTAGGTTGAGATCCACCTAGAACCTGATCCTTTTCTATCCTTTTAATTCCATGTATGATACCTTAGGATCACTCATGTAGTACTACTGGATGCTTTGGATACAATCCTTGGATCTAGGATACCTTGGATACACTCCTTGGATCTAGAATTGAAAAATAGGTTCCATGGTTAAACCTTATTGGGACCAATATTTTCTTAGCCCCATTTAACCTTTGATTCACTCTGTGGACTCACTATGCATCTCATTGTAGAATTACATTGACTATTCTCCTTGTATTACACTCTTACCCCTTATCTAGACTCAGATACTACTTAGATAATGACCCTTGATCCTTATGTTTCCTTGGTTAGTACCTTGTAACTTCATTATTAAATATCATCATAGGTTTCCTTGTCACATCTTGGAACCTTTACTATTAATAACATGTGACTTATTGATAAATTGGTAATAATAAAGTAATGAATTGGTTAAATGTTCAGACACCAGCTGAGGGTTGAAGCAAGTACTTGGGTATTTAGTTACACTGTATTACATTACTTTATATATACATTCCTGCACACTGATATATTCCATTACACGGGCCAGATGTTATAGACACCGTTATTTGTAGCCCACTGATATTTATCTCACACCCTCTTTGGGCACCATCTAGTACACATAGTAGATTACATTGTTGCAGGAATTGACAACAGGAATCATATGGCTTCAAAAACTTGCTTTCATGATATTTAGGATGAAGCTTAATAACATATGACCAATCTAGGGATCAGGATGCTTGGGATAGTATTTGATTTCCTTTATACTATTGTGGAATATATTATATCAACAATATTGTTTCCATGTTTTCCAGTTTTCTAGTAACATGAATTTTCATCATTATTTGCTGTATTGTTGAATGTTGTTTCAACTATATATTTATTGTAAATGGTTTCTCTATTTTCCATTATGCCTTCTGATTACTATATTTCTTCTTATATTTTTTTATATTTACTCTCATCCACTGCACTACGCTTTGGTAATGAGGGAATAGTCTCCCCACAGACTCACCCTAGTCCCCCGCTACTAGTTGGAAACCTCTAGCATTTGGAAATATGTGCTTGATTCCATGTGGACCACTGGGCTCAAGGAACCTTTAATGAGGCATCCAAGTCTGGGATTTCAAAAAGTGGTATCAGAGGTGTTTCTTTTCATTCATTAGTATTTGGAGACAATATATTGGAGATTATGAACTCTTGGGACTTTTTCATAAGTCACTCTTGGGTGTCGCAAACCAATGTTCGTGGGTTAAAACAAAGTTTCCTAAATTATAATTATTGTTCCACTTTTTCCTATTACAGTTGATATTATTTCACCATTGGGTGACACACATGTTGTGTGGTGTTGTTGATTATTTCTCTATTTGATGATTTTATTTCATCCTTGGCCTGATGTTATGATGTCAAGGATCATTAATACAAGCATCATTATATGAACCTAGTGTTAACTTATCATGCATATTTCAATGCCATATATGTGAATTTCACTACTTTGTATTGCTTGATATTCCAATGATTTTTGAGTGATGTTGTGATAGTTATCTTATGCTAGTATTACTATTGTCTACGATTGAGTGATTTCTTATCTCAATTTTTGAGGTGTATGGTTTGGGATGATTAATTTACTAAGTCGATCCACTATACTATAAATAAATTGGAGTCATTTCTTGTGGTAGGTGTATGGGAACTAATTCATTGGAAATGGATATCCATTATAAAGTGAATCATGGCATCTAAAATGAAATGGTTTCACATCCTTATCCCCCTTGTCAAGTTTATGAAAGTTAAATGAGTGAACCATAAAATTTAATGTAAAATGAAATGAAACTTATACTTGATCATTCACTGATACCTTTCCATCTAAGTGGGTAGATGGTGTAGTATTCCTTGGGTAGTGAGTTTTATTATGTTAAGCTTCTGTTAGTGTTTCTATAATTCTTCTAAAGATTGTTCTTAGGTTTGTGCTTGGATATTGTAGACCAATACTGCCATGACGTGCTCATGTCGTATTCTGGGAAGGTGGGGATGATAATGATCCCGACATGGTGAGACCTAAACCACCAGTCTTACCTCTATAAGTGACACTTGGGTCACCGCTTGTTGTACCAGATTTGGGTATCAATGCCCAAGTTCTTGATATTTTCCTACATCTGATGCAGTCCATGCATGTTGCTCCGCAACTTGCACTTATGATGGCTGATCTGACTCAGTAGTTCTAACAACAACATCCTCCATCCTTTTTAGGGGTTGTTAGTCTATAGGCAGTTGAGTCATGGATTCAAGCTAACCTATCTATATTTGATCTTTTGGAGACACCTCTAGATAAGAGATTCATTCTTCTTTAATACATGATTTAGGATTTGTCTAATAGTTGGTGTGATGTGGTTACCTAGGCTGATCACCATCAAGTCATGACTTGGGATGGCTTTAATAATGTATTCTATGATCATTTTTATCCACATACTCTGAGAGATGACATATCCTAGTAGTTCATTCATCTCAAGTAGGGTTCTATGTTAGTTAAAGAGTATTCATCATGTTTCACAGAGTTGCAACACTTTTCACTACTTCTAGCTGGTTGTGAGATTTCCCATGCTAGACGTTTCGAGGATGGGGTCCAGTATGAAATCCGTACGCAGGTCAATATATTTTTCCTACTGACTTTTTTTGAGATATTTAATTAGGCTCTTATCACTATGCACAACCTGAGGGATTAAAATAGTACCATTTCTATAGGATCATTGTCGCGTCAGTCCAGTAGTTCTTTTGGTGGTAGGAAGTGTTCCATAGAGGTTTCTTGTTAGTGTAGTGACAACCAGAGTGTCTGTTTAGACATCTCTAAAGTGTTTCATTAGTGTGTAAAATGGGGGAATTTGAAGCCTTAGTGTGATAGAGAACCATTGGAGTGATGGTCTTATGAATGTATGGGTAATCTTTTGTGTTTTGGTAGGACCTTTCTACCAGCTTCAAGTTGAAAATGATCTGTGTCAGCTCCACCTTTAGGAGTGAGTTCTTTTACACCATGTCAGGTGGGGAGTTTGAATAGCACCAACATGGTTGGATGAGGAGGAGGCCATGGTTGTGGTAGCCAGACCCCTGATCACCAGCAGCACCAACATAGCAGTTTTGATCATTGTAGTCCGTCTATTGCACATGGTCGTAGATCAGGTCTGTTGCATGCACTACAGTCAATACCTGAGGATCAAGCTACATGAACTTCCATAGTAAGAGGTACTAAACTAGTATCCTATAATATTTTAACTTATTTGTTTGATATAGGTGCTTCATACTATTTTATCTTTGTATCCATTGTGGAAAGTTTAGGACTAGAGATATAGTATCACTATGGTGTACAGACCATAGATATGCCATTAGGGGTACTAAGAGAGGGAATATTCCATTGCAGTTTCTTTCCCCTTGAGGTATGAATTTACCATTTCTTATGAAACCTCTTTTTCCTCAAGATGATGGGCTTAGATAACATTCTCGTAATGGGCTTTTTGTTTCACTATCACGTTTTTGTTGACATCAAGCACCACATACTATCTTTTACATCACTAGAGGGAAGAAGTTATCTACATAAGAGAGAGTGGGATGTCTGGGATGATAGAGATAGACTGTAGCATCATGGGCTAGGTGAATTGACAACCTAGATCACAAATATCTTCATGGAGGATTAAGGTTTATGAAAAGCTAATTTCCCTCTAGTAGTGGTTCGTTTCAGGGATATTTTCCTGAATTTTTATTTGTATTACCTCTTGAGAGATTATGTGGAGCTTAAAATTGATATTGTTCCAGGAGAAGCTCTAGTGTCCATTCCTCCATACAGGATGGAACCTACAGAGCTTCAGGAGGTCAAGTGGCAGTTAAAGGATATAGAGGCCAAGGGATTGATACGGCCATGTACATCCTCTTGGGGTTCACCAATGATTTTTTTCCAAGAAGGCAGATGGAACCTTATGCCTATGAGTGGATTACAGAAGGATGGAGAAACTTATGGTCAATAACCAATATCCACTTCCTCAAATAGATGATCTCTTTGACTAGCTCTAAGGAGAAAATATCTTCTCTATGATCGACCTGAGATTTGGTTATCATCAGGTGCGAGTCTAACCATCAGACATACATCATAAAAACTTTTGTAACAAATATAGTGAATATGAGTACCTTGTTATGTCGTTCGGTCTTAGGAATGCACCTTCCATTTTCATGGATTTGATGAATAGTGTTTTCTATGCCTATTTTGATTCTTTTGTTGTTGTCTTTGTGGATGAAATCTTGGTGTATTATCACACTCTTAGTGACCATTCCAAACATGTTGAGATCATTTTGAGTACACTGAGAGAGCATCATATTTACACCTAGATTTCTAAGTTCCACTTCTGGATCGACAAAGATCACTTCTTGGGTCATATTATCTCATAATCAGGCGTATATATTGACCCAGAAATGGTTAGCGATATAGTTTCTTGGGAGAATCCAAAGAATGTGTTTGATATATGTAGTATATTGGGGTTATCTATATTTTATAGGTCTTTAATACAAGACTTATCATTCCTTGCTTCATCTCCTACAGGTCTTATAAACATGAGTGTCAAATTTTTATGGTTAGAAGCATGTGAGAAAGCATTTTAGGAGCTGGAAGGGAGGCTTGTATCAACACCTATTTTGAATCTTCGAGATCCAGGCATAGGTTATACCATTTTATATGATGCATTAGTCTTTGTCATAAGAGAAGTATTGATGTAGGAATAAAGAGTTGTAGTGTATGGATATCGATAATTGAGGCCTCATGAGAGAAATTACCCAACACACAAGACTAAGCTAGCAGCTGTTGTACATGCCTTATGTTGCTGGAGACATTACATAATGGGTGAACACTTTATAGTGTACACTGACCACAAGATCATCAAATATATCTTTTCACGGTGTGACTTGAACCTCAGACTGGTGATATGGGTCAAATATCTACAATCCTAGGAATTTGAGCATTATTATTTTCTTGGGAAGGGCAATGTGGTTGCATATACATTGAGTTAGAAAACTCAAGAACATGCCTTATGGGAAACCAGTGATGAATGGAAATGGATGGCCCTATTTTAAGATATGTATCTTGTTTTTCATTAAATTCATGAGTAGTGTTACCTATCATCCTTAACAGTTACCTCTTCCCTCCGTGAGAAGGTGAAGAGTAAAAAAAATTAGATCCTAACCGTTTTTTACTCCTTGGGAGTATATCAGGAGATAAACTACCTCCAGATTGGTCCATGGATAGAGACGACTTCCTGCATCTACATGAATGTATCTGGGTTCCTATAGATATGAGAGAGGAGTTTCTAGAAGATTCTCATGCTTCTCAGTGGGTAGTTCATCTATGAATCTCAACGATTTATCGAGATATGATACGCCAATATTGTTGGCCTATGATGAAATGTGAGATAGCAGGATTTATCTCTAGGTGTTCCACCTGCCAGCAACTGAAGGTGGAGCACCATATACCCACAGGCTTACTAAAACTGCGTCTAGTCCTAGAATAGGAATGGGAATATGTTGATATGGATTTCGTAGAGGGCTTACCTAGGCCTCTGAGGGGTAGTGATGTTATCTGGGTTGTCATTGACCAGCTAACAAAATCATCCCACTTCATTTCTATTTGGGAGACTTTCTCATTCGATGAGAAGGGAAGATGGTATGTCTGTGAGATTATATGACAAAACGGGGTCCCACGTACTATAATATTAGATAGGGGTTAGTGTTTCACTTCACAGTTCTGGAAGGTCTTGCAGAAAGCTATGGGAACTAAGGAGATTATAATCACATATTTCCACTATAGAATAATGGAAAATCAGAACGGACAATACAAGTTCAAGGGGATATGCTCTGAGCATGTGTCCTTGATTTCGGTGGTTCATGGGAGAAGCATATCCCTCTCATCAAGTTATCTTATAATAACATCTTTCATGCCACAATTTAGATGGCTCTGGTTGATGATTGATATGGTAGGCTATGCCATTCACCACTGTGCTGTCTAGAGGCAGGTGAGGCAACCCCAATAGGTCATCATCTCATTCAGTATACTTCAGAGCAGGTTCAGTGGATCAGGATGCATATGACAATTGATTAGTCTAGAAAAAAATATTATCTAGATCGCCATTGATGACCTCTTAAGTTTGAGTTTGGGGATCGTTTTTTCCTTTAGGTATATCCTAGGCTATGGAATGGATGTCTATGAAAGAATGGGAAGTTGTATCTTCATTTTGTAGGGCCTTTTGATATTCTAGATAGAGTTGGGCTAGTAGCCTATCAGTTTCTACAACCTTAGAGGTACCATTCCATGCACAATGTCTTTTAGGTTTCACAACTTCTCCAATATAATGCCGACCGATATCATTCTTTTGATCCCAAGGAAGTTGAGTTAGATGTTGATGTTACGTTTCAAAAGTATCCAGTACGCATTATTGACTATAGCACAAAGGTTCTCCGGGGCTGGTTTGTCCTCCTAATATGGGTGATATGGTAGCACAACCGAGTATAGTATGATACATGGGAGAGGGAAGTTGATGTACATCCCCAGTGGCCATAGTGGTTATAAGATAATGTTCCTCCAACCTTGGAAGGTGAACTTGGGGATGTGTTCTTTTAAGGAGGATAATTGTAGGAACCCGGGTTTTCACTCAGGTTTGGATCCTTTAATTTTCAATATTCATATTTACTTATGGCCAATTATGATGCTTACTAAGTTAAAAAGGTTTTAAGGGTGTCTAGGGATTGTTTAGAGCTCAGAATAACTATTTTTGGAAAACCCTGGAACATGGTTTAGTGCAAAACGTGCCGAAATTACACACATATTGGAAAATCATGCATATTGTATTTTTCGGATAGAGCCACCTCGAACAGTAGGTGCACAACTGTTGTTTCCCTTCAGAATTTGGGGATGACCTCCTTGATGGGAGGTTCAAACATTCCAATCGGTTTCTAAAGGGTTGATTCGTAGAACCAGAAACATACAATGATTCCACATCCATTTGGACCTACATTCCAAAGGTAGGTTCTCATTAGTTTGTGGACTGATGCGGCTTAGGAATTTGCATTGGTCGAGAGGATGGGAGGTCAGACTCATCACACCTTTTTTAGGGGAATTATTGTCTACTCCGGGACTCTCTTTATAGATTTAAGTTATGTTTGTGAATCCTTATTATATTACCAAGTATAAAATGATTTTTCCTTTAGATATGACAATCAATGATCGATACGTAGGAAATTTAGAGAATATATGTATTCGAGGTTCTTCACTAATATAGAATCATCTGTATTTGTTAGAGATTCTTAGTCAATGGTATCCTTTGATACGTAAAAGTCTCTTGGTCCTTATGATGACCATACTGGTATTAAATCCACTCAGTGGGGCACTAGAAGTTTATTTTCATTCAGAAGGACATTAATTATTTCAGAGTTGGGATCGAACCTGTAGATGGGCTACCTAGGTATCCTTTGATTATAAAAGGAATCAGAACCCACGTAGTTCGAGTAAAGGAGTATGATGTTTATGATTGATGGCTCAAATAAGGATGTCATAATTACTTTTACACTCTAAGCTCATGTGAGTCATGCTCGGTGTGAGAAATAAGAGGTATTGGTAAAAATTAGACAATTGTGCCATGAAAGATGCAATCATAAGAAACAATGTGGGGCTTATGTATGTATGACTGCCTAGATAAATGAAGATTAGGATTTATTTCAGGGAATAAATCTAGGAACAGGGTCCATAAAGGTATATATGATTCATGGAGATTTGAATACTCTAACCTGGGGCTTACTCCTGAAAAGGAGGCCCAAATTAGGAGGGGACTTATGATTGGGTTTTACTCCTGAAAAGGAATCCCAGATCAAAGGTAAATTATGACTGGTTAAGAGAAATTAGGGGATTGAGGCTTACTGTTGAAAAGGAGGCCCAAATTAGGGGACTGAGGCTTACTCCTAAGGAGGATGTCCAGTTTAATGAGTTCTCTCATCGTAAAGGATGAGGTTTAATGAATGAAATCTCAATCTTTAGTGACATGAAGATGTGTGAATCACTATATTTTGAGAGTTATTCCACAGAATTCCTTTTATATAAGGATGTAAAATCAATAAATCATTCCATAAATGGCTTTGAAGAGTGTCTTGAATACTGAATCTTGAATAGGAGAGGTGGAATGAAATAAGAGGAGTGAAATGGGAAAGAAGGGAACCCATGGAGGCAAAGGCGCGCAGGTCTTGGCAGGCGCGTAAGTACTGCGTGGGCGTGCAAGTCCCGATCGCGCAGGTATACCTGCGCGACACATGGGTATTTGTGCGACAGTTAACCAGCAGGGTAATACTTGAGCGACTCTTGGTTAAAGCCTTTAGAATCCTCTTGAGGATCTTCCAGAAGAGGGTCGCGCAAGTTCTATTGAAGGAGTAAGGCAGCGCGCAAGTGTGGCCTTTTCCCTTAAGGGATGGCCACTCAGGCGTGCAAGTGTTGATGAGTTTCAACACTTAGTCCTTCCTCCCCCTCTTTAGATCTTCCATTCTAGGTAAGAAATTACCTTATAAGTGTTTCAGAAGCTTTGAGAAGAGACTAGGGTGCCGGGATCTCAAATCTGAGTTTCTGGAAAAAAATCCTCCTTTCAATGGGGGGCCCACAGGGTCTATTTATAGGCTGAAGAAGACCTGGGCGGTTATCTTTTGGGGCGCGTAAGTCACTTGTGCGACCATTGTGGTGCGCAAGTGTACTTGCGCGACCATCGTAGAACTTTCGCGACCTTTGTGCAACATTCTTCTTATTCCTTCCTTTGCCAATTTTTGATATTTTCTTCAAAGGATGAATCAATTTGTGCTTAGATATTCCCCTTTTCCAATATTTAGATTCTGTGACGAAAGTAGCATCAACAAAAGTCCCCCCTCAGAGTTTGATCCGAAGAGAATAGAGGATTTAACTTTGAGGAAAACAAGAATTAAAAGGAAAGGAGGCGCGCATGTCTTTCGGTGCGCAACACTGGGCACGCAGGTTCTAGTCGCGCAGGGCTGGAGCGCACTGGGTATAGGCGCGCAGATAGGCCGCCTGGCCTATAAATACACGATCATTGGTCGCGCATAGCATCTGATTTTGGATTCTCGAGCTCTCTCCGTGCAGGTCATCTTCACCGCGCAAGTCTCTTCTTTCCGCTGTTTCTTCGCCGCCGCGCTGCTGTCAAGGTAATAGGACTTGCGCGGTGATACTTGTGCGCTAAAAACTTGCGCGGCATTTTTAACACTTGTGCGGCACATCCATACTTGCGTGCCTTAATGCCTTATCCATTTTTTCGAATTCTTTCACAAATTTTATGAAAAATCAACATACTTAAAAGTTAATTTATTTCAAATTTTGTGCAGAATAAATGGCTCTTAGACCTAGAATAGTTGATGAACTGGCTAGCAAGCGGATAGATGATATGATGAACATCATTGGCCCTGATTATTATACTATCAAAGATAGAACTCTTCCAGATTTGGACAATTATCTGAAGAAATATCATCGTGACTTCCCACAGAGCACTTATCTGCCTTTGTATAGCTATGGTAATCTTCGAGAAGTCACCATTCCAGAAGCAAAGAACTATCTTCCATTTTCATGGTTTCAGAATTACACCAATTTTTCTTCAGAAAATATCTCAGGTGGAGGCTTATTTCTAAATGATGGAACAGTGGAGAAGGCCCACATGATGCATCATATCCCTTGCACACCAGATCTGAATGATCATACACCTGAGCTGCAACCACATTGTCATCCTTCAATCTTCCAAAATGCTCAGATGGATCAATCCAAAGGCTAGAAGAAAAGTTGGGACTTCCATCCTGGGGGAGGCGTGAAGCCAACTTGGATGTTGGAATACTGGGTACGACAAAATTGTGCAGAGTTTGTCAAAGATATGAAAGGAGTGGCGATATACGAAGCTGTATGGGTTGGGCAAACATATGTTTATAGACATGATAACTTCGTGCCGGAGATACTCAGCCATTGGAGCCCTACAACTAATTCTTTCCATCTGACTCATGGATAAGTAGGCATCAGTCTGTGGGATGTCCACAAGATCTCAGGGGCTCTAATTTTGTGCGATATGTATGATGAATTCATTCCTCCCAAGGTGACTTGGAATGATTCAGAGAAAACTCCTACTTTAGCACGAGAATTATTTATGATCTTCCACAGGCTCAAGAGTTCAGAGACCTCATTAACTCTTTCTAGAAAGGATAATCATCTGGAGGAATGGATGAATATATTTCCTATTGAGAAGAAAGAGAGGGAGCCAAAGGAGAAGGATCCGAATGAAAAAGGATCCAAGAAAAAGAAATCCACGGATAAGAGGCTCAAACGTCCTACCACCTGCCCAAAACCTGAGAAGAGGGGTGCTCCTGGCACATTCTGGCCAACTCTAGAAGCAAGAGAGTTCGAGAAGTGGGGATATGAGGTGAATCAAAGAATACCAAAGAATACTCGTCTGGCGGGCTTCTTGGAAATGTGGCTCAGTGTTTATCTCTTTCCAGCCAGGGATTCGAAGGGAGCCGTCAGGCTAGGGACCTTCGTCATTGCGGAAAAGTTGGCTGAGGAAAAAATGGTTGGGTTGGATATCCCCATTTTAGAAAAAATTCACAAGAGTTTACTTCATGTCTTCATGGGTAAATCTCCTTTAAGAATAGTGGGACCATTCCATGTTTTATGGGGATGGATCGCCACTCACTTCAAGACTTACAATGTACATAATGAATTACAAATTTCTGGAAGTTCTTTCATGCCGTCAGTGCAAGCATTCTCTGGAGTTGCTCCATTAGATGTTAATACCTACGACATGAAAGTGAGGTTGAGCATGTTTAGAGAATTCAACTTCTTTCCCTATGAATGTCTGCCAACCGGGCGGTTTGTTGATGATGGAACAACCCATTTAGATTTGAGGGAATACATGCTAGCTTGCAGGGATGGTGTGCTAGTTTCCAGGATTAACGGAGAAATCATATGCGAGGACTATGCTCCATATAGATTTGCACATCAATTCAAATGTCTGCAACAGATTGTTGTATTTCCTCCAGTACATGTCAGGTTAGAGTAACATCTGATGGTTGCTCGGCAACTATGGCTGCTGACATCAAGGGAGAAGACTGGGGCAGAATTTGATCTACCAGTTGAAAAAGCGGTACATAATTTGACTACATATTATGCCGAACACTGGATAGAATCATACCCCAAAGGGATATTGAATCACCCAGTTTATCAGGTGGGGAAAAGGAAGATCATTGTAGAGAAAGAAACCCTTCCTCATGAAGGTGATGCTTCCCCACCTGAAGTTGATTAGAGAGACTCCTCCTCTAGAACTGATTCACCGAATTCCCATGATGGGGATGATGAGGAACAACCAGCGGGAAAGCGGTTTCGTGCCCGATATAATCCTCCGACCAGAATTATAAGACCCTCTCCATCAACTCTTGGTGAGTTACTTCATTGTAGTAATTTAATCACTGCTACTTTATAAAGCAATAATTCTCACTTTCTTATTCTCTATCTGTAGTTGCAGGAGCTGGGAAGAAATTGAAGTCAAAGATTGTAGGACCATCCTCACAGCCTTCATACCTAAGACCAGAGGCTGTCCAGCTATGGGAGAGTTTATACTATGGTACGGAGACCGCCTGGCTGGATTTTTGTGAGGGACTACAACTTTCTAGAATAGGGAATCTTATGGCTTCTACAAATCATCAATACGAGGATAACCCCAAAGAAGTGCAGGCTTACATCAGAGAGCAGGAAATGCTTATATATGCCACTGATGAGTCTGTTCCTGTCACCAGGCAGGTGAAGGAAATGATTGATCATGGCACCACTGAGGGGCTGGTGGTTCTGGAGATGAGGAGTGGCATGAGTATGTGGCTCCTGAAGATGTAAGTTTTCATTCCTTATTTTCTTTGCAACTTGATTTCAGTCGAAGCTTTGTTACTTAAGGATGTTATTTTCTTCATCTTGCAGCTTTCAAAGAAAGGAACTGGGGTTCCTTCACCATAGTATAGCCCTGGTGTTACTGCCATCGGGGCTGGTGTTGATTCTCCCCGCGAAACGGGTGAGATATCTCCAAGCCAGTAGTCCATGAATGAGGCGTTGGACATATCCTTTCATTCGCCAATCCAAGTGCCAATAAGGGAAACTAACGATACTCCCAAAAAACCAAAGAAGAAAAGGCAACGAAGGAGGAAGTCCATAGCTAAACGCTTCATTATCAGTGGTAAGTCCTTCGGGTAATCATGATATTATACCCATGACCACATGGTTACTCATATTTCTGGGGATTGTAGGGGCTTCTTCAATTTCCCCCCCTGAGGGAAAGGACTGATCCTCCTTCAAAGACCACAGAGGGTGCTGTGTAACAATCAAAGATCCAAGCTGACTTGGATGCTCCTGGAGAAGAGTAGCATCTATTCCCAGTATCCCTCCTGCTGCTGTTGCAAGAAGAGAAGAACCTGTTTCTGGTAAGTCAATAATGCTTCATAAAAATGTTGAACAAAACACCGACTGACTTCCATTCTGTGATACTTAAGGTTCAACTCCTTCATTAGAGCTTCTGGAAACTGTTGCAACTGATGCAACTAATGCTGGGATTTTACCCAATGATGTTGTCCAGGGTCAGGGGCTGTAGGACGTAAGTCGTCAAGAAGATACATCAAATGCTCCCACTGGTTAGACTAACCAGGATTTTGAAATATCATTGGATGAAATGATGAATCATGGAATGTATTTCGAAGAATTTTATGATCATTCTAAGTTTTCATGTGATTTAGAAGACCTTGGGTGTGAGTGTTATACTTCTCCCAATAAATTTTCTTATAATTTACACTTCTAATCATGACTGAAAATGATATGCAGTTCCATCCATAGAAACTGCTGAACTGCGAATGCTTGAAGAGGGTGTGGACATTGATGTCAACCCTACCATTGCAGAAACATTAGCTCAAGTAGATATAAACCCAGTAAACCCTCCTGAGACCCATCTTGAAGATCCTGTTGAGACTGGGAAAAAAGGGGAGGATTCTTATCAGGTTTCTGATCCACCGTCTGGTAAGGGATAACAATATTTTTGATTGTACTTAATTTGAAAGACAAACGATTCTTTTGTTATCTTTTGAAGCTAACCAAAGCTTTCAATTAATCATACACAACCGTCAATTGCAGTGGATAGATCTGGAGGTGAGGCCTCAGCCTCTGCCCAAATAGTTGTAGAAGGTGAAACAACCAGGGTAAGGGGGGAAGAAGCAGAACAGGGCACTTCCTTAAGTGCATTAATCCCAGATTACATGCCCCCTTATGATGATGATATTGAATCAGACCCAGAGGTTCTTAAGTCGCTCAGCTTTTCACGACATAAGGCATGGAAAAATATATGGAAAATCATATCCGAGGTGCCTTTAGAAGAGATATCATCAAAGATCCCTCGATTGTCTTCCCAATTCATCATGCTAGGTCTCGACGGTTTTGGATATCAAGAAATCCATACCGCGGTGAAACAAGTCATCTTCAGGAGAGATCAGGAGCAAAAGTGTCATGAAGATCTGACCAGGGTGAAACTGTCAGTCAACATTGGAAAATTTGAGGTTGTTGTATCCCAAGCTGAGGCTGACTATGCTGCCAAGATGAAGGAACTGAAGCATAAGATCAATGAAAAAGTCGTCCAGAATATGCCACTTCAGTAACAGTTAGATGTTGTTTCTGGGGAACTTTACCAACTCAATAATTTACTAGAGGGAGTTCAAACGAATGGTATGAAGACCATTGCAGATGCCATGAAAGCACTCTATCAGGATGAAAAGAGTGAATTTGGTCGAGTGCATGAGCTTCAAGTAGCTTCTGATGAAGCTCAGGATGCAGTTCATCAATTGAAGACTTATGTTGAGAATCTTTTGTAATTCCTTGGAAAAGAGAAGAGACTCCAAAATGTGGTTGTCTTTCTAATTCTTGTTCATCAATGAAAAACACTTTCACCTTCAATCATTTGTGCATGCATTTTCTTGCTACCTTCTTTAAATTTTACCTAAGACAATGGGCCTAGTAAGCATAGTTTTATTTTTAATAGGATTAATGTAAATAACCCTACAAACATTGAACCTTTTAATTGCTCAATATTACCTAAATCATACAAAATGTATGTTTAGTGAGATGGAACTTAACTTTTTTTTCAGAGTTCCCTTGTCTTTTTCGGGCAGTTTAAAGTCATGCACGTCATACATAAAGAGGCTAATGTTTAAGGTCAAAATAGCTTTGACCGAAATGAATTAAAATCGACTCAATTCCTTGACAATTCATCTGAAAAGAAAGTATCATACTCAAGTATGAGGGAATAAATGTAAACTATGACTTAAGAATATTTTAATATGAGGAATGATATGAAAAAGAGCTAAAAGTCATTAGAATAAGTAGTTCCCAAGAATGAAGTTACCATTATTTAACAAACCCGTTAGGGGGTTGAATTATGCAGGGCCACCTAAGGGCATTGGCTGCATAGTCAAATAAATAGTATCTTTTGGTTAAAATTTGGTTATGTAGACTGTTTATGCAAGGCCACCTATGGGAACGTGCTGTATAGTCAGGAAAAAGAACTCTCAGAAATTTACTTTCCTAGTGCTAAAATCCAGTGAATGTTTATGGAGATTCAAATTTTCCAAAGTATAGAGTTTGTTGTATGGAAAGAGGTACTTGAATATAGAGAAGATATTTCCAAAAAAGATTATCGAAGAACTGGATGGATATTAATCCTACGATGGTCTGACCCAAACATAGGGAAGGAAAATATAAACCATATACTTGAATACTTTTAGATCATGAAAAAGGATATGGGACAAATATATTAAGGATGGCTATTTTTTGCGGATCCTTACATACTTTAATTTAAGACAAATAAGGACAAAAGAGGCATTCTTCCCAAGAATGAAGTTACCACTATCCGAAAAACCCGTTAGGGGGTTGAATTATGCAGGGCCACCTAAGGGCATTGGCTGCATAGTTAGATAATAGTATCTTTTGGACAAAAAGTATGTTATGTAGACTGTTTATGCAAGGTCTCCTATTGGCACGTGCTGCATAGTCAGGAAAAAGAATTCTCAAAAGTTTGACATTTTTGTGACCTAGAAGTCATGAAAAGGGTTTATGAAGATCTGAAAATATTTAAGGTTAGGATTATGACACATAAAGATGGGTATTGTTCAATGTATACAGAGATACACAAATCAATATTAACCATAATCATGTTGTGGCTGGGTCCTGAATTGAAATGTTGGACTTCACTACGTATCCCATAAGGATGGGAATCAAGCTCATACGTAGTTCTTAAATTACAGTTTAACATCGTGTGGGACAAAAGGATTAGAGATCTTAGTTTAGGGTCATTGAGCTTGGACCATTGTAATAAATACATAGTGTGTGTTTTCATAGGAACTTTTCAGCCAGGGAACTGAAAGTGGAATTTGGGGTTAGGCCCAAAGACTTAGGGTTGGATTCGAGGGAAACTCGAACATCCCTACGTATCCCATAAGGATGGGAATCAATCCCACGTAGTTCTAGAAATACCCTCTGTACAAATTTGGTTCGTGCATGTGAAGGGTGAAAGGGGATTTTAGTACAATGATGGTTTAACCCAAGATAAAAGTTTTGAGCGTTGCCATGTATGCACGCAGTCTTTGAAATGAAACATGATTGAAAAATCAATGTAAATAATGGTTCCCTCTCAGGTGAGGGTATCAAAGAATATTGTAGTTTGTTGTCATACTGGATAAAAGTGTTGTATATTTTAACGTCGTATAGCAAGGACGAAAGTGAACGAATGTAAAGATATTGATTCTAGGGGCAGTTTCGCGAATTAACATCGTATGAGATGGAGGTGAACTGATGTGAAGAGATTGATTTTGGGATTGAACCTTGGGAGGTTGCCTACGTACCCATCCTAGAAGGCAAGGATCAAAGTACATGGTTAATATTACAAAGAGAGTGTTATGGTTGAGGTTTTCTCTAAGCTCATGTGAATCATATTCGGTGTGAGAAACAAGATGTAACAACAACCTTAACGATTCATAGTTTAATGTCATGTAGGACATATAAAGGGACTATGCAGTTTAAAGTCTTGCAGTTAGGACTATTGGTGCTGCACAGTTTAATGTCATGTAGCAGGGAAAAAGTACATATTAATGTCATGTAGGACATATCAAGGACTTTCTGTACAGTTTAGCATCATGTAGTTAGGATGATGGGGACAATATAGTTTAATGTCATGTTGGATGAAAGGGGGACTGTTCAGTTTAATGTTATGTAGTGAGGACAAAAGAGTACACCATTTAACGTCATGTTGGACGCATTGGGGATTTTTCCCACAGTTTAGAGTCATGTTGGATGAATGTTCTAATAGTTTAAGGTCATATGCATGGACCGTGGATGGTGTAGTTTAATGTCATGTAGGACAAAAGTGTAGTTTAAGGCCATATAGGAGCTTTGATGATTATGTAGTTTAACGTCTTTCCGGACGTAAGGGACTTCTATACAGTTTAGCGTCATGTTGTTAGGACAACACAGTTTAACGTCTTGCTAGACGTAAGGGACTCACAAATAGTTTAGGGTCATATTCATGGACCGTTGATGATGCAGTTTAAGGTCATACAGGACCTAGTTGCAGTTTAAGGTCATACTAGACCATTTAGGGAACTTTTTCACAGTTTAACGTCGTGTGGGACGAAAGTAATACAAATAGTTTAAGGTCATATGTATGGACCATTTCCATATAGTTTAACATCGTATATCAAGGAAAATGGAGGTTTTGTGTTTATACAAAATACTTCTTCAAAAATCCGGCATTGGTTGGAGTAGTGATGAGTTCTCCATCCTTCGAGATTAATGAATAAGCTCCATTGGAGTAGACCCTATGTATTGAATAAGGTCCTTCCCATTTTGGCTCAATCTTGGGAGGCTTCTTTCCTGGTATCATTGGAGTTCTGATAACTAATACCAATTCTCCCTAAGTGAATGAATGAAGACAAACTTTTTTGTTAAAAGCTCGTGTTATTCGATTCTGATAGACTTCTAAGTGGTGCAAAGTGCACAATATTTTTTCATCTAACCGTTCCAATTCATTCAATTTCTTTTGAGATTGTTCATCTGTAGATTATTGATCACAAATGGAAACTCTGAGAGAGGGTAGTTGAACTTCAATGGGCAAGACGGCTTCCATTCCATATACCAATGAATATGGAGTTTACCAAGTTTTAGTGCGGGTGGTAGTCCGATAAGACCATAAAGCATGAAAGAGTTTATCATGCCATGACCTCTTATCTTTATCCACCATATTTTGCAGTATATTTGAAAGAGTCTTTAAAGGCTTCTATCTGGCTGTTGGCCGCTGCATGATACCGAGATGAATGGTTGGATTTGATGTTGTATTTTTTATTCAACTTCTTCACCTCAGATGAACAAAAGTTGGTGCCATTGTCCGTCAATATGGTATGAGGGACACCAAATCTGGTAATGATGTTAGACTTGATGAAGCTAAAAATGCATTTAGAACTGACTTCCTTGAGAGGTATTGCCTCTGCCCATTTGGAAAAGAAGTCAGTAGCAGTAAGAATGTACTTAAACTTCTTGGCTGTAGCCAAAGGGTAAGGTCCCACCACATCCATTCCCCATGTGGAAAATGGGCATGAGTATTTAGCTGTATGAAGCAACTCTGGAGGTTGATGAATGAAGTTGGAATGTACTTGGAATGAATGACACTTCTTTGTGAAATCGACACAATCTTGTATCATTGAAGGCCAAAAGTATCCAACCATTTGAATCTGATCAGACAGTCTATGTCCAGACTGGTGGGCACCACAGACTCTTGCATGCACTTCTTTCATGACAGCCATTGTCTCTTCACCATCAATGTATCTGAAGATAACTCCATCAAAACCACATTTGTAGAGAATTTTCTCTAGGTGATCTGGGATATCATAAAGAGTAAAATTGACCACACATCTCCAGATTTTTCCTTTCTCAGCTCTATCAGGTGGAAGTGTTCCACTTTGAAGGTATTCCATAATAGGTGACATCCATCCTGTAGTATGACCATACAGTTCAGGAATGGGACTAATTTTATTAATTTCCTATGTTCTGATTCGAACATAAGGTGAAATTGCATGAGGGTGGGAAATACTGATGGTCGTCTCGTCTCGATTTAGATCTGCCAGAGATGTGGCTATATTAGCCAGTGCATCAGCTTGAACATTTTGTGATCTTGGAACATAAGAAAATGTCGGTTCCAAAGGGAATTCCGCCATTAACTCTTTGATGTAATCATACAAAGGGATTAGTTCTTCTTTTCGGATGGAATAATCCCCATTGACTTGTTTGATTACCTGGTCTGAATCACCTTTCACCTTTAAGTGATTCACTTGTTCTTGAAGTGATAATTCCAAGCCTACGATGAGAGCTTGGTATTCTGCTTCATTATTGGTACCACCTTCCCACAATAAGAAAGAATAAGGTAACAATGCCTTTTTTGAAGAAATGAGCAAAATTTCTAAGACAACTTTGTTGAATTTAGGATTTTCCATTTTCCACCCTGTTGGACTTCTGGAAGCACCATCAAAATACATGTCCCATGCCTGAGGACTTTCTTGAATAGATAAGACTTCCTCATCAGGGAGTTCAATATCTGAAGATGTGTCTTCCACTGAAGGGTGTTCAGCCAGGAAATCAGCCAGAGCTTGTCCCTTTACCACCTTTTGAGACACATATTGAATGTTGAATTACTACAAAATAACTACCCACCTTGCCAGACATCCTGTAAGAATTGGACGACTAAGGATGAATTTGAGCGGGTTATTGCGAGATACCAATTGGACCTCGTGATGTTGCAGGTAGTGTCTCAACTTATGAACTGCAAATATTAATGACAGGAAGCACTTCTCAATACTTGAATATTGGGTTTCTGCTTCAAGCATAGCTCGACTGAGATAGTAGAGGTTGTTCTCATTCCCAACATCATTCTTTTGAGCAAGAAAGGCACCCAATGATTGCTCTAGAGCTGTCACCTAGAGGATAAGTGGTCTTCCTTGAATAGGTGGCATGAGTATCGGTGGACTCAAGAGGTATTTCGTGAGAATATCGAATGCTTCTTGACATTCTTCAGTCCACTGGTATGTGACTCCCTTCTTCATCAATTTGGTGAAGGGTAAACTTTTGCCTGCTAAATTGGCGATGAAACACCGAATATAGGCTAAGTGTCCTTGAAGTCCTCTTAATTCTTTCAAATTTTGAGGAAGTGACATACCAAGGATTGACTTGGTCTTCTCAGGATCGACTTCAATACCATGATGGCGTACAACAAATATGAGAAATTTCCCGGAGGTTACCCTAAAAGCACATTTTAAGGGGTTCATCTTCAAATTATGTTGTCGAAGCTTACGGAATATGACTTCCAAATCATCCAAGTGATTAGAACGTTGTTTGGATTTAACTACCAAATAGTCTACATAACATTTAACAAACTTCCATAAGAAGGGTTTGAATATATAATGCATGGCACGCTGGTAAGTTTCACCTGCATTCTTTAAGCCAAAGGGCATTACCCAGTAACAAAACACACCCTGAGGGGCTCTGAAGGTTGTAGATTCCTCATCTTCTGGGGCCATTTGGATCTGATTATATCCGGAATATCCATCCATGAAGGAAAGTGCTTCATAGCCAGCTGTTGCGTCAATTAAAAGTTCTGTAATCGGAACTGGGAAATCATCCTTAGGACAATACCGATTAAGATCTCTAAAATCGATGCAAACTCTAATTTGTCTGTTCTTCTTCTTTACAGGGACAATATTAGCCAACCATTTTGGATATTGAACTTCTCTGACGAAGTTAGCTTTGATAAGCTTATCCACTTCAGCTTCAATTTTGGAAGCATAAGTTGGGTGTGTTCTTCTCGCGGCTTACTTAAATCCTTGATGTTCTTCTGGTAAACCCAAAGTATGAGTAGCAACATCAGGATCAATCCCAGGAATTTCTGTATAGTTACAGGCAAAAATATCTGTATTTTTCTTTAGAAAAAAAATATACATCTCTTTCTCTTCAAGAGTCATGGCCGCACTGATTAAAGTGGGACGTGGATCTTCTTTTGCACCCAGATTTATTTATCTGAGTTCATCCACAGTGGTAGAGATACCCTCTTCAAATGTTGGAGGAGAATCTCTGAGATTTTCCGCTTCTTCTTCATCATGTATTATTTCTTCCATTTCTACTTGCATAGTAGATGACACAGTAGAATTTTCATGATCAGAAGAGATGTCAAAATTTGCATATCTTGAAGAAGAAGCTTCCATTTCCGACCTGATTGATGATGAAGGGTCTTCTTTGGGTAATAAAGAGGAGATGATGGATTGAGAATAAACATCATTGTTCACCTCTGATGTTGCTATAACTTCTTCTGGCCTAATTGGCGAAGCATAGACTTTTTGGATTTCAGCAGATGAAATGAAGACGTCACCATTTGTGCTTTCATCACTGCTTGGTAGATTACCAATTTCTCCCATGTTGTCTAGCTCGATTTCCGTAATTGACATTATGGATCTTTCTATAAGAGTATTTTGATTTGGGTCTATCTTGTCAATTTGACTGGTAGGAAACACATAATCTGTACTCACATGTGTAAATGGATTTACTAGAATTTTCTCCAAACCATATGGAGCATTAACATTGTTAATCTCCTTTGTTGTGGATTTCTCCCTTCCCTTCATATGATAGAATTTTGCCTCAATGTATTGAGACTCACATGTCTTGAACATGGCCTTATCACCATACAACATTCCAACGTGACCATCAAAACAATATTTGAGACATTGATGGTATGATGAAGGGATAACCGCATGTTGATGTAGCCAGGGTCTTCCAAGAAAGATGTTGAAGGCCGAGTCTTGATCAACAACAATGAAATCTGAATTGGATACAAGATCTCCAAACTGAGTTCTGAGTGTAACTTCGCCCAGTGGTTCTTGTTAATTTTTATCATATCCTTCTAACATCATGGTAGAAGGAGATAAATCAGATTCTGTGAGGCCCAATTGACGAAGTGTACGAATGGGCATGAGGTTGAATTTTTAACCATTGTCAATGAATGTTCTTCAGACGTCTACGCCATTGACCTTGCCAGACAAGTACAATGGTCTAATATGTCCATGCACAACATCATCTTCATCTTCATCAGTAAATGATATTATTGCATGGAATTTTTCACGATTATTCTCTATGTGACAGACTTCAGCTGCATCAATTTCAGTTTCAAACTCTTGAGGACTTGACAAAGCCTCAATGAGTGCTTCCTGAAGATCTTTTGACAGATTCCGAACATCCAGAATTGATAACTTGGCTGGTACTTGGGCCAAGTGTTTCAATATATCATAATTTTGATCCAGAGGTCTACGTTTCCCAATAAGAATATGTGTTTTAGAAGGTACCTTGGAAGCAGATGCATTGGAAGTTGATTCCTCTTGTATCGGGATAGGAATTGGCAATATTCCTGGTTTTGGAAGATTAAACTAATTTGATCCATTTAATTGCTGAGAGGAAGAATATGGAACCTTCAACCGGTCTTCCAAAATAACTCTGCTAGGACTGAATTTGCTATTGGTAGAAGAACTTTCTTGTTCTTGTTGAGCTCGTTGAAGGGCTCTACCATGAGTTTCTACTGCGTACACAGTTCTAGCAGGGGTGGAATTATAATAGTGGCTTCTGAAAGATCCATGTCTTTCCCTGTATTCTGAGCCCATGGAACTTCCTCTAATTCCCCTGTTTGATACAGGGAATTCAGGCTCATTGAAATCAAAACTACGACTGGCATATGGATCTGTTAATTGAATCATATTAACAGAACCAAAGATTAACTCTTCATCTAATGAAGACTCTACCTGATTATCCTGTTTAGGCCGTGTTGTTTAGTGGGACAGTGTCCGTGGCTTTGAAGTAGATAGAATGAAGTCCACCAAAGTCAAATACAACTTAGGCTTTGACAAATACTCCTCTTCTTCTAGTTATTTTTCTTTCTTTGAATCATGCTGTTTCTTTGTGGACTTTCCCTCTGACAAAGAGGGTTTTTCCGTAACATTCATGGCAGAAGACACAATTAGTTTCTTTAATTGTGTTCGCAAAATAGCATGAGTTCGATTGAATGTCTTTCTGACCATCCAATCATCAAACTTCTGTGGATTTTTTCTTTTGACTTCTTGCCATTCGCCTTTCTCCTCTGGAACTGTAGCAGTAACACATGCTACCTGAGCTGAAAAACCTTTCAGTTTGACTTGTCCCAAGTTTAACATCTTTTGAAGGTGGTATTTGAAGACAAAACACTCCTGGATGGGATGCCCTATCATTTTATGAAAAGGGAAATAATTGGGACAGTCTTCATCTCCTTTCTTGTTTGGCCTCTTGGGCATTGTAAATTGAACCAAATTGTTTTCTAGAGCCGAAATGAAATAACCAGGAACTTGTTCATTTCGGAAAAAGTATGTTTTGCTCTTAAGATCCTCAAATTGTTTTCTTCTTTGATTACTTTGATCGTCTAGATGAAACGACCTTTGTTTTTGGCGCTCAGAAGGTGGAGCCCTTCGAGAAGATGAAGGTTTTGAGGTAGAAACAAGTACATGTGATTGTTTAAGCATAACTGTAGCAGTTTATACTTTACCCATTATCCTTCCTAGAGCTGATGGAATTACACAAGATTTATCCTTAGCCTGTATAAGGGAATATTCAATCTGTTGAGCGATTGAAGTAAGGTCTCGAAACCCTCCTATTTATTTCACAGGGATTAACGGCGTGTGTAATTCGTCATGCAGATTTCCCACACAGATTGGAAACAATTATTCTCGAGGGAATGCTAAGCTCAAAGAATATGTTAATCCCTTCCATCGAGAAATGAAATCAAAGACACTTTCATTCTCCATTTGCTTACAGTTTGTAAGACCGAAAACTGTTGTCTTTAGAAAAGTTGAGTTAAACTGAAGGGGGAATTTTTGGCAAAGATCCTCCCATCCGGTAATTGACTGAGATTGCAAGCTTGTATACCAGAGAAAAGTTGGTCCTTGCAAGGTTCACACGAAGCATCTGAGTTTCACTACTTCTTACTGCTCCGTAGTTCCCATCATAGGATCGCAACAAGACGCGTAATGCATCAAATTCTATTCAGGATCGCCTGATACATTGAAAATAGGGAATACAGGGTTCTAAAAACTTGATGGAGGAGAGATTGAATCTACCCATTCAGGGTAAACTTTCTTTTCCGGTTGAACTTGCGCACGTTTCCCTTCCATAGTTTCTAACTGAGCTGTTAATGACTCAATAGTATTTATTAACTTTTGAGAAACATCCGGTTGAACTTGTACTGGGGTAGGTGCAATGACTGTAGATTGGAAAGATGTGGTGGTTGGTGTTGCAACTAATGGTAGCACTGCCAACTGTTGTTGCACTTGACCCGTAGGATTAGACCTGTGAGGACGTACTGATAGAGGAGGATATTCTTGATCCATCTTAGTAGATAAAACAAATTCATTTGGCTGACTGACTCCAGCATTCTTAAGAAGAAGACTACTCTGAAGTAGTTCTGCATTCAACCTTCTTAATTCCTTCATTTCTTCCTCTTTTTGTGCAAACCTTTTCTTTAGGGAGATCAATTGACCTTCTCCAGAGGAAGGATATGTAACCTGGTTCTTTCTCTTCCCTTTGTTGGATCCTTTTTGGAGAGGGGGAAGTGGGTTACTTGAAAGATTACCTAGGTTCTGAGTAATCCTTTGACTTCGTGTACGCACACCTTCTTTATTTGTGTCGGTGCGTACATCTTCTTGAGCAGGAACCTCTTCATCTGAGTCCCCTGATTGAGCCTCATCTGGTGGATCAACAAAAATGGCATTGATGACATTGATTGATGCATAACTCATCGCATCACTTCTATCATCATTTCTGTGATATTGTCTTCTTCCATGTCTTTGATGAGACATTGCCTTTTGTTGATTCGATCCCTCAGGAACTTCTTGATGAACTGTAATTTGGAGGGAATCTCCTGATAATTTGGATATTTTTTCCTCTTGAGGCTTCTTCCCCAATCAAGAAAAGACCGACTTTCTCTGAGGAGGGGATTGATGATTGGAAGAAGTCCCCAGTCTAGTGGACTGGGGCTGTTCCTTCTCAACTCCTCAAATATTATTTGTTGATTCCAAGGGTTGGTTTAAAAGAGTCCCCAGTCTGGCGAGCTGGGGTGGCTCTTGACATGCTATGTCTGAGACTTTCTTAAAATATATCCTGATCTTGCGAACCTTAGTCTGGAAATTAGATGGGTGCATTAACCTGTATCCACTTTTATCACCCGGTTCAAAAGACCGTTGGATGATTTCTGACACTTCTGTCACTTGGTGACGTGCTTGCTCCAAATGAGAGGCCTGTTCAATATTCTCGTTTGCTTGATTCAAGAGTAATTCAACAACATGTTCTCTATATTCTTTATTTTGAGAGAAACTAGTTGAAGCCTGTTCTTGGGAAAGATTTTGATTACAAACAAAGCCCATTGACTGTGGCTGGCCATGGGCAATAACACTGCATGATACCATTTTCGTCGGGCTTTGCTGACTGGAGAGAACTGTGAAATGCAGTGCTCCATGAGCACCCCATCCTCTGACACGAATACCAGATGGGGCATTGAAAATTAACTGACAGAATCTTCTTAATACGCCAAAGCATGAACGTTGAAGGGCTCTCTGTTGCTTTTCAGCCTTCGGATATCGAGAGACTGATAGAGATGCCAAATCAATCTGACGTTGTAACCCTTCTATTATCTTAAGATTATTTTCATATTCATCATAAGATAATACATTATTTTTCAACTGAAAAATATTTTTCCATATGTTGAGATGAATATCATGAATTTCATCTCCCATCAACATTTCTGGAATGTCATACTGAGAGTCATCCAGAGGCCAAAACATGACTGGGACTTCATCTTTTTCCAGTTGTTTTAACATGTTTAGCATTTCCTCTTTATCATTTGATGAATATTCTTCTACCAGATTTGACCAGAGTTGGTGTTTCCTTGTTGCTTAATTGGATTCAACAGGATTGGTAGAGAAATCATTGATAAAACTAGAAGATGCATGACTTAGGGGTGGTTCGTAGAATGACCTACACCCTGGGCTATCTTATGATTGAGAAAGTATTTCACCTGCTATCGATGAAGCTTCAGACATGACTGGTTTCGCATTTTCAAGTACCTCAAGATAAGAGGGCTTTCTCGGCACTACATTGTCCACTGAAGCATTTTCCGGGCAATGTGCATCACTACTGCAGAGAGGACTTTTGCAGTGAAATTCATCATCATGGGGAGGACCACAATAATGGGTTACAACAAAAGATGAGATCTCTTGCTCCTTGGCCTTCTGACCACACAGAGGGTTCCTATGGCTCTCATCTGAAGATGAAACATCGAGATCGACCAAATTGTCATGAAGCAAGCCTTCATGAGGA
Organism: Viscum album; assembly: GCA_963277665.1. Lineage (NCBI taxonomy): Eukaryota > Viridiplantae > Streptophyta > Magnoliopsida > Santalales > Viscaceae > Viscum > Viscum album. The sequence continues at coordinate 96,920,025 of OY728153.1, read as the reverse complement.
AGTGTCTGTTGAAGTCCTTCGAAATTAATGTTCCCACTATTGGGAAATGAGGGAGTATAATCTTGAATTTCAATAGATAACTGTCTGCGGGCTTCAAGAACTCCAGCATCGAGCAAGGACTTGTTACAGATTGGCTCTTGATCTCCTGACTATGCTGGGCAGGTCTTTTTCTTAGATGCCTTCTTACTCGCTTTGGAAACCGCATTTTGACAAAAGTGGCTGCTCTGAGCAGGTGTGTGTTCCTGATCAGGAAATATGGTCAGGTTAACCTGACAATCTCCACTCAAATCAGGTGTATGTGCCTAACTTGGTTGTCTGTATGATATGGGGGAGTATGCCCCACAACCCTCTTGGACTAGAACAGATGTGTGTGTCTGTTCCGGAATTAATTGTTGATGTGTCACTCCACTGGTAGGGATAGATTTATGTGTCGTTCCCAGAGATGCCACTGAATTTGTTATAATATCCTGGCAGGCATGCAGAATATGAGCAGGGATTTGCTTCTTCTCTTTCACCATTGATAGAATATGCTTGGTGACTTCAGCTGACGTAATGGGAATATACGTCCATTCCGGGCTTGGAGTAGGTGTATGTGCCTACTCCTGTCCTCCTTTTCCTGTCAGTGAATCCTGACAGTACTCAAGTGTGGGGGCAGAGAGTTGAGTCTGCCTCCTATTTGTTGTCGGGGCTTTTCGACTAACTTCTCTGAATGATACCATGTGAGACTGTTGGTAGGATTGATTAGTACTAGTAGGTGTATGTGCCTGCTGATTACACTTCGCCGAACGTAGTTGATGAGATCCATCATATGTAGTCAGACGAGCCTGCTGACTAGCTGATGATGTATAAATAGGTGTATGTTCCTGCCTATAGTACTCCACTGGAATTTCCTGGCGGGATTGGCATGATGCTTCCAGACGAGTCTATTGGACAGCAGAATTAAAACGGGTAGGTGTGTGTGCCTGCTTGTTGCTTGACACCAAGTTAGGTTCGTGGACTTCTTTGGAGATGGCAGAGATGAGAACATGCTCACTGTTAACTGGACTTCGCCTCTGGCAATTCGTCTTGCCTGCTTGGGTTCGAGGAACCTGAGCCGAACGCCTGGAGTCGGTACCCTTATCATGTTGAGGGCGCACTACCGCATGAGTCTGGCGGCGATTGTTGGTGGGATCCCTCAGGAAGGACTCCTGTTTGCTTGAATTAAGGCCCTGAGGGACCTGATCATTCACCTCCCCCGAATAAGGGAGTGAATGGTGATTGTGTTCTGGGGATAACGACCTGAAATAGTTGAAGACGGTAGTCAGCACCGCCTTCTTCTTGATCACTAGTTGTCGTTGTCTGGATGACCGGTGTGAGTTGTTCACTTAGAGGGCTTTTCGGGAATCCTCTAGAGTTGGGATGGTACCATGTTGACGGTACTCCTTAACCAGTGCGTTTGATACCCAGCGTTGAAGATGCTGAGTAGGTGATATCTTCCTCAGAGTGGAAAATGATCCAGCAGGAGTAGCAGTAGTATCATTTGTAGCAGCAGTATTCACAGGTGTGAACGTGAGAGCATCCATTCTAGAAATGCAGAAGATCTTGGAAAAGAGTTCATGTTTGATATAACAGATGTAATCAAGATAAATTCAGCCACTACATCTTTGGGATGAGCACATATGTCAATTATTGTTTTTGTTTTCCCTCTTATTGAGTTTTAAATAGGGGCCTAACAAATATGTAAAACATCAATTTAACTTGGTTAAGGATTCACGTCGGGTTCACCATTTTTGTTTCCCTTCAGAATTTGGGGATGACCTCCTTTATGGGAGGTTCAAACATTCCGATCGGTTTCTAACGGGTTGATTCCTAGAACCGGAAGCATCCAATTATTCCACATCTATTTAGACCTACTTTCCAAAGGTAGGTGCTCGTTAGTTTGTGGACTGATGAGGCTTAGGAATTTGCATTGGTCGAAAGGATGGGAGGTCAGACTCATCACACCTTTTTGAGGGGAATTATTGTCTACTCTGGGACTCTCTTTATAGATTTAAGTTATGTTCGAGAATCCTTATCATATTACCAAGTATAAATGAGTTTTCCTTTAGACCTGAAAATCAATGATCGATACGTAGGAAATTTAGAGAATATATGTATTCGAGGTTCTTCACTGATAAAGAATCATCTGTATTTGTTAGAGATTCTTAGTCAATGGTATCCTTTGATACGTAAAAGTTTTTTGGTCCTTATGATGACCATACTGGTTTTAAATCCACTCAGTGGGGTACATGAAGTTTATTGTCATTCAGAAGGAATGAATTATTTCAGAGTTGGGATCGAACCCGCAGATGGGCTACCTACATATCCTTTGTTTATAAAAGGAATCATAACCCACGTAGTTCGGGTAAAGGAGTATTATGTTTATGATTGATGGCTCAAAGAAGGATTTCATAATTACTTTTACACTCAAAGCTCATGTGAGTCATGCTCAGTGTGAGAAACAAGAGGTATAGGTAAAAATCGGACAATTGTTCCCTGAAAGATGCAATCATAAGAAATAATGTGGGGCTTATGTATGTATGACTGCCCAGATAAATGAATATTAGGATTTACTTTAGGGAAGAAATCCAGGAACAGGTTCCATAAAGGTATATATGCTTCATGGAGATTTGAATACTCTAACTTGGGGCTTACTCCTGAAGAGGAGGCCCAAATTAGGATAGGACTTATGATTGGGTTTTACTCCTAAAATGGAATCCTAGATCAAAGGTAAATTAGGACTGGTTAAGAGAAATTAGGGGACTAAGGCTTACTCCTGAAAAAGAGGCCCAGATTAGGGGACTGGGGCTTAATCCAAAGGAGGATGCCCAAGTTAATGATTTCTCTCGTCGTAAAGTATGAGGTTGAATGAATGAAATCTCAATATTTAGTGACATGAAGATGTGTAAATCACTAGATTTTGAGAGTTATTCCACAGAATTCCTTTCAGATAAGGATGTCAAATCAAGAAATCATGCCATAAATGGCTTTGAAGAGTGTCTTGAAGACTGAATCTTGAATAGGAGAGGTGGAATGAAATAAGAGGAGTGAAATGGGAAAGAAGGGCACCCATGGTGGTAGAGGCGCACAATCTTGGAAGGCGCGCAAGTACTACGTGGGCGCGCAAGTCCTGATCGTGCAGGTTTACCTGCGCGACACATGGGTATTTGCGCGACAGTTAACTATCAGTGTAATACTTGAGCGACTCTTGGTTAAAGCCTTTAGAATCCTTTTGAGGTTCTTCTAGAAGAGGGGCGAGTAAGTTCTATTAAAGGAGTAAGGCGGCACGCCAGTGTGGCCTTTTCCCTTATGGGATGGCCACTCAGGCGCGCAAGTGTTGATGAGTTTCAACACTTAGGCCTTCCTCCCCCTCTTTAGATCTTCCGTTATAGGTAAGAAATTACCTTAGAATTGTTTCGGAAGCTTTGAGAAGAGACTAGGGCCCCGGGATCTCAAATCTGAGATTCTGGAAAAAAATCCTCCTTTCAATGGGGGGCCCACAGGGTCTATTTATAGGCTGAAGAAGGCCCGGACGGTTATCCTTTGGGGCACACAAGTCACTTGCGCAACCATTGTGGCGCGCAAGTGTACTTGCATGACCATCGTAGAACATGCGCGACCTTTGTGCAACATTCTTCTTATTCCTTCCTTTGCCAATTTTTGATATTTTCTTCAAAGGCTGAATCAATTTGTGCTCCGATATTCCCCTTTTCCAATCCTTAGATTCTGTGATGAATGGAGTGTCAACAGCTGTGTGACCTAACCATGTGAGGGCCCCTTTTTCCTAGGTACCCATGTAGGGTTTGTGCATGGTTTGTCAAACTGTGCGGACAAAGTGTGTAGAAGGTAATTTTTGGGTAAATTACCATTATTTCCTTAATGACCTATTAATACTCCCTCCATCTTCCCTAATATGAGATTATGCAGGATAAACCTATTTCTCTCTCATGGGTATTTTTGAAGATGTAACCATCGAATCAATAGTTCTCCTTCATCTGGAAACCGATCAAGCTTCCATTCATCATGTTGGATGTGCAACGGTAAGTCCTCAAGTCCTCTTGAGCCTTTATCCTACTCTTTTTCTCTCAAATGATATATCGGGGTATGATTGTTTTTCTATTTTCTTAGATATACTCCGATCTGAGCCAAATCAAGATCCAATACCAGAGGAGAAGGATCAAACAACCCTAAGGTGGGGGGTTTGTAATTCATCCATAATGTTTATCAATTTTGGAATATACTTGTGGGTCCCGCCAATTCCGTCGGTTTCCATTTATTAAATTTATATTCCATGATTATAATCATTAGAACCATATTGTTATACTCTTTCCAAATATACTTATAGGTTGTTAAAGGTTAAACCCACAACTAAAACTGCCCCTTGTCAAAGGTTATTCCATATTTGGGTTTTTAATTTTTTGATATGATTGAGCCACTGTTCAGGTGTGCTTGGATTGTCCATTCTAAGGGTAAGATTTTCTATATTAAATGAATTCATTTATATTATTAATTACATAATGGAAAGTACCATGTATGCGTACCACATGACTCACCTATGGAAAGTGCTTCAAAATGATAATTAAATGTGAAATGGGAATTGGCATGTATACTTAGAATATGACTTGGCCTTAAATGTAAATGAATGGTAGGTTGCATAACTGTATCACCCCTTAACACATTAATAGAAGGTAGATGAATGAACCTGAAATACAGAAAATAACTTAAATGGGTTAAAAAGGATGCATGCTACTTGACCTTATCACATTAATGAAAGGCAAGGCTTGAACCGAATGTGATACTATATGACTAAACTATCAAATAGGAATGTCCTGACTCAATCGCTCCTTCGATCTTGACTGGAGGATCCCATGAGAACTTGGGAACCCCATTTCGATTCAAGGATACATCTTTCTTGGGTTGAGACCCACCTAGAACCTGATCCTTGTCTAAGATTTGGATGCTCGATATGATTCCATAGGATCCATCATATAGTACTACTAGATACCTTGGATATACTCCTTGGATCTATTGGATACACTCCTTGGATCTAGCATTGAAAAGTAGGTTCCAGGGTTAAATCTAGTCTTTTCTTATCCCTGCTCTACATTGGATGCACTCATTATACTCGATAGGTGTCTCATTGTAGAATTCCATGGGCTAGGCTCCGTGGATTACACTCTTATCCCTTAGCTAGACCAAGATACTACTGATTTAGTGTCCCTTGAGGATTATGTTCCCCTGGTTAGTACCATGGAACTTCATTAATAAATATCATCATAGGTTTCCTTGTTACATCTTGTAACCTTTTCTATTAATAACAAGTGACTTATTGATAAATGGGTATCAATCAAGTAATGAAATGGTTACATGCTAAGACACCAGCCAATGTCTGAAGTAGGTACTTGGATATTTGGTTATATTTTACTTCTTAACATTATATACACATTCCTGCACACCGTTATATTTTATTACATAGGTAGAATGTTATAGACCCCATTGGTGGTGGCCCACTGAGATTTATCCCACACCATCTCCGAGAACTGTTTGGTCCCCAGAGTAGATTACATGGTTGCAGGTGTGGAAAAATGGAATCATATGTCTTTAAACACTCGATTAATTTCTATTTAGGATGGAAACTCGATTAATTTCTATTTAGGATGGATCTTTATAACAGATGACCGATCCAGAGATCGAGATACATGGGATAATATTTTATTTTTTTAATAATATTATGGAATATATTATGACTTTTATCTTATATCCATGTTTTCTAGTTTTCAAGTGACATGACTTATCATCATCAATTTTTTTATTGCTGAATTTTATTTCAGTTATATAGTTATAGTTTCTGTTGTCTATATTTTCCACTATTCTGTCTGTTTACTATATTGCTACCTCTATTTATTGATGTTTACTCTCATCTGTTGTGCTACACTTCAGTAATGAGGGCGTCGTATCCCTTTTGACACACCCTAGGCCCTCATTGCTAGTCTATAGCCTTTCACATTTGGGGAGATGCGCTTGAGGCTATGTGGCCCACCGGGCTCGGGGCACCCCTAAGTGGTATCCGAGTCTAGTACGTCACACGCCCACTATCTGAAATATATACATTTACCATTTTATTTAAATATAGTCTATTACATGGATATCACTTTTATATCTCAAGGATTTCTGTAATATCCTTATAAACCTTTAGAATAATTACTTTTTATGCTCATTGTGTTTATCATGATGCAAGTTTACTTATCATTAACAAACACTTTTTATCTAAACACATGTTATTATTACAATATTGATCAATATCATACTACAAATCATATGATATCCATTTTTCATTATCATTGGTATATGGTTATGGGATAACACCGCTATTTTTTGAAGCATGTCTTGAAAAATAATGGTTGTTTTTACAATGAATATGTTTCCCAACATTTATTCTCCTTTCACTAACATAATACCATCGATGTATATAAATAATTGTTCATTTTTGAATTACTCCACCCTTCATTTTATTAACCAATTTTTTCATGTAAGACTCATCATGGATCTCATTTACTAATATCATTGCTTTGATATGTATATGAAAATGTGAATTTTTGAATTAATACATGTTAAATATTAATGATTGATGAATCCTAGGTCAAGATATTATTCTACACATGGACTAGAATCATATTGTGCCTTCTAACCATGCGTATTTCACAATTCAGTTTTTATATTTCATAAAACTATTAAATTAATATTATTATGCATAATATTATTCATCTAGATTAACCTTGTAATTTTTTATTCTCTCTAGCTGAACTAATTCTAGAAGCTTTTCATCTTACTATAATTTCTGATGGTTTCTTTAACAAAATACAAACAAGTAAATGTGTCGATAATACCTAATGCCTTTAGCTCCAAATAGTCTAAAACCATATTGGGTATATCATTAAAAAGAATTTCTTTATTTGATAAAGAATTATCTTTCCCCAATTGTGTTAACTGACTATTATATTTTATATTCATCAGTTATTTATAATGATTCACGTATTAAAGAATAATTATTTGAGTATCATACACGACACACAAAATTCATTTCAAATATAGAATAATTTATCCTTGTTTTTAGTGGACATGTGTGATAATTTTTTGGTTATACCAATTAAAGTTTAACTGGAATCATTAATATTTTGTTATTTAGAATTTTTTTACTTCATATCACTAACTTAGGAATAACCATTTCTTAGATACTTATGGAATTTAACTTAATTATTGTAACATATATTTTATTACATGGTTATTGTATTTCTAAACACATATTTGATTGACACATTTTATTTTAATACCCATGAATTATGATATAAACATCATGTAAAATGATGAAAACAAATTAAGTGGAATTCTCCTATTACTTCTACTTAAATTCATTTCATTTAATTTTTCATAGACTTATATCATGTCATTAAAATCAAATTGGCTCATTTATAATTACTTTTCTATTTTTATTGAATGAAATTGCAAAGGTTGTTTTTGGCATCATAGTTGTCATTAGACTATTCTTTTTTTTATAACATTTTCACCATATGAAATAAAGATTCTTCTTTCTTTAAGTTCTTATTAAATTAGTGAACCTTACCAAAAAATTAAATAATATTTTTCTCGATACTATATGGTTCCATTTCCAAATTTATTGGGAAACTTGTACATTATTTTGGAAGTATATTATGTGTCAAAATGGATATTATAATAAGAAACAAGGAATGAATATTTAAAGATGGTTGTTAAATTTATGATAACCCAAATTTTATATAGGTTTGAATTTACTTGGTTTATCATCAGTGATCAGGTTTGTCATTTCAGAAAAAAAAAATCACTTTTTCATCGATACGGGGCCAAACATTTTTTTATACTATATATAAATACTAAACATATAGTCAAGAGAAGGTTTCAAATAGATAGGTAAAATAAATTATTGAAAACAATGGTTCAATCCAATATAAATGGTTGGAGTTTTAGACTAAATGATACATTGTGGGATTACCACACAGCCTTTAGAGCTTCCAATGGAATGTCACCATTTCATCCAGTTTTTTGATAGAGTTGTCAGCTCCCTATTGAGGTGTAGAAGTAGGACTATGAGGCCATTAATAAATGAAATTATAATCTTTTTAGTGAATATTATTAAAGTAATTTATAGGTTCTTGATTTGGAGGAAATGTGAAGAGACTCATTTGATAACTCACGAATATATAAGGAAAGAACTAAAGCTTCATATGACAACCTTTTCATTCATCATTAATTCAAAAATAGTTAAGAGATCCTCATTTTTAATGAAATTAGAAAGTACCACCTAGGTTTTTTCATTCTTTCTTGTTTTTCCGATACACTGTTTCTAATTTCTATGCATTTATTGTTGTGGAGGTTCAAAATAAAGAAACAAAAAAGAAAACATTTATTTTCAATGGGCAGCGATTGAAGCACTTTCACAAACCCATTTTAGAGTCCCTAATGGAGGAACTCATCCTTCAAAAAGCAAGCTACAAATGACCCCCACCAAGTTTTATCCATCCATCCAAAATTCACTGTTTTTTTAGTGATCCCACTGTACACTCTAGGCGTGTGTGTTTGGGGGGGGGGTGTATTCCCAGGTTAGTTATAATTTTCATCATATTTCATATTTTTATATTTTTTCTTACTACATAATATTTTTACCCCCCCAACTTCATTTTTATCATATTTTTTCCAGAATTATCATTTTTTATTCCCACCTAATCATGAAATTTATTGGGAATTCATGTCAAAATTCATGATTCCATGTTGTTTTAACATTTAATGAAATTTATTTCTGCTATGGAATTTGAGTTTTATCATGAATTTAATATTTAGATATGATTTTTTTAGTAAATTTTTATTTTTAGAAGTTATTAATTATTGTATCTATATTAGAACATTGAGAATTTTGATAACATATGTATGAGTTGTTTTGGAAAAAATTGTGCCACATAATAAGTCCACACATATTTGCACCCAATCAAGTTGTGTGAATATTTCTTACTTAATAGTAGGTAAATATAAGTAAGTTTAACATTTATTATCATTCCAAAAATGATTTATCCCTATGTTCATTCCCTATTGGATATGTTTCATTATTTTACATGATTTACTTGTGTATTTGTTCGTATTATCTGATTTTTTTACACCCTAAAAAAATAAAAAATAAAAAAAATAAAAATAAATAATGATTGGAGTATTGAGGTAACGCCCCGACCCCAGTTACCTAGAGTTGGTGCATTATTTTAATACATTGGAATGATTACAAGGAATCATGTCCCGAAGGACCGATCGGTTTAGCAGTCTTGGAAAATAGATTACATACATGAATGTTACATTACATTTTAAAACTTACAAAACAACATAAATAATCCTTTATGAACGCCATTATTCCCTTGTCTTAAGCCTGTATATCAATCACAATACACTTCTTGGAATCCTGGGAAAAATAAAACATAGAAAGGGGCGAGCTAAGATGCTCAGTAAGGATAACAATACAGCAGAAACATTCATAAATAAGCATGAACATATAAGGCAATGTATAAATAAAACAAAAGCCTTTTAAACATCAACTTCAGCATAATATGGCAAAAATAAAATGAAGTAATTCCATTTACTTATTCACATAGATATTCTAGTAGTCGAATAATCACATGCAATATCAATAACCACTTTCATAATGATGAAATGCATAATACCAGACTATGATAACCACATAGTCAAGGCCTTGTACCAAGACTACAAATAAGATTTTGTCAAGGCCTTATGCCAAGACACTAGTTTGTCTCATGAGACCTACCGATGCATCGAGGAGCTATAGCGGGCTCCACCAGTCACTTACTAAGTCCAATGCATTCCTCATATGAAAAGGTCTAAACATAATAGAAACATTCATATTAAAACTTGAATACTAAATGTCAATACATTACCCATAAACCATGAATGGTATAAAAATAACACATCCACAGTCAAACATAGCACAAAAACATCAACAAAATATGGAAGATTAGTATCATGATAAATCAACTTCAAAACAAGTTTAAAATCCATCAAAGGATTTTGACATAGATGAAAATTATTTTAAGAACTCTTTGAGAGAAATACCCCTTTTTCATGAAAACATTTAAAAGTCACACAATTTAGAAAATAATTCATTTAAATAAATTTTTGAATCAATGTTTCCCATACCACTTTGATACTTTTTAAAGGAATTAACATTTTAAAAACATTCATGTCCATATAAATAAATCCATAAACACCATTTTGAAGACAAGGACATTAATGATAACAATTTAGAAGAATAAATATTTAAAACATTTGAAATTATTTTTTTGTAAAAAAAAAATCCCTTAAAACAATCCCTTTGAAAACTCTTTCATAAAACATGGACATGGATAATAAATATGTCCCAGAAGATACTTACATAAAAACAACCTCTGATAATAAAGAGATTGTGAAATTAAACCTTACCAATTTGGTAACATATGAAACATACACCCCATGAAAGAGGTATCATACAATGAATATGTAAATACACATAAATTAAAGTGTATTACACAATGAATACAATTATGGGCAGTACATACACCACACAAAAGGTAATAGTGGCAATATGGCATGAATCTCAATGGAATAAGGAGTGAGATGAAAACCCCTTACCTTGAACTTTCCATTAGTTGAGGGTACTTTTATCCTTATGTATGAAGACTATAGTATGTTATTAAATTATACCAGAACCATATTAATATTTATGATATCATAAATTATTCATTTATGACTTTATACTTCCCAATTAATAATAATTTCCATGTTATATTAATATTTCAGGTAATAATATCTTTCTTTATCGTACGTGTTTTAACTTTTTACTCTTTATTGTATCACATAGATCATGATTTAAATACTACCATAATATAAAACATGATTTATATATCATATATATTTAGAATATAAATATGTATAATAGACATATATATGAAATGGAAAACACCGTTTATGGAGACGGTCGTCTGTACATACGCACGAGCGATAGTATCATTCTTTTTATATTAAAATCATATATAATTGGATGGTATATCATATATAAAGAATCATTATATTGTTATATTTATTATTTACTTCAATTACACATCATTATCATACCCATCCAAATAATAATGTTTTGAATAACAATTACACCACGATGTGGAGACGGTAAGCCGTACGTACAAACATATGGTGACATTTCATTCAAAGGATGGATAGAATTCTAAAAATGGTTGTCCCATATTTATAATAACATCATAGTGTATAGATGATACTGTAGTTATTATTTTAGAATGGAAATAACAAAGAAAGAAGAAGTGGAAGAATAAAGGAACTTGAAAGAGGGTGGTGAAAACATTACCTATTCTTCTGGTTCTTCCTTTTGATTTTATTAAAAGGGGTCATTATGATGGCTTTATGATCAAAATAAGGCCTCTAGGTTGAAGTTAGGGAAGTTGAGAGAATATTTTGGCAGGGGTTGGCCGATTCAAAAGGCTTTGAAGGTGTGAATTAGAGATAAGGGAGAGTTCCCTTTTATAAGAGGGGTGAGGGGCATCTTAGGAAAAACTTAAAATATTATTTTATACTAAAATAATATTTCGTTAATAATGGATCCAAATTGGTTTATTTTGAGGATAAGGTGGGTATGTGTATAAATAAACTCAACCAATATGTTTTATAGAGGTTTGGGTCACTTTATTAACCTTATCTTTTAGTTTTAACTCTAAGTTAATTAGTTTGACATTTACCATGTCTCTTTGTATTTTTATATTATATGGTTAATAAACATACTATAAACTTCCAAGAGACCCCAGAGTGGTCCATTAATGATACACCTATAATGATATAAGTACTTTTTCCGAACCTTATATTTTTAGGAACATAATATCAATTAATAATATAATATTTTTTTAACAACTCTTTTATGTCAATTTGGACACTGTTGGGTATTTTGTTTTTGATAAATTCATAACAGTGTAATTACTTTGAAAAAAATTCATATAACCAATCCTAATATGTCATATTAACCTATAAAATTATTATAATTCATAAAAAGTCTCAAATTACATTTATTTGGATATTTATAATATCAATTATTTTAATATTTCATTAATTTGGAAATTACTGCATCACCATTGTGTCATAAATTAATTAAATTATTTAATGTCTAACAATTATAAATAAAATACCATTATGCAGGAAATATTTTTAGATTTCTATTGAATATTTATAATCGAATATATCTTATGTATAACCCTATATTAAAAATGTTTTAGTTATTGAACTTTGATTTTAACTCTTTTAACTCGTCTTTGAATTAAATAATAATAAATGTCCTAATCTAATCCAAGTGAAACTAAATGATAATATTTTATTCCTAAGGTTGTTTTCAATCGAGATACACTTGTCCAATAGAATTAGTACATGTGTTAGGGTAATATTAATATCATTTTTATCCTTAATTACCCTATCTACTTTTAACCGTGGTAAATAAAAGTAAAATGTTACTATTCACCAAAAATTATTTTTATCTTATTGAACCACATTTTACTCCTTGATATTAACTGTGTCTCTAATATTTTCAAAATTCCACTCTCAGAAGTGGTAAAATTATGTTTTATGTGAATTTCCAAATTCTCTTAGGACGTGGGTAAAAGACGGTGAAAAGTTCAATAAATTTTTTATATATCTAAAATTATTCTAAACTAACTCCAGTCAATTACATTGAACTTATATAGTTATTATGTATCAATTTTGACCTTAATTAAATTTACATAAAATAAATAATTATTTAAATAAAAATTCGGTTTTAAACTATAACTCAGTGTTTTTTAACTATTCATCTAAAATTGAATGTCTTTAGAAAAACACCAAAAATTTACCCTAGGATAATTTTGATATTCCGAATCCAAAAAATGAAGTTTGTTTTACCAAATTAAAATCATATAAGTTTCATTAATTAATTTAAAATTAATTCCCGTTGTCAAAACCCAAAGGTGTATTTTTAAGAAATAATAACTATCTAAAGACTGACACTTGTTTATGTCCAATTTCAAAGTAAAATTACTTAAAATGACCAAAATTGGATTAAATTGTAAAAATATAATCTATTTGTACTTATAAACCATTGAAATGTATAATTTAACACTAAATTATCTGTATTAAAAAAGTTGTTTTCAGTTAAAATATAATATTTTTCACTATTCACCCAAATATGAATGTTATCAGAAAAACACCAAAAATTTATTGAAACTAAATTCTTATGTATTGATTCTAAAGAAGAAGTTTCTTTTTTCAAATTTAATATATAAATGTTTCAAATATTGGATTTAAAAAGGGTTCACCATTAAAAGATGGTAAAAGTGCATTTTTTAAAAAATACTTCTTTTATCTAAAAAAAATGAATTAGTTATTACATTATGTCTAAGAAACTCATAATATGGATTCTAAAATTATAATGATTGTATAATGTTAAAAATTCAGTTAATAATATTCATAACCGCTTTTGAATGTCTAGTTTGGTAATCTTGTGGTGCGCCTGAACTCCATGTTGCGTGTAGTGCAAGTTATTGAATTAGTTTGAAGAAATAACGTACAATGAAATCTTGGGGTGTTACATTCTTCACTCTTTCAATAAATTGCGTCATCGCAATTTGAAATTGTTCTTCAAAAATAAATGGTTGAAAATAGAAAATATCTTTGTGGGGAAACCCGCATCAGAAATTGGGTTAATAAAATTTAGTCTTAATAAGAGGAATAGGGGAATGAAAAAGTCACCCCCAGATTATGATCTCGAATAGGAGAACATTGGTGGAAATTAGAGACACATAATTGGAGGAAAAACGTAAATATTTATAGGGAGTGATTGAGGTCATCAATCACAAACAATTATAGAATTGTGGGCCTCAAATCCACCAATCTATAATGATTTAAAATACCATCGGTTCAACAAAAAGTAAGGTATTAGGATAACACATTTTTGGTTTTAAGATGCCTTACCTAATGTTTAAGAATTTATTTCTTTATAGAATAAGAGAAGAAAAAAATGTATACTTTTCAAGTAGAGTTCCATCCTTTAACTTATTTCTACCACAAATTCATCTTTCACTCTAAAAGAAAATATAACTTAAAAAATATTCTATTTAACCTATTCGTATAGGGTTCCTAAAAAATTAATTTATAATTCATCTACCATACCCTTTAAAAAACTACATTATTCAATCAAGGACATCACGTGGGTCAGTGGTAGGTGATATATCCTTGTCGCCCTTCGGTTGCAGGTTCAAGTCTCGTGGCCTTGCCGGATGCGACGGGTTGCCGCCCGACCTCCGGGTTGTCCTTTTATGGCAATCCAAAAATAATCTCAAAAAAGAATTATCCAAAATACTTCTGTCCAAACTCACAGTCCAAAATTTATAAGGTTGGTAAACACAATGGAGATCATTTTTTCCACGTAATAACATGTGAACACCTTCATCATTTATTCTTTTAAAACACTGAAACATTTTGAATTATCATAAAACAATATTGATTACATTCATGCTCCCTTATTCCATATAGAATACTGGATATATTCCTTCTATCTAAAAATGTTGTAAACTCCAATAATTATAGAATATACAAGTCATTAATCAGATTCAAGGTTTGTAAATAATATGCAATATAATTTATCCAAATCAATCATGTATTATTCCAAAATCACTACCTCGGTATCAGAACCATATTATGGTTTATCTTTCTCTAAACCATATATTTTCTAAAAATTTAACCTGCTATTGAGTCAATTTTATTGGTTCTACACAATCTCAAGTCCTTGATGAAATAGTACTGCATTACAATCCTTATATACTCCATAATTATTATAATCAGTAAATTGTTGATACAACACTCAAATGACACAATTATCTAATAAAAAATAAGACCTATAATCATTCCTCCTCATCCGTGGTAGTATCATAACGTGATTATTATCCAATTGCATCATTTGGGGAATACTCTAATGATTTGGACATTGGTTTGAGCAGTGTCTCAACTCCTTGCAGATGAATCCTTGTACATTTGAAACCTTTTTCTTACTCTTGCGGTCACGTACTTGGTGTCCTTTTTGTCCACACTTATAAAAAACTCTCATACCCTTCAGGAAAGTTCCAGGGTGTTTCTTCCCACAATTATCACAAATGGAAAAATTCTTCTTTTCCCTCTTCCCTTTATCCATCTTTCTCTCTTCCATCCTTTTCTTCTCTTGTTTCCCTTCAAAGCCATAGGACTCAAGGAATTATTTACTTATCTTATTAACACATGATACTATTTCTTCATATGTTGAGAATACATGGGAGACTATTTCCCTACTAAATGTTGGCTTAATACAGTGAAATATATGATCCTTCTTACTCTTTGGATCATACCTATTTCTGGAGTTCACATTCCTTCTACTGGGTTCCGTTTCTATACAATGGCATAAACTAGGTCAGTTTATGAATTGCAATGAATAATTCGAAACTTGTAAAATACCTAAATTAAATTGAACAGTTTATGGATATAATCCATAATCATAAAGATGTTTTCATTTAAGAAGTATATACTCATAAACCCTTCATAATGATTTGTAAAGAAAATGAGAATTTTCCTAATCATATCCCCCGGGAGTGTCGTAACCAAGAGTGTAGCAAGGACCGTTGTCGTGCACCAGTTCATGTTTGAGTCTAGCTCAAAGCGGTGTTTTTGGGTTTTACCCCTAGGTAAATCTGTGCCAGAGCAGCATCTACCTGCTTGTATCCAGACAGGGATGTATTTCTTGGAAAACTCACAAAATCTCTGTAATACCAAAAGTATAGGAAGTTCTTCTATACTAATCCTCAAAGTCTATCTTAGGTCTATGTGCTCTAATAAGAGTTTATCTAAATCTAGCTTCCATGTTTTGTACTAAACTTCCTCTGATACCAACTATAACGCCCCGACCTTAGTTACCTAGATTCGGTGCATTATTTTAATACATTGGCATGAT
The DNA here is from genome assembly GCA_963277665.1 of Viscum album. NCBI lineage: Eukaryota > Viridiplantae > Streptophyta > Magnoliopsida > Santalales > Viscaceae > Viscum > Viscum album. The sequence continues at coordinate 96,903,941 of OY728153.1, read as the reverse complement.
TACAAGGAATCAAGTCCCGATCGACCGCTCAGTTTAGCAGTCTTGGAAAATAGATTACATACATGAATGTTACATTACACTTTATAAAATACAAAACAACATAAATAATCCTTTATGAATGCCATTATTTCCTTGTCTTAACCCTGCATATCAGTCACAATACACTTCTTGGAATCCTACGAAAAAAAATATAGAAAGGGGTGAGCTCAGATGATCAGTAAGGATAACAATACAGTGAAACATTTTATAAATAAGCATAAACATTTAAGGCAATGTATAACTAAAACAAAAGCCTTTTAAACATGAACTTCAGCATAATATGGAAAAAATAAAATGAAGTAATTCCATTTACTTATTTACTTAGATATTCCACTAGTCGAATAATTAAATGTAATAGCACTAACCACTTTCATAATGATGGAATGCATAATGCCAGACTATCATAACCACATAGTCAAGGCCTTGTGACAAGACTAAAAATAATATTTTTTCAAGGCCTTGTGCCAAGACACTAGTTTGTCTCATGAGACCTACCGATGCATCTAGGAGCTATAGCGGGCTCCATCCATCACTTACTAAGTCCAATGCATTCCTCATATAAAAAGGTCTAAACATAACAGAAACATTCGTATTAAAACTAGCATACAAAATGTCAATACTTTACCCATAAACCATGAATGGTATAAAAATAACACATCCATAGTCAAACATATCACAAACCCTTCAACACAATATGGTAGATTAGTATCATGATAAATCAACTTCAAAACACGTTTAAAATCCATTAATTTTTTTTGACATAGATGAAAATGATTTGTAAAACTCTTTCAGAGAAATACCCCTTTTTCATGAAAACATTTAAAAGTCACAAAATTTAGAAAATAAGTCATTTAAATAAATTTTTGAATCAAATTGTGCCATACCACTTTGAAACTTTTGAAAGGAATTAAAATTTTAAAAACATTAATTTCCATATAAATAAATCCTTAAAAACCATTTTTAAGACATGGACATTAATGAGAACGATTTAGAAGAATAAAAATTTAAAACATTTGAAATGATGTTTTAGTAAAAAAAATCCCTTAAAAGAATCCCTTTGAAAAATCTTTCATAAAACATGGACATAGATAATAAAATGTCCCAGTAGATACTTACATAAAAACAACCTATGATAATAAAGAGATTTTGAAATTAACCCTTACCAATTTGGTAATATACGAAACATACACCCCATGAAAGAGGTATCATACAATTAATATGTAAATACACATAAATTAAAGTGTATTACACAAATAATACAATTATGCACAGTACATACACCACACAAAAGGTAATAGTGGCAATATGGCATGAATCTCATGGGAATAAGGAGTGAGATGAAAACCCCTTACCTTGCACTTTCCATTAGTCGAGGGTACGTTTACCAGTGTATGAAGACTATATTATGTTATTAAATTATACCAGAACCATATTAATATTTATGATATCATACATTATTCATTCATTACTTTATACTTCCCAATTAATAATAATTTCCCTGTTATATTAATATTTCAGGTAATAATCACTTTCTTTATCGTACGTGTTTTAACTTGTCACTCTTGATTGTATCACATAGATCATGATTTAAATAATTCCAGAATATAAAACATGATTTATATATCATATATATTTAGAATATAAATATGTATAATAGACATATATATGAAATGGAAAACACCATTTATGGAGACGGTAGTCCGTACGTACACACGAGCGAAAATATCATTTTTTTGATATTAAAATCGTATATAATTGGATGGTATATCATATATAAAGAAACATTATAATGTTATATTTATTATTTAATTCAATTACACATCATTATCATACCCATCCAAATAATAATGTTTTGAATAACAATTACACCACGACGTGGAGACGGTAAGCCGTACGTACGCACGTATAGTGACATGTCATTCAAAGGATGGATAGAATACTGATTATGGTTGTACCATATTTATAATAACATCACAATATATATAATATACTGGAGTTATTATTTTATAATGGAAATAACAAATAAATATGAAGTGGAAGAAGAATGGAACTTGAAAGAGGATGGTGAAAACATTCCCTCTTCTTTGGGTCCTTCCTTTTGATTTGATCAAAAGGGATCCATAGGATAACTTTATGATCAACCTAAGGCCTATAGGTTGAATTTAGGGAAGTTTATATAATATTTGGCTAGGGGTTGTCCGAGCCAAAAGGTTTTGAAGGTTTGAATTATAGAGAAGTTGGAGTGCCCTTTTATAAGAGCGGTGAAAGGCACCTTAGAAAAAACGTAAAATATTATTTTTTAATAAAATCATATTCGGTTTATAATGGATCTAAATTGATTTATTTCTAGGATAAGGTGGGTATGGGTCGAAATCCACTCAAAAAATAGGTTTTATATAGGTTTGGGTCACTTTATTAACCTTATCTTTTAGTTTTAACTCTAAGTTAATTAGTTTGACATTTACCATGTCTCTTTGTATTTTTATATTATACGGTTAATAAAATTACTATAAACTTCCAACCGACCCCCAAGTGGTCCATTAATGATACAAATATCATTATATAAGTACTTTGGTATATCCTTAGATTTTTAGGAATAGAAAATAAATTAATAATATAATATTTGTTCTAAAAACTTTTTTATGTCAATTTTGACACTATTGGGTATTTTGTTTTTGATAAATTCATAACAACATTATTACATAGAAAAAATTAAAATAACCAATCATAATATGTCATATTAACCTATTAAATTATTTTAATTCATAAAAAGTCTCAAATTACATTTATTTGGATATTTATAATATCAATTATTTTAATATTTCATTAGTTAGGTAATTACGGCATCACTATTGTGTCATAAATAAATTAAATTATTTAATGTTTAAAAATTATAAATAAAATTCCATTATGTAGGAAATAATTTTATCTTTCTAATGAATATTTATAATCAAATTTATCTTATGTATAACCCTATATTGAAAATGTATTAGTTATTAAACATTGATTTTAATTCTTTTAACTCTTCTTTGAATTAAATAATAACAAATGTCCTAATCTAATCCAAGTGGAACTAAATGATAATATTTTATTCCTAAGGTTGTTTCTGGTCAAGATACACTTGTAAAATAGAATTATGATATGTGTTAGGGTAATATTAATATCATTTTTACCCTTAATTACCCTATCTACTTTTAACCGTGGTAAATAAAAGTAAAAAAGTTACTATTCACCAAAAATTATTTTTATCTTATTGAACTACATTTTACTCTTTGATATTAACCGTGTCTCTCGGATTTTCAAAATTCCACTCACAGAAGTGGTAAAATTAAGTTTTATGTGAATTTCCAAATTCTCCTAGGAGGTGGGTAAAAGACGGTGAAAAGTTCAATAAAATTTTTATGTATCTAAAATTATTCTAAACTTACTCCAGTGAATTACATTGAACTTATATAGGTATTATGTATCTATTTTTACCTTAATTAAATTTAAATAAAATAAATAATTATTTAAATAAAAATTCGGTTTTAAACTATAACTCATTGTTTTTTCACTATTCATCAAAAAATGAATGTTTTTAGAAAAATACCAAAACATTACCCTAGGATAATTTTGATATTACGAATCCAAAAATGAAGTCTGTTTTACCAAATTAAAAAAAATATAAGTTTAATTTATTAATTTAAAATTAATTCCTGTTGTCAAAACCAAAAGGTGTATTTTTAAGAAATAATAACTGTCTAAAGATTGACACTTATTTATGACTAATTTCAAAATGAAATTACTTACAATGACCATCATTGGATTAAATGGTAAAAATATAATCTATTTTTAGTTATAAACCATTAAAATTTATAATTTAACACTATAAATTATTTGTATTAAAAAAGTTTTTTTTTAGTTAAAATATAATATTTTTCACTATTCACCTAAATATGAATGTTATCAGAAAAACACCAAAAATTTATTGAAAGTAAATTCTTATGTACTAATTCTAAATAAGAAGTTTTTTTTGTAAAATTGAATATATAAATGTTTAAAATATTGGATTAAAAAAAGGTTCACCATTAAATGTCGGTAAATTTGCATTTTTTGAAAAATACTTATTTTATCTGAAAAAAATGAATTAGTTCTTATATTATGTCTAAGAAAATCATAATATGGATTCTAAAATTATAAGGATTATATAATGTTCACAATTCAGTTAATACTATCCATAACCGCTTTTGAATGGCTAGTTTTGTAATCTTGTTGTGCGCTTGAACTTGGTGTTGCGTGTAGTGAAAGTTTTTGAATTACTTTGAAGAAATAATGTACTATGACATCTTGGGGTGTTATAATTGAAGTGTAAAACATATGGGGATATCTAGGTATACATCTTAAAATTTAACATCAATGAATTCTTAAGTTATTGGTTCTTGAAATATGAATGAAAAGGATGTAGGGTAGGTTCAATGGAAAGAATCAAGTAAGTTTTTTTAAAATTAATATATATTTATTGGATAGAAATTGGAAAGAATAGAATGAATTTTTTTTCAAACACACATATGGGGAGAGTTAGTGACATGGTTTACATTTGAATTCCTTGCTCATAAAGTTATCACACATCTCCATAAATTCATTTCTGATATTATTAATGAGTCATCATTTTCCATGATCATTGAGACTAACCCCTTGGTGTAGTTTTTGCATTGATCACATTATTATCATGAATTAAATTTTATTTGAAGGTTAAAGATTCATGAATTTTATAATATATCCTTTCATCATTTTTGGAAATGTGAATTTTCCTAGGAGTGAAAATGTTTAGGTGTGAGGATGTGATCATGTAGAGTTTCATTATTCATTTTTATAGCTATACCATTTTTTTAAAATAATTTTGAATTATAAATTTAAAATACAATAAGAAAATTCACATAAAATTTTATTCAATTAGTTAATTTTTATCACTATTAAAAGACAAATTCTACTTTTTTAATAATTATATTATATGTGGAGGTTATTTGGAGAACCTATGCTGAAATTCAAGAAAAATGGACAACACTGGGCAAGATACCACACATACATGTGGACTAAAACATACATTGTTCCTAATTCTAGTTTCAAATTGTGCCCAAATTCAGTGGGTATGTGAAAAATTTTGGGCTATATATTTATATATATAATATGTGAGCTCAATTTTTCCATTTAAGGGCCCAAAATGTTCCATCAAAAGAGAGAATCTTCACTATTCATAGTCTTGATGTCACTTATATAATTTGACAATATATAAGGATATATGCCTCAAAATGGTTACAATTATTAAGTGGAGATAGCATGTGTGGGAAAAAACATTTTAGGTTTTAAAAAAATGAGATAACACTTTATAGTCTCTCAAAACCATGATCCAATTGGTATATCAAAATCAGGGTTCCCAATACCAACTTACACTTTGTATATAAATTGGATCCTTGGGACCCCCCTATGAAAGTTCAACCATGGGGTAAAGATATTACATTTATTATATGTAAATGAGTCCTCTCTGTAACACCCAAATGTTTTAATGAAATATTTTATCTAAATAATTTTAATTATTCATTATCTTATATTTCACACAATCATGATTTTTAATGAACCCTGAGATACCCTTATTATAAAATGACCAATTTAATATATCTATTAGGTTATTAAGAATAAATATAACTATATTATAAAAATGTATGGTGAAGTCATTAGCTACCAATTATTTATGAAAACACAAATCAATTTTATATTTGTATTTTTAATAAATTGAGTTAATTACTATTAGTAAATAAATTTAATGAAATATATATGTTATATACTTAATAAAATATATTTTTTATATTCATCCAATGGATATTTTTTTCATGGGGTATTAATAAACCATATTGGTGTATAAAAATATATATTTTTCAAAAGGGTAACTTTATGCCTTTTAATGGAAAACCCCTTTTAAATTAATATTCTCACAGATTAATATTTTCTATATAAAAAAATAAACATGTTATTTGGAAGTAGGATATATAAATTTATTTTGGATGAATTTTTATTATTTTTTAGATGACTTTCACGTTATGATGAATATTATAAAAAACTAAATTCTAATTGAAAACAAAGTTTTTCATAAAAAAATTTATATGGTTAAATTATAATATTGGGTGGTATTAAAGAATAAATAGAATATTTTTTATCACTAAATATAATGCATGTCATTATACTTAAATTCATATTGAATTCAGATGTAAAAACATTTCAATCTTTTGCAATGTTTTAACTTTTAAAACATGTTCTCTCTTTCTGAAAATTTGATTAATTTTAAATTAATTAATACATGTTTTGTGTTTTTAATTTTGAAAAATGGATCCCATTTTTTCAACCAGTTGGATTAAATTATGAAAATATATTTATTTTATTTTTGGGATTTATGAATAGTAACTTCAGTAATTTTTATTAATATAGTAAAAGGATAAATCGAGTAATTAAAGGTAAGAATAATATTATAAAGTTACCCTAACAATTTACATAATATCATTGGATAAGTTCTTTTCAACCGGAATTGTCCTTGGGTCTAAATTGGGGCCTTTGTACACCACTTGGATTTGACTAATATTTTTAATTTATTTTATTTAAAGAAAAATTAAATATGTCTTACTCAAATTATAATAACTATATAATTATTTATATAAAGTTATATAGAAGATAAATTAGATTATAAACAATAATTTGAAAGATATTTTTTTTCATTATCATGGTAATTTATTTGTAATTTTTAGGAAATAAATAATTTCCTTAAAGACTTATACTTTGATGATTTAAAAATGAATTAATTGATGTGAAATCAATAAAAAAATTAATTAAAATTATAATAACCATAAAAAGACCCAAATACCTAACAAAATATCATTTTTAGAGTATATCTTGATCATAACCATCCAAGGGTCGAGTTAGTGACCTTTTGGAACCTTATTGATGAGACTGTGACACTTATATTATTTTATTTAAAGTGCTGTTAAAGTTGTCACATTCATAATCTAATAAGTTTAATATTTTAAATGTAGTATTTTACAAAATATAAACTCTACTAAAAATATTATTTTTACATATATTACATTTACATTCATCATAGTATTTTATTTTTAATTTTTATGAAAAATATATTTATATTAAATAATTACTCAAAATTGGTGTAGTAATTTTTTATTAATAGAGATAAAAAATAAATGTTATTAAAAATATTAAAATAATTATATTTTGGGATAATTAAAATGTCTAATTAATATTAATTCAATCCAATAGTTGGTTTGAAGTTAACTTTTATCTTAATATTTTTAAAAATCAATAAATTGAATAGTTTAAAAATTGACACCATTGATTGTTTATCAAAAAAATGTTTTATTAAATTATTTAAAAATCATAAAGAATTTTTTGAAAAATATATAACAATTATCTTATTGTCTAAAATGTTATTAGGTATTTATTTATGGTCAAATTGACATCAAATAAATAAATATTTCACCCTTTTAATACTATAAAATTTATGACCCTAGTTAAAAATTAAATAGAATAACTAAGTGTTAATTAAAATGATATGGTTTAAATTGATTTAAAAACTCTTATAAAATATATTGGTTCATTATTTTACAACCCTATCTCATATCATATTGTAAAATGTGAAATTTTTTAGGTTTTTAGATTGAGTTTTATTTTTTTATAAATTAATATTTTTGGATATCCTAAAAGTGCCCCTCACGTCAGTTATAAAAGGGAACCTCCTCCCGCACCTATTAACTTCACATTGAGACATCAAGATCGTCCATCAACTAAATTTTTCACTTATAAACTTCTTTAGTTACAATATAGAGGTTTTTTACTTCGTCAAAGACCAACTCTTGTGCTCTAAGAAGAGATTTAGCGGAAACACATCGAAGAAGTGGTATTCTCCTCTAACGATTCTTTCAAACATTTTTCTTCTTCCACTTCCACTTAATGATTTGTTTCATTATAAACCAATAAATACAGAATCAATTATATATTTGTATGTTATTATGACTATGGATAAAAAATATTCCACTTTATATCTATCCTATAAAAGATGAATTCCCCAAGAATGTGTACGTATGGCTTACCCTGTCCACGTCATGGTGTAATCTATTTTTCACCACCAAATTAATTAGATGGGTATAATTATGGGAATAATATCTATATATTATAATTATAACATTATATTGGTTATAAAATACTATACACCATTCACTTAAATACCACTCAACAATTATGGGAATGATATTGTCTCTCATGCGTAAGTACGACCTACTGTCTCCATGATGCAATGCGATTCATTCTACATGATCTTCATTAAACGATGATTATATAAATTTTAGAGAATGAATAAATATGATTTATATTATGTTAATATAATTTTTTAATGATATAAATATAACTTAATAAGGAGAACCATAACATTTTTGACAAAACATGCATAAGAAAATGAAGAATTTAACATTAGAATAACAAGGAATAATTAAATGTTATTAAAAAAATATGATCATATATGAAATTATAAAAATTAATTTTATGATATAACAAATAAATGAAATTATTTAAATCATTATACATGAGGTTTAGATACATATGAAGGATATCAGACATAAGGTAAGCCATAATTTCACAATCTCATTTTGATCCGATATTGTTTATACATAAGTATTTATTGAGGTATATTTTTCATCCAAATCCTTGTTTCCTAAATAAGAAATATTAATTATATTATTATTAGTTTTTTTAAAGTAAATTTTACCCATTGGTTAATTTTTATTAAATAGTATGAAATGAATCTTTTGCCTTTATTCGGTACGAGGTACTTATTGAATTTTTCGACAAAAGTACAAGGAGATTGTTTTTTAACATAAAAGGCATGAATGGATTTTTAAACTTTAATAACTCCTTATTTCCATGAAAATTATTATACAATATTTAATTTTTATTTTGAAATAAATTTTTTTATTTTAAATATATATGACATTTTGAGAAAAAATGTTTTCGAAAAAGAAATTATATTTGCATCAAGAATTAACTTCAAGTGTTTTATCAAAATTATTTTCCATATAATATGAAATTTATAAATGGGGTTACGTTTCTATTCCTATTATTACTATTATTTTATTATGTTGTAAAGGAATTATTTTTAATAAATCCATTTTTTTATATGGAATATGGTGGAATGATGTTTAAAAAACCCATTCTAATCCTTAGGTTATACTATGATGAATGATTTATGTTTTTGTAGAACACGTAAGAATGATTTAATTATGAGTTGGGTAGGACCTATGTCTCTCTCTCATTCAATGGGTAACAATTTATATCTGAAGAGATAGACATGGCTGGAATAGGAAATGATCTCGGTTCAGTAATACAGGGCTGGAATGAGGAGTCATCTTGGTTCAGTAATGGACTTTGTCCGTTATGATAGTCTTAGAAATTAGCCTTAAACAATATTAAATGATTTTCCTTGTTTATTTATATTACATAGAACTTTATGTCTTATTTTACAACTTTTGAGATTACATTCGTTTATTTTTATGAACTTTCATGATTTATCCCATGGCATGATATCACAATATTTCATATGCAGGATAAGATTTTCAAATGTTATGTTCTTATGTTTTATGATTATGATATGAGTGATATCTCCCTTATTTAACCTTAATAATAATATGAGGTCAACCTTTCAAATGTTTCTTTTATCCAATTAATGAAGAAGGTTATTAAGTAAGATATGTCAAAAGGGGTCTAGTTATGATGAAATAAGTGGGAGATAGTGAAGATTTCTTATGAACCAGTTTCTTATGTTTCCTAATTTCTAAAGAAACTATACCAATACATTCCAACAGTTGATTTGTTATATTTTTTAATTAATATTATTCAAATTTGAATTAATATCAATGTATGTAAAGTATGGGTCATTATAGTTGCTATCAGAGGAAATGTATAGTTATACTTTGGAAACTAGGATGAGAAAACCTTAGCAAGAACCCAAAATAATTGCCTAAGTATAGGTTACAATACTAGTGTTTTTAAGTGATCTTGAATAACCTAGGATAAAACTGAAGGTGTCCTAAATTGATATTTTTTTATTGATTATGATGTTTTCCCATTATGATTAGTGTTTCTCAAACTATGCTTCTTTGCTTTATTCAATGGATAGAACCCAAAGGAACCACATTAATACTGAATATGACGAGAAATGAAATGATTGTCCTCCTGAGAAACAAAATGTTATTGGAGATGGAATGAAAAATCATGTATCTATTCTCACACAACATTCTCATTACGTGAATCATGTAATATATCCAAATGAGAAAAGCGGGGAACTGCATTCTATTGAGTCATTTATGAGGTAGCATCCACCTTCTTTTAGATGGTCTTCTGATCTATCAGTGTTTGAATAATGGATCAGTACCAATTAAAAGTTATTTTCATTTATCTAACATTCACAACATGATAAATACATTTTATAATTCTTTCATTTGGAAGGTGAAGCTGACCAATGGTGAAGCCTTATCAAGAATACGAGGCAAAGAGATAAAATCGAATCCATGGAATGGGATGAGTTCAAGATATTATTTTTTAATAAGTAATTTCCTCTTAATATTCAAACAAAGATGGAGGACTGGTTCCTCAAACTTCATAAAAATGATGATAAATCCATTAGTACCTATAATTAAAATTTTACCAACATACAGGGTATGCTTCTGGAATTATTATCCAACCAAAGAGTAAAATTTATTGACTATTTAGTGGCTTAAAACCATTTCTCCAAATGTCATTCTCCATAAGGGACTTCAATATCTATGAAGAAATCATTCGATGTGATCTTAAGGATGATATAGTTACTAGAGTAACCCATCAGTCCTATGGGTTTTGTAAGAAGAGAAGAATGGTATTCAAGGGAAAATATAAAGAGCGAACTGAAAAGAAGATGATTTTTCTATTATGTTCAAAGTATGGAAGGAAACATGGAGGAAATTGTCTTAAATAGAATATTAAATGTTTTAAGTGTATAAAATAAGTTCATCAAGCATTTGAATGATGAAGTTATGGGAAAAAGATGTCTAATGATGAAAATATTTCAAAGGTTACACATAATGCACCTCATAAACATCAATCTTACAAGTGCAAGTAAATGGATGAATTATTCCAATAAATTCCCTAATCCAAGTTTTATTGATGATGATTAACATCGTCAAACTCTTTAGGCCAAAGTCAAAGGCATGGCACCTAAAATCATTATAAGTGATGTGGAGTATGATAAAAAATTAGTGAAAGGTACAATTACCAAACAATCTAAAATATAAAATGTATTATTTTATTATGGATCCAACCAATATTTTATTTCTAAAGAATTTTCTAATGGTATCACCACATTGACTCAATAATTATATTCATAGTTAGTTGTGATAACTCTCAATGGCACAACATTCATATCAAAAGTTTATAATTATTCTATGGTTGATGTTTGTGGGAAATTTCTTCCTACACATATTGTGATCCTTCTTATAGTGGAATTTGATATGATTCTTGGCATGGATTCGCTTTCTCTATATGGATCTCAAATCAATTTCCAAGGGATGTCAGATTTCATATTCCAGATCAATCAATGAACATATATCAATTCAAGGATTAACGTTACCTTCCAGTATAAATTTCCTCCATCTTATAGGTCTTGATCCCTATAAATGAAGGTTATATATCTCAAATGGGTTGGGAAAAAATTACAATTAATAATATACCCACTGTATGGGAGCTTCATGATGTCTTTCCGGAAGAATTACTAGGTCTTACACTAAATCGTGATGTTGAGTTCTCAATAGAACTAACACTAGGTTCTATTCTAATTTCAAAGACACCTTATATAATGACCAAAATTGTGTTTCAATAATTAAAGAATAAACTCCAAGAGGATCTTGAAATGGGATTCATACACCCTAGTGCGTCACCTTGGGGTGTACCTGTTCTGTTTGTTAAGAACAAAGATGGATCAATGAGAATATACATTGATTATCAGGAACATAACCATATCACTATCAAGAACAAATGTCCACTTCCACGCATTGATGAATTATTCGACCAACTATAGTGAGATCAATACTTTTCCATGATTTATCTTCATTCAGGATATCATTAATTATGGGTCTAAAAGGGGTATATAACAAAGATAGTATTCTGTAAAAGGTATAGACACTATGGATTTATAGTTATTTTATTTGGTCTTACTATTTCCTTACCTATCTTTTTGGATATAATGAATAGAGTCTTTAGAAACTATCTTGATTAGTTATTGGTAGGCTTTATAGACGAAATTATTGTCTATTTGTAGGGAAAGGAAGAACATGAAGATATCCTAAAATTTGTATTGAAGACTCAGATAAAGTCGAATATTTATTAAAAATTAACCAAGTGTGAATTTTTGATTAAAAAAGTTTCATTTTTGGTCACATAATCTCAACAGATGGGATATCTATAGATTCAGAAGAAGGAGAAGTTATTAAAAGTTGGCCAAGACGAAAAACTATAACTGAGATATGATGTTTTCTTGGTTTGGATGGATACTATCGACATTTTTTGAATGATTTTTCAAGATTATTTAATCCAATCACAAAGTTGACTGAGAAAGGAGTTATGTTCATATGGATGGAGGAATATGAAGAGAATTTCAAAGAGCACAAAATAAGGTTTTTCAGTGCACCTATGATCACAAGTCCTTGTAGTGGAGAAAGGTTTTGGATCTACAGTGATGCATCCAAAAAGGGGTTGGGATGAAATCTCATAAAAAATGATATTGCATTTTCTTATGCCTCATGACAATTAAAAATCCATGAGAAAAATTACCTAACTCATGATTTGGAGTAAGATGTGGTAATCTTTGCATTAAAGATTTAGAGGAATTTTTTTATTGTGAAAGGTGTGATGTTTATTCAGATAATAAAATATTAAAGTACATTTTCACACAAAATTATTTAAATATGTTCCAAATAATATGGTTGGAGTTGATTAAATATTATGACCGCTCAATAGATTACCACCCTGGGAAAGAAAAAATGTGGAAGATGCTATGATTCGAAATGACTATTCTATCCTACCCATGATAAGGATCACAAAAGATCCAATAATTATGTATTTTCAAAGGATGAATCTTGAAATTTTAATGTAATGGGATATATCTTATCTTTCCCAAGTAAATGTTAAACCGTATATACAAGTGAATATTATCGAGGCATAGAAGGAAGTTGTAGAGATAAAAAAGAGGGTGATAAATGTTATTGAATTAAACCTTGATTTTTATGGAATGATATTTTTCACTGATTGGGTTTGTATTCCTACCATATGAGAATTAAAGAAGGAGCTATTGGATGAGGCTCATAGTTCTTAATTCTCTATTCAACCTAGAAGAACAAAGTTGTATAGGGACCCAAAAGAGAATTTCTGGTGGGATATAATGAAAAGAGATGTTTCTGAATATGTCTTTTAGTGCTTGGTTCATCCGCAAGTTAAAGAGGAGATACATAAGTCTAAGGGGATGTTTAAAATGTTACCCATAATAGAATGTAAATGGGAAAGCATCACTATGGACGTGGTCATTAGACTTAAAAAAATATCTAAAGGCCATATTTCTATATGGGTTATAGTTGATCACCTTACAAAGACAACACAAATTATTGCTATTAGAGAGGATTTATCTCTTCACTAGCTTGCCATGATATATGTAAAGTGGTAAGATTGCATGGATTTTAACTTTCCAGTATATCTTATCAGGATATGTTGTTTTCCTTGAAGTTCTAGTGAATCCCTCAGTAGGCTCTGGATATTGAGTTATGTTTCCTAACTTCTTATCATCCTAAAACATATGATAATTATGAGAGGAATATTAAAAATATAGAAGACATGTTGAGTTCTTACTATATGGATTTCAAAGGTTATTGGGATCAACACATAACTTTTTTTTATTTTCATACAATAATAGATTTCACTCCAGTATTCAGATGGCTCCTTATGAATCCCTCTATATAGATAAGTGAAACTATTTAGGATGAAGTTATGGATATAAATCTATTAGTAAATTATCTTGTTCATGAAATGGAAAGATGGTTATATCTATTGAACAACACATAAGAGTAGCTCAGATTCAACAAAAAAGTAATGCTTACAACCAATGAAAATACATATAGTTTGAAGTGGGAGACAAGGTGTTTCTATAAATATCTCCTTGGAAGAGAGTAATGAGATTTGGAAAGAAGGAAAAGATGATCCCTAGGTATATCAGTTATTTTGAAATTTTGGATTGTGTTAGGAAGGTAGACTACTGATTGGAACTTCCACTAAACCTCTCTCAAGTTCATGATGTGTTCCATGTATCTCTCCTAAAAAGTAAATACCTGATCTCTTACAAGTACTAAACATAGATGTCATTCCGCTGGAGAATGATTATTCTTATGAAGAATAACTGATAGAGATTATGGATCGTAGAGAAATTTTTCTGTGAAACAAGACCACATTCTTGGTTAACATTTTATGGAGGAAACACCAATTTGAAAAAACTAGGTGGGAACTTGAGGATATGATGAGGGAGGTAAATCCACATCTTTTTATATCCATGTGATGAATTTTGAGTTTGAAATTCAGTTTAAGGGGGGTAGAATGTAACACCATGCAATGGTCGAAGGCCTATAAATTTTTTATTAAGATAAGTCCCCCTTTTAATGGATAAAGGGGGGAACCCAAAGACTTCAGGACTTAGACAAATCATGACCTGAGGGCCAAGAAAGATTAGATGATATTGAAAACATAAAAACTGCTCCTCCCAGCATTTGAATAAGATAAGGTTCTCCACCATTGCAAAGTGATTCAACAAGAAAATGTCCTGTGTCAAAGCACAGGCCCGATCCGATGGCTGTTACCATACCCTCTTAAACTACCAAGTCCGAAAAACTCTACAAAGGTGAATCACCAGCTCTAAATACCATTCTAAGAAGTTCCATGTAGTCAAGACCAGTTGCAAGCCATCCAATGTGAAACCATGAAATCAGAACCAATCCGCAGGTATCCCAATAAAGACGAGCCACTATTCCAAACAGAACCACCATTTCACCGTATACATCAAAAACATAGAAAACACCAAAAGAAAACATGAAGAAGAACCACATGAAACCGGAAAGGAAACATGATTCCTCCCCCCTCCACACCCCTCTGAGGCCGACCTCGGTCCAGGACCACCAGCGAGACGCAGCAGGACCCCGTTGACACTCCAACGAGCCGACAACCAGGGAAGATGAAGCTGGAAGCTCGCAAGGTCAGTGCTGATCCAAGTAGAAGCCGAAGGCGCACCGAAGAAGAACCAATACACCTCGTAAATCTAGAGTCAAGTCGTGAAAAATCCGTAACCTCATCCTTCACGGAGCCGAGTTGTTGCAACCTCGCCTAATCTGATGAAGTCAGAAGCCTCGCAAGGCCAGTGCCAAGCCAAGCCGAAGCCGGAGCCCCGCCTGGGAAGATGAAGCCACACCTCGCGAGAAAGTGCTGGGCTGAGAAGAAGCCGATGCCTCAACCAACACCGAGCTGAGTCTCGGAAGCCTTGCCTATGAAGATGACGCTGGAAGACGCCACACCAAGTCACGCTGAAGCCAATGTGAAGGAACAGAGCATCGATCTGCAAAAGCCGTGCTGGAGGAGGGGAGGGGGAAAATTTTTGGGCGAAAAAATGTAACACCAAGATGTTTAAATGAAATATTTTCTCTAAATAATATTAATTCCTTAGTAGCTGGCATTTCTCGCAATCGTGGGTCTAAAAAAACCAAAATTTTCACTTAGTATAAAATGATCATTTTGACCTATCTATTAGGTTATAATGAATAAATATAACCAACTTATGAAAATATATACTGAAGTCATTCACTACCAATTATTTAGAAAAAATATAAATCAATTTTATATTTGTATCTTTTAATAAATCGATTGAATTACTATGAGTAAATTAAATTATAAAAATATATATGTAATATACTTACAAAAATATTTTTCATATTCATCCAATATTTTTATTTCTTTGGGTATGAATAAACCATGTTTGATGTTTACAAACCTATATTTTTTCAAAAGATTAATTTTCTTCCTTGTTATGGAGAACCCCTTTTAAATTAATATTTTGAAACATGAATAATTTTAATATGAAAACATAAAAATTTTATCTAGAAGTGGGATATGAAAATTTACTGTGGATGAATTTTTAATATTTTTCTGATGACTTTCACATTTGGTTAAAAAGTAAAAAAACACTAAATTTTAATTGAAACCAAACTTTTTCCTTGAAATAATTTATATGTTTAAATTATAATTTTAAATGGTTTTAATTTATAAATAGAATATATTTTTATAATTAAATATAATTTATGTCATTATCAGTAATTATACATTGAATTTAGATGTAAAAGTATTTCATTATTTTGTTATGTTTTACCTTTTAAAACTCATTCTCTCTTTCCGATAATGAGATTAATTTTAAATTAATTACAAAAATTTCTATGTATTAAATTTTTAAAAATGGAATCTATATTTTAAATTAGTAGGTCCAAATTATGTAAATAGAATTATTTTATTTTTTCCTTTTATGAATAATAACTTTTAAATTTTTATGAATACAGTAAAAGGGTAAATTAGGAAATTAAGGGTAATAATACTATTATAAAGTTTCCCAAACACTTTCCTTAAAATAATTGGATAATGTTTTTTCAAACTAAAGAATACTGGGGTTAAAATAGAGTCTTTTGGAAGCCACATAGTTGATATTAGGACATTTAGTTTATTTTATTTAATGAAAAATTAATGATGTCTTACTCAACTTCTATTAACTATATCATTTTTTATATAAGGTTATACAGAAGATAAATTATATTATAAATAAGCATTTTAAAAATAAATTTTTTATTTATCAAGTTAATTTATTTGTAATTTTTAGGAAGTAAATAATTATTTTAATGATTTATACTTTGATGATGTAAAAATTAATTAATTTATGAAAAATCCACAAAACAATTTTTATTAAAATTTTAATAACTATAAAAAGAACCAAAAACATGAAAAAATATTATTTTTAGAGTATATCTCGACCAGAAACATCCAAGGAACAATTTAGTGGCCTTTTATAGCTTTATATATGAAACTGTGACACTCATATTATTTTATTTAAAGTGATGTTAAATTTTGTTATATTCATAATATAAAAAGTATAACATTCTAAATGTTGGATTTTCCAGAATCTATATTTGACTAAAAACATTATTTTTAAATCTAGTATATTTATCCTCATCATAGAATTTTATTTTTACTATTATAAAAAAATAATTATATTAAATAATTACACAAAAATAGTTTGTTATAAGTTAACTAGTTATCTTTATATTTTTAAAAATTAATTAATGCAATATTTTCAAAAATTTACACAATTGATTGTTTATCAAAAAAATGTATTAATAATTTTTTGAAAAATAATAAAACATTTTTAAAAAATTTAGAATAATTATTATATGGTATAAAATGTTCTAAGGCATTTATTTATGATGTATTTTACATAAAAAAAGTAAATATTTTACCCTTTTAATATTGAAATTTTTGTAGCCCAAATTAAAAATTAAATAGAATAACTAAGTGTTATTTAAAAAGATAAGGTTTAAATTGATAGAAAAAATTATCTAAAATATTTTGTTTGATGATATTAAAATCCCATGTCATCTAATAATCTAAATTGAGTCATTTTGTGGATTTTTGGATGTGTTTTGTTTTTGTTATAAATTAATATTATTGCAGATCCCAAAAGTGCCCCTCACCTCAATTATAAAAGGGTACCTCCTCAATCAACTATTCACTTCACTTTGAGCCTTCACGCTCGATCATCCCCTAAACTATTACCTTATAAACTTATTTAGTTACATTATAGTGGTTCTATTATTCACCAATGACCATCTGTAGTGCTCTAATAGAAGAATTAGAGGAAACATGTTGAATAAGTGATAATCACCTCTATAGATTCTCTTAAACATATTTCTTATTCTACTTCCTACTCATGAGTTGTTTCATTATAAATTAATAAGTCAAATATCAATTATATAAATATATGTTATTATGATTATGTAGAAGCAATATTCCAATTTCTATCCATCATACGAAAAACAAAAATCACCATCTGTGTGTATGTACGACTTACCATCTCCTCGACGTGGTGTAATCTGTTTTTCACCACCCCCTTACATGGATGGGAATAATGATGAAAATAATAAATATATATGATTATTATATCATGATATTGATTCTGAAATATTATACATGCTTCAATTCGATAACATTCAACAATTATGGGAATGATATAGTCACTCGTGCATACGTATGACCTACCGTCTCAAGGAAGCAATATGATTCATTCTACATGATATTCATTAAAGTATGACTGTATAAATTTACTGAATGAATAAAAATGATATATATTATGTTCATATAATTTTTTAACTATATAACTATGATCTATTAAGGATAACTAAAACATATTCAGAAAAACATGCATAAGAAAATTAAGCAGTTAATACCCGAACAGAAAGTAATAATGAAATTTTATTAACAAACAGATGATAATATGATCATATATGTTATCATAAAAATGAAAATGATTATATAAAAATTAAATTAAATTATTTAAATCATTATATAGGAAGTTCATATACATACTAATGATATCAGACCTAAGGTGAGTGATAATTTCACAATCTCATTTTTATCCGATATTTTTCATACATAAGTATTTACTGGGGTATATTTATCATCCACATCATTGTTTCCAAAATATTTAATATTAATTATATTATTCTACAGTTATTTAAAATTAATTTTTGACATTTGTTAATTTTTATTAAATGGTATGACATGAATCTTTTGTTTTTATTCGATATAGGTACTTTTTGTCTTTTCTGACAAAAGTACGAGGAGTTTGATTTTTTTAACTTGAAAGACATGATTTTTTTTATGTTTTCATAATACCTTATTTCCATGAAGATTATTTTAAAATATTTCAATTTTATATTCAATTAAATTATTTTCTTTTAAAATATCATGGAATTTTTAGAAAAGAAATAGTTTTTAAAGAAGAATGGATATTTTTTGTCAAGAATTAATTTCAAGTGTTTTATCAAAATTATTTTACATCTAAGATGAAATAATCTAAATACGGTTATATTTCTATCCATATGATTACTATGATTTGATTTTGTTTTTATGGAATACTTTTTATGAAATTGATTTGTTTTATATAGATTATGGTGGAATGATATTTTAGAAACCCATTCTATTCTTCGGGTTATGCTATGATGAATAATTTATGTTTTTGGGGAACATGTAAGAATGAGTTAATTTTTAGATGGGTGGGACCAATATCTCCCTCCAATTAATTGTTTAAAGATTTATATCTCATTATATATACATGGATGGAATAGGAAATGATCTCGGTTTAGCAATACAGGGCAACAACCTGGAGTAAACTCAGTTCAGTAATGGACATTGTCCGATATGATGGTCTTGGAAATGATCCTTGAATAATATGAAATTATTTTCCAGGGATATGTTCATTCCGCAAAACTTCATTTATTATTTTATGACTTTTGGTATTACGTTCATTGATTTTTATTAACTTTCATGATTTATCACATGGCATTTTATCACGATCATTCATAAATAGGATAAGATTTTCAAATGTTATGTTCTTATGTATTATGATTATGATATGATTGATATCTACCTTGTTTACCCTTATTGAGAATATTATCTAACCCTTCCATATGTTTCTTTTCCCCGGGTTATGAAAAAGGTTATTAAGTAAGATATTTAAAAAAGGGTTCTAGTTATGATGAAATAAGTCTGAGACAATTAAGATGTATTATGAATTAGTTGTTTATGTTTCCTAGTTTCGGAAGATATTATACCTATATAGTCCTATCATGGCTTTGTTATATTTTGTAATTCATGTTCTTCAACTTTGAAGTAATATCAATGTATTTAAAGTATGGGTCATTATACTCTCTTTATCATAGATTTTTAGGAGGCCCTTATCCTTATAGGGAGATCGAGGATTAAGGAGAAGATTCAACTACACTTCCACCATATTTATGGAGAGCTAAAAAATGGGATATAAATTTGAGGGAGATACACACACTTGGAAAAAGAGTTACAGAACCTATTATTCGACAGTTTTTTCTGAAATTTGTGTGTAAAAAAATCATTATAGTTTTTTATTAACATTTTTTTTCCTTTTAATGCATTTTTGTTATAATAAAGTGAAACATGTTCTATTTAATTTACCATTAGGTTAATATTTCAAATATGGATCTTTTATTGTTCGGCTCAGATAACATAAGAATCATTTTCAATCACTTATTCTTGATATTTTAGTATTATTTATTATCTTTCTATCTATTATTGAGGTCCAAACCATGACAACATGATTATTAAGTCAAGGGTTGATTTTTTGTGAATTATTTTAAATGGATGAGTGGAATCAAGATCTTTATTAAAATAAAAAATGATCTCATTAAACCATTATAATTTTTAGAGCAATGAACTAACCAAAATGTTTAGTGACCATGGAATGAACTCTTTGTCTGAGAATTATACCCCCCCCATTTTTTCAACGACTAAACTCATTAATTAATTCATTATATTTTTTAAAACTATTTTCAAAACCACCCATCCATTTTTTCCATTTTATTAAAGATATCCAAATTAAATATCTAACACCCCTTGAGAGGTAACCTGGTGTCCACAATATGCTATAAATAAACTTTAAAAATATAATCAATTTGACTTGTCCTAAAAATTTTGACATGATTATAATAGTTGAAACAAATCATTTCATATTTTACACTACTTATTAAACATCATCATAAGTTGGAACACACTCTATTTTTGGAGATATGGATACCACTGGTTTGAATGAACTTCTCTTACTCATTAACTTAGACTAACTAAAATATTATATTATATTTATCAAAAGGAAGATTATTTTTTCTCCCCTTAAACTAGTGTCCCTTCCTTTTTATATACATGGTATATATACATTGTACTTTATCATGTATAATTGGATACTTCTAACTTCTAACCATTCGGTTATCATAGATTCAACTAATATCCGACTACCATAATGTAAATATTTAAAACATTTCATCTATTACATAGTATAAAATATGTGATTGATCTATGCTAGAAGCACATGGAATTCAACTAACTAGATAAATCATCACCCATATCTCATATATGTCTTCTTGGAGAGATTTATGCCATGTGACATTGGTAAAAATTCCCTTTTTATTTATTACAACTAGTATTTTTCAATACCTTATCAGTATATATACTTTTGAATTGGTCTAAGGAACCCATTCGATTTACCTCAATATATTTTTTCCTTGAAACCAAGGTTCCTTATTTATGTCAATCCCTAGAGAGTTACTTTCATTTTAGTCTTAAATAACCTTAAGAAAAATAATAATTTTCTATATGTTATCAAACATACTTTCCATTGAAAATAATGATGCTCCCAATAACCTATCATAGAAACATGAAACAAATTCACTAAAAATGAATATTCTATGATATTATTACTTAATTAAATCCAAAACCAGATTTTAGTAACTTTTATCCCTTATTGGAATTATATAGTGTCACCAGATCTTCTTGGTTGTATCAAAAAGAAACTTTTTGAGAAAGGTAGTCTTGACATGTAATTTTAAATTCAATGATCATAGAAGGTAGCTATTACAAGTAGAATTAAAATGTATTTAGTCATGATGACATCATATAAACAATCATTCTTATATTGGTTCCAATATTATGCCATCCAAGAAATGTTTCTCTTCAATACCACTATATAATCAAGTTTTGAAAACTTTAAAATACTAATCACATGTACTTTGAAAAAGGGAATAATTATTAAATGTAATTAAAAAATTTAATATTATATTATTTACATTTAATTATCACTTTTAGAATTAATTATTCTTAATGAATAATGTATAATTGACTGTGATGAATTTAAAACTATTTCCATAGTTTTATCCTTCCTACATATTTTTTTCTCAAGAACATTCCTTTTCCATAAACCTTTGTGGAACTTTCTCCTGTTCCGATTAGTTTCATATCTCTGTATTGACTAAATCCAAGTCAGTATTTCTCCCACTTTCGAAAATCATTATTTTAATACTGTTATTTAAATATAGTATATTACATGGATATCACTTTTATAACACAAATATTTCAATAATATCCTTAGAAACCTTTAGCATAATTAATTTAGATGCTCATTTTGTTTTTCTTAATGAATGTTTCCTATATCATTAAAAAATATTTCATGTAAACATATGTTATAATGAAAAGATTGATTAATAGCATACTATAAATAATATGATATCAATTTTTCATTATAGTTGGTATATGGTTATGGGATAAAACCAATATTTTTTTAATGATGTCTTGAAAAATAATTAGGTTTCTACGATGAATATGTGTCTCAAAATTTTTCTCTTTTCACATATATAATACCACTGATGTATTTAAATAAATGTGAATTCTAGAATTTATTCAAGATTTATTTTATTAACCAATGTTTTCAAGTGAGGATCATCTTTGATACCATTTACTAACATCATTTATTTGATGTGTATAATGAAAGGTGAATTTATAAATTACTCTATGATACATTTTATTGGTCAGTGAATGTTAGGCCAAGATATTCTTCATCACATGGGCCCGAAACATCTCATCTCTTCTAACCATGGATATTTAATTTTTCACTTTTTATATTTCTTAAAACTCGTAAATAAATATTATGATGTATATGATTTTATCTCCAGATAAACCTTTTAATTTTTCTTTCTACTTATCTGAACTAATTTTTAAATAGTTGTGTCTTAACTTTCTTTCTGAATGTTTCTTTATCAAAAGACAAACAAGTAAATGTGTCAATAATACCCAATGCCATTAGCTCCAAAGATCCTAAAACCATAATAGGTATATCCTTGATAGGAAATTAGGTTTATTTTATAAATAATTATCACTCCACAACCGGGTTAGTTGGAAATTATATTTTATATTCTTCAGTTATTTATAAATAGTCACGTATTGAAGAATAATTATTTTAGTATGAGACACCACACACAATATTTGTTCCAAAAATAGAATAATGTATCATTGTTTCCAATGGACGTGATATAATAGTTTTGGTTATACTCAATAAAATTTTAACTTGAATCATTAATATTTTGGTATTTATAAGTCGCATACTTCTCATTACTAACATCAGAATCAACCTTTCTCAGTTTCTTAGAGAATTCAACTTACTTATTGTAACATTTATTTTATTACATGGTCACTATATTTCTATACATATATGTGATAGACTTGTTTTATTTTAATACCCATGAATTATTATATAAACATCACATATAATGATGAATATAAATTAAGTGAAATCCTGCTTTTATTTATAATTAAATTCATTGAATTTAATCTTTTATAGAATTATCTTATGTCATTCGAAGAAAATAGACTCATTTATACTACCTTTTTAAATTTTTGAAAGGGTTTTAAGTATGATAAATTTTTCATCATAGTTTTCATTGGACAATTAATGTTGTATTATAACATTCTCACCATATGAACTAAATATTATTATTTCCTTAAGTACTTATTAACTTATTTAACCTTACCTAAAAGACAATGAAGATTTGTTTCCATTCTGTTCATTTTTTAAACTGAACTGAAATTGGGTAAATTGGGTAAAAATATAAGAAAGTGACATACGAAAATATCAATATCCACAGGTCAATTTACACATATTCAGTGTCATCTTCACCTCATTCATATTTTCTTCTATTTCTCCTCATAGAATTATTAGAGTTGAATCAACAAGTGAAATCATCCATGTCTTGATGTTTTTTCAACAACTCATTGGACATCAATTCTAATGTTTTGATGTAAAAATAAAATTCATCATACCTGAATCTCATTTAATAATATTTAAAAAAATCTCTTGTTGTGGTGGTTGAACATGTATTGGGAAATTTGGTTCATAAAATTTATTTTTCATACTGTAGTATTATACATAAGTGCATGTACCTCTCTTGGAAATTTATGCGGGTTTGGAAGATTTATTTATATTGTATGAATCACACTGTATCTGTTTTATTTATTCCATTACTCTATCAAATAAATTTTTATTAGATAAGTACATCATATTGATTTTTTATTCGATATTAATTATTAAATAAATCATTATATGTATCCCAATATTTTTTAGAAACCTAGTAGCTCCCACTACAAGATTCATAATACCTAGTCACTTGAATATTCTAGAAGAAAGGGTCCGTGAAACCTCCACTTATTTTATAACCTATGATTACACCACTACTAAAATAGTTTCATAGTGGGAGTTTCACTAGACAACTACATTAACTCATGACTTCTTGATCTGTTTAGTGAAGTCCCAACTTCTAGAAATTGAAAACATAATTTACTAAACAATGTTCCTCTAATGATGCAACAAGTTAGTTGTGGAAACTTATTTTATATCATATATAGTAAATTTTACCCATCTCTTTCATAATAACCCCTTATTAGTAGGGGGACCTTCAAATATGCCCCACAACCACCCCATACACCAAGTTTTTTTCAAATTAAAAAAATTGGAGGCATTACAGTTTAATATATCTTTGATGTTTTTTTATTATTTATCAATTAGTTAAATCATTTCATATCATATATGCATGTACTATGTGATCACACTCACAAAACAACTATATTGTAAATATAAAAACATTCATCATGTTTTATTTTTTTATCCATGAATTTTAGTTTATTATTTTACGTGGTTATATTAATATTCATATTCACAATAATAATAAATGATACAAAAATTGAATAATAAATGTGAATGATCTTGATTATTTGGTTTTGGTTGATCCATTTACACTCAAATGATAAATCATGACTCTATAGGTAAACTTTCTGAGTCATTTATGACATGTGTAGAAGATCACATGCTAGTCCAATCTATCCCCATCTCATCAAGAATATTATATCATCACAATGTGGTAAACATCTTCTTCATAATATAAAATTACTGAAACACAGGTAAGGGGGTCTCAAGAATGCATAATGCACTTTAAAAGAAACTCACATGGACACAAAAACACCAATACAGATAATGAAGAAGATAGAATATGCACAAATAATCTTAAAATAAATTAATTATTACAAACCACATGAAATTTCAAAAAATTAATAATTAAATAAATTCTATACATACATTGGTTGAATTATTATCAAGATCATCTAGCATGAAAATTAAATGTTATATAGAAATTAAATTTGTGATAAATTTATGTCAAGGAGTCAAATGAATAAAAATTATTATTTTAAATGTAATTCAGAAAAAAATACCACTCATTCCAAAAATAATTTTTTTATATGGAAAACATTTTATTATTTTTAAAATATGCATAAATTTTTAATCTTTTTTCGTGGACCCAGACTAGCCCAAAAAATCCCTAAAAGGGGTTTCAAGATTATACATGACCAAAAATAGGTATGGTGGGTAGGTAAGGTCCCCACCCACACCATCCAATGTCAGACTGACCTAACATGGATGTTAGTCGGCTGATAGAAGGCTCCCATGGTGGGTCTAGAAATGGGTGGTCATTTAGTGGTGGTGTTGTTAAGGGTTCTTCCTGGAAGGGAGTCCACATGAAGGGGGTTGGTTGATATTTAATAGGTCATGAATTTGAGGGACATGGTGATTAGATTTGTCCGGTGGGGTGTGGGAGTTTCTACGATGGAGTCCTTTAGCATGGGAAGTCGTGGGAGGCAGGGTTGCTTTCTTGGACTAACGAAATTTGAGAGGCTCCAATGAATATTTTGGAGGCCCATAATGGGAGTCTACAATGATAGGGGATGGATTATATATGATTTATGTTTCTAAAATATAATAAAGAGCCAAGATGAGGGTGGTTGACACTGGGTCTTGTGGCCGGTGGTGAGGCTTCGTGGGGGGGGGGACGATGCATAGTGAATGTTTTCCTCTCGATTTGGACTATCAATAACCCAAAACTACACATGAGCCTCAGCCCAGTTGGTTAGGACTCCTAAAGTGAATCCAAGAGACCCAATATCAAAACTAGGAGGAGGCTAATTTTCAGGTGCTATAGCAGTACTGTAGAAGGAACTGTAGCAGGTACTGTAGCAGGAACTATAGTAGGCACTGTTTGGAACTATAGTAGCCGAGAATATTCCCCCGTTTGGGCCTTCAGGCCACCGATTTGTTCCCGAAGTCCTTTAAGGCCTTCCGGCCACCCGGGCCTTTGGGTCAGTAAGGCCTTTGGGCCACCTCAAGGCTTTCAGGCCACCTTAAGTGTAGATACAAACCAGACAACCTACTATGAACAAGCTTCAGAAGGAGGATGAGCAAGGAGCTTTCACCAGTGCATAAGATAAATTGGATTCCAAGAATGAGAGGGTATGACACTTGACATTGGGACAAGCCTGTGAAAGAATAGGAAATCCTAGCCGAACAGCCTTGCAAAGGTGGAGATCTGATTTCACGATGAAGATTCTAGGGAGGAGATGTTTCAAGTAGTTAGTCTGGGTTGTTTGTAATGTTTGAAGCCTACGGGAACTTAATTTCACTAAGGCCTACGGGCCATGTAATAATTATGCCTATGGGACATGTTAGGGTTCCACCTCACCCCTTGAAAGGTGTATTATCAAAAATAAAAAAAAATGAAGGTCTTCGGCCCGTTGGAGTAATAACAGCAAAACCCCAAATTGATTTTTGTTAATTTTTTATTTTTTATTTTTTGGGCCTGTACAACATGCCCCCATTGTATTTTATTAGTTTTTCTCTCTTTTTATTCAAAACCACCTCCATCCAATGATTTTTAATCATTTTTTTATTAAATGGTAATTTTAGTGTTTTTGAAATTTTTTAAAAAGATTTATTTTGTTTTTTTGAAATTTTTACAAGTTTGCGGGAAATGATACCCATCTAAACTGCACTATTTTGATCACCAAAATTCAGTAATGAGTTTGGGTTCACTATAATTTTTTCCACCGACACCTTTGGAAACATTATAACATATATACATATATTCTCTTCAAATTTAAACCCACAAATTAAATTTTTTTATCTGATTTATTACTTTTGGACGGTCGTTACTTGTTCATCTGAGATCAGATTGAAGCACAATTTTTTATGTTTGAACTATAATAATTCCCTCATCAAAATTCAATCCAAATATAATTTTTCATATCTTAAAAATTTCATGAGATCAATATGAAAAAAATTAAAGGTACAGAGATTTGAAATGAAAAAATATGGGTCGAGGATTTAAAATTTCTCCTAATCGATTGATGATAATATGTCGACTTTGCCGATGTGAATCCCAATACAAAGGATAGAGGACACCACAAGAAATATTTTAGCTCAAAAATAAAACAAAAAATTACCTTGATTGATTTGATAATTAATTCTACAAAAAATCATCTTCAGTGACTATTTCTTAAAGGAACCAAAGAAAGATCCCTCTAAATCATCCAAAAGCACTTTGAAATCCCATGGGTTCATGGATCATTGAATTTTGGATTCTATTGTGGATTTATAATTCCAACTTTTATGTACCTATGATAATCTTAGAGTCAATCCTTCGATCCACGAAGGAGAACTCATATCAAATGCTTAGATCCATAGCTTCTCCCTCTATGATATGAGAGATGAGAGAGAGGCTCTGTAATTCATGTGATTAATATTATGGTGAATAATAGCCTACTATCACTTTTATAGTGAGGCTCAAAATACATATGAATTAATCCCTAAACCTTGAATATTTATGTCTCAAAAAATAATCCCTAAAAAATTTGTTATAACCAATAAATAGGGTCATAAATTTCATTAAATTCTTATCAATTAGTTTGAGTACAATAAATATATTATTTTATGAAATTTTGTAATTAACTCCACTAATTAATTCTGATAAATATTAAAGGATCCTTTAATATTAAATATTATTTTTTTATATAATATTTTTATATATATTCACATAATATCTTGTGAATAATTTTAATAAATAAATTCAATACAAATTATTCTATACATTAATAACATGAATTTATTTATCTCTTGTCGAACATCTATTCACAAACATCACCTGAACCGCATGGTGGGGACCACCTTGACCTATACTTCTATTCATTATAATAAGGAAGACTTTGGACTACGCTTAGAGTGTGATTCTCTAGGATCATATCTCGATAGTAGAGAACATTATTCCCTAACCATGAGTGGGTCATAGAAACCCATCAAGTCCCCTAAAGAGATAAAGAAAACCCATAGAAACAACGACCTTTCTATGGAGACACACAGTGTAATATAATCTCTTTGTCTAATAATTTCTCATAAAGAAGGATACACAATCTGTGTCATTATCCTTTATTAATTTATTATTCATTGACCTTAATGGAATTAAATTATTTATTCCACCATGTCCTTGAATTTAATGAAGGTACTACAATCCTGATCAACAAGGCCCTAAATATCACTTTCTTTCGGAAGTCAAAAATTTTATCTTGATTTTTTAATCAATTCTGTACCACCAATGGAACACCTAACATAAGCTACCTCACCAAAACATAAATATCATGGTTTTTAACTTTCCTCAGAGTAGATGATAAAATAAAAATAAACTTATAATAAACATAATCTTGGAGACCATTACATGTGTTTGTAGATAGGAACTTCCAATTACACTTGAAACATGTGATGTTCATATTGGTGGACCAGTCCCCATAATACCATCTACTTGGTATCCCCAAGTTAAAACATCATGATAAGAAGTATAAATTCTTATGATCCCCCAACACCTAATAATTAGATATCATTTTTGTATAGTCACTATTATGTATCTTGACCATATGACATCTGTTTAATAATAATTTCATAGTATCTTATGGTTCTCATTATAGCATGGAAATTTATATAACCTTTTCATACAGAAATTAATCTTGGTTCATTACCATGTAAATAGTGGAAACAAAAATATTAACACTATTATGATATGTTTACATCAAGTATAACTCTCTGTAAACATGATTTAACAATGAAAAATTAATTTTTATATTGGGTATAGGGAACCCACTATTAATGTAGTTACAACCATAAATTTTGGGATAAGTGAGTTTTCTTTCATTAACTAATTATAAATTTTCAGTAAAAAAAATTGATAGTAAAAAATAATCATGGTTTTGGTGGAATATATAAGGGACAAAAGATAAAATTTGAGTAATTTTTAAAGGGAGATATCTGATTTGGGGCCTAAAGGAGAGACTTTTCGTCACCACGTTCATAGGGGAGATCATTTTTAGCCTGTTATCTATGTGTATATATGGTCATATTTTATGTAATTGTCTTAAATAGTATAAAGAGTGTAAATATTGTGATAATTATGGATATCATTATAGGTTTTATTAGAGTATTTTTCCAAGGTATAGGGTAAATTATTCTAAGTCCATTCAGGTACCCTACACTATGGAAGACTAATATAGTTGAAATTATATATTTTATTGGAGATTTATTTGGAGTGGTGGATTGATTGAATTTAATATAACACAATGATGTGGAAAATATTATTGTATCTAGATGACTTGATAATAGAAGTTTGGTGGAGGTTTGGGATATTTTTATTTTATCAATCAGATACTAGAGAGTGTGTATGAGGGATCTTTAAAAAATACAGATATATTTTGAGTAAAATATATCTTTTATAGTGTATTATTTGATATTAGTGAATCTAATTGAATTATTATTTATCATATTCATTCTTATTTGGGGGAAATTGTAGATTATTTATTAGGGATATTGAACATTGATACTATATTGGGGAATAAGTCAGTGAAGATTAAGAGGGATCCTACTTACACGATCTTCATCAATATGTAAAGAAACCTCTAATATTTATATACCATGGAGATTTCATGGATTTATGTGATTTTAGTAATGGATTAGTTGATTTATTATCAATTTATAATTGTTTTTTACTTTAACCGGATAATATTTTTTCATATTTATGTTGTTTCATTGACTTTTTTAAGTGAATGGAAAAGTTAGACCCATCAGTCTGGAATTGATATTGGGAATCTGTAAACTATAAATTTATAAATGGGAATATTGATGTTGTTGAGAGGTATGATGTTGATGTTTTTCATATTTTTTCTAATCATTTTAGTAATAGTTTTTTGGAATATTTTTAGAGGTTACGTCATGAGATAGAGGTTTAAATGACACAAAATTATAGACCTTTTAAAATTGATGTTATGTTTGATGACTTTCATAACACATTAAAGCTAACATAAATGAAAAAAACATAATATAAAAACACTATTGATAAATCTATAATAAAAACATTGATTATAAACCATTAAAATATATTACCTTTAGAGGAAAGATAATTGAAATGAGTTAATAATAAAACAGTTATTTTCAATAAAATCTATATTTATTATATTATTTATCCTCTTAAAAAAGAACTTTCCAAAAAAATTAATATAAATTTGATAAAAAAAATTAATTTTTTAATTCCTCACAAAAAAAAATTATTTAGAATTAATTTTTGAGTTTTTTTAAAATATTGATTTATAGTCAAAAAATATGGTTTCTACAAAAAATATAATTTTTATGAATATATAATTATGTGTAAGTGTATCCAAGAAGTTTGAAAACCCATTTTCGTAATAAAATATATACATTTGGAATAAATAATATATTTTAATATATTATTTACGATTATAAATCATATTTATATGATTTCGTAACTAAATTAAAATGTCACTTTAATAAAAAAAAATTCTTAGACTTTTCTTCTAATCTATTTTTTTATATTTAAATTCAGTTTTGGCTTGTCTTGATTAAATGTAAATTTTATATATTTTAATAAAAAAACAATTTACATCATAAATGATTTTATCTATGATAGTTTTATCTTTTACATAAAATTTTAATCATAAAAGCACAATTTTTATAAAAATTGTTTTTACATGTTATGTTTGTTTGTTTTAAATTTCACATTTAAAAACCGTAAAAATTTTATTTTGAAAACTTATTTCAAATTTTTAAATAAAAAATTTTCACATTAGTTAAATGGTATAGACATAATTTTTTTCATTAATATTTATTACTAAGGCTATAAATTAATTACGTAGGTAAAATAAAATTATGGTAAAAACTAAAAAAATTAAATGACAAATACATAAAACACTCATATTTGTATAAGAAAAATGAGTGGTGTATGTGAAACTAAACCCACAAAAACACTTTACAAACCTATTTGTTTTGCTTTTTTTCCATTGAACCTTGAATATGAACATTAAATTTTGAAAAAGTTAATGCATTCTTCCAAAACTACCCAAATATTAACTGAGAAAAAAGTTGCACTTACACCACTTCAATACTCACCTGTCATTCGAAATTGTTATGGAAAATATAAAAATTTTCTTCTCCAAACACCCTCTTTCTTTAATGTAAGATTCTGTTCACTTTTAGTTTTATTAAGACATTCTTTTCCAAGTATTTTTCCTTGAGAAAATTCAAGATTTTAGCATGAGTATTACTTTCTCTGAGTCTTTTATTTTACTCTAATAATTCTTAAATAATATTTAACATTATTAACATATTGAAATAAGTGTAATTAGTATTATTAAATTTAATTATATTTAATTTAAAATAATTATTCAATCTTTTCCATCCACTAAGGAAAAAAATAATTTAATCTTTTGTACGTGCAAACTACCACATCGACAAAGCGACGTTGTTCATTTTTCATAAACAACTCTCATGGATGGTATCAAGAATAATTTTATGGAATTATAATGTTTTTATGTCACATGAATAACTCTAATAAGATATTTTATCTCATTATTTATTTCCATCCATTTGTTGAGAAATGAGATCTTTAACCATGTGTTTGTGCAGACTACTGCCTCTAAGAAATGATGCATTTTGTTTCTCACTTCCTCCATCACAGTTGAGTTTTGTATATATTTTATGATTATTTATGTTATTCATGATTAATACATATAAATAATATGGTTATTTATTTATAACTCAAAACCAATGACTCTTATAATGTAATTCACCAATATCGTTAAATAACTCAAAACTTGTTCATCACCATTTTTTTCTTTATGAAACATGAATAAAACTACCATGTAATGGATTTATAAAATCATTTTCATTTTTTAAAAATAAATTAAAATACCTTTAACTGTTTTTAAATAAATATATTTGGGATAAAAAATATTATTGACACTCTTTTTAGAAACCTAGTTCAAAATGGTCAAGTTTTTAACATACGATGTTGAAAAAATATTATAAAATTCTAGCACATGAAGAGAATTTTAATTAATGGAGTGTATAAATGAATATATATATATATATGAATAAGGTTTTGAAATATGTAATTATGATTTTTTCTTCACTATAATAGAGGTTAAATAACTTCTGTGGAAATCAACGGTAAAGGCAATGAACTTGGTAACTCAAACTTCTTCCTTTGAGTTAAATGATTTCTTTTAGATTTATTTTCCCTTATGTTCTATACATTTTATATTTTAAAATATGTTTAATTATTATTATTTTTGGATAAATAGTTTTTAATAAAAATTCATTTTCATGAAATATTTTCTATTCAATTATTTTGTTTTAAATAAATTAATGCTTTCTTTTTAAAAAGTGACTCGTAACTATGAATTTTACAACAATGAATAAAAAATGTTTCCAAAAACACTTTTTCATGATTTTATTTTCATTGTCTTAAAATGATATATCTCCAATGGGGTTATTTTTCATGTTTTACACTATATTTTCTTTAATTATGTAGGTATTTTTGGTGATCATGTTTTGGATATCAAACAATTTAATTAATTATGTTATTTTATACCATTTGGATTTTTTAAGAAACCCA
The DNA here is from genome assembly GCA_963277665.1 of Viscum album. NCBI lineage: Eukaryota > Viridiplantae > Streptophyta > Magnoliopsida > Santalales > Viscaceae > Viscum > Viscum album. The sequence continues at coordinate 96,870,816 of OY728153.1, read as the reverse complement.
TTCTATTTCAATGGGTTCTTTATTAAAGATTAATGGTTTCCATATAAATAGTTTGTGAAACCCATTTTATTTCCATGGGTTCTTTACGGTGTAAAAAAGTGAATCATTCTTATGTTGCATAGGTAAATATGGATGATTTATAGGTGGGTTCCAATATCTGCTTCTACGAAATTGGTTAAGTCTTTATATCTCATGATATAATTATTCATGAGTAAATTTTATTTGAACATAATCATGGGAACTAATGGTGTAGATCATGAAATAAATGTTTCCCTATTCTAATGTTAGTGTAGTAGTTAAAATATTTCATTTGATACTATGATTTCATGATTAAATGTTTATATCAAATTCTTCTAATCTATTTTATAACTATCATATTGAAATATTTATATATTTTTTTCTTTATGTTCTTATTCCATTTACGTTGAATACCACTTATCTTTTATTATTATTATTCACAATGTCATTGAATTTATTTTATGTAGATATTTTTTTATTATTCTTATTAACTCAACCTTGATATATTTCTTATCCACCCATTAATAATAATTTTAGATCACCCCTTTCCAAAGATTTCATTCCCTAGGGTTTTAGTATGAGTCTTACTAATGATATGTTTAGATAATGGTCTTGTATAGTGCCTTTATGTAAAAATGTTCATGTTTTTTGTTAAATTTGGTTATTATGTAGCTCAACTCCAAAGAAACTAAACCTATCAGTCCTTGGGAAATTATAGATTTTGAAAAAAAATGTTTTAAATCATGTCAATGAGGTATAATAATGGTATGTATACCTTGGTCTAGTACTTGTGATATCAAAGAAAACATTTACTTATTTTTGGATATTAGAGAATATATTTTGGGAATTAATGTTATAGAACATTAGTGGAAAACCCTAGAGAAGAGTCTATGCATAGGATGATATCCTGAAATATTGGTAATGTCTTGAGTATATGGTATTCATAAATAATTATTCCTTCTCTAGATATTTTAAAGTGGATACATACTCTAGAATAGTTCTATCTCGGGGTAATATCCATAAATGGGGTGTGTTGGGTATTAATTCAATTATGACATAGTGTATGGAAAGGAGGCATAAATTCACACATGGGTTCTATGGTTTGTTTGATCAGATACTATTTCGAACCAATTTGAAGGATTTATTTTCAGGTTACTTTGATGGATTTGGTTAAAAAGTATAAGAAAACCCAATATAAATTTTAACAAAGAAAGAAATAATCTGAACTAAAATTTTTATAGACTAGCGTAACAGTTTTAAAGAATAACATGTTTTTATATTGAATTCCTTTAGTTATATATTTATCTTATAATGTTAATTTTTATCACTCATGATAAATTTTTTTTTAAATTGAAGGAACTAGATGAATCATAGTTAACCAAGGGTGAAAGGTACAATGTGATGGTTTCCCCATTGAAGAACACAATGGAATAGAAGATAGAGTAAAAATTCACAAAATATTATCAGAAAAATTTTCCAACCTATAACTAATTACATGAACTACATTTATCTCTCTAATACACCAAGGAAGGTGTCTTTCATGTGCATCATCCACCCACATTCAATGGATCTCTAAATCTACTTATTGTATATAAATGTGTCAATATGAAAGAATATATATCTTATATTAACTAGTACTCATAACATGACAACATTATCATGATTATTTAACATTTGGAAGTGAGGATAATCAATTGTGGAATATTAACATATATACAATGAAGAAATAAGAAGCATACTAAATGGAATGGGTCATAAAATAAATGACCCAACCTGAGCCAACCAACTCGATGACCTAGGTTCATTACACTATGTTGGTTAGGGGTTAACCATGGTGGGGAAATTTAATAGTGGAACAATGGAGTTTGAACATTGTTATTCAGTGCAGTGGTTGATATTTCATGATGGGGTAGATGAAGGGAGTTTGATTGGCATGAAAATTTGAATGGTAGGGGATGGGAGTGTTACCATCACATATCGAGTGCACTATGCATGTTATATCATAGTATTGTAGGAGCACACTGAGCTATCTAATAATCATGAATAATTTGAAAAGGGTAATTCCTTTTTGTGGTGGTTGAAAAGGAAACCCCCCTTTTCAGCAGAGAATTTTTTAACCAAATCCATGGTCATATATTCAATTAGAGAATATGGTTGTAGGTATGACATTATATTCATCTTCATGTAATTTTACCCTAAACCAATTTACCCAAACCAACCCAACCATATCTATGATGGGTTGGGTTAGGTTAGGTTAAATGAAAAACCATCCCTAACCCGACTTTACTAGACCCAAACTATTTTTACTAGGTCGGGTCTAATAAATTTATTAAACCCAACCCAACCCAATCCATGGAAACCCCTAATAATTATGAACCCCTTAGAATAATATACTATAATATGGGTTATGATACCTAGTAACAATATATTTTATGCTCAAATGATCATGGATAAAGTAATTATTCGAGAAATGTCCATTTAATGAGTATATTTTATCATGTTATTAGATGAACTACATGGTCTTCCTTGGAGCATGAGGTTGAGTTATTGATTAAACTTATACCTGGATCTATGCCTATATAAAGGATACCAAAAAAATAGCTTTATGTATATTGGTTTAATTAAATAATCAGAAAAATTGAAATTAGACAATGGTTGTATCATCCTCAGTGGGACACTCAGAGGGGGGGCAGTCTTCTTTGTTAAGAAGAATCATGGGTTAATGATATTTTATATTGACTATCGTGATCTAAAAAAGAAAAATTAATAATAAATATATGTTACCTTGTATCAATGGCCTATTCTATCAACTTATAAGATCTCAATACTTCTCATATATTGACCCATTATGTGTATATTATCTATTAAGGGTCAAAAGGGAGGATATTTCAAAGAAATATTTCTGAAGTTGGTATGGAAATTATGAGTTTATGGTGATTCCATTCAGACTGACTAATGTCTCCCCCACCTTCAGGGATATAATTAATGGATTCTTTAATGAATTGTAAAATCTATTTTTGGTCATCCTTGTAAATAATATTTTTAAATACTCAATGTGAAATTAAGATAATGAAGAAAATTATCAAATTAGGATGATGACCTTAATAAAGGATAATTTGTAAGAAAAATATTGAAATTATTAATTCTATACATAAAACGTATCATTCTTGGGTTATGTACTCACCATAAAAGGAATATCTATTAGTACTTCAAACATTTATGTTATTAAATAATATCCCATACCTACAACAATAACCAGAATCTTTAGTTTTCATAGGTCTATAGGATACAATCCATGATTTGTGAGAAATGTGTCATGTGAATAGAATCCACTTTCTTAATGTGGAATGGAGTAATTTTTTTTTTGGATGGAGGAATGTGATGAATTTTTTAATTAATAAAAGAATATATTTTCCATAACATCTCTACTAACAATACCCTGCAATTGGTAAGGGTTCATAATATACAATGATGCCATGAAAAAGGTCCTGGGATTTATCCTCTTATGGAATGAAAAGGTAATTAATTATCCCTCATGAAAATTAAGAACTGATGATAAAAAGTAAATGCCTCATGATCTTGAGAAATAATAATTGATCTTTTTATTAAAAATTTTAGAATCATTATATTTATGGTCAGATGTGTGGTATTTATACTAAACACAAGAGTTTGAAAAATATATTCACATATAAGTATTTAAATATACTCCAAGGGAGATGGTTGGAAGATATCCAATGCTGGGAATTCTCAATACATTGCCACCCTGGGAAGGACAACATGGTGTCTAATGATTTAATTAAGTAAGATCATGATACCTTATCTATGATTAGCACTAAAAGACACAAAATATTCTTGTATTTTAAAAAGGATAAATATGGAAATCATAAGGTAATGTGAGAAATAATATCATTCCCTGGTGAATTATCCACTATCAATTCATGTGTAGATCAAAGAATCCCAAAAATATGTTGTATATCTATAGAAAAAGTTTGTGATAATTCAATGGTTCAAATTTTATAAAGATGTGGTTATAATTTTTGGAACCTGATTATATGTCAAATAAAACAAAAAACTAAAGAGATAAATTTTTTATGATTCTCATAGATCACCATTATCTATTCATCTAAGAACCATGAATATGTATAGAGATCTAATAAAAAATATCTAGTGGTATAATATAAAGAGATAAATTTCAGAATACATATCATGATGCTCAGTTTCTTGGGATTTTTTGCAACCATTACCCATAAGAATATAAAAATGAGAAAATATTATAATGTATTTCATCAAAGATCCCCAAAACATTCATAGGTCATAACTTTATTTCAGTTGTAGTGGAAATCCTTATGAAGTTAGCTCATTTATTTCCATTAAAGAATATTGCTCCCCTGACCAAATCACCAAAATATACATAAAATAAAAATTAAGGCAACATGGGGAACCACTATTCATTATATCTGATTGGGATCAATAGTTTATCTCATGATTCCATAGAATTATTCAAAACAAATTGTAGATAAACCTATGTTTTGGAATGATATATCATACTCATATAGATGGTCAATCTGAGAGGACAATTCAAACACTAAAAGATATACAAAGATCTTATTCACTAGACTTACAAGGATGTTAGGATGAAAAACCCCCTCATAAAAGTTCTCATATAAAAAAATTATTCTAGAATTCAGATTGAACAATATGAGGCTCTATATGAGAAGATATGTAGGACTCCAACATGCATGGATAAAGTTTCATATAAGAAGCCGATAAGTCCTAACCATGTCCAAGAAATAATAGGGATGGTAAAAATAATTCAGCGATACATTAAAGTATCACATGTGTCGATAGAAGAGTTATATAGATAATAATAATTGAGATATAAAGATTTAATTTGCTGAAAATGTGTTACTTTGGATATCTCCTTGGAAACAAATTATGATTTTTTGGAAGAAAGGGAGTTGATCAATAGGCGTAATGATACCTTCAAGATCTTGTACTGTTTCAGGGTAATATCTTGTCACTTAGATCTCCCTATTGACCCATAATTAACAAATGATGTTATCTATGTAACTATTTTGAGGAAGTATATAATAGACCATTCACGTGTACTAAACTTAGAATTCATGAAAATATAATAAGATCCCTCATATAAGGAATAACCATTGGAAATTTTGAATAGAATATAGAAGGTGATACAGAATAAGGACACCCATCTAGTCAAAGTTATAATGAAAATTAAAATGATTAAAGAAGATATATGGGAACCTGAGGATTAAATAAGGCAAAATAATGATTAATTATTTTATTCCATGTAATAAAATTTTGAGAAGGAAATTTTTTTAATGGGTTTTAATGTAACAACCCAAAATTCACAAACTTATAAAACTGATGTAAGGACTTTAACTTATGTTAAATGCTAGACCCAAGATAAAAAACAACTACACATTAAAAGATAATTATTTTTAAATCTATAAAAAATAATAATATAGTAATCCATTAAATTTTATTATCTCTAGAATATAAATAATTAATGTGAGTTAACACTTGAAAAGGTTATTTTCAATTAAAGTCATTTGATTTATATTATGTATTTTCATTAAAAAATTAAAAACATTATATTAAAATTTTGATAAAATTCAATTCAATTTTAATTCCTCACATTAAAATTTTCTTATAATGAATTAATTGGTTTAAATTGAATTTTTTTGTCCAAAATAATGTTTTTGCATACATTAATTTTTTTAAGATTTTATCAATATGGAAGAGTATCTTAAAGGATTGAAAAACCATTTCAGTATTAAAATATATATTTAGGGAATGCCATTTTTCATTTAATATATTTCTTAATATTTTAAATTTCATGTCCATCATTTTTATAATTAAATATAAATAATACTTTAACAAATTTTTTGGGGTCTTTTTTCTAATTAAGTATTTTTATAGTGAAATATAGATTTGGATGTCATTGAAAGATACATAAGTTGTATTTTTTTATAAAATCCAATTTCTATATTAAAAAGTACAATATATAATAATCTAATATTGTAAATTGTTCTTTAATATTTAAAACACCGTTTTTTTTTCTAAATACTCTTTTTACGCGTTATGTGGTTTTATTTTAAAATTAACATTTTATAACATAAAAAAATTGGCAAATTTGTTTCAAAATTTTAAATAAAAAGTTTCAAATTTGGTAAAAGTAATTATTTTAATTTTTTTCATTAAATTGTTTTACTAAGGTTTAAACTTAATTACCACGGAAAAAAGTAAATTGGGATAAAAGTTAAGAAGTTAAAAGAAAAGGCCCTAAAACACTCTATTTGGTCTAAAAAATGAGCAGTTGTGGTGAATTCGACACAAAATCACAATACCCTAATTTTTTTATGTTTTTTTGGAAATTATCCACATTATATTATCATCATATTATTGAAAATGTAATGGTTACTTTAAAAACACCCTTATCTTCACCAATAAAAAGGAAACACTTCCACCACTTCAAGACTCAAATATAAATCATAATTATTAATGAAAATATGAAAAAATTGACTCCTTATAGAACCCTATAACATGATTATTATCTTATTTTCCCATTTAGTGTTCTAATGACTTTATTTCCAAGGTGTTTTCCTATAGAAATATTTAGTTTCCAACATAAGTATTACATTCTCATAGTCTTTTATTTTACTAAAATCATTCATAAATAATCTACAACCTAATCAATATATTAAAATAAGTATAATTATTATGATATAATTTAATTATATTAATTGAACATCAATTATTTAATCCTTTCCATCCACTATTAAAACAAAACAATAATGATCATGGGTATGTATAGACTACCACCTCTTACAAAGTGATGTTTATTTTTCATCACTACCTCTAATTCCTACTAATAAAGATAAATTTTATTAATTATAATTTTATTAATTTAATTTTTATAAATCTTAAATGATAATTTATCAAATAGAATATTTCCATATATTCACTAATAAATGGATCATTAATCGTGTGTAGATGCAGGAAACCATCTATATGGAACGATATATTCCATTTTTAATTGTGACCATCATTAGTGGTTTTAGTTGATATTTGATTATTATTGAGGTTATATATAAGTAATATATATTATAAATATGGTTCTTTATGGTTAACACAAAAATTAATTATAGTCATAAGGTAATCCATCGACATTGTTAGATTACTCAAAACTAGTTCGTCACTATTTTATTCTTTTTGAAACGTGACTAAAAATACCATATAATGGAATCATAACATAATAGTTATTTTTTAAACATCAATTATGGTAATTTTAAGGGTTTTAAAATTATGATACTTCAGATAAGAATAATTATAAATATATCTTTTATGGACATATTTTAAAACAACCATGATTATTAACACCTGATATTGAAAAAAGTTTATAACAATCTAATACATGATGGGAGTTTTTATTGATGAATACTATCAATGGATATATATATGAATAATAATTGTGTGATAGAATGAGAACTCTTCTAAAAATAAAATTATCTTTTATTTAATAAAAATGATATTACAAAAGTATAAATGATTATTTTTTTATAATAATTATTTTTACAAAAAAGAGAGAAGCACATCAGGAACATTTTTTCACCATATCATCTCAGGAGAAGTAATCCCATTATTAGAAAATCAATTTATCCAAATTATTTGACTCAAGATATGTATAAATGAGGATAAAATTCTTGGATGAAAGAACATCTATGCATTTTCTCCATTTTAGAGTCAGTTTTCATGAATGATGAATTACGCCATTCCAGATAGCATACACAAAAGTAGTGGAGTCACATTCATGAAACTGATTGATATATCCTCATAGATTTTAGAAATAAACCTTATAGATAACACCAATAATTTCAAAATAAATGGATGTGGTGATACCAAATTGTGCATAAAAGCATCCCGGTGTATCAATATAGTGATCTATGAAAATCACACCCTAACCAAATGGACCTGGATTGCCTATTGAGGCACTACCCATGATGAATTTCATCCAGCTTGGATAAAGAGGTATCCACTTTAATTCCATGTTTCCAAAAAGAGGGTGATAGTTACCTATAATGAAAAATATTTTAAGAAAAAAACTTGAATTTAATTTTCACAAAATATATTTTGGACATCACTACAAATTTCACATTAGAGAGAATTTGAGATAAATTCAGCTGTACATTGAAGGAATCACCCCCATTAATCATTTTATTCAAGATATTTCAAATATAATTAATATACACCAAAATGGGAAAAAATAGGTTTCCCACTTACTGTGAAAGGGGAATATATATAAAAATAAGTAGATGATCCCTAATTCATATTGTGACAGAAATATTAATTTCAAAACAATCTATTATAGAAGACCATAGATTTGAGGCAGTGGAACATCATATGAATATATGATCAATGTCTTCCCTATGCTGATGAAAAAGTGAAAAGATGGAGAAAATACTAATATAAACCACTTGAAAAAAATCATCAATAGGGATCTTGCAATGAATGAGTCTCCATACCAAATAAAATCTAGATTGAAGGATAAAATTTATACTCAAAGCGTTAGACCAATTATTGACCTGACCTTGTAAAACCTCATGAAAAAATAATTTTTGATGAAATATTCCCACCAGGGATATGTTCCAAAATAAGACTATAATCGCCTTTCATAAATTCATAGTTCATAACCAATGCCTTGATTTGAATTGGAAGTGAATCCAAAGATATTTCCAATTCCTCTTTGATCTCCACATTTGTGTCAAAAATAAGTATGATGAGTACAAATATAGTTGATAAGAGGAATAAATGTATAGTTATTTAAAAAAATTAATGTATAATTGATTCCATTTAACAATGATATTTAACTGAGATAGTGTATAAAGAGTTCATGAGAGTAGGAAAAATAGAAGAATCCAAATAATTTAAATTTCTATATTTGTTCCTATTTAAAAATATAGATCTTAAAATAGAAAGAGAGTCTAACTTCTTTCTAATAAATCTACACATAAAATTATCTAGCAAGGCTTCATTGAATTTGTAGATATTTTTAATATAGATTCCACCATGAACAATTGGTTTACAACACAAATTCCAAGAATCCTTCATAAGTTTTTTTAAATAATGCTTCCACTCAAAAAAAATTATGATGGTATTGATAATCTTAATAAGAACCACCAAGCACATGTAAATCATTATAGAGTATACAAATTATAATCCAAATTGTTTTTGTAAAGGATAACCTTCCCAACCATCAAGGGTGTCTTTCCCTTCAAGGAATCAAGATTATTTCTGGCTTAGATTGAAATATGATAAAAATAAAAAATGGGTGGTTTTCCCAAAAACACAGGGACAACAAGAAAAGTGAAAGGAAACAAACCTTCATTTATTCCTAGCTCACTAATGATGGAAAAGTTTCTAGATATAGTGATATTTTTACAAAAAAAATAAGAAATAATTTGTCCATATTATCTCCTTCCATGAGACTCTCTCATAATGAAGAATAAATTCATTAATATTCTTCATGTTTCCTTTTTCACATTGATTGAAATAAATGACATCATCAAGAAATAATAAGTGAGTGAGATAAATAAGTCTTCTATAATCTCTTATGGACTTGACATTATTATCACTAGCCATGTTGATATTGAGCCTACTTAATTAATCTTGCGTAAAGTATAAAAAAATGGATAAGAGAGGATAACCCTTCCAAACACCTCTAGTATAATTTAAATATCCCTCATGGGGTCCATTAATTAGAACTGATATGTGTGCTGATCCAAGGAGTGTTCTGACCCAATTAATAATGATATCATCAAATTCAAAATTTCGTAAAACCATAATGATGAATCCTAGTCTAATGTATCAAAGGATTTTGTAACACCAATTTTGAGAGAAATGTTACCCCTATGTTGGATTTTTTGAGAATATTAATGAATTCATAAGAAGTAATATGGTAGTCCTGAATAGTTATAAATTTGATTAAGTGAAACTAATTTGGGGAAACAATCTTGTTTTCAATACAAGAGAGTCTATTGGAAATAATTTTACTGATTACTTTATAAATTGTGTTATCATGTGTCACAAGTCTGAATAGGTGAATCTCATTTACACTAATAACATTGGGAATAAGTTCCAGAAATTGAGCATTAATGTCGGGTGCTAACATCCCACCCTTAAAAAAGTAACGTACAAGCCTAAAAAATCACCCTGGGAAATCATCAAATAAGATTTATGAAATGAGTTATTTAACCCATATGGTCCTAGAGATATTATATAGTTTATCAAAAAAATGATATCCTTAATATAAAATTCTAGGGGAAGATCAATAAGTTTTGAATTTTCCTCAACATTGAAAAGTCTAGGAATAATACCCTCTATTTGATCAATATTAGAAACAGACCATCAAGAAATATTATTGTAATAAGAAAAAAAATGGGAGGAAAATCCTACCTTTTATCAAGAAACACCCAATTATAATTGAGAATGGACATGTGCCTATTAGATTCCTGATTCTCCAAAGGGAGTTAAAATTTGGTGTTTTGAGCCCATTCCTTGAGCCATTTTACTCTAAAATCCTCTCTTTGAATGAATTATTTTTTGTTCAAATGATTCTTGAGAATATATGTGATATTTTTCTCCTACTCAAGTCCTTCTAAAAAAACATAACAAGGAATACTCTCTTGAATAGGATAAAGAAAAATTCATTATAAATGATATTTTCCTCTAGGCGGGTAATGTTATCATGACTCCAAATCCTCAATTTTTTTATAATCACTTTTACCTTAAGAACATATGGTTTGGAATCATCATTGTAGTATTGGGAATTCCATGTGTCTTGAAAAAGATTATTATATTTTGAGTGAAATTTCCATGAATTATTGAATTTTAATGGAAAAGTTGATTTAGCTTATCTGGTGAGAATATTTAGATCTAAGTTAAATATTTTTAGAGTGGAAAAATAAATAGATACCCAAACATCAAGGGATATATCGTTAAATAATGTCATATCCAATCAACTAAACACCACTTTATGAAGATACTTCCGGTACTAGGTTTATTTAACACCCATCAAGCCTCAAATGTAAAAAAATGGAGCCTTTTTATGTCATTAATGGAATGATTAGAACTAACCAACTAATATCCTATCTTGTCAAGAGAATAAAAATTCTTCGAAAAAAAACTCTATTTGGGATTAGCGGGACCAAGAAGACCGGGCTTGTTGTTGTTTAAAAAATCATAAGAGAGTTAATTGTCTCAGGGTTGGGAAATCCCTAACAATTCTAAAACCTGATCCTTATTTAAATGTATGTTTGGAGGTAGATATCCATTTATTTTTATCAAAAAAGCATTTTTTTTCCTGGAATATATTCTTATTGAAAATTTTTTTTTCTCAACTGTACTTATGATAACATTTTCCATGCATAGTGTTCTTGTATCAAAACTACCCAATACATTTATTTATTAAGAATTGAAAAGTCTTTTTAGAATATCCTCTATATTAAGAACCAAAATTGAATTAACATGACTAGTGTTGACCCATGTTAAATAAATCCCCCAAGAGATACAATGTTAACATTAAAATTTTCTCTAATATAAATCAATTGATGCGATTCTTCCATAATATAAATAGATATTGGTGTATGTCCTTTTTTAGAAATAACAAGATACATAAAGGTTCTGTGTTAGGTCTAGAGATTCTATAGTGTAAATGACCTGTTTTTATCTATCATTCTATTCGAAGCATCCCTCTTGAGATGAAGATTGGTTATTAAAACATCTCCAGTGGGGTTCATTGAATGCTTCTTCCCAAACTTATACTGAAATATTAAAGGATTTCTAGTTTTGTAAATAACATTAAAACCTATATATTCCCTAGTAAATCCAGATGGTTCTGTAGTGGCCATATAGATATTGTATTTATCCTCTTATTGGTTGTATCACCAATGAGTTGATGTGATGACATTGGAATTGTCAATAGTGTATTTCACTAGTTTTCCCTTCTCCAAATTATCATCAGATAAAGGAGACTGTACACCCTTAGAGACATGTAAATATGCAGATTCAAATTTGTTCTAGTAGAATCCATAGAAGTTTTATAAGATGCACCAATGTTTTCTTGTAGAGAAATAAAAATCATAGAATTATCAACCTATAATGTTTGAATAGATACTTGTATGTCTGTGGTACTAATGTATTGTTCCTCCAAAAAATATTTAATCAGAATTTTGATACGTTGAAAAATTTCAAAACATATAGACTTATATTAACTGTCCAGAGTACCAAAAAACTCCACACCACCACAAGAAGGATCATCAATAGTATCTGAGTTTAAAGGATCCTCAACTTCCTCTTCCTCTATAAGGGAAGCCTAATATTTACCTCTAGAATAACATAATTCAAGAGAACTTTTTTGATTTTTTACCCATTTTATATATTTATCAATTCTTTTAGGTTCACCCTTTTAAATTAAAACATATTTTTCTATATTTCCATTGACCTTTTTCCATGCATTAAAATCAGGAGGAGGGAAAACATGTTTGTGAAAAACTCTACATTTGGAATTGGAATATCCTACAATTCTGCATATCTCAAAAAAGGGTATAACATATAAATATTCAACCCTTACCACATATTTTGTGTCATTTTTAGAAAATATTATAACATCTATAATTTTCATATAATAAAATTCATCAATAAAAAATCTAGAATATAAACCCCTCTCACCACAAAGAGTTTTTTGATTAATTTTTAAAGGCATGAAAATACAAGAAGCAATATCATTTAGGATTTTTGGGTTCCAAAACATCCAATTTAAACAATGAAATCTCACCAAAATATAAGATTTATAATTTTTCTGATTGATGGGGTGGAAGTTGATATCCCCCATAGAGATCCTTCAAATTCCAAAATTCAAATTGGCATTTCCAATCTTCCAAACTGAGTCAAGATCATTTTGACTATGCATGATAATATGAAAGAAGCCTCTTCCTATCAGAATAATCTTTCAATCCGTCCCCCCCATAAATGGACAATTCTTAGTTTCAAATTAATTCCATTTATTTAAACCTTCACGTACATATCACGCCTATGAATAAATTTTTTTCATAGGTCACATCTTTTTAGAAGGAACACTGGATCTGCAACAACTGATAAACCCCTATCCTCCATCTTTTTGAAAACATATGGTTAGGGAAACTCATATTCAGATGATTCCACTCCATGAAAAGCATCCAAAAATGTAATCCCCTTACTTTTATAATGTTTTGATACCCCCACCAAGATTTAGTTTATCAGAATCTTGATTCTTTGTTTCTAGAGATTCTATAACCACATCCTTGAATGAACACTCCCAATCTGGATGAAATGATCCCATAACCTAATAGAATAGTTAAATTGAGTAAGATACCTCATTAATTTACACCAAAAGGCTTGAATAAATCTCAGGATGAGTCACCTTCATTATAATATCATGATCCATCTCATTTATTTTTCTTAAATAAGTAATTAATATATTTATGTTCAGGACATCAGAGGTTAACTAGCATTTTTGGAAATCAAGGATAATGCTAAGGGACTCCGTAACTCAGACTTCTACCTTTGATTAATATGTTATTTTCTTGATTCCCTTTCCCCTATGTTCACTAAACATTCCATTTTTAATGATGGTATTTTTGGGGGGGGGGGGAAACACTTTTTTATCCATATCCATTTTCATGAAAGGTTTTCTCACTTATTTTTCTCTAAATATTCAAAGGAGGCATTTTAAATGAGGTTCATAACTATGAATTTTACAATTATGAATACAAAATGTTTCCAAAATATTTTATAAAGAATTTTTATTATATTCAAATGAAATATCTCTAATGGGGTAATTATTCATGTTTCACCCTATATTTTCATTATTTATGTGATAACTTTGGGTGATAATGTTTTCAATATCAAATGATTTATTTTATGATTTTATGTTATACCATTTGGAATATTTATGAAAGGCATTTTATTTCCATTTTTTCTTCATGAAAATTGGATGATTTGCATTATTAGTATTTTTGAAACATGTTTTATTTCCATGGGTTATTTATCAAGTAAAAAGTGAATTATTTTTAAGAAGAATATGAATGTATGGATGGATTATAGGATGGGTACTATATCTCCATTAAATTCAATGGTTTAGTGTTTATATCTCCTGATATGGGTATTAACTAGTACATTTTAGATGCTCATATGCTTGGGCACTGATGGTGTGCCTGATGAAAGTAATGTTTCCCTATGAAAATAATTATACCATAGTTAAAGGATGTTATTCATTTGATCTCATACTCCCATGATTCAAAGTGTATGTTAAATAATTCTATTCCATGTTATATCTATTATTTTTCCGAGTTCATATTTTTAGATTCAAGTAATTATAAAATTTATTTTAAAGATCCCATAAATTTTATAGTTATTATTCATGATTTTAAAATATTTCTCTTAGGATCATGTTTTAACTTATTCTTGTCCAATCATCCTTGATGAAATTTTTATTCACCCCTTTATTATTTTCCAATCTCCCGTATTTATTATGTTTTCATTCCCAAGGTTATGAGGACGAGTCTTACAAATGATATTCATAGAAGATATTATATAACAGTTCCTTAAAGGGTAAATAGTTGTGTTTTTTTGTTTAATATGATTTTTATGTAGCTAGTCTCCAAAAAAATGTACCTATTGGCCCTTGGGGTATTATTATTTATGATTATTTTTGTTTTAAATCATGTAAAGGAAGTAAAATAAATTATTTTTTAGCTTGAGTTGATATAGAGGTGGGGTTCATGATACACATAACACTAGGAACAAAGAATATTTGTATAAATCGTTATTATATGGATAAAGTTGAGATAAATAGTCTAGAATTCAATTAGAAGATCTTAATAAAAAATAATTCATTAGGATGATAATTTCTCCTGGGCTTCTCCTTTATTTTTTGGAAAGGAAAATAATCAGTGCATATGTTTTTATCGATTATCATAAACATAATAAAATGATAATTTAAAACTGACATCCATTATCTTAATTGATGATATTTTTTATTCAATTTATATGGGATTATTGGGTTTATAAGATTTATTTTTTCCTGGGTTATTATCAGCTCACGATTTGGGTTTAGAAGTTACAAAAGATAGAATATTAGAGTCTGTATTGGAATTAATTTTTTTTATGTTATTTTATTTGATCAGCATCCATGTTATGTTTATGGTGCTGATGAATATGATATTATGAAATTATGTTGACTCATTAATGATTGTGTTAGTTAATGACATATTGATATATTCATGGTCATATGAAGAATATCGTTAGATTTTGGTTATAATTCTGGAGGAATTATGGATTCATAGAAATTTTGAAACATTTATAAATTTCACTTCTAAATTTGGTAGGTGAATTTTTTTATGCATGTATCTTTTGAATAAGGGATATATATTGATATTGTAAAATTAGTGTGGTTATATCTTTGGGAAGAAAAAATAACTACATTGAAATATAAAATTTTCTATAACTTATAGAGTTTAATCACAATTTTAATTTTTATTTATTCCATTTGAGAAGAACAATGGATAATTTGGTCATGAAATTAGTGCATTTCAGTGGGATGATAGTTTTGGGGAGGAATTTTATGAATTTATGGAGATTTTGATGTTACAAACAATTATTGTTTAACCTAAGTTGAAGAAGAATTAATTTTTATGATTTGGAAATTTCTCTGTGAGGCCCATAGACTAAAACATGGATCTTAAGTAGTCATTAACATGTACCAATGTTTTTGTGTTGTTCCTCTTTCTATGGATCCAATAAGAAATCATGGTTCTTATCAAGGGTATTATAGGGGTCATCTATTTGAGAAAGTGAAACATGTAAATGTTTCTTATCTAGAGAAATCCAGTGTAAATGAATTATATTTCCTAGATATTGAGCTAATAATTAATTTGTTTTTTATCATGTCGATCCTAAGGAAATATAAATATTTATTTTCTTAATTATTGATTTGGAAGTCACTCATTCTATGCATTCATAATTTAATTATATTGTGAAGTCTTCACTCTATGATGGGGTGTTGAGAGACCTTCCTCCTAATGATGATGAAGATGGCTCCAATTGAATGATCTTGCAATCAATTAATAATAATTTGATTAATCCAAGTAGAAAAAATTCTTGACTGATAATAATCCTTGATCAAATGTTATTGGTTTACAAAACTTTTTTATGATCTCAAAGAAGGATGAGATGGAAATAATTTACAAAAAAGGTAGCAAAAATATATGTTCTAGGAAGAAGGAGAACCTGGTATGGATGATGAGGTAGGTGAGATGAATAAATTATAGGGTGGGAGCTTATAACCAAAATATATGTGACATTCTGGAACTAAGTTTAGGTTTTCTTAAACCACTCTTTTGATCAACCTTTGGCTTTTTTCGTTTTGGGATGTTTCAGGTGAAATTTTGGAAATTTTGATGGGCTATTGGGTTGTCCACAGTTGGTGAATGGTTTTCCCAAACTATGCACCCTTCTAAACCGTGAAAAACCAGATAGTATGGGTTTTCATGATTGGAACATGGTTTAAAAAACAATGTTCCCACCAAAGAAAAACCATGAACCCCATCACCAGGGGAACATGAATAGGGTTCACATTTTGAAAAATCGTACAAACCATCATATTTAACCAAACACATAGATTATTATTAATCCAAAAATTTATTAAAACATTCTTGAATCCCTATTTTGAGCCTCGATCATCCCTAAATCAAGGTTGAATATTTTTCAGGGTTTAGAGGGCTCTGAAGGACCAATTTTTGATCCTCTGAACCCATTCTAAGGTGGATCGAAGCTTTGTGATCATTGTTCAGTCCTTTACCAATAAGTATTCTCTCCCCATTACTTATATCCCTCTCTCATATCCTCTATTACTTAGAGTTTTTTAGATATCCATATTGTTGGAGGAATGACTGAATTCATTTTGATTCTTGAGTCTGGGTTTGATTCTTTGATCTCCTTTCACAATGTTCTTTATTAGAGTTTCCCATTTAGGGATTTGTGTTTCATGATCCCATGATTCCATGGTAGGTGTTTCTATTTAATATTTTCCATTTTATTAACCCTAAATTGATTGAATTAAATTAAATATATTGATTTTAAATTTAATTTATTTCAATTGGTTTGTGTTGGGCAAAAATCCCTCAAGGCATCATTGAAGCATTTTCAAGGTGATTGTGTTTGTTGACAAAGTGGACATCTGAGTGGTGATTGTTGACAAAGAAAAATAATGACATACAAATTTGTTGACAAAGAGGATTTCATGATGTAATGTCGAGTTCAAGATATGAGTTCAACGATCCATGTTTGATTTAAGAACATCGACAAAAGGAATGGACGATATGGAGGCGGTACAAAAAGAACAGATACAAGGTGGCGCTGTTTTCCCGTCTTTGCCAAATTTTTGGGCCTAAAAATCGACAAATGAAGAAAATTGTTTTTGGAAAATGGACTTGTGCTCCAAGGACTTGGAGTATAGGAAACTTGCATGCCATATGTTTTTTAAGATCAGAAGATCAAAATATGGCTAAGGAAACAGGTTCGCGCAAGTTTGGGAGTTGGTCGCGCAAGTGTCTAAAAGGACAGAAGACTTGCGTGCCAAGACTGGGTCGCACAGGTGACTTGCACGCCGTCATGCAGGGTGGTCAATTTTCCTACATATACTGGACCACCCTTCTTCATTCAGAACTGGAGTTCAACACTTTGATAAATCAGAGCTCCCATCGCACAAGTGTGGTGGTCGTGCAAGTGGTGTGTGTGGTCGCACAGGCGGGACTTGCATGCTAGGGTGACTGTTGCGCGCCCATGTTTGAAGCTGTGCGCCAGTGTGGAGTTGTGCGCAAATATTGGATTGGGCGTAAAAGTAAGTGAGTCGCGCAGGTTTAGAGTTGAGGAATCTTGAGTCATGCAAGTGTCTGAGGAGGACTTGCATGCCCATTATGACTTGCGTGCCAATACTTGTGCGCCGAGTTAGACTTGCGCGCCAAGTATGGTTTATTTCCAGCAATGATTTTCGGGCTGTGTGGAAGCTTGAAGTTTGGTCGATTCCTTCAGTGCAAAGAGATATTCATCTATGGGTGAAAATTGGGCTTCAACGGAGCATCTACTTACCGAGGAAGATGCATTCTTTCATGAAAATGAAGAGACCTACAGGTATATAAACTGTGAGTGGATTCCTTCCAAGATCAGTGAGAAAAGGAAGAGAAAGAAGGTGATCCTCTCCACCGGAAGTGAGCCAAATAGAGAGAAACAGGGAGTGACCCTTGGGGAAGCAGTGAGCTGACCCTAAACATTGTAAAGGCAGTGATCCTAGGCATAGAAGTGATCTAGCCTGAACATTGTAATCCACAGCTAGTGAAGTTCAGTGGAATTGGTACGACCGGCAACTTGTCGGTGTATGCTCCTTGGACGTAGCCCTTCGCGGTGAACCAAGTAAAATTGTTGTGTCCTGTGCATCCTTTACTTTATTTTTTACTTTGTGCAACAGGAAAGAGAGACAAGAGTGTTTTTCTTAACAGCGAAACAAGATCATAACGGGCGTTAATTTTAAATTAGTCACACCCTGATTCACCCCCCCTCTCAGGGTATTCAGCCATGTGGACCTAACCGTTTTCTACAAAACCAAATTCTATTTAATTAGGGATTTGAATTTTGATTTGGAATGAAAATTGTGAAAACCCCCAATTCTATTAAATTAGGGTGTGTTTGTGGAATTTGATGGATAATTATGGAAATTTAATTCTGGAATTTAAATTGTGGGATTCCAATTGTGAAATTGAATTTTGTGATTGATTTTGGAATTTGATTTCACATTTTTATTTTTGAAAGATGGATTAAACTACATTTATTAAAACTGAGTGGGTTTATCCTAAAAAAGTGCATGGTTTGATGAAAAACACATTTTGGTTTTTAAATAGAAGTTGGAATATTGAAAAGGATTTTTTTGAATTTTATTTTGAATAGTTTTGAAATAAATTTCCCATTACTTATTGTTGTTAGACTACATGAAATCATAGGTAGTTAGTGAGTTATTCGGGAAAACACTTTATTGTTGATTTAAGAAACAAACAATACATATGAAACAAGTCATATCCAAAATGGAATGATGATGAGGCCTCATTGACTAGTGTCTACGGTAAGTATGTACACATTTTTTCCTGATAAATATTTTAGTGTGAGTGGATCTAATAACCTAAAAATATCATACCTCTTGGAAATGACCATGTCGCTCATTGTTAAGGATTTGATATATATTCCATTGTTTATAAACTCTTTTATAAATTTCTTGTGAACTTATATAAAATTACTATTAAGAAATTTATTGAAAAGTTTCCATCATTTTAAATGTGAATACTTATTTAACATAAATATAATCTTGATATTCCATGCCTATTTATTTAGAATTTAAAACTATATTTGGTTATTTAATCATGGGATCTTGTTATTGAATATATGGTGAGACACTAATGGTATTTTTTCTCACACTCGACCTGTGAATTTGGGAATTTGTGTATTTCCTTCTTCTAAGTTTGAGTAAGGAAAAATCTCCACATGTATGTGGTGGTTTCTATTATTATTTGGGATTGAGCTGTGGTGTCCATGGGACATAGGTTGTTCATCTTGTTTTTTGGTACTTTGAGGATGTACCTTGGGTTGTTTATCATATTTTTTGGTACATTGATGTTGTTCTCAAGGTTCTTTATACCTATTTGAATTCTTGTATAGTCTCCCTTAGGGAGTTTTATTTTGTACATACTGTCTTGTATGTCTCTCTTCTGTTGTTTTTGTGGAAAATTCAATCCCACTTTCATACTATTTGATACCAAGTGATTATCTCCAACTCATGGAGATCAATTACACACTTCGGTATATGTCATGAAAATCTCAGTTATCAAGGTAACATAATATCTAGGCTATTTTGTGACAATGTGGTATCAAAGGTGCAAGTTAAGAATCTTTCCTTGATGTGAGTACAAAGTTTTTGCAATATTTCTATGACCGAAGAGGTAGTTTCTACTGAGTGTCTAGACACCTCTCCCTAAATTAAACCTTAAGTCGCTAGGGGTGGTTTAGAAAAGATTTCTTGGGGAAAAGTTCTAGTTTAATCCCTAATTTTGATTTAGATAGGATTAAATCCAAATATCATGTTCTTATATATTGGGATGAATTCCCCTAGTTTATTATATTTCAGTTCCAATCTTTCGTATTAACTATTGTCCGATAATGTTTTACAGCATAATGCCTCTGATAAGATGTGATAATCAAATCCAAGAAGAATATCCTAGTGAATTAAAATGATAAAATCTTCTTTGTGAATAATAATCCAGTTGAGGTTATTGTGCATATTGTACAAGATCTGGGATAGGCACCAATGCCCATTTCCATTCAGGCTCTAGCTATGGAACCACAAAGAGATATTTTATGGAATCATGCTTAGGAGTTTCTTCTCCAAAATCCACCAAAATTACAAGGCTCTAATAATCCTCAACTGGATGAGGAATGATTGGGGGATATTGAGATTTTCTTTTAGTTCTTGGAAAAACCCTACGAAATCAAGGTGAAATGTGCCACCATTAAGCAAGAGGGACCAAGAAAAAAATAGTGGGAAATAATGGTGATGATAAAGACGAATCAGGTATTAGAGTTAAAGACATTAAATCTATTTTAACTAACCATTTCAATCCATATTTGATGGTGTTGGCAAAGAAATTAGGGTTATTCAAACATTAGCATACTGACATGACCATGGAATAATATGCAAACAATTTTGCTAAGCTTGTGCAGTTTTCACCTAAGATAGTGTGAAATTTTGAGATTAATACTTGATGGTTTAATATTGGACTTTTACCAGATATTTTTTCTAAGGTTTTCTTGAAGAATCTTCCATATTTTTCTGATATACTAGAATGAATATTGATGGTTTAAATGGACTTGGATGGCATGTTCGGGTTAAACAAAGTTCCTTTTTCTCCCAGTGGTGGTGTGTGTTACCATAAAGGGAATAAGGGGAGGAGTTTTCATTGGATAGTGTTTAGTTGACCTCAACTCTTCTGGAAATGATTCTTCTAGAATAGTAGCTTGACGGCGAGTCTAGTATCATTAGATACTCTCTTTATGGTGGGGTGTCCATTGTTGACTGATCATTCTCCATGAAGTGAATTCTATACTATCGGAATCACTTTTTGGTTTCATTAGTGGTTAGGTAATTTATGATGGGGATTTTCATAATTCTCAATGGGTTGTTCACTCAAAAATAAAGAAGTTTCTCTATGAAGTATGATGTTTATTCTTATGTCCAGGCATGAGATTGATAATTTTTAAATTTCCCTCTCTTTGTTATATGCTCCAAAAGGTCAAGACCATGCACTATAGACCATTGTGTTCTCTTCATCCATTTCCAATGCTGTCTTGGAAGTGGGATGATATCTCTATGGATATTTTGTTTGGGTTTCTACATACCCATATAAATTAGAATATGATAATGTGTGTGATCAATCAGATTTATGAATCATCTAATTTTATAACCATTCATTATAAAACAAAATTTGAGGAGTTGGGAAATATCTATGTGAATGATACTGTTTGTTTTCATAGAGGTCCATCTATTATAGTCTCAGATAGAGATACTTAGTTTACTTCTTGATTTTAGAGAGGTGTTTAGAAGGAACTAGGATCTCAGGTATGTTTGAGTATGACATACCATATGGAGTTGGATGGCTAGGCATAAAGAGCTATATAGATTGTTGAGGAAATTATTTTCACTTGCATTCTAAATATTGGTGGGGTTTGGAATGATCATTTAGGACATGTTGAGTTTTATTATAACAAAAAATACTAGTATTCAATCAAAATGGATCCTTTTGAGGCCTTGTATGGAGGGCCTTATAAATCTTTGTTGTGTTGGTCAGAGAATTTTTGAATGTTCCTTGGTTGGACTGAATTTAGTTAAGGAGATGATAATTAAAATTCAGTTTAATTTTTAGGGAATATTAGAAGCATAGATCTGGTATAAATTTAATGTTTATCATCGTCTTTGACCATTGAAATTTGTTTTTTATTAGCTGTTCTTTAAAGTTTCACCTCTGTTGGTTCATCGATTGCTTGGGTGGTAAGGGAATCTTTCTCCTCTTTTTTGGGGAACTTTTGAGTTTGTTAAATAGGTGGGGAAATTTTCATACCATTTAGCACTACCACCAAAGATAACATTAATACATATCATGTTCTATGTGTCTCAACTATGAAATTATCTATCTAACCCATGTCATATTCTGAACTGAAGTGATCTAGATGTTGATAATTCTTTATTTGTGACTCGGCTTCTAGTAAGTATAGTTTACTATGAAACCAAGTTACTTTTTGGGAGGAATATACCTTTGGTTTGAGTGTTATGGATGTATAGTACCAATTCTCATGATACATAGGGGAGGGAGGCACTGATGATAGAGTAGTGGAATCATATTTTTTTATGGAATCTTATTAACATGATTCCTAAGGATATTATATTTCTATAATAGAGAGTTTGTAACATATTGTTACTATTTTAGGTACTCTTAGACCCCTATTTTGATCATTCTATTGTTGGTTTTCGTTTTGGGATGTTTTGGGTGAAATTTGTGAAATTTTGATGGGCTCTTGGGGTGTGCATGATCAGATCATGGGTTTCCAAATCCATGCACCTTGTTAGTGAAAACCAAGAAAACCGAGATAGTGAGGTTTTTCATAGTTGGAATATGGTTTCACAATTTGTACTCCCAAAAATGATAAACTATGTAACCCCATCAGTAGGGACACATTTCTCGGGAACATGGTTTGAAAAACCATGCTGCCTTACCCGGCTAACCATGCATGTGACTTATAATTAATCTAAAAATTGATTAAAAATAATAATAAACCCCTATTTTGACTCTCGCATGCCTCTAACTCAAGGTTGAACATTTTCTAGGATTGAGGGGCTCTTAGAGACCAATTTTGGATCCTCAAAACCATTTCCAAGGTGGATCAAATATAGGAGATATTTATTCATCCATTTCCTAATAAGTTTCCTTTTCCCATTCTTTCTCTCCCACTCTCGTCTCCTCTCTTCATTTGGGTTTCATAGATCTCAGTAATTTTGGATGAACTAATATATGTTGTTCCAGATCATGAATATTTGGTTGATTCTGCGATTTCCATTTCAAACATTTTTTATTAGAGCTTCTCTTTATGGGATTTGTGTTTCGTGATCCCATGATCCTGAGGAAGGTGGTTCTATTTTCAATTTTCCATTTTATTAAACCTAAATTTCATGATTAAAATTAAATTTCATGATTTATATTTTATTTTTCTCAGTTATTTTGTTAAAAACCCAATTCAATTGAATTAGGGATTTGAATATGGATTTGTTATGAAATATTGGAAAACCCCCCAAATTTCACTGAATTGGGGTGTGTTTGTGGAATATGATAGAAAATTACGAAAACTGAATTCTATAATATAAGTTATGGGATTTACATTTTTAAATTGAATAGTGAAACAAATTTGTGAATTTGATTTCAAATTTGTATTTGAGAAAAATGAATTATAATTTTTTGATAGAAACTCGATGGTTTTATCCTTGAAAAAAACACGATTTTATCAAAAACCCATTTTGGTTTTTAAATTGAAATTTGCATATTGAAATTGAAAAATGGATTGAATTTTATTTTGAATAGATTTGAGAAAAATTTAACAATTCTGATTTTTATTAGATAACATGAAAACCTATGTAGTTATTGACTTATTCAAGATATCTCTCTATTAACACTTTATAACACTAAAAATACATATTCAACAGGTCACATCCCCAATGGGATTGTGATGAGTCCTATTTTACCAGTATCTGAGGGAAGTGTGTAAACATATTCCCATGTTAACTATTCCAGTGTGAGGGGATCCCTTAATCTGGAAATATCATACCTCTTCAAAGATGCCCATGTTTCATGTTGTTAATTCTTTGATATATATTCCATTCTGTGTAATCTGTTTTATAAATTCTTTTTGAATTTCTATAAAATATTTTATATAATATTTTTATTAATCCATTTGATGAAATATTTCCATCATTTGAAATGTAAATCATGATTTTTTTGAATATGTTCTTGAAATCCCATGCTTGGTTATTTAATATTGAAATCAGTATTTGGTTATTTAATTACGGAATCTTATTATGGAATCCTTGGTGATACCCTACTGGGATTTTAGATCAATCCCTACCTGTGGTTTTGTAAATTTTTTTAATTCCTCCTTCTAGGTTTGAGTAAGAGGGAAGCACAACCTTAAGGAGGTAGTCGTTTTTGATCTTTGGGATTAAGCTGATGTGTTCTTGGGACTTGGGTTGTTTATCCTTTTTTCTATTATTTTTATGATGTGTCTTTGGTTGTTTATCTTGTTTTCTGGTACATTGATGATGTACTCTCAGATTTTTATACCTATTTGACTTTTGATACAATCCCCCCTATAGGGTTTTTTTTGTGCATACTAACTTGTATCTCTTTCTTCCACTGTGTTTGTGGAAAATTCATTGCCGCTTTTATATTTTTTTTATTCTAGGTTCTTTTCACTAACCCATGGGATCACAAACTCTCTTTAGACCATGTTGCAAATGGCTCAGTTATCAAGGTACCAACATATCCATGTTTGTTAGTGACCATATATCCTCAATGATGTTAGGGGAGGTGATTCGACCACTCATGATTCTTTAAGCTATGATGATAACAAAAATGATGAATTTTATTTTTTATTTAGGAAGGAATAAAAGAAGAAAACATTCTAGAACTTCTTGGGTTATTCAGTTTCCTTAAAGAAGAATTCCATGTAGCCAAAATATTACTATAATATTTCCATATCCATGATAGCTATATTAGAATGAAATATTTGATATCCATAGGTAATTATATAGCATTGGTATAAGGTATCCAAGGTGATTATATAAGTTCCATGATAGAATACATAGAGCCTCTTATTCAGGGGATTCATCCACTATTTGATACAAATGTATCAGCAAAAAATATGGTGGGAGAGGACTTGTAAAGGAAGGATAAGGGTTATTTATATTTTCCCCCGTTCATTAGTAAAATAATGACAACATCTAATAATATGTCTGAAAATGATTTTAAATGTAAAATTTCAAGGAATAAAACAATGAACTAGACCTATCATCAAATGTGTGGAATAAAATATAGAAGAAGAGATACCCTAGGGTTGAAAATGAAGAGATACAATAGTTTTATAATTTTAAAAATGATATCATGTTTTTGGGTGCTTAAATTTCCCAATTCAAACTTTATTCCTACCTGGTTCTTGTTGAATTATTCACTAACATGGTCTATAGATATATTTGGTGTCATACTTAATCTACTATCAAGTATTTATATTGTAAGGACTGGGGAGCCCACTGATGAGTTTATTCGGTATTGGTTATTATATTGTTTATTCTTGGATGTATTTTTCTTGTTTTCTTACTAATAGATTTTGATGTCTCAATATGTTTTGTGTGTGGAATCATATGTCAATGTGTTTGAGAGTTTTTTTTTCTACTTCTTTATTCATTGTAGATAAATTATGATTCATAGTCTTTTCTCTATTCCTTAGAGGTACTACTATTATTCTTATATTGTTACATATTTATGGAAGTGCATGTTTTCTTGGGGTTCTTTTGATGCTTTAAAGAGAGGGGCATCTAGGGATGTTGAAGTTTCTAATCATGTTCATGATGATTCTAAATCTGATAAGTTTTATATGTTTCTTGCAGTTTTTGTTTCTATATTTTTAATTTGTGATGGTCCTTTTTTCTGGATATGGTGACTTTGAGAATGATTTCTATGAAGATTACCAAAAAAATGCCTAATAATTGTTTTCTAGATGATAAAAATATTTAATTTGAGAGAGAGAAGAATTAAATAAATAATGATCTTGAGTTAGTACAGTTGAAAATGATTTTAAATGGAATAAAAAGTATATTGTGGATGATAGATTTATTATTTACACCATCCATAAGAGTTTATAGTTTATTTTTTCTCAATGGGATCCCAACAATTGGAATAGTAGATAAGTGGGGCATCTAAAATTATTAAATTTTTACATTGTGCATTTTCCTATTAATGGGAATGTTTTTATGGATACAATATATATAAAATATAAGCTAATGGTTGTTAAGGATTATTAGGATGAGTGGAATCTCCCAAGTCTCTTCTCAGAGATACATATATATGTGTTTAAGGAGAATTACTTTTTGGAATTGGCACCTTTTCCTATTAAATAATATTTGATAAAGAGGGTAGAGGGGTGTTGAGGTTCACACTCAATGTTATTAGACATTCATGGAATGTTATATGTTGGGTAGTAGATACCATGGTGGATCTTAAGTGTGGATTCTCACTTATATATTAATGGATAGGTTATGGATCTATTATGTATTCAAGAAGAGGTAATGTATGATTTTTATATATCTCACTCAGTTGTTTTTTTAGGGTTGAACAAAAATAATCATGTGGTTCAATAAAAATTTTGGTTATTAGGGATGTAGAGAGATATGCATGGATTTATATGACGATATGATACCTTTTAGTTGGTAACGATGGATTATTATAGGTTTTGTATTATGTTTTACTCATTTACCATTTTGTAGTGGAAATGAGATGAGCAAACAATTCATTTCATGATTTTCCATATATTATCATAAGAAGGTAGTGATATTTTTTTGGTAGTAATTGATTATCTTATAAAATATTATTATTTAATTATGATTATGTGGATGAAAATATTTGATGAGATATGGAATTTATAATTGTTTTGTATTTTCACACTTCAAGGGGTACAAAGTAGGATTATATTTGAAAGATAGGTGAGATCCACTTAAAAAAATTGAAAGGAATTTAAAGCGAACTGGGTACATATGTGAAGCTAAGTACTATATATCATTTTTATAATGATGTGGATCCTTGGTTTACTATCCAAATTTTAAAGGAAATTCTTTGTACATGTATTCCTGATTGTGGAGGTGTTTGGGAGGTTTTTAGAGAACTATTAGAGTTTATGTATAAAACCATATACCATAAATCAACTTATATGGAATATTTGGAGTCTTTATATGAAGGAAAATATATATATACTTTGTAATGGATGGTTGTGTAGGTGAAATCGCTACTTAAGAAAATAATTGTACATGGGAATACTAAGAGAGGTCATATAGAAAATAAGATATAGGTTATGAATTAGTTTTGGAAGAAATACTATGCGGATATGAGACAATGACCTATGGAGTTTATTGGGGGGGAATGTCTTCAATAGGGTTCCATAATGATTGAGAAACATGAGGGTAAGAAGGTTGAGAAACAAGAACTTTGGTATGTAGGGAAATTTATATTTTTTAGAAAATTATTAAGGTAGTGCATCCTTTTAATTTACCTCAATGTCTTATAGAAGTGAATAAGGTGTGTCATGTACCATGGTTGATTACGTATAAAAAAAATCCATCTCATTGTATTCATTACAAAGATATGGATTTTTAGTAAGATGTGTCTTTCATTGATTATCTGGTTTATATTGTTAATCATATTAAAAAGATACTATTAGAGAATAACATGCCCCTTGTAAAAATGTTATGGAATATTTTTCATTATCAATAGGATACATGAGAGTATGAAGTGAACATGAGGTCTATATGGAAGATGTTTTTCACTAGATACACTGAGTGATGCTTCTCGGTGATGAAAATACTTATAGAAGGGTGTTTATAATTTATAAAATTTTCCTAGGTAAGTAAAATATGTTTTTTATTTGATTTTATATTTTATTCCAAGGATATCTAATTTTATTTTTGATTATAAGAGCTAAATGTTTAGAATGTAGAAATTTAATAAGTTGAGTGAATTTACTGTTAATTTTAGGAAGCCACTAAGACTCTGACGGGTACCTTCAGAAGTCTATTAGGTTAGGAATTAAAGATTTTTTTGTATGTCCATAGTTATGTAAGTAGTTATACATTGAAAACCCATTGTACCACTAAGATTATAGTGGTTTTTACTAGGACTCTAGTGGGTTTTACAAACCTTGTTTTTATTGAGAGGAATTCTCATCTTTTCTATATTAGGATTGATATTATAAATGTATATTTTTTTTATAAAAAAGAATAGAAATATAATTATATAATCTCTGAATCAATCTAATGATTTTTACTCTTCTTTGGATCATAACTCCATTAATTCATAATATATGTTCATCCCATTAATTATGATAGAACTGGGGTATATAGTATATGTGAACACCCCTACTTATTTTTTAAGGTTATGATATTCAGTTTTTTGTATTGTTTTAATTTGAGTTTTTCCTCTAATATTGAAAAATTATTGATATATGGTGATAGAGAATGATTTAAAAATATTTTTATTGTTATAATTATTCATTATAATGAGGAATGTTATCTCAAGCATCTCTAATATTTTAATAGAATTATTTAACTCTTTTTTGATAACACGAACCATAAGTTTGACAGTAGGAAGGCCATATGATATGAAATTGTAAATTAAGTCAATAAGTAATTATTTAGATAATTTAAAGTAATTTAATTTATTAATTAATATATGACTTAATATTTTAAATCATTAGTTAATGATAATAAATGAATATTCATTGGGTTGGAGATGATTAAATGGGGAATTGATACTCTATAGTGAAAGAAAATATTAATGGATAATGTTTTATACTGAAATCAGTAATTTGAAAGATTTATATTAATGTAGATGTAGAATGTTTTAGAGATATATATTTATTATTTATTTATGTTATCTGATGTGAAATTTAATGACTTAAAGATACCTAGAAAGGGGTTTTATATAAGCTTTCCTCCTATGTGAGTGTTATAAATTATTAAAAATGAATTGTAAAAAACGAATTTATTTCACAATGTTTATGCGAAGTGAGAATTTGGGTGAATATTCTTATGGTTAATATTACATAATTATTATCATAAATTTAATGAATAAATGAACGTAGTTTCATTATAAACCATGACAAAATGTTTTCTGATAAATAGAGGGGAACCACATGTGTTTTTGGACAATGTTAAATGATTAAGGATAAGCTAATTAGCTTATGTGTTGTGATATTATTCTTATGTTATCATTTCATGTTGTTCTGGAAATTATCTATGTGATTACATTCTATACTATTCTGTTGTTAGGTTTTTAAAGGACCATGATTTCAGTTATTCTGTAGTGGAAATCTCTAGAATATACTATGCAATCTTTGGCCCAGAATTTTTACAATAATATTGTCAAGTTATTATTATATATTCCTAGGGTATAGTAATTTCGTGATTTCAGTGATATTAAGATGAATGATATGTTTGGAAATTTGAGGGATAGGTCATGTGTTTTACAATTATAATGAAAAACTTTATGTGTTTTACCAATATACTACGATAATACACATTTATGACCATAAAGATAATATGTCATGTGGTTTTCCATTATCCTAAGATATTTTATAAGTTTTCCATGACATTTCTTAATCACGATATTGATTATTCAATGTGTTTAGAAATTTATTTATTTATAAGGACAAAAGGTTTCTACCAGTATTAGACAAAGAAGGTGTAATAATTTTACAATGTTATATATTAATACCTTGATGATGTTTTAAGTATGTTTTTTATTATGTTAAATTAATTAAATATATTTTATAATTAAAATAAGGGAATTTTTGGATCTAAGTGATATTTTTGGACCTTTTGTAGTATCCAAAAAAGATGTATTTATCACACATTAAATGTTAATATCTTATTTATGTGATGATTTTAGTCATGTATATATAGGAATAAGAATGTATTTGATGTAGTTATTTTCTATGTTTTTTATAATCTTTGATGTATTTCATTTAAAAAAATTCTTAGGTTATGATAAATTCCTATTTTAGTTCAATTAAATATTATGAATTGTGTAGATTTATGTCAGGGTTATATTAATGATTAAGGTAAATAGTTTCTAAAGTGTATATTGATTTAACTAATTAAGTTAATTTTATGTTCATGATCTATGGAGTTTTAATCATTCCCCAAGAAATTCTATAGACCCATCGTGGTAATTGCACACTCTGAGTTATGGGGGAGAACACTATAGGCCCCACAACATTTTTTCTTAGCAACACAATTATGTCATCTTAGGATATTACCTAAATAATATACAGGTAGGTGTAATAGAAGAGGGACCAATTGAATTGACTATACCCGTAGGGGCCTAGATCGGGTCTGTAATAATCCAAGAGTGAAACTCCAATCGTAACATAATAGGATAGGGAATGATGACTAGACATTACATGGAAAACCACAGAATATGGGATGCTTTGACATATAACAACCTGAAATAGAAACATATCTCTTATGAATAATAACAAATTTGAACACAAATGTGATATGTATATATATATAGAAATAAATAATAAAAATATTTATAACATATAAATTTTAATAATATGTGTAAAATTATATTTAGTCAAATGTTAAATGAATTCTACATCCCATAAGTCTACAAATTAATAAGATATGAGACACGGGGAAAATCCTCTACACTATGGGTTCTCACGGATGATCTCTAACCGTAATGGTAAAAACAACCATCAGAACCCACTATACTACTTCATAAACCACAAAAATCTCTTGGAATAATATCTAAAAAATCCAAATGAACTCCTAATTAACCAAGAATATATTTGAACCTGTTCTCCATATGCATAGACAAAAAATATGCAGTCCCTGAAACCTTGTCGGGATGGGTACAAACATTCTTAGTACGATTCCAAAAAACCAACAAGGATTAAATAAAAGAAAAAAATAATTTTATAACCCATTAAATTTATGATTAACTGGGAGGAATACATGAAATGATAACATAGATATTCAATATTACCAAGAGTATCAAGGATTCAAGGAAGGCCTTAATCATCTCAGATCCAATCCTCAAAAGTCCTACCATACAAAAAAACAGGGGATCAAAAAACATTGAAGAGTCCACAAATCCTAAAGTTCATTTCTATATGTGTTTCTCATATAAATTCAAAATATGTGGTCTAAGTAGTCTTAATTATAAAAGAATGTAATCTAGTTAACTTATATAACTCACATATCTCGATCAATAATCATAAAAGAGGTAACTTCTCCTCACTGAGTAATGCTCACCATCTTTGGAGATACTGCACCACAATTCCCATTGTATGATTGTCAGTAATATAATAGTACATAGTTTAAATTATTAATTTGTCTAGAATGGATCTTGTTTAAGTGAATAAATTCCTACATTATTGCAACCACATATGTATTAAAAAACCATGAAACTTCACCAAAATTGTAGTGTGGGACTCGTGTTTAGATCTAAGACTCATTGATCAAGAGATTTCTAACTCCAATATAGGAAATAATTCCCTAAATAGATATAGAATCTTTCTAAAAGATTATATGTGGGAATACCAACCTTACCTTTATAGATACCTACTGATAGAAGATCCTTCATGTTAGGTATGTTAAGGGGATACCTACCCTACTTGTGGTATGGGATAGAGGATCATATGCCGCAGGTATATGCCGTAAGATTCACCAAACTAGATTTATCCTCCTCTATGCATGTAATAACAAGTGCGCATATCATTCGCACATGAATTGGGCATCTAGTGTTATACCCCCTCTCGGGTCAGGTCGGGTGGGACCTGACAGAGTCTGACCACCATCCCCTACCAGTGCTTTTCTGGGCATATACTAGGATGACTTAGATATCTAATAAAAAGGTTCCACCACCATCCATGTGTATAGTTATGTGTCATATGATCCCATAGGATCAGATTAAATTGTAAGACCATGAAAATTTAGTTTAAAACAATAATATTCACGATAGATTTCTTAATGTTCGACACTGAGATTTAAGTAGTATATGATATACTATGGAAATAATATTATTTAATTATGAAAATTACTATCTAGAAATTATTTTTTTATATGAATCGAAATAAAAACATTATAATATATATATATATACTAGGTCATTATAATGAAAATGGATTGATTAATAAATAACTACTCATTTTTATTATAGTTATTTTGTACTTCAAAAATAATTATTTCTTTAAAAATTGTTTTTATTGATTTTTGTGATAGAAAATTCTAATTAATTTCATATACTTTTGGATAATTTGTATAAAAAATATGATTTTATGTCATCATGTCAATATTATCTTAAGGTGATTTTTTTGAAAATATTTATTTTTTAAGTGAATAGTTGAAAATTATGATTTTCCTAAAACTATTACATATTTTCATTAAATAAAGTAATTTAAAAGAATCAATATATTTTTTAATTTATATTTACAAAAAATAATTATCATTTAATTATATCTATTGTACTTAATTACATAGTAATTATTATTGCAATTTATTTTGGTATAAGTTCATTTCCATGTTAAAAATACTTTTTTTCTAAAAATATTTTTCCGTTGTGTTTTTTATTTTTATGTAAAATTAATTTATTCCACTTATAATATTTTAATCCATAAAAATTTATTCCATATCATGAAAACTATGGTTTAAATTTGTTGAATAGTTTTCATTTATTTTTAATCATTATGAATAGTAACTTTAGTAAATATTTGTTACATTTGTAAGGGTAAAACGAGTAAAATAATGTAAAAACTATGCAATAAGTCCTAAATATTTTCCCAAAAAAATATATTTTATATTATAAGTTTATTTTTACCATAAAAATCTATAGTTTATAAATTTTTCAATTTTCGGCCACCTGAATTTGATATTGACTATAATATGATTTTAAGTAAATAATAAGAACAAAATGTCACTTTATTTTTTTAATATCTATAATATATTTTCATAGGTATGAAAAGGTGTTTTATTTAATTGTAAATGGGAATTTTAAATACTAATTATTATTTTTTATGATGGAATAATAAACTTAAATTCTTACGCAATGCCAACATATTTCTTGTTCATGTAATTGTTGACGCTCCTTTCGTCACAGAATCCAAAGATCGGAAAAGGGGAATATCTAAGCAAAAAGTGATTAATCCTTTGAAGAAACATCAAAAATCGACAAAGGGATGGAAAAGGAGAACATTGCCCATGTATCGCGCAAGTTCCATCTTGGTCGCGCAAGTACACTTGCGCGCCGCCTCAATACTTGCGCGACCCCTCATGGTCGTGCAAGGGACTTGCGCGACAGATCTGGTAACCGCCCAGTAACCGCCCGGGGTCTTCTTTTGCCTATAAATAGACCCTGTGGGCCCCCCATTCAAAAAGGATCTCTTCCCAGAAACTCGGATCAAAGCTCCCGACGCTCAAGTCTCTTCTCAAAGCTTCCGGAACACTTCTAAGGTAATTTCTTACCTAGAATGGAAGATCTAAAGAGAAGAAGGAAGGCCCAAGTGTTGAAACTTATCAAACACTTGCGCGCCAACTTAATTCCTTCAATATAACTTGCGCGTCCCTTCTCTGGAAGAACCTCAAGAGGATAGGAAAGGGTTTAATAAAGAGTCGCTCAAATAATTCAACTCTGGTTGAAAATCGCGCAAGTATCCCTCATGTCGCGCAAGTATACTTGCGCGACCAATACTTGCGCGCCGCCGCAGGACTTGCGCGACCTTCAATACTTGCGCGCCCCTATCTTTTTGGGTGCCCATCTTGCCCATTTTTACCCCTCTTAATCCATTTCACCCTTCCTATTCAAGATTCAGTCTTCAAGATACTCTTCAAAGCTATTTATGGCCTGATTTCTTGATTTGACATCCTTATCTGAAAGGAATTCTGTGAAATATCTCTCAAAACTTAGTGATTTAAACATCTTTATGTCATTAAAGATTGAGAGTTCATTCATTCAACCTCATCCTTTAAGATGAGAGAATCCTAACCTGGGTCTCCTTTTCAGGAATAAAGACTCAGTCATAACCTTGGGTTTCCTTTTCAGGAGTAAGCCCCAAGTCCCCTAACCTAGGCTTCCTTCTCAGGAATAAGTCCTAGTCATAAATCTTGGGCTTCCTTTTCAGGAGTAAGCCCCAAGTCCCCTAACCTGGGTCTCCTTTTCAGGAATAAGACTCAGTCATAACCTTGGGCATCCTTCTTAAGAGTAAGCCCCAAGTCTCTTAAAATTTCTCTTAACCAGTCATAAATTTCCTTTGATTTGGGTTTCCTTTTCAGGAATAAAACCCAATCATAAGTCCCCTCCTAACTTGGGCATCCTCCTTAGGAGTAAGCCCCAAGATTAGAGTATTCAAATCTCCATGAAGCACATATAACTTTGTGGACCCTGTTCATGGATTTTCTTCCTAAAAGTAAATCCTAAACCTTCATCTATCTGGGCAGTCATCCATACATAAGCCCCAAACAAAATTCTTATGATTGCATCCTTCATGGCACAATTGTCTAAATTTTACCAATACCTCTTGTTTCTCACACCGAGCATGACTCACGTGAGCTTAGAGTGTAAAAGTAATTATGACATTCATCTTTGAGCCATCAATCATAAACATCATATCCCATTCCTCGAACTACGTGGGTTCTGATTCCTTTTTCAAAACAAAGGATACGTAGGTAGCCCATTCATGGGTTCGATCCCAACATTGAAATAATCTCTGTCCTTCTGAATGACGATAAACTTCAAGTGCCCCACTGAGTGGCTTTAAAACCAGCCTGGTCATCAAAATGACCAAGAGACTTTTATATAAATGTTTTGAAGGATACCATTGACCAAGAATCTCTAAACAAATATAGATGATTCTATATTGATGAAGAACCTCAAATACATATAAAAGATTCTCTAAATTTCTTGCATATTTAATCATTGATTGTTAAAACTAAAGGAAAGCTCATTTTATACTTGGTAATGTAATAAGGATTCACGAACTTAACTTAAATCTATAAAGAGAGTCCCGGAGTAGACAATAATTCCCCTCAAAAAGGTGTGATGAGTCCGACCTCCCATCCTCTCAACCAATGCAAATTCCTAAGCCTCATTAGCCCACAAGCTAATGAGCGCCTGCCTTTGGAAAGTAGGTCCAAACGGATGTGGAATCATTGGATGTTTCCGGTTCTACGAACAAACCCGTTAGAAACCGATCGGAACGTTTGAATCTCCCGTCCAGGAGGTCATCCCCGGATTCCGCGCGAAACAAAAATGGTGAACCCGACGTGAATCCTTAACCAAGTTAAAGTGATGTTCTTCTTATCTGTTAGGCCCTTTGGGCCAACAAGGCAATCATTGACATATGATCATCCAAAAGATGCAGTAGCCGGATTCATCTTGATTATGTCTGTTATATGGAACAGGCACTCTTTTTTCAAGATCTTCTACAAAAAATGGCTTTCCTTAAATTCACCCCTGTGAATACTGCCGCTAAGAACACCTCTACTGTGAGGTCTGCTGCCGTGAAAACCAATGCTGCTACTCCTGCTGGAACGTCATCCGCTCTGAGGATGACATCACCAACTCAGCGTCTTCAACGCTGTGTTTCAAATGCACTGGTTAAGGAGTACCGTCGTAACGGTACTATCCCAACTCTGGAGGCCGCTCATCAAGCCCTCCAAGTTAACAATTCTACCTGGTCGTCCGGACAACGGCGACCAGCAATCAAGAAGCAGGCGGTGCTGACTACCGTCTCCAACCGTTTCGGGTCGTTATCCCCGGAACGCAATTTCCATTCACTCCCTTATTCTGAGGAAGTGAATGAGCAGGTCCCGCAGGACCTTAAATCAAAAAGACAGGAGTCCTTCTCAAGGGCTCCCATCAACAATCGCCGCCAGACTCGTGCGGTAGTGCGCCCTCAACATGATGAGGGTACCGGCTCCAGGCATTCAGCTCAGGTTCCTCGAACCCGAGCAGGCAAGATGAATCACCAGAGACGGAATCCGGTTAATAATAGGCAGGTTGTCATCCCTGCCATCTCCGGAGAAGTCCACCAACCTAACTTGGTGGCAAACAACGAGCAAGCACACACACCTGCCCGTTTTAATCCCGCTGTCCAGCAGACTCGTCTGGCAGCATCAAGCCGATCCCGCCAGGCAATTCCGGCGGAGTACCATAGGAAGGAACATACACCTGCTTATACATCAGCAGTTAGTCAGCAGGCTCGTCTGACTACATATGATGGATCTCGTCAACCGCGTTTGGCGAAGTGTAATCAGCAGGTACATATACCTGCTAATACTAATCAAGCCTACCAACAGTCTCGTTTGGTAGCGCACGGAGAAGTCAGTCGGAAAGTCCCGACGACAAACAGGAGGCAGACTAAACTCTCTACCTCTACACTTGAGTACTGTCAGAATTCACTGACAGGAAAAGGAGGACAGGAGCAGGCACATACACCTACTCCAAGCCCGGAATGGACGTATATCCCTGTTCCGGCGGCTGAAGTCACCAAGCATATTTTATCAATGGTGAAAGAGAAGAAGCAAATTCCTGCTCATATTCTGGATGCTTGCCAGGATATCATAACATCTTCAGCATCATCTCAGGGACAGACACATAAATCTATCCCTAGCAGTGGAGTGACACATCAACAATTCACTCCGGAACAGACACACACATCTGTTCCAGTCCAAGAGGGTTGTGGGGCCTACTCCCCCATATCATATGGACAACCAAGTCAGGCACATACACCTGATTTGAGCGATGATCGTCAGCCTAACCTGACCATCTTTCCTGATCAGGCACATACACCTGCTCAGAGCAATCACTTTCGTCATCAAGTGATTTCTAAAGCGAGTAAGAAGGCATCTAAGAAAAAGATCCGCCCAGCACAGTCAGGAGATCAAAGGCCAATCTGCAACAAAGCCTTGCTCGATGCTGGAGTTCTTGAAGCCCTCAGACATTTATCTGTTGGTATTAAAGATTCTACTCCCTCAGTTCCCAATAACAGGAACATTAATCCCGAAGGTCTTCAACAGACACTTCCTCATGAAGACTTGCTTCATGAAAATTCGGTCAATCTTGAAGTTTCTTCTTCAGATGAGAGCCACAGGAACCCTCTATGTGGTCAGAAGGCCAAGGAGCAAGAGATTTCATCTTTTGCTGTAACCCATCATGATGGTCCTCCTCATGGTGATGAACTTCACTGCGAAAGTCCTCTCCGCAGTAGTGATTCACATTGTCTCGAAAATTCTTCAGAAGGCAATGTAGTGACGAGAAAGCCCTCCTATCTCGAGGCACTTGCAAACGTAAAACCAGTCATGTCTGAAGTTTTACTATCGGCAGGTGAAACTCTTTCTCCATCAGAAGATAGATTGGGGTTCAGGTTATTCTCCGAACCTTCCCTGGGTCATTCATCTTCCAGCATGAATAGTGATTCCTCTACCAATCTTGTTGAATCCGATGAAGCAACAAGGAAACACCAACTCTGGTCCAAACAGGTAGAAGAATCTTCATTTAATGATAAAGAGGAAATGCTGAACATGAGGAAAAAACTGGCAAAAGGTGAAGTACCAGTCATGTTTTGGCCTTTGGCTGATTCACAGTATGACATTCCAAAGATGTTGACGGATGATGGAATCCATGATATTCGTCTTAACATATGGAAAACTCTTTGTCAATTAAAGAAGAAGGTATTATCTTACGATGAATATGAAAATCATCTTAAGATAATAGAAGGGTTACAACGCCAGATTGATTTGGCATCTCTATCAGTCTCTCGGTATCCGAAGGCTGAAAAGCAACAGAGAACCCTTCAACGTTCATGCCTTGGCGCGCTGAGAAAATTGCGTCAATTAATTTCCAATGCTCCATCTAATGTTCATATCAGAGGATGGGGTGTTCACGGAGCACTACATTTCACAGTGCTTTCCGGTCAGCAAAGCCCGCCGAAAATGGTCTCATGCAATGTTATTGCCCATGGCCGGCAACAGTCAATGGGCTTTGTTCGTAATCAAAATCTTGCTCAGGATCAAGCTTCAACTAGTTCCTCTCAAAATCAAGTATATAGAGAACAGGTTGTTGAATTGCTCCTACATCAAGCAGGCGAGAATATTGCACAAGCCTCTCGTCTGGAGCAAACACGTCATCAAATGACAGAAGTTTCGGAAATCATCCAACGGTCTGTTGAACCAGGTGATAAAAGTGGATACAGGTTAATGCATCCAGCTAATTTCCGAACTAAGATTCGCAAGATCAAGAGAGATTTCAAGAAGATCTCAGACATAGCATGTCAAGAGACACCCCAGCTTGCCAGACTGGGGACTTCTCTAACCCAACCCTCAGAATCAACGAATGGGATTCGAGGGGTTGAGCAGAAGCAACAGGAACACCCCCAGTCCACCGGACTGGGGACTTTTTCAAATCTTCAATCCCTCCCTCAGAGAAAGTCAGTATTCTCTCGATTAGGGAAGAAGCCTCAAGAGGAACGAAGAGCCAAGCTATCAGGAGATTCTCTCCAAGTGACGGTTCACAAAGAAATTCCTGAGGGATCAAGTCAACGGAATGCCATGTCTTATCATGGACATAAAAGGAGACAATATCACAGAAATGCTGATAGAAAGGATTCCATGAAATATGCATCCATTAATGTCATCACTGCCGTTGCTGCTGATTCACCAGATGAGGCTCAATCAGAGGGATCAGATGAAGAGGTTCCTGCTCAAGAAGTTGCGTACACAGACCTAAATGAAGAAGGTGTGCGCACACGTAATCAAAGGCTTACCCAAAATTTGGGTATTCCTTCAAGTAACCCACTTCCCCCTCTCCGAAAAGGATCCAATAAGGGGAAAGGAAAGAATCAGGTTACTTCTCACCCTTCCTCTGAAGGAGGTCAATCGCTCTCATTAGAGCAAAGGCTTGCACAACAGGAGGAAGAAATGAAAGAATTAAGAAGGTTGAATGCAGAACTACTTCAGAGTAGTCTTCTTCTTAAGAATGCTGAAGTCCGACAGCCGAAGGAATTTGTTGTAACTACTGAGATGGATCAGGAATATCCTCCTTTATCAGTACACCCACAGAGGTCTAATCCTACGGGTCAAACGCAACAACGGTTGGCAGCACTACCATTAGTTGCAGCACCAACCTCCACGTCTGTCCAAGCTCCATTCATTGCACCTACCCAAAACCAAGTTCAACCTGACGTTTCTCAAAAGTTAATAACTACTATTGAGTCATTAACAGCTCGGTTAGAAACTATGGAAGGGAAACGGGCGCAAGTTTAACCTGAAAAGAAAGTTTACCCTGAATGGGTAGATTCAATTTCTCCTCCATCCAGTTTTGGAAACCCTATTTTCCCTACTTTCAATGGATCAGGTGACCCTGAACAACATTTGACGCATTACGTGTCTTGTTGTGATCCTATGATGGGAACTCCAGAGCAACAAGAAGCAGTGAAACTCAGATGCTTCATGCGAACCTTGCAAGGACCAGCTTTTGTCTGGTATACAAGCTTGAAATCCCGGTCAGTTATCGGATGGGAGGATCTTCGTCAAAAATTCCTTCTTCAGTTTAGCTCAACTTTGCCAAAAACAACAGTTTTCGATCTTACAAACTGCAAGCAAAGGGAGAATGAAAGAGTCTCTGATTTCATTGCTCGTTGGAAGGGATTAACGTATTCCTTGAGTTTATCACTCCCTCAGGAGGAATTGTTGCCAATATGTGTGGCAAATTTGCGTGACGAATTATGCACACCATTGATCCCTGTGAAATACACAGGAGGGTTTCGAGACCTTACTTCAATCGCTCAACAGATTGAAGATTCCCTTATGCAGGCTAAGGTTAAATCTCGTGTAATTCCATCAGCTCCAGGAAGAAGAATGGGTAAAGCAGAAACTGCTACAGTTATGCTTAAACAGGCACCTGTACCTATTTCTACTTCAAAACCTTCATCTTCTCGAAGGGCTCCACCTCCTGAACGCCAACAACAAAGGCTGTTTCGTCCAAATGATCAAAAAGATCAACGATGAAAACAATTTGAGGATATGAAGAGTAAAACATACTCTTTCCGAAGTGAGCAAGTTCCTGGTTACTTCATTTCAGCTCTGGAGAATAATTTGGTTCAATTACCAGTGCCGAAGAGACCAAACAAGGAAGGAGATGAAGACCGTCCCAATTATTGTCCCTTTCATCAAATGTTGGGGCATCCCATCCAGGAGTGTTTTGTCTTTAAAGACCTCCTACAAAAGATGGTCGACTTGGGACAAGTCAAATTGAAGGGTTCTTCAGCTCATGTAGCATGTATTACCGCTACAGATCCAGAGGAAGGAGGCGAGTGGCAGGAAGTCAAAAGCAAAACTGCGAAAAAATATGATGATTGGATGGTCAGAAAGACAATCAATCGGACCCATTCCATTTTGCGAACACAATTGAAGAAGCCAATTGTGTCTCCTACAAAAGCTGCAGTAAAGCCTCCATCAAAAGACAAATCCTCAAAAGGGCAGAGCAATTCAAAGAAGAAAGAGGAATCAGGAGAAGATGAGTATGTATCAAAGCCTAAATTGTCTTTGACTCTGGCAGATTTCATGCCATCTACTTCAAATCAACGGGCACCGTCCCACCAAACGGCACAGCCTAAACAGGCTAACTTGGCAGAGTCTTTATCAGACGAAGAATTGATCTTTGGTTCTGTTAATATGATTCAATTAACAGATTCATATTCCAGTCTTGATGAGCCTGAATTCCCTATATCAAATAAAGGAACCCGAGGAAGTTCTAGAGGTTCAGGATATAGGGGAAGACGTGGATCTTTCCGAAGCCACTACTCTAATTCTACCCCTGCTAGCACTGTATATGCAGCAGAAACTCGTGGTAGAGCCCTTCAGCGAGCTCAAAATGAACAAGCAAGTTCTTCTGCCAATGGCCAACTCAGCTTCGGCACAGTTATTTTGGAAGACCGATTAAATGTTCCATCTTCTTTATCTCAGCAAGTAAATGGATCTAATCAGTCTAATTTTCCAAAACCAAAGATGTTTCCAACTTCAATACAAGAGGCATCAGCTTCCAAAGCATCTGCTTCCAAGATACCTACTAAACCGCATATTCCTATTGGGAAACGCAGGCCTCTAGATCAAAAGTATGATATATTGAAACACTTGGCCCAAGTACCAGCCAAATTATCAATTTTAGATGCTTTGAATCTATCAAAAGATCTTCGGGAAGCACTCATCGAAGCTTTGTCAAGTCCTCAGGAGTTTGAAGCTGAAATTGCTGCAGCTGAAATTTATCACATAGAGAATAATCCTGCAGAATGCCATGCAGTGATATCTTTTACTGATAAAGATGAAGATGATGTTGTGCATGGGAACATAAAACCTTTGTACCTATCTGGCAAAGTCAATGGTATAGATGTTCGAAGAGCTTTCATTGACAATGGTTCAGGAGTCAACCTCATGCCCATTCGCACACTTCGTCGATTGGGCCTCACAGAATCTGATTTATCTCCTTCTACCATGATGTTGCAAGGATATGATAAAAATGAACAAGAACCACTGGGAGAAGTTACGCTCAGAACTCAGTTTGGAGATCTTGTTTCCAATTCAGATTTCATGATTGTTGATCAAGACTCAGCTTTCAATATCTTGCTTGGAAGACCCTGGCTACATCAGCATGCAGCTATTCCATCGTCATACCATCAATGTCTCAAATACTGTTTCGATGGTCAAGTTGGAACATTTTATGGTGATAAGGCCCCGTTCAAGACATGTGAGTCTCAATACATTGAGGCGGAATTTTATCACATGAAGAGAAGAGAAAAATCTACAATGAAGGAAATTACCAAAGTTAATGCTCCATATGGTCTGGAAAAAATTCCAATAAATCCATTTTTCACATGTGAGTACAGATTATGTGTTACCTATCAGTCAAATTGACAAAATAGGCCCAAATCAAAATACTCTTATGGAAAGATCCATAATTTCAATTACGGCAATCGAGCCAGACAACATGGGAGAAATTGGTAACTTACCAAGCAGTGATGAAGGCATAAGTGGTGACGTTTTCATTTCGTCTGCTGAAATCCAACAAGTCTATACTTCGCTAATCAGGCCAGAAGAAGTTATAGCAACACCAGAGGTGAATGTTGATGTTGATTCTCAATCCATTATCTCCTCTTTATTTCCCAAAGAAGACCCTTTTTCATCAATAGGGTCGGAAATGGAAGCTTCTTCTTCAAAATGTGAAAATTTTGACATCTCTTATGATCATGAGAATTTCGTTTTTTCATCTACTTTGCAAGTAGAAACGGAAGATATAACACATGATGAAGAGGAAGAGGAAGATCTTAGAGATGCTCCTCCAGCATTTGAAGAGGGTATCTCTACCACTGTGGATGAACTCAGAGAAGTAAATCTGGGTACAGAGAAAGATCCACGCCCCACTTTAATTAGTGCAGCCATGACCCTTGAAGAACAAGAGATGTATATTTCTTTTCTAAAGCAAAATAAAGATATTTTTGCTTGGAATTATACAGAGATGCCTGGCCTTGATCCTGATGTTTCCACCCATCATTTGGGTTTGCCAAAAGAACATCGAGGATTCAAGCAAGCCGCGAGAAGAACACACCCAACCTATGCTTCCAAAATCGAGGCTGAAGTGGATAAGCTTATCAAAGCTAACTTCGTCAGAGAAGTTCAATATCCCAAG
This sequence comes from Viscum album, assembly GCA_963277665.1. Lineage (NCBI taxonomy): Eukaryota > Viridiplantae > Streptophyta > Magnoliopsida > Santalales > Viscaceae > Viscum > Viscum album. The sequence goes on along the minus strand of OY728153.1, from coordinate 96,828,091 downwards.
TGGTTGGCTAATATTGTCCCAGTAAAGAAAAAGAACGGACAAATTAGGGTTTGCATCGATTTCAGAGATCTTAATCGGTATTGTCCCAAAGATGATTTTCCACTTCCGATTACAGAACTCTTAATTGATGCGACGGCTGGCTATGAAATACTTTCTTTCATGGATGGATATTCTGGATATAATCAGATCCGAATGGCCCCAGAAGATGAGGAATATACAGCCTTCAGAGCTCCTCAAGGTGTGTTTTGTTACCGGGTGATGCCCTTTGGTTTAAAGAATGCAGGTGCAACATATCAACGCGCCATGCATCGTATCTTCAAACCTTTTCTAGGGAAATTTGTTGAATGCTATGTAGATGATTTGGTGGTTAAATCCAAACAACGTTTTGATCACTTGGCTGATTTGGAAATCATATTCCACAAGCTTCGACAACATAATTTAAAGATGAACCCCTTAAAATGTGCTTTTGGGGTAACCTCAGGAAAATTCCTCGGCTTTGTTGTACGCCATCGTGGTATTGAAGTCGATCCTGAGAAGACCAAATCAATCCTTGGTATGTCACCTCCTCAGAATTTGAAAGAATTAAGAGGACTTCAAGGACACTTAGCCGATATTCGGCGTTTCATCGCCAATTTGGCAGGCAAAAGTTTACCTTTTACCAAATTATTGAAGAAAGGAGTCACTTACCAGTGGACTAAAGAATGTCAAGAAGCATTTGATGTTCTCAAGAAATACCTCTTAAGTCCACCAGTACTCATGCCACCTGTTGAGGGTAGACCTCTTATCCTCTATGTGACAGCTTTAGAGCGATCATTGGGTGCCTTTCTCGCTCAAAAGAATGATGCTGGGAATGAAAATAGTCTCTACTATCTCAGTAGAACTATGCTTGAAGCAGAAACCCGGTATTCGAGTATTGAAAAATGCTGCCTAGCATTAATCTTTGCAGTTCAGAAACTGAGACACTACCTGCAACATCACGAGGTCCAATTGGTATCTCGTAATAATCCACTCAAATTCATCCTTAGTCGTCCAATGCTTACAGGACGTCTGGCAAGGTGGGCGGTTATTTTACAGCAGTTCGACATCCAGTATGTGTCTCAAAAGGCAATTAAGGGCCAAGCTCTGGCTGATTTCCTGGCTGAACACCCTTCAGTGGAAGACACGTATTCAGATATCGAACTCCCTGATGAGGAAGTTTTTTCTATTCAAGAGAATCCTCAAACATGGGAAATGTATTTTGATGGTGCTTCACTACTGGAAAAACAGGTATTTGCGACGGGCTATTTGCGACGGGATCCCGTCGCAAATAGCCCGTTGCGGAAAACGCCGTCGCAACTAAACTTATTTGCGACGGGACCGTCGCTAAAGCCCTTTTTTGCGACGGGCATTCTCCCCGTCGCAAATAGTATTCCGTATTTTTGTAAAAAACTTTTTAAACAGTTATTGCGACGGGCCCGTCGCAAATACCTTTTGCGACGGGACCCGTCGCAAATAGTTTTTGCGACGGGCCCGTCGCAATAACGTTTTTTTTAAAAAAATAAAAAAATTAATAATACTAGTATTTGCGACGGGAAACGGGACCCGTCGCAAATACTATTCATAGTAATTGCGACGGGACCCGTCGCAAATACTCTTTTTAAAAAAAATAAAAAAATATTAATAATACTAGTATTTGCGACGGGCATAGTATCCCGTCGCAAATACTATAAAAAAAATAAAAAAAATAAATTATTAATAAATTATTTTAATTAATATAATAATAGAATTATAATTTACAAATGAAAATAATAAATTATTTTAATTACTATAATAATAGTAGAATTATAATTCAAAAATAAAAATAATAGAATACTAATAAATAATTTAATTAATATAATAATATATAATTATAATTCATAAATAAAAAAAATATTAATAAGTTATTTTAATTAATATAAAAATAATAGAATTATTTTACATTCAAATATTAAAATAATTCAAGTATTACAAAAAAATAATTAAATTATAATATTATAAAATTTTAATATATATATAAAATTTTAATATATATATAAAATTTAATATTATAAAATATAAATATTATTATTATTCATATTAATATTGTTATTTAAAAATATAATATTATTAATATTTTATAATGAGACAGAAACTACGAATAGAAAAAAAAAATATTTTGATTTCACAAATTTTATAACAGAAATACAAACTCTAATCTGTAGGAGGGGGGGGGGAGGTGGGGGATCTGCAGATGGTGGTGGAGGAAACTCCATCCCTAAAGCATGAGTGAGTCGGCGCATGTACTCCATCTGCTCCTGATGCTGCTGCTGCCACCGACTCGTCTGCTCCTCGTACAGCTGCTGCTGGCGTCGACGCTCCTCCTCATGCTGCTGACGTATCTGCTCCTGCTCCTGTCGGAGACTCTCTATCTGTGCAGTCTGAGATCGCAACTGCTCCTCATACTGTGTAGAAGAAGATGCACGAGCTCCCCTCGAGCTGGACGCCGACATCGCAGCACTGCCATAATAATCTCCGGGAGTCAGTCGAGAGCCGATACCAACTACCCGACCCTTCTCGAAGGCATACTGGGTGGCCTGCATCCATGCCGCCTCATCAAACTGACGGGCAGTGGTCTGATCTGATGACTCGGCCTGACTCTCAGGCCGGGCCTGTGCCGCTGCGGCCTCATATGACTCCTATAGTTGCAATTTAAAATTAAAATTGTGAATATATTATATGCAGTTAATTTTTAAACTTGAAAACAAATAATACTGACCACGATGTGATGCTGACGATCACCTCTGAGCTCCCCAGTAGCAGGATCACTATACATCCTCCGATATACGTCGTACTCTGTAATATCGGGGTGCTCGACAGCCTATAAGAATAAAAAATAAATTGTTAATATTTATAGTTATATAAAATATTTATAAATAATGTACGTACCAAATGCTGTCTATGAGTACTGAAAGAACGACTCCCAGCTCGATGAGTCACCTCCTACCTCCCCCGATTCTGCCTCCCCACCGATGATCTCCTCTGAAAGGCACCACTCAACCAGTGCGCACATAATCCATCCCATACATGGGATGAAATGTACTCTGGTCGGTGTGCTCTACATGACTCCTCAAAATCTGACACTCCTGCTTTCTTCATCGCAGCTTTTCTTAAATTGTGCAAAAACTGACGAAGGCGATCACGCATGGCCACCTCCCATGCCTCGTGGATGGCGTCACGCATGGTATCCTCGACCGGATACCATAAACCCTACAAATAAATCAAAATATCAAGTTAGAAATGAAATAATTTTCAAAATAAAAATTATTTATTTACGTACGTACCAACCAATGGCCGAACATGGCCTGCTGCACATCAATGGGAATCTGCTCCCATGTGGTCCACGGCTGAGAGAAATAGTTGCGCAAAATAGCGCTGCCCTGTCCGACTGCTATATGCGAAAAACTGAAAAAATAATAAACATTTATTATGTGAATAGATTAATGAAATCTTAGTCAAATTCACAGGTTATTACACAGGTTATCACACCTCCGGGTGCGCGGATCAAACCCAAGACGTGGACGTCGCTCGGGGACGGGGTCAGGAATCATCAATCGTGCAAGACCGCGCCCCCTCCGCGTACTCCCTGGAGCGCCTGCAGGCTGAGGGTCATCTGCCAGCAACTCATCCGCATCGAAAGGCAGGTCAGCCTCCGCCAACTCACGAAATGTGGCCTCGTCCATCTGAAACAGAAAATGTTAATATTAGCAAATAATTGATAATTACTATTATATATACATATATATACATATTATGATTGTATATAAATACCATGGAATTCTATAAGTGTTCATCTTCATCATCATCTTCATATATGTCAATGTCATCTTCATATTCCTCCTCAACATCATCGATATCCATTCGAGTTGCAGTTGCTTCATCTCTTACCATTTCAAATTCATGTGTGGCATCATTAACATCATCGTCATCACCGACTCTTAAATGTGGGGTGTCGTCATCGATACTCATATCTCTTTGTAAAAAAGATTGATTTTGAGTACTCTCTTGAAAAACTTCAATTCTTTGCACATCAGTGAAAGCACATTCACTTTGACTAAACTGATTGTCTCGAATTTTGATTTTTATTACACTCCACCAATCAGTCAAGTCTCTTGATGTTGCACAGTACTTTGCATAATAAACTTGATATGCCTGTTGAGCCAATAAGAATGGTTCATTTACTGCGAGAACACTTTTACATTTAATATCGATGATTCCATGAGTCGGATGAACACGCACGCCTCTCTCTGTATCCAACCACCGACATTTGAACATGGTTATGTAATGTTGTCCAAGATAACAGAGTTCAATGATTTCATCAAGCATGCCATAAAAGTCAACTTCATTTTCTCGATGATGAGATCCTCTCAAGCTAACTCCACTGTTCATTGTTTTTTTCGATTCCCCATATGCATGCGTGTGGAATCGAAATCCATTCACCACATATGCATTATAAGTTTCAAACGTTCTCAATGCACATTTTCTGCAAGGGCATTTTATCTTTCCTTCTGAAACAAATTCTGAATTTGATGCCGCAAATGATAAAAAAATCTCCACACCCTCTATATATACTGGATTTAAACCAGAACCATTTGGATTTCTACGTTGATTTATCCATATGCGGTCATCTAATAATGACTGTTGACGACCTCGCTGTTCCATATTTTTCTATAAAATATAAAAGCATTACTGGTTTTGAATAATTTGTTAGAAAAAACACTCAAGCAAGGATTACTAATTATTACAATTTATTACTAATTATTACAATTTATTGCTAATTATTACTATTTATTACTAATTTAGCAATACTTAGCAATACTTAGAAAAAGGAAAACTGCTTGAATAATGAAAGGAAATTTGATAATCATCGTTGTGGAGATGGTTATAAATTTTCCCTTCATTATCCAAGCAGATTTCGTTTACTAATTATTAGTAATAAAAAAAATATTATCAATATTTACGAAAAAACAATATTAATATTATTAAAATAATAAAAAAATTAAAAAATATTAAAATTATCAATATTCAGAACAAACATTGTTCTATTATTAACATGTTCAAATCTTAAAGGGTCGTCAATTGTCAGGTCATGCGCAATAAAAAGTTTGTGTCAGCCATGTCTAATGTAAACTCTATAATTGTCCTTGCATGGTTGATCACTTCGCAAGTAATGTTGCAATCAGACAAACCAAGTCATTCCCTTCTTAACTATAAGAATTATCTCACATGAACCTTTACATAGATCATTCTTCCTTAAAAATTTGAGGGGATATCATTATTTTTCCCTTAAATTTTCAAGGAAGAATGGTCTATGTAAAGGTTCATGTGAGATGATTCTTATAGATAAGAAGGGAATGACTTGGTTTGTCTGATTGCAACATTACTTTTGAAGTGATCGACCATGCAAGGACAATTATAGAGTTTACATTGGACATGGCTGACAGAAACTTTTTATTGCGCATGACCTGACAATTAGCGACCCTTTAAGATTTGAACATGTTAAGAATAGAGCAAAATCTGTTGTAAATATTGATAATTTTAATATTTTATAAATTTTTATTATTTTAATAATATTAATATTTTTTTCATAAATATTGATAATATAATTTTTTTTGCTAAGTGTTCTTGAGTATTCCTGAGTATTCCTGAGTATTCCTGATTATTTGTGAGTATTCGTGAGTATTCGTGATTATTCGTGAGTATTCGTGATTATTCGTGAGTATTCGTGAGTATTCGTGAGTATTCGTGAGTATTCCTGAGTATTCCTGATTATTCCTAATTATTCCTAATTATTTGCAATTATTCCTAATTATTTGCAATTATTGGTAATTATTGGCAATTATTGGTCATTATTGGCAATTATTACTAATTATTCCTAATTAATCCTAATTATTCCTAATTAATCCTAATTAATCCTAATTAATCCTACTTATTCCTAATTATTCCTAATTATTACTAATTATTCCTAATTATTGCTAATTATTACTAATTATTGCTAATTATTTCTAATTATTGCTAATTATTTCTAATTATTGCTAATTATTTCTAATTATTGCTAATTATTTCTAATTATTGCTAATTATTGCTAATTATTGGTAATTATTTCTAATTATTTCTAATTATTCGTAATTATTACTAATTATTGGTAATTAATACTAATTATTGGTAATTATTGCTAATTATTGGTAATTATTGCTAATTATTGGTAATTATTGCTAATTATTGGTAATTAATACTAATTATTGGTAATTAATACTAATTATTGGTAATTATTACTAATTATTGGTAATTATTACTAATTATTGGTAATTATTACTAATTATTCGTAATTAATACTAATTATTCCTAATTAATACTAATTATTCCTAATTATTGTTAATTATTCCTAATTATTACTAATTATTGTTAATTATTCCTAATTATTACTAATTATTGTTAATTATTCCTAATTATTACTAATTATTGTTAATTATTCCTAATTATTCCTAATTAATACTAATTATTCCTAATTAATACTAATTATTCCTAATTAATACTAATTATTCCTAATTAATACTAATTATTCCTAATTAATACTAATTATTCCTAATTATTACTAATTATTGTTAATTATTCCTAATTATTACTAATTATCGTTAATTATTCCTAATTAATACTAATTATTGGTAATTAATACTAATTATTGGTAATTAATACTAATTATTGGTAATTAATACTAATAATTGGTAATTAATACTAATTATTGGTAATTAATACTAATTATTCCTAATTAATACTAATTATTGGTAATTATTACTAATTATTCCTAATTAATACTAATTATTCGTAATTATTCCTACTTATTGTTAATTATTCCTAATTATTACTAATTATTGTTAATTATTCCTAATTATTACTAATTATTGTTAATTATTCCTAATTATTACTAATTATTGGTAATTAATACTAATTATTGGTAATTAATACTAATTATTGGTAATTAATACTAATTATTCCTAATTAATACTAATTATTCCTAATTAATACTAATTATTGGTGATTATTACTAATTATTCCTAATTAATACTAATTATTCCTAATTATTACTAATTATTGTTAATTATTCCTAATTATTACTAATTATTGTTAATTATTCCTAATTAATATTAATTATTGGTAATTAATACTAATTATTGGTAATTAATACTAATTATTGGTAATTAATACTAATTATTGGTAATTAAGACTAATTATTGGTAATTAATACTAATTATTTGTAATTAATACTAATTATTTGTAATTAATACTAATTATTCCTAATTAATACTAATTATTGGTAATTAATACTAATTATTCCTAATTAATACTAATTATTCCTAATTATTCCTAATTATTACTAATTATTCCTAATTATTACTAATTATTCCTAATTATTCCTAATTATTACTAATTATTCCAAATTATTGTTAATTATTCCTAATTATTACTAATTATTGTTAATTATTTCTAATTATTACGAATTATTGGTAATTAATACTAATTATTACGAATTATTGGTAATTAATACTAATTATTGGTAATTAAGACTAATTATTGGTAATTAATACTAATTATTTGTAATTAATACTAATTATTTGTAATTAATACTAATTATTTGTAATTAATACTAATTATTCCTAATTAATACTAATTATCTGTAATTAATACTAATTATTCCTAATTATTCCTAATTATTGGTAATTATTACTAATTATTACTAATTATTCCTAATTAATACTAATTATTCCTAATTATTCCTAATTATTACTAATTATTCCTAATTATTCCTAATTATTACTAATTATTGTTAATTATTCGTAATTATTGTTAATTATTCCTAATTATTACTAATTATTGTTAATTATTCCTAATTATTACGAATTATTGGTAATTAATACTAATTATTGGTAATTAATACTAATTATTGGTAATTAATACTAATTATAGGTAATTAATACTAATTATTGTTAATTATTGGTAATTATTACTAATTATTCTTAATTATTGATAATTATTAGTAATTAAATGAATAATTATCAATAATTAGAAATAATTACCAATAATTACAAATAATAACATTATTAATATATTTTATTATTAATATTAAAATAATATAATTTTCTAATTTATATACAGTTCTTTTTTCATCTGTGCGTTTTCTATCTCCACATACAAATAATACATGTGAAGACAGCAAACACACAGATGAAAAAAGAACTGTATATATATAAAAAATTATATTATTTTAATATTAATAATAAAATAAACTAATAATGTAATAATGTTCTTATTCTTAATTATTGGTATTTATTACTAGTTATTAATATTTATTCTTAATTACTAAAAATTATTACTAATTATTCCTAATTACCATATAAACAATACTTATAATTTAAATTTATTAAATAATAAAACAATGTGAACATAATTAAATTACAACTAATTAATAATAATAGAAACTAATAAGAAATTAAAAATAAATAAAAAATTAAAATGAAGATAAATACCTTGAAAATTGATCTGTTCTGATCGTTCTTCAAAACTTTAATATCAGCTCCGGAGAAAAAACTTAAACTGGAGAAAAAACTCAACTCTAGAAATATAATTCTGAGAGAGAGAGAAGATAAGGAATGAGAATGAAATGAAAAAAACGGATGGGGGTATTTATAGGTTAGATTAGTTGCGACGGGCCCATTTGCGACGGGATTCCCGTCGCAAATAGGATTATTTGCGACGGGTCCCGTCGCAAATACCTTAGCCAACATTTATTACGGTCAACCGGTAAATAGTTATTTGCGACGGGTCCCGTCGCAAATAATCCCTGCCGACATAGTATTTGCGACGGGGGAATATTCCCGTCGCAAATACCTTTTACCGCCGCCGGTTATTTGCGACGGGAATATTTCCCCGTCGCAAATAAGTTTCCCGCGATTTGGCGCGCATCGCGGGAAAACTATTTGCGACGGGGAAAGCAATCCCGTCGCAAAAGCCTCCTTATTTGCGACGGGGAAATACCCCCGTCGCAAATAAGTTTTTAACATGACTATTTGCGACGGGAATAAATCCCGTCGCAAATAACCCGTCGCAATTGCTCATTTTTCCCGTAGTGCTTCTAGAAGTCCAACAGGGAAGAAAATGGAAAATCCTAAATTCAACAAAGTTGGTTTAGGAATTGTGCTCATTTCTCCAGATAAGGCAGTGTTACCTTATTCCTTTTTGTTGTGGGAAGGTGGTACCAATAATGAAGCTGAATACCAAGCTCTCATTGCAGGCTTGGAGTTAGCGCTTCAAGCACAAGTGAATCACTTAAAGGTGAAAGGTGATTCAGACCTGGTAATCAAACACGTCAATGGGGATTATGCCATCAGAAAAGAAGAATTAATCCCTTTGTATGATTACGTCAGAGAGTTAATGTCGGAATTCCCTTCAGAACCGACATTTTCTTATGTCCCAAGATCACAAAATGCTCAAGCTGATGCACTGGCTAATATAGCCACAGCTTTAGCAGATCCAAATCGGGACGAGACAACCATCTGTATTGCCCACCGTCGTGCAATTTCACCTTATGTTCAAGTCAGAACAGAGGAAATTAATGAAATTAGTCCCATTCCTGAACCATATGGTCATACTACAGGATGGATGTCACCTATCAGGGAATACCTTCAAAATGGAACACTTCCACCTGATAAAGCCGAGAGAGAACAAATTCGGCGACGTGTGGTCAATTTTACTCTTTATGATGGTCCAAACCACCTCGAGAAAATTCTCTACAAACGTGGTTTTGATGGAGTTCTCTTTAGATGTATTGATGGTGAAGAGACAATGGCTGTCATAAAAGAAGTGCATGCAGGAGTCTGTGGTGCCCACCAGTCTGGACATAGATTGTCTGATCAAATTCGAAGACTTGGATACTTCTGGCCTTCAATGATACAAGATTGTGTTAATTTCACAAAGAAGTGTCATTCATGCCAAGTATATGCCAATTTCATTCATCAACCTCCAGATTTGCTTCATACAGCTAAATACTCATGGCCATTTTCCACATGGGGAATGGATGTGGTGGGACCTTACCCTTCAGCTACGGCCAAGCAGTTTAAGTACATTCTTACTGCTACTGATTTCTTTTCCAAATGGGCAAAGGCAGTACCTCTCAAAGAAGTCAGTTCTAAATGCATTGTTAGCTTCATCAAGTCTAACATCATTACTAGATTTGGTGTCCCTCATACCATATTGACAGACAACGGCACCAACTTCTGTTCTTCTGAGGTAAAGAGATTGTATCAAGAATACAACATTAAGTCCAACCATTCATCTCGATATCATGCAGCGGCTAATGGCCAGATAGAGGCCTTCAACAAGACTCTTTCAAATATACTGCAAAAGATGGTGGATAAAGATAAGAGGTCATGGCCTGATAAACTCTATCATGCTTTATGGGCTTATCGGACTACCACTCGCAATGCAACGCGGTCTACTCCATATTCATTGGTATATGGAACAGAAGCAGTCTTGCCAATTGAAGTCCAATTGCCCTCACTCAGAATAGCCATTTGTGATCAGTTATCAACAGATGAGCAATCCCAAAAGCGGTTGAATGAATTGGAACAGTTAGATGAGAAAAGATTGTGCACTTTGCACCACTTGGAAATCTATCAGAATCGAATAGCACGAGCTTTTAACAAAAAAGTTCGTCTTCGTTCATTCATTCAGGGAGAATTGGTATTGGTTCTCAGAACACCAATGATACCAGGAAAGAAGCCTCCCAAGCTTGAACCAAAATGGGAAGGACCTTATTCAGTACATAAGGTCTACTCCAATGGAGCGTATTCTCTGATTTCAATGGATGGAGAACACATCACGACTCCAACTAATGCCAGATTTCTGAAGAAGTATTTTGTATAAACACAAAATATTGTTCACAGAACTAAGACTCTTACATTTGGTTCATACAGCAATGGTCCAGTATGACCTTAAAACTACAACTACGTCCAGCATGCCGATAAACTGTATGGTCCGTGCATATGACCTTAAACTATTCGCACTTATGTCCCTGCAACATGACACTAAACTGTGCAGCACCAATAGTCCTAACTGCAAGACTTTAAACTGCATAGTCCCTGATTTTGTCCGAGATGACATTAAACTATATTTTGTCCTAGCGACATGACATTTAAACTGTGTGGCACTTTCATCGTCCAGCATGACGTTAAACTGTGTTAAATCCCTTATTGTCCTACATGACACTAAACTGTATTCTGTCCGAGATGACATTAAACTATATTGTGTCCTAGCAACATGGCATTAAACTGTGTGGCACTTTCATCGTCCAGCATGACGTTAAACTGTAAAAAGTAATCAGAACTGATATCCTCATATTGGTTCACCTTAGTCCTAGCTACATGACTTTAAACTGTACAGCACAAGTTCGTCCTTGCTATATGACGTTAAACTATATAGCAATGGTCCAGTATGACATTAAACTGCATCATCCCTGGTCCATGTATATGACCATAAACTATTTGCAAATCCCTTATGTCCAGCAAGACGTTAAACTGTGACGTCCTAAATTACATGACGCTAAACTGTATAAAAGTCCCTCACGTCCGGAAAGACGTTAAACTATATAATCATCAAAGGTCCAACATGACATTAAACTGCACCATCCATGGTCCATGCATATGACCTTAAACTATTCGCACTTTCGTCCGACATGACGTTAAAATGGTACACTCCCTTGTCCTTACTGCATGACATTAAACTGCACAGTCCCCCTTTTTTCCGTCCAATATGACGTTAAACTATATTGTCCCCCTCGTCTTAACTACATGACGCTAAACTGTACAGAAAGTCCTTTTTTTTATGTCCTACATGACATTAAACTGTACATCGTTAAGGTTGTTATTACCTCTTGTTTCTCACACCGAGTATGACTCACGTGAGCTTAGAGCGAACATCAACCATAACACTCCCTTTGGGCCACTAACCATGTGTAAGTCCCAACAACATTTTTTTTATTATTAGATCATTGTCCCCAAAGAACAACTTGATCATTAATTCATTCTTTAATTGAACTACACAGACTTTGATCCTTCCCCTCCAGGCTGGGTATGTAGGCAACCTCCCAAAGGTTCAAGCCCAAAAACAATCTCTTCACATTGGTTCACCACAATCTCATATGATGATGATTTGTGAAATCACCCTTGGAATCAATATCTTTACATTGATTCACTTTCGTCCTTGTTATATGACGTTAAACTATACAACACTTTTGTCCAGTACGACAATAAACTACAATATTCTTTGATTTCCTCATTTGAGAAGGAACCATTATTAACATTGATTCTTTTTCAATCATGGTTTTCATTTTCAAAAAGACTACGTACATACATGGTAATGCCTAAACTTTTTATCTTAGGTTAAAACCATCATTGCACTAAAGTCCCTTTTCACCCTTCACATGTACGAACCAAATTTGTACAAAGGGTAGTTTCTAGAACTACGTGGACTTGATTCCCATCTTTATGGGATACGTAGGAACATTCGAGTGTCCCTCGAATCCAGTCCCAAGTCTTTTGGGCCTAACCCCAAATTTCACTTTCAGTCCCTTGGCTGAAAAGTCCTCATGAAAACACACACTGTGTATTCATTATTATGGTCCGAATTCTATGACCCCAAAAACTAAGATCACTCATCCTTTCGTCCTGCACGACGTTAAACTGCATTTCAAGAACTACGTATGGCTTGATTCTCATTCTTATGAGATACGTAGTGAAGTCCAAGTTTCAATTCAGGACCCAGCCACAACATGATTATGGTTTTCATTGACCTATGTATCTCTATATACATTGGAAAATACCCATCTTTATGTATTATAATCCTAACCTTAAATATTTTCAGATCTTCATAACCCTTTTTCATGACTTATGGTCACAAAAATGTCAAACTTCTGAGAATTCTTTTGCCTGACTATGCAGCACGTGCCCATAGGTGGCCTTGCATAAACAGTCCACATAACAGACTTGTCAGCCAAGAGATGCTATTTATTTGACCATGCAGCCAATGCCCATAGGTGGCCCTGCATGTTTTCAACCCCCTAACGGGTTTGTTAAATAATAGTAACTTCATTCTTGGGAAGAATGCCTCTTTTGTCCTTATTTGTCTTAAATGACAGTATGTAGGGATCCGCAAAAATAGCCATCCTTAACGTATTTGTCCCATATCCTTTTTCATGATCTGAAAGTATTCAAGTCTATGGTTTATTCTTCTTCCCTACGTTTGGGTCAGACCTTCGTAGGAGTGATATTCATCCAGTTCTTCGATATTCTTGTTTGAAAATATCTTCTCCATATTCAGGTACCTCTTTCCATACAACAAACTCTATGCTTTAGAAAATTTGAATCTCCATAAACTTTCACTGGCTTTTAGCACTAGGAAAGTAAATTTCTGAGAGTTCTTTTGCCTAACTATGCAGCACGTGCCCATAGGTGGCCTTGCATAAACAATCCACATAACAGACTTGTCAGCCAAAAGATGCTATTTTATTTGACTATGCAGCCAATGCCCATAGGTGGCCCTGCATATTTCAACCCCCTAACGGGTTTTGTTAAATAATAGTAACTTCATTCATGGAAACTACTTCTTCTAATGCTATTTAGCTCTTTTTCATATCATTCCTCAGATTCAAATATTCTTAAGTCATAGTTTACATATTTTCTCTCATACTTGAGTATGGTAATTTGTTTTCAGATAAATTATCAAGGAATTGAATCCATTTTAATCCATTTTTTCGGTCAAAGCTATTTCGACCTTAAACATTAGCCTCTTTATGTCCGGCTTGCATGACTTTAAACTGCCCACACAAAAGACAAAGGAACTCTGAATAAAATTCAAGTTCCAGCTCACTAAATATACATTTTTTTTGTATGATTTAGGTAATATTGAGCAGTTAAAAGATTCAATGTTTGTAGGGTTATTTGTAATAATCCTAGTAAAAATCAAACTATGCTTACTAAGCCCATTGGCTTAAGTAAATTTGAAGCAGGTAATGGAAGAATGCAAGCACAAATGATTGAAGACAAAAGTGTTTTTCATTGATACACAAGAGTTAGAAGGACATCCACAGATTGGAATCTCTTCTCTTTTTCAAGAAATTACAGGAGATTGTCAACAAAAGTCTTCATTTGATGTATAGCATCCTGAGCCTTATCAACAGTTGCTTGAAGCTCGTGCACTTGACCAGCTTCACTCTTTTCAGCTTGCTGAAATGCCTTCTTAGCATCTGCAATGCCTTTCATGCCATTTATATGAGTTTCATCCAATGATTCATTAAGCTGATCAAGTTCCCCAGTAACAGCATCTAACTGTTGCTGGAGTTGCACCTGCTGGACGACCTTTTCTTTGATTTTTTGTTTCAGATCCTTCATCTTGACAACATAATCAGCTTCAGCCTGGGATATCGCAGCCTCAAATTCGCCTATGTTGACTGACAATTTCACTCTGGTCAAATCTTCGCGACTTGTCTGCATTTGCTCCCTCCTAAAGATAATCTGTTTCACTGCAGCATGGATCTTTTCATACCCAAAACCACCAAGTCCCATTATAACAAATTGGGATGACAATCGGGAAATTTTTGATGGTAGCTCTTCTAAGGGCACCCCCGATATGATGTTCCATATATTGTTCCACGCCTTACGTCGTGAAAAGCTGAACGCTTTGAGCATCTCTGGATCTGATTCAACATCTTCGTCAGAAGGGGGTATGTAATCTGGAATTAACATGCTCAAGGAAGTGCCTCGTTCTGCTCTTTCCCCTCTGACTTGTGCTCCTTCACTTTCAATTCCCGTTGGGACAGAGGCTGAGGCCTCATCTTCGGGTCTATTCATTGCAGTTGATGGTCCTGCATGATTAATTGAAAGATTTTAGTTGAATCTTAAAGGATAACAAAAGAATGGATTGTCTTGCAAATAAAGTACAATCACAAATATTGTTATCCCTTACCCAATGGTGGTTCAGCAACATGAGAAGACTTCTCCCCATCTTTCCCGGTTTCAACAGGATTTTCAGGATGGGTCTCAGGAGAGTTTATTGGATTTAGCTCTACTTGAGCTAATGTTTCTGCAATGATAGGGTTGACATCAGTGTCCACACCCTCTTCAGGCATTGGCAGTTCAGCAACTTCTACGGAAGAAACTGCATATTATTTTACATCATGATTAGAAATATTTTCTTTTAAAAGAAAAATTTTGGCGAAGGATAACACTCACGCCCAAGGTCTTCTAAATCACATGACAATCTAGCATGATCATAAAATTCTTCAAAAGTCATTCCTTGATTCATCATTTCATCCAATGATACTTCAGAATCTTGGTTAGTCTCACCAGTGGGAGCATTTGCTATGTATTCTTGCTGACTTATGTCCTGCAACCCCTAACCCTGGACAGCATCTTCAGTAGTGGGAGGGATACTGGGAATGGATGGTAGCTCTTTTCCAGGAGCTACCAAGTCAGCTTGAGTCTGTGGTTGTTCTACAGCACCCTCCACGGCCTTTTAAGTAGGATCAGTCCCTTCCCTCAAGGGGGAAATTGAAGAAGCCCCTGCAATCCTCAGAAATATGAGTAACCATATGATTATGGGTATAAACTCATGATTGTTCGAAGGACTTACCACTGCTAATGAAATGTTTAGCTAAGTATTTCCTCCTTCGTTGCCTTGGCTTCTTTTGCTTTTTTGGAGTTTCAGCTGTCTCCTTTATTGGCACTTGGATTGGCGAATGAAAGGCTATGTCCAGTGCCTCATTCATGGCCTGCTGGCCTGGAGATATCTCGCCTGGTTCGCGAGGAGAATCAGCAGCAGCCCCAACAGCGGTACCACCAGGGCTATATTGTGGCGAAGGAACCCCGGTCCCTTTCTTTGCAAGCTGCAAGATGAAGAAAATAACTTCCTTAAGAAACAAAGCTTCAACTGAAATCAAGTTGCAAAGAAGAAAACTTACATCTTCAGGAGCCACGTACTCTTGCCACTCCTCATCTCCAGAACCACCAGCCCCCTTAGTGGTGCCACGATCAATCATTTCCTTCACCCGCCTGGTGATAGGAGCTGAATTATCGGTGGCATATATGAGCATTTCCAGCTCTCTGATGTAAGCCCGCACTTCATTGGGGTTATCTCCGTATTGAAGGTCTTTGGAAGCTAGAAGATATCCTATCCCAGGAAGTTGTAGGCCCTCACACAAATCCAGCCAGGCGGTTTCAGTATCACAGTATAAGCTCTGCCATAGCTGAACAGCCTCTGGTCTTAGATATAAAGGCTGTGAGGAAGGTCCTACAATTTTTGATTTTAATTTCTTCCCAACTCCTGCAACTACAGATAGAGAATAAGAAAGTGAGACTTATTACTTTATAAAGTAGCAGTGATTGAAGTTATTACAATCAAATAACTCACCAGGAGCTGATGGAGTGGGTCTTTTAACTCTGGCCGGAGGATTATATCGGGCACGAAACCGCTTTGCTGCCGGTTGTGCCTCATCATCCCCATCATGATAATCCGAGGAATCAGTTCTAGAGGAGGAGTCTGTTGAACCTATTTCAGGAGGAGAAGCAGCACCTTCATGAGGAAGAGTTTCTTTCTCTACAGTCCTCTTCCTATTTCCCACTTGATATACAGGGTGATTCAATATCCCTTTAGGGTATGATGCTATCCAGTGTTCGGCATAAAAAGTAGTCAGATAATGTGCCGCTTTTTCAACTGGTAGATCAAATACTGCTCCAGTCTTCTCTCTTGACGTCAGCAACCATAGTTGTCGAGCAACCATCGGATGTTGCTCTAACCTGACGTGTACTGGAGGGGATACAACAATCTGTTGTAAACATTTGAATTGGCGTGCAAATCTATATGGAGCATAGGCCTCGCATATGATTTCTCCATCAACCCTGGCTACTAACACGCCATCCCTGCAAGCTAGCATGTATGCCCTCAAATCCAAAGGGGCTTTCCCATCATCAACAAACCGCCCAGATGGCGGACTTCCATAAGGAAAGAAGTTGAATTCCTTATACATGCTTAGTCTTACTTTTATGTCATAACCATTGACATCTAATGGAGGAATTCCAGAGAATGCTTGCACTGACGGTCTGAAAGAGCTTCCAGGAATTTGTAATCCATTCTGTACATTGTAAGTCCTGAAGTGAGTGGCGATCCATCCCCACAAAACCTGGAATGGTCCCACTATTCTTAAAGGAGATTTACCCTGGAAGACGTGAAGTAAACTCCTGTGGATCTTTGCTAAAATGGGGGTGGCTAACCCAACCATTTTTCCCTCAGCTAACTTGGCCGCAATGACGAAGGTCCCTGGCCTAACGCCTCCCTTCGAATCCCTGACCGGCAAGAGGTAAATACTGAGCCACATTTCCAAGAAACCCGCCAGACGAGTTTTCTTTGGAATTCTTTGATTCACTTCATAGCCCCATTTTTCAAACTCTCCTGCTTCTAGAGTTGGCCAGAATGTGCCAGGAGCTCCTCTCTTCTCAGGTTTTGGGCAAGTGGTAGGACGTCTGGGCCGGGTATCCTTGGATTTCTTTTTCTTGGATCCTTTTTCCTTTGGCTCCATCCCTTTCTTCTCAGTAAGAAACACCTTCATCCATTATTCCGGATGGATATCTTTTCTGAAATGAGTTAATGAGGTCTCTGAACTCTTGAGCTTGTGAAAGATTTTGAATAATTCTCGAGCCAAAACAGGAGTCTTCTCTGGATCATTCCAAGTCACCTTGGGAGGAATGAATTCATCATACATATCGCCCAAGATTGGAGCTCCTGAAATCTTGTGGACATCCCACAAACTGATACCTACTTCTCCATGAGTCAAATGGAAAGAATTAGTCGCTGGACTCCAGTGACTGAGTATCTCTGGCACGAAGATATCATGTCTGTAAATATATGTCTGCCCAACCCAAACAGCTTCATATATTGCAGCTCTCTTCAAATCCTCAATAAACTCTGCGCAAGTCTGTCGCACCCAGTATGCCCACATCCAAGTTGGCTTCACACCTTCCCCAGGGCGGAAATCCCAACTTTTCTTCCAGCCTTTGGACTGATCCATCTGAGCATCTCGGAAGATTGAAGGATGGCAATGTGGTTGAAGCTCAGGTGTATGTTTTTTCAGATCTGGTGTGCAAGGGCTATGATGCATCACATACGCCTTCTCTACTGTTCCAGCAGTTTGAAATACTCCTCCGCCTGAGATATTTGCTGAAGCAAAATTGGTATAATTCTGAAACCAAGAAAATGGAAGATAATTCTTTACTTCTGGAATAATGACTTCTTGCAGATGACCATGACCATACAAAGGTAGATAAGTGCAGTGAGGAAAGTCGTGATGATATTTCTTCAGATACTTAGCCAAATCTGGAAGAGTGCTGTTTTTGACAGTATAGTAATCAGGGCCAATGATATTCATCATATCATCTATCCGCTTGCTAGCCAGTTCATCAAGGAATCCAGGTCTAAGAGCCATTGAATCTGCACAGGAGTTGAATAAATTAAACTCTTAAATGGGTTTTATTTTTTCATAAAATTTGTGAAAGAATTTGAAAAAAATGGCTAAGGCATTAAGGCGCGCAAGTATGGAGATGTCGCGCAAGTGGTACATATGTCGCGCAAGTTTTTGTCACGCAAGTTTGTGCCGCGCAAGCCTTATTACCTTGAGAGTAGCGCGGCAGCGAGGAAACAGCGAAAATAGGAGACTTGCGCGGCGAGAGCTCGAGAAATTCGGGGTCAGATACCATCTACGGCCGGAAGCAGCATATTTATAGGCCAGAGGGCCTATCTGCGCGCCGCACCCAGAGCGCTCAAACGCTTGCGCGACGAAGACTTGCGCGCCGACTGGAGACTTGTGCGCCGCCCTTTTCCTTTAGAGGAATTCGATTTCCTCAGAGTCACATCCTCATTTTTCTCCGGATCCAACTCTGAGGGGGGACTTTTGTTGACGCTCCTTTCGTCACAGAATCCAAAGATCGGAAAAGGGGAATATCTAAGCAAAAAGTGATTAATCCTTTGAAGAAACATCAAAAATCGACAAAGGGATGGAAAAGGAGAACATTGCCCATGTATCGCGCAAGTTCCATCTTGGTCGCGCAAGTACACTTGCGCGCCGCCTCAATACTTGCGCGACCCCTCATAGTCGTGCAAGGGACTTGCGCGACAGATCTGGTAACCGCCCAGTAACCGCCCGGGGTCTTCTTTTGCCTATAAATAGACCCTGTGGGCCCCCATTCAAAAAGGATCTCTTCCCAGAAACTCGGATCAAAGCTCCCGACGCTCAAGTCTCTTCTCAAAGCTTCCGGAACACTTCTAAGGTAATTTCTTACCTAGAATGGAAGATCTAAAGAGAAGAAGGAAGGCCCAAGTGTTGAAACTTATCAAACACTTGCGCGCCAACTTAATTCCTTCAATATAACTTGCGCGTCCCTTCTCTGGAAGAACCTCAAGAGGATAGGAAAGGGTTTAATAAAGAGTCGCTCAAATAATTCAACTCTGGTTGAAAATCGCGCAAGTATCCCTCATGTCGCGCAAGTATACTTGCGCGACCAATACTTGCGTGCCGCCGCAGGACTTGCGCGACCTTCAATACTTGCGCGCCCCTATCTTTTTGGGTGACCATCTTGCCCATTTTTACCCCTCTTAATCCATTTCACCCTTCCTATTCAAGATTCAGTCTTCAAGATACTCTTCAAAGCTATTTATGGCCTGATTTCTTGATTTGACATCCTTATCTGAAAGGAATTCTGTGAAATATCTCTCAAAACTTAGTGATTTAAACATCTTTATGTCATCAAAGATTGAGAGTTCATTCATTCAACCTCATCCTTTAAGATGAGAGAATCCTAACCTGGGTCTCCTTTTCAGGAATAAAGACTCAGTCATAACCTTGGGTTTCCTTTTCAGGAGTAAGCCCCAAGTCCCCTAACCTAGGCTTCCTTCTCAGGAATAAGTCCTAGTCATAAATCTTGGGCTTCCTTTTCAGGAGTAAGCCCCAAGTCCCCTAACCTGGGTCTCCTTTTCAGGAATAAGACTCAGTCATAACCTTGGGCATCCTTCTTAAGAGTAAGCCCCAAGTCTCTTAAAATTTCTCTTAACCAGTCATAAATTTCCTTTGATTTGGGTTTCCTTTTCAGGAATAAAACCCAATCATAAGTCCCCTCCTAACTTGGGCATCCTCCTTAGGAGTAAGCCCCAAGATTAGAGTATTCAAATCTCCATGAAGCACATATAACTTTGTGGACCCTGTTCATGGATTTTCTTCCTAAAAGTAAATCCTAAACCTTCATCTATCTGGGCAGTCATCCATACATAAGCCCCAAACAAAATTCTTATGATTGCATCCTTCATGGCACAATTGTCTAAATTTTACCAATACCTCTTGTTTCTCACACCGATCATGACTCACGTGAGCTTAGAGTGTAAAAGTAATTATGACATTCATCTTTGAGCCATCAATCATAAACATCATATCCCATTCCTCGAACTACGTGGGTTCTGATTCCTTTTTCAAAACAAAGGATACGTAGGTATCCCATTCATGGGTTCGATCCCAACATTGAAATAATCTCTGTCCTTCTGAATGACGATAAACTTCAAGTGCCCCACTGAGTGGCTTTAAAACCAGCCTGGTCATCAAAATGACCAAGAGACTTTTATATAAATGTTTTGAAGGATACCATTGACCAAGAATCTCTAAACAAATATAGATGATTCTATATTGATGAAGAACCTCAAATACATATAAAAGATTCTCTAAATTTCTTGCATATTTAATCATTGATTGTTAAAACTAAAGGAAAGCTCATTTTATACTTGGTAATGTAATAAGGATTCACGAACTTAACTTAAATCTATAAAGAGAGTCCCGGAGTAGACAATAATTCCCCTCAAAAAGGTGTGATGAGTCCGACCTCCCATCCTCTCGACCAATGCAAATTCCTAAGCCTCATTAGCCCACAAGATAATGAGCGCCTGCCTTTGGAAAGTAGGTCCAAACGGATGTGGAATCATTGGATGTTTCCGGTTCTACGAACAAACCCGTTAGAAACCGATCGGAACGTTTGAATCTCCCGTCCAGGAGGTCATCCCCGGATTCCGCGCGAAACAGTAATAAAGAAATAAAATAATTGATTTCAAAAACATTAAAAGTAATAAAATTCTGAAGAAATATTCTATTACATGACTTTTTTAGAAGCATATAACATATTACTGATTTTTTAAATGTTTATATTTTAATTCAATTACAATCATTATTTAATTAAAGTAAAACTACATGAATTGTCCCAAAATGACTTTAATGGTATTTTATGCTAACTATTATTTTATAAAATAATTTAGAATTCATAAAACTATTATATTTATCAAATTTAATTGGAAATAGTTGATAATATAAATAATATTACACTTATGGGTCATTTTATCTTTTATAATACTACTTAAAAGTAAGAACCATCGATATCGTGGTAATTGTCTATAGTTTTACCAAGGGGTTAAACTTAAGAGAAAATGGTGAAAAAATCACCTAAAACTATCCAGATTTAATTGTATAATACTATTTAGATTCATACACATCCTATAATAAAAATTTATATATTTTATTCCACTTGATCATGAAATTTAATTTATATTAATTTAATACATTAAATAGTTCAAAGGGTGCCCCTTCCCTCACTTATAAAGGGGAACCGCCTATCCGCTCTTGCTCAAACCTTTTTATAACTTTATTTTAGAAAATACCTGAAAAATAATCTTCCTAAACTTCTGTCCTACATCCTATAGTATATTTTATCTTTTAATTTTCTACCTAGAAGGATTAAGGTGTAATCCCAAGGTGGTTTTCCAAATAAGCAGTATAAGTATTAACTGAGCATTTTCTTTCTATTCCATCTTCTTCCTCATTCATATGTTTTTAACCATGAAATAAAACAATAACATAAGTTACATACATAAAATAAAATATTTTTATGATTATTTTAAAATCCTTTTTTCATATTTTTTCCATCCATTTGAAAATGAAAACATCATTTTTGAGAATATGTGGACCGCCACCACCACGAAATGATGTGTTTCATTTTATATCACTGACTATCATGGATGATTGTAATCAGGGATTTAATATATATATATATATATATGTGATACTAATGAAATAATTATAATTATATAAATATAAAATATCATTTATTTTCTCGTACCCTTCAATCCATTGGAAAATGATAACGTTATCCATGTGTGCGTGTGGATTACGACCTCTACGAAGATATCTGATACATTTTTCATGTACAATTTACATGGATAGTTATAAAATAGTATTTAATGTAATTTTTTGAATTATTTCCTCAGTAATATTTCTGAGAGGATTTAACTATCACCCCTTTGACCATGTTTATCCCACCAATGTTGTTTTGTGATTATAAGTTGAACACCCTCAAAACACCAGACATAAATGATTTAAAAACTATACAAGTTATGGTAATAAAAAATAAAATGGATAATAATAAATAAATATAGTGGTATAAGGTTTTTAAAAAATTATAAAATTAATATTATTATATTTTATAGGTGTTAAAGTACCTACGTTGTGAGTCATACATGAGTTAAGTGATGTTTCTTTAAAACATGATTCTAAATGTTAAGAATTTATTATTTTAGTTTTCGTATATATCCATGTTCCTTAAAAAATATAATGTATGTTATTATAATGCTTAAATGTATTATCGAGCCAATTTAACTGAATTTTGACTTTATTTATGATTGTTTTAAAAGAATTATTTCTAAAAAAATTTAAAAGGGGTATTTTTTACCTTATTACAAAAGTTTGAAAGAAATATTTTTAATGTATATGGCTTGAGTATAATTTTACTCCATCATGGAAGTTATTACTTAAGAATTTTACTGTACAATTTTTTATGGTTTTTAAAAATAATATCCTATTTCAAATTCTTATTTTATTTTTTAAATAGTTTTCAATGAAAAGTACTTTTATCCTTATTTTTATGTGAAGCCCGAAAGTGCTTCTACATATGTGTTTAATGGAATAATTAATTATATTTTATAATTTAAATTGAAGGTTATTGGTTTTTATGTATTTTATTGTCCCTATAAATTGTTCATGATGATAGGTGAGATGGATATAGCTCTCAAATTCATTGGGTAACAGTTCTGTTATTAAAGGATTTATATGGGAATTAAATTAGTGGGTTATTCATTTTGTAAGAGTACTTGTAAAAATAATTTAAATATGATGTATCTATGTACCTAAATTAATTTTTTAAATTATTTTTAAATAATTAATTTTATATAATAAGGAAGCCTAATGAGATTATGTTAAGGAAATTGTATTCCCCTTTTAAGGGTGAAATGAATATTTATCATAACAATTATTTCATGAGTGCCCTTATTTTATAAAGAAATTATCATGATTATGATTTTTATTTAATATTATTTATTAGATTTTTATGAAAAAATATGGGTATGAATCTTATTTAATGACTAATAAAATTATTATTTGACCTCAAATTTTATTATATATAAAAGAAAAATTTTATTATTGAATTACATGATTTTCAAAATAGACTAATGGGGTTCATTATTTTTTTATCCCTTATTGAGATTTTTTACTCACATAAAGTTTTTAATGTTTTTTAGACAGAATAATGATGATTAGGAACCATAGTAATGTTTAACTTTCTGCTATGGGGATTCATCGTAAAATAATTGAATATATTATTTAAATGAAACTTAGTTTGAAATTAAGTATATTATTATTGTGGGAAAATATAATTTTGATTTTAAGTGTCCACTTTTTATTATAAGGGTATGATATAAATTTTGTTTCCCAAATTATCTAAAACTCTAAACAAAAGAGATCCTCTAAATATAATAAATTTAAACCCCTATTATTAATCATGTAATTATGAGTTTTTTAGGTTACGAGGTGTTATGTTTTGTTTCAAACGATATGTTTAGATAAATTTAGTGTTTATTTTGATATAGATATAGATAGTTTAAGATTTTTTTGATACCATGATGGGTTAATAAGTTTATTTTTAATCATAATTTTAATGTCAAAGATATCCCTTTAATTATTTTTTATGGGATATTAGTATGACTAAGGATGTTTTGTGAGATATTTATGAAAATAAAAACCTTGGGATTAATATGGGTATTATTGAAAAGGTTATTTGAGGAATGATGATTTTATTTTTTTAGAGGTATTTTTAATGGCATTGATAACATTTGGGGTTAATATGATATTGATTTTGTGGAAATTATGGGTTATTACAATTTGGGGGAATATATTTTTTTGTATAGATAACCATGAAAATGTAAAGTTATTTAATGATAGGGTAATTAATTTTATTTTTGATGATGTTTACTGTATTTTTAGGGAACATAAAATGATTGAGGTAAAAGAATATTATTTTCCAATACAGGATTTTATTTTAAAGAATAATGGTTGGACTATATTTAGGGATAAAAAATGATTTCATTGTGTCTTTATGATAGATCCGGATATTTATCAAAAATATTATAGTATTTTGGAGACTATATGATTATAATACATATATTTTTGGTATAAAACATTATGAGTAATTTTAATTGTTTGTATACAATTTTTATGTTGATCAGAAAATAATATAAGATCAAATTATTATAATATTTGGGTTTCGATATTGGTTAAGGATATTTTGAAGAGTTTTAAGGTTATCTATTAATGAAAAGATTCAATTTGAACATTGGGTATTATTATTATGATCTTTTATATTTATATATCATGTTTTATTTACATTTAATATTATCTTATTTTGTACTAACTATTTATTGTTTGGGTTAATGTCTATAGATAGAAGGAATAACCAATTATCCATCTTTTGATCTTGTGATCCATTAAAAGTTGATATTAGTTATTTATGAATGATAAATTCATATTAAATATTTATTTAATGATTAAAAGGTAATATTGAAGTAGTATTTGATCAAAACAAAACCAAAGGATGAAATTGTGCTTTTGGAATGGAAAGAAATAATAAATTTATATTTTCTCATGTTCTAAATCTTAATAGTAAAAGAATCCATAAACTCTAAAAAATATCTTAAAATAAAAAAATTACCCTATTTCCTTTATTTGTGATGACTCTACAGTGCTCTGTCTCCCCATTGGATTTATGGTTGTGTTCACATTAAATTTATCATGACTATATTTCATATCACTCTCTATTATTCCATGGGCATTATTTTCTTCCCTCCAAGTCCATATTTTCAATTATATATAATTTTCTCCTTATCTGAGATCTTGAATATTTATTATTCTAAGAGACCATTATATTTCCATTTTCCACTTTTCAAAAGAATGTTTTATTATCCCTTTTTACAGTTTGGGTTTTCATTAAATGAATTTTTAAATTTTAAAAAGGGATTTCCTTTCTTGAGTGTATTTTTTATCATCCATTCCATGTAATAGTTTTAGAAAAAACATTTCAAACCCTTTCTATCAGTACTGAGATAAAATTATGAGGATGAAATTTATTTTAGGGGGTAGAATTTAACACATTAAAAATTAATTTCAAAATAATTAAATGATTGAATTCATTATTTACATGAAACACCGAGCTTCAATCAAATTACGATATACTATAAAATATAATTATTTAATTATTATCATTATAAGCATAAGATTAAAATTGTGGTATGAATGTAAGATCTTGGTGTTTGAAGGGGTTCATTTTTATTTTATATTTTGGCTAAATTACTTAAAAAGGGGTTAATAGAAGGTTACCCAAGGGTCATAATTGTCTCAGGGGTGTTCCAGGGGTTCATTGAATGCAAATAACGAGTATAGGCCAATATCTATTGAGGGTATGGTTGGATCATAGTTATTAGTAGCTATTTATTATAGTTGTGTGGCCTGCAGAACATGGTGCATGGTTAGGGAAACCATGTAGGGTGGAACAAGAGACTATTCAGCTAAATCTAACCATAGAAAATGGTGATCGCATAGCCACCTGATGGTTTGTTAAACCATGTATCTGGCTAGGAAAAATATTTGGCTCAGTTTATTCTTTGATATATAAAACCCCATGGTTGACATAAAGTTTGGAAAACAAAGGAACAAAACCATGTGCCTCATTAAAAGTTGGATTATACCATTTTTTTCTCCTAACATTAAATGTTTCTTCCCAAAATTTCTCCCCCCATTCTCCCCCTATAGATTGGGTAACAAACCATCCACCTTCACCTCTTATATGGGTGTTTATCATTCTATTATTAGGAATATATAGTGTCATTGGATGTGAATCAAAGATCTAGTTATTTATTTAACTGCGTTTCATTCCATTTTCTTGAAGATTATTATTGTGTTTTCCCTCTCCCTATGAATATCTAAACCTTTTTTTTCAAGGGTGTTATTCATCTTAGTGTTTGAGATTGTTTTTTCTCAAATCAAGTACTACGGTTGGACAAGTGGATGCATACGAGGATGATGTAGGTGTTTTATAATATTTTACCCATGGTCCTGATGTTTTAATATGAGTATTTTTTTGGGACAAGTTTACTCCTATATATGTTTTAATATCTTTTAATAAGGAATGTTATTTGTAAATTAGGTTGATTAGTGAGATTCTTAAAAGACCATGTTGCATTTGTTGATGATGTACGACCGAAACTATATTTACCCATGTGGCATGTTAAACCCTTGTAAATGGTGAAATGAATTGGAAAATATTAAGGTAGGGTTTTTATGAATGCTAATGGGTTGTAATTATTAATTGGTATGTGGGAATGAATCGAGGGGATAATTGAAATTTGAATATTCTAGTTTTAATGAAATGAAAATGAGGAGTTTGAAATGGTTTAAATGATGTGTTTTGAATTTGATTCAGTTCTAGTTTTAAAGGGAGGAATATATGTTCTGTAAGAGAATAATGGTTTAAGAGGAGGTGTTTACATAAATCTGAAATGAAAATGAGTTTTCATAGTATATTTCAAATGATTATTTTAAATGAGGGTGTGGTTCCCCTTTTTGTCAAATTGCTTAAATTTCTATTTTTGAATGGTTTGTATTGGAAATGGAAACGTCAAGGAATGGTTTTTTTTCAAAGTAAGAACTATGATTTAAAGGGTGTCTTTGAGAATTATTTAAATGGGTTCTTGGTCTAAGTGTTTCATTGCAAGATAAATTAAATGGAGATGATAAATGTAATAAAGGGATGTTTGTCTTAACTTGAAGAGTTAAATGAGTTATGAAATGAAATAGGTAAACATGATAAATGGTTAAATAATAAAGTCTTTATGGTTAAATGGTATGCATTGGGTTATTGAATGAGGCTCTATGCCACTGGGTTGGGCTAGAATGAATATCTCGGAACCATCAATTTATTGCATGACAAGAATTTTGGACGGATGCTTCTCATTTTTTGTCCAGGATAGACTGATTCTCAAGGACCCCCAATATATTTTATAATTATAATGTTGGAATGAAGATTCTCATATCTAGGTTGGGATAGACTGATGCTCTATGACCAAATAATTTATTATATGAGATGGTTTTTTGATTGAGTCACATCATCTTTAGGTTAGAATAGACTAATGCTATAGGCCCCACCAATGTATTTCATGGGTTAGGATGTGATACTAGAGCTCTATTATCCTTAAGCTTGGACATGATATGATTACCTAGACTGAGGCCAGAAATTATATTGATAAATTATATTGTATAGTGAATACCCCCTCATGACTAAAATTATGTAAATAATTTTTAGTATGTATTAGGCTACTGATATAACTGGAACGATATAGGTTGGCTGGTTATAAAGATAGAACATAAAGGATAAAATAGTTAATTAATAATTATTTAGATGTGAAACATGAATAATTTTTTCCATATTTATTTACAGCACCTTAGATTTCATCATACACTATATAAAGATTGGTTATTATTTTTGAAAATATTCGTGGTCGCCAACTGAGTTATAATCACACCCTTATCGATCTACCATGGAACTTGGGTACCAAGAAGACACTACTCGTTTTCAAGAATAGATACATAAAATGGACCTTGTTTTTTTTGTTTTTTTATGGGATGATGGGTTAGAGCATGGGATTATTGTATGGGTAATGATCTGAGGATCATGTTGGGGGAATCATTTCCTATTTTCTGTATTTGGGGTTTACTGTATGACTGCATGACATGTGCTGTATTTATAATATTGTTATAGCATGTGTTACTTGGTTACTTATTGGTACATTCCATATGTTTTCAATTTATCATTCCTTCTTGTTATTAAATTTGTGATATTACATTTACTTTGGAA
Source organism: Viscum album (assembly GCA_963277665.1). Lineage (NCBI taxonomy): Eukaryota > Viridiplantae > Streptophyta > Magnoliopsida > Santalales > Viscaceae > Viscum > Viscum album. Next base: position 96,799,673 of record OY728153.1, on the reverse strand, counting down.
TTAATTTGGTAAGTTGGTATAGTCTTCCCATGGGTTTTTAGACTCGCACTTATAATATGCATCCTCTAGCATATGGGAAGGTGTGCCTTAGGTCTTGTGGTGACCCTACATGGGGCACTAGTAATAGTTTATCCCATGATGGGATATTAAAGATTAGTATCATATGGGGATTTATTTTTTCTTACTATTAGTGTCATAGTATACCGGAGACTAAGACCTTGCTGGGTCTTGGAAATGAGATCATGCCTAGGTGCCTACAACCCCATGTATGATAGAAAACCCCCAAGTTTCTAGGGAAGGGAATTGATGTTCTATTTTATTCTTTTACAGTTGATTGATAATTCCACGTAAAGTGGAACACATGTATTTATTGTTATTGGTTTAAGATATTTTATCTCTTGTCCTAGTATGGAAATAGAGATAGTTCCTATGTTCATGAATCTTTCTCTGCACATAGGAAGGATTGGTCATCCATATGTTTACATGGATTGAGAGTTCCCTGTAATTCATATGTTGGTAATGTACTTTTTGTCTGTGATTTATTCCTACTAATCATTCTATGAAATGTTTGCTAAAGAATTTTTTTTGAAATAAAAATTTGAATAAAGTTTGGTTTTTCAAAATTTTTGTTAAAAAATAGGTTTTGGAATGTATAAATATTTGGGTTTTTGAAATTAAATGCTTTGAAATGTGAATAATTAGGTTACGAAATGGTAAATTAAATTAAATAAAAGTGTGTAATGATGGAAACTATAGAGACACAAGAAGTGGTACCCCTAATGTTTTTATTTGACCCTATGTATGGGTGGTTTGAGCTGTGAGAGTGTCCTAGTTTGAGAGAATGGTTATGGGTCATGAGGATTTTGGGTTTTTTTGTGTGGTTAAAGAGATACTCTTAGTGTACCTTTTCTAGGGATATAAACCTGGGGTTGTGAGATATTGTTCACAAATGTGGATATGGTAACCCTTTTAAGTTGTGACTATGTGGGTTGTGTTGGGTGTTAGGAATATGTGATTTGGTTATGGTTTCGTTAGTGGTGGTTGTATTTTTATGGATGTCTAATCTAGAATAAATGATTTATTGGTTTAGTTGGATTCAATTTTTTTTGGAATTAGGGTAGGATTACAACCTATTAGAAATGTGTTTTTTAAGGTTTTATGTGTACGTCTAAGAGGGAGGGATAGTTGCTTTTCTAGATGTGACTCTAGTTTTGGTAGTTGATATCATTTGATATTCAAGAATGTATTTTGAGAGAGGTTAGTTGGGTTTTCAGTGAATTTGGGTGCATGAGGAAAAATTAGAGGTTTTTATATTTTTCTAGGGACATGAAAAGAGTGCACTCTATTGCATGTTTGTCCTAGTAGGATAAGTGGGAAAGCCAGTGGTTTTGGAAATCGAGGGTAACCTCAAGGGAGGTTTTATCGATGTTGAAGGTTCCTCAAAATGTGAACTTGAGTGGGTTCTTTAGAAGTGGGATTGATTCCTGGTGGGTTCCATTTAACTTTGTTGAAAGTTCATGGTTTTTTCCTTGGTTCTCTTATTAGGAAATAACATTGGGGATGTTGTTGGTTCTTGAGGGAAATATCCTTTAGGTATCTTGGTTGGACATTTCATAAATTCTTAATGTGGGGATCAATGTTAACTATGGAAGGTTTATTTTGATATGGAAGTGTCACCTGGGGTGAGGGGTGGTTATATAGTTGGTATTTAGTATAAAAATGGTTGTGTTGTTGACAGGGAATGTTGGGTTATGGTTTCTTGGAAGAGTGTTGAGAGGAAGTCATGATTTTTGGTTGGAAAGTTCCTCGTGAACTAATATGGATATGGTAATAATGGGATTATTGTGGGTAGGGAATCTAGATACCTTTAACATTTTAAGGTGTCCCTAAAGTGGGTGGTGATGTTAGTGATGGGTCTATCATGGTGGTTTCATCAATGAAATCTTGGTGTACATCTAGACACAAGATGATCATGTCCAATATCTTTACATAGTTAGGGGTAACCTAATGGAGAATTGGCTATATGATAAGCTACTCATGGTTTTATTCTGGTGGGATGAATGGCCTTCTTGATGGTTTCACCATTGGTGCATGTTTAAATTGAAGTTGTGGGGGGGGGGGGGGGTCCACCATTGGCTAAACCTACATAAGGTTAGGGAGTGGTTGTGCATCAGTAAATTCTAAAGGTGTAGTTATTAGAATATGGGGATGGGTGATGGTTACGGTTTAGTTTTTAATTCATGTGGTGGACAAAAATGTTTTTTTAAGGTGGTGAAAACGAAACTCCTATGATAGAGAGTGATCTTTCAGTCATATATTTGATTAACAGATGATGGATTGGAGGCGGGGCATCATAATTCCATTGAAGAACCTTTTTGATACCGTTTTGGGTTCCTCGGGGGAGGACAAGCGGGCCTTGGATGTGATGGTTGAGTGATCTAATAGTTGTTTTTAGGCATGGGGTGGTTCTAAAATAAATCCTACATTCTTGTGTTATAGTCATTTATGTTGAAATGAGGAACGAAAATGATTCATATGAAATGTAAGTTTTATGTTAGGACCTCATCGGAGGTCAGGAATGGACTCTGGCGGGTGTATTTTGGTGATCTTTCAATTTTTTAATTGTGAATTAATATTTTCGTAGTAAAGTATTGATGTGTTGTAAGATCCCCACCCTAATATAAAGTATGTACCAGTTTGGATTTTGGTTAGTGGAAGTTTTCTCTTGTGTAGGGATGGTCTCAGTGGTGTTCTGGGGGTTTGAGGAACTGTAATGGAAAAAAAGATACCAATATATGTTGAGATAGTGGTTGGAACATGGTTAGTAGTAACCTTGATCCATAACCATGTGCCCTATAGGATAGGGGTGCATGGTGATGGAAAACATGAAGGGTTTCCCAAGGGACCATTCGGCTTGAGCTCTGCTTAGATAGTGGGAACTGCACATCAACTACATGTTTTTTTAAATGGTGTGGGTGGCCAGTAAAACCATGGTACTCAGACTCTGCTTGAATAGAGGGCACCACATGGTCTGTTCATGTTTTTTCCAACCATGTGGTCAAACAATGTGACACATTAAAATGGGTAAATTCACACTTTTTTCGTCTCAAGATTACATGTTTCTTCCTATTATTTCAATCCAATTCGAACACTAGTGTCTAGGGTGACAAACCTACAACCTAATCTTCCTCTAGGAGTATGTCTCCCTAGATTCATCACCATTTTGAGTACCGTTTAGTGAGAATAGAAGCTCTGGGTATGTTTTTAACTTTGTTTCCTTCCATTTTCTGGAAAGGGATTGGTTTTCTTATTTCATTTCTTTCTGAATCTATAAACCCATGTTTTATAGAGTGTTCATTATTATGGTTTTTTAGGATGTTGTATCTAAAATAATGGGTCTTGATTGGATGAGTGGTGGTCTATGTTCATGAGGTAGGTGGTCTTTAAGATATTTATGATATTCATTATGTTTTAATATGTGTATTTAGTTATTACTATGTACTGAATTGATGTTTTTTAACATTTTTTTAAGGAATGTAATTTGGTTCCTATATTGAGGTACAAGACCCCTCATGAACCCTATTGGGTTTGTTTACGATCTGATACCAAAGCTAGGGCTACCCATGGGGTATACCAAACCATTGGAAATGGTGAAACGAATGGAAAATTTTGATATGGTGTGATATTTAATGGAATTAACATGTTAATTTTGTATATGGGAATGAATAAATTGATAATTGAAATGATTATATGTGGTATTTTTTATATTCCCAAGATTCTCTTGAAACGGTTTAAATGAAGTTGATTTATATTTCAATCTGGTTATGGATTGTAATGAATGAAAATTCTATTTGAATGTGGGTAATTTTTTAAAGGGAGGTGTTGAACACTATGTGATTTGAAAAGGGGTTTCTTATTATATTCCAAATGATGTTTTGAAATGTGGGTGTGGTTTCATTTTTTTTTGTAAAAATGATTTAATGGATCTTTTAAATGGATGGAAATGGAACTAAAATCCTTGGGGCATGGTTTATTTTTTCAAATAGAATACTCATGTTTTATAAGGGGTACTTCTAGATGATTTTAAAAAATATTATTTGGTTTTGGGGTTTAATGCCATAAGAAATTTTTTGAGTTTTATGTGTTATATGATTTTGTTTTAAGGCACTATTGTGACCTTGGTAAATATAAAGATAATATGGAAAATTTAATAAACTGTTAAAGATTCTTGCCTATGGGATAATTAGTATGAGTGGGGTATATTAATGAGGCTATACTCTCATGGTATAGTATATATTGATTCTATGGGCCCCACCGATGTAATATATGAATAATGTGTTGGACTAAGGCCCCTCATTTTTGGTTTTGGATAGATTGATTCTCTATGCCCCACCAATGTTTTTCTATAGGTTGGGATGTAATAATAAGTTTTTATACTAAAAAAGGAATGGTTTGTGATGATTTAATGAGACTTTATTCTCCCAAGGTATGGAAATTCTATGGTTAATTGGTCTAATTCTCCAAGGTGCATGGTTGAAGTGAACTAATTAGTAAATTAACATTTTCTGTTGAAGGTATTTGAACCTTTACACTATGAATTAGGCTCCCAACATTTCTAGAGCGGGTTAGGTTGGCTGTATTTTATGATAAATCATAAAGGATAAAATTATTGATTTATAATTATTTAAATTTGAAAATTCTTCTTCCCTTTCCATATTTATTTACTACTCCATTATTACTTTCATACATTATTTTATAGACTGGTTATTTCGATATAAACTATTGGTTCCGGCATATTGAGATGTACTTACACCCTATTCGGGACACCATGGAACTTGGGTAATTGAGAAGATTCTACTTTTTTAGGTACATGTTATTTATATGATGATTGGTTGGATCATGAGATGTCAAGACTATGTTTAGATTTAGCACCATGTTCAGGATCATTTATAGTTTTGTTTTTGGGGTTTTACTTGTATGATCATCTGACATGTAGTGTATTCATCATATTGTTATGGCATGTGTTACTTGGTTACTTATTGACTCTTGGTATATGTTTTACATTTATTTATCATGTTGGTAATTTTTTCTATTGATATTAATTCTATTATGGATTCTCTATGATAAGTGTGTATAGTTTAAGCATTTTTTTCTAAAGACCTGTATTGCATTTCATCAGCCTCTGTTGTATGGGAAGGCGCATCTAAGGTCATGTATTGACCTAGATTTGGGAACTTTTTATAGTGACTACTAGGTTGGTGTGTTGCAAAATGGTATTACATGAGGTTTTATTTCTTCTTACTATTTGGGGTAGGGTTGACAGGAGACTAGGATCCAGTTTGGGATTGGTAATGAGTTCATTCATGGGTGCCTACAATCCCATGTAAGAGTGAAAACCAATGTTTTCAAGCATGTTAATTGATGTTTAGTTGTGGTTTTATTGTTAATTGATACATCTACCTTTAGTCACACACTTTTATATGATTTTTATGGCTTATGTGGTTTTATCTCATGGACCAATATGGAAAGACAGGTTTCATGTGTTCATGTATCATGCTAGACACAAAGGATAGATATGTCATCTGTATGTTGCTTGTGATTGATAGTTCCCTATAATTAATATGCTAGTAGTGTAATTTTATGTCTTTGGTTTGTTCTTATTGATATTCATTGAAATTATTGAAAATTAAAATGTTTTGAAATATGAATGTGAGTAAAGAAGTTATTTCTAAAATTTTGGATTATTAAAAAGGTTTTGGATGAATAAATCATTGGGTTTAAAAATATATAATGTTTTGAAATGTGAATTATCATGTTTTTAAGAGGGTGAAGTTAATGAAATAGGAAGGGGTAATTATGGGTCTTTTACGAAACTGGTAGTGATTTTTAATTTTTAGGTAACCTAGAAGAAATGGCCTTTTGGTGTGTAAGAGGCAGCATGCCTCAGAATCCGGGAGAGAGTTCGTCCAGTGAAGGGATACTAGTTGAATGTTGATGTGTTTGCCTTAGAGGGAGATCCAACGCCTTTTCTAGATGTGACTCTAGTTTAGGGAGTCAATATCACATGATATTGAAGGATATTTTTTTAGATATTTCATTTAGGTTGTCAGTGATTTTAGTTTTAGGAGGCATAGGTGGAGGTCTTGGGATTTTCATTGTGACATGCCGAGATTTCTTCCTAGTGTGGGTTTTTCATGTAGGGATAAGTGGAAAGTTCAGTGGTTTTAGATATCCAAATTTAATTTTTGTCATGTGTTGGTGGATTATTTAAATCAAGGGTAACCTCATATGTGGTTAGTCAGTGTTGTAGATTCCTTGGAATGTTGTTCATAGTGGGTGATTTAGAGGTGGAATCGAACCACAATATTTGCTATCAAATTTTGGTGAGTGCATATAGTTGTGCCTTGGTTTTTTCGATGGAAATCACATGAGTACCTATGGTTGTTTGTGAATGGTATGATCGTTTAGGTGATTATCCAAACGATTTTTGAAATTTCCAATGGAGGTAACTAATGTTATCTTTAAATGGACACTTTAGATATTGAAGTGATACATAGGGTGAGGGGTGGTCACATGTTTAGGATTTTTTTTTTGAAAGGATGGGTTTTTTGAAGGTAACTTCATTAATTTATTGATTTTGAAGAGGATTAAAAACCAAGATGCATAGTTAGTTCTATTAGTGGAAATTTGGGACAAGCTCCAGTGATGTATAGATTCTGGGATCTAGAGTTAGGTTTGGTAAGTGGCCACAAGAATGTGCATGACATCAAGTGTTATGGTTATTTATAGATTATGGTACATGTGGGGTAGGTGTGATGTCATTTGTGATGTGTTAATAGGTGGAGCAGGAATAAATTCATGTATTTTTTTTTTGAAATAAAAGTGTGAAGAGATAGTTTTGCAAGTGACTATTTGGTTTTGAATTGATTGTGGTAGGTTTCATCAATGTAATCTTGGTGTACTTTCAGACATGAGAGGATTATTCTCAATATCTTGAAATTTTATTGGGTACACATATAGATTATTAGATAAATTCCAAGATACATAATTTTTCTTTTGGATATATTATTAAAATTATGGAGGTTGAGTTTATGATGTAGTATAAGAAAAGTAGCATGGTCAAAGGTGTACCATCACCAATTTCAATTAGGGTCCTCATGATGGAACATGTGTTGGTGAATGAAATGGATTTTGTTCCAAGAATATAGGTGAAGAAAGGGGATGATGTTTTGTTGTTTTATATGGGTGAGAGTGGGGTAATCAAGTCTTCTTCTTGGGTTGTTACAGTTAGAGCATAGACCTTGGTGGACGTAATATCTTGGGATAAGTGATGAAAATGAAACTCCTAAGGCGGGGAGTGATATATCAGTCATAGATGTAAGGAGAAGATAGTGGGCTGGAAATGGTGAAATTAATATTATAATAAGGAACCATTTATGTGCATGTTTGAGATTCCTTGAGAAAGTCCTGGTGGGCATTGGATGTGGTGGTTTATTGGGCCATGCATTGACCTTAGGATTAGAATTGTTCTTGTTGCAATATAGGGTGTCTATGCCAGAGATGTGTGACTGGATGCTTTAATGATAGAATCTCACCTAGAGATTGGGGTAGACATCATTATTTTACTTGGATGGTGGTGGCATGACTTATGTGAGAAGGCTTCATGGCCAGGTAATGTAGTGACATACCTGTAATGGGATTTTTACATTTTTAAGGTTAGTTGACCATAGATTATCCAACATGACATGGTACAAAAAAATGAAAGTGGTGTGTTATAAACCACACTTGGTTGATGTTTTGAAATCGAAATTGAATTTTTGGAATAAAATTTTACATTGAGGGAAGAAAAGTTGTACTTAGTTTGTGAATGGATTGTGAAAACACGTCCATTCCGAGTGGTTTTGATAATAATGATAGCTGTCGATGTTGGTTGGTGATTTGGTTGCTATTTGGGAATAGTGATTTGGGAAACACACAGGGAATGTTATGGTAGTTTATGTCATGGTTATAGTTGTCTTCTATGATGGTGGAGTTGAAAAAAACTCGAATTTATTGGTCTTTATCTCAAGCTTATGGTGGGGATCACCATAGTGGGCATGTAGTTAGTTGATGTCACGATCAATGTTTAAGGTTAGATGGGCTACTGTAAAAGTCAGGTTGGTGTTAAATTTTGGAAACAATCATGGGCTCATACTTTGACTTGTTAAATTCATGAAATGAGTGTTTATATTTGGTTGTGTTTTACATGTTTGTATATGGAATGATGTCATTGGGACTAGAGTTGTGGATAAACATAGGTTGAGGATATTGTTGGAAAATCATATGTTTCATTAGTTGACGATAGGTGCATTTGGCTGTTTGAGAGTTTTGGGGAGAATCAGACTGAGGGCCTACCAATTAACTCTCTTAGGGTGGTTTAATACCCTATTTATGTTTTCTTGTGATGTAGTTTTGGTGGTATTTCCATGGTTCTATCATGAAATTACTATGGTTTGTTTTAATTATGTTAATATGAGATTGATGTGTCATTTTAGAAGCATTGGGTTCATGTTGTGGATCACAATGGTAAATTTTATTTGAGGAGAACAATTTCTTTGGTCCATGGTTTCATATGGAATGGAAATGTTCAAGAGAAACATTAGAGATAAAATTTTATGGGAGGACCATATAGCTCAACCTTTTATCGTAGAGTCTAAGTGATTCTTGGGAGTGAATCTTGAGGAAAATATTCTATAATGTGGGGAGATTGTAAGATCCAAACCCTGATATAAAGTATACCCTAGTTTAGATTTTGTTTAGTGGATGGATTACTTTGTGTAGGAAAGATCTTGGGGGTGTTCGGATGGTTTGGGGCATGATAAAGGAGGAAGATAGACCAATATCTGTTAATAGAATGGTTGGTGAAAGGTAAGTAGTAACCATGTTCCATAATAATGGGGCCTATGGAAGGGGTTTGACGGTTATGGATACCATGCAGGGTGGACCATTAGACCATACAACTTGAGCTCCCCCTTGGACAATGCTGGGTTCACAAAAACCAGATGGTTTTTTCAAACCATATCGGTGGACAAAAAAACTTTGTGTCTCAGTTTCCTCTGGGATAGATGAAACTGAACTATTGGCACATAGTTTTTTCAACCATGCGGACAAACCATGATCCACATAAAAATGGGGAAATTCCAATTTTTTCAATCTTGCCCTGAAAAATTTCTTCACCAAATGTAATCCCCATTCCACCTCAGTGGCTAGGGTGATGAACTAGTATCCCCTCTTCTAACAGTGTTTCTCCCTCAATTCATAGCTGTTTGAAGTGCCTTTTAGTATGAATCTATGCTTTGGGTAAGTCTTCGAATCTATTTCCTTCCATTTTCTGGAAGGGTATTTTTGTTGTTTTACACTATTTTGGAATCTCTAAACCCTTTTTATCAATGGGTGTTCTTTGTTATGGTATTTAAGGCCATTTTAACATGAAAAAAGGTTCAGGATTGGATGAATGGTTTTCTATGATCATGAGGTTGGCGGTATTTATGATTTTCCCATATTCTTGATGTTTTAATATGTGTATTCAGTTGTGACTATGTACTTAATTGCTAAATTTTAGTGTTTTGGGTTAAGGAATGTAATTTGGGTCTCATATTGTGGTTCTAGTCCATTCAAAAACCCTGTAAGCTCATTAATTATGTGAAACCAAATCATAGGATACCCATGGGGAATGTAACCCCATTGAAAATGGTGAAATGAATAGTAAATGTTGATATTTTTTAATTTTTATAGTAAATGAAATAAACATGTTTATTCAGTATTTTCAAATGGATAAAGTAATAACTAAAATGATTATATGTGGGCTTTTGTGAAATTAGTAAGAGAACCTTGAAATGGTTTAAATTATGTGTTTTTGATTTCAACCTGGATATGGATTTTAATGAATGAAAATGATTTTTAAATGAGGGTAATGTTTTAAAGGTAGGTGATGAAATCTATGTGATTTAAAAAAGTGGTTTCTTATTAGATTGTAAATGATTATTTGAAATTGGGGTGTGTATTCTTTTTTTATTGAAAATTATGTAATATCTATTTTAAATCGTTGGAAATGGAAATTAAATCATTGGGGTACGGTTTACATTTTCAAAGAGAAGAGCCATGTTAAAATGGTTAATGACAAATGATTTTAAAAAAGATTATTTAGTTTTGGTGTTTAATTCTAAAATAAATGGGTTGAGTTTTATGCATTCCATGATTTTGTTTTAGGGGGTTGTTGGGACCTTGGTAAAATGGATGATAATATGGAAAATAGGAAAATGGTTAGAGAAGAATGTATATATTATAATTTGTATGAGTGGGGTATTGGAATGAGGCTTTAATATTATGGGTCGGGATAGATTAATTCTCTATGCCACACTAATGCAATGTATCAATAATGTGTTGGACTAAGGATCCTAATGTTTGGGCCAGACTAGAATTATTCTCAAGGCCCCACTAATGTTTTCCTAGTTTGGGATGTTGGAATGAGTCTCTATTCTCCCAAATATGGTAGGGTATGCGATGATGGACTAAGGCTATATGATCCCAAGATATAGACCCGATTTGGTTACATGCACTGATGATCTGTGTTTCATGATTAAATTGAATTGATTAGTGAATGTCCACTTGTGATTTAATTTTTTTAAACAGTTATTCTATGGAATAGGCTCTCAATATGGTTGGAGAAGGTTAGGTTGTTTGGATTTTACAATAATACTTAATTGATAAAATGGTTCATTAATATTTATTTAAATGTGAACATGATTCTTTTTATTCCTTATTTATTTATACACCTTGATTACTTGCATACACTATTGTAAACACAATTTATTGCTTCAGACATTGTTAGTGGTGTCCTGCTGAGTTATACTCACACCGTTAACATGCCTCTATAGAACTCAGGTACCTGAGAATATGCTATTTTTTCAGGTATAATTTATGCATGGGATGATGGGTTAGAGGAAGGGAATTCAGCACTAAGCTGGGACTCATGATAGTGTTCGAGATATTTTATTATTTTGTTTTTGGGGTTTTACTTGTATGATTTCTTGACATGTAGTGTATTCAACATAGTTTTATAACATGTGTTACTTGGTTACTTGTTGGATATTTCCATGTTATATCCTCTTGTAATTTTATTTGGCTATTTGATCTATTGACATTGCGTTTGTTGTGGCTACACTCGGGTAAGATGGTTTAGTCTCTCCATGTTTGTCTATAGATCTACAGAGCTTATATGTAGCCTCTGCCCTAAAAGGTGGCATTCCAAATATCATGTTGTGACTCGGCTCATGGTACCTATTATAGTGGCTAATGGGTCAAGGTGTTACATGTTCCAACATTGATGGAAGAGAGTTTCTTGGATGATTTGTCAACGGATTTCCCCACATTGTATGGTAAAGGGAATAGATTTGGTGAGCTGTAAGCCACCACTGGATGATGTTTTTTGGAAATACAAAGTAAATTTCAATAATGAAAGTGAATTTTTAAGAAATTCAAATTTTCCTTAGTTTCCGTATGGATGGAAGATGCACATCCTTTATGGGTAGTTTTGGTGAATAGGATAGATTTTGAGGTTTACTAGCACTTTTGTGTGTGTTTGGGACCAACAAGTTGGGAAGCGCACCAGGTAAACTAGGGAAGCTAATGTTTTACATATTTCTTCTACATTTTAGCATTTGTATCTTGCAGATTTCGGTGTGTGCCTATAGGTACTTAGAAAACTGCCTCCCATTTGAGGGATATTCCTAATTGGTGCTAGTCACCATCCCCTAGCCTATTAGAGTCTGTCTTGAGTTATTCACGGCATGTGCCCCTCTAAGAAAATTCGTGAAACTATTGATAGTATATAATCAAGATTTGAGATTCACCTTATATAAAATTTTTCAATATAATATGAATCTATAATAAAATTTTAGTATGAACTATCACCCTCATGTGGGTGGAAAATTTAAGTAGTTAGTTCATAAACTTGAGGATATATTGAGAGAATTCTCAATTGAGTTCAAAGGAGGATGGGATCAACATGTTCTGTTGGTAAAGTTCTCATATAATAAGAGCTTTCACTGAAGAATTAAAATGGATTCTTATAAATCCCTTTATGAAAATTAATTCAAAACTCAACATGTTGTGAAGAATTTTGAGAATGGAAGCTATTATGACCCAAACTAATAGGGGAAATAAATTATAATGTCAAATCCACTAAGCAACACATTAAAGAATCACAGTGTTGACCAAAAAGTTGTGTTGATAACCATAAAAGATATTTGGAGTCTGAGGTTGGTGATAAAGTGTTCCTTTATATATCACCTTAGTATTACCACAAAATTTGTCACAAGTACAAGATGGGTTCCACTTATCACTATTCATGGAGTATATATCAGATTCCTCACATGTACTAGAATAATCCTAGCTTTATAAATGATATTTTTTTCTTGAATAAATGCATTTTATATATTATAAAATGTTATACACATAAAAAATGTAGAGGAACAAATAAAATTTTTCTCAATAATAAAGATAAATAAATTATTTATCTTTTAAACAAATTAAAATGAAAAAGAATTACAAATGGAAAAAAAATATAAAATAGAATAAGTAAAATGGGAAAATATGGTTCGCCCCAATCTTCTATAATCCCCACCCCCACATCAATCAATATAGAAGTGAAATAAAAATTATTAAACCAATTAAAATCTTATTAAATGAAAATATAACCTTAGGAGTATTTTTATTGAACTTTGAGTGAATTAATGAAGTGTTATTTTTAGGTTCTAAAGTGAAATGCGATCATTGAGAATTGACTGTTACATAATTGCTGGTCAAATATGACCATTGGCCAAATATGATCATTGGTCTAATATGACCATTGGTCAATATAATAATTGGCCAGTTTGACTATTGGAAACTATACCAATGGGTGATAATTTTACAGTTATATTTAGTGTTTATAATTAGTAATGAAAAAGAATAAATGATGTTGAAAGGAGAAATGACAACCTCAACTAGTAGTGCCATACTGTTTGAAGCCCATTCATCAAATATTTGGAGGGTGGTAGCATCAATAGGGTTCCCCCTTGAAGATGAACACTTTGAGAAACATAAATTTAGTATTTAATTGAATATCCAACAAGATAAGTTCATGTTAGTGGATATTATCACACAGTCAAGGTTATCCAAGCCAACCCATGAAACTACCACCATAACACACCTTCCCCTTAGGGTGTACATCGGTGTAATAAGGGGTTACAGGTTCTAGAATTAGTTACTTAATGTGTAGTTTATTTTATATAAATAAAAATTGTGTTTCATAAACTCTTTTGAATAATATTTTTTCTTATTAAAATATATGTTTTATTGAAACAAATTTAATTAATGAATTTTTGTACGTAAATAAAAAATAATTTTATTTTTTAGAAAAGTTATTAATTTTTTTATAAAAAAGGAATTATGAATAATATTTTTCTTAATTAAACAGTCTTTAAAAAACTTTTATTTAAATATAAATAATAAAATAATTTTATAATGACCTATGAAAATTTTACAACTGTCAAAAACATTCAGTGCCTTAAAACTACTATTTTTCAATAATTAAAGATTTTAATATTTAAAAGTTAAAATTTTCATATTTGTAGAATTATTATTATAAAATATAGATTATATTTTAAATAATCATGTAAAATTTAAGTTAGGGTGATTTTATTATAATTTCCTAAACTACTTTCTTTGTCCATGAATAAAAAAAATTATTTTGGGTTTTCAGTTAGTTTTATGACTTTATATATATGTCATAATAATTAAATAATTAATTAACCACAATATATGAGATAAAATATAATATTTTATTAATATTAATTATTTTATTATATTTTAATCAAATTCAAAACCTATAAGCTACTTTCCAAAGTGTAAAATGGAAATTTTGATTTTTAAAACATTAATTTTTGGAAAATTTAATTTTCTATGACAAAACAAGTATTATAAAATGAAGTTCAGTTATAATGTATTAACATATTATAAAGTTTGAATCCAATTTCCAAAACAAAGGAAAATCCCAGATTAGGGAAATGGCTTCTCATTTTCCCCAACCTAGATTTCTAAGACCTATATTTGGAAATTATTAAGCAATTCCTCAACTTCTGTTATAAATTCCCAAACATTTCACCATTCCCATTCACTCCAAATCCATCATCCAAAAATTTCATATCCCAAGGAGTCCCACTACGGTGTCTTAAATCCCCAAAGGTTCCAATCCTCACGATTTAGGAGAAACCTTTCAAGGTATGGTAATTTTGATCCTCTTCCTTTCCATCTAAGAATTTTTTTTTGAACATATTTCTAAAGGGGATGTTACTTTCTTTTTTCATGATTTTGATTATAAATTTACTATTGAAATAATTTTTTTATAAAGGGTATACATTTGTACCCTCTCATTTTACCCTTTTCTAAAACCATTATTATACTGTCATATTTCTAAATTTAATTGTAAAATTTATATCCATTACATGAGAAAATATCATTTATTTTCTTTTTTAAATACCCAAACCTCTTCCTTTCACATGGTTATTGAACTATATATAAAAACTATTTTTTATTCAGTTATTTACCTATATGAAAACCATATTACCTTTTCATGGGTTAATAATGATGTAATGATAATGTCTTTATGCACTTTAGTACGCCATGAATTTGATACAAAAACTGTTCTTTATTATCATCAAATTATTAATGAAATGATTTATTATGATCTAAGTAGATCACATGAAATTAATACATATGAATGGTGTACCCTAATAGTGATCCAATTAACTGGGTAAATATTTTAATATCTATATATAACATGTTTTACGATACCTAGGTGAATAACCTTGGTAATTTTGATTTATCAAACCTCAATGATAAAGCTTGGGGATATTATTATGAATGACACATTAAAATTCCAAGATAATTTTATATGTTATGATTTCTTTTCTTATTATTGTGATATTACTACCATTAATTCCTTGTTATTATTCATTATGCTCTTATTGATATGTCTCATGACTACATGATATATGTATCCCTTTCTTAATCCATTACCGGGATTCATGCTCACCCCTTTCCTTTAATGTATATTTCTAGGAGATGATATGCATTAAGAGTAACCAAGGGAGAACCCATTATAGTGACCCTACCTTTTCTTACATAGCTAATAAATAATTTTAAAGATAGTCGGCATAAAAATGTTACAAAAATATGATCCAAAGGTTTAGTGTATTTGGAAAATTAGAATCATACATTACTTTTACATAATAAAACATAAACATTAATTAATTCCTTATTTTATAGCTTTTTATTAGCGCTCGTTTTCTTCTTAGGATAAGTATTCACCATAGGATATACATCAAAAGAAGGGGTGATCTAAAAGCCCTATATGATGATGAATAAGAGACATGAATCCTGGGTGAGCTTAATCATCATAATTATAATATAATAAAAGTATCATGATAATAATAATGAGAGTAAATATTAGATAAAGTCATGGAATGAGGCAATACATAAAAATGAAACATCATGTCTTAGTGGTCAAATACCATACATTGTTTTGAACAAATAAATCATCATATTCATGAATATTCAATTTATATCATGATATTAATCACATTCACCAATGTATTTGAGTGTTATATAATTCCAGGTGAATCCATCACATCATAACATTTATATGATCTATATAATTTCGGGCGCACTCGTCGCATCATAACATTTACCTTATCATTATTTCCACATAGAATGTATATTAGTACTAGACATAAAATAACACCTAGAAATAATTGAGTTTCTTTTCATAAATAATACATTTTTAAACTATGGATTTACCAAGATAAAAAGTTAATATGATTCTTGGTATCAATCTTGATTGGAAAAGACACAATGTCATGAGAAGTAAAAGTTTTTTTTTATAATGAAGAGTTAATTTTGGAAAATATTTTCATTTTTCATAAAAATATATTAGAAACATGTATCTCCCATAAAATAAAAGGAAAGGAAAATATAATTGATATTTAAGGTACATTAAAGGAACATGCATATTGAAAATGGGTTGAAATAGGGAAAACCCGAAGAAAGAGAGTTGGGTTTGAGAATCCCTTTACCTTATGTCTGAATGATTTTTCAATTTAATATCCTAGATAAAAAAGTTAAATTCATTTATTTAAAAATATGAAACCTTATTTATATTCATTTTATTAATTATGATTTTATTATTTTAATTTGTGGTATTTATTATGAGTTATAGGGTTTAGTATTACTATTCAGGAGTGTTCATTTTCATAGTTTTCATGATCAGTTCGCTTGTATATGAGTATGGAAGTTTATTTGAAATGGGAATGATTCTTAATAATGGAAATTATATGTTATTAATGAAAATAAAAAAGTTTAAATTATATTATATGTCATTTGGTTATATGGTATGAGTATAAATCATTAGATAAATAGTTAATGAAAATGATTTATTTTATTTGGTGGATTTTACCACCATTATGAGATTATATCATTTTATTTAACATAATGATTATATATAGTTTCCAGAACATTATATAACATATAATATGTATAATAAAATCATATTTAATTGTAATTATGTTTTTATAACCTACCTTAAAAGAGTTATTGAAAAATGAAAATACATCCTCTACGATGGTGGTAAATTGACACACTAGAGATGATATTTCAATTTTTAGAATAAAAGGAATAGGGAAGGGATTAAAATATTATTTATTACATTAAAATAATAGAATTATAATATTTAAAATATAATAGAGTTATCATGCCTCTTGGATAGGTGGACGTGAGTAAAGTATAAGAAAAAAAATGAAAATGAAAAGAAAATAAAAAAGAAAATAAATAGGGTCTTACCTCTTGAATTTCTCTTCTTTGAGAACATCCTTTGGGGAAAGGGTTTGGTCTTTTGATGTGACCCAGAGATAATTTATGTTGGGAGGTGATTGGGAAGAGTATTGGAAAGAACTTAGAAAAGTATCAAATCTTTAAAGTTGTGAGGAGAAGAGGATGAGAGGTGGTATTTATAGGGGAGAAGAGGGGTGTTTTCTCATTATTTTATCCATTAGTATATTATTTATTCACAAAAATAAGAATAGTTCAAGCCTTATCACAAAATATATTAGAATAAGGAAGGAGGGTTCTATATTTTGGGCTTACATCAGTCGTACATCATTTATGACTAAACAATGCATGTATTTAGATTTTATCGTAAATTATGGTATTTTACTATTCACAAAATTCAAGTATTTTATAAAAATTCCAAAAAATTATCCCTAACTATTTTATGATATATATAATTCAGAAATTAAATCCAGTTTTTGAAAATAATTTTTTAAATATGAGAATTTTAATTTTTAGTTAAAGTAATCATTAACTTGGAAAATACCGATTTTAAAATTACAACTGATTTAATAAAACTTTGAAAAATTAAGGTCTCAAAAAAAATCAAATAATAATAAAAAAAACAAGATTTTAATTCATGAATCTATTTTAGGAAAATTAATTTTTTTCAAATAATTATATTAATTATAAAATTTTAATAAAATTTTTATGACTTACAAAATCACCAACACTAAATTAATAATTTTTAAAACATTTATTTTATTATACTATGATATAATCATATAATATTATCAATTATAATACAACTAAATTTTATTAATTCTTTCATAGGTGAGCTTTATATTATATTAGAAAATTTACTATTCTTAATAGCAATAATACTATTTTAAAGGTCATGTTACTATTCTATCTGGATAGGTTCCTTAATTTCTAGAAATACATATTTTTCATTTATTATTAATTTAAAAGGTTTTTAATTTGTTCTATTTGTGTTTTTATATGATTTATACTATATGAAACAATTATAAGAAGGGATTTTCTATTAATAAAATTTTGGGTTGTTACATTCTTCCCCTCTGTTGAAATTTCACCCTCGAAATTTTGTTTTACATATTATGGTGAAAACAAGTGAGGGTACTTATCATACATAGCTTCCTCTAGTTCCCATGTTCCCACTTTGTACTTATGGTTCCTCATTATTAATTTAACTAGGTTTGTAGTCTTTTTTCATATAAAATTGTCTTTTTGGTCCAAAATCTTCTTTGGATTCTCCTCATAAGAGATATAATTTTCCAACTGTAACACCCTTGGACTTAGTACTTGTGATGAATCTAGTATGTAATTCTTTATAAGGGGTATATGGAATAAATTTTGTACTTGATACATGGTTGTTGGAAGTTCCAATCGATATTCCACAACTCTGACATGATCGAAAATCTTGAAGGGCTTATGTACATGGGAATCAACTTTCATTTCTTCCCAAATCTCATCATCATCTTCCATGGAGATGTGTAGAGGAATACCATGTCCCCAAAATTAATATATATGTCTTATCAATGATTTTTTGAGTAACTATTTTTTTGACATTGGGTTTCCTTGATGTGATGCTAAATTATTTTTACATTTCGCATTATTTCTTCAACCATTTTTGGTCCTAACACCATACATTCACTAACTTCATCCTAGCATGCCCGTTCATCTCATCTTTTCCTATAAACAGATTCATATGGATCCATTTGGATGCTTGAGTGGAAATTGTTTTCATAAGATAACTCAACTAGAGGAATATGTTGGTCCCATCCTCCTTTGATTTCTATAGAAAATTCCCTCAACATATATTATATTGTTCAAATAGTTCCCACAGATTGGCCATCAGTTTGAGGATGATAAGCCATACTAAAGTTCATATTAATATTTAGAGAATATTGGAGACTTTTTTTGAACATAGAGGTGAATCTCAGATATTGATAAAAAAATCAATAGTGGTATTCCATTAAGCCTTACAACTTCTTTGATGTATATTCATTCTAGTTGATCTAGTAGATAGTCCTCTAGAATTTCAATAAACTGAGCTGTATTTGTAAGAAAATCCACAAAAACCCATATATCATCTTTTCCACTGGATTCCTTTATAATATTGGTGAAAATGTCTTTGGTATTGTTTTCGAATTTATATGTTGGTATGGGTAATAGTTGCAACATACCTTATTGTGTTTTTCATTTATCCTTCACTTGTTGACATACTAGGCACATTGATGTATAATTATTTATACCCCTCTTCATATTTTCCCACCAATAGTTCTCTTAGAGATATCGAAAAATATTTGTTCTCCCTAGGTAAATATAGATGGTTGAGCTATGTGACTCATTTATAAGATCCTTCTTTATCTCTAGATCAAATAGTGGATGTATTTGTGACTCAAATCATATAATTCATTCCTCATCAATTTTAAACTCTAAGGATTTACCCTTTCTTATAGCTTCCACCCTCTTCTAAATTTCCACACCGTTTCTTTGAGTATACTTTATTTTCTCCATGAGGGATGGTTGAGAAATCATTTGAGAAAAGATTGATGATATTCCTTCCTTAATGATTTCCATGTCCATTATTTTCAAATATAAGAATAATGAATCCTTTTCAATTCTCATAATTGATAATGTTGTGGGATCCATTATACCTTGAGCATCCACCACATTATTTTCATTATTAGAATGGTAGTGGATTGAGAAGTAATTATCTTTAATGAGATATAACCATCCTTGATGGTGCATATTAAGATCCTTCTATGTGAATATATAGTTTAGGATCTTATGATTAGTATATATTTCACATTTTTCTCCATAGAGATAATCCTACCATATTTTCAATGTAATGCTATCAAATAAAACACCAAATCATGTGTGGGATAGTTTTTCTCATGAATTTTCAAATTCCTTGAGGCATACGCTATCACATTAACATTTTTCATCAGTACACTACCTAAGACATTATTTTAATAATAATTGTATACTATAAATAGTTCCCCACTTGTCAAAAGTGTGCGTACTGGTGTGGTGATGATTTTATTTTTTTAACTCTTTGAAACAACATTCACATTCAACAGTCCAAAAAACCATTTCTCCTTTCTGAGTCATTTTTGTTAGTGGGTTTGATAATCCTGAGACATTCTTCACAAATCACTAGTAATAACAAACTAGACCAGGGAACCTACATATCTCCATTGTAGATGTTGTCCAGGAACACTCTTCTATTTCCATTGTCTAGGAAGAGTCTAGTGATAATCCTTTGCTAATGATAACATGACCCTAGAAAGATAATTATACCATCCAAAACTCACATTTACTTTAATTTTTATAAATATTATCCCTTCATAAAGTCTTTATCATAGTATTCAAATTCTCTTCATGTTCCTCCTTTCCCTTGGAGTTTATTAGAATATCACCAATAAAGACTACCAAAAAATTTCCGAGGTAATATCTAAAGACAAAAATTTTATTTACTTGAATATTTATAGATAAATAGAGTTTCATAAAGGAATAAATATGAAATCATAGTGTTTATAACTTTTTTTAAAGTCATTATTAGGAATATCTTCATTGCTCTACTTTAATTGGAGATATCCTAACTGAAGGTCCACCTTAGAGAAATACCTTTCCCAACATAGTTGACCAGAAAAGTTATATAAAACTGGCAGTGGACACTTGTTATTTATTTTGATTTCATTGAGATCAAGAAAACCAATACTTAGGAACATTGATTCATCCTTCTTCTTAACCAATAGGACTAGTGCACCCCATGGTGAATCACTATGGTGTATAAAACCATTTTCAAGATTCTCTTGTAACAGCTTCTCCAGTTCTTCCAGCTCAATTATGGAAATTATATAATATGTATATAATAGAGTTAGATATACATGAATAAGTTCAAATGAGAACTCAACCTCTTGGTCAGAAGTAAGAACAATAAATTCTCTAGGGAAGACATCAGTTCATTCCCTCAAAATTGGAATGTCTTTCATCATGATTCTCTCATTTGTATCAATAATTTGAGACACATATGATTTATAATAAGGAAATAATATACACACATAAGATGATGCATCTGAAGAAAATTAATCATCTAACTTACAATTGTATTGAATTGGAGGACACATTAGGATATGAAGACTGGTCTCCCTTTCCTTTTAGTTGATGTTGGGTTTGTATAAAGTTAGTCAATACATGACATAAATAGCCTCAGACTCCACCTATAGAAGTATTAAAAGGATTACTAGGAGGTTCATCATACAAAAATTAATTGGAAATGAGTTATATACGTTGGATGTAATAATTTCCCAATTTTATGTTCTCATAGATAACTCAACCTCTATATTTTTAGGTGGTGTTTAGAGAGATCTACAAAACTTGAAAGATAATAAAGAATTTTTAGATACCGAATGAAATAGTGCATTCACCATTATTTAATGAATAGCCAGTTTACCTATTACCACATAAGTATCAGGCTCCACCTTAGAATTAATGATGGAATACGCCTTTCATTGCTCCTTTGCCTTTGGTTTGAGATCATGTTGAATACCATTGAAGACTCCGTATTTAGTGAAAAGCTTTCATATTTCCCTTTCACACTATAGTTCAAGCATTTAATCATGGGTGGTGTTATCCATTCCTCCACCAAATTATCTGACTTTATCATGTCTATTTGATATTCATGAGTTTTGTGGCCTTCTCTCCCACACATAGAGCATTTTTCAACCCCTTGGAGTTAATTACCCTGATGCTTCTTACCCTATTTTTGACATGTGGGTGGTTTAGTTATCATTACACCAATTTCATTAGATTATCATCCATGAAAATCAATATTTTATTTCTTATATATTCATGGG
Source organism: Viscum album (assembly GCA_963277665.1). Classification (NCBI taxonomy): domain Eukaryota; kingdom Viridiplantae; phylum Streptophyta; class Magnoliopsida; order Santalales; family Viscaceae; genus Viscum; species Viscum album. The sequence goes on along the minus strand of OY728153.1, from coordinate 96,777,885 downwards.
ATCATACACCAAACACCATCTCTACTTTGAGATCACATCAAATAACTTATTCATAAAACCAAAAGTCTCAAATTTTTAGATGTTTTTGAATGTGCGTTTTAAACCACTTAAGAATATATCAATTTTACTATAATTGTTGATAAAAAACATGAACCATACCTTTAATGCCTTGTGAAATTTTCTTCGTAGGATGTGAGAGATTCTCCTTCATTTCTCTTCAATTATATAAATTATTTCCCAATATTTGGATATTTTTTTCAAGGGAAATACTTTTTAGAAGAATTATCTTAAGCTCTTCCCACTCCATCTATTCAATTTCATCATTTGGATTGGTGTTCTTAATCAATTCCCACTATTGTTTAACCTCTCTATTTAGATAATTAATGGACAGAGTAACATTCTCCATCTCAAAATAGTGAATCACAAAAAAAATATTCTCCAATGAGTTGACTGACTATTCCGTGATGATTGGATCAGAAGATCACCTAAATTCCAGTGATTGTTGCCGCATAAAATAAATGTTACCTAGTTTCTACCTATTTAGGTAAAGGATGAAGTTACACATTATTTAGGTTATTGTTCATAGCCTGAGACAATGGGGTAATCATCACCATGTAATTTTGAACTCCACCTCCTAAGGCATTGGGGATGTGATTCCGGCAGTCACTCCATTATCCCTCAACTGGGTTATTATCCTAGTTTCTCCTGGTTCCCACTATTTTATAAAATATAAAAGGTTATAAAAAAATATAATTCAACAAGTCATGAATAAATACTTTATTGATTTTTAAAATTAACTCTAAGAACATATCTTGTGGGATACCAATGTTTATAGTTTTAAAAAAAATTCTGGGTGCTTACTTAATATCATACTAAGGGTTTTCACTGAGGATATCTAATTATAATTCAAAAATTAACTAAACCATGCTCTAATATGAACTATAACATACCTATGTTTTCTTACATAGATATTACTTAATTTTAATGATAAAAACATAAAATAGTTACACATCTAGGATCCAAAAGTTTAGTTCCTTGAGAATGTTAAGACCATACATAAATTTTAAATAATAAAACCTAAAAATTTATTTAATTTGTTCTTCTCTATATTTTTATTGGACCTCATGTTATCCTTAGTACAAGTATTCACCTGAGGATATACATAAATTGAAGGGGTGAGATAAAATCCCAGTAGGAGAATGAATAATAGATATGAAACATTGGTGATGATAATAGTAATCATCATATTATAAGAAAAGTATCATAATAATAATAATGATAGTAAACATTAGATAAAGACATGGAAATAGGAAATGCATAAATATGAAACATCATATATTAGTGGTCAAATACCATACATAATTGTGAATAAAGTTAGCATAATGTTCATGAATAATTAAATTTATATCATGAGATTTATCACATTACCAAATGCATTGGAGTGATATATAATTTTGTACACCCTTCACATCATATAATTTATATGTGTTATATTACTATGGGAGCACCCATCACATCATAATATTTACATTATCATGCATGAAAAATAAAACGTATATCAATATTGGACATAAAATAACCCATGGAAAGAAATGGGGTTCATTTATTAAATAATAAATTCCTAAACATTGGAGTTTTGAAGATAATAAACAAATAAAATTCTTAGTATCAATATTTATTGAAGAAGAAACAATCTCATGAGAAGTAAAAGTTGTGTTTTTTATAATGAATAGTTATTTTGGAAAAATATATTTATTTTTAATAAAACATTATTGGAATCATATATATACTATAGAAGTAAAGGGAAAGAAAAAAATTATATTTAAGGAACATTAAAGGATCATCCATACTGAAAATGGGGTGAAAGAGAGAAACCCAAGAGAAAGATAGTTGGGTTCGAGAATCCCCTTACCTTATGTCTGAATTCTTTCTATAAATTAATTTCATAGATAATAAAAATGAATTCCTTAATTTAAAAATCCAGAACTTTTTATACATTAATATTATTCATTATGGTTTATTAGGTTTATTTATTGGCCTTTTTATGAGTTATAGAGTTCAATTTTATCATTCAGGAGTGTTTATTTTCTTATTTTTCAAGATCGGTTTGCTTGTATATGAGTATGGATGTTAATGTGAAATGGGAATGATTAAACATAATTGATAATTTATAATATCAATGAAAATAAATAATTTTAAATTATACTATATATCATTTTTTATATGTTATGATGATGAATCATTTGATAAATAGTTAATGAAAATAATTTATTTTATTTGGCAGATTTTACGACCATTATGAGCTTATATAATTTTACGCAACATAATGATTATATATTGGTTCTAGAACACTATATAACTTATAATATGTATAATAAAATTTTATTTAACTATAATTATTGTTTTATATCCATCCTTGAGTGTGTTAGTAAAAAATAAAAATGCATCCTCCACAGTGGCGGTAAATCGACACACCACAGATGACATTTTCATTTTTAGAGTAAAATGGAAATGGAAGAGAATTGAAGATTAATTATTCTATTATCGTAATAAAATTATAGTATAAAAAATATACTAGATTTATCATTACGATTGTATAGGTGGAGGTGAGTAGAATTTAATAAAAGAAATGAAATTGAAAATAAAACAAAAGGTAAACAAAGTGGGTTTTACCTCTTGAATTGCTCCTCCTTGAGAAAATCCTTAGCGAAAAGGGTTTGGTCTTTTTATGAGACCAAGAGCTCCTAGATGTGGGAGATTATATTTGGAAGAGTATTATGAATAACTTGGGCGAAGAAAAACTATTTAAAGGTGTGTGGATAAGAGGTGACGAGGCGTGGTATTTACTAGGGAAGAGATGAGTGTTTTCTCATTATTTTATTCATTAGTTTATTATTTGGGATCAATAATATAAATAGTATTAGATTTATCACTAAATCCATTTTATTAATGTATAATAGTTTGAAAATTTTGGCTTATATCAGTCTTACAGAATCTATTACTCAATAATTTATGTACTTAGCTTTTATCGTAAATTATCATATTTTATTAATCATAAATAATTTGAGTTTTTTCTAAAAATTATAAAACATTCACCTTAAACATTTTTTAATGTATAAAATTAAAAAATAAATCCATTTTATAAAAAAAATTCTAAATATGTGATATTTAATTTTTAATTAAAATCACCATTTACCTGGAAAATACGGATTTTAATATTATAACTGATTTTATAACACTTTGAAAAATTAAGTAAGGTCTCATAATATTATCTTATAATCATAGGAAAAAAAATCTTAATTTATTAATCTATTTTATGAAAGTACATTTTATTTTTAATAATTATTTTAATTATAAAATTATAAGTAAATATTTATGACTTTCATAAATACGTACACTTAATTAATAATTTTTAAAACATTTATTTAATTATACTATGATATAATTATGTCATATTTTTATTTAAATTAAAACAATATTTTATTCCTAATTTCATAGGCTAGGTTACTATTCTATTATCCAATTTGCTATTACTAATGGTCTCAATACTTCTCCAAATGTCATGTTTCTATTCCATTGGTAAAGGTTCCTTAATTTCTAGAAATACCACTTATTTTATTCATTATTCATTTAAAAATGTTGTATTTTGTTATCGAAGTGATTTTATGTTATCTATACTACATGAAATAATTTTAGGAAGGGAATTTCCATTGATAAATATTTGGTTCATTACACCCATGAACTTGTCTTTCATGTGGATTACAATTATGTTTTATATTTTCGTGTATTATGTACCAAATTTATAAGAAAATAAAATTTAAAAGATAATTTTTTCCATTATAATGAAAAGATTATATAATAAAAGAAAATATTCCATAGTTGGTATGAAAGAATGATTTTTTATTTGTGGAAATTAGGACTTGAAAACTTTATTCTAAACTCTAGGCACAAGTATAAATATTTGAAAACATCTGGGTATCTCGGTGAGTATTAAGTAAGTGGTTTACAAGAAAATACATCTCTATATGGATATGAAAAGTGGATGTGGATCTATAGAATATTTATTTGGGGGAAACTCGCAAAAAATTCCATATTGAGCTAAATTTGATCACGAACAAGTGGAAAAATGGGCCTTACTGTAAACCTGGTCTGACTCTATCATGGGATGTGTTTGGTTAATCACATGATTTTTATGAAAATTTATGAAGAATATATATATTTATATATATATATTCATTTTTATTAGTGAAAATTAATAACATGTTTAATCATGATGTTTTATTACATAAAATTCCATTAGAATTATAAGATTCATTAAAGTAACACATTTATCACTATGTTTTTATTAGTTAAGAAAAATGGTTGGAAATAGGGGAAAACATAAATAATGAGTGAAATGGATGATGGCCAAATTGTGTTCTGATGGAATTTGTAATATAAAACATCATGAAGATGATGAATCAACTAACTTGAGTTATGGACAATAACATGAAGTTGAGAAACCTAGTTGAACAGGAAGGGAACGAATTTCTGTTGATTCATTAATGCATCTGTGACCACATATTTTTAGTAGATCTGCATACTCATTGATTGTTGAAAACTGGATTATATCTATATAAAATATCATTTATATACTCTATTTTTCAAACCTATATAAAGTCAACATGGTGGTATAACACATAGAAGAAGAATTTGATCAGTGGAGGGCACTGATTAGAAACAAGAATCCAAGAAGGGAGATTTACTTTATGGGGTGGGAAGAGTTCAAGGGAATCATTTTCAATATATATTTTCCTTGTTTGATGTGAAAAAAATGGATATGTAATTCCTAGAACTGAATTAGACAGAAAACGAATTAGTGGGAATCTATGAAATGAATATTAGAAGACTTTCTCGATATAGTTATAGCTTCATTATGGATCCTAAGGGAAAGGATGTTAGATTAATTGGTGGAATGAGACCCCATATGTGGAGTAATTTATCAAATTGATACAATTAAAGCTATGAGGAGATAATGAAATGTGCTACAAAGGATAAATTAGAGTTTGGAGAGACTTAGTTTTCATATAGTTAAATATAAAAGAATAGAGAAATGGAACCAAACTCAAGGGAGAACTTTGATAATGTTAGAGGTGGAAAGAAAGTACAACATCTGATGTGAAATAAACCTGGGAAGAAGAATATGGGGAACTTATTTCTAGGGAGTGTAAAGTGCTACAAGTTTAGAAAATATGTCCATATAGCTCATAACTATCGTGATGAGGTGAAGCCTCTACTCGTCAACACTAACATCAATGAGAATATGTTCCATACCCAACCATATGTTCAGGGCTTCAAGTATGGAAAACTTGGATACTTTTCCAATAAATGTCCAAATCAAAAAATAGTGGATGAAAACCACCATAAACCTCATCATAGGCTTAGGGAGAAAGGTTGGGAATTTTTAATCATGAAGGATGAAGTAAAGTATCCATGTGATGTGGTGGTAGGTACACTCTTTGTCCTCTCAAAGATCGAAAGTACATAATCTGATTATGTTCCTATAGATTCCATTATTTGATCCACATTTTTAGTGAATATATAATCAATCCATTATCTAATAGAAGTAGTGTTACTATCCAAGACACATGGAGGGATTATCCTAACATAAAAAGTGTATATAAACTCTAGTATTGACTTTGTACAGTACAATATCCTCACAAATATTGTAGTCATTACAAGGGTGGAATTCAGCACAATACTTGGGATGAATTATTTTTCAATGTATAATTATAAGATAAAACAATTTAAGAAATTTCAGTAGACTTTATTGAATAACTAAATGTTATTTTCAATAGAACGATATATCGGCCGGAGCATTTTATAAAATCACTGCCCATAGAGTTCATTATGGATATGATCGGTGAAGTGGGAAAAGGAAATGAAAGTATCCGGATATAAAATGTCCCCATAATTTAGGAATATATTTATGCATTTACCGAATAGTTTCCTGGAACTCTCCTTGAAATAGAGGTAGTGTTCTCCATTGAACTAATACATAGATCCAAGTCAATATTAAAGACCCCATAATGAATGAAAAATATAGAGTTAAATGAATTAAAGAAACAACTTCAAGATCATATGGAAAATATATTTATCAAACCATGTGTGTCACCTTGGGGATCACCTATTCTATTTATGTAGAGGAAGGATTGATCAATGCGATTATTAATTAATTATAGAAAACTAAATAGGATCATATTAAAGAACAATTGCCTTCTCCCAATGATTGTTGACACAATTGACCAGATTTGTGGGGATAAATTATTCTCCAATATTGAACTCCAATCTAGGTATCATCGATTGAGGGTGAAGAATGATGATATTCCGAAGAATGAATTTCAAATAAGATATTGGCAATATGATTTTTTTGTTATTACCTTAAACATAACAAATCCTCCTGCTATATTTAGGGATTTGATGAATGGATTCTTTAAGGACTTCCTTAATAAATTCATGGATATTTTTGTTTATGATGTTCTTATTAATAAAAAAATCAGGTGGATGAGGATCATATAAGTGATATATTGAAAATCCTAAAAAAAGGAAAAGATATTTGGAAAATTCTTCAAATATGAATTTTAGTTACAAAAAGCATCATTATTGTAGGTCATTATAACAAATTAAATAATATCAGTTGTCCCTACAAAGTAAAAGGCTGTAGAGGAGAGGCCACAACCCACTACAATAACCGAGTCTCACAGTTTCCTTGTTTAGAATGATATTACAGGAGTTTTGTAAAACAAATCACGATATTCTAATCATCCAACCATGTTAACTAAAAAAGGAGCTATGTCTATCTGGACGGAGTGTAAAGAACATTTCCATGATCTGATGAATATATTTTTTCCTACAAATGTAATTAATATACCCTCTATCAGATTAGTATTATTTATTTATAGTAATGAATATTTGAAAGGTATTGGGTGAATTCTCATGAAAAATTATAAGGTGATCACTTATGCATCTAGACTGTTAATCCCTAATGAGGAGAGTTATCTGATTCATGAGCTGTTGATAACCACAATTATTTTTTCTAGTAAAATATTGATGAAATATATTTATGGGAAAAATGTGATATATATATACATATACCACCAGATTTTAAAGTATATATTCATGAAAAATTAACCTTAATTGAGACAAAGGTGATGGTTGGAGCTTCTTAAATACAATATTTGTTCAGTTAGCCATCACCCTTGAAGAGAAAAAAATTCACTAATTCATTAAGTATTAAAGAAACCATTGTTCTAGTAATGATGGAGATTCAAGGAAATATATTTCTCAATGGCCTAGAAAGGTTGGACATGGGAATCATGATGGAAGGTACATCATCAATCAAATCCCAAATTATTTCCCCAAAAATCATTACTATAGAATATCAAGAGAGATCAAATATAAGTTTATTTGATAGAAAAAAAAATTATATTATTGATTAGAAGTTCCAATAGTTCAATATTGATAATGAAGGTATAATGAAATTTTTTACAAGGCTATGTGTCCCATATATAATATAGTTAAAAAGGAGTTGATGGATGAATCTCATAGATCTACATTCTCTATAAATCTTGAGATCATTAAAATGTATAAGAAAATTTGGGATACTTATTGGTAGGATAATATGAAAAGGGAGATTTCTTACAAAATTGTATGGTTCATGGTGTTCCAACAAGTAATGGGGGAGAAAAAAAGCTAAACGGGGTATTACAACCACTACCCATACCAATATGAAAGTGAGACAATATCACTATGGACTTTGAGACCCATCTTCTAAGAATGTGAAGAGGAAAAAATTGATATGGGTTATAGTGAATTAAATAACCAATAATTCCAATTCAATCAATTCTCAATAATACCTATCTCTTGAAAAACATTCCAAGATATATATAAAGGAAGTGGTGAGTAAGAATGGGGTGGCACATTGAATCATTGTCGATCATGTTGGAAGGTTCACATCTAAATTCTATAGAAGTCATCTACATGATCTAAATAATGAATTGAATTTTAGTACGACCTATAACCCCTAAACTAATGGCCAATATAAAAGGACTATTTAGATACTCTAGGACATGATTATAGCACGATGAATGGAATTTATCGGTGAATGGGATCAATAACTTCCATTATATGAGTTTTCAAAGAACAACATCTTCTACTTGAGTGTTCAAATGGAAACATATGAATATATATATTTAAAGAAATATAGAACTCATACTTTTTGGGAAGAATTTAGTGAGAATAAAAATCTTGGGAATGATATTGTGGAAGACATGACAGAAAAGGTTCCTATCAACTAACAATATATAAAATATTTTCAAAGTTGGCAGAAGAGATATGATAATAACAGTCAAAGGGACTTGGAGTTTGATATTTGAGATCATTTTTTTACATTAGATATCTCCATTAAAAGATTCATGCAATTTGGAATTAATGAGAATATTATCCCTAGGTTCATTGGCCCATTTTAAATCCTTGATTGTGTAGGGTAAATGGCCTATCAACCAACACATCCACCAATTTTGGTTCATATTCAAGACTTATTCCACATATATCTCTTGGAGAACTACATAAATTATCCATCACATGTACTTAATCTGGAGGTAGTACATCTAGAACATGAACTCTCCTATGAGGAGTATCCCATGGAGATCTTGGACCATAGATAAAAAATTATATGCAACAAAACAAATCACCTCATCAAATTTTTGTATAGAAACCAAGAATATGAATAAAAAATGTGGGAACTAGAGGATAAAATGAGATAGAAGTACCCTCAGGTTTTCTAAACCAATAAAATGAGTTGAAATATTAGGGACAAAATTTATTAAGGGGGAATAATGTAATGACTCAGACTTTTTAAATGATATTTTTTTCCTAAATAAATGTATGTTATATATTATAAAATGTTATAGATATACACAATATAGAGGAACCAAAAATATGTTTTCTCATTAATAAATATCATTACATTAGTCATCTTTGAAACAAATAAAAATGCCAAACAGTATAACTAGAGAAAAAAATATAAAATAGAATAGCTAGAAAGTGAATATATGGATTTTCCCAATCTTCTATAATCATCACCATCACAAAAAAACACTATATAAATAAAAACATATTAGTTGTCACGAACCAGTCTGAGTCGACCCTAAACCGGTCACCCAAGCCAGCTCGTGAAAAGTCCCAAGAGGCGTTCCCGATCCCCAAGGGATGGCGATAAGCACCAAGGGAATAAATATAGTACATAAGGGAATGATTTCTCCCATACATAAACAATCAAACAAACAGCGGAAATAAACAGACAGCCCAAAATGAATTTATATAATCATTGATGTAAACATTATTTGTACAAGAAAAGAAAAGTAGAACAAAACCAACAACTCAACTGAACAATCCTGATGACCAACTAACTCCATGTGACAATTCTGTTCACTCTCTAACACAATGATCAAATGTCTCCTAAGGCGATCGAACTCAAGATGAAACCTACACAAGGGATAAAAAAGAATAATACTATAGGCGTGAGTATTAAAACTCAGTAGGTTAGCCTGATATTCTATTCCCAATGCACTTTCTTTAAAATAATGGAAACATCAATTTCATGTTTTAATACAATATATTAAAGTATGTTTTTTAAATGATGTTCCATGCTATAATAGTTATCAGAAAAAAAAACTTTCATGTTTTATAAACCAAAAATGCAAGTAACAATTTTTCAAAGAGGTGCAACTTCGAAATGAAAATTGTTTTAATGAGGGATACTTTAAAGATTGTACACTTTTAAATAAATAACACACACTACTGAATTTACCAACCAAACACACCGTATTCCGACAGTGACTACAAAAGATCCAATGAGCACAAGTCATGGGAACACCCCTAGGTACTAGTCAGTTGTGAGCCCCAGGTACCTCATATCTCGGCGAAAGTAACCATAATAAATATCTTTTCTCGTGCACGAGCCACTAGTAGGGAACATACCCATAACCTAGTGTTCCCCAATCATCATCATCATAATCATAGTTTAGTTAGTGTAGTCATCGTCAAACTTACTACGTGAAACATGGGCCAAACCCCACAGAATCACTAGAATACTAGTATAGGTCCTCCCACCTAGATACCCGGGATTACCTTTAGTGCTCAATCAAGTTAAAAATATTTTCAAATACACATTTCACATCCAAATTCCATTCACAAACCATAAAAACACAAATATCCCATAAATGTTCTTCATATTTCTTACACGAATCAAAAAACCGCTAAATATTTTCGTAAAACAAATTCATGAAGTGTATTGAGGCTTTGCACATAAAACTCATTCAAAAACACTCTTTAAATTATAAAGACACATCAAAAACATACCAAATATTACTTGTAAGACCTAAAAACATTTAATAAAATCATTTCATGGATCATAAAACAATCCCAATTGCACAACTTTTTGTATACAAGTAATGCACTCCTTCATTTTTAGGAAATGTCAAACGGGCCTTTAAACGTTTTCTCAAAACTAACATTTGAAGAAGTTGTGAATTTAAATTTTATTAAGGAGGTCTGTAAACAAAATTTAAAGAATAAAACCACATTCATTAATTCCTTAAAATACTTAGGTGACATATTCAAAACACAAACATTTTTATATGAATGTGAAACGGGCCATTTTTCTGCAACTCGAGTCAAAACATGTTGTAAACAAAAAAATGAATTGTTTGTAAAAAAAATCCAAATTTTAAAGCCATAAAAGGATCCCAACATTATTTTCATACATGCTGAAAATATATTTAAAAATCCAAACAAATTATTTTAAATTTCACTAGACACATAAAATCCAACAGGGCAATTTATCGAACACATGGAATGCACTCTTTAACAAAACAACTTATGTTAAGCACTTAAAAAGGGATAAAACACCACTTTAATTCCATAATGTTATTCAATCTACTGATACATATTCAAAATACCATAAACCAAGTGCGAAATCTCATGGAATAATTTATCAAACAAGAGGAGTGCACATTTATAGCAAAACAACTATATTTTTAACAAAATAAGTCATAAAACATAACTTACAAGAAAAACCTTTAGAACCAAAGTTTCACAACATTAAATATCATATAAATAAGGATATAATATAATTAAAATGATGAAACTTAAATGATAAAGGATAGTGCAAGGGATATCCTACCTTAAATCCTTGGCGTAACGGAAATGCACACCCGAAATCACTCGTCGCAGGTTTATAAACCCTAAAACTATGAAGCCCAGACCTAAATTAATATAAACTCCATCAAAAACCATGGTATAACATAACCCTAGGTCTATCATGACTAGGGGAGATTATAAAACCAAGAAAATTGAAAGGATGAAGAAGAGGGAGGATAAAGGAGATGGAATCTCACCTTTTCCACAAGAAAACCTTCCATATTCCATTATATTTGCACCCCTAGAGAAAATAGAATGGGATGAAACTTCATGGAGAGTCTCTTAACGTCTGTATGAACCATTTAAAGAATAGTTTTTTTAAAAATATAACGGATTGAATGGGTTATGTGTAAAACTATTTACCTTATCAATTCTGGGAGATTTGAGATATCCTGAGAACTTTCGCCCTAATCCGAGACCCATATGAGCTCCAAAGAGGGTAAATATATTATGAGGGTGAGTATAGGGTTATTGGATTCTAGGGGGAGGTGGAATCACCAAAAAATATTAAAAAATTCAAATTATATAGAATAAACAAATTATTTTTATAAAAAAAAGGGAATGGGCCCATGGTCTGGCCCAATACCTAAATAAGTAACCCTAATTCACCATTCTTATGAATTTCTATGGGGTCCAAAAGGATAAGGATGTTTTAATATATCAGTATAGGACATGTGGTAAGTTTAATGGGTGAAAAAGGATGAAAAAAAAAGAGTTATAAAATAAACAAACTCGGTTTTTAAAACTTGAAATGGGCTCACGGTTGGCCCAAATCCTGAAGTAACCACCCTTTTTTCAAAAACTCCTAAACAAAAAATGGGGAACCCAAATTAGGGTGATTAGAAATATATGAAACATAAAAACTCATGATTAATCTCACCAAATTCCCATGAAAAGGATCTGTATTTCCAATGGACCGGATCAATACAAGGACAAAAAAACCGGGTGTGACAATTCACCCCACCATTAAAGCTTTCCGCCCCCGGAAAGCCATAAAAATTTCCTAATGAAAAAATCAACACCTAAGGATTCCTTAACAACATAATCCAGCCTCTAAAGATAAGGAAATATCAATCTCCCACAATGCAATTTAATACTCTTGCACAAACAAAACACAACTCACAACCATGTCCGGAGAATCAACGGAAAGATGAAGCCACCACCTCCACAACCAAGCCAAGAACCCGATTGTTGGGCATTCTCCCAATGAACCCAATCATCACCCAAACCAAACAGCACTCAAAAAAACCAAATATTCTAGGGGATTCCAAAATTTACTCCCCACTATTAAGAAACAACTAACACTAGAAAAGTTCTTAGGATGAAAATCCATGAGACCCAAGGTGGGTCTCCCCACCATTAGAAACCAACTAGCAACGAACAGACAAGAATTCAACTTGATCTAGAATTGGGCCTCACTCACAAAAGCCCAAAAAAACCACTCCTACAAAAACCTACAATACCAAGTTAATTGGGTTACAACATGGACATCTAAACCACACACTCTCGAACGGAGGGCACAAGAACTGGGCCAAGACTTTCAACATGGATCTGGACCCCCACCACTTGGGGAGCGGAGGGAAGGGGACCCAATAATTAGGCCATTGAAACTATAAAAGAAACAAAGTAAATACCCTACACTCCCCACCTATGAATAGGTAACACAAAGACCGCACCCGATTTTCATAGGAGGTCTACACAGGGACATTGATCGAAAACCCACATCCATGAAGGAATAACAATAGACATTGTGTAAGGGGTAATTCCACCACCCTTGTTGTGACAAAGTTAAATTCACAGTAATGAGGAACAAAAATAGATAAATAGAAACTACCATACCATAATTTCAGAGACAGGAGCCTGGTCAAGCAACCCATACCTATGGAGATTTCTGGACTGCGTGAAAAGCTTCACTCTGATGCCTATGGCTGGAGCCCTGATTCTTGAAGCATCTATTGCACCGCAGTCAAGGTTCTAAAAATTACACTGCTAAAAAAACCTCACTTGATCACGAAACAATAACCTTCATCTAAATAGTAACTCATAGATACATATCAAAATTTTGTCTCACTCCGAACGAGGGGAAAAATGGACAAGGAATACGGCGAAACACATCAACATCACTGAACACAACTGCTATGTCCAAAAGAATTATCATGACCTGTAAGCACTTTTAATCAATCCCAAATAGCTCTCTATTCCAACAAATAGGTTGATAAATCATCAAAAGAGGTGGATTTAACATTTTAAATGAATCCTTAGGTTGATCAGCAGGAAAGATTTCCAACGGAGAACTATACATGGCCACATCACAACATCAAACACATCTTTAGGAACCCAATGAACATTACTCAAAAACAGAGCCACCAACAAGATCTCATACCAAGATACAATAATAGTACAACTTATAGATAACAAAGAATATTACTAAATAAAAAAATATTCTACAACATAGAAAAATCAAGCCACATAACCATTGGTTTAAAAAAAGGCCACAATTTTTCAGCTCAAAACACTTTTGAAAAACAAACAAACTTGGTGGGTTTCTATATTCACCAATGGTGTTTCATCAAGTCTCACCCATATGCACATTTACATGCCACCCCAAGAACCCAACCACCATACCACATAGGTCATCCTTTCAGATACAAATAAAACCATGTTGTGAGCACCCATGAAAACACCAAAGGCTAAAACAAAATAACATCATTCCGAAAAAAAATTCCTTCAAAAGGAACACCAACCACCAAGTCAAAAACACATTTCATATTTCACAAAAAAAACACAATTCATTAAGAACCATTTTCTTAAAAACCTACCCCTTTTTAATTTTTAACAACTTTTAAAATAACCAAGCCACTCCGAACAACCCCTTCCCATTTTTTAAAAAAATCAGCAAGGTATATTTTCAAAATCTGAGTTCCATTGAGACCAATACCCTTTCTAGGAAAACACCAACCGATCAAAACCAATTTCCAAAACTAATTTATCCGATTCAAAAACTATTTAACATCACAAAATACCCATTTTAAAACAAAGATCCAAAATCAACTTAAAATTATTCCCAATTTCAAAAAAAAATTATTACAATAAACCACAAGTTTAGATTATGGATAATCCAATCCTGTTAAATCATTTCCATTTACCTCCATTTTTTTCACAAAACACAAAATTCCAAAACCATTATTATATTTAATTTTTGAAAACCCCCTTTCAGTTTTCAAAATCTAATCTTTACTTTAAAACCCATTTCCACAATTCTCACACAAGGATTTTAAAGACAAAAATTCATAATTAAAGAAAGGTTCAAGAGACCAAAAAAAGAACTAGTGTCGGTGGGTGACTTGACCATATGGTTGGCGGCCATATGTCAAAAGCAACACCAACACAGAGAGACTTATTAAGACCATTACCCATCTCCACATGGATTTCCAGGCCCTGCGAACTCACAGAGGCCATTATTCAGACTCCCCTTGTCATATCCCAAAACCAAACAATAAACAAGAACAAAGGAAACTAATAAAACCGGACTTCCCATGGAAACCCGAGGATTAGAATGAGAAAGAGTTCGCAATGCTCTTCTTGCACTTACCCCTCAAGTCCCAACAATCATAATCCATCTACCTTGACATCCCCAAAATAACAAGGGTACTCTAAAAAGAAAATTCTGCTACGAGTCAACCTTCTTTGATACCATTTTGTCACGAACTAGTCTGAGTCAACCCTGAACCGGTCACCCAGTCCAGCTCGCGACAAGTCCCGAGAGGTGTTCCCGATCCTCCCGGGATGGAGACAAGCACCAAGGGCATCAATAGAGTACAGAAGGGAACGATTTATCCCATACATAAACAATCAAAAAAACATCGGAAATAAACAGACATCCCAAAATGAATTTATATAAACATTGAAGTAATCATTATTTGTACAAGAAAAGAAAAGTAGAACAATACCAACAACTCAACTGAACCATCCCGGTGACCAACTAACTCCATGTGGCACTTATGGTCACTCTCCAACACAATGATCAAACTTCACCAAAGGTGATCGAACTCAAGCTGAAACCTGCACAAGGGCTAAAATAGAAGAAGACTATAGGCGTGAGTATTAAAACTCAGTAGGTTAGCCCGATATTCTATTCCCAATGCACATCCTTTAAAATAAAAGAAACATAAATTTCATGTTTTAAATACAAGATATTAAATTATGTTTTTCAAATGATGTTCCATGCTATAATAGTTATCTGAAAAAAACTTTCATGTTTTATAAACCAAAAATGCAAGTAACAATTTTTCAAAGAGGTGAAACTTCAAAATGAATATTTTTAATGAGGGATACTTTAAAGATTTTACACTTTAAAATAAATAACAAAAACTACTAAATTTACCAACCAAACACATCGTATTTTGACGGTGACTACAAATGATCCAATGAGCACAAGTCATGGCAACACCCCTAGGTACTAGTCAGTTGTGAGCCCCAGGTACCTCTTATCTCGGTGAAAGTAACCATAATAAATATCTGTTCTCGTGCACGAGCCACTAGTAGGGAACATAACAATAACCTAGTGGTCCCCAATAATCATCATCATCATAGTTTAGTTAGTGTTGTCATCGTCAAACTTGCTACGTGAAATAGGGGCCAAACCCCACAGAATCACTAGCATACTAGTACAGGTCCGCCCACCTAGATACACGGGATTCCTTTAGTGCTCAATCAAGTTACACATATTATAAAATACACATTTGACATCCAAATTCCATTCCCAAACCATAAAAAACAAACAGCACATAAACTTTCTTCACATTTCTTACACAAATCAACAAACCGCTAAATAATTTCGTAAAATAATTTCATGAAATGTATTGAGGATTTGCACATAAAACTCATTCAAAAACACTCTTTCAAGTATAAAAACACATCAAAGCCATACCAAATAATACTTGGAAGCCCTAAAAACATTTAATAAAATTATTTCATGGATCATAAAACAATCCCAATTGCACAACATGGTATATACAAGTAATACACTCCTTCATTTTTAGGAAATGCCAAACGGGCCTTTAAACATTTTCTCAAGTGAAAATATAACATTTGACAAAGTTATGCATATAAATTTTATTACAGAGGTGTGTAAACACCATTTAAAGAATAAAACCACATTAATAAATCCCTTAAAATACTTAGGTGACATATTCAAAACACAAACATTTTTATATGAATGTGAAACGGGCCATTTTTTGGCAACTCGGGCCAAAACATGTTGTAAACAAAAAAACCAATTGTTTGTAAAAAAAATACAAATTTTAAATCCATAAAAGGATCCGAAAATAATTTATTTACATGCTGAAAATATATTTAAAAATCCAAACAAATTATTTTAAATTGCACTAGACACATAAATTCCAACCGGGCAATTTATCGAACACATGGCATGCACTCTTTAACAAAACAACTTATGTTAAGCACTTAAAAATGGATGAAACAAAACTTTAATTCCATAATGTTATTCAAGATACTGAGACATATTCAAAATACCATAAACCAAGTGCGAAAGCTCGTGGAAAAATTTATCAAACAAGAGGAGTGCACATTTATACCAAAACAACTATATTTTTAACAAAATAAGTCATAAAACATAACGTGAAAACAAAACCTTTAGAACCAAAGTTTCACAAAAAAAATATCATATAAATAAGAATATAATAGAATTAAAATGATAAAACTTAAATGATAAAGTCTAGTGCAAGGTACATCCTACCTCAAATCCTTAGTGTAACGGAAACGCACACCCGAAATCACCCGTTGTGGGTTTATAAACCCTAAAACTATGAAGACCAGACCTAAATGAATATAAACTCCATAAAAAACATGGTATAACAGATCCCTTGGTCTATCATTACTAGGGGAGATTATAAAACCAAGAAAACTGAAAGGATGAAGAAGAGGGAGGATAAAGGAGATGGAATCTCACCTTTTCCACAAGAAAACTTTTCTTATTCCATTATATCTGCACCCCTAAAGAAAAGGAAATGGAATGAAACATAATGGAGAGTCTATTAAGGTTTGGATGAACTAGGTAAAGAATATTTTTTTGAAAAATAGCACGGATTTAGTGAGTTATGTGTAAAACGATTCACCTTATCAATTCTGGGTGATTTGAGATATCCTGAGAACTTTCGCCATAATCTGAGACCCATATGAGCTCCAAAGAGGGTAAATCTATTCTTAGGGTGAGTATATGGTTATGTTATTATAGGGGTAGGTATAATCACCAAAAAATAATAAAAAATAAAAATTATATAAAAGAAACGAATTATTTTTAAAAAAAAGGAAATGGGCCCATGGTCTGGCCCAATACCTAAATAAGTAACCCTAATTAACCATTATTATGAATTTATATGGGGTCAAAAAGGATAATTATGTTTTAATATATCAGTATAGGACATGTGGGAAGTTTAATGGGTGAAAAAGGATGAAAAAAAAGAGTTATAAAATAAAAAAAATTGGTTTTTGAAACTGGAAATGGGCTCACAGTAGACCTAAATCCTGAAGTAACCACCCTATCTTCAAAAACTCCTAAACAAACAATGGGGAACCAAAATTAGGGTGATTATAAATATATGAAACTTAAAAACTCAATATTAATCTCACAAAATCCCCATGAAAAGGATCAGGATTTCTAATGGACCGGATTAATACAAGGAAAAAACCGGGTGTGACATTAGTAAACCAATCAACATCTAAGGAAATGTAAACACAAACCTATGAAGAATTGTAATGAATTTTGATTTAATGAATAATGTGTTATTTATAGGTTATTAAGTGAAATGTATCCTTTGGGATTCGGCAATTACATGGTTGTTGGTCAAATATGATTGTTGGTCAATATTACTATTGGTAAATTTGAAAATCAGAAACTATAGACCTAGGTGAAACTTTTACCCTAATAATTAATGTTTATAAGTTTTAATGGAAAAGGATAATTGATGCATCAAGGACAAACCATGTACTCAACTAGAATATTCATACTATTTGAATCCCATTTGTTAGAGATTTGGAGGGAGGTAACGTCACTAGGGTTCACCCTTGACCAAGCACAAGTTGAACTTCAACAAGTGAAGCTTGAACAAAATCACCTATGGGAAAATTTCAAGTTAGTGGAGATTACTACTCAGTCAATGTTAGATGAGCCACCCCATGTAACTACCACTAATGGACACCTTACCCTTAGGGCGTAAGATGGTGTAATATGGGTTTATATGTACAAGACTTAGTTATGTAGAGTGTAATTTCCTTTATATAAACAAAAGTATTATCCCATCAATTATTTTTGTGAATAGTTTTTCATAATAAAAAAAATGTTTAATTTGGAAAATTTTGATAAATTAATTTCTAGACATAAATAAAACAAAATTGTATTTTTTTTAAAGGTACACATTTTTATAATAAAACAATGAATTTTGAATAATATTTTTTTTAATTAAATAGTCTTTTTTTAAAAACCTTATTTAAATATATATGATAATATAATTTCATAATGCCTTAATAAATTTTTATAAGAGTAAAAATATGAATGTGCCTTAAAAATAGTTATTTTTAAATAAATAAATATTTATATCTTTAAAGGTAAAATTATAATTATTATAGAAATATTTTTATTAATTGAAAATTATATTTGAAAACAGCATGTCTAAATTAGGTTAGGGTGAACTTATGATAATTTTCTAAAATACACTATTTTTCATTGAATAGTAAAAAAATAGTTTTGGGTTTTTGATATGTTTTATAAGTTCATATTTATGTCATAATTATTTAATAATTAATAAACCACAATCCAAGACCTAAAATATGTTATTTTATTAATATTAAGTACTTTAATATATTTTAATCAATTTCCAATCCAACATGTGTCTTTCCAAACTCTAAAATGAAAATTTAGATTTTAAGAAAATTACTTTGTGGAAAATTTCTTTTCGTCGAGAAAAGAAGTATTATAAAAAAGGGTTTAGTTTTGGTGGATTAAAATATCATAATTGTTTACTAAAATGCCTAAAACCATGAGATAAAACCATGTTTAAGACAACAATTTTTCATTTTCCACAACCTAGATTTCCATGACCTATATTTAGAAATTATTAAACAATTCATCAAAATTATATATAAATACCCTCCCATTCCATCATTACCCTTCACTCTAAATCGGACATCCACAAATTTTCGGTGATTTTTATCCCTAAGGATTCCATAAACCCTAATATTAGAATCATCATGATTTTGGAGTAACTCTTCAAGGTAAGGGAATTATCTTCCAATTTCATTCATGAAATATTTTTATATGTATTTATAAAGGTTATGTTAATTTATTTTGTAATGATTTTTATCATACCCTTACTACTGAAATATGTTTTTTATCAACGGTATACCTTCATCCCATATCATTTTACACTTTACTAAAACTAATTTTGATACGCATCATGATGCCAAATTTAATTTAGAAATTTCTCTCTTTTACTTGAGAAATTCTCGTTTTTTTAATACCCAAACCTCTTAAATTTCCATGGCATTTACCATGAAATAAATATTATTCATTTATTTCTATACTTACATATATGAAACCCATATTTCCTTTTTTTGGGTTAAGAATGATTTTATGGTCATGTCTTTAAGCACTTTTTTACACCAAGATTTTTATAAGAAACCCATTATTTATTATCCATAGGGTTATTAATGAAATGCTTTTTTATGATCAATTTGGATCACATGAAATTAATACATATTGAAGGAACTCCCAGATATTTCTCCATTTCATTGGGTGTTGATTTTAATCTATAGGTATGAAATTATTTATGATACCTTTGTGAATAACCTTGGTAAGATTTATTTATGCGACCTTGGTGATAAACCTTGGTGACATTCTTATGAATGCCTCATTTAAATTGTGTAGCTTCAATTCCATGTTATGATTCATGTTCTTATTATTAATTTGTGCCTCTTGTTCATAATTTTTTCCTAGGCCTCATGTTCTTATTGACATGTCTCATGATCACATGAAATATTTCTCCCTTTCTTATTCCATTTTTGATCTTCATGCTAACCAATTTCATTTAATTTATGTCTCTAATATATGAGATATAGTAAGAGTAACCTAGGGTGAACCCATTAATATGTCATTCAAGTGGATTATAATAATTTTTCCAGTTTTCATGTATTATTTAACTAATTTCTAAGAAACTAAACATTAAAAGATCCTTTTATTATTTGATATAATGAAAAAATTATAATAAGAGTAATAATAACATTTATACTTAATCCAGATGTAGTATAATCGGGGAATGATGTTTCTTATAATGAGAAACTGTCAAAGATCTTGAAGTGTAGAGAAAATGTTCTACACAACAAGATATCTTACATGGTAAAAGTTCCTTAGTGATTCTATGAGTAGGGGAAGAACCATGGGAACCAAAACAAGTGATAAAGTATAATTACCCTCAATTTTTAATGTTTATTTAATAAAGTTTATTTTCCTAAGATAAATTTCATACAGGAGGATGTAACTACCTAAAAATTCCATCAATTAGTAAATGAAGTCAGGTTTTAGAATGTATATTTTATTATGTTTTCAATTGAATAACCTAGAAAGACTATTAAATTTCATGGGTAGAGTGTCCATATCCTTAAACGATAATTATTTCATAAATTTTAACATAATTTACATCATATACAATATAATGATCTATGGCCTAGTGTCTTTGGGGATTAGAAACATAAATACAACATCTTAAAAAATATTTTCATTAACTTTTTTTAAAATCCTTGTGATGCTTATAACTCCCAAAATTCCTCCTAACACTAAATTAGGTAACCTGTGGAAATACAGAAGGAAAAGTGTGAGCTAAAAATCCCATTAATGGATTAAACATGTTAAAGGAGTATAACATGTGGTCATAACATGATATTATAAATAGAATTATGATAATAATGTAATCATGGAATAAAGAAAAGATAACATCAGAGAACAAAGTAAAAAGTATCATATATTAAGAGAATTGAATCATAATAATGTGGATACTACATAAAACATGACATCAAATACATATTCCAAGGCTCCATACCTCATTAAAAAACATAATTGGAGTTACTAACTACCTATGCACCATAATTAACTAGGATCAATTCCCAAAAACTGTGATATCTCATGAGATGGTAAAATTAACCATTAAATTGGATGTTAATATAATTCTAACCACACCCAAAAAATAATTGAGACCATAAATATGTGTACCCCATCAAAAAAATAGACCATAAAGAATTCAAATACATGGGAAAAAATAATGAGAAAGAACGAGGTTTCAAGACAATGTGACTTTGAATACAAAAATTTTTAAACATAAGGATTCCCAAAAGAATAAGGAATAAAATTAATTTATAAATTCATATATAAATATAATACAATTCAAGATCATGGAGTCCCATAAAATAATATCCATGATAAGTATTGAATAACTAAAGGAAAAGATAAACAACTTGGAGATTCTTTTCAAAATAAGAAAATGATATTTTATAGAAAGGGGATCATAACATTCCTTTAAAACCAGAATTGAAATAAAAGGGTAACATATATATTACAGAATAATATTAAAATATATTCATGGTTTAAAGAAAATTAATGGGTTGATGGTTGACATGAAATAGGAATATTGAAATTCCATTTGAACTCGGTTTCTATAAAATTGGGTATTTTGAAAGAAATATAAAACATGTATAACCCTATAAATCAAATGAATATTAAACGAGGTATATATTTAAAGTACATATTTAAAAAAATAGAATACATAAATAAGAATAATCTAGAATAAATTGGATAAATATATAGATAATTATTAACTAGAAAGTTATGAGGGGAGTACAGAAGATCCATTATGATTATGTTTGAAAGAATTATGAACTTGTAATTGAATTCCTATATAGAGAACTTAGGATAATTATAAACCATGATAATAAAATTATTCAATTATAATTAGTTTCCTAGGTTACATTTATTATCATAAGTTATTTTTATATTAAATATTTTTTTCTCTTATCTCTTACGTGAGGTGGTTTGGTCGATTTTTTCTTGGTTCTCTTGACATGTTGACCATGGTAGAGTTTATCAAAAAAAATTAATTTAAAAAATATATAATATAAATAGAGTTATAAATATAAATTTTATATATATATATATATAATTTTTTTAAATTCATCCAGGTTTGATTATAATAGAAAATGAAATGTGTTGTTAATATAGAGGTGGTAGTCTGCACGTAAAAATTGAAAAGACTTTCAATTTTCATAAAATGAAAGAGAGGTAGAAAAAATAAGTAATAATTTATGATTTATTATTGATAAATATAAGAAATATTTATTTATAATATTTATCCTTGGTACCATTCATGAAATTAAGAGATTAAAGACAAACAGTGTCACCTCATGGAGGCGGTATCCAGTACAAACACACGATTGATGATTATGTTTTTATTAGTGGACCCATGGGGAAGAATACTAGTTGTTAAATAAATATAATGAAATATATATAAAAAAATTATATTTAATCAATTTAATTAATGGGTTTATGGTATATATGGATAAGAAAAGTAAAAAAAATACTAAGAATAAGAGAAACTCACATCAAATATATATATTTTCCTTGAACTTCTCTTTATAAGTGAAATGATTAATCTTACTAAAGTAGTAGAAAGTATTATGATAATTGGAAATTTTTCAAGTAGTAGTAAGTGGGAAGGTTTTTTTCTAGTAATCAGAAGGAAAATTTATACCTTCATGGGGTTGGATTTCTCTCTTTTATAAGTGAATTGAATGGTAGTTTTGGAAGAACGTTTACTTATTATATTATTTTTTATACTACTCAAGGTAAACACACCATACTTCTAAATTATTTATTATGGGATAGTATGTGGAATATAATCATCGACCATATTTATTAGGTGAACACATTTGATTTATTTAGGTGTTTTCGAATTCATATTTTCACTTTACCAATGTGTAATTTAACCTAGGTAACTCTTACATTCACCCATATTAACTAATTAAAATGATCTCAATTAATAATGATATTAATACTTAATCTGAGTGTCTAAATACAATATCTGATATTAATTTTATTATTTAAAATTAATTTTACTATGAAATTTTAAATTTTAAATAAATATGCTTAGTGGTTAAATACTATTTTTGAGATAATCATGTTTTAATGCATATAATTTATGCTTGAGTTAAAATTATTAATTTTAATAAATTTAAAACCTAAATTGATTTATTTCAAATAAAAAAAGGGTTATATGACATTAACATAAATACATAAAAAATTATATCAAAATATTAATTAATCAAAAGAAAATACATAAAACAATTTTCTTTATTAAACTAACCATTTACTGTAGTTTTAAAAATATTGGTTATGGGGTCTCTAAGTTCAAATAAAATTTTAAAAAACATAATTTTTTCCTTAATTTCATATTTTATCACAAAAATAGTTTCTTACCTTACATTTCATTCTTATATATCGATAGAGCTTTAAAAATTTTAATTTTCAAAAAAATTGTATTTTCGACTAAAAATAAATATTTTCATAAAAATAAAAAAAATAAAAGTAATTAAAATTTTATGTTATAAATTAAAAGGTTATTTTTATCTAATTATATTTCTAAAAAATAATTTATTTAAATTTTAAAAGAAAATGGAAAATATAAACAATTTTTATTTAAAAATAAGTACCTTTTTAAACATTAATTATTTCTAATATTATTTCATTCAAATTTTATAATTTAAATAATTTTAATATTTTATATCACATAGAGATATTTTATATATTCTCATAATTATATTTTAAGTTATATTAAATTAATTTAATAATTTTTCATGAAATTAATATTAATATGTGTGAAGAAATATATCAAACTCAGAATCATTAAAAAGAAAATATTTATATTAGAATATCTGAATGTTACTATGGGAACATTACACATCTTGAAAAAAATATTTTCAACAATTGAAATGAATTTTGTAGTTAGATAAACTCAAAATAATTTTGGAGAAAACTAAACAAAAATCCTTAGTCTCAAAATCTGTTATATAGATCACTCGTACCATAATGACTATAAAAAGAAATAGATGTGTTAGTAATATAATAGGAAATATCAATGGAAGTTTTGAACCTTTATAAGTGAAGTATAGAATGATAATGTGTGGAAAAATTGGAGTATATAGAGGGTGTAAATGGGGTAATGTTTCCATTACGATCTGACTATTACAAGACTATTACATGACCATTACATGACTACTGTAATGTGATCATTATATGAATGTTGGAATAGAAATAATACCCAATGAAATATTAATTTACTTGTTTAAGAGGAAATTAAAATGTATTAAATTAAATAATTAAATTTAATATATGTTATTTATGAATCAATACACATGATAGTTGAAACAAAGGCTTTCCTTTGAGAATATGGGTTACACGAGTTATGTTTTATGAAGAAAATATGTATACTAATATCTTAAGATGTTACTATAGGAACATTACACTTCATGAAAAAATATTTTCAATAATTGAAAAGAATGGTGTAGTGAGGTAAAAATAAAATAATTTTGAAAAAACTAAGGAAAAATCCCTAGGCTTGAAATCTATTATATAGATCAATCATAGAAAAAATATAGTAAAAATAAATAGAAAGGTTAGGAATGTGATATAAAATATCAAGGGACGTTTTGAATCATTTTAATTGAATTATTGAAGGATAATTTATGGGAAAATTGGAGTATATATAGGGTGTAAAGGAGGTGATGTTACCATTAGGATTTGATAATTACATGACTATTACATGAACATTACTTGAATATTGGAATGTGATCATTATATGAATGTTAGAAGAGAAATAATACACAATAAAATAGTATATTACTTGTTTAAAAGGAAATGAAAAAGTATTATACAAATTAATTAGATTTAGTATATGTTATTTATGAATCTATACACATGGTTGTTGAAACTAAGGTTTTTCTTCACGAAGATGGGATAAATGAGTTGTGTTTCACGAATGATTAATAATTTATAAATGTGTGCTCTGTGATTATGATGGGAATCATGAATGGATACAATGTTCTCCATGATTATGATAATTGGAGAATTATGAATAGTGGTGGAAAGCTCCTTGACTAGGATGAGCGCTACGATGGGTTTTGATGGAAAGTACTATGATTATGGCAATCAACAAGAATGGAAAATTACTATAGTACATCACAAAGGGAGAAGCACCATGAAGACATTTTGGAAAGATCTCAAAAAATTTCAAAGAGGGGGTGAAGCTTCGTAAACATCCGAGCCTATAAATATAAGGCTACCCCTCTTTACATCGAATAATTTTTTCAAGGAAAATCCATAAATTCTCTGATTTCATAAAGGATCTTCTCGAATCTAGCTTATTTATGCAATTTTGGTCATCACAAATTGATTGTAAGTCTTGAATGATGCCAATGCTTTGACTAAAGGCCACTTAGTAGTGATGGGGTATTTTGCATTTACTGAGTGAGATTCTTGAAGGAATTTTGTTCCATGAAGGAAAGCGATCTTCATGAAGGTTGATTCATGACGGAGATTCATGTAAGGCAGTTTTGAATATTAGTTTTTAAGTGAATAGTGATTTCAGTGTGCATCAACTCAGGTTTATGATGCAAGAAGAGTCTCATGAAATACAAAGACAAAAAATTTAATAACAAACCATTGAATTTGCCTTCAATTTGATAAACTGAGTTTGACTTCCCTCAAATCAGTGAGCTAGGTGGAGTTAATGGGAGTATTCTGAGGGATGTAGTGTTCTATCCCTAAAACCTTGTAAAGGAAGTGTTTCTGGAATAGAGTGACTCTGTTAGAACTTCTGTATTCCACTTATAGTAATGATTATTGGATTTAGGTATGAATTACATACAGTCAGTGTATGCTTCTTGGACTATCTCTTAGTGACGAACCATGTAAAATTGATGTGCTATCTTGCTTCCTCTGAATGTTTTAATTACTACACATTATCATCAAATAGATTTAACAGGTTCCTACCAATGTGGGAACACGATCCATAACTTGAGAAGAATAAGTTGACACCCCGATTCACCCTTCCCCTCTCAAGGTGTTCTGGGGTCCTTCAATGATGTTACAAAAATTTGATTTCTTTAAAGTGAATAAGTAATGTTTTTCCTATAAAAATTTGTATTTTATATAAAGTTTCTGTTTATTTAATAATTATTTATTATAAATATAAATTTATTTTGACAAAATAAATATCATATTTGAAACTATTACATCAAAATGTGTTTAGGGTGAAATGTTTTGAATTTTCTATAATATTTTATTTCCCAATGAATAGTAAAAATAATATAGTTTTGTGCTTTCAGTGTGTTTCATAACATCATAAACATGGAATAATGATGTAATAATTAAAATATGTGAATAGAAGACTAAAAATATGTTATTTTATAAATATAATGTAATTTATTGAATTAAAGTTATTTTAAAAACTATAAAGTATTTTCTAAAGTATAAATGGGAAATTATGGTTTTAAAAAACAATGTTATGTGGAAAAAGAAAATTCTCATACCCATAGTAATATTTAAAAATGAATATAAGTTATTAAATAAATAAATTTATTTTTTTAATTTCCAAAACCCTGAATTAAAACCATGGGTAAGCCAATAGTTTTCCATTTTCTACAACCTATATTTCATGGTTCTATATTTAGAATTTAATGAAAAATTAAACTCATTTTTCCATAAATTCATATATGTAAACCCTTGTTAATTCAATACAAATATAATTATAACATCCCAACCTCTCTTAGTCTCTCATTAAGTCTTTATGTTAAGGCCTCGATATCTCAAAGAATCTCCCCAATATATTTAGAACGTAGCTTATAAGGTAAGATATTATCTACCTCTACATTTTCATTCATGTACATCCATTGTAAAAAAAATTATAGTTTTCATGTCTTTATGTTTTTATATAGTCCAAATAATTCCATTATTATCCAAAATAATTTCTAATAATGGGATACTTCTATTATTCCTCCTTAAAACCTTATCATTTACCTTTTAGTATACCATTTATGTTGTTGAAATCATTCTTTGATTTTCCATACCACAAGTTTTTATTATGAATAGCCAATCATATTTTATTTCATTAGTATTGATATAAATGTAATATTACTTACTTTATTGGGTATTTAAATATATAAAACTCATATTCCCTCTCCATGGGTTTAAAATATTGAAAGGCTCAAGTATTTAATCTCATATGAACTCAATGATTTTTATATAAAACAAATTATCATTCTCGATAGGTTATTGATAAAATGGTGTATTGTGATATATGGTATATATTGAACATATAAATTTTTACATATGAATTCCATGACATTATATTTATCTAATTTAATGGTTAATGATTTCATCTCATGTGATACCATGTATGGTGTATGAATGGTTAGCCAAGAAAACATTGTTATGATGTCTTGGCATCAAGAATTCACTTATACTTATGTTATTATATTTAATGTTTTTTCACATTTCTATTATTCTATGATCTTATGATATCTTTTTTAGGACAAGATTCCATGTTAATATTCTATTTTATGTTGTCATGATATGCCTTTTGTTGCATATGTATCATGCTTACTCTGATTTTTCCTTTATTGGGATTATTAGCCCATCCCTTTCCATTTTGGATTCCCTATCATTTCCTATAAAGTATTATAATATTAATGGAATATAATATAAATATATTGTGTTTATTTAAAGATGATCTAGTTTTTTTACTATTGTTTTATTTAAGAATCGAATCATCTAAGGTCATTATTTATCTAGATTCTTGCTTTGTGTTTTCTGGATATTTATAGAAAAAAACATGTAATAAAATGTGTAATGATATTCAAGTTATTATAATATCTGAACCTATGCAGCATCTCCATAGACACAACATGTGTGGTTATATATTCCTTACAATAGTGAGTAGTAATATACTTATTAGATCTCTTTGAAATAAAAAAGAAAACCCCCAAATAAATTTTTGGCTAAGAACCCCCAAGGATGTGTTAGTAACCAAAATGAAGTAAATAAATGATAAAATAGATATTTTATAATACTAGGAGTCTCAAGGATTAATGTTTAATCTATATAATCCTGACTTTAATCATTTAAAATCTTACTATATGAGAAAATATAGGATATGAGAAAACCAAATAGTCCATAATGCCTCATGATGATTTCCAGTCATACGAAACACCTCAAAGGTAACCAAGGGGGTCCATGAGAAGTCACATGCATTTGAGTATTTGATATGATCCAATTTTCAATCTCTCATATAAGAATTGGTATCTATAAAAGGGTTACCCACAACTGGATGTGTAAATCTTGTTAATTATAGAGATACCACACCATAATGACAAAAAAATCATTATCACAAATCCAGTAATTTATAAGGGATATTGAACCTTTCTGAAAAAAAAGATCTTATTCAGTAGAATATTTACCCCTATTATCACAACCAGCTAGGTATAATAAAACCAAAACAAATAGATTGAAATTTTTACGGTGCTTACGCCTCACTAAAAGACACCTTAGTCAAGGGATTACCAACTACAGTGGAGGATAATGCACCCCAAATGATCTCTATGACAGGTGGGGGATACCACTTCCATAGATATAGGATCTCATTCTCTAATTATATAGGGGGAATACTGAACTTACAAATAAAAATAATACATATGGAGGATCTCATTCCCTAATTATTAAGGCTGGGTACTTTCCCTATCTATATAATGAAATAAAGAATCTCACAACCTTGGTATATAGGGTGACACTGAACCTATATAAAAACAAACCGAAAAAAGATAGGATATAGTTCTATTGATAAATAATGGAGATACCTACCGTGCTCAAAGGATTATAATGTTATGATTGTTATGCCCAAACCCCGTAATTGGGCCTTTAAATCCAATTTAAAAATCATTCTTGCACGCCTCACAAATAACATCAAATTGCTAAACAAAACATTCTACCATGACCTATATTAAATAATACATTGGATAGGTTATTTATTTTTCCAACATAGATACTAAGTGATGAATCTCCAAAAAAAACACCTTGAAGATGAGAGTATTCCATGTGGCGGCTTCTAGGAATGCCACATGGCATGCTGTTGGGGGGGGGGGGTAACCAAGTGACTTACGCTCTAGGAACATTACATCATATGTAACGGGTTTACTAACATATGTAACACATCCATCACTACATCCCCACCCTAGTTGGTTTAAGAGGGACCCAACCAAGTGTTAACCCATGCCTCACCTGGTACACACTAGCACACACACACTGGGGCCCATGTTATACTAGTCAAGTTTGTTGGACCACAAATTCCTTAATGAAATGGATGGGCTCAATTCTTCCCTTACATCCACATATTGAGTAGGGTATAATATAACTCTTATAGATAAAATGTATATGGGATAAACATATCACCCCATGTATATCTTCTATGTGCACAATGACCCATGTTTCTGTCGCCACCCAGGATACTTACCACTACTATAGTAAACTCTATTATTCCACAACCACCCAACCACAACTATATTCCATGTGGCCACCCCTAATAAAAAAATTTCAGCTATAAGATATTTTGGAACATCTCCTAGAGATTCGATAAACTCATACCTAGTTTCCCCTCCCCTTTCCAAAACACCACCTAAGCCCACTTGACCTCCCACTATCCCCACCTCGAGACCTCCAAATAAACATCTTCAGTTATTATCTATTGAAAACACAAGGGCTAGTTTCCAATCAATAATTACACATTTAAATAGTAATTTAATGGGAAAATAGAAATATTCTTATTTTTCATTGAATCATAATAAAAAACACACCCATAGAACATGTTTATAGAAAAATACGCTAAAGAGAAATCATCATGGGGAAATCTGATTTTCAAGAATATAAATCAAAAAACCAAGACTAGAGGTATCATAATATAAGTACTATATGATTATACTGAAAAAAAACAATGGGAAAGTAAAAAATCCCTTCCATATGTTTAGATCACTCAATAAAGAAGATCGTGCTCACATCTGTTGACGTTAATGATCCCAATGAATAATTTGTTATACAGTTCATGGTTACATCCACCATTCTGTCCACTTATCTCCCTCATGAGCTAGGTTTTTTGGTACCGAACCTATCTAGAGGAGTTAATGGTGTTTTTTAAGAATAATATTAGGGTTTCTATGTTTTTTCACTACATTATAAATAACTAATTAAGTTAATCTAATAGTTGTATCACATATTAGAGCTCAAACATGAGGACCTTGATGAGAACAAGGTTTAAATCTTACCTATGGTAAATATACCATTAATAACACAACAAGAATCGCTTTTTCCCACATGGGACCTCGTTTAGTAGGTTTGATGAATTCAACATTAACACACAAGACAAAAATAGGAAAATATTTTTTTCATTAATATATTATTATCCCGGGCTCTCAAATATTTCATATCAATGCCAGATCAACCCGAGGGTATAAACGACACTTATAATTCAATAAAACAATTAGATAATTTATATAAGGTTGTCTTCTATGGTAAATTTAGCATTTTACTCATGCATAGGTCTTCAAACTCAAAATAGATTTGAGTCTCAACCAGGAAAATTACAATTTATGCCAAGAAATATGTACGGAAAAATGACAGTGTTATCAAGAATCATAGAGATTAAGGTTCTCAAGGTGAAATAGATAAAATTAGAGAAATAATAGAATATAGTCAAAGGGGAAATAATTGAATAATCTAAAATAATAAGCATTGAATAATAAGGGAGGTAATGTTGGAAGAAAAGGTATCATAAAGAGTTAAAAGATCTATGTTCGTTAGATATTCTTATTTTTTGATTAGATATTTATTATTACTTGTTTCTAATTTATTTATTATGGTGTACTTATACTCAAAGGCCTAAACCATTCAATTATTTTTTATCCTGCCAACCATTTTTTCTACAGTATAATAAATAGTTATATAAAATGTTTTGTTCTTCAAACACATCCAAAACATTTTCCAGTGCATAAAATTTAATCCTTTTCATAAGACTTACATAAACAACAATTCACTAGAGTCAAAAAAAAATACATAGTGATCTCATTTCCTACACCAAGTTCCACTGATTCTTTGTATTCACCCCATGTATATGGAAGTTTTTCTTTTAGATCCTTCATAAAGAATATCTCTAAAAATATATAGGGAGATATAACATATATAGAATATATTTCCTTCTACTGAGTAGATAATTCTTCTAATGACTGTAGTTCTTAAAGAAGAAAAATATATACAACACAGTCTCAACTTATAGCTTACTTCATTATAATTGAATAGATCTAATCACTTAGATTTTTTAATTCACGATACCCTATAATTTTCAAATTTCTAGAAACTCCTCAACATAAACATCTCAATGCCAAGAATGAAACCATGAAAAGTTCGTCTGTTTTCAATCTGTTCTTATTTCCCCACATTCTCACTAATTTGGAATAATGATTTATTCAAATAATAATGGTTAGCTTATCCTTCTTCCAGGATATTCAGTACCCAAAAGTTATTCTTATCATAATAGAATAATATACTAGTTGGCCATCTTATTCAATAATTCCCTTATTAATATTTTAATATAGCTTTCTAACTGAACATGTCAAACATGTTTCTCTCCCCATAATTTTTTTATGTCCCCATCTTAATATTACCATATTTGTATTATATCAAAAATTACATTGAATATAAGTCCCCAGCCTTAAACCTTACTTAATCTTGAGTTATTACAATATTACACATTGAGTATCTTCTTAGGTTTAGAGTTTTAGAGAATTAGATCATAAAACTTGCAGTACATTCCACATTTAAACAAAGTGGTTACATAAAAGATAGTATTCATTTTTCCCATCAACGGAAACATATTTAAAATAAAACATGTATTCTTTCTTGACACTTCCTTGACACTATCATCATATCATGTACCCTTCCCTTGACCTGTGAAAAACATTTCAAAAACTTGGGATGAGCATAAAAAGCTTTGTAAGGGATATAAAAATATGGAAAGGAAACATGAGTATATGTATACACAAGAATCAATGAAATCATACTCTATTCATTAAACATAAGAACTTTAACGTACCTCATCAAATCATGAATAAATCATAGAAATCATAAGACATAAAGGTAACTTGAGGCATTCATAACATTCTTACGTAGGGAGTAACCCTCTTGGTTACGTTTGGAATACCCAACACAGTATATTCCCTAAATCTCTTCGGAGAAACCTTAATGTTTAACTCCTTCACGTTACCCAATGCATTGGAGAGCTATATCAGGCTCACCCGCCCTTAGTTTATCATGGAACCACCCGTCTTCATAACAATTCCCAAGAACCATAACATAATTGTATCACATAAAACATGCATAAAGGAAACATAACATTTCCACATTTCAATCACAAGATATCAACACAACACATTGATATAATAAAAACATTATGAAAACCATTTTCAATACCAAAATAAAAGAAAAGTAAAACATGGTATTTATTTTTCATTTAAAAAAAGGTATAGCTTGTAGGGAAAGCCGAAACTCAAATAATGGTCACGGTGGCGGAGAAGTCGTTGTCGCCGCATACGTACGACAAAAACATTCCCTTTTGTCGTTTATTAAAATTATTCGTTTAAAAAAATATTCCTTTTTGATAAACGTAAAAGTCAAAGGGGTTTATACACCGTATAAAAGAAGGTTGTGTATAAAAAAAATATGCCTCAATGAAAGGAGATTGAGACAAAGTCCCATACCTCGGGTCCGCCTTGACTCGATCGTTCATTAACCTCCTGAATAATAAACTTGAGTTAATTTCTACTTGCTTAAGAACCTTTTTCAAGTTCATTATTCCTTTTATATCACTTATTACCATGTCATGAACACTGTGTAATTATTTAAGTTAATAAGGGTCGTTTTAACGATCATTGGTACTTGAGTCAAAAATAAACTCTTTATAATTACAAGTTGTTCATGTATCCGTTATATCAAGAGTTATACTCAGGATGTAGATATAATATATATCATATATATCCAGTATATACATTCATTTATAATATTACATAACATTTAGAGGTAAGAAATGAAAGGCACCGTTCATGGAGACGGTAAGCCGTACGTATGCATGAACGCTACTTTCATTTCTATTTCGTAATTTATGGAATGGAATAATAATGATATAAAGGTATATTATAATTAAATTATAATATCATATATAATATCATTAATTACATCCATTATACGTCCCACATATGGCATTAACGAATCAAATCACTTTGAGGGGCGGTAGTCCGCACTTCCTAAAATGAAGATATTGCGTTTACCCATAATGGAAACCATAAAGGTATGACATAAATGAAAAATACAGAAGCTTAAGTAAAACATAAACATAGTATATATCATATATAAATATAGTGTCATCTTAATGGCCACCTTTGAAGGTGATAAAAGAATATTGAACAATCATCGTTTTGTGAGGCAGAAATTCGCCATCCACAGAAACAGTATGATCTTTAACCATTAGATGTAGGTGTGTGTAAGTGTAGCTCGAATAATTCTTATAAAAACATACTAGTATATTGAATATACTGGTGTTGTTACAAAAGAAATGAATAAAAAGAGTTTAGAGGGTTGGAGTATCAAAATAAAATATAAGAACACAAGAGAAGACACTACCTTTAAATCGGGTAACTCTTTTTGATTTGAGCTCAAAGGCTTCCTTGGGAAGACTTCTTCCCAAAGTGAGGCCTCAAGGAGTAATATAGGGATGTGGAGAGACAAAATGGACAGGGGTTGTCAGATCCAAAGGCTTTGGATTTGTGGGTAAAGTGGTAGAGGTGGGGGCCTTTTATAAGAGGAGAGGAGGGGCACTCTTGGAAAGTTAAGAAAATATACATTGTTATAAAATGGTTTTTGGATAAAAAAGGCCCCACAATTATAAATTTCTAGGATAAGGTGATAAGGGTTCGAAATCCACCCATCCAATAAGTTTTTGACAAGTGTAGGTCTTAGAGTTTACATATATTTTCATTTTATTTAAATCGTTAAATAATGAGGTCATCACTACATCATCATGGTGTCATAAATAATTTAATTTATTTAATGTCTAAAAATTAGAAAAAAATATATCATGATGTAGGAAATCTTTTTATATTTCCATTGACTATTTATAATCAAAAATTGGACTTGTATAAAACCATGTAAAAATTGTTTTTATAAAACAATACATGTCTGTGTCATTTTTACTTTTACTTTAAATAAAAGGCATTAATGTCATTATCTTACCCAAGTGGCTCCATGGGGTCCCAAAAATCGACCCATGGGTTGTATTGGTCGGCCATGACAAATCCAATAAGGGTATAACATGTGTCTAGGTATTTTCATTTTATTATAATATCATTTTTTCCTTAAATTGCACTAATTACCTCTAATCGCGGTTAGATCTTAAAAGTTACTATTCACCAAAAAAAAATTAATCCCATTGAACCACATTTTACTTCTTAATGACAACCATGTATGTCGGATTGTTGAAATTCAAAACACAGAGGTGGTAAAATTTCATTTAAACCAAAAATCAGTTTTTTTAAGTACCACTTAGTGGTTTCACTATTCATCAAAAATTGATCTTTTTCAGAAAAATACCAAAACTTCACCCTAAGATATATTTGATATTCCGAATTCAAAAATGATTTCTATTTTACAAAATTCAAAACATATAAGTTACATTAATTAATTTAATAATTAATTCCCGCTGTCAGAGCAAATAGCGTGTTTTTATGAAACAATAAGTATCAAAAGATTGACACTAGTTTAAGTCCAATTTCAAAGTGAAATTAATTCCGAGGACCACCATTAAATTAAATGGTAAAAATATATTATAATTTACATTTAAAACCAATTAAAAAGATAATATAATTATATTAAAAAATTATATTAAAAAGAGGTTTTGAATTAAAATACTACATTTTCCATTATTCATTAAAAAAAGAACATTATCATAAAAATACCATAAATTTATCCAAAGTAAATTACAATGTCCCAATCATAAATAATAAGTTTATTTTGACAAATATAGCTTATAATATTTTCAAAAGATAGCTTTAAAAATGGTTTTCCATCAAAAGGTAGTAAAACAATCTTTTAAAAATATTAGTGTATTTCATGCTTAAGATTGGATTTATTCTCATTTTAAGCCTCTAAAACACTATCTAATTCATTAATAGACATAGATAAAAATATCTATTTTTCATTACTTACTTGGGATGTTACATCCTTCCCCCCTTTTTAAAATTGTGTCCCCGCAATTTATTTACTTATCGAATAAGTGGGGGTATTTAGCCCTCATTGCATTTTCATATTCCCATGTTGCCTCTTCAATCATGTGGTTTTTGCACAAAACCTTTTCCTGATGAATCACCTTATTCTATAACCCTTTCTCCCTATGGTCAATAATCTGGACCGTTTGTTCCTCATAAGACAGGTTCTCTTCTAGCTGAACTACCTCTGGACTCAAAACATGAGATGGATCTGGCATGTACTTCCTTAACATTGAAACATGAAAAACATTGTGTACCTGAGATAAACTCAGAGGTAAATCCACTTGGTAAGCAACTGATCCAACTCTCTCCAGAATTTCATATGGTCCAATGAACCTTGGACTGAGCTTTCCTTTCTTACCAAATCGCATCACACTTTTCCATGGTGAGACTTTGAGAAAAACATGATCACCTACCTCAAAAGAGAGATCCTTCCTCCTATTGTCCGCATAACTCTTCTGCCTGCTCGGAGCTGTTCTCATGTGTTTCTGTATCAGCTGAACTTTTTCTACCAACTCTTCTACCAATTCTGGTCCCATCAGCATCCTTTCACCCACTTCATCCTAGAAATCTGGAGTTCGACACCACTTCCCATATAATGCCTCAAATGGTGCCATCTGTATACTGGAATGAAAACTGTTATTATAAGAAAACTCAACCAAAGAAATTTGTTGGAACCAACTTCCCTGATAATCCATCTAACAAGCATGTAGCATATCCTCCAAAGTCATAATTGTTCGTTCTGACTGTCCATCTGACTGAGGATGAAAAGTTGTACAAAAATTTAATTCAGTACCCAACGACTTCTGAAGGCCTTTCCAAAAGTTAGAAGTGAACCTCAGATCATGGTCAGATATAATGGAGTGAGGAACTCCATGTAACCTGACTATCTCTTTAAGATACAAATGAGAAATTTGATATAGGGAAAAAGTATCTCATATGGCAAGTAAATTAGCAGATTTAGTAAAGCGATCAACAATAACCCAGATTGCATTATTACATCGAGGTATCTTCGGAAATCCCACAACGAAGTCCATGGATATATTTTCCCATTTCCACTCTGGTACTGGTAAAGGCTGAAGCATCCCTTTTGGTAACCGTTGCTCTGCTTTAACCTGTTGACAAGTCAAACACTTCACTGTAAAATAAAAAATATCTCTTTTCATTCCATCCCACCAGTAATACTCCCGCATATCTCTGTACATCTTAGTACTACCAGGATGAACTGAAAACGGAGAACTATGAGCTTCACATAACATCTCTCTCTTCAACAGTGAATCACAAGGCACACACAATCTCTTCCCAAATCTCAAAACACAATAATTATCAATGATGAATTCAGGCAACTTACCCTTCTGAACCAGCTCTACCTTTTTCTACAACTCACTATCTTGCTTCTGTGCTTGCTTGATTCTGTCTGATAGAGAAGATTTCACTGATACATGAAACAAAACAGAAGAACATCCTGCACCAAAAACTTCTATGCCAAATTTCATCAAATCCTTAACCAAAGGATCACGTTCCAAAAGCAACATTGTTAATAAAGTGTTAATTTTTCGACTCAAAGCATCAACCAATTTATTTGCTTTTCCCGGATGGTAATGA
Organism: Viscum album; assembly: GCA_963277665.1. Classification (NCBI taxonomy): domain Eukaryota; kingdom Viridiplantae; phylum Streptophyta; class Magnoliopsida; order Santalales; family Viscaceae; genus Viscum; species Viscum album. The sequence continues at coordinate 96,740,565 of OY728153.1, read as the reverse complement.
ATTGTACAATCATAATCCTTGATTAATTCTATCCATCTCCTCTGTCTCATGTTCAATTCAATATGAGTGAATATATACTTTAAACTTTTGTGATCGTTATATATTTTACCCTTTACTCTATACAAATGATGCCTCCAAATTTTTAGAGCGAAAACTACAACTGCTAATTACAAATCATGTATAGGGTAATTTACCTCATGAGTTTTCAACTGTTGTGAAGCATAAGAAATTACCTGATCATTCTGCATTAGGACACAAACATGTCCTTTTAATGAATCATCACTGTAGATAACAAACTCACCATTCCTAGAAGGTATTCCCAAAACTGGATCATTCACCAATCTTCTTTTCAATTCCTGAAAACAACCATCACATTCTTTTTTCCAGATAAACTTAACACCCTTCTGAGTTAGCTTAGTCATTAGACTAGATAACCGTGAAAAATTTCTAACAAACCTTTGGTAATAGCCTGCCAAACCAAGGAAGCTACGAATCTCAGTTAAATTTGTGGGTCTTGGCCATTTATCAACAACCTTTGTTTTTGCAGGATCAACAGTTATCCCATCTTTAGAAACAATGTGACCAAGGAAAGAAATTTGTTTCAACCAAAACTCGCACTTGCTGAATTTCCCATACAATTTCTTTTCTTTTAAGGTTTTCAAAATAACCCTTAAATGTATTTCATGCTCCTCTTTACTTTTATAAATCACCAAAATATCATCAATGAAATCCACCACAAACTTATCCAAGAACTCATGGAAAATTCTATTCATTAAGTCCATGAATACAGAAGGTGCATTGGTTAGCCCAAAAGGCATTACTACAAATTCATAATGGCTATATCTTATACGGAACGCTGTATTTGGAATATCTGCTTCCTTTACCTTCAGCTGATGGTACCCCGATCTCAGGTCAATATTTGAAAAATACTAAGCTCCCTGGAGATGATCAAACAAATCATTGATATGAGGAAAAGGATATTTTTTCTTAACAGTGATGTTATTCAAGGCTCTATAATCAATGCAATGTCTCATTGAACCATCTTTATTTTTAACAAATAAAATAGGAGCACCCCATGGTGATGTACTATGTCGAATGAAACCTTTCCTTAATAAATATTTAAATTGATCCTTCAACTCTAAAAGTTTAATTTGAGCCATTCGATATGGGGGTTTTGAAATTGGCTTAGCATCAGGAACTAAGTCAATAGTAAATTCAACTTCCCGATCTGGTATTATTCCAGGAAACTCATCAAGAAATACATCAGGATACTCATTTACCATAGGCACATCATTAATCTGAATAGTTCCTTTGTTTTCAACGATGTGTGCAAGGTAACATTCATTTCCATCTTTTACAATTTTCTCGGCCTCTTGATAAGTTATCAACAGTAAGGGTTCATTCTTGTACACAAACTGAAAGTATTTCTGAAAAGAAACTTCTTTAGGTCTACAGTCATTCTTAGCATGGTAAATAGAGATCCAATCCATACCCATGATAACATCAAACTCTACTAGAGGTAAAACAATAAGGTTCCCAAGTAGGTTCTTTCCACGGATAAGGATAGGAAAATTATTATAAATTCTTTTTGCCTCAACATTTCCCCTAGGTGTTTTTACCACAAGTTCTGGAGTCATTTCTTGATATGGTATTCCCATTTTACTTGAAAATTTTTCAGAAATGAATGATTGTGTAGACCCTGAATCAAACATCACACTGGCATAATCTGAAAAAACAAACAAAGTACCTGATACAACTTCATTTGATGGCCCGACATCTGCTGAAGTAGTTGCAAAGGATTTCACCACCACTTTCTGCTTGTAGTCTAACTGCTTCCCATCACTCAAGCTCTGTGTCGGACACTCATTTGCATAGTGACCCATCTCATTGCACTTAAAACATTTCACTAACTATAAATCAAATTTGTTCTTACCTTCACCTTGATCTTTTTTAATGCATTCACGAGCCTTATGTCCCATCTTACCACATCGTTAGCACTTTCCAGAATTCAGAAGACATTCCCCAGCATGCCTTTTCCCACATTTATCACAAACTGGAAACTTAGTTTTCTTACCATCAGACCTTTTTGAATAATTCTTTCTTTCTCCTGCCACCTCGATCTCTTCTTCTGCTGGTTGTTATAGAACACTTGATCATCGGAAAACTCCATTTCTACCTTCTCAGCACATCGGACAAGCTTTTCATAACTTTTGAACTCACGAGAATCCAATGCCCTTCGATATTTTGTCTTTAATCCTGAGTAAAAATGATTGATTTTACTATCAAGGTCTCGGATAAAATTTGGAGCATACCTTGCCAATCAAGTGAACCTATCTTCATAGGAATCCACTGAGTCTTCCTCTTGCCTCAATTCCGGGAATTTTTTTTTCATCCTAAGTCGAACAGCCTTAGGAAAATACTTCTCAAGAAACATACCTTTGAATTCATCCCAGTCAAGAGCATCAATCTCATCAGCGACCCTGATATTTTTAACCATCGACCACCACTGATCTGCTTCACCCTCCAAATAGTAAATAGCAAGACTAACCTTTTGATTGTCTGAACACCCCATGACATCGAAAATCTTCTCCAGTGATTTAATCCACCCTTTAGCTAGCACAGGGTCAGATGATCCTCTGAATGATGGGGGATGTTGCCTCATGAAATGTTCCACCACTAACATGTTCCTCTACAGTTGATCTGGCTGATCTCGTGCATGGATACCACCACCATTTATCGCTTGAGTCAACTGCGCCATTACTACAACAAACTGTTCAGTTCCAATTCCGACCATCTCAGGATGCTGATTCAGAAGGTTATTTCCCTCTGTATGCCTTCCTAGCACTTCTTCCCTATTTCCTCTGTGGAAAACTATTCTGAACAGACATGTCTTAGATGAAGCAACATGGTAATCTTCAAATGCTATATCATTTCAATTTGACTATAAAAAAATATTTTTGGATAATCATTTAATAGAATCCTAACTCTTAAAGTTATCTAAACTGACCTTTGATACCAACTATAAGGCCCCATCCTTAAACCTTACTTAATCTTGGGTTATTACAAGATTACACATTGAGTATCTTTTCAGGTTTAGATTTATGGAGAATTAGATCATAAAACTTGCAGTACATTCCACATTTAAACAAAGTGGTTACATAAAAGATAGTATTCATTTTTCCCATCAACGGAAACATATTTAAAATAAAACATGGATTCTTTCTTGACACTTCCTTGACACTATCATTATATCATGTACTCTTCCATTGACCTGTGAAAAACATTTCAAAAACTTGGGATGAGCATAAAAATCTCAGTAAGGGATATAAAAATATGGAAAGGAAACATGAGTACTTGTATACACAAGAATCAATGAAATCATAGTCTACTCATTAAACATAAGCACATTAACATACCTCATCAAATCATGAATAAATCATAGAAATCATAAGACATAAAGGTAACTTGAGGCATTCATAACATTCTTATGTAGTGAGTAACCCTCTTGGTTACATTTGGAATACCCATCACAGTATATTCCCTAAATCTCTTCGGAGAAACCTTAACGTTTACCTCCTTTGTGTTACCCAATGAATTGGAGAGCTATATCGGGATCACCCGCCCTTAGTTTGTCATGGAACCACCCGTCTTCATAACAATGCCCAAGAACCATAACATAATCACATCACATAAAATATGTATAAAGGAAACATAACACTTCCACATTTTAATAACAAGATATCAACACAACACATTAACATAATAAAAACATTATGAAAACCATTTTCAATACCAAAATATAATAAAAGTAAAACATGGCATTTATTTTTCATTTAAAAAAAGGTATGACTTGTAGAGAAATCCGAAACTCAAATAATGGTCACGGCGGTGGAAAAGTCGTTCTCGCCGCATACGTACGACAAAAACATTCCCTTTTGTCGTTTAGTAAAATGTTTCGTATAATAAAAAATTCCTTTTGGATATACGTAAAAGTAAAAGGGGTTTATACACCGTATAAAAGAAGGTTGTGTATAAAAAAAATGCCTCAATGAAAGGAGATTGAGATGAATTCCCATACCTCGGGTACGACTTGACTCGATCGTTCTTTAACCTCCTGAATAATAAACTTGATTTAATTTATACTTTCATAAGAACCTTTTTCAAGTTCATTATTCCTTTTATATCACTTATTACCATGTCATGAACACTTTATAATTATTTAAGTTAATAATGGTCGTTTTAACGATCATTCGTACTTGAGTCAAAAATAAACTATTTATGATTACAAGTTGTTCATGTATCCATTATATCCAGAGTTATACTCATGATGTAGATATAATATATATCATATATATCCAGTATATACTTGCATTTATAATATTACATAACGTTTAGAGGTAAGAAATGAAATGCACCGTTCATAGAGACGGTAAGCCGTACGTACGCATGAACACTACCTTCATTTATATTTCGTATTTTATGGAATGGAATCATAATGATATAAAGGTATATTATAATTCCATTATAATATAATATATAATATCATTAATTACATCCTTTATACGTCCCACATATGGCATTAACGAATCAAATCACTTTGAGGGGCGGTAGTCCGCACTTCCTAAAATGAAGATATCACGTTTACCCATAATGGAAACCATAAAGGTATTCCATCAATGAAAAATACAGAAGCTTAATTAAAACATAAACATATTATATATCATATATAAATATAGTTTCATCTTAATGGCCACCTTTGAAGGTGTTAAAAGAATATTGAACAATCATCGTTTCGTGAGGCAGAAATTTTCCATCCACAGAAATAGTATGTTATTTAACCATTAGATGTAGGTGTGTGTGAGTGTAGCCCGAATACATCTTATAACAACATCCTAGTATATGGAAGATACTTTTTTTGTTACAAAATAAATTAATAAAAATAGTTTATGGGGTTGGAAAAGAAAAATAAAACACAATAACACAAGAGAAGACATTACCTTTAAATCGGGTAACTCTTTTTTCTTTGAGCTCAAAGGCTTCCTTGGGAAGACTTATACCCAAAGTGAGGCTTAAAGGAGTAATAGAGGGATGCGTAGAGACAAAAGGGGTAGGGGTTGGCCGAACCAAAGGCTTTGGAAGTGTGTGTAAGGTGGTAGAGGTGGGGGCCTTTTATAAGAGGAGAGGAGGGGCACTCTTGGAAAGTTAAGAAAAGATACTTTGTTATAAAATGATATTCGGATAAAAAAGGTCCCAAAATTATACATTTCTAGTATAAGGTGATAAGGGATTGAAATTTACCCATCCAATAGGTTTTTTACAAGTGTAGGTCTTATATTTTACATTTTATTTTCATTTTATTTTAATCGTTAAATAATGAGGTCATCGCTGCATCATCATGGTGTCATAAATAATTTAATTTATTTAATGTCTAAAAATTAGAAAAAAAACTATCATGATGTATGAAATCTTTTTATCTTTCCAATGACTATTTATAGCCAAAAATCTGACTTGTATAAACCCATGTAAAAATTGTTTTAATAAAACAATACATGTTTGTGTCATTTTTACTTTTACATTAAATAAAAGGCATTAATGTCATTATCTTACCCAAGTGGCTCCATGGGGTCCCAAAAATCTACCCATGGGTTTTCTTGGTCGGCCATGACACATCCAATAAGGGTAGGACATGTGTATAGGTATTTTCATTTTATTATAATATCATTTTTGCCTTAAATTGCACTAATTATTTATAATTGCGATTAAAACTTAAAAGTTACTATTCCCAAAAAAATTATTTTAGTCCCATTGAACCACATTTTACTTCTTAATGACAACCATGTACGTCAGATTTTTGAAATTCAAAACACAGAGGTGGTAAAATTTCATTTAAACGAAAAATTAGTTTTTTTAAGTACCACTTAGTGGTTTCACTATTCATCAAAAATTGAACTATTTCAGAAAAATTCCAAAACTTCACCCTAAGCTATATTTGATATTTTGAATTCAAAAATGATGTATATTTTAAAAAATTCAAAACATATAAGTTACATTAATTAATTTAGTAATTAACTCCCGCTGTCAGAGCAAATGGCATGTTTTTATGAAACAATAAGTATCAAAAGATTGACACTAGTTTAAGTCCAATTTCAAAGTGAAATTAATTCCAATGACCACAATTGGATTAAATGGTAAAAATATATTCTAATTTCACTTTAAAAAAAATTAAAAAGATAATATAATCATATAAACAAATTAGATTAAAAAGAGGTTTTGAATTAAAATACAACATTTTTCACTATTCATTAAAAAAAGAACATTATCAGAAAAATACCAGAAATTTATCCAAAGTAAATTTCAATGTCCTAATCATAAAGAATAAGTTTATTTTGAAAAATATAGCTTATAAAATTTTCAAAAGATATATTTAAAATTTTTTTCCCATCAAAAGGTAGTAAAACAATCTTAAAAAAATATTAGTGTATTCCATGCTTAAGATTGGATTTATTCTAATTTTAAGCCTCTAAAATACTATCTAACTCATTAATAGATATAGATAAAAATATATATTAATAATTACATACGTGGGATGTTAAATTGAATATTTAGTTCCATGATATCATTCAACTTATCTATCAATATTTCATAAGTGGGAGTGCTCCATGATCATTAAATGGTTTGTCTCCTCTAACGAGGCATCCTATATAGTGACATGAGTAACTTGTTTTGTTATCATCATATTATTATTATTCAATATTTGTCTTAGATGAATTAATATTATAGGTGGTTCCAGTAGGATAAAATATGTTCCACTCTTTTTTAAATTTTATCCACTAAAGTTGATAAGAAATCAATGAGACACAATTGTTATATTTTAAATCATACAACAAGTCAAATTTGTGTTTCATATCATCTATTTTTAGTTTGGGAGAATCTAAATAAACCTATACATATTTAACACTTAAATATGTACATATCTAATAGAATATAAACTCCATATTCTATATCTTTATTCACCTTTAATCACACTATTTTTTGGGATATTTAGAACATCTGATATCAATTCACAAATCCTCTCAGTTATTCTAGCTTTTGATACTCAATGATGATTTATAAATTTTCTAATTTGAAAATAATAATATAATGAAAAAAGATCATACAAATATCATATTCATTAAATACTGATTAGATCAATATTGGTTCCTAGATCATGGAACCATGATATTGCAACCATGAAGTAAGATCTTAGGAATCAATATAATAATTTTCATTAAAATTAATTAATTCTAAAAACTCCATTATTAGAAGTGAAAAGTCACTCTAAAAACATGCCTCAATGATATTCACTAGACTAAAATTCAAGTATCATATCCTAAAAAATTAAATTCTTGTATCACATGTATTGTTTGGTGTTTCAATCCATTAAGAGTAGACTAAGAATATTCACAATCATTTTCTTATTTTGAAATTAAATATTGAAATCTCATATTTTTTAATCAATAACGCCATTTAATTTTATATAAGTATTGACGGTTATAAAAACCAGGTTATATATATTATTCTTATGAAGAATGATATATATATAGAAAATTCTTATTTAGATTCCTAGTATATGTCTATGTAGGGATAAATGATGTGAACACCAAGAAACTTTATCTCCATGTAGAGGCGATTAGTCATTACATAGTACCTCATCCTTGAAAACATAAGACTCTCATGAATATGAAATGGGATTTATTTTTTTGAAGAACAACAATATAGTTATTCAAGGAAGGTTTATGGTTAAAAATACATCATATTATTCTTACACACAACTCAAATCAGGTCAGATTGTGGTTACATAGCACTATATCATCTATAATAATTCAATGGTCTGTGAGATACTAGTTTGGTAGGATTATAGACATAGAAAATTTTAAACATTGAACTCTAAAATATAAATTTATTTAAAATAATATAAGATCGAAATTAGATCAACTCAAACCATCTCAAATCACTTCAAATGACTTATAATGACTTTATAAATTTTAAATGAAAGTCCAATGTACTTCAAATGAAAATCAATGACTTTTGAAGTATATATATACACTTATTTGATTTATTCAATGTATATAAATGAATTTATATCTTCAACCAAAAATTATAGTATCATCAAACATTCATCGATGTGTTATATATAACTAAAAAAATCTTACGGTAGTATCATCACAATATGATGGCTTCTATAAAATAAATATCTAACTTTTACTGATTCAAATAAAAATATACAAGATCCTCATATATTTAGATTCAATATAACATCCCCAACCAATTATAGATAGTACATGATCAACTATATTAGTATAAGACATTATTTTTCAGGAAGAAAAATTCAAAATCTCAAACTATTTTAGAGGATTAACACATATAATCCTTATTTTCCAATCGCTTTTTCCAATATATTAAACTCAATTTTTTATTCCAATAGAAGCTTATTATTCGTATTTACCCATAATCCATGAGAAAAACCATCAATATTCTTGTTATGGGTGGATTATAAATTCATCAACCATTAATCCTATATTAGTAACACAAGAATATTGGTGTGCTCTATTAACAAAAAACCTTGAACACACACCAAAGGGTACATCAATCTCATCCTTTGGATTTATTTCCAATACTATGATCATCCAAATACAAGAGAATCAAGTTAATAGTTATTAATAAGTACAATTTTTTTCTCCCCATTAATAAAACTAATACAATTTAGTAAACGGATTTCCTATACCATTAAAAGTTTACCATTCCGTTAGATCCTAGGGGAGGTCTTCCATGGGAATGTTTTTCTCCCCTATACTCATCAAAATTAAATAACATTCTTCTACCCTTTTTTCCTATAACTACCCATTCACATAGGTAATTACATGAGAGATGGATGAAGCCAAAAGTTTCTCAATAATGAGCCTTAGGTAATTTATCTCTAAGTCTACAAGGGATAGAATAGTATAAAAAACATGACTGATTTTACAAAAGAATAAAAGCTGTGTAAATCAAATTATTAATATTGTAAAATACCTAATATTAACTTATCAGGGTTTGTCAAAATATAATTTCATGTTTTTTTGTAAACATGAAATTAAATTCACAAAACATATTACCAACATTAAATTATAGTTACCTTTCATCCATTTTTTCTTGAAAATAATAACCCCTTGATTATATGTCCATATTAAACTAAAGTAGTATTAAGAGAGTAAAAATAATTCCTCAGACACCAATTATACAAGGGAAGTCTAGATTATAGATTTTATTGAGTATAGATGAACATAAGAAGAAGTAAATCCTTTGAAACTCCCCCTAAAGGGATGATTTTCACACCACAAAGATCAACTTTGAGGAAGAAATTATCTCTAAACAATTTTGATATCAGTTTATGTCTAATATTATTTGGAAATAAATACCAATTTAATTAATCTATAAGATGTATATATTTCTTCTAGATTCAACTTAAATTTACTATTTAAATTAAAACCAACAAAATAATGGACTATGGAAAGTCTTTCATTGGACCTAAGTTGTTTAAATGGGGATAAGACTTCATTATCAACCCCATATAACTTTTCCTTAAGATTATAAAGTACTTGACCATATTTATGGATTTTTAATTCTAAATTTTATTAATATATAAATAATGGGTTTTTATAGTTGTCTCTTTAATTCCAATATTTTTCTGAACTGGAATAGGTTTCTTTTCTTGAACTTTCAAAACACATTCACTCTTTTCTTGTTAAAAAATATTATAGCTTATTCCAGATGATATGGGATTATGATCACTATATTTTTAAGCATGTTCTATTATTTATATTTTGGAGTGGGATTCTTCTTTATTGGAATAAATTTTAAATAATTACCATAGGTGATTTCACTTTAAACTTTAATAACTACATCTTACTAAGTAGTACATTCTTAGAGATTTTAGAAGTGTATCTAGCTTAATTGTACCTTCCACACACAATTTAACCATAATTTTAGATTATTTTCTATCTCACCCATGAAATATCTTTTTCAAATATGAATTCCACCATACCAGTATTCTTGTGAATCTCCTTGGTTGACTTCATGTTTGATTCTAGATTTCTCTCATTGAATTTTTATATATTGATATAAATTTTACAATAGTCTATAATGTGACCTCCCCTACCACAATAAAAGAACATATTATAACACACTATGATAAAATTATCATTAGAAATCACTTACTTCTTTGGAGGGCCATTCTTACCATATTTTTTAACTTCTTTACTCCCAAATGCAGACATTTTTTCTATTCCTTTATTTCTTTTTCATCCATTGTTGTGGCCATCATATTTTATCAGATTAAGAGATTTAACTAGTTTTATCATGCTAAAATTATTTATTTGTGTGACCAACTATGTTTTAATAATCATCCAAATTTAAATTTAATTTATTTAGGTTCTTACAATAAATTTTTTTCCTTTTCAGTGTAGTGAACATCATATTACCAGATTTGTTGCTCATTTTAGCTATGATCCCCCTTTATTATAACCTTCTATAACCTATATATATTTAAATGTTATGAGAAAAATATATGACCAAGTTCACAAACCCCTTGTATCATTAAAATAATCCTAAAAATTTGGTTCTTTTCACATTACATACAATCTATAAATATTTCCTATGTTTTGGACCTTGTAGTATTTTAGTTGAAATCCAATTTTTAGGATCTAGTTTGGGGGATTCCATTCTTAGATATTCTCACATCCAACAACTATATGTTGTTGTATTTCTAAAAATTCTTCTCCTTACAAATGTTACCATATTTTATATTTTCTCTCTCACTGATTATTAAAATATATTTAGTGCATACTACTTCATTAGGACATTGACATGCATTTAACGAAGAAAATGTAAGGGATGGATCACTAGGAGGTTTTGTGAAATTTTCCCCACTTATTTGAGCATTCATAGAAATAATATTATTCTCTAGTATATTTTTTTTGATATATTTATTAAAACATGTTGAGATGATTTATGTTGAGCATTTTCCAAATTTATCAACTTTTCTCGAATCTATAATAACTACATGTTGAGTTAAATTTTTTTATCATCAACTGATTTAATCTTCATATACCAATAACTATATATTTTATGAACTTTTTTATAATGAATATTTTTTATCTCATAAAGGTAATTTTCAAGCTCTTTTACACTTTTAGCATTCATATCTAGGTATGCATCTGGGATATTCACTATTTCTTCATAAAGCTTATATAATGGATGGAATAAATTATAAAAAACAACCTTAAACACATAATTCTCAAAAACATTTCTTTGAAACATTTTATATATTAAATACACATTATCATTGAAAATTCAAAATATTTCCCCATGTCTTTCACCAGTTATGAGAGGGTGTTTCATATTCTATCATATTTATCCAATGAATAATCCTTGTCACTGGATTACTTCTCCATATATGATTTATCATTTAGGATTCCCTTGATATGGCCAAATATATAAAAGAAATCTTCATATTTATTTTTTTTAAAAACCATTGCCATTAGAATAAAAAAATGATGTGATTTATCACTGCAGTCCTCTTATTCATATCTATTAAATTATTATTTATAGAAATATTATTTATAGATTCATATATATACATACCACTAAGACTACATTCATTTAGTGGTCTTTCCTCTATCATCTTTGGAATTTTTATTATCTTTATTATCACTTTTATTCTTCTGTTTCATAATTTATTGTATAAAACTCACATTTATGGCGGAATTGGAGAAGATATATAATTATTAATTAAATATACATCTTTAAGCAACTAAAATATACACATAAAAAATATAATAAAAATTATAGGAAAAGTATGATAGATATTCAACCATAGGTTAACCTTTCCCTAGTATTAGTATAAATTACCCTAATGGTTGGTTCATACACCTAAGAGGGGGTGAATTGGGTGTTACATAATTTTATGACATTTCAATTTCCCAATAATAATTTACCCATTTTGTAAGTTAAACATATATTTTCAGATATGATAGTTGGATCAATTTATATTCAACTAATAAATCAAAAAAACATTCAATTCAAGTAAACAATGTAAAAAATGAAAATTGTCTTTTTATATGGTTCGATTGAAAGGAATACTATTTAGAATGAATAGATACTATTCCCAATCATGTTTTATATATTATAATAAATAACTGTCTATAATAGTTATTAATTTTCAAACATAAACATCATCTCACCATGGATACAATTCCATACTGCTCACGGGAGTTTAACAAACAACTTCTCACTACTTTAGTAGATTCCCACTATGATCTCCCTGCATACCTGAAGTCACACTTATTCAATGGATTCACACCATTTATATGAAATTTTATCTTTTAAATACTTATTTAAGTAGATCTTTGATAATATATGGGATGATAGATCATTCATAAAATTTATCTCTTTCCACCTAGTAGTAGAGTATTTTAATGCCAGTAATTCATTAGAAACAATATATGTTACTCAGTCTATAGAAATACATAATATTCATATATAAGTATAACATTATAGTAGAGGATATTCCATACATAACATTATGATCAAAATAAATATCATATATTCCTAGTGACTTTGAGAACATTGATATATAAAAAACTTGTTCATAAGATATCTACAACATCTCCCATCTATAACCCTTCTTATACATTTATACATAAATCCTTTCATTGTAATCTGGGAAATGAAAACATAAAAAATGTGAGATTAGATTCTTAGTATGGGTAAATAAGGTAGATATTAATGATCTCTTAAGCAAAATATTATCATAAGGTAATGATTATAGGATCTTAAAATTTTAATACCATAATTAGTGTATCATAGTTCATAAACATGAATCATAGAATAAATATTACTATTTCATAAGACATGAATCATAAAATAATTAATGAACATGATCCATGATATTATAACATTGGAATAAGAGATGAGTTTGTGGAATACACTTAAGTATAGAAAATCATTTCCTCGGTAGTCAAGGATCACTGCCAAGACTATCCTAGTGGATTGTGTTTACTCTCCAATCAATCATAACCTTAGTCAATCCTTCCAGCATGGATTGGGAAACCAATACATGTCACCTTCTTAAAAAAATCATAAACTTAGTCAAGGTTCAGTCCCAATACTATCATAGTGGACATAGTCCCTTACTAGACTAGTTTCACTCCCCATTCCAATTCTTATTATCTAATGGGATAACTATTTTTACCTAATGCATTGGAGGGATATTTAATTATGGTCCCTCCAATCACATAATGAAAATAATAAAAATGTGTTATATAAGACCATAAAAATCCATAATATCATTAATATTAAAAGGGAAATGGGTTTCATAAACATTTCATCAATTCTTCATAGCATTACCCATAGAAATGAAATAAGTTTCATAACATAATTAACCAATGGAAAAGAAATGGGTTTCAAAGAATCACCATTAAATCATCATCATCCTAATCCATCCAAATAATGAATGTGGTAGCAAAATTGGATAATATATATATTAAATCATATGTTATATCAATGGTTTTCATCTTATATTAAATACATTTAAAGGATATCCGGAATATTTTTTAAGGAAAATACCACTTTCAATTTGAAATCACTTTAATAAAATCTAAAAATTTCCTAAATATTAATTATTGTTTAATAGAACCATGGAATATTTTAAACTAAACTCCAATAATTTATAAATAATGAAAGTGGGAAATTCTATTCCGGTAGTGTATTTTAAAACAAATATTTCATTCAAATTTTAGGTATAAATTAAAAACCACCTCATTCAAAACATGACAAGAATATTTATTCTTGTGTACTTTTTTATATGTAAAACATGGGTAAAAATGGTTTCAAACAATCATGGTAGAATATTAAAAACGTTATTGAAAATATTTTTATAAAACAAGGACATGTAATAGAAAATATTTTGGACTGAATTATGAAAATTAGTTGATTTTACTTAAAACATCATTGCAATCTGTTTAGTTCATAATGAGAGGAAAATGAAAGGAAAAAAATTTAAATATTAATAAATTACTAGAGAATAATAAAATTCATGAGTTTCTTGAGAGGTAGATCATGAAATTTCATCACTGAAAACATAATCATAAAAAAATCCTGGTAAACAATGAGATTGTAACATTAAACCTTTACCTCGAGTTAGAATTTATTCAAAAATTATTTTAAACTCATTAATATAAAATTAAATTTTAGTATAATCAAATATCATAATATATCACATTCTCTAAATTTCATATATGAACCACTTTTTAAAATTAAGCACCAAATTATTAATAATTAATTTTTGAAATTGACATTCCTATGTGATAATTTTTACATTTTTCATGAGAGTTTCAGTTTGTTAGTTGTATTATATATACATTGATCATGGTAAAATCATCTAAAAAATGTTAGTCATGATATAAAAATAATGTAAATTCAGTTAATATATATATATATATATATATATTATCCATTGTAAGAACCTGGTTCTTATCTTTGAGGTACGAGTTTCTTCTTTTTCCTTTTCCTTAAGTGTTTTTGAGAAAATATGGGAAATGGGAAAGAATGATAAATTTTGAAACTACACGTTGTGTACTTTTCCACACATCGTGTACTTTTGGCCGTGTTAGGATAAGTACACAGGGCGTGTAGCCTCGCCGGCGACAAAGGGTGTAGGAACCGACTACACGCCGTGTAGTGGTCCTTTACACGCCGTGTAGTCAGTCGGCAGGGTAAAAAGTAAGGCGGTGGAGTCGCCGCCGGCTGGGCAACGGTACACGTTGTGTACTTGGGAGTACATGCCGTGTACTCTTGTCGGAAGATGAACAGTGTGGCGGTGCCGCCAAATGAACAGTTAAATGAAAGGAGTACACGCTGTGTACTTTCAATTACACGCCGTGTACTTTTTCTTTTCAGCTTAAAACAGGCAGTAGCTTCTTCATTCAGCAGAGGAGGCATTTGAGCCGTTTTGGAGCCAAAGGAGGAGGCCAGATCTTTGAAGAACCGCCAGGCATTCGTCTGGAATCCGATTCCGTCTCAGACGATCCCGTTGGAACTGCATGGGTAAGGGCTTCCACCTCCTTGGTTGGTTCTTGACAATTCTTCACCTAACATAAGTTATTTACGTTTGAATGTTTTTTGTTCCTCATCAGATCTACGTCGTTCTTGGGTGTTTTTGGAGTCGGTGTTCGGGTATAGCATTTGTTGGCGCATAAGGTAGGTGGCTTGGCATCTAATTTCCAACTGTCATGCGTTTTTTTGCGTTTTCGTGCCACAAACCCATGTTGGGGTGTCGTGTGGCTGAGGTCGTTTCTATATTAAATTCCTAGAATTGCATAGGTGATTAAATTTTGATAATAAAATACTGATTGGGATCATTGCTTGGATCCAGAACCACCCCGGGGGTGTGTTTCTCTGTTTAGCTGTTTGGCCCGGATACCCAAGGGTATGCCTTAAATGTAGTAACTGTAGAATTGCCTTGAGAGGAATTGCTTATTTACTGCATTTTGATATGTTGGGCATGGCCCGGTTACCTGTTTAGCCTGAGGGCGTGGTTGTGATTAGCCTGAGGGCGTGACTATATTAGCCTGAGGGCGTGACTATATTAGCCTGAGGGCGTGACTATATTAGCCTAAGGGCGTGACTATATTAGCCTGAGGGTGTGGTTGTGATTAGCCTGAGGGCGTGACTATATTATCCTGAGGGCGTAACTATATTAGCCTGAGGGCGTGACTTCTGTGCCTGAGGGAAACACTTCATATGCCTGAGGGAGAGAATTCTGTTACAATGCATGAGGGCGAGGTTCTGTATAGCCTGAGGGCGTGGTTCACTATATTAGCCTGAGGGCGAGATACTGGTTGGCCTGAGGGCATGGTGTTGTTGAGCACAGAAAGATACTAAATTAAATAAATTAAATGAATAATAAAATGTCAATTTAATTGTTAAGTTAGTTACTTTTGAGTACTGCTTAGTTATTTCATTTTACTATTGCACACTTGTTGCATGTTTTACACACAGTTGGGCACGGGCCTTTGGTGGGTGCCTACTGAGATATATTTCTCACCTTGTATGGGTCATGCTTTTCGGCCCAAACAGATTACGTTTCTGCAGGTGTGGATAGGGGCAAGAGTCCCTATATAGGTACTTGACTGTTGCTGTGGAGTAGGAGGGCATGGGACTGAGCCTAGGCTCGCGATGCCGCTGCCAGCTGTTTACTTGTTTTTTTGTACTTTGCTTTTGGTTGTATCACAGTGATGTATAACATGTTCTGGTTGTTTTCTTAGAATTTGAAACATGTAGCATCATCATTCATATACTGTTGGTTATATCCACTGCTGTAGTTTATTTCAGTTGTGTGTGTTTACTGCTTCCGCTGTTGTTGTATGTTTATTTTGGCATTCTGCTACGCTACACTTTGACAAATGAGGGCATAGTTTCCCCACTATCAGACCTGGGCCCTCGCTGCTAGTCAGAATCCTCTGGCGTTTGGGGAAATGCGCTTGAGGTCACGTGGCGAACCGGGCTCGGGGCACCCGTTGTGTGGCACCCAGGGCCGGGACATTACAAAGTGGTATCAAAGGGGGTTCTTTTTCTTTGACTTACTGTTTGGAGATGTAGTCAGGGATAGGATGGAATGGTAGTTGGTAGTAAGCTGTGTCCGGGTGTAGCTAACCCGTGTATAGGGAAAAGCCAGTCTACCTCGTATTTTGCATTCTTTTGATTTTGCAAATTTTACGGTTGATATGTTCTCACCGTTGGGTGACGCACTTGGATTGTGTTGTTTATACTTTATCTATGGGTTCTATTTAGTTTCAAACCAATGAGATCAGGGTATGCCATCTCATGCATCATATAGGCACATGCTAGATAACACATGCCATTCATAGTTTCTATGCCATGTAGGTGCATTAGAAATTCGCATGTTGTTGTGATAGTTTTTGTGCTAGAAAAGCATGTTGTTGTGATAGCTTCTTGATAAATACCTGCCTTGTGATATGGTATTTTTTTGTGTGAGATTGTTTATAGAATGGATGCCAAACTTTGGTTTTTGGGGAGTATGGGCCCCCATTGACTGTAATTTGGTGGATCATTGACTGTTTTTGGTTATAACACAAATAAGATGTCAAACTTTGATTCGCGGGGAGTATGGGCCCCCACGGGTCATAATTTGACACTTAGGTGTTTTTTTTTCAATGTTTTCTGGGTCCCAGAGAAGTTTCTGAGGCATACTGTCTGGAATCCCAGTATACACGTCGTGTAGTATTTTTGTACATGTTGTGTATGTTCTTCTGTTCAGGAAGAAAAATGATCTTTTTGAATACACGCCGTGTACCCTGAATACACGTCGTGTAGTCTCTTCCCATGTCACAAACCGTGTGGGCGGTGACACAGGGTAGGGAAGGGCTTGGGTAAAACACGCCGTGTAGTTTTTTTACAGGTCGTGTAGTGTTGACCCAGAGTCCGACCATGTAACTAACAACGCGGGTCGGCGAACTCTTTGACAGAACACACCGTGTCAGTTATGGACATGCCATGTAGTGTGACATGGGGACTCGGTCGTGTAACTAACAACATGGGCCGGTGTCACCTCTCCCTTAACACGTCGTGTGCTTTTGGGACACGCCCTGTAGTCTTGTCCAAGGACAGACCGTGTGGAGTTAGCCGTGTGGCTGGGAAACAGGATAGTGTACACGCCGTGTGATGGTGTAACATGTCGTGTAGAGTAAATCCGAGTAGTCGGCCGTGTCACAGACGACACGGGCAGTTGAAAAATAACATCGTAGACGTCGTGTAGATATTATACACACTGTGCAGTTTTGTTTAATGGGAGCCGTTTGGCTTAGCCGTGTTGAGGGACCCGGGCAGGGGAAGGGAAGTAAGGTACACGTCGTGTAGTCATTGTACACGCCATGTAGGCTTGTTTTGCAAAATTTTGAAACGCCTTCTTTCTCTTGTTCCTTTGTGGTTCCTTCGTTTCAGTCTTGATAAACATGAATCTGAGGCGTGCTTTTGACCTTGTAGAGTCATGCCGCCTAGACGGCCGCGAGTTGTTCACCAAGAGAGCGGTGACGATTATACTCCAGAGATGGTGGGCCATGGGCTACCAGTTGATCCACCAGTAGAGCCAGATGCGGCACCAGCTGTTATACCAGACACAGGTAAGGAGGCGCAGTTCCGTGAAGGCTTATTACGGTTCATGCAGACCTTTCAGGGAGCACCGCAGGCTGCCACATCTATGGCCGAGCTGACGCGTATCTTTCAGCAGCAGCATCCGCCTACGTTTTCAGGGGATGGCGGACCACAGGCTGCAGAGTCTTGGTTAGGATCGATGCAGACTATTTTCAAGCATCTAGAGATGCCTCCAGGGTGGAGGGTCAAGCTCACGACTTACATGTTGTGTGATTCCGCCAAGAGGTCGTGGGATGTTACCACCCAGTCAGAGCATCACAGGGACATGGCGTGGGAAGATTTTCAGACAGTTTATGACTTCTT
Organism: Viscum album; assembly: GCA_963277665.1. Lineage (NCBI taxonomy): Eukaryota > Viridiplantae > Streptophyta > Magnoliopsida > Santalales > Viscaceae > Viscum > Viscum album. The sequence goes on along the minus strand of OY728153.1, from coordinate 96,722,013 downwards.
CTTTCCCAATACACTGAGGGCAGATATATCTCGAGAGTTCATGAATATACAGCAGGGCGCTATGTCGGTGATGGACTATTCTGCTCGTTTTACGGAGCTTCAGCGCTTTTCACCTGTGCTGGTGGGTGATGAGACACTGAGAGCCAGACGTTTTGAGGATGGTCTTTGGTATGAAATCCGAGTGCTGGTGAATGTTTTCAGGTTACCTACTATACACGTGATTGTGAAACAGGCGTTGATTACAGAGAGGAACCTGCGATAATCTAGTGGTGTGGGCCAGGGCGGTTCGGCACCAGTTACTGGTACTATTTCTACTGGAAAGAGGAAGAGACCGATGAACTTCTCTCAGGGTGGCAGTACTAGCCAGGAAGCTTCTACAGGTGGTCTGATCAGGTGCTACCAGTGCAGTAGAGAGGGGTACAAGAGGCTGCAGTGTCCACGAGACCTAGTGGAGTGCCGAGCTTGCGGCAAGGTGGGTCATCTGCAGTGCTTTTGTAGGGAGGTTCTACCAGTGGCTAGTGAGAGCAGTTCTGTGTAGACTCTGAGTGTGGGAGCAGGACCAGTGGATTCTTACCAGTCAGGGAACTGGAATATGTCAGGGCATGCAGGCAGAGATGGTGGTCGTGGTCGTGGTAGCCAGACACCGGGATCACAGAGGCAGCAGGGCGGGATAGCTTAGGGTAGCCAGGCTATGTCACAGGGTCGCGGCACTGGGCAGGTATATGCAGTGCAATAGACCCAGCAGGAGAAGGATCCCAGACCTTCGACAGTCAGAGGTACTATTCTAGTAGCTTCTGTCTTGTCTTCAGTACTTTTTTATACGGGTGCTACACATAGTTTTATATCTGTACCCGTTGTGGAGAGCCTTGGGCTCGGTGTTTCTACTTCTTCTGATATCTTGACGCTAGACACTCTGTTGGGGACTAGGACGGTTGGTGTGTGTCAGTGCAAGGAGTGTCTCCTTGGGGTTGGTGGGTGTCACTTCCTTTGGTACCTCTATGTCCTGGAGATGAAGATCTATGACGTCATTCTCAAGATGGACTGGTCGGTTCCCTTTTGAGCCTTTGTAGACTGCTATCATCGCAGGGTGCGTTTCACGTCACCAGAGGGCGGGGAGTTTCTATAAAAGGGCGAGTGGGATGTTCAGGAAAGTCGAGCTGGACTAGAACATCATGGGTGAGGTGGAGTCACAGCCCAGATTTCGAGCTTATATCTGGATGACCAGGGGACTTGTCAGACGGATTTCCCTCCAGTTGTCGATCGTTTCAGGGATGTCTTCCCAAACGACTTTTCAGGTCTACCTCTGGTGCGTGAGGTGGATTTCTCTATTGAGCTTGTGCCAGGAGCAGCATCGGTGTCCATTCCTCCTTATAGGATGGCCAAGCCTGAGTTGCAGGAGCTCAAGAGGCAGTTAGAGGAGCTATAGACAAAGGGTTTTATCCAACCCAGTACTTCTCCTTGGGGTTCTCCGGTCCTCTTTGCGAAGAAGGCAGATGGTACCCTTAGGCTTTGTGTGGATTATCGGAAGCTGAACCAGTTGACGGTTAAGAACCGATATCCCTTGCTGAGGATAGATGATCTGTTTGACTAGCTTCGTGGAGCACGAGTGTTCTCGAAGGTTCACCTGAGATCCGGATATCATCAGTTGCGCGTTAGACCATTTGATATACCTCTCACAGCTTTCAGGAGTAGGTATGGTCTATATGAGTATACGGTTATGTCGTTCGGACTCACGAATGCGCCAGCAGTTTTCATGGCTCTGATGAATCGTGTGTTCCATCCGTATCTTGATTCATTTGTGGTAGTATTCATGGACGAAATCTTGGTGTACTCTCACACTCGACACGACCATGCCACTCATCTTGAGATCGTATTGAGTACACTAAGAGAGCATCGCCTCTATGCTAAGCTCTCGAAGTGCCACTTTTGGATGGACCAGATTCACTTCCTGGGTCATATCATCTCAGAGGCAGGAGTTGCAGTGGACCTAGAGAAGGTGAGAGCAGTAGTTTCCTGGGAGCAGCCCAAGAACATGTTTGAGATACGAAGTTTCTTAGGGTTGGCTGGTTACTACAGGCATTTCACACAGGACTTCTCCCGCTTAGCAACACCGTTGACAGGTATGACTAAGAAGGGTGCGAAGTTCATTTGGTCAGAAGCTTGTGAGACATATTTTCAGGAACTGAAGTGAAGGCTGACATCAGCACCGATCCTGATACTCCCAGATCAGGGGAAGAGCTATACAGTTTACTGTGATGCTTCAGGGATTGGGCTGGGAGCCGTTTTGATGCAGGTCGGCCGAGTTGTTGCGTACGGGTCTCGGTAGTTGAGGCCACATGAGAAGAATTACCCGACGCATGATCTCGAGCTGGCTGCAGTTGTGCATGCATTGCGATGTTGGAGACATTATCTGCTGGGGGATCATTTTGTGGTTTTCACCAACCATAAAAGCCTCAAGTATATCTTTACTCAGCGTGACCTGAATCAGAGACAGAGAAGGTGGGTTGAGTACCTGCAGTCCTTCGATTTTGAGCGTGCCTATACACCTGGTAAAGGTAATGCAGTAGCCGATGCACTGAGCAGGAAGACTCAGATACAAGCAGTGCAGGAGGCCAGTGGTGAGTGACAGCTTATAGCCTTATTCTCGGAGATGCATCTGGAGGTGCATGACAGTCAGGGGTAGACTTATCTATCCTTGTTAGCTGTGACTTCTACCCTCCTGGATAGAGTGAGGATGAGGCAGCTATCGGTTTCAGAAGGCCTAGTTCTACGGGAGTCGGTGGCAAGTGAGGACCCTCCTCCCGGTTGGGCGATAGGCGACGACGAGGTTTTGCGTTTCCATGGACGAGTATGGGTTCCAAGGGATATACGCGGGGAGCTAATGAGGGAGTTTCATTCTTCAGCTTGGGCAGTTCAACCCTTGGTTACCAAGATGTACCAAGACTTGAGACGTCAGTACTGGTGGCCGGGTATGAAGAGAGAGATAGCTGGTTTTGTTATGAGATGTTCCACATGTCAGCAGGTGAAGGCAGAGCACCAGAGACCAGCTGGGCTGTTACAGTAGTTTCCCATTCCGGAGTAGAAATGGGATGATGTTGTGATGGATTTCGTGACAGGTTTGCCGAGGTCACCTCGAGGCAATGTCACTGTGTGGGTTGTTGTGGACAGACTCACAAAGGTAGATCACTTCTTGCCGATCAAGGAGACATTCGGTGTGGACGAGCTCGGAAGGATGTATATCTGAGAGATCGTACGTCTTCATGGGGTCCCTCGTTCTATCTTTTCAGGTAGGGATTCCCACTTTACATCTCGTTTCTGGCAGAGTTTTCAGAGAGCGCTGGGTACATAGGTGCTTCTGAGCACAGCATACCACCCTCAGACAGATGACCAGTCAGAACGGACGATACAGGTGCTAGAGGACATGCTACGTGCATGTGTCCTAGACTATGGGGGCTCTTGGGAGAAGCATATACCCTTAGTCGAGTTTGCCTAGAACAATAGCTTTCATGTGACTATTGAGATGGCACCATACGAGGCTTTATATGGTAGGCCATGCCGATCACCTTTGTGCTGGTTAGAGGTAGGTGAGGTAGCTTTAATGGGGCCACAGCTCGTGCAGGAGACATCTGAGCAGGTCCAGTTGATTCATAAGCGGATGGCTACCACGTAGTCTCGTCAGAAGTCTTATGCTGATCGCCACAGACGACCTTTGGAGTTCGTGGTCGGAGATCTGGTTTTCTTGCATGTTTCACCGAGGCTGGGACACAAACGGATCAGGAGATAGGGTAAGATTTCACCAAGGTATGTGGGACCATTTGATATTCTGGAGAGAGTCAGGCTGGTTACTTATCAGTTGTAGTTACCGTAGTGGTACCGAGCCATGCATGACGTCTTCCACGTGTCTCAGTTGCGTCGCTATCATTCAGACTTGTCTCATGTCTTTCAGCCAGAGGACGTTGAGCTTCATCATGATGCTTCCTTTGAGAAGCATCCAATCTGTATCGTTCACAGGAGCACGAAGGTTCTCCGAGGCCGTTCAGTTCCTCTCGTACGAGTGCTATGGCAGCATGGCCGAGTGTAGGACGATACCTGGGAGCGGGAGGTCGACGTACGTGCTAAGTGGCCAGAACTGTTCTGAGCTTTATCTTTGCCATGCTGGAAAGGGAAATTCGGGGATGAATTGCTATTAGGGGAGAAGTTTGTAAGAACCTGGTTCTTATCTTTGAGGTACGGGTTTCTTCTTTTTTCCTTTTCCTTAAGTGTTTTTGAGAAAATATGGGAAATGGGAAAGAATGCTAAATTTTGAAACTACACGCCATGTACTTTTCCACACACCGTGTCCTTTTGGCCGTGTTGGGATAAGTACACAGGGCGTGTAGCCTCACCAGCGACAAAGGGTGTAGGAACCGACTACACGCCGTGTAGTGGTCCTTTACACGCCGTGTAGTCAGTCGGTAGAGTAAAAAGTAAGGTGGTGGAGTCACCGCCAGCTGGGCGACAGTACACGCCGTGTACTTGGGAGTACATGCCGTGTACTCCTGTCGGCAGATGAACAATGTGGCGGTGTCGCCAAATGAACAGTTAAATGAAAGGAGTACACGTCGTGTACTTTCAAGTACACGTCGTGTACTTTTTTTTCGGCTTAAAACAGGCAGTAGCCTCCTCATTTGGCAGAGGAGGCATTTGAGCCATTTTAGAGCCAAAGGAGGAGGCCAGATCATTGAAGAACCGCCTGGAGTTCATCTGGAATCCAATTATGTCTCGGACGATCCCATTAGAACCGCATGGGTAAGGGCTTCCACCTCCTTGGTTGGTTCTTGCCAATTCTTCACCTAACATAAGTTATTTACATTTGAATGGTTTTTGTTCCTCGTCAGATCTACGTCGTTCTTGGGCGTTTCTGGAGTCGGTGTTCAGGTATAGCGTTCGTTGGCGCATAAGGTAGGTGGCTTGGTGTCTAATTTCCAACTGTTGTGCGTTTTTGTGCATTTTCGTGCCACGAACCCATGTTGGGGTGTCCTTTGGCTGTGGTCGTTGCTATATTAAATGCCTAGAATTGCATAGGTGATTAAATTTTGATAATAAAATGCTGATTGGGATCGTTTCTTGGATCCAGAACCACCCTGGGGGTGTGTTTCTCTGTTTAGCTATTTGGCCAGGATACCTGAGGGTATGCCTTAAATGTAGTAACTGTAGAATTTCCTTGAGATGAATTGCTTGTTTACTGCATTTTGATATGTTGGGCATGGCTCGGTTACCTGTTTAGCCTGAGGGAATGGTTGTGATTAGCCTGAGGGCGTGACTATATTAGCCCGAGGGCGTGACTATATTAGCCTGAGGGCGTGACTATATTTGCCTGAGGGCGTGACTATATTAGCCTGAGGGCATTGTTGTGATTAGCCTAAGGGCGTGACTATATTAGCCTGAGGGCGTGACTATATTAGCCTGAGGGCGTGACTTATGTGCCTGAGAGAAACACTTCGTATGCCTGAGGGCGAGAATTCCGTTACAATGCCTGAGGGCGAGATTCTGTATAGCCTGAGGGCGTGGTTCACTATATTAGCCTGAGGGCGAGATACTGGTTGGCCTGAGGGCGTGGTGCTATTGGGCACAGAACAATACTAAATTAAATAAATTAAATGAATAATAAAATGTCAATTTAATTGTTAAGTTAGTTACTTTTGAGTACTGCTTAGTTATTGCATTTTACTACTGCACACTTGTTGCATGTTTTACACACAGTTGGACACGAGCCTTTGGTGGGTGCCTACTGAGATATATTTCTCACACCCTGTTTGGGTCATGCTTTTCAGCCCAAACTGATTACGTTTCTGCAGGTGTGGATAGGGGAAAGAGTCCCTATATAGGTACTTGAATGTTGCTGTGGAGTATGAGGTCATGGGACCGAGCCTAGACTCGCGATGCCGCTGCCAGCTGTTTACTCGTTTTGTTGTACTTTGCTTTTGGTTGTATCACAGTGATGTATAACATGTTCTGGCTGCTTTCTTAGAATTTGAAACATGTAGAATCATCATTCATATACTGTTGGTTATATCCACTGCTGTAGTTTATTTCAGTTTTGTGTGTTTACTGCTTCCGCTGTTGTTGTATGTTTATTTTGGCATTCCTTTGCGCTACACTTTGAAAAATGAGGGCATAGTTTCCCCACTATTAGACCTGGGCCCTCGCTGCTAGTCAGAAGCCTCTGGCGTTTGGGGAAATGCTCTTGAGGTCACGTGGTGAACCGGCCTCGGGGCACCCGTTGCGTGGCACCCGGGGCTGGGACGTTACATCCATAAACGGAAGACATGGTAAAAGGAATTACACTATTCATGTAGATGGTAGATCATATGCACGCATAAACACCATTTTCACTTTTTAAAGGATGGAATGAAAGAAAGGTAAAAAATAAATTATATTAAAAAATAAGAATTATATCATATATATCATATATATCCATTAAATATATCCTTTATTATGATCCAATTAAAATTTAAATGAAAAACAAATCATATCACTTTGTCGAGGTTGTAATCCACACATATGCACGAGGTGTGTTGTAATTATCTAATGGATTGGGAGGTAAGAAGGAGGATATAATATTAAAATTAAAGAATAATAAATATTTCATAAATATCATATATAAGTTTTATAACCTTCAAAATTACCATCCATGAAAAATGATGATGGAAAATGAATTGTATCGTTATGATGAACAGGTAGTTCACAAGTACAGACAACAAATACTTTCAATTAACTTTTTATAGATTTGAGGGTGGGTATTGGTTGTTACAAAATAATAATAACAGTTAATTATATTAATTATACTAAATTTATTATTTTATGATAAATATTACAAATTTGTAGTGGGATAAATAATAATCAAATTGAAATAGGTCATGTATTATGATTAGGTCGACTTTAGTAGGACTCCTCTACATCTGTTATCAAGGACCCATGGAATGGAATTTTGAGAAAAAAAGAACCAATTATTAATGGATTAGAAATTTTAGAATATATTTTTCAGATTTTGGTTGTGATAGAAGGGTCAATGTAATGTATATAAGAGAAAAGAGATATGTCATTTTATAAGTGGGGGGGGGGGTACACTTGGAATTTCTTAAATAATTAAAATATAATAAAGTAATTCTCATGAAAATTTATTCCAAATGGATAGATGTTAAAAGATTAACACAATAGGATTTAGAAAATTAAAATTATCAAATTTACCCTTAGAATTTGATTTAACCCCCTAGTATACCCGTTTTGACCTTATCTATGGAGATTTTTTACTCCTTTTACTATTCATTATGAGAAAAAATAAATGTTCCATCAATGATTTTTTTTATATTTGGATTATAATTGTTTCATTAATTTGTTCAAATTAAATATATTTTTTTAAAATTATTATATAAAAAACTCTCACAATGTAACGGGAAACAATTTCAAGAAAAAATGTATTCTTAAGTATAAAAAGTTTTTTTTTCCAAAATTCAAATAAAATTAAATAAAATAAAATAAAATTACATAAAATAGATTATTAATAATATAATTGAACTAAAAATACTTTTAAAAAAAATTATAACAAAATTTAAAATTTAAAATTCTATAAATGAAAATTCATTTTTAAAGAGAGATCAGTATTTTTAATAATCATGGAAATATTAATATTTTCAAAGAATTCAAAAAAATTTATGCTAAGATATTTTTAAAATTCTGATTTAAAATTTGAATTTCACTTTTTAAATAAATTGTCTAAAATTTTCATAAATTAATTGTAATATTTTCTCAAAAAAATCATTAAATCCCATTTTTGCGAAAAAAAATGTATTTTAAAAGCATATAAAGGCTTTAATAAAAATTGAGTACTTGTTTATCAACAAATTTAATTTATATAAAATATTTATACATAATTTTAAAACATGGTTATATGTATTAACAATACCAATATAAAATCATATTTATAATGACATGTTATATTATGGTCGATTTAGTCTCATGGTTTTCGACTGGCGCAAGATTTCAAAGAAATTAAAATTTTTTAGTATATATTTATATTTTAAAATTTTATAACGTTTTTGTTTACACATGTTAGAATAAATTTAAACTTCAAAATTCTATCACTTGGTATTATCAGATGGTTATATATTGGTTTTATCACATCCAAGGGTTCTCATATAGCTTCTTTGAGGGTTTGATTCCTCCAAATAAATTTTCCTAGGTGAGTAGAGTTTTTCTTTTTCATTTTATCTCTAAAATCAAGAATTATACCATTTATTACCCATATAAAATATCAAGATCCAATGTTATGACCAATGAGTTCTGTAGATTTTAATGATCATATATGTACTTCTACAAGAGATATACTTGTAACATATCATGAAATTAAGAGTTGATCGGTGGTAACACCAAGTGATAAGCTTGAATGCATACTCAATCAAGAACCTAAATGGGGAAAATATAAAAAGGGGTTAGCATGACATTATTTATGAAACTTATAACCTTATTCTATATATAAATTCATAGAAATAACTTCTCACCAAATTCAAATTCAATATTTCATCGATGATTATCAGCATAACCTTTCTATTGACAGTGAGATTCCTTGATATGTAGCGTAATAGATACGACTTTACATATTGTCTCCTCAACTAGATCAGATCCTAATAGGTTTATTTCTCTAATTTTATGACATCATGTTATAGTTCTACACTTATTTCCTTATATAGTTTCATATATAACCATATGAATGCTCGAGTAAAAGCTATTAATTTAAGAATACTTGACTAGATGAATGTGTTAATCACTACCACATTTCAAATCCATAAAACATGATCTCATATACCCTTTAGGGCTTGACTGGTTCTATCAAAGTAACCATCTATCTATGGATGATAAAGTGTACTGTAACTCAATTCTCTATCTATATCCCACTGAATACTTCTCCCAAACTTCATTGTAAACCCCATATCCCAATCAAATACAATAAAATGTGGTACTCCATACAAGATTACCACTTCCTTAATGTTTATATAGGAAATATAATCATGATAAAAAATATTATTGGATAGAAATTAAGTGTGATACCTTCCAAAATAGACTGACTACAATGAAAATATCATTATGGAACTTAGAAATTTTGGGGAGTATGATGACAAAAATCCTTGGTGATGCATTCCCATTACCATTTTGGTATGGGTAATTATTGTAACATCCTATTAGAATTAAGTATTTAAGACTTAACCTTATTACATAATAATCACTAACATATATACTATGAAATTTCTCTCTTCATTTTGTCTAACCATAAATACTCTTTTATATTTCTATTCATCGTAATACTTCCTTACTGAATAAAGAATGATTAACTATGAGTTTCATTCAATAGGTAATTATTCAAGTTTGGTATTGATGGGAAACATTCAAAGCTATCGAACTATATCATTCAATGACAATCATGGTTAAACTTAGGAATATTTCCAAACTTATTTTATACTTCAACATATTCCTCATGTTTCTCTTTAAACGTCACATGTATATATAGTTGAACAAAAATATGAGTAAAAAAATATTTATACCCATACGTAAAGATTTATGGATCCATCTTTTATAAATATATAAATAATGAATCTTTTATTATTCTATTTTTATATAATATAGTATGATCATTTCAACTAGAATAATCAACCACCTTGCTTTCTTTTCTAGGTTGGTAATTTATTGAGCATTCATAATTTTAATCAACTCCAACCATCTTCTATAGAATATATTATACTCTTTCTATGAAAATATATAATTTTAACTTTTATTATGAGTATATATATCACACATTTATTTATAAAGATAATTCTTCCATATCTTAAATTAGAAAAATTAGCACAACTTACTCCAAAGAATGAGTTGGGTAATTTTCAACATTAACCTTCAATTTTCATGAGTTATAGGTTATAATCATATCATTTTGTATGAGGATTCATCCTAGTATCTTATTTGATGCATCACTATAGATCAAAAACCCATATACAATATAGGGAACTGTAAGAATAGGTGAACAAACTTGAATTATCTTCATTTTTCAGAAACATTCCTCACAATTATATATCCAAAGGAACTTGGATATCTTAGTCTCTTATTGAGTCTCTGAAATATGTGTAGTATAAGTTATGAGTTTTATTGAAACAATATACTTCATTCTTTTATGGAAGACTGGGAAACTCTTATAGAATAACATCACCAAACTCACTCATAAATGGTATATCATAAATATTGAGTTTGTCATCAACCATATGAGATAAAAACCCATTTTTTATAAGAACCAATACACATAAAATTGATGTAATTTACATTGGAAGTTCATATTTATCATCACATTCATAAATGATCATAGGTCGGTTTATAATAGTAATGTGACTTCCCTTACTCAAAAATTGATGTGGTATTTATGTAATTAATTCTAATCCATGACTAAGATAACATAAAATTCAACTAAATAGAGGAAAATAGGATTTTTAGGAAGAAAATTCAAAAAACTTCAATCATGGAAGAATCAAAGGATTGATATTTCATCATCATACCATTTTGAATTTTCACTACTAATTTAACATCTAGTTGTTGAGCTGTTATTTTCAAATGATAAGAAAATTATTCAAATATAAAAGATTTGGTAGATCTATATTAAAATATGGAATTATTATTTCTTGAGTGTATGGTAGATGTACCTTTCACAACTTCATTATCATACTCCAAATTGGCAATAGTGACCTCATGAGATTTACCTTTATCTATTGGATATGGAGGTTACTGATGTTGATCACCATCAACCTCCTTAGAATTTAAGAATTAGTTAGAATAATTCACATACTCCTTTCATTTAAAATATTTAAGTGTGGTTGGTAAATTCATTTATGATTTTTCACCATTATTATATAACTTCCACTTACCATCACTTTAGATGTCACTTTCTTGAGGACCTTATTTTCTATACTTAAAAAATTTATCGGTTCCCTTAATTAAATTCGCTCTATGTTTCTTTCCCCACATAGATCATAAAGAAAATATTACCTTATTTACTTTTTTATTTTTATAATTTAATTTGATTTGTATCTCATTTTCTTATTAAAACCATGAGATTAATAGGTAACTAAAATCTTTATTTCTACCTTGATAGCACATAAAATGATTTATTCGTAGTGAATAAAGTATCTTATGAATAAATACCATTGGAGACTTGGTTTTATGTCACAAAATAGAAAATATACCTTTCTTTTAGGTTAGATGATAATACCTTAAAAATTCTTTTAGAGTCATGTAAAATTTTCCAAATCGGCACTAACAGATTCATCATACTCCAACTTTTTTTGAAGAGATTCCTTCACTAGATTAGTATGAGAAGTATGAGGAAAATAATTATTTAAAAATAATATCCTAAACACATTCAAATACATGTATTAAATTTCTCCCCATTGCCTCAAGTTCTTGAATAGAGCCCACCATTGATCTTGTTAACCTCCCAAAAGATAAATAGTTAAAACAACATTTTCATTTTCCAAACACTAGAGAATAGAAAATATATTTTTAGTGGTACTGAAAAATTTCTCAGTAACTATTGGATTAGAGTAAATGATAAAAAGGTGGATGTTTACTTAGGAAGGACTCAACAGAATGTTGTACCCTAATTTTTTTATTTGGATTTTAAACATGATTCATAGATTGAGAAATTTGTGTAATCATGTAATCATATTTTTTTTATTCTTTATCCCATTACATTCGGTCACATATAAGGACATCCATTGGTTTTTCTATCACATATAGCCTTTACACAGTACTTTAAGGTTCCATCGATTGACTAAAAACAAAAATCATATTGTAAGAAACAATAATTTGAGTGGGAATCCACATAACTCTAAAAAATACATTATAGGATATCTAAATCCTGACACCTTATTTTCAATATATGAAAACTTATGTTCAACATAGGCCTTTAATGGTCATTATCTAAAAAAATATTTCATAACAGTTTACAAATAAAATTATACTTATCCATGTATATCACCATGGAGTGTCAAACTATGTGTGCAGTAAGAAAACACTCACCATACACTAAAATATTGTAATGATTTACATGAACAACTATTTTCAAGGTTATTACCCCTAGATGCATTTGTTACAAAACCACATCAACTTATACTATCTATAGAGGGATGTTTTTCAAAGAAGAACACACTTATTTATTCACCATAACATAGGATGTTCTTCTATACATAATATTTTCCTAAGGGTCCTCACTAAATTTTTCTTATTCTAGTTTCCAAAGGTAAACTAAATAGGGATATGTTATAAAAGGTTATTAACATTTGGAAACAATACCCAGAATATCATAGATCATAAAAACTGAATCTTTGAATAAATCATTTTAGTTCATAATAAATTAATAATTAAAGAATCAAAGAAAATGAGAAACGATATCCTAACTTTGGAATAAGAAAAGAGTTTTTTGATTACACAAAATCCTAAAAAATCATTTCCTTAATAGTCAAGGTACACTATAAATAGTATCATAATAGATTTTGTTAACTTCTTAAACCATCATATCATTAGTAAATTTTTATTCCCAATGCTATCAAAGTGGAGATATTTCTTTACTAACTTGGTTCACTCCCCGTTATAGTGATTATTATCTCATCAGATATCCATCTTTACCCAAATCATTGGAGGCTTATAGAATTTCATGACCACCCATTACATAATGGTAATAACACAGATATGTTTGATATGATAATAAAAAATGAATCTTATAATAACTTTTGAAAAGGAATTATGTTTGATAAACATTTAATAATTTCATCAATGTATAACCCATGAAAAAAAACCATGTTTAATAACATTATTAACCCATGTGCATGAAACTGGTTTCATATAATCATCCTTAAATCATTATAATAGTAATCCATATAAAAAATACAAGTGGATGGTAACATTGGATAATATCCCTAGTATTCCATAAGTAAAATCAAAGGATGTCATCTTAGATAAAAGTACCTTTAAAATATATCTGAAATATTTCTAAAGGAAAATACCATTTTCCTTTTGAAATCACAACATTAAAATATAAAAATTTCCTAAATATTAATGAAAAAACCTCATTTAAAATAAACTTGGAAAAATTTAAAGGAATATTCAAATCATTAAGAGTTCATAAAACTAGAAAATTACATTCATTCTGTGTATATTAAAACAAAAATTCCTTCCACAATTTTAGTTAAAAGTCAAAAGTACCTATATTGTAAAATATAAAGAATATTTGTTATAATTTTTTTTAATATTTCAAACATGGGTAAAAATTAATTATGAAAATAATAGGATAATTGTTGGTGCATAATTTCGGTTAAGATTGTGAAAATGAATTTTTTGAGTAAACTGAAGTCATATTTTGAATTATCAGACAATCTCGAGATGCTAACGGGAAGTATGCACAAGATATGATTTTGGAATACAAGATCAAAATCCGTGAACAAGAACTCTTGCTCCCAATGCAACATCTAATATATTTTTCTGTGTCAACCTTTAAAAAATATGAAAAACCATAGGCGCTAAAGAAATTAATTTGGTGCAAAATAAAATGAACCACACACAAGATCTTTGTTTCCCAATGCGACATCAAACGCCCCATGCATATAGGCCACCTTGTGAACTTCCATGAATGTTTTCATCTATAAATAGAATTGTACCCCCTCACATCGGGGTACTTCTCTAGAAGATGAAACTCTGCTCTGCTTCACGTAAGATATCCCTTCTGTGACTGCGTGAAATCCATGGATTCAAGGTACTAGATCCTACGTGATAGGTCTCCTAGGGGCCTCCTTTGGGTGGGACTACTAGGGCTTAAACCCCACCCATTTCCTTTTACTCCAAGGATATTTTGTGAAAAATATTCTTCTTGCATGAAATTTTTTCATTTTGTCATTCCTATAAAATGTGAAGGATTTTATCTTGTGTGCAACCTCTCATCTTGCACACAATCCTTCAGTATTGTGAACACCCTTTATTATGAGCTCCATGTGTTTCCCTTACCCTAAGTCACCATTTTTGAACCCCTCTTATCTGCAACACCCCTATCTTGGGAAGACTTCTTTCGTGTGGCCCTTCAGGATTGTACAATGTTATTTTTAGGTCCCCCGGGAGGTTCTTCATGTTGCGTTGCATTGCCTTGTGCTTCTTCGCATAGGCATGATAACAACTATTGATTATTCACATATCCACAATAATGTGTACCATTCAATGGATCACTCCACAACCTCATTCAACATGGTATTTCTTTTCGCATCTCTTTCCCAAGTGTGGGTTGGTAAATGTTATGTACATCCTAGGGGTGAGGAGTAAGTCTTCATCATTCGAGATATAAGACATTAAACTTCCAAGCACACACATTCTAAAAATATGACATTAAATTATGGCCACCACATGTGTAAAAGATTCCATAGGACCAAGATGGGGATGGGAACCAGAACCCTATCAACCCCCCTCTCCCTATACGCTTTTTCTCCATACACACCTCGGGAAGTCTCTACATAATCCCCAACCAGAATCGATAGGCTTCTTCTTGTATGATGACCATATCCTCCTCATAAATCTGGACATCCTCCACAGGCTTCCCTCTGGGAGTAAGTCCCAACCTTCTTCTCATGGGCCTCTAACCACACATATGCCCATGTTTCCACTTTGGTCCACTAACCATGTGGCATCCATGGTCTACTCCCCACTGATGCAATTTCACAATGTGATCATCAAGTACATTTTGGTATCTTGTTTCTCATATTTTGAATAACTCATGTGGGATTAGTGTAAGAATCTACCATGAAATCATCTTGGTTTGCCAATCACGCATAATCCTTGAACCCTATTGACCGAACTATGTGGACTTTGATCCTTGGCCCTTTGAAGTAAGGTACGTAGGAAGCCTCCTTGAGGTTCAATCCCATTACCCATAAGTCCCAAACACTTCATGTCATTTTAAACTCATCCCACATGACGTTAAATTATATTCCCCTTTCATCTATCATTACATTAAATTATATTCTTTTGAACTACGTGGTTTTTGATCTTTGTATTCTAGACAAGTTACATAGGAATCCTCTTTGGGGTTCAACCCTAAACACTGGTAAGCTTTGGCATCCCATTTTTTGGGACCCACATCCTTCGTTTTCCCCTCAGTGGTGTAATACCAGTTCTTGGGTAGCTAACTATGCATAAGACCCCCACACTCAATCCATACTCTTCCAACCACGACTGTCCCTCTTATGATGGGATTCTAACCATGCTTAAGCACCAACATGTCTTCTGGTTGTTTCCTTTGTGTATGTTATGATTATATGCCCCATTTCTAAACTACATGGACTTGGATACTTTACCATTTTTGAGAATGTTATGTAGGAAGCCTACTTTAAGTTCAATCCCATCTCCCATGTCCCATCGTGGTCTTTCCCTCGATCCCTCTATGCCTTGGGAAGATCATGCCTTAACCCATTGGTTCAATTTATTTCCGGTCCCCATCCAGGCATCCATTCTCATGAGCCACCTCCTCTAGTGACTCATCACCCCATTACAGAACTACGCAGATGTTCATTCTATGCCACTGGGATATGTATGAAACATCTTGTAGGTTCCAACCTGATAATTTCACCTTCACACAGGTTCTCAGTTCCATCCCCATTCATTCTACCCTTCATCAGTTCATCCATATACATCCTGATATAAATCGGGCCTCCACATCCCTCTTAAATCATGCCATCTGTTCAGGTATCTAACCATATGTAATCTCCAATCATCTTAGTCCTCTTTTAAGAACCTGGGCCGCTAACCACACATAATCCCCAACATGATTCTAGGCAGTTGACCATTGTCTACACTCCGATCCCCTGACTCACCCACTCGAACTATGTGGGTTTTGATCCCTATCTTCTAAACATGGTACAAAGTAAGCCTCTACAAGGTTAAACCCCATCTAATGGTAATCCTTGGTGTCTGTGTTGTTGGGCCCCCATCCTCTAATCCTCCCATTATGATATCCATATATGCCTTCACAGTGTGAAACCTAACCCATTGTGGGACATAACATCATGGGTCTGTCTTTATTGGGTGTTCTGACCCATCCATCTGGTAAAACATTCTAGGTGATCCCTCATAGGGGCGTACCTATTTGGTCTACTCTAGTCAGTGTTCTGATTAGTATGATTTGTATGTAATACACGTTAAACTCATTGAATACCATGTGTGTAACTTGGGAAGCTAAGGAAAACCTCAGAGACATGCCTCTGGCATACAATTACCCACATTCGACAAGTGATGCAGGGGGTTCTACATCCTTGAGAAACCCACTTATAAGGTAAAATATAGATGTACTAGTATTCTTATGTTTAGACACGCTACGGAGGCCTAGCATGACTACTCTCCTAACCGAAGGTCACTGCCTGAAATGACCCCTTTGGTATGTCCTAAAAGAATCAGCATAATTAACAAGTGTCCACAAGGATATCTCACCATATAGAGTTTCATGAATGTCTTAGTCTTTATGGGTGACACAGAATAGGTGACGAATTTCAAGGACGAATCCATGGAAGGAGAGACCGACATCCCATAATCCTATTTTGATCAAGCAGAAAACATCTCTAAAGAAGTGATGAATATCATATGCCTTTGGAAAGTGGGAATGTAGGGCACCAATCTTTGTGTCCTCACAAACGATGTACATCCTAATGAAATCAGCATAAATAGAAATGGTCAAACCAATGTGAATATTTTCTCCTCAATATGGGGATAAATACTGTTCAGGGAATCAATAGATGAGAATGTCACTAGATCCAGCTATCTGGTGCCATGTCCCATGAAGAAAATAGTGGGTTGGCCATGAAACTCACTAGGATTTGTGGAATTTAATTATTTTTCATCTTATTCTGCAGCATTGTTATCATTGATCTTTCTACGTATCCATGGAATACATAACAATGATAGGGAACTGGACATTGATTTCCTACTATCTGTACTGATTGATGAATCTTCTTGCTTTGCCAGACCGAAGCTACTGCTGCAGGAAGCCAATCACCTCCCACTCGTAGACGTAGGGGAAGAGGTAGGGGAAATACTAATGTTGAAATCCCACATGGCTCCACCTCTACCATTATATCATCCCCTACAACAACTACCGGGCTCCCACACCCCTTCTAACCTTTCAAATTTGTCTGAAGGATGGTAATGTAAAAAAAATTTGTCGATACGAATATGAGGGTGCCATCCCGACGATGGATATGGACTGTCATGATATGGAGCCCTCAATTCCCCCACCATCACTTCCACCCCTAAGGGTAGTGTAGGGAGCCACTACTCCCCACTCTGATATTCAATCATTTTGGGAGCCTCACCCTAGAACAGTCTTATGACTCAGTCCCTTACGCTGAAGAAGTAAGAAATGTCTGAGTCCTCCCGACTGTGACTTCGTCCATGGAGCCACCAGGGAGGGCTCCCACTAGGACACGAAAATTCCACCATGTATTCTTGTAATTCATGGATAAGGTGGTCCATACCCAAGCAAAGTTATCCCTATCTCAGTTTAACTGACACCAATGTTGGGCACAAGCTCGGAAGGATGCCTTCTAGGGGGAATCATCTTCTATGGATTATGTAGCCTGATCCACCACCAATGTGTGCTATCAACACATTATTATTATAGAATAGGGGAATATATACGCCCGATTGAGGTTGAGTCCTTAACCACCCTACATTCATGCTAGGTTGACTCCTCGGGTCACCATCGCAAGCAGAAACCATCACAGGCCGACACATGATGATTAGATTCTGTACAAAAGTCCACCTTATACCATCATTAGCTAGACTATATGTTATCCTCTCACCCTCATTCCACATGGAGTTCATATGTATTCCATCATTAGCCCGTGTGGAGGTCCTCCCCACTCTCGCATTCAGCAGTGAGATCCTCCCCATTCCACCATTAACAATCACAACGTAGGCCCTCCCCATTTTCATGATCACGGGTATGGAAGTTTTCCTCATATTTTAGGTCATCAATAAAAAGGTCCTTCTTACATCATCACCAGTTTGATCAAGGTACATCCCTTGGGTAGCACTACCCACATCGAAGGTCCTCCTTGCCCTATCACCCATCAGCATGGAGGTCCTCCTAGGGTTCCATTCAACATTTTTCGGGGTACTCCCACATCCCATCTTATCCAACAAGAGGTCCTCCCCACTCCAATACCAACCCGCATGGATGTATTCAATATGTCAAAGATCTATCCTTCCTTGAAGAAATATATTGAGGAAAGAGGGCAGGCCACTGCCGCTAATGGAAGAGCCCTAAGAAACCTTCAATCATGGTCAAACCCATCCACTTTTCAAAATTTTAAGCGAAGTGTGACTCGATGATGAATCCATCACCCAAATCATCTTTGTCAGGTTCTAGGGAAGGAACTCAACATTTTAGTTTTCTCCTCCTAGAAATTAATAGGCACCAGATCCATGAATCCTTCTATAGATCCATACATGTGGAGGAAGATTTTTCTCGTTTCTGTGGTCTTGTTGTGTAAACCACTCAGTCATCGCCTTGATCTTTCTATAAATTGATAATAGATCTCATATAATTGTTCTGGGGACTGTTTTATGATGAGCACAAGCCTGGTTCACCACCAACAAACTTCCCCCTTATGCAGGAATAAGTGTTCAACCCCCCATTCTACAGGGATGTGGTGATACAGCCAGTGAATTCTCTAGAAGATAGCCCAAGATGCAGCTATATTTCCACCTACATACCATACTATCCACTAACCAGTATACCTCTATAATATTCCACATCAGTGTCATTGCCTATCTCTCAACCAACCCCAGTTGATGAATGGGACAACCAAGGGTAAGATCCCGAGTCTGAGCTGAGAAGTTTGTGGGAAATTCTCATAGTGGACCATCTTCTTGAGATGTTCTGGCCAATCACAATTGCACACTTTAATTTTCCAGAGTCTCTCTCCCATTAGTAGGTTATGATATTCCACCAAACCATTGGTATACCACATTTCTATCTCCGTCATCGATGGTTATATTACCCCAAAATCCAAGAACACTTTGACAACATTGTCTAGAAGTGCCACCTTGTTGAGTTGGCCTCACTCCCTATTACTCAGCACCATGCGTCACCTGGTTATCATCAGAACCTCTAGAAAATATGCATCTAGAGATTTACTACGATCCATAGATTTATTAAGGAGGCTTCCCCACATGTCTAAATCCATGGCTAGGGGTAGTATGCTAATATTTCAGTCCTATCTTGTGCCAACCAGGTTCACCTAGTGATATAAAAGATATGACTTCAACTTTATCCATAGTAAACATGGTCGTTCTTAAGATATACCTATAAGGGGAATCAGAATAGGGTCTAGAGAAGATGGAAAACTCACCCGGGTAGTACAACACCCAAAAGACCCTAAAGGTGTCCATGCTCACCAAAAAAGGTAGAAACATGGCCTTCTTGAACCTTATGAACCAATGCCTCTAGGTCGAGATCCAAACAAGGGAAAATCACACAATGAAACTATTATGGATTATGATCCATCTGGTTTAGTGGAAAAGAAAAAAGAGGTTCCCAAAATGGTTACGTTGCATCAGTAGCTTTATGAATATTAGAAGATCATTGATGAACTCTTTGTTGAATGTTTGGTGAAACAATTACAAGATTACAGTAAACCTCGACTAGGGAAGTATGGGAAAGAATATATCCACCATGACGAGGTGCCTCCTAGTTATCTCGACAACCCTTCCCATCTAGATTGGGTTGAAATAGGAGTTTATGGAAAAATACCATGATATTAATCAATGAATCCACCCAAGTTGTGTGATGACCTTCCTCAGGACTCGGTGTCGTTTCCACTATCCATTCCATAGGATCCCCCAGCAGCTGATCGAGTCATTCCACCAGCCTCTCCACGATCCGCTCATATAGATTACCATGTTGAAGAACATAACAATGCCTTTGTAGTTAAGAATCCTTTCCAGGATAAAAATCCCTGTCAACATGATCCAATGACAGCTCTCATTTCCTACCTCAATGCACTTGAAACCCAATAGGTGGCGATCCCACCTGATGGAAAGTCATATCCTCCAGGGATGGATGATATTCCAGCACCCGTGAGCTTTGGAAATCCTAACTTCTCCCTTAATAATGGGATGGGCGATTCACTATAGCATCTTAAACACTTCATTTCAATATGTGGACCCATGATGGGAACTATAGCACTACAGGAAGCCACTAAGATCTGGTGCTTCGTAAAGACTTTGGAGTATCCCGTGTTTATTTGGTACAACAAGTTACGCAATAGATCCATAGCTAGTTGGGAGGATCTATGTAGACATTTCATGTATAAATTTAGTTCCACCACCCATAAGAAAATTATTTATGACCGCTTCAAATACATGCAAACGCCAGATGAGTGAGTCGCAGACTTTGTCTCAAGGTGTAAGGGACTCACATATTCACTTGATATCTCACTGACTTAGGAGAAGCTACAAATGATGTGTGTAGGAAATGTGAAGACTGAACCAGTCCCTTCTCTCATTACACCGAATATCCCTGGTAGATTCTGGGATTTTTCTGACAAAGCTCAACATCTAGAAGAAGCCTTGTAGAAACCCTAGCAAGTAGATATAATGCCTCACACTGCTCCCCCATAAAGATTCTCTAAGGATGAGACCATAGTTGTTGCACATATAGAGGACCCTATATAGCTAGAAATGATACCATGAGAGACAACTCCATAGCCTTGCTGAGGGATACTGCCTCAGGCTCATTCTTCAGCTCAAAATAATCTTTCTAAGAATTGGTTAGTGCCACCACTTAATGCGGCTCCTCCAACTAGGTGAGACAACCATTTTACATCACCTCTCTAGGCTCTAGCCCCTCATCATGTACAAGACCCTAGATCCCCGTTACGAGATCAGAGAAACCATACCTACTCTTTTAATGAGGACTAGGTCCCTAGATACATCAGAAGTTCCTTAGACCAGGGAATCATGCGGTTACCAAAATGCAGTGGCCCGAGGAGTCAGATCTAATTGATCACCCCAATTACTTCTCCTATTTTCAGTTCCTTGGAAACAATCATAAATAGTGTTATTTGTTGAAAGAATAACTCCAGGACCAATTCGATAACAATATAGTTAGATTGGGTCTGGCCCTAAAACATGTGGAATATTTGTCTGCAATGCTTGATAGTGACAGTGAGGGTGAATGGTAGCAGGTCTCTCATCACGAGTCTCAAATATATGATGCCCAGCTAGCACTGAAGGAATCTTCTTAGGCCCATGGTATTATCTATGCCCTTTTGAATAATCTTAATCCATCCAAATTCATTATTCTATCTCCATATACTACTTCTGCCTCAACATTTCATCCTGCTATCTCTCAGAAAGGCAGGCACCAATGACACAAGGAGTAGAAAATGCATCCACCTATGCTAAATGTGTCTTGTACTCTCAGTGAATTTATTCTCCTAGGGGTGGAAATTTCCCCTAGAGTATTCCCGGTAATGGAGAATTCCTCAAGTGATGATCAAGTGTACACCTCGGTGAACACCATCGAGCTAGTGGACCCATACATGGTGACCAAAGAAGAATAATTCCAGGAAGACTCTCCAAATGTCCCTATCTGATGCCATCATGGATGAATCCATGAATATATGAATCTTTAGAGTGATCTAGCTAGTTATTATGATGAATCTATGCATGCCACTAAGACAAGACAATAGGCCTAACACATGGCTCAACACATGCTTCCTTTTCATCGTGTTTCGTCTGATTCATCCCCACTGCGGTTTGTATTTCTTGATCAAGAAGATCCACCATGGCCACACTATGATCAACTGTATTCAATTTTAGACATACCTTAGTCATCTAGCTTTCAGCCGGTGGTCACTCTGCATGGTTTAACAGATGAGCAGTGGGATGTCCCCAGCATAATATAAAATCTTCCAGTTCGACCTACAGAGGTAACTATACCTCCTACCATGGAGAAACCTCCTATCAGTAGAAATGTGTTCCTTGCATGGAAGTATCATGCAATCAAGCACCTTGACAGAAATCCCATACATATATCGATCCTCGATGATCTTTTCCTTTCTAAAAAATGCATTATGGATTAAAATAGGCTTTAAGGATCCCCCTCCTATTCAAAATAGAGGTAGCAGCCGTAAAGGCATTCCATGCTTAGGAGGCCAAACTTACAGAATTTCTGGCCATCATTTAATTCTCATAAGAAGATGATGGTTCCTCCATGTAGGGTCACATTCACCCGTTTTATATAATTGGTGAGTTCAAGGGTGTGGAATTCCATCACTGTCTTATTGACACAGGTTTTGCGATCAATCTTATCCTGAGCTAGACACTCAACAAGATTGGGCTTTTTGAAGCATAAGTGAATCCCCTGACCCGAAGATTCAAGGTTATGATAGAATATAGAATATTCCTATCAGAAAAATCTTTATGAAGACCGATGGCCTGATTTCCATTACAGAGATCATGTTTGTCTCCTAGGACACCACCTACAATGTGATGATGGGTAGACCCTAGCTCCATCTTTATACATAAGTCCCCTCCTCGTATCACCAATTCCTCAAGTAATCCCTTAATGGTGGAGTGTGCATTCTCCAAGGTGATGTGTCTCTCTTTTTCTCTTGGGAAGACCGCTACCTAGATGATTACTACTATACGAGCAAGGACAAGAAGGTTCAATCCATTGAGGTTGAGCATACCACCGTTATGGTTGACCCATATCCAGACTTGGATTATTCCTATATTTTCCCAATTCACTGATTGGAGACTACAACCCTAGAAACGGTACACATATTTTTCATCTGTCATACAAGGGGGATTCTCACTCCCCAATGCAGGGAGCACAAGAATGTCACTTCATGATCCTACATGAATCAGTCTTGAGTGATCCTCAAACACCTTACCCCTTAAGGTTACAAGGTGTTCACCCCATGGAAACATGAACATGACATACTTGTTTGTTCTACCAATTAGGGTTTAACCAGCTCCAATTGACACACTAATAATACTTTGATATTATCATGCATGGCCCATTGGTTCAAAGGGATTATGGAATTAGATTGACATCTTTCTTCACCATGATTGAAACAATGCTTGAGTCCCCCAATAAAGATTACACTATCGCTCAAGATGGCACCAGATATCATTATAATCATCCAATTCAAATAAATTTCCCACTATTTATGATCATCTCATTCCATACAATGATGAGACTTTAGAGGACTCCTCCCTTCATTTGTGGATGGTGTCTCTATAACCATTTATGACATGGTACAGGTGAACCTCGGCACCAAGACAGATCTAAAACCAACACTGGTCAGCACAACCATGTCTGCAAAGGATAAATAGTGGTATGTGGGTTTCCTGAAGTGGCACCAAGATATATTCTCTTGGAGCTGTGGTGAGATTCATGGTTTGGATCCTCATATTTCTATCTACTTCCTTGGTCTCCCAATGAACCATCGTAGGTTCAAAAAGCCTCCTAGAATGATACACCCTTCTCATGGCACCCAGGTCAATGATGAAGTTGATAAACTCATTAAATTAATCATCAACAAGGTATTCTAGTACCCAAAATAGCTCTCTAATGTCATTCTCATCCAAATAAAGTATAGATATATCTGAGTCCGCATTGACTTCCATGATCTCAATCGTCACTGTATGAAGGATGAGTTTCCCCTTTTTGCGACAAAGCTATTGATTGACACTACCATAGGAATCCAAAATCTCTCATTCATGGGAATATATTCCATATATAATAAAATCTGAATGGATTCCAAGGATTAAGAGTTTACTACCTTCAGAGAACCACAAGGTACTTTTTGTTATCAAGTAATGCCTTTCCTCCACCTATCAGCGTGCCATTAACTGTATATTCAATATGATCCTAGGGAAATTGGTGGAATTACATGTAGACAATTTGGTGGTAAAATCCCACCGGTTTCAGGACCATCACATATATCATGGTAAATTGTTCAACTTCCTCTACTCCCTCCATCTGAAGATGACCAACTTGAAGTGTTCCTTTTGGGTTACCACTGGAAATTTTCTCAGCTTTTTCATTTGATATAGAGGC
This sequence comes from Viscum album, assembly GCA_963277665.1. Lineage (NCBI taxonomy): Eukaryota > Viridiplantae > Streptophyta > Magnoliopsida > Santalales > Viscaceae > Viscum > Viscum album. The sequence goes on along the minus strand of OY728153.1, from coordinate 96,697,835 downwards.
ATCAAGATTTATCTAGAGAAGATCAATTCCATTAGCTAGATTCCCCCTTTGATAAATATTCAGGATATCTATAGCTTTCAAGTCCAATTAACCATCATATGTTTTTTCATTGAAAACATTTCTGGAAAGTGTAATCATTATTCCCAACTCATGAAGAAATGTGCAGACTACCCGTGGGATGATGAGTGTCAAGATGATTTTGATGAGATCAGGAAGTACATTCTATACCCTATGCTTCTGATTTACACCCATCTCTAGAAATATACTAGTCCTTTATGTGAACTCTATAATGGTCCCTCGATTCCCTCCACTCTCAGAAGAACAATTGGGGAATAGAGAACAATTTATACTATCTCAGTCGCATTCTCCTCCAAATAGAAACTAGATATTCCTCTATAGAGAAGAGATAACTTTCACCAGTATTCATATTACATAAATTGTAAAATTTCCTAAAGCACCGTAAAATACATCTAGTGTTTTTCATAGACCCACTAATGTATATTCCAAACCGCCTAATGTTGATAGGATTTCCAGCTCGGTGGTCAGTGATTCTTCCGCAGTTTAACATTAGGTTCATTCCACAGAAAGTCATCAAGGGTAAGGCACTATCAGAATTCTTTGTTGCCCATACGATTCCATAAGTGAAGTCTCTAGATACTTATTTTCTAGATGAGGCAATCCTATCAGTGGATCATTTCATGCTGTGTCGGAATATCCACTCTGACAGCACTTCGTGAAGCCCTATCAATAAGAGAATAAATGAACTTAGGCATATTAGAGTGGACATGGGTATTGTCTTCAATACACATGATAGGCTATCCTTCCCTAATCATTCTTGTTGTCAGAAGGATTCACCAAAAATAAGGCAGATTATTCGGACCTCATTAATGGTCTCGAGATAGCCCTTGAGATTGATGTTCCCCACCAACATGTGAAAGGTGACTCTAAGCTGGTCATCAAGAAGATCGATGATGACTACATTGTTAGGAAGCCAAAGCATGTTCCCCTTTTAGAGTGCACTCACCAGCTAATGGCCCATTTCCCTTCCCAACCTGAAATCATTCATGTTCCTTGATCGTAGAATTACTGAGCCAATTCCTTGGTCAGCCTTACCGTATCTCTCACTGAGCCTAACCAGGAGGACTTGATTATCCATATGGCGCTTCGAAGAATCATTTCTCTCATTACTCCGGATGATGATGATAGCCAGAAGGTAAGCTATATCACTACCGTTGCATCAACATTAGGACCTCCAGGCCCCCCTATTATAGTACTAGAAGATACCCCTAATTGGACAACTCATTTCATCGATCACCTCCAACACATAAATCTCATGATAGATTGAGCCAAACATGAGATAATCCATTAGTGCACAATGTAGTTCACCCACCAGAGTGGTCTTAGTATTGAGAAGATCCTACAAAGACAAGGTTTAGATGGAGTTTTCCTCCTCTACATTCAAGGAGATGAGATTCCCCAGTTTATGCAGGAAGTCCATGCCGGATTCTATAGAGCTCCTCAGGTAGGGTCGAAACTCTCTCATCAAATCTGAAGGTATGGATACTTCTGTTCCACCATGGTCCATGACTATATCGAGTTCTACAGAAGGTTCCAATCATTCCACATTAATACTAATTTTTTTTGCATCAGCTGCCAAAGCCTCTTCATAGCCCCATGTACACTTGGCTCTTTGCCGGCTAGGGGCATGATGTCGTGGGACCATATCCACCAACGATAGCTCACAAGTGTAGGTTCATCATAGCCACTACAGATTTCTCTTCCAAGGGTGTAGAGGAAATTTGGAAGAAGGATGTCAAGGCCCATTCTATCATTTATTTCATGAGATCTAATATAATGCACCAATTCGAAGTCCCTCCCACCATCCTCGCTAATAACAGAACTAACTTATGGGAAGCCAAGTTGAAGATATTTTATGCCAAGTACTATATCCATTATATTCATACCTCTCGCTATCACGTTCAAACAAATTGGAAGATCAAGGTGTTCAACAAAACCCTCTCTATCATTTGGCATATGATGGTTTCTCAGAACAAGAAGAGTTTCCTAGACAAACTTCCCAACGCTCTTTGGTCTTACTAGAAGATGAATTGTAATTCGACCCAGGTGATCCCATATATCATGGTGTATAGAAAAGAGTCAGTGATTCCCATTAAGATCTAGTTTCGGTCACTCTACATAGTTATTTATGATGAGCAGACATCAGACAAGGAAGTAGATGTCTATCTCGATGAACAAGAATCCCTCGATGATAATAGGCTTCGTGACTTGTGTAATATGGAGTGGAATCATAACATTATAGGCATAGATTTAAATAATAATGTTTTCCTCCATTATTTATTTCATGGTGACACGATATTGGCCCTAAGGACTCAAATCATAATTGGAAGGAGTCCCCCAATGTCAGAACCCAAATGGGAGGGACCCTTATCATTCATAGGGTTTACCCTAATAGTGCATGCTCCCTGGACACCATGGATAGTGAGCATATTAATCCTCCCACCAATGTGAAATTTCTAAAGAAGTAATTCACATGAGTGGACCCTCATCCTGCATGTTGATAAATGAAAAGTGGTAAACATACTCTATAGTCTGAGCTCTATGACATTAAACTAAGATACCCCTGTTCTTTACCATAAGACGTTAAACTGCATGGGTACCACCATGATTCATGAGCCCCTTTTTTTGGGTCTTCGTAATCATTGAAATATAAAAGGACCCCCTAGCAGTTTAGACCCATGTCACTTTGGATCACCTACCACCCTGGGAAAGCATTCCATAAGGTAAAATATGAAATTTTGAGTTAGGCCCCGTGTTTTTGAATATGTTCAGTGGTTGTCCCTTGTTTTTTTGTTCCCATTCCAGGCTAGTGAAATTGGTTTTGTGTTTCAAATAAGGTCAAAAATTATCCTATATTATCTTAACATTATCACTGTGTTCCAAATTTTGGGTACCATGACCCACACCTCCCATTCCCTAAAGTTTGGATGGATTTTAACATCCATGGAGTTACCCCACTCATGCATTAGATCACATTGAGAAGAAAAGTTGGCTGTTATGGGATCCCTACCCTTCAGTCATGACCTATCTCCACTAAAATAATATTAGTGGTCATTTAACAACAATAGACCCCGAATATTGGATGTTTAGTTGGAAGTCTTATACAAAAAAACAAATGACTATGCAGTTTTCCATTGTATCTCACTCCAGGTACAACCCACATGATATTAGGGATTAATATCTAGTTACTCCATAGTTATGATCAAGATGAACTAATTAAAACAAGAAATAAAATAGTATAATCAAGAAAAATGTTCGGGATATGTAATCAATGAGGGAATTCTGTTTATTAGGTTTGACCAAAACAAGACCCCTATGGATCATCCCCTTCAACATAATACTTCAGTACCTCCACTTTATTACATGTGGCCTCCAAGATTATATCCCAATCCCTGAGCTCCCTTTCTTCATCAGTAGTTGTAGAGAGGATCTTGTTGGATCTGACCAACATTCACTCCCTCTCAAGTTTTAATTCAATCATATGATGGTTTTCCTACACTTATTTCTCCTGGGTGTCCGCCAGCTAAGCTTTAAACTGTTCAATGAGAATTTATTTTCATGAAATAAATGCATCCCCTTCATTTTCATACTATTTATGGTTTTAGAATTCCTACAAAGCTTCAAGAAACCTATGGATATTCTCTGATTTTTCCTTACATTGGGTAGCATCGGAGTGTTGGATACTCTACCGAATCTTCCCAGCTACATAATCTTGTATTATTAAATGAATATGATGAGCATCCATCCATCCAGTGTAGGGAAAGCATTGCGATGTGTGAAGTGTTCCCATCTGACTTAGACATTATGCCTCTGATTGAATGAGTAAGAATTTGAGGCACTTACACACCTTGTGTAAAGTCATATGACTCTCCTCAAACATGTTAGGATTAGAGTTGTCCATCCCCTAATGATATGTATGCCTTTACTCAGGAAAAATATTTAGGATTTCAACAGTAGGGGCTGTTTTCTGGCATCCCTTCTTCTTTAGTGACCTCACTCCTTCTATCCTAGAGATCATCCCAGGTTGAAACATCACCTAGGATTTAATATTCTTGATCTTTGGGTGTGAGGGATGGATGATTCTGAATGGTTGGTTTTTCACGGACTAGTGTAATTATTGGTAGAGCTCTCGCATATTTTCCAGACAGAACGATTTTTTTAGCCTCTAAACATGAGATCAATACATTGGGAATTGATACCTTGGTCAGCCAATTTCCCCAATAAATATGCGAGCCTACAAAGGTAGAAACATACAATATCCATGTGTAGCAGTATATAGTGCCTGAGTCATGGTAGGAGCTTCCACCGTAAGAGATCCCTCAAAGTTTGTTCAATGATTGGCATTGGCTCCTTCGGAATGGTGGGAATAGGCCAAGACTATGAGGTCCCTATTTCATCCCCTCCTACAAGCTATCCACTTACCACTTCAACTATTCCTATCCCTTCACCCCCTATATCCATAGTCAGTCCCCCACCTTACTTTATACAAGATACATATTCTTAAGGATATCCTTCCACATCAATGAGTAAATTCTTGTCCCTATAGGGGGAACTTCTTGACTATCATCAACAACTTGCTCCCAAACATGGCTGAGTTTGGTAAGTGGATTTGAATTTTGAAAAAAGAAAGACCAGTAGAGATAAGAGTTGAAACTCACCTTGATTTGTTCAACCAATTCATCCATAGAGCCACTCATTTCTCTACTCTCATGTGGGCTTCCCTGACAAGATATTGTTCCCTGAGGTACCTCACCTCCAGCATCATCTTCTTGATCTTCTGCTCCCTCTTCTTCCTCTAATCCATCATATTCCACTTCTCCTTGTTCCTCATCCTTTTCATCCCCAGATTTCAGTTTTTTGGGTCGTTCTCATGGCCAGGCATCAATTTCATGAGAAGATGTGGTCCTTCATACCACCCCTATTGGCATGCAAAAATATCCTTGGTTGTCAGATACATGTGTCGACAATGAAATTCTACATTCTATACCACCTAAATACACCCTACATCTAGTAGATTAAGCCCATTGTGCACTAGTCTCCACCATAGATCTTCAGTGGACATCGATTGTCGCAACATACTCTAGGAAGAAAATAGAGATTGGAAAATGGAATAGGTGATCAGTTTTAGAGTAATTCTTATTTTCTTCCTAGGGAGTTACCTAGATAGCCCGTGAGGCCACCCACAAGACCACCACACTTAAGAAGGTGTAGGCACATTCTCACCTTGCGATTATCCTCCTACCAAAGTTCCATCTCGCATCGTTCTAGCTACCTAGATTATTCATAGTCTCAATTCCCAAGCATCATCTTTTCTCTTTCCTCATTATTGAGAATCCACATTGGACGCCTTGATATGCCCCACGGGTTGCTGCAGAATCACTTCTGAACATGCCGCTACCTAATCATCATCATAATCTGTTGATAGACTGACATTAAAATCAGTAGGGGGAAAGGTAATGACTTCACCAAAGCTAGTAGTTCTGAACATGAGCTGCAGTTGGTGAAGAATACAGGGATTCCTCTCTTTCTGAACACATATATATACTCTATTTGGAAACCAATGTATACACCCAAATTTCCTGGAAAAACTCAATAAAAAATGTTGTTCACAAAATATTTTCCCATCAATACAGTCCACCAGCACACCGCCCCTAATAATTTACAAGAATTTCCTCTACTCTATTTTTCCTCACACGTCCTCTACCGTCTGGACAGTCGGGGATTGAAATGGGTGGGAGTTGAAATCTTCATGGTTTCCATCCATAATCTTTATTCCTTCCTGTTTATGAATCAATGATAGAATTCCAACAATATTCAATAGGTACTGTCGCATACCACCACCTATAGGGAAGATAGAATTTAGGAAGTCATAAACACCATAATGAGTTGCAACCTAGCCATGAGGAATCTGGAATTGTCCACATATTCTCCTAGGAATACATCCTCTTTAAATGCCCCTTAGAATGATGTATAACCTGGCCAACATAGGCACTCCCTGATTGACCATGTTCTTTCATACATTGATTCTGGAAATCACCAATGCCCCTGGACAGAACCCAATTCTCATGTCCCTTATTGGAATCATCCACTTGTTCAAAAATGTAGTAAGAAACCCAGTATATCGTACATTCAGGTCTACGTTTTTTTACGCGAAATTTTCTGATTGGTGCTCACCTTCTTCTAAGACCACACAGTATGATCCTATGTTCACCCTCTACTATTTTTTCAAGAATTACATCCATAAAACATGCATTTTCACTACCTTTTTCTATCTCAGAAACATGTTGAACCATCCCAGATAGTCTAAATCCTTCATGATGTACTTGATTTTCAGCTTCTCCTTACCCAACTCCAACAGATGCCATTTCATAATGGCAGTGCACGTCCCGTCTCCCCAAATGTTCTATTTTGGAAGGAATTCGTCATACGAGTAACCTTGCAAGGGAATTAACCTGATTTAATGGATTTCCCAAAGGCTGATGCCCACCTCCCCATGGTGGAGTTGGAATATATTTGTGTCTGTGGACTCCTGAAGAAACAACTATGGTACCGGGTCTTACTGATAGTATAAATGGAACTGTGATGTCCACATAGCTTCAAACATCCTGATAGAGTGCATCTCCACCCCAAACTCCACACATGTCTGGTGTACCTAGTATTCCCTTTCCCATTCACTTGTAAAGTTTCCCCCAATCCTAAAGTCCCATTCCTTCCAACCTTTGGTCTCATCAATGATGTTGCTCCTGAATGTTCTCACTTAGTGAGTTAGAGATTCTTCAAGATCCGGATTTCACCCCACAATAGTCATGGTCTTCAGATTCAGGATGTAAATATCTATGTCTTATGTTATCTTGGTGGGGTAACCCTTGTTAATGATTCTGAACTTTGGAAGGATATCCTCGTGTGTCACCCATGACCGTGGTGTGTCATTCCTGAAGCCTGACATTAACTCTTATTCTAGTATACCAATGTTTCATATCGATAGACTATAACCCAGAATATAATCCTTTTGATAATGAGTCAAAATATCGAAGAGCATCTGATTATTAGATACAACCCTTCCCGCATGAAGAATTTGAGGGTTTGTGATTATCTCAGTCCTCCGTGTAGTAGTAGAATATTACCTATTGACATTGGTCTATTCAACCTCCATTTTTTCGTTTCCTAAAATTCATAAAGGGTATTACATGAAAGGATGGAGTTTTAGTGCACAAAATATTCTGTTGTGCGTAAGACGGGATAAGGAAATGAAAAAATCCATCTAATTAAGGTGCCTGCAAGAGTTGGAAGCGGTACAAAAGAGACGGTGATTTCACGAAATATTCCGAGCGAATCCAAAATCTTTCGATCAAAGAGGATGAAATTTTGTGCATGATATAAAAGTATCATATCATAAAGGAAAATCAAGGAACAAATCCTTGGGACCCCCTTCTTACAAATAGGTGCAGATCAGGTCTTCTATGCGTGCAGAAGGGTTTTTCATGTCGTATCACCCTTTTTGTTCCCAATGGAAAAATTCGATTATTTTCTTTGGTGTTGCCCTCAGAACCCATCATTTTGGTCCCCTTTCAGCTTAAAATATGAGGGACAAATTTTTTGGTGATGAATTTTAGTTAATACCATTAATGGGCCATTTTTTAGCAAACCAATGGCATATTTTGAATTAGCATACAATCCCAAGACACCCAAGGGAGGTGTGCGCAAGATCAGAGTTCGGCGTGCAAGATTGAAATCCGTGAGAAATAACTTTCATCCCCAATGCGATGTCCAATGGATTATTCTATCGCAACCTTATAAAAATTGGCCAAGACATAGGTGCTAATGAAATTAGGATGGCACACAAGAAAATGGAAAGCATGCAAGATCTTCCAAACCCAGTGCAATGTCAAAATCCACTTCTCCTCATGCCTCCTTGCATTTCAACACTAGAGTTTTCATCTATAAATAGAAGTGTACCCCCTAACTCTGGGGTACCACTTTGAAAGATTAAATGCCACTCGGGTGTGCGTAATACAACCCTTATGTGACCGCATGAAGTCCATGTATTCAAGGCACTGGATCTTGTGCGACTGGTCTCCCAAGTGTCCACCTCTATGTGGGACCAATAGGTCTTGACCCTATCCCATTTCTTTTTACTCTAAGGCAATTGTGTTCAAAATATTCTTCTTACATGCAAGTTTTCCCTTGTGTTGTGCCAATATTACACGTAGGGTTCCATCTTGCGTGCATCCCCTCATATTGCGCGCAATACTTCAGTCTTGCACGCACCCCTTATTATGTGATATATGTGTTGCGCTTACCCTAAGGAACCATTTCTAAGTCTCTCTTACATGAAACACCCTTATCTTATGCATGCTTCTCTTGTGCGGCACTTCGGGCTTGTATGAAGTGATTTCAAGGTCCCCAGGTGGTGATTCATGTTGTGTTGCCCTGCCTTTTCTTCTTCACATATGCATGCTAACAGCTATTGATTATTTGCATAGCCATGCTAACATAGAACCTCCAATGTATCACTTCACAACCCCTTTAACAAATGTAGTTTCTTGTTCCTTCCCTTCCCCAAGTGCAGGTTGGTACAAGTTATTTAAGTCATTAGGGTGAGGATTAAGTCTTCATCATTTGATCTTAATGAAATTAAACTACCAAGCACCCACATCTTCAACACACAATGTTAAACTATAACCACCACATGAGTAACAGTCCTGAGAGGACCAAGAAGGGTATGGTCACCAACACCCTCTCACTCCTCCTCTCCCTCTATGCTCTTTAACCATGCGCACCTTAGGTGGTCTCTTCATAATCCTCGACCCAAAGAAATAGGGTGATTATTATACGATGTCCATATCCTCCTAGTATGTCAGGATATCCTCCTTGGGCTTCCCTCCTGGAGAAATTCCCAATGTTCTTCTAATGGGTTGTTAACCATGCATAAGTCTTTGTTTCCTCTTTGGGCTGCTAACCATGTGTAATTACAACTCTACTTCTTGCTGACACAATTTTTGTGACATGATCATCAAGTCTATTGCTACCTCTTATTTCTCACACCAAACATGAATCATATGGTCTTAGAGTAAGCATCAACCATGACATTCTCTTGGGTTTCCAATCACGTTTAAGTTTCATTCCCCTCCTTACTAATCTACGCGGACTTTGATCCTTGACCCATTCAATAAAGGCACATAGGGAACCTCTCTAAGGTTCAAGACCATCACCCATTAGTCTCAACCACTTCATGTCGGTTTACCCTCATCATGCATGATGTTAAACAGTATGCCCCTTTCATCCTGCAAGACGATAAACTGTATACTTTCGAACTACAAGGGTTTTGATCCTTGTCTTCTAGACAGGGCACATAGGAAGCATCCTTGAGGTTCAACCCCAAGAATTGATAAACATCAATGTCCCCTTTATTGGGACCCACATACTTGGTCCACCCATTAGTGGTGTCTGACCTATTCCTAGGCAGTTAACCATGAATAATCCCCCCACACTCAATCCATACTCCCACAACCAAGAGTGCCCCTCTAGTGATGGGATTCTAACCATGTGTATTCCTCAAAATGTTATTGTACTTTGTTTACAATCCAATTATATTCCCCATATCTAAAGTAAGTGGAACTTTATCATTTACATTTTGTAGAATGGTACGTAGAAATCCTCCTTGAGGTTCAATCCCATCTCTCATGTCCCATGCTGGACTTTCCCTCGATCCTTTTATGTATTGGGAGGATCATGCCTTAAGTTGTTGGTTCCATTTCCTTCGGGTCCCCATCCACGTATACATTCTCACGAGACGCCTCGTTAGGTGAATCATCACCCCATTCCAGAACTACGAGGACTTTGATTCCCTTCTACTGGGATATGTAGGAAACCTCCCTGAGGTTCAAGGCTAATACCATCACCTTCACATAGGTTCTCGTTTCCATCCCCATTCATTAAACCCTTAAACACTTAATTAATATCCATCCTAAGTTTACCTAGGCCACCACATCCTAGTGAAATCACACCTTCCATTTGGGAAACAAACCACGTGTAATACATGTTCATATTAGTGCTCTTTGTAGAACCCATGCAGTTAACCATGTGTAACCCTAATCATTATTTTGGGTAGTTTTCCATTATGTACACCCTGATCCCATGACTCACCCTATAAAACTTTGTGTGTTTTGATCCCAGTCTCCTAAATAGGGTATGTAGGAAGCATCTACGCGGTTCAATACAAACCAATGAAAAAACTTGGTGTTCCCTTTGTTGGGGACCACAATACTTGTATCCTCCCTTTGCGATGTCCAAATCAGCCTTCATAGTGTAAAACCTTCCCCTTTATGGGCCCCACCATCTTGGTTCCATCCTTATTGGGGATTTCTACCCATACATCTGGTAAACAATTATAGGTTCTCCCTCAATGGGATATACCTATCTGGTATAATACCATCGGTGTTATTATTAGTCTGATCCATCTATGAAAAATGTTAATCCCACGACATACCCCATGTTAAACATGGAAAGTCGAGGGAATCCTTGGAGACATGCCTCTAGTATACAATTCCCAAAATTCAACGTCGTATGCCTCATGATTCCACATCATTAAGAATACCTATTATAAGTGAAAATACAGGTGTAACAATGTTCCAACATCCAAACATGCTAGCGATTCCGAACATGACTACTCTCCTAACTGAAGGTCACTACCCTAACTTAAACACTTTGGAAGGTACTAATAGAAGTAGTATAATTAATGGGTGTCCACAAAGATATGGAACTGGGAAGAGTTTCATGCACAACGTCTTAATATTTAAGGGATACCCGGTCAAGGATAAGAATTATGAGGAGGAGTGCATGGAAGGAGAGACTGGCATCCCATCTTCCCATCTCGATCAAAGAGAAAAAAATCTCTAAAGAAGTGATGAATATCACCTACCTTTAGAAAGTGATATTGCAGGGAAACAAATAGTGCATCATCATTGATAATGCAGGTCCTGGTGAAAGTGTTGGAAATAATAATATTAAAAAAAATTAGAAAACTTGTACATTAGAGAAATATGATTTTATATTGAAGAGATAAATAATGTTAGTTTCCTTGAAAAACATTATATCTAACAAGTTATTAATGTGAGGAAAATTAATTAAAAACATGTAATCTCTATAAATAACTAGAGTAGAAGAAAATTAATGAGTTTATTGATTGGTAAAACATGAAATGTCATTATCATAAAAATGACCATAAAATTTCAATTATCATGTTATTTTTATTGTATCTTGATTCCAGAATCCTCATGTGGTGAATTGGGGATAGTTATAGAGATCATTGGTGTGAAAACTTGATCTGGGTAGAATATGTTGGATTTTTTCATTGATACACATGAGGTAATAAGACTATACCATTTCATTTCATTTATATAAATTTATATGGACTATTTTCATGTGAATTAATTTTTGGTTCATGAGACCTATGCTTTATATGATTTTCTTGTGGATGTGTGTATGGTCCATGAGGTATTTCTTGATATGATATGTTTGTGCATTGCTATGTTATTATTATACTTGAATGCGTGAATGGAAATATAAACTAATATATATATATCAAGAATGACAATTTTCTTTGAAATAGATAATTAGATCTATAGAGGAGGATAAAAGATAGAGATATTGATTTGTTATGGCTCTAGGTGGCATGATGGGTAGTGTCAGAACATAATATATTCAACTGATGTAGGAATGGATATGAAACTTTGGAAGAGGTACATGATACAAAATGTTTAGTATATTTTACTGATGGGGAACATCCATGCACATGAGTGGAGTTCCAATGATTCAGGATTGTAAACTATCCATACCTTTATTCGAAACAGAATAACCATGCAGTCGTGATTGATTCTATGTTCCAAATAACTGATCCTAAAATATAGTGTGTGACTTTAATTTAGAAGAGGGTGTGAAAGTGTTCCTTATAGGTGGAACTTGGATATATGATATGTTTTCAACATCCTTCCTGCCATCCTATGGACCATATACATGATCTAGTGAAAAAATGACTAGTTCTAACCTTTCACCTGGCATGGTGCCAAAGCAGGTAGAGATGATGTTCAAGAAATCTTGGTTAGCACATGATGACAAGACCCATGACAGTTTATTTGTCCATAAACTTTATTGACATCAAATATACATTTACTCATTGTTTCTCTTATGTTAAGGATGAAATTTTACTACCCTAAAAAGTTTTTAATCACACTTTGTATATGAATATTTGTGTTCTTGAAAACATTATGGTTAATTATCAAGTTAAGGGTAAGGGCCCGATGTCAGCGAGAATAGAAGGTGGAGATTAAGTGACAGAGGCAATGATGAGAAGGAATCCTGATTATTATCATTATGTTTGATTTATTTTTGTAGTCTTCATATAATAAAATGATATACCACATTTCGGATCAATTGGATTATCTTGTATGACCTCAATTTCATTTATTATTTCGTAGATATTATTGTTAGCTTACATTTGTGTTTTTAAATTTATATATATATTTTGATGTGGTTGTAATGTATGGATGTTGATAATTAATTCATAGTCTCTCCATGACAACATTTAGGCCCTCACCACTTAATCACATTATCTTTCATATGGGGAGGTTCCAATGACGTTACATGGAACTCTGACCCAAATCTAATTATTCAGGTCGGGGCATTATAGTTCAATGCATGGTGGGGGGTGGCCTTGTCCAATAATCCCATGTTTATAGATTATGTAAATATAAATAAATAACTTAAAATGTAGTTTTTCATCCTGATGTCAGAGTTCAATAGATAAACTATCAATTTCAATTGTTTTTTTAATGTATATCATGATGGTGATAATTTTAAGCCCAATAAATATTTATGGGGTTTATATTTGTATTTTAAAATTTTCAAAAATATTTTTCTTAACAATGAGGCCTGTAAATTTTTTTTGTTCCGATCTTAATCCTTTTTTATTGTAGATCAAAATATTTTATATTGGTGAGGTATTATAATGACCTGTGATTATTAAATATATAATGTATGTTTTGGGCATGAGTTCTAATGTGTTCAACCCAATGGATTTTATGATAATCATGATTCATGAGGAGACTCCGATGAGGAATGGGATCATGAATATGATTATTTTTACTTGTATCAATTAGTAATTCATTGTAACAAAGGGTTTGGAGATATTATTCATGATAGTGAGAAATGAAAAATGATTTGGGGAGTATTATGTCATGAAATATTAAGATTTATTCTTTGAGGTGGTAAATATAACCTATCATAGAAATTTATTGTTTATTTACTTTATTTTTCCTCAAATTGAACAAGTGAACTTACCATGTATAATATTTTTTATGACAGTTGTAATGATTTATATCTTGCTATATTAAACACTTGTGTTTAAAATAAGTTTATGTTGGATGTAGATTTCGTGATTGGATATTATATTATATCATGATATTTTACATTAAAATATATTTACCTTCTCATTCTATACTTATATGAGGGAATTACCTATGGAATATGGATGATTAATTTGAGGGATAATATTTAACGGTTGTTGTGTAACTATGATTGGATATTTAAGTTTTTATTGAAACTACATAATGTGTCATTTAATGAATTAATTGACTCTAGAGGATTGATCAGGAGAGTTTTTCTCTTTTGAATACTCATTTTAATGGTGATTTATACTAATTAGGATAATGAATTATATATTTTTCTCTTAAAATGTGCCTCCCTGGATAGATGATATTATCACATTTTTTGGAATGAGTACCTTGGTGTTGTGTTAGTAGAAAGACTACTGAAGAAAAATGATATATATGGAATGATAATGGAGTCGGTAGAATAGATAATTTATAGATGATTTCAATGATACTATGGTGATAAAATATTTTCTTAAGGTAAAACAAGTGATATGTCAATATAACATGATCAAATTCGTATAATAACATGAACACAATATTTGAAAACCATGCGCTGTATATCAGAGATCATAAACCTAAGTCATGGTAGAAATACTAGAATTTTATATGAAAATAATAATAATAGAAACAAATAACATGACCCTTGAGAACATAAAATTTTTATAAGACATAGATTTTTTTAATATAAATAAGAATTGAATACCATTTCATTTGTAGTCAAGGTAAATTTCCAAAACTAATAAAGTAGAATGAGATTACTACCCAAACCATCATAGTAGTCAAGGGTTCAGTCCCAAGACTATCATAGTGGACAAGGTACCTTACTGAACTAAATTTACTCCTCATTCCAGTCATTTTTATCTCATGAGATATCAATATTTACCCAATTCAGTGTATGGAGATATAGGTATCACCCATTACATAATGAAAATCATACATAAATATTCAACAAGATCATAAAACTTTTATCCTACAATAACACAAGGAAAAAATGTGTTTCATAAGATTTTATCATAAAATAACCTACTTAAAAGAAAAACTTTTCATAATCATTTCATCACTTTGTCACAAGATTACTCGTGGAAAAGGGCATAGGTTTATAAAGAATTTTATCATGGTATAACCCATGGATGAGAAATGGATTTCGTAAGCATTTTATCATAGAAAAACCCATGGATGAGAAATGGATTTCATAAACATTTTATGATGGTATTACCCATGGAAGAAAAATGGGTTTCATAAACATTTTTTCATTAGACATATAAACCATCAAGACAAAAAAAATAATGGTGTCTTTGGATCATTTCCCTAGTAAAGAATAGGATGCATCAAAAGATTTCATATTACTTGGAGAATGATTTTGAAAGATTAGATGGAGCATTTATTAAGGAAATATCCTTTAAATTTTGATAAAATATTAATAAAATATATAACATATTTGAAATTATTTTATTTTAAAATATACATGGAAACATAAAATAGTTTATTTAATAATATTTTAAAACTTTTCTTGAGGTTAATATCCTCTCATTGAAAATCTAATTTTGTGACAAAAAATTCATAATTTTGTTGGAAATAATTGTATTGGAAATTAAAATTTTAAACATATAGATTAATAATTAAAAACAATTCGTTTTTCATTATGGTGTAAAATACTATTCATTTCATATATGTTAAAAAAATGATCCCTTTCACATTTTCAGTAAATGATAAAATGAAATTTTTAGTAAAAAATATAAATATTCTATTCCATTTTTTAAATCAAAAAAATAATTAATATTCCATTAATAAATATTTTTAATAATTTTAAAAGCATTTTTGAAAACATTTTTTGAAAACAGGATTTTGGAAGAAAAAGTATTTTTGACCGAAGAGATAAATAAAGTTTATTTTTATTAAAACATTCTTTTGAACTCTTTAGTATATAAAGAGAAGAAATTGAAGGAGAAAAAATATATTCATATGAAATAACCATATAATAATAAATTTAATGATTTTATTTAGAGATGGATAATAACATTTTCTCATTAGACGAATACTCATGAAAAATCATGATAATCGATTAATATGTAACATAAAACTCCTAACACTTAAGTAACACTATATTATAATACCCATGAATGAATAAAATTAAATGAAACATAAAATATCCTGAAAATAAATAAATAAATGATATTAAATTTCAAATGGGATGTATATACACATCATAAAATAAGATACATAAATAATATGAAAAATGTATCAAAGAAGAATAATTGAGACAAAAATACCTTACCACATTAGTAATATATTGAATAATAAATACCATTCAGTAATAACATTTAAATAAACTATATATATCATCAAATTGTGTATATTTATGATAAAACATTTCAATTAGGTGGTATATACACCACAAAAATGAAATGGGTGGTGAATATGGCATATGTCTTCCAGAAATAAGAGATACTAGAAATCCTCAACCTTAAGTCTGAACTTCTTTCATACATATTTTAAACTATCGTATAATAAATATAGGTTATTATCCATATATTAAAAAACCATAAATTTTTATATATATATCATACTACATATTATTTACTTATTATATTTTATTACAATTTTATTAATATTACCTTGTTAAAATCACATTTCGGTTAATAACTGCTTTGTTTTTCATGCATGTTATGATTTTTTGTATTTTTTCCTATTACTTTGATCATGTTTATATAATATAAATAATTTTAAATATGTTATAAATATCAAATATTTTATTTTCATATGTATTTATATTAATCCATAATAGTTAAAGATAGAAAATAAAATTAACCGTTCATGGAGACGGTAGGCTGTACATACGCATGAACGTTGTTTCCAATTTCTCAATGGAATAAGAGAATGAAAGGTAAATAATATATTACCATTATATAATAATTTTTATCTTATATAGATTACATATTTTTATTTAACGATATCCTTAATACCATATACGTAAATAGTACATGAAGAATGAATTGCATCTCTTCATGAGGCGGTTTCCCGTCATACCCATGAGCAACATTATCATATTACCATAGAATGGAAATTAAGGATGTATATGTGAAATAACAATTAAATAGGTATAATAAAGTCATAAATATAATATATAAATATTTAATCCCTCATTATATCTAGTTTTGGGAGGTGGTGATGGAAAGCGAATAACATTGGATTGAAGGTGTAATCCGTAGTACACACGAATTATGATTCCATATCCCATTTGATGGAAGTGGAGATGGTTGTAGGTCATGAACTTAATATAAAAACATTTAAATATATTTAATATTTGATGTTTATTATATCATCATGGTTTAATAATAATATAATGAGGTTATTAAAGAAATAAAATAAAACTCTTGGTTAGGGATGTAATCACTTCTTCAGAAAACATATTTTTTCATTCACATCAAAGGATTTTTCGGTTTTATTTATTCCCGTAATAAATATTAAAGGATTAATATAGGTAATTAGTGAAGTTATTTGGGTATTAATTTTCTGAAACAATTTGTTTTTTAAGTGTTAAGAGGAGAGAAGAAGTGGTGACCTTTTACAAGTGAGGTGAGTGTCGCACTTATAATTTTTCAAAATAAGAAGTGTAACAATGTTTTCACATGAAAAAGGTACAAAAAGGAAAAATATACAATTTATAAGTTATAAGGTCTGAATATTTCCATAAAATGGGTTTTAGATAAGTTTCTATGAAGTTTTATTCCATATCTTTTTAGTTTTATCTCATAGTAAACCAGTTTTAACATTAACCATAATACTTAATTTTAACTATTTTGACTACTAATTATGTTAAAAAATATGTTAATTTTTTTATAAAATATAACTTATTATTATTAAAAATATTTAATCCAATTTTCCAAATTCCATTCACATAAGTGGAAGATTTTAATTTAAAATTAATCATGAATATGTGATGAAAATAATTTTTATTAAATAGAAAATCATTGAAAGTATAAAAATAGTTCATATTAAAATTAAATATAAAATTAATTATAAGGACCTAAATTGTATTAATAGATATATTATTGAACTAATATAACATTTAAAACCATCTTAAAACAATTTTTTATGGTTTTTAAAATATTTAAACTAAATGAAAATTCTTAATATGAACAAGTAATTTTTAACATTCATAGAGAAATTATCTTCTAAAAAATTCACCAGCTTATAATTTTGACATAATTATTTTAAAAAATTAATTTAATTAGTAAAATAATATTTTTTTATATGTTTAATTAAATAATTTTAAAATCATGTTGGCAAATGGTGACAAAATGTAATTTTAGAAAAATACAATTTTTAAACATAAAATTTGATTTATTCATATCTCTTATCTTTAAAACCCATAATGTGAATGTAAATTTTTTTATTGAATAAATATTTAAAATTTTAATATAATTTATTCACGAACCTTTTTCTAATTTATTTTTTAGTTTTCAAAAAATAATTATTCATAAAAATATTTCATTTTATTTCAATAGGTTTTTATTTTCATTTTTAATTAATTGGAAACCAATTAATTCATTAATATACATGTGTGAACTATATATTTTCATAATTTAGTTAATAAAATTCATACAAATCATTAATATGGCTTGGTGATAACTATTATATTACAAAATAGTATTCTAACAGTATATCAGGTATCGTTTAAACTTTGTGTTGATTATAATGAAAAATATCAAAAAGATTAAAATTATTATTAAAAATTAATTCCCAAAATATCAACATGTTACATTCTACCCTGTAAGATAAATTGAGTCCTAGAAATTTTTACTTGTTCTCAGTAAAAAAATGGTTTAGCATTTGAAAATATCAATATAGAAAACCCACAATATGAAAATGGTTAATAAAACATTTTATGGAAAAGAGAAAAAGGGATGTGTGAAGGTCATCCAAAATAACACATACTAGGTTTCCAAATATTCATACTTAAGTGGGAAATAATGATTTGGAAATTAAAAAATTAATAATGACTAGTTATTAATTGTGAGTGGAATATTTCATTTATCACAAGGAAGTTAATGGTCATGTGAAAATCAACAAACAAAAAAACCATAAACCAAAAATATGGGAAAGAGGTCATCGATATTATTAAAAATAATGGTAATAAGATAAAGCTTTAGTTCCATATCATTTTCCTAAAGTAAGATAATTTTCACTAGAATATATAATTATTTTATTCCATTCCATTTTATAAGAACATTCTCATCCTTTAGTTGTGAATTGATCAATTTCTAATCCATATCCCACTCCAATAAATAAAAATGAGTTTTTATGCTATAAGAACTTACAGAAAACATGATCCATACCATAATGATAAGTTATTCCTCATATATTTAGTTATCAAAATGGTTATTAAATTTTATCCATTATGCATAAATCTTCATATAGTGAAATAATACATCGATCTATAAAACCTCATAAAAGTTTCATCTTGAACCACTTCATAAATGGTTTACATTATTAACCATTAAAAATTAGAAATTTATAAATAAGGGAATAAATTTTCTAGAATCAAATTAAAATTAATACCCCAAATATTAATAAATATCTCTTAATGGTCACATAGAAAATAATTTAATACCTTTCTAATATATTATCTTGGAGAATGGTAATAACCAAAATTACTAGAAAACCTCAATAAAAAATATAAATAATTCATCATTCCATAAATAAAAAAAATATTAATTAATATATTCTACAAATCCAAATATTATGTAAACTCCATCAATGATAAAATTTATCACTTTGTCACTAATTTTTTAGCCACCATTTTATAAAAATTAGGAGGTTATTAATGGTAACCTTCACTTAATCATGTATTCTCTAAAAAAATCACATTGTCATTAAATAAATTTTCTAGTTCATCGGTATCATTCAATATATTATTGAAAATCTATAATGAAAAAAATGTAAAGAACATTCCTTATATATTTATTGAATCATTTAACGTATTATTGAATTCTCATACACAAAGATGTCAATAATTCCACTTAATTCTTAAACCATTAACTAGATTTCATCATCTTACTTTTTAATACCTATTTCCAACAATATGAAATATGAATATTCCCTTAAAATTTATCGACCTCAATTTAATCAGGATTTTAAAATTTAACATAACCAACACTATTAGAACAACCCATATCTTTCACCTGTTGTTCATCAACTCTTCATCATCAGTAGTATAACCATTACTAGAACCATCTTGCTAATTCTCCTCACGATATTTTTTCCTAGGACATATATTTTCTTAATTCCAATACTTTCCACATTTAAAACATTTAACCATCAGTGACACCTTTGAGATTACATTATTAAAATTTATTTCATCAATAAAACATTATTTATTCCTAGGTAATTAATTACTTTGTGTCTTTATTTTACACACTCAAAACATCTTTTCATTCCCCTGAGACATTCACTTGGGTGATTCATTCCACGTTATCAACATATTAGAAACAAAATCTTCTTTCATGTGTGGTCGCCACATCCCAAACTATCAAAAAACACCATGATTATCTTTTTTTAGATTACTATAATTGGTTAATTTTTATATTGATTATTATATATAATGATAAATTACTAGTTTTAATCAAAATATCCTTCAATCTAGTCATCATCACAATTCATTTCTGATCAACACTTTGTGTATCGCATTCAACATTATCCTAGTTCATTTTTCTTGCTTAAATTGACTAAAATAAATTTAATAGTGTGAGAAACAATTATTATAGTAGGAAACCACATGATAATGAAAAATAAATTATAGGATGTTTAAATCATGAAAACTTCTTTTTAAACAATGAAATATTGGGCTTAACCCATGTCATTTGTGTACATTATTTAAATCCCTTATGGTAGTTCATAAATAGTTTGTGAATTTACAAATCATATCTATTGGGAGTGTCAAACTAGGTATGCATCAAGGCCCGTTGTCATGAACGTGAAAACTAATTCATTCACAATGAACATTTTTTTGCGTTATTACCCCCAAGGAACCATTATAACCGATTCACATCCTCTTTTAGTATCCATAGAGGGTTACAATTTATTGGAAATAACCCACTCTATCCTTTACCAAAAATCCAATTCATTTTTATATTATTTTAATCATCCTTAGACTTATCCATAGACATATCCCTAGACAAATCCTTAGAAATATCCCTTGGTATATCACTAATTTTTCTCATCCTAGTTTCTAAAGTTTGTCTAAAAATATCCTATGATATCATATTTATAGATATAAACATATTAAACATAGATTTTACATCATTTAGATGAATATTAATTATAATACACAAAAACATGATTAAGGATCAAAATTGTTTAGTGACTTTGTAGGCTAGGTACAAAACCATTTTATTTAGTGAATGGTCTCAAATGTTTCCCATAAAAATAATTTTATTTAGTATTGTTCATAGACATAACCCACTTAAAACCATTCTACATAACCTAGGGAAAGGAATCATAATAAAGGGTGGTATTAAATGATCAATAAGGGTAAACAAGGGAGATATCAACATAACATCAACATATGGGTTTGAGTATATGAGAATAATATTTAAAAACTACAACCTTTATAAATATATATATATCATAAACATTAGTCATGGAATAAATCATGACAGTTCATAATACATAAATCATAAGATAATCAATGAAAATGAGCAATGATAACATAACATTTGAATAAGACATAGATTTATGCCATATATAATCATAGAATATCATTTCTTTAGTAGCCATGTTTCATTGAAAAAAATATCATAACAAAATGGTTTGACTCCCCAAACCATCAAAGTAGTCAAGGTTCATTCCCAAGACTATCATAGAGGAAGTATTTCCTTACTAAACTGGGTTTACTCCCCTCCCCGGTCCTATTTCACTCATGAGATATAAATCTTTACCTAATTCATTCGAGGGATATATATATCCAACCCATCACATAATGAAAATCACATATATGTGTTTCACAATATCATAAAAAATCATCATATCTAAACCCGTGAAATGAAATTAATTTCATAAAAAAATTATTATAGATTAACATGTGGAAAATAAATAGGTTTCATATTCATTTTATCATTTCATAACAAGATTATCCATGGAAAATGAAGCAGGTTTCATAAGAATTTTATCATGGTATAATCGGTGGAATAGAAATTGGTTTGAAAAAAATTCCCCATAGTATAAATCATGGAAGGGAAATGGGTTTCAAAAACATATTATATTTAGAAATGTAAACCATTTATATAAATAATAATAATGGTTTCCTTGGATCATATCCTTAGTAGAGAATATATTATATCAAAGGATGTCATCTTAGATAGAGAATAATTTTGAAATATTACATTGAACATTATTTAAGGAAAATATCATTTCTACTTTTAGAAATACAGTTTAAAATATAAAACAAATTTAAAATCCTTTTATTTAAAAAATAAAATTGTAAACATATTGAGGAACAATTTAAAATTATATAAAACATATCTTGAGGTAAGTATCATTTCTTTAAAAATTGCCATTTAAAACTAAAAAATCATTAAAAATTTATGGAAATTATTTTCTTTGAAAATAATTTTTAAATATTATAAATTAATCATAAAAAATAATTATTTTTTAATTATGTAAGAACATATCATTCATTCCATGCACATTAAAGAAAAGATTTGTTTCCCATTTTTGGTAAAATTCAAATAATAATTGTTTGGAAAATGAAATGAATATTACTTTCAATTGTTTTTTATAAAATGTCAATCATGCGTAAAAATTTATTAAATAAATTATCTTTGGAATTTTAAAAAAAATGAATCCATTTTTAGAAAACATGATTTTAGAAGAAAATATATTTTTGACCAAAGAGAGAAATAAATGTGATTTTTCATAAAACATTATTTTGAAATCGTGAATAAAAAAATGAGTAAAATGAAGTGGAAAACATATATTCTCAGGAAATAACCGTATGAGAATAAATTTCATGTATTTACTAATATATAGATCATAATATTACCTCATTGGAAGAATAATCATGAATAATCTTGATAAACAGTGAAATTGTTTCATAAAACCCTTACCACTTGGGTAAAATTGAATCATAATCCCCATGAATGAATAAAATTTACTAAAACATAAAATATCATGGGAATAAATAAATTTTTGATATTAAATGTTAAATTTTCTGTATAGATTCCTCATAAAAGAACATATGTTCATAACATAACATAGGTCTCAAATAAAGAAAATTAAGACAAAAATCACTTACCACTTTAGTAAACTTTTGAATCATAAGACAAAATAAATATTAAAATAAAAATAATATTTAAATATCATTAAAATGATTATATACATGATATAACATGTCAATGGATCTGTATATACACCACCCAAAAGAAATGAGCTATGAATATGTCACATGTCTCTCCAAAATAAAAGAGAGACTGGAAATATCTTACATTAAGTCGAGACTTCTTTCAAATTCATTCCAACATCTAGTATAATAAATATATGTTTATTATAAATATATTACAGAATCATACACACACGCAAACATGCAAATACACACACATATATATATATATATCATACCAAATATTATTTTTTTATGACCTTTAATTACATTTTAATTTATATTTCCAATTTAAAATCGCGTTTTAGGTAATAAATGCTTTGTTTTTCATGAATCCTTTGATTTTTATTTATTTTCCACTTACATTGATAATGGTTCCATAATCTAAAGAATTTTAAAAATGATATAAATATCATATATATTCATTATATATATATATATATATATATTTATTTAATTTAATTCATAAAATTTAGAGATCAAAAATTAAATACATTGTCCATAGAGGGGTTAGGTCGTACGTACGAATAAGCGTTGTTTCTATTTTCTCGATGGATAAAGAAAAATAAAGGTAAATAATATATAAGAATTATAGAATAATTTTTAGGTCACGTATATATCAAATGTTAATTTCTAAACTAATACTTATTAACTTCCTCACAAAGCATACAAGAAGAACGAATCATATCACATCATGAGGCGATAGTTTTCCGTACACATATGAAATATTATCATTTTCCCATAGAATGAATATAAAGAATATATATGTGATATAATAATTAAAGAAGTATAATAGTATCCTAAATATCATATATAAATATTTAATCCATAATTACATCCATCTGAGAGAGGTGGTGATAGAAAATGAATAACATTGGTTCATGAGGCGGTAGTCTTCCACACACATGAATGGTGATTTTGTATCCCATTTGATGGAAGTGGAGATTTTTTTAGTCATTAACTTAAAAAATATAATTATAATTATATAAATGGTTCCATGTTTATTATATCCTCATGTTTTAATTGTAATATAGTAATTTTAAATATGAAATAATATAAAATTCCTGGTTATGGACATTACTACTTCTTCTATAAACTTCTTTTGGTTTCCACCAAAACGATTTTTAGGATGGATTTATGATTAAGGAAAGTGTAATAGTATGATATTAGGTAATTAATGAAGTTTTTTTGGATGTTACTTAAAAAAATTGGTTTTTGGATGTGTGAAGAGGAGAGTAGAGGTGGTGGCCTTTTATAAGTGAGGTGAGTGGGACATTACTAATTTTTTATAAGAAAAAGGTGTAAGAACTTTTTTACATAAAATAAGGCTCTAAAATAATACATTAAATAAAATTAGTAGTTATAAGGTATAAATATGGATTTAAAATTGGTTTTGGATAAGTTTTTGTGTTATTTTACACCTTATATTTATATTATCTCCAACCTGATACATTGGTTTTAACCTTAACCATAGTAATTAATTTTTACTATTTTTATGATTACTTATGGTAAAAAATTTAGTTAAACATTATCGATAATATAAATTATTCTCATTCCATATATAAAATAAATTTTTCCAAATTACATTCACATATGATGAAAATTTTTAATTTAAATTTAATTTCGTAGATGTGATGAAATAGCGGTTTTCTAAAGAGAAGATATTTAATATTTTGACAAGATTTTTATATGAAAATTCAGTATGAAATTGATTCTAATGAACTAAATTGGATAAATAGATATATAATTGATCTATTTTTTACATTTAAAACCATTTTGGAAATTGTTTTATGTTTTATAAAAACATTAGAGGAAATGATAATTCTTAAAAGAAACTAGTAATTTTCACTATTCATCTAAAAATTTATCTTTATGGAAATTATCTACAATTAAAAATAAGATAATATTGAGATGATGACTCTAAAAATGAATTTAATTTTTTTAAATAAATTTTCTAGAAGTTTCAAAAAAAATTAACACCTTGAAATTCTAATGTAAGAACATTATATTTGATAGTGTGTATGACGTGCAACACCAAACATAGAAAGGAATATAACCTCCCATGAAAGTAAAAAATAAAAAAAAATATTTTAGAAAAATTCTATTAGTTAACCAGTGATTTATCTTTCCTTACACAAAACAATGACTTTGTTCAATAGTTTGCGCTACAAACAATACCATGTTTTGTCGAACAACAATATATTATTAAAATATTATTATTATATATAATAATATTAATCCTATACATTAATTAGAAAGTTATGAATATTTTTAAGTAAATTATAAAAATATATAGTTTACACAAATTTAAAATGAATTTATTGTCAATCAACTTATTAGAAATGATAATAAAACCCAATTAAATATAAAGGAGATGTTTTTATAAAAAAATAATTTTATGCTCCCAAAAAAATTTATTCTCAATATATTAAATTAACTAATATTAGTTAATTATATTTATTAAATATATTTCTAATTATTCAATAAAATATTTTTCATCCAATATATTTGATAGGCTTCGGATAAGAACAAATCCAACTTTAAGCATAAAAGGTAAATTTTTCTAAAGGCTATTTGGCCGACTTTAAATGGAACACAAAATTTAAAACTAAATTTTGACTCATTTATAAATTTTAAATGATAAAATTAGGTTCATTTTGTTTTTTTAAAAATAAAAATGTTTTTTGGGTGAAGTTTTGTAATTTCTCTGAGAAGTGTCATTTTTTGATGAATAGTAAAGAAATATTGAATTTTAATTGAAAACTGTTTTTCATATAATATATATATAGTAAAATTTTATTATAATTATGTTTAAAAATATATTTAGTTCAATTATATATCAATTAATACAATTTAGTTCATTTTAATAAATTTCACATTTAGATTGGATATAAAAACATTTCAAAGAAGTGAGCATTTTTACTTTAAATCCTCTCTTTTTCGTCCCAAATGCGGTATTAATTTTAAATTAATTTTTGAAACATATGTTATTGGAATTTAAAAAAAATGTATTACATATTTTTAATCAGAATAATTATAAAATATAATGAGTTAAAGTTAATTTTTTACCAAACATATTAGTGAAAGTGATTACAACTAATTACAACAATAAAGAGAAAACTAGCGTAATAAGAGACTAAAACCTAAACCTAATGGCCAAATTGACATATAAACCTATCAAGAACCTATTTTATGGAAATATTTAGACCATATAAAACCTTTTATATAATTTGGTTCATTTTTTGAGGCACATGATGTTAGTAATGCCTCCCAATACAGTTTACCATTTTATATTTTCGAGAATGTCACTCCTCCCACACATTAAAAAGGCACTCACCACTCCCACTTATTCACAACTATAAATCCTCTTGGATAATCCAATAAATGAAAAAATAATATCCAAATAACCCTACACTAATCTGGTAATCCTAAAATTTTTATGAAATAAATCCTAGGAAGTATTTTGGCATAAAAAAAAGGAGTTACCTGAATAAAAGATAACATTCTTCAATGATCACTTTTGTTTCATTTACATATCCAACCCTAAAATTATTATTATATATTTATGATATAAAAAATAATTATATTATATATAATTATATTTTCTATATCATGGGTACAACATACACTAACACAGACACACACACTTCCATCAAATGAAATGCACAGTCCTCCTTTGTCTGTTAAGTAGACTACCACCCTGCGAACCGATTTTTTTCGTTATTCCATTACCACCTTATAATGTTGGTAATATTGATGGATTTATACTTTATAAATTATATATATGATATTTTTAATTTCTTCATTCTTCTAAAATTATTTTATAACATATACCTTCATGCTTTCCATTTTGTGGGAATACGTTGACAAAATTTTTCGATGTGTGGACTACTGCCTCCTCAATGTGATATGATTCGTTCACACTATACATGGAATATACAAAATTATATTTTTAAGATGAATATTTTATATATATGATTCAATTATTATAATTTAATTATAATATACATATATACTATTTATTTTTCATTCTTTTACTATAATAAGAAAATGAAGACAGTGTTCATGTGTACGTACGACCTAACGTCTTAATGAATGGTTCATTTCATTTATATCAAAAAATTTAATAGATTGTTATAAATACATATACAATGAATATATATTATAAAAAATAATCTTTTAAATTCTTTAGATGATGAAATTGTCACGACCCATCCCCCGGGGTCCGTGCCGTGACTACCCCAAGCCCGCCTTCCATAGTCCAGGGGCTGGCGACTAGCACCAAAGGCGAAAATTCCTAAAACTGGGAAGGAATTTCCTTTATAAACTGAAAAAACACAAAACATATTACGATATGGAAGTAAAAATTAAGTAAATATATATACAAAAGAATTTATGGAAAGTAAAAGGGGCCAGAAATACAAGCCCAGCTAGAAAGTATAATTACAACTGAAAATCTAGTACAACTGAACAAAAGTAAAACAGTTATCGGGTCATCTTCTAGGGTTACTGCCTGAGGGGTAGGTATAGTTGGCCTCCTTGGCACTTCATGTCTATCAGTATCCTCCGTGTACTGACTCATCATAAGGTCCACCTCCTGGTACCGTCCAGTCCTGCTACTCAGCCTCAGTTAGCATTGTCAATCGTCTTCATCCAATAGAATGAGGTGTGGGTATAGCTCATGCAGGGGTGAGTATAATGATACTTAGTAGGGACCCCGAGACCCTCAAGGTCTCACAAAATCCAACAAGTATAAACCAAAAAGTATGAAATCAACAGATTACCCCACTTAGGTATATGCCCAAACATATACCTAAGTTATCTTGTAATCCATCTCAATCATGATGAAAACACAAGTTACGGACTCAGCTCACATAGGTATACAACTTTTGTAGAGAGATAAAGATGATTAGATATATCCACTAAATCATTAGAGCTGTCGGACCAACACATGATCTAGGACCAACTAATCTATCGGGCAAACACATGATCCAGAAACAGAAGTCAGAATTGTCAGACCAACACATGATCTAGGAACAGTCGTCAGAGCTGTCAGACCAACACATGATCCAGGTCCAGCTATTCTGTCAGACCAACACATGAACCAAGAATAGAAGTTATAACTTTCATACCAACACATGATCCAGGAAAAGTCGTCAGAGCTATCGGACCAACACATGATCCAGGTCCAGCTAACAGCGCACAGCCAGCCTTTGGGTTTTCACAAAGCATGCTCGATTCCGGGAGGGTCCACACCTCAATCCAAGTGTCAAAATGTCAACTACCACCAATTCCCATGAATATATATGTCAGTGATCTGTAATGTCATAGGGGGAAAATCCAAGCAATACGTGTCCAAGAAACAGAGACGAGATGACCAAGCCATTTTCCAAAAAGTACACGGCGTGTTGGTATGGTTAAACGTCGTGTATTCAGACTTCAGGTACTGCCTGTATACAAAGGAACATGTCGAAGGGATTTTCATGTAGAAAATTAAGTACATGGCGTGTGGTATAGTTACATGTTGTGTCCAAGCATCTGGGGTCGGTTCCATATATACTGACCATGTGCCCGTACACAGCCTCAACCCGTGTTTTCCAACTCGTGTAACTAGTACACGAGATATCCCATGCCACTGGCCATTTCTAGCCATGTTTTGGAGTACATGTCTATGTACTCCACCCCCTGTCCGTGTATCTCCATGATACATGCAGAGTTTCGCGAAGCTGCTTCTGCCATTCTGTGTAAAGAGCACACGTTGTGATTCTTGGTCATGTAATTCTACCTGTGTCCGTGTATTTTCCCAAAATACACGCCAAGCCTCTTAGAGTCACTTCTTACACTTTTCAAAGAGATTACATGCCATTTGAAAGGGGTCACATGCCGTGTGTTACTTGTCTAACATCTGAAACTCAAATCGCAATATGCCCACACTACACGGCGTGTTCGTCAGAAGTACACGCCGTGTATTCTGGGATTTTCCAGAAACGATGCCTCCAGCCAACATGTCTCCCATGAATTCTATTCTTCGTTCTAACGGTCCGTTTTTCATGAAAAATCGGACACTAGGTCTTCACGATGTCCCGTAATCTTCTCCGGTGTTTCCGGGCCTCCGATCGGCTCCAAAACATGATTTGATTCACCAGCTCGAAGAATGTTCGAGGGACAGTCCTTCCTTTTCCAGTTCGATCTGTCGCCTCCTATCATCGTCGCACCTCTTCTAGGTATTTGTGATGTTGGGTCTTCAATTAGGGATCATTGCGTAGCACAATGAACTCACAATGATTTGGTGTTCGTCACCCATGAAAAATGCGAAGAATACACCAAACATTCACAAGAATGGCAGAGGGGTCGGGCCGTGTTTTTTTGGCTTGGTCCTTCCGTGTCAGTTTTCTAGCAATCAGGTCAAGAGAAACAATCATGTAAGGAAGAATCAGTGTTTCTCAAATAAAAACACACCCCTACCTCGGGTTTATTGTTTGTTGACGATGTCGTGGAAAGGTGGACATCAATTCATCGTAGGTGAGGATGTCCCAATTTTGAAGGAAATCCCGAGGAAAAAGGGCGAAGAAGGTCAGCCTTCTTCTGTGGCGTTCTTCGTCAGAGAGCTTGTCCCCATTGGCGTTCTGTCTCTAAAAGCTTCTCCTATCCTCAAACCTCTTTTCTAACAAATGAATATCCCCCCTGAAATAATAGAATATGTGGTCTATTATGTTCATTGGCATAAATTCAAAATGAGGCATTTAATTAATTTATGTGCCTTAATTAATTAAATGGGGTGGTTTGGCACCATTAAGTGTAGAGGAGATCAAGAGGACCCCCCTCATTAATTAGGGGAGTTCTAGATACATCCAACTCGGGCGGTCCCCACCAAAATTAACCTCACATGGGAGGTTGAGTTCGTGTGGGCCCCACCACCATAACCTCTTGTGGGGGGTTATGGTGTGGTAGTCCCCAAACCAACTTCCACATGGTGGATATAACCAATAAAAATAAATTAAGTCAAGTACATAATTTATTTTATTATTTCCACATAAAACCCAAAAACTAACTTTCATTCCCGACCATCTGTCGTCGAGGTGAAAGTCTTCTTAAGCGAATACCGGCACTACATGTTCAACGGTGCCCTCAGATTTCAGTTCTGAGCACCGGTTCAAAAGTTATAAAATCCTTCTCGTACGTTTACTGAAGGTACCCGAACAAAACTTCAAAAATTGATTCCGGGCACACCGGGCCTTGGAATCAAGCGCCGTCAATTTTTTCGGACTCGTAAAATTCCCATGTATTTAAGAAAAAAAATTCACAGAAATTCCAGGTCTTTACATTCTCCCCACCTCAGGGATTTATGTGCCCGTATGCTACAACTTGAACTAAGGGAACAAGTGACGGTACTGAGTTTGCATTTGAACCTCTCGTTCCCATGGGCTCTCTTGGAGGTTCTCGTGCTACCAGCGAACGCGCACCAGAGATATCGACCATCCACGTAGGACCCGCTCCTTTCAATCCTCAATCTCTAATGGAACCTCCTTAAAGGTTTCCCCATCGTCGACGTCCAGCTCTCCATGGTCGATGATGTGGGAAGGGTCGTGCACGTATATCCTCGGTTGAGATACATGGAATAAGTCATGCTCCTGGTGCAACTGAGGTAAAAGAGCTAAGTGGTAAGCCACCTCGCCTACTCTGTTGAGGACCTGGAAAGGTCTGATGAATCTCAGAGATAAATTACCACCTCGTCCAAATCTTCATAGACCTTATAGAGGTGAGATCCGTAAGAAGATGTGGTCACCATCCTCGAACTCCAGAGGTCTCAGTCTCTTATCAGCATATGACTTCTGTCTGCTCTGGGCAGTCTTCATTCGCTCCTGGATGATCTACACCTTCTCTGTGGTAGTTCGCACCATCTCTTGTCCCACCAGTGTGGACTCCCTAGGATCTGTCCAGCACTAGGGTGATCTGCAAGGTCTCCCATATAAGGCTTCAAAGGGTGAAATACCTATGGTGGGGTGATAGTTGTTCTTGTAGGAAAACTCCACCAAAGGTAAGTGATCCTCCCAGATTCGACCGAAGTTGAGGATAAAATCATGGAGCATGTCCTGGAGAGTATGAATGGTCCTCTCAATCTGGTCATCTGTCTGAGGATGGAAGGTGGTGCTCAAACGAAGCTGCGTCATGAAAGCCTCCTTAAACACCTTCAATAGTCGGGAAGTAAAGCATGCATCATGATCAGAGACAATAGAAGAAGGTACTACATGTATCCACACAATCTCTTACACGTAGAGGAGTCCAAAAATCTCTACTGAAACCTGCTCTCTGATTCGTAGGAAGTGGGCTGACTTGGTGATTCGGTCAGCGATCACCCAAATCGAGTCATGTACCCTAGATGTATGTGGAATATCCATCACAAAGTCCATGGATATTGCATCCCACTTCCACTCTGGGACCTCTAAAAGCTGAACCAAGCCTGGTGGTACCTGGTGCTCTGCCTTCACTTGCTGACAAGTGAGGCATCGTGAGACAAACTCTACTACCACATTCTTCATACCTGGCCACCAGTGTTGTCATTTGAGGTCCCAATACATCTTCACCACTTCTGGATGTATCGCTAAAGGGTAAGTGTGGAACTCCCTCAACACTTCCTCTGGAAGTTCTACTGGTACCAAGGTATGTCCTCTGAAGAGGATGATGTGCACCCCACCTTCAGAAAATCCATCAGGTGCCAGCCCTGTGGATATCTGAGCACATCATGTCTCGTAGTCAGCATCCCCACATTGCACCTCCCTGACTCACTGAAGAAGTGGAGAAGTGACTATAAAAGAATGTAGAATAGCTTCCCCATCTTTATCCACAAAGGATATCTGTAAAACCGTCAACTGCTTTGTCGCCTCGCCTAGCATCGGTATACCAATTCTACTACTAAGTGCATCTACAATAATGTTCCCCTTCCAAGGAGTATAGACTATCTCAAAATCATAATACTGATGGAACTCAAGCCAACGTCGTTGTCTCAGGTTCAGGTCCTTCTAAGAGAAGATATACCTGAGTCTCTAGTGATCAGAGTTCACGGTAAAACATTCACCCATAAGATAGTGTCTCCACATCTTCAAGGCGATGACTACTGCTGCTAACTCCAGGTCATGGGTAGCATAGTTATGATCATGATGTCTCAGCTAACGAGAATCATAAGTGATCACTACTCGCTCCTATATCAGTACACACCCAAGTCCGGGCCCTAATGTGTCACAGTAGAATATGTACCCTACTCCTTCCTCTAGAAGCCTCAAGATGGGGGGGGGGGCACTAGTCAGCCTCTGACTCAGCTCTTGAAAGCTCTACTGACATCTCTCTGACCACATGAACGGTTTCCCCTTCTTCGTCAAAGATGATAGTGGTGCTGAAACTATGGAGAAGTCTGGCACAACTATCTAGTAGTAATTAGCCAAACCCAGGAAACTACGTACCTCTGTCACACTCTTGGATGGATCCCAAGAAAGTACCACATCAATATTCACTGGATCCACTGCAACTCCAGCCTCCGAGATGACATGTCCCAAGAATTGAACCTCTCGGATCTAGAACTGACACTTTGAGAGCTTACCATAAAGCTGGTGCTCTCGGAGTGTGTCCAGTACTACTCATAAATGGAAGGCATTCTCCTCCTTAGTAGTCAAGTAGATCAGAATGTCGTCGATGAAGACTACAACAAATAGATCGAGGTAAGGCTGGAAGATCCTGTTCATGAGTCCCATGAACACTATTGGAGGATTGGAGACGCTTAACGGCATAACCAAGAACTCGTAGTGGTTGTACCGATATATAAAGGTTGTATCCTGCACATCCTCATCTCGAACTCTGAGTTGGTGATAGCCTAATCTGAAGTCTATCTTTGAGAACCACCATGCTCCCTTCATCTGATCAAAGAGTTATTCAATCCTTAGGAGTGGGTACTTGTTCTTCATGGTCACCTAGTTCAGGAGATGGTAGTCCAAAAAAAGCCTCAAGCTACCATTTTCATTCTTGGCAAACAAAATCGTGGCTGCCCAGGGAGAAACATTGGGCCGGATTAATCCCTTCCTCTGCAAGTCCTTCAGCTGTACCCGTAGCTCATGGAGCTTAGCGGGATACATCCGATATGTTGGAGTAGATATCGGTGTTGTCCTGGGGTAAATTTCAATATAAAATTCCACCTATCTACAAGGAGGTAGTCCTGGAACATCGTCAGTTAAAACAACTATGTACTGGTCCACCACTACAGGATAGATCAGACTTTCCACATCAACTGCTCCAAGGGTAAGGCATTCCAACTGATGAGTGATCGGCTGCACCCTCCTCCGAGTAAGTCTGGCATGCACTACAAAGGCTCCCTTATTTTCGGTGAAGGTGAACCTTGTCCCATCCGTATGGACACACAGAACATTGGGCCTAATATAGTCAATCTGAGTATGGACTGTAGATAACCATTCCATACCCAAGATGACATTGTAAGGCCTCGACGCCGCTACGAGGAGATCCCAGCCGAAGCTCTTGCCTCCTAGAGTAATCTCACACTGCCAGCAATAGTGTGTAATCATTGAGTCTTCTCCTATAGGAGTCTCTAGTCGTATGGATTGATCCAACGGCTCCATCAGAATCTCTGAGCTCTAAACGAGGGCAGTGGCAATGAAAGAGTGATTAGCACCTGTGTCAGGATGCTGATTGAGATCAACGACGCTCTGAATTCTCACCTGAGTCCCTACTAAAAGGTCCTTGCCCTAATTAATGGGTCTCGCGCCATATCAATGGAGTAGCGCGTGAGGTCGGTTAACCTCGTTGATTATTGTGCCACCGTCATGCTACCCTGATGTAGATACAGTAGCTCCTGTATCTACACCGCACGTAGGGTGGTTAGGAAAAACTCTGCCCGAAAGAGGCTCTCAAAGTCCGCACAGAGTAGTGTCGCCTCATCATGCACCTGGAGCATCATAATCCACCATCTGTCTACTACTTCTTGAAAGAGACTCACAGCAAGGATCACCATAAGGTCGGATGGTGTCCCTACCAGTATAAAATCTCTCAACATAACCTCCAGCCAATCCTCAGGTGCTTGTGGGTCTGTCTCACCCCTGAACATCGGTGGCCTCTGGCACTATTAATCAGGCAACGTTCCCAACTGGCGTGCACTCACTGATGCTGGGGCTGGTGGTATCGGTAGCCCAACAGGTAGTGGTACCACTAGTGCCTTTGCTGTGATGGGCCCTACAATGTGGCCTCATTGCTTGGTGGGCTACCATCTCGTACATCTCTCAGAACACTGGAAGGCTGTCAACGTGGAGGCATTGTGAAAAGAAACAGATGTGCCACGGTCAATAATTTATACCTGGTGAGCTGACTCAAATAGTTTAAAAAGAAAACTCTTGAAAACACACACACAATCAGTGTTTTCACGCATTGAGTTTGAAATCAGAAGTCAGGGTTCTGGTGTATGGATACATCAGCCACCGCACCAACACTGGACTCCTTGAACTGAAAACTAAACCCACTACACTAAACACTATTTCTTCACAGAAAAGATCAGAGTCCTATGATCTGCGGTAGAACCAACTCCTCTGATACCAATTTTTCATGACTTGTCCCCCGAGGCCAGTGTCGTGACTACCCCAAGCCCTTCTTCCATAGGCCAGGGGCTGGCGACTAGCACCAAAGGCATAAATCCCTAAAACTAGGATAGCATTGCCTTTATAGACTAAAAAAACACACAACATAGTACGAGATGGAAGTAAACACTAAGTAAAGCTGTATACAAAAGATGTTTTGGAAAGTAAAAGCGGCAGGAAATCAAGCCCAGCAGGAAAGTACAAGTACAACTAAAAATCTAGTATAATTGAAGAAAATTAAAGCAGTTATTGGGTCGTCCTCTAGGGTTCCCACCTGAGGGGTAGGTATAGATGACCTTCTCATCACTCCACATCCATCAGTCTCCTCCATGTACCGACTCATCGTAAGGTCCACCTCCGGGTACCATCCAGTCCTACTACTCAGCCTTAGTCAGCATTGTTCATCATCTACATCCAACACAACGAGGTGTGGGCATAGCCCATGTAGGGGTGAGTATAACGATACTCAGTAGGGACCCAGAGACCCTCAAGGTCTCACAAAATACAAAAAGTATAAACCACAAAGTATGAAATCAATAGATAACCCCAAATAGGCATATTCCCATACATATACCTAAGTTATCTAGTAATCCATCTCAATCATGAGGAAAACACAAGTTACTGACTCAGGGCACACAAGTATACAACTTTTGTAGAGATATAGAGATGATTAAATATAGCCGCTGAATCATTAGAGTTTTCGGACCAACACATGATCTTGGACCAGCTATTTTGTTAGACCAACACATGATCCAGGAACAGAAGTCAGAACTGTGAGACCTACACATGATCTAGGAACAGTCGTCAGAGCTGTTGGACCAACACATGAACCAGGTCTAGCTATTTTTTCGGACCAACACATGATCCAGGAATAGTCATCAGAGCTGTCGGACCAATACATGATCTAGGTCCAGCTATTTTTTCAGACCAACACATGATCCAGGAATAGTCGTCAGAGCTGTCAGACCAACTCATGATCCAGGTCTAGCTAACAGTGTATAGCCTGCTGTAGGGTTTTCACAAAGCACGCTCAATTCCGGGAGGGTCCGCTCCTCAAGCCAAGTGTCGACTCGTTAACTTCCACCAAGTCCCATGAATAAGTATCTCAGAGATATATCATGTCATTGGGGAAAATCCATACAATATGTGTCCAAGAAACAGAGAGGAGATGACCAATCCATTTTCCAAAAAGTACTCGGAATGTTCGTATGGTTCCACGTCGTGTCTTCAGACCTCGCGTACTACCCGTGTACAATGGCCCATGTCGAAGGGCTGGTCATGTAGAAAAGTAAGTACACAGCGTGTGGTATGGTTACACGCCGTGTCCAAGCATCTGGGGTTGGATCCGTGTACACTGGCCATGAGCCCATACACAGCCTCAACCCGTGTTTTCCAACCCGTGTAACTGCTACACGAGGTAGCCTGTGCCACTAGTCATATCTGGTCATGTGGTGGAGTACATGCCCATGTACTCTACCCTGTATCCATGTATCCTTGGGATATATGTCGAGTCTCATGAAGCTGCTTCTTCCATTCTGTGTAGAGAGTACACGTCGTGCCTCTTGGCTGTGTAATTCTGCCTGTGTCCGTGTATTTTTCGAGAATACACGCCAAGTCTCACAGGGCTGCTTCTGCCATTCTGCACAAAGATTGCACGACATGTGACCGGGGTCACATGACATGTGTCACTTTTCTAATATCCAAAACTCAAGACACAGTATGCCCACACTACAGGGTGTGTTCGTCATAAGTACACGCCATGTATTTTGGAATTTTCCATAAATGACGCCTCCGACCAGTGTGCCTCCCGTGAAGTCCATTCTTCTTTCTGATAGTTCATTCGTCACGAAACATTGGACACTAGGTTTCCCCAATGTCCCGTAATCGTCTCCTATGTTTTCAGGCTTGTGATCGGCTCCGAAAAAATGATTTGATTCACCCGCTCGAAGAACGGTCGAGGGATGGTCCTTCCCATTCTGGTTCAATCCATCGCCCGCTATCGTCGTCGCACCTCCACTATGTCGCCGTGTTGTTGGGTATTCAATTTGGATTCGTTGCATCTCACAAAGAACTCGCAACAATCCGGTGTTCTTCACCCTTGAAGAATGCGAAGAACACACCAAACATTCACAAGAATGGCGGAGGGGTCGGGCCATGTTCGTTTGGCCTGGTCGTTCTACATTTGTTTGGTAGTAAGCGGGTCAAAAGAAACAATCATAGAAGGAAGAATCATCACTGCTAAAATCAAAATACACCCCTACCTCAGGTTTGTTGTTCGTTGACGATGTCGCAGAAAGGTGGATGTCGATTCGTCATAGGTTAGGATGTCCCACTTTGGAAGGAAATCTCGAGGAAAAAGGGCGAAGAAGGTCATCGTTCTTCATTGGTGTTCTTCTTCAGAGAGCCTTTCCTCGTTTGTGTTCTATCTCCAAGAGCTCCTCCTCTCCTCAATCCTCATTTCCAACAAATGAATATCCCCACCCCCCGAAATAATAGATTATGTGGTCTATTATTTTTATTGGCATAAATTCAAAAT
Source organism: Viscum album (assembly GCA_963277665.1). NCBI lineage: Eukaryota > Viridiplantae > Streptophyta > Magnoliopsida > Santalales > Viscaceae > Viscum > Viscum album. The sequence goes on along the minus strand of OY728153.1, from coordinate 96,660,782 downwards.
GAGGTATTTAATTAATTGATGTGGATTAATTAATTAAATGGGGTGGGTTGGCACCATTAAGTGTAGATGAGATCAAGAGGCTCTCCCTCATTAATGAGGGGAGTTCTATAGACTTCCCACTAGGGTGGTCCCCACTAAAATTAAACCTCACATGGGAGGTTGAGTTCAGGTGGGCCCCACCACCATAACCTCTAGTGGGAGGTAAAGGTGTGGCAATCCGCACCCCAACTTCCATATACTGGATATAACCAATAAAAAAAATTAAGTCAAGCACTTAATTTATTTTATTATTCCCACGTAAAACCCAAAAACTAACTTTCATTCCCGACCATCTGTCGTCGATGTGAAAGTCTTCTTAAGTGAATACCATCGTTGTGAGTTCAACAGTGCCCTCGGTTTTCAGTTCTGAGCACCGGTCAAAAATTTATAAAATCATGCTCCTACGTTTACTGAACATACCCAAACAAAACTTTATAAATTGATTAAGGGCACACCAGGCCTCGGAATCAAGCGCTGTCAATTTTCATGGACTTGTAAAATTATCATGTATTTAAGAAAAAAAATTACACAAGAATTCCGGGTCTTTACAGAAATAATGATCTAATTAATTGTAATAAAAAATAATTAGTCAAAACATACTTAAGAAACTAGGCAATTAAGACCCAAATAGTGAAAATATTGAAATATTACTAATAACAGGGTAATAAGATATCATAAAAAGATAGTATATGATAGAATAATTATTAATAATTTTAACGAATAAGTTATTAAAATTATTAAAAACATTATAGATGAGGTTAAATAGCATTCGACTAAAAGGAAGTGTAAGGTAATAGATTTCGTCTCAATTTCATTTCATTAAGGCATATATTAATGTTATAAACCAAGTTTGTAATATATTGTGTATATACTTACCCTTTTAAATTTAATATCATAAATAATTCATTATTAATGGTATTTTTAGTTTAAATTTGAATTATTTCATCTAAGATAATTTTAATATAATGTTACCAAGTGGTTAAGAAATCTCACACATCACCTGATTTTAAATGGGTTATTTACATCCTTATTTTCATTAATATTAGATTTTTATGTTTATAATTAATTTGACTATAAATTTATGTATTTACACTCATTATATGTATATTTATATTATATATTCACAATCAAATCATTTATTAATTATCACTTCAACGTTATGATCATTTTAAGGGTTTATTTCACAATATCATTCTAATTGAGATTTCTTATTCTTAAAATTGATTAAAGTAATTTATATGCTCATAATTAAATTAAACCTTTTATTTTCTTATACTATGGTTATTAATGACCTTTCTCCAGTAATAGTACCAATTTTCCACTATTTTTTACTCAAAATTTTTCTGAAAATGTTTTTAAGAAAACTTTACTTCATTTATTTTAACAAAAGGAAATCTATATTTTCACAAAAACATGTTTCAAAAAATTGTTTTCAAAATGTTTTTATCATTTTAAAAATTATTTTTAATGAAAATTTCAATCATTTTGACTTTTAAAATTGTTTTTAAAGGTATTTTATTATCTCTTCTTGAATAAAGAACCTTTCTAACCTTTTTACCATGAAAAAGGAATGTTCTTTTTACCTTGTATGACATGTACAAAATTAATTTCCATTATTTATTTGATTATTACATTAAAAATTTTCAAATGTTTTTTAAAATATTTTTTTTAAATTGATTTTAAAATAAAAGTGTTTTAAAATAAAAAAATTAAAAGTATATTTTTCTGAACAATGTTTTAAAGGCATGTTTATGGTATTTCTATTCATCAACGACAGGAACCCTTTATCCTTAATCCACTTGGGATATTTTTTATTATGAATTTGATCTCACCCTTATTTTTTTCCCTTTACCTAGGAATTCAAATAATATACTAATAAATATATGAAAGGATATACTAAGGGGTAATAAATTTATCCTCCAAAAAAATATTGATGTAATTAAATTATTAATTTTTAATACATGTTTTATTTATTTATCTAGTTTACTAAGGCTAATAAACTCTTCGGTCATTCAGGATTTGAGTCCTTGTAATCATTCCAATGTAATGGCAGTAGGTATTGGCTCCAAGATTAATGGGGTGAGATTGTAACAGTTGGTATCAAAGGGAGGTTTAGTAGAAACATTGGAAACTAGATTTAGGATAACATAGATTAAGGAACAGAAACCTAATATAGACATTGAGGATATGTACATAAGAATATTCTAGAATTTGTTTTAGGTATGGAATATGAAGTTATACCAAGAAATAAATTTAGTTACAAATACTAAAAGTGGGAATAGATTTTGTACATATGTACCTAAGGGCAATAACGCTGAAAATTTGTGTTGGTAAAGAATCGAGTGTAACCTTGTAGATGAAAATGGGCCTTACTGCACACCTTCTTTAACACTCCTAAGGATATGATTAGGGTAATTTATATTTTCATTGAAAACCAATAGTAAGGATTTAAATTTATGATAAAAGTGAATATCCATGGTTAAAATAAAATTGTTTTATATTGAAAATGTGGTTTTATGATCTAGATATACTATAAATAATTATATGTCTTCCTCACTATGAATAATGTTACTCACAATATGATTTCTAGTTTTAGTCAACAGTGGGATCCTGAAGGTGTCAAGATAACATTAAAAATCAAGCACAAGGTGATGATAATGGGAAACCAAATTAGGTGTTTATAGGAGTAAAAGACATTTTTTCTGCCCAATCAGTTTTCCTAAAATATGATTAACAACATACACCTTAACCAACACCTGAACTCACCAAAGAAGGGGATGATGGTGGTTACTAAGATCTAGAGTGATGGAGACTATGGTGGAAAGAAGGCTTTATTTCCATCAAGAAGGAAATTTTGAAGGAGACACCCAGAAAAGTGTCTCAATGGAATGGGTAAATTATTTACGTTTGGAAATAGGGACATAAAGAAAATAATTTTTGATGAATAATGTTGAGATTAATGGAAGGAAATAAAACCCATCATAAGGTTCCATTAATAGTTTTTTTTACTTAAATGTGGGGAACCTAGACATTACCTGAGTCAATTCCATATTATATAGTAAAAACTACAGATCAAGGAAGGACCTATGTGGAAATAAATAAATGAAGTATTTATGTATTGGGGTTGTATTTAAAACCATAGATAAAAGACTGTTTGGTGATTAAACATATTTCAAGGATGTCCATCATATTTTGATTTAAAATTATATGAATATGTTTTTATAAAAAAGTACAACATATATGTTAGGTGGAACCCATAAAATATGGAAATGTGGTGGTTATTGAACCTATGACTAAAGGATGACAATGGTTTCATGCCTACCACTATATTATGAGTTGTCCTGGTTAAAGTCCCATTTCATTTAGCTAAATAATTTTATGATTAAATATTAGTAATGAACCAGTGGTATCACTTTTATGGTTTAGATATTAATGTATTAATAATATTTTTTTTAAAAAAAGTAGTTAAATACAAACATAAACACTAGTTTTATTGATCTTAAGATCTGTAAAAACTAAATTTTAATGCTTCGGGAATAAAAAAAGATCACTTTAGGATATCTATTTCATGGAGTATTGTATGAATTATAATTTTATCGAAGCAAAAAAATGCTGAAATTTTTATTATAAAATTGAAATATATCAAGTATATTTCCTTATATTTATAGTTAATAAAATAATTCTCGATCATTTGGAAAAGGATCTTAAAACGAAAATGTTATTCTAATACCTTCATTTATGTTGAACTCATGGTCTTTTTAATCATCATAAATTTATGGATTTGAGGCCCTCAACATTCCATTGATCATTTATTTATTTTTTATCAATGACATCAATCACCCCTTTAAATGTTTACTATTTTCCTCCATGTACGTATCACCATGTTTTAATAATGTTCTCATACTTAGAGACCTATTTATATGTTATTCCATGTTATCTTCATACATCATATTTTATATTCTTAAGAGGAAATTTTATTTACTCTTCTCATTATGAGGGGTTTAAATAAAATAATTTTAAAATATCAAACCCTAGTTTGCGAAGATCAATTTTAAATTTTTAGAATTCAATTTATTCATGGTGTGGAGAATGTAACACCCCAAAATTCTAAACTAAGAACATTTCATTTGATAGCGTGTAAGACACACAATACAATGTGTATAAAGGAATATAATATCCAAAGACATTATGAAATACATAATATTTTATGTAAATGTAATCTATTCTATATCTTCAAATGCATACAAAATTGACTTAGCTTGACTTATACAAAAGAACGACCTTGTTCAATAGCGAGCATTACACATGTGACCAAGCTTTATCAAACATCAATATATTGTTAAAATATTAATATTCAATAAAATTAGATACAAACTATCCATTAATTTGGAATTTATTAATAATATTAGATAACTTGTGAAAATTTATTGTTTAAAAAAATATAAAATGTTTTCATTTGTAATAAATTTATTAGAAATGAAAATAAAAACAAGTTGAATATAAAGGAAATTTTTTTACAGAAAAAAACTATTATTATGATCCCAACATATATTTGTCTTAATAAATTAATTAAATTTCTATTAGTGAATTATATTAATAAAATATATTTTTTATTTATTCAATCAAATTTTTTTATCCAATAAATTTGTTAGGCATTGTATAAGAACAAATACAATTTTTTTCATAAAATATATATTTTCTAAAGGTGTTTTTACTTCATTAATATCATACCTTTTCTAGAACTAAATTAAGTAAATTTTTCAAATTTTATATCCTAAAATAAACTTCATTTTTTAAAATGAAACAAAAAATTTATCCTTGGGTGATTTTTTCTTTCTGAGAAGTTTCACTTATTGATGAATTGTGAAAAATACAAGAATTTTAATTAAAAACTGCTATTCATCTAATTTATTTATATAATAAAATTATATTTTAATTTGTTTTTAATATATATTTAGTTCAATTATAAAAAAATTAATAAAATTTAGGTAATTTTAATCAAATTGACATTGAAATTGTATATAAAAACAATTCAATATTTTAAATATTTTTTACTTTAAAAACATGTATTATTGTCTCCTCTATGAGATTAATTTTAAATTAATTTCTTCTGATTCTATGATTGGAATTTTGAAAAATTGATTTCATATTTTAAATAATAATAATTTATATCCTATAATTATTTCAACTTAATTTTTGTCAAAAATATTATTGAAAGTGATTAAAACAAATTAGAATGATTAAGAGAAAAACTAGCTTAACAAGTACTAAACCTTACACTTAAAGGAAAAAATGACCCGGAAACATGAAAAAACATATTTTATGGACATATATAGACCATATAAAACCCTTTATAGAATTAAGTATTTATTTGAGGCACATGATTTAAGGGAGACCTCCCAACAGTGTTCACCTATTTATATTTACAAGACTGTCACTCCTCCACTATAAAAGGAACTCAATCCTCTCAATTATTCGCACCTCTCATGTAACACCCAGATGTTTTTTATGAAAACTTTTCTTTGAATAATTTTTATTCTTCATGTAGCTTTCATTTCATGAAATATTGAGTTTAAATGAATAGCGAGACACCCTTACTATCAAATTACCATTATAGCCTAGCCGTTAGGTTAGCAGAAATAATTATAACTAACTTATGAAAATACATGGTGACTTATTTGGCTATCAATTATTTATGAAAAATATAAATTAGATATTTGAGTGACTTACTATTGGTAATTAAATAAGTTAGATATATAAATTTTTTATACATAATAAAATATTTTTTAATTAATCCAATGGATATTTTAATCATAGGGTGTGAATAAACCCTATTAGTTTTATAAAAATCTACTTTTAAGAAAATAAGGTTATCGTATGCCTTTGAATGGAGAACCTATTTTAAATTAATATTATGAAAAATTAATAATTTTTATAAGAAAACAAGAAATATTTTTTTTAAGTAGGATTTAAAAAATTACTTTGGTTAAATTTCTGATATTTTCTGATAACAATGATGTTTTGATTAATAGTAAAAACCCACTAAATTTTAAGTGAAAACAACTCTTTTCATCATGATAATTTATATGGTGAAATTATAATATTGAATAGTTTTAAAGTATAAGTAGAATATATATTTATCATTAAATATAATTTAATTATTTAGCATTAATTTTACATTGAATTCATATATAAAAACATTTCTATCTTTTCCAATATTTTAACTTTTAAAAAAACTCATTCTCTCATTTTGATAACGGATTTTCTTTAAAATTATTTACTGCAACTTCTGTGTTAAAAATTTTTTAAAATGAAATCCATATTTGGGATCATTATTTCCAAAAAAATTTATTAGGCTTCTTTTTTGGGCATTATAAATAGTAACTTTGGTAATTATTTTTATTACCATGGTAAAAGGTAAATTGGGTAATTAAAGATAAACATAATATTATAAAACTACTGTAACACCTGTAAAAATCCAATTGGATGACTAAATTAGACCAGTATCATATATTTTTCTAAATTTAATCACTTTAAGTCCACTTAACTATGAATATGACATGAATGTAATGAAAACTAATGAATGTGACCAAATGTCACAATCTCATTTTATATAAGTATATTAATTTTAATATAGGGATACATAAGAGATAATATTAACTATTGAAGGTATTTGTAAAGATAAAATAATTACCTATATCATATAAATTTATTTATAATTTTTATATATTAAATTATTACCATTGATGATGACAGAATAGTGATTTAAAAATTATTTTATTAATAGAAGTATCAAATAAATGGGTTTAAAAATATTAACAGAAATATCATATGAACTAATTAATGTGATAAAATAATTTTATAGGTTACTATGTCATCTTAGGATTTTATTCATTTTTTTTAATTTATCTTATGTATGTAATTTGTTTAAAGACAAATAAATGAATAGTGTCAAATTCGACACTATTCATATTTTATAAAAATAACCATTTATTAAATAATTTAATAATAAATTTTTTAAAAAAATTACAAAGTTATAATAATTAGATAAAAATTTTTATAAAATATCCATTTATGGTAAATTAAAAACATATAAGTAAATATATATAACCATTAATTATTTATAATTTTATTATTATAATTAAAATTATATAGAATAACTAAGTGTCAATTAAAAAGATATGGTTTAAATTGACAAAATAACTTCTCCAAAATTTATTCGTTGATGATATTACAACCCTATCTCATCTTATATTCTAAATTGGGAAATTTTGGAGTTTTTTTGGGTAGGGTTTGATTTTATTATAAATTATTTTTTATGGAGTTTCCAAAAGATCCCCTCACCTCAATTATAAAAGGGAATCTCCTCCCTCACATATTAAATTCATTTTGAGCCTTTATTCTCGGCCATAAAATTACATTTTTCCTTTTAAAATTCCACATTTTAATTCTATAGGTTCTTTTCATCTTCAAAGACTAACTGTAATGATATAATATAAGATTTAGAGGAAGCACATTGAGGAAGAGGTAATCTCTTCTACTGATTCATTCAAAAAATATTCTTCTTCTACTTCCTCTTAATTATTTGTTTCATTATAATGTAACATAATTAGTATCACTCATATAATGATATGTTATTATAAATATAAAACAAATATATTCCACTTTCTACCCATCCTATGAAAAATGAAATCACCACGCATGCGTACATACAACTTATCGTCTCTACACCATGGTGTAATCCATTTTTCACCACCCCCTTACATGGATGGGTATAATGAATGAATTAATATATATATATATATATATGATTAATATAAAATTATTTTTATTCTGAGATACTATACACCATCCACTTCAAAACCATTCAATAATTATATGAATGATATTTCCGCTCATGTGTATGTACGAATTACAATCTCCACGGTGCGATGTGATTCATTATACATATTTTTTTAAGAATTATTGTATAAATGAATTTAATGAATAAATATGACTTATATTATACTAATACCATTTTTTAAATTATGTAACTATATCCGAAAAAGATTAGTAATAACTTATCCGACCAAACATGTGTAAGAACATAAAGTAGTTAATACCTGAATAATGAGTAACAATGAAATGTTACTAAAGAACGGATGAAAATATGATCATTAATGTTATCATAAAAATTATTATGTTTCTAGAATAAAATATTAACATTATTAAAATTATTATACTGGATGTTTGGATACATACAAAGCATAGCAGACCTATAGTAATGTATAACATTGCAAATCTCATTTTTATCTGAGATTGTTTATTCATAAGAATTTACTAGGGGTATATTTATCATCCACGTCCATGTTTTCTAAACATTTTTTTCAAAATATTATTTATATCCGTCTATAATTTTACCCATTGATTAATTTTTACTAAATGTAATGAATGGAATCGTCTGTCATTTTTGGTACGAGGTACTTTTGACTTTTCCAGAAAATGTATCAGAAGAAGGGGTTTTAACTTATATAGTATGAATAGATTTTAATGCTTTCATAATGAATTATTTTCTTGAATATTACCCTACAATATTACAAGGTTTTTTTTACATAAAATGATTTATTTTAAAATTTTGTGGTATTTTTAGGATGGAAAAGGTTTTTGAAGAAGAAAATATATTTTCCTTAGGAATTAATATCATGTGTTTTCTAAAAATAATTTTCCATATAATATGAAACTATTTAAATAGGGTTATATTTTTAAAACTATTATTACAATGATTATATTAGGAGTTATTGAGTAAATCCATTTGTTTTATATCAATTACAATGGAATGATGTTTAAGAAACCCATTTTATTTCCTGGTTTATGATACGATGAATGTTTTTATGTTTTAGTGGCACACATAATAATGGATTCTTTATCAGATGTGTGGGGACTATATCTCCATATAATACATTGATTAAATATTTATATCGCATGATATATACATTACTGGAATGACAAGAAAATCTGGTCTGGTAATACAGGACTGGAATGAGGAGTGAACTCAGTTCAGTAATGGAATTTTTCTGCTATAATGGTCTCAAAAATGAGCCTTGACTAATATGAAATGATATTATATCATTATGTGTGTATGAAATGAAACTCCATGTCTTGTTTTATGACTAATGGGATTACATTTCACTTTTTGATTTATCCCATGACATGATATTATGATCTTTTATATAAAACATAATATTTTCAAATGTTATTTTTTTATTAATATATGATTGATATTTCCATGTTTACCTTACTATGAATTTGAGATAACCCTTTCAAATTTTCTTTTTCCTCAGGTCATGAAGAATTTTATAAAGTAATAAATGTCAAAAAGGAGAATAGTTATGAAGAAATATGTAGGAGACAATTTGGATGTTTTGTGAACCAGTTTTTTATGTTTCCCAGTTTATAAAGACACTAAACCCATACTGTCCTAGCATGGTTTTGTTATGTTATGTAATAAATATTCTTCAATGTTGAATTAAAATCTATATGTAAATTATGGGCCGTTATAGTTGGTATCATAGCAAAGATATATTTAACCTTTGAAATGTAGGATGAGAAATCCTTAGTAAGAACCATAAGGATATGTCTATGTATAGGATACAATCCTAGTGTTTTAAAAATGACCATGAATATCCTAGAATAAATCCAGAAGTGTCACAAATTGAAATTTTATTCTTGATTATATTTTTTCCTGTTATTATTAGTGTTTCTCACACTGTGCTTCTTGGTTTTAGTCAAAGGCTGAAACCTGAAAGAACTTCATTAGTGCTGAATGCGATGAGAACTGCAATGATTATCCCCCTGAGCAACCAAATGTTATAGGATTTGGAATGTAAAATCTTGTATCCATGGTCATACAACTTTATCAAGATATAAATCATGGAGGTCTTCCAAAAAAGCAAAGGTGGGATCAAAATTCTGTTGAATCCTCCATGAGGAAGTGACAAACTTCATTCAGTGGGTCATCTTTTCCATGAGTGTCTGAAAAATGGATTAGTACCAATGACAAGATATTTTTAGTTATATGATGTTTGGACCGTGATAGATTCATATTAGCATTATATCGTTTGGAATGTGAAGCTGATCAATGGTGGAATCATATCAAGAATACAAGGAAAAAATATTAAATTGAGTCCATGGAATGTGATGAGTTCGAGAACTTATTTCTTAGTAAGTAATTTCCTTGTATTCTTCGAACAAATATGGAGAATAAGTTCCTTGAATATAAGAAAAAGGATGACAAATCTGTTGGTATCTACGATGTAAATTTTACAAGAATTTCAAGGCATGCTTTTGGAAATATTATCCAAATTGAGAGTAAAATTGATCATTTCTTTAGTGGCTTAAAATCATGTCTCGTAAGGGAATTAGCCATAATGGACTTCAATAGATACGAGAAAATTGTTCGATGTGATTTCAAGGATTAGATGGATATTAGAGTAAACCATCAATCATGTGGGTTTGATAAGAATATAAAAATGTAATTCAATGGAAAATCTAAATACCACACAGAAAAGAATATGAGTTTTCCCTTATGATCAATGTGTGGAAAGAAACATGGATCGAATTTTCATTATGGTACTAGTAAATGTTTTTAATTGTAAAAAAGAAGGTCATCAGGAAATTGAATGCCGAAGTGATGGGAAAAATATGTTTAATGTTGTGAATAAATAAAAGGCTACATAGAATGAACCTCCCACACTTCAATGATACAAGTGAAAGTAAATGGGGAATTATTCCAACAAATTCCCTAATCCAAGGGTTATTGATGATGATCTACGTCAAAAAACTCTTAAGGCCAATGAAAAAGGAATGTCACATGAAATAACTATTGAAGACGTGGAGTATGATAATGAACTGGTGAAAGGTACACTTTCCACCCACTCTAAAGTATAAAATTTTTTCTTTGATTTTGGATCCACCCACTATTTTATTTATAAATAAATTTCTAGGGTTATTTTTGTATTTACTCAATAATTATATGTTGAGTTAGATATGACAACACCTAATGGAACAATGGTCACATCAAAAGTTTATTATTCTTCTCCGATTGAAGTTTGGGGGAATATGATTCCCACAAATCTTATGATCCTTCCAATAGTGTAATTTTATGTGATTATTGGCATGTACTGGATTTATATATATGGATATCATATCAATTTCTAAGGAAGGGAAGTGACATTTCATTTTCCAGATCAATTTATGATCATTTATCAATGCAAGGATGAATATAACCTTCTAGTAGAAATTCCTTCCATATTATTGGTATTAATTCCTATAAATGAATGTTATTTATCTCAAATGGTTGAGAAGAAAATAACAATTAATAATAAATTCATTTTATTGGAGTTTGATGATGTCTTCCTAGAATAATTTCTAGGGAATCCACCAAATCGTGAAGTTGAGTTTTCAGTAGAACTCATACCACCTTCTATTCCTAGTTCAAAGACAACATAGAAAATTTCCGCAATTGAGTTAAAATAATTGAAGAAGAAACTCTAAGATAATCTTGATAAGGTATTCATATTCCCTAGTGTGTCACCTTGGGGATTACCTTTTCTATCTGCTAATAATAATGATAGATCAATGAGACTCTGTACTGATTATCAATAACATAACAAGATCACTATCAAGAAAAAATATTCTCTTCCCCACATTGAGGACTTATTTTACCAACTATGTGAAGCTAAATACTTTTCCATGACTGATCTTCATTCAGGATATCATCAATTAAGGTTCAAAAAGTAGTATATACCAAAGACAACATTCTGTACAAGGTATGGACACTATGAATTTATAATGATGCCTTATGGTCTTACTAATGTCCTTGCTATCTTCATGGATCTAATGAATAGAGTCTTTAGATACTATCATGATCAGTTTATGGTACTCTTTATAGAATATATTCATGTCTATTTAAATATAAAGTAAGAACATGTAGATCACATGATAATTGTACTAAAAACCCTGAGAAAGGAGAAGCTTTATGCCAAATTTTCCAAGTGTGAATTTTGGCTTCAAAAAGATTCATTTTTGGGTCACATAATCACAAGAGATGGGATATCTGTGGATCTAAAAAACAGAGGTTATTGAAATATGGTTGAGACCAACAACGGTAACTGAGATCTAATGTTTTCATGGCTTGGTGGAATATTATTGAAATTTTGTGAAATATTTTTCACTATTATCTAATCCACTCATGAAGTTGACATGGAAAGGAGTTATGTTCATTAGGATGAAGGAATGTGAAGAGAATTTCAAAGAGCTAAAAAGAAGGTTAGCTGGTGCACTTGTGCTCACCCAACCTTTGTATGAACCTTGATCTTCATTTCTGGTATGGATCTTTATTTTGGGTTGTTTTTAAGGAAAAAGGATGAAATGGTAAATTAAGTATATGTTGTATAGTTTTGATTACATGTCGTGTACCTGGTTTCCGTGTGTAAGTGGGTATTGACCATGTAACGGCTGAGTACATGGTCGTGCAGGTGACCTAGAAGACTACCTAACGAGGGGGGAGATTGAGGCTAGTACAAGGAGTATATATTAAATAAACATTCCATGTACTTTTATTTTTAATGGATGAATCAGATTGGGGTTGCGTCTCATCTCTAGAACGCACTTTGTTTCCCCTTGGTTTGTATAGAAGAGAGACAAACAGTCAAATAACTTCGAGCTCCTCCCAGTTTTCCATCTGAGCTCATGTTAAGACGTTTCTGAGTGTTTTGGATTCCCATCAATGAGGTCTCTTCTTTACTAGATCCTTTCTTCCTGATTACTCCTCTCGCATGAGTATTTCAAGGTTGATCGTTTTTACCCTTTTCTTAGATCTACATCATTCTAGGAGAATTCAAGGGTCTACATTCAAGAGTCTTGATCATGCAACATCAAGGTAGGTGGTTTGTGTCTTTTGTTTATTATATTTGGATTATATTTTCTTAGAGTGTCGAATACCCATGTTGGGGTATTGTGTGTTTTGGAATTTAACCTTGTTTAGTACCTGCTACGGTTTGTTTGATTGAGAATGGGTTATTGCTTATGCGTAAGGTTAAGTACCTTGTTATGGGAAACCCCAAGGGTGAGTTCCCTTGATTGTTTGATTATGGCTGTTTGGTCTAGAATTCCTATTAGTATTGCTTGTTTTCCATGCCTTTCTTGTTATGATAGATACAATGATTATCTGAGATGCATGTGATTCACATTGGGAAACTTTTACCAAGGGAAATTTGACTATGAGAGATTCCTAAAATAGGGTCAAATATGTAGGAATTTTTGTTATGTAGACCCAGAGGTATTGAATGTGAGAGATACTGGGTGGTTATTGACCAGAGTGGTTAGATCATGAGAGCTACCCAGAGGGTCATTAATAAATGAATGTTGGACCCTAGGGAATTGACTGTGAGAGCTGCCAAGTGGTCATTATAGTTTATTGTTTTCATGAATACCAATGGGTTATTGACTTTGAGATCTACCTAGAGGTTTTTTATAAGTTATTGACGCCGTGTTGGCCCAGAGGTATTAACCACGAGATCTTATAAAGTATTTTTTTGGTAAATGATTAGTTCTATGTTAAACTAAAGGGGTTAGATTGTGAGATATTTCCCACAGGATTGTTTATGAATTATTGAATGATGGTGATGAGTCTACCAAGATAAAGCACAACATTGGACTTTGTCTTAATTGATTGTTTTGATGGTCGTCTGAGATGTCTATTGTTATAATTACATGAAGGGATACAAATATTAGGCTAGATCTTGGGATTAATTATTCAAGGGTTTTCAGACTTAAAAAAATAAACTGAATTTAATTGAAAATTATAAGATTGTTTACTTTTTAGTACCTTCTAGTTTATTACTTCATTTATGCATATTGTCTGCTATATATATACTCATTTATTGTTTGGAATATCTATTTTTTTGGTTTCCTACTGGGATTCATCTCATACCCTTTTTGGGTCATGATTTTGGACCAAAACAGTTTATATGGTTGCAGGTATAGATAAGGGAAAGCACCCTTCTTCATGAGGGACTTGATTGTTGTTGGAGTGTGAGAGCATGAGACCAAGGTGGGGCTTGTGATTCTGTTGGAGTTTACTACTTCTCTATATTTTGGTTTTAGTATTGTATTTCCATAATTTTGAATTGTTTGGATGCTTTCCTAGACACATGGGACATGAATCATTTATATATTCTCCAATTGTTATATTATTATCGGTCTTCCGTTGTTAACTTCTATTGTATGGTATTACTGCTTCCGTTATTATGTACTATTTGTTATTCCATTGTGAATACTCGGCCAATGAGGGAATTGTTTCCCCATAATCAAACCTTGGACCTCATAACTACTCAATAGGCTCTGGCATTTGGGGAAATGTGCCTGAGGTTATGTGACCAACCAGGTTCTGAGCTCCTTTGGGAGGCACCCGGAATCAAGACATTACAAATTGGTATCAAAGGGGTTATTTTATACATTGAATTTCTATTTTGATCCTATAGATAGGGATATGATGGAATAGGTATTTGGTAATAAGTTGTTCCTAGGAGTAGCTAACCCGTTTACAGGGAAAATCCAATTTACCACAAATATTGCAATTTTCTGGTTTTGCAATTATTACAATTGATATGATTTAACTATTTGGTGATTCACTTGTTTTGTATAGTTATTATTGATATCATTTTGGTTCTAGTTCTATTGTAACCTGATGAGATGAGGGTATTCCATCTAATGCATCATATAGGCACTTACAAGAGATCACGTGTCATTCATTATTGTCATGCCAATTAGGGTGCGTCACTAATTTCATGTTGTTGTGATAGATGTTGTACAAGATATGCATGCTATTGTGATATATTCCATGATAGAATACATTATATTTTGATAGGTTATTATAAAATTTGATGTTTCATTTGGATGGATGCCAAGATTTGGTCCCTGAGGTGTTATGGGCCCTCTTAGATCAGAATTTGGGGGATCATGTTTGAACTTTAATTTTATTTATTCATGTTGTGATGTAAACAAGGATTACAAAATTTTATTCGCATAGATTATGGGCTCTCATGGGTCTTAATTTTTCATTACTTGGACAATATTTTAATATTTAAGGGTTTCATAGATGTTTCATAGGCTTACTATCTGGAAACTCAGACAACACGGTGTTTGAGGTTATGAACACAGACAATGTGTTCTTTATTTCTTGAAGAAACAACTTTTCTTAAGCACACTCCGTGTACGGTATATACATGCCTTGTAGTATTTAACCATGTGACTAACTGTGTGAGTAGAGAAACAGGGTTGATCAATGTTTGGTAGAACATGTCGTATATTGGGAGTACATGTCGTGCCATAAAAATAATGTGTCTGACCATGTCAATAACGACATGGGTGGATGAAACATAGGTTGTTCATGTCATGTCTCATTTATTCACTTTGTGTAGAGTCTACTGTGTATCTGACCATGTGACTAACAACACGGGTGGTTAGAACATATATAGTAAATGATGTGTCTACGGTGAACACACCATGTAGCTTTACCAAGAGAGAATTGTGTGATTCGAGCCATGTAGAAGTACTTGGGAAGGAGGGAAAATTTAATTACATGACATGTCTCAGGAGGAACACACCATGTGTAAGGGGTATAACATGACCATGTTGGAAGAGGAACATTCCCATGTTAAAATATTAATGGAACTTTCCGTGTAGTGGTTCTATACGCCGTGTAACAATATTTTGTGAAACTTGAATGCTTTCTTCTCCAATTATGTTCTTTCACTTCTATGTTCTTATCTTTGATAATCTAGAACTGAGGTGTGTTCTTAACATGGTATATTCATGCCACCGAGACATCCTATTGTTGTACGCCATGTACAGGGCTATGATCAGACACTAGAAATGGTAGATCAGGTACTGCCAGCAGATCCTCCCATTGTGCTTGTCTTGGAACCAACTGTTATATCTGATGCAGGTGTTGATGTACAGTTCCATGATGGATTTATGTAGATGTTACATATTTTTCAGGGAACACCACATCCTGGCCTAATAATGGCAGAGTTGATGAGGGTGTTTCAATAATAAAAACCTCCCACTTTTTCAGGGGATAGATGACCACAGGCTATAGAGTCCTGGTTGGAGGCCATGCTTGCTATATTTGTGTAACTGGAGATGCCTTCAGAGAGGAGGGTGAATCCTACAATGTACATGCTATGTAATTCTTCACAGAGAGGGTGGGATGTTTTTTTACAGGGGGGATGTCATTGGGATATGTCTTGGGATGAGTTTTGGAGGACCTTATATGATTAATTCTACCCAAGGTGTTGAGGGCCGATCAAGCCCGAGAGTTCATGCACCTGGAGAAGGGTACTCTTTTAGTGATGGATTAATCATATCTCTTTATACTGTATGAATGGTACACACCTATTTTCATAGGTGACGATTTACCTTTGGATAAGTGGTTTGAGGATGGTCTCAGGTATGACATCCGATCGAAAGTGAATTTTTTCAGGCTGACTTCGATGGAAGCTATAATAAACCAAGCGTTGATTACTGAGTGTAATCTGAGGGAGTTGGGAGCTGTGAGCTAGGGTGGCTCATAATCTAGTGTTGGTACTCCTTCGATTGATAGAAGGAAGTGCTACATGGAGATTTCATGTGATGTTTCTTCATGTAGCAAGGTGGTATGCTACCTGTGCATGAAGAGTGGGGATAAGAGACCACATTGCCCGAAGGACCCAATAAAGTGCTGATCCTAGGAAATATGGGTCACCTTCGGGGTTTTTTCAGGTTTTCTCACCAGTGGATAGTGAGAGGGGTTTATTTATGACTCCACGTTAAGGAGCAGGACCACCAATTTCTCATTAGTCAAGGAACTAGAGTTCATCAGGCTATTCAAGCTGAGGATGAGGTTGTGGCCATCATAGACAGTTGGTAGGTTTTTATTACCAGAAGTTTTGATCATCTCAGGGTAGTCAAGCAGGGTCGTAGGGCCACGATACATTTTATACTTTTTTAGTGGAGTAAACCCAGTAGGAGAAGGATACAGAACCCTCTATATTTGTAGGTATGATTCTAGTTGCCTCAGTTTTAGCTTCTTCCCTTTTTGATACAGGGACATCCCATAGTTTCATATCTATTTCTATTGTGGAGAACCTGGGGGTCTGCATCTTTACAATTGATGATGTTATGATGACAGAAACTCCATTGGGAATTAGGACGGCTAGTGTACGTCTGTGAAAGGAGTGCCCTTTCGAGGTAGGTGTGTGTCACTTCTTATGGGACCTCTATGTCTTGGAGATGATAGGATTCTATTTCATTCACATAATGGACTGGTTGGTCAATCTCTAGGCCTTTGTTGACTTATATCGTTGTAGGGTGAGTTTCACGTCACTATAGGGAGGGTCTTTTCTACAAAAGGGGTAATGGGATGTCCAGGCTAGAAGAATGAGACCTGAGCATCATGAGTTTGGAGGAATTACAACCAAATTTTCTAGTTTATATCTGGAAGACCAGGGGACTTCACAGATGGATATTCCTCTAGTGGTGGATCATTTCACGGATTTCTTTCTAGACGAATTTTCAGTTTGACCTCCAGATTGAGATGTAGATTTCTCTGTTGAGCCTGTGCTAGGAGTGGCACCGGTGTCCATTCTTCCTTATAGGATTTCTACACCGGTGTTACAGGAGCTCAAGAAGTAGTGAGAGGAATTTTAGGAAAATGTTTCATCTAACCGAGTACTTCCCCATGTGGTTTTCATGACCTTTTTGAGAAGAAGGAGTATGGTACCCTTAGTCTTTTTGTTGATTATCAGAAACTAGACCTGCTGAGAGTCAAGAACCGATATACGTTACAAAGGACTGATGATCTCTTTGATCAACTTCAAGGATCCCGTGAATTCTTGAAAATTGACATGATATCCGATTATTATCAGTTTTGCGTTAGACCATCAAATATACCTCTTACAACCTTTCATAGAAGGTATGTTATATAAGAGTATTTTCTTATGTCGTTCAGTATCATGAATGCACTGACCATTTTCATGGCACTGATGAACTAAGTGGTCCATCCTTACTTGTATTCTTTTCTGGTAGTTTTTGTGGATGATATATTAGTGTATTCTCACACTCTACACGAAAATGAAACCCATATCTATATCGTTTTGAGTACACTGAGAGAGCATCAGTTATATGCTATGCTCTCAAAATTCCACTTTGGGATGGATCAGATTCACTACATGGTTTAAGTTATCTTAGATACAGAAGTATCAGCAGACCCAGATAAAGTGAGATAAGTAGTATTTGTAGAGCATATGAAGAACATATTTGAGGTATGAAGTATTATAGGATTGGTTGGTTACTAAATGTTCTTTATATAGGACCTTTCATGCTTAGCAATGCCACTAACAGGTCTAACATAGAAGGATGTGAAGTATATGTGGACAGATTCCTATGATTCAGCCCTTCAAGAGCTGAAAGGGAGATTGATTTCAACATCAATACGGGTTTTTCCAAATATGAGAAAGATCAACACCATTTACTATTGTTCATTAGGTATCAGGCTGGGAGTTGTGCTTATGAAGAGGTAATGAGTCATCATGTATGGGTCTCGATAGTTGGGGCTACATGAGAGGAATTACAGGACGCGTGGTCTCGAGTTAGCTATAGTTTTGCATGCTTTAAGCTGTTGGATACATTATCTTTTGGGAGAAATTTTTTTTGTATAAACTGACCACAAGAGAATAAAGTATATCATTACTCAACATGATCTAAATTCTAGACAGTGAAGGTGGGTTGAGTACCTTCAGTCCTTTGACTTTGAGCTTTCCTGCATGCTTGGGAAAGGCAACGTAGTGGATGATGTGTTGAGCAGGAGGACTCATATAGAGGCAGTTCAGGAGGCTAGAAATGAGTGGAAGCTTATGGATTCGTTCTCTGAGATGCATTTGGAGGTTCATGATAGATAGGGGAAGTCATTTTTTTCTTCTATAGATGTTACCTATACTCTACTGGACAGAGTGCGAATGAGGCAGCTATCAAATTTCAGAGGCCTAGTCCTAAGGGAGAGTGTTTCATGAGAGGACCCTACTTCTGGATAGGCCATAGGTGAGGATGAGGTTTTTCATTTTCACGGGTAAGTATAGGTTTCATCGGACATACACAAGGAGCTTCTACAATATTTTCATGCATCATCAAGGGAAATGCATCCTTGTGTCACCAAGATGTATCGAGATCTACACTGTCAGTATTGGTGGCTAGGTATAGAGATGGATGCATCTTGATTTTTCATGAGATGTTCCACCTCTCAATAGGTGAAGGTAGAGTACCAACAACTGGTAGGTATTTACAGTAGTTACTCATTCCTGAGTGGAAGTGGAATGATGTCATGATGGATTTCATGATGGGTTTACTAAGGTCACCTAGAGGGAATGATACAGTTTGGGATGTTGTTGAAAGACTCATGAAGGTTTCACATTTCTTGATGATCAAGGAAACCTTTAGTGTTTATGAGCTTGGAAGGTTGTACATCCAAGAGATTATACATTTTCATGGGTTCTTCACTTTATCGTTTCAGACAGAAATGCTCGGTTTACTTCTCATGTCTAAGAGGGACAACAGAGGGCTTTGGGTACAAAGGTACTTCTTAGTACATCTTACTATCACCAGATAGATGGTCAGTCCAAGCATACGATTCAAGTTTTTGAGGATATTCTACGAGCATGCATCCTTGATTTCGAGGGCTCTTTGGAGAGACACATGCCTCTAGTGTATTTTTCCTACAATAAATGTTTTCATGAAACGATTCAGATTGTACCTTATGAGGATTTGTACGGTAGGCCATATCGATCACCCCTATATTTAATGAAGGTAGGTGAGGTAGCTATGTTGGGACCTCATCTTGTCCTGGAGACCACTAAGTAGGTGGAGTTGATTTAGAAGAGGATGTCTACTGCATAGTCTTGGCAGAAATATTATGCTGATTGACGGAGACAACCTCTGTAGTTTAAGGTCGGAGATCAGTTTCTCTTACATGTCCCACCAAGGATGGGACACTGGAGTATTAGGAGATAGGGGAAGATTTCATAGGGATATTTCGGGCTCTTTTAGGATTTGGAGAGAGTTGGAAAAATTTCCTATCAGTTTTAGTTACCTCAGAAGTACTGAGATTTTCATGACGTCATCCATGTTTCTCATCTACAATGTTACTTTTTATACCTTTCTCATGTTTTCCAACCTGAGGAGGTTGAGTTGGAGATGTATTAATCCTTCGAGGAGAACCCTATTTGTATTTTGGATCACAACACAAAGGTTCTCCATGGATATTTTGTTCTTTTGGTAGGGGTGCTATGGCAGCACAAACGTCTACATGACAAGACTTGGGAGAGTAAGTCTGATGTTTGATCATAATGGCCAGAGTTGTTTGATGTTTCTTCTTCACCACCCTTGGAAGGGAAATTCGGGGACGAATTTCATTAAGGGGGGAAGTTTGGATGAAACTGGATCTTCATTTTAGGTATGAATCTTTATTTTAGATTATTTTTAAGAAAAATAATGAAATGATAAATTTTCTAATTTCACGCCATGTACTTTTGACTACAAGCCGTGTACCCAATTTCCACATGTATACATGTACTAGCTGTGTAACAGCCGAGTACGTGGCCGTGTAGGTGACCTATAAGACCACCTAATACTGGGGATGGTTGAGGCTAGTACATGATGTGTACATTAAATGAAAACGCCTTGTAATTTTCTTTTAAATTTATGAATCGGAGCAGGGTCGCATCTCATCTCCAGAAGAAAATTTTTCTCCCCTCGGTTTATACATGAGAGAGAAGAATGGCCGAATAAAATCAAGCTCCTCCCAGTTATCAATCCAACCCTTGATTGAGATGTCACCGAGTGCGTTGTATTCCCACCGGTGAGTTCTCTTTTTCCCTAAATCCTTTCTTCCTCATTCCTCCTCTCCCATGAGTGTTTCAAGGTGGTTTGTTTTTCCCTTTTCGTAGATCTACATCATTCTAGGACGATTCAAGGGCTGACGTTCAAGAGTTTTGTTTGTACGACATCAAGGTAAGTGGGTTGTGCCTTTTTATGATTGTCTTTGGATTATATATGCTTAAAGTGAGGAATACACGTGTTTAGGGTATTTCATGTTTTGGAATTTAACCTTGTTTAATACCTACTATGGTTTGATTTATAGAGAAAGGTTTATTTATTATGTGTATGTTTAGGTAACTTGTTATGGGACACCCCATGGGTGTATTCCCTTGATTGTTTGATTATGGATGTTTGGTATATAATTAATGATAGGATTTCTTTTTTCATGACTTTCTTATTAGGATGGAGATGATGATTATCTGAGATGCACGTGATTTTCATTGTGAAGGTTTGACCAAGGTGATTTTTACTGTGAGAGATTCTTGAATTAGGTTCACTTATGTTGGAATTTTTTTTATATTGACCAAGAGGTATTGATTATAAGAGCTACTGAGTGGTCATAGACAAGAGGGGTTAGACCATGAGAGCTACCTAGAGGGTTAATATTAAATGAATGTTGGTCCCTAGGGAATTGACTACGAGAGTTGATAGGTTGTCATTATAGTTTATTTTTCCTATGCAATCCAAATGAGTATTGACTTTAAGAGCTACCTGGAGGTCTTTTATAAGTTATTGAATTCAAGTTGACCTAGGGGTGTTGACTATGAGAGCTTCCCAAGTGGTCATTTGTAAAGGATTAGTGATATGTTAAACCAAAGGGGTTAGAGTGTGAGAGCATTACTAGAGGGTTGTTTATGAATAATTGAATTATGGTGTTGATTCTACCAAGACAAATCACAAGCATGGAATCTGTCTTACTTGATTGTTTAGATGGTCTTCTAAGACATCTGTTGTTACTATTACACAAGGGATACATAGCTTAGTCTAGATCCAAATATTATTTATTCATCGGTTTGAATAATTAATAAATGAAAATGAATGTAATTGAAAACTATTAGATTGTTTAATTTTGAGTACCTCATAGTTTATTTCTTCATTTCTATGTATTTTCAATTATATAAATATATATATTCACTTACAGTTTGGCATAGATCTTTTGGTGGTTTCAAAATGGGATTAGACTCACACCATATTCAAGTGATGATTTTCAACCAAAACATATTATATGGTTGCATGTATAGATAAGGTAAAGCTCCCTTATTTATTAGGTACTTGATTGTTGTTGGAGTTGCAGAGCATAGGACCAAGATGGGGCTTGTGATGCTGTTGGGGTTTACTACTTTTCTCTACTTTGGTTTTAGAATCGCATTTCCAGCATTGTGACTTGTTTGGATGCTTTCCTAGACACATGCGACATGCATCATTTATATATGCTCAAGTTGTTATATTACTATCAGTCTTCCACTATTTACATTTGTTGTATGGTATTACTGCTTTTTCTATTGTTTACTATTTGTTATTTCATTGTGTATACTCTGCCAATGAGGTCATAGTTTCCCCCCCCCCCCCCATCATACCTTGGCCCTTGCTTCAAGTTTCCAGCCTTTGGAGTTGGGGGAAATTCATTTGAGGTTATGTGACTAACCGAGTTCAGGGAAGCTTTGGTCGGCACCCGAAATCAGGATGTTATAGCCTTATAGTGGAGAAATGTGTGTGATCTACAGTGATGAATCCAAGAAGTGTTTGGGATTTATTCTCATGAAAAATTATATGGTGATAGAATATGCCTCACAAAAATTGAAAACTATTGATCAAAATTACCCAACTCATGATTTGGAGTTAGCTACGATAATCATTGCATTAAATATATGGAGGCATTATATTTATGGTGAAATGTGGGATAATTATACTAATCATAAAATTTTAAAGTATATTTTCACACAAAAAAAGCTGAATATGTTCCAAATAAGATGGTTGTATTTGATTAATGATTACAACTTCTCAATACAATACCACCCTAGGAGAGCGAAAAAGGTGGAAGGTGATTTGAGTCGAAAATACCATGCTAACTTATCCGTGATGAGGATCACAAAAGATCCAATATTTATGGATTGGGAAAGGATGGATATAGAAATATTAACAGATGGGGGGAAATCATATCTTTCTCAAATGAATGTTCAACCCTCTATACAAGTGATGATTAAGGAGGCACAGGAGGAAGAATTAGAGTTACAAAAAGAATGTGAGAACTATTCCTGAATTCAAAATTTATTTTGATGAAATAATAAGGTTCAAGAACCTGGTTTGTATTCCTCCCATGCCAAATTTAAAGTAGGAGGTGCTGGATAAGTATCATAATTCATCATTCTCTATTCATCCTAGAATCAAAAAGATATACAGGGACATGAATGATTACTTCTGGTGGGATGGCATGAAAAGAGATGTCGCCAAATAAGTCTCTCGATACTTGGTTTGTTAAAAAGTTAAGGGTAAGAGATAGAATACTAAAGTTATGTTACAACCATTACCCATACTAGAATGGAAATGGAAAAAAATCACTATTCACTTTGTCATCAGACTTCCCAAAACATGCAAAGGAAATAATTCTATTTGGGTTACAGTTGATCTCTTTAGGAAGTCAGCACACTTCATTTCTATTAGAGTGGATTTATCACTTTATCGGATTTCTAGAATATATATGTAAAAAAGTGGTAAGATTTCATGGAGTACCACTTTACATTATATATGATTGGGATCCTAGGTTTACCTTAATGTTCTGGTGAAGTCTTCAGCATGCTATGGAAAAAAAGTTATGTTTCATCACTGCTTATCATCCTCAGATAGATAGATGGTCTAAGAGGAAAATTCAAACTCTGGAAGACATGTTGAGATCATTCTCTGAAGATTTAAAAGGTGATTGGGATCAACACCTATAATTAGTGTATTTTTTATACAATAATAGCTTTCAATATAATATTCAGATGTCTCCATATGAATCCCTATATGGAAATAATTGAATAACTCCAACTTGTTGGGATAATGTTGTGGAAAGAAAGCTAATAGGACCTGATCTTGTTGATGAAATGGTAGAAAAGGTCTGATCTATTTAACAACTCATAATAGTATATCATAGTTGACAAAAAAATTATCCTTACCACCAATGAAATGTCCTAGAGTTTGAAGTGGCTGATAAGGTGTTCCTATGAATATCTCTCTAGAAGAGAGTATTCAGATTTGGAAAGAATGGAATGTTTAGCCATAGGTATATCGGTCCTTTTAAAAATTTGGATAGTTTGGGGCGGTATCTTACCGATTGGTGCTTCCACTGAATCACTCTTAAGCTCATGATGTGTTCCATGTATCACTCCTGAGAAAGAACAAACCTGGTCCTTCACAGGTTCTAAGCTCAGGATTTGTACTGTTGTAGCAAGATCTTTCTTATGAAGAACAACTGATTGAGATTCTGTATCATAGAGAAAAATTTCTACGAAACAAGACCACTTACTTAGTTAAAGTCTTATGGAGGAACCACCAATTTTATGAAGCTACATGAGAACTTTAGGATTTTATAAGGGAGATGTATCCTCATATTTTTATTTCTAGGTGACAAGTTTCAAGGGAGAAATTCAATTTAAGGGGGATAGAACGTAACATCGAGAAATTTTTTATGAAAAAAAAATTTTAAATAATTTTTATTATTCAAGTAGCTTGCTTTGGACAAAATCGTGAATTTAAAATAACAACAATATTTTATTAGTAAAAATTTTCATTATAACCTAGCCATTAGGCTAGAGGGAATAATTATAACAAAATTTTGAAAATTCATTGTGAATTCTTTGGATATCAGTTAGTTATAAAAAATATTAATTAGATATTTGAGTGAATTAATATTGTTAATGAAATTAATGAGAGATATATATTATATACTTAATAAAATATTTTTTTATTAATCCAATGTATATTTTAATCATAGGGAGTGAATAAACCCTATTTGTTGTTTAAAAACCTATTTTTTTTAAAAAGGGTAACCTTACGCCTTTGAATGGAGAACCCCAGATAAATTTAGATTCTGACACATTAATATTTTTTATATGAAAAATCAAATATGTTTTCTAAAATTGGGAAATAAGTATTTACTTTGGTTTAATTTATGATATTTTCTAAAAATATTCATGTCTTGATAAATAGTAAAAACACAATAAATTTTAAGTGAAAACAACTTTTTTCATAGGGATAATTTATATGGTTAAATTATATTATTGTATAGTTTTAAATTATAAATATAATTAATTTTTATAGTAAAATATAATTGATTTCATTATCATAAATTTTACATTGAATTCATATTTAAAAACTTTTCAATCTTTTGTAATGTTTTAAATTTTATGAAAACATGTTCTCTCATTCTGATAATGGGATTGATATTTAATTAATTTCTGAAACTATTGTGTCATTAATTTTTAAAAATATACTCCATATTTGGAATCTTTAGGTCAAAATTATGTTAATAGTCTTGTTATATTTTTGGGAATTATTAATAGTATCTTTGTTAATTATTTTTATTAGCATGGTTAAAGGTAAATCGTGTAATTAAATGTAAAAATAATATTATAAAATTACCTTTAAACCTGTAAAAATCCTATTGGATGAAAAAAATAGACCCTTATCATATATTGTTATAAATTGAATCACTTGATGGACACTTTCCAATGAATATGAGAAGAATGTTACAAAAACTAATGAATGTGAAAAAAATGTCACAATCTCATTTTATATAAGTATATTAATTTTAAAATATGGATAACTAAGACATAATATATATGATAGATAGTCTTTGTAAAGATAAAATAATTACCTACATCATAGAAATTTATTTATAATTTTAAGAGATTAAATAATTACCATTAATGATGACACAATTGTGAAGTAAAATATATTTTATTAATAGAAGTATCAAATAAATGGTTTTAAAAATATTAAAAGAAATATCATATTAACTATTTAATGTGATCCACAAATTTTTTAGCTTAATATGACATGATACTAGTGTATTTAATATATTTTTTATAATTTAATTTCTTTTTGAATTTGTTTAAAGTCAAATAAATGAATAGTGTCAAAATTGACACTATTGATATTTTATAAAACAAAATATTATTAAATTATTTAAAAATCATAAAAATATTTAAAATTTAAAAATTCATAATTATAAGATATAAATTTTCATAAAATATCTATTTATGGTCAATTAACACCATATAAATAAATATTTATAACAATTCATTATTTAGAATTTTTTTACCACAATTAAAATTAAAATCAAATAACTAAGTGTCAATTTAAGAGATATGGATTAAATTGAAAATAACTTGTCCAAAATTTATTGGATTATGAGATTACAAACCTATATAATATAATATTTAAAATTGGGAAATTTTGGAGTTTTTTGTTAGGATTTTATTTTATTATAAATTATTATTTAATGAGTTTCCAAAAGTGCCCATCACCTCAATTATAAAAGGGCACCTACTCCATCCCCTATTCACTTCATTTTTAGCCTTAAAACTCGGCCATCCCCTACCCTTTTTCCTTATAAACTTTCCAATTTTCATTCTATAGGTTCCATTTATTTTCAAAGACCAACTATATTACTCTATGAAGAGATTTAGAGGAAGCACGTCGAGGAAGAAGTAATCTCTTCTACTTATTCTTTCAAAGTTCATTCTTCTTCTACTTCTTCTTCATTATTTGTTTCATTATAAAGTAATAAAATTATTATCACAAATATAAGGATATGTTATTATAAATATCAAAAAACCATATTCTACCTTTACCCATCCTATGAAAAATGAAATCACAACGCGTGCGTATGTATAGTTTACCATCTCCATACCGTGGTGTAATCCGTTTTGCATCACCACCTTTAATGGATGGGTATAATGATGTAATCAATATATATATATATATTATAAAATTATATTTATTCTGTGTTACTATTCATCGTCCAATTCAATACCAGTCAATAATTATGGGAAAGATATCGTCGATCGTGCGTACATACGGCTTACCCTCTCCGCTGTGCGATGTGATTCATTCTACATAATCTTCATTAAAACAAGATTATATGAATTAATTTAATGAATAAAAATGAAATATATTATACTAATACCATATTGTAAAAGATATAAATATAACCTTAAAATATTAATAAGAATTTTTTGACACAACATGCATAAGAACATAAAGAAGTTAATACCTCAATAACGAGAAACATTGAAATGTTACTAACAAATAGATGAAAATATAATCATAAATGTCGTCATTAAAATAATTATAATTCTAGAATTAATCAGTAACATTATTTAAATCATTATAATGGATTTTAAGATACATATAAAACATATCAGACCTAAGGTAAGGGATAACTTTGCAAATCTCATTTTTATCCGAGATTGATTATTCACATGTATTTACTGGGGGTTTATTTATCATCCATATACATATTTCCTAAATATGTATTCAAAAATATTAATTATATCCCTCTATAATTTTTTACATTAGTGAATTTATACTGAATGGTATGAATGTAATATTTTTTCATTTTTAGTACAAGGTACTTTTGACTTTTCTGACAAAGGTACAAGAAGAATGTGTTTTTAACTTTTACGAAATGAATATATTTTTACACTTCCATAATGCATTATTTCGTTTAATTTTACCCTACAAGGTTATAAGGTTATTTTAACATAAAATTATTTCTTCTAAAATTTTGTGGTATTTTGAGGAGGGAAAATATTTTTGATGAAGAAATGATATTTTTCCCAGGAATTAATTTCAAGTGCTTTCTCAAAAGTATTTTCCATCTAAAATTAAACTCATTAAATAGGGTTATATTTATAACCATGTTATTACTATGATTTGATTTTATGTTATTTAATAAATCCATTTGTTTTATATCAATTATGATGGAATGATGTTTAAGAAACCTAGTTTATTTCATGGGTTATGCTCTGGTGAATGTTTTTTATTTTTTTGTGGCACACTTCAGAATGGTTTTATTATGAGATGGGTGGTAAATATATCTCCTTACAATGCTTTGGGTATTGATTTATATATCATGATATAGACATGACTGGAACAAAAAGTAAATATGGTTCAGTAATACAAGGATAGAATAAGGAGTTAACTTGGTTCAGTAATGGACTTTGTCAGCTATGATGGTCTCGGCAATGATCCATGACTAATATGAAATGATTTTTATGCTTATGTGTGTATGAAATGAAATTTCATATCTTGTGTTATAAATATTGGGATTACATTGAACTTTTATGATTTATTCCATGACGTGATATTATGACCTTTTATATGAAAGATAATATTTTCAAATGTTATCTTCTTATGATTATGATACGATTGATATTTCCCTTGTTTACCTTACTGAGCATTTGAGCTCACCCTTTCATATGTTTCTTTTCTTTAGGTCATGAAGAAGGGTATTAGGTATGATATTTAAAAAGGAGTCTAGTTATGAAGAAATAAGTAGGGGAAATGTGGATGATTTATGAATTAGTTGTTTATGTTTCCCAGTTTCTAAAGACACTAAACCAATACGGTCCTAGTGGGGTTTTGTTATGTTATGTAATAAATATTCTTCACTTTTGAAGTAATATCTATATGTAAAGTATAGGTCGTTATATCTCAAGACATTTGGACCATCTAAAACCAACTCAAATAAGCTTCAAACATCTATCCCCTAATCCCAGAAGCCTCACTTTGAGTTGAAAGCGATCCAAGGAAGTCTTTTGTTATAAGCCCAAAGAAGTTACCCAAAGAAGAGGTAACGTTATTCAACGATCACTTTTAATTCATTTAATTCTCCCCCTTTTGTTATTATTATATATTAATCTCATAATAACTTAATTATATTATATATAATGACATTTGTTTATTTCAATGGTACAATCTATACTCACACACACTTCTATCAAATGGGATACACAATCATCATTTGTATGTACGGTGGACTACCACCTCACGAACCAATGTCACTCGTTATTTCTTTACCACCATTAATGGTTTTTAATAATGATATATTTATAGTTTATATATGATATATATGATATTTATAATGTATTTATTTATATGTAATTATTTTATTTCACAATCCTTCAGGCTTTCTATTTTTTGGAAATATGATTACATTATTTGTATATGTATGTACTACCGCCTCCTCAAAGTAATTTTATTCGTTCACACTATGCATGGAATGTATAATGGATGGTTTTAATACACACGTTTCATATATATATGATACTATGATTATAATATAATTATAATATAAATATATACTATTTACATTTCATTATTTTAATATGGTAATAAAATAAAAACAACATTTATGCGTACGTACGACCTACCATCTCCATGAACAGTGAATTTCATTTATATATACAAATTATATGGATTTTGTAAGTACATATATAATTAATATATATTAAAATTAAATAATTATTCAAATTATAGATATTATTAAATCATGATCTAAGTAATAGGAACAACAAATAAGAAGTAAAAATATACTCAACAAACTAGGCAATTAACACCAAAAAATAGTAAAAATAATGAATGATCACTAACAAAAGGGTAATAATATATTATAATAAGATAATATATGATATTATAAATATTAATATGGATATTTAATAATTTAATAACATTATTAGAATCATTGTAAAGTATTTTATAGAGATTTTGACCTAAAGGAAGGGTAATGTAAGGGATATCGTCTCAATTTCATTTCATTAGGGAATATAGTAATATTATACATATAGTATCTTTTATATGGTGTATATACATACAAATTATAAATTAAATATCATTAATATATCATTATTCCTTGTATTTTGAGTTTCAATTTGAATTATTTTATTGAAGGGTATTTGAAATTAATGTTACCAAGTGGTAATGAAATTTCATAACTCAATTCCTTTTCATTGGGTTATATTACTTCCTATATGTCTTTTATATTATATTATTATGTATATAATTAATTTTAATATCTATTTTTGTATTCAAAATTCTTATATATGGATTAAATTTTGATACACACTGTCTATTCATTGATTAATTTTCACTTCAGTGTTAGGATCATTTTAAGGTTTTATTTCACAATCTCATTCTAATCAAGATTAATTATTCTTTAAATTACATTAAAATAATTTATATGATAATTTCTCAATAAAACCTTTCATTTTCTTCTAATCTGGTTATTCATGAACATTTTCAATTAAGTGTACCATTTTTCGGGTCTTTGGTACTCAAATGTTTTTTTATGAAAATCCGTCATCATTTCTTTCTTTGGTGAGAATTCAGTTTTCTCTCCAAACAAAGTTTTATAAAACAGTTTTACTTTTTGTTAACATTTTTAAATGATTTTTTAAATATATTTTTACCCCTTATAACTTTTAAAAATTTATCTAAAGGAAAATTCTTTATCTCTTTCTGAATAAGTATCTTTTCTAACCTTTTTACCATGAAAAAGTAATGTTCCATTTACCTTGTATATCATGTACCAAATTATACCCCATCATTTATTTGAATATTCCATTGAAATTTATCAAATAATTGTTTAAAGATAATGTTTTTAAAATTGATTTTAAAGTAATAGGGATTTTCTAAATGTTTTTCAAAATGAAGAGAAAATTTTCCTCCAGAATTTGTTAATAAAATTTGTATGGTATTTTTATTCATCAATAACGAAAAAACTTTATCCATACTCCACTTGGGAAGTTTTTTAATGATACTATCATTGTTCTTCCTTTGGATGGTTTTTGATTTCTTTAACCACGTATAGTATTGACATTCAATACCTTGATTCTTTTATAGAACCCTTGAAATATTAAATTACCTAATATCATTAGACATTAAATTTCCCCTAAATATCCATATTATTTATCATGTATAAATTTATTTCTTAAACTATATTATATTATACATATAGTGTTTAATTTGAATTTTATTTCATTAATGAGGGAAATATTGATAGATCTTTATCCCTTACTCAATACAGATATTTGATAAGGCACATTGTTATTTAATTAAATTGAGTATTCAATAAATGAGGAATGCTTTGGACATTCACTATGTGGGTTGGGAGTCAGTTAATTTAAGTCCCTAGATGCATTAGTAGTCTCATGGGATGAGTCGGTTGGCTAACCTAAGATAAGTGGGGTTTCAAATAGTATGTTTTAAGCTCTCTTGAGGATAGATCGTGAAGGTAAATGTATCATGATCCTGGGAAACAAGGCATCCAATAATTAAAAATTGTACTTATTTAGAATTCAGTTTTTATTATTATCCATGAGATTTTTTAATTGAAATTATCTATGGATGAATTTTGGTTCTCATTCTTTTGATTAAATGGATTATGTGTTTAGTTATTTAACTTTCTATATTTATTATTCCATATTCATTTATTTAAATGAAATTTGTGTTTAGTTATTTATCATTACCTAGTGTTTATGAACTCTATAGTATTTTATTGATTACATGGAATGTATATTCAGTTATTTACATTTCCATGTTTTTTATGCACTCCATCTCAGTTAATTGACTACATGGAATGTGTGTTCAGTTACATACATTTCTGTATTTATTATTCTCATTGATTCGTTATTTTTTCTATTGTACTTAACCCTTACTGAGAATTTGAGATCACACTTATTTTGTTTCCATTCCCTAGGAATATAAGAATAATACTATGAAATATGTGCAAGGATACGATAATTAGGAATACAATTATCCTTAGAAAACTATTTTCTAATCAGTGTATTGATTTTTAATACAAGGACCATATATGTATCTAGTTTACCAATAATAATAAACTCTTTAGTCCTTTAGAATTTTATTCCTTGTAATCATGATAATTTAATGGTATTAGGCACTGGATCTGGGCTTACTGAGGTTGGTTTTCAAAAAAATTAAAAATATGTTCGGAATAAGGTGAGAAAATAGTTTTTTAGAAAAATATAGTTTTTATGTGTAAAATTAAATTTATTATTATCTTTTTTACAGAAAACACATACGATGAATGTTAAAATTTTGATTTAATATATTATATAAACTTTTTAAAAAATCATTCACCAAAGTGATTTGTTTAATTTATTGAGGTGAAATGCATTTGTCTGCATAAAAATTGTTTTTCAAAAAAAATATTCCTTCTGTTTTCAAAAGGTTTTTATTTTCATTTCAAATTTATTTTCACCAATTAATTCATTTTATATAGTAGTTTAAATCATATATTTTCATAATTTAGTTAATATTATTCCTAGACACTATTTCAATGGCCAAGTGATAAGTTTCATATTAAATAATAATATTTTAATAGCATGTCACGTATTTTTTAAACTTCGTGTTATGTGTAACAAAAAATATCAAAAAGATTAAATTTATTTGAAAATATTATTTCACAAAATCTCTATGAGTTACATTCCATTCACCTTAAATAAATTTTATCCTCACAGATTTATGTTGTTTTCAATAATTAATGGTTTAACATTCGAAAATCCCTTTCGAGGAAACCCACATCATAAGATGGGTTAATAAAACTACCTATAAAAAAGATAAAAATGGATGTGTGAAATTCATCTTCAATAAAACATACTAGATTTCCAAATATGAGAACATTCATGGGATGTGAATATTTTGACATGAAAGAAAACATATGTCTAAAAATGATATAGAGTGATAGAGATCATTGATCATAAAAAAGTGAATGATGACATAAAAATTAAAAACCAAAAAAACCTAAACCAAATAGGTGTGAAAAAATTCATTAATATCATTATTAATGATGGTAATAAGGTAAGGTTTTAATTTAATAACATTTTACTAATGTTTAATAATTTTAATGAAATTTTATACTTACTTGAATTTATTCCATTTCATAAGTATAATCTCATTATTTGGTTATTCTTTGATGAATTTTCAAATCATCTCTTACTCCAAAAAATGAAGTTTAATTTGATATGATAGAATAAATAATGGATCACAAGATCCATAATATAATGATATATCATTCCTTTTATCTATTGTTACCAAAAAAGTTAGTAATGATTATCCATTAAACATAAATCATCATTTTGTGAAGTAATATATCAATATCTAAAATTTCCTCCAAAGTTCATCATAATCCACTCCATAAATGGTAAAACTTATGACCCTTCCAAATTTATAAATATTAAATAAGGTCACTAAATTTTCCAAAATCATAATAAATTAATTCACAAAAAATAAATATGTATCTCTAAAATTCTACATACTAAATGTGTGGATGACATGATCATATATTCTACTAAATCCAAATAATAAGAAAAATTACCATAAAACCTCATTGAAAAAATACATGATTTTTCATTCCTTAAATAAAACAACATATTAATGAATATATTTAATAAATCCAAAAATACTAAAAAATACATCAATGAAAACATATAGCAATTTTTCATCAAATCATTAATTAGTTTTGGGTCCATCAATGCAATCCAGTTTACTTAATCCAGGTCAATTATAAATTTATCTAAACTAAACTCAATTTTCTCATAATCAAGAACATATTATGTGTTATCATACCTTAATCAGGTGTTTTCCATAAAATATCACATTTCCATTAAATAACTTTTTAATTTCATTAGTACCATTCAATATATTCTTGAAAATCAATAATTAAAAACATATATTAAAAAATACATCTATATTTATTGATTTATATAATATAATTTTCGAATTCTCTATCATAAGAACATTAATGGTTCAACTTGATTCTTAAACCATTTACTTGGATTCACTATATTAATCATTAAGAAATATTTCATACAATATAAAATATGAATTTTTTATTAACCATCATCAACACTAATTTAATCATACTCCTCACATTTAACATAAAAATTACTATTGGAAAATTCAATACCTTTCACATGTCGATGGTGGTATCTTAGTTATCATTATTATAACCATTACTCATACGATATTTGTGATTATCTTGATGAAAATTTACTCTTGGAAATAAAGTTTTTTAATTCCAACACTTTCCACATTTAAAACATTCGGTTATCGATGAATCTTTAGGGATACCATTATTAAAATCAATTAAATTAAACAAACTTTTCATTTATCCTCAGATATTAGTTTTTTGAGTCCTTTTTAACACTAAAAACAACTTATCATTCCTCTAAAACATTAAATTGGGTTCTTCTTCCAAGAATCTAAACATATAAGAAATTGAGTCTTCTTTCTTCCATGGTCTCCTCCACCTAAACTCTTAACGAAGTATATCCTTCTATTCATTGGTGAGTCCAAGAGTTTTTTATGGTGAAAGTTATTAATAATATGTCGTGATAATTGATTAGTCACAATAACAATATCCTTCACCCTAGTCATAATATAATTTGGTTTCTCATCAACACATTATGTATCACAGTCAATGTAAACCCAGTTTTTTTAGGTTCCTACCATTTACTAAAACCAAAATGAACAGTGTGAGAAACAATAATCATAGTGGGAAACCAGATAATAATGAAAGATCGAAAATTTGATGTATAAATCATGACACATTATTTTAAATAAAGGACACTATAAGATAAACCTCGGTCATTTATTATCACTATTTAAATCCTTCATGATGTTTCATAAGGAGTTTGTAAAATTATAGGATATTTTCATATGCTTTGACTCATCCTTAGAAATATCCATAGACATATCCCTAGACATATCCTTAGAAATATATATAGGGATATCATAAATGTATTCTCATCGTAATTTATCTTGGTTAAAAGAACCTATTGTATGATACAAAATATAATGATCCAAAATTATAATTCCAATATATTTATTATTTTATATGAATATTCATTACATTACAAAAATTCACTCTTGAGGATCCTAATAGTTTATCAAATTTGGATACAAGGAACACAATCGTATTATTTACTGAAAATTATTTATTGTTTCCCACAGAAATATTCAAATTTATTACTCTTTATAGACATACCATACTTAAAATATTTCTTCATATCCTAGATAAATGAAATATATGAAAGGGTGAGATCAGATGATCAGAAAGGTTACAAAAAGGAGATATAAATATATCATGATCTTATTGGTATGAGAAATTAAGAATAACATTTCAAAACTATACCCTTCATATAATAGATTATAAACCTCAGTCATGGAATAAATCCATGAAATTCATAAAATAGGAATCATAATGGAATCATAGAACATGAGACATGTGAACCTAACATTTTCCTAAGATTTAGATTGTTTCTATAGACATAAGTATAGAAATATAATTCCTCATCAAAAAAGGCTCATTTCGAAAACAATAATAGTGGAATGATTTTACTCTCCAAACCATCATAGCAATCATGGTTCAGTCATAAGACTATAATAGTGGACATTACTCCTTACAAAACTGGGTTCATCTCCCATTCCAATCCTATTTATATCATGAGATATTAATCTTTCCTAAAATAATTGGGGGTAGATGTAGGTCACACCGATTGCATAATGAAAATCATATATATGACTTCCATAAGATCCTAAATCATTATCCATATCAAAACAAAATAAAATAAATGGGTCTCATGATCATCTTATCATAACATAACATGTTCAAAATAAGAAGTTTTCATAATCATTTCATCATCTCATCACGATATAACCTAGGGATAAAGAACTGGGTTTCATAATAATTTTATCATGGTATAACCCATGAAAGAGAAATGGGTTTAATTATAATTTTATAATGGTATAACCTAGAGAATATAATATATATTTCATAATAATTTTATCATAGTATAACCCCTAGAATAGAAATTGGTTTCATAAACATAATGTCATCTAAGATACAAAATTCTAACACCATCTATTTTTATGAATTATTATTATTTTAAATAAATTAAATTTATTTTAAAGATTATGTTAAAACAACACAAATTTAATATTTTATTATATTCAACACCAAGGTATTAAAGGTCTATATACAACACTATCTTAGCATTAATTATATGAAACACTATGTTTTAACAAAACCAAGATATATAATTAATTTAATTCTTTAAAGGTGAAGGTTATAACCGAGACATTAAACTAAGTTATACATATATTACAAAATGAATTTTAAATAAAAAATATAATGGATTTATATAAAATACATATTTATAATAAAATATATAATTCTCATAAAATTAGGTATATATTTCAAAAATTATATTTTCTAAAAAAATCATGTAGTTTTATGAAAAATAATAAAAATAATTTTTGAAACTATTTGAAAATTGATTTTATAAAAAAAAATTATTTCTTAATTCATCATGTCAAAATAATTTTAGGTTTAATGTTTTCTATTTTTCTAAAAAGTTTCATTTTTCATGAATGGCGAAAATATTGAATTTTAATTAAAAACGCGCATTTTTTTAATTTATTTATAAATTAAAATTTTATTTTAAATTGGTTTTTATGGAAAATTAGTTAAATTATACCTAAATTAATTCAATTTTTCTAATTTTAATCAATTTAATATTACAATTTTATATAATAACTTTGTACGGTTTTGAACAATTTCTTTTTTAAAACCAAACTTCTCGTAATGTATGGAGGATTAATTTTAAACTATAACAATAAATACAAAAAAAATATTTTTAGAAATATAATATGTAATTAAAATCAAAATAATTTATATTATATAATAATTTGAACTTAAGTTTTTATGAAAATTATTAGTGAATGTAGTAAAAAATAATTAACACAGTTGAGGTGAAAATGGGTTTACCATAAAGTTAACAAACCAGATGAGGATAAAATGACCTATAATAATTTTTAAAAACTATTTTATATCCATATTTAGACCATTAAACCTATAAGGTTTCATGAGGAACCTTCTTGAACCCTTTTTACATATGAAGAACATGGGAGAACATTATCCTTTTAAAAAACAATTGTGTCCTCTCCCCACATAAAAAAGCCCACCCCTCTACTCCCTAATTCACACAATAAAACATAATGTTTTCCAAAAACTTTCAAAATTAATTCCCAAATTACCTAACATCATCATATAAGCCATATTTTTGTTTTAGATAAAATCTTTTAAGGCTTTAGTGAAAACATAAGGATCATACCCAAAGAAGAGGTAATGATCTTCAACAAGTATCTTCGTTTTATTTCCTTCCCAACATTCTTAAATTCATATTATATAATGAATATTTATTAAACTCAATATCTTACATATAATAATATGTTTTTATGTTATTTTTATGACTAAAAACAATCTACACTTCCATCAAATGGGTACAAAATCATCATTCGTGTGTACGGTGGACTCCCGCCTCATGAACCAATGTCATTCATTTTTCCATTACCACCTCTTTAGGATGGAAATAATGATTAAAATATTATTTATATAATATTTATATAATTTTCTTATGATTATGTAATTATTATATCACACATACATTTATATTTTCTATTTTTTTGGAATATTATAACATTGTTTGTGTGTACAGAAGACTACCGCTTCAAGAGTCGATGTGATTAATTCACTCTTTACATGGAAGGTATTAAGGATGGTTTTAATATAAATATATTATATATATGACATAAAAGTTATTCTAAAATTATAATTAATATCACTTAGTTTCATTTTTTTCAATTTGATAAGAAAAAGAAAATATTTTTCATGCATATGTACGACCTATCATGTCCATGAACAGTGTATTTCATTTTCTATCTATAAATATTATGGATTTATATAAATACATATATAATGAATATATATGTTATTTATACAATGGTTTAAATTATCTAGATGATTAAACCATGATCTAATTAATAGGAAAAAAAATCAACAAGTCAAAACATACACGAAAAACATAGTTATTTCCCAAAATGTGACTTTAACATGGACTTTTTAATAAATGGGTAATAAAAGTTCAGATGTAAATCATATATGGTATTATATATATGAATATGGGTTTTTAATATATTTATAATAAAATTATATTTATTATAAAAGTGGATTTAATTATTATGATGGAATTCAAGACCTAAGTTAAGGTATTTTTGTCACACAATTTATATATATGAGACACATTCCATACTCTCCACCTATTTATATTATGATGTTTTTATACTTACCATTAATTTATTTTATGATGTTTATAATTATAATTATTTAAATTTTAATATCCATTTTAGGATCTATATTTCAATGGGATTACTTTTCAAAAATTACCCAAAAGATAATGGATTTTTGTCTCAATTTTCTTTCTTTGAGATGCACATTATGATATAAAACCTATATTCATTAAAAAATTGTATATAAAACACATTTGAAATGTATTATAATGAATATATTAATCTTTATGATATTTAGAGTTTCATTTTGTTTTATTTATTCATTAGTTTATGATCTAATGTTTCCAAAGTGGTAAACATGTTATGTTACAATCTCATCATTTATCGAGTTTGTTTATGATTACGTATCCAATGTGGAAGTATCATAATATAACTCTAAATAAAATCA
Source organism: Viscum album (assembly GCA_963277665.1). Classification (NCBI taxonomy): domain Eukaryota; kingdom Viridiplantae; phylum Streptophyta; class Magnoliopsida; order Santalales; family Viscaceae; genus Viscum; species Viscum album. The sequence continues at coordinate 96,622,210 of OY728153.1, read as the reverse complement.
TGAATTTTATTCTACCATGGTTATTAATTACATTTTTAAGTTATATTACCATTTTCTATCTCTTTGGAACTTAATATACTCGACAAAATGTTTTTATGAGAACCCAACTTTATCTCTATCTTCGGTCGAAAATTACTTTTCTTCCAAAACCATTTTTTGTAAAAAAAATTCATAAATGTTTTACTATCATCATATTATTATTAAAATATATTTCAACCTATGTGGTTCATTTTTAAAAAATATTTTTAAAATAATATTTATGTCAATTTCCTATACAATTCCTATTTGTCTTTCTCTGAAAATGTGAAAATAATATTTATTTTTAACATGCATGACATGAAAATATTTCCCAATATCATGAACAATAAATGATTTCAAAATTACATTACATTTTTTACAATTTATTTTAAAAAATTCTTAATATTTGGTAATTTTATAGATTATAAATAAAGTATTTCCAAGTGAAAAAGGATTTTTGTTAGTGTTTTATGTTTTTGAAAAGAATTTTCCTCATGAAATATTTTATTTGGCTTCTAGAAGAACCATTTATAATATTTCAAGGTTATTTTTATAGAAATGAATTTTCATTTTTTTTATATTTTAAAATTTTACTGTCAAAGAAAACCTATTTTCATAATGAAATATGTTAAGTAATTCAAAAAAATTCTCCACATAAGATGTAATTATGTGTGGTTACTTATGAATTACTATGGATATGATCCCATGATACTTTTTTTCTTTCATTTAATGTTTTATATTTATGATTCCATGATATTTATAAAACCCATTTCCTTTATATGGGTTATACTATGTTATGAATCTTATGGAACCCATTACTTTTTCCACGTGTTATGATATGATGATTATGAAATATATTTCTTTTTTGAAGGTTATGATATGATGAAATTTTTATGAAGAACATTTCTTTTCATGGGTTATGATATGGTAAACTTTTTATGTCATTTTGGAACACATATGTGCAATTTTTTTTATATGATGGTGGATAAGTTCTAACCAAGGATAGTGTTCACGTTATAATAAAGTAAAGAGGTTATGTTATAAAAAACTATGGGTGGGATTTATATCTCCCTCTAATTAATTGGGTAAAGAATTATATCTCACGAGATAGAAAATATTGTAATGAAGAGTGAACCTGGTTCTATAAGGGACTACTTTCGCAATGATGTTCTGGGGATTGGGCCTTTTCTACTATGATTTTATGTGTGGAACTTTCTTTTATGTCCATAATGTTATAAATGAAACCGATAACATGTTCACAATGATATACATGTACCTGATTACATGTTCATGATTTTATGCATGAATTAGTCTTTCATGTCCATAATGTTATGCGTGGACATAGTTTCATGTTCATAAGTTTATATGAGGGCCTTATTTCTTATCCTTAACTTAATGAGTGAACATGTTTCTATTTATAAATGTTCACAATGTTATAAGATAATGTGTATTATATACAACTATGTTTTATGCCAATGTTATACTCTCACAGATCATATTCTTTTATTCCATTATGATTCAAGTCTTATAAACATCCAATATTTTTTCCATGACTCTTGTTTATTATCTATTATAGGTTCATTATAAACATCATTAGTGAAGTTCATTGTCATATAAACATTTAATTGTCTTATTCACTCATATTATTATAGATTTATATCACTTATGTTTACCATTAATGAGAATATGTTCTCACCCTTATATATTTTTCTTTTATAAAGGTTATAAAGAAAGGTTTTATGTACTGTATGTCTATGAAGAGTACTAAATGGGAATATCTTTGGGTTTAACATTGAATATTGTTCCCCAAATTAGAATATTGTGTTCTAAATTTCCAATGTCACTAAACTATTATGATAATCAAGCATGTGTTTGAGAAATATAATGAATATTCATTTAAAATTATGTAATATCCATGAATGAGAATCTTGGGTTACAATAGTTGGTATAAAAAGATATGTTTAGTTAACCTTTCAAAGCTAGGATGATAAAAAAATTAGCGGGACCCCTAAGGATATGTATATGTATAAGTGTAAGGATGATTATAAGAAAATGTCTTGGAATTATGGTAAAGTAAAAAAGTGAGTGGTTTCCTATTAATACATATATGTCTATATAATACATGTGGATGTGGATCTAGAAACACATGAGTCTTAGACCAGTTGGTAAAGACTCCGTAAGTGCATCCAAGTGACCCAGGATCAAATCCAGGCTGAGGCAGAATTTCTGGGTTACTGTAGCAGTACTTTAGCAGGAACTTTTTGGCACTATAGCAGCCAGGAATATACCTCTGTTTGGGCTTCGGGCTATCGATTTGGTCCCCGAGTCCTTTTAGGCCTTCGGGCCACCCAGGCCTTCGGGTTAGTAAGGCCTTTGGGCCACCTCAAGACCTTCGGGCCACCTTAAGTGCAGATAAAAACCAGACGACCTACAAGGAACAAGCTCTACAAGGAGGATGAGAAAAGTAGTTTTCACCACATCAGAAGCTAAACAGATTTCAAGAATGAGAGGGTATGGAACCTGCCATTGGGACAAGCCTGTGCATGCACGGGAATGCCTAGCCGAATAGACATGCGTAGGTGGAGAGCTGATTTCACGATGAAGATTCTGGGGAGGAGTAGTTACAAGTAGTATGTCTGGGTTGTATGTAATGTTTGAAAGACTACGGACAATGAATTCCTCTAAGGACTATAGGCCATGTAATACTTATGCCTACAAGCCTTTTAAGGGTTCCACCTCACCCCTTGAAAGGTGGATTATCAAAAATTAATAAAAAATGAAGTCCTTCGGGCCATTGGAAGGATGGTGTATCTGGAACATATTTACCTAGTGGTAACAACCCATAAAACATGGTATTAAGATAAACTCAATTAGGAACTAGTGTATGATAATGGGCCTTGATGCACACCTAGTTTGACACTCTCAGGGTATATGCTTTGTAAATTAAAAAACTCTTTATAAACAATCCTAAAGGATTTAAATGGAACATAACTGTCAATGAACTAGGATAATCATAAAGTGTCATATATTTAAATGAAGGTTTCGTGATTTAGGCCTACTAAATCATTTATCAGACTATATGGTTTTACACTATTAATAGTGTTTATCACACTATTATCATGGTTTTAGTCAGTGGATGGAACCGAAATAAAACTTCTTAATGATGAGTGTGATGGAAAATATAATTATTTTACTCATAAGAAACAAAAAATTATAGGATTTGGAATAAAAAATATTGTTTGAAGCTCACAAAACATTCTCATGCTATGAATCATGCTGGACATCCAAATCAGAAATGGAGGGAACAATATTATATTGATTCCTCATTGATGAAACATCCACCTTATTTTAATGGGTCTTATTATCCACTAGTTTATGAAAATTGGATCAATACCACTAAAAAGATATTTTCTATTATCCACTATTCGTAATATAAAAAAGTCATTTTGGATTTCTACCATTTGGAAGTTGAAGAATATCAATGGTGGACTCTTATCAAGAATATAAGGAAAAAGGATGAAGTTTACTCCATGGATTGGGATGAGTTCAATGACTAATTTTTCAATAAGTACTTTCCTCATATTATTCATACCAATATGGAGGAGTTACTTGAGCTAAAGAAAAATGATGATGAATCCATTGGTACCTATGAAGGAAATTTTGCAATACTTTCAGGTCACACTTATGGTATTATCGTCCAACTAGAATATAAGGTTGATCAATTATTTAGTGTCTTAAAATAAAGTCTCTGAAGGGAGTTATCCATAAGAACCTTAAGTGGTTATGAATAGATTGTTTTATGTTAAATGACGATGGAAATATAGGTTTGAGTTACATATCAATCTCTTGGATTTGATAAGAAATAGAATATGGAGTTAATAGGAAAATATAAAAACTAGGGGGAAGAATATAAGCCTTCCATTATGCTCATATTGTGGAAATAATCATGGAGGAAATTTCCTTAAGGGGACTTTTAAATGATTTATTAGTGTAATGGAAGGTCATCAAGCTCTTTATTTCAAATGTGATGGGAAGAAGTTAGATAATGATGAAAATAGAGAGAATACAGCATAGAATGAACTTCCCACACTCTAGTGTTTCAAATTATAGGATTATGGGAATTATGTAAATCAAATCCCTAATCCAAGGCCTAATGTGGATGATTAGCAACAAATATTTTTGAAAAAAAAAGATAGAAGTAAATATTTTTCAATCATAATGGATGAATTGAATCATGATAATTAAGGCCACACTTATCCTCCCATCCTTAGATGGGAATATTAGGTTTGAATTTGTATGAATAAGGCCAATGAAAATATAATTACGAAATGTCATTAGATTATCTCCCTCTATACGGATATTAGAATAATGAAATAACTTTTTGTATTTTATTAGTGGAAGGTTGAACCCAAAATTCCAATGAAAATGTATTTCTATAATACAATAGCTCATATTAAAAAAAATTGAATTTAAAATTTGAAAGTGTGTATGCCTCCATGTATGATTAACATAACAGTTATGGATACTACCCTGGGTTTTTGAGTTTAAGGTCAATTTTAATTTCAAAGTCATTGAAAACCATGTTGAGGTTTAATGTGATGATATTTTTTCTAGATTATGGATATTTTAATATAAATTTATTGTTACAATACCCTTTGGTTTGGTACATTTTTTAGTGAAAATTTATTTATGAAATAATTCCTATAAACATTATTGACATATAATTAAATTTAATTGTAAACATTAGGGTTTACCTTAATGTTTATTTTGAGGTAATTATGGGTTTTATTCGATCACCTAAAAAACCCAATACACTTCATCACTATCAAATAAGATATCTCTTTAGATTCTCTTGTCAGTATATGAATTAATAAAGTGGTAGGTTTTCATGGAGTACTATAGTCAATTGTATCTTATCAAGATATTATGTTCACCCTAATGTTTGGCAAAAGTATTCATAATGATCTTGATATATAGTTGAGTTTCATCAGTATGAGAAAAAACCAAACTCTAACAGATATGAAAAGATCTTGTTAAATGGATTTCAAAGGTGCTTAGGATAAACCCTTTGTTTAGTTGAGCTTACTTTCAAAAATAGCCTTCACTCAAGTGTTTTTATGTATCCTTATAAATCCCTTTATATTTACAAGAATGAATTTGTAGAAATAAAGTGATTGGGGATTGAGTTAGATGATGAGATTGATGTAAAGGTTAGATACATTAAGCAACATTTAAGTACGTAAGATATTTGAATGATATTTTATGATGATAATATATGACAAGATCTAGAATTTGATGTTGCTGAGAAGACCTTGTATGAATTTCTCCAAGGAAGAAAGAATGGAAAACTAATATCAAGATATATCAGTCACATTAAAATACAAGATCATTTCAATATATTAGAATATAATTTGGAAAATCTACTAAACCTCTATCAGGTTCATAATGTGTTGCATACTTCACTTATGAGGAAGTACATACCTGATCCATACCATTTACAGAATTTAGAGGTCATACCGTTGTAGAATGATATTTATTACGAGGAATGACTTATTTAGATTCTAGATCAAATAAAGAGAATTATATGAAAAAAGATAAATCATCTGATCAATGTATTTTGGTGACACCAAAAACTTAATGAATCTACATGGGATATTGAGGATATGATGATTCATATGTATTCTCATTTTTTTGAATAAGAATACTAAATTTTGAGGGATAAATTCATTTTAAGGGTGGTATAATGTTAAACCCTGAGTTTTTATGAATTAATAATTTTTGAATAATTTAAATTTATTTTTTGGATTTTTTTATGCAAATCACCAAGTTAATATTTTATTATATGTAAAATAATTATAATCTTACACTATATGTAACACTTACCTATCTTGTGCTACACGCAACACTGAGTTTTAATAAAACCAGGATATATTATTAATTTAGTTATTTAAATATAACCATTATAACCTAGATATTAAAATCAGTGATATGAATAGTAAAAAATAATTATTAAAAAATAATTATAATGGTATTATATAATGAAATAGATTAACAAAAAAATAAAAATAAAAATATGTATAGTCTTTATATGTTTCAAAAATATTATTCTCTCAAAAAAAATGTTTTCTTAAAATAATATATTAAGCTTTTACCCTTTGAAAAACATAATTTTAGAAAATAATCTCTATTTTTAAAATTGATCTTTTAAAAATTAGATTAGGGTGGTTTTTCCTGATTTTTTTGAAAAGTTTTACTTTTTAACGAATAGTGAAATTTTTTTAAATTTGAATTGAGAATTTTCTTTTCATTTAATTTATTTATAATGTTAAATTATATGTTAAATTATTATTAACATATAATTATATAAATTATACATTTATTAATCTGATTTATGTAATTTTAATCAATTTCATGTTAAAATATGATATAAAAACATTATATAGTTTTCAATTTTTTCACTTTAAAAACCCATTTTCTCATCATGTCTATCGGATTAATTTTAAAATAAAATTTTACACATTAGTAAATTTAATTTGGAAAAAATCATTCCATAATTGGAATCAAAATAATTTAAATTATATTATAATTTAATCTTAATTTTTTAAAAAAATTATTAGTGAATGCCGTAAAAATTAATTACCATGATTAAGGTTAAAATGGGTATAATGGTGTTAAAATATTAAGATAAGGGTAAAAGTAACTGATCAAATTTTGTAAAAAAATAATTTTTGGGATTATTTTGACCATAAAACCTATAAGGTTTGTGAATGGTCCATTTTTGACACTTCTGACATATAAAAAATAAGGGAGCACTCAATTCATTTCAAAATTGCCAAGTGTGTCCTCTCCCCCACTTATAAAAGGTCACCCCCTATCCTCCCTTATTCAAACCATAAAAACATTTTTGTTCACCAAATAACATCATAATTAATTTAAAAAATTCCCTACCCACATCCCGCAAACATTATTTTTGGAATAAAACAAACCTAGGAATGATTTTTTGAAAACCTAAGGAGAATACCCAAAAAAGAGGTAATGTTTTTTAATGATCATCTTTATTTTATTTTGTTCTACACCTTCATAAATTGTTATTACAAAAAAATTAAATAATATTGTATATATATTACATATAATTAAATTTTTTATGTTATTTTAATGACCTAAAACCATCTCCACTTCAATAAAATGGGTTATTAAATCATCGTTTGTGTGAATGGCAGACTACCGCCTTGCGAACCGATGTCGTTCATTTCGTCCATTACCACTTCTCAAGGATGGAAATAATTATAGATATATTTTTATATATGATTTTTTTATATATTAATAATTGTATTATGAATCATTAATTATTATATCACACATACCTTCATATTTTCCATTTTTTGTAATATGATAACAATATTTATGTGTACGGTGAACTACCGCCTCACAAAGCGATGTGTTTCATTCACACATCACATGGAAGGTATTAATGATATGTTTAATGAAATTATGTGATATATATTAAATAATAAATATTTTTTAATTATAATATACATCAATTACTTTTATTTCTTTCAATCTGATTAGAAAATGGAAACATTATTCCTGAGTTCGTACGGACTACGGTCTCTATGAACGAATCATTTAATTTTCCATATATAAATACTTTGGATTACTATAAATACATATATATATATAATATATATTATATTTATATCATTATTTAAATTCTAGAGTTGATTAGACAATGATTTACGTAATAGGACCAAAAAATAATAAGTCAAAACTTACCTGAAGAACAAAGTAATTATTTCCAGAAATATGACTTAAACAGGGAATTGTTAAAAAATAGGTAATAAAAGGGAATAAGAAAATAATATATGGTATTATATATATTTATATTATTTAGTAATATAGGTATAATAAAATTATAATTATTATACATGAGGTTTTAAAGAGTACGATGGAAGTCTAGATTTAAGGTAATGGATTTTCATCTCACTTTCTATATATGTGAGACACATTCCATATTAAACATCTATTTATTTTATATGGTGTATATAATTCCAATGAATTTATTTTATAATTATTATCAATAAAATTATGGTGATTTAAGTATACCTTTTTAGGATCTATATTACATGGAGTTTATGTTTCAACAGTTACCAAAGTTGTAAGATATTTTTTTCTCATTTCTCATTCTTTGAGACGTAAGTTATGTTACACACCTTAATGTTTTCATGAATTACATATAAATACACTTAGTTATGTAATATAATGAATTTATTTATCCTCGTGATATTTTTAGATTTAATTTTTTATTCATTTATGTGGCTTATGGTTTAAAGTTACCAAAATGGTAAATATATTAGGATAAAATCTCATCGTCTATTAGGATTGTTCATTATTAGGTCTCCAATGTTGAAATATAAGGATCTACCCCTCAATAAAATCTTGAATTTTCTTCCCCCTAGTTATTTATGATATTTTTAGTTAATAGTATCAGTTTTCCTATCTTTTTTATTTAAGAGACTTGATATAATGTTTCTAATAAAATGAGACATTGTATATATCTTCATTCAGAAATCCATTTTCTTCGAATAAAAGGTTTTCTAAAAAATGTTTTTAATTTTTTTTATTATTATCTTATGATTTATAAAATATATTTTTATGAATTTTTTACTTTTCAATTTTTTTGAATGGAATATTTATGATATTTTACCAAAAAATATTGTTTTTATTTTACTGTAAATGTGAAAAGAATCTTTATTTTTAACATGCTTGACATGAATAATATTTCCCATTTTCATGACAGCTCAATGATTTAATGATTAAATAAAACATTATTAAATTTATTTTTCCAAGAAAATTCTCTCGTTAATATTTTAGGATTTTTTATATTTTAAAGAAATATTTTCAAAGGGAAATGAATTTTCAAAGTGTTTCATGTTTTAAAGAGTGATTTTCAAGATAAAAATGATATTTTCCTCAATAAATGTTTTAAATAATTTTCAATTTATTTATTTATAAATTTCTAAGGTTATTTTAAACAAATTTTTTTTCTTATAATGTTTTTTGTTTCAATTTTTTTAATGAAAATATATTTTCCTTGAGAAACTTCCCATGTTATATTTAAAAATGATAATCTATATAAGATGAGATTATTTGAGGTTACATATGCTTTACAGGGGATATAATCCAAGGACACCATTCTTGTTTTTTCTCTAAATAGTTTATGATTATGAAGGAATTATTGTTATTAAACTCATTTCTTTTCCATGGGTTATACAATGATAATATTCTTATGATATACTCTTTTTTTCCAAAGGTTATATTATGATGGTTACAAAACCTATTTCGTTTCCACATGTTATGATATGATGAAATGATTAGGAAGCCATTTTATTTTTAATGTTATTATATTTTGAATGTTTTAAGATCATTTGGTGCATGTATGTATGATATTCATTATGTGATGTTGGTTACATTATAACTGAGGATGATGGCTATTTTATAACCATGGATGATGGTCAAGTTATAACCAAAAATGGGTGAGACCTATTTAAAACTCCAATTCATTGGGTAAAGAATTATATATAATGATATAGACGGGACTGTAATGAAGAGTGAATCTAGTTTAGTAAGTGTCTTTGTCTGCAATGATGGTCTTGTGATTTCCCCTTGATTACTATGATGTCATATGTTGATATGTATTTCAAGTACATAATTTTATGCATGAACCTGATTACATGTTCACAATGTTATGCATGAACCTGATTAAATGTTTGTGATGTTATGCATGGACCTTATTTTCATGTCCATAATGTAATGAGGGGACTTAGTTTCATGTCCAAAATATTATAAGAGGGATTGATTTATTTTCCATAACAAAATGAGTGAACCTATTTCTATTTATATATGTTCATAGTGTTAAATACTAATTTTTTACCACAAATATATTTTTTATTCCAATTTTATGCTCTAATGGATCATTTTCTTTGATTACCTTATGATTCATGTCTTATGAACTACAAATGGTTATGTTATGACTCATGTTTATGATCTATGATAGGTTGGGTATGAAATTATTATATTTTGTTCATTATCACATACACTTATTCTTATCATATTCTTTCATATGATCACAGATTTATATATATTATGTTTAACCTTACTGAACATCTTAACAAACCCTTTACCATGATTTATTTACAAAAGTTATGAAGAAAGGTTTTATGTATGGTATGTTTATAAAGATTAATACATGACTAGATATTTGTAGGAAACATTGAATATCTTTCACCATATTTGACTATTATGTTACAAATTTAAAATTAAACTAAACTATTATGGTCCTCAGGTGTGTTTTTGTACAATATAATGAATATTAAACAAAAAAGATGTTTATCCATGTATGAGAAGACTGGTTTTATATATAAACCATTCAATGAAAGAATAATAATGGTTTAATTGGATCATATCCCTAGTAAATCATATGTCCCACAAATAGCATGCAATATCCTCTAGCATATACATCACCAACTTTACCTTTATCTTTTCTTATATGCTGATGAAGTCAAAGATAATATTCATCATATTTAGTTACACTTATTAATTTTAAAGTTCTGGATCACCCCAAGAGATGGGTGGATTTTTCATCTAGAACTTTATGGAATGAGGCACTTTCCTTGTATTATCCCTCTTATTCCCGTTATGCATAGCCTAAAATTATTGGGCGATACTTTGAACCTACTGTTGGTTCACCTATTGCTCAGGTGCAACCACCTTCTTAGCAGCTTCCTCCAGTTTTTTCCCACGATGCCTACGAGGTGAAATTTCTATTCAAATAACAAATGCATTAAGTCTCACTCTCTGTTTCCGGATGTCTTAAGAATTTCAAATTCTACCACATCAACTATCAGAACATTTCTTTCCAAAATCAACCTTTTCCATGATCAACCATTTTTTTGAAAAACATCAACTTTTTTTTGAAAATAAAACCATTTTAAAAATACCACAACATACCCTTTTTAAAATTATTTCATTTTAAATAAATTTAAACATTTTTCAAAAATCAATAATTTTTCACCCAATCATAAATCATTAGTCAAAAATAATTTTGAAATCAAAGTGGGAAATCATTCCTTTAATATATTCCTTGCTCATCCTATTGTCTAAACTCATGACAATGAGATTTCGAAATCATCTTTGTGTCTCCCAAACACTTATTTTACCAACTCCATTGTAACATAATTTTTTGGCATAAAATGGTTTGCTACATCTTTTTATTCTCTATATTTTACATTTTGACAATCATACTTCTTTTTACCAAACCATCACAAGGAATAGAAAAGACATAATTCAACTCCCAAAATGATAAAATTATTGACCAATTTTTTGTCAAGGATTAACCAAGCTGACACCACTTGTAACATTTCATCAACTTTTAATTGTTTTTAGAGGGTGGTGAGACATTACTTGACCTTAATCGGCATCCCCAAATTCCAAAGGCTAGAAAAAAATTATGAAGTGATTCAATTACAATTTAGGGATGATTTTCCCTTCGTAGATAAAAAACCAATCAATAAACCATAAACAAATAAAACACTACATTATGAATCCTAAATATGAAGGAAAACTCAACCATTTCATTTATATCCAAAACAACCAAATAGTTCCACAATAGAAGAAAAACTAACGTCAAAGTAAACAACATAAGACAAACTGTCAAAACTCAAATACATCTATATGAATCTAATGATCAACATAATCTAATCTATAATTCCAAAAAATAGCTCAATTACCATAAAGTATAAAAAATATTCATGATACTTAATATTTTCCTATACCTTGAATGATGATATATATAAAATCCCCAAATATCCAAGAAGGGTTGATCACTAAAACTCAATATGTTTTCCCCAATGACTTCCCAACTAATACCACTAGGACATAACATGTTGGGAAAATTTATACAAAACAATTTATATGAAACCACTTCTAAATTTTTTTTATAAAAATATAAATAAAATACATGAAAAATATTTTTCCATGGAAAGTACAAAAAAAATTATTTAAATCAGTTAACATTCTGTTTTGGAATACCCTTTTCATATTTCATAATACAATCACCCATGAATGCTTGTTTGTCTATTCAATATTCATGATGGGTATCTCAACCAATAACCATATTTCCCACTAACACACACCCGTGATCCAGGGCATGTTCCTTATACCCCATTGGTACACGTCCCTTATTTAGGGAACATTGAAGAAAAAGTCACAAAAAAACCATGTATGCCAAACACATTTCAAAAAAAACTCAAACTATTTCAATAAAGAATAATTTTTTTGATAAAAAATTCAATAATCCATTTTAAGAATCCAAAAAATCCATAATTTAAAATAAAAATTTTAAAATAAATAAACTAAATCACTTTTCACAACCAATTACCATAATTCCACAACTTCATCAAAACACCATAAATCATCACTAAAGAGGATTTATAACATGATTTTCACAACAATTTTACAATAAAAATAATGAAATGAAACTAATTTTAAACTAATAATTCAAGTTAAAAATAGAGGAGTCAATATTGAATCCTCCTACCTTGGGTTTTATGATGCAAAAGAGGAATGACAATATGAATTGTCACAAAACTAGGTTAAAACTCTATAAACCCACATTAGATCTCTTCCCCTATGATAAAACAAGCCGAATATAATCATAATCGGCATCCACAACCTTATATCTACCAAAAGTGGCTATAGATATAAGAAACTGATAGAGTGAGAGAGAGAGAAGTAGATCCAGTAAAACTAAACAATAACTACAAATAATAATGACATACCATGAGAGTACAAATTTAAATAATCAAGGGAAGTCATAGGATCACCTTCTAATTGATGGAAGAACCTACCTTGGACTTTGGGAAGAGATAATATTTAGTTACAGAAACATAGGAGGAAAAATGTTTGAGTTAGAGGTTAAATCGGTGAGATCCACAATTTTAGGATCTCACATTTGACATGTTCAAGGTTAGTTGTACGATTAAGAAAACTATGCACTAACTGTGTGTTAGACACTACCTCAAGAATGAGTTTCAAAAATTTGGATAACACGGTTTCCAAACCATGTTATATCCATGCCAATGACTAGTATATAATTTTTCATGGTTTCTCCTAGTCTTCCACACAGTTTGGACAAGTCATATGACGCACGTGTGCCTTCCCCTTAGCCCATATCTCATTGTGCATGGTTTCCTATAAGTATTTCATGGTTTTCAGAAACTATTTACCACCCATGTACCTTTAGAAAGAAAAAAAACATTAAAATTCTTCCAAACTATCCCAATGTTCATACAAACACATTATATACTTAAAAATTAGAAAAAAAGGGTTACATAATAGAAACTGGGGGTCCTACACAAACCTTCCCTATAAACGTTGAACTAATACCCCAGGGGCCAACACCAATGAATTTTTCAAATAATGTAGGGTAACATGAAAAAATTAATACCATAATTGGCTGATGTGATCCGAGCCAATGACAAATTATTATGAGAATAATTGGGGTGTGAATAATGTGCGCAACATAAAAACTATTTTTTAAAAGAACACCAAAAGAATTGGTGAATAAATTCTCTTCCAACAATGAAAAATAGGATCTATTTCATTTTCATCCATGTTATAGTTTACCTCGATATGTTCATCAATCCACATCCATAGGTTTACCAATGCCAATGAGGAATTATCTGCCTCCTCTAAAATCCCCCAGGGAAAATGTGGCTAACCCTAGTGAAACATCATAAAGATGTATTAATTTAGTAATTATAGGTTTAGATTAATTAAATAAATAAATAAATTCACTCAATATACCCACTAATGGCTTCCCCAAATGAACATTCAGATCTGTCTAACATTAGGTCACACCTAGGGTACACCCTATATTCCAAAAATCAATTGTGGTCTTCGATTTCCCATCTATCATCTCGAAAAAAGGGAAAACCATTCAAACCAAGATTATGTGTACATGTGATTTTAAAACATATTAAAAAAATTTAATATATTAATTATACGGTCCTGAGACACCTAAACACCATGACAAATCCAAGGAATAAACTAGATATATACATAGAAATATTCAAAAGAATAGTCCAGAAAAACTAAAGGCTTTACATGAATAGTTATAATGTATGTTGATATAACTTTCTATCACATGTTCTTAAAGAGCTTGATATGATGGATGTTATTTAATATGATATAATAATACCAAAGTTTTTTTAGAAGAGTGAGTTCATATTTTTATGTTTTTGGCATGATCTTGTTTTTCACATTTCACTTGGATGATATTTAGATAATTCTGTGTTTGAAATTGTGGAAGGTGTATCATTTATTGATAATTATTAAAGAATATTTAGTAGTGGAAAATTAATGATGTTTTATTCTAGAATTGATGATTCAATGTAAAGATAGATAAATATTGGTGAAGAGTACTCATATACTACATCGTTCTTTAGGAATTGTACTGATGATATTTGTGATGGTTTTATATATTCATAAATTTATTTAATTTTTTTGAGATGAATTGGGTGATTGGATATTCTTAGATAAAGTTTTAAGATGTTTTTAGTTTAGTTATCGATGTTTTGGAATTCTGAGTTTGAGGTGGAAATTTGAAAATGGTATGCAAAATTCATTCTCCTAACAAAATATTAGAGAAGTATTAGAGTTCTCTCAGATATGTAACATTCATTAGATGATATATAATAAATTATAAGGATATCCCTATGACATGACACATATATTACATGGTTTATTTGGTTTTCTTAATGATACATAATATATTTTAGTGCATACAAAAAATATATATTGAAGGTCACGTTGATGTGGTGAAAAGGAAAACTCATACTATGAGATGTTGAATATTTTAAGAATAAAATATCTATACATTAATACGTAACATATCAATAGTGGAATGTAATATTATATTCATGATACTAAACATTTTGAATTTGATATGTAAGATGTTGTGAAATGAAAATTGACAATGTAGAAGAGATACTGTGATACAAAAGATATTTTGGGTAATAAAAAAGATATGAAAAGTTGTGAATAAAATTTTACTATGAATATGCTAGATCATTGTGATTATAAAAAATATATTCTTGAGAATGTGTAAGATATTTGATCTTGTTGAAGTTATACATAATATATTCTATTTATTATGTATGTTTTATCAGTTTTAAAAATATAATAATTTTAAATAATTAAATCATGTGTTGTTTAGCTTCTCTACATGATTATTCAAAAGAATAAATAAATGAGAATAGATAGAGGGATATTTGTGTGATAATTATTGTATTTAAAATAAAAATATTTAGAATCATTTATCATGATAAACGTTGGAGTTCTTAGAAATCATAGACCTACTATTTAACTAGTATATTTCATTTTGAGATTTTATTCCTATTTTATTAATCCTTTGAGTTACCAAGAGTTAGAGGAATAATTTTCAATTTTTTTTGGAAATATACCAATGAAAAAATTTGTCCCATGGTCTATAGTAACTGTGTTCCTAGAATTGTAAGAGGGGGTCAGATTCTGGTGTATCTTTTCATAACTTATATAGAGTTATTCAAACCATGTGGTACTTTACAGGTAACTATGCGATGTTTTTTTAAGAGGGAGTGATCTACATG
Organism: Viscum album; assembly: GCA_963277665.1. Lineage (NCBI taxonomy): Eukaryota > Viridiplantae > Streptophyta > Magnoliopsida > Santalales > Viscaceae > Viscum > Viscum album. The sequence continues at coordinate 96,606,506 of OY728153.1, read as the reverse complement.
ATTGTATAACTATTTCAAAAACCCTATAGTCTACCTAGGCTATATAAAATATCAAAATTATATATTTTACCATGAACATTTTGAATCTTATCAAAACTACCAAATCATCCTATTGCAATGGTTTAAAACCATGGAAATAGTCTCAAATATCGTGGACATATACTAAGTCTATAATTTACTTGAACAGTGACTGTTATAGTTGTTACAATATTGTCTAACCAATAGCCCTGGTTTAAACCATGGAAATAAGTTTCTATATCCATAGTTTAAACTATGGACTTAGGTGGATATGATTATAGTTAAATCAGTGGCACTAGTTGTCTATGACAATAGTTTCATACCCTGACTATAGGTTGCAATGACCACAATTTGAGATTGTGGCAGCAGCCCTAAAAAATAAATGTTGCTAGGGAACACTTCTATAATCATTCCAAGACATCCCCACAGTGTAAAAATATACTATATGTATATATTTATATACTTATAAATGTATATATAATTATAATTATTAATAAAAAAATATAGATAAGATTTGAAACCATGGAAATAGGTGTCCAAAGAAATAGTTTTAAATGGTGTTTTTAGGTGGCTACGTCCATAGTTTAAACCATGTCCAGAGGTTTCTATGTCCACCATTGAAATTATGTCTTTAGGTGTTTATATCCATAGTTTAAACTATGGAAATAAGTTTCAATATCCATGGTTTAAACTATTATTTTTAAGTGTATATGGCCGTGATTTTAACCATGGAATTTTATTCCCATATCCATAGTTTAAACTGTGGAATTAGGTTGTTATGATCGTAGTTTACTAAAAAGTGGTAGTATACCTTTCCCACCCATTTCCTATAATTTTTTTGGGTATTGTTATGAAACATACTTCAATGGTTTTATATAACTATTGCTATATGTTGGCTTATAGCCATGGTTTATTAAAAATTGTGGCTATAGGCTGCCTATGGCCACAATTTTTCCAAATCATGGTAATAGAAGTGTGGCGTAAAATAATTTTCTAGTTGTGTGATCTCCCCTCTATTCTCCCACCCATTCAAACTAACCCCTCTATCCATGGATTCTCCTCCTCTATATTCTTCTTGGTGATTCTATTGGGATTTAGTGAATTTAATAAGGAACCCTTTTTTCCTATAAATTTCTTCATTATCTCTCCTTATAATCTAATGTTCATCCATTTTTCTTATATCCCTTTAGACTTAATAACCATGGTGGATAAAACCTAAGGTTTATAGTGTTATTTTTATGATATTTCTTAGTTTTTAGGTTTATGTGGATCCCTTCTCTTCATCCTTGGTTCAATTTTTCAAAGGATACATGTTTCCATTGAATCCAAAGTAGGTTTATCTACATATCTAGACTTCTCCATTAACACGCCCTCTTTATTAAGATTACACTTTAGTTTAGGATTATTTTGATGGTTGAATTGATTTATTGAGGGTCTTTATACAAGTTTTTTTCTTGGATCATAGTTTTTTTGTGTGATAATATAGTTTGTATGCCAACAATGGGTGTGAAAAAATACTTTAAAGATATTTATTTTCAAAAAAATCATTTTCAAAGTGGTTTTAGAATAAAATTGTGATTTAAAATTAATCACCTTATTTTAGGCCATTGTGGTTTTTCAAGGATGTGTTTGGAATGAATATTTTTTGTGTTGGATCATGGGAGACCTCGGGTAGTGGATAACTGGAATATATCTTCTTTTGATTTAGGTATGATGCTACATAGTGGTCATTTCTAGTGATAACATTAGATGCTCGGGTTATAATACTTATTTTTGACCATAAGTTGTACAATTTTCCCTGAGAGAGTCTTATTTATCTTTTAAACCCATAATTTGAATCTTCCTCAATGTTTATTACATGATGCTTGATACAATGATTTTATTTATGTATAGTCTTATGTTGATAAGAGGAAGTGGTTATTTATTATTTCCCGTGTATATTTATTTAGATCTTTCCTTATTTTTTCAAAGGGAATGTGTTTAGATTTTTGAAAAAAATGGATTTATGGAAGGTTTTTCAAAATGGAAATGGGTTTTAAAATATTTTTCAATCTAGAACCAAGGATTTCATTATGAAAAGGGATTTTTCGATTCAAGGTGGTATCATAATGAACATTTACTCACACCCTTAAAATTAATTTGGGTGCATATATTTTTTTATTATCTTTTTTAGGTAAAGGAAAATGATTCACATATTCTAGAGAAACCTATTGTCACATTATCTCCTCCACTAGTATGATTTCTATGGTGGATGAGGGCCACAGAGGGTTAGTTTGGTCGAGCTTTATAGGGATCCTCTATTCGTTTTTATTTTTTATTTTTGATATTTATCAGCCTTACTATTTGTAGACATGTTCTTTTGGATCATTCTATATATATTGATGATTGTTTACTTCTTATATCTTATACATTGATGATCATTATTGATTACTATTTATGTTGTGTTTGACTCTGGTTTTTTTATTATTATTATTGGTGTCTTTTTACATAGTGTTGTCAATGACCAATTTAAAAATGATTCATGTCATTTTTTTTGGGAATCCATATTGTATGGTTATGGGATTTCATGGTTGAAAATATTCATACTTGGTCACGTGTGATACCTAGACATTGGTTTTTATCCCATAGTAATTGGGAACGTGCCTCAAGACTTGTGATGAATAGGTCTAGGTAACAATACGGGTCATCCCAAACTATTTCATTATAGTTTAGTAGAGTTATATATTACCTTTTAAAAAATATAATTAAATTATAATACTACACGTATGATAATATAAATTTTGAATATGATAATTAGTGATGGTATTTCTGGGAAATGAATTGAATAATCTAAAAAATAATTATATTGAACCAGTATCATGATTAAAATTATGTATATGATGGAATCATGATCAAAGTATAAGGATCAGGACTTTCGAACCAAAACAAGCATGAAAAAGGAAGCATTTATAACCTAGAATAGTGACTTTACTATCAAATTATTGATAAATGGGTGATTATATGTTATAATTAAATCACATATAGAATTAGAAATAATATCATGGATATATAATAAAGTTTTAATAAGTATATATTTATTATATAGTTGGTTTGAATGAATGTGATGAAAGATGAGAATAGAGGTAAGATATTTATGTTTAGATTCCATTTTATTCGGGATTATTTATTATTAAATTTAAATTAAAGAAATTATATGATCCTTATCTAATAAATCCATTTTATTTTCTTATCATAGGATGTTACATGTAATTTTAAATTATAATAAATATTTTTCTCTCTTTTTTACTTAAATTTATAGGGAAAATGTTTTTAAGAAAAATAGAATTTATTATCCCTTTAGTTAGGAATATTTTTCATCCATGTGAATGTTTTATTTAAAATGTTTCTTAACAATATTTTACAATTATCCTATGTTTTTTAAATTAATTCTTACCCATGTTTGATTTCATATATAAATGTTTTAGAGGAATTTTCTTATCATTTTCTAAGAGAGGTACTTTTTAAATTTTTATTACAAAACTAGAAAACATATGTTTTTTTAACTTATACAGAATGAACCGAAGTATAAACCATCACAACCACTCAATAATCCAAATATTACATTAAAATTTTCTATGGTTATTTTATATGAACTTTTTTCCAGACAATTTTGAACATTTTTATATTTCAAATAAGTTATTTTAAAATAAAAAGGGCATTATCCTAAAGAAAGTATTTAGTGATCATTTAAGTGAATTCCCATAAACGATAACATCGTCGATGATAATTATGATTTATTAAGGATATTGTACAATGATAAAATCCTAATTATTTATATTTATGGTTTATGAATATGAAAATGAAATTTTTATTAAACTCGTATCCATTCTATTGGGTATTAAATGATTATATGATTAATGTTCTATGATCTTATAGAACACATATGTATATTTTTCTTTATATGATAGGTTGTAATAGAATTATATATAACTTAAATGAATTGGTAAATGTTTTACATATCAATAAATGGTTATGGGAAATAAGTTAATGTGATTAGTCTACTATGGAAAAAAGTTGATTTTTTTGATCGACTATGGGAAACTATAGATAGTTTTCATCCAATGTAGGAAATAAGTCAATGTGCTTTATCCCCTATGGGAAAAATATATTGATTCCTAATACAATATTATTTGATTATCTCCATAACAAACCTTATAATATGAAATTTTTTCTATACATGTTATGGTGCCACACTTTAATTGAATGTTTTTAGTAATTTGATTTTAAATTGTGGTTCATGATATATTAGTGATGATTTATCAACCATATGAGTAATGCCTTTCCAAATTATAATTATTTCCCCATAACTCATGTTAATGATCCAGGATTTATTACTTATAAAAAATTTATGTTATGTTCATGATATCATACCCTTATGATTATCTTATTCTTTCGTATGATCATCTATCGTTATCTCCCATGTTTACCCTTGATGGGAATATAAACTCATTGTTTCTTATGTTTCCTCTCCATAGGATATAAGGAAAGGTAAATGTAGGGGATTTATATGGAGATTACTCTATAGGATGTTCTTTATGGATTACGCTAAATATCATTAATAAGAAGTTTTTGTATCTATTCTCTAAAGAAAATGATCCTTTACGGCCCTCAAAATTTTATTTTTTAAACGTATTTAATATTCATATAAAAGGATATAATACTTATGTATGAAAATTATGGGTCACTATAGTTGGAATCAGAGAACAATTTAGTTATTCCTTGGAGATTAGGGTTTTAAAACATTAGTGAAACTCACAGGGATATGTGTAAATATAGGATAACATCCTCATGTTTTGGGAATGGCCATGGATAAACTATGTTACACCTAAGGATCCATAGTTTGATAATAATTTTTCATGATTTAGGCACCCTATAAATGATATTTTGGGATTATTTTATAGGTCACTCTGATTATTATAGCATAATTCTTAAACTTTTCTTATTTATTTTAGTCAATTGGTAGAACATGAAGACATTTCACTTAAATTAAGTGTAATGGAAAATACAATGATTTCCCAACTGAGAAACCAAATGTTGTGGAGGTTATAATAAATAATATTCTTGATATATGGATAAATATTTATTAGGAAACAAATCATGTTTATATTACTAACGATCAAAGGATGGAACAATTTTCTATTTATTTGTTCAGGAGAAAACACCGACCTTCCTTTATTGGGTATTTTAATCCACTAGTGGTTTATCAATGGATCAACACTGCTGATGATATTTTTATTCTCAAGTGATTGTAAGATGAAAAAAATTTCTTATCCATTTTTCATTTGGAATTAAAATAATATCAGTTCCGGAACCTTTTTAAGAATATGAGGAAATAGTAAGAAATTAACTTCCTAGAATTGGATGAGTTTAAGATTATATTTTTCCTTCAGTACTTCCATCATATTCTACTTTCAAAGATAGAGCATTAATTCTTTGATCTTAAGAAAAAGGATAACTAATCCATTGGTACTTATGAATAATATTTTACAAGAATTATATGGAATTATTTTTTTAATTATTAGCCCTAAAAGAATAATTTATTGATTCTTTTGTGATTTAAAACCATGTCTTTAAAATTAATTATCTATAAGATACATTATAAGTTTCAAATAATTCATTCGATGCACATTCAAGGTAGAAATGGAAATTGTAAATTCTTACAAATCCCATAGTTTTGATAAGAATATGAATTGTTAGTGTCAATTAAACTCAAATATATCACATGGTGTAAACAAATTATATCCAACTATATTCCATAAATATTAGAATGAAGGTGAGTGAAATTTCTTGAATGGAATTGGTTGGTGTTTTAAATGTGGAAAGGTGGGTAAAAATTCCCACAAATTTTGAAAGGTGATGAATAGGGTGGTAAATGTAATCGTGGAAAAGAAGAAAACCATTAATGCACTTCCCATGCCTCAATACTTCAAATGAATGTAATATATGAATTATGAAAACCAGTGAATGAATTTGAAGCTTTATGATAATGATCTTCATCAAAAAACATCTTAAACTAGATGATAATGTTAAATACCATTTGATCAAAACTATCAAAGTATGTTATGAGAATGATGTTTTGAAAGGTACACTTATAATCCACTCAATAACAGCAAATTTAATATTTTATTTTGGATATACCCACTCTTTTATATCTAAGGAATTAATAATGGTATTAAATTACCACTTAAATTATTAGATTTTTATTTAAGAGTGAAAAATTTTAATGGTATGATGGATGCATCTCAGGTATATAGTTCCTCGTAAAATGAAGTTTTTGGAAAAGTGCTTTTTTAAATATAATTATTCTCACTTTAGTTGAATTTTATTTCATTATAAGAAATGATTGGTTTTATTTTTTAAAATATCAAATTAATTACCATGGAGGGGAAGTCACATTTCATAATCCAAATGAACCTATGAGCATTTATTATTGTAAGGGTAAATATGAACATTCAATAGAAATTTCTATTATCTTGTGGGTATTAATTCCAATACATGAAGGGTATATACATTATATGGTTAGGGAGTAACAAAACATTGAGGATACACCAACTTAACAGAAGTTTATTGATGTCTTTACATAATATTTTCCAAGTCTTCCATTGAATCGTGAACTATTTTTTTCAATTAAACTCCTTACTAGGGCCACACACATTTTAAACAATCCTTATAAAATTTCCACAATTTATTTGCAGGAATTAATGAAGAACCTCCATGAAAATATTGATAAGTTATTAATATAACCTACTACGTCACCTTGGGGTGTGCCTGTTAATTATTTTAAGAAAAAATATGAGTCAATTCATTTTTCATTATTTATCAAAAACTTAATAAGATCATTATCAATAAAGAGTATAATATTCCACATATCAATTCTTTTCTCGGTCAATTATGAGGAGATAAATACTTTTATTACATCTAAATTGATTCTAGATAACATTAGTTGAGGGATAATAAGGAGGATTTACCTAATACAACCTACCATATATTGTAAGGGAATTATGAATTTACTATAATTCCTTTTGGAATTACTAATTCACCTATTATATTAGAGTATTTAATAAATAAATTACTTAGAGAATACCTTAATTAGTTTTTTTAAATCTATATAGATGATATTATTATATATTCAATGTTAAGGGAATATCATAAATATTATTTTAGGATTATACTAAAGACCCCGAGGAAGGAGAAAATGTATGAAAAATTTACTAAGTGTAAATTTTGGATTCAGAATGTTTCATTGTGGTTTCATATGACTTACGTGAGGGCATATCGGTAGATCTATCAAAGATAGAACTTATTGAGTAATGTACTAGACCAACCATGGTAACCGAGTTCTTTATTTCTCTTGGGTTGTATGGATATTATTAATTCTTTGTGAGTTATTTATCATGACTATCAAATACACTCAATAAGATGACTCATAAAGGGGTTAAGTTCGAGTGGATATATAATGTAAATATAATTTCAAGTAACTAATGAAAGGGTTGGACATTGAACTTTTTCTCACACAACCCCTTATTAGATCAAGGGTTTTGATATATATTGATGCATTAATGAAGGGATGAGGATGTGTTCTCATACAGAATGATATGGTGATTGAATATTCCTCATTATAATTAATTTTAAATGAGAGAAATTTACCGAATCCTGATTTGGAGATGGTAGCTATAATTTTTTTGATATTATAGAGGAATTAACTTTATAGTGAAAGGTGTGAAATTTATACAAAAAATATAAGTTTGATGTATATATCTATATAGAAAAATCTTAATATGCACCAGAAGAGATGATAGGATTTGATTAAGAATTGTGACTACTCAATATGTTACTACACTAAAAAAGAAAAAAATGTGGAAGATATAATAAATTAAAAGAACCATGAAACGTTATCTACGATTAGAATTTAAAGAGATCCAAAATGTATGGATTTTTAAAAGACTAAACCTGAAATATTGAAGAAATTGGATAGATCCTATCTTTTTAAAATGAAATTTCAACCATATTTCCATGTGACTATTAAATATGTACAGAGGGAAGATGTGGAACTACACATGAAATTGAAAAAATTTCCAGAGTTCATCCTTGATTATGATAGAAGGATAAGGTTTTAGAACCTTGTATGTGTTCCATATATACCATATTTAATGAAGGAACTATTGGATGATTCTCATATTTCATAAATATATATATATCATGGAATTTTAATGATGTATAGAGATCTAAAGAAATATTTTTTTCTGGGAAAAGTGGTATGTGATATTGGATAGTATGTTTCTTGATGCCTAGTATATAACAAAGTTATGGCTAAGAGACAGATGTCTAAAGGGACGTTATAACCATTTCCCATAACTGGGTGGAAATGGGAAAAAATAACCATTTATTTCTTTATAAAACTTACTAAAAATCTAAAGGTAAAATTATATTTGGGTTGTAGTGGGTCACCTTTAAAAGTTAACAGAATTCATTTCTATAAGGGAAGATTTCTCTCTAGATTAGCATACCATGTTCATCATTAAGGAATCAGTGATATTGTATAGAGTCGTGTTTATGTACTACATACCATCCTCAGATAGATGGTCAATATGGTAGAACCATTAAATCATTAGAGGTTATGTTTCGGCCAAGTAATATGGATTTCAAAGGTGGATGGTATAAAAAACTTCCTCTATTAGAGTTTTCATACAATAATATTATTTACTGGATCATTTTTATGGATCCTCATGAATTTGTATATGGAAGAATGTGTAGAACTCTGAAATAATTTGTTGAAGTTTTAGAAATAGAATTATAGTTAACTAAAATAGTGAAAAAAATATATAGGAAAGTTTTATCCATTCAACATCACATCAAGTAATCTTAGATTCGATTGAAATATTATGCTGATAACCTCATTCAAATATGGAATTTGATTTCGTAGAGAATTTATTACAATAAATTTAAACATGGAAGAATGTTTTGAGATTTAAAAGGAAGAAAATTTTGATCCCTATGTATATTGGTCCCATATAAATTTTCTATCATATTGGGATAGTATCTTACCATTTAGAACATCCACCAAATATCTCAATAGTGTGACAAACCAAAACTTATTTCTCATGTAATATCAATATTATTGTTTTATTTAGTTTAATTTTCAGGTCATCCAAACAAAAACTTAAAAATTAAACTCAAAGGCATTTTATTAAATTAAACACCAAAGTGTTTACAATACAATAAGATCAAAGGAAATCTATACTAACCAATAAAACCTACTAAAAACCCTATCAAAGCCACAAGGATACCACCCAACACAATAGTGAGACCCAGAAAATAAATAAGATCCTTAGGGTCAGTCATAACGAAGAACATCACAACCAGAATCATGAAAACCATACTGACCATCAGTGGTATAGAAATCACCATATTCTTCAATTTTCTTTAGTTTTGGACACCCTAATTATTGGTTTTATAATTAATATACCCAACTGTTGCCCCTTGGGTGACCATTGGATATGCTTGTGACCATTGAGTTCTAACGGCTATAATTATAGCCATTGGTATTTTGGTGGATTAATTAAAAAATATCTAATTATAATTTAGTTTTCCCAAAAATATTAAAGTGATTAATTGAAGTTATAATATAACCTCTTATTATGAACTTTAGAAGGAAAATAGTGTAATATAATGAACTACGCTTTGGTGATTTTAAAATGAGATGAGGATTTCTAACATCTTACAAGTATTTAAAATATATTGTAAAAGTTTTCATTCTTAATACTCAAACAATGTTTTAACTAAACTATGTTTTAATTTCTATAATACTAATATATATATCTTTCATATGGATATATTAAAGATATAACTTTGTGTTTTAAAACTTTAGTGTTTATATAACTAAAGGAATTTTTTTGTTTTGAAAATAACCTATTATGTGTAAACTTATTATTAAAGATTAACAAAAAATAAACCCTGCAGAGGCCAGCCGTCTAGCTGGGCTGAGGGAGACATCACGTACATGGTGGCTGAGCCTGGCCCTCATCCTCAACACAGGCAGGCACAAATGGGGGGGGATAGCCACCCCGAAGGGAACATATAAGTGCACGAGGGAACCAGAGGCACCGCCGTGTAGGGCGGCACTGAGGTGTGGGTGGGTGCCAGAGCGCGCCCATATAACCTGGTACGGGGCTTTACCAGGAGGGGAGTGAGGATATTTCTAAGCATTTGATCAGAGTCTCATGCTTATAAAGAAGTCGTACGGGTCTCTCCGTTTCGATTTTAGATGGAAAAAATTGTCTGGGATTGAATCTAGGTCGTCATATCTCCTCGCACATGATCGGGGTTGTACATTTCTTGCTAGCGCTCGATCCTCAATGGCCATGGTTTATTCCTGTGTTTTTGTGTGCCATCAAATCAGACACAGATCTAATCTTAGTCATCCGAGACATTTTAAAATGCCATGTCACGCTGAGCTGTTGGATCTCATACATTCTAATCGCGACCGTCTGTCATATTAAATCTCACAGACGTACCCCAACCATTACATCAAGGCCATATCGGATCTTTTCCATCCATTCATTTTCTGTTTCTTCTCATCCTATGGTGTCTTCTTCTTCTCCTTTGTGTGTCCTGTACTAGTAACCCTATCTCCTCTTCTCTTCGTTTTCCACCCATGACCCCGCTGCCCCCTCCTTTCACATGTTTTCCACAAGGACTTTCCCCCGATCTTTTAATAAACCATATACAGCTTGGTTTCTTATAATAGTAGAATTTAAAATATCCATTATATTTTATACATAATATAGTTTATAAACCCCCCATTTCACCCCAAGAACTCCTTGGTTCTTCTCCCACTCAAACATCCAGCAAGCTCCCACAAGTATTTTCAAGTCCCTCCTCCTCCTCGAACTATGGGAATGTATAAATTGTCTTGTGATTTTGTTTTTGAGAGTATATACATATATATTTATGATCATAAAAGTATAATTATAATCCTTTCAATTTATTTGAAAACCCCCATATACCCGGCCCAAGGACTTACGAATTTTGGGTTATGAGGTAATTTTTAAACTTGATGTTTTATTTTCCCCAATCAATTTATATATACATACTTTATATATCCGATTATATATGTACTTATATATATAACCAAATGGTTTTAAAATTACCTCTATTATGTTTGGTTACAAGATCCCTAAACTTTGATTTCAAGGAAGAGTTAGATTTTTGTTTTAAACATAAGGAATTATTTATATATATAGAGAGAGTGTGTGTATACACAGGCATGTCGAACTATATAGTTTGTATAACTCACCTTCTAGACAAGTTTTGAGTCTCTCAACATTGGACTTAAATGATTTATTGACCTTTTTGATAAACATGTTTATGTCAATTGATTTTGGTGTAAGATCCATAGGTATACTCAATTATTCCAATAAGTTATATGTGTGATCAAGGTTTAGATTTGTATAAATTTGTTTAATAAATAAACCATTTAAATTTTATATTATGAATTAAAATTTAGGGACATTGTTAATTAATGTGACTAAAATATCAAATTCTTATGGGTGTCAACAATTTTTTTGTTTGAACCCTTTAAAACATAATGTGTATTCAGATATGTGATTGTATGTGCATGAAAATAAAATTTGATCCTCAATTTTATATAGAATTTTTAAAGGGTTACTAAGAAATAATAAAACATATGTTTTAAAAATATGTTTTTTTTAACACTAGTCTTTATATACACCCTGTTGTATGAACAATTTACACAAACCCAAATTGTGGATATTCCAAATATTATACATTTGATGTGTTTAGTAATTTTGGAGAGTACATGAGTATAATATTTGGGGTTTGAAACTTTTATATTCATTTGTATGAATTATTTATATATATATATATTAAATGGTGTTAGTTATGGTTAAATCTCATACCTTCAATTTTTAGCATTATGTATACCCTTGTTATACCAAAGCATTTTAGTAATAAATATATGAGCATCTATCAGTTTAATACCCACCTGTAATATTTCGTTATCTTTTTAATTGATTATGCATCCAGGTGAAATTCCAATATGTATTTTTTGGTAAAGTCAAAGAATTTTAAGGTTATCATTTTGTGTAACAAAAATTGTGATTTTTTTAGTGCATTAGTTGTCATCACATATGCCATAATCTATTTATCATACTCACCAGTCAATAACATAGCCACGCAGTTGTTAGTTCTGTAATTAATACTTATATGCCCGATTCACTATATATATGTAAATGCTAATGAATGTAATTATAACTCTTATTACCTTTTATGGAATTATGAATTAAATTATTCAAAGTGGTATGGGACACCTTGAATAATATGAAATGAGAAAATTAAATATTCAATGTGGTATGAGAAATTTTGAATATACGACCCTTTATGGCTTATGAGGAATTTAATAGACTCGATATAATGGGTTGGGGACCAGTTAATGAAAGCCCCTCAATTCATTGATAGTTCTCATGAGACAATCAGTTCATGGCATGAGGCTATTGACATTTTAGTGTCTAGACACGAGGTCTTGATAAGGTCTGATATTATATGTTTCCTCATTATGTTTATGATAATTATTTAACCAAGTGGATATTTGACTATTATAATATCCATGGTTAAGGGCCATTACTATTGAGTATCAGAAAAAAGAAAATTCTTATGGAATGAAGTTTGTTTAGTACTCAGTGATTTAGTAACCAGTGTATGAAATTGAAGTAATTACCTTTATGCACAACTCTAAGTATGTATTTCTCTTAGTTGTTAAATTTGTACTTGCATATTCATATATCATAGATATTTATAATATATTTTAATTATTTCTCTAAATGAGCATGCCTATAATTGAATCACATTCTCTTGTATTTTTGTTAGTATGCTTTTAATAGTGAACTTTTATTATTATGATATGTTACGTGTGTTACATATTTTCATAAGAAAAATGTTTTATAGAAGGTTTTAATGAATTTTTTCAAAAGTTATATTGGGTATATTGTGTTATTTTAAAACCCCTTACTGGGAATTCGTATGCTCACCCTACATTTTTTAAATAGATTTTTCAACTATCAGTTTTAGCAGAAGAAGCATGATAGAAGTAGCTGGTTTCCCAGAACCTGACCTGAATAAATCCTATGTATGGGGCATGATGTGTAAAATATCAATTCATGGTTTGTGTAAAAATTCAAACATTATGTTCTGAGGCACCGAATCTGGGTATTCTGGAGTTGGGCTATCATATTTGGTATTAGAGGATTCTGTTTAGTTAACTATGGAAAACCAGAACTAAAAAAAACCATTACTAAGCATGATTTTTCCTTGATTTTCATATAGAAAACGGAAATACCAGTCTTTTTTCTATTCCTATTGAGGTCCTATAAACCACAATTTCTATATCCATCCACAATAACTTTGTAAACTATGACCATATTCGTATGACATGCAATCACCTCTATGACATATCCAACTCTCCATGTGTACTTCAACTACACAGAGGAGCGGGTTTGGACTACCTCTTTATGATGCAAACCCAATTTCCATCCTATGTACATCAGGGAAAGTACTATGAGGTAATTTTTAGATGATTCTCTCCCATAGAGGGAGACCAGTCACTTATGGATTTCCAAGAATCTACAGCAGCGGGAGACCTCTGTGCAGCATATATGTGCCAAGTCTTGTCCTATGGCCATTATGGTCATGTATTGGACTTTGAAATCCTTGAATTTGAAGCCTCCCAATCTGGGTATAGACATCAAGTACATATTTATGTCTCTCGGCTATTCACCCCTCATGTCACACTCTGGAGACACCATACGTGAAACCATGAGATTGAACCATACTGCTCGAGTTATATTTGGTTCTAGGAGATTGAGAGTTTTGAAATTATTTTGGGAATTTGTGTAACTGGGAACTGGAGAAACCATTAGTTCGGGGTGCAGTGTTCTAGTTGTTTTATGAAAATACAATTTGTTGTTTCTTCTTTCTTCTGTCTTTTAGTATTTTTGTATCACATAATGGACTTTCATGAAAAATTTATATTTACAGATGGAAGGCCAAACCCACATATTATCTCTTCTCGTTGAGGTATTGGAGGCCATTATGGTTAGAAAACATGAGGAAGAATACCTTCCCTTAGCAAACCTGCGATGAATGTGAAAACATCTTTACGAGATATCGAATAGTCTGGACATTCTCCACTCCTACCAAGGGAATTTATACATCTACCATTTTATAGACAATGCTCAACATGTTGAGTATAGATGATGAGGAAAGTACCATGAAGGTCTTTTCCTATGATTCACCACATCTCAAAACATCACGGCCTTGGTAAGGTTTTAAGAGGCTGCCTTGGAAGGGTACCTACATGCATCTTACATGTTCCATATTCTAAGCATCACTTTGTATGACCATGTCGATGTCATTTCCATTCTCAGACAATATATGGTCCGATGAGTCCTTAGAGAGTTTGTCTATTTGGAAATCTCTGAACTCTCCACCATTTCTACCTCCCTCTGGAAGACCGAGGGTACACTACATGAGATTAACTCGTACTGTCTGTGGTGTGTTTGGGCTAGGGAATAAGAAGATTTGAACACCAACTTGGGTATTCAACTAGCCACACCTGCGGATCCTCCCTGATGGATGATGTGGTAAAGAGAATCAGAGAGTTTCTTTTAGTATAGTTGTATAAAATGAATTGCGATGATGCAATTATTTGTATATGGAAATATTGGGACACCCCCAAAACTTATTTATCATGTAATAATAATATTGTAGTTTTATTTTGTTTAATTTTCATGTCAACTAAACAAAAACTTTCAAATTAAACACAAAGACATTTTATTGAATTAAACACCAAAGTGTTTACATTACAGTGAGATCAAAGGAAAGCTATACTAACCAAAACACCTACTAAAAACCCTATCAAAGCCACAGAGAGACCACCTAACACAATGAAAAGACTCAGTAAATAATGAAGATCCTTCGGGACAGTCATAGCAAAGAACATCACAACCAGATTTAAGAAAACCGTAATGACCATCAGTGGTATAGCAAGAACCATCTTCTTTAATTGTCTTGAGTTTAGGACAACTTAATGTTTGTTTTTATAAGGCATCACTAGACTATTACCCCTTAGGTGACTGTTGGAGATGCTTGTGATCGTTGATTTATAATAGCTATAGTTATATTTGTTATTCTTTTGGTGGATCAATTAAAAAATATCTAAGTATAATTCATTTCTCCCAAAAATATTTAAGTTGTGAATTGAAGATATAATATAACCTATTATTATGAACTTTAGAAGGAAAATGGTGTAATATTTTGAACTACACATAGGTGATTTTAAAATGATATGAGGATTTCAAACATCTTACAAATAATTCAAATATCTTATAAAGTTTTCATTCTTAATGCTCAAACAATGTTTTAACTAAACTATGTTTTAATTTTTATTATAACAGTATAAAAACTTTTCATATGGATATATTAAAGTTATAACTTTGTGTTTTAAAACTTTAGTGTTTATATAACTAGAATATTTTTTTTTGAAAAGCATCTATTTTTGTGTAAACTTAGTATTAAAGTTTAACAAAAAAATAAACCCCACTAGAGGCCAGCCCTCTAGTCTGGCCAAGGGAGGTAGCACGCATTAGGCAACTGAGCCTATCCCTCAACCTCAGCATAGGCCAGCCTGAGTGTGGGGGGGCATAGCTACCCTGAAGGGCACACAACAATGCATGAGGGAACTAGAGGCACTGCTGCGCAGGGCAGCATGGAGGTGTGGCTGGGTGCAAGAGCGCGCCCGTAGAACCCGATATGAGGTGGTACCGGGAGTGGATGGAGGATATTTTCTAAGCGTCTGATCGAAGACTCACACTTACAAAGAAGTGATGCGAGACTCTCTATTTCGATGTGGGATGACAAGAATCGTCTAACATTGAATCCAGGCTGTCAGATCTCACCACGTGCGATCTGGGCCGTCAATTTCGAGCTAGTGCTCGATCCTCAGCGGCCAAGGTTTAATCCCGTGTTTTTGTGTGCTATATAATCCAACAAAGATCTGATCTCAACCTTCCAAGACATTTTAAAATGCGGCTTCACCCTATGTCGTCGGATCTCATACATTCTAATCATGACCGTATGTCCTTTTAAATCTCACAGACGCACCCCAATAATTGGATCAAAGCCAGATCAAATCCGAGTTGTCCATTCATTTTCTGTTTCTACCCTTCCTGCATTATCTTCTTCATCTCCTTTGTGTGTGATACACCAGTAACCTTATCTCCCATCTCTTCTTTTTCCACCCATGACCACGCAGGTCCACTCCTTTCACGTGTTTTCCCCAAGGACATTCCCTGGTCTTTTAATAAACCATGTAGGGTTAGGTTTTTTCCAGTAGTAGAATTTAAAATATCCATTATATTTTATACATTATATAGTTTATAAATCACCCGTTGCACCCCAAGAACCCCTCGGTTCTTCCCCCACTCAAACCTCTAGCAATCTCCCACAAGTCTTCCCGAGCCCCTCCTCCTACTCGAACTAGTAAGGGTTAAATTGTATTGTGATGTTGTTTTTGAGAGTATATACATATATATATATATTCTCATTAAAGTATATTTATAATCCTAGTAGTTTCGTTGAAAATCCCCACATACCTGGTCCAAGGACTTACAGATTTCGGGTTATGAGGTAATTTTTGAACTTGAAGGGTTATTTTCCTCATCAAATATATATATATATATATATACACTTTATATATCCAATTATATATGTACTTATATATATAACCAAAATGTTTTAAAATAACCTTTATTATGTTTGGTTACAAGATCTATAAACTTTGAGTTTCAAGGAAGAAGTAGATTTTTGTTTTAAACATAATGAATTATTTATATTTATATATATATAGAGTATACACGGGCTTGTAAAACTATATAGTTTGTATAACTCACCTTTTGAACCAATTTTGAGTCTCTAAACATTGGAAATCAATGATTTATTAACATTTTTGATAAACATGTGTGTGTCGATTGATTTTGGTGTAAGATCCATATGTATACCCAATTCTTCATATAAGTTATATGTGTGGTCTAGGTTTACATTTTTATAAATTTGTTTAATAAATAAACAATTTAAATTTCATATTATGAATTAAAATTTAGGGAATTTTTTAATTAATGTGACTAAAATATCAATGTTTTATGGGTATCAGTAGATTTTTGGTTTGAACCCTTTAATACATAATGTGTATCCGGATATGTGAATGTATGTGCAACCAAATAAACTTTGATCCTCAATTTTACTTAAAATTTTTCAAGGGTTACTAAGAAAGAATAAAACATATGTTTTGAAAATATTTTTTTGTTTGAAACACTACTCTTTATATACAACCTTTTGTGTGAACAATTTACACAAACCCAAATTGTGGATATTCCAAATATTTTACTTATGATGTGTTTAGTAATTGTAGAGATTACAAGAGTATAATATTAGGGGTTTGCAACTTTTATATTCATTTGTATGAATTATATATATATATATCAAATTTTGTTAGTTATGGTTGAATCTCATACCTTACATTTTTTTCATTATGTATACACTTTTTATACCAAAGCATTTCAGTAATAAATGTATGAGCATCTGTCAGTTTAATACCCCACCTGAAATTTTTTGGTTTATCTTTTTAATTGATTAAACATGAAGGTGAAATTACAATAGGTATTGTTTAGTAAAGTCTTAGAATTTTAAGGTTATCATTTTTTATAGAAAACTTGTAATTATTATAGTGCATTTGTTGTCATCACATATTCCATAATTTGTTTATCATACTCACCAGTCATTGACATAGCCATGCAGTTGTTAGTTCTATAATTAATACTTATATTCCTGATTCACTATATATGTTGAAATTATAATGAATGTAATTAGAACTCTTATGACCTTTTAAGGAATTATGAATTAAATTATTCAACGTGGTATGGGACACCATGAATAAAATGAAATGAGAAAAGTAAATATTCAAAGTGGTATGGGACATTTTGAATATACAACCCTTTGTGTCATATGAGGAATGTAATAAACTCAGTATAATGGGTTGAGGACCGGTTAATGAAAGCCCCTCAATGTATCGATAGTTTTCATGAGACAATCAGGTCATGGCATGAGGCCATTGAAATTTTAGAGTCTTGACACGAGGTATTGACAGGGTCTGATATTATGTGTTTCGTCATTATCTTTATGATATTTAATTAACCAAGTGGATATTCGACTAGTATAATATCCATGGTTAAGAGCCATTACTTATGAGTATCAGAAGAATTAAATGCTTATGACATCACGTTTATTTAGCACTCAGTGATTTAGTAACCAGTGTAAAAAATTGAAGTCATTACCTTTATGTGCAACTCTGATTATGAATTTCTCTTAGTTGTTAAATTTGTACTTGCATATTCATATGTCATACATATTTAGAATGTATTTTACTTATTAATCTAAATGAGAATGCCTATAATTGAATCGTGTTCCTTTGTAATTCTATTAGTATGCTTTTAATTATCCACTTTTATTATTATGATATGTTACATGTGTTACAGTTGTTTTTAGAAAAAATTTTTATGGAAAGTTTTATAGAATGTTTTAAAAAGATATATTTTGTATATTGTATTATTTTAACACCCCTTACTGGGCATTCATATGCTCACCCTACGTTTTTTAAATAATTTTTTTAGGTATCATTTTAAGTTGAAGAATCATGATAGAAGTTGATAGTTTCCCTGAACCCGAACCGAATCGATCCTCTGTATGGGACATGGTGTGTAAAATATCATTTCATTGTTTTTGAAAAAAAATCACACATCATGTTTCAGGGCACCGGCTCTGAGTATTCTGGAGTGGGGTTATCACATATAGTTCATGATGAGTTCCATGTATCATTTTTAATGATGTAAATAGATGATACCTAACATGTACTAAACTTAGAGGTCATTCCAATGGAGTAGGATCTCTCTTATGAGGAGAAAATGGTGGAGATTATGTATCATATGGAGAATGTGCTATAAAACAAGACTACTCACCCGGTCCAAGTTTTGTGGAAAATTATAAAATAAAAGAAATATCATGGGAACACATGGATGTGATGAAATAGAGTTATCATCATGTTTCTGAATTAGAGTGACATAATTTCTATGGTTAAATTAATTTTAATGGGGTATAATGTAACACTCCCAAATTGTATGATATATGTATTTTTTCAATAAATTTAGTGTCATAAACAGTCTTCTATAAATGCAACCTCGTGTTTAATGAACTATAATATTTTATACCATTATCAACAAAATACTAAATTTTAGGTATGAATAGGTAAAACCAAATGTTAAAAAATATTTATAATGTTTTTAGATTATGAAAATTTATTGATAATGACTAAAATTTTTAGTAAAGTCATCATATGCTTGAAAAATACATTTTTTTCGTAAAAATTGTTTTCATTTATTTTGTGTGAGAAAGTTATATAATTAATTTTTAACACTATTAGAAAATATATTTTTTAAAATTAAATTCACTTTTCAACATTATATTTCAGAATTTTCATAGTGTTATTTTATTTTGAAAATAGTGATTTTTTTATGAGTAATGAAAAACATTGAATTATATAGAAAATTACCCTTTTTATATATTGAATTTAAAAAGTTTATTTTTTAAAAAGGATTAAAAATTTATTAAATTAATATTTTCCATAATATGATATAGTTAATTGGAATTATTTTTATGTTGTATTTTGCTATAATTTTTTATACTTCAGAAAGCAATTTTTCGGGAAAACATCTTTTCAGAGAATTTTGTATGTTAAAATTTAAATTAAATACATAAAATTATATGAATTGAATATTGAAAAATGGATTCCATATTTGGAATCATGAGGATCAATTTTTTCTAATATTTCTCTTTTATTTTGGGTCATTATGAATAGTAATCTTGGTAAATATTTGTCTTCTCAGTAAGGGTAAGATAGGTAAAACATTGTTAGAACAATGAGATAAGGTGTTAAAATCAATCCAAAAATTTACATTATCCTATTTTATGAGTTTAATTATTAGTTTCCATCCTTTTATTGAATATATGGTTACTTGGTAACATTTGTTTTTGATCAGGACCTCTATATTATATTAAGAATAGAATAAGTATGAAATATATCTCTCTTGACATTAATATCTCTAATTTTTTACATAAATATAAAATCCGGATAAGTTATGTTATACATTTTTATTTTTAATATAAAATACTTTTTTCATTATATGAATTTTTAAATTTTTTTAATTTAATTATTTCCTTAAATACTTATACAACGACGACACAATATTTATTCTATTAATAGAAAAATAAAGTAATTTATTTTAAAATTATCAAAAGTAATATAATTTGGATTAATTATTATATTCCATTAATTTTATATATTAATATAACATATTATTAATTTTTTAAGGTTTTATATTTTAACTCAATTAACATCATTTTTTTCAATGTCAAATTTGGTGAATAATTCTTAAAATTACTTTAATAGTATTTTATAATAATATTATTTTATTAAATTATTTAAAAATTATATAATAGTTCAATAGGACAAGTATGATGATAAAGGGTTTAACATTTCATGTATTTTTCATTTATGATCTAATTTTTATCATATAAATAAATTATAATGATTAAATATTAAAAACAAATAATTACCATGATTAAGATTAAAATTTGTTTTCAAAGGGTCTAAACTAAATGATATAGTTTCAAATGAATCAAAACCTATCCAAATTTCATGAGATTGTGTTATTTAGAAATTATACTTTATTTATTTTAATTCATTTCCATTTTGAATCATTCTCTATGATAATGTCTTGATTATTTTTTTTATCTTTTTAAAAATTCCATGGGTGTCCATTCCCTCCCATATAAAAGGAATCCCCTTATCTATTTTCATTCAACCAAATTGAGCCATATATCTCAACAAAACCATATAAAATTATCTTATGAACTTACCTATACAATAATTATAGGTTTTTATTCTAAAATTTCCTTTATAAGGGTCCTTAAGAAAGTGTCAACATGAGGTCTGTTGAAGAATAGGTAATCATCTTACCCAACCTCTTTAAATTTATTTTTTCTAAT
The DNA here is from genome assembly GCA_963277665.1 of Viscum album. Lineage (NCBI taxonomy): Eukaryota > Viridiplantae > Streptophyta > Magnoliopsida > Santalales > Viscaceae > Viscum > Viscum album. The sequence continues at coordinate 96,585,278 of OY728153.1, read as the reverse complement.
ACCTCCTCTAAATATAATGTATTAATTATAAAACAGTAAATTATGTATTCTAAATATACTAAAATTTTTTTATTATAGTTAAATAACCATTATCCACTATAGTTTTCATCAAAGGGGAATTGAAAGTATCAGTCATGCATATATGGGGACTATTGCCTCCATGTAGTGACATAATTAATTTTATATTTCCATAATTCATGGATGATTATTATGATGTATGTAAAGTTTTTATATTAAATTTATGAAATATCTATTATTATATGATTGTAATATCGTATCATCCTTTTTACCCTCCTATCTATTGGAAGAAAGATAACATCGCTCATGTGTGCATGTGCACTACCACCTCTATAAAGTGATGCGAATAATTTATCATTTTTGATTTACGTGGATGATAACAATTATAGTTTTAATGAATATATTTTATATATATTACATAATAATGGTTCTTTAATGGTTAATTCCTTTTTAAATTTCTTTCATTCCATCGATCAAAAAGATAAAACAGCGTTCACACGTATATATGTTCAACTGTCTCAATAAACGATGCAATTCATTTGTCTATATATACCTTATATATATATAATGAATATACATGATTGATATAATTATTAAAATTATATATATGATATAACCATGATCAACGTATAAATACAAGGACTTTCAAAGCAAAACATGCATGAAAAATGAAAAATTTATCACCCAGGAAAGTGATTTGAATAATAAAAATTGATAAATAAATGATTAGATGTTATAATTAAATCCTGAATGGTATGATAAATATTAGTATATTTTTAGAATAAATTTATAAATAATAAAAATTTATTATAAATGAGGTTCAAATGCGTATCAAGAAGAAAGATATTTGAATTAAGGGATTTATGTTTCAATCACATTTTAATTGGAACCATATATACTAGAATTTATATTGAGGAAATTCTATGATCCCCAAATGGTAAATACTTTTAATTTTATTCTCTTATACTTATTTATGAAATTTTATTTTATTAGTACCTTTTTTCTTCTTTTCAAAAGTAAAAATTACCTATAAAATGTTTAAAAAAATAGACATTACTTCATCTTTGGCCAAGAATATTTTTCTTCCATGTACATGTTTTCTCTAAAATGTTTTCCTGAATGTTTTAATATTCTAATATGTTTTTCTAAATTAATTTTATCCTATATTTTAATTTATATGAACAAATTTCAATGGAATATTCATGTATTTTTTTGGATGAGCTATTTTTTTACATTTATTTTACAAAAGTGTGAAAGTAATGTTTTCTTTTAACTTATACGGAGCGAATGGAATTTACCACTATCATGAACATTAATATATTTAAAGCTTTCTTAAAAAATTTATATTATTATTTTGAATGATTTTTTTACAATAATATTTTTTAATTTTTTATATTTTAAATAATTGATTTCAAAATAAAAATTGTATTTTCCTCAAGAAATATTCATGTGATCTATTAAAGGTATTTATATATATGATTATATCCTTGATGTTAATTATAATTTTCTAGAGAAATTATCCCATTATACCATTTTTATTTAATATCTGGATGGTTAATGAATATGATGATGGAATATTTTTGAAAACCCATTCCCTTTACATGGGTTATGATATGGTGATATAATGATTATTTTGTGATCCTACAGATCACATATGTACGGTTTTAATTATGTGATAGATGGGCCCACAATTATATATCCCACCAAAACATTGGGTAATTTTTTATATCTCATGTGGTAATTATTGGAAATAAGTTTATTTAATTTACATAATGTGGGAAACAAGTTTATGTGATTGATCCAAAATGGGAAATATGTGAAATTTCATAATCCACTATAGTAAATAGGTATTAATACTTGATCTACTATAATTTAATGGCCTTGTTTTTGAACCTTTATATATGAAATGTTTTATATGTCTATGAGGGTGGCATACTTTTATAACATGATTTATGTTTATGATTCAAACATATGGTTCGTGATTGATTTGTGGTGATCACTCACCCTTATGATTCATATATTTTTAAATAATATTATTTTTATTCCACATCTAATTTTTATGATCCATTTATTAGTGATGATATCACACCCTTATGATTCATATCTTTTTAAAAAATATGTTTTTATTCCACCACTAATTTTTGTGATCTATGATTCATTCATTATTATCATTATATGTTTTTTTTCAAGTTCTCACACCCTTATTATTATCTTATCATTTCTACTTATAATTAAATAATATCAACCAAGTTGACTCTTACTGAGCATCTGAACTCACCATTTCAAATTTTTTCCTTTACCTATTTTATAATTAAATGTAAAATCAGGGTATGTATTTTAAGAGTAGTATGTGGGATGAAATTTATGGGAGATGTTGAAGATCTTTCATAAGATTTTTTGTGTATCTAGTCTCCAAAGACACTAAACCTTTTGGGTAATCATGAATTTATTTGTGAAATGTATTGAATATTCACATAAAAAGATTAAATATTTATGTATGAAATGTATGGATCACAATATCACACCTTTCTAATGTGTATCTATTATTGAGATTTTTATTTTTAATTATGGATGGGGATTTTCTAAAGGTGTATATTTTATGGATGGTTATAAGATAGTCCTAAGAGAACTAACATAATTGAGGTTTTAAGATTATAAGGATGTGTTTAGATTTTTTAGGATAAAACATTTTATGGTGTGCCTATAATAAAGGTCTACTATTTTATGTTTCAGAGTTTTTGAAATTCCAAGTGAATTTTTTAAATTTCAAAATTTAGGAGAAAATTGTAATTTTATCCAAGTAAACATAAATGTAAAAAAAATTATGCTTTAGTTGATCTAGAATTTTTTAATTTATTTGAGGATATAATATTATAGTGAATCAAAGAGTTTTTTTCTCATCATTTTAAACTTATTATTTTTCATCAAATGCACCATTTTTTTAATTTTTGGAGATACATAAGGATAATATACCAATATTGCCTCAAATTGAGAAAACATTAGTTTAATTTCATAACTTACTTAATTTCATTCTGGTATACATAGCCAATCTAATCTTAACCTCACCTCATTTTTAATAAATTATTGGTTATGCTTATAAAATCTTTACATTAGCATATAGATTTAGGGGGAAATTTAAATGATTCCTAGAAATCAGTGGGGGTCCCCTGATATATAAATTCAATAGCCCTTTAAATTTAGTACATATATATTAATTAATGTGGTTAATTATAATTTTGAGTTGATATCAATAATTGAATAATTTATAAATTAACTATTTAGATTTGAGATTTTCAATCCGAAATGTGGTAAATTGTAATTCCCCATCCTTGATAATTTTTCTATATAATTTAGATTTGATTATATAAAATTATTAGTTTATAATTAAACTATTTTTGTACAATAATTTTTAGGATGATGTGTGAATAAACATTTAGTTGTAAAATACCCACATCTACGGCCATGTCTGTTATTTTAATCATGCCAAGGTGTGGCCACTATTAGTTGCATCCATAGTTTGATTGTGAATTCCAGGGGTTGTGGGGTTGTATTTTTATACAACAACACCATTGAATGGAAGTGGTCATTATCAAAATTTCATATAGTGGAGATCAATTAACATCTATATTTATATAATGTAATTAAAAAAATGAGAAAATTTTCCAATGGAAAACAAATGAGAAAACCTACTAGAAGAAGTTGATAAATTCATTTTTGGTGGTGATTAGATTTGGTATAAATAAGTTAACTAGATAAATATCAAAGAGGTTTGTTATAGTAACTTTATGAGTAGAGGTGGTGGAATAAAAATAATTCTATTTGATTTGGAGGTGTCAAAAAAGGTGAAAGCCTATGACATAAGCTATTAGATCATGTATTTTTATAATTTAGAGTCTTATATATTAATATCACATCTGTTTGGAACAAAAATGATGTAGTCTGAGAAACCCAAAACCTGTATGGATAAGATCATTGAGTTTATATGGGTCCTGTTAGACCTCCATTAATAATCAAAATTTTCAAAGACCTATATACAAAATAAATAAAACATGTTCATAGAAAATAAAAAAATCATGTTATAATTAAACTGAAATCAACCCTTCGTCTAGGGAAAATTTCATGTATCAACATCATAAAATATCTTTATTTTTTAAAATTCAATAAAAAAATCCCCCAACCCAATTTAAGTAATCTCATCTAGGGTATTCTATACCTCTCTTGTACCATACCAATCCAAAATTTTGTGTCATTTAATAAATATATATTTTTAACATTTTAATTATTTACACCTTTTCATGTAAACTAAATGATATTACAATAGGATATGGTTAGACATATAATCTATGATTGGATGTTTTTATAAAACATCATGATGTCCTAACCTTATTTTTTGGTATTTTTATGATGGTATTACATATAGACTATGGATCCTATGTCAGTGGGATATAATTTAACAACAATTTTTTGGTAATGATTAGATTTTTGGGTTGTGATTGACACTATTTGATATTCCATTTATTAAATTGTTTAACTATAATGGACTGATCTGGAGAGTACAGTTATCTGAGATGCTTGTTGTGATGATAATGTGGAATTCTTATTATGAGAAAATATAAATCGTTATCCCTATAGCTAATGGGGTATAACATCATGGTTTAAATAATTAGTGACTTTACATTGTTTAAGTTATTATTTGATAGGAGATAATGATATGGATGGTATTATGGTGATGTTGATGGTATATTTAGGATGTTGAATATTTCAAGAATGTTATGGAGATGATATATGCTCTTATGTAGAATATGGGAATGGTAATATTATTTTTTACTTATTACATTTGTTTTGGTTATATCGGATATTGGAGCACCATTCCCAACACAACCACCATTTGAGGATAGTTTTCTTGGGTGCATCCCAATATTCAGATTAGTGAGTAGACTAACATAATTAACATACTTGTATTCCATCTATCACCCCACTGAGTGGTATAAATTATATATGCAATGGATATGAATTGGTTATATAATGGTTAAATCATTCATTTATTTAGAAGGGGAAAGATTATGGTAGTTCACATGGGAAAGGCAATCACACGTTAGAGATATAAATACTAGTTAGTGGGAATTAATTTGTGGGGGTGGGGGATTATATATATTTATATCATATGTTATATCAAACAAAATTTTTTATTCTTAGTTTGGTTCTTTTAGTGATATCATAAACGGATGAATCTAATAAATTTAGATTTATTATATAGTATAGATGCATTTATGCAATATATTGGACCCTTGTGTTGTACCTAATGAGGTTTGGTGGATGATATGTTTCATTAATTGAAATTTGACCATGATATATCTTGTTGGTTTTTATTTGTGGGGATTAAAGTATGAATGATGATTATAAATTATTTACTATTATTCATTCATGATATTTATTTTGTAGTTTATTTTTTGGAAATAGCCTACTAATTTTTCATTTATACTCATCTCACATTTTATATTCAATTTTTTTGGATTTTATTGGTTGGGTTTAAAGATAGCGTTATCATAGTGACTTAAGTAGATTTAATGGTCATAATATTTAAGTATTATTTCATATACCATTTATGTATACAATTATTTTACATTTATTTCATTATTAGGATTAAATATCGTTTTTCCATAGTTTTTTTGTCTTTTATAATTATTATATTTTATTCCATTAATGTATTATAAAATTTTTATGATATCAATTCATCATGGATACTTTATTGAGAATAGTTTTTGTGGTATTCATTATATATTAAAGTTTACCACTATGTTCTTTAGTTGATATTGTATTATAATTATGAGATTTATACCATCAGTACTAGTTGTGAACTCATACCCTATTGGAGGCGGGTTTTGGGGGTCTCACGTTGTTTTTTCAATTACTTGGGTAGGGTACCAGTGGAATTGGGCCATGAAATTTAAAAAAAAATATGACCATTTTTTAAAAAACTTAAAAAATTAGAAATATATCAATCTAGTAACCTCAAATCATTAATCCATTGATAAAATATTAACTAATTTTCTTTTTAATGTGAATGAGTTATTTTTACTTCACAAAACATTATGGTGTTTAATTTTTAGAAAATTTCATTAGATATATGTAATTTTTTACAAATATAACAATGAAATGATAATATATATATTTTTTTATAATTTTTCTAACATGATATAAATATATTTAATTAAATAATATTTCCTCATATGCATTACATTATGTAAATTAAATTATTGAAAATCACACTTTTAGGTCAAATTACAAAAGAAACTTCACTTTTTAGATTTATCAACATTACAAAAAAATTATTTTAGTTGACCCAGTAATAAAATAATGTAAGTAAACCATGTTAATTGTTGGTTTTATAAGACCATATTTATCTTATATATTTTATTTACTACTCCATGTGTAAATTCTGACATATTAATGTTGATTATTCCTATCACATATTGTTTATACTTATACATTGTTTATGTAATAATATCTATAGAATGTTTATCACATGAATAAGTCATATTAGTTTACCTCTATGATGAGAACCTTAATATGATTTTAAAATATTCTTAAAGATATTTCTTATGGTCCACACACATTAATTTGATAAGACACGTATGATGTTTGAATTTTGAGTGTTAAGGTATCATAAGAATGGATACTTCTTCTCATGAATTACACAATTGATGATATCCATGATGTGGTGACATAAATGGAAACCATCCAGAATAATTCCATGTATCATTAGTTTAATTATATATTTTTATCCATGAGTGTGTGGATTGGTCCTTGGATATGAGGGAATTGTTAATGTATATCATATAGGGATTACTTTGATGAATGATAAAAATATTGAAAAATATTTTACTGGAAAATTATCATGTGTTGGGTTTATTATAAGTGGTGTGATGATTAATTTAATGGTCAAGAAATTATTTTTATCTTGTATGTTTTTTAGGAAGATATCTCTTTCCCTTTGACTGAGATAAAAGTGACTTAATTCAATCCATGTATTTTTTTTATATGTGAGGTTATCTTAGAAAATAGAAGAAATATAAATTAATAATTAAGGTTTTATGACATGAGAATAATGCATGCTTGATGTGATATCAATTTATAATTGCATTAAAGGTTCTAGGGTGTAGTGAAGGTAGTCGGGGCCATTCCCAAACATGGTTTTTTGTAAACTTCTTTCAATTTCTCCTAAAAAAATATGAAATTTGAAACAAGGAATCCATGAGATCGTATCCTCAAATATAAATAAAAATTAATTTTAGTAAATATGAAGAATTAACTATCATTATAATTCTTTATTCATAAATGATTTGGTTGATACCTCTTTTCATATAATCATTGGGCATAGGAATCAAGAATAGATTCCCTCCAGTGGTCATCGACACATGTAACATGACCCTCTGATCATAATCATAGAATTATAAAGGTGTTATCAAGGACGATTGTAGTGATTATTTTATTAATTTTTAATTGAAATATAATCCTTTAGGGTGATAAGGAATTACTCTGGTTCCCTCCAGAATCGAAATGGTGATAGAGGATAATCATTTTCTTTACATAAGACTGTTTTAAGAGATGATATATCTATAAATTAAGAGGTTAAATTCGAGAATTTGTTGTGTAGAATGTTGGCTAGGAATTTATTTGATAGAGAACAACATAATATAGTATTTATAGGAATAAGATTAATGAATAAATAATTACATAAGGCCCTTTATTTTTCTCTTACTCCCCAGATAACCCCATATCTAAATAACAATAATTCTATTATTATTTTCATGACATTCACTAAGCTCATGAATAAATAAATATTATTTACTTAAATTTAAAAAAATATTTTTTGAATAATATTTAATCTTTAATTTATTATTAGACCACTCAACTTAGTCTATAAGTCCTAATTAATATTTATTTTTCTCTAAATAATGTATATTTATTTATATAAAAAATATCACTACATTATTTTTCAATAAAAACTATATTCCTTAAAAATATTGAATAAATATTTATCAAATTTTTTGACAACTAAATAAATAAATATTTCTTCCCTTAGTAATAATAAATAGAAAAAAAAAATTTATATTCAAATAATTCAATAATTTTTTATATGTTGAATAAATATTTATCAAATATTTAACTCACTTAATATTCTCTTGAATAAATGGTGAATGAATATATGTGATCAATCAAGGCTTGAATAAACATTTTTATTCCAACTATAAAATTATATTAAATTATACTTTTAAATTCATATAGAATTTTTAATGAGGTTCTAGATACACTTAGTGTGTCCCCTATTAGGCCCCTTTATCAGTAACATTAGGTTGGTACACCTAAAATCCATGGATAGCATCTAGAAACATACTATGGAAGCCATAGATAATGGAGTTAATCTCACAATGATATAAAACATCATATGAATGAACATTGTGTAATATAACCACTTTATCTCTATATACCATTCATTATTGTTGAAAAACTTGTTCCATCAACCTATATACATGAATTCTCTTTCATTTACTTTCAGGAAATGATCATATCAATATCACACTAGGGACATGGGTTAATCAAACAATTACATTCTAATCCAAGGGATAGAGATATATATCTATTATATGAATGTAAAAAATCCTTTACTAACTTATTCATTAATGAAATATCATTCATGAACACACCCAAATGTATCCTACCTCTCCATAATTAGATTCCATGTTGATTTTCATCAATACATCAAAGTGTTTGAATCATGATATGCATTAATAATAATCTCATGTCTCTATAGAATTATGAATGCAAGTAGATACGATTATCTAATGGCACATAAAACATATAAAATTCCTTTCGTAAAGTCACATTCCCATAACCTCCATATCTTACAGATTACAAAGGCTAAACATTATGGGAATAATTCTCAATGTATTGTGATTATAATACCTCTTACATGATGTATCATATGTTTCTCAACCAGTGATATCATCTACCCATAGAATAAATGATTAATAATAGTATCATAGAACTTCATGGTTCTCATCATATTAGGAAACTTACATGTCAATTTGGAATGACAAGTACTCTAAAGAAATTATCACATATATATTAGTCAAAATAATGATCCACATGTGATGAAATATTGATTAATATTAAATACTAGGAACATTTCAGTAATAAAAATTTAAAAGTAGTTTATTCCAGGACACCAACTCCAATAGTCTCCCACATTGACTAAATCCAAATACTAACTATCCAACTAGTTATCATCACATGATAAAAATTATTCAATTGAGATATATCTATAACTATTAATCCCCCCACACTACCCATGATTTTTCTTCTTAGTGAGACCTCATCTTTCTAAGAAAATCCACCATGAACTATATCACTAAGTATGTACCATTTTTACTCAAATAATATAGATATATTGGATAATACTATAGTTGATATTCATTATAATATAATTTATTTTTTACTATCTAGGAACAATTCCCAAAATCATAAAAAAAATTATTTCTAAATAGGATTCATTAGTTATATCATATGCCACAACATAATTGATTAAATATATATATGATAACTACTCTCTTGAATAATATTTATCATTGAATATTTCATTTACTTTACTGTCATTATATATTAAAGTGGCCAATATAATACTATTTTTATATCCCTTGAAAACTAGTTTTATCATTTCTATAATTACCAGGAACTCATGTAGTTTTTCTTTATTAAGATCTATCAGATTGTTCTAACTTTCATCCTATATAGTTCATCAGGTCTTTTTTGGTATTTTAATTTTTTTTATTTTCAGATAAAAAAGATCTACAATAAGTATATTCATGCCTAATGAGATATAATTTCAATGTACAATTAGGCATATGTACTCTATTCATCACAAGAATAACATGTGATATTGAAAATTATTCAGGTAAATTGTTCCATATTTTCTTTTTTAATACCATGTCAACTATGTACTATGACTTGGATTAATAAACCCATCGATCTAAGATAATAGAAAAAGTTACCTAGATTTTGGGTCTATAATTAAGTTATTTTGGACAAATTAACCTTAGTAATGATTAAAAAATTACTAATTACCTATTATCAATATGTTTTCAAATATATCTAACTTAAAAAACTATAGTTCTGCCACTAAACAGTTATATAAACCTAGAATTATTTTGTTTCAAATGAATATAATTTCATTATGATACCCATTGTGACCCATAATTTAATCCTTGAAACATGAATTTCATATTATGTTTCTATGATTTCACAAACCTTTTATGTTTTTTAATATAAACATCTTCCATAAAGTTTCCTCTAAGGGAGGTTCCCTTGATATATAATTCCTTATATAATGATCAAGTCGCTATGAAAAGTATTATTTAAATTGATTTAATTGTGATTGTTTTAGATAAGAATTCAAACCTTATTGTTATCTCACTTGAAGTATCTATGTATAATTTTTATTGAACACCCACCTATATCTTTACATTAACCACCAAAATTTAAAATAAATCATTGTATATGGAACCTATTTTTTAATCCATAGTAATAATATTTTACTCCCTATAAAATTTATTATTCCTTATTAGATAATATATCCCCTTATGTGGTGAATATAAAACCACCACTATAGTCTTAACCATCATATGTAATATGTTCTTCCAGAATAATTCCTCCCACTAACTATCATGGAGTTTAATATTATTATACCAAATTGTGTATCTGGATCCAACATTCTATTAAATTATTTCTCTCTACCACTGTATCAAAAATTATGTGCTTTCCTCAAATAATAATATTCATTGAGATTGGTACTTTTTCTATCTTGAGTTCATTAATCTTTATAGTATAAATAGGATCATTAACTAAAATTTACCTTTTATCATTATAAACTTTTAATGATTTCTCCAGATGTATAAAAATATCAAATAAAACTCTGAGGATATAAAAAAGTGGACTTTATATATATTAAAAAATATATAATATCCATTATTCTATATATCTGGAATATAGTAAGTTTTTGCGCTACTATTTTCAAAACAAATTATAAAGGAATCATAAAGGTATATAATACACAAATAAAACACCTTATCCATCTTAACTTGTACCTAATATATGAATAATTTTTCATTAGTTTAGAAAGGACCTCACTTTACATTAAATGGTCGATGAATACATGGTAAATATAGACTATGACATACCATTCTAGAGTATTCTACATCGTTTACCAAGTGTATTCAGTACTTCCCTGAGAATTCAAAATATTTGTTAAGTAATATAAAAGAGTACATGAATTTACATATAAATTCTTATTAGAATAGTTAAGATGATCTTGATAAACTAATTACATATTATTTTTGGATTATATCTAGGTTTTATTAGTTTAATATAGAAGTATTTCATATACCTAATATTTTTAGCTCCAAATATTCTAAAAACATACTATGAATATACATGAAAACTTATAATTTCACATGACTATAAACTATATTATAGAAACTAGGTTTGTGTTTTATAACATTGTAATCATAAACTATTTTTAGTTCTATAAATTTATGTTTTATGTTTTAATAAAATATTAATTAAGTGTTCCTTACCATAACAATATTAATTTAAAATAAAAGTATGTCTCTTTTTGTTTAATAAAAGACAGATATAAATTTTTGGTGACATATAAAAAAATTCAACTATAATTAATCAAATGGTAAATTAGAAGTCATGGGTTAATAATTATTGACATCAGAATCTCCCATTACAAACCATTGAAAGAAAACACCTTACATATGAATTCATTTGATTCCCACTGGTAATATAGGAATCATAATTTATTATCAACTAAGAGAAATCATCTTGCTTCTCATAATGTTTATGTGTGCTTCTCCCTGATAAAAAAGGAATTACATTTTCTCATATATTAGAAGAACACAAATTACATATTCAGTTCTTATATAAAAATAAAATATTATTAAATACCCAAGATGTAAAATAAAAACATTATATACTATAATTTATATATTGCTAAAATTAATTAAACTAATTATTTCTTCATAAATTTATGTTTCTTTCCCTTTTAAATGATCTTTTTTCCCATATGAGAACAAAATTATATATCTTTCACCACACTACCTCTAAATATTGTGTCTCTTTGAATGATTTTGTAGAGCCTATAATGTCCTAAAGTTGATCATGGGATTTAAAAACCTTGCATTTACATATTGTTCACTATAAGGATCATGGAACCAAGATCCATATAACTCTTATCTACATGGTGAATCTTAAAAAAAATATTCATGAGTGGTTATTCTATATTTTTCATCTCATAACATTTATGAATAAAGAAAACACTGAATATAAAGATAATAATATGAGATTAATGGATAATTTATTATCTATAGTGAATCTAAAACTTCAAAAATTAATCAATTGAATTTGGTATATTTAATTAATTATTAATAAATAACTACCTTCTTCAAGTTTATAGTAGTAATGTGTAGTTAAAATCTCATTTTTATAAAGCCTTACTTTCTATTTATGATGAGATATGATATAATATGTCATGGTGTAGGAATCATGGTTCTTATGTTGCATTATAAATTACTCTAGACATAAAAGATATCCAAATTCATAGAATATTCGTATCATTCATTCATACCATGTATATAAATCCCTCTCACCTATACTTGTTATATGAGGTGGGTGAACTAGAATAGAGAACTCCTTTACAAAGTAAAAATTTTATTATAGTAGTTTAGTGTATGAAATAATTTTACCACCCTTGGAAATATGTGTAGGTGAGGATATGTATTTTTTCATCAATGGTCAATATGTTATGGGGATTTCTATATAAATACACTATAATCATTAAAATAATATTTTAATATTTTTCTCTTAATTTCTAAAATATGTGAATTATAAATTTTATTTACTTGTCTCTAGATATTATATCAAAACCTAACATCCTTAACCATTGGATTTTTATATCCTATTTTATTGGTATTCTTATTGAAAGGATCTATATACCCATTCTCATAATCCAGACATGGGCCTAAAAATCTCTTCAAAAGTATTTATGTAGGCGCAACCTTGAAATAAAATTAACTCATAGCTCCTTGGTCCATTGATTGTACATCCCAATCTTGAAATCATATACATTTATTTCCTCAAAAATTTCTTACTAGTTACACTAATTCTCACAGAGGTGATCAACCCTTAATGAAAATAAGGTTAATTCAACCCATAATTCAAGTTAAAACTTCATGATATTTGAAAGATCCCCCAAAAAGGTAGGTCAACAAATTTGGGTTATGGTTTTATCTTACCACAAGTAAAATATGGATTTAAAAACATAATATTTTGATTTCATGGTTTTTAAATTTTATACCAAAATTTATTATTTTTTCCTATTACATGTTTGTTAATATTAAATGCAATTTATTTAAGTGATTAACCATGTTTAGAAATAATTTATGCATATATTTGATTATTTCAATTCCATCTCACATTATTTTTAATTAATTTATTATGTTATAATGATAAGGCATAATAAATGATTAATCATTATACTGAAAAAAATAATAATAAAATGGAATAATTCTGAGCTTTTCTAATGGTTGGTTTATCTTGTTGGTGATAAATCAACCCTTGATCCTTGGGAAATAAATCAAGTATTTATGTCTGGTTTGAGTGGTAGCATTCCACTAGTGCACTTGTATAACATCTAGGTTGGTTTCTCCTTGGATCTATATTTTTACCATCTTTAATCTCTTAGGAGCTATATCCATTACATATTTTTTCTCACACGTGGGTGGGGGATTTAATGGAATCGTTAAGGGTTTTACTTAAAAGAAACAAAGGAAATTAAAGTCCAACATACTGTAAAAGTGGTAATGAAATATAATACCTCATTTTAATTTAATAATATTAAATAAATATTTACCAATCATATACACAAGTTAATCTAATTTCATGGACATTTACGCTTACAACAGATAGATATTTTTACACTTTCTATAATTCTATTTAATTCATTATTTTGTTAAGATAAAATATCATTAAATTAATCCAATTATATAAATTATTAATTAATTATTTAATTAATTAATGTTACTTTGTATAGTCCATACTATAAATTCCATCAATCAGAATTATGGAAAAATTAAATAAATTATTTTATTTAAAATTAAATAATTGAAAACTGTTTACCATGAACCAACACAACATGTAACCAACTTCATCATCACTAGTAGTATATTAACGGGTCACATGGAATGTTATCATATGTGGTATGTATCATGGTTAAGAATTTTAAAATTATATATCTCATAATACCACAAAACAAATCTAGAATTTATGGAAATTAGACATGTGATAACCCATGGAGTGTGTACAACATTAAATTTATATAGTTAATACATAAACCATTATGGTGAATCGGTATTGTAAAATTAATTAATAATTTATATACTCTTAAAACCCTGTTATATAGTAACACACCAACTTATAGCTATGAATTTTTGTGTTAATTCTATAATAAATTAATTCATTCATTGGAAATTTTGATTCATTTTTTTACTATGAGACTTCACAGCATGTACTAGTGAGATACATGCTATGTATATTGTAGTTTCTAGTCTTCATGTAACACATTTGGGAGATGTATTTCTACACCATCTGGAAATTAATATGTTACATGCAACTTAAGGGGATACAAATTGGGTGATCATATTAATTACAGGTCGACCAGCTTTAAGTCTTTACATTTCTTGTAATAAATATGTGGCACATATTTTAACCACACAAATTCTATGAATACTAATTTGAGAGCCGTGTAAAACTACATGATGTTTTAAAAGGTTACACTATGTGTAATATCTAAATATAGTTGGTAGCATTTCCATTCAACACATGGTGTATTAATTAATCCACACATGGATTTATATTTGGAGAGAAATATATCCCAAGGCTTAACTAGATACTATGAACCTTGTTACATGACATGTAATTTTTAAGTACCTATTTTTTAAGTATGTCAACATGAAAAAACCCTTATTACCTCTTGATAGAAACTATTGTGATACTTTATCTGTTATTAATCATATGAAGGTGAATAAACACATAACATTAAATCTTGGATTAATATAATGAACTACAGAAAATGAAATAATTACAAATAAATTTGAATATTAATCATAAAAAATAGATTAAAATACAACCTATCTCTAATACTTCTTAATGGATTTAAGGTATAGTGGTCACGATCAAGTCCATCTCCGAAAATGTTTTTTCATCAAATTCGTCAAATATCTCCTTAAAATAGATGAAATAGAATCATCTAAACCCAACAGAAAGTATAATCACATATAGTTTATAAATAAATAGATTCAAGATAAATAATTAAATCTTATTAGAATTTTTTATTTATTGATGTATCATTTAAGAACTCTTGTTCAACCATTGTTCAGTTAGAGGAATCAAGAGTTAATTGCCTCTAGTGGTGATCCACACATGTTCTAATATCATCTATTATTCATTGGATAATTCTACATTTCCTAATATGGAATATTCTAGTGCTTGCACCAATTGTTTTCAATCATAATATAATCCTTTTTTGTGATAATGAATTACTCTAGTTCTCTCTAGACTCGATAGGGTGATGGAGGAGGATCACCCTCAATTCTTTTGAGAATTATTAGAGAAAATATATCATGGGATTGAGAGGATTCCCTCATTAATATGTTATAAACAATGGTTTATAATATTTTCAAGGATAGATAATAACATAATTTGGTATTTCTAGACCTAGGGTAAAATAATAAACAATTTCACAAGAGCCTTTATTATTCTCATAATCCACAGAAAACCCCATGTCAAAATAATAGTAACTTTATTATTACTTACTTTACATGATCTAAAATCATGGATAAATAAATATTATTTCCTTGAATAAATAATTTAATATTTATTCAGATAAAATTTAATATGAATTTTCTCCCCGGTCCATTAATATTGGTCTGTTAGTCCTCGTCAATATCTATCACACTCTAAATGATGTCTAGTTATTTAAATAAATAAATTTCACTCTATTATTTATAGATAAATAAAATTATATTATATTTAAAATAATAGAAAAAATAATTATTAAATATTCACTTAACAAAATAAATACATATATGTTACCATGAAAATGAGCTAGAGATAAAAAAATTATTTCCATATTCAGATAATTATATAAATAATTACAAGTTGAATAAATATTTTTTTAACATTCCAACCACATAATATTCCCTTAAATAATAGGTGAATAGATATATTTGATACACCAAGACTCAAATAAATATTATTATTATATCTATAAAATAATATTTTATTCTAACATTAAATTCATATAGAATTTAACTAAGGTTATGGATAAACATAGTGTGTGACCATGTTGGCCACTTTCTTAGTAACATTGGGTAGCTACACCAAAAGTTATATATTATTATCAAGAAATATAAAAAGGCACCCATATAGAAAGGAGTTAATTCGATAGTGATATAAAACCTTATATGAATTCACACTATGTAATATAATATCTTTGTCTCTATATCTTAATAAATATTGTCACATTGAAATTTACATCAAATTATATACTCGGATCTATTTTCATTGACTTAAAAAAATGAACATTTCAATATCACACCATGACCATGGATTTACTAGATATTTAAATTTAAATCAAAGTGATATATATATATATATACTTCCATTATATGGTAGGAAAAATTATTTTCTTTCCTCATTCATTTATTATATATCACTCATCACACACCAAACATATGCTACCTTTATATGTCATCATGGTCTCAGTTAATACATAAATCTTTTAAAAAACTATGATTTTTCATAATTATTTTTATAATTATTATTTTCTAGAATATAAATGTAAGTGTTAAATGAATTCCATTATAAATTAAGAATTTATAAACATATTGTCACATAATTAGTTTCCTTTACATGCATTTATTCGAAATTTATTTTGATGTATAATTGGATTTTATTTATTATTGTTTTTTTAATAAAATGGTATTCTATAGGCCTAAAGATATTCTGTTGCATTCAGCAAGGCCATATGGCTCGAACCCACAACTAAAGGGAGATATGAACACAACACCTACGGTTAACCCACATATTCCCCGCTTCGATCTTCCATAAAATTACATGTATATTTTTATATAATGAATAAATTAGTTTTTAGTTTTATTTTCATAACATCATAGTAACTAAGTCATAACAATGTAATTTTTAACACAGAATGATAGATGTTTTCAAATTCACAATGTTTGAGAATACTTAGGGTAATTTCATATATCATTTTATATGAAACATATGATAAAAGGTTAAATATAAATTTCATACTAAAATAATATTTTTTCATGATTTTTAAATATATTTTACCTTATTTAATTTATAAATTTATTTTATCATATTCTATTTTTCATATTAATTATTAATAAAAAATCTATTAAAAATATTAAATAACATGTTCTTTCTATAAAGTAACTTTTTGAAGTTATTATTAGATTTATTTGAGAATGTGATTCCTATTATCAATAGGGTATTTTGATCACCAAATGGTTATAGATATTGTAAAGACCTGGGAATTTCAAGGAAATTTTTTTCTTAAATTCTTTGTAATTTTACGAGTCTGCAGTTTCTGACGGTGCCTAATTCCGAGGCCCGGTGTGCCCGGAATCAATTTTTGAAGTTCTGTTCGTGTACATTCAGTAAAAGTACATGCGCGATTTTCTATCTTTTGAACCAGTGCTTAGACTTGAAATCTGAGGTCACCGATGAACTCGCAGCGCCAATATTCGGTTTAGGGGACCTTTATCGCAGTTGTGTTTTGTGCAGGTTGAAGGTTAATTTTTGGGAATTTTTATTAAACAGAATAAAATTTATGTGTTATATAAATTTTATAAAGGTGGTGGTTAAATCCACCAAAGGGTGGTTGGAGGGGGGTCCCATACCCCACATAACCTCCCATGTGAGGATAATGTGTGGTGGGGCCCACATGAGCACCTAACCCCCCCTTTAACCCCTTAAACCTTTGGGCTTCCCATTATTGTGCCAACTTTCCATTAACTTCCATTTAATTAATTTTGACAACTCCCCTCTTTTAATGTAGAACTCTCCACCTCCCACTTATTGTCATTATTATGACAACACCATTAATTAATTAATTGAACTCCACAATTAATTAATTAATTAAGTGTTTGATTTTTGAAAATCATGTGAGAATAAAATAATTGCCTAAGCTATTATTTTGGTTTGCACTTGTTGTGTTGGGAGAGCTTTGGGAGAATTAGAAAGGGAGAGTTCTTCCACGAAGAACGTCATACTCTCTCGGCAAAGAATTCTCCATGACTCGAAGGATGTGAAGAAACTTCTCCTACCTTCTTCTTCCTCCGTGTCAAGTGAGAAGACATCGCCCGTGAGGAATGTCGCCAACGACAATGACTCTTCCTCCGATGTTGACGGAGTGACACCGATTTCTGCGACTTGGACGAACGAACCTTGATTCGAGGTAGGGGGTTTGTATTATTTTAAGTGATTAAATTGTACCTCATTATTCATTTATTTCTTTGGTTTGTGTTTGACCATCTGCGATCTCTTAACGCGGAGGGCGTGGGCTGAATGAACACGGTCTGACGACCCTCTGTTGATCATTGTTTTTATTCGCGATGGAGGTGATGATGGAAGAGGCGACGACAACCGAAAGTGGCGGCGGCAATGGCATTTGCGCGCCAGCCCATTAGTGAACCGCTGAAATGGGTGTCGTGTGTGCGGAGGAGACTGCGTCCCACAACCGGGTTTCTCGGTCGAAGAGGAATCGGCCAGCTTTAGCTGGCCGGGCTGGAGAACCGCAGCACCACTTTGGCATCGCGCTGCGAAGAACCGCGGCCCGCGCTCCGCGGGCCGCTTCTGTGGCGAACCGTATGGCCGCCTGCCAGCCGAGCTGAAGGGAGCCACGACACCCACTGCTGCCACTTGCGGAGGAACAGTGGCCCGCCCGTGCGGCCCCCTTGCACTGGAGGAGACCGGTCGACTACGGTCGGTCGGGCAGGAGGAGCGGCACCACTCTGCGTCGCCGTTTCACAAAACCGGGGGGGTCACACCCCCCAGCACCACTCGTCCAGCTATTCGAGCCACGGCCTGCCATGGGCCAACCCAACCCCTCAGCCATTTCGAACCCGCCGAGCCAGGATGGGCCGACCTGCCTGCCCATCGGGTTTGACGGGCCGGGACCGTTTCACTTAAATGCGAATAACTTCTTGACCGTGCGTCCGATCAATGCGTCGTCTGTGGCATTGGGACCCCTACGATGAAGAGGTCCTTTTGCGATACTCTATGTGAGTTTTTGAAAACTTTGGAAAATGGTCGGATTTGGAACGTGTGTAATTCTAACCGGGCCCCTGGAACAGAAAAGCCAATAACTCTCAGACCGGGCGTCTGATTGACGCGCCATTTGTCGCGTTGGGTTTCTCTTTATGAGACGGAACTTCGGTATACATCAAATCTGGACTTGGTGATAGTTGATGTATCGACCCCCTTTGCTCGATGAGCAGACCCTCTCAGAATCAAGTGTGCTGTTTGCGAGAACACTAGAGCTGACTGCGACTACGACGACTATTGTACTGGAATCCTTCGTGGGTTCGACAGCGATCACTACTATTCTTGTATCCTATGTGGGTCTAGCAGTTTACAGCGATGACCAATGTTCTTGTATCCTGTGTGGGTCTGGCAGTTTGACCTCTGTACATGAATCCTGTGTGGGTCTGACATAGTAGCTGGTCTTGTATCCTGTGTGGGTCCAACAGCTTAGCTGGTCTTGTATTCTGTGTGGGTCCGACAGCTTAGATGAATCAGTGACTAAATATGATCATATCTATCGCTATAAAAAAGATGTATACCTGTGTGAGATGAGTCTTTAATTTCAACCATTATCATCGATTTGATTATCTTACTTTCATGTGTGGACTGGGTTGTGCTTGGGCTTGAGAGTTGGAGTCGAACTAAGATTGATAACTTAGGTATATGTATGGGAATATACCTAAGTAGAGTTGGTTGATACTTTGTGATCGTGTCTTTCTTATGTGGTTTATCCTTCGTGGATTCTGAGAGACCTTCAGGGTCTCGGGGTCCCTACTGAGTATCGTATACTCACCCCTGCACGGGTTATGCCCGTACTACGTTGTGTTGCATACAGACGATGGACAACACTGATCGAGGTAGAGACTTGTAGATTTGGATGGTACGCGGAGGTGGAATACTTGGTGAGACGTTCACGGAGCAGACGGACAGAAGCGATGTGCTGAGGAGGCCATCTGTACCCACCCTTCAGGTGGGATTCCCGTAGGACGATTCAGTAGTTGTTGTTTTACTTTTTGTAGTTTTACTATCTTTTCAGTTTTACTATACTTACTTTTGGGCTTGAATTTCCGGCCCCTTTCCTTTCAGCACTTACTTTTGTATACAGTATTACATAGTGTTTACTTCTTGTTGCATACTCTGTTGTGTTTGTTTACTTTTATAATGTCAATTCCTTCCCAGTATAAGGATTTATGCCTTTGGTGCTAGTCGTCAGCCCCTGACCTATGGAAGGCGGGCTTGGGGTAGTCACGGCACAGGCCTCAAGGACGGGTTGTGACAAATTGGTATCAGAGGAGAGGGAGTCCGATCACACATCAATTGTCTAGTCTCATCCTCAGAGCGGTTGATGTGTGGAGTCCGAGTTTTCCAGTTGTGGTGGATCAGTATGCGGATGTTTTTCCTGACGACGTTCCAAGACTACCTCCTTGCAGAGAGGTAGACTTATACATAGACCTGTACCCCAGGACAGCACCAATATCTACTCCAGCATATCGGATGGCTCCCGCTGAGCTTCGTGAGCTGCGGGTACAGCTGGAGGACTTGCAGGGGTAGGGATTTATCTGACCTAGTGTTTCACCCTGGGCATCTCTGATTTTCTTCGCCAAGAAGGCGGATGGGAGCTTGTGACTATATGTCAACTACCGTCACCTAAATTAGGTGACTGTGAAGAACAAGTACCCACTTCCGAGTATTGATGACCTCTTTGATCAACTCAAGGGAGCACAATGGTTCTCTAAGATAAACCTCGGTTCAGGCTATCACCAGCTCTGAGTTCGAGACGAGGATGTGCAGAAGATGGCCTTCAGGTGTCGGTATGGCCACTACAAGTTCTTGGTTATGCCCTTCGGCATAACCAATGCTCCAGTAGTGTTCATGAGTCTCATGAACAGGATCTTCCATCCTTACCTCAATCGCTTTGTCGTAGTCTTCATCGAAGACATATTGATTTACTCGACTACTGAGGAGGAACACGCCTACCATTTACGGGTAGTACTGGACACACTCCAAGAGAACCATCTTTATGGTAAGCTCTCGAAGTTCCAGTTCTAGATTCTACAGGTTCACTTCTTGGGACACTTCATCTCGAAGGTTGGGGTAGCATTGGATCTAGAAAAGATCAAGGTAGTTCTTGCTTGGGAGCCACCCAGAAGTGTGACAGAGGTTTGGAGTTTCCTTGGCCTGGCTGGATACTATCGGAGATTTGTGCCAGACTTCTCCAGAGTTTAAGCACCACTTTTAGCTTTGAAAAAGAAGTGGAAACCCTCCATGTGGTCCGATAGATGCCAGCAGAGCTTTCAGGAGCTGAGGCAGAGATTGACCAGTGCGCCCATCTTGAGGCTACCAGAGGAGGGCATAGGGTATGTAGTTTACTGCGACGCATCAGGGACCGGACTCGGGTGTGTCTTGATGCAGGAGCGAGCGGTGATCGCATACGTTTCACGGCAGTTGAGGTATCACGAGCAGAACTACACTACCCATGACCTGGAGTTAGCAGTAGTGGTCTTCGCCTTGAAGATGTGGCAGCACTATCTGATGGGCGAGCATTTTATAGTCTACTCTAACCATCAGAGTCTCAGGTACATCTTCTCGTATAAGGACCTGAACCTAAGACAGTGGAGATGGATTGAGTTCCTCTAGGACTTTTACTTTGAGATAATCTATACTCCTAGGAAGGGGAACGTTGTAGCAGATGCTCTCAGCAGGAGATCGGGCATTCAGCTGCTAGGTGAGGCGACAGAGCAACTGGCCGCATTACATATATCCTTTGTAGATAGAGATAGAGCAGCCTTTCTTCAGTATTTTAAAATCACTCCTCCACTTCTTCAGCGAGTCAGAGAGGTGCAGTGTGGGGACGTTGACTATGAGTAGCGACGTGCTCAGATATCCACAGGACAGGCACCTGATGGATTTTCTGAAAGTGGGGAGCACGCCATCCTCTTTAGAGGAGGTACTGTGGTACCAGTTTCACTCCAGGATGAAGTGATGAGGGAGTTTCACACTTCCCTTCTAGTGGCAAATCCAAGAGTGGAAAAGATGTATCAGGACCTCAGACGACAGCACTGGCGGCCGGGTATAAAGAAGGTTGTAGCAGAGTTCGTTTCATGATGCCTCACTTTTCATCAAGTGAAGGCGGAGCACCAGGTACCAGTAGGCTTGGTACAGCCCTTAGAGGTACCAGAGTGGAAGTGGTATGGGATGTCTATGGATTTTGTGATGGGGCATCCACGTACATCCAGAGGACATGACTCTATCTAGGTGATTATAGAATGACTCACCAAGTCGGCCCACTTCCTACCGATCAAATATTAGGGCTCAGTATAGATCTTGGGACACCTCTACATTCAGAAGATCATATGGCTTCATGGTGTTCCATCGACTATTGTCTTCGATCGAGATGATCGTTTCACTTCCCGGCTATGGAAGGGATTACAGGAGGCTTTTGGGATGCAGCTTCGCTTGAGCACCACCTTACATCCTCAGACGGATGTCTAGACTGAGAGGACCATTCGGACTCTCAGATACATGCCCTTTGCATGTGTTCTCAACTTTGGTCGCAGCTCGGAGGATCACTTACCCTTGGTGGAGTTTGCGTACAACAACATCTATCACTCTACCATCGGGATGGCACCTTACGAGGCACTCTACGGCCGACCTTGCAGATCACCTATGTATTGGACTAACCTAGGGGAGTCAACACTTGTAGGAACAAAGATGGTTTAGGCTACGACGGAGAAGGTGCAGATCATCCAGGATCAGGTGAAGACTGCATAGAGCAGACAGAAGTCATATGATAATAGGAGACAGAGACCACTGGAGTTCGAGGATGGCGACCACATCTTCATACGAGTCTCACCTCGATGAGGTCTACGAAGATTTGGTCGGGGTAGAAAGTTATCTATGTGCTTCATCGGACCTTTCCAGGTCCTCAGAAGAGTAGGCGAGGTGGCTTACCGCCTGGCCCTTCCACCTCAGATGCATCGGGTACACGAAGTCTTCCACGTATCTCAGCTGAGGAGATATGTGCACGACCCGACCCACATCATCGACCACGGTGATATGGACATAGATGATGGGGAGAAATTCACAGAGGTCCCAGGGGAGATCGAGGATCAACAGGAGAGGGTCCTATGTGGATGTTTGATTCCTCTGGTGCACATTTGCTGGCAGCACGGGAACCTCCAGGAGAGCACATGGGAGATGGAGGCTCAGATGCATGCTCAGTACCCCCATTTGTTTCCCTAGTGTGTGTTGTAGTTTTACAGGGATGTAAATCCCTTAGGTGGGGGTAATGTAAAGACCCGGAAATTTCAAGGAAATTTTTTTCTTAAATTCTTTGGAATTTTACGAGTCTTCATTTTCTGACGGCGCCTGATTCCTAGGCCTGGTGTGCCCTAAATCAATTTCTGAAGTTTTTTTTGGGTAGTTTCAGTAAATATTTGTGTGTTCATTTCTATTTGTTAAACCAGTTCTCAGAATTGAAATCTGAGGACACCAATGAACTCACAACGCCAGTATTCGCTTAAGGGTACATTTACCGTAGTTGCATTTTTTGGAGGTTGAAAGTTAATTTTTGAGAATTTTTATTAAACTAAATAAAATTTATGTGTTATATAAATTTTATAAAGGTGGTGGTTAAATACACAAAAGGGTGGTTGGAGGTGGGGCCCACACCCCACATAACCTCCCATGGGAGGATAATGTGTGATGGGGCCCACATGAGCACCTAACCCCACTTTAACCCCTTAAACCTTTGGCTTCCCATTAATGTGCCAACTTTCCATTAACTTCCCTTTAATTAAGTTTGACAACTCCCCTCATTTAATGTTTAACTCTTCACCTCCCACTTATTGTCATTATTATGACAACACCATTAATTAATTAATTTAACTCCACACTTAATTAATTAATTAAGTGTTTGATTTTTGAAAATCATGTAAGAATAAAATAATAGCCTAAGCTATTATTTTGGTTTGCACTTGTTGTGTTGGTAGAGCTTTGGGAGAATTAGAAAGGGAGATTTCTTCCATGAAGAACGTCATACTCTCTCGGCGAAGAACGCTCAATGACTCGAAGGACGTGATGCAACTTCTCCTACCTTCTTCTTCCTCCACGTCAAGGGAGAAGACATCGCCCATGAGGAACATCGCCAATGACAACGACTCTTCCTCCGACGTTGACGGAGTGACATCGTTTTCCGCGACTTCGACGAATGAACCTTGATTCGAGGTAGGGGGTTTGTATTATTTTAAGTGATTAAATTGTACCTCGTTCTTCGTTGATTTCCTTGGTTTTTCTTCGGCCATCTTCTATCACCTAACTCGGAGGGTGCGGGCTGAACGAACACGGTCTGACGACCATCCATTGATCCTTGTTTTTATTCGCGATGGAGGCGGTGATGGAAGAGGCGGCAAAGACCGAAAGAGGCGGCGACAACGGCGGCTGCACACCGGCCTATTAGAGGACCGCTGCACCGGGTGCTATGCGGGTGGAGGAGACCACGACCCGTAACCAGGCTGCTTAGTCGAAGAAGAACTTTCCGGATTTAGCCGACCGGGCTGGAGAATCGCAGTGCCCCTTTGGCACCGCACTGCGGAGAACCGCGGCCTGCGGGCTGCTTCGGCGGTGAACCGGCCGGACGCCTTCCGGTCGGGATAAAGGGAGCCGCAGAACCCACTGGTGCCGCGTGTGGAGGAACAGTGGCCCGCCCGTGCGGGCCGCTCGCGCCGGAGGAGACCGGCCGGCTACGGACGGCCGGGCTGGAGGGGCGGCGCCGCCGTTTCACAAAACTAGCCCCCCCCCCCCCCCCCCCCCGCACTGCTCGCCCAACTGGCCGAGCTGCAGCCCTCCGTAGGCCGGGCCACGCTGACCCCTCAGCCAGGTTGGACCTGCTGAGCCAGGACGGGTCAACCCACCAGCCCATCGGGCTTGACGGGCTGGGCCTGTTTCTCTTAAATGAGAATAACTTCTTGATCGTGCGTCCGATCGACACGCCATCTGCGGCACAGGGACCCTTGCGACGAGGCAATCCTTTTCTGATACTCTAAGTGAATTTTGGACAACTTTGAAAAACATCCAGGTTTGGAACGAGCGTAATTCCAACCAGGGCCCTGGAACAGAAAAGCCAATAACTCTCAGACCGGGCGTCCGATTGACGCGTCGTCTGTCGCATTGGGTTTTTTTGATGAGACGGAACTTTGGGATACAAAAAATCTGGACTTCGTGATATTTGATGTATCGACCCCCTTTGCTCAAGGAGCAGACCCTCCCGGAATCGAGTGTGTTGTGTATGGGAACCTTAGAGCTGGCTCCGACTACGACGACTACTGTACTGGAATCCTCTGTGGGTTCGACAGTGATAACTATTGTTCTTGTATCCTGTGTGGGTCTGGTAGTTTAAAAAGATGACTACTGTTCTTGTATCCAGTGTGGGTCCGACAGCTTAGCCGGTCTTGTATCCTGTGTGGGTCCGACAGCTTAGATGAATTAGTGACTACATCTGATCATCTCTATCGCTATATGAAAGGTGTATACCTATGTGAGCTGAGTCTGGACTTTCAATCATTATCATCGATGTGATTGGATTACTTTCTTGTGTTGACTGGGTTGTTCTTGGGCTTGAGAGTTGGAGTCGAACTGAAATTGATAACTTAGGTATATGTATGGGCATATACCTGAGTAGAGTTGGTTGATACATCGTGATGGTGTCTTTCTTATGTGGTTTATCCTTCGTGGATTCTGGGAGACCTTAGGGGTCTCGGGGTCCCTAATGAGTATCGTATACTCACCCTTGCACGGGATATGCCCACACTACATTGTGTTGGATAAAGACGATGGACAGCACTGATTGAGGTAGAGACTTGTAGAGGTGGATGGTACCTAGAGGTGGACCACTTGGCAAGACGTACACGGAGCAGACGAACGGAACCGAGGTTCTGAGAAGGCCATCTGTACCCACCCTTCAGGTGGGATTCCCAGAGGATGATTCAGTAGCTGATGTTTTACTTTTATACAGTTGTACTAGCTTTTTAGTTGTATTGTACTTACTGTAGGGCTTGTATTTCCAGCCCCATTCCTTTTAGCACTTACTTTTGTATACAGTTTTACTTAGTGTTTACTTCCTGTTGTGTACTCTGTTGTGTTTGTTTACTTTTATAAAGGCAATTCCTTCCTAGCATAGGGATTTACGCCTTTAGTGCTAGTCGCCAGCCCATGGCTTGTAGAAGGCGGGCTTGGGGTAGTCACGGCACGGGCCCGGAGGACGGGTCGTGACAAATATTTGATAAAATAGTGTTTAGAAATGTAAAGTGGTCATTGATATATAATTTTATCATAGCATATAAATTTTTTATACTAAAACTTATTTCTCAATTATGTAATTAAAAGATAAATTAAAATTAATTATAAAATCCACTAAATAAAATTTAAATTTTTTAGAACCATAAATAATTAATTTTTTATCATATAAAAATTAATACAGAACAATATATATAAATATAATCACTCTTAAAAAAGAAATATTTTTTATTCTCACTAATTTGTTTCCTAAATTAAATAGTATAATTTTAAAGATAAATTAATATATTTTAAAAAATTATTTTGGTAATATGAAATTAATTTTTAATTTTCCATACAAAAATTATCTTAGGGTGAATTTTTGGTATTTTTTGGTAATAATAATTTCTTGGTGAGTGAAACTTTTAGTTTTATGGGTACCATGATTTTGATGATATCATTATGATGTAAGAATTAAATAAAACATAATGATATATTATCTTATAAAAATTAAGGATTATAGTAATTAGTTTAACAATATTATTTTGAATTTATACTTTTATACTTTAAATTTTGGAACCTTAAAAATATTTTTCTTTGTGAAAAATTATTTTTGGATTCTATGCATTAAAGGAGGTTGTTGGAATCATTATTTTAGTTTTTTTGTAATTATATTTTCAAATATTCCAACTTTTATCATTCATTATATATAAAATTCCTTTAAATTAATTCCACCATTAATTTGTTTGATTAATTCTTAAAATAAATAATATTTAAGCCCTAAAACAACCCTATCCACATGTATAAATACCCCTATATTTTCAATTGTAAAATAAATCACCATTCAATATATATTGACCAATACCTCAAAAACATACCTATAGATATAATGCAGTTTTTCTCTATCCAAAAGAAGAACAAAGAAGGATTGAGGTGTATGTTATATGAGTTTCATGCAATTAAATGGAATAACTCTTAATCGATTTTATTCAGTTTTTCCTCTTCTTATGCCTCCTTTAAACCTATCATAACCATGATCATGTAACAACATCAACATCTAAAATATAATAAAAATGTTTTTAAAACGATTTTTCACCTTATTTCCCATTCTATGGGAAATCAAAACATCACTTATAAGGACTCGTGGCTTATCAGATTGAAATTTTGACTAGAAATTTAAATTTTATTTTCAGATGCTCATAAATGGTAAAATAATAATTTTACCCATAAATATGATCTTAGATGATTTTTATGAAAACATCATTGGTCTCGGTGTATGATGTTTACCCAGGGATATTATCTTGGTGGAATTCAAAGTGTTTTAATTTTAATGGAATAACTAATATTTAATATTTAATTAATTAAATATTTATATATTTATATGATTTTGTTCAACCATAAATTTTAAATAGACTGTTGGATTTAGATTTAATATCTACAAAATGAGAAGTATTTTCTAGGAGGGGTATAAACTCATTTCGGGTGATGGGGGAGAGGCTAGGGTCGGGCCTCCTTTTATTTTCCTTTTCTGTTTCTTTTTCAAATATTTTATTTTTCCTTTTTCTTTTAATCATTTTCCCTTTGGATTCTCATATATGACACATCCCCCTTGGAGTATTCTTTCATCATGTGATTGGTATAGAAAAAAGATAGGAATATATAATTAGAGGGGGGAAATAAGGTGGGTTTCATCGTAGAGCTTAGGAGGAGAAGGATCATCGTGCGGTAGTCGTGGATCGTGGAAACCGGCAATGATTCGACAGATTCCTACCAAAGTTATCCATTTTTATTTTTTTTCATAATTCCTTGTATAATTACATTTTAAAGTTAAAATTTTATATTATGACTTATTAAGACCCATTATGGGATGATGTATACCTTTTGAGGAGAAAATTGGGGTTTAGAGGCAATTTGAGGGGTTTCCCATTCAAAAATCCAAGCACATAGCGTGTAGTTCAGAAAAAACCCATCTATGTTCTTCTAATTCTAGGAACATAAACTTGTAGAGGTATACAATGTTTAGGGGTTATACGCGCTGTGTAACGGGACTCATCCATGTAGCCGAGTACCCAGTAGGGGCACATTGATGTGAAGCATACATGGCCAGACCCCATGTGGGTTTTACATTGTGTAGATGTCTATTGGTAATGAATTTTATGGCCATGACATGTGAGGTACAAGTGAAGGTACCCCATGGAGTGTACACACCATGTACATGATTGACACACTATTTACATGTGTTTTTACATGTGAAGTCTAGTTGGAGTAAACACCCTGGTAATGATTTGGGGGTTACACGTCATGTACTAGGTATACACATCGTGTACCACCCCCTTGCTACCCTTTTTGGGTTTTTCATATCTTTACACTTAGGAGTAAGAATAGGACCCATGATTAGTCCATTTTGGGTATCATTATTCATATATTATTATGGTGAAACCCTTGAGGTGTTATGAAGATTCCTATGAGTAGTTTTAGGTATTTTTCAAAAAAAAAAAGTGGTTCTTCAATTGGTAATCAAATCTAGTTGTCTCCTGAGAGTGACACTCTTTATCTGAGAAGGTATATGAAAATTCTTCTATGATCAATTCTTATGTAGATCTTATCCCATGGAAATATCCATTATGATATGTTCCCTTTCGGATCAGGAGGCTATAAGGTTAGTTGTTTCTGAAGATACCCTCTATGATTCCTCTACTTACGTTACAATCTTGAGGACCCCATATAGGATAACTCTATATTTTTACTACTAAAAAGGTTCAATTTATTGTGGCCTAATATTACATTTTGACAAATGGAATACCTTTTAGGATCCATTCAAATATTTACTCTTTCTGGGGAGCCCATGTAGGATACCTCTTCCAACATACTATGTGGATAAGGGTCGCATATAGGACACCTTCACCTATGATCCATTATAAGTATGCTATATAGGATGTATTTGTTTACTTTCCATCTTAGTATCCCATATAGGATTCCCCCTTTTACCTTCATTTATGATTATTGTAAGTTGGATACCTTCACTTATGCGTCAACCTTGAGGAATCCATGTAGGATGCAACTTCAATGTTTTGACTTGAGGGGGCCAATGGGATCCCTTGTGTTTGAATGACCCTAATTGAGTATGTTAGTTTTTAGAAAATATGGTAGAGGGTTTCACCCTAGAACATGTACCAAACTTGTTATCCATGAGACTATAGCAGCAGTGGTGGGTTTCAGAATTCATCCACTCTCACTCTTTAATTTAAGACTTCACATGGTTACTGATCATATGACTTTGATAGAAAGAGTTGATTACTAGATTGTGGATTATGTAATTGATTCAGTGTATTTGCTTTATTATGATGCCAAGATATGTTTCCTTGGATCCAAAATTTGATCCCTTATTTTCTATATTCGGATTCCCATATGTATTCCCTAGGATCCGGCTTTTTAACCTATTATTATGATATTTGGCAATGTCATCCATATGTTGTGATGTTGGGCATGAAATCCCTGGGTTTATGATATTTAAGTATGTAATCCATTGATTATGATATTGGGGAATGACACACGTTTATTATGATATATGGGCATGGAATCCCTACTGATATACTAATGGATGATTATGCTCTCCTGAGCAGAAGGGATGATTATATTGTCCCTGATTGATTACAAGATCACAGTGGTGGACATGGAACTCCTCACTATTGATGTTACTTATAATCATGAATTATTAGTATATCTTGGATGATGGGGATGATTATTATCTTCTTGACCAGATACCTCAAGGTGTGGACATGAAGTCTCACGGTGATCTCTCCTTATACAACGCCTTAGGGTCATATCCTCTGGGATTTTCTGAGTCAAAATTTTATGATTGTTTATGGACCAGTACCAAGGTCTTTGACATTTGACTAGATTAACATGTATATAATGGAATGATTTAAATCATTATTCCATATTTATAGGAGTGTATATCGATATATGGAATCCTTCATTATTGTGATTGGAGGTGTGTGCGGGTGAACCCATGGTTAGGACATGTATCACCCAGTGGTGACATATCTTAATAAGATACATTTATAGTAGTGGATAATGAAGTTATTGTTGACTAGGATAACATTACTATATATCTACTTATTTATACATAGCTTGAGTAGTATGGCATCTAGCTCAATGCCCTTTTCATTGGATGTCCACACGACCAAGATTATGGACCCAATGATCGACTGAAGTTGTCTATGTTATTTATTTCACCTTACTCATATATATAAATATTAATGCATATATTAATATATATTTTAGGGAATATATATATAAATATAAATACATTAAGTAACATTTCTCAATTAACTTGGATTACAGAACTCGGGATCGATTGTGGATTACATTATTTTTTAATTTATCTTTTCCAATGATGTCTCATTTGGGCTAATAATATTTCATGAGAACTCACTTAGGATAGTAGATTTATAGGTTCATTTTTGGGGTGGCCTAATAAGACTATTTATCACCCCTATACATGCACCTCAGTATGCATGGAGACCTTATGTTTGCTTTTTTAGGTTGATAACAAATTCAATGTGGATAGGGTTGAGGCCTATAGTTTCTTGACTGAGCGGGAAAACTCATGTGGATTATTTTGATTAGGTATGATCATATTGATAGTGTCTTGGAAACAAATTAAGTGGTCTGGATCAGATTTAGTAGTATATCCTTATATATTCATTTTAGTTTCCTTTATGAACTGCAGCATGTATAGTCATCCTAGTGGGTGACCAATGTTGTATGTATGGCAGGGAAGTTAGGGTTTTTATATAATATCATTTATTATTTAATCATGTTATATTTAGGATCATTTATTATATCCACACTATTTTCATTACTTTTATGATGAAATCTAGTTATTTCTTCTGTGTTTACTCAAATATTAGGTTATACTTTCCCCATTGTACCATCTTTAGACCCTCACTGCTAGTTATAAATCTATAACACACAGTGAGGTGTTCTTGAGGCATTATGTTGAACAAGCTCTGCAAACTGGTTAGTGTCATCTAGGCTGAGATGTTACATCACCCGTGCATACGTTTGGACTAATACAACAAAAAGTGGTTTGTTTCTTTTTTCACCTTTACCATAAATGGATGGTTAAATTTATAAATAAAATGAATGTATTTGAAATTTTTGAAATATTTATGATCTTTTAATGATAATATATTATTTATATTCTTACTATTTTATTTTTTGGAAAATGATAACATCACTCATGGATATGTGGGGGCTACCACATCCACAAACCAATGTCATTCATTTTTAATTTATTCATTTTATATATAGGTAAAAATTCGTATTTAATATAAAAAAATAATAATTATTGGATTATTATTATTCTAGATATAATGTAACCTTAACCCCTTTAACCATGGAAAACCTACCATAGTTTTTTTGGGATTACGAATTGAATGTCCTCAAAACAGCTATCATGAATTTAACAGATTTAAAAACTATATATGACATTTTTTAAAATGAAATAAAAATGATTATGATAAGGGAATAAAAATTTAAATTATTTTTAAACAATTAAATATTTAGTATAAGTTTTTTATAAAGGATTTTAATAATGTTCATGGAAATTCAGTCTCAAAGAAAATGATTTCAGTCTCGATGTCCTTTATTTGGGACTTATGTCATTTCCACCGCATATTTTCATTAAAGTAGTTTATAAACTGCAAAATGGTTGTATTTTATCATTAATTTAAGAGAAATAAAGTTGTCTACAAATCCATTTAATTTTATCTCCTTCAATATCCTTTTTACTCAAAATATTCGAATCTTATAATGGATTTTTTAAACCTTTTTTAAAAGTTTTAATGTTTTATTTTGAATTTTTTTCCTCCATATAAATTTTTAAACATCCTTATAATTTATATATTATTTTTTATGTTCATTTTATGTTTGTATTATTTTTTATTATAATATCCTCAAAAGAAATATTTTTATTTTTTTCCACAAGACATGTTCTAAATTTATTTATAAAGTTTGAAAATAA
Source organism: Viscum album (assembly GCA_963277665.1). Lineage (NCBI taxonomy): Eukaryota > Viridiplantae > Streptophyta > Magnoliopsida > Santalales > Viscaceae > Viscum > Viscum album. The sequence goes on along the minus strand of OY728153.1, from coordinate 96,552,508 downwards.
TATTGTTTTACATGTACAACAAGAATGGAATTTCTCACTATTATAGACTTAATTCTTTAATAATATTTCTCTATTATTTTTCATGATTTTTCAAATAATATTTTATTTCCTCATCTCCTTGTATTTTTTCATTTTTAACTATTTTCAAAGGGAAAAAATGATATTTCTCATAATGGTTACATGACGCTTGAAAGTATTTCTATATATGTGTCCAAAATGTAAAACCTAAATATATTAATTATATTTCATTTTCAATAAAACATTATATATTTAATATCTTTTCTTATATGAAACCATTTTTCTATATTAACTATGATATAGTAAATTTCTATAAACCAGTCGTTAAGTTGGAAAGTATAAATAGTAATGAAAACATTATAAAAAATAGGTCTATTGGTATTTAATAAGGAAAAATTATTAATAAAATAAATATGAATATGAATTATATTTTCAATAAAGTCATTTTCGGATTCAGAAATGGTTTTTATTGCATTTAGTCCCATGATCATTTTAACTAATTTCTACCATTTTTAGAAATTTATTAAATGAAATGAATATCATTTTTAGAAGAATAATTTAAATATTAAATTAGTCTGAATTTTAAAGATTTCCCTAAAATGATTTATTTTTATGTCTATAGTGAAAAATATCACCACCACCACCAAAGTAAATAATTTCTTTTAACGTCATGGGAAAATACAAAGGAATTGAAAAAGGAAAAGGAAAGGGATCCTGAGGGATCATGGGGGTTGAAGTAATGTAACTAGAGAGAATACTCTATTACAAGATCCATACACTCTAGGGGGTACCCATACTAGAAAAAAAAAGTAAACAATCTATCTTCAATAGCTACTGAAGTGGGAAAATCCTCAAATTTTTTCCCCTCATGCCACCTATAAAGTAGTTATATATAGTTTATTTATGAATTATGGGATTCATTGGATGCGATAAGAAATAGACCATGGGGTGGATATTTTTCTTTGGGAGAGTTTTAGAGGGATAGATATTTTGTTTCAATTTTAGTTGGAAGAATGTTTTCTGAACTATAAAAGTATATCCCATTTAGCATGGCACGCACCTCTATAATGAGGGAGTCACCAGTCTCATAGGGAACTGTAAAGGTGATAAATATTGATTTTATAGGGTTACAAATAATTCCACAACACACATGACACCCATGTAGAAAGATCCATAAATTTCTAGAATGAGCTCATTGTTTTGGAGGTTCTGGTTTATTCACTAGCCCTGAGGGAACAACCTATAGGTGTATGAAGAGGGGATCATGTTAGCCATGGTATTCTTTAAATAGAGGTTATTATTCGATCATTTAAGAAGATTAACCAAGTAAATATTCAAAATTATGGACCTAATAACTAGATCCAACCTATATACAGTGTAAACTTGGATATGATCCTTACTACACACATTCTAGATGTAGCCGTATGTAGCTAGTATTAGGATAAAACTCACCTTCATTTTGAGATTATTTTTTCCTATAACATAGAACCAAGGATGGAGAAAGTTATAATCGATGATATCCAGAGACACGAGACTAGTGATATCACCAAAATAGTTCCACGCTAAAATATAACACTCTCCTTTAAATATCAAATGGGTGGATGATTCCTCTATGGAAAAATCACTTTTTTCCATTTTCAGTGTAAACCACTTTATGGAGAATTGGGAACCACACAAACAAATTCAGACATGCCAAAACCAGAGCAAGGACAGATTACAAAGCAAATAGTAGATTTCAAAACAGTAGTGAAAATTAAGGGGAAGAGTCAGCGTGTAGTCGCCTCGAGCCCACCGCAATAAAAAATAATCAAACCGCGAACCACCATTGAAGATTCAAATTTCAAAATGAAACTTTTAAACAGGTCAAAATGGCACAATCTCAGTAAATACCGGCATAAACCCCAGCCAGAATCTGGACCTTCGTCATTAACCGCATCTCCAACAATAAATGAGAAACCAAATGACAGGTGAAAAGAACCCCTTCGCGAATCCAGGTACATCAACTCACTTTCCTCAAGATCAAAACATCATCACCAACAAACTGCAAAATCAATTCTAGGTGTCACGAAGACCGTCAGATTCTATGAAAACCTCACCGCAAGTCGGATCTGCATATCCCATCCACCTCATTTGTTTATTTGTAAAAAATAGTCATTTATCTTCATGTAAATGTCCTATTATATTTTTTATATATTAAGGTATCTTAATTATCCTTTTATTATAAATAATCTATTTAATTAAAAAGTAATTTTCATACTACTTTATTTTTTTATAAGTTAATATTTGTGCTTAAAAATTCATTTTTGTAAAAAAATATTTATACGCGTGAAATGTGTCTTTATCTTTTGAAATTTATTTAATATATTTTGATTAATTTTTAAATAAAATAAATGTATTATATATTCAATATAATATGTGAAAATTAATTTTATTATTTTTACAAATCAATGAATGGAAGAAAATTAGGTTTTATGCTTAAAAAATATTTTTTTCAAATTGGTTTTTCATTACTGTTTGAGCTCATAATTAAAATTATTTGTTTCCACTAATTGAAATTGAATCTGGTAAAATTTATTTTCTTTGGGTAATAATAATAATTAAGATAATTTAATTTGGTTAAATTAATATTTTTCAGGGTGAATAGTAAAAATAGTAATGTTTTGTTCCAACAGTTAAGGTTAAAATGGGTTTACCCTGAGGTAAAACATGATGTATGGGTAGTATTTCCACCCAAAAAAGTTAAATTATTATTGGATGATATAATAAAAACTATTAATCCCTATACATTTTCATCCTCTTTCTCTTGAAATCGACCATAAATAATGGAAATCTATTAATAAATTCCATGTGTGTCCCTCCCCTCACATATAAAAGGGCACCCCTATTCATTCCATATTTATACCATTTGATACTTATATATCTAAAAATACATGATATAAACACTTTATATAATACTTAACATAATACTAAAACTTGTTTTCTCATAATCTCAATCCACACAGGCCTATGGAGTAATCCAATTGAGGATTCACAAAAAAATGGTATAGATCTTAATGAAGCTCTTTCAATTTTATTTCTTCTTATACATCCTCTAAACATTATATATGAATAAAAAAACTATAACTAAAATATCATAAATATAATGATATGTAGTTATAATTATTAAAAAACCATTTACCAGCTATAATCAATACAATTGAATATTAAAGTATCACTAATTGCTATTTGGGGACTCCCACCTCCACATAGCGATATGACTCATTTTATAAGGTACATTGTCCAATAAGATAGTCTTGGGAGTAAATATTGACTAATGAAATAATAGAATAACGAGTGAACCAAATCCACTATGATAAACTTAGAAGTAAACTATGAAAAATAAAATTATTTTCTATTCATATATTCATTCCAAAAAAACATATTTATTTTGCCTAATATTTGTTTCATTATTTAGTGCCCTGGCCCAGATTCCACTTCAGTAGTTCTCTGGGCTGGTAGACCACTAGGCCTTAAGGGTGCCTCCCCATACACCAAAGGTTGTTGATTAGTAGCAAGGGTGTAAAAGGGTGATAATGGGGTGACTATACCCTCATATAGTGATAATGATAAAGTTATATGTATTTATAAATAAGTACAAGAAAGAAAATAAATCTTTAGAAGTAATAACATTCAATATATGTAGCATAACATATAACAACATTAATAATAAACATGACTCAAATCCCCAAACCATTTGAAGACACTAAAACAAGTCATATCAGGTCATACAAAATAGATAAAAATAAGGTTATCCTAAGGAAGAAAATAAATACATATATATTTAATCATGCTATAATAAAAAGGAAACTCAAAAATAATCTCATGTTAATGAAATAACCTACATGGTTCCCTGAAATCCATCCCATGAAAAAGGCATGACTTGACTATTAGGGTCCAATTCCAAAGCTCGGTCCCTTTGATAGTTTAAAAAGAATAAATTAAACAAATTTATAGAAAAATCCCATGTAGGTTATGAGAATAAATATCAGTAGGCCACCACCAACGTGTTGCTATCTTACATCTGTGATAATGCAAGTGTATCAAAATATAAAAATAAAGGTAGCACATGCATATTTAAAAAATAAATGGATTCCCTTATTCTTAGTAACCACAAAGAAGCTCTCTACCTACTTTTTTCATCATCAAAATTCACTAAATACATGCCCCTATATATATCATATAAAATAGTTTTGTATATATATAACTATAAAGGTTGGGATCTATGTCATAAAGACTAAGGAATCCCCTGTCGACTATCATCCCAGGTGAACCCTCAGGTTCCACCAATAATCAAGTCACCTGGCACCTCATTCCGTCAATCAGAGTACCTAGAATCCAAGTGCCATGCCCAAATAATAAGAACCTGGCCCCTCATACCCTAACATAGAAGTCTCCATCAGCTCAAAGCCTAATGTTCGAGACATATAGATATCCCCCCCAATAACGTAACCCAACGAACTCAAGAAATATGTTGAGCCTCATCCCCCAACTGATGGTCCCATCCCCATCAACCAACGTTCCATCACCATCCACATAGCCTTCTATAGTGATCACCCCCACGAATAACTGATTTTCAACATAATTCACCTAATTTTCAGGATTTATGGGGGAAACCATCCAGATGAGTGGTCAACACCACCGAGATATGAGTCATATCTATGGGTACACAACTCCAAAACCCATCAGTTTATAAAAAGGGAGTAGAAATCAACCAAAAAAAACTAATCCACATCATCAAATAACATAATGCATTGATGACCATGTCACACAACCCAATGGTCAACAACATCAAAAAAATTCCCAGGTCACGCCCTTAACATGATGACCTTGTTGCGTCAGCCTAACGACCATGTCACCCCAACTGATTATCAACATCACCCATATATATATATATATATATATCAGTCCTTGATCAACCTAACGAACCACATCAACTCAAACTAGGTGATCATCATCATCTCAATACTTGGGCCAAGATCATCATGTTCACATGGAACCAATCAATTCCATAAACAAAATTAATTTTACTAAAACATACGCCCATACTAAACAACCTAATCTGATCCAAGCCCCTCACACGACTAGACCATTTTTATTTGGACTAGGGAATACCCAATTGCATCCCATGGAATCATTTATACATTTTAAAAACAATTAATTAAAAAATTAGGGTCTCCCTTGGAAAACCCACATGGAATATATAATGTTTACCCCTAAACACCTGTAAAAAAAAGAAGAAATATAGGCAAAACCTAACTCATATTCATAGGTGTACACTCGTCTAATATCAGCCTCTTATATAAGTTGAAATGAGTTCAATTGGGGGTTTAGATGAACACCCTGAGAATAAGGAAAAACCACTCAAACAGATTTAGTACACCACATGGAAAGATAAAAAAGAAATTGAATCCATCTGATTAATGTACTTAATTAATGAATTTGCAGCCACCAATTGATTGAAGATCAGAGTTCATTCACAGATGATGGCCCAAATCATAATTGTAGAGGGAAATGGAGAATCTCCCTACTGTATACGGTGGAATCAAAAAGAAATGAGGAAGGGAAAAATATGTAGGTGAATTTTAGTTATTTCACCTCTTTATGTGACCTGAATAATTTGGATAATAGTGCACCGACCATGCAGATCCCCCTTTCAAAGAACCACAAATTCAAGGTCAAGGTGCATGGTTTTCCAAACCTTAAGCAGACTGTGGGAAAGTCCTCCATTAAAAACTTCATTGGTTATCCCATGGTCGTTCAAACCTACTCACACGGTTGGAGAAAATGTTTCAGCGTTATTGGTAGGCCACACAGTTTATCCTAAGATTTTGAACGGTTTTTCCAAACCATGTTATCTAGTCCGTGCTTTTATGAAACTAGGATTTATAGGCCTAACAATTCTGAAACCCCTCCAAACCCATGAGGAACTTTTTGTTCCATAAAAACCATATAAAAACAAGGAATTAAGTCAATTAAAAAACCTTAATTAGTTTCCAATTTCATGTCTTCAAATTTTTCCTCTCACCAAATTAAAGAAAAATCATATTTACCAGGAAAATGGCCCATTAAAAAACATGGAACAATACAATATCCTAACTTTAACATAGAATGTTCCTAAATTATAAAGACAGAGTAGGAGATGATACTGAACATAATTATCAATTCAAAATCAACAAATTATACCTCAATAATTAATTCATAGGTCAACTCCCCTTAAGTCTCTCCCCACCTTGGGAGTTACCAACCTATTTGTATCATGATCCAAAATGAAAACATTTTGATTGTCCATCATCTATCCCAAGATTAAAAGGTCCTCTAATGGAACATTGTCACTCATGTACTTCATTAGGTGATCAAATCATTCCATTGTCATATCTGATGCTAATAATTTCTTGTATCTCACCAGATTCCCACCTTGTTCCCATATTTCCCATGAAACCTTTGAGGTCCTGCATCTCCTTATATTCTCATAATTATTCCCAGTTTCAAACACCTGACCCACAAAGCATCGATTCCCATATTCCAACATACCTCAAAATAAAACCTTCATTACATTGATTCCCGTCAATAATACATATTCCATGAAACACACACACACACACACACACATATATATATCATGAATATAAGCAGATTCCAAAAAACTAACTAGTTTTTAGATAGTCCAAAAACCATACACTTTCACCTCGTAAATCAAAAATAGAAAAATCCCATAAAAAGGAATACCCCAGTCATGCCAGTCCTCACGACATACCTCTAACTATAGTCAGCTCCCCGAAATGATCTACACCTAGTATCTCTACTACGTGCACCTGTCCTGAAGCTATGAAAAAAAGGTTAGGCATCCCTATGCAACTACACTAACTTCAAACCACTTACACCACGTTTGGGTCCCACAATCTCTTCCATGACCTCTGTGTCTAGCTAGACATTAGTTATCGGCTCATGGTACCATCCCTGGTCTAACATCAGACTTCAATGTCTTCAATGGTCCTTGGCTGGTAGCTATCTAAAAATTCTTCCTACAAAACCTCTAGAGATGTTCTTTATATCCACAAGCCTGGAACTCCTTTAGAGGAAACTCTCACAAAGTACAGACATGTCCTGGATGCCTACACTAGATACAAATTGAAAAAGACCCACTCCTTGATGGTCTACTCAAATATCTTTCCAAATTACCCCACTGATATTTCTCTCATCCCCACTTCCTACTACCTGAAGCATTGCCACTAAACTCACCAAACACCATCATGAATCTCGAATATGATTAGTCCATGATTTTACCCTTGGCTAAATGATCATGATTGACTGCCTCTAAAAAGGATGGCATCCAGAAAATATTGACCATCACCTAGATGGTGTATTGTAAGAAATCCTCAAATTGGAACACCCTATCAATGAAATATTCCACAAGGGTGGGTGAAAATCAAGATAAGTCTATGATGTTCGTTGCATATTTCATGATACAACTATCCTACTACTAGAGATTAATGAAATCTCTAACACTATCTACTCTCAATGTCACCAGAAATATGTTCTCAAATAACCTCACCTTGAAATCCTTCCCAACTAGTCCCTCGTGTCTTCCCATTTGTATCAATAAGTCCTACAAACACTTTGTTGGTACCCTAAGAATGTATGTCACCATCTTTTCCCTCTGTCCTAAGGGTGTATTGAGATGGTCGAAGTTGGTATGAAACATATCAATCCAGTTCTCAGCTTCCTGTTATCCAACCTCATCCAGAAATAGATATGGGTGTTGTGAATGGAACTCTTGAGTAAGGTATTCCATTAATAGATCATCTCTCTGATCTCCCCTATTGATGCTCTTGATAACATAAAACGGACTCTCCTTAATCTTATCATTAATGGATGGACCAAAATCTATCATATCTTGTAGTTTTATTGCCCATACATGATCTTTTACTAGATCCAATAAATGCATATAATGATCAATCTGACCCTCTGAGGCCTCATCGGGTGCACAATCATGTGGAACCATATTACTTCCCTCCTGACAATCCACCAGATCTCATCTAAGTGGAATCTCATAGAATTATGATATAATGGTCAAACATACATAACAGTATATATATCACATATAAGGAAAGTAGTCATAGATAGTTCATCTCACCACACTTACACTCCCCTACCACAACATGTTGTCAGATATCTAGCCACAAAGACCCCTACCTACCCACATCAGGGTCAGGTATCACTTGTAACCTAGCCTCATGGCCCCTTTGAACCCACATTAGAGTTTGGAATCAAGTATCATCTGGCCCCATGTCCCCTCACATTCCCATAACAGGGTCATACAACACATATAATCTAATCTAGTTGAGTAGAATTCCACCAAAGAGGCTATATTGGAAAAAAATGATAAGATTCATTATTAACACGTTAAAAACTCACCCATTATCATCATAACTACCTACTCACATTAGATTTAGGCCCGTATATATATATATATATATATATATATATATATATATATATATATATCAAAGCACTTATAATCACATAGAGATTTCATTAGAACCACATTCCTTGGATGGCTAAGTAGAATGTCACCAAATAGAAGATAATCATGAAAACATTATTTATATTCCTCTATTAACACTTTGAACTACCCAATTCCTCTAAGTGAATTATAGGATTACAAATAAAATATAAAGAAACAACAGATCATATATTCCTAGAAGTCTATCACAAAGCAAAATCACACCTCCCTTACCATGCTGAGCCAAGGTCCAAAATCTATATAATATATAACCATCACAACCAAGTGTTCCATTAAAGGTGTAAATCGAATCAACTATAAAAAACACAAAGAATAAAATCAATTTATTGCCCATACAAACTTGGTCTATCCTCTATGTGTAGTGCTACATACACCCAAAAATGAGCTCCGTTCCGAGTTCTGACTACATCCAAGTCTCTGGTTTACTATAGCCCATTTAATAATACCTGAAAAAGTTATCATTTGATACCATTATTATCCATCCAAACATTACTATTGAATCACGAAGAAGAAACACTCCTCTAATACCATTTTTATTACCCTGACCCAGACTCCACTTCAACAGTGCTCTTGTCTAGTCGACCACTATTCTTTCAGCGCACCTCCTCATATGTTAAAGGATGTAAAATAATATCATGGGTGTAAATGGGTGATAGAGGGGAGACTATGCACTCATATGATGATAATGATAATGGTATATGTATATATAATGAAGTGGAATAATGACCATAAATCAGCAAAGGAAAAAACATGCAATACCAAAATGTATAAAAGACAACAATGATAAAAATAGACATGCCTCAAATAAGAAAAACATTTAAAACACATACAGAAATTCATATCAGGTCATAAAAAATAGATAAATAGAAGGGTCTCCTGAGGCTGTCCATCAGTGTGTGTGTGTGTGTGTGTGTCTATATATAAGTATCCTAGAATAAAAAAGGAAACTTGGAAATAAACTCTATCTGATGTAATAACCTCTAATTTACCTTTCCATCCATATCATGAAAAAGTAAAGACATAAACCCTAAGGGCCATCTCTTGATCTTGGCCCCTTTCCTGATCACAAAATAATATAGCCTACATGTGTCCCAAAGGGCCCATGTAGGGTGTGAGAATAAATATCATTAGGCAACCACCAATGTTTGTCTGTCTTACATCTATGATAATACAGGTGTATCAAAAAAATAAAAATAAAGGAAGCACATGAATATTTAATAAATTACCCACTTCCCTTATTCTGAGAAACTACATGGGAGTGCTTTACCTTTTTTTTTCATCACTAAAAGTTAATGAATAATTCCACCTAGTTATATGTATTTTATAAAACACATGTATGTAAATATAAAACTGATGTGGAGAGGATCCAAGGAATAAATCCCAAGGCTTTCGCTAATGAGTATCATCATAGGGGAACCATCAGGTTCCACCTATAATCAAGTCACCCACACCCCATGCTATCAATCATAATACTCAATGTCCAATCTATAGGTCCGAATACTAAGTATGTGGTCCATCAGACCCCAACTCGAAAGTCTTCATTGGTCAAAGCCTAAAATATGAGGAAAATAGATATATGTCCCCCAATAACCTAGATCAATGGCCTCATGCAATATGGAGACCCTCATCCCCAAACTGACATCCTCGTCACTATAAACTGATGGTCTATCACTATCCATGTGGAGTTTTATGGTGAGAACCCCCAAAAAACCAACAGTCAACACCATCACATAACATGCATGGTCTACAGGGGCCTCCACCCACATGAGTGGTCAACACTGCACTGATATAATTCATATTTGTGTCCAAAAAAATCCAATGGTACGTTGGATAACAAATAATGACTGGAAATCTCCCAAAAAATACATAATCCACATCATCCCGGCACCTTGTGCCCCTAGGACCATTTCACTCATCCCAATGGTCAACACCATCTCAAATCACATGGGCCATGCCCTCCACCTGACTACCTTTCCACCTCGACTCGATAACCAAGTCCCCCCAAATTAAGATAAAAACACCCATTAATATATATATACGTATGTATGTATATATATGAGGCCTCACCCAACATAAAGAACCATGTCACCTCAAACCAGGTGACCATCGTCACCTTAATCCTTGCTCCATGACCATCAAGTTTCTATGGAACCATGAAATTACACATAAACAATTTAATTTAAATAAAACATATTCCTAGCCTAAACTACCCATGATAGACCAAGACCCTTACTATCTTGACCATTTGTAGTTGGACTAGGGAATACCCAATGACATCCCATGGAATTATTTAATCAATTTAACCATAATCAATCCATTAATTAGGGTCTCCCTCAGAAAACCAACTTGGATAATATATATCACACTCCCAAAACACTTATATATATATATGGATAAAGATATAAACAGCATGCCTCTTACTCATAGGCATAATCTCTTCTGATATCAGCTTCTAACACGATCCAAAATGAGAGAAATCATCAATTTAGAAGAACACCCTGAAAATAGTGTAAAATGAATCATATTGATTTAGTGCACCATTTGGAGAGAATAAAGAGAAATAGAAGACATATTATTAAAGATATTATTGAGATGAATCTATATCCTCCAATAGATTGAATGTCATAGTTCATTCAAATAAGATGGCTCAAATCCTAAGTAGAGATGGAAATGGAGGAGCTACCTACAACGTGTGGATGAATGTGGAATAAAGGAGAAAAATATATAATGTGTTAGGTGAATATAATAAATTTATATCCTTTAAGTGACCCACACTATTTGGATAACCGTGGACCAACTCTTTGTCTCCCACTAGCAAATAACCACACACGCATGGTCAAGGCGCACAGTTTTCCAAAACGCATAAAACGCCACTATGAAAAACTAAAAATGTTCTTTCACTTTTGTGTACCCATACTCACATGGTTTGACAAACTATGTCAGAATTTTAGGTAGTTCACATGGTTTCTTCTTAGAGGCAACACATTTTTTCCAAATTGGGCATCCTAGTCTTCACATTCTTGAATCTAGTTTTTCGGTGTTTGACACTCTTGAAACCCCTCTGAAATCCTCATTCACTTTTCAAGTCTCTGAACCCATCTAAAACCAATGCCTTGGTTCAATCAAACAACCAAACTTGGGTTTCAAATTCATGAATTAAATTTTTCCATCTCACCAAACACAAGAAGTTCAAATTCATCCATAAATGACTTATTATAAAACCTATGGCGTTACATCATGATTCATATTTGATTAATAATGATTCCACACACTTATGTTTTTTTAATCAAGGTTGTTCCATTTTCAAGAATCAAGGAACATTTATTAAGAGAAATAAATGTTACAAGAGTCGAAAAGAGGGAATTGTTTTACAACCTTTGTCGTGAAGGGGAGGAAAATCTAATAGAAGGTCATCAAACCAGGTGATGTTGTGGTTGAATCCTATGCTATAAATCACATCAACAACTATGTTAACTTCTCAAAATTAATATTTGATGATATGGTTGATTCTAGAATGTGATTTTATACAATCCGTCCATCTAGTTATATGAATCTATGCAAGATGCACCACACCATTCTAGAGAAAATTCATGATGGTGGTTGAATCACTTTCTAACAAAATATGTTTCCAACCTATTTGCTAAATAAAATTAACCACATTGATGACACTTCACATTTCCTCCTATAATGAATCTGAAAATCTATAGGTTCTATATAAGTATCCAATCATCTTCCCATTTTGGTCCCTGTACAAATAAACACTTCCCGAAGGAAATGAGTTACCACTAAAGGCACTATCAAAAGTAAACTTATCCAACATGGGAGGGGGGTTTTCCAAAAAAACATAAAAGGTATGCCTAGCAGGACTATAATTTCCTTAACCCCTTATGAACCACAAAATTCTATAGTCGATTAAAGTTTTTTGGCAATGTCCCTGGTGGATCGTTGCAGCTTCTTTGATGGAAGTTTAAATCTTCACTCGATTTTCATGCAAGTTAAGGGATATATTATGATGAATTATAGAAATTCTATCAAACCAAATTTCATAAATTATTTCTGTAATTACTGTAAAAAAATATGTGTTTTATTTGATGAGATGCATCCATAGCAGCACAACGCTCTTATTGGGACATGATTGTATCTAAAAGAGACCATTTTTAATAAAAAAAAGATAAAAATATAATTCCAAAGAGTTGTAGAAGTAACATAGGAATGAAAATTTGATTAATTTTCTCCCTTTGTTGATTACATAGTCGATATTTAGAGCATAGTTGAATCCAAAAATATTGAAGACAAACAAATGTGGGTACCCTCTTGTGGACAATTCTCCAAACTTGGGTGAATCTTAAAGGTGTATTCCAAGGCCTACCAAAATTTTTGAGCCAAGAAAATTCATTATTTTCTTCCCTTAATAAGAGATTATAGATTTATTTTGAGTTAATCATTCCATTGTGGATAGGTTCCCAAATTAAAAAATAATCATAGGTTGAAAATGATAGTTGTGAATAACATTTCTAATTTCATCAAAAAGGTCCAAACTAGATCAAGTTAAAAACTCATTAATAGAAACATTATTATTTATGGACAAGTGTTTGGGATTAACCATAGAGATCAAATGAAATCCAATCTGGTTATTTAACCAAAAATTCATAGAATATTCCATATTAACTATCCACCTAGAGTGAGACATAATATTTGATAAATAGTATTTAATGGGAAGCATGCCTGAGGAATCCATATAATTCAAGTTTCCTTTTTTATTATTTTTACAGAACCTATCTTTATGAATGTTGATAGACATGGATTCCTTATGAAAAATATTCCATGTGATTCTAGCCTTTAAGGTATCATTAAACAATCTAAATTTTTTGATTCCTTGACCTATATTAGATAAAGGTCTTCAGCGGTTATACCAAGGGATGGTGACCAATTTTCATTATAGAGTTCTTCCATTCCAAACAATGTTTTTGATGAAGAAATTAAGTTGTTTTCTAAAGACCAATATGTTGCTTTTAGACCATCAAAGTGTAGACCATTTTGGAAATTATAGTGAATTTAACTAAGAAAATTATTCTAACCATAGATAGAGATTTTCCTTTAAAAAAGGAAAGTTTATTTTCAATTTGGTCTAGAGTTTTAGAGAAATAACTAATATTAGGTCTACCCACAAAAATGGGGACACCATGTTAGGTGAAGTGGAATGTTCCTTCTTTTAGGTAGAAGTCACTAACGATGTTGAATTTACTATTGGCTAGAATCCTTTTTGTTAAAAAGATGAATAATTTACTCAAACTTATGGCATGAAAATAAATCTATTCATAATGAGATAGGGTAGCATTATGATTTTTTAACATTATGTTTAATACCTTGTAATAAAATTACGATATAATCCACATATGGGAGGTGAGTATGAATGACCATATTTCTAGAATCATTAATAGGATTGAGTTTACCTTTCTCAACTAAATGGGTGATATGTCTACTTAAGTAGTCTTCATAAATGAAGAAGAGAATAACAGAGAGCACCCAATTTGAAACCATTGGTACAATTGAAGTAACCTTTAGGATAACCATTAACAAAAATGTAAATTTAAGTAGAGTTAAAAGAAATTTTAATTCTACTAATAAATTGATCATTAAAACCAAAACTGTGAAGAACCTTATAGATGAAGTTCCAATCAATAGTATCATAGGACATCATGACATCAAGTTTAATGAAAATACTACCTCCTTTATTTTATTTTTTAAATATTTATTAAATTTGGAGGCAAGAAATATGAAATATTGGATGGTTATACCCATGATAAAACCGAATTAATTCCATGAGGCTATTTTATTGGAAATAGAAGCAAGTCTATTAGAAAGGAACTCAGAAATGGTTTTGTAAAGAGTTTTAATAAGATCAAAGAATCTAAAGAGTTGAATCTTAGAAAAATTATCTACATTAGTAACTAGAGGGATAAATGGAACATTATGACCATGAGGAATCCTTCCATTTGAGAAGAATTTTTTAACCAAACTACAAACATCAGGTTCAATGACATCCCAGTAGTGTTAAAGGAATGTATTAGTGAAACCATCATACCTATGGGAACTATTTGGGTTCTATAAAAAAATAGCATCTTTGATCTAATGATCAAATGGGATGTTGGTGAGAATAGTGTTATCTTACTAGTTAACAATTATATAAATGAAATCAGTGAGGAAATATTTATTGAGGTTAGGTCCATTGAAAATATTGATGAAATAGGATACAATGTGATTAGCACAACCTTCCTCTGTATCAATTATATTTTCACCAACTTTAAGAAAAGTGATAGGACTACTAGGTTTCATATTTATTTGAAGACAGTTTTATAACATTGTATTCCTATCTCCATCTTTGATCCATTTCATTTTAATAATATGTTTATGAGGTTTTTATTTAATGGATAGAAGAGAATTTTTTATAGTTGAATGTCTTGTTTCTTATTGAGGATCCATAATAAAATTTGATTTTTAGTTGAAGTTTGAATATGGTTAATATTGGTTTCCAAATAATCAACCTTATAGTCATTTTGGTTGGTTTTATCTTCAAACCACCCCTCGAGTTTTTGTATTAGGGATTTTAATTTCATAATACTGAAAAAGGAAATGATGTCAAAAATAATAAATTTCCACGTTTCTTTTAAAATGTTATCACATTAAATAACTAAGTTCCAGGAATTATCAAATCTAATTGGGTTGATAGGCTTGGATCTTGTGGTGATAAGACTTACTAAAAGATTATGATGGTATGAGTTTAATCTGGGAGGTGTAATACTAGAAATAGTATCCCATTTTCAAGGGCTTGATTGTTAGTGAAAGATCTATAATGTTTACATGACAAAACACATGTATATGATTTATAAATTGATGTGTGTGATTTATTAATACCCTTATTCATCTTTTGTTCTCACATATGATCATTTATTGATATCTCTTATGTCTACTCATACTATTCATTTAAGCTCACCATTTTATATGTTTCCCTTCCCTATGTTATGGAGAAAGTTTTTATGTATGTTATGTCTAAGAATGGTGCTATTTTTAAAGAATGAAATGAGAAATGATGTAGATCTTATACATACCAGTTGTTTTCAAATCCATTTTTACAAAGAAAATAAACCTTTACGACCCTTGGTAGGGTATTATTGTGATATTTGTTGAGTATTCATCTAAAATTATGTAATATTTATTTATGAAAAGTATGGATATCTATATTTGGTATTAAAGGAAATGTTTAGTAACATTTGGAAATTAGGGTGATGAATCTTTAGTAATAACCCATAGGATTGGACTATGTATAGGAGAACATCTTGATTTAGTGTTAGGAAATGAGTATGGTTTTCCTAAGAATATATATCTCTATCTGGATACTATAAGTGGATGTGGTTATGGTAAAATTCATCTAGGGGTAATAGCCCCAAAAATAGCTTTCTAAGTATATCTCAACCATAATTCAGGTGGATAATGATTGGGCCCTTACTGCACACATGGTTTGACACTCCTATGGGATATTATTAGGTTAATTCAAATATTCATTCGGAGACATTGTTAAGGATTTGAATAGAGAATGACCATGGAAGACCTAGGTTAAACCTATTGTATCATTATTTTAAAAAAATCATTATTTATACATATCATAAATAATTTTCATGATTATATGTTTTTCCACCAGTTATTATTGTTTCTCATATAATTATTTTAGGTGTCACTCAATGGATGGAACCAATAGGAACCATGTTAAAACTGAATGTGATGAAAAATGCAATGATTGTCATCCATAAGTAAATGAATGATATGGGGTTTAGAATAAAAAATATTTTTTATATGATTACACATAATTCTAAATCCAAGAATCATATTTATATTCCAAATATTAAAAATAAGATACAACATACTGTTTATTCCATTATGTGAAAATGTAAACATTTTTTAGTGGGTCCATTTGTCAACTAATTTCTATGAAGTTGATTAGTACCAATAAAAAGGTAATTTATATTTCTAATACTTTGAACATGAAAATTTTTTATTGGTTTTTTATCATTTGAAAGGATAATCATATCAATAGTGGACTCTTATCAAGAATATGATTCAATTAAAAGAAATTGACTCAATGGAATGAGGTGAGTTTTGGATCTTATTTTTTTGATAAGTACTTTCCCCATTTTCTTTTTAAAAACATTGAGAATGAATACCGTGATCTTATATAGAAGGATAAAAAATCATTTTGTACATATGAGTAATATTTTTAAAGACATACAAGGTATGCTCCCAATATAATTAATGAACCAAAAATTAAGATTTTCTGATTCTTCATTGGTTAAAACCAAATATTAAAAGGAAATTTACCAAAATAGACATTTATAGCTGTGAATAAATCATTCAATGTTTTGTAAAGGTGGAAATATAGATTAGATTAACCCATAAATATCATGGTTTTGATAATAAAATAAAGATGAAATTAAAAGGTAATACCTATAAAAACCCATAGAGAGAAAAAATGTGTTTTTATTTGTGATAGTAGTGTGGAAAGAAGAAAGGAGGAAATTTCCTTAAGGAGACTGGTAATGTTTTATGTGTATAAAATAAGGACATAATGAAATTAAATTCTTATTTAATGGGAAGAGGTTAACTGATATTTAATATAGAGAGAAATTTCCACATAATCTACAACCCACACTCAAATGATATAATTGAAAGGAGTATAGAAAATATGTTAAACAATATCAAATAGGAGGGTCAAAGATGATTATGGACATCAATATCCTCTTAATACTATAGAGAAAATGAAATCTCATGCAATCACTGTTGATGATGTGGGTAAGATAATAAAGTTGTGAAAGGTATACTTACCATCCACTAAATAATTACTAATGTATTATTTCATTATAGTTATACCCACACTTTTGTATCTGTAATTTCTTCGTAGGGTATCACATTACTACCTCAATGAATATATATTTAAATAGTAGTAAAAATTATTAATGGTACAATTATTTCATCTCAAATCTATAAATCATCTAAAATTGAACATTGTGGGAATTTTCTTCGTAAAAATCATTTCATTATTCCTCTATTTGATTTTAATGTAATTTTTGGAATAAATTACATTTATTATATAAATCCCATATCAAAATTCGAGGAAGGGAAATCAAATTTGATATTATGATCCAAACTATGATTGGGAACATACCCAGATCAAAATAGATAATAAGTATCACATACCCTTTATTTGTGATTTTTTTGATCAATTACAAGAATATCAATACTTTTCCAAGATTGATATTCAATCTAGATACTATCAGTTGAGGGTAAAAAGTGAATAGATACATAATACCAATTTCTATTCTAGGTATGGTCATAAAGAATTTATATTTATTCCATTTGGTCTTAATAATTCCTATACCATCATTATTGAATTAATTAATACATTCTTTTGAGATTACATTGATTTTTTTTGGTAGTCTTTATAGATGATATTCTTATATATTCCAAGATAACAGAATATCATGAATATCACTTGAATATTGTACTTAATCCCCTGTAGTATCATAAGTTGAATGAAAAATTAAATAATATTGAATTTTGGATACATAAAGGTTCATTTTTGCGTCATATAATTTCAAGTGAGGATATATCGATGGATTCACTAAAGAAAGAAGTTATTAAACATTGTCCCAGAACAACCAATGTGATAGAAATTTGTAGTTTTCTTGGATTAATAAAAAATTGAATTTTATTTTTTAAGGATCTTTCATAAATATCTAATCCACATACAAAGATAAATTTGTGGGGATTTATGTTCCTTTAGAATAATGAGTGTAAAGAAAATTTCAAGGAATTGAAGAGAAGGTTGGTAAGAGAACCAATTCTCATACTATACTATAGTGTATAAGTTTTTTTGATTTATAGTGATGACTTAAAGCTATGGTTGAGATGTTTCCTCTAGTGGAATGATATGTTGATAGATTATGCATCACTCCAACTGATGCTTCATGATAAAAAATTCACAAATCATCATTTAGAGTTAATATTTATAATCATTTCATTAATGATATAGAAGAATTATCTTTATATATAATTATGTGTCATATATACTAGTCATAAAAGTTTATATTATATAATCTAATTGAAATATTTGAATATAAGTAGAGAATATGGTTGGAGTTGACGAATGACTATGATCAGTCAATACATTACCCCTAGGAATGTGAATAAGGTTGATGATACTTTGAGTCAAAAGGAACACATAGATTATTTATGAAGAGGATACAAAAATCAAATATTTATGGATTTTCAAATTATGGAGTTTGGAATCATGAATGAAGTGGATATGTCTTATGATTCTCAAACGAGTGTTTAACTATCCATATGTGTAAATATTAATGAGGTGAAAATAGAGGATATGGAAATGAAAAAGGTGGGAAATTTTATTCAGTTAAACCTTGATTGTGATAGAATGCTAATGTTTAGAAATTTATTATGGGTATCCTCAATAATAGACCAGAAGAACGAACTATTAGAATAATATCAAATATCATAAATATTTTTTCATTGTAGTAGTATGAATATGTATAGTGATCTGAAAGAGTATTTTTGGTGGGAAATATGAAGATGGTTCTTGAAAATTATATATCTCAGTGCTTTGTAGATAATAAATATAAGGATAAGAGACATAAGTATATGGTGATACTAAAACCATTACCCATAATGAAAGGTAAATGGTAAAACATCCACATGGATTTAATTATCAGACTCCCCAAAAAAATTAATTGTGACAATTCTATATGGGTTATAGTTTATTTCCATACAAAGTTAGTGAACTTAATTTTTATCAAATAATATTTCCCTCTTGATCATATTTCTAGTATATAAATTAATTTAGTGGTGTATTTAAATGAGGCACCATATTCTATTGTATCTTATGAGGATATGAGGTTTATCTCAATGTTCTAGATATTTCTTCCAAAATATCTATAAAAAATTATTTGTTTTAGTACTGCTTATTTCCCTATGATAGATGGTCAGTTTGAGAGGGAAATTGAAACCCTCCATGATATGTTTATATCATATTATATTGATTTCAAAGGTGATTTGGATCAATAACTTCCTGTAGTTTTGTGTTTTTATGGCAATATATTTCAATTGATCATTTATATGGACCCTTATGATGCCCTCTATGGAAATAAGTATAGAATTCTGAAATAATTGGATGTAGTTTGGGAATGAAAGATATTGAGACCTAAGATAGATAAAAAAATGGTAGATAGGGTTAGATACATTCAGAAGAATATCAAGGAATAAAAAAGTTAGTATAATTTTTATGATGATAATAATTGGGGAGATTAATAATTATATATTAGTGATAATTTTTTCCTATGAATTTCTACCTGGAAGAACGTTATGAGATCCACAAATAAGGTAAATATTATCCTTAGGTATATATTCCTCATGATATTCTTCATCATGTAGAGACTATATCATGTCACATGGCACCCCCAATAAAATTCTATCATGTTCATGATGTATTCCATGAATCTCTCACAAATAAGTACATACATGGTTCTTCATATGTACTAAACTCATAGGTTATACCAATTGATAATGATGATTCATGTTAATAATAATTGGTATAAATATTGGATAGTATATATAAAGTCTTATGGAATAATATTACTCACATAGTTAGAGTTGTTTGTAGGAATCAAACTTTTTAAAAAGCTATATGAGAACCTAAGGATTTAATGAAGTAATGATATCATCATTTTTTTAATGGATTTATGGAATTTCAAGGGTTGATTTATTTTTAATGGTGGTATACTATAACACTATAGTTTTTTATATTTATTTTCTTTTGAAAGAAAACAATATGTATTGGAAATATTTTTTTACATGAAACCTCGAGTCTATATGAACCATAATATTAACAAATGTTATAACCGAGCCATTAAATTGGTATGTGTGACTAGTAATAACCAATTTATGAAAAATATTCATAATTTTTTTATTAATAAAAATATATTGATTAATTTATAATTAATATGTACTTAATTTTAAGTAAGTTAATTTTATTCTTCAAAACATATTTTCTTCAGAAATGCGTTTTATCATATTTTGTCATGTGAAAATTCAAATTAATTTCTACAATTTTTATAAATTATATTTTAGAAAATTAATATTAGTTTTAAAATTAGCATGTTAATATAAAAATAGGTTCATGATTTTGGATGTTTTTGAAAATATTAATTTTTCAGTGAATAGGGAAAAAATACTGATATTTGTCAAAATTTTCATTTAGTTTCAGGTAAATTTCCCATTATATTATGAATTTGATCTTAAAGTAACTGTTTGGAAAAAATACATTAAGATAACATTACAATATTCTCGGTTTCATTGTGTTTTTGGAAAAAGAGGGTTTCCATTGGTATGTTGTAAAGTATATAGATATTGTCGACATATTATGTAGAAAAAGATCCAAGATAAAGGAATTGATGCCTTGGAAGTGGTAATGAAAATTTAGTACATAATTTGATTTCATTTCTCAGGGTTTTCCAAATATCTAGGGTCCAAAATTTAGAGGATGGATAGAATTTTGAAAAGTGTATTTCCTTGAAGGACTTATGAAAATATGGAAAATACATTAGTTTTAGAAATATGGGCTTCACAATGGGTGTTTCACAAAGGATCATAGAATGTTGACAGTGATCTACACGAAAATAATGAGCATCATAAATGATGAAGGCGAGTAGCATCGTGGCTACATGAAGAGTTTGATGGTGATCTCCACAACAACGATGTGCATCATGAATAAATAATTTTCTTAGAGAATCACAAAAAAGGGAGCTTCATGGTGGAAAAGAGGAAGTATCGCGAAATAGTTATGGCATGGCTGGAAGGTTCTGGAATTGGGGGAAATGCCTATAAATAAGCCTCTACCCCCTTTAAGAAAATAAGTGTGACTTTATAAAAATAATAAGGCTCTGGAATCAAAAAGGTGGTTCATGAACGTGTTTCATGCAAAGAATTTTGTGAAGGCTATAAAAGAAAACTTAATGTTCTGACCATCGAGAAATTAAGGTAATTTGTGAACGCTTAATAAGATTCATGAAAGAAAGGATCTTCAAGATGTCTAGATGAGCTTCTCAAAAGTTGTTTTCTTCATAAAGGCTATGTGAGATTAATGAAAGGTGGGAGTTTTGAGAATTCTATTTTAACTTTGTGAAAGAGGAGCTTCATGAAGATAATGACCATCGTGAAATTTGTTTAGAAGGAATTGCCTATTAAATCTGTGGTAAAGTGGTATTGATAAGTTGTATAAAAATGTATCTTTAATATATAATCTATCTATAAATTTGGATATATCCATTAGATATATTGAAGGGACCTATATGTCCATAAATTTTTATTGGATCCCTTCCAAGAGTAGTGAGAAAATGAAGGGGAAGGCAGTTATCCATTCCACTAGCAGCGAGCCAGAGCAAGAGAAAAAGGAAGTGACCTTGGAAATATAGTGAGAAGACCCTAAATGTTGAAAAGGCAGTGATTCTAGTCATATAAGTGATCTAGACCGAACTATATAAGAAAATAGTGAGCCTTAATAGATTAGGTAAATTGGAAAATTTCCGTTGTATTCTCCATTGATGTATCCCAATGAGGGTGATCCAAAATAAAACCTTGTGTCTCATGCATGATTTCATTTATATTCAATTAGTTCTAATGGAATAAGAGAGAAGAGTTTTTTTTAACAATGATACAAGATCTGAATGGATAGTGTTTTTAATATTTCCTACCCTAATTCACCCCCTCCCCTTCACAGGGTATTTAACCTAATTAGGATAATAATTGGTATCATAGGGAAAACTTTAATGTCATTGGTTCTCTCTCAGTAGAATAAATAGTGGTTTTCAATCACAAAGGTATTCAAATATTTTTTGGAAATAATTTTCAATTATGGAAGAATCAGATTCATAATTTCTTCTTATCATTATAAATGGATGTCATTACAACAGTTTTTCATGGAATATTAGCCAACATTGACAGTGGTGTTTTATCCGAAGATGATAGATGGGAATTGGATGTTGATGCTAAAAGGATTATTGTTTTAAGGGGATCCCTATCCAATACAATATATATAATGGTGATTGCATGTAAAATATCACATGTTATGTGGTAAAATCAATTAAACATTTATGAGGGTGACTCAAAAGTTAGAGAAGCAAAGCTGCAGGTTCTACAGAACAAATATAAGGATCTCAGAATTCACCTTAATGAGTTTTTTGATACATTATTTGATTGGGTGAATGGTTTAATGGAATACATGTGTGGTATAGGATAATGTATTGAAAATATAATAATTTAAAAAAGCATCTTGAGAAGACTTCCACCTTGGTTTTATCCAAAGGATTTTTTATTGGAATATAATGATCCAAAAGAGCTGACATTGGATAACTTATAGAGTAATCTTGCTTCATATGAAATGAAAAATTATGACAATTATGCTGTGGAAAAGGGGAAGCCCAAAGAAATGTAATTCAAGTCCATGAAGAAGCTCTTGATTAAATATTGTTAGGAGGAATAAAATTTGGATAATTTCATGTAATTTCTTTCCTCAAATTGGCAATGAATAAAAAGAATGTTCAAAGGTAAACTTAAACATACATACTTTCTATGTAGAAATATTGAACATTTTGAAGCAAAATTTCTTGATAATTTTAAATATTACAATCAATAAAATGATGAAATTCCTTGAAAAAAATCATCATCCAATATTAAAGGAATGAAATGGTTTAAGAGAAACTTATTCAAAAATAAGAATCCACTTTCAATAGAAGATGATATTTTAGAAGAATATGAGGCATAATAGTTAGAGGAAATAAAGGACCATGAAGTAGATTTTATGTTGGTAGTTCTGGTAAATTCCCAAAAAAGGAAGAAATCGGTTATAATGAGGGATAAGTATAATGAATAGTTGACAATTTAGAAGAATTGTAATATTCTCTTGAAGAGATAGATGTGTGGAGATAAAAAATGAATAAATAAAACCAAGTGTTTCATTATTCCAAACATTAGATGTTTTAGTAGGAATAAGAGAAGTTTGAATTGAATGAATAAATAGAAAAACTAGAGTCTTCAATGATAGAATGCTCAAAAAAGTTTTTTGAGTACAAAATCAAAATTTAAGAACAGAAAAGAGAGATGTATAGTTTGAATAATACTATAAAAGATCAAATAAAATGTATATAATAGATTGAACTGTAAGTTGTTATTATCAATTGAAAATTGAAAGATCAGTAGAAACTCTTAATTCTAACAAAATAAGAAACATGGGAAACAAAAAAAATTAAAATTCAAAGATCCTGTGAAGTATAAAAATGAGTGTCAGGAAAAGAAAATGATATATCGGAATGATACAACTATCATGGGGCTTGATCAAAAAAATAAAGAAAGTAATGGTTGATGTTATACCACAAGATCTAAACCTGAGGTTGAATATTTTTTTGGTTATGAATCAAAATTAGAAGACTTAGAGACCCAAGGTTGATCCAATAGTGAAGTATTTACACACCGGAATGCACCCTACATTAGAAGCAATTTTTGGAGAATAATGGGACTCTCACGAAATGTTTTTCACATAGAAAAGTGGTATCAAAGGGAACAAGTACAGCAGATGAAGGAATTAATGTCCCAATATTTCAATACATCATTTGATGGTCACTATTTCAGGTGTGGAATATTCAATCACATGGAAAGATACTTATCATTGACAAAACAAAGAAATGTGATGAAGAAGAAGGAATGTATTCATAATAAGTAGCTAAATGTTTCCTCAAATGAGAGAAAAAAATCAAAATCTATTTTTATCTCTATGGGTAAAGTTGGTCCATCATAATTCTAGGAAGATATATATTATCAATATGTATCAAGTATGGTGTCAAAAACATGGGTTATAAAGAAAAACTATGAATAGGAAGTGGTGGAAGATATTGTGTTTAAAGCATCATATCTCAATAGAATGTGGATCATTGACAGCGGATTCAACAAACATATGATATGAAATAAATATCAAGTGACAAGAATCAGGTACGATAGGGAAGGTATCGTTTGATTTGGTATTAATGAAGGGATAAAAAATTTTGGCTTGAGAAAATACATGTTTGGGGGAAAATACATGAGACATGATGAAATCTTAGTTATTGAAGGTCACAGTCACAACATGCTTATTGTCAGTCAACTATGTGACTGAGGATATTCCATAATCCTTTCAGAGAAATTATGTGTTCTCATGGAAAAAGATATTGCAGTTTTTTGGCAGGGAAAGTCTATGAAAGGAAATCTTTATCCTATGAGTGTAGAAGAAGATATATTCTATCTATCAAAGGATGAGGAAAACAAGTTATGGAATAAACGTCTTGTCCACTTAAGACATACATCCTTGAAATATCTAGGGGAATTTGATGATCCTCATGACCACCCACGGTTATCATGTGATCATTCTCATACATGTGATGATTTTCATCAAGGGAATATCACACAAAATACATGTAAGGAAAAAACTAACAAAGGTCAACATTAATTCTTGAGATGTTTCTTATTGACGTGTGTAAACCTATTTCACCAAGAGATATTTATGGTAGGGGATGATATGTTCTCTTCATCGATTATTTTAGATGAATAAAGTGGGTATGAATCATAATCCACAAGTTTGAGCTCTTTATTTTCATTATAAGATATTGAAGGGGAGTTGAAATGTTTCTAGGTTAGAAAATATAGAAGATTAGAATATATAATGGAACTGAGTTCAAGAATTTCCAAGTGGAGGGTTGTCTCTGGAAACCAAGTTGTATTAGTAAGCACTCTAGAGTATAATAGAGTAGCTTAGAGAAAGAACAAAATTATCAACAACATGGATATAAAAATGGTCATTTAGAAAGACCAACTAGATAAGTTTTGGAATGAATAAATGATGAAATCATTTTTCATATCAAATAGAGCTTTTTCTGTCCAATAGAAGAGAAGTCTCCATAAAAGCTATGGTATGGAATGAAGCCTTCACTAAAGTACTATTTAGTCTTTAGAAGTATGTTTTTCATTATCAATTAGGAGAAAAACATAAAGTTTGAATCTCTCAGAGATTAAGGGATATTTCTTGGATACTCAAAGAAAATAAAATCATATAAATTCCTCAATAAGTGGATGGGAAAGGTTGTTGAAATCCATGATGTAACTACAGTAGATAATGATAAAAATATACAGAAATTACATGACCATGATTGGGATGATAACAATGAGGAGATTAGTAGGTCATGGGATGGTATAGATCTAGAGGATGATTTAGAAGAGGATTCAGATAATGGGAAGAATGAGAAGAATTTAGTATATTCACAAATATAGAAGAGAAGAGAAAAATTTTATAGACAAAACATAATTGGAGATCATATAGCGTGAGTGAAAACAAGGAGAATAAAGAATCTACAAAAAGCGTCGTACTTATCACATGTAGAGCCTAAATGTTTTGATAAATAATATTGAGATGATATTTGGTTTCATGATATAAATTAAGATTTTGACCAAATTGAGAACAACCAGACAAGGGATATTGTTTTGAGACCAATAGATAAGAATTTCATTTGGACTAAATGGGTCTTTGGCAATAAAATGAATGAATATGGTGCGGTAATTTGAAAAAATCATGACTAGTGTGCATAGGGTACTCATAGGTAGAGGGTAGAGATATTGATGGATCATTTTTCACATGTTTCAAGGATAGATAAAATAGAGTTAATCTTGGACATAGTAGTTCAAAGAAAGTGAAATGTTTTCTAGATAGATATCAAGTCATCATTTCTAAATGGGGTTTTAGAAGAAGAAGTTTAGATTGAGAATCCAAATGGATTTCTCATTCCTGAAGATAAGAACAAAGTTTTTCAGATAATAAAGGAACTTTATGGGTTAAGAAAGCACTGAGAGCATGGTATTCAAGATTCAATCAGTTTTTAAAGAATCTTGGTTTTTGACGTGGTGGAGTTGATTACAATCTGTATGTCAATAATTAAAGTAATAAAAGGATGTTGGTGTGGGTGTATGTAGATGTCATAATCATTGTTAGATCATATAAAGTAAAATGAAGATAGTTTTCTAAATTCATGAAAAGTAGGTTTGAAATTTTAATGATTGGTGAACTGGCATTTTTCCTTGGTTTAAAGGTTACATAAGGAAAGAATGTCACAATAATTTCTCAATCAAAAAATTCCAATGAGGTCTTGAGAATATTTGAAATGTATAATTACAAGGATATGGAGACTCTGGTGGCTACCTAGATGAAACTTTCAAGTGATGATAAATCCCAAGTGGTTAATGTCACCAATTACATGCATATCTTTGGAATCCTATTGTACTTAATAATGACATGATTGAATATTGTCTTTTATGCTTGTCAAGCTGTGAGGTATTAAATAAATAATAAAGAAATACACTTGATTTCAGTAAAAATAATACTTTAGTATATCAAGGAAAGCATGAGTTTTGGTTTGATGTAAAATAAAAACTCTCAAAAAGAGTTATTGTGTTATAAAAATGCATATTGGGCCAGATCAGCAGATGATAAGAAATCAATGTCAGGTGGTGTGTACTATCTTGGCAGTGTGTGTCTTTATTAACTAAAAAAGAAACAAGATTGCATTTCACTAAGCACAACAGAAGCAGAATATACTATGGATACTCATGTGTGCACACAGTTATGGGGGATAAAGCAGCATCTTGATGATATGGGACATGAAGTGAAACCTCCAATCAGAATCCATCGCGCTAATTCATGTTCTATAAATATTATAAAAAATCCAATCCATTACTCACTAAAAAATAACATTGAAATTAAATATCATTTTATCATGGAGATGGTTGAGCAAGGACTTTTTAAGTTGGAGAATGTTCCTACAGAACAATAAGTTGAAAATATTCCTAAAAAGGTCTTACCCAAAGAAGCATTTAAATATCATTAACTAACTCTTAGAGTTCATTCGAATACCTACACATGAAAAAGTGTGGGTGTAGGACCTCCTCTCCCCAAGGTATGGTGTGTTTTTGTGAATATGTTGATCTATGTTATTTACCTTTTTTCACACCACAGTTAATTGTCCTGGTTCATTTAAAAAGGGGGAGAAATTGTGGCTATCAAAATTTAGAAAATGTTTTAATGAAGTTATAGGAATAAGCTAATAGGTGGAGTAGTGAGATATGGGGAGTTTTAAATCTGATAACAGGAGGAAAAGTTAGATAGGGTAATTTTAATTATGATGATGCTAAAGGGTCTGATAAAAGGTTATATATCATAGAATATGGAGTTCATGACGAAATAAATTGAGAGGTTTTGGAATGAAGTGATTCATTGATTAAATTTGGGTATTACTTTTGTTTCTCACACTAAGACTGGTTCATGGGGATTATAGTATGGGTTGAGTAAATCTTTGATCTCTATCTGAATTGTATAAAGACAATGTTGGTATAGGATGAAATAAGCCTAAATGAGGTATCAAATTTTGATTAATATTCAAAAAAATCCAAAAGAGGAGATTATTGGGGAAAACACCTCAAGGTAACATTACAATATTTTTGGTCTGATTGTGATTGTTAAAAAGGAGGGTTTATATTGTTATGTTTTGAATCATAGATATATTTTTGAAAAGGTATATTGACAAAGATACAATAAAAATTAATGGATTCCATGGAAGTGGTACAGAAAATCTCATACAGAAGGTGGCACTACTTCCCTGTGTTTTCCAATTTTTGGGGCTAAAATTTGGAGTATTTATAGCATCACGAAAAGTTGATTTTCATGAAGTTTTTACTAAAACATGAAAAAATAATGAGTTTCATGAATATGGGATTTGTGAAGGGTATTTTTCAAAGGATCAATTAAAGTTGATGGTGATCTACAAGACAACAATGATCATCACGAACGATGAAGGCAAGGAGCATTGTGAGTGGGGAATAACAGGGACACGAAGAGTTTGACAGTGATCTACCAAAAAATTATAGGCATTGATAATAAATAATTTTCCTAGATCATTATGAAAAGAGTGATTCTCGGTGGAAAATATGGAGCATTGTGAAATGGGGATTACATGGCTTGATGGTTCTGTAGTTAGTGGAAATGCCTATAAATTGGAATATACCCCCTTTAAAATAAGAAATGATACTTAATGAAAATCTTATGGATTTGGAATCATGAATGTGGTTAATTAAGGTGGTTTTTGATGTTGTTTCATGTGAAGAAGTTAGTCAAGGATATATAACCCAACCAAATTTTTTGAGCGACATGAAAGTAAGGGAATTTGTGAAGTCTATATAAGATTCACGAAAGAAAGGATCTTCACTAATGATAGTTATGCTTCTCAAAAGAGGTGTGATTCAAAAAATGTGGGATCTTTGTGAATGATACTTGAGCCTCAGGAAGGTAGTGAGCATCATGAAATTTCTTTATAAGTACTTACCCATTAAATCTATGGTAAAGTAGTATTCATCAGGTGGATGAAATTAGAACTTCAATTGATCTTATATCTATAAATAAGGATATGTTTATTATATATAATTAAGGGACCTATAAGTCTATAAACTATGAGTTCATATCTTCTAAGATTAATGAGAAAATGAAGAAGAATATAATGATCATTTCCATTGGGAGTGAGATATAGAAAAAGACATAGGGAGTGACTCTTGAGAATGTAGTGAGAAGACCCTAAATCTTTTAAATGTAATGATGCTAGGCATAGAAGTGATCTAGCCTGAACCATGTAATTTGGTAGTGAGCCTTAGTCAATTTGGTACATTAGAACATTATTTTTGTATGCTCTTTGGACGTAGACCAGTGAGGGTGAACCATGTAAAAATCATTATGTCTCATGCATGATTTCATTTATCTTTATATATTTTAATGGGACGAAGAGAGAAGAGTGTTTAAACTAATTAGGAAGACAGTTATGTAAGTACCACATAATTATAAAAAATTGTAATTAATTATGTATGAATCTTTATTGTAATTTATTTTGGTATAAGTTAATTTTTGTGCATACAAATACATTTTTCAAGAAATCTATTTGTATACACGCAATGTGTTTTTATCTTAATAAATTAATTTAATATCTATTTATTAAATGTTTTAGAAAATATTATATATTTTATATTAAATATAATATTCTATTATAAATTTTATAAATTTTAAAATGTAAGAAATTGAAGTAAATTAAGTTTTACGCTTAAAATTTTATTTTTCAAAAATGGATTTTTTGTTGAGATTTTCATGCTCAATTAAAATTTAATTTGGGTAATTATAGAAATTGAATCTCATAAAATGGATTCAATATTTTGAATTAAAATAATTCATATAATTTAATAGGTACAGTGTAGTTTTTTTCATAGGGAAAAGTAAAAATAGTAAAATTGTGTTACTATAGTTAAGGATAAAACGGGTTGACCAAGGGGGGCTAAATCGTCTTATGAGGGTAGTATTTACACCCAAACCTACCAAATTATTATTATTTAAATGCATTTTAACCTTATATTATACTACCTACATATTCATTCGGATCCACATTCTCATGAAGTCTACCTTAAATCATTGATATCATTTATGAAATTATATGTATGTCCCTCCCCTCACTTATAAATGGGAATCTCTTATCCTCCAATATTAAAAAAATTTGAACGTTTTATCTCATAAAATGCCATATAAAAAACATCATATAATATTAACCATTATCCTAGATATTTATTAGTTCTCTTATAACCAATCCTTTAAGGATTAAGGAGTAAGACAAAAAAGGTATCTCAAAGAAGAGATAGATATCATATCAAATCTCTATTAATATTATTTCTTCATATAATTCCTATAAACTTTTTCTATCCATAAAAAAATATAACAAAATTCATAAATATACTGGGATGTTATTATTATGACTAAATAAACATTTACTACTTCATTCAACCCAATGGAAGATGAAACTATCTCTCATGCATACATGTAGACTACCGCCTCCACGTAGCGATATGACTTAGTTTACAGAACCATCATTCATGGTTCTTTATTATAACATATTTAATATTTATATATTATATTTAACATATAATAATTATTATGGAAATTTTAATTATTATTTACCTTTATTTGGTTCCATCCATCAAAAAATGGAAAGGTCACCCATTCGTATGCACGGACTACAGTCTCAACATGTTGTTGTTATTTATTCTTCATCATAACTTTATATGAATGGTTATAAATATGTATATAATGAATATATAAGATATTTATATCATTATTAAAATTATACATATGAAATAACCATGATAAAATATCATGGAACAAAACTACCAAACCTAAACATATATGAAAACATATGAAATTAATTCCAGAAATGATAGTGATTTTAATAAAAAATTACTAATGAACAGTTGATAAGATGATATAAATAAAACCTATATGGTATTGTATGTATTATTATGGTAATTATATATAATTATAATAAAATTAAATTTATTATATATGAGTTCAGATATTTTATAAAGTAATACATAATTGTGGTAAGGCTTTAATGTTATGGTCTTATTCTTAACAGGATTGTTTATGAATAAATTTTTAGATGATGAAATTGTATGATATATCCCAATAAAGAACTTTTTATTTTCTTATACCCAAGTAATTTATATTTATTATATTTTTTCCTTTAATTTTCCCATCTTTATGTACTCAAGACACCAAAAAAATGTTTTTATGGAAAACTGGCCATGTTTTTCTATTATATACAAAAACATTTCATTTATGACCTTATTGTATTTAAAATGGTTTCAAGAATGTTTTGAATGTTTTTTAATGATTTATTAATTTCATTTTTACCCATGTTTTAAATTTTATAAAAAATTTAAATTAATCGTCATGTTATCTTATGAACAAGGCTCTTGTGAATTTTTACAGACAATGTGAAAGGAGTTATTATTTTAATGTACACTACATTAATAAAGTTACGTAGCACTATGAATACACTTTTATTTTAAGATTAATTTATAATTTTCCTTTTTTATTTTAATATAATTTTTTCCCTTGTTATTTTATAAATTTTTCAATTTTTAATAACTTTTTTCAAAGTAAAAAGGGTTTTATCCTAAAGAAATCATTTAGTGATACTTTAAAGATATTTTTATACATAACTACATCCTTTAATGATTCTTATGATTTACTAGGGATTTGATCCAATTTTTCCATATTTATTCTTTCTATTTATGGTTTATGATTATGATGATGAACTTTTTTTGAAACTTTTATCCTTTACATGTGTTATTATATGATGATATGGTGAATTTTTTATAATCATTTAGCACACAGATACATGGTTTTAATTTTGTGATTGTAGGCCCATAATTATATATCATTACAATTTATTTGGTAAACAAGGATATATCAAGATATAGTAAGAATTGTATTGGGGTATGAAGCTAGTTTAGTAAGGGACTTTGTCTAATCATATAGTCTTCAGAGTGAACCTTGGATACGGAAATGAGGGATTAGGGGGTGAACTCAATCCAATATTATTGTCTTGGAATTGGAACATGACTAAGGAAATTATATTATATAATTATGTGAATGACAAAAAAATATTATTCTTATGATATGTTTTCATGTGTGATGATTGATTATTGGTGATTCTGCCCTCCTATGTGTAATGTATTTTGATTGATAAAATTTTATGTCATGATTCATTATTATGACATTTTAATTGATGGGCATGATTTTCAAATACCCTTATGATTGGATTTTCCAATATATTATTATTTATTGATACCTCTTTTATTAACCATTACTGAGCATCTAAGATCGATTTTTATGATGTTTCCCTTACTTAGGTTATGTAGAAAGGCTCTAAATAGTTTTTGTCTAAGAAGGGTTATAGTTGTAAATATAAAATTGGGAAATTATGTTGACCTTTTATGTACCATTTTTTAACCAATACATGTTTCAAACCAGACTAAAACTATATGGTCCGAAGGTGTGTATTGTTATATAATTTACTGAGTATTCATCTAAAATGATGTAATATTTATTTATGAAAAGTAGGGGCAACAATAAAAAATGATATTTTATGAATTTTTATGATAGTAAATCAATATTATAAGAATTTTATGTATGTTATAGTCCATTTACATTATTCATGATGATGGGTGATCATGATAAATATCTCCAATGCATTTGTTAATGTTTTTTTCTCTAGGGAATATATGTCAGAATTAACCAAGTAGGTTATTTCATTTGTAATAGTTCTTGTAAGAGTGATATAAAGACGATGTCCCAAGGTTCCTAAATGAATTTTCATTGTTTGTAAATAAATATTTTGGATGTATTTTTATTTTATAAAAATATATAATTATCTTATTTTTGAAGGTAGTTTATACCCCTTTAAGGGTGAAAATTATGTTTTTCAAGAAAACATTTTCATGATTAATCATGTTCTATAATAAACACTCATGATTATGATTTTTAAAATTAAGCTTTATTATGATATATTTTATAAAAAACATTGGAAATTGATGTTTATTTATAGAGTAATTAAATGATTATTTTGATCTCAAGATTAATTAAATAAAATGAAAAATTCATATGGTATTTTAGTATTTTTAAAATATGACGATGAGTTTCTTGATTTTTTATACCTTTATGACTCTTTTCTGATCAACCCAAAACTTCAAAAAATATAACAGATCTTAAATATTAGTATAAACAATATTAATGTCTCTATTTCTACTCTGATGATTTATGTTAAAAGACAAAAATGTGTTTTGAATGAAACATGAGGTTAAATTTATATTTTTTGTTTTTAATGAAAAAATGGATATTTATTGGAAGTGTCAACATTGTTTTCTAAGTGTTTGATATGTAAGAGTTTTTCCTAAATATCTAAAACTATAAACCTAAAATGTCATGGAAATTTATGAAAATTCAATATTTTTTTAAACTCTTGGTTTTTGAGTTTTAAAATAGTGATTCATTATTTTTGTTATAAGAGCGAAGGATTGAATCCAATCATTAGGAAATATTTTATGTCAGCATTGGGAAATGTATGAATCACTGCAAAAAGGATTCATATGAAAAGGATTTCCACTGGGTATAGTGGTATGAGTCCCACTTATGAAGTGTATTTTACCATGGAGTTCTCAGATAGGTATTAGAAATATCCCAATGGGAATTGGACCACATTATTATAGATGGTATTAGAGAAAGGTTTTAGAAAACATTAAAAGAAAAAATATTGATATAAGTATTCTATAGCCTTAAATGTTAGTATGTTAAGGAGAGTTATGATTATTCTTTTAGGATCAGATTAATAAGTATAATAAACATAGTTATAGATGATTTCATGTTAAAGTATTTATATGGGTATTGTCTTTACACATATGGACTATTTTAATTTTAACATGAAATAACTCTTTTCATGTTTTAATTATTTTCAATTCAATAGATTACGGATAATTTTTCAATATGGTTGAAATGGGATCTCACAAAACCTTTTTATTCCTTCCAAATGATTTAATCATCACTATCAATCACTACCCCATCCAGCCAAAGATACCGCATTGAGGGGAGAGAGATAAGGACCATCGATTCCCACCTCTATTAGGCCCTAGGATGGAGATTGGAACCTTGGGAATAAAAATATCATGAAATGGAAAGAAATACCATCTATAATAATATATTTTTAGAAAAAAATATTATTAATCCACAAAAAACTCCATAATAAAATATAAAATAAACCAATATCATTATTGAATTCATGTAAATATAAAATGACAAAAAGTAAATTTTTATTTTAAAATCACGTTTAAAGAAAAGTGAGAATCCAAATATGACCTCCTTACATGAAAAAAACCATAAAAATAGATAA
The DNA here is from genome assembly GCA_963277665.1 of Viscum album. Lineage (NCBI taxonomy): Eukaryota > Viridiplantae > Streptophyta > Magnoliopsida > Santalales > Viscaceae > Viscum > Viscum album. The sequence goes on along the minus strand of OY728153.1, from coordinate 96,517,981 downwards.
ATAATTCATAAAAAACAAAGCTATGGATATTAGAGTCAATTACTCTAAATAACCCCCAACGCCACATAGTTACACTAATATCTGAATCATCTTGTAAACAAGCATCAATTTAATTATCCATTTTATTAGAAATTTTAATGTATTTGTCTAAAGTGATATTCCATTCATTGAATCCTCACACCAAAATTATATTTTGTTAATTATAAATAAACTTTCTATTCTCCTTATTAATGGAAACCTAAATCATTCTATCAAACATTTTGTTGACTAACACTTTTGGAGCATTGATAAAGAGTGATTATTCTAACATTTTCTCCTTGGAATTTACCACATGTTTCAATTTTTTATTTCTCTTTGATACTATTTGTACCTCCACCCTATTTGAGTCTTGATCCAACACTGTTATCTCCTACACCTTGTCTTGACCATAAGGTTATTTTTTATCCTTAATTAAAGTCTTCATTCGCATCATGTTTAAAACTGATTCAACAGATTCAATCAAAGAAGGTTCCCCCTATTTAACATATGAACCATTTAACCTTGCCTTTAATAATGATCATGTTACTATTTTATTTTCGGTCTTTTAGATATCATTTCAGGGTCTTAATTCCCCCCCTAGTGTATAGGTAAATTCTAACAACTGATCATACTTTGACTACCTTTCCTTTATCCATCTCCAACCAAATATTCCTACTCAAAATCTATAGAGGTTTGAGAGTCCCCCTCTTTCACACTTGGATCCTCCTATTTCAATTATATTAACCCAACCTATTTTAATTTCTATATAGGGATAACATTTTTTCATCCTTAGGGGTACTTGTTTTCCATTATGACTTCATTCAATGTCGAGATGTGGTTTTTAGTCTTCACAATCTTTTAATTATTGCACTGATTAGGCACCCCTCGACTTAGAGTCACTTCCACATTCCTATCAATAGTGTTATGTATCTCTTTAATCACCCTTTCATCATCTTGGAATACATCACCACATTTAGTAGTGTGTTGCTGGATTTCATGATTCATCCCTCCAACCTTAATAGTACTGGAAAATGAGGGAATAATCGTGGAACAACTTCCATCCATGTCCTAGGACTTGGGGGCACCCAAATCATAAAAATATTAAAAAGATGTCATAAACTCTCATATTCAGATTCTTGTCCCTTAGAAAAAACTAAGAGATGATCCAAAATGAGATTGTATTCTGAATACATAGAACAATTCCGAGGATTGGTGGACTGCGGTCTATTTTTCTATGTGGAAGAAGACACTCCATGAGAGCCCAAATTCCCCCAATGTCTGGATGATGAAACCTGACCCAAAACTTTCATGACAAAAAAACATTGTCCACAATTTATAAATTACCTTCTGTATGCTCTGGAATTCCTCAATAAAAGAGATCTATAACAAATAAATAGGTGTTTTGGAAATATGAACCTCATCACATAAATGTGGTCCAACTGGATGACATAGAGAGTTTTTCTACTATATGTGCACAAAAAATGGTTGACTGTATTCCCCAATATATGAAGGATGAATAGATTTTGAAATGGGAGTGGGAGTTTAGGTAGGAAAACTTATATTTCCATTGTTAGAGCATCATGATTCATATGTTGATAGTATGACTAGTGAAAGAGAATGAAGTGAGATATGTGGAAGAGTTGAAGAGCTTTGGACCACACTGTCTTCAAATCCACCTCAAAGGAAAATCGTATCATTATATTTCACATTTATTACAAGCCAACAACTGCCAAATCATGATTACCCTTGGATATGAAAATGACATAGTTGAAGCAACTAAACAACAACTATCCAAAGATCTAAGCTAGTAATTTTTAGAATGGTCTATGTAATCCTCCTGGAAAAATAAAAAATAGTTTATATATTGGGTGAGAATACAAGTATACTCATTAGGAAAACTAATGTCTCTCATTCACATGTGAAGGAAGAATACTAATTCACCCATGAAAAAACATCAAAACAAAACAGAACCTATGAAGTTATACCAATAAAAACCAACATCACCATGTAATGCTCACAAAATAATTCAATCCATGTACTGTAACATAATAATAAGAATATCGATATAGGGTACCATGCACTGCTTTCCCATTGATTCTCTACTGTCACGCCCCAATTTTGTATGTCATAGTGATCCCATAACTTATGAATAATGTATACCATGGCCCAACATCATGGTCATATCACTTCATGACCAAAAACAACTGGTCCACCTTCCAACTACATGGTCACATCACATCTCTCCCTCTGACACCTGGGTCGTCATATCACAACTATAACCAAAGTAGCAAGAAATATTAAACATGAAGGACATCAACCTCATTCCATCATCCTACCATGAATGAACCCCACTAGAAGCCTCCACACAACACAAAAATATCATGCCTTTTTAGAAAATACATGGGCCACCGCCCTCAACATGATAATCACATCTCTCCCAAAAACACCTAGGCCACCACCCCAAGCACGATCATCACATCTCACCCAAGAGCACATGGTACATAACCTAGTTCACTAACAGACATTTGACCACTATATAATGTGCATATATACTCACCGGGAATAGAGAGTATGGAAGAATGAGTACCTAGCCATTTGTACTCATCGCCAGGATGTTGGGAAAAGCACCCCCCCTGTGTGAATAAACTAGTGTTGGAACATAGTGCTCAATATAGGTGGGGTCTATATAGAAATAAAAAGTAATATAAATGTATATACATATCTCCAAACATAAACCCAACCTATGGGCTCACAAAAAAAACTAACCAACTCACAACATCACTATTATCACACCCACCTCTAAAAGCCTAACACCACACAACAAGCCAAAACCACATCTTACACCACCAACCAATTAAAATTATCCAGCCTATTCATTTTATTATTAAAAATAACCCAAATTAGCACACATCCCAACATTTGATTATTTATTAGTAATTTCTACCCATTAACCAAAACAATCTCTATCCATTTTAATCTTTATTAAAAAATTATTTAATCCATGTCTACTGAGGCTTATAGCACAAAACAACCATACAACATAAGCATTTCATCATTCACATAAAACCATTTCCTCACCACCCAAAATCATGAAAAAACAACCATAACCTCACCAGTGCAGCAGAATAGCCAAAAAAACACCACCTCACCACCCACAATTCATGAAAAAAACACCACCTCACCAACCCAAAGGAATGAAAAAAACCCCACCTCACCTCCCTAAAATCATGTAAAAACAACTAACACCTCACCAACCCAAAGCATGGACAAACAACCACAAACATTTTTCCTTAAAAGCATTTCCAAACAACCATCACCTCTCCACCCCAAAAGCATTTCCACATCTCAACCACCGGCCCCACATTGCAACGCAACCACACCTCGGTACCCCATTATCATGACCACACATAAAGACACATCGTACACTATTTTATAGATTTAAAAAAGGAATTTTGTCATATTTCACATTATTTTATGGATATCATCACATAAGTCAAAATCTCGGGGCAGCCATTTCCTTAGCTAAATATTAGTGGTTAACCAATTTCAATTTTAGAGTGATATAAAAATAATCACAATGAACATAGTAATCTCAAACTATATAATCTATTGTAAACAAATCCCCCAATGACCAAAGTTTTCATTAGTGCATCCATCCCATACAATTCCTAATATCACAATAATATCAATGATGTAAAATAATGTGAATCATTCCCATTTCCCCCTAAAATTTAAATTAGTTAATTATTTATATTTGATTAATCCATTACTACCATATCCCATACAAAAAAGATTAAAACCCTCATATATGATCCATAATAAAGAGAAATGATGGATTCCATGCCTCAAAGATTCTTTTACAACACATTGGGGACTAAAAGGCAAAGAAAATTTTAAACAAATCACAACCGCACACTAGAAAACGTAGATCAACCACACCTCACTTGAAGATCCTAAAAACTCAAAAAATATTACACCCCAATCCATAACAAAACCAATGAAGTGGATCCATAGGGGAATAATAAAATAAAAATTTAAAAGGAAGTGAAGGGTTTTCCACCGATCACCAATAGGCATCCATATGAATCAATGGATCAATGAGGGAAGAGGAGGGATGGAAGATCCCTCAAAATCAACTATTATTGTTAGTAAAATAAGAGGGGGTTCATAAAAATGAATAAAATCACCTGATAAAAGAACTTAAAAAATGGAAACTTTCTGGTTTGTCATCATGTAAAATTTAAATTGAGTGTAAACCATGGGCTTTCTGAAAAAATCGGTTCTCACCAAAAAAGTTTCTCCATGACCATTAATTATTACACATCATGAATTCAACATTAATGACATGTATTCATGTTACGGTATACCCCATAACTACATAATATCCTTGAACTCACTAACTTCAAAATCCATGAAACATGTTTACAAATTTTGTAAACATGAAACGACATGAATTTATTATAGAAACTCTACTACAACTCCATCCTTTATAAAAACATCTAGAAACTCCCCTGAACTCCTCCAAAAACCAAAACTAGAAATCTAACTGCCGAGTATAGAATTATTAACTACATTAGATACCACTCAAATTATTATTTCCTCTGAGAATAAAAAACCAAACCCAAAATGGTTCTGAACAACCACTCTATGAGATACCACTCATGGATCGCATTATACCTCAAAGGACACCACTAGCCAATAACACAAAAAAAAAATAGACAAAAAAACTTCTCGCACAACCTCATCGCTACACAAAAACATCACCACAAACATCCAAACTCTATATATCCAAACCCAAATAACTCAGTAACCAACTAACCACACTATCCCAAACATATGACTCTGAGAATTCCATCCCCCATCTCAAGATACAATCTGATTATGTAGTATAATGTGTCTCAATTAAAAATCAAGTCTTAACCTTTCAATATGTCCTAAATTTATCACTCATCATACATCAAGGAAAAGAACACATCTCATAAAAAAGAAGGATCCAAACATCACATTAAAAAGAAAAATAGAAAAATGAAAATCTCAAAACAACTATATGTATTGGGCATGCATCTGCATCTCTTTCTCCCATGTAATATCCCCTAGGAAACCATTCCTCTAAAACACATGAACCAATTAAATGGTCCATCCATGTAGCACCTTCTCTTGGAGATCAGGGATCTCTATTGTACACTCCCTGAATTTTCTGTTGAACACAATATATAACTCTCCCAGACAATTAAATGGGAGTCATCATGAAGATACTAATGAGGATAAGATATATAGAAGACATAATGTATCCCAACAAGTAGTGTTGGAAACTCCAACTAATACACCACCTCTCCATCTCACCCCACTATTTCAAAGGTCCCAAAAAACCATGGAGAAAGATTACAACCTGTTCCTAGATTTTTATATTCAAAATGAGGGGACACCATTAAGAATTATTGGTCCACAACCTCAAACCTAAATTAATTCCTCCTTCCATTGGCATAAAAACTATGTCTATCTTTCACTACATTAATCCTCTTAGAAACAAGATGAACCTTCTCTTTCGGGAACAACACAATAGTAGGACTGTGAACTGCTACCTCCCCAACCTCAATCCTACATAACAAAGATTGACATTGTTTTCCATACATAGACTCAAATGAGCTCATACCAATGGAAGATTGATATATATTTTTGTACACAAACTCATCCAATGTTAGGTTTCATGCCCAAGATAAATTAATTTCCAAGATGCATACCCAAACATATCCTCTAAAATCTAGGTTTTTTTCTTCATATTCTCATCTGTATAGGGGTTGAAGGTAGTGTTGAGGTATAACTGAATGTCAAAAGAATACTTCAATACCCTACAGACTCACAAGGTAAAACGTGTATCCAGATCTGAGATAATGAACCTAATAACTATATAAATTTACACCACCTCATCCACATGCATCTTAGCGATAAGAATCCAATGCACCTGACTCCTTGATCGCTAAGAAGTGGGACAATTTCATTAAATGATCCCATATATCCCAGATAGCACCACAACCTCTCTGATCTCGGGGTAACCCTATGAATAAATCCATTAATATTTCATCCCATTTTCATTCAGATACCTCTAAAGTCTGTGCGATTCCACCAAGAGATTGATTCTTGGCCTCTATCTATAGTAAATCCAAGAACTTATCCACAAACTTTGCCACTTCATGATTCATCTCATTCGACAAAAATTACATCCACAAGATACGATACATCATGGATACTCTTGGGTGTATAGAAAAAGGTGATCTATAAAACTCATGAACCAATCCTACATGCATTGATTCTAGAACAAGAATCCTACCATGAAACAACATCTGGTTCTAACCATCTTCCAAACATCCCTCCAGGGCATCACCATATCCAACATGATCATGCATCACCTCTTACTCTAAGTCTCCCCCACTGATACTCCTTCATCTTACTTATCAAGGAAGAATTCACCATCTTCTGAGAAAATAGCCTCTACCATTAACAACCCTTGCATCTAATTGAAAGGATTCCAACTCATTAATTTCTCTCCAAGAATCCCCAGACTCTCGAACAACATCCTTCATCGACTTACTACTCATCGAGACAGCTAAAAAATTCACCTTTATCAGGGTGAAAAGTATCTCAAAACCCTATTATTGAAGAAACTCCACCACCTATAGTGTAGAAAATTCTGATCAGGTTGACAAAGTATATATTTCAAACATGTGTGATACTTAATGACCAAAAAGTGCCTCCAAGTTAGGTAATTCCACTATAGGTTTGGCGCAAACATCCTCGTTGCCAAATCTAGATCATGAGTGGAATAGTTACTCTCATGAGGACTTAGCTGAATCGACCCATAATAGATCACTTCCCTCCCATACATCAATATTCATCCCATATATAGATGTAAAGTCTCACAAAACAACTCAAATATACCATCTTATTGAGAATACTAAAGCACTAGATTACTGACCAACTTCACCTTTAGGTAACTGAACACTACATAACACTGATCCGTCCACAAAAAATCCTAGTAATTCCTGTACCATACTATAAATGGATATGAAACTCAAGATACATTTGGAAAAAACCTCTAATAATATCATCTAAGAGAAAGAAAATTGTGAACCACTACCATGATCTTGGGTTTTATTCAATAAAAATCTGTCTTGGCCTTCGATCGGTCTGCTTCCACACCCTGATGAGATACCACATGCCTAATGAAATTCAAATCTAATTCAAAAAAACATACACCTTGACCAAATTGCATAAATATGGTGGTGTTCAAGGACCTATAAAATGTCTCTAAGATGCTCAGAATTATCCTCCTATGACATCATGTAGATTAAGATATCATTGATGAATATAATGATGAACCAGTCTATAAACTCATGTAACATGGATTTAATAATCCCCATGAACATGTCTAGTGTGTTCATAACATCAAATGGTATGAAGAAAAACGCAAAGTGCCCATACCTACATCCGAAGACACTCATTGGGATATCTCCCTTATTCGCACTTAATTGTTGATTTCCAAACCACAGATTACTCATTGAAAACAAAATCACTCATATTATCTTTTTGAAGAGACCATATATCCTCAAGAGAGGGTAACAGTTATTAATACTTACCTAATTCAACCTTTGGTGGTCTATACACAACCTCAGGCTTCTATCTTCATTCTTGGAGAACAATGATAGAACACCCAATGGTGTCACACTAGGATAGATAAAAACCATATGAATCAATCATATATATGACTCCCCAACTCCAAATACTCATAAGGTTTCATTTGATAAGGATCAATCCAAATTAGATAAGTATAAAGTTACAATTCTTTCTTGAACTCAACATCATATATAGGGTGTATCATCAAAGCCTTCTTGGAAAAAACATCCAGAAACACCCCAATTATACTAGGAACCTACATCATCTTAGCATCCAATGATTTCACATACAACTCATCCATCAAGGAAATAAGGGGCTCAACACGTCAACTACCCACATGAAAACCCTTCTTGTAAAAAAAACACATGCTAACCATCCACATTCATGAACACAACTATCATCCAGAAGTAGTAGATAACAAAAATCTTGAAATAAAACTAATTAATGATGAGGATAACATCATAAGGTTATATATTGATTAAGAAAATATCTCTATGAGACTGATGTGGCCCCTCATAAATATATACCCCTGGAATACATCAAACTAGATGGTCTGGGATCCGACTAGCGTAGTCAACATAAGGTGCATGAAAATCCTATGTACATCTAGTCCTAGAGCACAGACTATAATGAGTGTAACAAAGAAGTATTAAGATCTTAATTCAAACAAGTAATGAGAAAGGTTACTAAACAAATTGATCATACATCAGCTGATCTCTAGACCCTTTGGCACTACATCCTCTATGGTGTGAAACTTACCACACCTAGCCCTAGTACCTATCTTCTAAAAACCAACTCCCTGAACATTCTCATGTCGTGGTCCCTAAACATGAGGAACATGCTGAGGTCAGCCTCCAACCACTCCAACTCCCCTTAGTAGAGCATAACCCTATTCCCCCTATTAATGAAATGGTACCTATAGAAAATTTTGATGTGGCTGGAATTGAACCAATTAAACTCCACCAAATTGAGCTTCGGGGTACCACTGGGAACTAGTTATTGTGATGGGAACAGACCCCAAAACCAAAACACATTGGCCTAATATCTCAAGGAAAAGGATGGAAACTATTGGTCTTATAAGGATGAAAGCTGTTAAGGATGATTTCCCACTAGTTGAAATGTTAATAACCATGAACCCTGAGACCTTCCATTGAAAACTCTTCTCCTCAAGAAACATTTCTCGTTCACCTATCATGGAAAACCTCATCATGAGTGCATCTGATTGACCACCTATGCATTATAATGAACTTATAGATTCATCAGTAACATAAAATGAGTAACCACATACTGGATTGGTGGTTGGAGTACCTCCTGAAGACGTTTAATATGAGACTCCTCATCTAGAAAATGATTTTTGAAAAATTATAGAAGATCCTTGAACTAGATTCCTAACTCCTACACTAATATACTCCCCTACTAAAGAGAAAAAAATATCCTACATCTTTACTACCTCCATTCTCGATGAATGGAACTCTAATCGTAAATATTTTTTGAAAATTCATCCCATGAAACATCTCCATCCTTCTACTCATCCAGATACAACTTCCAACATTGACACATAGCTCCCCACATATGACTAATGTCCAAAGGGATCCAGTATCCCACTAGAGCTTATACAAAAAAATGAAATCTTGAGATCCTAAAAACGTATATATTTATACACATCTGAAACACTTCCCTCAAACTCCCCCAAATTCTACCATTGAAAATCACACAACCACCTCTATTGATGGACCAACCCAATGATGATCAACCAGATCATCTAACTAAACCTCAACTTCTTTTTACACACACAAATGATGAATAGGATCAATAATTGAAAATAAAAAAAACATGTCCTAATAGTATTTAGTTTTATTTATATTCATATAAGTCATCATAAGGAATGTATATCCCTTAGGACTCTACCCTATAAATAGTTCCACCCCACAAGGTTATTCAATATACTTAGAGTCTGTGAACTGGATCATAAGGAACTAAAATCTTATATCCTATCCAGTCTCTTTGGCCAATGTGATGCATCAAGCTAAAATGGCATTGTTTCCATACCAACCCATGAAATACAACCTATTTCTAACTTTAAACTCTATCCTATCTTTCAAAAATCACTTCTGATACCACTCTTTCATGAGCCACTCCCACCAAAGATACCACAATGCAGGGAGAAAATAATAATCTCCCAGTCTCGCCTCCATTAGTCCCCGAGATGCAAACTAGTAGTAAAGATATAAAAAATCATGAAATTTGAGACATTAACCACTATAATAATATAGGATTGGAAGATATGATGATTCATCCATAGTAAAATATATGAAATAATATAAAAGAAACCAAAACCATCCCATAATGAATGTAGAAAATAAAGTGATACATATAAAACTCTCAAAAAGTAAATAACCAAAAGAAAATATAATTCTACGATACAAAAAATAACCAACTTTTCTGAGCTATTAATGTCTACAAATGTCCACATAATACTTATAGAAACTAGAAAGTCAGTTTATATATGTAGGGTGATCATATAATAGAACTCAGTTGGATAATAAAAGCCTCTTGTGCACATGTGATAGAAGCATACTAATTCACCTTTGAGAAAATAGAGGAACCATATAGTACCTATACAAGTATACTAACCAAAATGAACCTCACCAAGGCATATTCAATAATTAATTCAAGATAGGTATAGTAACATAATAAGAATAATATCCATAAAGGGTATCATGCACCCCTTTACCACTGATGTCTGCTCTCCCACCCCATAAATTAACATCCGAGAACTCTTTTCTATTCTGAATGACATATACCACTTCCCCATAGAATGTTCACATCACATCACACCCGAAACCACATGGTCCACTACCCCACACCATAGTCACATCACATCCCACCTGTAGACACCTAGGAAATCACAGCACAATCATAACTAGGGTAGTAAGGTATCATGAACAAGAATGATATCAAACTTACTACCTCATACTACCTTGAATGACCCCCACTATAAGCCACCCCATAGCATAGACATATCATTTATCTCATGAAAAAACCTGGGCCACTGCCTCCTAGCACGATCATTACATCTCACCCAAAAACTCCTCGGCGACCACTAAATAACATTGTCATGAAATATCACCTAAAAACACATAATCTATCACATATTGCAAAAATATACCTTTAGTCATCACTACCTAGGCATATATACTCACCTAATAGTAAGAGTGGGGAAGAACATGTAGCTATTCATCCATCCTAATCTCCAAGATATTGGTAAAAAACACCCTTATATGAATATATCACTACTACAATATTGGGCTTTGAATCCCCCAGACACGGGAGACCGCCTTTGGTGGTCGCTGAGCTTGCAAAAAAATGGGGGGCTTCCCCCCCACCCCCCCCCCACCCCCCTCGCGAGCCCTCCTCCCCTTGCCCTCGACCTCTCCGCGTTCCCTCCCCCGTCGCCGCTATCCACCCTCCCCTGCATGCCCTCCCCCATCACTGCGCGCCCTCGCTGCCCTCCTCCACCCTCCGCCCTCCACCCTCCACTCTATGCCCGCCCTCCGCCCTCTACCCTCCGGCTCCACCTGCCCTTCAACCGCCCTCCACCCTCTGGCCATCCTCTGCCCTACCCTTTGTCCCCTCCGACATCCCTCCGCCCTCTGGCCTCTGGCTTCCAGCCTCCGGCCTCCACCCCCTCCAGTCTCCAACCCCTCTGGCCTCTGGCCTCCGGTCTCCGCCCTCCTCCCATGGCCCTCCGCCCCCTCGACCCTCCTCCCCACCCCGGACAGCCCCACCCCACCCCGGACACCCCCCCCCCCACCCCGTAGAGCCCTCCCCGCACCCCGGACAGCCCGCCCCGCACCCTGGACAGCCCCCCCCCCCCCCCCCCCCGCTGCCCATCCCCCATCCCCTCACTGTCGTCCAGTCCGGCTCCCCGCAATCCCCCATCCCCTCCGTTTCCACACCGCCATCACCTGGTCCCCTCCCTCCCTACATGATTACTACTCGTCCCCTCGTTGTTGCCGCTCATCCACTCCAATTCCCCGCTATCCTGGTTCCCCTCCCTCATCGTCCCACCATCGCTGCACCATCGCTACCTCACCACCTCCTCTCCTCCATCTCCCCACCACCACTGCTTCCCATCCCCTCCCTCGTCGCATCGCCTCTGGCTCCGGCTCCCCTTCGCTGCCTCTCCTCTCCCTCACAGAACCGCCTTCGGCTCCCCTCCCTTCTAGGTTTGTCGCGCAATTTGGTATGTGATGGGATTTCACTTACATTATTATTTTATCAATGGTTCACAAACAATTGATTAGTATTTAATTTAAAAATAGTTGATTTGAAAAATTCAATTGTAATAAGTATTGTGTAAATGTTTATTATATAGATATTATTATGGATAAGAGTTGGATTGATCTTCCAAATCGAATGTCTAGAGAATATTTGTCAATTATTCAATCCCTTTTTGTTTGATTAACAACTGTACAAGTTTGATTTTTTTAAGAACAATCCAATTTATCTTTTGGAAACTTTGGATAGTCCCCATACTAATGTTTTCTATGACTGCAGGCATGTCAGGGGAAGAGGCAGCAGATCCACACCATCCATCTGAGACATCTACATCTTCGGGACGAGGTATGTTTGAATGTCATTATCTCTATTTTTTATGTAATTGATAAACACACACACACACACACACATATATATATATATATATATATATTTATAACATCTGTCAAATTATATATATAATTTTTTTCAATAGGATCAGACTCGATTGCTTCTTCCTCTCACAAGAGAGGCCCTAATCATGGAATTTTATCATGGAATTCTGACATGACGTTTGATGTTTCATTTGATGAGGTATTTCATCATGTGGGACTGAATGCCCCTGCATTTATTCATCAGCCAGTTCATATCATACATGACCCACATTTATTTACATTGACCATGTGTGACTGGGATTTTATCACTCTGGAAACATTAGATCGTCTTTGGAGGGAGGTTCAGGTAAGAAGACCATTTTACTTTATTCCCGGTGTATAAACAATACTAATATGTGTGATTTTTTTCTTTAATAGCAAAATTTTAAAGTATTCACCGATGGATTTCAGCCCGTGTGTATGAGAAAATGTCATAAGATGTGGAAAGACTATAAATGCAAAGTGAAGAGGGACTACTAGGTACCAAATGTGGGTGGCCCAGACATTCTGGAAAAAGTACCGAGAGGTGTCCTCCCTGCTCAGTGGCATGACTTAGTTTCATATTATTCTACTAAGGGTGTTGCAATTTGTATATTTATTTTGGTATATATATTTTATATAATGTGTGATTTGTTTGAAATTTGAATGAATTGAATGTAGGAGGTGTCAGCGCGCCATTCTGAGAATCGAGCGTTGCTGGGACCACCTCACAGGCTCGGGACTCGTCACATGTCTCAAGTCCGACAAAAGTTATTTATTATTCGTTTTTTAATTTATTAATTAATATGTTTTTGTGTTTATATAATATTCATATACAGTTGCGAGAGCAAGGTGCACCAACTGATAAAATTTCGGTGGGGATGAGGACGTGTGATCGCAATGATCTAGAGGCTGCAGCATTGATAGTAAGTGCTTGTACTTACCAATACTTACATAAATCTGTATATTAACAAATATATGTGTATATATTTAAATATTTCACATGATCAATTTGAAGCTGAGTTAGAACATCTTACAGAGGACCAGCGATAGCTTCCCATGCGAAGGGATGAGATCTTTCATCGCATTATTGGTCGGGACGGGCATGGATATAGTTTGACCTATAGAACAGGGATTCCTTATTATTTAGTGTCACATGCTGCGGTTTTCGATCCTGTTATTGCTCAGATGTCATAGTAGTTGTCATATTTCGAGGCACGGCTGCACGCTTCCGAGGAGGTAAATGCGCAATTGAACGCTTAGGTTAGAGCACTGCGGGAATATGTGCGTCCAGGTGATGGTGTAGGGGATCCTAAGATGCAGGTTTATACTATATTTATTTATTTAATTTATATTATTTTTGTTATGAAAATATTCATAATGTTTATTTGTGGTAGGCCCCTGGCCCATCAGATGGAGGTAGTAGTCATGACCACGCATGACGGATCATATTCATGAGGTGTGTTTCTATTTTTACTGGTGGGGTTGTTATAGATGTTTAAGTTGGGTTTCTAGTGAGATTTTTTGTGATTTGTGGGTATCATGTGTATTTTGGACCGATGCAATGTTTGTGTGCACGAATTGAGAAGTAACCATGAAAATGATTAATGATTTGGATATTTTGTGTTCATTTAATTCTTTAATGTTTTAAATTTCATGTTCTCTAATAGTTTGCAAAAAACCATGTGATTCCTAATATAAACCATGAAACTTTTTTTTGATGACTTATCTCAGGTTCTCTATTTGTAGTCCCCGGACAGCCCCCCCCCCCCTACCCCCGGACAGCCCCCCCCCCCCCCCGGACACCCCCCCCCCCCCCCCGCACCACCAAACATCCACCCCCCACCCCGGACATCCCCCCACCACGGACAGACCCCCCCCCCACCCTGGACATCCCCCCCCCCCTCGCACCCCCGGATAGCCCCCCCCCCCCGAACAGCCCCCCACCCCCCGAACAGCACCCCCCCTCCCCCAATTGAGAAACTATACAATAGACCAATTGGTTTTTAGGCTGTTAGGCCATTAGGGAAATTGGCCATTTGGCTACTAGGCCACTATGCCATTATTCCAATTGTACAACTATACAATAGGCCAATTAGTCGTTATGCCATTAGCCCCTTTAGAGAAAACATGTTTTGAATGACCTGAAACCACACGAAAACAATAGAAATATTATTCTTGACATGTAGGAGGAGACGGCATGTCCATCGGACGTGCGGTGCGCATGGTACGACTGAATGTGTCGTTTTCAGCAGTTCGACGTGCTCTAAAACGGCGCGTTGGGTGGTCAAAACCACCCGAATGACCTTGGAATGCCATGAAATAATATGACAACAACCATGGCGTGAATTTTGAAATTTTCAAGAAAATGGCACGTCAATTGGAGGTGTCGTTTGTCCGCGGTGACCAGAAACGCGTTTACGGTGTCATAAAAGACCAAAACAGCGTGTGACGGTCAAATTCAGAGACAACGTTCTCTGAATGACCTGAAACCACATGAAAACAATATTAATATTATTCATGACATTTAGGAGGAGATGGTACCTCCATTGGACATGTGGTGTGCGCGGTATGACTGAATGTGTCGTTTTCAGCAGTTCGGTGTGCTCTTAAACGGCACGTTGGGTGGTCAAAACCACCCGAATGACCTCAGAATTCCATGAAATCATACGACAACAACCATGGTGTGAATTTTAAAATGTTCGGGCGGACGGAACATCAATCAGATGTGTCGTTTGTCCGCGGTGACTGGAAACGCGTTTCTGGAGTCATAAAAGACCAAAACGGCTTGTGACGGTCGAATTCAAAGAAAAATTGATCTGAATGAACTAAAACCACAAAGAAACAATTTTAATTTTATTCATGACATGTAGGAGGATACGGCACATCCATCAAATATGTGGTGCACGCAATACGACTGAATGTGTCATTTTCAGCAGTTCGACGCGCTCTAAAAGGGCGCGTTGGGTGGTCAGAACCACCCGAACGACCTCATAATACCATTAAATCATATTACAACAAATGTGGTGTGAATTTTGAAATTTTCAGGTAGAAGGAATGTCAATCAGAGGTTTTGTTTGTCTACAGTGACCGGAAACGCATTTTCGGAGTCATAAAAGACCAAAACGGCGTGTGACGGTCGAATTCAGAGAAAACGTGCTCCGAATGACCTGAAACCACATGAAAACAATGGGAGTATTATTCGTGACATATAGGAGGAGATGTAACATCCATCAGACATGCGGTGTGCATGGTAAAACCGAATTGTCATTTTCAGCAGTTCGGCGCACTCTAAAAGGGCGTGTTGGGTGGTCAAAACCACCTGAACGACCTCAGAATGCCATTAAATCATACAACAACAACTGTGGTGTGAATTGTGAAATGGTAGGGTAGAAAGAACATCAATCAAAGGTTTTGTTTGACCGTGGTGACCGGAAACGCGTTTCTGGAGTCATAAAATACCAAAACGGCGGGTGACAGTTGAATTCAGAGAAAACATGATCTGAATGACCTGAAACCACACGAAAACAATAGGAATATTATTCGTGACATGTAGGAGGATACGACACGTCCATCAAACGTGCGGTGCACGTGGTACGACCGAATGTGTCATTTTTAGCAGTTCGGCGTGCTCTAAAAGGGTGTGTTGGGTGGTCAAAACCACCCGAAAAACCTCGGAATTCCATGAAATCATATGATAACAACCGTGGTATGAATTTTGAAATGGTAAGGTAGACGACACATTAATCGAAGGTGTCGTTTGTCCGAGGTGACCAAAAATGCGTTTCTGGAGTCATAAAAGACCAAAACAGAATGTGACAGTCAAATTCAGAGAAAATGTACTTCGAATGACCTAAAACCTCACAAAAACAATAGGAATATTATTCGTGACATGTAAGAGGAGACAGAACATCCATCGGACGTGCGATGCGCGCGGTACGAATGAATGTGTCATTTTCAGCAGTTCGACGCGCTCTAAAAGGGCGCGTTGGGTGGTAAAAACCACCCGAATGACCTTTTAATGCCATGAAATCATACCAAAACAACCATGGTGTGGATTGTGAAATGTTCGGGTAGACCAAATGTCAATCGGAGGTGTCGTTTGTCCGCAGTGACCGAAAACGCGTTTCTGGAGTCACAAAAGACCAAAACGGCGTATGACGGTCGAATTTAGAGCAAACGTGCTCTGAATTACCTAAAACCACACAGAAAAAATAGTAATATTATTCTTGACATGTAGGAGGAGACAACACATCCATCAGAGGTGCGGTGCACGCGGTATGACCGAATGTGTCATTTTCAGCAGTTCGGCACGCTCTAAAAGGGCGCGTTGGGTGGTCAAAACCACCCGAACAACCTCGTAATGCCATGAAATCATACGAAAACAAACATGGTGTGAATTTTGAAATTTCTGGGTAGACAGTATGTCAATCGAAGGTTTTTTTTTCCACAGTGACCGGAAACGTGTTTCCAAAGTCACAAAAGACCAAAACGGTGTGTGACGGTCGAATTCAGATAAAACATGCTCCAAATGACCTGAAACCACACAAAAACAATAGTAATATTATTCATGACATGTAAGAGGAGACGGCACATCCATCGGATGTGCGGTGCATGAGGTACGACCAAATGTGTCATTTTCAACAGTTTGGCGTGCTCTAAAAGGGCGCGTTGGGTGGTCAAAACCACCCAAACCACATCGGAATGCCATGAAATCGTACTAAAACAACCGTGGTGTGAATTGTGAAATGGTCATGTAGATGGCATGTCAATCAGAGGTTTCATTTGTCTACGGTGACAGGAAATGCATTTCCGGAGTCATAAAAGACCAAAACAGCGTGTGACGGTCGAATTCAAAGAAAACGTGCTCCGAATGACCTAAAACCACACAAAATCAATAGTAATATTATTCTTGAATTGTAGGGGTGACGACACGTCCATCGGATGTGCGGTGCGCGTGGTACAACTGAATGTGTCGTTTTCAGCAGTTCGGGGCGCTTTAAAAGGGCGCATTGGGTGGTCAAAACCATCTGAACAACCTCGGAATGCCATGAAATCATATGACAACAATTGTGGTGTGAATTGTAAAATGTTTGGGCTGACGGCACGTCAACCGGAGGTGTTGTTTGACAGTGGTGACCAGAAACGCGTTTCCGGAGTCATAAAAGACCAAAATAGTGTGTGACAATCGAATTCCGAGAAAACATGCTCTGAATGACCTGAAATCACACTAAAAAAACAGGAATATTATTTGTGACATGTAGGAAGAGACAGTACGTCCATCGAATGTGTGGTGCGTGCAATACGACTGAATGTGTCATTTTTAGCAGTTTGACGCGCTCTAAAAGGGCGCGTTGGGCGGTCAAAACCACCCTAATGACCTCGGAATGTCATGAAATAATACGAAAACAACCATGGTGTGAATTGAGAAATGTTCGGGTATACGTCACATCAATCGGAGGTGTCCTTTGTCCGCGGTGACCAGAAACACGTTTCTGGAGTCATTAAAGACCAAAACAGCATGTGACGGTCGAATTCAGAGAAAACGTGCTCCGAATGACCTGAAACCACATGAAAACAATAGTAATATTATTCATGACATGTAGGAGGAGACGAAATATCCATAGGACATGCGGTGTGCGTGGTACGATCGAATGCGTCGTTTTCAGTAGTTTGTCGCGCTCTAAAAGGGCGTGTTGGGTGGTCAAAACCACCCGAACAACCTCGTAATTCCACTAAATCATACAAAAACAACCATGGTGTGAATTGTAAAATGTTTGGGTAGACGAAAAATCAATCGGAGGTGTCGTTTGTCCGTGGTGATCGGAAACGCATTTCTGGAGTCACAAAAGACCAAAATGGCATGTGACGGTCGAATTCAGAGAAAACATGCTCTGAATTACCTGAAACCACACAAAAACAATATGAATATTATTCGTGACATGTTGGAGGAGACGGAACATCCATCGGACGTGTGGTGCACACAGTACGAGCAAATGTGTCATTTTAAGCAGTTCGACGTGCTCAGAAAAGGTGCGTTGGGTGGTCAAAACCACCCAAACGACCTCAAAATGCCATGAAATCAAAAGAAAACAACCATGGTGTGAATTTTAAAATGTTTAGGTAGACAGAATGTCAATCGGAGGTGTTGTTTGACCGCGGTGACTGGAAAAGCATTTCTGGAGTCATAAAAGACAAAACGGCATGTCACGGTCTAATTCAGAGAAAACGTGCTATGAATGACCTGAAACCATAGGAAAAACAATAGGAATATTATTCGTGACATGTAGGAGGAGACAGAAGATCCATCGGATGTGCGGTGCACATGGTATGACCGAATGTGTCGTTTTCAGCAGTTCGGCGTGCTCTAAAAGGGCGCGTTGGGTGGTCAAAACCTCCCGAATGACCTCATAATTCCATGAAATCATATGAAAACAATAGTGGTGTGAATTTTGAAATTTTCCGATAGAAAGCATGTTAATTAGATCTGTCGTTTGACCGCGGTGACCGGAAACGCGTTTCCGGAGTCATAAAAGACCAAAACTACATGTCACGATTGAATTTAGAGAAAACATGCTCCAAATGACCTGAAACCACACGAAAACAATATTAATATTATTCGTGACATGTATAAGGAGACGACACATCCATCGGACATGCAGTCTGTGCGGTACGACCAAATGTGTCGTTTTTAGCAGTTCGGCGCGCTCTAAAAGGGCGCGTTGGGTGGTCAAAACCACCCAAATGACCTCGGAATTCCATGAAATCATATTGAAACAATATTGGTGTGAATGTTTAAATGTTCGGGTAGACGGAACATCAATCGGAGGTGTCGTTTGTCCGCGGTGACTGGAAACGCTTTTTCGGGGTCAAAAAAGACCAAAACGGCATGTGACAATCAAATTCAAGGAAAACATGCTCCGAATGACTTGAAACCACACGAAAAGAATAGGAATATTATTTGTGACATGTAGGAGGATACGAAACATCCATTGGACATGCGGTGCACATGGTATGACCGAATGTGTCATTTTTAGCAGTTTGGCGTGCTCTAAAAGGACGCATTGGATTGTCAAAACCACCAGAACGACCTCAGAATGCCATGAAATCATACAATAACAACCGTAGTGTGAATTGTAAAGTGTTCGGGTAGAAGGAATGTCAATCGGAGGTGTCGTTTGACCGCAGTGACTGGAAACGCATTTTTGGAGTCATAAAAGACCAAAACGCATGTCACGGTCGAATTCAGAGAAAACGTGCTCCGAATGACCTGAAACCACACAAAAACAATAGTAATATTATTCGTGAAATTTAGGAGGAGATGGCACATCCATCGGACATTCGGTATGGAAAATATTATTTTTTGGATAACAAAACAATTTCAGAAACTAAAGCAAAGACTCCAAAACAAGAAAAAAATCATAAATTGAAAACATTTCTTAAATTGGGGGTTTAAAATTATTATAGCACCCATGAGATGTCAGAATTCATTTTATTATATGTATATAATAACTGAATAAATATGTCAAATTTACGTTTGTTTTGTTTAGTTCTTTTCTTTGTTGGTTTCTAAAGCAGATTGTTATGGATCGTTGAAGCACATCTATCATTTATTGTTTATGATGATCTTGATGTTTATGGTGTTTGGATTTTTTTTCCATTTTTTATGATTTATATGCAGTTTTGTTTTATTTTGTATCATGAAATTTTTTTTAAAAAAAATATTTCCAGTTTAGCGGCCACCTCAGGTGGTCGCTATAGGTTGCCTACTAACCTCAAAAGCGACTGCCATTGGCAATCGTTGTAGGCCGATATTTCAGCCAGCTTTAGAGACCACCAATGGCGGTCACTGTAGGCCGGCATTTCAGCCAGCTTCAGAGACCGCCAATGGTGTTCACTGTAGGCCAACAGTGTCGGGCCTAAAGAGACCACCATTGGCGGTCGATGGGAGGTCTCTAGAGGCCTATAGCGACCGCCAATGGGGGTCGCTATAGGCCAAATTTTTAGTAGTGTGGCTGTATAAACATATTGCTCGATGTGGGTGTTGTGTGTATAGAAATCACAAAGAATATACAATTATATATATATAGACCTACACAATCCCAACCTATGGGTTCACAACCAAACACTAACGAAGTCACAAAACTACCACATTTGCTCCCACCTCTATATGCATAACACCACACAACAACCACAAGCCACATCTCAAACCACCAACCAATCCCCATTATCTATCCCATTCATTTCATTATTGATCATCAACCACATTAAATCACATATCCCATAATTTATTTATTCAATAAACATTTACATCCACTTAACCAAACCAAAGCCCAACCATTTCAATTATTATTAAAAAATATGTATTCCACCACTACTAGAGATTCTATTGAAACAAAACCACACATCATAATAAGGTCATCATTCCCATAAAACCATTGCCTCACTTACCCATAAGCATGGCTAAACAACCACCACCTTGCCACCCCAAAATCATGTACAAATAACCACCACCTCACCAGCCTAAAATCATGACCAATAAACAACTACCTCACCTCCCCAAAAGCATGAACAAACAAACACCACCTTGAAACCCTAAAATTAGGCCCAAAAACCACCAAATTACTTCCCCAAAATAATGGTCAAACAACCACCACCTAACCATGCCAAAATCATATCCAAAAATCATCACCTCGTCACACCAAGATCTTGTCCACATCTCACCCATGGACCCTAAATTGCATAAAAACTACATCTCACCACCACAAAAGTGTATCCGCGCATCAAAACACATAAAAGAAATTTTAACAGGTATAATAAAGGGTATTTATCATATTTTACTTTATTTTATGGTTTTCATCAAAATACATAATCATATGGAAACCATTTCATTTGCCAAATATAAGTTGTTAACCAATTTCCATTTTAGATTGATATGCCAAAAATCACAAGAGACACAGAAATCATAACACATATCATCTAGAAAAAAAATCCCCCAACAGCCACAATTTCTGGCATAGAATCAATCCAATATAATCCACCATTTCTTAATAATATCACGCATGTAAAAGTAGAGAAATCATTCCCCTTTCCCCATTCAATTTCAATTAGCCAATTTTTATCATTAATTGATCTAGAACAACCATATCACATTTATTAACAATAGTAATACCCTCCCATATGATACACAATAAATTGAAATGATAAATTACCTATATCAAATAATCTTTCCATACATGTTTCACACTGTAAGGTAAAGAATAAATGCATGTAAACCACAACAACACATTGGAAACCATGGATTAACCTAAATTGCACCAAAAGAACATCAAAGAACAACCAAACTCACAACCCAAACAAATAAATCACCACCATAGTCAATCCTAGAGGGAATAATTAAGGAAAAAATGGAAGATAAGGGATTGTCAATGATCGCCGATTTGAAACCACCAGAATCAACAAATCAAAGAAATAGAAAGAGGGATAGAAGATATATCAAAATATCCTAAGTATTTTCAAAAAATTATATGGAGGATGGTTCATCCATATTAAGATAATTGGATGAGAAAATAAATTAAAAGTTGGAGACCCACTTATTTCACATCATGTAAAATTTACATGGCATGTAAACCATGGGTTTTCCAAAAATTTCAGCTTTCACTGAAAAACATGTAACTTACGCTATTAATTATTATACAAAGAGAATTAAAATTTCATGATGTGTATTTTTTTCATGGGATACTCCATATCTATGTATAATTCATAAACTCAGTTGCTTCATAAGAATTGAAACACCTTTACACATCATGTAAAAATTACATGACCTAAATTTCCAACATTAACTCTCTTATAACTCCAACCTCTACCAAAAACTCTTAGAACCACCCCCAAACACCTATAACCACAAAACTATCAATGTAACAGGCCTTGAAGGCATGGTAAATTACATTATCATTGCATAAAAATTGTTCAAATTATTTTGAAATATTTTGTAATATGAAAATCACCAGTAAGAATCTATTTTATCAATCCAAGACCTTTTCATTTCTCAAAACATATTATGGATCACAATGCCTCTTTTTTTTATTTCACAATATCAACTAATAAATCTGGTTTAATAATGGAAGTACCATTAAGGACATCACTATTTTTTCTATAATGATAAAGAGTTATTGATGAATGGTGAATGGAAGATCAACAACATAATGGAGGACCTTGATATCTAGATTTAAGGTATGAATTATTATTTTCATTTATCTTATCAAATGAAAAAATAAAATTCCACCTATGAAATTTATTTAAATGGGTATTAGGAAACATCCATATATTTTCAAATGATTATTTTTTAATATTTACCTTTATATAATATAAATGTAAAATCCTAATGATTTTTTTCATTATAAATAATGATTTGATACACATATTTATCACATAATTTGTTTCTTTTGAATTTTTTCATCAAAATATGTTTTTGATGTATAATGGGATGTAACTTATTAAAAACTTTTATTAAAAAATTTATATTCTATAGTATGAGAAAAAACTCATCATGTTCGTCAAGGCTATAGAGATTAAACCCATGATCAAAGGGCAATAAAGGCATAATGACTACCAAAATCCCATGTGCTATCCAATTTTAATCTTCCATACATTCAATATATATTGTTTTATTTCATAAATATATTACTTTTTTTATTTTTGTAGTATCATTTAGATTTAGTTATTATAATGTAATGAACAACAATGTATGAAACATGTTTTTAATGTCGTAATTTTGTAACATATTTAACATAATGTTGTATAAAATATAATATGAGTAATATAATCAGTGGTTAAATATAGTTTTTATATGAAAAAATACTTTTCATAATTTTTTAATTACATTGTTGGTCATTTATTTTCTAGAAAAATTTTATCACATTCTATATACACATTTTTTATTAATCAAAAATATCCTTTTAAAAACAATAGGTAGAATGTTTATTTTAATAAAAAATATGAAATTATTATTATTTTCCTTTTTATTATTTTACTATAATTATTTATAGTGTCTTATTATAAGAAAATGTTTACCAATATTTTATAATGTTGTTATTATAAAATTAAAATGTAAACTGATATATAATTTTAACCATAGCATATAAATAATTTAATACTAAAACCATTTTCATGATTATGAAATTAAAAGATAATTTCCACTTAATAAAAAGAATAATTTCATGTAATTTATATTTTTTTGAAACAAAAATAATTAATTTTCAATCAGATAATAATTAAGAGATAATAAAAAATATAAATGTAGTCACTCGTAACAAATAAAAAGTTTTATTCTAACCAAATTATTTTCAATGAATTATATGGATTTATTTATAAGTTAAATTAATTAATTTTATATTTATAATTGATAAAAATGTACTTTAGTTTTTAATTCACCTTATTGAAGTTACATTAGGGTGAATTTATATGATTTTTCTAACAAAGTTAATTTTTTGGTGAAAATGTAAAAATATGGTTTTATGGGTACAACAATTTAGATCATATCATTACGATGTAAGAATTACAAAAAAAAATTATGAAATAATTTTATTCAGTCAAAAAATTCCTCTAATTAGTATATTAATGAATTTAAAATTATTATTTGGAATTTATTAATTTATACATGAAATTTTGGAACCATAATTAGTTTCTTCCTTTAAAAAATATATTGGTATTCTTTGCATTAAAGGAGGTGGTTGAAATATTTATTTCATGTATATATTAATTAAATAGTTAAATATTCCTCATTGTAATTAATTATCCATAAATTCTATTTGATTAATTATATCCCTAAGTGGTTGACTTAAATACCAAAATAAAGAATATTTTAACCCTAAATCACCCCTCTATTAAAGTATAAATACCCCTATATTTTCCCATATGAAACCACTTCCCATTAAATTTATCTTGAAAAATACCTTACCAAATACTTCCCCAAAATCTCTTAATATGTTATATATGTTATTGTATCTCCATAATTCTAACCTAGAAGAATTAAGGTCTAATAAAAATGATGATTTCTAAAGAGGAAGCATAACACCTAACTGAGTTCTTTCATGATTATTTTTTCTTCTACCTCCTTTATTGTGATCAGAAAAAATATGATATAATAAAAATATAATCCCCAAGATACTTAATTTTTATTTTTTTTATGATAAAAACCTTTTTCTTCTCTTTTTCCATCCTATTTAAAAAGAAAACATTGCTCATGCATACGTGTGGCCAACCACCACATGAAGCTATGTGTTTTATTTTTCATCAACCCCATAGATAGATGGTTAAAATGATAAATAAAATGATTTTTTATGATATTTTTAATATATTTATGATTATTTAATGATATGGTATTACATACCTTCTTAACTTTCCATCCATTGGAAAATGATAACATCGCTCGTGCATATGTGTAAAATACTACCTCCATGATGTGATGTGATTCATTTTTCATTTATGCCTTTAACACATGGTTCTAAAACTATATTAAATGTATAAAAAAGTTATTTATTCCATGAGTAATATTTTTTAGATTTTGGAACCATGAACCCTTTTACCACAGTCAACCAACCAAATTTATTTTAGGATTATGAACCTAACACCCTCAAAACATCTGACATGAACTTAACCAATTTTGAACTATATAAGACATAGTAATAAATGAAATAAAATTATTATTATAAGGTAATAAATTTAAAAAATATTCCAAAAAAGTAAATAATTAATATAAATTTATTATATTGAAGTTATATAATGTACATGGTGAGTCAGACTTGAGGTAAGGGATTTCTTATCTCAATTTTCATTCATTAAGAGTTCTAGAATTTCAACCACGTTTTTTCTTTTATATGTTGTATAAACAACCATATAGATATACTTAGTCATTAATTTACAGAAATTAAAGTGTTTTATATATTAATTTATTGTTATCTCTTTCAATATACTTTTTATTCAGAAGTTACGAATGATGTAAGAGATTTAATTTAAAACCATGTTTCAAAAGATTTAAATTATTCTTTAAAATCTTCTTACTCTATATCAATATTTTAACTATCCTTATTAATGTTCTATTGTTTTTATGGTCATATTAGTTTTTAATTTAATTTTATTATTAATATTTCATCAGGAATATCTGTATTTTTTTCTACACATCATGTTTTGACTTTCTTTTTAAACTTTATAATGGATGTTTTTTAACATATGAGTCATAATAAATAATTTCCCACCATCGTGAAAATTATTATTTTGGAAAAATACTATAATTTTTCATGTTTTTTAAATAATATTTTGTTTAATTCCCTTTTAGGAATTCCTTTTAATAGTTTTCAGAGGAAAATTTGATATTTATCCAAATTTTTAATTGATGTCTAAAAGTGAGTTTTAATTTGTGCTCAACTGAATATTTTATGTGTTTCTAAGTTCTAAAGGAAATATTCTATATGTTTTATATATGATATGATCCTTTTAAAATTTCAATAATTTTGGGTCATCCTCATATATCTCTCCAATACATTTGGAAATAAGTTTTTTATCTGGGGAATATATGATCAAATTATCCTAGTTGGTTATACCATTTTTAAGAGTTCTTATAAGATTGATTTTAATAGTAATAATAGTATTAGGTCCCAAGGTACCTACATGAGTTGTATATACTTGAAAATTAGTTTTCATGGAAGTATTTTGATTTCATAAGGTTATATAATGATCTTATGTTAAAAATAATTTGTATTCTAAGGGTGAAAATTATGTTTTAAAAAATGTTTTTATGTGTAATCATATTTTACATGAAATCCTAATGATTATTATTTTTCCCTTTAATATGTATTATGATATTTTTTATGAGAAATATTTTTTAATTGAAATAGGTTTCATGAGTAAGTAAATTATTATATTAATCTCAAGGTTAATTATATAATAGTAAAATTTTCTATAATATTTCATGATTTTAAAAATTTATTAACAGGTTTCTTTATTTTTATTTCCATTATTTAGATTTATGTTCCCATCACACATTATCAAATGTTTTCATAGGTCTTAAAGATTAGTGGGAACTATAGAATGAACTATATTTTCACTATGATCATTTTTCATAAAATAAAAATACATGTTTTGAATGAAACAAGAGTTTAAATTTAATAATACTATTTTATTGGAAAAAATGGATATTGAGTATAAGTTGAAACTATGTTTTATAAGGGTTTTGTGTGTATTTTTTTTACTAATTCTCTAATTATATAAACCAAAAATATCATGGGAATGTAAGAAAATTCAATCCGTATTTTCAAACTCATAATTATGGGTTGTTAATGGAATGGGTCTTGACAGTTGGTATTAGAGAAAATGGGTGAATTTAATCCTTGGGAACTCTAACATAAAAATTTAGATCAAATCATGAATCTATTCCAAAGGGATTCATGGATAAAGGTATACCACTTGGGGAGTAGGTAAGAGTCCCACCTAGGAGGTATATCCTCCCATGGAGTTCTCTGATAATCATTAGTTATGTCCAACTAGGTAAGGGACCTAGCTATTATAAAATTATGTGAATTATAATATTCATTAATAATAATATCATGTATAATGAACATTATATATATGTATGCATATAGGAACATCCAAGAACACATAAAACTATTGGAATTATTCTTAGTGGGTCATGTTCTCATAACCTCCTTCCTTTGGAGATTACTAAGGATGAAATTCAAGAGAAAAATTCTCAATGTCTAATGATATCCCTACCCTTGATAGCCTATATCATTTATGTCCCATAAAATGGTATCATCTGGACATAGAACATATGTTTAATAATATCTCCACAACACTTTAAGGTTATCAACCTAGTGGGGAATTAACTTGAATTTTTTTGTCAAACAAGTACCCTTATGATATTATCACATAGATTGCATGAATTAAAATGATCATCATGTGAAAAAAAATTAGTTAATATTATAAACTATGAATATTTCAGTAATAAAATGCTTAAAGTAGATATTTATAGGGATCCTACTCCAATAGGGACTCTATTACATATTTGGGTCCATAGAAGGTTTTCATTTATACATAATCTCTGTTTCTATTTAATTTTCGCGATGTGTTTCTATATACCTCTCTTGGTGTATTTCTTGAAAACGACTTCCCTCAAGAATTGATCCTAGAGAGACTAACGCGAAGAGGATTAGTAATATCTTTACATTTAGATGAAACTAATCATTAGAATAAAATCAATCAATGTTTAGCGATTGGTATCTATTTAAGTTGTTTTTATCATATTTCAATCTCAAGTTAGTGATGATCAGAAATAGGGAGTCGAATTGTATTTATTAAATGTTAATAAGTTAATATAGTTAATGAATATCTGAAAATTTATGGGATAATTCAAATCGATTAAATGATCAATTCTATTATATTATATAATTATTTAATTATTTAATCATAAGATAGTTTATTCAATATATTTCATAGATAAATTAAAAAGTAATATATTAAATAATAAAATAAAATATGGGGATAATTTATTTATTTATTTAATATATGATTAATGTAGGTGTGGAATCTATTTCTAGAATAAGAAAAATAATAGGTACCTTTTAGAAGATTTTATGTCTTCAACCCTTTATATAAATACATTATAATGACATGGATTTTAGTTCAGCATTTTGAGATCATTGATCAATTAATGAGAGTGTATTGTGTAAAATAAATATAATTATACCAATTTTAAAAATATCTTATGGATAAAAACACAATTATTTTTGGTATAATAAAAATGAAAAGTTGTAAAAATGAAGATCTCTCACGCTAGAACCTAACACATTGAGACCAGAATTCAATGATTTGCAGAATTATATGTGGATATTGCTAGAGAGAAATAATTTTAAATATTAAAGTAATGAAAAATAAAAACCATGAAAGGAAATATATTGAATCCAATTAATTTTTCCATTAATAATATTAAATTGTGTAATGATGCATAGATAATGTTAAAGGGTTCGAGATAAAATCATGAAAATAAAATAGTTTAGAATAATTTTTTTATAAAAATAATATAGGTATCATCCCCAAATACTCTTTTACTACACCTGGATACTTCAATTAGTAAAAAATAAGTCATTATTTATGTATGGATATTTAAGACTTAAAATTTCTAAATTTTTATCTATTATCTTCTAATTATATATCTAACTTCCTTCTTTTTACTTAGATCAGGATTTCATTTTACTATAACTGGTTAGGATATATCTTAATCTTCATATCTAGTATCTATATATATATATGAATTTTAAAAATATATCCTGTGTATATTAAAAATATGTATATCCCATCTATCTTTGTAGAAAGATAAATTTTTTTCTAGGATAACTAAAAAAGATTGGGATACTGCAGACGACTGCATAAACCACCCACTCAGTCGAAAACCCACCTAACACCATGGTAGGGAATCATGAACTTATAGGGTTTTTGTAAAGTGGTGATTCAATCCATTAGGTGTCCACCAGTGTCACATGTGACATGAAATAACCAGTAATTCCAAGACAAGTCCCTATATTGACTTGTGGTTGGGGTACCCCACCTAGGTCAGGCCATAGCATTTGAACCCCCCCCCCCCCCGCCCCAATTTAAAGTGATATAACTGGTGGTGTTCCATGTATGAGTTCTTTGGAGGACCACACGTGCCCCTCCCCAACTTGGAAAAAGGTTTTCACCCCTCATAAGTTGTGAACTATTCCCCACACCTACTATATATGGGATAGTCTTACTAGGATAGTACAAGTTCCTAGGGTAGTTATTTTGGGCGCATCTATGAATATTTATCAACTCATGTAGTTTACAATGAGTTTTTAATCTATCTTCATGTCCCCAGAGGATAAGTCATGTTGTCGGACGAGTTTCTTGCCTAAGTATGGAGAAAATCAACCCAATTGACCTATGAAATACCCATATACACAAAAAACATGCATAAAAAATTCCCCTTTAGTATTTTAATAAAAAAATAACTATTAATGATATATATTTTATATATTTAATAATAATATTGTTATTTTTTTCAAAATTTAATTGGTTTGAAATATAATTTATTTTAAATTATAAAATTGTTATTTTAGGATCATAAGTGGATAAAATGAGACTATTAAAATTATATACATAGTTTTAATTTTTCAATGAAATTGGTTGAGTTATTTTTTAAATATTCTTAAATCATTACATACTGTATGATAAAGATCTTGAGAAAGACCTGTGTATTTTTTGAATAATTTTAATTTAATTATTGTATTGGTTTATTGTGATGATTATTTACTAACTGAATATGATATAAAAACATCTCTCCTCTATTTTTTGATGTATGAACCTGTATTTCCATGATTCAATTTTATTTAACACCTTAAACCAAGTCTCCCTCACCTATGTGAACATATGATTAAAAAATAGAAGATCCCATAATGAGGAAGTTCCAGAGATAATTTGAAGGAGATCCAAATAAGTGGAACAAAATGATAATTGAGGATATTACAATACGACTTAATCAAGACATAAGGAGTGACTACCCCTAGAGTTTTATATTATTTTATCACTACAAAATAGATTGATTAAATGTTAAAATATCATAATCATTCTATGTTTATTTTTATCTATGTATAGTTAATTATCAATTTATTCAATAAAACAAAATTGATTAATTAAAAATGACTAGATAAAAGTGGATCATGTGTAAGTTTATTTTTTTGGGGTTAATTATTCATGTAATAAATCAAATAAAATAGTTAGGGGGTATTTTTAGATAAAAATAAATTACTTGTGATAAAAAATCCCTAAAATATATTATTAATTCATGATCCTTCTGTTATTTTGTTGGGATGAAATTGTATCATAAGGTGTTGGTCTGACCATAGTTGACATTACTTCTTGTTATCAAGGAGTTCAGATCAATGTGGTTCATTGACACAACCAAATAATCATCAAGGTAAGTGGATCTATCCTAGTTGGCATAATTTGGAGCTAATACTTGAAAAATATGAGTCCATGGTTTAAGGATTAAGGATTCCACTCAATATATCATGGATCTATGAGTTAAGAGTGTTTTTCAGAGTCTTTACTTTTTAAATACCTTATAGTACTAGCATAGATACAGTCAATACTATGATAATGAAAAATATTGGTTTTTTCCACAAGAATATTCGATAACTGGATTGTCTAAATCAAATAGTGAAGGAGGTAGGGGTTTGATAATATAGCAGGTGACAAATTAATTTTATTAATAATGTATATAAATGGTAATCAAGAAAAACTATTAATTATTAATTTTATTTTTCTATAGAAATAGTAAGTAACATCATCAATTTATTAACGTAATAAATTATTTGAGACAAATAAATTTCTATCACTAACATAAATTTCTTATAGTGGTAGAGGAACTTTTATATAATACTATTATATGAGAGGAAATCATATATGTTAGAATCTCCCTGACCTACTTAACTAGATAAGGGGGCATGTAGGGTGAATAAGAATTTATATAAGAGGAACATGGATAATGGACTACATTTCTAGTTAACCATGTTATCATCCTTTTCATGTGAGCCTCAGAATTACTTTTAAGACAAGTATTTAGACACCATGGTGTCTAAAATCCAAAATAATTATCAAGGTAAGGGTAAGATTAAAAAATATGGGATCTTTAATGCATTTTTTACCAAAAATATTTGATATGGGATTTATGTTTTTTCACATGTATGCTAGATGATTGTGTACATTGATAGACTAAAAACTCTTCGATTTAATATGGTTATAGAGATATCCTTAGAGCATATAATTTCATCCTTACCCTCTAGATTATCCACATCAATAGTTAACTTCATCTTGAATAATATAGATAAATATATCCCAGATATATTGTTCAAGATTTATCTAGAAGATACAATTGTGATAACAGAAAAATATTTTCTTCTTATGGTGAACAAACGTGATGGATAATTGTAATATCATTCTAATAATAAATAGATTCCAAGAGATGTAAATGAGTGTGAGATTTTTTTACATGTGGTCTGAAAGGACACTAGAAGAAGAATGTCAATGAATAATGAATGAAGAAAGGGTGTAGTTCTACTTTAGGTATGTTCATTATTTTATTTTAATTATTCATATTATATATCTTTTTTATTAGTTATATCTTATGGATCGCACATTTATCTATAAATATAGGAACCAAGTAGATCCTGAAAGATTATAAGATTTTAAGTAGATCTTTGAGATTATAATGAAGTTATGATTATTTAATTGTCTGTAATAGAATATCATATCACTTTTCATAAAATAATTATTTTAGTATTGGAAAATTTTTATTATGTGTCAAGTATTACTAGGATCATAATCCCTATGTCCATTTTAGATTTGAGTGGTTTTATTTTATGTTTCTAAATATAAATTGTTTATATTATATAATAATACATATTATGAGATATAAAATTATATAATTTTCTATATATACATGAATTGGAAAATTATGTATTGGAAATCAAAGAATAAATAAAAACACATGACTTGTATCAATTAAAACTATGGAACTATCAACTACATCATGTAGACTAGAATCATTTTATAATGTTATACCAATAAATGTACACAGAATATTTTGATTTGAAGTCATTGGATGTGTGTATCGCATTTTTACTAAGAAATATGATCAATTCGCCTTTAAGTGGTAAAGGATAAAGAGACATTGGGATTATAGATCTAGTATATTAATTATACCTTATGAGGTATAATTAATATACCATTAATATATTTAAGGGAAATAAAAGTGAAGTAGATAATTGATTTCGCCACGATTCACTTCTTTATTTGGCCCTTACATCACTTTTTTAAGATTCTTTTTTATTTAAAATCACAAATATAATAACAAATTAAACTACCCATTTGATTCAATTATTCAATTTTATCCTTGTTAAAAAGATAAAGTATACTTTTTTGAGGATTTCATTATAGGATGAGGTGATTTTGAAGGTCTGAGATGATGCGAAAGGAAAATGGGTCAAAATGCCAGGAAGCCCAAAGACATATGTCCACTATTTTACAAGTACCTATAAATAAGTTCATCAAATAGGGGAAGAAATTTTCTTAAAATATAAAAAATTCTATGGGATAAAACCCATATCAAGAGACCCAATCCCATTTCATCTATTTGTTGTCACAACTAAACTGATCTATCTAGAGAACCGAATCTGCGCAATGTCAAATATTATATTTGGTATTTTGATAATATCTACCATTAAAGATTTCAAATGGACACCAAATTTGATATGGTGTTATTAAAGACTCTAGAAGATAAATTTTATATTTTTTCCAATTCACGATAATGTCATTTAAAAACCCAAAACTGATAATTAAATGGTATCTAGAAATATAGGTACCCAAAACCACTTCTGATTTTTGATATAAAAGGGAACAATGGGCACCTCATTTGGGCATTAAACCAAGGTGTTATTTGATACAATTTTAGAGTTCAAGAGAATTTCTCTAATCACCATGGGTATTTTGTAAATCCTTATACTCATAGGGAGATCTCTTGAAGCAAGGATCCCTTCATCAAAGCCATCTACCCCTTCTCATGCTATAGTATTTGGGTTTTCATAACAATATTCTTAGTTTCTATTATATTTTCCTATTTTATTCAATTATATTAATCTCTATTAATTTTATTTGGTCTTAAAATAAAGAGTATAAATGATATTGGGTTATAACCTTTCTACAAACCTTATGACTGAAAAACATTTCTATGATCGCTACAAAAACCAAGAGTAGTTTTAATTAGTAATTGATCTAACTATAATCCTATTCACTTATTTATTTTGAATCAATGAGATAAGGTAATTCTCATAACATGATCCATGAATTTAGTTTTTAACATAAAATAAAATAATAAAGAAATTAAATAATTTACAAAAAACCCTATGAGGTCGAGTAAAGTGAGAATTTTGAGAGCATGATCTTAATCAATAAACCAAAACACACGTGATCAATTTGTAGAGTTATAATATAATACCTAAAATCAATTATTCCTCATTTTAAAAATGTTAATTTTCCATAATTTAACACTAACCATAATCCTTACTTGGAACAAAAATCAATTTTTGGCACTATAATTGCATGTTCTAAAGCTATCCCATGGTTTAATTAATTTCACGATTGCAGTTAAGTTAAATCTCATATGGTTTGAGAGTTAACAAATTATTTGATCATAATTAAGTGTATATTAATATAAATGATAATTATTAATATTTAAGTGAATATTTAGGGTATGATCAATTACCCCTTCTAAAAATATTTTTCTAAAAAACATCTTCTCATTGCATTTTGTCAATCCCATTATAAAAAGGGAAAAAAAGAAAAAAAAAATACAATCTTCTTCAAGCATACTTATTCATATTGTTTTCAAAACAAAACCAAATATCCCATATTTATATGTTTCTAATTTATTTTATCTTTATTGTTATAATACCATTAATGTCACGACCCGTCCTCGGGGCCCGTGTCGTGACTACCCCAAGCCCGCCTTCCATAGGCCAGGGGCTGGCGACTAGCACCAAGGCGTAAACCCCAACAAAAGGGAAGGCATTGCCTTTGAAAAGTAGACAAGCACCATAGAGTAAGCAAGCGGAAAAGTAAACACTAAGTAAAACTGCACAGGATAGCTCAACACAATCCACAAAGGAGAGGAAAACGTAATCCACACAGGAAAACTCAACAGATAACTCTCATAGGTATAAGCCCATACATATATCGAAATTATCAGATAACCCATCTCAATCAAGAGGAAACACAAGGATCATTGACTCAGCTCAAACCAGGATTTTCATTATAAAAAACGTAGCTGCTGAAGAGACCCATCCCTGAAGTGTACAGTGGTCCTGTCACGACTCTGAGGTACTTCTCACTAACCTAAGACTGCTGAGGTACTCCTCTTGTCGAGTACCGCAGGTCTGCTGCCAACTACCGGGCGCTCCGTCCGCTGAGGGTCTGCTGCCAAATACCGGGCGCTCACCCAAATAGCCTACAGAGGTACTCCTCCAGTCGAGTATCGCGGGTCTGCTGCCAACTACCAGGCACTCCGTCCGCCGTGGGTCTGCCGCCAAATACCGGGCGCTCCGTCCACTGGGCTAGTCGACTCACTCCAAGTCGAGTCGGTCGAGCAGTCTTCAGGTCTCAGCCGGCTACACGGTCTCCGTACTCCGTACGCTTGTCTCCAGTATCGCAGGTCTGCCGCTACAACCAAGCGCACCACCTCTATCGAGTAAAACAGAAGATTCATCTCACACAGGTATACTTCTTCGGATGACAAAAAAGATGATCACTGAACCATCTAAGTCGTCGGACCCACGAAGGATCGATAGGTACTAACCTTGCAGTGACCCACACAGGATCGGGCCCACACAGGACCGGGCCCACGCAGGACCTGTAGCACTGATCCACGTAGGATCGCTGAGTGCAGTAGTCGTCGGAGTCCACGGAGGATCTCTGCACAGTCGTCGCCGCAGTCCACTGAGGATCTCTGCACGGTCGTCGTCGGAGTCCACGGAGGATCTCTGCACAGTCGTCGCCGTAGTCCACTGAGGGTCTCTGCACGGTCGTCGCTGTCGAAGTAGCAGTCACAGCCAGCACTAGGGTTCCCGCACACAGCAAGCTCGTTCGGGAGGGTCCGCTCCACGAGCCGAGAGGCTGATACATCAACTGACATGAAGTCCGAAGTTGATGTATCCAAAAGTTCCGTATCGTCAACAGGAACTCAACGTCGCAGACGGCGCGTCAATCGGACGCCCGGTCTGAGAGATATTGGCATTCTCGTCCGAGGGGCCCGGTTGGTTTTTAAGGCAAAACCAACCCGACCGCACTCCACCTGCGTCCAAACCTCGGGCGGAGTATGCCAAAAGATCCGTCTCACTTAGAGGAATTCAACAAAGATGACGGCACGTCAATCGGACGTCCGTAGCTCAAGATATGAGCGTTTCCGCTCCGAGGGCCCGGTTGGTTTCGTGTACGAACCAACCCGGCCGAACCCAAAGTATTCCGAAACTTTGAGTGCGATAAACCGAAACGACCGACTCGCTCCAAGGATTGTGTTTCCGCTGACGGCGAGTCGTTTGGAGGCTCGTAGCTCAAGATACGACCATTTGAACGAAGTCTGTCCGAAGACGGGGGGTCCGGGCCCGGGCCGACCCGGGCCGACCCCCCCCCCCTGGTTGGCCCGAACCGGGTCGGGTCCGACTCGGCCCGGCCCGGGCCGGTCCGGCTCGGCTCGGCCGAGCGGCCGAGCGGCCGACGCGGGGAAAGCCGCCGCCCCGCAGGGTGCCACGTGACAACCCCGCGGCACCCGCGGGGTGTCGCCCTGGACACCCGCGGCACCCGCTGGGTGTCGCGCTGGACACCCGCGGGGTGCCGCGTGACAACCCCGCGACACCCGCGGGGTGTCGTGTTGGACACCCGCGGGGTGTCGCGCTGGACACCCGCGGGGTGCCGCCGCCTCCGGCCGCCGGCGACCCGCGCCACCTCCGGCTTCCGCGGGCCGCCGGAGTCGCTCCGGTGGCCCGTTTTCCTTCCCGTCTGCGGCGTTGTTCCTCCCGGGTTCCGTTCTTTACTGCGGGATCATCAAACACCCGTTGCGGCACGTTCCGTCGTCGCCCGCCAAATCCGCAAAACACGAAGAACGGCGGAGGGTTGCCGGGCCGTGTTCGTTCGACCCGCACCCTCCGCGTTAGATAAAAACAACGGGAGAAAATAGAATGTTCAACACATGAACCAACAATTTTAATAAAATAAAATTGTTTCCTTGATTCCGGGTCGGCCCGGGCCCGGACCCCCCGTCTTCGGACGGACTTCGTTCAAATGGTCGTATCTTGAGCTACGGGCCTCCAAACGACTCGCCGTCAGCGGCAACGCAATCCTTGGAGCGAGTCGGTCGTTTCGGTTTATCGCACTCAAAGTTTAGGAATACTTTGGGTTCGGCCGGGTTGGTTCGTACACGAAACCAACCGGGCCCTCGGAGCGGAAACGCTCATATCTTGAGCTACGGACATCCGATTGACGTGCCGTCAGCTTTGTTGAATTCCTCTAAGTGAGACGGATCTTTTGGCATACTCCGCCCGAGGTTTGGACGCAGGTGGAGTGCGGTCGGGTTGGTTTTGCCTTAAAAACCAACCGGGCCCCTGGGACGAGAATGCCAATATCTCTCAGACCGGGCGTCCGATTGACGCGCCGTCTGCGACGTTGAGTTCCTGTTGACGATACGGAACTTTTGGATACATCAACTTCGGACTTCATGTCAGTTGATGTATCAGCCTCTCGGCTCGTGGAGCGGACCCTCCCGAACGAGCTTGCTGTGTGCGGGAACCCTAGTGCTGGCTGCGACTGCTACTTCGACAGCGACGACCGTGCAGAGACCCTCCGTGGACTGCGGCGACGACTGTGCAGAGATCCTCCGTGGACTCCGACGACGACCGTGCAGAGATCCTCAGTGGACTGCGGCGACGACTGTGCAGAGATCCTCCGTGGACTCCGACGACTACTGCACTCAGCGATCCTACGTGGATCAGTGCTACAGGTCCTGCGTGGGCCCGGTCCTGTGTGGGTCCGATCCTGTGTGGGTCACTGCAAGGTTAGTACCTATCGATCCTTCGTGGGTCCGACGACTTAGATGGTTCAGTGATCATCTTTTTTGTCATCCGAAGAAGTATACCTGTGTGAGCTGAATCTTCTGTTTTACTCGATATAGGTGGTGCGCTTGGTTGTAGCGGCAGACCTGCGATACTGGAGACAAGCGTACGGAGTACGGAGACCGTGTAGCCGGCTGAGACCTGAAGAATGCTCGACCGACTCGACTTGGAGTGAGTCGACTAGCCCAGTGGACGAAGCGCCCGGTATTTGGCGGCAGACCCACGGCGGACGGAGCGCCTGGTAGTTGGCAGCAGACCCGCGGTACTCGACTGGAGGAGTACCTCTGTA
The DNA here is from genome assembly GCA_963277665.1 of Viscum album. Classification (NCBI taxonomy): domain Eukaryota; kingdom Viridiplantae; phylum Streptophyta; class Magnoliopsida; order Santalales; family Viscaceae; genus Viscum; species Viscum album. The sequence goes on along the minus strand of OY728153.1, from coordinate 96,480,599 downwards.
GGCTATTTGGGTGAGCGCCCGGTATTTGGCAGCAGACCCTCAGTGGACGGAGCGCCCGGTAGTTGGCAGCAGACCCGCGGTACTCGACAGGAGGAGTACCTCAGCAGTCTTAGGTTAGTGAGAAGTACCTCGGAGTCGTGACAGGACCACTGTACACTTCAGGGATGGGTCTCTTCAGCAGCTACGTTTTTGATAATGAAAATCCTGGTTTGAGCTGAGTCAATGATCCTTGTGTTTCCTCTTGATTGAGATGGGTTATCTGATAATTTCGATATATGTATGGGCTTATACCTATGAGAGTTATCTGTTGAGTTTTCCTGTGTGGATTACGTTTTCCTCTCCTTTGTGGATTGTGTTGAGCTATCCTGTGCGGATTTACTGTTTACTCTCCTTTGTGGATTGTGTTGTCCTATCCTGCGTGGGTATGCGTTTTGCTTTTCTGTGTGGACTGGGTTGTGCTTGGGCTCGGACGTTGGAGCCGAACGGGAATTGAAGACTTAGGTATATGTATGGGCATATACCTAAGCCGTGTCAGATGTTGCTTCGTGATTGTATCTTTCCTTTGTGGATTATCCTTTGTGGATTTCGAGAGACCTTCAGGGGTCTCAGGGTCCCTACTGAGTAGCTTATACTCACCCCTGCACGGGCTATGCCCGCACTTCGTGGTGTTGGTTGCAGACGACGGACAACACTGATCGTGGAGGAGGCGTGCGGAGCAGGACAGTACCTGGAGGTGGACCACTGGGCGGGACGTACTCGGAGCGGTTAGGTGGACCCAAGGAGCAGTGGAGGCTTTCTGTACCCACCCTTCAGGTGGGACTTCCGGAGGACGGCTCGACGCTGCAGTTTTCCCCTTTCAGTTGTTGTTTTTCCTTTCAGTTGTGCTTTACAGTTGGGCTTGTATTTCCGGCCCCTTTTTACTTTCAGCATAGCTTTTACAGTTTTACTTAGTGTTTACTTTTCCGCTTGCTTACTCTGTGGTGCTTGTTTACTTTTCAAAGGCAATGCCTTCCCTTTTTGTTGGGATTTACGCCTTGGTGCTAGTCGCCAGCCCCTGGCCTATGGAAGGCGGGCTTGGGGTAGTCACGGCACGGGCCCCGAGGACGGGTCGTGACAATTAATAAGTTTTTTTAATTACTGCCTCTTGAGAGAAGACCTTGGTCAACCACTCTACCGCACCCAAGTACCTAAAAACCACAAGTCAATCGAGAGTTCCCAAGACAACCATTTCAAATTGGTTTAATTTCAGGGGATGAAATTATTTTCTTAAACTAATAAAAGGTATTATTTTACTTTAATTTTATCCGTATGTTTTATCTTCTCTCTTCCTTCTTTCCCATTTTTTGATTTTTCTTTTTTTTATCCTTATTCTTTTTTGTGGACCATCAACACAAAATTACTTTCTATTTATTATGATACAAGATTCTTTATGTAATTTTTATATGATTTTTGAAATGAAATAATCCGGAGGGTCTCTGGGATATTGACCTTGAGATTGAATGTAGCCTTGGGGATCAAATCAGACAAACTCAATTAATAGAAGTTTCCACAATCAAGTAGTTGTAGAATGCCTCAATTATAGAAACATTGAAAAAAGAATCTCATCTAAAAAAAATTAAACCAGATATATGGATGAAAATAATAAAAATTAACGCAATATGTCCATTCAAGAGTTGTTTGAACCCTATATTGACAATCAACCAAATTTCATTCTATATACTACTCTCGAATCAGTCTTTGAAATGAAATATAAATTAATTCACCTTATTCAATGATTTATGGAATATTGGGTGAGGTCCAAAAAATATTTAAAATAATTCAACGAGGTATTATAAAAAATGAATTGTTGAAATTTCTCTGATTATGAAATTAAACTAAGAGCATTCTCATTCTCACTTGATGGAACAATAATGGATTGGAAGAATTACTTATAAACTGAAGATGAAACAAGTTTTAAAATTTTAAAATGTATTTTCTTTCAATGATTTTTTCACCATAGAGAACCAATTATATTCAAAAGGAGACATCAGGGATCAAGAAGGCACAATCGATGTCAATGTATGAGTATTGAGAGAGATTCAAGAATTTTTTTTGAATGATTCCCACATCAGAAAATTAGTGAGTAACTCCTCATACATCACTTCTAAGGAGGCATCAATCCTATGGAGATGAGCATGGTGGATGTTGCGGATAGAGGGGCATTGGTCGAAAAAACACCATCATTTGAACTTATATAGATTAAAAATATGTCAAAAAAATCCCAACAATTTGGCGATCGAGGTACACCACATGTTAGTGTAGTACATCATGTAAGTCCATATTCTCTTGAAAATAATTTAATTGATAAAATGTTATAATAATTTAACACTATGTTGAGGCATATTTCATTGGTAAAAAAGACATACCAACCCACTATAACAAGGAAATGTTGAATTTCCACTGAAACAGACCACCCAGCTTACTATTTACCCCAATTAGAAGAGATAGAAGATTGTGATATCATATTTCATGGGAGACCTTATCAGCAGCAGTAACAACCATACCACCAGAATAATTATGATTCCTTTTCTCCAACATACAACCAAGGGAGTAAGGATAAGTCATACCTGAGGTATGGATATAGAAAAAAGGCTTGTTTTTTTAACAAAACTTCCATAATCCCCCACCTTACCAATAGGGTTTCTTACACCCACAAATTATATTTGAATATAAATAATCAAAAGGAAAAAGGGAATTGTTAAAAAAAATTAAACTCTAATACTAATGAAATTTGGGGAAAAATTATTAATCAACATAATTAATAGAAGAGTCAAGACTCTAAGATGAGGGATTTGAAGACAAAAATGACCTAGATTTCAACCTACCTCCATGAACTGGTAAGTAAGAACACCATAATTATTCTTTCCTATCCTACTCCAAATCCAAAATAGAATTTCAATGCTATCACATTGATAAGTGGGAATAAAATGAATGATACATATGAACCTACCATTACATTGGGATTCACCACTACTCTGGAGAATCCCCATTTAAGACCAACCATTGTGAAACCCAAGGAGAAAGGAAATGGTAAGAAAAATATTGATGAGGTTACTCCTAAACCCCTTCCCTTTATGAATACATATGTTCAAACTCAGTAGATAGATGAAGAGGAAATGTAAAAAGAGGTTTTCGATACAATAAAGATATGGAGATAAATATCCCCTTTATTGAGCATATTAAGAAAATATGAAGGTATGATAAATTATTAAAATAACATTTTACTAATTTAAGATGCCTTAATTGAAATGAGATGATAAATATTTTAAGGAATGTGTCATCACTGATTACACCAACTCAAGAAATTCCAAAGAAGGGAACTGATCTGGGGACATTCACCATCCCATGCACCATAGGGGAGTTACACACTTCTAATGCTTTATGTAATTTGTGAGCTTCTATAAATTTGATGCCCCCAAACGTATTCTTTTTCTTATAGGTTTCTAAGTTGAAGTTTATGAGAGTAGTGGTGTAGTTGAAGGATAGAGCTACAACATATATGGTGGGATTCCTTCATGATGTACTTGTTCTATTAAGAGACATGAATCTTTCCAGAATATTTATAAATTCTTAACATGAAGGATGATCGGGTAAATTATCATTTTCCCATTATCTTAGATAGTTCCTTTCTATAAATAGTAATATAATCATAAATTTTTATGAGGGTACACTTTCCTAGGATTTTGGAGATTAATTTTTGATATTTAAAGGTATAGATTCCATGAAGTACCACATAGAGGAACATTCGTATTTTTTGATATCCCATTTTGAACGACAAAATTAAAACCCCATTGAGTTTAATTGTCCTGTTATTTGAGATATTATGAGTATTAGTTGTAATTTTATGTATAGAATGACTTCCACACCTATTTCTAATTCACTATCCTGTCTTGGATTTATTTATTTTATGGATTCAAATTCTGATATTAATCATAATCACTCCAATTAAGACATGAATAGTGAGTATGATGAGGTATTTCATGCATTATTCACTATATTTGATCATGTATATTATAATACAAAAGTTCAATGTGTATATATTTCAATAGATTCAATGTATATGTCAACACTACACCCACTTCATTGGAACTCAAGACAATGCCACCAAATCTCAAATAATCATACTTATTGAGTGGCAAGAGATTACATGTTATAATTTCTACCAAAATACCTTTGGAAAATTAAAAAAATTATTATTTTTTATGGATAAAATTAGTGAAATCAGGAATACCTTGGTTTACATATCAAGTATTATCCCCTCCCTTTTTATACATTGGATTCTTTTAGAGGATAGGGATAAACTGGTTATAAAACTACAAAGGAGACTTAATCCAACTCTTCTAAAAGTTTTTAAAAAATAATATGAATAATTTCTCAATGTAGATATCATTTTTCCCATTTTATATTCCTAGTGGGTCAGTTCTATTCAGGTTGTGCCTAAGAAAAGTGATGTTATTGTTGTTACAAATGAGAGAGTGGAATTAGTTCCAATTAGGGTGGAAAACAGTTGGTGCGTGTGTATTGATTATATAAAACTAAATAAATCCTTTGTCAAGGACAATTCTCCCTAAAATTGTTGATCAAATTCTTGAGATAATATCTAGGAAGATACACTATTGTTTCTTGGATGGATTTTCCAGATATTTTCATATTACTATTTCTCTAGAGGATCAGTAAAATACGATATTCACTTGTCTATTCAGTACATTTACCTACCGAAGGATTCCATTTGGAATTTTCAATGCCCCAAATACCTTTTAGAGTTGCATGGGGAGTATTTTTCATATTTCATTGTGACCTTGATGGAGGTATTTATGGATTATTTTATAGTGTATAGATCTTTATTTGATGAATGTATCTTTATTTTAGGTAAGATGTTGATTCGTTGTATAGATAAGAATATAGTTTTGAGATTTCAAAATTTTCATTTTATGGTAGAGAGTGACATTATCTTAGGGAATGTAGTGTCAAAACATGAAATAGGGGTTTATTTATCTAAGGTAGATATTATTTCATCCATTCCATATCCTTCATGCGTGTGTTATGTTAGATCATTCCAAGTTCATGCAGGAATTTATCTACACTTCATCCGAGATTTTAGTAAGATCACCCTACCCTTATATTAATTACTTCAAAAACATATTGACTTAATTTTTCATGATTTATTTAGGGTATAATTTGATGATTTTAATAAGTATATAACCACTCCATCAATCATACAACCCCCACAGTGGTACAATACATTTGAGCATATGTGTGATTCTTCAAACTTCACAGTGGGATTTGTCTTATCCCATAGGATGGAGGGACATTCACATGTGATTTCCTATGCTTTAGGGATATTATATTCATCCCAATATAACTACACAACCATGGAGAAGAAGTTTATTTCCATCATATTTTCTTTAGATATATTCTTTTTATATTAATTGGGCTCTAAAGTAGATTTTTTTCTAACAATGTAGCTATGAGGTACCTAGTGAAGAAAACAGATGGAAAGCCCAGGCTTAATAGATGGATACTACTTCTTGATGAATTAAATATTGAGATAATTTATAATTATGGTTTAGAAAAATTGGTCATGGACCACTTGATTTGGATTACACACAAACTATAGGCTAACACTTTGAACCAGGTACCACTTCAGGAAACTTTTCTTGATGAGAATCATTATTCACTCTTAGGTACACATCCTTGGTATGAATTTTTAGTGAACTACCTTGTTTCATCTAAAATTCATGAAAATTTAAAGAAAAATAGAGTCCAAAATTAAAGATTGGGTCTAGGTTTTTATTTGTTGGATGATACCTACCTCACACAAATGTGTATTGATCATGTTATTAGGAGGCGTGTTCCTAATCATGAGTTAAAGTTTGTTCAACATTTCTTCCATACAATTTCATGTGGAGGAAACTTTCGAATGAAACAGATAGTTAGGAATGTCATAGACTCTTGATTATATTGGACTAACTTATTAGATAATGCTCATGTGTTTTTTAGTTCATGCTCATTTTTTCAACAAATTGGAAACATTTTGAAGAGAAAAAATTCCCAAACAACCCATCTTATTATGAGATATTTTTTATGTACGGGGTATTGATTTTATGGGTCCTCATCCAAGTTAATTTTTTTATATTTTTGTTAATTTTAATTATGATAGAAAATGGGAGGATTCAAGGCCACTGAGACTGATGATTCTCATGTTGTAGTTGATTTTTTCAAGGAACAATTTTTTACAGGTTTGGAGTACCAAAGGCCATCTTCTGTGACCAAGGGACACACTTTTCTAATCAGAATTTGGATTCCCTTATATAAAATTATGGGGTGATGCAAAAAATATCAACACCATAACACCACCAAAAAAATATCTAGGTTTAGGTTTTATAACAGGAGTTGAAACAAAATTTAGTGAAAAATGTGCAGCCGAATAGAAAGGATTTGGGAAAGTTCTTGGATTTTATGCTTTGGACTTATAGGAAATCATAAAAAAAAATCTCATTGGTATGTCCCAATTTTGGATTTTTCTTTGAAAATCTTGTAATCTTCTCATGGAGGTCGAGCATCGAGAATATTGGGATATAAAGCAATACAACATGGATTTGTCCCAAGATGGAATTCAAAGGAAGATATAAATTCAAGAGCATGGGGGGATTTTATTGTCATCATATGAGAACTCAAGGCTCAACAAGGAATGATCAAAATTAGGTCATGATCGAATAATCTAAAAAATGGATTTTTATGTTAGAGAGAAATTCGTACTCTACTGTTCATGGATGAAGATGATTCCCGGTATGTTAAATTTCATATGGTTAGGTCATTTTTTGTATCTAATGTCTTTTCTTATGGTGCATTGGAGATCACATAAGAAGACACAAGAATGAAATTAAAAGTCAATAAAAAATGTTTGAAGAATTACATCAAGGTACTTCCTACCAATTCAGTTGATTTCATCAAACTGCATGACCCTATCATCACTTGAAAATATATGGTTGTTTCTAGACCTTAAACATTCATATTATTTTTCCTATTTAAAATTACACATTTCTTCAATACATATCATCTCATAGGTTCACATTAAGGACAATTCAATATTTCAAGTGTGGGTATGGGACAAAAGTTTTGGGTAGCTTCTTTAGTTTTTTCATTTGTGTATTTTTGTGTAAATTTAAAAAAACCAAAAAAATCCATGTAACATGATAATTTAGATATGGAATATATATAAAATTCAAGTTTTAAAAAATCATTGTCCACATAATATTAATGAGAAAAATTTACTTATTGAGGGTTGATTTTTATAAAAATGGAAGTCATCGATTATATGATTGGTTGTTTCATTATAAATCCTTTTATACTTTGACACTATTCTTTGTGATATTTAATTATTGTAAATTATGTAATTGATTTCTCCACAAAACTTTTTACACAACCATGAATAGTGAAAATATTCCTACTTTTTTTAAGGTATAACCAAGATAGATAACAAATTAATCTTATATCAATAGTTAATCCATACATTTGTTTCCCTTTTTATCAGTTTCATTTTTGTACAAAATTTAACAGTGTGTGTATACCTGATATCTGACAGTTGTTTGCCCTAAAAAATTTAAAAATTTAAAAACAATTACATAATAAATATGGGAGTGATGAAATTTAAAAAACATGGGGATTTCATGGTTGGGAGATTAAGTTTTGACTCTTTGTAATGATTAAGTGAGTGGGTCTTGAAATTTGACTATAAAAGAATATAGAACAATTTCAATGAATTAAAAAAAGTAAGAATAATTGTTTTAATTGACCAAAATATAATTAATAAAGGGTGGAGATATGATCTTACAATGGTTGGGACACACACATGTGGGGAATTAATGTAATGGTGAACCAATAAAATTATTCACTTTAATTTCTGTCATTAATCTCAATGGATTTTGTTCTGATACAATTTATGAGACATTGAATTTAAAATTTATTGATATTGACCCTTAATGGGATTCATAATTTGTTAATATTGGAAATATTTTTCAGGTAATATACAAATTAATATCTTGTCACAAATTTTTAGGATTTCATGATATTAGGGTTTTCCTAAGAGTGGAAATTTTTATATGTGGGCGTGTGATTGCAGCACAATTCACTGTTTTAAGTCACTCTTACATCACTGTTTAAACTGGTTTTTTATTTAAAATAAAAAATATGATAAAAAATTATACATAAAATTTTATTCAATTATTCAATTTCTATAACTATTAAAAAGGGAAATTATAATTTTTTGGTGATTTCATTGTAGGAGGAGGTGATTTGGAAGGTCGGAGATGATGTAGAAGGAAAATGGTTTAAACTCCATGGAATCTTAGGGACATATGTTTAATATTTGACATGTACTAAGACATTAGTGGATTAAAATGTGCTACAATTTTTTGATTTTATCTAAAACTCAGTGGGCTACAACTCATCTCAAGAGACCCAAGGAAAATTAGTCCATCTGATGTCCCTGCTAAATTTATCGGTCTAGAGAACTGAATCTACACGAAGTCAAAAGTTTGGTTTAGTATTTTGAAAATATTTAACATTGAAGATATCCAATTGAAACCAAATGTTACATTGTGATATTAAATGTTCTTTCCAATAAGTTTTTTATTTTTTCAAATTCTAGATAATTGTGTTTACCAACCCAAAACCATGACATAAGTGGTATCCCAAAATCTGGGTTCCCAAAACAAATTCCCAATTTATCTATAAAAGGCCACCATGGGAACCTCATTTGGGAGTTATAAAAAGGAGTTAAGTGTGTAAATGTTTTAATTATATATTAATAATCTCATCACTATGGTGGTTATATAACTCCCTACACTGAAAGGGATATCTCTTGAAGCAAGAATCCATTTATTAAAGTCTTTTTCCCTTCTCTTATTGTAATATTTGTGTTTTCATAAGAAAAAATATTTGTTTCTCTTATTTTTGTTATATTTAATTAAATTTTATTGTTCTATACTCATCCTATTTGGGATGGAAATTTTTTTTTGAAATTTTATTGGGTTATACCCTTTCCAAGACCATTGTGAATGCAAAACGTTTCTACGATTACTACACCACCAATGGAAGAGTACTTTTTCTTTGTAATTGATATAATTCTCAGCATCATCACTTATTTATTTTTAATCAATGATCTTATGTGATTCACATAAAATAATCCATAAATTTAGTTATTAACTTTAAATAAACTAAGCATTCAATTGAAAAATTAACAGAAACTTTTTGAGTTTCAGTAATGTGTGAATTGTGAGAGCATGATCTTAACCGGTAAAACAAAACCACATTGGATCAATTTGTAGAGTTAAAATATAATACATAAACTCAATTAATCCTCATTTACTAAATTTAAATGTTTCATAATTTACCATTTTCCATAATCTATACTTTTGATTACAATCAACACATGGTACTATGATTTCATGTTCCGAAGATAGCCTAGGGTTCAATTAATTTCATCATTGTGGTTATGTTAACTACCATTGGGTTAAAGGGTTAAAAAATTAGAGGATCATAATTTAGTATAAATTAATATAAATCATAAATATTAATAAGTAAGTGAAAATTTATTTTTAGTTCGATTGTTCCATCAAAAAATAGTTTTCTAAAAAACTTCTTCTCAATACATTTTTTCAATCCCATTTCAAAAACATAAATAAGAAAAAAAATACAATATTCATCCAGCATAATTATTCTTCTTGTTTTATAAAATAAAATATACCCCATCCTTATATTTTATTTATTTATTTTATCTTAATTTTCATAATACCTTTAAGAAGTTTTTTTAACTATTGCCTCTTTAAGGGACGACCTTGGTAATCCACTTAGCTGCACCTAAGTACACAAAAACCACCCATCATTTGAGATATCTCATTTTATCACCTTTCATGAATCAACATGTAATCAAGATAATGAATCTCTAATAGGATCAATTAGATGAATAACTTAGATAGTAATTCATTTATAATATTAAAATATATTGGATTATATCCCAACTCATCCATCTAAATGCACTTTAGTGGAAACGTGTGAGTGAAGGAAGGAATTAAACACTATTGGACATGGTAAGATAAATAAGTAGTTATTAAGATCTCGTATTATCATCTGGGATAAATTTATTATAATAAATTCTATAAACACTCAAATCAGTTCCAAATAAGGTGGAAGGAAGCATCCTATTAGACTTCTAGAATGTTAAAAATCATGCCTTACAAAAATATCATGTATGGGTATATGAAATAATTTTCAAGCCCAATCCTAGAACTAAATTATCATAAATAGGCACTAAGATTATATTTATATGGTAACTTAAGTAGTAAAAATGATATTATCTATATAGTCCCTTGGATATGAAAATAATTTTCAAGGGATGGGATATATTCCATTAATGGAAGTTTATATAAAAAAAGGGATAAAGGGAGAAATATAGAATTTGATGAAATTGAAGAATAATATGTAAAAAAATCATCACTATAACGAGTTCCATAATATCCCACATAATAATTCATTCTGGATACATATGTTCTAAAAAATTCCACATGTGAGATCAGAGAACTAGATATATTTATTTTTCCTTTCACTGATGAAGATGACATGTTAATCATTGAGAATAATGAACATGTATCCTTCACAAAATATATGGATAGCCTAGAAACATCCATATGGAGGAAATATATGAATTCATAAATGGATTCCATACACTAAAATGAATTTTAGGTTTTTGTAAAAACTCTAATTATAGAAAATTTGATTGGGTTAAAACAGATACTATAGAAGAATCATGAAATATATCGTAAATTAAATACCTATAAAGTATGGTTGATTTATAAAGGTTTCATATAGAGTTTTGGTATTTACTATGATGATATCATTTCACCATTAGTGATGATAAAAAATATCATAATTTTACAATCCATTTCATAATTCCATGATTATAAGACTTAGTATATAGATGTTAAAATAGCTTTCTTGAATGGGAATATTTTGTAAAATATCTATATCACTCAAATAGAAGGTATTGTGCTAGAATTGGAGTCTATAAAGTATATAATTTGTAAATATCTAAACATGTATAGAGATCAATAAATTTATCTTTTGATAAGACCAAATGGGATTTTAGTTTCCTTAAAAATGAATGAAAACCAGATTTCTAGAAAAACAAATTAAAGGGGGTACCATGGTTTTATAGGTAATATATGTCGATGAAATATTATTTATTAGAGATTATATAGCATAATTACAGTTAAATAAGAGATAGATAAATTAATTCTTCTTCAAGAAGGAATTAATTGAAGTGACATATGTTCTAGAGATTATAGTCTATAGAGTTATATATAATAGGATTCTAGACTATGTTTGGATATATATATATATATATATATTAACAATGTTCTTAAAAGTTAAAGGATTGAAAAATCCAAGAGGTAATTATTACATATTTCACATGATATAAATATCTTCTAGAATATTGTTCCTAGGTCTTATGGGGAGAAATAAAGAATGAGTATAATTTTATATTCCCTGGTAATTGGAACTACCATTTATTCAATTCAATGTACTAGACTTGAAATTCCATATACCTTGTTCATGGTAGATAAATATGAATTATATATAATATAGTTACACTAAAAAATAATTAAAATAACCATAAAGTACTACAGGTGTAAAAATTATTTTTTTGTTGTATATATAGGGTAAAAGATTCCATAATATATGGGGTAAATTTATTATAGTTTATAAATATATTAGGATGGTTAGAATTCAATGTAAGACTATGAATTTAGCCTATATGATGGTGAAGTCAGTTGGAGAAGCTCAAAGAATCCAATGGTTGTTGATTTTTTAATAGAGTCTAAGTATATTATGACTTCAGATGTACCTGAAGAATAAGTTCATATATGAATCTGTTTTATAGAGCTTATCATTAATATATGTATTGTAAATAATATCATGGAATATTGTGATATAATTTTGGAAGTTTTTCAAGCTAAAAAAACTATATCAAATCAGAGAATAATTCATATACTTTAAAATTGTCATCTCTTGAGGGATTTCACTTAGAGAGGTGAAGCCATTTTTAATAGGATTACCACATAAGGGAATGTAGAAAACCCATTGACTTAATAAATATATTTTTAGAAGAAAAAATATGATGTGATAGGTTGTGTGTAAAAAATGTATCCATTTGGCTTTAGTACAAGTATTATATTATTAGGGTTGGTTCCCTAGAACCAACTCTATATTGTGTAATTTTTAATACTACATCATGTATACCATTTAATATATATAGGATTATTATTCTTATCAAAAATTGTTTATACTTATTCTATATATATGTAATAATATCCTTATAATATTTATTATTATCAATTGGTCATAAAAGTTATCCACTATAATGAGAACTTGGATATGTTATAAAAATATTCCTAAAGATGTATCATATCTAATAGACATATCATTATAAAAAATATATAAAATATGATTGAATATCAGGTGTTCGAGGCTCAGAATTATGGATACTTCTTCTTATGAATTTGAGTCTCGATGATCTCCAAGAATGGGAGTTAAAAGGATAATCTCTCCATAGGAATAATTCAATTAAATATCTCCATTTGATATTTTAATCTACAAGTGTATGTGTTGGTCCTTCAACTTTAGGTCCTTTTTAATGTATATGTTTAAGGGTATACTTTAATTTAAGATAAAATCCATGATATATATACTCTTGTGAAGTATCTTGTGTTGGGGTTGTCATGAATGGTACAATGATTCACTGAATGGTCAATGGAAGATTTTTTTCTTATGAGTTATAGTGGTAGATATATCTTTTCGTTAAACTGGGAAGAAAGTTTCTTATGTAAATCTATATCCATGGTGGTTATAATAATGGTCATCTGGGAATTTTAGGGATAGATAAATTAATTATTAAAGATTCATTACACATCTATACATCATGCATGATGGTATATCAGTTAATAAAATGATTATATTACATACTATTATTTATAGGTGATTTCCATTTCTATGGCTTCTATGATTCTCATTGGGGGCCATAATGTGTTTCAAAATACTACTCTTGGATAGTAGTTTGGAAATTATTCCATCGAGAAAGGTGCCAAGAGGGTTGAATACTGTGTGGATCTAGAATATCATTTGAAATACCAATGTTTTATGATACAATATTAATTTTATAATGATATAATTAATCTTTAAATTATAAAATCATCCAAAAATATATTTAATGATAAATAATTCTTTTAAAACTATTTAGTATAATTTCTGAACCTAAAAATTAATTTCCAAAGTGTAAAAAGACAAAGTACACCATTAAAAAAATAAACATTCATTTTTTCTTCATTTTATTTGTATAAACCAATAAATTCATTGTTGGAAAGGTCTAAGAGTTACAATAGAATGTAATTTTAATCGAATATAAATTATAATTTCAAATAAAAACACAATTATAGGTTTTACTTTGCAACTAATATTTTACACATTTTTTACCTAAAATACCACTCCCCTATTGTATAAATCCCTCATATTCCTCCCCCTGAAAAAATAACTTCCAAAACACATCTCATTAATCAATATATGCATAATTAAATCCATATAAGTCTTCATATAAACTTATGAATGATATGGTATCATTAAAATATAAGCCCTTAATTTTTTAGGTCTATTAAAAATGAGTAATGTAAATGAAGAGGTATCCCTACAATAATCTTTTAATTTTTTTCATCCTTCTTTCCTAATATCCATTATTTTCTTTACTTCTAAAAATATTAATTCAAAATTATGTAACATATTTTTGTTATTATGATATTATTAAACTATTTAAATCCATTTAAAATATATATACTCTATCTCAATAAATTTAGAAAAGTTCCATTAATTGTTTATATATATTCCTATGAGGACGATGTAAAATACTTACTTATCATCACCTTCAGAGTCAGTTAGCATACCTTATTTAATATTTATAAATAAAGAATAGGTTAATTTATAAAATATTTCAATGTTATGTGTTTTGATACCCGTTGAAGAGTCATATATTTCACAAATGGTTGGTATATAGGAAATCATCAAACATAATGTCATTCCCATTGTAATGGAATGTACAGAAAAATTCCTTAATGGGTTTCCTAGAATTCCCCTAGATTGTAAGGTTGAGTTCTAAATATAACTCTTTCCCAGTGTGTTGCCTATTTTCTCGATCCCTAATATAATGTCTAGAATATAATGGAATCTTTAAAGAATAAACATTAATATAATTTAGAAAGGGGTAATGTTACTCCTAGTAGGATCATATAGTAAAAATAAGAGGGCGTGAATCAGTGTGAACACTTTTTTACTGAATTATTTTTACATTATTCAAACCCATTCACCTATTAGGACAAAGAAATTTCGTTATAAATTAAACATACAACACAAAACATGAAAATTAATAAAAAAAAGGACATTAGTACATGGTATTTTCTTGGTTTTTCTCCAATATGGATGACTAAATTCATGTTGTGTTCTGATAATGTCTAAGACATAGATAACCACTAATAATATAAAATTATTACATCATTGTGGTATTATCCTTAACCCAAAATTATACTTGTCAATAATTACATCCTCATACTCGTTCATTATAAATATCCCTCCAATTTATAAAGAAAACAACAAACCCCACTAATGAACAATATCTTCTTCTCTGCTCATTGATTCCACTAAATCATATGATATATATTCTTCCTCAACACATGGATTTGAATAAAAATAATAAATATACTACAATTGAAATCCATTATTCCTTATTCTCTTATTTATAATGAGAAACACATGTGAATGTCATATTCCTATGGTTGTATTCTTCTTCCTTTACATATGATCTTCAATAACCAAAATATAACTAAAAAAGTAGTAACACACCAGTATTACCTTAACCTTATCCACCTACATCAAAACAATCTATAAAAAATAACTATAGTGGTTATAGAATAATTATATTCCCTTGGGTTTCATTATCCTTTTATTCTTTAAACTTTCTAATAAATGTGAGTTATCAGCTTTTCCTCTCCTCTCTATTATTTTTTTCCCATATGAAATTAATGGAATAAGAAGTATTTGTTTTGCATAAAACTCTCTCTCTAATTTTTCCTTATTAAATGCAATAGATATTTTAATAACAGTAGTGTTGGATTATCAATTCTATCTATATATATTATATTCTTCTTTTATCTCATTTATATTATCATAATAAAATTACTTGAATTAATTATCATAATGAAATTATGGAAATACCAATTATATCATGTAAATTTTGATTTAATAATTTTAAATTTATTAATATAATCAGGCAGTTATACTCTTCATGATCCTCAAATAGTAAGAAACCACCTGGGTTCATTCCAAAAAAAATATCTTATTTTCTCTTTTGATTGAGATTGTTTAATTTATTTTTCCATAAATAAATTTTGAAATTACATAAATACATATTCATATTTTAAATTTGAAAATAACGTGATATTAATTTTTATTACTCTATCTTTTAAAATAATTCAAATAATATTCAAGGAAATATCCCAGAATCAAACTCCATAAATGATATAAATAATTTTATTTTAAATCCTAGAATTATCACACCATGATCTTATCAATTTTTCTATTTAATCCCCCATCAATACTCACCTTATTCTTTTCTTTATGCTTCCAAAAATCCATATTATTTATTTATGTGTACATTATAACAAGCAATAAACCATTATAGTTTAAATTTTCCTCTCATGGCATAACCATCTTCATACTCTACTTTAACCACAATTCATTATTCAATAGCATCATGATTTTTTCGAACTTGAACAACATCTTGATTATCATCAAATATTATTCTCCTTTAATGATAGTAAAAATTATATCTTTTTTATCCATTAATAATTCATTAAAATATTTGGGATATAATACCTTGAATTTCCCTCAAAACTCAAATAAAATATCCTATAAAAACATTAAGTGAGATTTTATTACTCTTACATAACCTTTTTTTATTTTTGGTTACACTAACATGAGATTATTTTAAATATTATTCATCCTTGGTAACCTTTTAGTTGTTCTTATATTAGTATATTTTACTCTTATATAGCTTCAAGTTATTATGTTTTATCCTTTACCAACATCCATTTATTCTAATAAAATTCTAACTTAGTCTGACATGGTTCTAAAAACTCAAATTTAATATTCCTTAGAGATCATTCAATCAAAAACTAGAGTTATTTAATCCTACACAAAAAATTATTAATCAAAAATAGCCTCACTACCACCTCATTTACTCTAACTAATTTCCGTCATGGTGGTTTCACTCTTACATAGACTTTTTTAGTATAACATAGCTCATTTATAACACGATTTAATCGTATTTGGATTCTAAATTTTCAGATTAATCATATGTAATAAAAATTAAATCTCTTATATGGTATGTTCAATAGTTATGTTTTTAGAAAATGTGGTTTAATATTATATATGTATTGGAAAATCTAGTTTACTCATACATTGCTACAAACTTTTTAAAATTTTTGACAAATTTCAACTCAATGTTATTTCTATCCTTCTCAACCAAATATAAACCATATTAAAATTATTAAAATAATCTCAAATTACTTAAAATTAATTTAGTAAATTATAAAAATATTCAAAAATACCTTTAACATGAATACAAAGGTACTTAAAGCATATATTAATTTCAACCTACTCAAAACCTCCTTCAAAAATCATTTCTAGATATCTCAGCTTCAATGTTTCTTTACAAATCCATATTCTCCATACCTTGTTCTTAAAAAATTATATATATTAGTGAAATAATTAATAGTAATTAAATGAAACATATTTCATATATTTTCTTCTGTAAATAATATCATCCAAGATAAATATTAATGGCATTCAACAACCACTATTCTAAATATTCACAAGGTTTAATTCTCACTTTAACTCGTAGTCATATTCATTATTTTAGTCAGTATATATTCAATATTTTCAATATATATCTTCTCAAAATAATTAATATTAAATAATTAAAATTTATTTGATCAACTAGTAACACTTTTCATCAATTAAATACAAGTCCAAATCAATAATCATCACATTTAAAATTTTCTTTCTTAAATTAGTAATCTGTGATAAAAAATTGATCCTTTTTTCAATCCTCGTTTCCAACATTCTAATAGATATCAAATACATGAATAAATATTTAGAAACAAACATAACATTTGTCAAAAATGCATCTAACTAATTTTAACTCCAAGTTTTATATCAAATCACTCTTTTACTCCTCAAAGTATTCTTCAATCCCCCTATTTTATTAAAATACTTAATCATTCATGGGTTACTTCAATATATATTCCAATTTGTTAAAATTTCTCCTTAAACATTTTCTTTATGCCTTATTGACTATAAATACAACACTATTCATCATAATCAATTGAAAACATAATTCTCCATCATTGTATTTTCTATCAATAGCCAATTCAAACTAAATTCAACTTTATCTCATGTTTTTCTCTCCCATTTATTTATAATAAATACAAAAGTTAAATATAAAAGTAATAGAAAAATTATATTTTGAATCAAAATTATAGTATAGGATATTATTAAATATGACTTAATATACACATGGGATATATTTTAGTATCAAAGTTAAAATAATTAATGTTAAAATAATTTTTTATTCAGTTTTAACAATTGTTCATTTATAAATGGTATTAAAAATTGATCTTTTAACATCAGTTCTTATAGTATTGATGTTAAACTTTCACTATTAATGTTGGTTATTTTTGAACTAAAATTAGAAATACTCTTTTAAGGTTGGCTATATAATTAAAAAATGTCAAAATATTTTAAAAGTTTAAATACCCATGTCCTTGCCTCATTTTTTCATCACCCTTTTTTAGAAACCTTATATGTGAAAATCATGACAGTGCTACACCTATATTCCAAATATTTCATTTGAATTATTTTTTAATCTTTTGTAATTATTTCTAGCCAATTTTTCAATGTTTGACTTGCACGTTCTCCTCATTTTTACACTGACCTCTTTTATGATAACCTAATCCACTCAACTCGCAACTGCACTCCACCAGCACTACCACTCTTTCATTCAATCAATATTCTACTTCTTTTAGATTCATTTTACCTCTATATTGTATCATTTGACCTGATTACACTATTTAAAACCACATCCCTCCTACTAAATCGGAATTCCACGTGTCATATTTGAGTTCCACCGTTTTTTTCTTTAGACTGAAATCTACATTTTTTTAGATTAGTATTTTATTGATTAATTAAATATATAGTAATTAAAAAAATTATTTTTTTATTTTTGTTCTATGTATATCTTGAAAATATATACTTTTATGGTTAAAACTATTTTGAGGTTATAATATTTTGGGATTATAAATTGTTTTTGATTATAAATTATTAGTATATTTATATTGTGGTGGTTACTAATTATATTTATAATTGATTTTAATTATAAACTATTATTCATTATAATTTTTTTGTGGTTATAATTGTTTTTTTTTTCATAATTTTTTTCATTATAAATACTTTTGGTTATTAATTGGCTTCTAATTACAAATTATTTTCAGCCATAAATTGTTTTCAACAAATAAATTGTGTATTAAAAAATATGAAGGTTTATATATTTATATTATATATATATATATATTATATATATATATATATATATATTTTATATATATATATATTCTTATATGTTTTAATATATCCATATATTATATTGTGAATTTATATAATTAATTGATCATAGTTAGTTAAATTTATGAAGAATTAGGAATAAATTTGATAAAGGGTTAACAATTCATTGAATTTTCTAAATGAAATATTGAAAAAAATAGATATTTTTTCATTTGTGAAGTGCTTAAATATGAGAAAATAAATTTTGAGGGAAATAAATGACAATTTGATTTTTTATGGTTTCAATCATAACTATAAAAATTGGATATTGAATTGTTAAATAAAAAACAAGTAAATATCTAATGATGATTAAAATGTCCTGCTTAAGAAAGAGGATCGTTATATCGAATTAATTCATGATGTGGGTGTTAAACCCATTGAAAAATAACAATTTAAGAATAATTGTATATAAATTTCAAGAAATCATTGTTCCTAGGTTTCACAAACATTACAATTTTATCAGTATTGATGAGATTAGTTAACATGAAACCAATAAATGGTTGGAGTGATAAATGTTTTACTAAATTGTATGATATTTTAAAAGATCTACTTCCAGAAGGAAATGACATTACATATTTCAATTATGAGGTAGAAAATTATTTTTCCTGATGGTATTAGGGTATAATACGATACATGATTTTCCAAATGACTATGTGTTATATATAAAGAAATATGAAAGTTAATCATAATGTACTAAATGTATGACACCATGATATATAATTGATGATAAATCTAACTGTGATTTATCTTAAAAAATATTTCCCAAACCAACAACTTAAATAATATATTATTTTCCAATAATTCCACATTTTAGGCATCGATTTGAAAATTCAAATGGTGAAAAGTGGATAATTCTGCAAGAAGATTAGAGCATCTCTTATGTAAACCTACATCACCCTACTAATTAACCAAAATTGAAGATATTTTATCCAATGTTTCCTAAATTTTTTAATTAATTTAAAAACACCATATATGAATGATAAAAAAATAATGAATCTATATGAGGTTCCATGAAGCCAATAGAGTTTGTAGCCAATTATGTTAGTTGTTTGGAACATTTCCCCATATATTTTTATGAATGAAAAATATATTATGATGAGCCTGATGATTTCTAGAACAAAATAACCTTGAAATGATTTTTATGTTTGTCTATCACTATTGATTCATGATTTGAAATTTCTATTGGAGAGTAGTGTTATAATTTTTGATGCATATAATAAAAAGTATTTTATTTTACCCTTTGAAATAATTTTCATTATAAATGATTTTTTTTCATATGGAATCCTATCTAGATTCTGGGTTAATGGATATAAAACTTATCCAAATTGTAAGGAAGGGAATTTATATCATTAATAATATAATGGATGAAAGATAATGTACACAGAATATCAGAGATTTTTGTTAATGGATCATAATTATCAAATAATAATAATAATGAATTTAACGGTTTACAATATTGTGATTTTCCCCACAATCATTTTCATTTGAATAATATTATGATAATTTGAAAAACATTTAAGTCACATTTTGAAAGAAATGAATTTTTAGACATCAATAAAATACATAAAAGAAATTTTCCATATTATTACATATACCTTATTAGATATTTTTTTTGGTAAAATATAACATTGACATAATGAATATTAAGAAATAAATATATGATAGTTTTATAAGAACTTTATTAAGACATAAAATGAAATAGAAAAGGATTTTTGCATTGAATATTAGACTTAATATCCCATAGAATTAAATTAATGATAACTCCCACTATGAATGAAAATATAAAAAATTTACATCTAGATTTTCATGCATTAATAAAGAGTGATGAGAAAATAATTTCTTAATTTCTGCATGGTATTAAATAACCCCATGGGTTTTCTTCAAATTTCAAATTTTTGTGTTGTAGGAAGATTTGAAGTAAACATGTAGAAATATCATAAATTTCATTTGTTGATGTAATTTCTGCTACATATTTCACTACAAGGAATATTGATGATACCTCTTAGAAATTCCATCATTAGTTTATGTTACTTTTTAAATTCCATTTATAGTAAATTCTTTGATCTAAATTTGATACATGTTTTAGAGAATGAATCTGAACTCATAAATTGTCAACTAGAAATTTATTTTCCACCATAACGTTTTATATAATTTTTCATTTGATGATCTATTTGGAGTGATAGAAAAGATTATGTGGGATTATTTAATTATGTGGTATGTGTCCTTTCAAAAGATATATGAAATCTTTGAAGGGGGATAATAAAAATATGCATCAACAAGATGATTATATTATTAAAATATATATATTGGAAGAGGTGATTGATTTTATTACTAATTATTTTAATGAAGAGGCTCTTGTGGGTCTCCATATTTCATTATATTTAGTATATGACAGTGAAGGTAAATGGATCATTGGATTAAAGGTAATGTTAATTCCATATGATGAAGATATTCTAGAACATTTATACATTTTGAAAAATATATGTGAGGTTTAACTAAATATATGATCCTATATTATAGGATTTTAGGTGGAATATCCAAAAGTAAATGAAATGTTTTTATGAATAAATAAAATAATAAATTTGTTTCAGGTTTTAAGGAGAAATACAATACTGATTTATCTTTATAAAAAACATTGAAATGGTTTTCTAGAGGAATAAGTGTTAATGTGATCACATGGTCTAGTTTTGATATTAGTAGATACAAATTTAAAAAAAATAAAATAGGAAGACAAGAGTACCCTTCAAAAAATTTATGTAATGTTCTTCACTAAAGCACTACCCTTTTTAGTGTTGTAGATAAAAACCAAATTTATATATCAACACTATATTTTTGGAGTTTTGAGGATATATGGGAGAATAATTATACTAAATATTTAGTATTTGTTTTTAAATTTAACAAATATTGATGTAAAATTTGTGTGAAACAGGATGAGTATAAATTTAAAGTAGTTGATTTAAATATATTTAGTTTTAAAAAGGAATCTTTTATTATTGACATGCATGAAAAATAGATATTTTATGTTTTTGACCAATTAAATGATCTTTAGACCATCTTTTATAAAGGGAAAAATTATTTGGGTAATGGGAATATGTATGATATCGAGGAATTGTGTGATATTTATTCATATATTACCTAAATACCCATAGATAAAAATTACTATGGTGTAAATATACATCATACAACACAAAATGATCTTGTATATGGGAAAAGGGAAAACACATTGTCACCCTCTTAATTATTACATTAAAAAACAATGTTCTTTTTTTAGAAACTCACACATATTAAAATTACATTTATTTAAATTTTATTTCTAAATTTATATAAGTTTATCATTTATACTATTTTTAATATATTTTATATTAATCAGTTTCTATTAAAAAAATTAATTAAATAAGACATTCTTTATTATTTTTATGTGAAATTTATAGAAGTAAAAACATTTTTTAACTTGAATATTTAAATATTTATAAATTGATTATTTTTACCATTTTTTCCTACTACCTAACCCATACTAGGGCTCAAGCTACAACTACCCCAATCTCGCCTCCATAGGCCAAGGGTTGGAGATTAGCGCCGCAGGCACAACAAACAAGGGGAGGAATTTGCCTATGAAACTGTACACACACACGCAGCCAACTCAATGCATAAGTGCAGAGAAAAATAGAGATACAACACTACTATAAAATGGAAACCAAACATATGTGCATCGACCTATTAAAATTACAAGTACAATAAAAGTAAATCTGAAAGGGAAAGGGGGAAAATCTGCACCCTACTAGAAAAGTGTGACAACCCAGCAATAGTTGAAAAAGTAAAAAAGCTAGGAAAGTCCCACTCCTAAATCCTAAGATAAGACCACCACAAGTGGTTTAAGCACCCCGTATCCCTAAAATCCTCTGTTATCATGATCAACCTATCCATCTTCTGCAAGGGCACACCAAATATGGGAAAATCCCAAGTAGGGGTGAGTATAAAAATACCTAGTAGGATGCCCCAAAGTCTGGAGGGAGAAAGAAAGGTACTGAAGAGGGGGTAGTAAGATATATAACAAAAGAATACCTGTATGGGAATAAGGTATAGTAAAAGGAGTGAATCTCCATGCAACAATAGATATGCTCATTCAAAGAAACCCAAACGAGGGAGGGAGGGGATATCCATCTCACTGCTCAGCCCAACAAGGTGAGTATAAATAAAAGTAGGATCATCCATCGCAACATTGAATTCCTTAGACTGATGGGGTACTCGTCCCTAATGAGCATCATGGGTATTCTAGGTCACACAGAGCTGATCCCCACTATGGGCCTCCCAGGTCACACAGAGCTGCTTCCCACCTTGGTCAACATACTAAGGTAATTATCCCTGATTCGTACCATGGTTCTGTTGGATCACAGAGAGTTTCTCCCCAATATGGGCCTACCGGGTCTCACAAATCCCCTTTCCACTAGGCTATCATAGCTTATCCACATAGGGTCGCTTTTATCTGATCCATACAGGGTCGCTTGTCATTAGTCTTCGAGTCTCATTCAGTAGTAGGATTCTCGTACACAGTGTGCTAGATTCAGAGAGAAACTAAACCTCAATACATTCATCAAATTTCAACATCTATGAAATCCTCCTTAAAGTATGACAAAAGAACTACCTCCTCGCAAGGGTTCCAACACCGAATGAATATAAACAATCAATGTCTATGTCTACGGTGAGGAGATCATGTCCCACATGGTGTTCTAACACAAATCATTTCATAAAAATTAATTTTTCATTTACATAGACATAAAACATATAAATGAGCATAAACAATAAATGTCTATGTCTACGATGAGGATATCCTGTCCCACATAGTGGTCTAATAATAGGACATCCGCAATGAGATCTGTAAAGACTCGTAAATTTCAAGGAAAATTTTTTCTAAATTTCTTTGGGATTTTACGAGTACGCAGCTTCTGACGGCACCTGATTCTGAGGCCCGGTGTGCCCGGAATCAATTTCCGAAGTTTAGCTTGGGTACGTTCAGTGAACGAACGAGCGGGTTTTTATAAATTTTGAACAGTTGCTTGGAATCAAAATCTGAGGGCACCGATGAAACCGCAGCGCCAGTAATTTCTTAGGAAGACTTATTCTGGAGTTTCGTTTGCTCGGAAAGAGTTGTTAAAAAATATGGATTAAGTTTAAAGTGAAATAAAAATTGTGTCACAGTTTCTATTTCACATCCAAGTGGTTTAACCCCATGTGAGGGACTTAAGTGGGACCCACTTGAACCTAAATCCTCTTGATAGGATATTAGTGAGGTGGGGCCCACACGAACCCCACCCCTTCTTTTTCCCCTAACTTCTCTTCCACTTTAAATGATGCCAACTTACACCCATTAATTTTGACAACTCAAGATGTAATTAATGAGGTGAATTCAATTTCAAATTTTAAAAATGTTGGCATGTGTAAATAAAATAAGGCAAAGCCTTATTTTATTTTTGGTTGATGTGTTGTGTAGAGATTTGAGAGAGGGAGAGTTCTACACATAGAATAACTTCATATTCCTCCTTGTAGAACGCGAAGAACACTGACACGCTGTACCACCTTCTCTCCACGTCAAAGAAAGGGGAACATCGTTTCTTCCTCGGATGAAATCCGTCATCATATACGGAGCCTTCCCCTGCGACGCCGTCTTCCACGACGCAAGATTCCGTGATTTCTTCTTCGAGGTAGGGGATTGTTTTACATTCATGATTATTTTGACGTTCATCGTTAAATATTAGCCGCTTGTTATAGAATTAACGAGAGGAGGCTGAAACGCAAAAACACGACCGAACCTCCTCCCCATTGTTGTTGTACTTCATTATGGATTGGAACGGAGGCAACGCGGTGTCGTCGCACCGTGCAGAAACGAAGGAACTGAGGCCGGTGCAGGCCGCGACGAAGGAGCAGGGCGCCGTCACGCGGCGCCGTTGAAACCGAAAGAGGTCGCGGCCGGAATCGGGTCGCGGCAGTTCTGGAAGGCAGCCGGCTGATCCGGTCGCCGGCACACCCTGGAGGTGGGACCCCCCACGGGTCCCGCATGAACCAAACAGCTGGCCATAAAGCCCGGCCTCTTCCCTGGAAAACCGGGGGTTGAAACCCCCGGTCAACGGACAGGGTGGACCTTGAGGGGTCCACCGTTCGGTTCGAGGGGGGCGGCCTTCCCCCCTTCCACGTCCGCTCAGCATGCAGGTGCCCACACTGGGCCGAACCGGCCGGGCCAGGCCAGACCGTCCGCGCCGGGTCGGGCCGCCTGCGCCGGGCCGGACCCCCACGCTGGGTCGGGCCTCACCGGCGGGGTGGGCCGCACCAGCCGGGCAGGGCCGTGTCCAACCAGGACGGACCCGGACCTGATTCGGGTCGACCCAGTTCGGACCGACCCAGGGGTATCGGGCTGGGTCGGACCGGGCCCGAACCCCCTGTTTTCCAGACAGAACTGTTCAAATTCCAATAACATGGGCTCTGGACCTCTGATAGACGCACCTTTAGT